>OV884059.1:20198881-24998881 GCA_930367215.1 Pollenia angustigena
CCTTTTATAAGATGTAAAAAAGAGGAATTCATGGGCGTTGAGTACATTTTTTTAGAAAATTTACTTGGAGCTGGTGTATTTGGTTACAGCCTTTGTACCTTCACTGACGGCATGTTTGGCCAATTCACCGGGCAAAAGTAGACGAACAGCAGTTTGAATTTCACGACTGGTTATGGTGGAACGTTTATTGTATTGAGCCAAACGAGATGCCTTCGGGCGGCAATACGTTCAAAGATATCATTAACAAAGCTGTTCATGATACTCATAGCCTTTGAAGAAATTCCAGTATCAGGATGTACTTGCTTCAAAACTTTGTAAATGTAGATGGCATAACTTTCCTTACGCTTGCGTCTTCTAGTCTTGTCACCCTTTGTAATATTCTTCTGGGCTTTACCGGCCTTTTTTGTTGCTTTACCACTGGCTTTAGGAGGCATGCTTTCACTTTTTCACTTTTTAGATGTTTTCACTTCACAAACACTTTAACACTGTTTACAATTTTTAAATATAAACGTCAAATGTGCGCTTTATATACCTTTTTTCTAACCACTCAGTTTTCTGTCTACCTATTTTGTTATCGTTTACACAATCATCCCCTGTATGCGCAGTTGCCATACAAAAAAAGTATAAATACTCAGTGTTGTGGCGAAAAACTTAAACAGTTTTGTGTATTCAGTGCTCTAGTGAAGTGTTTTAAGTGAATAATAAAAAATAAAGAAATATGGTCTGGTCGTGGTAAAGGTGTAAAGTTAAAAGCAAGGCAAAGTCTCGTTCAAATCGTGCTGGCTTGCAATTTCCCGTCGGCCGTATTCACCGTTTATTGCGTAAAGGCAATTACGCTGACGTGTTGGTGCCGGCGCTCCAGTCTATTTAGCTGCAGTTATGGAATATTTGGCTGCTGAAGTTCTAGAATTGGCTGGTAATGCAGCTCGTGACAACAAAAAGACCAGAATTATTCCTCGTCATTTGCAATTGGCCATCCGTAATGATGAAGAATTGAACAAGCTGTTGTCTGGTGTCACCATTGCTCAAGGTGGTGTTTTGCCAAACATTCAAGCTGTACTTTTGCCCAAGAAAACAGAAAAGAAGGCTTAAGATATTACTCGAAAAAAGAAGAAAAATACTGTATGACCATCATCGCATATCAATTGAAAATCAACAATCCGTCCTTTTCAGGACGACAAATTATTTTTTAAAAGAGAACATATTTTTGTTAACCAAACCCGAAATTTGTTATTTTTGTTGCTACAAAATATTGAATTTTTGCACAAATTTTTTTCTATTGTTGTGGATGAAAATAAGAAAAATATGAAAGTTAAAATCAGCATTACAATATGGAATTTTATTTCTGGTCATTCTTTCACAGTCGATTTTAATCTAAAGATGATTGGCATTTCTAAGAATAACTAAACATTGTTATTTTATACGAGTAAACGATGTGTTTCGTGTGTATGAATACGAAGGAATTCGTATACAAACGTACTTACGTAGATATGTAAATCAATCTGATTCCTTTACACTCAATATAGTAATATATGTATATATATATATTTTTTTTCTTTTAAATTACTATATGTAGGTATATTAACAGAAATATAAAGAGGAAATAGGTATCCCTGTATAAAAAATTACTTTTTTATATTGCCTACTGGACTAATTGCTATAGGTATTTCTTTTTATTTAACTTGTTTAAAATAAAACAGCATAGGTACATTTTTTATTAATAATTATCTAAGCCAAAACTAAGCATTTTCCATAAAAAAATATAAATTTTTAAAATAAAACACCGTTGGCTAAACACTCTTTCTTTGATACAGACAATCAAAGCAACAAAACAATGATCTTGTTGTTATTGTATTTTTCTACGAAGCCAGAATTTACTTCGTGTTTACATCGTCAAAGGAATTGGTACACATTTTGTTTTTGCATTAGTTTGCCTACATACTTCTTTTATTTTTCAACGTTTTATTGGTGTGTAAATTTGTTTGTGTTTCTTTACGATTGTACCTAGCAAGCTGGTTTTCATTTAGTTTATTAGTTATTTTGGCAGATTGGAAAAATTTGACTTTTAACTTGAGTTTTATTTCAAAATTTTAATATTTAATTTTATAAGGCGTTAAAGAATTTATAAAGAAAATTTTATAGAAATAATTAAAGTTAATTTTATTTGAGTTACAAAAAATAACGTACATACCTATGTATGTATTTATTTATACAATTTTGTTCAATTATTTAATGAAAAATATGTATGTTTACATATGTTATTTTAAATTAAAATAAAGAAAAATTTATATACAGAATATTTTTGTATTTAAATACTTTTTTACAGCTACTGACACAATAACGTACCTATTTCAAAATGTCTCCCTTATTTTGAGTTTTTATTAAACATACATACATACATACATACATATATAGGTATGTATAGGTATGTCCATAAATTTAATTTTCTTAACAGCTGCTTAAAATTTCTTATCCATTTTAATTTTCACTTGAAAAAAAGACATTCGTTTTATACCTAATCATCCCTTTTACACAAACAAAATCCGTTTATTACGTTTACTCATTTAAACATTGGTATATTTATTGTTGTTATTATATATACATACATACATACATATATTCTTAATTGCAAATTCCCTGTATGTACCGAAGACTTAATATGTAACATTTTGTCCGCTTTATAGCATATGTTTTTGCTGTTCTTGTTAGAAACTTAAAAAATGTGAAGATTATTTCTATATTTAATGTAAATCAAGAAGAAGAAGAAAAGTGTACGAAACTATTTTTATTAACAAAAATATATAATTTGTTGTCTTTTAACAATTTCTGAACAAATGTGCATATAAATTTAACAACAAAATATACCTATTTAATGTACATAAGTACATTTAAGATATTTTATTTAAAAAAAAGGTAAAGAAAATTATAAATAATTGAAATTTAGCTCATAGAATAAATTCGAAAAATAAAAAATGTTTAAAATAATATAAAGTAACATTCGAAAGAAAATAATTCCCAGTTTCTATTTGTGAAAATTATAAATTTATTTTTAATTTTCTTAAATAACAAAAACATACTACGTGTATGAATAAAAATGATTTTCATACCACAATTAGTGCTTGAAGGAATAAAATGCATAAACAAAACCAAACCAAACTAATGAAATTGCGTAATTTTAAAACATAAAATAATTTAAAATTCTAAATAAAACCCAAATTTAGAAATTAACAACGAACTCTTTCAAAAATATCTTTAGTGCAATAATTATTTTTGGTATGGCAAAAAAATCGATCTACTAACTAACTTCGTATATTTACGAACAAAAATATTTTCTCGGGCAAACAAAATAAAATCTAAGAACAAATAGATCTGGTACCAAAAATTCAACATCTCTTTTTAAAACGGGTTTTGTGGTCCGCTTACTACTTTTATATTATCTAGAAATTTAATTAAAAAACCAAGGACCCGAAAAGTTCTTTTTTTTATTTTTTGTGCAAGTTAAAAAAATTCTACAGTTTACAGAAAATAAAAAATTTCTAAAATAGCATTGAAAAAAAGCCGTCGAAAAAAATAAATAAAATGAAGTTTTTAAAATAAAACGTTTTCTAAAAATCTAATTTGTCTGAAGACAAATTAAATATATTTAAGCATTGTCATAAAAATTTCATTCTTCAAAACAAATTTAAATAAAATTTATGAAGAGGTTTCTGAGAATACATACTACATTTTTTTAAAAATACGTGGAATATAATTTTCTAAAAAAAAAAACAAACGTTTTAAGAAATATTTTTCAACAAAAAAAGTTTTTAAACAATTTTATTTGTTTTTGTTTACAAAAAAAAAAGTTTTTGCTTCTTTTGAAACTAAAAAATTTCGTTTTCAAAGGAAGTTTTTCCTTTTTTCGTTTCTATTTAAACACAAAAACACAAAAAAATATTCCTTTATTCACACACAAAAATTTTTTATTTCAAAAATAAAATTTAGCTTTGTGTTTTCTGTTAGTAATTTCCGGTCCTTGCAAAAAACAAATGAAATTCAATTGAAATATACAAAAATAAAAAACTTTTGCATGACAAATACATAGTAGCTCTGGTATAAAAAATTTATATCCAGAAATGCACTATCTCTTTTTAAAAAACAATCAGCACTGGTACCAAAAGTATTATATATCAAAAATGCACTATCTCTTTTTAAAAAACAAACAGCACTGCACTGGTACCAAAAGTATTATATATCAAAAATGCACAATCTCTTTTTAAAACGGTTTTTGTGGTCCTGAAAAGGACCGATTTGTTCGTTTTATTGATTTATTTGATTATTGATCCGAAAATTAAAATGTAATACGAGTAATTAACCACCGAAACCGTACAATGTACGACCTTGTCTCTTCAAAGCATAAACAACATCCATAGCGGTAACAGTTTTCCTTTTGGCATGTTCAGTGTAGGTGACGGCATCACGAATAACATTTTCCAAAAATACCTTTAAAACACCACGAGTTTCTTCGTAAATCAAGCCAGAAATACGTTTTACACCACCACGACGAGCCAAACGTCTAATAGCTGGCTTAGTAATACCTTGGATATTATCACGTAATACTTTACGATGACGCTTAGCACCACCTTTTCCCAAGCCTTTGCCACCTTTGCCACGACCAGTCATTTTAAATCACTTTAATTTTTATTTAACACAAACACTTCACAAATGTTCAACAAGAACTAATGAGATTTGCCCGAGAACCAACTCGTATTTATACAAATTGCAACTAAAATTCGAGAGAGAGCAAGAAATATATTACTGTACGTTTCTATCTGTGTGCGTTTTTGGAAAACAACCACCACTGTACAATTAAACATACAAACCCATGTATTATGGCTTGGAAATTTTTCTATATAAGCCGATCACAGTCAGCGCAACGTTATTATTTGTGTTCTAACAGTGTTCAGTGTGTGTTTTAATCTTAAATAAAAGAGGAAAAAAGTGACTAAGTGAAAAAATGGCTCGTACTAAGCAAACTGCCCGTAAGTCGACTGGTGGCAAAGCACCACGCAAACAATTGGCTACCAAGGCTGCTCGTAAAAGTGCCCCAGCTACTGGTGGTGTTAAGAAACCTCATCGTTTTCGTCCCGGTACTGTAGCTTTGCGTGAAATTCGCCGTTATCAAAAGAGTACTGAATTGTTAATTCGTAAATTGCCATTCCAACGTTTGGTTCGTGAAATTGCCCAAGATTTCAAGACAGATTTGCGTTTCCAGAGTTCGGCTGTTATGGCTCTTCAAGAAGCCAGTGAAGCTTATTTGGTTGGTCTATTCGAAGATACAAATTTGTGTGCCATTCATGCTAAACGTGTGACCATTATGCCCAAAGATATCCAATTGGCCAGACGTATTCGTGGAGAACGTGCTTAATTAAATTGATGTGACGAAATAAATAAAAACTATAACAAATCGGTCCTTTTCAGGACCACAAATTCTTTTTCAAAAAGAGATATAATTATACACTTTCAAACAGAGGAATTTTCACTCATAGAAATACGAGCTAAAATTAATAAACAAGACCAAAACTTAACTTGCAATAAAATAAGACAGACACAACGTTTTTTCTTTTTTTTTTTTTTTTGTTTAGAGAAACACATTAAATAAGTAAAGGTACAAATAAACAAAACTTAACTTGCAATAAAAAGAGAACGGTTTTGTTTTAAGAAACACATTAAATTACTAAAGGTACATACATATTAAAATTGTGTTTTTATTAAAAATTTTATATAAAAATATTCATGGATATAACTAATTTTTAAATATGTATTCAAAGTAAAGAAACTCCTTTTACTTATGACATTGATTATTAAACCAATCTGGTTTTTTTCCTGAATTACTTTCAGAAAACAGACGTTCGAATTATGGTTAGATTTCATATTTTGTGTTTCTAAAATATTATCGTGAATTTTCAAAATCCTACATTCAATATGTGGTTGGCATGTTTATACACATTTTATCTGTTAATAGAATTACCAAAATTTTGATAGTAAAAAAAAACGTTGACGTAGATTTGATTTTTTCTTTGCAGACAAAAATGTTTAATTATTACAAATATCCTATTTTAGTTTGTACCTGAATTTTATAAAAATTAAAAAAAAAATTCAACTTTTTGCAAATTTCAAAAATAAAATTTATTTTTTAACTAAAAATCAAACTTTAATAAAAAAAAAATAGTTTAATAAACAAGTGTTAACTCTTTTTAAAAATATTTTGTGGCCCTGAAAAGGGCCTTTTATAAGAATGTAAAAAAGAGGAATTCATGGGCGTTGAGTACATTTTTTTAGAAAATTTACTTGGAGCTGGTGTATTTGGTTACAGCCTTTGTACCTTCACTGACGGCATGTTTGGCCAATTCACCGGGCAAAAGTAGACGAACAGCAGTTTGAATTTCACGACTGGTTATGGTGGAACGTTTATTGTATTGAGCCAAACGAGATGCTTCGGCGGCAATACGTTCAAAGATATCATTAACAAAGCTGTTCATGATACTCATAGCCTTTGAAGAAATTCCAGTATCAGGATGTACTTGCTTCAAAACTTTGTAAATGTAGATGGCATAACTTTCCTTACGCTTGCGTCTTCTAGTCTTGTCCCCCTTGGTAATATTCTTCTGGGCTTTACCGGCCTTTTTTGTTGCTTTACCACTGGCTTTAGGAGGCATGCTTTCACTTTTTCACTTTTTAGATGTTTTCACTTCACAAACACTTTTAACACTGTTTACAATTTTTAAATATAAACAGTTTACAGTTTACAGTTTATTTTCCAAAAATTCAGTTTACATATGTTTCTTAAACTACATTTTACATTTATTATTTCTTAACGTATAAAGTTATTAAGACTAGTACAGTTTTATATATAAAAAAAATATTACAGATTTTCGTATCCATTCAATATACTTGGTAAGTCCATTTAATAATAATCCCAAAAAAAAGGATAAAAAGGGAATACACTTTGTTTTTATATTATCACTAACTTAGAACTAATCACTACACACTAAACAATACTTAAAATTAATAATAAAACAGAAGAAAACAAAACAAAAATAAAATAAAAATAAAATAAAACAAAAACAAAAACGAAATATAATCCACCATAAAAAGTAAAAAATATCACTGTTCAGTATTGTACACTAGGTTAGACATGTCAAGGGTGTTAACCCTTCTATGGTAGAACAAGAGGCTAGCATCACAGTACAGACTACCACCATCTCTTAGTGTTAAAAGATCAACTGGCGAAAAATACCGAATCATATGCAAGGCCTCCAAATCAGGAGTCCCACTGAAGCAGTCTGCCACCAGCTCATTTTGCAAGAAAGATGATCGCTCCAAAAATTTAATCGCAGAGTCGATCAGAAATACATCCAACCTTTGGAATTCAACGCCGTCGTAAATCGATCTACACGATGGCCTACGAATACGTCCATCAGAAAAAATCCAAGGTCGTAGGCCCAAGCACGTTGTTAGTATTTTACGTTCCCATACTCTCAGTCTTTCCATTTGATGGGAAGATATCCCAAACCAAACGGGAAAGGCATAAGAAATAAGGGGTCTGATAATCTGCCGATAGATCAACAGTCTGATCTCGGTAGTAAGGCCCATCCTACGGCGAAGCAAACTCAGGTAAATATGGAAGACCCCCCTGACCTTCCTCAATATGTTGTCCACATGTCTGTAGAATTCAAAATTCTCATGAAAAATAACACCCAAATATTTGAACCTATCAGATATAACAATAACCTCCCCACCAATGGTCAAATACGGAATGTAACTCCTGGAATTTCGATAGAGACGACCCCTTCTTCCCTTAATCATCGCTCCATCCGTCTTAGCGATGTTCAATCGCAGTCCCCATTTCACAAAATACCCATACAAAACGTTAAGATACCTATTCATCCTATCATTAAGAGTTCGCGCCACTGCGCCCCTAACTGCAACAAGAATATCATCCGCATAGATAAGCAAAAGAAATCCGTCAGGTGGTTGTGGTATATCAGATATAAAAACGTTGTATAAAATGGGCCCCAACAAAGAACCCTGTGGAACACCCGCGGCAACCGCGCGCAAATCGGAAATTTCACCCCCTGCCTTCACCCTAAACTTGCGATCCCTCAAAAAATCAGCAGTCATCCTACACAACCGATGGTCGAAACCAAGACTCATCATTTTATAAATGATACCCTCCTGCCAAACAGTATCAAACGCCTTCGCAAAGTCTAGGCTTACAGCCAAAGTAGGATACTTTCTATTTAAGCCTCTGGAAACGTAGTTAGTGAAAACCATAAGAGCGTGAGATGTCGAATGGCCAGCTCTGAACCCAAATTGGTGGTCTCCAATAATACCATCATCCACAATTTTACGTTTTATCCTAGACAACAAGAACCATTCCAGGAGTTTACCAAAAGCCGACAACAGCGAAATCGGCCTGTAACTTTGGGCCTGCCTAGGGTCAGAGCCCGGCTTCAATATAGGTATGACCATACCCTCTCTCCATTGGACAGGAAAATAGCCTATATTTAAGCAATGGTTAAATAAGATTGCAAGAAATCTCCACGTAGCAACATTGGTTTTCCTTAATACAAAATCCGGGATGCCGTCAACGCCACTGGATCTTTTGTTGGACCTGGTCCTTAAAGCGTATCCCACGTCGTTTGGAGTTACTAACTCCCAATCATGAGAGCGGGAATTTTCGTCAATAACAGCACCATCCGCCATCGCAACTTGGCCAAATATCAAAGACGGCTCATAGTTAGCCAACACAGAGACCTGACGTTCCACGGCCTCCACAAAGGAGCTAGTGCGCAGGTCACCACCTCCTCTGTGAATGCCGCAGAAGTGTTCAGCCAATAAAGAAGCCTTCCCAGAGTCGTCTGAGACAAGTGTTCCCGCAGTATTAACCAAGTCCGATAGAGGGGCCCTTTTTAGGATCCCTGCACATCTTTTTACCTGGCGAAAAGTTCCATTGCCAACCCGTATCCTCCCTAGATACTCCGTCCAATAGCTTCGTTCAAACACCACAATTGCGCCCTGTATTATTTTGTCTAGATTGTTCAAGTCGGCCCTAAGAATATTGATTCTTCCCGGGTCGGGCGTTCTACATAAGATCCTCCTCAATCTTTTTCTTTCGGCCATAAAGTTTAAGATATTGGGTGGAAGCCTCAGCATACCTCTGTTCCTTGTAGAGAGCTTTGGCACAGAGTGATTCATCGCATCCATGAATATTCCGTTAAGAGACCTGACATTTTCATCTATTTCCTGTGCAGTGACATTCCGGTCCACTGGTAATTCACAGTTAGGGAGATTTTGAGAAAGGGCGTTGTTCAAGCGATTCCTATTTATACGATCGAAGTCAAAGATCTCAGGTATTATCCTGCGCTGCAATTCACTAGACTCTATAATGACCTCAATCGCACGGTGGTCAGATTCATAGTCGAGAGTCCTGATCCCAGGACTTGACATGGGCGATAACAAAATATTAGACGAAGTCATAAACAAGTCAATGTAGGAGGATGTGTGACTGGAGATCCTCGTCGGACCATTAGTCCGATGTACATCAATGTCCGGGCAAGATAGAAGAAACTCGCACAAGTAGCGCCCACTTTGATTGCACACAGTACCACCCCAATCAGTGTGCTTAGCGTTAAGATCAGCCCCAATAATAACACTATCCCGAGCAGAAAGGGTCAAAATAGGGTCAAGGTCAGAGATCACCAATGTATTCTGCGGCCTCAAATACATAGAAATAACCGTTATAGAGCTACCATCCGCCCTGCGAATTTTCACGGCCGTATTCTCGATAGAACCTAAATCAAGTGCAACCCTGTCCGAGCTTAAACTATCCCTCACGAATACCGCTGTGCCGCCACCGCGCCCACCTAGTCGATTCTGCCTATAAATACTATACCCGCCAATGTCCAGCGTATGCCTGGGGGATAGTTTATGCTCGGTAACCAATAAAACATCCGGTCGGTGCTCCCTCAAAAACAAATTCAGATAATACCTCCTGTGCCTGGAGACAATCGAGTTAACATTAACAAAAATACACTTAAATTTAGCCATCATGCTGAAGGGAAATTAACATCCCAAGCAAAGCCCGAGTTCTCTCACCATCACTACCCAGGAGCTTGTATTCCCGGGCGAAACCCTTCATCTTACTCAAGCAGGCCAGCAGATCACCACCAAGCAGTCGTTTACAATCTCGATCAATCGCATCGAATTCGGCACCAGCAGATGCAACCGATATACCAGTGCCTGTTGCTGCTCCATTTGCCACACCTCTTGCAGCCGCAGCATACGATACGCCACTAGTTGTCCTATTCGTTGGCACAGTATTAGCCACCCTGACGTTTCCCCTGTCACTCTTCTTGACAGACAACTTTTGTACAAGCCCCTGACGTTTAGGACATTCCCTTGCACTTGCAGCATGGCCCTCAACATTACAATTGACGCATCTTACAGGTAGACCCACCTTTTTCACTGCCTGTCCCGTGACAGGATCAGTAGTTACAACCTCAGCAGTATTCCTTTCCCTAGGAGGAACAGCACATTTACCAGGGCCATGATCGCCACCACATTTAACACACCTATATGGCATGTTACAGTTAATTGCCACGTGTCCAAACCGCTGACAATTATAACATTGAACGACACCACGACGAGTGTGTCTAGTCATTGTCACTTTACAATGGAGTATATACCTTATATCACTCAATCCCCTAGTATCAGAGTCCCTAGCAACTTGGAGCAACCATCTATCTCCGCCCAACTTGTGCAGACCTAATATTCTAACGCTGATCTGGAGGCCCTGCATATATTGGAGAACCTCACCAGTTTCAAAGGAGTCAGAGAGACCCCTGATAACTACAGAAAATGGTCTTTGAGACCTTGGAGTATGGGTGTAATAATTAACCCCTTGTTCCTTCAACATGTCCTTCAATTTAACAAAGTCCTCCAGTGTACAGACACCTATATTAGTAACATTTTTTCCCAAAATTTTAATGTTATACTCCTTATGCCCTAAGATACCATCTAACTTACTTATAATATCCCTAACATTAATATTATATGTTGTAACTATTGGTACAGACTTACTACTTTTCTTAAGATTATTGTTTTCTTCCGGCTTCTTTTGGCTGGAACCAGGCACTTCCTTCAAAATTGTCGCTCGACTAGGCACCACCTTTACGGCCTCTTCAGTTTTTTCTAGGCTAGCTGCAGCATTTGGCTGGATATCACTCTTCACATTGGCTTTTAAGTTACCCTGGCTATTGGGCATTTCAACCTCATCTGTGACCATTTCATCTTCACTTGAATATTCTTCGCTTTCCTCATTACTTTCGAATTTGGCAATTAACTGCTCAAGATTTTTTTGAAGCTTTTCATTTTCAGCTAATAATATATCACACTTTTTAGTAAGGATGTATATATTTTCATCCTTACTTTCAACAGCTTGCTGAAGTTCCTCATAAGTAGCTTTTAACCTGGGCCTTTTCCCAGGTTTCTGACTTTCGGCATCCTCCATTTTAACACACTAGCGAAAACTAATGTATAACCGCATGGAAAGCGGGTTAAACTTAATTTTAAGTTTCACTCTCGCTTGTTTTTAAAGTTTTTTGCTTTTATATTTAAAAATGTATAGCCCTTTATGACTTAAAGTACTTGATTATTAAGTTTTTTTACTTTTTTGCCTCCTATTCACTTCTCATTAAAGCGCGTAAGGTCTTTATTTAAAAAATTTTATTAACTTGTCCTTTTTCAAGTATTTATTTTTTTTCCTCAGTGAGTTAAAAAACACAAATATTTTGACTTTTCAGATTTTTAATTTCACTTTTTAATTTTTATTTAACACAAACACTTCACAAATGTTCAACAAGAACTAATGATTTTAAATATAAACGTCAAATGTGCGCTTTATATACCTTTTTTCTAACCACTCAGTTTTCTGTCTACCTATTTTGTTATCGTTTACACAATCATCCCCTGTATGCGCAGTTGCCATACAAAAAAAGTATAAATACTCAGTGTTGTGGCGAAAAACTTAAACAGTTTTGTGTATTCAGTGCTCTAGTGAAGTGTTTTAAGTGAATAATAAAAATAAAGAAATATGTCTGGTCGTGGTAAAGGTGGTAAAGTTAAAAGCAAGGCAAAGTCTCGTTCAAATCGTGCTGGCTTGCAATTTCCCGTCGGCCGTATTCACCGTTTATTGCGTAAAGGCAATTACGCTGAACGTGTTGGTGCCGGCGCTCCAGTCTATTTAGCTGCAGTTATGGAATATTTGGCTGCTGAAGTTCTAGAATTGGCTGGTAATGCAGCTCGTGACAACAAAAAGACCAGAATTATTCCTCGTCATTTGCAATTGGCCATCCGTAATGATGAAGAATTGAACAAGCTGTTGTCTGGTGTCACCATTGCTCAAGGTGGTGTTTTGCCAAACATTCAAGCTGTACTTTTGCCCAAGAAAACAGAAAAGAAGGCTTAAGATATTACTCGAAAAAAGAAGAAAAATACTGTATGACCATCATCGCATATCAATTGAAAATCAACAAACCGTCCTTTTCAGGACGACAAATTTATTTTTAAAAGAGAACATATTTTTGTTAACCAAACCCGAAATTTGTTATTTTTGTTGCTACAAAATATTGAATTTTTGCACAAATTTTTTTCTATTGTTGTGGATGAAAATAAGAAAAATATGAAAGTTAAAATCAGCATTACAATATGGAATTTTTATTTCTGGTCATTCTTTCACAGTCGATTTTAATCTAAGATGATTGGCATTTCTAAGAATAACTAAACATTGTTATTTTATACGAGTAAACGATGTGTTTCGTGTGTATGAATACGAAGGAATTCGTATACAAACGTACTTACGTAGATATGTAAATCAATCTGATTCCTTTACACTCAATATAGTATATATGTATATATATATATTTTTTTCTTTTAAATTACTATATGTAGGTATATTAAACAGAAATATAAAGAGGAAATAGGTATCCCTGTATAAAAATTACTTTTTTATATTGCCTACTGGACTAATTGCTATAGGTATTTCTTTTTATTTAACTTGTTTAAAATAAAACAGCATAGGTACATTTTTTATTAATAATTATCTAAGCCAAAACTAAGCATTTTCCATAAAAAAATATAAATTTTTATAAATAAAACACCGTTGGCTAAACACTCTTTCTTTGATACAGACAATCAAAGCAACAAAACAATGATCTTGTTGTTATTGTATTTTTCTACGAAGCCAGAATTTACTTCGTGTTTACATCGTCAAAGGAATTGGTACACATTTTGTTTTTGCATTAGTTGCCTACATACTTCTTTTATTTTTCAACGTTTTATTGTGTGTAAATTTGTTTGTGTTTCTTTACGATTGTACCTAGCAAGCTGGTTTTCATTTAGTTTATTAGTTATTTTGGCAGATTGGAAAAATTTGACTTTTAACTTGAGTTTTATTTCAAAATTTTAATATTTAATTTTATAAGGCGTTAAAGAATTTATAAAAAGAAAATTTTATAGAAATAATTAAAGTTAATTTTATTTTGAGTTACAAAAATACGTACATACCTATGTATGTATTTATTTATACAATTTTGTTCAATTATTTAATGAAAAATATGTATGTTTACATATGTTATTTTAAATTAAAATAAAGAAAAATTTATATACAGAATATTTTTGTATTTAAATACTTTTTTACAGCTACTGACACAATAACGTACCTATTTCAAAATGTCTCCCTTATTTTGAGTTTTTATTAAACATACATACATACATACATACATATATAGGTATGTATAGGTATGTCCATAAATTTAATTTTCTTAACAGCTGCTTAAAATTTCTTATCCATTTTAATTTTCACTTGAAAAAAAGACATTCGTTTTATACCTAATCATCCCTTTTACACAAACAAAATCCGTTTATTACGTTTACTCATTTAAACATTGGTATATTTATTGTTGTTATTATATATACATACATACATACATACATACATATATTCTTAATTGCAAATTCCCTGTATGTACCGAAGACTTAATATGTAACATTTTGTCCGCTTTATAGCATATGTTTTTGCTGTTCTTGTTAGAAACTTAAAAAATGTGAAGATTATTTCTATATTTAATGTAAATCAAGAAGAAGAAGAAAAGTGTACGAAACTATTTTTATTAACAAAAATATATAATTTGTTGTCTTTTAACAATTTCTGAACAAATGTGCATATAAATTTAACAACAAAATATACCTATTTAATGTACATAAGTACATTTAAGATATTTTATTTAAAAAAAAGGTAAAGAAAATTATAAATAATTGAAATTTAGCTCATAGAATAAATTCGAAAAATAAAAAATGTTTAAAATAATATAAAGTAACATTCGAAAGAAAATAATTCCCAGTTTCTATTTGTGAAAATTATAAATTTATTTTTAATTTTCTTAAATAACAAAAACATACTACGTGTATGAATAAAAATGATTTTCATACCACAATTAGTGCTTGAAGAAATAAAATGCATAAACAAAACCAAACCAAACTAATGAAATTGCGTAATTTTAAAACATAAAATAATTTAAAATTCTAAATAAAACCCAAATTTAGAAATTAACAACGAACTCTTTCAAAAATATCTTTAGTGCAATAATTATTTTTGGTATGGCAAAAAAATCGATCTACTAACTAACTTCGTATATTTACGAACAAAAATATTTTCTCGGGCAAACAAAATAAAATCTAAGAACAAATAGATCTGGTACCAAAAATTCAACATCTCTTTTTAAAACGGGTTTTGTGGTCCGCTTACTACTTTTATATTATCTAGAAATTTAATTAAAAAACCAAGGACCCGAAAAGTTCTTTTTTTTATTTTTTGTGCAAGTTAAAAAAATTCTACAGTTTACAGAAAATAAAAAATTTCTAAAATAGCATTGAAAAAAAGCCGTCGAAAAAAATAAATAAAATGAAGTTTTTAAAATAAAACGTTTTCTAAAAATCTAATTTGTCTGAAGACAAATTAAATATATTTAAGCATTGTCATAAAAATTTCATTCTTCAAAACAAATTTAAATAAAATTTATGAAGAGGTTTCTGAGAATACATACTACATTTTTTTAAAAATACGTGGAATATAATTTTCTAAAAAAAAAAAACAAACGTTTTAAGAAATATTTTTCAACAAAAAAAGTTTTTAAACAATTTTATTTGTTTTTGTTTACAAAAAAAAAAGTTTTTGCTTCTTTTGAAACTAAAAAATTTCGTTTTCAAAGGAAGTTTTTCCTTTTTTCGTTTCTATTTAAACACAAAAACACAAAAAAATATTCCTTTATTCACACACAAAAATTTTTTATTTCAAAAATAAAATTTAGCTTTGTGTTTTCTGTTAGTAATTTCCGGTCCTTGCAAAAAACAAATGAAATTCAATTGAAATATACAAAAATAAAAAACTTTTGCATGACAAATACATAGTAGCTCTGGTATAAAAAATTTATATCCAGAAATGCACTATCTCTTTTTAAAAAACAATCAGCACTGGTACCAAAAGTATTATATATCAAAAATGCACTATCTCTTTTTAAAAAACAAACAGCACTGCACTGGTACCAAAAGTATTATATATCAAAAATGCACAATCTCTTTTTAAAACGGTTTTTGTGGTCCTGAAAAGGACCGATTTGTTCGTTTTATTGATTTATTTGATTATTGATCCGAAAATTAAAATGTAATACGAGTAATTAACCACCGAAACCGTACAATGTACGACCTTGTCTCTTCAAAGCATAAACAACATCCATAGCGGTAACAGTTTTCCTTTTGGCATGTTCAGTGTAGGTGACGGCATCACGAATAACATTTTCCAAAAATACCTTTAAAACACCACGAGTTTCTTCGTAAATCAAGCCAGAAATACGTTTTACACCACCACGACGAGCCAAACGTCTAATAGCTGGCTTAGTAATACCTTGGATATTATCACGTAATACTTTACGATGACGCTTAGCACCACCTTTTCCCAAGCCTTTGCCACCTTTGCCACGACCAGTCATTTTAAATCACTTTAATTTTTATTTAACACAAACACTTCACAAATGTTCAACAAGAACTAATGAGATTTGCCCGAGAACCAACTCGTATTTATACAAATTGCAACTAAAATTCGAGAGAGAGCAAGAAATATATTACTGTACGTTTCTATCTGTGTGCGTTTTTGGAAAACAACCACCACTGTACAATTAAACATACAAACCCATGTATTATGGCTTGGAAATTTTTCTATATAAGCCGATCACAGTCAGCGCAACGTTATTATTTGTGTTCTAACAGTGTTCAGTGTGTGTTTTAATCTTAAATAAAAGAGGAAAAAAGTGACTAAGTGAAAAAATGGCTCGTACTAAGCAAACTGCCCGTAAGTCGACTGGTGGCAAAGCACCACGCAAACAATTGGCTACCAAGGCTGCTCGTAAAAGTGCCCCAGCTACTGGTGGTGTTAAGAAACCTCATCGTTTTCGTCCCGGTACTGTAGCTTTGCGTGAAATTCGCCGTTATCAAAAGAGTACTGAATTGTTAATTCGTAAATTGCCATTCCAACGTTTGGTTCGTGAAATTGCCCAAGATTTCAAGACAGATTTGCGTTTCCAGAGTTCGGCTGTTATGGCTCTTCAAGAAGCCAGTGAAGCTTATTTGGTTGGTCTATTCGAAGATACAAATTTGTGTGCCATTCATGCTAAACGTGTGACCATTATGCCCAAAGATATCCAATTGGCCAGACGTATTCGTGGAGAACGTGCTTAATTAAATTGATGTGACGAAATAAATAAAAACTATAACAAATCGGTCCTTTTCAGGACCACAAATTCTTTTTCAAAAAGAGATATAATTATACACTTTCAAACAGAGGAATTTTCACTCATAGAAATACGAGCTAAAATTAATAAACAAGACCAAAACTTAACTTGCAATAAAATAAGACAGACACAACGTTTTTTCTTTTTTTTTTTTTTTTGTTTAGAGAAACACATTAAATAAGTAAAGGTACAAATAAACAAAACTTAACTTGCAATAAAAAGAGAACGGTTTTGTTTTAAGAAACACATTAAATTACTAAAGGTACATACATATTAAAATTGTGTTTTTATTAAAAATTTTATATAAAAATATTCATGGATATAACTAATTTTTAAATATGTATTCAAAGTAAAGAAACTCCTTTTACTTATGACATTGATTATTAAACCAATCTGGTTTTTTTCCTGAATTACTTTCAGAAAACAGACGTTCGAATTATGGTTAGATTTCATATTTTGTGTTTCTAAAATATTATCGTGAATTTTCAAAATCCTACATTCAATATGTGGTTGGCATGTTTATACACATTTTATCTGTTAATAGAATTACCAAAATTTTGATAGTAAAAAAAAACGTTGACGTAGATTTGATTTTTTCTTTGCAGACAAAAATGTTTAATTATTACAAATATCCTATTTTAGTTTGTACCTGAATTTTATAAAAATTAAAAAAAAAATTCAACTTTTTGCAAATTTCAAAAATAAAATTTATTTTTTAACTAAAAATCAAACTTTAATAAAAAAAAAATAGTTTAATAAACAAGTGTTAACTCTTTTTAAAAATATTTTGTGGCCCTGAAAAGGGCCTTTTATAAGAATGTAAAAAAGAGGAATTCATGGGCGTTGAGTACATTTTTTTAGAAAATTTACTTGGAGCTGGTGTATTTGGTTACAGCCTTTGTACCTTCACTGACGGCATGTTTGGCCAATTCACCGGGCAAAAGTAGACGAACAGCAGTTTGAATTTCACGACTGGTTATGGTGGAACGTTTATTGTATTGAGCCAAACGAGATGCTTCGGCGGCAATACGTTCAAAGATATCATTAACAAAGCTGTTCATGATACTCATAGCCTTTGAAGAAATTCCAGTATCAGGATGTACTTGCTTCAAAACTTTGTAAATGTAGATGGCATAACTTTCCTTACGCTTGCGTCTTCTAGTCTTGTCACCCTTGGTAATATTCTTCTGGGCTTTACCGGCCTTTTTTGTTGCTTTACCACTGGCTTTAGGAGGCATGCTTTCACTTTTTCACTTTTTAGATGTTTTCACTTCACAAACACTTTTAACACTGTTTACAATTTTTAAATATAAACGTCAAATGTGCGCTTTATATACCTTTTTTCTAACCACTCAGTTTTCTGTCTACCTATTTTGTTATCGTTTACACAATCATCCCCTGTATGCGCAGTTGCCATACAAAAAAAGTATAAATACTCAGTGTTGTGGCGAAAAACTTAAACAGTTTTGTGTATTCAGTGCTCTAGTGAAGTGTTTTAAGTGAATAATAAAAATAAAGAAATATGTCTGGTCGTGGTAAAGGTGGTAAAGTTAAAAGCAAGGCAAAGTCTCGTTCAAATCGTGCTGGCTTGCAATTTCCCGTCGGCCGTATTCACCGTTTATTGCGTAAAGGCAATTACGCTGAACGTGTTGGTGCCGGCGCTCCAGTCTATTTAGCTGCAGTTATGGAATATTTGGCTGCTGAAGTTCTAGAATTGGCTGGTAATGCAGCTCGTGACAACAAAAAGACCAGAATTATTCCTCGTCATTTGCAATTGGCCATCCGTAATGATGAAGAATTGAACAAGCTGTTGTCTGGTGTCACCATTGCTCAAGGTGGTGTTTTGCCAAACATTCAAGCTGTACTTTTGCCCAAGAAAACAGAAAAGAAGGCTTAAGATATTACTCGAAAAAAGAAGAAAATACTGTATGACCATCATCGCATATCAATTGAAAATCAACAAACCGTCCTTTTCAGGACGACAAATTTATTTTTAAAAGAGAACATATTTTTGTTAACCAAACCCGAAATTTGTTATTTTTGTTGCTACAAAATATTGAATTTTTGCACAAATTTTTTTCTATTGTTGTGGATGAAAATAAGAAAAATATGAAAGTTAAAATCAGCATTACAATATGGAATTTTTATTTCTGGTCATTCTTTCACAGTCGATTTTAATCTAAGATGATTGGCATTTCTAAGAATAACTAAACATTGTTATTTTATACGAGTAAACGATGTGTTTCGTGTGTATGAATACGAAGGAATTCGTATACAAACGTACTTACGTAGATATGTAAATCAATCTGATTCCTTTACACTCAAAATAGTATATATGTATGTATATATATATTTTTTTTTCTTTTAAATTACTATATGTAGGTATATTAAACAGAAATATAAAGAGGAAATAGGTATCCCTGTATAAAAATTACTTTTTTATATTGCCTACTGGACTAATTGCTATAGGTATTTCTTTTTATTTAACTTGTTTAAAATAAAACAGCATAGGTACATTTTTTATTAATAATTATCTAAGCCAAAACTAAGCATTTTCCATAAAAAAATATAAATTTTTATAAATAAAACACCGTTGGCTAAACACTCTTTCTTTGATACAGACAATCAAAGCAACAAAACAATGATCTTGTTGTTATTGTATTTTTCTACGAAGCCAGAATTTACTTCGTGTTTACATCGTCTAAGGAATTGGTATGTATGCACATTTTGTTTTTGCATTAGTTGCCTACATACTTCTTTTATTTTTCAACGTTTTATTGTGTGTAAATTTGTTTGTGTTTCTTTACGATTGTACCTAGCAAGCTGGTTTTCATTTAGTTTATTAGTTATTTTGGCAGATTGGAAAAATTTGACTTTTTACTTAAGTTTTATTTCAATATTTAATTTTATAAGACGTTAAAGAATTTATGAAAAGAAAATTTTATAGAAATAATTGAAGTTAATTTTATTTTGAGTTACAAAAATACGTACATACCTATGTATGTATTTATTTATACAATTTTGTTCAATTATTTAATGAAAAATATGTATGTTTATGTTATTTTAAATTAAAATAAAGAAAAATTTATATACAGAATATTTTTGTATTTAAATACTTTTTTACAGCTACTGACACAATAACGTACCTATTTCAAAATGTCTCCCTTATTTTGAGTTTTTATTAAACATACATACATATATAGGTATGTATAGGTATGTCCATAAATTTAATTTTCTTAACAGCTGCTTAAAATTTCTTATCCATTTTAATTTTCACTTGAAAAAAAGACATTCGTTTTATACCTAATCATCCCTTTTACACAAACAAAATCCGTTTATTACGTTTACTCATTTAAACATTGGTATATTTATTGTTGTTATTATATATACATACATACATACATACATATATTCTTAATTGCAAATTCCCTGTATGTACCGAAGACTTAATATGTAACATTTTGTCCGCTTTATAGCATATGTTTTTGCTGTTCTTGTTAGAAACTTAAAAAATGTGAAGATTATTTCTATATTTAATGTAAATCAAGAAGAAGAAGAAAAGTGTACGAAACTATTTTTATTAACAAAAATATATAATTTGTTGTCTTTTAACAATTTCTGAACAAATGTGCATATAAATTTAACAACAAAATATACCTATTTAATGTACATAAGTACATTTAAGATATTTTATTTAAAAAAAAGCTAAAGAAAATTATAAATAATTGAAATTTAGCTCATAGAATAAATTCGAAAAATAAAAACTGTTTAAAATAATATAAAGTAACATTCGAAAGAAAATAATTCCCAGTTTCTATTTGTGAAAATTATAAATTTATTTTTAATTTTCTTAAATAACAAAAACATACTACGTGTATGAATAAAAATGATTTTCATACCACAATTAGTGCTTGAAGGAATAAAATGCATAAACAAAACCAAACCAAACTAATGAAATTGCGTAATTTTAAAACATAAAATAATTTAAAATTCTTAATAAAACCCAAATTTAGAAATTAACAACGAACTCTTTCAAAAATATCTTTAGTGCAATAATTATTTTTGGTATGGCAAAAAAATCGATCTACTAACTAACTTCGTATATTTACGAACAAAAATATTTTCTCGGGCAAACAAAATAAAATCTAAGAACAAATAGATCTGGTACCAAAAATTCAACATCTCTTTTTAAAACGGGTTTTGTGGTCCGCTTACTACTTTTATATTATCTAGAAATTTAATTAAAAAACCAAGGACCCGAAAAGTTCTTTTTTTTATTTTTTGTGCAAGTTAAAAAAATTCTACAGTTTACAGAAAATAAAAAATTTCTAAAATAGCATTGAAAAAAAGCCGTCGAAAAAAATAAATAAAATGAAGTTTTTAAAATAAAACGTTTTCTAAAAATCTAATTTGTCTGAAGACAAATTAAATATATTTAAGCATTGTCATAAAAATTTCATTCTTCAAAACAAATTTAAATAAAATTTATGAAGAGGTTTCTGAGAATACATACTACATTTTTTTAAAAATACGTGGAATATAATTTTCTAAAAAAAAAAACAAACGTTTTAAGAAATATTTTTCAACAAAAAAAGTTTTTAAACAATTTTATTTGTTTTTGTTTACAAAAAAAAAAGTTTTTGCTTCTTTTGAAACTAAAAAATTTCGTTTTCAAAGGAAGTTTTTCCTTTTTTCGTTTCTATTTAAACACAAAAACACAAAAAAATATTCCTTTATTCACACACAAAAATTTTTCATTTCAAAAATAAAATTTAGCTTTGTGTTTTCTGTTAGTAATTTCCGGTCCTTGCAAAAAACAAATGAAATTCAATTGAAATATACAAAAATAAAAAACTTTTGCATGACAAATACATAGTAGCTCTGGTATAAAAAATTTATATCCAGAAATGCACTATCTCTTTTTAAAAAACAATCAGCACTGGTACCAAAAGTATTATATATCAAAAATGCACTATCTCTTTTTAAAAAACAAACAGCACTGGTACCAAAAGTATTATACATATATCAAAAATGCACTATCTCTTTTTAAAACAGTTTTTGTGGTCCTGAAAAGGACCGATTTGTTCGTTTTATTGATTTATTTGATTATTGATCCGCAAATTAAAATGTAATAGAGTAATTAACCACCGAAACCGTACAATGTACGACCTTGTCTCTTCAAAGCATAAACAACATCCATAGCGGTAACAGTTTTCCTTTTGGCATGTTCAGTGTAGGTGACGGCATCACGAATAACATTTTCCAAAAATACCTTTAAAACACCACGAGTTTCTTCGTAAATCAAGCCAGAAATACGTTTTACGCCACCACGACGAGCCAAACGTCTAATAGCTGGCTTAGTAATACCTTGGATATTATCACGTAATACTTTACGATGACGCTTAGCACCACCTTTTCCCAAGCCTTTGCCACCTTTACCACGACCAGTCATTTTAAATCACTTTAATTTTTATTTAACACAAACACTTCACAAATGTTCAACAAGAACAAGGTCTATCCAATAGGTCTGCTTAAGAAGCCAGATGTTTATTTGGTTTTTTCCTCAACAATATCAAGAGTTGTTTACATTTTCCTTATACGTGTATATTTTTGTTTACTGTTTTGGTTTTTTGCAACACATTCATGCACACAAAACACATTTTTCCTTTTGTTTTGCCTATGTAGTAGTAAGATTTTGACAACCGCGAGGAATTTTACACAAACAAAATGCCTGTTGTTTTTTGTATTGTTGTATTGTTGTAGTAGTAAGCAGACCTATTGGATAGGCCTTGAACAAGAACTAATAAGATTTGCCCGAGAACCAACTCGTATTTATACAAATTTCAACTAAAATTCGAGAGAGAGCAAGAAATATATTACTGTACGTTTCTATCTGTGTGCGTTTTTTGGAAAACAACCACCACTGTACAATTAAACATACAAACCCATGTATTATGGCTTGGAAATTTTTCTATATAAGCCGATCACAGTCAGCGCAACGTTATTATTTGTGTTCTAACAGTGTTCAGTGTGTGTTTTAATCTTAAATAAAAGAGGAAAAAAAAGTGACTAAGTGAAAAAATGGCTCGTACTAAGCAAACTGCCCGTAAGTCGACTGGTGGCAAAGCACCACGCAAACAATTGGCTACCAAGGCTGCTCGTAAAAGTGCCCCAGCTACTGGTGGTGTTAAGAAACCTCATCGTTTTCGTCCCGGTACTGTAGCTTTGCGTGAAATTCGCCGTTATCAAAAGAGTACTGAATTGTTAATTCGTAAATTGCCATTCCAACGTTTGGTTCGTGAAATTGCCCAAGATTTCAAGACAGATTTGCGTTTCCAGAGTTCGGCTGTTATGGCTCTTCAAGAAGCCAGTGAAGCTTATTTGGTTGGTCTATTCGAAGATACAAATTTGTGTGCCATTCATGCTAAACGTGTGACCATTATGCCCAAAGATATCCAATTGGCCAGACGTATTCGTGGAGAACGTGCTTAATTAAATTGATGTGACGAAATAAATAAAAACTATAACAAATCGGTCCTTTTCAGGACCACAAATTCTTTTTCAAAAAGAGATATAATTATACACTTTCAAACAGAGGAATTTTCACTCATAGAAATACGAGCTAAAATTAATAAACAAGACCAAAACTTAACTTGCAATAAAATAAGACAGACAACGTTTTTTCTTTTTTTTTTTTTTTTTTGTTTAGAGAAACACATTAAATAAGTAAAGGTACAAATAAACAAAACTTAACTTGCAATAAAAAGAGAACGGGTTTGTTTTAAGAAACACATATGTTTAACATGTTTAAGAAACACATATTAAAATTGTGTTTTTATTAAAAATTTTATATAAAAATATTCATGGATATAACTAATTTTTAAATATGTATTCAAAGTAAAGAAACTCCTTTTACTTATGACATTGATTATTAAACCAATCTGGTTTTTTTCCTGAATTACTTTCAGAAAACAGACGTTCGAATTATGGTTAGATTTCATATTTTGTGTTTCTAAAATATTATCGTGAATTTTCAAAATCCTACATTCAATATGTGGTTGGCATGTTTATACACATTTTATCTGTTAATAGAATTACCAAAATTTTGATAGTAAAAAAAAACGTTGACGTAGATTTGATTTTTTCTTTGCAGACAAAAATGTTTAATTATTACAAATATCCTATTTTACAGTTTGTACCTGAATTTTATAAAAATTAAAAAAAAAATTCAACTTTTTGCAAATTTCAAAAATAAAATTTATTTTTTAACTAAAAATCAAACTTTAATAAAAAAAAAATAGTTTAATAAACAAGTGTTAACTCTTTTTAAAAATATTTTGTGGCCCTGAAAAGGGCCTTTTATAAGAATGTAAAAAAGAGGAATTCATGGGCGTTGAGTACATTTTTTTAGAAAATTTACTTGGAGCTGGTGTATTTGGTTACAGCCTTTGTACCTTCACTGACGGCATGTTTGGCCAATTCACCGGGCAAAAGTAGACGAACAGCAGTTTGAATTTCACGACTGGTTATGGTGGAACGTTTATTGTATTGAGCCAAACGAGATGCTTCGGCGGCAATACGTTCAAAGATATCATTAACAAAGCTGTTCATGATACTCATAGCCTTTGAAGAAATTCCAGTATCAGGATGTACTTGCTTCAAAACTTTGTAAATGTAGATGGCATAACTTTCCTTACGCTTGCGTCTTCTAGTCTTGTCACCCTTGGTAATATTCTTCTGGGCTTTACCGGCCTTTTTTGTTGCTTTACCACTGGCTTTAGGAGGCATGCTTTCACTTTTTCACTTTTTAGATGTTTTCACTTCACAAACACTTTTAACACTGTTTACAATTTTTAAATATAAACGTCAAATGTGCGCTTTATATACCTTTTTTCTAACCACTCAGTTTTCTGTCTACCTATTTTGTTATCGTTTACACAATCATCCCCTGTATGCGCAGTTGCCATTCAAAAAAAGTATAAATACTCAGTGTTGTGGCGAAAAACTTAAACAGTTTTGTGTATTCAGTGCTCTAGTGAAGTGTTTTAAGTGAATAATAAAAATAAAGAAATATGTCTGGTCGTGGTAAAGGTGGTAAAGTTAAAAGCAAGGCAAAGTCTCGTTCAAATCGTGCTGGCTTGCAATTTCCCGTCGGCCGTATTCACCGTTTATTGCGTAAAGGCAATTACGCTGAACGTGTTGGTGCCGGCGCTCCAGTCTATTTAGCTGCAGTTATGGAATATTTGGCTGCTGAAGTTCTAGAATTGGCTGGTAATGCAGCTCGTGACAACAAAAAGACCAGAATTATTCCTCGTCATTTGCAATTGGCCATCCGTAATGATGAAGAATTGAACAAGCTGTTGTCTGGTGTCACCATTGCTCAAGGTGGTGTTTTGCCAAACATTCAAGCTGTACTTTTGCCCAAGAAAACAGAAAAGAAGGCTTAAGATATTACTCGAAAAAAGAAGAAAATACTGTATGACCATCATCGCATATCAATTGAAAATCAACAAACCGTCCTTTTCAGGACGACAAATTTATTTTTAAAAGAGAACATATTTTTGTTAACCAAACCCGAAATTTGTTATTTTTGTTGCTACAAAATATTGAATTTTTGCACAAATTTTTTTCTATTGTTGTGGATGAAAATAAGAAAAATATGAAAGTTAAAATCAGCATTACAATATGGAATTTTTATTTCTGGTCATTCTTTCCCAGTCGACTTTAATCTAAGATGATTGGCATTTCTAAGAATAACTAAACCAAGGCCTATCCAATAGGTCTGCTTACTACTACAACAATACAAAAAACAACAGGCATTTTGTTTGTGTAAAATTCCTCGCGGTTGTCAAAATCTTACTACTACATAGGCAAAACAAAAGGAAAAATGTGTTTTGTGTGCATGTATGTGTGGCAAAAAACCAAAACAGTAAACAAAAATATACACGTATAAGGAAAATGTAAGCAACTCTTGATATTGTTGAGGAAAAAACCAAATAAACATCTGGCTTCTTAAGCAGACCTATTGGATAGACCTTGAACTAAACATTGTTATTTTATACGAGTAAACGATGCGTTTCGTGTGTATGAATACGAAGGAATTCGTATACAAACGTACTTACGTAGATATGTAAATCAATCTGATTCCTTTACACTCAATATAGTATATATGTATATATATATATATATATTTTTCTTTTAAATTACTATATGTAGGTATATTAAACAGAAATATAAAGAGGAAATAGGTATCCCTGTATAAAAATTACTTTTTTATATTGCCTACTGGACTAATTGCTATAGGTATTTCTTTTTATTTAACTTGTTTAAAATAAAACAGCATAGGTACATTTTTTATTAATAATTATCTAAGCCAAAACTAAGCATTTTCCATAAAAAAATATAAATTTGTATAAATAAAACACCGTTGGCTAAACACTCTTTCTTTGATACAGACAATCAAAGCAACAAGACAATGATCTTGTTGTTATTGTATTTTTCTACGAAGCCAGAATTTACTTCGTGTTTACATCGTCAAAGGAATTGGTACACATTTTGTTTTTGCATTAGTTGCCTACATACTTCTTTTATTTTTCAACGTTTTATTGTGTGTAAATTTGTTTGTGTTTCTTTACGATTGTACCTAGCAAGCTGGTTTTCATTTAGTTTATTAGTTATTTTGGCAGATTGGAAAAATTTGACTTTTAACTTGAGTTTTATTTCAAAATTTTAATATTTAATTTTATAAGGCGTTAAAGAATTTATAAAAAGAAAATTTTATAGAAATAATTAAAGTTAATTTTATTTTGAGTTACAAAAATACGTACATACCTATGTATGTATTTATTTATACAATTTTGTTCAATTATTTAATGAAAAATATGTATGTTTATGTTATTTTAAATTAAAATAAAGAAAAATTTATATACAGAATATTTTTGTATTTAAATACTTTTTTACAGCTACTGACACAATAACGTACCTATTTCAAAATGTCTCCCTTATTTTGAGTTTTTATTAAACATACATACATATATAGGTATGTATAGGTATGTCCATAAATTTAATTTTCTTAACAGCTGCTTAAAATTTCTTATCCATTTTAATTTTCACTTGAAAAAAAGACATTCGTTTTATACCTAATCATCCCTTTTACACAAACAAAATCCGTTTATTACGTTTACTCATTTAAACATTGGTATATTTATTGTTGTTATTATATATACATACATACATACATACATATATTCTTAATTGCAAATTCCCTGTATGTACCGAAGACTTAATATGTAACATTTTGTCCGCTTTATAGCATATGTTTTTGCTGTTCTTGTTAGAAACTTAAAAAATGTGAAGATTATTTCTATATTTAATGTAAATCAAGAAGAAGAAGAAAAGTGTACGAAACTATTTTTATTAACAAAAATATATAATTTGTTGTCTTTTAACAATTTCTGAACAAATGTGCATATAAATTTAACAACAAAATATACCTATTTAATGTACATAAGTACATTTAAGATATTTTATTTAAAAAAAAGCTAAAGAAAATTATAAATAATTGAAATTTAGCTCATAGAATAAATTCGAAAAATAAAAACTGTTTAAAATAATATAAAGTAACATTCGAAAGAAAATAATTCCCAGTTTCTATTTGTGAAAATTATAAATTTATTTTTAATTTTCTTAAATAACAAAAACATACTACGTGTATGAATAAAAATGATTTTCATACCACAATTAGTGCTTGAAGGAATAAAATGCATAAACAAAACCAAACCAAACTAATGAAATTGCGTAATTTTAAAACATAAAATAATTTAAAATTCTTAATAAAACCCAAATTTAGAAATTAACAACGAACTCTTTCAAAAATATCTTTAGTGCAATAATTATTTTTGGTATGGCAAAAAAATCGATCTACTAACTAACTTCGTATATTTACGAACAAAAATATTTTCTCGGGCAAACAAAATAAAATCTAAGAACAAATAGATCTGGTACCAAAAATTCAACATCTCTTTTTAAAACGGGTTTTGTGGTCCGCTTACTACTTTTATATTATCTAGAAATTTAATTAAAAAACCAAGGACCCGAAAAGTTCTTTTTTTTATTTTTTGTGCAAGTTAAAAAAATTCTACAGTTTACAGAAAATAAAAAATTTCTAAAATAGCATTGAAAAAAAGCCGTCGAAAAAAATAAATAAAATGAAGTTTTTAAAATAAAACGTTTTCTAAAAATCTAATTTGTCTGAAGACAAATTAAATATATTTAAGCATTGTCATAAAAATTTCATTCTTCAAAACAAATTTAAATAAAATTTATGAAGAGGTTTCTGAGAATACATACTACATTTTTTTAAAAATACGTGGAATATAATTTTCTAAAAAAAAAAACAAACGTTTTAAGAAATATTTTTCAACAAAAAAAGTTTTTAAACAATTTTATTTGTTTTTGTTTACAAAAAAAAAAGTTTTTGCTTCTTTTGAAACTAAAAAATTTCGTTTTCAAAGGAAGTTTTTCCTTTTTTCGTTTCTATTTAAACACAAAAACACAAAAAAATATTCCTTTATTCACACACAAAAATTTTTCATTTCAAAAATAAAATTTAGCTTTGTGTTTTCTGTTAGTAATTTCCGGTCCTTGCAAAAAACAAATGAAATTCAATTGAAATATACAAAAATAAAAAACTTTTGCATGACAAATACATAGTAGCTCTGGTATAAAAAATTTATATCCAGAAATGCACTATCTCTTTTTAAAAAACAATCAGCACTGGTACCAAAAGTATTATATATCAAAAATGCACTATCTCTTTTTAAAAAACAAACAGCACTGGTACCAAAAGTATTATACATATATCAAAAATGCACTATCTCTTTTTAAAACAGTTTTTGTGGTCCTGAAAAGGACCGATTTGTTCGTTTTATTGATTTATTTGATTATTGATCCGCAAATTAAAATGTAATAGAGTAATTAACCACCGAAACCGTACAATGTACGACCTTGTCTCTTCAAAGCATAAACAACATCCATAGCGGTAACAGTTTTCCTTTTGGCATGTTCAGTGTAGGTGACGGCATCACGAATAACATTTTCCAAAAATACCTTTAAAACACCACGAGTTTCTTCGTAAATCAAGCCAGAAATACGTTTTACGCCACCACGACGAGCCAAACGTCTAATAGCTGGCTTAGTAATACCTTGGATATTATCACGTAATACTTTACGATGACGCTTAGCACCACCTTTTCCCAAGCCTTTGCCACCTTTACCACGACCAGTCATTTTAAATCACTTTAATTTTTATTTAACACAAACACTTCACAAATGTTCAACAAGAACTAATAAGATTTGCCCGAGAACCAACTCGTATTTATACAAATTTCAACTAAAATTCGAGAGAGAGCAAGAAATATATTACTGTACGTTTCTATCTGTGTGCGTTTTTTGGAAAACAACCACCACTGTACAATTAAACATACAAACCCATGTATTATGGCTTGGAAATTTTTCTATATAAGCCGATCACAGTCAGCGCAACGTTATTATTTGTGTTCTAACAGTGTTCAGTGTGTGTTTTAATCTTAAATAAAAGAGGAAAAAAAAGTGACTAAGTGAAAAAATGGCTCGTACTAAGCAAACTGCCCGTAAGTCGACTGGTGGCAAAGCACCACGCAAACAATTGGCTACCAAGGCTGCTCGTAAAAGTGCCCCAGCTACTGGTGGTGTTAAGAAACCTCATCGTTTTCGTCCCGGTACTGTAGCTTTGCGTGAAATTCGCCGTTATCAAAAGAGTACTGAATTGTTAATTCGTAAATTGCCATTCCAACGTTTGGTTCGTGAAATTGCCCAAGATTTCAAGACAGATTTGCGTTTCCAGAGTTCGGCTGTTATGGCTCTTCAAGAAGCCAGTGAAGCTTATTTGGTTGGTCTATTCGAAGATACAAATTTGTGTGCCATTCATGCTAAACGTGTGACCATTATGCCCAAAGATATCCAATTGGCCAGACGTATTCGTGGAGAACGTGCTTAATTAAATTGATGTGACGAAATAAATAAAAACTATAACAAATCGGTCCTTTTCAGGACCACAAATTCTTTTTCAAAAAGAGATATAATTATACACTTTCAAACAGAGGAATTTTCACTCATAGAAATACGAGCTAAAATTAATAAACAAGACCAAAACTTAACTTGCAATAAAATAAGACAGACAACGTTTTTTTTTTTTTTTTTTTTTTTTTTGTTTAGAGAAACACATTAAATAAGTAAAGGTACAAATAAACAAAACTTAACTTGCAATAAAAAGAGAACGGGTTTGTTTTAAGAAACACATTAAATTACTAAAGGTACATACATATTAAAATTGTGTTTTTATTAAAAATTTTATATAAAAATATTCATGGATATAACTAATTTTTAAATATGTATTCAAAGTAAAGAAACTCCTTTTACTTATGACATTGATTATTAAACCAATCTGGTTTTTTTCCTGAATTACTTTCAGAAAACAGACGTTCGAATTATGGTTAGATTTCATATTTTGTGTTTCTAAAATATTATCGTGAATTTTCAAAATCCTACATTCAATATGTGGTTGGCATGTTTATACACATTTTATCTGTTAATAGAATTACCAAAATTTTGATAGTAAAAAAAAACGTTGACGTAGATTTGATTTTTTCTTTGCAGACAAAAATGTTTAATTATTACAAATATCCTATTTTACAGTTTGTACCTGAATTTTATAAAAATTAAAAAAAAAATTCAACTTTTTGCAAATTTCAAAAATAAAATTTATTTTTTAACTAAAAATCAAACTTTAATAAAAAAAAAATAGTTTAATAAACAAGTGTTAACTCTTTTTAAAAATATTTTGTGGCCCTGAAAAGGGCCTTTTATAAGAATGTAAAAAAGAGGAATTCATGGGCGTTGAGTACATTTTTTTAGAAAATTTACTTGGAGCTGGTGTATTTGGTTACAGCCTTTGTACCTTCACTGACGGCATGTTTGGCCAATTCACCGGGCAAAAGTAGACGAACAGCAGTTTGAATTTCACGACTGGTTATGGTGGAACGTTTATTGTATTGAGCCAAACGAGATGCTTCGGCGGCAATACGTTCAAAGATATCATTAACAAAGCTGTTCATGATACTCATAGCCTTTGAAGAAATTCCAGTATCAGGATGTACTTGCTTCAAAACTTTGTAAATGTAGATGGCATAACTTTCCTTACGCTTGCGTCTTCTAGTCTTGTCACCCTTGGTAATATTCTTCTGGGCTTTACCGGCCTTTTTTGTTGCTTTACCACTGGCTTTAGGAGGCATGCTTTCACTTTTTCACTTTTTAGATGTTTTCACTTCACAAACACTTTTAACACTGTTTACAATTTTTAAATATAAACGTCAAATGTGCGCTTTATATACCTTTTTTCTAACCACTCAGTTTTCTGTCTACCTATTTTGTTATCGTTTACACAATCATCCCCTGTATGCGCAGTTGCCATTCAAAAAAAGTATAAATACTCAGTGTTGTGGCGAAAAACTTAAACAGTTTTGTGTATTCAGTGCTCTAGTGAAGTGTTTTAAGTGAATAATAAAAATAAAGAAATATGTCTGGTCGTGGTAAAGGTGGTAAAGTTAAAAGCAAGGCAAAGTCTCGTTCAAATCGTGCTGGCTTGCAATTTCCCGTCGGCCGTATTCACCGTTTATTGCGTAAAGGCAATTACGCTGAACGTGTTGGTGCCGGCGCTCCAGTCTATTTAGCTGCAGTTATGGAATATTTGGCTGCTGAAGTTCTAGAATTGGCTGGTAATGCAGCTCGTGACAACAAAAAGACCAGAATTATTCCTCGTCATTTGCAATTGGCCATCCGTAATGATGAAGAATTGAACAAGCTGTTGTCTGGTGTCACCATTGCTCAAGGTGGTGTTTTGCCAAACATTCAAGCTGTACTTTTGCCCAAGAAAACAGAAAAGAAGGCTTAAGATATTACTCGAAAAAAGAAGAAAATACTGTATGACCATCATCGCATATCAATTGAAAATCAACAAACCGTCCTTTTCAGGACGACAAATTTATTTTTAAAAGAGAACATATTTTTGTTAACCAAACCCGAAATTTGTTATTTTTGTTGCTACAAAATATTGAATTTTTGCACAAATTTTTTTCTATTGTTGTGGATGAAAATAAGAAAAATATGAAAGTTAAAATCAGCATTACAATATGGAATTTTTATTTCTGGTCATTCTTTCCCAGTCGACTTTAATCTAAGATGATTGGCATTTCTAAGAATAACTAAACCAAGGCCTATCCAATAGGTCTGCTTACTACTACAACAATACAAAAAACAACAGGCATTTTGTTTGTGTAAAATTCCTCGCGGTTGTCAAAATCTTACTACTACATAGGCAAAACAAAAGGAAAAATGTGTTTTGTGTGCATGTATGTGTGGCAAAAAACCAAAACAGTAAACAAAAATATACACGTATAAGGAAAATGTAAGCAACTCTTGATATTGTTGAGGAAAAAACCAAATAAACATCTGGCTTCTTAAGCAGACCTATTGGATAGACCTTGAACTAAACATTGTTATTTTATACGAGTAAACGATGCGTTTCGTGTGTATGAATACGAAGGAATTCGTATACAAACGTACTTACGTAGATATGTAAATCAATCTGATTCCTTTACACTCAATATAGTATATATGTATATATATATATATATATTTTTCTTTTAAATTACTATATGTAGGTATATTAAACAGAAATATAAAGAGGAAATAGGTATCCCTGTATAAAAATTACTTTTTTATATTGCCTACTGGACTAATTGCTATAGGTATTTCTTTTTATTTAACTTGTTTAAAATAAAACAGCATAGGTACATTTTTTATTAATAATTATCTAAGCCAAAACTAAGCATTTTCCATAAAAAAATATAAATTTGTATAAATAAAACACCGTTGGCTAAACACTCTTTCTTTGATACAGACAATCAAAGCAACAAGACAATGATCTTGTTGTTATTGTATTTTTCTACGAAGCCAGAATTTACTTCGTGTTTACATCGTCAAAGGAATTGGTACACATTTTGTTTTTGCATTAGTTGCCTACATACTTCTTTTATTTTTCAACGTTTTATTGTGTGTAAATTTGTTTGTGTTTCTTTACGATTGTACCTAGCAAGCTGGTTTTCATTTAGTTTATTAGTTATTTTGGCAGATTGGAAAAATTTGACTTTTAACTTGAGTTTTATTTCAAAATTTTAATATTTAATTTTATAAGGCGTTAAAGAATTTATAAAAAGAAAATTTTATAGAAATAATTAAAGTTAATTTTATTTTGAGTTACAAAAATACGTACATACCTATGTATGTATTTATTTATACAATTTTGTTCAATTATTTAATGAAAAATATGTATGTTTATGTTATTTTAAATTAAAATAAAGAAAAATTTATATACAGAATATTTTTGTATTTAAATACTTTTTTACAGCTACTGACACAATAACGTACCTATTTCAAAATGTCTCCCTTATTTTGAGTTTTTATTAAACATACATACATATATAGGTATGTATAGGTATGTCCATAAATTTAATTTTCTTAACAGCTGCTTAAAATTTCTTATCCATTTTAATTTTCACTTGAAAAAAAGACATTCGTTTTATACCTAATCATCCCTTTTACACAAACAAAATCCGTTTATTACGTTTACTCATTTAAACATTGGTATATTTATTGTTGTTATTATATATACATACATACATACATACATATATTCTTAATTGCAAATTCCCTGTATGTACCGAAGACTTAATATGTAACATTTTGTCCGCTTTATAGCATATGTTTTTGCTGTTCTTGTTAGAAACTTAAAAAATGTGAAGATTATTTCTATATTTAATGTAAATCAAGAAGAAGAAGAAAAGTGTACGAAACTATTTTTATTAACAAAAATATATAATTTGTTGTCTTTTAACAATTTCTGAACAAATGTGCATATAAATTTAACAACAAAATATACCTATTTAATGTACATAAGTACATTTAAGATATTTTATTTAAAAAAAAGCTAAAGAAAATTATAAATAATTGAAATTTAGCTCATAGAATAAATTCGAAAAATAAAAACTGTTTAAAATAATATAAAGTAACATTCGAAAGAAAATAATTCCCAGTTTCTATTTGTGAAAATTATAAATTTATTTTTAATTTTCTTAAATAACAAAAACATACTACGTGTATGAATAAAAATGATTTTCATACCACAATTAGTGCTTGAAGGAATAAAATGCATAAACAAAACCAAACCAAACTAATGAAATTGCGTAATTTTAAAACATAAAATAATTTAAAATTCTTAATAAAACCCAAATTTAGAAATTAACAACGAACTCTTTCAAAAATATCTTTAGTGCAATAATTATTTTTGGTATGGCAAAAAAATCGATCTACTAACTAACTTCGTATATTTACGAACAAAAATATTTTCTCGGGCAAACAAAATAAAATCTAAGAACAAATAGATCTGGTACCAAAAATTCAACATCTCTTTTTAAAACGGGTTTTGTGGTCCGCTTACTACTTTTATATTATCTAGAAATTTAATTAAAAAACCAAGGACCCGAAAAGTTCTTTTTTTTATTTTTTGTGCAAGTTAAAAAAATTCTACAGTTTACAGAAAATAAAAAATTTCTAAAATAGCATTGAAAAAAAGCCGTCGAAAAAAATAAATAAAATGAAGTTTTTAAAATAAAACGTTTTCTAAAAATCTAATTTGTCTGAAGACAAATTAAATATATTTAAGCATTGTCATAAAAATTTCATTCTTCAAAACAAATTTAAATAAAATTTATGAAGAGGTTTCTGAGAATACATACTACATTTTTTTAAAAATACGTGGAATATAATTTTCTAAAAAAAAAAACAAACGTTTTAAGAAATATTTTTCAACAAAAAAAGTTTTTAAACAATTTTATTTGTTTTTGTTTACAAAAAAAAAAGTTTTTGCTTCTTTTGAAACTAAAAAATTTCGTTTTCAAAGGAAGTTTTTCCTTTTTTCGTTTCTATTTAAACACAAAAACACAAAAAAATATTCCTTTATTCACACACAAAAATTTTTCATTTCAAAAATAAAATTTAGCTTTGTGTTTTCTGTTAGTAATTTCCGGTCCTTGCAAAAAACAAATGAAATTCAATTGAAATATACAAAAATAAAAAACTTTTGCATGACAAATACATAGTAGCTCTGGTATAAAAAATTTATATCCAGAAATGCACTATCTCTTTTTAAAAAACAATCAGCACTGGTACCAAAAGTATTATATATCAAAAATGCACTATCTCTTTTTAAAAAACAAACAGCACTGGTACCAAAAGTATTATACATATATCAAAAATGCACTATCTCTTTTTAAAACAGTTTTTGTGGTCCTGAAAAGGACCGATTTGTTCGTTTTATTGATTTATTTGATTATTGATCCGCAAATTAAAATGTAATAGAGTAATTAACCACCGAAACCGTACAATGTACGACCTTGTCTCTTCAAAGCATAAACAACATCCATAGCGGTAACAGTTTTCCTTTTGGCATGTTCAGTGTAGGTGACGGCATCACGAATAACATTTTCCAAAAATACCTTTAAAACACCACGAGTTTCTTCGTAAATCAAGCCAGAAATACGTTTTACGCCACCACGACGAGCCAAACGTCTAATAGCTGGCTTAGTAATACCTTGGATATTATCACGTAATACTTTACGATGACGCTTAGCACCACCTTTTCCCAAGCCTTTGCCACCTTTACCACGACCAGTCATTTTAAATCACTTTAATTTTTATTTAACACAAACACTTCACAAATGTTCAACAAGAACTAATAAGATTTGCCCAGTTTCCAGTTTCCAGTTTACAGTTTATTTTCCAAAAATTCAGTTTACATATGTTTCTTAAACTACATTTTACATTTATTATTTCTTAACGTATAAAGTTATTAAGACTAGTACAGTTTTATATATAAAAAAAAATATTACAGATTTTCGTATCCATTCAATATACTTGGTAAGTCCATTTAATAATTTTCCCAAAAAAAAGGATAAAAAGGGAATACACTTTGTTTTTATATTATCACTAACTTAGAACTAATCACTACACACTAAACAATACCCAAAATTAATAATAAAAACAGAAGAAAACAAAACAAAAATAAAATAAAAATAAAACAAAAACAAAAACGAAATATAATCCACCATAAAAAGTAAAAAATATCACTGTTCAGTATTGTACACTAGGTTAGACATGTCAAGGGTGTTAACCCTTCTATGGTAGAACAAGAGGCTAGCATCACAGTACAGACTACCACCATCTCTTAGTGTTAAAAGATCAACTGGCGAAAAATACCGAATCATATGCAAGGCCTCCAAATCAGGAGTCCCACTGAAGCAGTCTGCCACCAGCTCATTTTGCAAGAAAGATGATCGCTCCAAAAATTTAATCGCAGAGTCGATCAGAAATACATCTAACCTTTGGAATTCAACGCCGTCGTAAATCGATCTACACGATGGCCTACGAATACGTCCATCAGAAAAAATCCAAGGTCGAAGGCCCAAGCACGTTGTTAGTATCTTACGTTCCCATACTCTCAGTCTTTCCATTTGATGGGAAGATATCCCAAACCAAACGGGAAAGGCATAAGAAATAAGGGGTCTGATAATCTGCCGATAGATCAACAGTCTGATCTCGGTAGTAAGGCCCATCCTACGGCGAAGCAAACTCAGGTAAATATGGAAGACCCCCCTGACCTTTCTCAATATGTTGTCCACATGTCTGTAGAATTCAAAATTCTCATGAAAAATAACACCCAAATATTTGAACCTATCAGATATAACAATAACCTCCCCACCAATGGTCAAATACGGAATGTAACTCCTGGAATTCCGATAGAGACGACCCCTTCTTCCCTTAATCATTGCTCCATCCGTCTTAGCGATGTTTAATCGCAGTCCCCATTTCACAAAATACCCATACAAAACGTTAAGATACCTATTCATCCTATCATTAAGAGTTCGCGCCACTGCGCCCCTAACTGCAACAAGAATATCATCCGCATAGATAAGCAAAAGAAATCCGTCAGGTGGTTGTGGTATATCAGATATAAAAACGTTGTATAAAATGGGCCCCAACAAAGAACCCTGTGGAACACCCGCGGCAACCGCGCGCAAATCGGAAATTTCACCCCCTGCCTTCACCCTAAACTTGCGATCCCTCAAAAATTCAGCAGTCATCCTACACAACCGATGGTCGAAACCAAGACCCATCATTTTATAAATGATACCCTCCTGCCAAACAGTATCAAACGCCTTCGCAAAGTCTAGGCTTACAGCCAAAGTAGGATACTTTCTATTTAAGCCTCTGGAAACGTAGTTAGTGAAAACCATAAGAGCGTGAGATGTCGAATGGCCAGCTCTGAACCCAAATTGGTGGTCTCCAATAATACCATCATCCACAATTTTACGTTTTATCCTAGACAACAAGAACCATTCCAGGAGTTTACCAAAAGCCGACAACAGCGAAATCGGCCTGTAACTTTGGGCCTGCCTAGGGTCAGAGCCCGGCTTCAAAATAGGTATGACCATACCCTCTCTCCATTGGACAGGAAAATAGCCTATATTTAAACAATGGTTAAATAAGATTGCAAGAAATCTCCACGTAGCAACATTGGTTTTCCTTAATACAAAATCCGGGATGCCGTCAACGCCACTGGATCTTTTGTTGGACCTGGTCCTTAAAGCGTATCCCACGTCGTTTGGAGTTACTAACTCCCAATCATGAGAGCGGGAATTTTCGTCAATAACAGCACCATCCGCCATCGCAACTTGGCCAAATATCAAAGACGGCTCATAGTTAGCCAACACAGAGACCTGACGTTCCACGGCCTCCACAAAGGAGCTAGTGCGCAGGTCACCACCTCCTCTGTGAATGCCGCAGAAGTGTTCAGCCAATAAAGAAGCCTTCCCAGAGTCGTCTGAGACAAGTGTTCCCGCAGTATTAACCAAGTCCGATAGAGGGGCCCTTTTTAGGATCCCTGCACATCTTTTTACCTGGCGAAAAGTTCCATTGCCAACCCGTATCCTCCCTAGATACTCCGTCCAATAGCTCCGTTCAAACACCACAATTGCGCCCTGTATTATTTTGTCTAGATTGTTCAAGTCGGCCCTAAGAATATTGATTCTTCCCGGGTCGGGCGTTCTACATAAGATCCTCCTCAATCTTTTTCTTTCGGCCATAAAGTTTAAGATATTGGGTGGAAGCCTCAGCATACCTCTGTTCCTTGTAGAGAGCTTTGGCACAGAGTGATTCATCGCATCCATGAATATTCCGTTAAGAGACCTGACATTTTCATCTATTTCCTGTGCAGTGACATTCCGGTCCACTGGTAATTCACAGTTAGGGAGATTTTGAGAAAGGGCGTTGTTCAAGCGATTCCTATTTATACGATCGAAGTCAAAGATCTCAGGTATTATCCTGCGCTGCAATTCACTAGACTCTATAATGACCTCAATCGCACGGTGGTCAGATTCATAGTCGAGAGTCCTGATCCCAGGACTTGACATGGGCGATAACAAAATATTAGACGAAGTCATAAACAAGTCAATGTAGGAGGATGTGTGACTGGAGATCCTCGTCGGACCATTAGTCCGATGTACATCAATGTCCGGGCAAGATAGAAGAAACTCGCACAAGTAGCGCCCACTTTGATTGCACACAGTACCACCCCAATCAGTGTGCTTAGCGTTAAGATCAGCCCCAATAATAACACTATCCCGAGCAGAAAGGGTCAAAATAGGGTCAAGGTCAGAGATCACCAATGTATTCTGCGGCCTCAAATACATAGAAATAACCGTTATAGAGCTACCATCCGCCCTGCGAATTTTCACGGCCGTATTCTCGATAGAACCTAAATCAAGTGCAACCCTGTCTGAGCTTAAACTATCCCTCACGAATACCGCTGTGCCGCCACCGCGCCCACCTAGTCGATTCTGCCTATAAATACTATACCCGCCAATGTCCAGCGTATGCCTGGGGGATAGTTTATGCTCGGCAACCAATAAAACATCCGGTCGGTGCTCCCTCAAAAACAAATTCAGATAATACCTCCTGTGCCTGGAGACAATCGAGTTAACATTAACAAAAATACACTTAAATTTAGCCATCATGCTGAAGGGAAATTAACATCCCAAGCAAAGCCCGAGTTCTCTCACCATCACTACCCAGGAGCTTGTATTCCCGGGCGAAACCCTTCATCTTACTCAAGCAGGCCAGCAGATCACCACCCAGCAGTCGTTTACAATCTCGATCAATCGCATCGAATTCGGCACCAGCAGATGCAACCGATATACCAGTGCCTGTTGCTGCTCCATTTGCCACACCTCTTGCAGCCGCAGCATACGATACGCCACTAGTTGTCCTATTCGTTGGCACAGTATTAGCCACCCTGACGTTTCCCCTGTCACTCTTCTTGACAGACAACTTTTGTACAAGCCCCTGACGTTTAGGACATTCCCTTGCACTTGCAGCATGGCCCTCAACATTACAATTGACGCATCTTACAGGTAGACCCACCTTTTTCACTGCCTGTCCCGTGACAGGATCAGTAGTTACAACCTCAGCAGTATTCCTTTCCCTAGGAGGAACAGCACATTTACCAGGGCCATGATCGCCACCACATTTAACACACCTATATGGCATGTTACAGTTAATTGCCACGTGTCCAAACCGCTGACAATTATAACATTGAACGACACCACGACGAGTGTGTCTAGTCATTGTCACTTTACAATGGAGTATATACCTTATATCACTCAATCCCCTAGTATCAGAGTCCCTAGCAACTTGGAGCAACCATCTATCTCCGCCCAACTTGTGCAGACCTAATATTCCAACGCTGATCTGGAGGCCCTGCATATACTGGAGAACCTCACCAGTTTCAAAGGAGTCAGAGAGACCCCTGATAACTACAGAAAATGGTCTTTGAGACCTTGGAGTATGGGTGTAATAATTAACCCCTTGTTCCTTCAACATGTCCTTCAATTTAACAAAGTCCTCCAGTGTACAGACACCTATATTAGTAACATTTTTTCCCAAAATTTTAATGTTATACTCCTTATGCCCTAAGATACCATCTAACTTACTTATAATATCCCTAACATTAATATTATATGTTGTAACTATTGGTACAGACTTACTACTTTTCTTAAGATTATTGTTTTCTTCCGGCTTCTTTTGGCTGGAACCAGGCACTTCCTTCAAAATTGTCGCTCGACTAGGCACCACCTTTACGGCCTCTTCAGTTTTTTCTAGGCTAGCTGCAGCATTTGGCTGGATATCACTCTTCACATTGGCTTTTAAGTTACCCTGGCTATTGGGCATTTCAACCTCATCTGTGACCATTTCATATAAGATTTGCCCGAGAACCAACTCGTATTTATACAAATTTCAACTAAAATTCGAGAGAGAGCAAGAAATATATTACTGTACGTTTCTATCTGTGTGCGTTTTTTGGAAAACAACCACCACTGTACAATTAAACATACAAACCCATGTATTATGGCTTGGAAATTTTTCTATATAAGCCGATCACAGTCAGCGCAACGTTATTATTTGTGTTCTAACAGTGTTCAGTGTGTGTTTTAATCTTAAATAAAAGAGGAAAAAAAAGTGACTAAGTGAAAAAATGGCTCGTACTAAGCAAACTGCCCGTAAGTCGACTGGTGGCAAAGCACCACGCAAACAATTGGCTACCAAGGCTGCTCGTAAAAGTGCCCCAGCTACTGGTGGTGTTAAGAAACCTCATCGTTTTCGTCCCGGTACTGTAGCTTTGCGTGAAATTCGCCGTTATCAAAAGAGTACTGAATTGTTAATTCGTAAATTGCCATTCCAACGTTTGGTTCGTGAAATTGCCCAAGATTTCAAGACAGATTTGCGTTTCCAGAGTTCGGCTGTTATGGCTCTTCAAGAAGCCAGTGAAGCTTATTTGGTTGGTCTATTCGAAGATACAAATTTGTGTGCCATTCATGCTAAACGTGTGACCATTATGCCCAAAGATATCCAATTGGCCAGACGTATTCGTGGAGAACGTGCTTAATTAAATTGATGTGACGAAATAAATAAAAACTATAACAAATCGGTCCTTTTCAGGACCACAAATTCTTTTTCAAAAAGAGATATAATTATACACTTTCAAACAGAGGAATTTTCACTCATAGAAATACGAGCTAAAATTAATAAACAAGACCAAAACTTAACTTGCAATAAAATAAGACAGACAACGTTTTTTCTTTTTTTTTTTTTTTTTTGTTTAGAGAAACACATTAAATAAGTAAAGGTACAAATAAACAAAACTTAACTTGCAATAAAAAGAGAACGGGTTTGTTTTAAGAAACACATATGTTTAACATGTTTAAGAAACACATATTAAAATTGTGTTTTTATTAAAAATTTTATATAAAAATATTCATGGATATAACTAATTTTTAAATATGTATTCAAAGTAAAGAAACTCCTTTTACTTATGACATTGATTATTAAACCAATCTGGTTTTTTTCCTGAATTACTTTCAGAAAACAGACGTTCGAATTATGGTTAGATTTCATATTTTGTGTTTCTAAAATATTATCGTGAATTTTCAAAATCCTACATTCAATATGTGGTTGGCATGTTTATACACATTTTATCTGTTAATAGAATTACCAAAATTTTGATAGTAAAAAAAAACGTTGACGTAGATTTGATTTTTTCTTTGCAGACAAAAATGTTTAATTATTACAAATATCCTATTTTACAGTTTGTACCTGAATTTTATAAAAATTAAAAAAAAAATTCAACTTTTTGCAAATTTCAAAAATAAAATTTATTTTTTAACTAAAAATCAAACTTTAATAAAAAAAAAATAGTTTAATAAACAAGTGTTAACTCTTTTTAAAAATATTTTGTGGCCCTGAAAAGGGCCTTTTATAAGAATGTAAAAAAGAGGAATTCATGGGCGTTGAGTACATTTTTTTAGAAAATTTACTTGGAGCTGGTGTATTTGGTTACAGCCTTTGTACCTTCACTGACGGCATGTTTGGCCAATTCACCGGGCAAAAGTAGACGAACAGCAGTTTGAATTTCACGACTGGTTATGGTGGAACGTTTATTGTATTGAGCCAAACGAGATGCTTCGGCGGCAATACGTTCAAAGATATCATTAACAAAGCTGTTCATGATACTCATAGCCTTTGAAGAAATTCCAGTATCAGGATGTACTTGCTTCAAAACTTTGTAAATGTAGATGGCATAACTTTCCTTACGCTTGCGTCTTCTAGTCTTGTCACCCTTGGTAATATTCTTCTGGGCTTTACCGGCCTTTTTTGTTGCTTTACCACTGGCTTTAGGAGGCATGCTTTCACTTTTTCACTTTTTAGATGTTTTCACTTCACAAACACTTTTAACACTGTTTACAATTTTTAAATATAAACGTCAAATGTGCGCTTTATATACCTTTTTTCTAACCACTCAGTTTTCTGTCTACCTATTTTGTTATCGTTTACACAATCATCCCCTGTATGCGCAGTTGCCATTCAAAAAAAGTATAAATACTCAGTGTTGTGGCGAAAAACTTAAACAGTTTTGTGTATTCAGTGCTCTAGTGAAGTGTTTTAAGTGAATAATAAAAATAAAGAAATATGTCTGGTCGTGGTAAAGGTGGTAAAGTTAAAAGCAAGGCAAAGTCTCGTTCAAATCGTGCTGGCTTGCAATTTCCCGTCGGCCGTATTCACCGTTTATTGCGTAAAGGCAATTACGCTGAACGTGTTGGTGCCGGCGCTCCAGTCTATTTAGCTGCAGTTATGGAATATTTGGCTGCTGAAGTTCTAGAATTGGCTGGTAATGCAGCTCGTGACAACAAAAAGACCAGAATTATTCCTCGTCATTTGCAATTGGCCATCCGTAATGATGAAGAATTGAACAAGCTGTTGTCTGGTGTCACCATTGCTCAAGGTGGTGTTTTGCCAAACATTCAAGCTGTACTTTTGCCCAAGAAAACAGAAAAGAAGGCTTAAGATATTACTCGAAAAAAGAAGAAAATACTGTATGACCATCATCGCATATCAATTGAAAATCAACAAACCGTCCTTTTCAGGACGACAAATTTATTTTTAAAAGAGAACATATTTTTGTTAACCAAACCCGAAATTTGTTATTTTTGTTGCTACAAAATATTGAATTTTTGCACAAATTTTTTTCTATTGTTGTGGATGAAAATAAGAAAAATATGAAAGTTAAAATCAGCATTACAATATGGAATTTTTATTTCTGGTCATTCTTTCCCAGTCGACTTTAATCTAAGATGATTGGCATTTCTAAGAATAACTAAACCAAGGCCTATCCAATAGGTCTGCTTACTACTACAACAATACAAAAAACAACAGGCATTTTGTTTGTGTAAAATTCCTCGCGGTTGTCAAAATCTTACTACTACATAGGCAAAACAAAAGGAAAAATGTGTTTTGTGTGCATGTATGTGTGGCAAAAAACCAAAACAGTAAACAAAAATATACACGTATAAGGAAAATGTAAGCAACTCTTGATATTGTTGAGGAAAAAACCAAATAAACATCTGGCTTCTTAAGCAGACCTATTGGATAGACCTTGAACTAAACATTGTTATTTTATACGAGTAAACGATGCGTTTCGTGTGTATGAATACGAAGGAATTCGTATACAAACGTACTTACGTAGATATGTAAATCAATCTGATTCCTTTACACTCAATATAGTATATATGTATATATATATATATATATTTTTCTTTTAAATTACTATATGTAGGTATATTAAACAGAAATATAAAGAGGAAATAGGTATCCCTGTATAAAAATTACTTTTTTATATTGCCTACTGGACTAATTGCTATAGGTATTTCTTTTTATTTAACTTGTTTAAAATAAAACAGCATAGGTACATTTTTTATTAATAATTATCTAAGCCAAAACTAAGCATTTTCCATAAAAAAATATAAATTTGTATAAATAAAACACCGTTGGCTAAACACTCTTTCTTTGATACAGACAATCAAAGCAACAAGACAATGATCTTGTTGTTATTGTATTTTTCTACGAAGCCAGAATTTACTTCGTGTTTACATCGTCAAAGGAATTGGTACACATTTTGTTTTTGCATTAGTTGCCTACATACTTCTTTTATTTTTCAACGTTTTATTGTGTGTAAATTTGTTTGTGTTTCTTTACGATTGTACCTAGCAAGCTGGTTTTCATTTAGTTTATTAGTTATTTTGGCAGATTGGAAAAATTTGACTTTTAACTTGAGTTTTATTTCAAAATTTTAATATTTAATTTTATAAGGCGTTAAAGAATTTATAAAAAGAAAATTTTATAGAAATAATTAAAGTTAATTTTATTTTGAGTTACAAAAATACGTACATACCTATGTATGTATTTATTTATACAATTTTGTTCAATTATTTAATGAAAAATATGTATGTTTATGTTATTTTAAATTAAAATAAAGAAAAATTTATATACAGAATATTTTTGTATTTAAATACTTTTTTACAGCTACTGACACAATAACGTACCTATTTCAAAATGTCTCCCTTATTTTGAGTTTTTATTAAACATACATACATATATAGGTATGTATAGGTATGTCCATAAATTTAATTTTCTTAACAGCTGCTTAAAATTTCTTATCCATTTTAATTTTCACTTGAAAAAAAGACATTCGTTTTATACCTAATCATCCCTTTTACACAAACAAAATCCGTTTATTACGTTTACTCATTTAAACATTGGTATATTTATTGTTGTTATTATATATACATACATACATACATACATATATTCTTAATTGCAAATTCCCTGTATGTACCGAAGACTTAATATGTAACATTTTGTCCGCTTTATAGCATATGTTTTTGCTGTTCTTGTTAGAAACTTAAAAAATGTGAAGATTATTTCTATATTTAATGTAAATCAAGAAGAAGAAGAAAAGTGTACGAAACTATTTTTATTAACAAAAATATATAATTTGTTGTCTTTTAACAATTTCTGAACAAATGTGCATATAAATTTAACAACAAAATATACCTATTTAATGTACATAAGTACATTTAAGATATTTTATTTAAAAAAAAGCTAAAGAAAATTATAAATAATTGAAATTTAGCTCATAGAATAAATTCGAAAAATAAAAACTGTTTAAAATAATATAAAGTAACATTCGAAAGAAAATAATTCCCAGTTTCTATTTGTGAAAATTATAAATTTATTTTTAATTTTCTTAAATAACAAAAACATACTACGTGTATGAATAAAAATGATTTTCATACCACAATTAGTGCTTGAAGGAATAAAATGCATAAACAAAACCAAACCAAACTAATGAAATTGCGTAATTTTAAAACATAAAATAATTTAAAATTCTTAATAAAACCCAAATTTAGAAATTAACAACGAACTCTTTCAAAAATATCTTTAGTGCAATAATTATTTTTGGTATGGCAAAAAAATCGATCTACTAACTAACTTCGTATATTTACGAACAAAAATATTTTCTCGGGCAAACAAAATAAAATCTAAGAACAAATAGATCTGGTACCAAAAATTCAACATCTCTTTTTAAAACGGGTTTTGTGGTCCGCTTACTACTTTTATATTATCTAGAAATTTAATTAAAAAACCAAGGACCCGAAAAGTTCTTTTTTTTATTTTTTGTGCAAGTTAAAAAAATTCTACAGTTTACAGAAAATAAAAAATTTCTAAAATAGCATTGAAAAAAAGCCGTCGAAAAAAATAAATAAAATGAAGTTTTTAAAATAAAACGTTTTCTAAAAATCTAATTTGTCTGAAGACAAATTAAATATATTTAAGCATTGTCATAAAAATTTCATTCTTCAAAACAAATTTAAATAAAATTTATGAAGAGGTTTCTGAGAATACATACTACATTTTTTTAAAAATACGTGGAATATAATTTTCTAAAAAAAAAAACAAACGTTTTAAGAAATATTTTTCAACAAAAAAAGTTTTTAAACAATTTTATTTGTTTTTGTTTACAAAAAAAAAAGTTTTTGCTTCTTTGAAACTAAAAAATTTCGTTTTCAAAGGAAGTTTTTCCTTTTTTCGTTTCTATTTAAACACAAAAACACAAAAAAATATTCCTTTATTCACACACAAAAATTTTTCATTTCAAAAATAAAATTTAGCTTTGTGTTTTCTGTTAGTAATTTCCGGTCCTTGCAAAAAACAAATGAAATTCAATTGAAATATACAAAAATAAAAAACTTTTGCATGACAAATACATAGTAGCTCTGGTATAAAAAATTTATATCCAGAAATGCACTATCTCTTTTTAAAAAACAATCAGCACTGGTACCAAAAGTATTATATATCAAAAATGCACTATCTCTTTTTAAAAAACAAACAGCACTGGTACCAAAAGTATTATACATATATCAAAAATGCACTATCTCTTTTTAAAACAGTTTTTGTGGTCCTGAAAAGGACCGATTTGTTCGTTTTATTGATTTATTTGATTATTGATCCGCAAATTAAAATGTAATAGAGTAATTAACCACCGAAACCGTACAATGTACGACCTTGTCTCTTCAAAGCATAAACAACATCCATAGCGGTAACAGTTTTCCTTTTGGCATGTTCAGTGTAGGTGACGGCATCACGAATAACATTTTCCAAAAATACCTTTAAAACACCACGAGTTTCTTCGTAAATCAAGCCAGAAATACGTTTTACGCCACCACGACGAGCCAAACGTCTAATAGCTGGCTTAGTAATACCTTGGATATTATCACGTAATACTTTACGATGACGCTTAGCACCACCTTTTCCCAAGCCTTTGCCACCTTTACCACGACCAGTCATTTTAAATCACTTTAATTTTTATTTAACACAAACACTTCACAAATGTTCAACAAGAACTAATAAGATTTGCCCGAGAACCAACTCGTATTTATACAAATTTCAACTAAAATTCGAGAGAGAGCAAGAAATATATTACTGTACGTTTCTATCTGTGTGCGTTTTTTGGAAAACAACCACCACTGTACAATTAAACATACAAACCCATGTATTATGGCTTGGAAATTTTTCTATATAAGCCGATCACAGTCAGCGCAACGTTATTATTTGTGTTCTAACAGTGTTCAGTGTGTGTTTTAATCTTAAATAAAAGAGGAAAAAAAAGTAGAGTTGTGTCGGTCATGAACGAACTAGTTCAATTGAACGGGTCAGTCAGATGAACGATGAACGGCCGTTCAGTTTCATCGTTCAATTCCGTTCAATCGGTCACTTGCATGGTTCACTTGGGTCTTTTTAGTCAGTCGGTCACTTGTTTACCAAACAACTGGTTGAAAAGAAACAACAATACTATTGTGATGTATATGTGATGCCAGTATAATATTCTTATTTCATTTACTCATTGCCACATTCCTTTACACATTTTCATAATACGATCAGGGTTGTCAAGTTTCTTGGCGACTTAATTTTCAATTTGGCGACATTGCGATTTATTTTTGGCTGATTTTAAAATATATGGCGATTTTGTTGTAAATTTTATAATACTAGCTGCCTATTTCACGATGTCAATCGAACGTTTACGTTCGCACAAATAACATGTAAACCAAAAACAAATTTTTTAATTTTGTTTTTGTTTTATATATTATTTGTGCGAACGTATACGTTCGAGTGACATCGTAAAATAGGCAGTTAGTCCCAATTTACACTAGGGACATTTCTTGCAGGATATTTTTTGAATTCCCTTTTAATTTTACCAGAAGCGTTTACATATGAAACATTAGAAGTCAGACGGAAATTAATACTTGTATGTAAACTACAAAAAGTAAGAAAGAGAAATGAAAAATGTCCAGTACAGATAGTCATGTACTAAACACTCTACCTTTTCGCCCCTCGCCATCAATCTTCGTCTGTACAGCGAGAAATGTCCTTGTGTAAATTGGGACTAATGGGTTTTTAAACGCGTTTAAGCAAAATGTTATTACATTAGAGACGATTAAGATGACAGATTATTAAGAAAAAAACCCAACAAACAAATTTATATTTCTTTTAAGTATTAAAAATGGATAAAAAACTTTATAAAGTTATCAGAAGATTATTTAAAACATATTAATGATAAAATTGTAAAAATTTATGAATTATTTGAGAAAAAAAAATAAAACGTTAAGCAGAGTTAAAGAATCCAAGTGTGAGCATAGTATAAGCCATGAATTTGTTTTGAGACTCCTACACAAATTACAATTGTTATTTGGAAAGACTATTTCAATGTGGTTTTCCATGTAATATAAATTAGTTTTTGAAAAATATATAGCTATAAGGATATGTCTGGTACGTACCATTTTAAAGAACTCTTTATGTGCATGTTATTCCAACTGTTAATGTCTGTGTTGAAAGAGTTATTTTTAATAATTAACTCCACTAAAACTCGCTTTCAAAATTGAGTGCAGTATAAAATTCTTGGCACATTATTACGAGCTATACATTATATGATATGTTGAATAAACTGAATCGTACACATTGTTTTCCAAAAAAACAGTAAGAATGCCTTACCGGTGAAGTGTATAGCATTTTAGATATATATCCAATATTTATTTAATACTAACCACAAGAAATCGTTTTGCTGCTTTAGTTAGACTATTGTAAACTATTGAACCTTTTTTGTGTTCACCAAACATTTTAATTAATAAAATATGTATCAACGCGACTTTTTCCCATTTTTGGCAAATTTTAGCAAATAGGAAGACATTTATTTTTTAGGATTTATAAAAAATATTTTTAAAAAAAGGCTTTGGCGATTTTGAACAATCAATTTGTCAAAAAAGATCAAAATAAATCCGACAACCCTGGCTGCTATTCACAATTTTACATGAGCGTTGCCAGTTGTTCTTAATATAAAACCCGCCAAATGCAAATTTTTTATTTGAGCAGAAAATTGTAAACATATTTATTTCATTTATTTTTTAAATTAGACCTTAAAATAAATAACCAAATTCAATATTCGACAACTTTATTAATTAAAGCTTAGTCAAGTTTTAGAGCACGAAATTATTCGGGAAAGCCCATTTTAATGTAGATATAACTTAAGCATTCGTATATGAATGATGCCCGTAATTTTTAAAAAAGAAAGCTGGCTGTGTTCGTACCTAACAGTTATCTTTACCTATTTCAACAATTATTTAGCATAGAAGTTTTATCCTTCAGTTTTCATTAAAAAATGACAGCTTTTACACTATTAATTACTATGCACTGCTAGATTTCTTTTTGTAGAAATTACAGGCAAAAGACTGGCAAAATAAAAAAAATATTTATAAGAAACTACTTATGAATTTTAATAGCTTTTATTTAACTTGCAATGTATGTTTGTGGGTAAAATCTTGCAACTCAAATTTAAAGCAGATTACTCGAACCGATTTAGCTGACATTTTATAACATATGTTCAGTTTGGATGACAATGCATGGTTAACTGTGTAAAGTTATTATACATCCAACATGTAAAACACCCAAGATGGCGGACTTATTATTTTAAATGCATTCCAACAATATGAGTATCAAATGGGAGGGCTTGCTGAGTGACTCTTAATCTTCAATATGGGTATCAACTGAAATGACTTACGGAGAATACGAATGCGAGTTAAAAGTAATCAAATATTTAAAAAAAACATATTTTATTTAAATGCTCTGAAAAAAAAATATAAATAATGTTACTTAAAAACTTTTAATATCAATTTAAAACGTCGTTACATAAATTGTCGCGAGATTCACTTGTGTAGAAGATCAAGTAAATTAAATAACTTGCGACCAATTTAACTTCCAGTTAACAATATGTTTTTGTCAGTTATAGCGGATAGTTAATTATAACTGAACTTGCTGAAAATGACGGTTGATGTGATTGATATTAACTACTAAAATTCTCAAACGAAGTAAATACGAGTACTTAATCTCGCGACAAGCTTTTATATTTAAAAAAAAATTGTGTATTTTATATCATATAAATTGATTAATGACATAATAAGTTCGAAAAACAGGCAGTTAAAGTTTTTAAGTAATTATTTCTCTTTAAATAAAGTTACCTAAGCACTTAGAATATGAGATCACCAAACAAGTATGAAAACCGCCACGTTTAGCAAGAAATCACTACATATGGCAGCCCAGATTGCACTATGAAATTTTCTAAACAATGTGGCAAATTGCCACTGGCAATGTGTTAAAAGAAACAAATATAGTATACTGGTACAACATAAACATTTTAATAGTATTGTTTCTTTTCAATCAGTTGTTGGGTAAACGAAAAAACAACTCAGAATTTTGCGTTTATTGTTTTCTATTTTTGGGTACACTCAAAAAGTTTTACAGTAACTGAATGTAATTTACTAAAATCATTTTCCGTGGAGTTAAAACTTAATAAAAATGTTGTTATTTTATAATTAAACTAATTCTTTAACTATTTCTATATGTTTCTCCAAAAAAAAATATATGTTCAGTTATTTTTTATGCATAAAATAAAACTGAAATACTTAACTGCAAAGTTATTTTAAATTATTTTATTATTTACATACTTATAGGAACATGTGCACATAAATTAAAAAAACACAAATTTTTCGCTGATTTGGTAGGTAATAATGACAGATATAAATACTGTTTTAGCTGTTTTAGTATGTAATTTAAATTGAGTTAAAATTAATTGAAAAAACCTTTGAATGTATTTTTTGTAGTTTGTACATTTTAAATAACAGAAAAATTTATTAATTTTTAAAGAATTTCTCCGTTTTAAAATTAACATTAAAAAATAGCCGCAAAATTCCTTAATTTTAAATGAAATTTCAGTTTTTCAAACTTAATATTATTTTGAATTTACCTACATAATATTTTGAGTGTAACATCAAACAAATATGCTATACTTGTTTATTTTAACACATTGCCGTATTCAATCAATTGTGAATGAATGAACGAAATCCACAAAAGACCGACTGACACAAAAGATAAACTGACCCAAAAGACAAGTGACCTGAAATGAACGACTGAACGAAGTGAACGAACTCGTTCACTGTTTTGAATTGAACGTTAATGACCGGTCACCTAAATGAACGATTAAGCCCAAGACTAAAAAAAAGTGACTAAGTGAAAAAATGGCTCGTACTAAGCAAACTGCCCGTAAGTCGACTGGTGGCAAAGCACCACGCAAACAATTGGCTACCAAGGCTGCTCGTAAAAGTGCCCCAGCTACTGGTGGTGTTAAGAAACCTCATCGTTTTCGTCCCGGTACTGTAGCTTTGCGTGAAATTCGCCGTTATCAAAAGAGTACTGAATTGTTAATTCGTAAATTGCCATTCCAACGTTTGGTTCGTGAAATTGCCCAAGATTTCAAGACAGATTTGCGTTTCCAGAGTTCGGCTGTTATGGCTCTTCAAGAAGCCAGTGAAGCTTATTTGGTTGGTCTATTCGAAGATACAAATTTGTGTGCCATTCATGCTAAACGTGTGACCATTATGCCCAAAGATATCCAATTGGCCAGACGTATTCGTGGAGAACGTGCTTAATTAAATTGATGTGACGAAATAAATAAAAACTATAACAAATCGGTCCTTTTCAGGACCACAAATTCTTTTTCAAAAAGAGATATAATTATACACTTTCAAACAGAGGAATTTTCACTCATAGAAATACGAGCTAAAATTAATAAACAAGACCAAAACTTAACTTGCAATAAAATAAGACAGACAACGTTTTTTCTTTTTTTTTTTTTTTTTTGTTTAGAGAAACACATTAAATAAGTAAAGGTACAAATAAACAAAACTTAACTTGCAATAAAAAGAGAACGGGTTTGTTTTAAGAAACACATTAAATTACTAAAGGTACATACATATTAAAATTGTGTTTTTATTAAAAATTTTATATAAAAATATTCATGGATATAACTAATTTTTAAATATGTATTCAAAGTAAAGAAACTCCTTTTACTTATGACATTGATTATTAAACCAATCTGGTTTTTTTCCTGAATTACTTTCAGAAAACAGACGTTCGAATTATGGTTAGATTTCATATTTTGTGTTTCTAAAATATTATCGTGAATTTTCAAAATCCTACATTCAATATGTGGTTGGCATGTTTATACACATTTTATCTGTTAATAGAATTACCAAAATTTTGATAGTAAAAAAAAACGTTGACGTAGATTTGATTTTTTCTTTGCAGACAAAAATGTTTAATTATTACAAATATCCTATTTTACAGTTTGTACCTGAATTTTATAAAAATTAAAAAAAAAATTCAACTTTTTGCAAATTTCAAAAATAAAATTTATTTTTTAACTAAAAATCAAACTTTAATAAAAAAAAAATAGTTTAATAAACAAGTGTTAACTCTTTTTAAAAATATTTTGTGGCCCTGAAAAGGGCCTTTTATAAGAATGTAAAAAAGAGGAATTCATGGGCGTTGAGTACATTTTTTTAGAAAATTTACTTGGAGCTGGTGTATTTGGTTACAGCCTTTGTACCTTCACTGACGGCATGTTTGGCCAATTCACCGGGCAAAAGTAGACGAACAGCAGTTTGAATTTCACGACTGGTTATGGTGGAACGTTTATTGTATTGAGCCAAACGAGATGCTTCGGCGGCAATACGTTCAAAGATATCATTAACAAAGCTGTTCATGATACTCATAGCCTTTGAAGAAATTCCAGTATCAGGATGTACTTGCTTCAAAACTTTGTAAATGTAGATGGCATAACTTTCCTTACGCTTGCGTCTTCTAGTCTTGTCACCCTTGGTAATATTCTTCTGGGCTTTACCGGCCTTTTTTGTTGCTTTACCACTGGCTTTAGGAGGCATGCTTTCACTTTTTCACTTTTTAGATGTTTTCACTTCACAAACACTTTTAACACTGTTTACAATTTTTAAATATAAACGTCAAATGTGCGCTTTATATACCTTTTTTCTAACCACTCAGTTTTCTGTCTACCTATTTTGTTATCGTTTACACAATCATCCCCTGTATGCGCAGTTGCCATTCAAAAAAAGTATAAATACTCAGTGTTGTGGCGAAAAACTTAAACAGTTTTGTGTATTCAGTGCTCTAGTGAAGTGTTTTAAGTGAATAATAAAAATAAAGAAATATGTCTGGTCGTGGTAAAGGTGGTAAAGTTAAAAGCAAGGCAAAGTCTCGTTCAAATCGTGCTGGCTTGCAATTTCCCGTCGGCCGTATTCACCGTTTATTGCGTAAAGGCAATTACGCTGAACGTGTTGGTGCCGGCGCTCCAGTCTATTTAGCTGCAGTTATGGAATATTTGGCTGCTGAAGTTCTAGAATTGGCTGGTAATGCAGCTCGTGACAACAAAAAGACCAGAATTATTCCTCGTCATTTGCAATTGGCCATCCGTAATGATGAAGAATTGAACAAGCTGTTGTCTGGTGTCACCATTGCTCAAGGTGGTGTTTTGCCAAACATTCAAGCTGTACTTTTGCCCAAGAAAACAGAAAAGAAGGCTTAAGATATTACTCGAAAAAAGAAGAAAATACTGTATGACCATCATCGCATATCAATTGAAAATCAACAAACCGTCCTTTTCAGGACGACAAATTTATTTTTAAAAGAGAACATATTTTTGTTAACCAAACCCGAAATTTGTTATTTTTGTTGCTACAAAATATTGAATTTTTGCACAAATTTTTTTCTATTGTTGTGGATGAAAATAAGAAAAATATGAAAGTTAAAATCAGCATTACAATATGGAATTTTTATTTCTGGTCATTCTTTCCCAGTCGACTTTAATCTAAGATGATTGGCATTTCTAAGAATAACTAAACCAAGGCCTATCCAATAGGTCTGCTTACTACTACAACAATACAAAAAACAACAGGCATTTTGTTTGTGTAAAATTCCTCGCGGTTGTCAAAATCTTACTACTACATAGGCAAAACAAAAGGAAAAATGTGTTTTGTGTGCATGTATGTGTGGCAAAAAACCAAAACAGTAAACAAAAATATACACGTATAAGGAAAATGTAAGCAACTCTTGATATTGTTGAGGAAAAAACCAAATAAACATCTGGCTTCTTAAGCAGACCTATTGGATAGACCTTGAACTAAACATTGTTATTTTATACGAGTAAACGATGCGTTTCGTGTGTATGAATACGAAGGAATTCGTATACAAACGTACTTACGTAGATATGTAAATCAATCTGATTCCTTTACACTCAATATAGTATATATGTATATATATATATATATATTTTTCTTTTAAATTACTATATGTAGGTATATTAAACAGAAATATAAAGAGGAAATAGGTATCCCTGTATAAAAATTACTTTTTTATATTGCCTACTGGACTAATTGCTATAGGTATTTCTTTTTATTTAACTTGTTTAAAATAAAACAGCATAGGTACATTTTTTATTAATAATTATCTAAGCCAAAACTAAGCATTTTCCATAAAAAAATATAAATTTGTATAAATAAAACACCGTTGGCTAAACACTCTTTCTTTGATACAGACAATCAAAGCAACAAGACAATGATCTTGTTGTTATTGTATTTTTCTACGAAGCCAGAATTTACTTCGTGTTTACATCGTCAAAGGAATTGGTACACATTTTGTTTTTGCATTAGTTGCCTACATACTTCTTTTATTTTTCAACGTTTTATTGTGTGTAAATTTGTTTGTGTTTCTTTACGATTGTACCTAGCAAGCTGGTTTTCATTTAGTTTATTAGTTATTTTGGCAGATTGGAAAAATTTGACTTTTAACTTGAGTTTTATTTCAAAATTTTAATATTTAATTTTATAAGGCGTTAAAGAATTTATAAAAAGAAAATTTTATAGAAATAATTAAAGTTAATTTTATTTTGAGTTACAAAAATACGTACATACCTATGTATGTATTTATTTATACAATTTTGTTCAATTATTTAATGAAAAATATGTATGTTTATGTTATTTTAAATTAAAATAAAGAAAAATTTATATACAGAATATTTTTGTATTTAAATACTTTTTTACAGCTACTGACACAATAACGTACCTATTTCAAAATGTCTCCCTTATTTTGAGTTTTTATTAAACATCAGGGTTGCCGAACATGGTCTTTTCCGACCAAATTTGGTCGGATATATTTGGTTTGGTCGGATGGTAGGCCAAACCTTATTTTGGTCGGTTTTAGAAAATTGGACGGATAGCAGACAATTACAAATCTCATAGCTTTTTTTACCAAACACAAACATTTTGTTTTAACTGTTGATGAAACTATGGATATGGCATTGATATTACGTTAGGAGCAAGTTACTTTGACGGTGTTAGTTTTATAAAGAATAGTTTTGTCATCTTATTCGAGCTTACCAAGTCAGATGCCGCTTAAATTTTTCTTCTTATAAAAAACTTTTTATCAACAAACAATATTCCTATACAAAATTTGATCGGATTGGCAACAAACGGCGATCACGCCATGACTGGAACTGTTGGTAAGCTTATAGCCTATTCATCGATGTCGATCGTAGACTTCATTCGCTTAAATTACATTCGTTCAGATATAGATGAACAGGCAGTTACTCTTACTTAGCAATGCAAAAAATATTAAGGTTATTTGTGGTAATATTTAAAGTTTTTTCACATAGTCCTAAAAGAATAACATAAATAAAGGAATTTAGGAATTCTGTTCTGTATTAGGTGTTTCTTATACAAGATGGACTTCTTAAAGGAAGATCCCTGCAAATAAAATTGGACCACCTAATCCATTTTGATAAAATGGACTACTCCATGGACTGGTCCGATGTAATGCAAGCATGGACCATGTCACTGTTAAAAAGTGTTTGTAGTGAGACGACATGTCTTCGTTTTTTAACGACATGCTTTCGTTTTTAAACGACTTCAAAACTAGTCCTCTTGAGTATACCACGGAGTAGTTTTAAAACTACTCCTTAGTAGTCCAAAGGTGGGTTATATGGTCCTCCCCTAGGACATCGTAATGTTAAATAGACCATGTTTTTTCCATACGTTTGGGTTACTTTTGGACTAGTCCTAGTCCCTTAAGGGCTACATTTTACACGCGTGTTTGGACTAGTCCTTTTTTTTTGCAGGGATGTTGTAAGAATCGTAGAACAGTGGGATGCTTTGATACTGTATTTTGAAACATAGTTTTATAAAAGCAATGGTATATGAGCCGCAGAACTTGCAGAAAGTATGGATGAGTTCCAAAAAAGAGCAAGTTATCAACGCGTATACAATAAGCCAACTATGCATTGTAAAACTCTTTGATACATTTTTTACGTTGTCTGCAAGGTATTAGGATGTATTGAAGCTCAGCCTATGTCTTATAAAGTTTAATACTTTTTTTTAATTGTAAAAACTTAAGTAAATAAAATAAATGTATACGAATTACAATGTGAAGGAAATGACAAACAGCCATGCGAGCTAATTTATATAGGAACAACAAAACGTACACTGGAGACAAGAATGGGAGAACACAAGATGGACATAATGCGGAGAAAAGAGACAACAGCACTAGCACAACACATCCTACATACTGGTCACACAATTAGGTTCGATGATGTAAAAATTCTAGATAAAGAAAATAAAGAAAGAAAGAGGTACACAATTGAAAGCCTAAGAATCCAACAACAAATTAATAGAACAATGAATTTGAAGGAAGACACGAACAAAATAAATGCGAGCTATATTGTTGCCATTACTTAAGCTGTGATATATTTAAAGTTTAAAGTAATATGTATATATTTGTATGATCCTGAGTACATCTAAAACTTTTTAATGTGATTAAATTTTCATATTGTAAGTCTTTAATGTTTATGTGGTACATTATTGTATTTATTTTATTGTTTTTATAATTTTTAAATAGACAATCCCTTGAAAAAGTCGACAAACAATCGACGAAACGTCGGGAACAAAATATTGTAATTAAAAATTGAATTTTATTTACATTGAAGAAATTTAGGCCCTATTAGCTTGACAAAAATAATATTCATAAATTCATCACTCTGGCCAAAGAAACTACTACTAGAGGTTTATGTGTTATTGCATACGATCAATGAATTATTCTAGTTTATAAGCGTTATTAAATGAATTGTATATACATTTTGTTAAAGTTGAACGTTACCAAACTTTTAATAAAACTAGGGGTTACGTGTAGGACGTTAAATATTTAATAGGTGTGAACATAGGCTTACTTTTTTGTTTTAACTATCACCCCTATCGCGAATGTTATGGGAATATTATATATGGGATTAAACCTAAATTCCCATCCCCAACAAATCGGTATCGCAAATATTTTGGGAGTAAAAAGTTCTATTGTGAATTATTTGTCAGTGCTTTGTAAACAAAAGTCTCTACTGTGAGTAACTTGTCAGTGCTTGTATTGTGAAAGAAAAATATACAAAATAAAATACTAATAAAAATACAATAAAATAAATAATGTATAGTGTTTATCTTCATTTTCTTTATGTACACTCCCTCAATAAAAGGAAAAAGTAATTTAATTTAGTTCTACTTTAGAATACAAATAAAAATTTACATGTTCCCTTCTCGTTCACATCAACACTTGTTGGGAATTTATTTATTAAAAAATTTCGCGGGAGTAAACATTGGCGATGCAAATTTTTTAAGCTTGGGAAGTCATTCCCAAAAATTTGTTATGGGAATCATTCACAGTACGAAATAAAAAAATATGGGAATATTTTCATGGGAGTAGTTGTTTGCAATAATGGTGTATAATTGCAAATTACAAAAAAAAAAAAAAAAAAAAAAAATAATAATATGTAGATTTATAACTTTATCCAATAAAAATTATACTTTTTATCAAAAATACATATACATACTTATCGTCAAATAAAATGCAAAAGGGCATATGTTCATTTTAAGAAAAAGAGAGATAACTTAATAAAAAGGCAGCTATTGTAATTATAACAACGGGGTTTTCTGGTTAATATCGTTAACACATTACGCATGATTGACACTATCCTGAAAACCTGTTTTTGTTATCTCAGTCGTATCGCTACTGAAATTATTTTAAAAATTATGAAAGGCCCTTTTGAATTTTCATATCGATATAATTGTTTTTAAATATTTCAAAAATTTGGTCGGTTTCAAAGGATTTTCGTAGGTTTTGCGGACAATTTTGGTCGGATACAAATTTTTCAAACGGCAACCCTGTTAAACATACATACATATATAGGTATGTATAGGTATGTCCATAAATTTAATTTTCTTAACAGCTGCTTAAAATTTCTTATCCATTTTAATTTTCACTTGAAAAAAAGACATTCGTTTTATACCTAATCATCCCTTTTACACAAACAAAATCCGTTTATTACGTTTACTCATTTAAACATTGGTATATTTATTGTTGTTATTATATATACATACATACATACATACATATATTCTTAATTGCAAATTCCCTGTATGTACCGAAGACTTAATATGTAACATTTTGTCCGCTTTATAGCATATGTTTTTGCTGTTCTTGTTAGAAACTTAAAAAATGTGAAGATTATTTCTATATTTAATGTAAATCAAGAAGAAGAAGAAAAGTGTACGAAACTATTTTTATTAACAAAAATATATAATTTGTTGTCTTTTAACAATTTCTGAACAAATGTGCATATAAATTTAACAACAAAATATACCTATTTAATGTACATAAGTACATTTAAGATATTTTATTTAAAAAAAAGCTAAAGAAAATTATAAATAATTGAAATTTAGCTCATAGAATAAATTCGAAAAATAAAAACTGTTTAAAATAATATAAAGTAACATTCGAAAGAAAATAATTCCCAGTTTCTATTTGTGAAAATTATAAATTTATTTTTAATTTTCTTAAATAACAAAAACATACTACGTGTATGAATAAAAATGATTTTCATACCACAATTAGTGCTTGAAGGAATAAAATGCATAAACAAAACCAAACCAAACTAATGAAATTGCGTAATTTTAAAACATAAAATAATTTAAAATTCTTAATAAAACCCAAATTTAGAAATTAACAACGAACTCTTTCAAAAATATCTTTAGTGCAATAATTATTTTTGGTATGGCAAAAAAATCGATCTACTAACTAACTTCGTATATTTACGAACAAAAATATTTTCTCGGGCAAACAAAATAAAATCTAAGAACAAATAGATCTGGTACCAAAAATTCAACATCTCTTTTTAAAACGGGTTTTGTGGTCCGCTTACTACTTTTATATTATCTAGAAATTTAATTAAAAAACCAAGGACCCGAAAAGTTCTTTTTTTTATTTTTTGTGCAAGTTAAAAAAATTCTACAGTTTACAGAAAATAAAAAATTTCTAAAATAGCATTGAAAAAAAGCCGTCGAAAAAAATAAATAAAATGAAGTTTTTAAAATAAAACGTTTTCTAAAAATCTAATTTGTCTGAAGACAAATTAAATATATTTAAGCATTGTCATAAAAATTTCATTCTTCAAAACAAATTTAAATAAAATTTATGAAGAGGTTTCTGAGAATACATACTACATTTTTTTAAAAATACGTGGAATATAATTTTCTAAAAAAAAAAACAAACGTTTTAAGAAATATTTTTCAACAAAAAAAGTTTTTAAACAATTTTATTTGTTTTTGTTTACAAAAAAAAAAGTTTTTGCTTCTTTTGAAACTAAAAAATTTCGTTTTCAAAGGAAGTTTTTCCTTTTTTCGTTTCTATTTAAACACAAAAACACAAAAAAATATTCCTTTATTGAGCCAATTTAGACTAGACTAATTGTTCTGGCAGAAAACGACAGTTTGTAGGCGAAAGAGGTGAAGAGAGTCGTTTTTGGTTGGCATAATTTTTAATCCAGCTTCAACCCTGCATTAGCAGAACAAAACCAATACATACACACTTATGAAAAAAAACAGGTTCAGTGTTTTCTTTTTTGCAGAGCGATTTTAATCGTTAGTTGTTCGCCGTCGTGTAAACATGAATATAAAAACAGAGGGTTGTTGGTCACGCCAAATGTTTTTATGTTTACAGTGAACGAACACCAAACGTCAAATAAACAAAAAAATACTAACACATACAAAGCTGCGTGTACGTATACAATTTTATGCCAGAATAATTAATCCAGTGTAGTTTGGAAAAAACAAAAGTTAATCCGACTAAAAATTAGTCTAGTCTAAATTGGCTCATTCACACACAAAAATTTTTCATTTCAAAAATAAAATTTAGCTTTGTGTTTTCTGTTAGTAATTTCCGGTCCTTGCAAAAAACAAATGAAATTCAATTGAAATATACAAAAATAAAAAACTTTTGCATGACAAATACATAGTAGCTCTGGTATAAAAAATTTATATCCAGAAATGCACTATCTCTTTTTAAAAAACAATCAGCACTGGTACCAAAAGTATTATATATCAAAAATGCACTATCTCTTTTTAAAAAACAAACAGCACTGGTACCAAAAGTATTATACATATATCAAAAATGCACTATCTCTTTTTAAAACAGTTTTTGTGGTCCTGAAAAGGACCGATTTGTTCGTTTTATTGATTTATTTGATTATTGATCCGCAAATTAAAATGTAATAGAGTAATTAACCACCGAAACCGTACAATGTACGACCTTGTCTCTTCAAAGCATAAACAACATCCATAGCGGTAACAGTTTTCCTTTTGGCATGTTCAGTGTAGGTGACGGCATCACGAATAACATTTTCCAAAAATACCTTTAAAACACCACGAGTTTCTTCGTAAATCAAGCCAGAAATACGTTTTACGCCACCACGACGAGCCAAACGTCTAATAGCTGGCTTAGTAATACCTTGGATATTATCACGTAATACTTTACGATGACGCTTAGCACCACCTTTTCCCAAGCCTTTGCCACCTTTACCACGACCAGTCATTTTAAATCACTTTAATTTTTATTTAACACAAACACTTCACAAATGTTCAACAAGAACTAATAAGATTTGCCCGAGAACCAACTCGTATTTATACAAATTTCAACTAAAATTCGAGAGAGAGCAAGAAATATATTACTGTACGTTTCTATCTGTGTGCGTTTTTTGGAAAACAACCACCACTGTACAATTAAACATACAAACCCATGTATTATGGCTTGGAAATTTTTCTATATAAGCCGATCACAGTCAGCGCAACGTTATTATTTGTGTTCTAACAGTGTTCAGTGTGTGTTTTAATCTTAAATAAAAGAGGAAAAAAAAGTGACTAAGTGAAAAAATGGCTCGTACTAAGCAAACTGCCCGTAAGTCGACTGGTGGCAAAGCACCACGCAAACAATTGGCTACCAAGGCTGCTCGTAAAAGTGCCCCAGCTACTGGTGGTGTTAAGAAACCTCATCGTTTTCGTCCCGGTACTGTAGCTTTGCGTGAAATTCGCCGTTATCAAAAGAGTACTGAATTGTTAATTCGTAAATTGCCATTCCAACGTTTGGTTCGTGAAATTGCCCAAGATTTCAAGACAGATTTGCGTTTCCAGAGTTCGGCTGTTATGGCTCTTCAAGAAGCCAGTGAAGCTTATTTGGTTGGTCTATTCGAAGATACAAATTTGTGTGCCATTCATGCTAAACGTGTGACCATTATGCCCAAAGATATCCAATTGGCCAGACGTATTCGTGGAGAACGTGCTTAATTAAATTGATGTGACGAAATAAATAAAAACTATAACAAATCGGTCCTTTTCAGGACCACAAATTCTTTTTCAAAAAGAGATATAATTATACACTTTCAAACAGAGGAATTTTCACTCATAGAAATACGAGCTAAAATTAATAAACAAGACCAAAACTTAACTTGCAATAAAATAAGACAGACAACGTTTTTTCTTTTTTTTTTTTTTTTTTGTTTAGAGAAACACATTAAATAAGTAAAGGTACAAATAAACAAAACTTAACTTGCAATAAAAAGAGAACGGGTTTGTTTTAAGAAACACATTAAATTACTAAAGGTACATACATATTAAAATTGTGTTTTTATTAAAAATTTTATATAAAAATATTCATGGATATAACTAATTTTTAAATATGTATTCAAAGTAAAGAAACTCCTTTTACTTATGACATTGATTATTAAACCAATCTGGTTTTTTTCCTGAATTACTTTCAGAAAACAGACGTTCGAATTATGGTTAGATTTCATATTTTGTGTTTCTAAAATATTATCGTGAATTTTCAAAATCCTACATTCAATATGTGGTTGGCATGTTTATACACATTTTATCTGTTAATAGAATTACCAAAATTTTGATAGTAAAAAAAAACGTTGACGTAGATTTGATTTTTTCTTTGCAGACAAAAATGTTTAATTATTACAAATATCCTATTTTACAGTTTGTACCTGAATTTTATAAAAATTAAAAAAAAAATTCAACTTTTTGCAAATTTCAAAAATAAAATTTATTTTTTAACTAAAAATCAAACTTTAATAAAAAAAAAATAGTTTAATAAACAAGTGTTAACTCTTTTTAAAAATATTTTGTGGCCCTGAAAAGGGCCTTTTATAAGAATGTAAAAAAGAGGAATTCATGGGCGTTGAGTACATTTTTTTAGAAAATTTACTTGGAGCTGGTGTATTTGGTTACAGCCTTTGTACCTTCACTGACGGCATGTTTGGCCAATTCACCGGGCAAAAGTAGACGAACAGCAGTTTGAATTTCACGACTGGTTATGGTGGAACGTTTATTGTATTGAGCCAAACGAGATGCTTCGGCGGCAATACGTTCAAAGATATCATTAACAAAGCTGTTCATGATACTCATAGCCTTTGAAGAAATTCCAGTATCAGGATGTACTTGCTTCAAAACTTTGTAAATGTAGATGGCATAACTTTCCTTACGCTTGCGTCTTCTAGTCTTGTCACCCTTGGTAATATTCTTCTGGGCTTTACCGGCCTTTTTTGTTGCTTTACCACTGGCTTTAGGAGGCATGCTTTCACTTTTTCACTTTTTAGATGTTTTCACTTCACAAACACTTTTAACACTGTTTACAATTTTTAAATATAAACGTCAAATGTGCGCTTTATATACCTTTTTTCTAACCACTCAGTTTTCTGTCTACCTATTTTGTTATCGTTTACACAATCATCCCCTGTATGCGCAGTTGCCATTCAAAAAAAGTATAAATACTCAGTGTTGTGGCGAAAAACTTAAACAGTTTTGTGTATTCAGTGCTCTAGTGAAGTGTTTTAAGTGAATAATAAAAATAAAGAAATATGTCTGGTCGTGGTAAAGGTGGTAAAGTTAAAAGCAAGGCAAAGTCTCGTTCAAATCGTGCTGGCTTGCAATTTCCCGTCGGCCGTATTCACCGTTTATTGCGTAAAGGCAATTACGCTGAACGTGTTGGTGCCGGCGCTCCAGTCTATTTAGCTGCAGTTATGGAATATTTGGCTGCTGAAGTTCTAGAATTGGCTGGTAATGCAGCTCGTGACAACAAAAAGACCAGAATTATTCCTCGTCATTTGCAATTGGCCATCCGTAATGATGAAGAATTGAACAAGCTGTTGTCTGGTGTCACCATTGCTCAAGGTGGTGTTTTGCCAAACATTCAAGCTGTACTTTTGCCCAAGAAAACAGAAAAGAAGGCTTAAGATATTACTCGAAAAAAGAAGAAAATACTGTATGACCATCATCGCATATCAATTGAAAATCAACAAACCGTCCTTTTCAGGACGACAAATTTATTTTTAAAAGAGAACATATTTTTGTTAACCAAACCCGAAATTTGTTATTTTTGTTGCTACAAAATATTGAATTTTTGCACAAATTTTTTTCTATTGTTGTGGATGAAAATAAGAAAAATATGAAAGTTAAAATCAGCATTACAATATGGAATTTTTATTTCTGGTCATTCTTTCCCAGTCGACTTTAATCTAAGATGATTGGCATTTCTAAGAATAACTAAACCAAGGCCTATCCAATAGGTCTGCTTACTACTACAACAATACAAAAAACAACAGGCATTTTGTTTGTGTAAAATTCCTCGCGGTTGTCAAAATCTTACTACTACATAGGCAAAACAAAAGGAAAAATGTGTTTTGTGTGCATGTATGTGTGGCAAAAAACCAAAACAGTAAACAAAAATATACACGTATAAGGAAAATGTAAGCAACTCTTGATATTGTTGAGGAAAAAACCAAATAAACATCTGGCTTCTTAAGCAGACCTATTGGATAGACCTTGAACTAAACATTGTTATTTTATACGAGTAAACGATGCGTTTCGTGTGTATGAATACGAAGGAATTCGTATACAAACGTACTTACGTAGATATGTAAATCAATCTGATTCCTTTACACTCAATATAGTATATATGTATATATATATATATATATTTTTCTTTTAAATTACTATATGTAGGTATATTAAACAGAAATATAAAGAGGAAATAGGTATCCCTGTATAAAAATTACTTTTTTATATTGCCTACTGGACTAATTGCTATAGGTATTTCTTTTTATTTAACTTGTTTAAAATAAAACAGCATAGGTACATTTTTTATTAATAATTATCTAAGCCAAAACTAAGCATTTTCCATAAAAAAATATAAATTTGTATAAATAAAACACCGTTGGCTAAACACTCTTTCTTTGATACAGACAATCAAAGCAACAAGACAATGATCTTGTTGTTATTGTATTTTTCTACGAAGCCAGAATTTACTTCGTGTTTACATCGTCAAAGGAATTGGTACACATTTTGTTTTTGCATTAGTTGCCTACATACTTCTTTTATTTTTCAACGTTTTATTGTGTGTAAATTTGTTTGTGTTTCTTTACGATTGTACCTAGCAAGCTGGTTTTCATTTAGTTTATTAGTTATTTTGGCAGATTGGAAAAATTTGACTTTTAACTTGAGTTTTATTTCAAAATTTTAATATTTAATTTTATAAGGCGTTAAAGAATTTATAAAAAGAAAATTTTATAGAAATAATTAAAGTTAATTTTATTTTGAGTTACAAAAATACGTACATACCTATGTATGTATTTATTTATACAATTTTGTTCAATTATTTAATGAAAAATATGTATGTTTATGTTATTTTAAATTAAAATAAAGAAAAATTTATATACAGAATATTTTTGTATTTAAATACTTTTTTACAGCTACTGACACAATAACGTACCTATTTCAAAATGTCTCCCTTATTTTGAGTTTTTATTAAACATACATACATATATAGGTATGTATAGGTATGTCCATAAATTTAATTTTCTTAACAGCTGCTTAAAATTTCTTATCCATTTTAATTTTCACTTGAAAAAAAGACATTCGTTTTATACCTAATCATCCCTTTTACACAAACAAAATCCGTTTATTACGTTTACTCATTTAAACATTGGTATATTTATTGTTGTTATTATATATACATACATACATACATACATATATTCTTAATTGCAAATTCCCTGTATGTACCGAAGACTTAATATGTAACATTTTGTCCGCTTTATAGCATATGTTTTTGCTGTTCTTGTTAGAAACTTAAAAAATGTGAAGATTATTTCTATATTTAATGTAAATCAAGAAGAAGAAGAAAAGTGTACGAAACTATTTTTATTAACAAAAATATATAATTTGTTGTCTTTTAACAATTTCTGAACAAATGTGCATATAAATTTAACAACAAAATATACCTATTTAATGTACATAAGTACATTTAAGATATTTTATTTAAAAAAAAGCTAAAGAAAATTATAAATAATTGAAATTTAGCTCATAGAATAAATTCGAAAAATAAAAACTGTTTAAAATAATATAAAGTAACATTCGAAAGAAAATAATTCCCAGTTTCTATTTGTGAAAATTATAAATTTATTTTTAATTTTCTTAAATAACAAAAACATACTACGTGTATGAATAAAAATGATTTTCATACCACAATTAGTGCTTGAAGGAATAAAATGCATAAACAAAACCAAACCAAACTAATGAAATTGCGTAATTTTAAAACATAAAATAATTTAAAATTCTTAATAAAACCCAAATTTAGAAATTAACAACGAACTCTTTCAAAAATATCTTTAGTGCAATAATTATTTTTGGTATGGCAAAAAAATCGATCTACTAACTAACTTCGTATATTTACGAACAAAAATATTTTCTCGGGCAAACAAAATAAAATCTAAGAACAAATAGATCTGGTACCAAAAATTCAACATCTCTTTTTAAAACGGGTTTTGTGGTCCGCTTACTACTTTTATATTATCTAGAAATTTAATTAAAAAACCAAGGACCCGAAAAGTTCTTTTTTTTATTTTTTGTGCAAGTTAAAAAAATTCTACAGTTTACAGAAAATAAAAAATTTCTAAAATAGCATTGAAAAAAAGCCGTCGAAAAAAATAAATAAAATGAAGTTTTTAAAATAAAACGTTTTCTAAAAATCTAATTTGTCTGAAGACAAATTAAATATATTTAAGCATTGTCATAAAAATTTCATTCTTCAAAACAAATTTAAATAAAATTTATGAAGAGGTTTCTGAGAATACATACTACATTTTTTTAAAAATACGTGGAATATAATTTTCTAAAAAAAAAAACAAACGTTTTAAGAAATATTTTTCAACAAAAAAAGTTTTTAAACAATTTTATTTGTTTTTGTTTACAAAAAAAAAAGTTTTTGCTTCTTTTGAAACTAAAAAATTTCGTTTTCAAAGGAAGTTTTTCCTTTTTTCGTTTCTATTTAAACACAAAAACACAAAAAAATATTCCTTTATTCACACACAAAAATTTTTCATTTCAAAAATAAAATTTAGCTTTGTGTTTTCTGTTAGTAATTTCCGGTCCTTGCAAAAAACAAATGAAATTCAATTGAAATATACAAAAATAAAAAACTTTTGCATGACAAATACATAGTAGCTCTGGTATAAAAAATTTATATCCAGAAATGCACTATCTCTTTTTAAAAAACAATCAGCACTGGTACCAAAAGTATTATATATCAAAAATGCACTATCTCTTTTTAAAAAACAAACAGCACTGGTACCAAAAGTATTATACATATATCAAAAATGCACTATCTCTTTTTAAAACAGTTTTTGTGGTCCTGAAAAGGACCGATTTGTTCGTTTTATTGATTTATTTGATTATTGATCCGCAAATTAAAATGTAATAGAGTAATTAACCACCGAAACCGTACAATGTACGACCTTGTCTCTTCAAAGCATAAACAACATCCATAGCGGTAACAGTTTTCCTTTTGGCATGTTCAGTGTAGGTGACGGCATCACGAATAACATTTTCCAAAAATACCTTTAAAACACCACGAGTTTCTTCGTAAATCAAGCCAGAAATACGTTTTACGCCACCACGACGAGCCAAACGTCTAATAGCTGGCTTAGTAATACCTTGGATATTATCACGTAATACTTTACGATGACGCTTAGCACCACCTTTTCCCAAGCCTTTGCCACCTTTACCACGACCAGTCATTTTAAATCACTTTAATTTTTATTTAACACAAACACTTCACAAATGTTCAACAAGAACTAATAAGATTTGCCCGAGAACCAACTCGTATTTATACAAATTTCAACTAAAATTCGAGAGAGAGCAAGAAATATATTACTGTACGTTTCTATCTGTGTGCGTTTTTTGGAAAACAACCACCACTGTACAATTAAACATACAAACCCATGTATTATGGCTTGGAAATTTTTCTATATAAGCCGATCACAGTCAGCGCAACGTTATTATTTGTGTTCTAACAGTGTTCAGTGTGTGTTTTAATCTTAAATAAAAGAGGAAAAAAAAGTGACTAAGTGAAAAAATGGCTCGTACTAAGCAAACTGCCCGTAAGTCGACTGGTGGCAAAGCACCACGCAAACAATTGGCTACCAAGGCTGCTCGTAAAAGTGCCCCAGCTACTGGTGGTGTTAAGAAACCTCATCGTTTTCGTCCCGGTACTGTAGCTTTGCGTGAAATTCGCCGTTATCAAAAGAGTACTGAATTGTTAATTCGTAAATTGCCATTCCAACGTTTGGTTCGTGAAATTGCCCAAGATTTCAAGACAGATTTGCGTTTCCAGAGTTCGGCTGTTATGGCTCTTCAAGAAGCCAGTGAAGCTTATTTGGTTGGTCTATTCGAAGATACAAATTTGTGTGCCATTCATGCTAAACGTGTGACCATTATGCCCAAAGATATCCAATTGGCCAGACGTATTCGTGGAGAACGTGCTTAATTAAATTGATGTGACGAAATAAATAAAAACTATAACAAATCGGTCCTTTTCAGGACCACAAATTCTTTTTCAAAAAGAGATATAATTATACACTTTCAAACAGAGGAATTTTCACTCATAGAAATACGAGCTAAAATTAATAAACAAGACCAAAACTTAACTTGCAATAAAATAAGACAGACAACGTTTTTTCTTTTTTTTTTTTTTTTTTGTTTAGAGAAACACATTAAATAAGTAAAGGTACAAATAAACAAAACTTAACTTGCAATAAAAAGAGAACGGGTTTGTTTTAAGAAACACATTAAATTACTAAAGGTACATACATATTAAAATTGTGTTTTTATTAAAAATTTTATATAAAAATATTCATGGATATAACTAATTTTTAAATATGTATTCAAAGTAAAGAAACTCCTTTTACTTATGACATTGATTATTAAACCAATCTGGTTTTTTTCCTGAATTACTTTCAGAAAACAGACGTTCGAATTATGGTTAGATTTCATATTTTGTGTTTCTAAAATATTATCGTGAATTTTCAAAATCCTACATTCAATATGTGGTTGGCATGTTTATACACATTTTATCTGTTAATAGAATTACCAAAATTTTGATAGTAAAAAAAAACGTTGACGTAGATTTGATTTTTTCTTTGCAGACAAAAATGTTTAATTATTACAAATATCCTATTTTACAGTTTGTACCTGAATTTTATAAAAATTAAAAAAAAAATTCAACTTTTTGCAAATTTCAAAAATAAAATTTATTTTTTAACTAAAAATCAAACTTTAATAAAAAAAAAATAGTTTAATAAACAAGTGTTAACTCTTTTTAAAAATATTTTGTGGCCCTGAAAAGGGCCTTTTATAAGAATGTAAAAAAGAGGAATTCATGGGCGTTGAGTACATTTTTTTAGAAAATTTACTTGGAGCTGGTGTATTTGGTTACAGCCTTTGTACCTTCACTGACGGCATGTTTGGCCAATTCACCGGGCAAAAGTAGACGAACAGCAGTTTGAATTTCACGACTGGTTATGGTGGAACGTTTATTGTATTGAGCCAAACGAGATGCTTCGGCGGCAATACGTTCAAAGATATCATTAACAAAGCTGTTCATGATACTCATAGCCTTTGAAGAAATTCCAGTATCAGGATGTACTTGCTTCAAAACTTTGTAAATGTAGATGGCATAACTTTCCTTACGCTTGCGTCTTCTAGTCTTGTCACCCTTGGTAATATTCTTCTGGGCTTTACCGGCCTTTTTTGTTGCTTTACCACTGGCTTTAGGAGGCATGCTTTCACTTTTTCACTTTTTAGATGTTTTCACTTCACAAACACTTTTAACACTGTTTACAATTTTTAAATATAAACGTCAAATGTGCGCTTTATATACCTTTTTTCTAACCACTCAGTTTTCTGTCTACCTATTTTGTTATCGTTTACACAATCATCCCCTGTATGCGCAGTTGCCATTCAAAAAAAGTATAAATACTCAGTGTTGTGGCGAAAAACTTAAGGCTCAACCATAATATGCATAGTCTTGCTTAACCTACTGTCAAAAATTAACAAAATGTCTCTCAAATGTATTAAAGAAAACAAAAACAAAATAAAAAAACATTTGATTCCGTACGGAATGTGCGATTAAATTCGCACCTTGCTTAAGCAAATGACAGTTTCATTAAACTTAGCAAAAAGTTTCCTTAAGTTCAAAATGGTTTGCTTCATATAATTTACATGTATTCGCTCATTCGCTTAAGCCAACTTAATCACATTGTGGTTGGGCCTTTAAACAGTTTTGTGTATTCAGTGCTCTAGTGAAGTGTTTTAAGTGAATAATAAAAATAAAGAAATATGTCTGGTCGTGGTAAAGGTGGTAAAGTTAAAAGCAAGGCAAAGTCTCGTTCAAATCGTGCTGGCTTGCAATTTCCCGTCGGCCGTATTCACCGTTTATTGCGTAAAGGCAATTACGCTGAACGTGTTGGTGCCGGCGCTCCAGTCTATTTAGCTGCAGTTATGGAATATTTGGCTGCTGAAGTTCTAGAATTGGCTGGTAATGCAGCTCGTGACAACAAAAAGACCAGAATTATTCCTCGTCATTTGCAATTGGCCATCCGTAATGATGAAGAATTGAACAAGCTGTTGTCTGGTGTCACCATTGCTCAAGGTGGTGTTTTGCCAAACATTCAAGCTGTACTTTTGCCCAAGAAAACAGAAAAGAAGGCTTAAGATATTACTCGAAAAAAGAAGAAAATACTGTATGACCATCATCGCATATCAATTGAAAATCAACAAACCGTCCTTTTCAGGACGACAAATTTATTTTTAAAAGAGAACATATTTTTGTTAACCAAACCCGAAATTTGTTATTTTTGTTGCTACAAAATATTGAATTTTTGCACAAATTTTTTTCTATTGTTGTGGATGAAAATAAGAAAAATATGAAAGTTAAAATCAGCATTACAATATGGAATTTTTATTTCTGGTCATTCTTTCCCAGTCGACTTTAATCTAAGATGATTGGCATTTCTAAGAATAACTAAACCAAGGCCTATCCAATAGGTCTGCTTACTACTACAACAATACAAAAAACAACAGGCATTTTGTTTGTGTAAAATTCCTCGCGGTTGTCAAAATCTTACTACTACATAGGCAAAACAAAAGGAAAAATGTGTTTTGTGTGCATGTATGTGTGGCAAAAAACCAAAACAGTAAACAAAAATATACACGTATAAGGAAAATGTAAGCAACTCTTGATATTGTTGAGGAAAAAACCAAATAAACATCTGGCTTCTTAAGCAGACCTATTGGATAGACCTTGAACTAAACATTGTTATTTTATACGAGTAAACGATGCGTTTCGTGTGTATGAATACGAAGGAATTCGTATACAAACGTACTTACGTAGATATGTAAATCAATCTGATTCCTTTACACTCAATATAGTATATATGTATATATATATATATATTTTTCTTTTAAATTACTATATGTAGGTATATTAAACAGAAATATAAAGAGGAAATAGGTATCCCTGTATAAAAATTACTTTTTTATATTGCCTACTGGACTAATTGCTATAGGTATTTCTTTTTATTTAACTTGTTTAAAATAAAACAGCATAGGTACATTTTTTATTAATAATTATCTAAGCCAAAACTAAGCATTTTCCATAAAAAAATATAAATTTGTATAAATAAAACACCGTTGGCTAAACACTCTTTCTTTGATACAGACAATCAAAGCAACAAGACAATGATCTTGTTGTTATTGTATTTTTCTACGAAGCCAGAATTTACTTCGTGTTTACATCGTCAAAGGAATTGGTACACATTTTGTTTTTGCATTAGTTGCCTACATACTTCTTTTATTTTTCAACGTTTTATTGTGTGTAAATTTGTTTGTGTTTCTTTACGATTGTACCTAGCAAGCTGGTTTTCATTTAGTTTATTAGTTATTTTGGCAGATTGGAAAAATTTGACTTTTAACTTGAGTTTTATTTCAAAATTTTAATATTTAATTTTATAAGGCGTTAAAGAATTTATAAAAAGAAAATTTTATAGAAATAATTAAAGTTAATTTTATTTTGAGTTACAAAAATACGTACATACCTATGTATGTATTTATTTATACAATTTTGTTCAATTATTTAATGAAAAATATGTATGTTTATGTTATTTTAAATTAAAATAAAGAAAAATTTATATACAGAATATTTTTGTATTTAAATACTTTTTTACAGCTACTGACACAATAACGTACCTATTTCAAAATGTCTCCCTTATTTTGAGTTTTTATTAAACATACATACATATATAGGTATGTATAGGTATGTCCATAAATTTAATTTTCTTAACAGCTGCTTAAAATTTCTTATCCATTTTAATTTTCACTTGAAAAAAAGACATTCGTTTTATACCTAATCATCCCTTTTACACAAACAAAATCCGTTTATTACGTTTACTCATTTAAACATTGGTATATTTATTGTTGTTATTATATATACATACATACATACATACATATATTCTTAATTGCAAATTCCCTGTATGTACCGAAGACTTAATATGTAACATTTTGTCCGCTTTATAGCATATGTTTTTGCTGTTCTTGTTAGAAACTTAAAAAATGTGAAGATTATTTCTATATTTAATGTAAATCAAGAAGAAGAAGAAAAGTGTACGAAACTATTTTTATTAACAAAAATATATAATTTGTTGTCTTTTAACAATTTCTGAACAAATGTGCATATAAATTTAACAACAAAATATACCTATTTAATGTACATAAGTACATTTAAGATATTTTATTTAAAAAAAAGCTAAAGAAAATTATAAATAATTGAAATTTAGCTCATAGAATAAATTCGAAAAATAAAAACTGTTTAAAATAATATAAAGTAACATTCGAAAGAAAATAATTCCCAGTTTCTATTTGTGAAAATTATAAATTTATTTTTAATTTTCTTAAATAACAAAAACATACTACGTGTATGAATAAAAATGATTTTCATACCACAATTAGTGCTTGAAGGAATAAAATGCATAAACAAAACCAAACCAAACTAATGAAATTGCGTAATTTTAAAACATAAAATAATTTAAAATTCTAAATAAAACCCAAATTTAGAAATTAACAACGAACTCTTTCAAAAATATCTTTAGTGCAATAATTATTTTTGGTATGGCAAAAAAATCGATCTACTAACTAACTTCGTATATTTACGAACAAAAATATTTTCTCGGGCAAACAAAATAAAATCTAAGAACAAATAGATCTGGTACCAAAAATTCAACATCTCTTTTTAAAACGGGTTTTGTGGTCCGCTTACTACTTTTATATTATCTAGAAATTTAATTAAAAAACCAAGGACCCGAAAAGTTCTTTTTTTTATTTTTTGTGCAAGTTAAAAAAATTCTACAGTTTACAGAAAATAAAAAATTTCTAAAATAGCATTGAAAAAAAGCCGTCGAAAAAAATAAATAAAATGAAGTTTTTAAAATAAAACGTTTTCTAAAAATCTAATTTGTCTGAAGACAAATTAAATATATTTAAGCATTGTCATGAAAATTTCATTCTTCAAAACAAATTTAAATAAAATTTATGAAGAGGTTTCTGAGAATACATACTACATTTTTTTAAAAATACGTGGAATATAATTTTCTAAAAAAAAAAACAAACGTTTTAAGAAATATTTTTCAACAAAAAAAGTTTTTAAACAATTTTATTTGTTTTTGTTTACAAAAAAAAAAGTTTTTGCTTCTTTTGAAACTAAAAAATTTCGTTTTCAAAGGAAGTTTTTCCTTTTTTCGTTTCTATTTAAACACAAAAACACAAAAAAATATTCCTTTATTCACACACAAAAATTTTTCATTTCAAAAATAAAATTTAGCTTTGTGTTTTCTGTTAGTAATTTCCGGTCCTTGCAAAAAACAAATGAAATTCAATTGAAATATACAAAAATAAAAAACTTTTGCATGACAAATACATAGTAGCTCTGGTATAAAAAATTTATATCCAGAAATGCACTATCTCTTTTTAAAAAACAATCAGCACTGGTACCAAAAGTATTATATATCAAAAATGCACTATCTCTTTTTAAAAAACAAACAGCACTGGTACCAAAAGTATTATACATATATCAAAAATGCACTATCTCTTTTTAAAACAGTTTTTGTGGTCCTGAAAAGGACCGATTTGTTCGTTTTATTGATTTATTTGATTATTGATCCGCAAATTAAAATGTAATAGAGTAATTAACCACCGAAACCGTACAATGTACGACCTTGTCTCTTCAAAGCATAAACAACATCCATAGCGGTAACAGTTTTCCTTTTGGCATGTTCAGTGTAGGTGACGGCATCACGAATAACATTTTCCAAAAATACCTTTAAAACACCACGAGTTTCTTCGTAAATCAAGCCAGAAATACGTTTTACGCCACCACGACGAGCCAAACGTCTAATAGCTGGCTTAGTAATACCTTGGATATTATCACGTAATACTTTACGATGACGCTTAGCACCACCTTTTCCCAAGCCTTTGCCACCTTTACCACGACCAGTCATTTTAAATCACTTTAATTTTTATTTAACACAAACACTTCACAAATGTTCAACAAGAACTAATAAGATTTGCCCGAGAACCAACTCGTATTTATACAAATTTCAACTAAAATTCGAGAGAGAGCAAGAAATATATTACTGTACGTTTCTATCTGTGTGCGTTTTTTGGAAAACAACCACCACTGTACAATTAAACATACAAACCCATGTATTATGGCTTGGAAATTTTTCTATATAAGCCGATCACAGTCAGCGCAACGTTATTATTTGTGTTCTAACAGTGTTCAGTGTGTGTTTTAATCTTAAATAAAAGAGGAAAAAAAAGTGACTAAGTGAAAAAATGGCTCGTACTAAGCAAACTGCCCGTAAGTCGACTGGTGGCAAAGCACCACGCAAACAATTGGCTACCAAGGCTGCTCGTAAAAGTGCCCCAGCTACTGGTGGTGTTAAGAAACCTCATCGTTTTCGTCCCGGTACTGTAGCTTTGCGTGAAATTCGCCGTTATCAAAAGAGTACTGAATTGTTAATTCGTAAATTGCCATTCCAACGTTTGGTTCGTGAAATTGCCCAAGATTTCAAGACAGATTTGCGTTTCCAGAGTTCGGCTGTTATGGCTCTTCAAGAAGCCAGTGAAGCTTATTTGGTTGGTCTATTCGAAGATACAAATTTGTGTGCCATTCATGCTAAACGTGTGACCATTATGCCCAAAGATATCCAATTGGCCAGACGTATTCGTGGAGAACGTGCTTAATTAAATTGATGTGACGAAATAAATAAAAACTATAACAAATCGGTCCTTTTCAGGACCACAAATTCTTTTTCAAAAAGAGATATAATTATACACTTTCAAACAGAGGAATTTTCACTCATAGAAATACGAGCTAAAATTAATAAACAAGACCAAAACTTAACTTGCAATAAAATAAGACAGACAACGTTTTTTCTTTTTTTTTTTTTTTTTTGTTTAGAGAAACACATTAAATAAGTAAAGGTACAAATAAACAAAACTTAACTTGCAATAAAAAGAGAACGGGTTTGTTTTAAGAAACACATTAAATTACTAAAGGTACATACATATTAAAATTGTGTTTTTATTAAAAATTTTATATAAAAATATTCATGGATATAACTAATTTTTAAATATGTATTCAAAGTAAAGAAACTCCTTTTACTTATGACATTGATTATTAAACCAATCTGGTTTTTTTCCTGAATTACTTTCAGAAAACAGACGTTCGAATTATGGTTAGATTTCATATTTTGTGTTTCTAAAATATTATCGTGAATTTTCAAAATCCTACATTCAATATGTGGTTGGCATGTTTATACACATTTTATCTGTTAATAGAATTACCAAAATTTTGATAGTAAAAAAAAACGTTGACGTAGATTTGATTTTTTCTTTGCAGACAAAAATGTTTAATTATTACAAATATCCTATTTTACAGTTTGTACCTGAATTTTATAAAAATTAAAAAAAAAATTCAACTTTTTGCAAATTTCAAAAATAAAATTTATTTTTTAACTAAAAATCAAACTTTAATAAAAAAAAAATAGTTTAATAAACAAGTGTTAACTCTTTTTAAAAATATTTTGTGGCCCTGAAAAGGGCCTTTTATAAGAATGTAAAAAAGAGGAATTCATGGGCGTTGAGTACATTTTTTTAGAAAATTTACTTGGAGCTGGTGTATTTGGTTACAGCCTTTGTACCTTCACTGACGGCATGTTTGGCCAATTCACCGGGCAAAAGTAGACGAACAGCAGTTTGAATTTCACGACTGGTTATGGTGGAACGTTTATTGTATTGAGCCAAACGAGATGCTTCGGCGGCAATACGTTCAAAGATATCATTAACAAAGCTGTTCATGATACTCATAGCCTTTGAAGAAATTCCAGTATCAGGATGTACTTGCTTCAAAACTTTGTAAATGTAGATGGCATAACTTTCCTTACGCTTGCGTCTTCTAGTCTTGTCACCCTTGGTAATATTCTTCTGGGCTTTACCGGCCTTTTTTGTTGCTTTACCACTGGCTTTAGGAGGCATGCTTTCACTTTTTCACTTTTTAGATGTTTTCACTTCACAAACACTTTTAACACTGTTTACAATTTTTAAATATAAACGTCAAATGTGCGCTTTATATACCTTTTTTCTAACCACTCAGTTTTCTGTCTACCTATTTTGTTATCGTTTACACAATCATCCCCTGTATGCGCAGTTGCCATTCAAAAAAAGTATAAATACTCAGTGTTGTGGCGAAAAACTTAAACAGTTTTGTGTATTCAGTGCTCTAGTGAAGTGTTTTAAGTGAATAATAAAAATAAAGAAATATGTCTGGTCGTGGTAAAGGTGGTAAAGTTAAAAGCAAGGCAAAGTCTCGTTCAAATCGTGCTGGCTTGCAATTTCCCGTCGGCCGTATTCACCGTTTATTGCGTAAAGGCAATTACGCTGAACGTGTTGGTGCCGGCGCTCCAGTCTATTTAGCTGCAGTTATGGAATATTTGGCTGCTGAAGTTCTAGAATTGGCTGGTAATGCAGCTCGTGACAACAAAAAGACCAGAATTATTCCTCGTCATTTGCAATTGGCCATCCGTAATGATGAAGAATTGAACAAGCTGTTGTCTGGTGTCACCATTGCTCAAGGTGGTGTTTTGCCAAACATTCAAGCTGTACTTTTGCCCAAGAAAACAGAAAAGAAGGCTTAAGATATTACTCGAAAAAAGAAGAAAATACTGTATGACCATCATCGCATATCAATTGAAAATCAACAAACCGTCCTTTTCAGGACGACAAATTTATTTTTAAAAGAGAACATATTTTTGTTAACCAAACCCGAAATTTGTTATTTTTGTTGCTACAAAATATTGAATTTTTGCACAAATTTTTTTCTATTGTTGTGGATGAAAATAAGAAAAATATGAAAGTTAAAATCAGCATTACAATATGGAATTTTTATTTCTGGTCATTCTTTCCCAGTCGACTTTAATCTAAGATGATTGGCATTTCTAAGAATAACTAAACCAAGGCCTATCCAATAGGTCTGCTTACTACTACAACAATACAAAAAACAACAGGCATTTTGTTTGTGTAAAATTCCTCGCGGTTGTCAAAATCTTACTACTACATAGGCAAAACAAAAGGAAAAATGTGTTTTGTGTGCATGTATGTGTGGCAAAAAACCAAAACAGTAAACAAAAATATACACGTATAAGGAAAATGTAAGCAACTCTTGATATTGTTGAGGAAAAAACCAAATAAACATCTGGCTTCTTAAGCAGACCTATTGGATAGACCTTGAACTAAACATTGTTATTTTATACGAGTAAACGATGCGTTTCGTGTGTATGAATACGAAGGAATTCGTATACAAACGTACTTACGTAGATATGTAAATCAATCTGATTCCTTTACACTCAATATAGTATATATGTATATATATATATATATATATTTTTCTTTTAAATTACTATATGTAGGTATATTAAACAGAAATATAAAGAGGAAATAGGTATCCCTGTATAAAAATTACTTTTTTATATTGCCTACTGGACTAATTGCTATAGGTATTTCTTTTTATTTAACTTGTTTAAAATAAAACAGCATAGGTACATTTTTTATTAATAATTATCTAAGCCAAAACTAAGCATTTTCCATAAAAAAATATAAATTTGTATAAATAAAACACCGTTGGCTAAACACTCTTTCTTTGATACAGACAATCAAAGCAACAAGACAATGATCTTGTTGTTATTGTATTTTTCTACGAAGCCAGAATTTACTTCGTGTTTACATCGTCAAAGGAATTGGTACACATTTTGTTTTTGCATTAGTTGCCTACATACTTCTTTTATTTTTCAACGTTTTATTGTGTGTAAATTTGTTTGTGTTTCTTTACGATTGTACCTAGCAAGCTGGTTTTCATTTAGTTTATTAGTTATTTTGGCAGATTGGAAAAATTTGACTTTTAACTTGAGTTTTATTTCAAAATTTTAATATTTAATTTTATAAGGCGTTAAAGAATTTATAAAAAGAAAATTTTATAGAAATAATTAAAGTTAATTTTATTTTGAGTTACAAAAATACGTACATACCTATGTATGTATTTATTTATACAATTTTGTTCAATTATTTAATGAAAAATATGTATGTTTATGTTATTTTAAATTAAAATAAAGAAAAATTTATATACAGAATATTTTTGTATTTAAATACTTTTTTACAGCTACTGACACAATAACGTACCTATTTCAAAATGTCTCCCTTATTTTGAGTTTTTATTAAACATAGCTTAACCCGGTGCGCTTCGCTACACTGCTTTAACCACTTCTTCAGTTGAGAGATATTTAATATATGCGTCCTATGGAATGTTTTTTCCCCTGCGCATTCCCGCTTTATTTTTATTTTCAAAAGTGTAGTATACAATAGGAGTGACTTCTACTATGTTTGAACATTCTTACTTTAACAGTTCTTAAGATATGCGATATTTAACATTGGCGTCCTATGGGGGTTTCGATTTTGGGGCTCAGATGATCCTACTACCAAAAGTTCAACAAATTGCTTGCAGCGGCTCTTATTAATAATGCTATCTATGAGTGGTACTGCTCCTCCTCTGGCTACCCCGCCCATTTCTATATTGACATTTATAGTTTACCATAATAGAAGCTTTAACCACGTTTGAAGACTCTGCCTTCAATAGTTCTTAAGTTGAGCGATATTGAATATATGCATCCTATGGAAGATATTTCCCTCTGCGCATACCCGCTTTATTTCTGTTTTCAAAAGTGTAGTATACCATAACTGTGACTTCTACAAAGTTTGAACATTCTTACTATAACAGTTTTTAAGATATCCGATATTAAACATTGGCATCCTATGGGGGGTAACACTTCCCCCGCTGCTATTTTGCTTCAATTTTGGGGCTCATAAGATCCTACTACCAAAAGTTCAACAAATTGCTTGCAGCGGCTCTTCATTACATTTCTATCTATGAGGGGAACTGCTTCTCCTCTGTCTACCCCGCCCATTACTATATTGAAATTTAAAGTTTGCCATAATAGTAGTTTTAACTACGTTTGAAGACCCTCCCTTTAATAGTTCTTCAGTTGAGCGATATTTAATGTATGGATCCTATGGGAGGTATTTCCCCCCCTGCGCCTATCCGCTTTATTTTTATTTTCAATAGTGTAGTATACCATATGAGTGACTTCTACAAAGTTTGAACATTCTCACTATAACAGTTCTTAAGATATGCGATATTAAACATTGGCGTCCTATGGGGAAAACCACTTCCCCCGCTGCTACTTTATTTCAATTTTGGGACTCTGAAGATCCTACTACCAAAATTTCAACAAAATGCGTGCAGTGGCTCTTATTAATATTTCTATCTATGAGGGGTACTGCTCCTCCCCTGTCTCTCCCGCCCATTTTTATATTGAAAATTTATAGTTTACTATAATAGTAGCTTAACCCACGTTTGAAGACTCTCCCTTTAATAGTTCTTCAGTTGAGCGATATTTAATATATGCATCCTATGGGAGGTATTTCCCCCCCTGCACCTACCCGCTTTATTTTTATTTTCAAAAGTGTAGTATACCATAAGAGTGACTTCTAGAAAGTTTGAACATTCTCACTATAACAGTTCTTAAGATATGCGATGTTAAACATTGGCGTCCTATGGGGGATTCAAATACCCCCGCTGCTATTTTATTTCAATTTCGGGGCTCAGAAGATCCTACTACAAAAAGTTCAGCAAAGTGCGTCCAGCGGCTCTTAAGATATACGATAATAAATATTGGCATCCTATGGGGGGTACCAATTCCCCTGCCCCTATCGAAAAAATAAGTAGCCTATTTTATTTTTAGGGCTCACGTGATGTTACTGTAAAAATTTCAAGAAAATCGGTTCAGTAGTTTCGGAGTCTATAAGCCAACAAACAAACAAACAAACACACATACAAACATTTTTCATTTTTATATATATAGATACATACATATATAGGTATGTATAGGTATGTCCATAAATTTAATTTTCTTAACAGCTGCTTAAAATTTCTTATCCATTTTAATTTTCACTTGAAAAAAAGACATTCGTTTTATACCTAATCATCCCTTTTACACAAACAAAATCCGTTTATTACGTTTACTCATTTAAACATTGGTATATTTATTGTTGTTATTATATATACATACATACATACATACATATATTCTTAATTGCAAATTCCCTGTATGTACCGAAGACTTAATATGTAACATTTTGTCCGCTTTATAGCATATGTTTTTGCTGTTCTTGTTAGAAACTTAAAAAATGTGAAGATTATTTCTATATTTAATGTAAATCAAGAAGAAGAAGAAAAGTGTACGAAACTATTTTTATTAACAAAAATATATAATTTGTTGTCTTTTAACAATTTCTGAACAAATGTGCATATAAATTTAACAACAAAATATACCTATTTAATGTACATAAGTACATTTAAGATATTTTATTTAAAAAAAAGCTAAAGAAAATTATAAATAATTGAAATTTAGCTCATAGAATAAATTCGAAAAATAAAAACTGTTTAAAATAATATAAAGTAACATTCGAAAGAAAATAATTCCCAGTTTCTATTTGTGAAAATTATAAATTTATTTTTAATTTTCTTAAATAACAAAAACATACTACGTGTATGAATAAAAATGATTTTCATACCACAATTAGTGCTTGAAGGAATAAAATGCATAAACAAAACCAAACCAAACTAATGAAATTGCGTAATTTTAAAACATAAAATAATTTAAAATTCTAAATAAAACCCAAATTTAGAAATTAACAACGAACTCTTTCAAAAATATCTTTAGTGCAATAATTATTTTTGGTATGGCAAAAAAATCGATCTACTAACTAACTTCGTATATTTACGAACAAAAATATTTTCTCGGGCAAACAAAATAAAATCTAAGAACAAATAGATCTGGTACCAAAAATTCAACATCTCTTTTTAAAACGGGTTTTGTGGTCCGCTTACTACTTTTATATTATCTAGAAATTTAATTAAAAAACCAAGGACCCGAAAAGTTCTTTTTTTTATTTTTTGTGCAAGTTAAAAAAATTCTACAGTTTACAGAAAATAAAAAATTTCTAAAATAGCATTGAAAAAAAGCCGTCGAAAAAAATAAATAAAATGAAGTTTTTAAAATAAAACGTTTTCTAAAAATCTAATTTGTCTGAAGACAAATTAAATATATTTAAGCATTGTCATGAAAATTTCATTCTTCAAAACAAATTTAAATAAAATTTATGAAGAGGTTTCTGAGAATACATACTACATTTTTTTAAAAATACGTGGAATATAATTTTCTAAAAAAAAAAACAAACGTTTTAAGAAATATTTTTCAACAAAAAAAGTTTTTAAACAATTTTATTTGTTTTTGTTTACAAAAAAAAAAGTTTTTGCTTCTTTTGAAACTAAAAAATTTCGTTTTCAAAGGAAGTTTTTCCTTTTTTCGTTTCTATTTAAACACAAAAACACAAAAAAATATTCCTTTATTCACACACAAAAATTTTTCATTTCAAAAATAAAATTTAGCTTTGTGTTTTCTGTTAGTAATTTCCGGTCCTTGCAAAAAACAAATGAAATTCAATTGAAATATACAAAAATAAAAAACTTTTGCATGACAAATACATAGTAGCTCTGGTATAAAAAATTTATATCCAGAAATGCACTATCTCTTTTTAAAAAACAATCAGCACTGGTACCAAAAGTATTATATATCAAAAATGCACTATCTCTTTTTAAAAAACAAACAGCACTGGTACCAAAAGTATTATACATATATCAAAAATGCACTATCTCTTTTTAAAACAGTTTTTGTGGTCCTGAAAAGGACCGATTTGTTCGTTTTATTGATTTATTTGATTATTGATCCGCAAATTAAAATGTAATAGAGTAATTAACCACCGAAACCGTACAATGTACGACCTTGTCTCTTCAAAGCATAAACAACATCCATAGCGGTAACAGTTTTCCTTTTGGCATGTTCAGTGTAGGTGACGGCATCACGAATAACATTTTCCAAAAATACCTTTAAAACACCACGAGTTTCTTCGTAAATCAAGCCAGAAATACGTTTTACGCCACCACGACGAGCCAAACGTCTAATAGCTGGCTTAGTAATACCTTGGATATTATCACGTAATACTTTACGATGACGCTTAGCACCACCTTTTCCCAAGCCTTTGCCACCTTTACCACGACCAGTCATTTTAAATCACTTTAATTTTTATTTAACACAAACACTTCACAAATGTTCAACAAGAACTAATAAGATTTGCCCGAGAACCAACTCGTATTTATACAAATTTCAACTAAAATTCGAGAGAGAGCAAGAAATATATTACTGTACGTTTCTATCTGTGTGCGTTTTTTGGAAAACAACCACCACTGTACAATTAAACATACAAACCCATGTATTATGGCTTGGAAATTTTTCTATATAAGCCGATCACAGTCAGCGCAACGTTATTATTTGTGTTCTAACAGTGTTCAGTGTGTGTTTTAATCTTAAATAAAAGAGGAAAAAAAAGTGACTAAGTGAAAAAATGGCTCGTACTAAGCAAACTGCCCGTAAGTCGACTGGTGGCAAAGCACCACGCAAACAATTGGCTACCAAGGCTGCTCGTAAAAGTGCCCCAGCTACTGGTGGTGTTAAGAAACCTCATCGTTTTCGTCCCGGTACTGTAGCTTTGCGTGAAATTCGCCGTTATCAAAAGAGTACTGAATTGTTAATTCGTAAATTGCCATTCCAACGTTTGGTTCGTGAAATTGCCCAAGATTTCAAGACAGATTTGCGTTTCCAGAGTTCGGCTGTTATGGCTCTTCAAGAAGCCAGTGAAGCTTATTTGGTTGGTCTATTCGAAGATACAAATTTGTGTGCCATTCATGCTAAACGTGTGACCATTATGCCCAAAGATATCCAATTGGCCAGACGTATTCGTGGAGAACGTGCTTAATTAAATTGATGTGACGAAATAAATAAAAACTATAACAAATCGGTCCTTTTCAGGACCACAAATTCTTTTTCAAAAAGAGATATAATTATACACTTTCAAACAGAGGAATTTTCACTCATAGAAATACGAGCTAAAATTAATAAACAAGACCAAAACTTAACTTGCAATAAAATAAGACAGACAACGTTTTTTCTTTTTTTTTTTTTTTTTTGTTTAGAGAAACACATTAAATAAGTAAAGGTACAAATAAACAAAACTTAACTTGCAATAAAAAGAGAACGGGTTTGTTTTAAGAAACACATTAAATTACTAAAGGTACATACATATTAAAATTGTGTTTTTATTAAAAATTTTATATAAAAATATTCATGGATATAACTAATTTTTAAATATGTATTCAAAGTAAAGAAACTCCTTTTACTTATGACATTGATTATTAAACCAATCTGGTTTTTTTCCTGAATTACTTTCAGAAAACAGACGTTCGAATTATGGTTAGATTTCATATTTTGTGTTTCTAAAATATTATCGTGAATTTTCAAAATCCTACATTCAATATGTGGTTGGCATGTTTATACACATTTTATCTGTTAATAGAATTACCAAAATTTTGATAGTAAAAAAAAACGTTGACGTAGATTTGATTTTTTCTTTGCAGACAAAAATGTTTAATTATTACAAATATCCTATTTTAGTTTGTACCTGAATTTTATAAAAATTAAAAAAAAAATTCAACTTTTTGCAAATTTCAAAAATAAAATTTATTTTTTAACTAAAAATCAAACTTTAATAAAAAAAAAATAGTTTAATAAACAAGTGTTAACTCTTTTTAAAAATATTTTGTGGCCCTGAAAAGGGCCTTTTATAAGAATGTAAAAAAGAGGAATTCATGGGCGTTGAGTACATTTTTTTAGAAAATTTACTTGGAGCTGGTGTATTTGGTTACAGCCTTTGTACCTTCACTGACGGCATGTTTGGCCAATTCACCGGGCAAAAGTAGACGAACAGCAGTTTGAATTTCACGACTGGTTATGGTGGAACGTTTATTGTATTGAGCCAAACGAGATGCTTCGGCGGCAATACGTTCAAAGATATCATTAACAAAGCTGTTCATGATACTCATAGCCTTTGAAGAAATTCCAGTATCAGGATGTACTTGCTTCAAAACTTTGTAAATGTAGATGGCATAACTTTCCTTACGCTTGCGTCTTCTAGTCTTGTCACCCTTTGTAATATTCTTCTGGGCTTTACCGGCCTTTTTTGTTGCTTTACCACTGGCTTTAGGAGGCATGCTTTCACTTTTTCACTTTTTAGATGTTTTCACTTCACAAACACTTTTAACACTGTTTACAATTTTTAAATATAAACGTCAAATGTGCGCTTTATATACCTTTTTTCTAACCACTCAGTTTTCTGTCTACCTATTTTGTTATCGTTTACACAATCATCCCCTGTATGCGCAGTTGCCATTCAAAAAAAGTATAAATACTCAGTGTTGTGGCGAAAAACTTAAGGCTCAACCATAATATGCATAGTCTTGCTTAACCTACTGTCAAAAATTAACAAAATGTCTCTCAAATGTATTAAAGAAAACAAAAACAAAATAAAAAAACATTTGATTCCGTACGGAATGTGCGATTAAATTCGCACCTTGCTTAAGCAAATGACAGTTTCATTAAACTTAGCAAAAAGTTTCCTTAAGTTCAAAATGGTTTGCTTCATATAATTTACATGTATTCGCTCATTCGCTTAAGCCAACTTAATCACATTGTGGTTGGGCCTTTAAACAGTTTTGTGTATTCAGTGCTCTAGTGAAGTGTTTTAAGTGAATAATAAAAATAAAGAAATATGTCTGGTCGTGGTAAAGGTGGTAAAGTTAAAAGCAAGGCAAAGTCTCGTTCAAATCGTGCTGGCTTGCAATTTCCCGTCGGCCGTATTCACCGTTTATTGCGTAAAGGCAATTACGCTGAACGTGTTGGTGCCGGCGCTCCAGTCTATTTAGCTGCAGTTATGGAATATTTGGCTGCTGAAGTTCTAGAATTGGCTGGTAATGCAGCTCGTGACAACAAAAAGACCAGAATTATTCCTCGTCATTTGCAATTGGCCATCCGTAATGATGAAGAATTGAACAAGCTGTTGTCTGGTGTCACCATTGCTCAAGGTGGTGTTTTGCCAAACATTCAAGCTGTACTTTTGCCCAAGAAAACAGAAAAGAAGGCTTAAGATATTACTCGAAAAAAGAAGAAAATACTGTATGACCATCATCGCATATCAATTGAAAATCAACAAACCGTCCTTTTCAGGACGACAAATTTATTTTTAAAAGAGAACATATTTTTGTTAACCAAACCCGAAATTTGTTATTTTTGTTGCTACAAAATATTGAATTTTTGCACAAATTTTTTTCTATTGTTGTGGATGAAAATAAGAAAAATATGAAAGTTAAAATCAGCATTACAATATGGAATTTTTATTTCTGGTCATTCTTTCCCAGTCGACTTTAATCTAAGATGATTGGCATTTCTAAGAATAACTAAACCAAGGCCTATCCAATAGGTCTGCTTACTACTACAACAATACAAAAAACAACAGGCATTTTGTTTGTGTAAAATTCCTCGCGGTTGTCAAAATCTTACTACTACATAGGCAAAACAAAAGGAAAAATGTGTTTTGTGTGCATGTATGTGTGGCAAAAAACCAAAACAGTAAACAAAAATATACACGTATAAGGAAAATGTAAGCAACTCTTGATATTGTTGAGGAAAAAACCAAATAAACATCTGGCTTCTTAAGCAGACCTATTGGATAGACCTTGAACTAAACATTGTTATTTTATACGAGTAAACGATGCGTTTCGTGTGTATGAATACGAAGGAATTCGTATACAAACGTACTTACGTAGATATGTAAATCAATCTGATTCCTTTACACTCAATATAGTATATATGTATATATATATATATATTTTTCTTTTAAATTACTATATGTAGGTATATTAAACAGAAATATAAAGAGGAAATAGGTATCCCTGTATAAAAATTACTTTTTTATATTGCCTACTGGACTAATTGCTATAGGTATTTCTTTTTATTTAACTTGTTTAAAATAAAACAGCATAGGTACATTTTTTATTAATAATTATCTAAGCCAAAACTAAGCATTTTCCATAAAAAAATATAAATTTGTATAAATAAAACACCGTTGGCTAAACACTCTTTCTTTGATACAGACAATCAAAGCAACAAGACAATGATCTTGTTGTTATTGTATTTTTCTACGAAGCCAGAATTTACTTCGTGTTTACATCGTCAAAGGAATTGGTACACATTTTGTTTTTGCATTAGTTGCCTACATACTTCTTTTATTTTTCAACGTTTTATTGTGTGTAAATTTGTTTGTGTTTCTTTACGATTGTACCTAGCAAGCTGGTTTTCATTTAGTTTATTAGTTATTTTGGCAGATTGGAAAAATTTGACTTTTAACTTGAGTTTTATTTCAAAATTTTAATATTTAATTTTATAAGGCGTTAAAGAATTTATAAAAAGAAAATTTTATAGAAATAATTAAAGTTAATTTTATTTTGAGTTACAAAAATACGTACATACCTATGTATGTATTTATTTATACAATTTTGTTCAATTATTTAATGAAAAATATGTATGTTTATGTTATTTTAAATTAAAATAAAGAAAAATTTATATACAGAATATTTTTGTATTTAAATACTTTTTTACAGCTACTGACACAATAACGTACCTATTTCAAAATGTCTCCCTTATTTTGAGTTTTTATTAAACATACATACATATATAGGTATGTATAGGTATGTCCATAAATTTAATTTTCTTAACAGCTGCTTAAAATTTCTTATCCATTTTAATTTTCACTTGAAAAAAAGACATTCGTTTTATACCTAATCATCCCTTTTACACAAACAAAATCCGTTTATTACGTTTACTCATTTAAACATTGGTATATTTATTGTTGTTATTATATATACATACATACATACATACATATATTCTTAATTGCAAATTCCCTGTATGTACCGAAGACTTAATATGTAACATTTTGTCCGCTTTATAGCATATGTTTTTGCTGTTCTTGTTAGAAACTTAAAAAATGTGAAGATTATTTCTATATTTAATGTAAATCAAGAAGAAGAAGAAAAGTGTACGAAACTATTTTTATTAACAAAAATATATAATTTGTTGTCTTTTAACAATTTCTGAACAAATGTGCATATAAATTTAACAACAAAATATACCTATTTAATGTACATAAGTACATTTAAGATATTTTATTTAAAAAAAAGCTAAAGAAAATTATAAATAATTGAAATTTAGCTCATAGAATAAATTCGAAAAATAAAAACTGTTTAAAATAATATAAAGTAACATTCGAAAGAAAATAATTCCCAGTTTCTATTTGTGAAAATTATAAATTTATTTTTAATTTTCTTAAATAACAAAAACATACTACGTGTATGAATAAAAATGATTTTCATACCACAATTAGTGCTTGAAGGAATAAAATGCATAAACAAAACCAAACCAAACTAATGAAATTGCGTAATTTTAAAACATAAAATAATTTAAAATTCTAAATAAAACCCAAATTTAGAAATTAACAACGAACTCTTTCAAAAATATCTTTAGTGCAATAATTATTTTTGGTATGGCAAAAAAATCGATCTACTAACTAACTTCGTATATTTACGAACAAAAATATTTTCTCGGGCAAACAAAATAAAATCTAAGAACAAATAGATCTGGTACCAAAAATTCAACATCTCTTTTTAAAACGGGTTTTGTGGTCCGCTTACTACTTTTATATTATCTAGAAATTTAATTAAAAAACCAAGGACCCGAAAAGTTCTTTTTTTTATTTTTTGTGCAAGTTAAAAAAATTCTACAGTTTACAGAAAATAAAAAATTTCTAAAATAGCATTGAAAAAAAGCCGTCGAAAAAAATAAATAAAATGAAGTTTTTAAAATAAAACGTTTTCTAAAAATCTAATTTGTCTGAAGACAAATTAAATATATTTAAGCATTGTCATGAAAATTTCATTCTTCAAAACAAATTTAAATAAAATTTATGAAGAGGTTTCTGAGAATACATACTACATTTTTTTAAAAATACGTGGAATATAATTTTCTAAAAAAAAAAACAAACGTTTTAAGAAATATTTTTCAACAAAAAAAGTTTTTAAACAATTTTATTTGTTTTTGTTTACAAAAAAAAAAGTTTTTGCTTCTTTTGAAACTAAAAAATTTCGTTTTCAAAGGAAGTTTTTCCTTTTTTCGTTTCTATTTAAACACAAAAACACAAAAAAATATTCCTTTATTCACACACAAAAATTTTTCATTTCAAAAATAAAATTTAGCTTTGTGTTTTCTGTTAGTAATTTCCGGTCCTTGCAAAAAACAAATGAAATTCAATTGAAATATACAAAAATAAAAAACTTTTGCATGACAAATACATAGTAGCTCTGGTATAAAAAATTTATATCCAGAAATGCACTATCTCTTTTTAAAAAACAATCAGCACTGGTACCAAAAGTATTATATATCAAAAATGCACTATCTCTTTTTAAAAAACAAACAGCACTGGTACCAAAAGTATTATACATATATCAAAAATGCACTATCTCTTTTTAAAACAGTTTTTGTGGTCCTGAAAAGGACCGATTTGTTCGTTTTATTGATTTATTTGATTATTGATCCGCAAATTAAAATGTAATAGAGTAATTAACCACCGAAACCGTACAATGTACGACCTTGTCTCTTCAAAGCATAAACAACATCCATAGCGGTAACAGTTTTCCTTTTGGCATGTTCAGTGTAGGTGACGGCATCACGAATAACATTTTCCAAAAATACCTTTAAAACACCACGAGTTTCTTCGTAAATCAAGCCAGAAATACGTTTTACGCCACCACGACGAGCCAAACGTCTAATAGCTGGCTTAGTAATACCTTGGATATTATCACGTAATACTTTACGATGACGCTTAGCACCACCTTTTCCCAAGCCTTTGCCACCTTTACCACGACCAGTCATTTTAAATCACTTTAATTTTTATTTAACACAAACACTTCACAAATGTTCAACAAGAACTAATAAGATTTGCCCGAGAACCAACTCGTATTTATACAAATTTCAACTAAAATTCGAGAGAGAGCAAGAAATATATTACTGTACGTTTCTATCTGTGTGCGTTTTTTGGAAAACAACCACCACTGTACAATTAAACATACAAACCCATGTATTATGGCTTGGAAATTTTTCTATATAAGCCGATCACAGTCAGCGCAACGTTATTATTTGTGTTCTAACAGTGTTCAGTGTGTGTTTTAATCTTAAATAAAAGAGGAAAAAAAAGTGACTAAGTGAAAAAATGGCTCGTACTAAGCAAACTGCCCGTAAGTCGACTGGTGGCAAAGCACCACGCAAACAATTGGCTACCAAGGCTGCTCGTAAAAGTGCCCCAGCTACTGGTGGTGTTAAGAAACCTCATCGTTTTCGTCCCGGTACTGTAGCTTTGCGTGAAATTCGCCGTTATCAAAAGAGTACTGAATTGTTAATTCGTAAATTGCCATTCCAACGTTTGGTTCGTGAAATTGCCCAAGATTTCAAGACAGATTTGCGTTTCCAGAGTTCGGCTGTTATGGCTCTTCAAGAAGCCAGTGAAGCTTATTTGGTTGGTCTATTCGAAGATACAAATTTGTGTGCCATTCATGCTAAACGTGTGACCATTATGCCCAAAGATATCCAATTGGCCAGACGTATTCGTGGAGAACGTGCTTAATTAAATTGATGTGACGAAATAAATAAAAACTATAACAAATCGGTCCTTTTCAGGACCACAAATTCTTTTTCAAAAAGAGATATAATTATACACTTTCAAACAGAGGAATTTTCACTCATAGAAATACGAGCTAAAATTAATAAACAAGACCAAAACTTAACTTGCAATAAAATAAGACAGACAACGTTTTTTCTTTTTTTTTTTTTTTTTTGTTTAGAGAAACACATTAAATAAGTAAAGGTACAAATAAACAAAACTTAACTTGCAATAAAAAGAGAACGGGTTTGTTTTAAGAAACACATTAAATTACTAAAGGTACATACATATTAAAATTGTGTTTTTATTAAAAATTTTATATAAAAATATTCATGGATATAACTAATTTTTAAATATGTATTCAAAGTAAAGAAACTCCTTTTACTTATGACATTGATTATTAAACCAATCTGGTTTTTTTCCTGAATTACTTTCAGAAAACAGACGTTCGAATTATGGTTAGATTTCATATTTTGTGTTTCTAAAATATTATCGTGAATTTTCAAAATCCTACATTCAATATGTGGTTGGCATGTTTATACACATTTTATCTGTTAATAGAATTACCAAAATTTTGATAGTAAAAAAAAACGTTGACGTAGATTTGATTTTTTCTTTGCAGACAAAAATGTTTAATTATTACAAATATCCTATTTTACAGTTTGTACCTGAATTTTATAAAAATTAAAAAAAAAATTCAACTTTTTGCAAATTTCAAAAATAAAATTTATTTTTTAACTAAAAATCAAACTTTAATAAAAAAAAAATAGTTTAATAAACAAGTGTTAACTCTTTTTAAAAATATTTTGTGGCCCTGAAAAGGGCCTTTTATAAGAATGTAAAAAAGAGGAATTCATGGGCGTTGAGTACATTTTTTTAGAAAATTTACTTGGAGCTGGTGTATTTGGTTACAGCCTTTGTACCTTCACTGACGGCATGTTTGGCCAATTCACCGGGCAAAAGTAGACGAACAGCAGTTTGAATTTCACGACTGGTTATGGTGGAACGTTTATTGTATTGAGCCAAACGAGATGCTTCGGCGGCAATACGTTCAAAGATATCATTAACAAAGCTGTTCATGATACTCATAGCCTTTGAAGAAATTCCAGTATCAGGATGTACTTGCTTCAAAACTTTGTAAATGTAGATGGCATAACTTTCCTTACGCTTGCGTCTTCTAGTCTTGTCACCCTTGGTAATATTCTTCTGGGCTTTACCGGCCTTTTTTGTTGCTTTACCACTGGCTTTAGGAGGCATGCTTTCACTTTTTCACTTTTTAGATGTTTTCACTTCACAAACACTTTTAACACTGTTTACAATTTTTAAATATAAACGTCAAATGTGCGCTTTATATACCTTTTTTCTAACCACTCAGTTTTCTGTCTACCTATTTTGTTATCGTTTACACAATCATCCCCTGTATGCGCAGTTGCCATTCAAAAAAAGTATAAATACTCAGTGTTGTGGCGAAAAACTTAAACAGTTTTGTGTATTCAGTGCTCTAGTGAAGTGTTTTAAGTGAATAATAAAAATAAAGAAATATGTCTGGTCGTGGTAAAGGTGGTAAAGTTAAAAGCAAGGCAAAGTCTCGTTCAAATCGTGCTGGCTTGCAATTTCCCGTCGGCCGTATTCACCGTTTATTGCGTAAAGGCAATTACGCTGAACGTGTTGGTGCCGGCGCTCCAGTCTATTTAGCTGCAGTTATGGAATATTTGGCTGCTGAAGTTCTAGAATTGGCTGGTAATGCAGCTCGTGACAACAAAAAGACCAGAATTATTCCTCGTCATTTGCAATTGGCCATCCGTAATGATGAAGAATTGAACAAGCTGTTGTCTGGTGTCACCATTGCTCAAGGTGGTGTTTTGCCAAACATTCAAGCTGTACTTTTGCCCAAGAAAACAGAAAAGAAGGCTTAAGATATTACTCGAAAAAAGAAGAAAATACTGTATGACCATCATCGCATATCAATTGAAAATCAACAAACCGTCCTTTTCAGGACGACAAATTTATTTTTAAAAGAGAACATATTTTTGTTAACCAAACCCGAAATTTGTTATTTTTGTTGCTACAAAATATTGAATTTTTGCACAAATTTTTTTCTATTGTTGTGGATGAAAATAAGAAAAATATGAAAGTTAAAATCAGCATTACAATATGGAATTTTTATTTCTGGTCATTCTTTCCCAGTCGACTTTAATCTAAGATGATTGGCATTTCTAAGAATAACTAAACCAAGGCCTATCCAATAGGTCTGCTTACTACTACAACAATACAAAAAACAACAGGCATTTTGTTTGTGTAAAATTCCTCGCGGTTGTCAAAATCTTACTACTACATAGGCAAAACAAAAGGAAAAATGTGTTTTGTGTGCATGTATGTGTGGCAAAAAACCAAAACAGTAAACAAAAATATACACGTATAAGGAAAATGTAAGCAACTCTTGATATTGTTGAGGAAAAAACCAAATAAACATCTGGCTTCTTAAGCAGACCTATTGGATAGACCTTGAACTAAACATTGTTATTTTATACGAGTAAACGATGCGTTTCGTGTGTATGAATACGAAGGAATTCGTATACAAACGTACTTACGTAGATATGTAAATCAATCTGATTCCTTTACACTCAATATAGTATATATGTATATATATATATATATATATTTTTCTTTTAAATTACTATATGTAGGTATATTAAACAGAAATATAAAGAGGAAATAGGTATCCCTGTATAAAAATTACTTTTTTATATTGCCTACTGGACTAATTGCTATAGGTATTTCTTTTTATTTAACTTGTTTAAAATAAAACAGCATAGGTACATTTTTTATTAATAATTATCTAAGCCAAAACTAAGCATTTTCCATAAAAAAATATAAATTTGTATAAATAAAACACCGTTGGCTAAACACTCTTTCTTTGATACAGACAATCAAAGCAACAAGACAATGATCTTGTTGTTATTGTATTTTTCTACGAAGCCAGAATTTACTTCGTGTTTACATCGTCAAAGGAATTGGTACACATTTTGTTTTTGCATTAGTTGCCTACATACTTCTTTTATTTTTCAACGTTTTATTGTGTGTAAATTTGTTTGTGTTTCTTTACGATTGTACCTAGCAAGCTGGTTTTCATTTAGTTTATTAGTTATTTTGGCAGATTGGAAAAATTTGACTTTTAACTTGAGTTTTATTTCAAAATTTTAATATTTAATTTTATAAGGCGTTAAAGAATTTATAAAAAGAAAATTTTATAGAAATAATTAAAGTTAATTTTATTTTGAGTTACAAAAATACGTACATACCTATGTATGTATTTATTTATACAATTTTGTTCAATTATTTAATGAAAAATATGTATGTTTATGTTATTTTAAATTAAAATAAAGAAAAATTTATATACAGAATATTTTTGTATTTAAATACTTTTTTACAGCTACTGACACAATAACGTACCTATTTCAAAATGTCTCCCTTATTTTGAGTTTTTATTAAACATACATACATATATAGGTATGTATAGGTATGTCCATAAATTTAATTTTCTTAACAGCTGCTTAAAATTTCTTATCCATTTTAATTTTCACTTGAAAAAAAGACATTCGTTTTATACCTAATCATCCCTTTTACACAAACAAAATCCGTTTATTACGTTTACTCATTTAAACATTGGTATATTTATTGTTGTTATTATATATACATACATACATACATACATATATTCTTAATTGCAAATTCCCTGTATGTACCGAAGACTTAATATGTAACATTTTGTCCGCTTTATAGCATATGTTTTTGCTGTTCTTGTTAGAAACTTAAAAAATGTGAAGATTATTTCTATATTTAATGTAAATCAAGAAGAAGAAGAAAAGTGTACGAAACTATTTTTATTAACAAAAATATATAATTTGTTGTCTTTTAACAATTTCTGAACAAATGTGCATATAAATTTAACAACAAAATATACCTATTTAATGTACATAAGTACATTTAAGATATTTTATTTAAAAAAAAGCTAAAGAAAATTATAAATAATTGAAATTTAGCTCATAGAATAAATTCGAAAAATAAAAACTGTTTAAAATAATATAAAGTAACATTCGAAAGAAAATAATTCCCAGTTTCTATTTGTGAAAATTATAAATTTATTTTTAATTTTCTTAAATAACAAAAACATACTACGTGTATGAATAAAAATGATTTTCATACCACAATTAGTGCTTGAAGGAATAAAATGCATAAACAAAACCAAACCAAACTAATGAAATTGCGTAATTTTAAAACATAAAATAATTTAAAATTCTTAATAAAACCCAAATTTAGAAATTAACAACGAACTCTTTCAAAAATATCTTTAGTGCAATAATTATTTTTGGTATGGCAAAAAAATCGATCTACTAACTAACTTCGTATATTTACGAACAAAAATATTTTCTCGGGCAAACAAAATAAAATCTAAGAACAAATAGATCTGGTACCAAAAATTCAACATCTCTTTTTAAAACGGGTTTTGTGGTCCGCTTACTACTTTTATATTATCTAGAAATTTAATTAAAAAACCAAGGACCCGAAAAGTTCTTTTTTTTATTTTTTGTGCAAGTTAAAAAAATTCTACAGTTTACAGAAAATAAAAAATTTCTAAAATAGCATTGAAAAAAAGCCGTCGAAAAAAATAAATAAAATGAAGTTTTTAAAATAAAACGTTTTCTAAAAATCTAATTTGTCTGAAGACAAATTAAATATATTTAAGCATTGTCATAAAAATTTCATTCTTCAAAACAAATTTAAATAAAATTTATGAAGAGGTTTCTGAGAATACATACTACATTTTTTTAAAAATACGTGGAATATAATTTTCTAAAAAAAACAAACGTTTTAAGAAATATTTTTCAACAAAAAAAGTTTTTAAACAATTTTATTTGTTTTTGTTTACAAAAAAAAAAAGTTTTTGCTTCTTTTGAAACTAAAAAATTTCGTTTTCAAAGGAAGTTTTTCCTTTTTTCGTTTCTATTTAAACACAAAAACACAAAAAAATATTCCTTTATTCACACACAAAAATTTTTTATTTCAAAAATAAAATTTAGCTTTGTGTTTTCTGTTAGTAATTTCCGGTCCTTGCAAAAAACAAATGAAATTCAATTGAAATATACAAAAATAAAAAACTTTTGCATGACAAATACATAGTAGCTCTGGTATAAAAAATTTATATCCAGAAATGCACTATCTCTTTTTAAAAAACAATCAGCACTGGTACCAAAAGTATTATATATCAAAAATGCACTATCTCTTTTTAAAAAACAAACAGCACTGGTACCAAAAGTATTATACATATATCAAAAATGCACTATCTCTTTTTAAAACAGTTTTTGTGGTCCTGAAAAGGACCGATTTGTTCGTTTTATTGATTTATTTGATTATTGATCCGCAAATTAAAATGTAATAGAGTAATTAACCACCGAAACCGTACAATGTACGACCTTGTCTCTTCAAAGCATAAACAACATCCATAGCGGTAACAGTTTTCCTTTTGGCATGTTCAGTGTAGGTGACGGCATCACGAATAACATTTTCCAAAAATACCTTTAAAACACCACGAGTTTCTTCGTAAATCAAGCCAGAAATACGTTTTACGCCACCACGACGAGCCAAACGTCTAATAGCTGGCTTAGTAATACCTTGGATATTATCACGTAATACTTTACGATGACGCTTAGCACCACCTTTTCCCAAGCCTTTGCCACCTTTACCACGACCAGTCATTTTAAATCACTTTAATTTTTATTTAACACAAACACTTCACAAATGTTCAACAAGAACTAATAAGATTTGCCCGAGAACCAACTCGTATTTATACAAATTTCAACTAAAATTCGAGAGAGAGCAAGAAATATATTACTGTACGTTTCTATCTGTGTGCGTTTTTTGGAAAACAACCACCACTGTACAATTAAACATACAAACCCATGTATTATGGCTTGGAAATTTTTCTATATAAGCCGATCACAGTCAGCGCAACGTTATTATTTGTGTTCTAACAGTGTTCAGTGTGTGTTTTAATCTTAAATAAAAGAGGAAAAAAAAGTGACTAAGTGAAAAAATGGCTCGTACTAAGCAAACTGCCCGTAAGTCGACTGGTGGCAAAGCACCACGCAAACAATTGGCTACCAAGGCTGCTCGTAAAAGTGCCCCAGCTACTGGTGGTGTTAAGAAACCTCATCGTTTTCGTCCCGGTACTGTAGCTTTGCGTGAAATTCGCCGTTATCAAAAGAGTACTGAATTGTTAATTCGTAAATTGCCATTCCAACGTTTGGTTCGTGAAATTGCCCAAGATTTCAAGACAGATTTGCGTTTCCAGAGTTCGGCTGTTATGGCTCTTCAAGAAGCCAGTGAAGCTTATTTGGTTGGTCTATTCGAAGATACAAATTTGTGTGCCATTCATGCTAAACGTGTGACCATTATGCCCAAAGATATCCAATTGGCCAGACGTATTCGTGGAGAACGTGCTTAATTAAATTGATGTGACGAAATAAATAAAAACTATAACAAATCGGTCCTTTTCAGGACCACAAATTCTTTTTCAAAAAGAGATATAATTATACACTTTCAAACAGAGGAATTTTCACTCATAGAAATACGAGCTAAAATTAATAAACAAGACCAAAACTTAACTTGCAATAAAATAAGACAGACAACGTTTTTTCTTTTTTTTTTTTTTTTTTGTTTAGAGAAACACATTAAATAAGTAAAGGTACAAATAAACAAAACTTAACTTGCAATAAAAAGAGAACGGGTTTGTTTTAAGAAACACATTAAATTACTAAAGGTACATACATATTAAAATTGTGTTTTTATTAAAAATTTTATATAAAAATATTCATGGATATAACTAATTTTTAAATATGTATTCAAAGTAAAGAAACTCCTTTTACTTATGACATTGATTATTAAACCAATCTGGTTTTTTTCCTGAATTACTTTCAGAAAACAGACGTTCGAATTATGGTTAGATTTCATATTTTGTGTTTCTAAAATATTATCGTGAATTTTCAAAATCCTACATTCAATATGTGGTTGGCATGTTTATACACATTTTATCTGTTAATAGAATTACCAAAATTTTGATAGTAAAAAAAAACGTTGACGTAGATTTGATTTTTTCTTTGCAGACAAAAATGTTTAATTATTACAAATATCCTATTTTACAGTTTGTACCTGAATTTTATAAAAATTAAAAAAAAAATTCAACTTTTTGCAAATTTCAAAAATAAAATTTATTTTTTAACTAAAAATCAAACTTTAATAAAAAAAAAATAGTTTAATAAACAAGTGTTAACTCTTTTTAAAAATATTTTGTGGCCCTGAAAAGGGCCTTTTATAAGAATGTAAAAAAGAGGAATTCATGGGCGTTGAGTACATTTTTTTAGAAAATTTACTTGGAGCTGGTGTATTTGGTTACAGCCTTTGTACCTTCACTGACGGCATGTTTGGCCAATTCACCGGGCAAAAGTAGACGAACAGCAGTTTGAATTTCACGACTGGTTATGGTGGAACGTTTATTGTATTGAGCCAAACGAGATGCTTCGGCGGCAATACGTTCAAAGATATCATTAACAAAGCTGTTCATGATACTCATAGCCTTTGAAGAAATTCCAGTATCAGGATGTACTTGCTTCAAAACTTTGTAAATGTAGATGGCATAACTTTCCTTACGCTTGCGTCTTCTAGTCTTGTCACCCTTGGTAATATTCTTCTGGGCTTTACCGGCCTTTTTTGTTGCTTTACCACTGGCTTTAGGAGGCATGCTTTCACTTTTTCACTTTTTAGATGTTTTCACTTCACAAACACTTTTAACACTGTTTACAATTTTTAAATATAAACGTCAAATGTGCGCTTTATATACCTTTTTTCTAACCACTCAGTTTTCTGTCTACCTATTTTGTTATCGTTTACACAATCATCCCCTGTATGCGCAGTTGCCATTCAAAAAAAGTATAAATACTCAGTGTTGTGGCGAAAAACTTAAACAGTTTTGTGTATTCAGTGCTCTAGTGAAGTGTTTTAAGTGAATAATAAAAATAAAGAAATATGTCTGGTCGTGGTAAAGGTGGTAAAGTTAAAAGCAAGGCAAAGTCTCGTTCAAATCGTGCTGGCTTGCAATTTCCCGTCGGCCGTATTCACCGTTTATTGCGTAAAGGCAATTACGCTGAACGTGTTGGTGCCGGCGCTCCAGTCTATTTAGCTGCAGTTATGGAATATTTGGCTGCTGAAGTTCTAGAATTGGCTGGTAATGCAGCTCGTGACAACAAAAAGACCAGAATTATTCCTCGTCATTTGCAATTGGCCATCCGTAATGATGAAGAATTGAACAAGCTGTTGTCTGGTGTCACCATTGCTCAAGGTGGTGTTTTGCCAAACATTCAAGCTGTACTTTTGCCCAAGAAAACAGAAAAGAAGGCTTAAGATATTACTCGAAAAAAGAAGAAAATACTGTATGACCATCATCGCATATCAATTGAAAATCAACAAACCGTCCTTTTCAGGACGACAAATTTATTTTTAAAAGAGAACATATTTTTGTTAACCAAACCCGAAATTTGTTATTTTTGTTGCTACAAAATATTGAATTTTTGCACAAATTTTTTTCTATTGTTGTGGATGAAAATAAGAAAAATATGAAAGTTAAAATCAGCATTACAATATGGAATTTTTATTTCTGGTCATTCTTTCCCAGTCGACTTTAATCTAAGATGATTGGCATTTCTAAGAATAACTAAACCAAGGCCTATCCAATAGGTCTGCTTACTACTACAACAATACAAAAAACAACAGGCATTTTGTTTGTGTAAAATTCCTCGCGGTTGTCAAAATCTTACTACTACATAGGCAAAACAAAAGGAAAAATGTGTTTTGTGTGCATGTATGTGTGGCAAAAAACCAAAACAGTAAACAAAAATATACACGTATAAGGAAAATGTAAGCAACTCTTGATATTGTTGAGGAAAAAACCAAATAAACATCTGGCTTCTTAAGCAGACCTATTGGATAGACCTTGAACTAAACATTGTTATTTTATACGAGTAAACGATGCGTTTCGTGTGTATGAATACGAAGGAATTCGTATACAAACGTACTTACGTAGATATGTAAATCAATCTGATTCCTTTACACTCAATATAGTATATATGTATATATATATATATATATATTTTTCTTTTAAATTACTATATGTAGGTATATTAAACAGAAATATAAAGAGGAAATAGGTATCCCTGTATAAAAATTACTTTTTTATATTGCCTACTGGACTAATTGCTATAGGTATTTCTTTTTATTTAACTTGTTTAAAATAAAACAGCATAGGTACATTTTTTATTAATAATTATCTAAGCCAAAACTAAGCATTTTCCATAAAAAAATATAAATTTGTATAAATAAAACACCGTTGGCTAAACACTCTTTCTTTGATACAGACAATCAAAGCAACAAGACAATGATCTTGTTGTTATTGTATTTTTCTACGAAGCCAGAATTTACTTCGTGTTTACATCGTCAAAGGAATTGGTACACATTTTGTTTTTGCATTAGTTGCCTACATACTTCTTTTATTTTTCAACGTTTTATTGTGTGTAAATTTGTTTGTGTTTCTTTACGATTGTACCTAGCAAGCTGGTTTTCATTTAGTTTATTAGTTATTTTGGCAGATTGGAAAAATTTGACTTTTAACTTGAGTTTTATTTCAAAATTTTAATATTTAATTTTATAAGGCGTTAAAGAATTTATAAAAAGAAAATTTTATAGAAATAATTAAAGTTAATTTTATTTTGAGTTACAAAAATACGTACATACCTATGTATGTATTTATTTATACAATTTTGTTCAATTATTTAATGAAAAATATGTATGTTTATGTTATTTTAAATTAAAATAAAGAAAAATTTATATACAGAATATTTTTGTATTTAAATACTTTTTTACAGCTACTGACACAATAACGTACCTATTTCAAAATGTCTCCCTTATTTTGAGTTTTTATTAAACATACATACATATATAGGTATGTATAGGTATGTCCATAAATTTAATTTTCTTAACAGCTGCTTAAAATTTCTTATCCATTTTAATTTTCACTTGAAAAAAAGACATTCGTTTTATACCTAATCATCCCTTTTACACAAACAAAATCCGTTTATTACGTTTACTCATTTAAACATTGGTATATTTATTGTTGTTATTATATATACATACATACATACATACATATATTCTTAATTGCAAATTCCCTGTATGTACCGAAGACTTAATATGTAACATTTTGTCCGCTTTATAGCATATGTTTTTGCTGTTCTTGTTAGAAACTTAAAAAATGTGAAGATTATTTCTATATTTAATGTAAATCAAGAAGAAGAAGAAAAGTGTACGAAACTATTTTTATTAACAAAAATATATAATTTGTTGTCTTTTAACAATTTCTGAACAAATGTGCATATAAATTTAACAACAAAATATACCTATTTAATGTACATAAGTACATTTAAGATATTTTATTTAAAAAAAAGCTAAAGAAAATTATAAATAATTGAAATTTAGCTCATAGAATAAATTCGAAAAATAAAAACTGTTTAAAATAATATAAAGTAACATTCGAAAGAAAATAATTCCCAGTTTCTATTTGTGAAAATTATAAATTTATTTTTAATTTTCTTAAATAACAAAAACATACTACGTGTATGAATAAAAATGATTTTCATACCACAATTAGTGCTTGAAGGAATAAAATGCATAAACAAAACCAAACCAAACTAATGAAATTGCGTAATTTTAAAACATAAAATAATTTAAAATTCTTAATAAAACCCAAATTTAGAAATTAACAACGAACTCTTTCAAAAATATCTTTAGTGCAATAATTATTTTTGGTATGGCAAAAAAATCGATCTACTAACTAACTTCGTATATTTACGAACAAAAATATTTTCTCGGGCAAACAAAATAAAATCTAAGAACAAATAGATCTGGTACCAAAAATTCAACATCTCTTTTTAAAACGGGTTTTGTGGTCCGCTTACTACTTTTATATTATCTAGAAATTTAATTAAAAAACCAAGGACCCGAAAAGTTCTTTTTTTTATTTTTTGTGCAAGTTAAAAAAATTCTACAGTTTACAGAAAATAAAAAATTTCTAAAATAGCATTGAAAAAAAGCCGTCGAAAAAAATAAATAAAATGAAGTTTTTAAAATAAAACGTTTTCTAAAAATCTAATTTGTCTGAAGACAAATTAAATATATTTAAGCATTGTCATAAAAATTTCATTCTTCAAAACAAATTTAAATAAAATTTATGAAGAGGTTTCTGAGAATACATACTACATTTTTTTAAAAATACGTGGAATATAATTTTCTAAAAAAAAAAACAAACGTTTTAAGAAATATTTTTCAACAAAAAAAGTTTTTAAACAATTTTATTTGTTTTTGTTTACAAAAAAAAAAGTTTTTGCTTCTTTTGAAACTAAAAAATTTCGTTTTCAAAGGAAGTTTTTCCTTTTTTCGTTTCTATTTAAACACAAAAACACAAAAAAATATTCCTTTATTCACACACAAAAATTTTTCATTTCAAAAATAAAATTTAGCTTTGTGTTTTCTGTTAGTAATTTCCGGTCCTTGCAAAAAACAAATGAAATTCAATTGAAATATACAAAAATAAAAAACTTTTGCATGACAAATACATAGTAGCTCTGGTATAAAAAATTTATATCCAGAAATGCACTATCTCTTTTTAAAAAACAAGCAGCACTGGTACCAAAAGTATTATATATCAAAAATGCACTATCTCTTTTTAAAAAACAAACAGCACTGGTACCAAAAGTATTATACATATATCAAAAATGCACTATCTCTTTTTAAAACAGTTTTTGTGGTCCTGAAAAGGACCGATTTGTTCGTTTTATTGATTTATTTGATTATTGATCCGCAAATTAAAATGTAATAGAGTAATTAACCACCGAAACCGTACAATGTACGACCTTGTCTCTTCAAAGCATAAACAACATCCATAGCGGTAACAGTTTTCCTTTTGGCATGTTCAGTGTAGGTGACGGCATCACGAATAACATTTTCCAAAAATACCTTTAAAACACCACGAGTTTCTTCGTAAATCAAGCCAGAAATACGTTTTACGCCACCACGACGAGCCAAACGTCTAATAGCTGGCTTAGTAATACCTTGGATATTATCACGTAATACTTTACGATGACGCTTAGCACCACCTTTTCCCAAGCCTTTGCCACCTTTACCACGACCAGTCATTTTAAATCACTTTAATTTTTATTTAACACAAACACTTCACAAATGTTCAACAAGAACTAATAAGATTTGCCCGAGAACCAACTCGTATTTATACAAATTTCAACTAAAATTCGAGAGAGAGCAAGAAATATATTACTGTACGTTTCTATCTGTGTGCGTTTTTTGGAAAACAACCACCACTGTACAATTAAACATACAAACCCATGTATTATGGCTTGGAAATTTTTCTATATAAGCCGATCACAGTCAGCGCAACGTTATTATTTGTGTTCTAACAGTGTTCAGTGTGTGTTTTAATCTTAAATAAAAGAGGAAAAAAAAGTGACTAAGTGAAAAAATGGCTCGTACTAAGCAAACTGCCCGTAAGTCGACTGGTGGCAAAGCACCACGCAAACAATTGGCTACCAAGGCTGCTCGTAAAAGTGCCCCAGCTACTGGTGGTGTTAAGAAACCTCATCGTTTTCGTCCCGGTACTGTAGCTTTGCGTGAAATTCGCCGTTATCAAAAGAGTACTGAATTGTTAATTCGTAAATTGCCATTCCAACGTTTGGTTCGTGAAATTGCCCAAGATTTCAAGACAGATTTGCGTTTCCAGAGTTCGGCTGTTATGGCTCTTCAAGAAGCCAGTGAAGCTTATTTGGTTGGTCTATTCGAAGATACAAATTTGTGTGCCATTCATGCTAAACGTGTGACCATTATGCCCAAAGATATCCAATTGGCCAGACGTATTCGTGGAGAACGTGCTTAATTAAATTGATGTGACGAAATAAATAAAAACTATAACAAATCGGTCCTTTTCAGGACCACAAATTCTTTTTCAAAAAGAGATATAATTATACACTTTCAAACAGAGGAATTTTCACTCATAGAAATACGAGCTAAAATTAATAAACAAGACCAAAACTTAACTTGCAATAAAATAAGACAGACAACGTTTTTTCTTTTTTTTTTTTTTTTTTGTTTAGAGAAACACATTAAATAAGTAAAGGTACAAATAAACAAAACTTAACTTGCAATAAAAAGAGAACGGGTTTGTTTTAAGAAACACATTAAATTACTAAAGGTACATACATATTAAAATTGTGTTTTTATTAAAAATTTTATATAAAAATATTCATGGATATAACTAATTTTTAAATATGTATTCAAAGTAAAGAAACTCCTTTTACTTATGACATTGATTATTAAACCAATCTGGTTTTTTTCCTGAATTACTTTCAGAAAACAGACGTTCGAATTATGGTTAGATTTCATATTTTGTGTTTCTAAAATATTATCGTGAATTTTCAAAATCCTACATTCAATATGTGGTTGGCATGTTTATACACATTTTATCTGTTAATAGAATTACCAAAATTTTGATAGTAAAAAAAAACGTTGACGTAGATTTGATTTTTTCTTTGCAGACAAAAATGTTTAATTATTACAAATATCCTATTTTACAGTTTGTACCTGAATTTTATAAAAATTAAAAAAAAAATTCAACTTTTTGCAAATTTCAAAAATAAAATTTATTTTTTAACTAAAAATCAAACTTTAATAAAAAAAAAATAGTTTAATAAACAAGTGTTAACTCTTTTTAAAAATATTTTGTGGCCCTGAAAAGGGCCTTTTATAAGAATGTAAAAAAGAGGAATTCATGGGCGTTGAGTACATTTTTTTAGAAAATTTACTTGGAGCTGGTGTATTTGGTTACAGCCTTTGTACCTTCACTGACGGCATGTTTGGCCAATTCACCGGGCAAAAGTAGACGAACAGCAGTTTGAATTTCACGACTGGTTATGGTGGAACGTTTATTGTATTGAGCCAAACGAGATGCTTCGGCGGCAATACGTTCAAAGATATCATTAACAAAGCTGTTCATGATACTCATAGCCTTTGAAGAAATTCCAGTATCAGGATGTACTTGCTTCAAAACTTTGTAAATGTAGATGGCATAACTTTCCTTACGCTTGCGTCTTCTAGTCTTGTCACCCTTGGTAATATTCTTCTGGGCTTTACCGGCCTTTTTTGTTGCTTTACCACTGGCTTTAGGAGGCATGCTTTCACTTTTTCACTTTTTAGATGTTTTCACTTCACAAACACTTTTAACACTGTTTACAATTTTTAAATATAAACGTCAAATGTGCGCTTTATATACCTTTTTTCTAACCACTCAGTTTTCTGTCTACCTATTTTGTTATCGTTTACACAATCATCCCCTGTATGCGCAGTTGCCATTCAAAAAAAGTATAAATACTCAGTGTTGTGGCGAAAAACTTAAACAGTTTTGTGTATTCAGTGCTCTAGTGAAGTGTTTTAAGTGAATAATAAAAATAAAGAAATATGTCTGGTCGTGGTAAAGGTGGTAAAGTTAAAAGCAAGGCAAAGTCTCGTTCAAATCGTGCTGGCTTGCAATTTCCCGTCGGCCGTATTCACCGTTTATTGCGTAAAGGCAATTACGCTGAACGTGTTGGTGCCGGCGCTCCAGTCTATTTAGCTGCAGTTATGGAATATTTGGCTGCTGAAGTTCTAGAATTGGCTGGTAATGCAGCTCGTGACAACAAAAAGACCAGAATTATTCCTCGTCATTTGCAATTGGCCATCCGTAATGATGAAGAATTGAACAAGCTGTTGTCTGGTGTCACCATTGCTCAAGGTGGTGTTTTGCCAAACATTCAAGCTGTACTTTTGCCCAAGAAAACAGAAAAGAAGGCTTAAGATATTACTCGAAAAAAGAAGAAAATACTGTATGACCATCATCGCATATCAATTGAAAATCAACAAACCGTCCTTTTCAGGACGACAAATTTATTTTTAAAAGAGAACATATTTTTGTTAACCAAACCCGAAATTTGTTATTTTTGTTGCTACAAAATATTGAATTTTTGCACAAATTTTTTTCTATTGTTGTGGATGAAAATAAGAAAAATATGAAAGTTAAAATCAGCATTACAATATGGAATTTTTATTTCTGGTCATTCTTTCCCAGTCGACTTTAATCTAAGATGATTGGCATTTCTAAGAATAACTAAACCAAGGCCTATCCAATAGGTCTGCTTACTACTACAACAATACAAAAAACAACAGGCATTTTGTTTGTGTAAAATTCCTCGCGGTTGTCAAAATCTTACTACTACATAGGCAAAACAAAAGGAAAAATGTGTTTTGTGTGCATGTATGTGTGGCAAAAAACCAAAACAGTAAACAAAAATATACACGTATAAGGAAAATGTAAGCAACTCTTGATATTGTTGAGGAAAAAACCAAATAAACATCTGGCTTCTTAAGCAGACCTATTGGATAGACCTTGAACTAAACATTGTTATTTTATACGAGTAAACGATGCGTTTCGTGTGTATGAATACGAAGGAATTCGTATACAAACGTACTTACGTAGATATGTAAATCAATCTGATTCCTTTACACTCAATATAGTATATATGTATATATATATATATATATTTTTCTTTTAAATTACTATATGTAGGTATATTAAACAGAAATATAAAGAGGAAATAGGTATCCCTGTATAAAAATTACTTTTTTATATTGCCTACTGGACTAATTGCTATAGGTATTTCTTTTTATTTAACTTGTTTAAAATAAAACAGCATAGGTACATTTTTTATTAATAATTATCTAAGCCAAAACTAAGCATTTTCCATAAAAAAATATAAATTTGTATAAATAAAACACCGTTGGCTAAACACTCTTTCTTTGATACAGACAATCAAAGCAACAAGACAATGATCTTGTTGTTATTGTATTTTTCTACGAAGCCAGAATTTACTTCGTGTTTACATCGTCAAAGGAATTGGTACACATTTTGTTTTTGCATTAGTTGCCTACATACTTCTTTTATTTTTCAACGTTTTATTGTGTGTAAATTTGTTTGTGTTTCTTTACGATTGTACCTAGCAAGCTGGTTTTCATTTAGTTTATTAGTTATTTTGGCAGATTGGAAAAATTTGACTTTTAACTTGAGTTTTATTTCAAAATTTTAATATTTAATTTTATAAGGCGTTAAAGAATTTATAAAAAGAAAATTTTATAGAAATAATTAAAGTTAATTTTATTTTGAGTTACAAAAATACGTACATACCTATGTATGTATTTATTTATACAATTTTGTTCAATTATTTAATGAAAAATATGTATGTTTATGTTATTTTAAATTAAAATAAAGAAAAATTTATATACAGAATATTTTTGTATTTAAATACTTTTTTACAGCTACTGACACAATAACGTACCTATTTCAAAATGTCTCCCTTATTTTGAGTTTTTATTAAACATACATACATATATAGGTATGTATAGGTATGTCCATAAATTTAATTTTCTTAACAGCTGCTTAAAATTTCTTATCCATTTTAATTTTCACTTGAAAAAAAGACATTCGTTTTATACCTAATCATCCCTTTTACACAAACAAAATCCGTTTATTACGTTTACTCATTTAAACATTGGTATATTTATTGTTGTTATTATATATACATACATACATACATACATATATTCTTAATTGCAAATTCCCTGTATGTACCGAAGACTTAATATGTAACATTTTGTCCGCTTTATAGCATATGTTTTTGCTGTTCTTGTTAGAAACTTAAAAAATGTGAAGATTATTTCTATATTTAATGTAAATCAAGAAGAAGAAGAAAAGTGTACGAAACTATTTTTATTAACAAAAATATATAATTTGTTGTCTTTTAACAATTTCTGAACAAATGTGCATATAAATTTAACAACAAAATATACCTATTTAATGTACATAAGTACATTTAAGATATTTTATTTAAAAAAAAGCTAAAGAAAATTATAAATAATTGAAATTTAGCTCATAGAATAAATTCGAAAAATAAAAACTGTTTAAAATAATATAAAGTAACATTCGAAAGAAAATAATTCCCAGTTTCTATTTGTGAAAATTATAAATTTATTTTTAATTTTCTTAAATAACAAAAACATACTACGTGTATGAATAAAAATGATTTTCATACCACAATTAGTGCTTGAAGGAATAAAATGCATAAACAAAACCAAACCAAACTAATGAAATTGCGTAATTTTAAAACATAAAATAATTTAAAATTCTTAATAAAACCCAAATTTAGAAATTAACAACGAACTCTTTCAAAAATATCTTTAGTGCAATAATTATTTTTGGTATGGCAAAAAAATCGATCTACTAACTAACTTCGTATATTTACGAACAAAAATATTTTCTCGGGCAAACAAAATAAAATCTAAGAACAAATAGATCTGGTACCAAAAATTCAACATCTCTTTTTAAAACGGGTTTTGTGGTCCGCTTACTACTTTTATATTATCTAGAAATTTAATTAAAAAACCAAGGACCCGAAAAGTTCTTTTTTTTATTTTTTGTGCAAGTTAAAAAAATTCTACAGTTTACAGAAAATAAAAAATTTCTAAAATAGCATTGAAAAAAAGCCGTCGAAAAAAATAAATAAAATGAAGTTTTTAAAATAAAACGTTTTCTAAAAATCTAATTTGTCTGAAGACAAATTAAATATATTTAAGCATTGTCATAAAAATTTCATTCTTCAAAACAAATTTAAATAAAATTTATGAAGAGGTTTCTGAGAATACATACTACATTTTTTTAAAAATACGTGGAATATAATTTTCTAAAAAAAAAAACAAACGTTTTAAGAAATATTTTTCAACAAAAAAAGTTTTTAAACAATTTTATTTGTTTTTGTTTACAAAAAAAAAAGTTTTTGCTTCTTTTGAAACTAAAAAATTTCGTTTTCAAAGGAAGTTTTTCCTTTTTTCGTTTCTATTTAAACACAAAAACACAAAAAAATATTCCTTTATTCACACACAAAAATTTTTCATTTCAAAAATAAAATTTAGCTTTGTGTTTTCTGTTAGTAATTTCCGGTCCTTGCAAAAAACAAATGAAATTCAATTGAAATATACAAAAATAAAAAACTTTTGCATGACAAATACATAGTAGCTCTGGTATAAAAAATTTATATCCAGAAATGCACTATCTCTTTTTAAAAAACAATCAGCACTGGTACCAAAAGTATTATATATCAAAAATGCACTATCTCTTTTTAAAACAGTTTTTGTGGTCCTGAAAAGGACCGATTTGTTCGTTTTATTGATTTATTTGATTATTGATCCGCAAATTAAAATGTAATAGAGTAATTAACCACCGAAACCGTACAATGTACGACCTTGTCTCTTCAAAGCATAAACAACATCCATAGCGGTAACAGTTTTCCTTTTGGCATGTTCAGTGTAGGTGACGGCATCACGAATAACATTTTCCAAAAATACCTTTAAAACACCACGAGTTTCTTCGTAAATCAAGCCAGAAATACGTTTTACGCCACCACGACGAGCCAAACGTCTAATAGCTGGCTTAGTAATACCTTGGATATTATCACGTAATACTTTACGATGACGCTTAGCACCACCTTTTCCCAAGCCTTTGCCACCTTTACCACGACCAGTCATTTTAAATCACTTTAATTTTTATTTAACACAAACACTTCACAAATGTTCAACAAGAACTAATAAGATTTGCCCGAGAACCAACTCGTATTTATACAAATTTCAACTAAAATTCGAGAGAGAGCAAGAAATATATTACTGTACGTTTCTATCTGTGTGCGTTTTTTGGAAAACAACCACCACTGTACAATTAAACATACAAACCCATGTATTATGGCTTGGAAATTTTTCTATATAAGCCGATCACAGTCAGCGCAACGTTATTATTTGTGTTCTAACAGTGTTCAGTGTGTGTTTTAATCTTAAATAAAAGAGGAAAAAAAAGTGACTAAGTGAAAAAATGGCTCGTACTAAGCAAACTGCCCGTAAGTCGACTGGTGGCAAAGCACCACGCAAACAATTGGCTACCAAGGCTGCTCGTAAAAGTGCCCCAGCTACTGGTGGTGTTAAGAAACCTCATCGTTTTCGTCCCGGTACTGTAGCTTTGCGTGAAATTCGCCGTTATCAAAAGAGTACTGAATTGTTAATTCGTAAATTGCCATTCCAACGTTTGGTTCGTGAAATTGCCCAAGATTTCAAGACAGATTTGCGTTTCCAGAGTTCGGCTGTTATGGCTCTTCAAGAAGCCAGTGAAGCTTATTTGGTTGGTCTATTCGAAGATACAAATTTGTGTGCCATTCATGCTAAACGTGTGACCATTATGCCCAAAGATATCCAATTGGCCAGACGTATTCGTGGAGAACGTGCTTAATTAAATTGATGTGACGAAATAAATAAAAACTATAACAAATCGGTCCTTTTCAGGACCACAAATTCTTTTTCAAAAAGAGATATAATTATACACTTTCAAACAGAGGAATTTTCACTCATAGAAATACGAGCTAAAATTAATAAACAAGACCAAAACTTAACTTGCAATAAAATAAGACAGACAACGTTTTTTCTTTTTTTTTTTTTTTTTTGTTTAGAGAAACACATTAAATAAGTAAAGGTACAAATAAACAAAACTTAACTTGCAATAAAAAGAGAACGGGTTTGTTTTAAGAAACACATTAAATTACTAAAGGTACATACATATTAAAATTGTGTTTTTATTAAAAATTTTATATAAAAATATTCATGGATATAACTAATTTTTAAATATGTATTCAAAGTAAAGAAACTCCTTTTACTTATGACATTGATTATTAAACCAATCTGGTTTTTTTCCTGAATTACTTTCAGAAAACAGACGTTCGAATTATGGTTAGATTTCATATTTTGTGTTTCTAAAATATTATCGTGAATTTTCAAAATCCTACATTCAATATGTGGTTGGCATGTTTATACACATTTTATCTGTTAATAGAATTACCAAAATTTTGATAGTAAAAAAAAACGTTGACGTAGATTTGATTTTTTCTTTGCAGACAAAAATGTTTAATTATTACAAATATCCTATTTTACAGTTTGTACCTGAATTTTATAAAAATTAAAAAAAAAATTCAACTTTTTGCAAATTTCAAAAATAAAATTTATTTTTTAACTAAAAATCAAACTTTAATAAAAAAAAAATAGTTTAATAAACAAGTGTTAACTCTTTTTAAAAATATTTTGTGGCCCTGAAAAGGGCCTTTTATAAGAATGTAAAAAAGAGGAATTCATGGGCGTTGAGTACATTTTTTTAGAAAATTTACTTGGAGCTGGTGTATTTGGTTACAGCCTTTGTACCTTCACTGACGGCATGTTTGGCCAATTCACCGGGCAAAAGTAGACGAACAGCAGTTTGAATTTCACGACTGGTTATGGTGGAACGTTTATTGTATTGAGCCAAACGAGATGCTTCGGCGGCAATACGTTCAAAGATATCATTAACAAAGCTGTTCATGATACTCATAGCCTTTGAAGAAATTCCAGTATCAGGATGTACTTGCTTCAAAACTTTGTAAATGTAGATGGCATAACTTTCCTTACGCTTGCGTCTTCTAGTCTTGTCACCCTTGGTAATATTCTTCTGGGCTTTACCGGCCTTTTTTGTTGCTTTACCACTGGCTTTAGGAGGCATGCTTTCACTTTTTCACTTTTTAGATGTTTTCACTTCACAAACACTTTTAACACTGTTTACAATTTTTAAATATAAACGTCAAATGTGCGCTTTATATACCTTTTTTCTAACCACTCAGTTTTCTGTCTACCTATTTTGTTATCGTTTACACAATCATCCCCTGTATGCGCAGTTGCCATTCAAAAAAAGTATAAATACTCAGTGTTGTGGCGAAAAACTTAAACAGTTTTGTGTATTCAGTGCTCTAGTGAAGTGTTTTAAGTGAATAATAAAAATAAAGAAATATGTCTGGTCGTGGCAAAGGTGGTAAAGTTAAAAGCAAGGCAAAGTCTCGTTCAAATCGTGCTGGCTTGCAATTTCCCGTCGGCCGTATTCACCGTTTATTGCGTAAAGGCAATTACGCTGAACGTGTTGGTGCCGGCGCTCCAGTCTATTTAGCTGCAGTTATGGAATATTTGGCTGCTGAAGTTCTAGAATTGGCTGGTAATGCAGCTCGTGACAACAAAAAGACCAGAATTATTCCTCGTCATTTGCAATTGGCCATCCGTAATGATGAAGAATTGAACAAGCTGTTGTCTGGTGTCACCATTGCTCAAGGTGGTGTTTTGCCAAACATTCAAGCTGTACTTTTGCCCAAGAAAACAGAAAAGAAGGCTTAAGATATTACTCGAAAAAAGAAGAAAATACTGTATGACCATCATCGCATATCAATTGAAAATCAACAAACCGTCCTTTTCAGGACGACAAATTTATTTTTAAAAGAGAACATATTTTTGTTAACCAAACCCGAAATTTGTTATTTTTGTTGCTACAAAATATTGAATTTTTGCACAAATTTTTTTCTATTGTTGTGGATGAAAATAAGAAAAATATGAAAGTTAAAATCAGCATTACAATATGGAATTTTTATTTCTGGTCATTCTTTCCCAGTCGACTTTAATCTAAGATGATTGGCATTTCTAAGAATAACTAAACCAAGGCCTATCCAATAGGTCTGCTTACTACTACAACAATACAAAAAACAACAGGCATTTTGTTTGTGTAAAATTCCTCGCGGTTGTCAAAATCTTACTACTACATAGGCAAAACAAAAGGAAAAATGTGTTTTGTGTGCATGTATGTGTGGCAAAAAACCAAAACAGTAAACAAAAATATACACGTATAAGGAAAATGTAAGCAACTCTTGATATTGTTGAGGAAAAAACCAAATAAACATCTGGCTTCTTAAGCAGACCTATTGGATAGACCTTGAACTAAACATTGTTATTTTATACGAGTAAACGATGCGTTTCGTGTGTATGAATACGAAGGAATTCGTATACAAACGTACTTACGTAGATATGTAAATCAATCTGATTCCTTTACACTCAATATAGTATATATGTATATATATATATATATATATTTTTCTTTTAAATTACTATATGTAGGTATATTAAACAGAAATATAAAGAGGAAATAGGTATCCCTGTATAAAAATTACTTTTTTATATTGCCTACTGGACTAATTGCTATAGGTATTTCTTTTTATTTAACTTGTTTAAAATAAAACAGCATAGGTACATTTTTTATTAATAATTATCTAAGCCAAAACTAAGCATTTTCCATAAAAAAATATAAATTTGTATAAATAAAACACCGTTGGCTAAACACTCTTTCTTTGATACAGACAATCAAAGCAACAAGACAATGATCTTGTTGTTATTGTATTTTTCTACGAAGCCAGAATTTACTTCGTGTTTACATCGTCAAAGGAATTGGTACACATTTTGTTTTTGCATTAGTTGCCTACATACTTCTTTTATTTTTCAACGTTTTATTGTGTGTAAATTTGTTTGTGTTTCTTTACGATTGTACCTAGCAAGCTGGTTTTCATTTAGTTTATTAGTTATTTTGGCAGATTGGAAAAATTTGACTTTTAACTTGAGTTTTATTTCAAAATTTTAATATTTAATTTTATAAGGCGTTAAAGAATTTATAAAAAGAAAATTTTATAGAAATAATTAAAGTTAATTTTATTTTGAGTTACAAAAATACGTACATACCTATGTATGTATTTATTTATACAATTTTGTTCAATTATTTAATGAAAAATATGTATGTTTATGTTATTTTAAATTAAAATAAAGAAAAATTTATATACAGAATATTTTTGTATTTAAATACTTTTTTACAGCTACTGACACAATAACGTACCTATTTCAAAATGTCTCCCTTATTTTGAGTTTTTATTAAACATACATACATATATAGGTATGTATAGGTATGTCCATAAATTTAATTTTCTTAACAGCTGCTTAAAATTTCTTATCCATTTTAATTTTCACTTGAAAAAAAGACATTCGTTTTATACCTAATCATCCCTTTTACACAAACAAAATCCGTTTATTACGTTTACTCATTTAAACATTGGTATATTTATTGTTGTTATTATATATACATACATACATACATACATATATTCTTAATTGCAAATTCCCTGTATGTACCGAAGACTTAATATGTAACATTTTGTCCGCTTTATAGCATATGTTTTTGCTGTTCTTGTTAGAAACTTAAAAAATGTGAAGATTATTTCTATATTTAATGTAAATCAAGAAGAAGAAGAAAAGTGTACGAAACTATTTTTATTAACAAAAATATATAATTTGTTGTCTTTTAACAATTTCTGAACAAATGTGCATATAAATTTAACAACAAAATATACCTATTTAATGTACATAAGTACATTTAAGATATTTTATTTAAAAAAAAGCTAAAGAAAATTATAAATAATTGAAATTTAGCTCATAGAATAAATTCGAAAAATAAAAACTGTTTAAAATAATATAAAGTAACATTCGAAAGAAAATAATTCCCAGTTTCTATTTGTGAAAATTATAAATTTATTTTTAATTTTCTTAAATAACAAAAACATACTACGTGTATGAATAAAAATGATTTTCATACCACAATTAGTGCTTGAAGGAATAAAATGCATAAACAAAACCAAACCAAACTAATGAAATTGCGTAATTTTAAAACATAAAATAATTTAAAATTCTTAATAAAACCCAAATTTAGAAATTAACAACGAACTCTTTCAAAAATATCTTTAGTGCAATAATTATTTTTGGTATGGCAAAAAAATCGATCTACTAACTAACTTCGTATATTTACGAACAAAAATATTTTCTCGGGCAAACAAAATAAAATCTAAGAACAAATAGATCTGGTACCAAAAATTCAACATCTCTTTTTAAAACGGGTTTTGTGGTCCGCTTACTACTTTTATATTATCTAGAAATTTAATTAAAAAACCAAGGACCCGAAAAGTTCTTTTTTTTATTTTTTGTGCAAGTTAAAAAAATTCTACAGTTTACAGAAAATAAAAAATTTCTAAAATAGCATTGAAAAAAAGCCGTCGAAAAAAATAAATAAAATGAAGTTTTTAAAATAAAACGTTTTCTAAAAATCTAATTTGTCTGAAGACAAATTAAATATATTTAAGCATTGTCATAAAAATTTCATTCTTCAAAACAAATTTAAATAAAATTTATGAAGAGGTTTCTGAGAATACATACTACATTTTTTTAAAAATACGTGGAATATAATTTTCTAAAAAAAAAAACAAACGTTTTAAGAAATATTTTTCAACAAAAAAAGTTTTTAAACAATTTTATTTGTTTTTGTTTACAAAAAAAAAAGTTTTTGCTTCTTTTGAAACTAAAAAATTTCGTTTTCAAAGGAAGTTTTTCCTTTTTTCGTTTCTATTTAAACACAAAAACACAAAAAAATATTCCTTTATTCACACACAAAAATTTTTCATTTCAAAAATAAAATTTAGCTTTGTGTTTTCTGTTAGTAATTTCCGGTCCTTGCAAAAAACAAATGAAATTCAATTGAAATATACAAAAATAAAAAACTTTTGCATGACAAATACATAGTAGCTCTGGTATAAAAAATTTATATCCAGAAATGCACTATCTCTTTTTAAAAAACAATCAGCACTGGTACCAAAAGTATTATATATCAAAAATGCACTATCTCTTTTTAAAACAGTTTTTGTGGTCCTGAAAAGGACCGATTTGTTCGTTTTATTGATTTATTTGATTATTGATCCGCAAATTAAAATGTAATAGAGTAATTAACCACCGAAACCGTACAATGTACGACCTTGTCTCTTCAAAGCATAAACAACATCCATAGCGGTAACAGTTTTCCTTTTGGCATGTTCAGTGTAGGTGACGGCATCACGAATAACATTTTCCAAAAATACCTTTAAAACACCACGAGTTTCTTCGTAAATCAAGCCAGAAATACGTTTTACGCCACCACGACGAGCCAAACGTCTAATAGCTGGCTTAGTAATACCTTGGATATTATCACGTAATACTTTACGATGACGCTTAGCACCACCTTTTCCCAAGCCTTTGCCACCTTTACCACGACCAGTCATTTTAAATCACTTTAATTTTTATTTAACACAAACACTTCACAAATGTTCAACAAGAACTAATAAGATTTGCCCGAGAACCAACTCGTATTTATACAAATTTCAACTAAAATTCGAGAGAGAGCAAGAAATATATTACTGTACGTTTCTATCTGTGTGCGTTTTTTGGAAAACAACCACCACTGTACAATTAAACATACAAACCCATGTATTATGGCTTGGAAATTTTTCTATATAAGCCGATCACAGTCAGCGCAACGTTATTATTTGTGTTCTAACAGTGTTCAGTGTGTGTTTTAATCTTAAATAAAAGAGGAAAAAAAAGTGACTAAGTGAAAAAATGGCTCGTACTAAGCAAACTGCCCGTAAGTCGACTGGTGGCAAAGCACCACGCAAACAATTGGCTACCAAGGCTGCTCGTAAAAGTGCCCCAGCTACTGGTGGTGTTAAGAAACCTCATCGTTTTCGTCCCGGTACTGTAGCTTTGCGTGAAATTCGCCGTTATCAAAAGAGTACTGAATTGTTAATTCGTAAATTGCCATTCCAACGTTTGGTTCGTGAAATTGCCCAAGATTTCAAGACAGATTTGCGTTTCCAGAGTTCGGCTGTTATGGCTCTTCAAGAAGCCAGTGAAGCTTATTTGGTTGGTCTATTCGAAGATACAAATTTGTGTGCCATTCATGCTAAACGTGTGACCATTATGCCCAAAGATATCCAATTGGCCAGACGTATTCGTGGAGAACGTGCTTAATTAAATTGATGTGACGAAATAAATAAAAACTATAACAAATCGGTCCTTTTCAGGACCACAAATTCTTTTTCAAAAAGAGATATAATTATACACTTTCAAACAGAGGAATTTTCACTCATAGAAATACGAGCTAAAATTAATAAACAAGACCAAAACTTAACTTGCAATAAAATAAGACAGACAACGTTTTTTCTTTTTTTTTTTTTTTTTTGTTTAGAGAAACACATTAAATAAGTAAAGGTACAAATAAACAAAACTTAACTTGCAATAAAAAGAGAACGGGTTTGTTTTAAGAAACACATTAAATTACTAAAGGTACATACATATTAAAATTGTGTTTTTATTAAAAATTTTATATAAAAATATTCATGGATATAACTAATTTTTAAATATGTATTCAAAGTAAAGAAACTCCTTTTACTTATGACATTGATTATTAAACCAATCTGGTTTTTTTCCTGAATTACTTTCAGAAAACAGACGTTCGAATTATGGTTAGATTTCATATTTTGTGTTTCTAAAATATTATCGTGAATTTTCAAAATCCTACATTCAATATGTGGTTGGCATGTTTATACACATTTTATCTGTTAATAGAATTACCAAAATTTTGATAGTAAAAAAAAACGTTGACGTAGATTTGATTTTTTCTTTGCAGACAAAAATGTTTAATTATTACAAATATCCTATTTTACAGTTTGTACCTGAATTTTATAAAAATTAAAAAAAAAATTCAACTTTTTGCAAATTTCAAAAATAAAATTTATTTTTTAACTAAAAATCAAACTTTAATAAAAAAAAAATAGTTTAATAAACAAGTGTTAACTCTTTTTAAAAATATTTTGTGGCCCTGAAAAGGGCCTTTTATAAGAATGTAAAAAAGAGGAATTCATGGGCGTTGAGTACATTTTTTTAGAAAATTTACTTGGAGCTGGTGTATTTGGTTACAGCCTTTGTACCTTCACTGACGGCATGTTTGGCCAATTCACCGGGCAAAAGTAGACGAACAGCAGTTTGAATTTCACGACTGGTTATGGTGGAACGTTTATTGTATTGAGCCAAACGAGATGCTTCGGCGGCAATACGTTCAAAGATATCATTAACAAAGCTGTTCATGATACTCATAGCCTTTGAAGAAATTCCAGTATCAGGATGTACTTGCTTCAAAACTTTGTAAATGTAGATGGCATAACTTTCCTTACGCTTGCGTCTTCTAGTCTTGTCACCCTTGGTAATATTCTTCTGGGCTTTACCGGCCTTTTTTGTTGCTTTACCACTGGCTTTAGGAGGCATGCTTTCACTTTTTCACTTTTTAGATGTTTTCACTTCACAAACACTTTTAACACTGTTTACAATTTTTAAATATAAACGTCAAATGTGCGCTTTATATACCTTTTTTCTAACCACTCAGTTTTCTGTCTACCTATTTTGTTATCGTTTACACAATCATCCCCTGTATGCGCAGTTGCCATTCAAAAAAAGTATAAATACTCAGTGTTGTGGCGAAAAACTTAAACAGTTTTGTGTATTCAGTGCTCTAGTGAAGTGTTTTAAGTGAATAATAAAAATAAAGAAATATGTCTGGTCGTGGCAAAGGTGGTAAAGTTAAAAGCAAGGCAAAGTCTCGTTCAAATCGTGCTGGCTTGCAATTTCCCGTCGGCCGTATTCACCGTTTATTGCGTAAAGGCAATTACGCTGAACGTGTTGGTGCCGGCGCTCCAGTCTATTTAGCTGCAGTTATGGAATATTTGGCTGCTGAAGTTCTAGAATTGGCTGGTAATGCAGCTCGTGACAACAAAAAGACCAGAATTATTCCTCGTCATTTGCAATTGGCCATCCGTAATGATGAAGAATTGAACAAGCTGTTGTCTGGTGTCACCATTGCTCAAGGTGGTGTTTTGCCAAACATTCAAGCTGTACTTTTGCCCAAGAAAACAGAAAAGAAGGCTTAAGATATTACTCGAAAAAAGAAGAAAATACTGTATGACCATCATCGCATATCAATTGAAAATCAACAAACCGTCCTTTTCAGGACGACAAATTTATTTTTAAAAGAGAACATATTTTTGTTAACCAAACCCGAAATTTGTTATTTTTGTTGCTACAAAATATTGAATTTTTGCACAAATTTTTTTCTATTGTTGTGGATGAAAATAAGAAAAATATGAAAGTTAAAATCAGCATTACAATATGGAATTTTTATTTCTGGTCATTCTTTCCCAGTCGACTTTAATCTAAGATGATTGGCATTTCTAAGAATAACTAAACCAAGGCCTATCCAATAGGTCTGCTTACTACTACAACAATACAAAAAACAACAGGCATTTTGTTTGTGTAAAATTCCTCGCGGTTGTCAAAATCTTACTACTACATAGGCAAAACAAAAGGAAAAATGTGTTTTGTGTGCATGTATGTGTGGCAAAAAACCAAAACAGTAAACAAAAATATACACGTATAAGGAAAATGTAAGCAACTCTTGATATTGTTGAGGAAAAAACCAAATAAACATCTGGCTTCTTAAGCAGACCTATTGGATAGACCTTGAACTAAACATTGTTATTTTATACGAGTAAACGATGCGTTTCGTGTGTATGAATACGAAGGAATTCGTATACAAACGTACTTACGTAGATATGTAAATCAATCTGATTCCTTTACACTCAATATAGTATATATGTATATATATATATATATATATTTTTCTTTTAAATTACTATATGTAGGTATATTAAACAGAAATATAAAGAGGAAATAGGTATCCCTGTATAAAAATTACTTTTTTATATTGCCTACTGGACTAATTGCTATAGGTATTTCTTTTTATTTAACTTGTTTAAAATAAAACAGCATAGGTACATTTTTTATTAATAATTATCTAAGCCAAAACTAAGCATTTTCCATAAAAAAATATAAATTTGTATAAATAAAACACCGTTGGCTAAACACTCTTTCTTTGATACAGACAATCAAAGCAACAAGACAATGATCTTGTTGTTATTGTATTTTTCTACGAAGCCAGAATTTACTTCGTGTTTACATCGTCAAAGGAATTGGTACACATTTTGTTTTTGCATTAGTTGCCTACATACTTCTTTTATTTTTCAACGTTTTATTGTGTGTAAATTTGTTTGTGTTTCTTTACGATTGTACCTAGCAAGCTGGTTTTCATTTAGTTTATTAGTTATTTTGGCAGATTGGAAAAATTTGACTTTTAACTTGAGTTTTATTTCAAAATTTTAATATTTAATTTTATAAGGCGTTAAAGAATTTATAAAAAGAAAATTTTATAGAAATAATTAAAGTTAATTTTATTTTGAGTTACAAAAATACGTACATACCTATGTATGTATTTATTTATACAATTTTGTTCAATTATTTAATGAAAAATATGTATGTTTATGTTATTTTAAATTAAAATAAAGAAAAATTTATATACAGAATATTTTTGTATTTAAATACTTTTTTACAGCTACTGACACAATAACGTACCTATTTCAAAATGTCTCCCTTATTTTGAGTTTTTATTAAACATACATACATATATAGGTATGTATAGGTATGTCCATAAATTTAATTTTCTTAACAGCTGCTTAAAATTTCTTATCCATTTTAATTTTCACTTGAAAAAAAGACATTCGTTTTATACCTAATCATCCCTTTTACACAAACAAAATCCGTTTATTACGTTTACTCATTTAAACATTGGTATATTTATTGTTGTTATTATATATACATACATACATACATACATATATTCTTAATTGCAAATTCCCTGTATGTACCGAAGACTTAATATGTAACATTTTGTCCGCTTTATAGCATATGTTTTTGCTGTTCTTGTTAGAAACTTAAAAAATGTGAAGATTATTTCTATATTTAATGTAAATCAAGAAGAAGAAGAAAAGTGTACGAAACTATTTTTATTAACAAAAATATATAATTTGTTGTCTTTTAACAATTTCTGAACAAATGTGCATATAAATTTAACAACAAAATATACCTATTTAATGTACATAAGTACATTTAAGATATTTTATTTAAAAAAAAGCTAAAGAAAATTATAAATAATTGAAATTTAGCTCATAGAATAAATTCGAAAAATAAAAACTGTTTAAAATAATATAAAGTAACATTCGAAAGAAAATAATTCCCAGTTTCTATTTGTGAAAATTATAAATTTATTTTTAATTTTCTTAAATAACAAAAACATACTACGTGTATGAATAAAAATGATTTTCATACCACAATTAGTGCTTGAAGGAATAAAATGCATAAACAAAACCAAACCAAACTAATGAAATTGCGTAATTTTAAAACATAAAATAATTTAAAATTCTTAATAAAACCCAAATTTAGAAATTAACAACGAACTCTTTCAAAAATATCTTTAGTGCAATAATTATTTTTGGTATGGCAAAAAAATCGATCTACTAACTAACTTCGTATATTTACGAACAAAAATATTTTCTCGGGCAAACAAAATAAAATCTAAGAACAAATAGATCTGGTACCAAAAATTCAACATCTCTTTTTAAAACGGGTTTTGTGGTCCGCTTACTACTTTTATATTATCTAGAAATTTAATTAAAAAACCAAGGACCCGAAAAGTTCTTTTTTTTATTTTTTGTGCAAGTTAAAAAAATTCTACAGTTTACAGAAAATAAAAAATTTCTAAAATAGCATTGAAAAAAAGCCGTCGAAAAAAATAAATAAAATGAAGTTTTTAAAATAAAACGTTTTCTAAAAATCTAATTTGTCTGAAGACAAATTAAATATATTTAAGCATTGTCATAAAAATTTCATTCTTCAAAACAAATTTAAATAAAATTTATGAAGAGGTTTCTGAGAATACATACTACATTTTTTTAAAAATACGTGGAATATAATTTTCTAAAAAAAAAAACAAACGTTTTAAGAAATATTTTTCAACAAAAAAAGTTTTTAAACAATTTTATTTGTTTTTGTTTACAAAAAAAAAAGTTTTTGCTTCTTTTGAAACTAAAAAATTTCGTTTTCAAAGGAAGTTTTTCCTTTTTTCGTTTCTATTTAAACACAAAAACACAAAAAAATATTCCTTTATTCACACACAAAAATTTTTCATTTCAAAAATAAAATTTAGCTTTGTGTTTTCTGTTAGTAATTTCCGGTCCTTGCAAAAAACAAATGAAATTCAATTGAAATATACAAAAATAAAAAACTTTTGCATGACAAATACATAGTAGCTCTGGTATAAAAAATTTATATCCAGAAATGCACTATCTCTTTTTAAAAAACAATCAGCACTGGTACCAAAAGTATTATATATCAAAAATGCACTATCTCTTTTTAAAACAGTTTTTGTGGTCCTGAAAAGGACCGATTTGTTCGTTTTATTGATTTATTTGATTATTGATCCGCAAATTAAAATGTAATAGAGTAATTAACCACCGAAACCGTACAATGTACGACCTTGTCTCTTCAAAGCATAAACAACATCCATAGCGGTAACAGTTTTCCTTTTGGCATGTTCAGTGTAGGTGACGGCATCACGAATAACATTTTCCAAAAATACCTTTAAAACACCACGAGTTTCTTCGTAAATCAAGCCAGAAATACGTTTTACGCCACCACGACGAGCCAAACGTCTAATAGCTGGCTTAGTAATACCTTGGATATTATCACGTAATACTTTACGATGACGCTTAGCACCACCTTTTCCCAAGCCTTTGCCACCTTTACCACGACCAGTCATTTTAAATCACTTTAATTTTTATTTAACACAAACACTTCACAAATGTTCAACAAGAACTAATAAGATTTGCCCGAGAACCAACTCGTATTTATACAAATTTCAACTAAAATTCGAGAGAGAGCAAGAAATATATTACTGTACGTTTCTATCTGTGTGCGTTTTTTGGAAAACAACCACCACTGTACAATTAAACATACAAACCCATGTATTATGGCTTGGAAATTTTTCTATATAAGCCGATCACAGTCAGCGCAACGTTATTATTTGTGTTCTAACAGTGTTCAGTGTGTGTTTTAATCTTAAATAAAAGAGGAAAAAAAAGTGACTAAGTGAAAAAATGGCTCGTACTAAGCAAACTGCCCGTAAGTCGACTGGTGGCAAAGCACCACGCAAACAATTGGCTACCAAGGCTGCTCGTAAAAGTGCCCCAGCTACTGGTGGTGTTAAGAAACCTCATCGTTTTCGTCCCGGTACTGTAGCTTTGCGTGAAATTCGCCGTTATCAAAAGAGTACTGAATTGTTAATTCGTAAATTGCCATTCCAACGTTTGGTTCGTGAAATTGCCCAAGATTTCAAGACAGATTTGCGTTTCCAGAGTTCGGCTGTTATGGCTCTTCAAGAAGCCAGTGAAGCTTATTTGGTTGGTCTATTCGAAGATACAAATTTGTGTGCCATTCATGCTAAACGTGTGACCATTATGCCCAAAGATATCCAATTGGCCAGACGTATTCGTGGAGAACGTGCTTAATTAAATTGATGTGACGAAATAAATAAAAACTATAACAAATCGGTCCTTTTCAGGACCACAAATTCTTTTTCAAAAAGAGATATAATTATACACTTTCAAACAGAGGAATTTTCACTCATAGAAATACGAGCTAAAATTAATAAACAAGACCAAAACTTAACTTGCAATAAAATAAGACAGACAACGTTTTTTCTTTTTTTTTTTTTTTTTTGTTTAGAGAAACACATTAAATAAGTAAAGGTACAAATAAACAAAACTTAACTTGCAATAAAAAGAGAACGGGTTTGTTTTAAGAAACACATTAAATTACTAAAGGTACATACATATTAAAATTGTGTTTTTATTAAAAATTTTATATAAAAATATTCATGGATATAACTAATTTTTAAATATGTATTCAAAGTAAAGAAACTCCTTTTACTTATGACATTGATTATTAAACCAATCTGGTTTTTTTCCTGAATTACTTTCAGAAAACAGACGTTCGAATTATGGTTAGATTTCATATTTTGTGTTTCTAAAATATTATCGTGAATTTTCAAAATCCTACATTCAATATGTGGTTGGCATGTTTATACACATTTTATCTGTTAATAGAATTACCAAAATTTTGATAGTAAAAAAAAACGTTGACGTAGATTTGATTTTTTCTTTGCAGACAAAAATGTTTAATTATTACAAATATCCTATTTTACAGTTTGTACCTGAATTTTATAAAAATTAAAAAAAAAATTCAACTTTTTGCAAATTTCAAAAATAAAATTTATTTTTTAACTAAAAATCAAACTTTAATAAAAAAAAAATAGTTTAATAAACAAGTGTTAACTCTTTTTAAAAATATTTTGTGGCCCTGAAAAGGGCCTTTTATAAGAATGTAAAAAAGAGGAATTCATGGGCGTTGAGTACATTTTTTTAGAAAATTTACTTGGAGCTGGTGTATTTGGTTACAGCCTTTGTACCTTCACTGACGGCATGTTTGGCCAATTCACCGGGCAAAAGTAGACGAACAGCAGTTTGAATTTCACGACTGGTTATGGTGGAACGTTTATTGTATTGAGCCAAACGAGATGCTTCGGCGGCAATACGTTCAAAGATATCATTAACAAAGCTGTTCATGATACTCATAGCCTTTGAAGAAATTCCAGTATCAGGATGTACTTGCTTCAAAACTTTGTAAATGTAGATGGCATAACTTTCCTTACGCTTGCGTCTTCTAGTCTTGTCACCCTTGGTAATATTCTTCTGGGCTTTACCGGCCTTTTTTGTTGCTTTACCACTGGCTTTAGGAGGCATGCTTTCACTTTTTCACTTTTTAGATGTTTTCACTTCACAAACACTTTTAACACTGTTTACAATTTTTAAATATAAACGTCAAATGTGCGCTTTATATACCTTTTTTCTAACCACTCAGTTTTCTGTCTACCTATTTTGTTATCGTTTACACAATCATCCCCTGTATGCGCAGTTGCCATTCAAAAAAAGTATAAATACTCAGTGTTGTGGCGAAAAACTTAAACAGTTTTGTGTATTCAGTGCTCTAGTGAAGTGTTTTAAGTGAATAATAAAAATAAAGAAATATGTCTGGTCGTGGCAAAGGTGGTAAAGTTAAAAGCAAGGCAAAGTCTCGTTCAAATCGTGCTGGCTTGCAATTTCCCGTCGGCCGTATTCACCGTTTATTGCGTAAAGGCAATTACGCTGAACGTGTTGGTGCCGGCGCTCCAGTCTATTTAGCTGCAGTTATGGAATATTTGGCTGCTGAAGTTCTAGAATTGGCTGGTAATGCAGCTCGTGACAACAAAAAGACCAGAATTATTCCTCGTCATTTGCAATTGGCCATCCGTAATGATGAAGAATTGAACAAGCTGTTGTCTGGTGTCACCATTGCTCAAGGTGGTGTTTTGCCAAACATTCAAGCTGTACTTTTGCCCAAGAAAACAGAAAAGAAGGCTTAAGATATTACTCGAAAAAAGAAGAAAATACTGTATGACCATCATCGCATATCAATTGAAAATCAACAAACCGTCCTTTTCAGGACGACAAATTTATTTTTAAAAGAGAACATATTTTTGTTAACCAAACCCGAAATTTGTTATTTTTGTTGCTACAAAATATTGAATTTTTGCACAAATTTTTTTCTATTGTTGTGGATGAAAATAAGAAAAATATGAAAGTTAAAATCAGCATTACAATATGGAATTTTTATTTCTGGTCATTCTTTCCCAGTCGACTTTAATCTAAGATGATTGGCATTTCTAAGAATAACTAAACCAAGGCCTATCCAATAGGTCTGCTTACTACTACAACAATACAAAAAACAACAGGCATTTTGTTTGTGTAAAATTCCTCGCGGTTGTCAAAATCTTACTACTACATAGGCAAAACAAAAGGAAAAATGTGTTTTGTGTGCATGTATGTGTGGCAAAAAACCAAAACAGTAAACAAAAATATACACGTATAAGGAAAATGTAAGCAACTCTTGATATTGTTGAGGAAAAAACCAAATAAACATCTGGCTTCTTAAGCAGACCTATTGGATAGACCTTGAACTAAACATTGTTATTTTATACGAGTAAACGATGCGTTTCGTGTGTATGAATACGAAGGAATTCGTATACAAACGTACTTACGTAGATATGTAAATCAATCTGATTCCTTTACACTCAATATAGTATATATGTATATATATATATATATATATTTTTCTTTTAAATTACTATATGTAGGTATATTAAACAGAAATATAAAGAGGAAATAGGTATCCCTGTATAAAAATTACTTTTTTATATTGCCTACTGGACTAATTGCTATAGGTATTTCTTTTTATTTAACTTGTTTAAAATAAAACAGCATAGGTACATTTTTTATTAATAATTATCTAAGCCAAAACTAAGCATTTTCCATAAAAAAATATAAATTTGTATAAATAAAACACCGTTGGCTAAACACTCTTTCTTTGATACAGACAATCAAAGCAACAAGACAATGATCTTGTTGTTATTGTATTTTTCTACGAAGCCAGAATTTACTTCGTGTTTACATCGTCAAAGGAATTGGTACACATTTTGTTTTTGCATTAGTTGCCTACATACTTCTTTTATTTTTCAACGTTTTATTGTGTGTAAATTTGTTTGTGTTTCTTTACGATTGTACCTAGCAAGCTGGTTTTCATTTAGTTTATTAGTTATTTTGGCAGATTGGAAAAATTTGACTTTTAACTTGAGTTTTATTTCAAAATTTTAATATTTAATTTTATAAGGCGTTAAAGAATTTATAAAAAGAAAATTTTATAGAAATAATTAAAGTTAATTTTATTTTGAGTTACAAAAATACGTACATACCTATGTATGTATTTATTTATACAATTTTGTTCAATTATTTAATGAAAAATATGTATGTTTATGTTATTTTAAATTAAAATAAAGAAAAATTTATATACAGAATATTTTTGTATTTAAATACTTTTTTACAGCTACTGACACAATAACGTACCTATTTCAAAATGTCTCCCTTATTTTGAGTTTTTATTAAACATACATACATATATAGGTATGTATAGGTATGTCCATAAATTTAATTTTCTTAACAGCTGCTTAAAATTTCTTATCCATTTTAATTTTCACTTGAAAAAAAGACATTCGTTTTATACCTAATCATCCCTTTTACACAAACAAAATCCGTTTATTACGTTTACTCATTTAAACATTGGTATATTTATTGTTGTTATTATATATACATACATACATACATACATATATTCTTAATTGCAAATTCCCTGTATGTACCGAAGACTTAATATGTAACATTTTGTCCGCTTTATAGCATATGTTTTTGCTGTTCTTGTTAGAAACTTAAAAAATGTGAAGATTATTTCTATATTTAATGTAAATCAAGAAGAAGAAGAAAAGTGTACGAAACTATTTTTATTAACAAAAATATATAATTTGTTGTCTTTTAACAATTTCTGAACAAATGTGCATATAAATTTAACAACAAAATATACCTATTTAATGTACATAAGTACATTTAAGATATTTTATTTAAAAAAAAGCTAAAGAAAATTATAAATAATTGAAATTTAGCTCATAGAATAAATTCGAAAAATAAAAACTGTTTAAAATAATATAAAGTAACATTCGAAAGAAAATAATTCCCAGTTTCTATTTGTGAAAATTATAAATTTATTTTTAATTTTCTTAAATAACAAAAACATACTACGTGTATGAATAAAAATGATTTTCATACCACAATTAGTGCTTGAAGGAATAAAATGCATAAACAAAACCAAACCAAACTAATGAAATTGCGTAATTTTAAAACATAAAATAATTTAAAATTCTTAATAAAACCCAAATTTAGAAATTAACAACGAACTCTTTCAAAAATATCTTTAGTGCAATAATTATTTTTGGTATGGCAAAAAAATCGATCTACTAACTAACTTCGTATATTTACGAACAAAAATATTTTCTCGGGCAAACAAAATAAAATCTAAGAACAAATAGATCTGGTACCAAAAATTCAACATCTCTTTTTAAAACGGGTTTTGTGGTCCGCTTACTACTTTTATATTATCTAGAAATTTAATTAAAAAACCAAGGACCCGAAAAGTTCTTTTTTTTATTTTTTGTGCAAGTTAAAAAAATTCTACAGTTTACAGAAAATAAAAAATTTCTAAAATAGCATTGAAAAAAAGCCGTCGAAAAAAATAAATAAAATGAAGTTTTTAAAATAAAACGTTTTCTAAAAATCTAATTTGTCTGAAGACAAATTAAATATATTTAAGCATTGTCATAAAAATTTCATTCTTCAAAACAAATTTAAATAAAATTTATGAAGAGGTTTCTGAGAATACATACTACATTTTTTTAAAAATACGTGGAATATAATTTTCTAAAAAAAAAAACAAACGTTTTAAGAAATATTTTTCAACAAAAAAAGTTTTTAAACAATTTTATTTGTTTTTGTTTACAAAAAAAAAAGTTTTTGCTTCTTTTGAAACTAAAAAATTTCGTTTTCAAAGGAAGTTTTTCCTTTTTTCGTTTCTATTTAAACACAAAAACACAAAAAAATATTCCTTTATTCACACACAAAAATTTTTCATTTCAAAAATAAAATTTAGCTTTGTGTTTTCTGTTAGTAATTTCCGGTCCTTGCAAAAAACAAATGAAATTCAATTGAAATATACAAAAATAAAAAACTTTTGCATGACAAATACATAGTAGCTCTGGTATAAAAAATTTATATCCAGAAATGCACTATCTCTTTTTAAAAAACAATCAGCACTGGTACCAAAAGTATTATATATCAAAAATGCACTATCTCTTTTTAAAAAACAAACAGCACTGGTACCAAAAGTATTATACATATATCAAAAATGCACTATCTCTTTTTAAAACAGTTTTTGTGGTCCTGAAAAGGACCGATTTGTTCGTTTTATTGATTTATTTGATTATTGATCCGCAAATTAAAATGTAATAGAGTAATTAACCACCGAAACCGTACAATGTACGACCTTGTCTCTTCAAAGCATAAACAACATCCATAGCGGTAACAGTTTTCCTTTTGGCATGTTCAGTGTAGGTGACGGCATCACGAATAACATTTTCCAAAAATACCTTTAAAACACCACGAGTTTCTTCGTAAATCAAGCCAGAAATACGTTTTACGCCACCACGACGAGCCAAACGTCTAATAGCTGGCTTAGTAATACCTTGGATATTATCACGTAATACTTTACGATGACGCTTAGCACCACCTTTTCCCAAGCCTTTGCCACCTTTACCACGACCAGTCATTTTAAATCACTTTAATTTTTATTTAACACAAACACTTCACAAATGTTCAACAAGAACTAATAAGATTTGCCCGAGAACCAACTCGTATTTATACAAATTTCAACTAAAATTCGAGAGAGAGCAAGAAATATATTACTGTACGTTTCTATCTGTGTGCGTTTTTTGGAAAACAACCACCACTGTACAATTAAACATACAAACCCATGTATTATGGCTTGGAAATTTTTCTATATAAGCCGATCACAGTCAGCGCAACGTTATTATTTGTGTTCTAACAGTGTTCAGTGTGTGTTTTAATCTTAAATAAAAGAGGAAAAAAAAGTGACTAAGTGAAAAAATGGCTCGTACTAAGCAAACTGCCCGTAAGTCGACTGGTGGCAAAGCACCACGCAAACAATTGGCTACCAAGGCTGCTCGTAAAAGTGCCCCAGCTACTGGTGGTGTTAAGAAACCTCATCGTTTTCGTCCCGGTACTGTAGCTTTGCGTGAAATTCGCCGTTATCAAAAGAGTACTGAATTGTTAATTCGTAAATTGCCATTCCAACGTTTGGTTCGTGAAATTGCCCAAGATTTCAAGACAGATTTGCGTTTCCAGAGTTCGGCTGTTATGGCTCTTCAAGAAGCCAGTGAAGCTTATTTGGTTGGTCTATTCGAAGATACAAATTTGTGTGCCATTCATGCTAAACGTGTGACCATTATGCCCAAAGATATCCAATTGGCCAGACGTATTCGTGGAGAACGTGCTTAATTAAATTGATGTGACGAAATAAATAAAAACTATAACAAATCGGTCCTTTTCAGGACCACAAATTCTTTTTCAAAAAGAGATATAATTATACACTTTCAAACAGAGGAATTTTCACTCATAGAAATACGAGCTAAAATTAATAAACAAGACCAAAACTTAACTTGCAATAAAATAAGACAGACAACGTTTTTTCTTTTTTTTTTTTTTTTTTGTTTAGAGAAACACATTAAATAAGTAAAGGTACAAATAAACAAAACTTAACTTGCAATAAAAAGAGAACGGGTTTGTTTTAAGAAACACATTAAATTACTAAAGGTACATACATATTAAAATTGTGTTTTTATTAAAAATTTTATATAAAAATATTCATGGATATAACTAATTTTTAAATATGTATTCAAAGTAAAGAAACTCCTTTTACTTATGACATTGATTATTAAACCAATCTGGTTTTTTTCCTGAATTACTTTCAGAAAACAGACGTTCGAATTATGGTTAGATTTCATATTTTGTGTTTCTAAAATATTATCGTGAATTTTCAAAATCCTACATTCAATATGTGGTTGGCATGTTTATACACATTTTATCTGTTAATAGAATTACCAAAATTTTGATAGTAAAAAAAAACGTTGACGTAGATTTGATTTTTTCTTTGCAGACAAAAATGTTTAATTATTACAAATATCCTATTTTACAGTTTGTACCTGAATTTTATAAAAATTAAAAAAAAAATTCAACTTTTTGCAAATTTCAAAAATAAAATTTATTTTTTAACTAAAAATCAAACTTTAATAAAAAAAAAATAGTTTAATAAACAAGTGTTAACTCTTTTTAAAAATATTTTGTGGCCCTGAAAAGGGCCTTTTATAAGAATGTAAAAAAGAGGAATTCATGGGCGTTGAGTACATTTTTTTAGAAAATTTACTTGGAGCTGGTGTATTTGGTTACAGCCTTTGTACCTTCACTGACGGCATGTTTGGCCAATTCACCGGGCAAAAGTAGACGAACAGCAGTTTGAATTTCACGACTGGTTATGGTGGAACGTTTATTGTATTGAGCCAAACGAGATGCTTCGGCGGCAATACGTTCAAAGATATCATTAACAAAGCTGTTCATGATACTCATAGCCTTTGAAGAAATTCCAGTATCAGGATGTACTTGCTTCAAAACTTTGTAAATGTAGATGGCATAACTTTCCTTACGCTTGCGTCTTCTAGTCTTGTCACCCTTGGTAATATTCTTCTGGGCTTTACCGGCCTTTTTTGTTGCTTTACCACTGGCTTTAGGAGGCATGCTTTCACTTTTTCACTTTTTAGATGTTTTCACTTCACAAACACTTTTAACACTGTTTACAATTTTTAAATATAAACGTCAAATGTGCGCTTTATATACCTTTTTTCTAACCACTCAGTTTTCTGTCTACCTATTTTGTTATCGTTTACACAATCATCCCCTGTATGCGCAGTTGCCATTCAAAAAAAGTATAAATACTCAGTGTTGTGGCGAAAAACTTAAACAGTTTTGTGTATTCAGTGCTCTAGTGAAGTGTTTTAAGTGAATAATAAAAATAAAGAAATATGTCTGGTCGTGGTAAAGGTGGTAAAGTTAAAAGCAAGGCAAAGTCTCGTTCAAATCGTGCTGGCTTGCAATTTCCCGTCGGCCGTATTCACCGTTTATTGCGTAAAGGCAATTACGCTGAACGTGTTGGTGCCGGCGCTCCAGTCTATTTAGCTGCAGTTATGGAATATTTGGCTGCTGAAGTTCTAGAATTGGCTGGTAATGCAGCTCGTGACAACAAAAAGACCAGAATTATTCCTCGTCATTTGCAATTGGCCATCCGTAATGATGAAGAATTGAACAAGCTGTTGTCTGGTGTCACCATTGCTCAAGGTGGTGTTTTGCCAAACATTCAAGCTGTACTTTTGCCCAAGAAAACAGAAAAGAAGGCTTAAGATATTACTCGAAAAAAGAAGAAAATACTGTATGACCATCATCGCATATCAATTGAAAATCAACAAACCGTCCTTTTCAGGACGACAAATTTATTTTTAAAAGAGAACATATTTTTGTTAACCAAACCCGAAATTTGTTATTTTTGTTGCTACAAAATATTGAATTTTTGCACAAATTTTTTTCTATTGTTGTGGATGAAAATAAGAAAAATATGAAAGTTAAAATCAGCATTACAATATGGAATTTTTATTTCTGGTCATTCTTTCCCAGTCGACTTTAATCTAAGATGATTGGCATTTCTAAGAATAACTAAACCAAGGCCTATCCAATAGGTCTGCTTACTACTACAACAATACAAAAAACAACAGGCATTTTGTTTGTGTAAAATTCCTCGCGGTTGTCAAAATCTTACTACTACATAGGCAAAACAAAAGGAAAAATGTGTTTTGTGTGCATGTATGTGTGGCAAAAAACCAAAACAGTAAACAAAAATATACACGTATAAGGAAAATGTAAGCAACTCTTGATATTGTTGAGGAAAAAACCAAATAAACATCTGGCTTCTTAAGCAGACCTATTGGATAGACCTTGAACTAAACATTGTTATTTTATACGAGTAAACGATGCGTTTCGTGTGTATGAATACGAAGGAATTCGTATACAAACGTACTTACGTAGATATGTAAATCAATCTGATTCCTTTACACTCAATATAGTATATATGTATATATATATATATATATTTTTCTTTTAAATTACTATATGTAGGTATATTAAACAGAAATATAAAGAGGAAATAGGTATCCCTGTATAAAAATTACTTTTTTATATTGCCTACTGGACTAATTGCTATAGGTATTTCTTTTTATTTAACTTGTTTAAAATAAAACAGCATAGGTACATTTTTTATTAATAATTATCTAAGCCAAAACTAAGCATTTTCCATAAAAAAATATAAATTTGTATAAATAAAACACCGTTGGCTAAACACTCTTTCTTTGATACAGACAATCAAAGCAACAAGACAATGATCTTGTTGTTATTGTATTTTTCTACGAAGCCAGAATTTACTTCGTGTTTACATCGTCAAAGGAATTGGTACACATTTTGTTTTTGCATTAGTTGCCTACATACTTCTTTTATTTTTCAACGTTTTATTGTGTGTAAATTTGTTTGTGTTTCTTTACGATTGTACCTAGCAAGCTGGTTTTCATTTAGTTTATTAGTTATTTTGGCAGATTGGAAAAATTTGACTTTTAACTTGAGTTTTATTTCAAAATTTTAATATTTAATTTTATAAGGCGTTAAAGAATTTATAAAAAGAAAATTTTATAGAAATAATTAAAGTTAATTTTATTTTGAGTTACAAAAATACGTACATACCTATGTATGTATTTATTTATACAATTTTGTTCAATTATTTAATGAAAAATATGTATGTTTATGTTATTTTAAATTAAAATAAAGAAAAATTTATATACAGAATATTTTTGTATTTAAATACTTTTTTACAGCTACTGACACAATAACGTACCTATTTCAAAATGTCTCCCTTATTTTGAGTTTTTATTAAACATACATACATATATAGGTATGTATAGGTATGTCCATAAATTTAATTTTCTTAACAGCTGCTTAAAATTTCTTATCCATTTTAATTTTCACTTGAAAAAAAGACATTCGTTTTATACCTAATCATCCCTTTTACACAAACAAAATCCGTTTATTACGTTTACTCATTTAAACATTGGTATATTTATTGTTGTTATTATATATACATACATACATACATACATATATTCTTAATTGCAAATTCCCTGTATGTACCGAAGACTTAATATGTAACATTTTGTCCGCTTTATAGCATATGTTTTTGCTGTTCTTGTTAGAAACTTAAAAAATGTGAAGATTATTTCTATATTTAATGTAAATCAAGAAGAAGAAGAAAAGTGTACGAAACTATTTTTATTAACAAAAATATATAATTTGTTGTCTTTTAACAATTTCTGAACAAATGTGCATATAAATTTAACAACAAAATATACCTATTTAATGTACATAAGTACATTTAAGATATTTTATTTAAAAAAAAGCTAAAGAAAATTATAAATAATTGAAATTTAGCTCATAGAATAAATTCGAAAAATAAAAACTGTTTAAAATAATATAAAGTAACATTCGAAAGAAAATAATTCCCAGTTTCTATTTGTGAAAATTATAAATTTATTTTTAATTTTCTTAAATAACAAAAACATACTACGTGTATGAATAAAAATGATTTTCATACCACAATTAGTGCTTGAAGGAATAAAATGCATAAACAAAACCAAACCAAACTAATGAAATTGCGTAATTTTAAAACATAAAATAATTTAAAATTCTTAATAAAACCCAAATTTAGAAATTAACAACGAACTCTTTCAAAAATATCTTTAGTGCAATAATTATTTTTGGTATGGCAAAAAAATCGATCTACTAACTAACTTCGTATATTTACGAACAAAAATATTTTCTCGGGCAAACAAAATAAAATCTAAGAACAAATAGATCTGGTACCAAAAATTCAACATCTCTTTTTAAAACGGGTTTTGTGGTCCGCTTACTACTTTTATATTATCTAGAAATTTAATTAAAAAACCAAGGACCCGAAAAGTTCTTTTTTTTATTTTTTGTGCAAGTTAAAAAAATTCTACAGTTTACAGAAAATAAAAAATTTCTAAAATAGCATTGAAAAAAAGCCGTCGAAAAAAATAAATAAAATGAAGTTTTTAAAATAAAACGTTTTCTAAAAATCTAATTTGTCTGAAGACAAATTAAATATATTTAAGCATTGTCATAAAAATTTCATTCTTCAAAACAAATTTAAATAAAATTTATGAAGAGGTTTCTGAGAATACATACTACATTTTTTTAAAAATACGTGGAATATAATTTTCTAAAAAAAAAAACAAACGTTTTAAGAAATATTTTTCAACAAAAAAAGTTTTTAAACAATTTTATTTGTTTTTGTTTACAAAAAAAAAAGTTTTTGCTTCTTTTGAAACTAAAAAATTTCGTTTTCAAAGGAAGTTTTTCCTTTTTTCGTTTCTATTTAAACACAAAAACACAAAAAAATATTCCTTTATTCACACACAAAAATTTTTCATTTCAAAAATAAAATTTAGCTTTGTGTTTTCTGTTAGTAATTTCCGGTCCTTGCAAAAAACAAATGAAATTCAATTGAAATATACAAAAATAAAAAACTTTTGCATGACAAATACATAGTAGCTCTGGTATAAAAAATTTATATCCAGAAATGCACTATCTCTTTTTAAAAAACAATCAGCACTGGTACCAAAAGTATTATATATCAAAAATGCACTATCTCTTTTTAAAAAACAAACAGCACTGGTACCAAAAGTATTATACATATATCAAAAATGCACTATCTCTTTTTAAAACAGTTTTTGTGGTCCTGAAAAGGACCGATTTGTTCGTTTTATTGATTTATTTGATTATTGATCCGCAAATTAAAATGTAATAGAGTAATTAACCACCGAAACCGTACAATGTACGACCTTGTCTCTTCAAAGCATAAACAACATCCATAGCGGTAACAGTTTTCCTTTTGGCATGTTCAGTGTAGGTGACGGCATCACGAATAACATTTTCCAAAAATACCTTTAAAACACCACGAGTTTCTTCGTAAATCAAGCCAGAAATACGTTTTACGCCACCACGACGAGCCAAACGTCTAATAGCTGGCTTAGTAATACCTTGGATATTATCACGTAATACTTTACGATGACGCTTAGCACCACCTTTTCCCAAGCCTTTGCCACCTTTACCACGACCAGTCATTTTAAATCACTTTAATTTTTATTTAACACAAACACTTCACAAATGTTCAACAAGAACAAGGTCTATCCAATAGGTCTGCTTAAGAAGCCAGATGTTTATTTGGTTTTTTCCTCAACAATATCAAGAGTTGTTTACATTTTCCTTATACGTGTATATTTTTGTTTACTGTTTTGGTTTTTTGCAACACATTCATGCACACAAAACACATTTTTCCTTTTGTTTTGCCTATGTAGTAGTAAGATTTTGACAACCGCGAGGAATTTTACACAAACAAAATGCCTGTTGTTTTTTGTATTGTTGTATTGTTGTAGTAGTAAGCAGACCTATTGGATAGGCCTTGAACAAGAACTAATAAGATTTGCCCGAGAACCAACTCGTATTTATACAAATTTCAACTAAAATTCGAGAGAGAGCAAGAAATATATTACTGTACGTTTCTATCTGTGTGCGTTTTTTGGAAAACAACCACCACTGTACAATTAAACATACAAACCCATGTATTATGGCTTGGAAATTTTTCTATATAAGCCGATCACAGTCAGCGCAACGTTATTATTTGTGTTCTAACAGTGTTCAGTGTGTGTTTTAATCTTAAATAAAAGAGGAAAAAAAAGTGACTAAGTGAAAAAATGGCTCGTACTAAGCAAACTGCCCGTAAGTCGACTGGTGGCAAAGCACCACGCAAACAATTGGCTACCAAGGCTGCTCGTAAAAGTGCCCCAGCTACTGGTGGTGTTAAGAAACCTCATCGTTTTCGTCCCGGTACTGTAGCTTTGCGTGAAATTCGCCGTTATCAAAAGAGTACTGAATTGTTAATTCGTAAATTGCCATTCCAACGTTTGGTTCGTGAAATTGCCCAAGATTTCAAGACAGATTTGCGTTTCCAGAGTTCGGCTGTTATGGCTCTTCAAGAAGCCAGTGAAGCTTATTTGGTTGGTCTATTCGAAGATACAAATTTGTGTGCCATTCATGCTAAACGTGTGACCATTATGCCCAAAGATATCCAATTGGCCAGACGTATTCGTGGAGAACGTGCTTAATTAAATTGATGTGACGAAATAAATAAAAACTATAACAAATCGGTCCTTTTCAGGACCACAAATTCTTTTTCAAAAAGAGATATAATTATACACTTTCAAACAGAGGAATTTTCACTCATAGAAATACGAGCTAAAATTAATAAACAAGACCAAAACTTAACTTGCAATAAAATAAGACAGACAACGTTTTTTCTTTTTTTTTTTTTTTTTTGTTTAGAGAAACACATTAAATAAGTAAAGGTACAAATAAACAAAACTTAACTTGCAATAAAAAGAGAACGGGTTTGTTTTAAGAAACACATATGTTTAACATGTTTAAGAAACACATATTAAAATTGTGTTTTTATTAAAAATTTTATATAAAAATATTCATGGATATAACTAATTTTTAAATATGTATTCAAAGTAAAGAAACTCCTTTTACTTATGACATTGATTATTAAACCAATCTGGTTTTTTTCCTGAATTACTTTCAGAAAACAGACGTTCGAATTATGGTTAGATTTCATATTTTGTGTTTCTAAAATATTATCGTGAATTTTCAAAATCCTACATTCAATATGTGGTTGGCATGTTTATACACATTTTATCTGTTAATAGAATTACCAAAATTTTGATAGTAAAAAAAAACGTTGACGTAGATTTGATTTTTTCTTTGCAGACAAAAATGTTTAATTATTACAAATATCCTATTTTACAGTTTGTACCTGAATTTTATAAAAATTAAAAAAAAAATTCAACTTTTTGCAAATTTCAAAAATAAAATTTATTTTTTAACTAAAAATCAAACTTTAATAAAAAAAAAATAGTTTAATAAACAAGTGTTAACTCTTTTTAAAAATATTTTGTGGCCCTGAAAAGGGCCTTTTATAAGAATGTAAAAAAGAGGAATTCATGGGCGTTGAGTACATTTTTTTAGAAAATTTACTTGGAGCTGGTGTATTTGGTTACAGCCTTTGTACCTTCACTGACGGCATGTTTGGCCAATTCACCGGGCAAAAGTAGACGAACAGCAGTTTGAATTTCACGACTGGTTATGGTGGAACGTTTATTGTATTGAGCCAAACGAGATGCTTCGGCGGCAATACGTTCAAAGATATCATTAACAAAGCTGTTCATGATACTCATAGCCTTTGAAGAAATTCCAGTATCAGGATGTACTTGCTTCAAAACTTTGTAAATGTAGATGGCATAACTTTCCTTACGCTTGCGTCTTCTAGTCTTGTCACCCTTGGTAATATTCTTCTGGGCTTTACCGGCCTTTTTTGTTGCTTTACCACTGGCTTTAGGAGGCATGCTTTCACTTTTTCACTTTTTAGATGTTTTCACTTCACAAACACTTTTAACACTGTTTACAATTTTTAAATATAAACGTCAAATGTGCGCTTTATATACCTTTTTTCTAACCACTCAGTTTTCTGTCTACCTATTTTGTTATCGTTTACACAATCATCCCCTGTATGCGCAGTTGCCATTCAAAAAAAGTATAAATACTCAGTGTTGTGGCGAAAAACTTAAACAGTTTTGTGTATTCAGTGCTCTAGTGAAGTGTTTTAAGTGAATAATAAAAATAAAGAAATATGTCTGGTCGTGGTAAAGGTGGTAAAGTTAAAAGCAAGGCAAAGTCTCGTTCAAATCGTGCTGGCTTGCAATTTCCCGTCGGCCGTATTCACCGTTTATTGCGTAAAGGCAATTACGCTGAACGTGTTGGTGCCGGCGCTCCAGTCTATTTAGCTGCAGTTATGGAATATTTGGCTGCTGAAGTTCTAGAATTGGCTGGTAATGCAGCTCGTGACAACAAAAAGACCAGAATTATTCCTCGTCATTTGCAATTGGCCATCCGTAATGATGAAGAATTGAACAAGCTGTTGTCTGGTGTCACCATTGCTCAAGGTGGTGTTTTGCCAAACATTCAAGCTGTACTTTTGCCCAAGAAAACAGAAAAGAAGGCTTAAGATATTACTCGAAAAAAGAAGAAAATACTGTATGACCATCATCGCATATCAATTGAAAATCAACAAACCGTCCTTTTCAGGACGACAAATTTATTTTTAAAAGAGAACATATTTTTGTTAACCAAACCCGAAATTTGTTATTTTTGTTGCTACAAAATATTGAATTTTTGCACAAATTTTTTTCTATTGTTGTGGATGAAAATAAGAAAAATATGAAAGTTAAAATCAGCATTACAATATGGAATTTTTATTTCTGGTCATTCTTTCCCAGTCGACTTTAATCTAAGATGATTGGCATTTCTAAGAATAACTAAACCAAGGCCTATCCAATAGGTCTGCTTACTACTACAACAATACAAAAAACAACAGGCATTTTGTTTGTGTAAAATTCCTCGCGGTTGTCAAAATCTTACTACTACATAGGCAAAACAAAAGGAAAAATGTGTTTTGTGTGCATGTATGTGTGGCAAAAAACCAAAACAGTAAACAAAAATATACACGTATAAGGAAAATGTAAGCAACTCTTGATATTGTTGAGGAAAAAACCAAATAAACATCTGGCTTCTTAAGCAGACCTATTGGATAGACCTTGAACTAAACATTGTTATTTTATACGAGTAAACGATGCGTTTCGTGTGTATGAATACGAAGGAATTCGTATACAAACGTACTTACGTAGATATGTAAATCAATCTGATTCCTTTACACTCAATATAGTATATATGTATATATATATATATATATTTTTCTTTTAAATTACTATATGTAGGTATATTAAACAGAAATATAAAGAGGAAATAGGTATCCCTGTATAAAAATTACTTTTTTATATTGCCTACTGGACTAATTGCTATAGGTATTTCTTTTTATTTAACTTGTTTAAAATAAAACAGCATAGGTACATTTTTTATTAATAATTATCTAAGCCAAAACTAAGCATTTTCCATAAAAAAATATAAATTTGTATAAATAAAACACCGTTGGCTAAACACTCTTTCTTTGATACAGACAATCAAAGCAACAAGACAATGATCTTGTTGTTATTGTATTTTTCTACGAAGCCAGAATTTACTTCGTGTTTACATCGTCAAAGGAATTGGTACACATTTTGTTTTTGCATTAGTTGCCTACATACTTCTTTTATTTTTCAACGTTTTATTGTGTGTAAATTTGTTTGTGTTTCTTTACGATTGTACCTAGCAAGCTGGTTTTCATTTAGTTTATTAGTTATTTTGGCAGATTGGAAAAATTTGACTTTTAACTTGAGTTTTATTTCAAAATTTTAATATTTAATTTTATAAGGCGTTAAAGAATTTATAAAAAGAAAATTTTATAGAAATAATTAAAGTTAATTTTATTTTGAGTTACAAAAATACGTACATACCTATGTATGTATTTATTTATACAATTTTGTTCAATTATTTAATGAAAAATATGTATGTTTATGTTATTTTAAATTAAAATAAAGAAAAATTTATATACAGAATATTTTTGTATTTAAATACTTTTTTACAGCTACTGACACAATAACGTACCTATTTCAAAATGTCTCCCTTATTTTGAGTTTTTATTAAACATACATACATATATAGGTATGTATAGGTATGTCCATAAATTTAATTTTCTTAACAGCTGCTTAAAATTTCTTATCCATTTTAATTTTCACTTGAAAAAAAGACATTCGTTTTATACCTAATCATCCCTTTTACACAAACAAAATCCGTTTATTACGTTTACTCATTTAAACATTGGTATATTTATTGTTGTTATTATATATACATACATACATACATACATATATTCTTAATTGCAAATTCCCTGTATGTACCGAAGACTTAATATGTAACATTTTGTCCGCTTTATAGCATATGTTTTTGCTGTTCTTGTTAGAAACTTAAAAAATGTGAAGATTATTTCTATATTTAATGTAAATCAAGAAGAAGAAGAAAAGTGTACGAAACTATTTTTATTAACAAAAATATATAATTTGTTGTCTTTTAACAATTTCTGAACAAATGTGCATATAAATTTAACAACAAAATATACCTATTTAATGTACATAAGTACATTTAAGATATTTTATTTAAAAAAAAGCTAAAGAAAATTATAAATAATTGAAATTTAGCTCATAGAATAAATTCGAAAAATAAAAACTGTTTAAAATAATATAAAGTAACATTCGAAAGAAAATAATTCCCAGTTTCTATTTGTGAAAATTATAAATTTATTTTTAATTTTCTTAAATAACAAAAACATACTACGTGTATGAATAAAAATGATTTTCATACCACAATTAGTGCTTGAAGGAATAAAATGCATAAACAAAACCAAACCAAACTAATGAAATTGCGTAATTTTAAAACATAAAATAATTTAAAATTCTTAATAAAACCCAAATTTAGAAATTAACAACGAACTCTTTCAAAAATATCTTTAGTGCAATAATTATTTTTGGTATGGCAAAAAAATCGATCTACTAACTAACTTCGTATATTTACGAACAAAAATATTTTCTCGGGCAAACAAAATAAAATCTAAGAACAAATAGATCTGGTACCAAAAATTCAACATCTCTTTTTAAAACGGGTTTTGTGGTCCGCTTACTACTTTTATATTATCTAGAAATTTAATTAAAAAACCAAGGACCCGAAAAGTTCTTTTTTTTATTTTTTGTGCAAGTTAAAAAAATTCTACAGTTTACAGAAAATAAAAAATTTCTAAAATAGCATTGAAAAAAAGCCGTCGAAAAAAATAAATAAAATGAAGTTTTTAAAATAAAACGTTTTCTAAAAATCTAATTTGTCTGAAGACAAATTAAATATATTTAAGCATTGTCATAAAAATTTCATTCTTCAAAACAAATTTAAATAAAATTTATGAAGAGGTTTCTGAGAATACATACTACATTTTTTTAAAAATACGTGGAATATAATTTTCTAAAAAAAAAAACAAACGTTTTAAGAAATATTTTTCAACAAAAAAAGTTTTTAAACAATTTTATTTGTTTTTGTTTACAAAAAAAAAAGTTTTTGCTTCTTTTGAAACTAAAAAATTTCGTTTTCAAAGGAAGTTTTTCCTTTTTTCGTTTCTATTTAAACACAAAAACACAAAAAAATATTCCTTTATTCACACACAAAAATTTTTCATTTCAAAAATAAAATTTAGCTTTGTGTTTTCTGTTAGTAATTTCCGGTCCTTGCAAAAAACAAATGAAATTCAATTGAAATATACAAAAATAAAAAACTTTTGCATGACAAATACATAGTAGCTCTGGTATAAAAAATTTATATCCAGAAATGCACTATCTCTTTTTAAAAAACAATCAGCACTGGTACCAAAAGTATTATATATCAAAAATGCACTATCTCTTTTTAAAAAACAAACAGCACTGGTACCAAAAGTATTATACATATATCAAAAATGCACTATCTCTTTTTAAAACAGTTTTTGTGGTCCTGAAAAGGACCGATTTGTTCGTTTTATTGATTTATTTGATTATTGATCCGCAAATTAAAATGTAATAGAGTAATTAACCACCGAAACCGTACAATGTACGACCTTGTCTCTTCAAAGCATAAACAACATCCATAGCGGTAACAGTTTTCCTTTTGGCATGTTCAGTGTAGGTGACGGCATCACGAATAACATTTTCCAAAAATACCTTTAAAACACCACGAGTTTCTTCGTAAATCAAGCCAGAAATACGTTTTACGCCACCACGACGAGCCAAACGTCTAATAGCTGGCTTAGTAATACCTTGGATATTATCACGTAATACTTTACGATGACGCTTAGCACCACCTTTTCCCAAGCCTTTGCCACCTTTACCACGACCAGTCATTTTAAATCACTTTAATTTTTATTTAACACAAACACTTCACAAATGTTCAACAAGAACTAATAAGATTTGCCCGAGAACCAACTCGTATTTATACAAATTTCAACTAAAATTCGAGAGAGAGCAAGAAATATATTACTGTACGTTTCTATCTGTGTGCGTTTTTTGGAAAACAACCACCACTGTACAATTAAACATACAAACCCATGTATTATGGCTTGGAAATTTTTCTATATAAGCCGATCACAGTCAGCGCAACGTTATTATTTGTGTTCTAACAGTGTTCAGTGTGTGTTTTAATCTTAAATAAAAGAGGAAAAAAAAGTGACTAAGTGAAAAAATGGCTCGTACTAAGCAAACTGCCCGTAAGTCGACTGGTGGCAAAGCACCACGCAAACAATTGGCTACCAAGGCTGCTCGTAAAAGTGCCCCAGCTACTGGTGGTGTTAAGAAACCTCATCGTTTTCGTCCCGGTACTGTAGCTTTGCGTGAAATTCGCCGTTATCAAAAGAGTACTGAATTGTTAATTCGTAAATTGCCATTCCAACGTTTGGTTCGTGAAATTGCCCAAGATTTCAAGACAGATTTGCGTTTCCAGAGTTCGGCTGTTATGGCTCTTCAAGAAGCCAGTGAAGCTTATTTGGTTGGTCTATTCGAAGATACAAATTTGTGTGCCATTCATGCTAAACGTGTGACCATTATGCCCAAAGATATCCAATTGGCCAGACGTATTCGTGGAGAACGTGCTTAATTAAATTGATGTGACGAAATAAATAAAAACTATAACAAATCGGTCCTTTTCAGGACCACAAATTCTTTTTCAAAAAGAGATATAATTATACACTTTCAAACAGAGGAATTTTCACTCATAGAAATACGAGCTAAAATTAATAAACAAGACCAAAACTTAACTTGCAATAAAATAAGACAGACAACGTTTTTTTTTTTTTTTTTTTTTTTTTTGTTTAGAGAAACACATTAAATAAGTAAAGGTACAAATAAACAAAACTTAACTTGCAATAAAAAGAGAACGGGTTTGTTTTAAGAAACACATTAAATTACTAAAGGTACATACATATTAAAATTGTGTTTTTATTAAAAATTTTATATAAAAATATTCATGGATATAACTAATTTTTAAATATGTATTCAAAGTAAAGAAACTCCTTTTACTTATGACATTGATTATTAAACCAATCTGGTTTTTTTCCTGAATTACTTTCAGAAAACAGACGTTCGAATTATGGTTAGATTTCATATTTTGTGTTTCTAAAATATTATCGTGAATTTTCAAAATCCTACATTCAATATGTGGTTGGCATGTTTATACACATTTTATCTGTTAATAGAATTACCAAAATTTTGATAGTAAAAAAAAACGTTGACGTAGATTTGATTTTTTCTTTGCAGACAAAAATGTTTAATTATTACAAATATCCTATTTTACAGTTTGTACCTGAATTTTATAAAAATTAAAAAAAAAATTCAACTTTTTGCAAATTTCAAAAATAAAATTTATTTTTTAACTAAAAATCAAACTTTAATAAAAAAAAAATAGTTTAATAAACAAGTGTTAACTCTTTTTAAAAATATTTTGTGGCCCTGAAAAGGGCCTTTTATAAGAATGTAAAAAAGAGGAATTCATGGGCGTTGAGTACATTTTTTTAGAAAATTTACTTGGAGCTGGTGTATTTGGTTACAGCCTTTGTACCTTCACTGACGGCATGTTTGGCCAATTCACCGGGCAAAAGTAGACGAACAGCAGTTTGAATTTCACGACTGGTTATGGTGGAACGTTTATTGTATTGAGCCAAACGAGATGCTTCGGCGGCAATACGTTCAAAGATATCATTAACAAAGCTGTTCATGATACTCATAGCCTTTGAAGAAATTCCAGTATCAGGATGTACTTGCTTCAAAACTTTGTAAATGTAGATGGCATAACTTTCCTTACGCTTGCGTCTTCTAGTCTTGTCACCCTTGGTAATATTCTTCTGGGCTTTACCGGCCTTTTTTGTTGCTTTACCACTGGCTTTAGGAGGCATGCTTTCACTTTTTCACTTTTTAGATGTTTTCACTTCACAAACACTTTTAACACTGTTTACAATTTTTAAATATAAACGTCAAATGTGCGCTTTATATACCTTTTTTCTAACCACTCAGTTTTCTGTCTACCTATTTTGTTATCGTTTACACAATCATCCCCTGTATGCGCAGTTGCCATTCAAAAAAAGTATAAATACTCAGTGTTGTGGCGAAAAACTTAAACAGTTTTGTGTATTCAGTGCTCTAGTGAAGTGTTTTAAGTGAATAATAAAAATAAAGAAATATGTCTGGTCGTGGTAAAGGTGGTAAAGTTAAAAGCAAGGCAAAGTCTCGTTCAAATCGTGCTGGCTTGCAATTTCCCGTCGGCCGTATTCACCGTTTATTGCGTAAAGGCAATTACGCTGAACGTGTTGGTGCCGGCGCTCCAGTCTATTTAGCTGCAGTTATGGAATATTTGGCTGCTGAAGTTCTAGAATTGGCTGGTAATGCAGCTCGTGACAACAAAAAGACCAGAATTATTCCTCGTCATTTGCAATTGGCCATCCGTAATGATGAAGAATTGAACAAGCTGTTGTCTGGTGTCACCATTGCTCAAGGTGGTGTTTTGCCAAACATTCAAGCTGTACTTTTGCCCAAGAAAACAGAAAAGAAGGCTTAAGATATTACTCGAAAAAAGAAGAAAATACTGTATGACCATCATCGCATATCAATTGAAAATCAACAAACCGTCCTTTTCAGGACGACAAATTTATTTTTAAAAGAGAACATATTTTTGTTAACCAAACCCGAAATTTGTTATTTTTGTTGCTACAAAATATTGAATTTTTGCACAAATTTTTTTCTATTGTTGTGGATGAAAATAAGAAAAATATGAAAGTTAAAATCAGCATTACAATATGGAATTTTTATTTCTGGTCATTCTTTCCCAGTCGACTTTAATCTAAGATGATTGGCATTTCTAAGAATAACTAAACCAAGGCCTATCCAATAGGTCTGCTTACTACTACAACAATACAAAAAACAACAGGCATTTTGTTTGTGTAAAATTCCTCGCGGTTGTCAAAATCTTACTACTACATAGGCAAAACAAAAGGAAAAATGTGTTTTGTGTGCATGTATGTGTGGCAAAAAACCAAAACAGTAAACAAAAATATACACGTATAAGGAAAATGTAAGCAACTCTTGATATTGTTGAGGAAAAAACCAAATAAACATCTGGCTTCTTAAGCAGACCTATTGGATAGACCTTGAACTAAACATTGTTATTTTATACGAGTAAACGATGCGTTTCGTGTGTATGAATACGAAGGAATTCGTATACAAACGTACTTACGTAGATATGTAAATCAATCTGATTCCTTTACACTCAATATAGTATATATGTATATATATATATATATATTTTTCTTTTAAATTACTATATGTAGGTATATTAAACAGAAATATAAAGAGGAAATAGGTATCCCTGTATAAAAATTACTTTTTTATATTGCCTACTGGACTAATTGCTATAGGTATTTCTTTTTATTTAACTTGTTTAAAATAAAACAGCATAGGTACATTTTTTATTAATAATTATCTAAGCCAAAACTAAGCATTTTCCATAAAAAAATATAAATTTGTATAAATAAAACACCGTTGGCTAAACACTCTTTCTTTGATACAGACAATCAAAGCAACAAGACAATGATCTTGTTGTTATTGTATTTTTCTACGAAGCCAGAATTTACTTCGTGTTTACATCGTCAAAGGAATTGGTACACATTTTGTTTTTGCATTAGTTGCCTACATACTTCTTTTATTTTTCAACGTTTTATTGTGTGTAAATTTGTTTGTGTTTCTTTACGATTGTACCTAGCAAGCTGGTTTTCATTTAGTTTATTAGTTATTTTGGCAGATTGGAAAAATTTGACTTTTAACTTGAGTTTTATTTCAAAATTTTAATATTTAATTTTATAAGGCGTTAAAGAATTTATAAAAAGAAAATTTTATAGAAATAATTAAAGTTAATTTTATTTTGAGTTACAAAAATACGTACATACCTATGTATGTATTTATTTATACAATTTTGTTCAATTATTTAATGAAAAATATGTATGTTTATGTTATTTTAAATTAAAATAAAGAAAAATTTATATACAGAATATTTTTGTATTTAAATACTTTTTTACAGCTACTGACACAATAACGTACCTATTTCAAAATGTCTCCCTTATTTTGAGTTTTTATTAAACATACATACATATATAGGTATGTATAGGTATGTCCATAAATTTAATTTTCTTAACAGCTGCTTAAAATTTCTTATCCATTTTAATTTTCACTTGAAAAAAAGACATTCGTTTTATACCTAATCATCCCTTTTACACAAACAAAATCCGTTTATTACGTTTACTCATTTAAACATTGGTATATTTATTGTTGTTATTATATATACATACATACATACATACATATATTCTTAATTGCAAATTCCCTGTATGTACCGAAGACTTAATATGTAACATTTTGTCCGCTTTATAGCATATGTTTTTGCTGTTCTTGTTAGAAACTTAAAAAATGTGAAGATTATTTCTATATTTAATGTAAATCAAGAAGAAGAAGAAAAGTGTACGAAACTATTTTTATTAACAAAAATATATAATTTGTTGTCTTTTAACAATTTCTGAACAAATGTGCATATAAATTTAACAACAAAATATACCTATTTAATGTACATAAGTACATTTAAGATATTTTATTTAAAAAAAAGCTAAAGAAAATTATAAATAATTGAAATTTAGCTCATAGAATAAATTCGAAAAATAAAAACTGTTTAAAATAATATAAAGTAACATTCGAAAGAAAATAATTCCCAGTTTCTATTTGTGAAAATTATAAATTTATTTTTAATTTTCTTAAATAACAAAAACATACTACGTGTATGAATAAAAATGATTTTCATACCACAATTAGTGCTTGAAGGAATAAAATGCATAAACAAAACCAAACCAAACTAATGAAATTGCGTAATTTTAAAACATAAAATAATTTAAAATTCTTAATAAAACCCAAATTTAGAAATTAACAACGAACTCTTTCAAAAATATCTTTAGTGCAATAATTATTTTTGGTATGGCAAAAAAATCGATCTACTAACTAACTTCGTATATTTACGAACAAAAATATTTTCTCGGGCAAACAAAATAAAATCTAAGAACAAATAGATCTGGTACCAAAAATTCAACATCTCTTTTTAAAACGGGTTTTGTGGTCCGCTTACTACTTTTATATTATCTAGAAATTTAATTAAAAAACCAAGGACCCGAAAAGTTCTTTTTTTTATTTTTTGTGCAAGTTAAAAAAATTCTACAGTTTACAGAAAATAAAAAATTTCTAAAATAGCATTGAAAAAAAGCCGTCGAAAAAAATAAATAAAATGAAGTTTTTAAAATAAAACGTTTTCTAAAAATCTAATTTGTCTGAAGACAAATTAAATATATTTAAGCATTGTCATAAAAATTTCATTCTTCAAAACAAATTTAAATAAAATTTATGAAGAGGTTTCTGAGAATACATACTACATTTTTTTAAAAATACGTGGAATATAATTTTCTAAAAAAAAAAACAAACGTTTTAAGAAATATTTTTCAACAAAAAAAGTTTTTAAACAATTTTATTTGTTTTTGTTTACAAAAAAAAAAGTTTTTGCTTCTTTTGAAACTAAAAAATTTCGTTTTCAAAGGAAGTTTTTCCTTTTTTCGTTTCTATTTAAACACAAAAACACAAAAAAATATTCCTTTATTCACACACAAAAATTTTTCATTTCAAAAATAAAATTTAGCTTTGTGTTTTCTGTTAGTAATTTCCGGTCCTTGCAAAAAACAAATGAAATTCAATTGAAATATACAAAAATAAAAAACTTTTGCATGACAAATACATAGTAGCTCTGGTATAAAAAATTTATATCCAGAAATGCACTATCTCTTTTTAAAAAACAATCAGCACTGGTACCAAAAGTATTATATATCAAAAATGCACTATCTCTTTTTAAAAAACAAACAGCACTGGTACCAAAAGTATTATACATATATCAAAAATGCACTATCTCTTTTTAAAACAGTTTTTGTGGTCCTGAAAAGGACCGATTTGTTCGTTTTATTGATTTATTTGATTATTGATCCGCAAATTAAAATGTAATAGAGTAATTAACCACCGAAACCGTACAATGTACGACCTTGTCTCTTCAAAGCATAAACAACATCCATAGCGGTAACAGTTTTCCTTTTGGCATGTTCAGTGTAGGTGACGGCATCACGAATAACATTTTCCAAAAATACCTTTAAAACACCACGAGTTTCTTCGTAAATCAAGCCAGAAATACGTTTTACGCCACCACGACGAGCCAAACGTCTAATAGCTGGCTTAGTAATACCTTGGATATTATCACGTAATACTTTACGATGACGCTTAGCACCACCTTTTCCCAAGCCTTTGCCACCTTTACCACGACCAGTCATTTTAAATCACTTTAATTTTTATTTAACACAAACACTTCACAAATGTTCAACAAGAACTAATAAGATTTGCCCAGTTTCCAGTTTCCAGTTTACAGTTTATTTTCCAAAAATTCAGTTTACATATGTTTCTTAAACTACATTTTACATTTATTATTTCTTAACGTATAAAGTTATTAAGACTAGTACAGTTTTATATATAAAAAAAAATATTACAGATTTTCGTATCCATTCAATATACTTGGTAAGTCCATTTAATAATTTTCCCAAAAAAAAGGATAAAAAGGGAATACACTTTGTTTTTATATTATCACTAACTTAGAACTAATCACTACACACTAAACAATACCCAAAATTAATAATAAAAACAGAAGAAAACAAAACAAAAATAAAATAAAAATAAAACAAAAACAAAAACGAAATATAATCCACCATAAAAAGTAAAAAATATCACTGTTCAGTATTGTACACTAGGTTAGACATGTCAAGGGTGTTAACCCTTCTATGGTAGAACAAGAGGCTAGCATCACAGTACAGACTACCACCATCTCTTAGTGTTAAAAGATCAACTGGCGAAAAATACCGAATCATATGCAAGGCCTCCAAATCAGGAGTCCCACTGAAGCAGTCTGCCACCAGCTCATTTTGCAAGAAAGATGATCGCTCCAAAAATTTAATCGCAGAGTCGATCAGAAATACATCTAACCTTTGGAATTCAACGCCGTCGTAAATCGATCTACACGATGGCCTACGAATACGTCCATCAGAAAAAATCCAAGGTCGAAGGCCCAAGCACGTTGTTAGTATCTTACGTTCCCATACTCTCAGTCTTTCCATTTGATGGGAAGATATCCCAAACCAAACGGGAAAGGCATAAGAAATAAGGGGTCTGATAATCTGCCGATAGATCAACAGTCTGATCTCGGTAGTAAGGCCCATCCTACGGCGAAGCAAACTCAGGTAAATATGGAAGACCCCCCTGACCTTTCTCAATATGTTGTCCACATGTCTGTAGAATTCAAAATTCTCATGAAAAATAACACCCAAATATTTGAACCTATCAGATATAACAATAACCTCCCCACCAATGGTCAAATACGGAATGTAACTCCTGGAATTCCGATAGAGACGACCCCTTCTTCCCTTAATCATTGCTCCATCCGTCTTAGCGATGTTTAATCGCAGTCCCCATTTCACAAAATACCCATACAAAACGTTAAGATACCTATTCATCCTATCATTAAGAGTTCGCGCCACTGCGCCCCTAACTGCAACAAGAATATCATCCGCATAGATAAGCAAAAGAAATCCGTCAGGTGGTTGTGGTATATCAGATATAAAAACGTTGTATAAAATGGGCCCCAACAAAGAACCCTGTGGAACACCCGCGGCAACCGCGCGCAAATCGGAAATTTCACCCCCTGCCTTCACCCTAAACTTGCGATCCCTCAAAAATTCAGCAGTCATCCTACACAACCGATGGTCGAAACCAAGACCCATCATTTTATAAATGATACCCTCCTGCCAAACAGTATCAAACGCCTTCGCAAAGTCTAGGCTTACAGCCAAAGTAGGATACTTTCTATTTAAGCCTCTGGAAACGTAGTTAGTGAAAACCATAAGAGCGTGAGATGTCGAATGGCCAGCTCTGAACCCAAATTGGTGGTCTCCAATAATACCATCATCCACAATTTTACGTTTTATCCTAGACAACAAGAACCATTCCAGGAGTTTACCAAAAGCCGACAACAGCGAAATCGGCCTGTAACTTTGGGCCTGCCTAGGGTCAGAGCCCGGCTTCAAAATAGGTATGACCATACCCTCTCTCCATTGGACAGGAAAATAGCCTATATTTAAACAATGGTTAAATAAGATTGCAAGAAATCTCCACGTAGCAACATTGGTTTTCCTTAATACAAAATCCGGGATGCCGTCAACGCCACTGGATCTTTTGTTGGACCTGGTCCTTAAAGCGTATCCCACGTCGTTTGGAGTTACTAACTCCCAATCATGAGAGCGGGAATTTTCGTCAATAACAGCACCATCCGCCATCGCAACTTGGCCAAATATCAAAGACGGCTCATAGTTAGCCAACACAGAGACCTGACGTTCCACGGCCTCCACAAAGGAGCTAGTGCGCAGGTCACCACCTCCTCTGTGAATGCCGCAGAAGTGTTCAGCCAATAAAGAAGCCTTCCCAGAGTCGTCTGAGACAAGTGTTCCCGCAGTATTAACCAAGTCCGATAGAGGGGCCCTTTTTAGGATCCCTGCACATCTTTTTACCTGGCGAAAAGTTCCATTGCCAACCCGTATCCTCCCTAGATACTCCGTCCAATAGCTCCGTTCAAACACCACAATTGCGCCCTGTATTATTTTGTCTAGATTGTTCAAGTCGGCCCTAAGAATATTGATTCTTCCCGGGTCGGGCGTTCTACATAAGATCCTCCTCAATCTTTTTCTTTCGGCCATAAAGTTTAAGATATTGGGTGGAAGCCTCAGCATACCTCTGTTCCTTGTAGAGAGCTTTGGCACAGAGTGATTCATCGCATCCATGAATATTCCGTTAAGAGACCTGACATTTTCATCTATTTCCTGTGCAGTGACATTCCGGTCCACTGGTAATTCACAGTTAGGGAGATTTTGAGAAAGGGCGTTGTTCAAGCGATTCCTATTTATACGATCGAAGTCAAAGATCTCAGGTATTATCCTGCGCTGCAATTCACTAGACTCTATAATGACCTCAATCGCACGGTGGTCAGATTCATAGTCGAGAGTCCTGATCCCAGGACTTGACATGGGCGATAACAAAATATTAGACGAAGTCATAAACAAGTCAATGTAGGAGGATGTGTGACTGGAGATCCTCGTCGGACCATTAGTCCGATGTACATCAATGTCCGGGCAAGATAGAAGAAACTCGCACAAGTAGCGCCCACTTTGATTGCACACAGTACCACCCCAATCAGTGTGCTTAGCGTTAAGATCAGCCCCAATAATAACACTATCCCGAGCAGAAAGGGTCAAAATAGGGTCAAGGTCAGAGATCACCAATGTATTCTGCGGCCTCAAATACATAGAAATAACCGTTATAGAGCTACCATCCGCCCTGCGAATTTTCACGGCCGTATTCTCGATAGAACCTAAATCAAGTGCAACCCTGTCTGAGCTTAAACTATCCCTCACGAATACCGCTGTGCCGCCACCGCGCCCACCTAGTCGATTCTGCCTATAAATACTATACCCGCCAATGTCCAGCGTATGCCTGGGGGATAGTTTATGCTCGGCAACCAATAAAACATCCGGTCGGTGCTCCCTCAAAAACAAATTCAGATAATACCTCCTGTGCCTGGAGACAATCGAGTTAACATTAACAAAAATACACTTAAATTTAGCCATCATGCTGAAGGGAAATTAACATCCCAAGCAAAGCCCGAGATCTCTCACCATCACTACCCAGGAGCTTGTATTCCCGGGCGAAACCCTTCATCTTACTCAAGCAGGCCAGCAGATCACCACCCAGCAGTCGTTTACAATCTCGATCAATCGCATCGAATTCGGCACCAGCAGATGCAACCGATATACCAGTGCCTGTTGCTGCTCCATTTGCCACACCTCTTGCAGCCGCAGCATACGATACGCCACTAGTTGTCCTATTCGTTGGCACAGTATTAGCCACCCTGACGTTTCCCCTGTCACTCTTCTTGACAGACAACTTTTGTACAAGCCCCTGACGTTTAGGACATTCCCTTGCACTTGCAGCATGGCCCTCAACATTACAATTGACGCATCTTACAGGTAGACCCACCTTTTTCACTGCCTGTCCCGTGACAGGATCAGTAGTTACAACCTCAGCAGTATTCCTTTCCCTAGGAGGAACAGCACATTTACCAGGGCCATGATCGCCACCACATTTAACACACCTATATGGCATGTTACAGTTAATTGCCACGTGTCCAAACCGCTGACAATTATAACATTGAACGACACCACGACGAGTGTGTCTAGTCATTGTCACTTTACAATGGAGTATATACCTTATATCACTCAATCCCCTAGTATCAGAGTCCCTAGCAACTTGGAGCAACCATCTATCTCCGCCCAACTTGTGCAGACCTAATATTCTAACGCTGATCTGGAGGCCCTGCATATATTGGAGAACCTCACCAGTTTCAAAGGAGTCAGAGAGACCCCTGATAACTACAGAAAATGGTCTTTGAGACCTTGGAGTATGGGTGTAATAATTAACCCCTTGTTCCTTCAACATGTCCTTCAATTTAACAAAGTCCTCCAGTGTACAGACACCTATATTAGTAACATTTTTTCCCAAAATTTTAATGTTATACTCCTTATGCCCTAAGATACCATCTAACTTACTTATAATATCCCTAACATTAATATTATATGTTGTAACTATTGGTACAGACTTACTACTTTTCTTAAGATTATTGTTTTCTTCCGGCTTCTTTTGGCTGGAACCAGGCACTTCCTTCAAAATTGTCGCTCGACTAGGCACCACCTTTACGGCCTCTTCAGTTTTTTCTAGGCTAGCTGCAGCATTTGGCTGGATATCACTCTTCACATTGGCTTTTAAGTTACCCTGGCTATTGGGCATTTCAACCTCATCTGTGACCATTTCATATAAGATTTGCCCGAGAACCAACTCGTATTTATACAAATTTCAACTAAAATTCGAGAGAGAGCAAGAAATATATTACTGTACGTTTCTATCTGTGTGCGTTTTTTGGAAAACAACCACCACTGTACAATTAAACATACAAACCCATGTATTATGGCTTGGAAATTTTTCTATATAAGCCGATCACAGTCAGCGCAACGTTATTATTTGTGTTCTAACAGTGTTCAGTGTGTGTTTTAATCTTAAATAAAAGAGGAAAAAAAAGTGACTAAGTGAAAAAATGGCTCGTACTAAGCAAACTGCCCGTAAGTCGACTGGTGGCAAAGCACCACGCAAACAATTGGCTACCAAGGCTGCTCGTAAAAGTGCCCCAGCTACTGGTGGTGTTAAGAAACCTCATCGTTTTCGTCCCGGTACTGTAGCTTTGCGTGAAATTCGCCGTTATCAAAAGAGTACTGAATTGTTAATTCGTAAATTGCCATTCCAACGTTTGGTTCGTGAAATTGCCCAAGATTTCAAGACAGATTTGCGTTTCCAGAGTTCGGCTGTTATGGCTCTTCAAGAAGCCAGTGAAGCTTATTTGGTTGGTCTATTCGAAGATACAAATTTGTGTGCCATTCATGCTAAACGTGTGACCATTATGCCCAAAGATATCCAATTGGCCAGACGTATTCGTGGAGAACGTGCTTAATTAAATTGATGTGACGAAATAAATAAAAACTATAACAAATCGGTCCTTTTCAGGACCACAAATTCTTTTTCAAAAAGAGATATAATTATACACTTTCAAACAGAGGAATTTTCACTCATAGAAATACGAGCTAAAATTAATAAACAAGACCAAAACTTAACTTGCAATAAAATAAGACAGACAACGTTTTTTCTTTTTTTTTTTTTTTTTTGTTTAGAGAAACACATTAAATAAGTAAAGGTACAAATAAACAAAACTTAACTTGCAATAAAAAGAGAACGGGTTTGTTTTAAGAAACACATATGTTTAACATGTTTAAGAAACACATATTAAAATTGTGTTTTTATTAAAAATTTTATATAAAAATATTCATGGATATAACTAATTTTTAAATATGTATTCAAAGTAAAGAAACTCCTTTTACTTATGACATTGATTATTAAACCAATCTGGTTTTTTTCCTGAATTACTTTCAGAAAACAGACGTTCGAATTATGGTTAGATTTCATATTTTGTGTTTCTAAAATATTATCGTGAATTTTCAAAATCCTACATTCAATATGTGGTTGGCATGTTTATACACATTTTATCTGTTAATAGAATTACCAAAATTTTGATAGTAAAAAAAAACGTTGACGTAGATTTGATTTTTTCTTTGCAGACAAAAATGTTTAATTATTACAAATATCCTATTTTACAGTTTGTACCTGAATTTTATAAAAATTAAAAAAAAAATTCAACTTTTTGCAAATTTCAAAAATAAAATTTATTTTTTAACTAAAAATCAAACTTTAATAAAAAAAAAATAGTTTAATAAACAAGTGTTAACTCTTTTTAAAAATATTTTGTGGCCCTGAAAAGGGCCTTTTATAAGAATGTAAAAAAGAGGAATTCATGGGCGTTGAGTACATTTTTTTAGAAAATTTACTTGGAGCTGGTGTATTTGGTTACAGCCTTTGTACCTTCACTGACGGCATGTTTGGCCAATTCACCGGGCAAAAGTAGACGAACAGCAGTTTGAATTTCACGACTGGTTATGGTGGAACGTTTATTGTATTGAGCCAAACGAGATGCTTCGGCGGCAATACGTTCAAAGATATCATTAACAAAGCTGTTCATGATACTCATAGCCTTTGAAGAAATTCCAGTATCAGGATGTACTTGCTTCAAAACTTTGTAAATGTAGATGGCATAACTTTCCTTACGCTTGCGTCTTCTAGTCTTGTCACCCTTGGTAATATTCTTCTGGGCTTTACCGGCCTTTTTTGTTGCTTTACCACTGGCTTTAGGAGGCATGCTTTCACTTTTTCACTTTTTAGATGTTTTCACTTCACAAACACTTTTAACACTGTTTACAATTTTTAAATATAAACGTCAAATGTGCGCTTTATATACCTTTTTTCTAACCACTCAGTTTTCTGTCTACCTATTTTGTTATCGTTTACACAATCATCCCCTGTATGCGCAGTTGCCATTCAAAAAAAGTATAAATACTCAGTGTTGTGGCGAAAAACTTAAACAGTTTTGTGTATTCAGTGCTCTAGTGAAGTGTTTTAAGTGAATAATAAAAATAAAGAAATATGTCTGGTCGTGGTAAAGGTGGTAAAGTTAAAAGCAAGGCAAAGTCTCGTTCAAATCGTGCTGGCTTGCAATTTCCCGTCGGCCGTATTCACCGTTTATTGCGTAAAGGCAATTACGCTGAACGTGTTGGTGCCGGCGCTCCAGTCTATTTAGCTGCAGTTATGGAATATTTGGCTGCTGAAGTTCTAGAATTGGCTGGTAATGCAGCTCGTGACAACAAAAAGACCAGAATTATTCCTCGTCATTTGCAATTGGCCATCCGTAATGATGAAGAATTGAACAAGCTGTTGTCTGGTGTCACCATTGCTCAAGGTGGTGTTTTGCCAAACATTCAAGCTGTACTTTTGCCCAAGAAAACAGAAAAGAAGGCTTAAGATATTACTCGAAAAAAGAAGAAAATACTGTATGACCATCATCGCATATCAATTGAAAATCAACAAACCGTCCTTTTCAGGACGACAAATTTATTTTTAAAAGAGAACATATTTTTGTTAACCAAACCCGAAATTTGTTATTTTTGTTGCTACAAAATATTGAATTTTTGCACAAATTTTTTTCTATTGTTGTGGATGAAAATAAGAAAAATATGAAAGTTAAAATCAGCATTACAATATGGAATTTTTATTTCTGGTCATTCTTTCCCAGTCGACTTTAATCTAAGATGATTGGCATTTCTAAGAATAACTAAACCAAGGCCTATCCAATAGGTCTGCTTACTACTACAACAATACAAAAAACAACAGGCATTTTGTTTGTGTAAAATTCCTCGCGGTTGTCAAAATCTTACTACTACATAGGCAAAACAAAAGGAAAAATGTGTTTTGTGTGCATGTATGTGTGGCAAAAAACCAAAACAGTAAACAAAAATATACACGTATAAGGAAAATGTAAGCAACTCTTGATATTGTTGAGGAAAAAACCAAATAAACATCTGGCTTCTTAAGCAGACCTATTGGATAGACCTTGAACTAAACATTGTTATTTTATACGAGTAAACGATGCGTTTCGTGTGTATGAATACGAAGGAATTCGTATACAAACGTACTTACGTAGATATGTAAATCAATCTGATTCCTTTACACTCAATATAGTATATATGTATATATATATATATATATTTTTCTTTTAAATTACTATATGTAGGTATATTAAACAGAAATATAAAGAGGAAATAGGTATCCCTGTATAAAAATTACTTTTTTATATTGCCTACTGGACTAATTGCTATAGGTATTTCTTTTTATTTAACTTGTTTAAAATAAAACAGCATAGGTACATTTTTTATTAATAATTATCTAAGCCAAAACTAAGCATTTTCCATAAAAAAATATAAATTTGTATAAATAAAACACCGTTGGCTAAACACTCTTTCTTTGATACAGACAATCAAAGCAACAAGACAATGATCTTGTTGTTATTGTATTTTTCTACGAAGCCAGAATTTACTTCGTGTTTACATCGTCAAAGGAATTGGTACACATTTTGTTTTTGCATTAGTTGCCTACATACTTCTTTTATTTTTCAACGTTTTATTGTGTGTAAATTTGTTTGTGTTTCTTTACGATTGTACCTAGCAAGCTGGTTTTCATTTAGTTTATTAGTTATTTTGGCAGATTGGAAAAATTTGACTTTTAACTTGAGTTTTATTTCAAAATTTTAATATTTAATTTTATAAGGCGTTAAAGAATTTATAAAAAGAAAATTTTATAGAAATAATTAAAGTTAATTTTATTTTGAGTTACAAAAATACGTACATACCTATGTATGTATTTATTTATACAATTTTGTTCAATTATTTAATGAAAAATATGTATGTTTATGTTATTTTAAATTAAAATAAAGAAAAATTTATATACAGAATATTTTTGTATTTAAATACTTTTTTACAGCTACTGACACAATAACGTACCTATTTCAAAATGTCTCCCTTATTTTGAGTTTTTATTAAACATACATACATATATAGGTATGTATAGGTATGTCCATAAATTTAATTTTCTTAACAGCTGCTTAAAATTTCTTATCCATTTTAATTTTCACTTGAAAAAAAGACATTCGTTTTATACCTAATCATCCCTTTTACACAAACAAAATCCGTTTATTACGTTTACTCATTTAAACATTGGTATATTTATTGTTGTTATTATATATACATACATACATACATACATATATTCTTAATTGCAAATTCCCTGTATGTACCGAAGACTTAATATGTAACATTTTGTCCGCTTTATAGCATATGTTTTTGCTGTTCTTGTTAGAAACTTAAAAAATGTGAAGATTATTTCTATATTTAATGTAAATCAAGAAGAAGAAGAAAAGTGTACGAAACTATTTTTATTAACAAAAATATATAATTTGTTGTCTTTTAACAATTTCTGAACAAATGTGCATATAAATTTAACAACAAAATATACCTATTTAATGTACATAAGTACATTTAAGATATTTTATTTAAAAAAAAGGTAAAGAAAATTATAAATAATTGAAATTTAGCTCATAGAATAAATTCGAAAAATAAAAAATGTTTAAAATAATATAAAGTAACATTCGAAAGAAAATAATTCCCAGTTTCTATTTGTGAAAATTATAAATTTATTTTTAATTTTCTTAAATAACAAAAACATACTACGTGTATGAATAAAAATGATTTTCATACCACAATTAGTGCTTGAAGAAATAAAATGCATAAACAAAACCAAACCAAACTAATGAAATTGCGTAATTTTAAAACATAAAATAATTTAAAATTCTAAATAAAACCCAAATTTAGAAATTAACAACGAACTCTTTCAAAAATATCTTTAGTGCAATAATTATTTTTGGTATGGCAAAAAAATCGATCTACTAACTAACTTCGTATATTTACGAACAAAAATATTTTCTCGGGCAAACAAAATAAAATCTAAGAACAAATAGATCTGGTACCAAAAATTCAACATCTCTTTTTAAAACGGGTTTTGTGGTCCGCTTACTACTTTTATATTATCTAGAAATTTAATTAAAAAACCAAGGACCCGAAAAGTTCTTTTTTTTATTTTTTGTGCAAGTTAAAAAAATTCTACAGTTTACAGAAAATAAAAAATTTCTAAAATAGCATTGAAAAAAAGCCGTCGAAAAAAATAAATAAAATGAAGTTTTTAAAATAAAACGTTTTCTAAAAATCTAATTTGTCTGAAGACAAATTAAATATATTTAAGCATTGTCATAAAAATTTCATTCTTCAAAACAAATTTAAATAAAATTTATGAAGAGGTTTCTGAGAATACATACTACATTTTTTTAAAAATACGTGGAATATAATTTTCTAAAAAAAAAAAAACAAACGTTTTAAGAAATATTTTTCAACAAAAAAAGTTTTTAAACAATTTTATTTGTTTTTGTTTACAAAAAAAAAAGTTTTTGCTTCTTTTGAAACTAAAAAATTTCGTTTTCAAAGGAAGTTTTTCCTTTTTTCGTTTCTATTTAAACACAAAAACACAAAAAAATATTCCTTTATTCACACACAAAAATTTTTTATTTCAAAAATAAAATTTAGCTTTGTGTTTTCTGTTAGTAATTTCCGGTCCTTGCAAAAAACAAATGAAATTCAATTGAAATATACAAAAATAAAAAACTTTTGCATGACAAATACATAGTAGCTCTGGTATAAAAAATTTATATCCAGAAATGCACTATCTCTTTTTAAAAAACAATCAGCACTGGTACCAAAAGTATTATATATCAAAAATGCACTATCTCTTTTTAAAAAACAAACAGCACTGGTACCAAAAGTATTATACATATATCAAAAATGCACTATCTCTTTTTAAAACAGTTTTTGTGGTCCTGAAAAGGACCGATTTGTTCGTTTTATTGATTTATTTGATTATTGATCCGCAAATTAAAATGTAATAGAGTAATTAACCACCGAAACCGTACAATGTACGACCTTGTCTCTTCAAAGCATAAACAACATCCATAGCGGTAACAGTTTTCCTTTTGGCATGTTCAGTGTAGGTGACGGCATCACGAATAACATTTTCCAAAAATACCTTTAAAACACCACGAGTTTCTTCGTAAATCAAGCCAGAAATACGTTTTACGCCACCACGACGAGCCAAACGTCTAATAGCTGGCTTAGTAATACCTTGGATATTATCACGTAATACTTTACGATGACGCTTAGCACCACCTTTTCCCAAGCCTTTGCCACCTTTACCACGACCAGTCATTTTAAATCACTTTAATTCATTGATGTTCAAAAATGTTTTGCATATGTATTATGAGAGAGTTTCAAAATACAGAGATACGCAAAACTAATCGCACAAATTTTATTTAAATATAATAGAAATAAATTTTTTTGATTGTAAAATATTTATAATAATACCGTCCAACTAAATTTTCTATTTTTTAAATTGACTTTTAAAATTTTAACTTTTAAAAATTTTTTACAAACAGTAAGAATTGGAAATTTTTAAATATTTACATTAAAAAAAATTCAATGTGAAGTGCGAGCATGTTTAGAAATTAAAATTAATAATTATATCTAAAAAAAACTCCACTAAATTCTTCGACATTTATGCTTTTATGACAATTTCGTAAAAACATTCAAATATTTTTTTTAATTTTATTACTTATCTTACACACTGTATTTGAAATAAGATCAACTCATCTACCGTACGTGTGCAACTAAATAAATGAGCGTAAAAAACAAAGGGGTGGGGCTTCTAAACAATTGTTTGCTTGAATGGACATCAATGCTTTAATTTTTATTTGACACAAACACTTCACAAATGTTCAACAAGAACTAATGAGATTTGCCCGAGAACCAACTCGTATTTATACAAATTTCAACTAAAATTCGAGAGAGAGCAAGAAATATATTACTGTACGTTTCTATCTGTGTGCGTTTTTTGGAAAACAACCACCACTGTACAATTAAACATACAAACCCATGTATTATGGCTTGGAAATTTTTCTATATAAGCCGATCACAGTCAGCGCAACGTTATTATTTGTGTTCTAACAGTGTTCAGTGTGTGTTTTAATCTTAAATAAAAGAGGAAAAAAAAGTGACTAAGTGAAAAAATGGCTCGTACTAAGCAAACTGCCCGTAAGTCGACTGGTGGCAAAGCACCACGCAAACAATTGGCTACCAAGGCTGCTCGTAAAAGTGCCCCAGCTACTGGTGGTGTTAAGAAACCTCATCGTTTTCGTCCCGGTACTGTAGCTTTGCGTGAAATTCGCCGTTATCAAAAGAGTACTGAATTGTTAATTCGTAAATTGCCATTCCAACGTTTGGTTCGTGAAATTGCCCAAGATTTCAAGACAGATTTGCGTTTCCAGAGTTCGGCTGTTATGGCTCTTCAAGAAGCCAGTGAAGCTTATTTGGTTGGTCTATTCGAAGATACAAATTTGTGTGCCATTCATGCTAAACGTGTGACCATTATGCCCAAAGATATCCAATTGGCCAGACGTATTCGTGGAGAACGTGCTTAATTAAATTGATGTGACGAAATAAATAAAAACTATAACAAATCGGTCCTTTTCAGGACCACAAATTCTTTTTCAAAAAGAGATATAATTATACACTTTCAAACAGAGGAATTTTCACTCATAGAAATACGAGCTAAAATTAATAAACAAGACCAAAACTTAACTTGCAATAAAATAAGACAGACACAACGTTTTTTCTTTTTTTTTTTTTTTTGTTTAGAGAAACACATTAAATAAGTAAAGGTACAAATAAACAAAACTTAACTTGCAATAAAAAGAGAACGGGTTTGTTTTAAGAAACACATTAAATTACTAAAGGTACATACATATTAAAATTGTGTTTTTATTAAAAATTTTATATAAAAATATTCATGGATATAACTAATTTTTAAATATGTATTCAAAGTAAAGAAACTCCTTTTACTTATGACATTGATTATTAAACCAATCTGGTTTTTTTCCTGAATTACTTTCAGAAAACAGACGTTCGAATTATGGTTAGATTTCATATTTTGTGTTTCTAAAATATTATCGTGAATTTTCAAAATCCTACATTCAATATGTGGTTGGCATGTTTATACACATTTTATCTGTTAATAGAATTACCAAAATTTTGATAGTAAAAAAATACGCTGACGTAGATTTGATTTTTTCTTTGCAGACAAAAATGTTTAATTATTACAAATATCCTATTTTACAGTTTGTACCTGAATTTTATAAAAATTAAAAAAAAAATTCAACTTTTTGCAAATTTCAAAAATAAAATTTATTTTTTAACTAAAAATCAAACTTTAATAAAAAAAAAATAGTTTAATAAACAAGTGTTAACTCTTTTTAAAAATATTTTGTGGCCCTGAAAAGGGCCTTTTATAATAATGTAAAAAAGAGGAATTCATGGGCGTTAAGTACATTATTTTAGAAAATTTACTTGGAGCTGGTGTATTTGGTTACAGCCTTTGTACCTTCACTGACGGCATGTTTGGCCAATTCACCGGGCAAAAGTAGACGAACAGCAGTTTGAATTTCACGACTGGTTATGGTGGAACGTTTATTGTATTGAGCCAAACGAGATGCTTCGGCGGCAATACGTTCAAAGATATCATTAACAAAGCTGTTCATGATACTCATAGCCTTTGAAGAAATTCCAGTATCAGGATGTACTTGCTTCAAAACTTTGTAAATGTAGATGGCATAACTTTCCTTACGCTTGCGTCTTCTAGTCTTGTCACCCTTGGTAATATTCTTCTGGGCTTTACCGGCCTTTTTTGTTGCTTTACCACTGGCTTTAGGAGGCATGCTTTCACTTTTTCACTTTTTAGATGTTTTCACTTCACAAACACTTTTAACACTGTTTACAATTTTTAAATATAAACGTCAAATGTGCGCTTTATATACCTTTTTTCTAACCACTCAATTTTCTGTCTACCTATTTTGTTATCGTTTACACAATCATCCCCTGTATGCGCAGTTGCCATACAAAAAAAGTATAAATACTCAGTGTTGTGGCGAAAAACTTAAACAGTTTTGTGTATTCAGTGCTCTAGTGAAGTGTTTAAAGTGAATAATAAAAATAAAGAAATATGTCTGGTCGTGGTAAAGGTGGTAAAGTTAAAAGCAAGGCAAAGTCTCGTTCAAATCGTGCTGGCTTGCAATTTCCCGTCGGCCGTATTCACCGTTTATTGCGTAAAGGCAATTACGCTGAACGTGTTGGTGCCGGCGCTCCAGTCTATTTAGCTGCAGTTATGGAATATTTGGCTGCTGAAGTCCTAGAATTGGCTGGTAATGCAGCTCGTGACAACAAAAAGACCAGAATTATTCCTCGTCATTTGCAATTGGCCATCCGTAATGATGAAGAATTGAACAAGCTGTTGTCTGGTGTCACCATTGCTCAAGGTGGTGTTTTGCCAAACATTCAAGCTGTACTTTTGCCCAAGAAAACAGAAAAGAAGGCTTAAGATAGTACTCGAAAAAAGAAGAAAAATACTGTATGACCATCATCGCATATCAATTGAAAATCAACAAACCGTCCTTTTCAGGACGACAAATTTATTTTTAAAAGAGAACATATTTTTGTTAACCAAACCCGAAATTTGTTATTTTTGCACAAATTTTTTTCTATTGTTGTGGATAAAAATAAGAAAAATGAAAGTTAAAATCAGCATTACAATATGGAATTTTTATTTCTGGTCATTCTTTCCCAGTCGATTTTAATCTAAGATGATTGGCATTTCTAAGAATAACTAAACATTGTTATTTTATACGAGTAAACGATGTGTTTCGTGTGTATGAATACGAAGGAATTCGTATACAAACGTACTTACGTAGATATGTAAATCAATCTGATTCCTTTACACTCAATATAGTATATATGTATATATATATATTTTTTTCTTTTAAATTACTATATGTAGGTATATTAAACAGAAATATAAAGAGGAAATAGGTATCCCTGTATAAAAATTACTTTTTTATATTGCCTACTGGACTAATTGCTATAGGTATTTCTTTTTATTTAACTTGTTTTGTGAAAATTATAAATTTATTTTTAATTTTCTTAAATAACAAAAACATACTACGTGTATGAATAAAAATGATTTTCATACCACAATTAGTGCTTGAAGGAATAAAATGCATAAACAAAACCAAACCAAACTAATGAAATTGCGTAATTTTAAAACATAAAATAATTTAAAATTCTAAATAAAACCCAAATTTAGAAATTAACAACGAACTCTTTCAAAAATATCTTTAGTGCAATAATTATTTTTGGTATGGCAAAAAAATCGATCTACTAACTAACTTCGTATATTTACGAACAAAAATATTTTCTCGGGCAAACAAAATAAAATCTAAGAACAAATAGATCTGGTACCAAAAATTCAACATCTCTTTTTAAAACGGGTTTTGTGGTCCGCTTACTACTTTTATATTATCTAGAAATTTAATTAAAAAACCAAGGACCCGAAAAGTTCTTTTTTTTATTTTTTGTGCAAGTTAAAAAAATTCTACAGTTTACAGAAAATAAAAAATTTCTAAAATAGCATTGAAAAAAAGCCGTCGAAAAAAATAAATAAAATGAAGTTTTTAAAATAAAACGTTTTCTAAAAATCTAATTTGTCTGAAGACAAATTAAATATATTTAAGCATTGTCATAAAAATTTCATTCTTCAAAACAAATTTAAATAAAATTTATGAAGAGGTTTCTGAGAATACATACTACATTTTTTTAAAAATACGTGGAATATAATTTTCTAAAAAAAAAAACAAACGTTTTAAGAAATATTTTTCAACAAAAAAAGTTTTTAAACAATTTTATTTGTTTTTGTTTACAAAAAAAAAGTTTTTGCTTCTTTTGAAACTAAAAAATTTCGTTTTCAAAGGAAGTTTTTCCTTTTTTCGTTTCTATTTAAACACAAAAACACAAAAAAATATTCCTTTATTCACACACAAAAATTTTTCATTTCAAAAATAAAATTTAGCTTTGTGTTTTCTGTTAGTAATTTCCGGTCCTTGCAAAAAACAAATGAAATTCAATTGAAATATACAAAAATAAAAAACTTTTGCATGACAAATACATAGTAGCTCTGGTATAAAAAATTTATATCCAGAAATGCACTATCTCTTTTTAAAAAACAATCAGCACTGGTACCAAAAGTATTATATATCAAAAATGCACTATCTCTTTTTAAAAAACAAACAGCACTGCACTGGTACCAAAAGTATTATATATCAAAAATGCACAATCTCTTTTTAAAACGGTTTTTGTGGTCCTGAAAAGGACCGATTTGTTCGTTTTATTGATTTATTTGATTATTGATCCGAAAATTAAAATGTAATACGAGTAATTAACCACCGAAACCGTACAATGTACGACCTTGTCTCTTCAAAGCATAAACAACATCCATAGCGGTAACAGTTTTCCTTTTGGCATGTTCAGTGTAGGTGACGGCATCACGAATAACATTTTCCAAAAATACCTTTAAAACACCACGAGTTTCTTCGTAAATCAAGCCAGAAATACGTTTTACGCCACCACGACGAGCCAAACGTCTAATAGCTGGCTTAGTAATACCTTGGATATTATCACGTAATACTTTACGATGACGCTTAGCACCACCTTTTCCCAAGCCTTTGCCACCTTTACCACGACCAGTCATTTTAAATCACTTTAATTTTTATTTGACACAAACACTTCACAAATGTTCAACAAGAACTAATGAGATTTGCCCGAGAACCAACTCGTATTTATACAAATTTCAACTAAAATTCGAGAGAGAGCAAGAAATATATTACTGTACGTTTCTATCTGTGTGCGTTTTTTGGAAAACAACCACCACTGTACAATTAAACATACAAACCCATGTATTATGGCTTGGAAATTTTTCTATATAAGCCGATCACAGTCAGCGCAACGTTATTATTTGTGTTCTAACAGTGTTCAGTGTGTGTTTTAATCTTAAATAAAAGAGGAAAAAAAAGTGACTAAGTGAAAAAAATGGCTCGTACTAAGCAAACTGCCCGTAAGTCGACTGGTGGCAAAGCACCACGCAAACAATTGGCTACCAAGGCTGCTCGTAAAAGTGCCCCAGCTACTGGTGGTGTTAAGAAACCTCATCGTTTTCGTCCCGGTACTGTAGCTTTGCGTGAAATTCGCCGTTATCAAAAGAGTACTGAATTGTTAATTCGTAAATTGCCATTCCAACGTTTGGTTCGTGAAATTGCCCAAGATTTCAAGACAGATTTGCGTTTCCAGAGTTCGGCTGTTATGGCTCTTCAAGAAGCCAGTGAAGCTTATTTGGTTGGTCTATTCGAAGATACAAATTTGTGTGCCATTCATGCTAAACGTGTGACCATTATGCCCAAAGATATCCAATTGGCCAGACGTATTCGTGGAGAACGTGCTTAATTAAATTGATGTGACGAAATAAATAAAAACTATAACAAATCGGTCCTTTTCAGGACCACAAATTCTTTTTCAAAAAGAGATATAATTATACACTTTCAAACAGAGGAATTTTCACTCATAGAAATACGAGCTAAAATTAATAAACAAGACCAAAACTTAACTTGCAATAAAATAAGACAGACACAACGTTTTTTCTTTTTTTTTTTGTTTAGAGAAACACATTAAATAAGTAAAGGTACAAATAAACAAAACTTAACTTGCAATAAAAAGAGAACGGTTTTGTTTTAAGAAACACATTAAATTACTAAAGGTACATACATATTAAAATTGTGTTTTTATTAAAAATTTTATATAAAAATATTCATGGATATAACTAATTTTTAAATATGTATTCAAAGTAAAGAAACTCCTTTTACTTATGACATTGATTATTAAACCAATCTGGTTTTTTTTCCTGAATTACTTTCAGAAAACAGACGTTCGAATTATGGTTAGATTTCATATTTTGTGTTTCTAAAATATTATCGTGAATTTTCAAAATCCTACATTCAATATGTGGTTGGCATGTTTATACACATTTTATCTGTTAATAGAATTACCAAAATTTTGATAGTAAAAAAAAACGCTGACGTAGATTTGATTTTTTCTTTGCAGACAAAAATGTTTAATTATTACAAATATCCTATTTTACAGTTTGTACCTGAATTTTATAAAAATTAAAAAAAAAATTCAACTTTTTGCAAATTTCAAAAATAAAATTTATTTTTTAACTAAAAATCAAACTTTAATAAAAAAAAAATAGTTTAATAAACAAGTGTTAACTCTTTTTAAAAATATTTTGTGGCCCTGAAAAGGGCCTTTTATAAGAATGTAAAAAAGAGGAATTCATGGGCGTTGAGTACATTTTTTTAGAAAATTTACTTGGAGCTGGTGTATTTGGTTACAGCCTTTGTACCTTCACTGACGGCATGTTTGGCCAATTCACCGGGCAAAAGTAGACGAACAGCAGTTTGAATTTCACGACTGGTTATGGTGGAACGTTTATTGTATTGAGCCAAACGAGATGCTTCGGCGGCAATACGTTCAAAGATATCATTAACAAAGCTGTTCATGATACTCATAGCCTTTGAAGAAATTCCAGTATCAGGATGTACTTGCTTCAAAACTTTGTAAATGTAGATGGCATAACTTTCCTTACGCTTGCGTCTTCTAGTCTTGTCACCCTTGGTAATATTCTTCTGGGCTTTACCGGCCTTTTTTGTTGCTTTACCACTGGCTTTAGGAGGCATGCTTTCACTTTTTCACTTTTTAGATGTTTTCACTTCACAAACACTTTTAACACTGTTTACAATTTTTAAATATAAACGTCAAATGTGCGCTTTATATACCTTTTTTCTAACCACTCAGTTTTCTGTCTACCTATTTTGTTATCGTTTACACAATCATCCCCTGTATGCGCAGTTGCCATACAAAAAAAGTATAAATACTCAGTGTTGTGGCGAAAAACTTAAACAGTTTTGTGTATTCAGTGCTCTAGTGAAGTGTTTTAAGTGAATAATAAAAATAAAGAAATATGTCTGGTCGTGGTAAAGGTGGTAAAGTTAAAAGCAAGGCAAAGTCTCGTTCAAATCGTGCTGGCTTGCAATTTCCCGTCGGCCGTATTCACCGTTTATTGCGTAAAGGCAATTACGCTGAACGTGTTGGTGCCGGCGCTCCAGTCTATTTAGCTGCAGTTATGGAATATTTGGCTGCTGAAGTTCTAGAATTGGCTGGTAATGCAGCTCGTGACAACAAAAAGACCAGAATTATTCCTCGTCATTTGCAATTGGCCATCCGTAATGATGAAGAATTGAACAAGCTGTTGTCTGGTGTCACCATTGCTCAAGGTGGTGTTTTACCAAACATTCAAGCTGTACTTTTGCCCAAGAAAACAGAAAAGAAGGCTTAAGATATTACTCGAAAAAAGAAGAAAAATACTGTATGACCATCATCGCATATCAATTGAAAATCAACAAACCGTCCTTTTCAGGACGACAAATTTATTTTTAAAAGAGAACATATTTTTGTTAACCAAACCCGAAATTTGTTATTTTTGTTGCTACAAAATATTGAATTTTTGCACAAATTTTTTTCTATTGTTGTGGATGAAAATAAGAAAAATATGAAAGTTAAAATCAGCATTACAATATGGAATTTTTATTTCTGGTCATTCTTTCACAGTCGATTTTAATCTAAGATGATTGGCATTTCTAAGAATAACTAAACATTGTTATTTTATACGAGTAAACGATGTGTTTCGTGTGTATGAATACGAAGGAATTCGTATACAAACGTACTTACGTAGATATGTAAATCAATCTGATTCCTTTACACTCAATATAGTATATATGTATATATATATTTTTTTTTCTTTTAAATTACTATATGTAGGTATATTAAACAGAAATATAAAGAGGAAATAGGTATCCCTGTATAAAAATTACTTTTTTATATTGCCTACTGGACTAATTGCTATAGGTATTTCTTTTTATTTAACTTGTTTAAAATAAAACAGCATAGGTACATTTTTTATTAATAATTATCTAAGCCAAAACTAAGCATTTTCCATAAAAAAATATAAATTTGTATAAATAAAACACCGTTGGCTAAACACTCTTTCTTTGATACAGACAATCAAAGCAACAAGACAATGATCTTGTTGTTATTGTATTTTTCTACGAAGCCAGAATTTACTTCGTGTTTACATCGTCTAAGGAATTGGTATGTATGCACATTTTGTTTTTGCATTAGTTGCCTACATACTTCTTTTATTTTTCAACGTTTTATTGTGTGTAAATTTGTTTGTGTTTCTTTACGATTGTACCTAGCAAGCTGGTTTTCATTTAGTTTATTAGTTATTTTGGCAGATTGGAAAAATTTTACTTTTTACTTAAGTTTTATTTCAATATTTAATTTTATAAGACGTTAAAGAATTTATGAAAAGAAAATTTTATAGAAATAATTGAAGTTAATTTTATTTTGAGTTACAAAAATACGTACATACCTATGTATGTATTTATTTATACAATTTTGTTCAATTATTTAATGAAAAATATGTATGTTTATGTTATTTTAAATTAAAATAAAGAAAAATTTATATACAGAATATTTTTGTATTTAAATACTTTTTTACAGCTACTGACACAATAACGTACCTATTTCAAAATGTCTCCCTTATTTTGAGTTTTTATTAAACATACATACATACATACATACATATATAGGTATGTATAGGTATGTCCATAAATTTAATTTTCTTAACAGCTGCTTAAAATTTCTTATCCATTTTAATTTTCACTTGAAAAAAAGACATTCGTTTTATACCTAATCATCCCTTTTACACAAACAAAATCCGTTTATTACGTTTACTCAAACATTGGTATATTTATTGTTGTTATTATATATACATACATACATACATATATTCTTAATTGCAAATTCCCTGTATGTACCGAAGACTTAATATGTAACATTTTGTCCGCTTTATAGCATATGTTTTTGCTGTTCTTGTTAGAAACTTAAAAAATGTGAAGATTATTTCTATACTTAATGTAAATCAAGAAGAAGAAGAAAAGTGTACGAAACTATTTTTATTAACAAAAATATATAATTTGTTGTCTTTTAACAATTTCTGAACAAATGTGCATATAAATTTAACAACAAAATATACCTATTTAATGTACATAAGTACATTTAAGATATTTTATTTAAAAAAAAGGTAAAGAAAATTATAAATAATTGAAATTTAGCTCATAGAATAAATTCGAAAAATAAAAAATGTTTAAAATAATATAAAGTAACATTCGAAAGAAAATAATTCCCAGTTTCTATTTGTGAAAATTATAAATTTATTTTTAATTTTCTTAAATAACAAAAACATACTACGTGTATGAATAAAAATGATTTTCATACCACAATTAGTGCTTGAAGAAATAAAATGCATAAACAAAACCAAACCAAACTAATGAAATTGCGTAATTTTAAAACATAAAATAATTTAAAATTCTAAATAAAACCCAAATTTAGAAATTAACAACGAACTCTTTCAAAAATATCTTTAGTGCAATAATTATTTTTGGTATGGCAAAAAAATCGATCTACTAACTAACTTCGTATATTTACGAACAAAAATATTTTCTCGGGCAAACAAAATAAAATCTAAGAACAAATAGATCTGGTACCAAAAATTCAACATCTCTTTTTAAAACGGGTTTTGTGGTCCGCTTACTACTTTTATATTATCTAGAAATTTAATTAAAAAACCAAGGACCCGAAAAGTTCTTTTTTTTATTTTTTGTGCAAGTTAAAAAAATTCTACAGTTTACAGAAAATAAAAAATTTCTAAAATAGCATTGAAAAAAAGCCGTCGAAAAAAATAAATAAAATGAAGTTTTTAAAATAAAACGTTTTCTAAAAATCTAATTTGTCTGAAGACAAATTAAATATATTTAAGCATTGTCATAAAAATTTCATTCTTCAAAACAAATTTAAATAAAATTTATGAAGAGGTTTCTGAGAATACATACTACATTTTTTTAAAAATACGTGGAATATAATTTTCTAAAAAAAAAAAAACAAACGTTTTAAGAAATATTTTTCAACAAAAAAAGTTTTTAAACAATTTTATTTGTTTTTGTTTACAAAAAAAAAAGTTTTTGCTTCTTTTGAAACTAAAAAATTTCGTTTTCAAAGGAAGTTTTTCCTTTTTTCGTTTCTATTTAAACACAAAAACACAAAAAAATATTCCTTTATTCACACACAAAAATTTTTTATTTCAAAAATAAAATTTAGCTTTGTGTTTTCTGTTAGTAATTTCCGGTCCTTGCAAAAAACAAATGAAATTCAATTGAAATATACAAAAATAAAAAACTTTTGCATGACAAATACATAGTAGCTCTGGTATAAAAAATTTATATCCAGAAATGCACTATCTCTTTTTAAAAAACAATCAGCACTGGTACCAAAAGTATTATATATCAAAAATGCACTATCTCTTTTTAAAAAACAAACAGCACTGCACTGGTACCAAAAGTATTATATATCAAAAATGCACAATCTCTTTTTAAAACGGTTTTTGTGGTCCTGAAAAGGACCGATTTGTTCGTTTTATTGATTTATTTGATTATTGATCCGAAAATTAAAATGTAATACGAGTAATTAACCACCGAAACCGTACAATGTACGACCTTGTCTCTTCAAAGCATAAACAACATCCATAGCGGTAACAGTTTTCCTTTTGGCATGTTCAGTGTAGGTGACGGCATCACGAATAACATTTTCCAAAAATACCTTTAAAACACCACGAGTTTCTTCGTAAATCAAGCCAGAAATACGTTTTACACCACCACGACGAGCCAAACGTCTAATAGCTGGCTTAGTAATACCTTGGATATTATCACGTAATACTTTACGATGACGCTTAGCACCACCTTTTCCCAAGCCTTTGCCACCTTTGCCACGACCAGTCATTTTAAATCACTTTAATTTTTATTTAACACAAACACTTCACAAATGTTCAACAAGAACTAATGAGATTTGCCCGAGAACCAACTCGTATTTATACAAATTTCAACTAAAATTCGAGAGAGAGCAAGAAATATATTACTGTACGTTTCTATCTGTGTGCGTTTTTTGGAAAACAACCACCACTGTACAATTAAACATACAAACCCATGTATTATGGCTTGGAAATTTTTCTATATAAGCCGATCACAGTCAGCGCAACGTTATTATTTGTGTTCTAACAGTGTTCAGTGTGTGTTTTAATCTTAAATAAAAGAGGAAAAAAAAGTGACTAAGTGAAAAAATGGCTCGTACTAAGCAAACTGCCCGTAAGTCGACTGGTGGCAAAGCACCACGCAAACAATTGGCTACCAAGGCTGCTCGTAAAAGTGCCCCAGCTACTGGTGGTGTTAAGAAACCTCATCGTTTTCGTCCCGGTACTGTAGCTTTGCGTGAAATTCGCCGTTATCAAAAGAGTACTGAATTGTTAATTCGTAAATTGCCATTCCAACGTTTGGTTCGTGAAATTGCCCAAGATTTCAAGACAGATTTGCGTTTCCAGAGTTCGGCTGTTATGGCTCTTCAAGAAGCCAGTGAAGCTTATTTGGTTGGTCTATTCGAAGATACAAATTTGTGTGCCATTCATGCTAAACGTGTGACCATTATGCCCAAAGATATCCAATTGGCCAGACGTATTCGTGGAGAACGTGCTTAATTAAATTGATGTGACGAAATAAATAAAAACTATAACAAATCGGTCCTTTTCAGGACCACAAATTCTTTTTCAAAAAGAGATATAATTATACACTTTCAAACAGAGGAATTTTCACTCATAGAAATACGAGCTAAAATTAATAAACAAGACCAAAACTTAACTTGCAATAAAATAAGACAGACACAACGTTTTTTCTTTTTTTTTTTTTTTTGTTTAGAGAAACACATTAAATAAGTAAAGGTACAAATAAACAAAACTTAACTTGCAATAAAAAGAGAACGGTTTTGTTTTAAGAAACACATTAAATTACTAAAGGTACATACATATTAAAATTGTGTTTTTATTAAAAATTTTATATAAAAATATTCATGGATATAACTAATTTTTAAATATGTATTCAAAGTAAAGAAACTCCTTTTACTTATGACATTGATTATTAAACCAATCTGGTTTTTTTCCTGAATTACTTTCAGAAAACAGACGTTCGAATTATGGTTAGATTTCATATTTTGTGTTTCTAAAATATTATCGTGAATTTTCAAAATCCTACATTCAATATGTGGTTGGCATGTTTATACACATTTTATCTGTTAATAGAATTACCAAAATTTTGATAGTAAAAAAAAACGTTGACGTAGATTTGATTTTTTCTTTGCAGACAAAAATGTTTAATTATTACAAATATCCTATTTTAGTTTGTACCTGAATTTTATAAAAATTAAAAAAAAATTCAACTTTTTGCAAATTTCAAAAATAAAATTTATTTTTTAACTAAAAATCAAACTTTAATAAAAAAAAAATAGTTTAATAAACAAGTGTTAACTCTTTTTAAAAATATTTTGTGGCCCTGAAAAGGGCCTTTTATAAGAATGTAAAAAAGAGGAATTCATGGGCGTTGAGTACATTTTTTTAGAAAATTTACTTGGAGCTGGTGTATTTGGTTACAGCCTTTGTACCTTCACTGACGGCATGTTTGGCCAATTCACCGGGCAAAAGTAGACGAACAGCAGTTTGAATTTCACGACTGGTTATGGTGGAACGTTTATTGTATTGAGCCAAACGAGATGCTTCGGCGGCAATACGTTCAAAGATATCATTAACAAAGCTGTTCATGATACTCATAGCCTTTGAAGAAATTCCAGTATCAGGATGTACTTGCTTCAAAACTTTGTAAATGTAGATGGCATAACTTTCCTTACGCTTGCGTCTTCTAGTCTTGTCACCCTTGGTAATATTCTTCTGGGCTTTACCGGCCTTTTTTGTTGCTTTACCACTGGCTTTAGGAGGCATGCTTTCACTTTTTCACTTTTTAGATGTTTTCACTTCACAAACACTTTTAACACTGTTTACAATTTTTAAATATAAACAATTCAATTCAATTCAATTCATTTTATTTATCCATATTATTATTACATTTAATCAAAACTTATTTCTAGTCTTAATACTATTTGTTTTACTTAGTCTATTCCTTACATACTGAGTATTTTTCAAGGACTTTCAAAATAATACATTTATGTAGCTTTGCCACATCCATTTCAAATTCTTTTAACATTTTAAGTATATTCCACAAAAAAGGATAAAAAAGGAGTCATTTTAATTTTTTTCTTCTACAAACTAAAAATAAAACTTAAAACTAAAAAAAGAAACTAAAAACAGACAAAACTTACAAGCTACGGTTCTAAAAACTAAAGATAGAAAATAAAAAATATATATACAAAAGAAGACTATTGATCAGTAATATATACTGTATCAGTGATATTCAGAGTATTTATCCTCCTGTGGTAAAATAGAAGGTCTGCATTATTAAAGAGGAGGCCAGCCTCCATAAGGGTTAACAAATCTACCGGAGAAAGACACCTTGAGCCCTGGACGGTCTCAAGGTCCCGAATATTGTCAAAGCATTGCCTGATCAAAACGTTCTCTAAAGAACGCGCCCTTTCCAAAAACTTAACAGCGTTACCAATGGCAAACACGTCAATCCTACAGAAATCAGTCGCCCCATAAATAGACCTACACGAAGGCCTACGGACCACTCCATCAGGTCCCAACCGAGGTCTCAATCCCAGACAGGCAACCAAGACCTTACGTTCCCATACCCTAAGCCTCTCCATTTGGGATGAAGAGATTCCAAACCAAGCCGGAAAAGCATAGCCTATGAGAGGCCTTATTACCTGACGATACAAAAGCAGTCTTATCCTCCGATCAAGACCCCCCTTTCGCCGCAAAATACCCTGATACGCAGAGTATATTCTCTTAGTCCTCCCAATTACATCGTCAATGTGGCGATAGAATTCAAAATTCTCGTGGAAAACAACACCCAGGTACCTCATACGATCCGATGTCCCTATCATACGCCCATGTATCTTCAAGCAAGGAACAATCTTCCTACAGTTCGGAAAGATGTACTTGCGCCTCCCCTTAAACATCATAGCCACCGTTTTACCCAGGTTCAAATTAAGGCCCCATTTGGAAAAATATTCCCCCAGTTTACCCAAGTAAACGTTAAGACGGTTATTAACAGCCGCCGCCCCGGCCCCCGAAGAAGCCACAAGTATATCGTCCGCGTACACCAAAAGTAGATCGCCCCTAGGCGGCTGCGGAATGTCAGAAATAAATATGTTGTACAACACCGGGCCAAGCAATGAACCCTGCGGTACACCTGCCGAAATAGGGCCATCATCAGAGAAAGCATCCCCCACTCGCACTCTAAACCTCCGGTCCTCAAAGAAGCTGGCAATCATCCGGCATATGGTAGTCCCAAACCCCATGCTCATCATCTTGTATACTATACCTTCCTGCCAGACTGTGTCAAAAGCCTTAGCAAAATCCAAGCTCACTGCCATCGTCGGGCATCTATTATTCAAGCCTCTTGACACAAAGTCAGTCAGAACCATCAGTGCATGGGAGGTGGAAAGACCACTGCGGAATCCAAATTGGAAGTCTTTCAAAACGTCATTGTCCTCGATTACCCTGTTTATCCCAGATAGAATAAAATATTCGAATAGTTTGCCAAAGGCCGATAAGAGCGAAATTGGTCGGTAGTTTCCAGGGTCCTTAGCATCCGTTCCAGCCTTATAAATGGGTATGACCATCGCCGTCCTCCAAGCCCTTGGAAAATAGCCAACATTAAAACAGTGATTAAAAAGCACCGACAAATATTCCCAAGCAACAGCGTCAGTCTTCCTCAGCACGAAGTCAGGCACACCATCGATGCCACTAGATCTCTTATTAGATCTCCTTTTCAACGCCTCCCCTACCGACACAGGGCTAACAAACCCCAGTCCAGCACGATCCCCGTCAGTGAAATTCGAACCCCCATCAGCACGATATTCCACGCCAAATGTTGTCAAAGGTGTCGTCCTGTCCAGCGACGACACAACGTCCCCCACCATAGTCCGAAATACGTTCGCATTCCGTCCTGTTCCCTGCACCCGAAAAAAAGATCGCGAGAGCAGATGTGCCTTCCCAATGTCATCCGTAACGGTAGAACCAGCCGGCCCCATTAACCCCCGAACCACAGGGCGAGAACCAATGCCCGCCGCAGATTTCACCCTCCTAAATGTCCTGTTATCGACCCGTATCCTACCCAAGAACTCAGTCCATTGGTCACGTTCAAAAACAGCAACAGCACCCTGTATAATCCTGTCAATATTGCGCACCTCAGCCCTTAAAATATTACATCTCCCCGGATCACCACATCTCTGAAGCGTACGTCGAAGTCTCTTCTTGTGGCCAATAAAGTTAAGTATATTCGCCGGGAGTTTCAGCATTCCCCTACTCCTCAAAACCATTCTCGGGATCGAATAGTCAATGGCATCGCGAAAGGCCACTTCCATAGACTCTACACACTCATCAATCTCCTCCCTCGTGGCGTTCCCATCAAGTGGCAATCTACTCCCTGAAAGATTCCCTGATAATCTTGCCCTAAACTTCCGCACATCAATCCGGTCGTAGTCATATCGAACCACGCGTTCATTAGCCACCAAATCACCAGTACGGAAGACGAATTCCACCGCCCTATGGTCAGATTCATAGTCCAACGTCCGAAGACCACCCCCATCCGATGGAGTTATTTCAACCGTTGTCATAATTAAGTCTATGTACGAAGATAATACCGGATTGATCCGCGTCGGCCCATCAGTTCGGCGAATATCTAAGTCAGGATCAGTCATCAGGAAATCGCACAGGTTGCGGCCACTTACATTCGTATAGGGATCCCCCCAACACGGGTGTCTAGCATTAAGGTCAGCCCCAATCACCATACAGGAACTCCTAGCAAGTCCCTGAATAGCGTCAAAGAATTCACACTGAAAAATATCACCCGGCCTCAAATACATTGAGACCGCAATAATGTCAGCAGCGTTTACCCTCCGTATCCTCACAGCAGTGCTCTCAACAATACCCGTATCGATGACAATCTCCTCAACACAATAAGTGTCCCTTACCAGAACCGCCGTACCACCACCACGCCCGTTCTGCCTGTCACGTCTAAATAGCGAGTATCCCGTAAAACCCAGTCTATGCTGAGAACCAAGCCTGGTCTCAGCCAACAATAGTATGTCCGGTTTATGTTTCAATAGAAACAAATTCAAAAAGTGTCTCCTATGTTTAGAAACAATTGAATTGGCATTAACAAATATAGACTTCAGTGTATTATCCATCATGTTTAAGTGTGATTAGCAAACCAAGGAGAGCACGCGATCTGTCCTCGTCATTACCAAGTTCCCGATACTGCTTCGCAAAACCACCAATCTTACCCAAACATTGAAGTAAACCTCCTCCAAAGAACCGTCTACAGTCCTTCTCAATCAGGTCAAACTGACCCATCGCCATACCCATTGACACACCAGAATTCCCCGGACCAGAGGACACAGTGCGGGCAGATGGTCCATCGCCAACTATAGCCGCACCAGCAGCCGCTGCGTATGAGACCCCAGTCCTAACCTTACTCTCAATAGAATTAAATTCGCGAGCTCCTCTTCCCGACGCCCTTTTCGATGCAAGTTTACTCACAAGTTCGATCCTACGTGGGCACTCCCTTGAGCTAGCCACATGTCCCTCAACCCCACAATTAATGCACCTCACCGGCAAACCTACTCTCCTAGTTACCTGCCCAGTCACAGGATCAGTAAAAAAGGTCTCATCCGTGTTCTCGCCCCGAGAAGGAATTTTACAACCTCCCGGCGCGTGAGACCCCCCACACTTCACACATCTATAAGGCATTCGGCAGTTGGAAGACACATGGCCAAAGCGCTGGCAATTAAAACACTGTGTCACACCGTTCCTAACGAACTTCCTAATGCTGACCTTGCAGCGCAATATATACCTAATATCATAAAACTTTACAATATCAGAGTCCCTTGCCAGTCTAACAACCCACTTATCACGTCCCAGCTTAGACATGGTCAAAATATTCAAATTAACCTGAAGACCGCCCAGGTACTCAATTATCTCCGATGACTCAAAAGAGTCCGGTAGTCCCTCAATCACCATCGTAAATGGCCGTTGGCCCTTTGGTGTATACGTATAAAACTCAACTTTCTGTTCATCCAGAAAGCGTTTGACCTTTTCAAAATCCTCTAATGTGCAGACCCCTATGTTACTCACATTTTTACCTAATATTTTAATAGTATAATTCTTATGTCCTAATAAGTTATCAATACCATTCATTATATTTTTTATATTAATACTATATGTTGTAATAATAGGAACAGACTTACGTCCTTTTCCCCTTTGTGATGCTGGTGATGGGTTGTTGCCTACTGCTTTCGCCGCAACCTTGTCCTTCTTCACCTTCAACTCTTCATTTTTCTTGGCATTTTTTCCAGCATTACCGGAATGGCTGGCCTTTACTGCTACCCTCTCTTGGCTAATAACTGCTTCAGACTGCTTACTTGCCGCTAATTCCTCAGCAACTTTGGCAGCACGCTGGCTTCCACTTGGCTTTTGCACATCATGCGGGATCACCTCAGCTTTAGGTGACGTCAATACCTCATCAATTGCCATTTCGCTCTCACTATCGCTTTCGCTTTCAGAGCTGGCCTCTTCTAGTTTGCAAAGAAGTTCTTCAACCGTCTTCGTTAGCTTTTCATTTTCCTCCATGATTATACTGAGCTTTTGCTTTAAAATGTCATTTTCACTTCGTATTTCCTCTAGTGAGGTTGCTATGCGGGGCCTTTTGCCCGGATTCGGACTAGTGTCCTCCTCCATATTTTAAATAATTATTACGTAAGGGGCAGTATCTATCTGCATTGAGAGCAGAATCATCGAAATGTACCCAATCTATATTCTTTTTGATTAACAGTTGTTTTCTTTAACTTTGTTTATTTTGTTTTTGTATTTTTCTTTAATTTTGGCTTTAATATAAAAGTCCAGAAAAACACTCTTTCAAGCTTTACTTGGCTTTTCAATGTATTTTCAACACCTTAGTGTAATTTTTATATTATCAACTATTTTCCAGTGTCCTATCACATAAGTTGATTTATTGCCTCCTATGCGAATTTCAAAATTCCATAGGACTACACAATAAAAGTTTTTATTTTCAACAAAAATGAATATAAATTCAATTAAATTTATTAAAACACTTTTCCACTTTCCGTATTTAGATGTTTTCACTTCACAAACACTTTTAACACCAATCTTATGATTTAAATATAAACGTCAAATGTGCGCTTTATATACCTTTTTTCTAACCACTCAGTTTTCTGTCTACCTATTTTGTTATCGTTTACACAATCATCCCCTGTATGCGCAGTTGCCATACAAAAAAAGTATAAATACTCAGTGTTGTGGCGAAAAACTTAAACAGTTTTGTGTATTCAGTGCTCTAGTGAAGTGTTTTAAGTGAATAATAAAAATAAAGAAATATGTCTGGTCGTGGTAAAGGTGGTAAAGTTAAAAGCAAGGCAAAGTCTCGTTCAAATCGTGCTGGCTTGCAATTTCCCGTCGGCCGTATTCACCGTTTATTGCGTAAAGGCAATTACGCTGAACGTGTTGGTGCCGGCGCTCCAGTCTATTTAGCTGCAGTTATGGAATATTTGGCTGCTGAAGTTCTAGAATTGGCTGGTAATGCAGCTCGTGACAACAAAAAGACCAGAATTATTCCTCGTCATTTGCAATTGGCCATCCGTAATGATGAAGAATTGAACAAGCTGTTGTCTGGTGTCACCATTGCTCAAGGTGGTGTTTTGCCAAACATTCAAGCTGTACTTTTGCCCAAGAAAACAGAAAAGAAGGCTTAAGATATTACTCGAAAAAAGAAGAAAATACTGTATGACCATCATCGCATATCAATTGAAAATCAACAAACCGTCCTTTTCAGGACGACAAATTTATTTTTAAAAGAGAACATATTTTTGTTAACCAAACCCGAAATTTGTTATTTTTGTTGCTACAAAATATTGAATTTTTGCACAAATTTTTTTCTATTGTTGTGGATGAAAATAAGAAAAATATGAAAGTTAAAATCAGCATTACAATATGGAATTTTTATTTCTGGTCATTCTTTCACAGTCGATTTTAATCTAAGATGATTGGCATTTCTAAGAATAACTAAACATTGTTATTTTATACGAGTAAACGATGTGTTTCGTGTGTATGAATACGAAGGAATTCGTATACAAACGTACTTACGTAGATATGTAAATCAATCTGATTCCTTTACACTCAATATAGTATATATGTATATATATATATTTTTTTCTTTTAAATTACTATATGTAGGTATATTAAACAGAAATATAAAGAGGAAATAGGTATCCCTGTATAAAAATTACTTTTTTATATTGCCTACTGGACTAATTGCTATAGGTATTTCTTTTTATTTAACTTGTTTAAAATAAAACAGCATAGGTACATTTTTTATTAATAATTATCTAAGCCAAAACTAAGCATTTTCCATAAAAAAATATAAATTTTTATAAATAAAACACCGTTGGCTAAACACTCTTTCTTTGATACAGACAATCAAAGCAACAAAACAATGATCTTGTTGTTATTGTATTTTTCTACGAAGCCAGAATTTACTTCGTGTTTACATCGTCAAAGGAATTGGTACACATTTTGTTTTTGCATTAGTTGCCTACATACTTCTTTTATTTTTCAACGTTTTATTGTGTGTAAATTTGTTTGTGTTTCTTTACGATTGTACCTAGCAAGCTGGTTTTCATTTAGTTTATTAGTTATTTTGGCAGATTGGAAAAATTTGACATTTAACTTGAGTTTTATTTCAAAATTTTAATATTTAATTTTATAAGGCGTTAAAGAATTTATAAAAAGAAAATTTTATAGAAATAATTAAAGTTAATTTTATTTTGAGTTACAAAAATACGTACATACCTATGTATGTATTTATTTATACAATTTTGTTCAATTATTTAATGAAAAATATGTATGTTTACATATGTTATTTTAAATTAAAATAAAGAAAAATTTATATACAGAATATTTTTGTATTTAAATACTTTTTTACAGCTACTGACACAATAACGTACCTATTTCAAAATGTCTCCCTTATTTTGAGTTTTTATTAAACATACATACATACATACATACATATATAGGTATGTATAGGTATGTCCATAAATTTAATTTTCTTAACAGCTGCTTAAAATTTCTTATCCATTTTAATTTTCACTTGAAAAAAAGACATTCGTTTTATACCTAATCATCCCTTTTACACAAACAAAATCCGTTTATTACGTTTACTCATTTAAACATTGGTATATTTATTGTTGTTATTATATATACATACATACATACATATATTCTTAATTGCAAATTCCCTGTATGTACCGAAGACTTAATATGTAACATTTTGTCCGCTTTATAGCATATGTTTTTGCTGTTCTTGTTAGAAACTTAAAAAATGTGAAGATTATTTCTATACTTAATGTAAATCAAGAAGAAGAAGAAAAGTGTACGAAACTATTTTTATTAACAAAAATATATAATTTGTTGTCTTTTAACAATTTCTGAACAAATGTGCATATAAATTTAACAACAAAATATACCTATTTAATGTACATAAGTACATTTAAGATATTTTATTTAAAAAAAAGGTAAAGAAAATTATAAATAATTGAAATTTAGCTCATAGAATAAATTCGAAAAATAAAAAATGTTTAAAATAATATAAAGTAACATTCGAAAGAAAATAATTCCCAGTTTCTATTTGTGAAAATTATAAATTTATTTTTAATTTTCTTAAATAACAAAAACATACTACGTGTATGAATAAAAATGATTTTCATACCACAATTAGTGCTTGAAGAAATAAAATGCATAAACAAAACCAAACCAAACTAATGAAATTGCGTAATTTTAAAACATAAAATAATTTAAAATTCTAAATAAAACCCAAATTTAGAAATTAACAACGAACTCTTTCAAAAATATCTTTAGTGCAATAATTATTTTTGGTATGGCAAAAAAATCGATCTACTAACTAACTTCGTATATTTACGAACAAAAATATTTTCTCGGGCAAACAAAATAAAATCTAAGAACAAATAGATCTGGTACCAAAAATTCAACATCTCTTTTTAAAACGGGTTTTGTGGTCCGCTTACTACTTTTATATTATCTAGAAATTTAATTAAAAAACCAAGGACCCGAAAAGTTCTTTTTTTTATTTTTTGTGCAAGTTAAAAAAATTCTACAGTTTACAGAAAATAAAAAATTTCTAAAATAGCATTGAAAAAAAGCCGTCGAAAAAAATAAATAAAATGAAGTTTTTAAAATAAAACGTTTTCTAAAAATCTAATTTGTCTGAAGACAAATTAAATATATTTAAGCATTGTCATAAAAATTTCATTCTTCAAAACAAATTTAAATAAAATTTATGAAGAGGTTTCTGAGAATACATACTACATTTTTTTAAAAATACGTGGAATATAATTTTCTAAAAAAAAAAAAACAAACGTTTTAAGAAATATTTTTCAACAAAAAAAGTTTTTAAACAATTTTATTTGTTTTTGTTTACAAAAAAAAAAGTTTTTGCTTCTTTTGAAACTAAAAAATTTCGTTTTCAAAGGAAGTTTTTCCTTTTTTCGTTTCTATTTAAACACAAAAACACAAAAAAATATTCCTTTATTCACACACAAAAATTTTTTATTTCAAAAATAAAATTTAGCTTTGTGTTTTCTGTTAGTAATTTCCGGTCCTTGCAAAAAACAAATGAAATTCAATTGAAATATACAAAAATAAAAAACTTTTGCATGACAAATACATAGTAGCTCTGGTATAAAAAATTTATATCCAGAAATGCACTATCTCTTTTTAAAAAACAATCAGCACTGGTACCAAAAGTATTATATATCAAAAATGCACTATCTCTTTTTAAAAAACAAACAGCACTGCACTGGTACCAAAAGTATTATATATCAAAAATGCACAATCTCTTTTTAAAACGGTTTTTGTGGTCCTGAAAAGGACCGATTTGTTCGTTTTATTGATTTATTTGATTATTGATCCGAAAATTAAAATGTAATACGAGTAATTAACCACCGAAACCGTACAATGTACGACCTTGTCTCTTCAAAGCATAAACAACATCCATAGCGGTAACAGTTTTCCTTTTGGCATGTTCAGTGTAGGTGACGGCATCACGAATAACATTTTCCAAAAATACCTTTAAAACACCACGAGTTTCTTCGTAAATCAAGCCAGAAATACGTTTTACACCACCACGACGAGCCAAACGTCTAATAGCTGGCTTAGTAATACCTTGGATATTATCACGTAATACTTTACGATGACGCTTAGCACCACCTTTTCCCAAGCCTTTGCCACCTTTGCCACGACCAGTCATTTTAAATCACTTTAATTTTTATTTAACACAAACACTTCACAAATGTTCAACAAGAACTAATGAGATTTGCCCGAGAACCAACTCGTATTTATACAAATTTCAACTAAAATTCGAGAGAGAGCAAGAAATATATTACTGTACGTTTCTATCTGTGTGCGTTTTTTGGAAAACAACCACCACTGTACAATTAAACATACAAACCCATGTATTATGGCTTGGAAATTTTTCTATATAAGCCGATCACAGTCAGCGCAACGTTATTATTTGTGTTCTAACAGTGTTCAGTGTGTGTTTTAATCTTAAATAAAAGAGGAAAAAAAAGTGACTAAGTGAAAAAATGGCTCGTACTAAGCAAACTGCCCGTAAGTCGACTGGTGGCAAAGCACCACGCAAACAATTGGCTACCAAGGCTGCTCGTAAAAGTGCCCCAGCTACTGGTGGTGTTAAGAAACCTCATCGTTTTCGTCCCGGTACTGTAGCTTTGCGTGAAATTCGCCGTTATCAAAAGAGTACTGAATTGTTAATTCGTAAATTGCCATTCCAACGTTTGGTTCGTGAAATTGCCCAAGATTTCAAGACAGATTTGCGTTTCCAGAGTTCGGCTGTTATGGCTCTTCAAGAAGCCAGTGAAGCTTATTTGGTTGGTCTATTCGAAGATACAAATTTGTGTGCCATTCATGCTAAACGTGTGACCATTATGCCCAAAGATATCCAATTGGCCAGACGTATTCGTGGAGAACGTGCTTAATTAAATTGATGTGACGAAATAAATAAAAACTATAACAAATCGGTCCTTTTCAGGACCACAAATTCTTTTTCAAAAAGAGATATAATTATACACTTTCAAACAGAGGAATTTTCACTCATAGAAATACGAGCTAAAATTAATAAACAAGACCAAAACTTAACTTGCAATAAAATAAGACAGACACAACGTTTTTTCTTTTTTTTTTTTTTTTGTTTAGAGAAACACATTAAATAAGTAAAGGTACAAATAAACAAAACTTAACTTGCAATAAAAAGAGAACGGTTTTGTTTTAAGAAACACATTAAATTACTAAAGGTACATACATATTAAAATTGTGTTTTTATTAAAAATTTTATATAAAAATATTCATGGATATAACTAATTTTTAAATATGTATTCAAAGTAAAGAAACTCCTTTTACTTATGACATTGATTATTAAACCAATCTGGTTTTTTTCCTGAATTACTTTCAGAAAACAGACGTTCGAATTATGGTTAGATTTCATATTTTGTGTTTCTAAAATATTATCGTGAATTTTCAAAATCCTACATTCAATATGTGGTTGGCATGTTTATACACATTTTATCTGTTAATAGAATTACCAAAATTTTGATAGTAAAAAAAAACGTTGACGTAGATTTGATTTTTTCTTTGCAGACAAAAATGTTTAATTATTACAAATATCCTATTTTAGTTTGTACCTGAATTTTATAAAAATTAAAAAAAAATTCAACTTTTTGCAAATTTCAAAAATAAAATTTATTTTTTAACTAAAAATCAAACTTTAATAAAAAAAAAATAGTTTAATAAACAAGTGTTAACTCTTTTTAAAAATATTTTGTGGCCCTGAAAAGGGCCTTTTATAAGAATGTAAAAAAGAGGAATTCATGGGCGTTGAGTACATTTTTTTAGAAAATTTACTTGGAGCTGGTGTATTTGGTTACAGCCTTTGTACCTTCACTGACGGCATGTTTGGCCAATTCACCGGGCAAAAGTAGACGAACAGCAGTTTGAATTTCACGACTGGTTATGGTGGAACGTTTATTGTATTGAGCCAAACGAGATGCTTCGGCGGCAATACGTTCAAAGATATCATTAACAAAGCTGTTCATGATACTCATAGCCTTTGAAGAAATTCCAGTATCAGGATGTACTTGCTTCAAAACTTTGTAAATGTAGATGGCATAACTTTCCTTACGCTTGCGTCTTCTAGTCTTGTCACCCTTGGTAATATTCTTCTGGGCTTTACCGGCCTTTTTTGTTGCTTTACCACTGGCTTTAGGAGGCATGCTTTCACTTTTTCACTTTTTAGATGTTTTCACTGTTTACAATTTTTAAATATAAACAATTCAATTCAATTCAATTCATTTTATTTATCCATATTATTATTACATTTAATCAAAACTTATTTCTAGTCTTAATACTATTTGTTTTACTTAGTCTATTCCTTACATACTGAGTATTTTTCAAGGACTTTCAAAATAATACATTTATGTAGCTTTGCCACATCCATTTCAAATTCTTTTAACATTTTAAGTATATTCCACAAAAAAGGATAAAAAAGGAGTCATTTTAATTTTTTTCTTCTACAAACTAAAAATAAAACTTAAAACTAAAAAAAGAAACTAAAAACAGACAAAACTTACAAGCTACGGTTCTAAAAACTAAAGATAGAAAATAAAAAATATATATACAAAAGAAGACTATTGATCAGTAATATATACTGTATCAGTGATATTCAGAGTATTTATCCTCCTGTGGTAAAATAGAAGGTCTGCATTATTAAAGAGGAGGCCAGCCTCCATAAGGGTTAACAAATCTACCGGAGAAAGACACCTTGAGCCCTGGACGGTCTCAAGGTCCCGAATATTGTCAAAGCATTGCCTGATCAAAACGTTCTCTAAAGAACGCGCCCTTTCCAAAAACTTAACAGCGTTACCAATGGCAAACACGTCAATCCTACAGAAATCAGTCGCCCCATAAATAGACCTACACGAAGGCCTACGGACCACTCCATCAGGTCCCAACCGAGGTCTCAATCCCAGACAGGCAACCAAGACCTTACGTTCCCATACCCTAAGCCTCTCCATTTGGGATGAAGAGATTCCAAACCAAGCCGGAAAAGCATAGCCTATGAGAGGCCTTATTACCTGACGATACAAAAGCAGTCTTATCCTCCGATCAAGACCCCCCTTTCGCCGCAAAATACCCTGATACGCAGAGTATATTCTCTTAGTCCTCCCAATTACATCGTCAATGTGGCGATAGAATTCAAAATTCTCGTGGAAAACAACACCCAGGTACCTCATACGATCCGATGTCCCTATCATACGCCCATGTATCTTCAAGCAAGGAACAAACTTCCTACAGTTCGGAAAGATGTACTTGCGCCTCCCCTTAAACATCATAGCCACCGTTTTACCCAGGTTCAAATTAAGGCCCCATTTGGAAAAATATTCCCCCAGTTTACCCAAGTAAACGTTAAGACGGTTATTAACAGCCGCCGCCCCGGCCCCCGAAGAAGCCACAAGTATATCGTCCGCGTACACCAAAAGTAGATCGCCCCTAGGCGGCTGCGGAATGTCAGAAATAAATATGTTGTACAACACCGGGCCAAGCAATGAACCCTGCGGTACACCTGCCGAAATAGGGCCATCATCAGAGAAAGCATCCCCCACTCGCACTCTAAACCTCCGGTCCTCAAAGAAGCTGGCAATCATCCGGCATATGGTAGTCCCAAACCCCATGCTCATCATCTTGTATACTATACCTTCCTGCCAGACTGTGTCAAAAGCCTTAGCAAAATCCAAGCTCACTGCCATCGTCGGGCATCTATTATTCAAGCCTCTTGACACAAAGTCAGTCAGAACCATCAGTGCATGGGAGGTGGAAAGACCACTGCGGAATCCAAATTGGAAGTCTTTCAAAACGTCATTGTCCTCGATTACCCTGTTTATCCCAGATAGAATAAAATATTCGAATAGTTTGCCAAAGGCCGATAAGAGCGAAATTGGTCGGTAGTTTCCAGGGTCCTTAGCATCCGTTCCAGCCTTATAAATGGGTATGACCATCGCCGTCCTCCAAGCCCTTGGAAAATAGCCAACATTAAAACAGTGATTAAAAAGCACCGACAAATATTCCCAAGCAACAGCGTCAGTCTTCCTCAGCACGAAGTCAGGCACACCATCGATGCCACTAGATCTCTTATTAGATCTCCTTTTCAACGCCTCCCCTACCGACACAGGGCTAACAAACCCCAGTCCAGCACGATCCCCGTCAGTGAAATTCGAACCCCCATCAGCACGATATTCCACGCCAAATGTTGTCAAAGGTGTCGTCCTGTCCAGCGACGACACAACGTCCCCCACCATAGTCCGAAATACGTTCGCATTCCGTCCTGTTCCCTGCACCCGAAAAAAAGATCGCGAGAGCAGATGTGCCTTCCCAATGTCATCCGTAACGGTAGAACCAGCCGGCCCCATTAACCCCCGAACCACAGGGCGAGAACCAATGCCCGCCGCAGATTTCACCCTCCTAAATGTCCTGTTATCGACCCGTATCCTACCCAAGAACTCAGTCCATTGGTCACGTTCAAAAACAGCAACAGCACCCTGTATAATCCTGTCAATATTGCGCACCTCAGCCCTTAAAATATTACATCTCCCCGGATCACCACATCTCTGAAGCGTACGTCGAAGTCTCTTCTTGTGGCCAATAAAGTTAAGTATATTCGCCGGGAGTTTCAGCATTCCCCTACTCCTCAAAACCATTCTCGGGATCGAATAGTCAATGGCATCGCGAAAGGCCACTTCCATAGACTCTACACACTCATCAATCTCCTCCCTCGTGGCGTTCCCATCAAGTGGCAATCTACTCCCTGAAAGATTCCCTGATAATCTTGCCCTAAACTTCCGCACATCAATCCGGTCGTAGTCATATCGAACCACACGTTCATTAGCCACCAAATCACCAGTACGGAAGACGAATTCCACCGCCCTATGGTCAGATTCATAGTCCAACGTCCGAAGACCACCCCCATCCGATGGAGTTATTTCAACCGTTGTCATAATTAAGTCTATGTACGAAGATAATACCGGATTGATCCGCGTCGGCCCATCAGTTCGGCGAATATCTAAGTCAGGATCAGTCATCAGGAAATCGCACAGGTTGCGGCCACTTACATTCGTATAGGGATCCCCCCAACACGGGTGTCTAGCATTAAGGTCAGCCCCAATCACCATACAGGAACTCCTAGCAAGTCCCTGAATAGCGTCAAAGAATTCACACTGAAAAATATCACCCGGCCTCAAATACATTGAGACCGCAATAATGTCAGCAGCGTTTACCCTCCGTATCCTCACAGCAGTGCTCTCAACAATACCCGTATCGATGACAATCTCCTCAACACAATAAGTGTCCCTTACCAGAACCGCCGTACCACCACCACGCCCGTTCTGCCTGTCACGTCTAAATAGCGAGTATCCCGTAAAACCCAGTCTATGCTGAGAACCAAGCCTGGTCTCAGCCAACAATAGTATGTCCGGTTTATGTTTCAATAGAAACAAATTCAAAAAGTGTCTCCTATGTTTAGAAACAATTGAATTGGCATTAACAAATATAGACTTCAGTGTATTATCCATCATGTTTAAGTGTGATTAGCAAACCAAGGAGAGCACGCGATCTGTCCTCGTCATTACCAAGTTCCCGATACTGCTTCGCAAAACCACCAATCTTACCCAAACATTGAAGTAAACCTCCTCCAAAGAACCGTCTACAGTCCTTCTCAATCAGGTCAAACTGACCCATCGCCATACCCATTGACACACCAGAATTCCCCGGACCAGAGGACACAGTGCGGGCAGATGGTCCATCGCCAACTATAGCCGCACCAGCAGCCGCTGCGTATGAGACCCCAGTCCTAACCTTACTCTCAATAGAATTAAATTCGCGAGCTCCTCTTCCCGACGCCCTTTTCGATGCAAGTTTACTCACAAGTTCGATCCTACGTGGGCACTCCCTTGAGCTAGCCACATGTCCCTCAACCCCACAATTAATGCACCTCACCGGCAAACCTACTCTCCTAGTTACCTGCCCAGTCACAGGATCAGTAAAAAAGGTCTCATCCGTGTTCTCGCCCCGAGAAGGAATTTTACAACCTCCCGGCGCGTGAGACCCCCCACACTTCACACATCTATAAGGCATTCGGCAGTTGGAAGACACATGGCCAAAGCGCTGGCAATTAAAACACTGTGTCACACCGTTCCTAACGAACTTCCTAATGCTGACCTTGCAGCGCAATATATACCTAATATCATAAAACTTCACAATATCAGAGTCCCTTGCCAGTCTAACAACCCACTTATCACGTCCCAGCTTAGACATGGTCAAAATATTCAAATTAACCTGAAGACCGCCCAGGTACTCAATTATCTCCGATGACTCAAAAGAGTCCGGTAGTCCCTCAATCACCATCGTAAATGGCCGTTGGCCCTTTGGTGTATACGTATAAAACTCAACTTTCTGTTCATCCAGAAAGCGTTTGACCTTTTCAAAATCCTCTAATGTGCAGACCCCTATGTTACTCACATTTTTACCTAATATTTTAATAGTATAATTCTTATGTCCTAATAAGTTATCAATACCATTCATTATATTTTTTATATTAATACTATATGTTGTAATAATAGGAACAGACTTACGTCCTTTTCCCCTTTGTGATGCTGGTGATGGGTTGTTGCCTACTGCTTTCGCCGCAACCTTGTCCTTCTTCACCTTCAACTCTTCATTTTTCTTGGCATTTTTTCCAGCATTACCGGAATGGCTGGCCTTTACTGCTACCCTCTCTTGGCTAATAACTGCTTCAGACTGCTTACTTGCCGCTAATTCCTCAGCAACTTTGGCAGCACGCTGGCTTCCACTTGGCTTTTGCACATCATGCGGGATCACCTCAGCTTTAGGTGACGTCAATACCTCATCAATTGCCATTTCGCTCTCACTATCGCTTTCGCTTTCAGAGCTGGCCTCTTCTAGTTTGCAAAGAAGTTCTTCAACCGTCTTCGTTAGCTTTTCATTTTCCTCCATGATTATACTGAGCTTTTGCTTTAAAATGTCATTTTCACTTCGTATTTCCTCTAGTGAGGTTGCTATGCGGGGCCTTTTGCCCGGATTCGGACTAGTGTCCTCCTCCATATTTTAAATAATTATTACGTAAGGGGCAGTATCTATCTGCATTGAGAGCAGAATCATCGAAATGTACCCAATCTATATTCTTTTTGATTAACAGTTGTTTTCTTTAACTTTGTTTATTTTGTTTTTGTATTTTTCTTTAATTTTGGCTTTAATATAAAAGTCCAGAAAAACACTCTTTCAAGCTTTACTTGGCTTTTCAATGTATTTTCAACACCTTAGTGTAATTTTTATATTATCAACTATTTTCCAGTGTCCTATCACATAAGTTGATTTATTGCCTCCTATGCGAATTTCAAAATTCCATAGGACTACACAATAAAAGTTTTTATTTTCAACAAAAATGAATATAAATTCAATTAAATTTATTAAAACACTTTTCCACTTTCCGTATTTAGATGTTTTCACTTCACAAACACTTTTAACACCAATCTTATGATTTAAATATAAACGTCAAATGTGCGCTTTATATACCTTTTTTCTAACCACTCAGTTTTCTGTCTACCTATTTTGTTATCGTTTACACAATCATCCCCTGTATGCGCAGTTGCCATACAAAAAAAGTATAAATACTCAGTGTTGTGGCGAAAAACTTAAACAGTTTTGTGTATTCAGTGCTCTAGTGAAGTGTTTTAAGTGAATAATAAAAATAAAGAAATATGTCTGGTCGTGGTAAAGGTGGTAAAGTTAAAAGCAAGGCAAAGTCTCGTTCAAATCGTGCTGGCTTGCAATTTCCCGTCGGCCGTATTCACCGTTTATTGCGTAAAGGCAATTACGCTGAACGTGTTGGTGCCGGCGCTCCAGTCTATTTAGCTGCAGTTATGGAATATTTGGCTGCTGAAGTTCTAGAATTGGCTGGTAATGCAGCTCGTGACAACAAAAAGACCAGAATTATTCCTCGTCATTTGCAATTGGCCATCCGTAATGATGAAGAATTGAACAAGCTGTTGTCTGGTGTCACCATTGCTCAAGGTGGTGTTTTGCCAAACATTCAAGCTGTACTTTTGCCCAAGAAAACAGAAAAGAAGGCTTAAGATATTACTCGAAAAAAGAAGAAAATACTGTATGACCATCATCGCATATCAATTGAAAATCAACAAACCGTCCTTTTCAGGACGACAAATTTATTTTTAAAAGAGAACATATTTTTGTTAACCAAACCCGAAATTTGTTATTTTTGTTGCTACAAAATATTGAATTTTTGCACAAATTTTTTTCTATTGTTGTGGATGAAAATAAGAAAAATATGAAAGTTAAAATCAGCATTACAATATGGAATTTTTATTTCTGGTCATTCTTTCCCAGTCGATTTTAATCTAAGATGATTGGCATTTCTAAGAATAACTAAACATTGTTATTTTATACGAGTAAACGATGTGTTTCGTGTGTATGAATACGAAGGAATTCGTATACAAACGTACTTACGTAGATATGTAAATCAATCTGATTCCTTTACACTCAATATAGTATATATGTATATATATATATTTTTTTCTTTTAAATTACTATATGTAGGTATATTAAACAGAAATATAAAGAGGAAATAGGTATCCCTGTATAAAAATTACTTTTTTATATTGCCTACTGGACTAATTGCTATAGGTATTTCTTTTTATTTAACTTGTTTAAAATAAAACAGCATAGGTACATTTTTTATTAATAATTATCTAAGCCAAAACTAAGCATTTTCCATAAAAAAATATAAATTTTTATAAATAAAACACCGTTGGCTAAACACTCTTTCTTTGATACAGACAATCAAAGCAACAAAACAATGATCTTGTTGTTATTGTATTTTTCTACGAAGCCAGAATTTACTTCGTGTTTACATCGTCAAAGGAATTGGTACACATTTTGTTTTTGCATTAGTTGCCTACATACTTCTTTTATTTTTCAACGTTTTATTGTGTGTAAATTTGTTTGTGTTTCTTTACGATTGTACCTAGCAAGCTGGTTTTCATTTAGTTTATTAGTTATTTTGGCAGATTGGAAAAATTTGACTTTTAACTTGAGTTTTATTTCAAAATTTTAATATTTAATTTTATAAGGCGTTAAAGAATTTATAAAAAGAAAATTTTATAGAAATAATTAAAGTTAATTTTATTTTGAGTTACAAAAATACGTACATACCTATGTATGTATTTATTTATACAATTTTGTTCAATTATTTAATGAAAAATATGTATGTTTACATATGTTATTTTAAATTAAAATAAAGAAAAATTTATATACAGAATATTTTTGTATTTAAATACTTTTTTACAGCTACTGACACAATAACGTACCTATTTCAAAATGTCTCCCTTATTTTGAGTTTTTATTAAACATACATACATACATACATACATATATAGGTATGTATAGGTATGTCCATAAATTTAATTTTCTTAACAGCTGCTTAAAATTTCTTATCCATTTTAATTTTCACTTGAAAAAAAGACATTCGTTTTATACCTAATCATCCCTTTTACACAAACAAAATCCGTTTATTACGTTTACTCATTTAAACATTGGTATATTTATTGTTGTTATTATATATACATACATACATACATATATTCTTAATTGCAAATTCCCTGTATGTACCGAAGACTTAATATGTAACATTTTGTCCGCTTTATAGCATATGTTTTTGCTGTTCTTGTTAGAAACTTAAAAAATGTGAAGATTATTTCTATACTTAATGTAAATCAAGAAGAAGAAGAAAAGTGTACGAAACTATTTTTATTAACAAAAATATATAATTTGTTGTCTTTTAACAATTTCTGAACAAATGTGCATATAAATTTAACAACAAAATATACCTATTTAATGTACATAAGTACATTTAAGATATTTTATTTAAAAAAAAGGTAAAGAAAATTATAAATAATTGAAATTTAGCTCATAGAATAAATTCGAAAAATAAAAAATGTTTAAAATAATATAAAGTAACATTCGAAAGAAAATAATTCCCAGTTTCTATTTGTGAAAATTATAAATTTATTTTTAATTTTCTTAAATAACAAAAACATACTACGTGTATGAATAAAAATGATTTTCATACCACAATTAGTGCTTGAAGAAATAAAATGCATAAACAAAACCAAACCAAACTAATGAAATTGCGTAATTTTAAAACATAAAATAATTTAAAATTCTAAATAAAACCCAAATTTAGAAATTAACAACGAACTCTTTCAAAAATATCTTTAGTGCAATAATTATTTTTGGTATGGCAAAAAAATCGATCTACTAACTAACTTCGTATATTTACGAACAAAAATATTTTCTCGGGCAAACAAAATAAAATCTAAGAACAAATAGATCTGGTACCAAAAATTCAACATCTCTTTTTAAAACGGGTTTTGTGGTCCGCTTACTACTTTTATATTATCTAGAAATTTAATTAAAAAACCAAGGACCCGAAAAGTTCTTTTTTTTATTTTTTGTGCAAGTTAAAAAAATTCTACAGTTTACAGAAAATAAAAAATTTCTAAAATAGCATTGAAAAAAAGCCGTCGAAAAAAATAAATAAAATGAAGTTTTTAAAATAAAACGTTTTCTAAAAATCTAATTTGTCTGAAGACAAATTAAATATATTTAAGCATTGTCATAAAAATTTCATTCTTCAAAACAAATTTAAATAAAATTTATGAAGAGGTTTCTGAGAATACATACTACATTTTTTTACAAATACGTGGAATATAATTTTCTAAAAAAAAAAAAACAAACGTTTTAAGAAATATTTTTCAACAAAAAAAGTTTTTAAACAATTTTATTTGTTTTTGTTTACAAAAAAAAAAGTTTTTGCTTCTTTTGAAACTAAAAAATTTCGTTTTCAAAGGAAGTTTTTCCTTTTTTCGTTTCTATTTAAACACAAAAACACAAAAAAATATTCCTTTATTCACACACAAAAATTTTTTATTTCAAAAATAAAATTTAGCTTTGTGTTTTCTGTTAGTAATTTCCGGTCCTTGCAAAAAACAAATGAAATTCAATTGAAATATACAAAAATAAAAAACTTTTGCATGACAAATACATAGTAGCTCTGGTATAAAAAATTTATATCCAGAAATGCACTATCTCTTTTTAAAAAACAATCAGCACTGGTACCAAAAGTATTATATATCAAAAATGCACTATCTCTTTTTAAAAAACAAACAGCACTGCACTGGTACCAAAAGTATTATATATCAAAAATGCACAATCTCTTTTTAAAACGGTTTTTGTGGTCCTGAAAAGGACCGATTTGTTCGTTTTATTGATTTATTTGATTATTGATCCGAAAATTAAAATGTAATACGAGTAATTAACCACCGAAACCGTACAATGTACGACCTTGTCTCTTCAAAGCATAAACAACATCCATAGCGGTAACAGTTTTCCTTTTGGCATGTTCAGTGTAGGTGACGGCATCACGAATAACATTTTCCAAAAATACCTTTAAAACACCACGAGTTTCTTCGTAAATCAAGCCAGAAATACGTTTTACACCACCACGACGAGCCAAACGTCTAATAGCTGGCTTAGTAATACCTTGGATATTATCACGTAATACTTTACGATGACGCTTAGCACCACCTTTTCCCAAGCCTTTGCCACCTTTGCCACGACCAGTCATTTTAAATCACTTTAATTTTTATTTAACACAAACACTTCACAAATGTTCAACAAGAACTAATGAGATTTGCCCGAGAACCAACTCGTATTTATACAAATTTCAACTAAAATTCGAGAGAGAGCAAGAAATATATTACTGTACGTTTCTATCTGTGTGCGTTTTTTGGAAAACAACCACCACTGTACAATTAAACATACAAACCCATGTATTATGGCTTGGAAATTTTTCTATATAAGCCGATCACAGTCAGCGCAACGTTATTATTTGTGTTCTAACAGTGTTCAGTGTGTGTTTTAATCTTAAATAAAAGAGGAAAAAAAAGTGACTAAGTGAAAAAATGGCTCGTACTAAGCAAACTGCCCGTAAGTCGACTGGTGGCAAAGCACCACGCAAACAATTGGCTACCAAGGCTGCTCGTAAAAGTGCCCCAGCTACTGGTGGTGTTAAGAAACCTCATCGTTTTCGTCCCGGTACTGTAGCTTTGCGTGAAATTCGCCGTTATCAAAAGAGTACTGAATTGTTAATTCGTAAATTGCCATTCCAACGTTTGGTTCGTGAAATTGCCCAAGATTTCAAGACAGATTTGCGTTTCCAGAGTTCGGCTGTTATGGCTCTTCAAGAAGCCAGTGAAGCTTATTTGGTTGGTCTATTCGAAGATACAAATTTGTGTGCCATTCATGCTAAACGTGTGACCATTATGCCCAAAGATATCCAATTGGCCAGACGTATTCGTGGAGAACGTGCTTAATTAAATTGATGTGACGAAATAAATAAAAACTATAACAAATCGGTCCTTTTCAGGACCACAAATTCTTTTTCAAAAAGAGATATAATTATACACTTTCAAACAGAGGAATTTTCACTCATAGAAATACGAGCTAAAATTAATAAACAAGACCAAAACTTAACTTGCAATAAAATAAGACAGACACAACGTTTTTTCTTTTTTTTTTTTTTTTGTTTAGAGAAACACATTAAATAAGTAAAGGTACAAATAAACAAAACTTAACTTGCAATAAAAAGAGAACGGTTTTGTTTTAAGAAACACATTAAATTACTAAAGGTACATACATATTAAAATTGTGTTTTTATTAAAAATTTTATATAAAAATATTCATGGATATAACTAATTTTTAAATATGTATTCAAAGTAAAGAAACTCCTTTTACTTATGACATTGATTATTAAACCAATCTGGTTTTTTTCCTGAATTACTTTCAGAAAACAGACGTTCGAATTATGGTTAGATTTCATATTTTGTGTTTCTAAAATATTATCGTGAATTTTCAAAATCCTACATTCAATATGTGGTTGGCATGTTTATACACATTTTATCTGTTAATAGAATTACCAAAATTTTGATAGTAAAAAAAAACGTTGACGTAGATTTGATTTTTTCTTTGCAGACAAAAATGTTTAATTATTACAAATATCCTATTTTAGTTTGTACCTGAATTTTATAAAAATTAAAAAAAAATTCAACTTTTTGCAAATTTCAAAAATAAAATTTATTTTTTAACTAAAAATCAAACTTTAATAAAAAAAAAATAGTTTAATAAACAAGTGTTAACTCTTTTTAAAAATATTTTGTGGCCCTGAAAAGGGCCTTTTATAAGAATGTAAAAAAGAGGAATTCATGGGCGTTGAGTACATTTTTTTAGAAAATTTACTTGGAGCTGGTGTATTTGGTTACAGCCTTTGTACCTTCACTGACGGCATGTTTGGCCAATTCACCGGGCAAAAGTAGACGAACAGCAGTTTGAATTTCACGACTGGTTATGGTGGAACGTTTATTGTATTGAGCCAAACGAGATGCTTCGGCGGCAATACGTTCAAAGATATCATTAACAAAGCTGTTCATGATACTCATAGCCTTTGAAGAAATTCCAGTATCAGGATGTACTTGCTTCAAAACTTTGTAAATGTAGATGGCATAACTTTCCTTACGCTTGCGTCTTCTAGTCTTGTCACCCTTGGTAATATTCTTCTGGGCTTTACCGGCCTTTTTTGTTGCTTTACCACTGGCTTTAGGAGGCATGCTTTCACTTTTTCACTTTTTAGATGTTTTCACTGTTTACAATTTTTAAATATAAACAATTCAATTCAATTCAATTCATTTTATTTATCCATATTATTATTACATTTAATCAAAACTTATTTCTAGTCTTAATACTATTTGTTTTACTTAGTCTATTCCTTACATACTGAGTATTTTTCAAGGACTTTCAAAATAATACATTTATGTAGCTTTGCCACATCCATTTCAAATTCTTTTAACATTTTAAGTATATTCCACAAAAAAGGATAAAAAAGGAGTCATTTTAATTTTTTTCTTCTACAAACTAAAAATAAAACTTAAAACTAAAAAAAGAAACTAAAAACAGACAAAACTTACAAGCTACGGTTCTAAAAACTAAAGATAGAAAATAAAAAATATATATACAAAAGAAGACTATTGATCAGTAATATATACTGTATCAGTGATATTCAGAGTATTTATCCTCCTGTGGTAAAATAGAAGGTCTGCATTATTAAAGAGGAGGCCAGCCTCCATAAGGGTTAACAAATCTACCGGAGAAAGATACCTTGAGCCCTGGACGGTCTCAAGGTCCCGAATATTGTCAAAGCATTGCCTGATCAAAACGTTCTCTAAAGAACGCGCCCTTTCCAAAAATTTAACAGCGTTACCAATGGCAAACACGTCAATCCTACAGAAATCAGTCGCCCCATAAATAGACCTACACGAAGGCCTACGGACCACTCCATCAGGTCCCAACCGAGGTCTCAATCCCAGACAGGCAACCAAGACCTTACGTTCCCATACCCTAAGCCTCTCCATTTGGGATGAAGAGATTCCAAACCAAGCCGGAAAAGCATAGCCTATGAGAGGCCTTATTACCTGACGATACAAAAGCAGTCTTATCCTCCGATCAAGACCCCCCTTTCGCCGCAAAATACCCTGATACGCAGAGTATATTCTCTTAGTCCTCCCAATTACATCGTCAATGTGGCGATAGAATTCAAAATTCTCGTGGAAAACAACACCCAGGTACCTCATACGATCCGATGTCCCTATCATACGCCCATGTATCTTCAAGCAAGGAACAAACTTCCTACAGTTCGGAAAGATGTACTTGCGCCTCCCCTTAAACATCATAGCCACCGTTTTACCCAGGTTCAAATTAAGGCCCCATTTGGAAAAATATTCCCCCAGTTTACCCAAGTAAACGTTAAGACGGTTATTAACAGCCGCCGCCCCGGCCCCCGAAGAAGCCACAAGTATATCGTCCGCGTACACCAAAAGTAGATCGCCCCTAGGCGGCTGCGGAATGTCAGAAATAAATATGTTGTACAACACCGGGCCAAGCAATGAACCCTGCGGTACACCTGCCGAAATAGGGCCATCATCAGAGAAAGCATCCCCCACTCGCACTCTAAACCTCCGGTCCTCAAAGAAGCTGGCAATCATCCGGCATATGGTAGTCCCAAACCCCATGCTCATCATCTTGTATACTATACCTTCCTGCCAGACTGTGTCAAAAGCCTTAGCAAAATCCAAGCTCACTGCCATCGTCGGGCATCTATTATTCAAGCCTCTTGACACAAAGTCAGTCAGAACCATCAGTGCATGGGAGGTGGAAAGACCACTGCGGAATCCAAATTGGAAGTCTTTCAAAACGTCATTGTCCTCGATTACCCTGTTTATCCCAGATAGAATAAAATATTCGAATAGTTTGCCAAAGGCCGATAAGAGCGAAATTGGTCGGTAGTTTCCAGGGTCCTTAGCATCCGTTCCAGCCTTATAAATGGGTATGACCATCGCCGTCCTCCAAGCCCTTGGAAAATAGCCAACATTAAAACAGTGATTAAAAAGCACCGACAAATATTCCCAAGCAACAGCGTCAGTCTTCCTCAGCACGAAGTCAGGCACACCATCGATGCCACTAGATCTCTTATTAGATCTCCTTTTCAACGCCTCCCCTACCGACACAGGGCTAACAAACCCCAGTCCAGCACGATCCCCGTCAGTGAAATTCGAACCCCCATCAGCACGATATTCCACGCCAAATGTTGTCAAAGGTGTCGTCCTGTCCAGCGACGACACAACGTCCCCCACCATAGTCCGAAATACGTTCGCATTCCGTCCTGTTCCCTGCACCCGAAAAAAAGATCGCGAGAGCAGATGTGCCTTCCCAATGTCATCCGTAACGGTAGAACCAGCCGGCCCCATTAACCCCCGAACCACAGGGCGAGAACCAATGCCCGCCGCAGATTTCACCCTCCTAAATGTCCTGTTATCGACCCGTATCCTACCCAAGAACTCAGTCCATTGGTCACGTTCAAAAACAGCAACAGCACCCTGTATAATCCTGTCAATATTGCGCACCTCAGCCCTTAAAATATTACATCTCCCCGGATCACCACATCTCTGAAGCGTACGTCGAAGTCTCTTCTTGTGGCCAATAAAGTTAAGTATATTCGCCGGGAGTTTCAGCATTCCCCTACTCCTCAAAACCATTCTCGGGATCGAATAGTCAATGGCATCGCGAAAGGCCACTTCCATAGACTCTACACACTCATCAATCTCCTCCCTCGTGGCGTTCCCATCAAGTGGCAATCTACTCCCTGAAAGATTCCCTGATAATCTTGCCCTAAACTTCCGCACATCAATCCGGTCGTAGTCATATCGAACCACGCGTTCATTAGCCACCAAATCACCAGTACGGAAGACGAATTCCACCGCCCTATGGTCAGATTCATAGTCCAACGTCCGAAGACCACCCCCATCCGATGGAGTTATTTCAACCGTTGTCATAATTAAGTCTATGTACGAAGATAATACCGGATTGATCCGCGTCGGCCCATCAGTTCGGCGAATATCTAAGTCAGGATTAGTCATCAGGAAATCGCACAGGTTGCGGCCACTTACATTCGTATAGGGATCCCCCCAACACGGGTGTCTAGCATTAAGGTCAGCCCCAATCACCATACAGGAACTCCTAGCAAGTCCCTGAATAGCGTCAAAGAATTCACACTGAAAAATATCACCCGGCCTCAAATACATTGAGACCGCAATAATGTCAGCAGCGTTTACCCTCCGTATCCTCACAGCAGTGCTCTCAACAATACCCGTATCGATGACAATCTCCTCAACACAATAAGTGTCCCTTACCAGAACCGCCGTACCACCACCACGCCCGTTCTGCCTGTCACGTCTAAATAGCGAGTATCCCGTAAAACCCAGTCTATGCTGAGAACCAAGCCTGGTCTCAGCCAACAATAGTATGTCCGGTTTATGTTTCAATAGAAACAAATTCAAAAAGTGTCTCCTATGTTTAGAAACAATTGAATTGGCATTAACAAATATAGACTTCAGTGTATTATCCATCATGTTTAAGTGTGATTAGCAAACCAAGGAGAGCACGCGATCTGTCCTCGTCATTACCAAGTTCCCGATACTGCTTCGCAAAACCACCAATCTTACCCAAACATTGAAGTAAACCTCCTCCAAAGAACCGTCTACAGTCCTTCTCAATCAGGTCAAACTGACCCATCGCCATACCCATTGACACACCAGAATTCCCCGGACCAGAGGACACAGTGCGGGCAGATGGTCCATCGCCAACTATAGCCGCACCAGCAGCCGCTGCGTATGAGACCCCAGTCCTAACCTTACTCTCAATAGAATTAAATTCGCGAGCTCCTCTTCCCGACGCCCTTTTCGATGCAAGTTTACTCACAAGTTCGATCCTACGTGGGCACTCCCTTGAGCTAGCCACATGTCCCTCAACCCCACAATTAATGCACCTCACCGGCAAACCTACTCTCCTAGTTACCTGCCCAGTCACAGGATCAGTAAAAAAGGTCTCATCCGTGTTCTCGCCCCGAGAAGGAATTTTACAACCTCCCGGCGCGTGAGACCCCCCACACTTCACACATCTATAAGGCATTCGGCAGTTGGAAGACACATGGCCAAAGCGCTGGCAATTAAAACACTGTGTCACACCGTTCCTAACGAACTTCCTAATGCTGACCTTGCAGCGCAATATATACCTAATATCATAAAACTTCACAATATCAGAGTCCCTTGCCAGTCTAACAACCCACTTATCACGTCCCAGCTTAGACATGGTCAAAATATTCAAATTAACCTGAAGACCGCCCAGGTACTCAATTATCTCCGATGACTCAAAAGAGTCCGGTAGTCCCTCAATCACCATCGTAAATGGCCGTTGGCCCTTTGGTGTATACGTATAAAACTCAACTTTCTGTTCATCCAGAAAGCGTTTGACCTTTTCAAAATCCTCTAATGTGCAGACCCCTATGTTACTCACATTTTTACCTAATATTTTAATAGTATAATTCTTATGTCCTAATAAGTTATCAATACCATTCATTATATTTTTTATATTAATACTATATGTTGTAATAATAGGAACAGACTTACGTCCTTTTCCCCTTTGTGATGCTGGTGATGGGTTGTTGCCTACTGCTTTCGCCGCAACCTTGTCCTTCTTCACCTTCAACTCTTCATTTTTCTTGGCATTTTTTCCAGCATTACCGGAATGGCTGGCCTTTACTGCTACCCTCTCTTGGCTAATAACTGCTTCAGACTGCTTACTTGCCGCTAATTCCTCAGCAACTTTGGCAGCACGCTGGCTTCCACTTGGCTTTTGCACATCATGCGGGATCACCTCAGCTTTAGGTGACGTCAATACCTCATCAATTGCCATTTCGCTCTCACTATCGCTTTCGCTTTCAGAGCTGGCCTCTTCTAGTTTGCAAAGAAGTTCTTCAACCGTCTTCGTTAGCTTTTCATTTTCCTCCATGATTATACTGAGCTTTTGCTTTAAAATGTCATTTTCACTTCGTATTTCCTCTAGTGAGGTTGCTATGCGGGGCCTTTTGCCCGGATTCGGACTAGTGTCCTCCTCCATATTTTAAATAATTATTACGTAAGGGGCAGTATCTATCTGCATTGAGAGCAGAATCATCGAAATGTACCCAATCTATATTCTTTTTGATTAACAGTTGTTTTCTTTAACTTTGTTTATTTTGTTTTTGTATTTTTCTTTAATTTTGGCTTTAATATAAAAGTCCAGAAAAACACTCTTTCAAGCTTTACTTGGCTTTTCAATGTATTTTCAACACCTTAGTGTAATTTTTATATTATCAACTATTTTCCAGTGTCCTATCACATAAGTTGATTTATTGCCTCCTATGCGAATTTCAAAATTCCATAGGACTACACAATAAAAGTTTTTATTTTCAACAAAAATGAATATAAATTCAATTAAATTTATTAAAACACTTTTCCACTTTCCGTATTTAGATGTTTTCACTTCACAAACACTTTTAACACCAATCTTATGATTTAAATATAAACGTCAAATGTGCGCTTTATATACCTTTTTTCTAACCACTCAGTTTTCTGTCTACCTATTTTGTTATCGTTTACACAATCATCCCCTGTATGCGCAGTTGCCATACAAAAAAAGTATAAATACTCAGTGTTGTGGCGAAAAACTTAAACAGTTTTGTGTATTCAGTGCTCTAGTGAAGTGTTTTAAGTGAATAATAAAAATAAAGAAATATGTCTGGTCGTGGTAAAGGTGGTAAAGTTAAAAGCAAGGCAAAGTCTCGTTCAAATCGTGCTGGCTTGCAATTTCCCGTCGGCCGTATTCACCGTTTATTGCGTAAAGGCAATTACGCTGAACGTGTTGGTGCCGGCGCTCCAGTCTATTTAGCTGCAGTTATGGAATATTTGGCTGCTGAAGTTCTAGAATTGGCTGGTAATGCAGCTCGTGACAACAAAAAGACCAGAATTATTCCTCGTCATTTGCAATTGGCCATCCGTAATGATGAAGAATTGAACAAGCTGTTGTCTGGTGTCACCATTGCTCAAGGTGGTGTTTTGCCAAACATTCAAGCTGTACTTTTGCCCAAGAAAACAGAAAAGAAGGCTTAAGATATTACTCGAAAAAAGAAGAAAATACTGTATGACCATCATCGCATATCAATTGAAAATCAACAAACCGTCCTTTTCAGGACGACAAATTTATTTTTAAAAGAGAACATATTTTTGTTAACCAAACCCGAAATTTGTTATTTTTGTTGCTACAAAATATTGAATTTTTGCACAAATTTTTTTCTATTGTTGTGGATGAAAATAAGAAAAATATGAAAGTTAAAATCAGCATTACAATATGGAATTTTTATTTCTGGTCATTCTTTCCCAGTCGATTTTAATCTAAGATGATTGGCATTTCTAAGAATAACTAAACATTGTTATTTTATACGAGTAAACGATGTGTTTCGTGTGTATGAATACGAAGGAATTCGTATACAAACGTACTTACGTAGATATGTAAATCAATCTGATTCCTTTACACTCAATATAGTATATATGTATATATATATATTTTTTTCTTTTAAATTACTATATGTAGGTATATTAAACAGAAATATAAAGAGGAAATAGGTATCCCTGTATAAAAATTACTTTTTTATATTGCCTACTGGACTAATTGCTATAGGTATTTCTTTTTATTTAACTTGTTTAAAATAAAACAGCATAGGTACATTTTTTATTAATAATTATCTAAGCCAAAACTAAGCATTTTCCATAAAAAAATATAAATTTTTATAAATAAAACACCGTTGGCTAAACACTCTTTCTTTGATACAGACAATCAAAGCAACAAAACAATGATCTTGTTGTTATTGTATTTTTCTACGAAGCCAGAATTTACTTCGTGTTTACATCGTCAAAGGAATTGGTACACATTTTGTTTTTGCATTAGTTGCCTACATACTTCTTTTATTTTTCAACGTTTTATTGTGTGTAAATTTGTTTGTGTTTCTTTACGATTGTACCTAGCAAGCTGGTTTTCATTTAGTTTATTAGTTATTTTGGCAGATTGGAAAAATTTGACTTTTAACTTGAGTTTTATTTCAAAATTTTAATATTTAATTTTATAAGGCGTTAAAGAATTTATAAAAAGAAAATTTTATAGAAATAATTAAAGTTAATTTTATTTTGAGTTACAAAAATACGTACATACCTATGTATGTATTTATTTATACAATTTTGTTCAATTATTTAATGAAAAATATGTATGTTTACATATGTTATTTTAAATTAAAATAAAGAAAAATTTATATACAGAATATTTTTGTATTTAAATACTTTTTTACAGCTACTGACACAATAACGTACCTATTTCAAAATGTCTCCCTTATTTTGAGTTTTTATTAAACATACATACATACATACATACATATATAGGTATGTATAGGTATGTCCATAAATTTAATTTTCTTAACAGCTGCTTAAAATTTCTTATCCATTTTAATTTTCACTTGAAAAAAAGACATTCGTTTTATACCTAATCATCCCTTTTACACAAACAAAATCCGTTTATTACGTTTACTCATTTAAACATTGGTATATTTATTGTTGTTATTATATATACATACATACATACATATATTCTTAATTGCAAATTCCCTGTATGTACCGAAGACTTAATATGTAACATTTTGTCCGCTTTATAGCATATGTTTTTGCTGTTCTTGTTAGAAACTTAAAAAATGTGAAGATTATTTCTATACTTAATGTAAATCAAGAAGAAGAAGAAAAGTGTACGAAACTATTTTTATTAACAAAAATATATAATTTGTTGTCTTTTAACAATTTCTGAACAAATGTGCATATAAATTTAACAACAAAATATACCTATTTAATGTACATAAGTACATTTAAGATATTTTATTTAAAAAAAAGGTAAAGAAAATTATAAATAATTGAAATTTAGCTCATAGAATAAATTCGAAAAATAAAAAATGTTTAAAATAATATAAAGTAACATTCGAAAGAAAATAATTCCCAGTTTCTATTTGTGAAAATTATAAATTTATTTTTAATTTTCTTAAATAACAAAAACATACTACGTGTATGAATAAAAATGATTTTCATACCACAATTAGTGCTTGAAGAAATAAAATGCATAAACAAAACCAAACCAAACTAATGAAATTGCGTAATTTTAAAACATAAAATAATTTAAAATTCTAAATAAAACCCAAATTTAGAAATTAACAACGAACTCTTTCAAAAATATCTTTAGTGCAATAATTATTTTTGGTATGGCAAAAAAATCGATCTACTAACTAACTTCGTATATTTACGAACAAAAATATTTTCTCGGGCAAACAAAATAAAATCTAAGAACAAATAGATCTGGTACCAAAAATTCAACATCTCTTTTTAAAACGGGTTTTGTGGTCCGCTTACTACTTTTATATTATCTAGAAATTTAATTAAAAAACCAAGGACCCGAAAAGTTCTTTTTTTTATTTTTTGTGCAAGTTAAAAAAATTCTACAGTTTACAGAAAATAAAAAATTTCTAAAATAGCATTGAAAAAAAGCCGTCGAAAAAAATAAATAAAATGAAGTTTTTAAAATAAAACGTTTTCTAAAAATCTAATTTGTCTGAAGACAAATTAAATATATTTAAGCATTGTCATAAAAATTTCATTCTTCAAAACAAATTTAAATAAAATTTATGAAGAGGTTTCTGAGAATACATACTACATTTTTTTACAAATACGTGGAATATAATTTTCTAAAAAAAAAAAAACAAACGTTTTAAGAAATATTTTTCAACAAAAAAAGTTTTTAAACAATTTTATTTGTTTTTGTTTACAAAAAAAAAAGTTTTTGCTTCTTTTGAAACTAAAAAATTTCGTTTTCAAAGGAAGTTTTTCCTTTTTTCGTTTCTATTTAAACACAAAAACACAAAAAAATATTCCTTTATTCACACACAAAAATTTTTTATTTCAAAAATAAAATTTAGCTTTGTGTTTTCTGTTAGTAATTTCCGGTCCTTGCAAAAAACAAATGAAATTCAATTGAAATATACAAAAATAAAAAACTTTTGCATGACAAATACATAGTAGCTCTGGTATAAAAAATTTATATCCAGAAATGCACTATCTCTTTTTAAAAAACAATCAGCACTGGTACCAAAAGTATTATATATCAAAAATGCACTATCTCTTTTTAAAAAACAAACAGCACTGCACTGGTACCAAAAGTATTATATATCAAAAATGCACAATCTCTTTTTAAAACGGTTTTTGTGGTCCTGAAAAGGACCGATTTGTTCGTTTTATTGATTTATTTGATTATTGATCCGAAAATTAAAATGTAATACGAGTAATTAACCACCGAAACCGTACAATGTACGACCTTGTCTCTTCAAAGCATAAACAACATCCATAGCGGTAACAGTTTTCCTTTTGGCATGTTCAGTGTAGGTGACGGCATCACGAATAACATTTTCCAAAAATACCTTTAAAACACCACGAGTTTCTTCGTAAATCAAGCCAGAAATACGTTTTACACCACCACGACGAGCCAAACGTCTAATAGCTGGCTTAGTAATACCTTGGATATTATCACGTAATACTTTACGATGACGCTTAGCACCACCTTTTCCCAAGCCTTTGCCACCTTTGCCACGACCAGTCATTTTAAATCACTTTAATTTTTATTTAACACAAACACTTCACAAATGTTCAACAAGAACTAATGAGATTTGCCCGAGAACCAACTCGTATTTATACAAATTTCAACTAAAATTCGAGAGAGAGCAAGAAATATATTACTGTACGTTTCTATCTGTGTGCGTTTTTTGGAAAACAACCACCACTGTACAATTAAACATACAAACCCATGTATTATGGCTTGGAAATTTTTCTATATAAGCCGATCACAGTCAGCGCAACGTTATTATTTGTGTTCTAACAGTGTTCAGTGTGTGTTTTAATCTTAAATAAAAGAGGAAAAAAAAGTGACTAAGTGAAAAAATGGCTCGTACTAAGCAAACTGCCCGTAAGTCGACTGGTGGCAAAGCACCACGCAAACAATTGGCTACCAAGGCTGCTCGTAAAAGTGCCCCAGCTACTGGTGGTGTTAAGAAACCTCATCGTTTTCGTCCCGGTACTGTAGCTTTGCGTGAAATTCGCCGTTATCAAAAGAGTACTGAATTGTTAATTCGTAAATTGCCATTCCAACGTTTGGTTCGTGAAATTGCCCAAGATTTCAAGACAGATTTGCGTTTCCAGAGTTCGGCTGTTATGGCTCTTCAAGAAGCCAGTGAAGCTTATTTGGTTGGTCTATTCGAAGATACAAATTTGTGTGCCATTCATGCTAAACGTGTGACCATTATGCCCAAAGATATCCAATTGGCCAGACGTATTCGTGGAGAACGTGCTTAATTAAATTGATGTGACGAAATAAATAAAAACTATAACAAATCGGTCCTTTTCAGGACCACAAATTCTTTTTCAAAAAGAGATATAATTATACACTTTCAAACAGAGGAATTTTCACTCATAGAAATACGAGCTAAAATTAATAAACAAGACCAAAACTTAACTTGCAATAAAATAAGACAGACACAACGTTTTTTCTTTTTTTTTTTTTTTTGTTTAGAGAAACACATTAAATAAGTAAAGGTACAAATAAACAAAACTTAACTTGCAATAAAAAGAGAACGGTTTTGTTTTAAGAAACACATTAAATTACTAAAGGTACATACATATTAAAATTGTGTTTTTATTAAAAATTTTATATAAAAATATTCATGGATATAACTAATTTTTAAATATGTATTCAAAGTAAAGAAACTCCTTTTACTTATGACATTGATTATTAAACCAATCTGGTTTTTTTCCTGAATTACTTTCAGAAAACAGACGTTCGAATTATGGTTAGATTTCATATTTTGTGTTTCTAAAATATTATCGTGAATTTTCAAAATCCTACATTCAATATGTGGTTGGCATGTTTATACACATTTTATCTGTTAATAGAATTACCAAAATTTTGATAGTAAAAAAAAACGTTGACGTAGATTTGATTTTTTCTTTGCAGACAAAAATGTTTAATTATTACAAATATCCTATTTTAGTTTGTACCTGAATTTTATAAAAATTAAAAAAAAATTCAACTTTTTGCAAATTTCAAAAATAAAATTTATTTTTTAACTAAAAATCAAACTTTAATAAAAAAAAAATAGTTTAATAAACAAGTGTTAACTCTTTTTAAAAATATTTTGTGGCCCTGAAAAGGGCCTTTTATAAGAATGTAAAAAAGAGGAATTCATGGGCGTTGAGTACATTTTTTTAGAAAATTTACTTGGAGCTGGTGTATTTGGTTACAGCCTTTGTACCTTCACTGACGGCATGTTTGGCCAATTCACCGGGCAAAAGTAGACGAACAGCAGTTTGAATTTCACGACTGGTTATGGTGGAACGTTTATTGTATTGAGCCAAACGAGATGCTTCGGCGGCAATACGTTCAAAGATATCATTAACAAAGCTGTTCATGATACTCATAGCCTTTGAAGAAATTCCAGTATCAGGATGTACTTGCTTCAAAACTTTGTAAATGTAGATGGCATAACTTTCCTTACGCTTGCGTCTTCTAGTCTTGTCACCCTTGGTAATATTCTTCTGGGCTTTACCGGCCTTTTTTGTTGCTTTACCACTGGCTTTAGGAGGCATGCTTTCACTTTTTCACTTTTTAGATGTTTTCACTTCACAAACACTTTTAACACTGTTTACAATTTTTAAATATAAACGTCAAATGTGCGCTTTATATACCTTTTTTCTAACCACTCAGTTTTCTGTCTACCTATTTTGTTATCGTTTACACAATCATCCCCTGTATGCGCAGTTGCCATACAAAAAAAGTATAAATACTCAGTGTTGTGGCGAAAAACTTAAACAGTTTTGTGTATTCAGTGCTCTAGTGAAGTGTTTTAAGTGAATAATAAAAATAAAGAAATATGTCTGGTCGTGGTAAAGGTGGTAAAGTTAAAAGCAAGGCAAAGTCTCGTTCAAATCGTGCTGGCTTGCAATTTCCCGTCGGCCGTATTCACCGTTTATTGCGTAAAGGCAATTACGCTGAACGTGTTGGTGCCGGCGCTCCAGTCTATTTAGCTGCAGTTATGGAATATTTGGCTGCTGAAGTTCTAGAATTGGCTGGTAATGCAGCTCGTGACAACAAAAAGACCAGAATTATTCCTCGTCATTTGCAATTGGCCATCCGTAATGATGAAGAATTGAACAAGCTGTTGTCTGGTGTCACCATTGCTCAAGGTGGTGTTTTGCCAAACATTCAAGCTGTACTTTTGCCCAAGAAAACAGAAAAGAAGGCTTAAGATATTACTCGAAAAAAGAAGAAAATACTGTATGACCATCATCGCATATCAATTGAAAATCAACAAACCGTCCTTTTCAGGACGACAAATTTATTTTTAAAAGAGAACATATTTTTGTTAACCAAACCCGAAATTTGGTATTTTTGTTGCTACAAAATATTGAATTTTTGCACAAATTTTTTTCTATTGTTGTGGATGAAAATAAGAAAAATATGAAAGTTAAAATCAGCATTACAATATGGAATTTTTATTTCTGGTCATTCTTTCACAGTCGATTTTAATATAAGATGATTGGCATTTCTAAGAATAACTAAACATTGTTATTTTATACGAGTAAACGATGTGTTTCGTGTGTATGAATACGAAGGAATTCGTATACAAACGTACTTACGTAGATATGTAAATCAATCTGATTCCTTTACACTCAATATAGTATATATGTATATATATATATATTTTTCTTTTAAATTACTATATGTAGGTATATTAAACAGAAATATAAAGAGGAAATAGGTATCCCTGTATAAAAATTACTTTTTTATATTGCCTACTGGACTAATTGCTATAGGTATTTCTTTTTATTTAACTTGTTTAAAATAAAACAGCATAGGTACATTTTTTATTAATAATTATCTAAGCCAAAACTAAGCATTTTCCATAAAAAAATATAAATTTTTATAAATAAAACACCGTTGGCTAAACACTCTTTCTTTGATACAGACAATCAAAGCAACAAAACAATGATCTTGTTGTTATTGTATTTTTCTACGAAGCCAGAATTTACTTCGTGTTTACATCGTCAAAGGAATTGGTACACATTTTGTTTTTGCATTAGTTGCCTACATACTTCTTTTATTTTTCAACGTTTTATTGTGTGTAAATTTGTTTGTGTTTCTTTACGATTGTACCTAGCAAGCTGGTTTTCATTTAGTTTATTAGTTATTTTGGCAGATTGGAAAAATTTGACTTTTAACTTGAGTTTTATTTCAAAATTTTAATATTTAATTTTATAAGGCGTTAAAGAATTTATAAAAAGAAAATTTTATAGAAATAATTAAAGTTAATTTTATTTTGAGTTACAAAAATACGTACATACCTATGTATGTATTTATTTATACAATTTTGTTCAATTATTTAATGAAAAATATGTATGTTTACATATGTTATTTTAAATTAAAATAAAGAAAAATTTATATACAGAATATTTTTGTATTTAAATACTTTTTTACAGCTACTGACACAATAACGTACCTATTTCAAAATGTCTCCCTTATTTTGAGTTTTTATTAAACATACATACATACATACATACATATATAGGTATGTATAGGTATGTCCATAAATTTAATTTTCTTAACAGCTGCTTAAAATTTCTTATCCATTTTAATTTTCACTTGAAAAAAAGACATTCGTTTTATACCTAATCATCCCTTTTACACAAACAAAATCCGTTTATTACGTTTACTCATTTAAACATTGGTATATTTATTGTTGTTATTATATATACATACATACATACATATATTCTTAATTGCAAATTCCCTGTATGTACCGAAGACTTAATATGTAACATTTTGTCCGCTTTATAGCATATGTTTTTGCTGTTCTTGTTAGAAACTTAAAAAATGTGAAGATTATTTCTATACTTAATGTAAATCAAGAAGAAGAAGAAAAGTGTACGAAACTATTTTTATTAACAAAAATATATAATTTGTTGTCTTTTAACAATTTCTGAACAAATGTGCATATAAATTTAACAACAAAATATACCTATTTAATGTACATAAGTACATTTAAGATATTTTATTTAAAAAAAAGGTAAAGAAAATTATAAATAATTGAAATTTAGCTCATAGAATAAATTCGAAAAATAAAAAATGTTTAAAATAATATAAAGTAACATTCGAAAGAAAATAATTCCCAGTTTCTATTTGTGAAAATTATAAATTTATTTTTAATTTTCTTAAATAACAAAAACATACTACGTGTATGAATAAAAATGATTTTCATACCACAATTAGTGCTTGAAGAAATAAAATGCATAAACAAAACCAAACCAAACTAATGAAATTGCGTAATTTTAAAACATAAAATAATTTAAAATTCTAAATAAAACCCAAATTTAGAAATTAACAACGAACTCTTTCAAAAATATCTTTAGTGCAATAATTATTTTTGGTATGGCAAAAAAATCGATCTACTAACTAACTTCGTATATTTACGAACAAAAATATTTTCTCGGGCAAACAAAATAAAATCTAAGAACAAATAGATCTGGTACCAAAAATTCAACATCTCTTTTTAAAACGGGTTTTGTGGTCCGCTTACTACTTTTATATTATCTAGAAATTTAATTAAAAAACCAAGGACCCGAAAAGTTCTTTTTTTTATTTTTTGTGCAAGTTAAAAAAATTCTACAGTTTACAGAAAATAAAAAATTTCTAAAATAGCATTGAAAAAAAGCCGTCGAAAAAAATAAATAAAATGAAGTTTTTAAAATAAAACGTTTTCTAAAAATCTAATTTGTCTGAAGACAAATTAAATATATTTAAGCATTGTCATAAAAATTTCATTCTTCAAAACAAATTTAAATAAAATTTATGAAGAGGTTTCTGAGAATACATACTACATTTTTTTACAAATACGTGGAATATAATTTTCTAAAAAAAAAAAAACAAACGTTTTAAGAAATATTTTTCAACAAAAAAAGTTTTTAAACAATTTTATTTGTTTTTGTTTACAAAAAAAAAAGTTTTTGCTTCTTTTGAAACTAAAAAATTTCGTTTTCAAAGGAAGTTTTTCCTTTTTTCGTTTCTATTTAAACACAAAAACACAAAAAAATATTCCTTTATTCACACACAAAAATTTTTTATTTCAAAAATAAAATTTAGCTTTGTGTTTTCTGTTAGTAATTTCCGGTCCTTGCAAAAAACAAATGAAATTCAATTGAAATATACAAAAATAAAAAACTTTTGCATGACAAATACATAGTAGCTCTGGTATAAAAAATTTATATCCAGAAATGCACTATCTCTTTTTAAAAAACAATCAGCACTGGTACCAAAAGTATTATATATCAAAAATGCACTATCTCTTTTTAAAAAACAAACAGCACTGCACTGGTACCAAAAGTATTATATATCAAAAATGCACAATCTCTTTTTAAAACGGTTTTTGTGGTCCTGAAAAGGACCGATTTGTTCGTTTTATTGATTTATTTGATTATTGATCCGAAAATTAAAATGTAATACGAGTAATTAACCACCGAAACCGTACAATGTACGACCTTGTCTCTTCAAAGCATAAACAACATCCATAGCGGTAACAGTTTTCCTTTTGGCATGTTCAGTGTAGGTGACGGCATCACGAATAACATTTTCCAAAAATACCTTTAAAACACCACGAGTTTCTTCGTAAATCAAGCCAGAAATACGTTTTACACCACCACGACGAGCCAAACGTCTAATAGCTGGCTTAGTAATACCTTGGATATTATCACGTAATACTTTACGATGACGCTTAGCACCACCTTTTCCCAAGCCTTTGCCACCTTTGCCACGACCAGTCATTTTAAATCACTTTAATTTTTATTTAACACAAACACTTCACAAATGTTCAACAAGAACTAATGAGATTTGCCCGAGAACCAACTCGTATTTATACAAATTTCAACTAAAATTCGAGAGAGAGCAAGAAATATATTACTGTACGTTTCTATCTGTGTGCGTTTTTTGGAAAACAACCACCACTGTACAATTAAACATACAAACCCATGTATTATGGCTTGGAAATTTTTCTATATAAGCCGATCACAGTCAGCGCAACGTTATTATTTGTGTTCTAACAGTGTTCAGTGTGTGTTTTAATCTTAAATAAAAGAGGAAAAAAAAGTGACTAAGTGAAAAAATGGCTCGTACTAAGCAAACTGCCCGTAAGTCGACTGGTGGCAAAGCACCACGCAAACAATTGGCTACCAAGGCTGCTCGTAAAAGTGCCCCAGCTACTGGTGGTGTTAAGAAACCTCATCGTTTTCGTCCCGGTACTGTAGCTTTGCGTGAAATTCGCCGTTATCAAAAGAGTACTGAATTGTTAATTCGTAAATTGCCATTCCAACGTTTGGTTCGTGAAATTGCCCAAGATTTCAAGACAGATTTGCGTTTCCAGAGTTCGGCTGTTATGGCTCTTCAAGAAGCCAGTGAAGCTTATTTGGTTGGTCTATTCGAAGATACAAATTTGTGTGCCATTCATGCTAAACGTGTGACCATTATGCCCAAAGATATCCAATTGGCCAGACGTATTCGTGGAGAACGTGCTTAATTAAATTGATGTGACGAAATAAATAAAAACTATAACAAATCGGTCCTTTTCAGGACCACAAATTCTTTTTCAAAAAGAGATATAATTATACACTTTCAAACAGAGGAATTTTCACTCATAGAAATACGAGCTAAAATTAATAAACAAGACCAAAACTTAACTTGCAATAAAATAAGACAGACACAACGTTTTTTCTTTTTTTTTTTTTTTTGTTTAGAGAAACACATTAAATAAGTAAAGGTACAAATAAACAAAACTTAACTTGCAATAAAAAGAGAACGGTTTTGTTTTAAGAAACACATTAAATTACTAAAGGTACATACATATTAAAATTGTGTTTTTATTAAAAATTTTATATAAAAATATTCATGGATATAACTAATTTTTAAATATGTATTCAAAGTAAAGAAACTCCTTTTACTTATGACATTGATTATTAAACCAATCTGGTTTTTTTCCTGAATTACTTTCAGAAAACAGACGTTCGAATTATGGTTAGATTTCATATTTTGTGTTTCTAAAATATTATCGTGAATTTTCAAAATCCTACATTCAATATGTGGTTGGCATGTTTATACACATTTTATCTGTTAATAGAATTACCAAAATTTTGATAGTAAAAAAAAACGTTGACGTAGATTTGATTTTTTCTTTGCAGACAAAAATGTTTAATTATTACAAATATCCTATTTTAGTTTGTACCTGAATTTTATAAAAATTAAAAAAAAATTCAACTTTTTGCAAATTTCAAAAATAAAATTTATTTTTTAACTAAAAATCAAACTTTAATAAAAAAAAAATAGTTTAATAAACAAGTGTTAACTCTTTTTAAAAATATTTTGTGGCCCTGAAAAGGGCCTTTTATAAGAATGTAAAAAAGAGGAATTCATGGGCGTTGAGTACATTTTTTTAGAAAATTTACTTGGAGCTGGTGTATTTGGTTACAGCCTTTGTACCTTCACTGACGGCATGTTTGGCCAATTCACCGGGCAAAAGTAGACGAACAGCAGTTTGAATTTCACGACTGGTTATGGTGGAACGTTTATTGTATTGAGCCAAACGAGATGCTTCGGCGGCAATACGTTCAAAGATATCATTAACAAAGCTGTTCATGATACTCATAGCCTTTGAAGAAATTCCAGTATCAGGATGTACTTGCTTCAAAACTTTGTAAATGTAGATGGCATAACTTTCCTTACGCTTGCGTCTTCTAGTCTTGTCACCCTTGGTAATATTCTTCTGGGCTTTACCGGCCTTTTTTGTTGCTTTACCACTGGCTTTAGGAGGCATGCTTTCACTTTTTCACTTTTTAGATGTTTTCACTTCACAAACACTTTTAACACTGTTTACAATTTTTAAATATAAACGTCAAATGTGCGCTTTATATACCTTTTTTCTAACCACTCAGTTTTCTGTCTACCTATTTTGTTATCGTTTACACAATCATCCCCTGTATGCGCAGTTGCCATACAAAAAAAGTATAAATACTCAGTGTTGTGGCGAAAAACTTAAACAGTTTTGTGTATTCAGTGCTCTAGTGAAGTGTTTTAAGTGAATAATAAAAATAAAGAAATATGTCTGGTCGTGGTAAAGGTGGTAAAGTTAAAAGCAAGGCAAAGTCTCGTTCAAATCGTGCTGGCTTGCAATTTCCCGTCGGCCGTATTCACCGTTTATTGCGTAAAGGCAATTACGCTGAACGTGTTGGTGCCGGCGCTCCAGTCTATTTAGCTGCAGTTATGGAATATTTGGCTGCTGAAGTTCTAGAATTGGCTGGTAATGCAGCTCGTGACAACAAAAAGACCAGAATTATTCCTCGTCATTTGCAATTGGCCATCCGTAATGATGAAGAATTGAACAAGCTGTTGTCTGGTGTCACCATTGCTCAAGGTGGTGTTTTGCCAAACATTCAAGCTGTACTTTTGCCCAAGAAAACAGAAAAGAAGGCTTAAGATATTACTCGAAAAAAGAAGAAAATACTGTATGACCATCATCGCATATCAATTGAAAATCAACAAACCGTCCTTTTCAGGACGACAAATTTATTTTTAAAAGAGAACATATTTTTGTTAACCAAACCCGAAATTTGGTATTTTTGTTGCTACAAAATATTGAATTTTTGCACAAATTTTTTTCTATTGTTGTGGATGAAAATAAGAAAAATATGAAAGTTAAAATCAGCATTACAATATGGAATTTTTATTTCTGGTCATTCTTTCACAGTCGATTTTAATCTAAGATGATTGGCATTTCTAAGAATAACTAAACATTGTTATTTTATACGAGTAAACGATGTGTTTCGTGTGTATGAATACGAAGGAATTCGTATACAAACGTACTTACGTAGATATGTAAATCAATCTGATTCCTTTACACTCAATATAGTATATATATATATATATATATATTTTTCTTTTAAATTACTATATGTAGGTATATTAAACAGAAATATAAAGAGGAAATAGGTATCCCTGTATAAAAATTACTTTTTTATATTGCCTACTGGACTAATTGCTATAGGTATTTCTTTTTATTTAACTTGTTTAAAATAAAACAGCATAGGTACATTTTTTATTAATAATTATCTAAGCCAAAACTAAGCATTTTCCATAAAAAAATATAAATTTTTATAAATAAAACACCGTTGGCTAAACACTCTTTCTTTGATACAGACAATCAAAGCAACAAAACAATGATCTTGTTGTTATTGTATTTTTCTACGAAGCCAGAATTTACTTCGTGTTTACATCGTCAAAGGAATTGGTACACATTTTGTTTTTGCATTAGTTGCCTACATACTTCTTTTATTTTTCAACGTTTTATTGTGTGTAAATTTGTTTGTGTTTCTTTACGATTGTACCTAGCAAGCTGGTTTTCATTTAGTTTATTAGTTATTTTGGCAGATTGGAAAAATTTGACTTTTAACTTGAGTTTTATTTCAAAATTTTAATATTTAATTTTATAAGGCGTTAAAGAATTTATAAAAAGAAAATTTTATAGAAATAATTAAAGTTAATTTTATTTTGAGTTACAAAAATACGTACATACCTATGTATGTATTTATTTATACAATTTTGTTCAATTATTTAATGAAAAATATGTATGTTTACATATGTTATTTTAAATTAAAATAAAGAAAAATTTATATACAGAATATTTTTGTATTTAAATACTTTTTTACAGCTACTGACACAATAACGTACCTATTTCAAAATGTCTCCCTTATTTTGAGTTTTTATTAAACATACATACATACATACATACATATATAGGTATGTATAGGTATGTCCATAAATTTAATTTTCTTAACAGCTGCTTAAAATTTCTTATCCATTTTAATTTTCACTTGAAAAAAAGACATTCGTTTTATACCTAATCATCCCTTTTACACAAACAAAATCCGTTTATTACGTTTACTCATTTAAACATTGGTATATTTATTGTTGTTATTATATATACATACATACATACATATATTCTTAATTGCAAATTCCCTGTATGTACCGAAGACTTAATATGTAACATTTTGTCCGCTTTATAGCATATGTTTTTGCTGTTCTTGTTAGAAACTTAAAAAATGTGAAGATTATTTCTATACTTAATGTAAATCAAGAAGAAGAAGAAAAGTGTACGAAACTATTTTTATTAACAAAAATATATAATTTGTTGTCTTTTAACAATTTCTGAACAAATGTGCATATAAATTTAACAACAAAATATACCTATTTAATGTACATAAGTACATTTAAGATATTTTATTTAAAAAAAAGGTAAAGAAAATTATAAATAATTGAAATTTAGCTCATAGAATAAATTCGAAAAATAAAAAATGTTTAAAATAATATAAAGTAACATTCGAAAGAAAATAATTCCCAGTTTCTATTTGTGAAAATTATAAATTTATTTTTAATTTTCTTAAATAACAAAAACATACTACGTGTATGAATAAAAATGATTTTCATACCACAATTAGTGCTTGAAGAAATAAAATGCATAAACAAAACCAAACCAAACTAATGAAATTGCGTAATTTTAAAACATAAAATAATTTAAAATTCTAAATAAAACCCAAATTTAGAAATTAACAACGAACTCTTTCAAAAATATCTTTAGTGCAATAATTATTTTTGGTATGGCAAAAAAATCGATCTACTAACTAACTTCGTATATTTACGAACAAAAATATTTTCTCGGGCAAACAAAATAAAATCTAAGAACAAATAGATCTGGTACCAAAAATTCAACATCTCTTTTTAAAACGGGTTTTGTGGTCCGCTTACTACTTTTATATTATCTAGAAATTTAATTAAAAAACCAAGGACCCGAAAAGTTCTTTTTTTTATTTTTTGTGCAAGTTAAAAAAATTCTACAGTTTACAGAAAATAAAAAATTTCTAAAATAGCATTGAAAAAAAGCCGTCGAAAAAAATAAATAAAATGAAGTTTTTAAAATAAAACGTTTTCTAAAAATCTAATTTGTCTGAAGACAAATTAAATTAAATTAAATATATTTAAGCATTGTCATAAAAATTTCATTCTTCAAAACAAATTTAAATAAAATTTATGAAGAGGTTTCTGAGAATACATACTACATTTTTTTAAAAATACGTGGAATATAATTTTCTAAAAAAAAAAACAAACGTTTTAAGAAATATTTTTCAACAAAAAAAGTTTTTAAACAATTTTATTTGTTTTTGTTTACAAAAAAAAAAGTTTTTGCTTCTTTTGAAACTAAAAAATTTCGTTTTCAAAGGAAGTTTTTCCTTTTTTCGTTTCTATTTAAACACAAAAACACAAAAAAATATTCCTTTATTCACACACAAAAATTTTTTATTTCAAAAATAAAATTTAGCTTTGTGTTTTCTGTTAGTAATTTCCGGTCCTTGCAAAAAACAAATGAAATTCAATTGAAATATACAAAAATAAAAAACTTTTGCATGACAAATACATAGTAGCTCTGGTATAAAAAATTTATATCCAGAAATGCACTATCTCTTTTTAAAAAACAATCAGCACTGGTACCAAAAGTATTATATATCAAAAATGCACTATCTCTTTTTAAAAAACAAACAGCACTGCACTGGTACCAAAAGTATTATATATCAAAAATGCACAATCTCTTTTTAAAACGGTTTTTGTGGTCCTGAAAAGGACCGATTTGTTCGTTTTATTGATTTATTTGATTATTGATCCGAAAATTAAAATGTAATACGAGTAATTAACCACCGAAACCGTACAATGTACGACCTTGTCTCTTCAAAGCATAAACAACATCCATAGCGGTAACAGTTTTCCTTTTGGCATGTTCAGTGTAGGTGACGGCATCACGAATAACATTTTCCAAAAATACCTTTAAAACACCACGAGTTTCTTCGTAAATCAAGCCAGAAATACGTTTTACACCACCACGACGAGCCAAACGTCTAATAGCTGGCTTAGTAATACCTTGGATATTATCACGTAATACTTTACGATGACGCTTAGCACCACCTTTTCCCAAGCCTTTGCCACCTTTGCCACGACCAGTCATTTTAAATCACTTTAATTTTTATTTAACACAAACACTTCACAAATGTTCAACAAGAACTAATGAGATTTGCCCGAGAACCAACTCGTATTTATACAAATTTCAACTAAAATTCGAGAGAGAGCAAGAAATATATTACTGTACGTTTCTATCTGTGTGCGTTTTTTGGAAAACAACCACCACTGTACAATTAAACATACAAACCCATGTATTATGGCTTGGAAATTTTTCTATATAAGCCGATCACAGTCAGCGCAACGTTATTATTTGTGTTCTAACAGTGTTCAGTGTGTGTTTTAATCTTAAATAAAAGAGGAAAAAAAAGTGACTAAGTGAAAAAATGGCTCGTACTAAGCAAACTGCCCGTAAGTCGACTGGTGGCAAAGCACCACGCAAACAATTGGCTACCAAGGCTGCTCGTAAAAGTGCCCCAGCTACTGGTGGTGTTAAGAAACCTCATCGTTTTCGTCCCGGTACTGTAGCTTTGCGTGAAATTCGCCGTTATCAAAAGAGTACTGAATTGTTAATTCGTAAATTGCCATTCCAACGTTTGGTTCGTGAAATTGCCCAAGATTTCAAGACAGATTTGCGTTTCCAGAGTTCGGCTGTTATGGCTCTTCAAGAAGCCAGTGAAGCTTATTTGGTTGGTCTATTCGAAGATACAAATTTGTGTGCCATTCATGCTAAACGTGTGACCATTATGCCCAAAGATATCCAATTGGCCAGACGTATTCGTGGAGAACGTGCTTAATTAAATTGATGTGACGAAATAAATAAAAACTATAACAAATCGGTCCTTTTCAGGACCACAAATTCTTTTTCAAAAAGAGATATAATTATACACTTTCAAACAGAGGAATTTTCACTCATAGAAATACGAGCTAAAATTAATAAACAAGACCAAAACTTAACTTGCAATAAAATAAGACAGACACAACGTTTTTTCTTTTTTTTTTTTTTTTGTTTAGAGAAACACATTAAATAAGTAAAGGTACAAATAAACAAAACTTAACTTGCAATAAAAAGAGAACGGTTTTGTTTTAAGAAACACATTAAATTACTAAAGGTACATACATATTAAAATTGTGTTTTTATTAAAAATTTTATATAAAAATATTCATGGATATAACTAATTTTTAAATATGTATTCAAAGTAAAGAAACTCCTTTTACTTATGACATTGATTATTAAACCAATCTGGTTTTTTTCCTGAATTACTTTCAGAAAACAGACGTTCGAATTATGGTTAGATTTCATATTTTGTGTTTCTAAAATATTATCGTGAATTTTCAAAATCCTACATTCAATATGTGGTTGGCATGTTTATACACATTTTATCTGTTAATAGAATTACCAAAATTTTGATAGTAAAAAAAAACGTTGACGTAGATTTGATTTTTTCTTTGCAGACAAAAATGTTTAATTATTACAAATATCCTATTTTAGTTTGTACCTGAATTTTATAAAAATTAAAAAAAAATTCAACTTTTTGCAAATTTCAAAAATAAAATTTATTTTTTAACTAAAAATCAAACTTTAATAAAAAAAAAATAGTTTAATAAACAAGTGTTAACTCTTTTTAAAAATATTTTGTGGCCCTGAAAAGGGCCTTTTATAAGAATGTAAAAAAGAGGAATTCATGGGCGTTGAGTACATTTTTTTAGAAAATTTACTTGGAGCTGGTGTATTTGGTTACAGCCTTTGTACCTTCACTGACGGCATGTTTGGCCAATTCACCGGGCAAAAGTAGACGAACAGCAGTTTGAATTTCACGACTGGTTATGGTGGAACGTTTATTGTATTGAGCCAAACGAGATGCTTCGGCGGCAATACGTTCAAAGATATCATTAACAAAGCTGTTCATGATACTCATAGCCTTTGAAGAAATTCCAGTATCAGGATGTACTTGCTTCAAAACTTTGTAAATGTAGATGGCATAACTTTCCTTACGCTTGCGTCTTCTAGTCTTGTCACCCTTGGTAATATTCTTCTGGGCTTTACCGGCCTTTTTTGTTGCTTTACCACTGGCTTTAGGAGGCATGCTTTCACTTTTTCACTTTTTAGATGTTTTCACTTCACAAACACTTTTAACACTGTTTACAATTTTTAAATATAAACGTCAAATGTGCGCTTTATATACCTTTTTTCTAACCACTCAGTTTTCTGTCTACCTATTTTGTTATCGTTTACACAATCATCCCCTGTATGCGCAGTTGCCATACAAAAAAAGTATAAATACTCAGTGTTGTGGCGAAAAACTTAAACAGTTTTGTGTATTCAGTGCTCTAGTGAAGTGTTTTAAGTGAATAATAAAAATAAAGAAATATGTCTGGTCGTGGTAAAGGTGGTAAAGTTAAAAGCAAGGCAAAGTCTCGTTCAAATCGTGCTGGCTTGCAATTTCCCGTCGGCCGTATTCACCGTTTATTGCGTAAAGGCAATTACGCTGAACGTGTTGGTGCCGGCGCTCCAGTCTATTTAGCTGCAGTTATGGAATATTTGGCTGCTGAAGTTCTAGAATTGGCTGGTAATGCAGCTCGTGACAACAAAAAGACCAGAATTATTCCTCGTCATTTGCAATTGGCCATCCGTAATGATGAAGAATTGAACAAGCTGTTGTCTGGTGTCACCATTGCTCAAGGTGGTGTTTTGCCAAACATTCAAGCTGTACTTTTGCCCAAGAAAACAGAAAAGAAGGCTTAAGATATTACTCGAAAAAAGAAGAAAATACTGTATGACCATCATCGCATATCAATTGAAAATCAACAAACCGTCCTTTTCAGGACGACAAATTTATTTTTAAAAGAGAACATATTTTTGTTAACCAAACCCGAAATTTGTTATTTTTGTTGCTACAAAATATTGAATTTTTGCACAAATTTTTTTCTATTGTTGTGGATGAAAATAAGAAAAATATGAAAGTTAAAATCAGCATTACAATATGGAATTTTTATTTCTGGTCATTCTTTCACAGTCGATTTTAATCTAAGATGATTGGCATTTCTAAGAATAACTAAACATTGTTATTTTATACGAGTAAACGATGTGTTTCGTGTGTATGAATACGAAGGAATTCGTATACAAACGTACTTACGTAGATATGTAAATCAATCTGATTCCTTTACACTCAATATAGTATATATGTATATATATATATTTTTTTCTTTTAAATTACTATATGTAGGTATATTAAACAGAAATATAAAGAGGAAATAGGTATCCCTGTATAAAAATTACTTTTTTATATTGCCTACTGGACTAATTGCTATAGGTATTTCTTTTTATTTAACTTGTTTAAAATAAAACAGCATAGGTACATTTTTTATTAATAATTATCTAAGCCAAAACTAAGCATTTTCCATAAAAAAATATAAATTTTTATAAATAAAACACCGTTGGCTAAACACTCTTTCTTTGATACAGACAATCAAAGCAACAAAACAATGATCTTGTTGTTATTGTATTTTTCTACGAAGCCAGAATTTACTTCGTGTTTACATCGTCAAAGGAATTGGTACACATTTTGTTTTTGCATTAGTTGCCTACATACTTCTTTTATTTTTCAACGTTTTATTGTGTGTAAATTTGTTTGTGTTTCTTTACGATTGTACCTAGCAAGCTGGTTTTCATTTAGTTTATTAGTTATTTTGGCAGATTGGAAAAATTTGACTTTTAACTTGAGTTTTATTTCAAAATTTTAATATTTAATTTTATAAGGCGTTAAAGAATTTATAAAAAGAAAATTTTATAGAAATAATTAAAGTTAATTTTATTTTGAGTTACAAAAATACGTACATACCTATGTATGTATTTATTTATACAATTTTGTTCAATTATTTAATGAAAAATATGTATGTTTATGTTATTTTAAATTAAAATAAAGAAAAATTTATATACAGAATATTTTTGTATTTAAATACTTTTTTACAGCTACTGACACAATAACGTACCTTTTTCAAAATGTCTCCCTTATTTTGAGTTTTTATTAAACATACATACATACATACATACATATATAGGTATGTATAGGTATGTCCATAAATTTAATTTTCTTAACAGCTGCTTAAAATTTCTTATCCATTTTAATTTTCACTTGAAAAAAAGACATTCGTTTTATACCTAATCATCCCTTTTACACAAACAAAATCCGTTTATTACGTTTACTCATTTAAACATTGGTATATTTATTGTTGTTATTATATATACATACATACATACATATATTCTTAATTGCAAATTCCCTGTATGTACCGAAGACTTAATATGTAACATTTTGTCCGCTTTATAGCATATGTTTTTGCTGTTCTTGTTAGAAACTTAAAAAATGTGAAGATTATTTCTATACTTAATGTAAATCAAGAAGAAGAAGAAAAGTGTACGAAACTATTTTTATTAACAAAAATATATAATTTGTTGTCTTTTAACAATTTCTGAACAAATGTGCATATAAATTTAACAACAAAATATACCTATTTAATGTACATAAGTACATTTAAGATATTTTATTTAAAAAAAAGGTAAAGAAAATTATAAATAATTGAAATTTAGCTCATAGAATAAATTCGAAAAATAAAAAATGTTTAAAATAATATAAAGTAACATTCGAAAGAAAATAATTCCCAGTTTCTATTTGTGAAAATTATAAATTTATTTTTAATTTTCTTAAATAACAAAAACATACTACGTGTATGAATAAAAATGATTTTCATACCACAATTAGTGCTTGAAGAAATAAAATGCATAAACAAAACCAAACCAAACTAATGAAATTGCGTAATTTTAAAACATAAAATAATTTAAAATTCTAAATAAAACCCAAATTTAGAAATTAACAACGAACTCTTTCAAAAATATCTTTAGTGCAATAATTATTTTTGGTATGGCAAAAAAATCGATCTACTAACTAACTTCGTATATTTACGAACAAAAATATTTTCTCGGGCAAACAAAATAAAATCTAAGAACAAATAGATCTGGTACCAAAAATTCAACATCTCTTTTTAAAACGGGTTTTGTGGTCCGCTTACTACTTTTATATTATCTAGAAATTTAATTAAAAAACCAAGGACCCGAAAAGTTCTTTTTTTTATTTTTTGTGCAAGTTAAAAAAATTCTACAGTTTACAGAAAATAAAAAATTTCTAAAATAGCATTGAAAAAAAGCCGTCGAAAAAAATAAATAAAATGAAGTTTTTAAAATAAAACGTTTTCTAAAAATCTAATTTGTCTGAAGACAAATTAAATATATTTAAGCATTGTCATAAAAATTTCATTCTTCAAAACAAATTTAAATAAAATTTATGAAGAGGTTTCTGAGAATACATACTACATTTTTTTAAAAATACGTGGAATATAATTTTCTAAAAAAAAAAACAAACGTTTTAAGAAATATTTTTCAACAAAAAAAGTTTTTAAACAATTTTATTTGTTTTTGTTTACAAAAAAAAAAGTTTTTGCTTCTTTTGAAACTAAAAAATTTCGTTTTCAAAGGAAGTTTTTCCTTTTTTCGTTTCTATTTAAACACAAAAACACAAAAAAATATTCCTTTATTCACACACAAAAATTTTTTATTTCAAAAATAAAATTTAGCTTTGTGTTTTCTGTTAGTAATTTCCGGTCCTTGCAAAAAACAAATGAAATTCAATTGAAATATACAAAAATAAAAAACTTTTGCATGACAAATACATAGTAGCTCTGGTATAAAAAATTTATATCCAGAAATGCACTATCTCTTTTTAAAAAACAATCAGCACTGGTACCAAAAGTATTATATATCAAAAATGCACTATCTCTTTTTAAAAAACAAACAGCACTGCACTGGTACCAAAAGTATTATATATCAAAAATGCACAATCTCTTTTTAAAACGGTTTTTGTGGTCCTGAAAAGGACCGATTTGTTCGTTTTATTGATTTATTTGATTATTGATCCGAAAATTAAAATGTAATACGAGTAATTAACCACCGAAACCGTACAATGTACGACCTTGTCTCTTCAAAGCATAAACAACATCCATAGCGGTAACAGTTTTCCTTTTGGCATGTTCAGTGTAGGTGACGGCATCACGAATAACATTTTCCAAAAATACCTTTAAAACACCACGAGTTTCTTCGTAAATCAAGCCAGAAATACGTTTTACACCACCACGACGAGCCAAACGTCTAATAGCTGGCTTAGTAATACCTTGGATATTATCACGTAATACTTTACGATGACGCTTAGCACCACCTTTTCCCAAGCCTTTGCCACCTTTGCCACGACCAGTCATTTTAAATCACTTTAATTTTTATTTAACACAAACACTTCACAAATGTTCAACAAGAACTAATGAGATTTGCCCAGTTTACAGTTTATTTTCCAAAAATTCAGTTTACATATGTTTCTTAAACTACATTTTACATTTATTATTTCTTAACGTATAAAGTTATTAAGACTAGTACAGTTTTATATATAAAAAAAAAATATTACAGATTTTCGTATCCATTCAATATACTTGGTAAGTCCATTTAATAATTTTCCCAAAAAAAAGGATAAAAAGGGAATACACTTTGTTTTTATATTATTACTAACTTAGAACTAATCACTACACACTAAACAATACTCAAAATTAATAATAAAACAGAAGAAAACAAAACAAAAATAAAATAAAAATAAAATAAAACAAAAACAAAAACGAAATATAATCCACCATAAAAAGTAAAAAATATCACTGTTCAGTATTGTACACTAGGTTAGACATGTCAAGGGTGTTAACCCTTCTATGGTAGAACAAGAGGCTAGCATCACAGTACAGACTACCACCATCTCTTAGTGTTAAAAGATCAACTGGCGAAAAATACCGAATCATATGCAAGGCCTCCAAATCAGGAGTCCCACTGAAGCAGTCTGCCACCAGCTCATTTTGCAAGAAAGATGATCGCTCCAAAAATTTAATCGCAGAGTCGATCAGAAATACATCCAACCTTTGGAATTCAACGCCGTCGTAAATCGATCTACACGATGGCCTACGAATACGTCCATCAGAAAAAATCCAAGGTCGTAGGCCCAAGCACGTTGTTAGTATTTTACGTTCCCATACTCTCAGTCTTTCCATTTGATGGGAAGATATCCCAAACCAAACGGGAAAGGCATAAGAAATAAGGGGTCTGATAATCTGCCGATAGATCAACAGTCTGATCTCGGTAGTAAGGCCCATCCTACGGCGAAGCAAACTCAGGTAAATATGGAAGACCCCCCTGACCTTCCTCAATATGTTGTCCACATGTCTGTAGAATTCAAAATTCTCATGAAAAATAACACCCAAATATTTGAACCTATCAGATATAACAATAACCTCCCCACCAATGGTCAAATACGGAATGTAACTCCTGGAATTTCGATAGAGACGACCCCTTCTTCCCTTAATCATCGCTCCATCCGTCTTAGCGATGTTCAATCGCAGTCCCCATTTCACAAAATACCCATACAAAACGTTAAGATACCTATTCATCCTATCATTAAGAGTTCGCGCCACTGCGCCCCTAACTGCAACAAGAATATCATCCGCATAGATAAGCAAAAGAAATCCGTCAGGTGGTTGTGGTATATCAGATATAAAAACGTTGTATAAAATGGGCCCCAACAAAGAACCCTGTGGAACACCCGCGGCAACCGCGCGCAAATCGGAAATTTCACCCCCTGCCTTCACCCTAAACTTGCGATCCCTCAAAAAATCAGCAGTCATCCTACACAACCGATGGTCGAAACCAAGACTCATCATTTTATAAATGATACCCTCCTGCCAAACAGTATCAAACGCCTTCGCAAAGTCTAGGCTTACAGCCAAAGTAGGATACTTTCTATTTAAGCCTCTGGAAACGTAGTTAGTGAAAACCATAAGAGCGTGAGATGTCGAATGGCCAGCTCTGAACCCAAATTGGTGGTCTCCAATAATACCATCATCCACAATTTTACGTTTTATCCTAGACAACAAGAACCATTCCAGGAGTTTACCAAAAGCCGACAACAGCGAAATCGGCCTGTAACTTTGGGCCTGCCTAGGGTCAGAGCCCGGCTTCAATATAGGTATGACCATACCCTCTCTCCATTGGACAGGAAAATAGCCTATATTTAAGCAATGGTTAAATAAGATTGCAAGAAATCTCCACGTAGCAACATTGGTTTTCCTTAATACAAAATCCGGGATGCCGTCAACGCCACTGGATCTTTTGTTGGACCTGGTCCTTAAAGCGTATCCCACGTCGTTTGGAGTTACTAACTCCCAATCATGAGAGCGGGAATTTTCGTCAATAACAGCACCATCCGCCATCGCAACTTGGCCAAATATCAAAGACGGCTCATAGTTAGCCAACACAGAGACCTGACGTTCCACGGCCTCCACAAAGGAGCTAGTGCGCAGGTCACCACCTCCTCTGTGAATGCCGCAGAAGTGTTCAGCCAATAAAGAAGCCTTCCCAGAGTCGTCTGAGACAAGTGTTCCCGCAGTATTAACCAAGTCCGATAGAGGGGCCCTTTTTAGGATCCCTGCACATCTTTTTACCTGGCGAAAAGTTCCATTGCCAACCCGTATCCTCCCTAGATACTCCGTCCAATAGCTTCGTTCAAACACCACAATTGCGCCCTGTATTATTTTGTCTAGATTGTTCAAGTCGGCCCTAAGAATATTGATTCTTCCCGGGTCGGGCGTTCTACATAAGATCCTCCTCAATCTTTTTCTTTCGGCCATAAAGTTTAAGATATTGGGTGGAAGCCTCAGCATACCTCTGTTCCTTGTAGAGAGCTTTGGCACAGAGTGATTCATCGCATCCATGAATATTCCGTTAAGAGACCTGACATTTTCATCTATTTCCTGTGCAGTGACATTCCGGTCCACTGGTAATTCACAGTTAGGGAGATTTTGAGAAAGGGCGTTGTTCAAGCGATTCCTATTTATACGATCGAAGTCAAAGATCTCAGGTATTATCCTGCGCTGCAATTCACTAGACTCTATAATGACCTCAATCGCACGGTGGTCAGATTCATAGTCGAGAGTCCTGATCCCAGGACTTGACATGGGCGATAACAAAATATTAGACGAAGTCATAAACAAGTCAATGTAGGAGGATGTGTGACTGGAGATCCTCGTCGGACCATTAGTCCGATGTACATCAATGTCCGGGCAAGATAGAAGAAACTCGCACAAGTAGCGCCCACTTTGATTGCACACAGTACCACCCCAATCAGTGTGCTTAGCGTTAAGATCAGCCCCAATAATAACACTATCCCGAGCAGAAAGGGTCAAAATAGGGTCAAGGTCAGAGATCACCAATGTATTCTGCGGCCTCAAATACATAGAAATAACCGTTATAGAGCTACCATCCGCCCTGCGAATTTTCACGGCCGTATTCTCGATAGAACCTAAATCAAGTGCAACCCTGTCCGAGCTTAAACTATCCCTCACGAATACCGCTGTGCCGCCACCGCGCCCACCTAGTCGATTCTGCCTATAAATACTATACCCGCCAATGTCCAGCGTATGCCTGGGGGATAGTTTATGCTCGGCAACCAATAAAACATCCGGTCGGTGCTCCCTCAAAAACAAATTCAGATAATACCTCCTGTGCCTGGAGACAATCGAGTTAACATTAACAAAAATACACTTAAATTTAGCCATCATGCTGAAGGGAAATTAACATCCCAAGCAAAGCCCGAGTTCTCTCACCATCACTACCCAGGAGCTTGTATTCCCGGGCGAAACCCTTCATCTTACTCAAGCAGGCCAGCAGATCACCACCAAGCAGTCGTTTACAATCTCGATCAATCGCATCGAATTCGGCACCAGCAGATGCAACCGATATACCAGTGCCTGTTGCTGCTCCATTTGCCACACCTCTTGCAGCCGCAGCATACGATACGCCACTAGTTGTCCTATTCGTTGGCACAGTATTAGCCACCCTGACGTTTCCCCTGTCACTCTTCTTGACAGACAACTTTTGTACAAGCCCCTGACGTTTAGGACATTCCCTTGCACTTGCAGCATGGCCCTCAACATTACAATTGACGCATCTTACAGGTAGACCCACCTTTTTCACTGCCTGTCCCGTGACAGGATCAGTAGTTACAACCTCAGCAGTATTCCTTTCCCTAGGAGGAACAGCACATTTACCAGGGCCATGATCGCCACCACATTTAACACACCTATATGGCATGTTACAGTTAATTGCCACGTGTCCAAACCGCTGACAATTATAACATTGAACGACACCACGACGAGTGTGTCTAGTCATTGTCACTTTACAATGGAGTATATACCTTATATCACTCAATCCCCTAGTATCAGAGTCCCTAGCAACTTGGAGCAACCATCTATCTCCGCCCAACTTGTGCAGACCTAATATTCTAACGCTGATCTGGAGGCCCTGCATATATTGGAGAACCTCACCAGTTTCAAAGGAGTCAGAGAGACCCCTGATAACTACAGAAAATGGTCTTTGAGACCTTGGAGTATGGGTGTAATAATTAACCCCTTGTTCCTTCAACATGTCCTTCAATTTAACAAAGTCCTCCAGTGTACAGACACCTATATTAGTAACATTTTTTCCCAAAATTTTAATGTTATACTCCTTATGCCCTAAGATACCATCTAACTTACTTATAATATCCCTAACATTAATATTATATGTTGTAACTATTGGTACAGACTTACTACTTTTCTTAAGATTATTGTTTTCTTCCGGCTTCTTTTGGCTGGAACCAGGCACTTCCTTCAAAATTGTCGCTCGACTAGGCACCACCTTTACGGCCTCTTCAGTTTTTTCTAGGCTAGCTGCAGCATTTGGCTGGATATCACTCTTCACATTGGCTTTTAAGTTACCCTGGCTATTGGGCATTTCAACCTCATCTGTGACCATTTCATCTTCACTTGAATATTCTTCGCTTTCCTCATTACTTTCGAATTTGGCAATTAACTGCTCAAGATTTTTTTGAAGCTTTTCATTTTCAGCTAATAATATATCACACTTTTTAGTAAGGATGTATATATTTTCATCCTTACTTTCAACAGCTTGCTGAAGTTCCTCATAAGTAGCTTTTAACCTGGGCCTTTTCCCAGGTTTCTGACTTTCGGCATCCTCCATTTTAACACACTAGCGAAAACTAATGTATAACCGCATGGAAAGCGGGTTAAACTTAATTTTAAGTTTCACTCTCGCTTGTTTTTAAAGTTTTTTTTGCTTTTATATTTAAAAATGTATAGCCCTTTATGACTTAAAGTACTTGATTATTAAGTTTTTTTACTTTTTTGCCTCCTATTCACTTCTCATTAAAGCGCGTAAGGTCTTTATTTAAAAAATTTTATTAACTTGTCCTTTTTCAAGTATTTATTTTTTTTCCTCAGTGAGTTAAAAAACACAAATATTTTGACTTTTCAGATTTTTAATTTCACTTTTTAATTTTTATTTAACACAAACACTTCACAAATGTTCAACAAGAACTAAATACGAGTGATTTGTTCGCGGAATCACTCGTATTTATACCAAAATCGACTTTTATTAGAGGGAGCAAGTGGTATGAGATTTGCCCGAGAACCAACTCGTATTTATACAAATTTCAACTAAAATTCGAGAGAGAGCAAGAAATATATTACTGTACGTTTCTATCTGTGTGCGTTTTTTGGAAAACAACCACCACTGTACAATTAAACATACAAACCCATGTATTATGGCTTGGAAATTTTTCTATATAAGCCGATCACAGTCAGCGCAACGTTATTATTTGTGTTCTAACAGTGTTCAGTGTGTGTTTTAATCTTAAATAAAAGAGGAAAAAAAAGTGACTAAGTGAAAAAATGGCTCGTACTAAGCAAACTGCCCGTAAGTCGACTGGTGGCAAAGCACCACGCAAACAATTGGCTACCAAGGCTGCTCGTAAAAGTGCCCCAGCTACTGGTGGTGTTAAGAAACCTCATCGTTTTCGTCCCGGTACTGTAGCTTTGCGTGAAATTCGCCGTTATCAAAAGAGTACTGAATTGTTAATTCGTAAATTGCCATTCCAACGTTTGGTTCGTGAAATTGCCCAAGATTTCAAGACAGATTTGCGTTTCCAGAGTTCGGCTGTTATGGCTCTTCAAGAAGCCAGTGAAGCTTATTTGGTTGGTCTATTCGAAGATACAAATTTGTGTGCCATTCATGCTAAACGTGTGACCATTATGCCCAAAGATATCCAATTGGCCAGACGTATTCGTGGAGAACGTGCTTAATTAAATTGATGTGACGAAATAAATAAAAACTATAACAAATCGGTCCTTTTCAGGACCACAAATTCTTTTTCAAAAAGAGATATAATTATACACTTTCAAACAGAGGAATTTTCACTCATAGAAATACGAGCTAAAATTAATAAACAAGACCAAAACTTAACTTGCAATAAAATAAGACAGACACAACGTTTTTTCTTTTTTTTTTTTTTTTGTTTAGAGAAACACATTAAATAAGTAAAGGTACAAATAAACAAAACTTAACTTGCAATAAAAAGAGAACGGTTTTGTTTTAAGAAACACATTAAATTACTAAAGGTACATACATATTAAAATTGTGTTTTTATTAAAAATTTTATATAAAAATATTCATGGATATAACTAATTTTTAAATATGTATTCAAAGTAAAGAAACTCCTTTTACTTATGACATTGATTATTAAACCAATCTGGTTTTTTTCCTGAATTACTTTCAGAAAACAGACGTTCGAATTATGGTTAGATTTCATATTTTGTGTTTCTAAAATATTATCGTGAATTTTCAAAATCCTACATTCAATATGTGGTTGGCATGTTTATACACATTTTATCTGTTAATAGAATTACCAAAATTTTGATAGTAAAAAAAAACGTTGACGTAGATTTGATTTTTTCTTTGCAGACAAAAATGTTTAATTATTACAAATATCCTATTTTAGTTTGTACCTGAATTTTATAAAAATTAAAAAAAAAATTCAACTTTTTGCAAATTTCAAAAATAAAATTTATTTTTTAACTAAAAATCAAACTTTAATAAAAAAAAAATAGTTTAATAAACAAGTGTTAACTCTTTTTAAAAATATTTTGTGGCCCTGAAAAGGGCCTTTTATAAGAATGTAAAAAAGAGGAATTCATGGGCGTTGAGTACATTTTTTTAGAAAATTTACTTGGAGCTGGTGTATTTGGTTACAGCCTTTGTACCTTCACTGACGGCATGTTTGGCCAATTCACCGGGCAAAAGTAGACGAACAGCAGTTTGAATTTCACGACTGGTTATGGTGGAACGTTTATTGTATTGAGCCAAACGAGATGCTTCGGCGGCAATACGTTCAAAGATATCATTAACAAAGCTGTTCATGATACTCATAGCCTTTGAAGAAATTCCAGTATCAGGATGTACTTGCTTCAAAACTTTGTAAATGTAGATGGCATAACTTTCCTTACGCTTGCGTCTTCTAGTCTTGTCACCCTTGGTAATATTCTTCTGGGCTTTACCGGCCTTTTTTGTTGCTTTACCACTGGCTTTAGGAGGCATGCTTTCACTTTTTCACTTTTTAGATGTTTTCACTTCACAAACACTTTTAACACTGTTTACAATTTTTAAATATAAACGTCAAATGTGCGCTTTATATACCTTTTTTCTAACCACTCAGTTTTCTGTCTACCTATTTTGTTATCGTTTACACAATCATCCCCTGTATGCGCAGTTGCCATACAAAAAAAGTATAAATACTCAGTGTTGTGGCGAAAAACTTAAACAGTTTTGTGTATTCAGTGCTCTAGTGAAGTGTTTTAAGTGAATAATAAAAATAAAGAAATATGTCTGGTCGTGGTAAAGGTGGTAAAGTTAAAAGCAAGGCAAAGTCTCGTTCAAATCGTGCTGGCTTGCAATTTCCCGTCGGCCGTATTCACCGTTTATTGCGTAAAGGCAATTACGCTGAACGTGTTGGTGCCGGCGCTCCAGTCTATTTAGCTGCAGTTATGGAATATTTGGCTGCTGAAGTTCTAGAATTGGCTGGTAATGCAGCTCGTGACAACAAAAAGACCAGAATTATTCCTCGTCATTTGCAATTGGCCATCCGTAATGATGAAGAATTGAACAAGCTGTTGTCTGGTGTCACCATTGCTCAAGGTGGTGTTTTGCCAAACATTCAAGCTGTACTTTTGCCCAAGAAAACAGAAAAGAAGGCTTAAGATATTACTCGAAAAAAGAAGAAAATACTGTATGACCATCATCGCATATCAATTGAAAATCAACAAACCGTCCTTTTCAGGACGACAAATTTATTTTTAAAAGAGAACATATTTTTGTTAACCAAACCCGAAATTTGTTATTTTTGTTGCTACAAAATATTGAATTTTTGCACAAATTTTTTTCTATTGTTGTGGATGAAAATAAGAAAAATATGAAAGTTAAAATCAGCATTACAATATGGAATTTTTATTTCTGGTCATTCTTTCACAGTCGATTTTAATCTAAGATGATTGGCATTTCTAAGAATAACTAAACATTGTTATTTTATACGAGTAAACGATGTGTTTCGTGTGTATGAATACGAAGGAATTCGTATACAAACGTACTTACGTAGATATGTAAATCAATCTGATTCCTTTACACTCAATATAGTATATATGTATATATATATATTTTTTTCTTTTAAATTACTATATGTAGGTATATTAAACAGAAATATAAAGAGGAAATAGGTATCCCTGTATAAAAATTACTTTTTTATATTGCCTACTGGACTAATTGCTATAGGTATTTCTTTTTATTTAACTTGTTTAAAATAAAACAGCATAGGTACATTTTTTATTAATAATTATCTAAGCCAAAACTAAGCATTTTCCATAAAAAAATATAAATTTTTATAAATAAAACACCGTTGGCTAAACACTCTTTCTTTGATACAGACAATCAAAGCAACAAAACAATGATCTTGTTGTTATTGTATTTTTCTACGAAGCCAGAATTTACTTCGTGTTTACATCGTCAAAGGAATTGGTACACATTTTGTTTTTGCATTAGTTGCCTACATACTTCTTTTATTTTTCAACGTTTTATTGTGTGTAAATTTGTTTGTGTTTCTTTACGATTGTACCTAGCAAGCTGGTTTTCATTTAGTTTATTAGTTATTTTGGCAGATTGGAAAAATTTGACTTTTAACTTGAGTTTTATTTCAAAATTTTAATATTTAATTTTATAAGGCGTTAAAGAATTTATAAAAAGAAAATTTTATAGAAATAATTAAAGTTAATTTTATTTTGAGTTACAAAAATACGTACATACCTATGTATGTATTTATTTATACAATTTTGTTCAATTATTTAATGAAAAATATGTATGTTTGCATATGTTATTTTAAATTAAAATAAAGAAAAATTTATATACAGAATATTTTTGTATTTAAATACTTTTTTACAGCTACTGACACAATAACGTACCTATTTCAAAATGTCTCCCTTATTTTGAGTTTTTATTAAACATACATACATACATACATACATACATATATAGGTATGTATAGGTATGTCCATAAATTTAATTTTCTTAACAGCTGCTTAAAATTTCTTATCCATTTTAATTTTCACTTGAAAAAAAGACATTCGTTTTATACCTAATCATCCCTTTTACACAAACAAAATCCGTTTATTACGTTTACTCATTTAAACATTGGTATATTTATTGTTGTTATTATATATACATACATACATACATATATTCTTAATTGCAAATTCCCTGTATGTACCGAAGACTTAATATGTAACATTTTGTCCGCTTTATAGCATATGTTTTTGCTGTTCTTGTTAGAAACTTAAAAAATGTGAAGATTATTTCTATACTTAATGTAAATCAAGAAGAAGAAGAAAAGTGTACGAAACTATTTTTATTAACAAAAATATATAATTTGTTGTCTTTTAACAATTTCTGAACAAATGTGCATATAAATTTAACAACAAAATATACCTATTTAATGTACATAAGTACATTTAAGATATTTTATTTAAAAAAAAGGTAAAGAAAATTATAAATAATTGAAATTTAGCTCATAGAATAAATTCGAAAAATAAAAAATGTTTAAAATAATATAAAGTAACATTCGAAAGAAAATAATTCCCAGTTTCTATTTGTGAAAATTATAAATTTATTTTTAATTTTCTTAAATAACAAAAACATACTACGTGTATGAATAAAAATGATTTTCATACCACAATTAGTGCTTGAAGAAATAAAATGCATAAACAAAACCAAACCAAACTAATGAAATTGCGTAATTTTAAAACATAAAATAATTTAAAATTCTAAATAAAACCCAAATTTAGAAATTAACAACGAACTCTTTCAAAAATATCTTTAGTGCAATAATTATTTTTGGTATGGCAAAAAAATCGATCTACTAACTAACTTCGTATATTTACGAACAAAAATATTTTCTCGGGCAAACAAAATAAAATCTAAGAACAAATAGATCTGGTACCAAAAATTCAACATCTCTTTTTAAAACGGGTTTTGTGGTCCGCTTACTACTTTTATATTATCTAGAAATTTAATTAAAAAACCAAGGACCCGAAAAGTTCTTTTTTTTATTTTTTGTGCAAGTTAAAAAAATTCTACAGTTTACAGAAAATAAAAAATTTCTAAAATAGCATTGAAAAAAAGCCGTCGAAAAAAATAAATAAAATGAAGTTTTTAAAATAAAACGTTTTCTAAAAATCTAATTTGTCTGAAGACAAATTAAATATATTTAAGCATTGTCATAAAAATTTCATTCTTCAAAACAAATTTAAATAAAATTTATGAAGAGGTTTCTGAGAATACATACTACATTTTTTTAAAAATACGTGGAATATAATTTTCTAAAAAAAAAAACAAACGTTTTAAGAAATATTTTTCAACAAAAAAAGTTTTTAAACAATTTTATTTGTTTTTGTTTACAAAAAAAAAAGTTTTTGCTTCTTTTGAAACTAAAAAATTTCGTTTTCAAAGGAAGTTTTTCCTTTTTTCGTTTCTATTTAAACACAAAAACACAAAAAAATATTCCTTTATTCACACACAAAAATTTTTTATTTCAAAAATAAAATTTAGCTTTGTGTTTTCTGTTAGTAATTTCCGGTCCTTGCAAAAAACAAATGAAATTCAATTGAAATATACAAAAATAAAAAACTTTTGCATGACAAATACATAGTAGCTCTGGTATAAAAAATTTATATCCAGAAATGCACTATCTCTTTTTAAAAAACAATCAGCACTGGTACCAAAAGTATTATATATCAAAAATGCACTATCTCTTTTTAAAAAACAAACAGCACTGCACTGGTACCAAAAGTATTATATATCAAAAATGCACAATCTCTTTTTAAAACGGTTTTTGTGGTCCTGAAAAGGACCGATTTGTTCGTTTTATTGATTTATTTGATTATTGATCCGAAAATTAAAATGTAATACGAGTAATTAACCACCGAAACCGTACAATGTACGACCTTGTCTCTTCAAAGCATAAACAACATCCATAGCGGTAACAGTTTTCCTTTTGGCATGTTCAGTGTAGGTGACGGCATCACGAATAACATTTTCCAAAAATACCTTTAAAACACCACGAGTTTCTTCGTAAATCAAGCCAGAAATACGTTTTACACCACCACGACGAGCCAAACGTCTAATAGCTGGCTTAGTAATACCTTGGATATTATCACGTAATACTTTACGATGACGCTTAGCACCACCTTTTCCCAAGCCTTTGCCACCTTTGCCACGACCAGTCATTTTAAATCACTTTAATTTTTATTTAACACAAACACTTCACAAATGTTCAACAAGAACTAATGAGATTTGCCCAGTTTACAGTTTATTTTCCAAAAATTCAGTTTACATATGTTTCTTAAACTACATTTTACATTTATTATTTCTTAACGTATAAAGTTATTAAGACTAGTACAGTTTTATATATAAAAAAAAAATATTACAGATTTTCGTATCCATTCAATATACTTGGTAAGTCCATTTAATAATTTTCCCAAAAAAAAGGATAAAAAGGGAATACACTTTGTTTTTATATTATCACTAACTTAGAACTAATCACTACACACTAAACAATACTCAAAATTAATAATAAAACAGAAGAAAACAAAACAAAAATAAAATAAAAATAAAATAAAACAAAAACAAAAACGAAATATAATCCACCATAAAAAGTAAAAAATATCACTGTTCAGTATTGTACACTAGGTTAGACATGTCAAGGGTGTTAACCCTTCTATGGTAGAACAAGAGGCTAGCATCACAGTACAGACTACCACCATCTCTTAGTGTTAAAAGATCAACTGGCGAAAAATACCGAATCATATGCAAGGCCTCCAAATCAGGAGTCCCACTGAAGCAGTCTGCCACCAGCTCATTTTGCAAGAAAGATGATCGCTCCAAAAATTTAATCGCAGAGTCGATCAGAAATACATCCAACCTTTGGAATTCAACGCCGTCGTAAATCGATCTACACGATGGCCTACGAATACGTCCATCAGAAAAAATCCAAGGTCGTAGGCCCAAGCACGTTGTTAGTATTTTACGTTCCCATACTCTCAGTCTTTCCATTTGATGGGAAGATATCCCAAACCAAACGGGAAAGGCATAAGAAATAAGGGGTCTGATAATCTGCCGATAGATCAACAGTCTGATCTCGGTAGTAAGGCCCATCCTACGGCGAAGCAAACTCAGGTAAATATGGAAGACCCCCCTGACCTTCCTCAATATGTTGTCCACATGTCTGTAGAATTCAAAATTCTCATGAAAAATAACACCCAAATATTTGAACCTATCAGATATAACAATAACCTCCCCACCAATGGTCAAATACGGAATGTAACTCCTGGAATTTCGATAGAGACGACCCCTTCTTCCCTTAATCATCGCTCCATCCGTCTTAGCGATGTTCAATCGCAGTCCCCATTTCACAAAATACCCATACAAAACGTTAAGATACCTATTCATCCTATCATTAAGAGTTCGCGCCACTGCGCCCCTAACTGCAACAAGAATATCATCCGCATAGATAAGCAAAAGAAATCCGTCAGGTGGTTGTGGTATATCAGATATAAAAACGTTGTATAAAATGGGCCCCAACAAAGAACCCTGTGGAACACCCGCGGCAACCGCGCGCAAATCGGAAATTTCACCCCCTGCCTTCACCCTAAACTTGCGATCCCTCAAAAAATCAGCAGTCATCCTACACAACCGATGGTCGAAACCAAGACTCATCATTTTATAAATGATACCCTCCTGCCAAACAGTATCAAACGCCTTCGCAAAGTCTAGGCTTACAGCCAAAGTAGGATACTTTCTATTTAAGCCTCTGGAAACGTAGTTAGTGAAAACCATAAGAGCGTGAGATGTCGAATGGCCAGCTCTGAACCCAAATTGGTGGTCTCCAATAATACCATCATCCACAATTTTACGTTTTATCCTAGACAACAAGAACCATTCCAGGAGTTTACCAAAAGCCGACAACAGCGAAATCGGCCTGTAACTTTGGGCCTGCCTAGGGTCAGAGCCCGGCTTCAATATAGGTATGACCATACCCTCTCTCCATTGGACAGGAAAATAGCCTATATTTAAGCAATGGTTAAATAAGATTGCAAGAAATCTCCACGTAGCAACATTGGTTTTCCTTAATACAAAATCCGGGATGCCGTCAACGCCACTGGATCTTTTGTTGGACCTGGTCCTTAAAGCGTATCCCACGTCGTTTGGAGTTACTAACTCCCAATCATGAGAGCGGGAATTTTCGTCAATAACAGCACCATCCGCCATCGCAACTTGGCCAAATATCAAAGACGGCTCATAGTTAGCCAACACAGAGACCTGACGTTCCACGGCCTCCACAAAGGAGCTAGTGCGCAGGTCACCACCTCCTCTGTGAATGCCGCAGAAGTGTTCAGCCAATAAAGAAGCCTTCCCAGAGTCGTCTGAGACAAGTGTTCCCGCAGTATTAACCAAGTCCGATAGAGGGGCCCTTTTTAGGATCCCTGCACATCTTTTTACCTGGCGAAAAGTTCCATTGCCAACCCGTATCCTCCCTAGATACTCCGTCCAATAGCTTCGTTCAAACACCACAATTGCGCCCTGTATTATTTTGTCTAGATTGTTCAAGTCGGCCCTAAGAATATTGATTCTTCCCGGGTCGGGCGTTCTACATAAGATCCTCCTCAATCTTTTTCTTTCGGCCATAAAGTTTAAGATATTGGGTGGAAGCCTCAGCATACCTCTGTTCCTTGTAGAGAGCTTTGGCACAGAGTGATTCATCGCATCCATGAATATTCCGTTAAGAGACCTGACATTTTCATCTATTTCCTGTGCAGTGACATTCCGGTCCACTGGTAATTCACAGTTAGGGAGATTTTGAGAAAGGGCGTTGTTCAAGCGATTCCTATTTATACGATCGAAGTCAAAGATCTCAGGTATTATCCTGCGCTGCAATTCACTAGACTCTATAATGACCTCAATCGCACGGTGGTCAGATTCATAGTCGAGAGTCCTGATCCCAGGACTTGACATGGGCGATAACAAAATATTAGACGAAGTCATAAACAAGTCAATGTAGGAGGATGTGTGACTGGAGATCCTCGTCGGACCATTAGTCCGATGTACATCAATGTCCGGGCAAGATAGAAGAAACTCGCACAAGTAGCGCCCACTTTGATTGCACACAGTACCACCCCAATCAGTGTGCTTAGCGTTAAGATCAGCCCCAATAATAACACTATCCCGAGCAGAAAGGGTCAAAATAGGGTCAAGGTCAGAGATCACCAATGTATTCTGCGGCCTCAAATACATAGAAATAACCGTTATAGAGCTACCATCCGCCCTGCGAATTTTCACGGCCGTATTCTCGATAGAACCTAAATCAAGTGCAACCCTGTCCGAGCTTAAACTATCCCTCACGAATACCGCTGTGCCGCCACCGCGCCCACCTAGTCGATTCTGCCTATAAATACTATACCCGCCAATGTCCAGCGTATGCCTGGGGGATAGTTTATGCTCGGCAACCAATAAAACATCCGGTCGGTGCTCCCTCAAAAACAAATTCAGATAATACCTCCTGTGCCTGGAGACAATCGAGTTAACATTAACAAAAATACACTTAAATTTAGCCATCATGCTGAAGGGAAATTAACATCCCAAGCAAAGCCCGAGTTCTCTCACCATCACTACCCAGGAGCTTGTATTCCCGGGCGAAACCCTTCATCTTACTCAAGCAGGCCAGCAGATCACCACCAAGCAGTCGTTTACAATCTCGATCAATCGCATCGAATTCGGCACCAGCAGATGCAACCGATATACCAGTGCCTGTTGCTGCTCCATTTGCCACACCTCTTGCAGCCGCAGCATACGATACGCCACTAGTTGTCCTATTCGTTGGCACAGTATTAGCCACCCTGACGTTTCCCCTGTCACTCTTCTTGACAGACAACTTTTGTACAAGCCCCTGACGTTTAGGACATTCCCTTGCACTTGCAGCATGGCCCTCAACATTACAATTGACGCATCTTACAGGTAGACCCACCTTTTTCACTGCCTGTCCCGTGACAGGATCAGTAGTTACAACCTCAGCAGTATTCCTTTCCCTAGGAGGAACAGCACATTTACCAGGGCCATGATCGCCACCACATTTAACACACCTATATGGCATGTTACAGTTAATTGCCACGTGTCCAAACCGCTGACAATTATAACATTGAACGACACCACGACGAGTGTGTCTAGTCATTGTCACTTTACAATGGAGTATATACCTTATATCACTCAATCCCCTAGTATCAGAGTCCCTAGCAACTTGGAGCAACCATCTATCTCCGCCCAACTTGTGCAGACCTAATATTCTAACGCTGATCTGGAGGCCCTGCATATATTGGAGAACCTCACCAGTTTCAAAGGAGTCAGAGAGACCCCTGATAACTACAGAAAATGGTCTTTGAGACCTTGGAGTATGGGTGTAATAATTAACCCCTTGTTCCTTCAACATGTCCTTCAATTTAACAAAGTCCTCCAGTGTACAGACACCTATATTAGTAACATTTTTTCCCAAAATTTTAATGTTATACTCCTTATGCCCTAAGATACCATCTAACTTACTTATAATATCCCTAACATTAATATTATATGTTGTAACTATTGGTACAGACTTACTACTTTTCTTAAGATTATTGTTTTCTTCCGGCTTCTTTTGGCTGGAACCAGGCACTTCCTTCAAAATTGTCGCTCGACTAGGCACCACCTTTACGGCCTCTTCAGTTTTTTCTAGGCTAGCTGCAGCATTTGGCTGGATATCACTCTTCACATTGGCTTTTAAGTTACCCTGGCTATTGGGCATTTCAACCTCATCTGTGACCATTTCATCTTCACTTGAATATTCTTCGCTTTCCTCATTACTTTCGAATTTGGCAATTAACTGCTCAAGATTTTTTTGAAGCTTTTCATTTTCAGCTAATAATATATCACACTTTTTAGTAAGGATGTATATATTTTCATCCTTACTTTCAACAGCTTGCTGAAGTTCCTCATAAGTAGCTTTTAACCTGGGCCTTTTCCCAGGTTTCTGACTTTCGGCATCCTCCATTTTAACACACTAGCGAAAACTAATGTATAACCGCATGGAAAGCGGGTTAAACTTAATTTTAAGTTTCACTCTCGCTTGTTTTTAAAGTTTTTTTTGCTTTTATATTTAAAAATGTATAGCCCTTTATGACTTAAAGTACTTGATTATTAAGTTTTTTTACTTTTTTGCCTCCTATTCACTTCTCATTAAAGCGCGTAAGGTCTTTATTTAAAAAATTTTATTAACTTGTCCTTTTTCAAGTATTTATTTTTTTTCCTCAGTGAGTTAAAAAACACAAATATTTTGACTTTTCAGATTTTTAATTTCACTTTTTAATTTTTATTTAACACAAACACTTCACAAATGTTCAACAAGAACTAAATACGAGTGATTTGTTCGCGGAATCACTCGTATTTATACCAAAATCGACTTTTATTAGAGGGAGCAAGTGGTATGAGATTTGCCCGAGAACCAACTCGTATTTATACAAATTTCAACTAAAATTCGAGAGAGAGCAAGAAATATATTACTGTACGTTTCTATCTGTGTGCGTTTTTTGGAAAACAACCACCACTGTACAATTAAACATACAAACCCATGTATTATGGCTTGGAAATTTTTCTATATAAGCCGATCACAGTCAGCGCAACGTTATTATTTGTGTTCTAACAGTGTTCAGTGTGTGTTTTAATCTTAAATAAAAGAGGAAAAAAAAGTGACTAAGTGAAAAAATGGCTCGTACTAAGCAAACTGCCCGTAAGTCGACTGGTGGCAAAGCACCACGCAAACAATTGGCTACCAAGGCTGCTCGTAAAAGTGCCCCAGCTACTGGTGGTGTTAAGAAACCTCATCGTTTTCGTCCCGGTACTGTAGCTTTGCGTGAAATTCGCCGTTATCAAAAGAGTACTGAATTGTTAATTCGTAAATTGCCATTCCAACGTTTGGTTCGTGAAATTGCCCAAGATTTCAAGACAGATTTGCGTTTCCAGAGTTCGGCTGTTATGGCTCTTCAAGAAGCCAGTGAAGCTTATTTGGTTGGTCTATTCGAAGATACAAATTTGTGTGCCATTCATGCTAAACGTGTGACCATTATGCCCAAAGATATCCAATTGGCCAGACGTATTCGTGGAGAACGTGCTTAATTAAATTGATGTGACGAAATAAATAAAAACTATAACAAATCGGTCCTTTTCAGGACCACAAATTCTTTTTCAAAAAGAGATATAATTATACACTTTCAAACAGAGGAATTTTCACTCATAGAAATACGAGCTAAAATTAATAAACAAGACCAAAACTTAACTTGCAATAAAATAAGACAGACACAACGTTTTTTCTTTTTTTTTTTTTTTTGTTTAGAGAAACACATTAAATAAGTAAAGGTACAAATAAACAAAACTTAACTTGCAATAAAAAGAGAACGGTTTTGTTTTAAGAAACACATTAAATTACTAAAGGTACATACATATTAAAATTGTGTTTTTATTAAAAATTTTATATAAAAATATTCATGGATATAACTAATTTTTAAATATGTATTCAAAGTAAAGAAACTCCTTTTACTTATGACATTGATTATTAAACCAATCTGGTTTTTTTCCTGAATTACTTTCAGAAAACAGACGTTCGAATTATGGTTAGATTTCATATTTTGTGTTTCTAAAATATTATCGTGAATTTTCAAAATCCTACATTCAATATGTGGTTGGCATGTTTATACACATTTTATCTGTTAATAGAATTACCAAAATTTTGATAGTAAAAAAAAACGTTGACGTAGATTTGATTTTTTCTTTGCAGACAAAAATGTTTAATTATTACAAATATCCTATTTTAGTTTGTACCTGAATTTTATAAAAATTAAAAAAAAAATTCAACTTTTTGCAAATTTCAAAAATAAAATTTATTTTTTAACTAAAAATCAAACTTTAATAAAAAAAAAATAGTTTAATAAACAAGTGTTAACTCTTTTTAAAAATATTTTGTGGCCCTGAAAAGGGCCTTTTATAAGAATGTAAAAAAGAGGAATTCATGGGCGTTGAGTACATTTTTTTAGAAAATTTACTTGGAGCTGGTGTATTTGGTTACAGCCTTTGTACCTTCACTGACGGCATGTTTGGCCAATTCACCGGGCAAAAGTAGACGAACAGCAGTTTGAATTTCACGACTGGTTATGGTGGAACGTTTATTGTATTGAGCCAAACGAGATGCTTCGGCGGCAATACGTTCAAAGATATCATTAACAAAGCTGTTCATGATACTCATAGCCTTTGAAGAAATTCCAGTATCAGGATGTACTTGCTTCAAAACTTTGTAAATGTAGATGGCATAACTTTCCTTACGCTTGCGTCTTCTAGTCTTGTCACCCTTGGTAATATTCTTCTGGGCTTTACCGGCCTTTTTTGTTGCTTTACCACTGGCTTTAGGAGGCATGCTTTCACTTTTTCACTTTTTAGATGTTTTCACTTCACAAACACTTTTAACACTGTTTACAATTTTTAAATATAAACGTCAAATGTGCGCTTTATATACCTTTTTTCTAACCACTCAGTTTTCTGTCTACCTATTTTGTTATCGTTTACACAATCATCCCCTGTATGCGCAGTTGCCATACAAAAAAAGTATAAATACTCAGTGTTGTGGCGAAAAACTTAAACAGTTTTGTGTATTCAGTGCTCTAGTGAAGTGTTTTAAGTGAATAATAAAAATAAAGAAATATGTCTGGTCGTGGTAAAGGTGGTAAAGTTAAAAGCAAGGCAAAGTCTCGTTCAAATCGTGCTGGCTTGCAATTTCCCGTCGGCCGTATTCACCGTTTATTGCGTAAAGGCAATTACGCTGAACGTGTTGGTGCCGGCGCTCCAGTCTATTTAGCTGCAGTTATGGAATATTTGGCTGCTGAAGTTCTAGAATTGGCTGGTAATGCAGCTCGTGACAACAAAAAGACCAGAATTATTCCTCGTCATTTGCAATTGGCCATCCGTAATGATGAAGAATTGAACAAGCTGTTGTCTGGTGTCACCATTGCTCAAGGTGGTGTTTTGCCAAACATTCAAGCTGTACTTTTGCCCAAGAAAACAGAAAAGAAGGCTTAAGATATTACTCGAAAAAAGAAGAAAATACTGTATGACCATCATCGCATATCAATTGAAAATCAACAAACCGTCCTTTTCAGGACGACAAATTTATTTTTAAAAGAGAACATATTTTTGTTAACCAAACCCGAAATTTGTTATTTTTGTTGCTACAAAATATTGAATTTTTGCACAAATTTTTTTCTATTGTTGTGGATGAAAATAAGAAAAATATGAAAGTTAAAATCAGCATTACAATATGGAATTTTTATTTCTGGTCATTCTTTCACAGTCGATTTTAATCTAAGATGATTGGCATTTCTAAGAATAACTAAACATTGTTATTTTATACGAGTAAACGATGTGTTTCGTGTGTATGAATACGAAGGAATTCGTATACAAACGTACTTACGTAGATATGTAAATCAATCTGATTCCTTTACACTCAATATAGTATATATGTATATATATATATTTTTTTCTTTTAAATTACTATATGTAGGTATATTAAACAGAAATATAAAGAGGAAATAGGTATCCCTGTATAAAAATTACTTTTTTATATTGCCTACTGGACTAATTGCTATAGGTATTTCTTTTTATTTAACTTGTTTAAAATAAAACAGCATAGGTACATTTTTTATTAATAATTATCTAAGCCAAAACTAAGCATTTTCCATAAAAAAATATAAATTTTTATAAATAAAACACCGTTGGCTAAACACTCTTTCTTTGATACAGACAATCAAAGCAACAAAACAATGATCTTGTTGTTATTGTATTTTTCTACGAAGCCAGAATTTACTTCGTGTTTACATCGTCAAAGGAATTGGTACACATTTTGTTTTTGCATTAGTTGCCTACATACTTCTTTTATTTTTCAACGTTTTATTGTGTGTAAATTTGTTTGTGTTTCTTTACGATTGTACCTAGCAAGCTGGTTTTCATTTAGTTTATTAGTTATTTTGGCAGATTGGAAAAATTTGACTTTTAACTTGAGTTTTATTTCAAAATTTTAATATTTAATTTTATAAGGCGTTAAAGAATTTATAAAAAGAAAATTTTATAGAAATAATTAAAGTTAATTTTATTTTGAGTTACAAAAATACGTACATACCTATGTATGTATTTATTTATACAATTTTGTTCAATTATTTAATGAAAAATATGTATGTTTGCATATGTTATTTTAAATTAAAATAAAGAAAAATTTATATACAGAATATTTTTGTATTTAAATACTTTTTTACAGCTACTGACACAATAACGTACCTATTTCAAAATGTCTCCCTTATTTTGAGTTTTTATTAAACATACATACATACATACATACATACATATATAGGTATGTATAGGTATGTCCATAAATTTAATTTTCTTAACAGCTGCTTAAAATTTCTTATCCATTTTAATTTTCACTTGAAAAAAAGACATTCGTTTTATACCTAATCATCCCTTTTACACAAACAAAATCCGTTTATTACGTTTACTCATTTAAACATTGGTATATTTATTGTTGTTATTATATATACATACATACATACATATATTCTTAATTGCAAATTCCCTGTATGTACCGAAGACTTAATATGTAACATTTTGTCCGCTTTATAGCATATGTTTTTGCTGTTCTTGTTAGAAACTTAAAAAATGTGAAGATTATTTCTATACTTAATGTAAATCAAGAAGAAGAAGAAAAGTGTACGAAACTATTTTTATTAACAAAAATATATAATTTGTTGTCTTTTAACAATTTCTGAACAAATGTGCATATAAATTTAACAACAAAATATACCTATTTAATGTACATAAGTACATTTAAGATATTTTATTTAAAAAAAAGGTAAAGAAAATTATAAATAATTGAAATTTAGCTCATAGAATAAATTCGAAAAATAAAAAATGTTTAAAATAATATAAAGTAACATTCGAAAGAAAATAATTCCCAGTTTCTATTTGTGAAAATTATAAATTTATTTTTAATTTTCTTAAATAACAAAAACATACTACGTGTATGAATAAAAATGATTTTCATACCACAATTAGTGCTTGAAGAAATAAAATGCATAAACAAAACCAAACCAAACTAATGAAATTGCGTAATTTTAAAACATAAAATAATTTAAAATTCTAAATAAAACCCAAATTTAGAAATTAACAACGAACTCTTTCAAAAATATCTTTAGTGCAATAATTATTTTTGGTATGGCAAAAAAATCGATCTACTAACTAACTTCGTATATTTACGAACAAAAATATTTTCTCGGGCAAACAAAATAAAATCTAAGAACAAATAGATCTGGTACCAAAAATTCAACATCTCTTTTTAAAACGGGTTTTGTGGTCCGCTTACTACTTTTATATTATCTAGAAATTTAATTAAAAAACCAAGGACCCGAAAAGTTCTTTTTTTTATTTTTTGTGCAAGTTAAAAAAATTCTACAGTTTACAGAAAATAAAAAATTTCTAAAATAGCATTGAAAAAAAGCCGTCGAAAAAAATAAATAAAATGAAGTTTTTAAAATAAAACGTTTTCTAAAAATCTAATTTGTCTGAAGACAAATTAAATATATTTAAGCATTGTCATAAAAATTTCATTCTTCAAAACAAATTTAAATAAAATTTATGAAGAGGTTTCTGAGAATACATACTACATTTTTTTAAAAATACGTGGAATATAATTTTCTAAAAAAAAAAACAAACGTTTTAAGAAATATTTTTCAACAAAAAAAGTTTTTAAACAATTTTATTTGTTTTTGTTTACAAAAAAAAAAGTTTTTGCTTCTTTTGAAACTAAAAAATTTCGTTTTCAAAGGAAGTTTTTCCTTTTTTCGTTTCTATTTAAACACAAAAACACAAAAAAATATTCCTTTATTCACACACAAAAATTTTTTATTTCAAAAATAAAATTTAGCTTTGTGTTTTCTGTTAGTAATTTCCGGTCCTTGCAAAAAACAAATGAAATTCAATTGAAATATACAAAAATAAAAAACTTTTGCATGACAAATACATAGTAGCTCTGGTATAAAAAATTTATATCCAGAAATGCACTATCTCTTTTTAAAAAACAATCAGCACTGGTACCAAAAGTATTATATATCAAAAATGCACTATCTCTTTTTAAAAAACAAACAGCACTGCACTGGTACCAAAAGTATTATATATCAAAAATGCACAATCTCTTTTTAAAACGGTTTTTGTGGTCCTGAAAAGGACCGATTTGTTCGTTTTATTGATTTATTTGATTATTGATCCGAAAATTAAAATGTAATACGAGTAATTAACCACCGAAACCGTACAATGTACGACCTTGTCTCTTCAAAGCATAAACAACATCCATAGCGGTAACAGTTTTCCTTTTGGCATGTTCAGTGTAGGTGACGGCATCACGAATAACATTTTCCAAAAATACCTTTAAAACACCACGAGTTTCTTCGTAAATCAAGCCAGAAATACGTTTTACACCACCACGACGAGCCAAACGTCTAATAGCTGGCTTAGTAATACCTTGGATATTATCACGTAATACTTTACGATGACGCTTAGCACCACCTTTTCCCAAGCCTTTGCCACCTTTGCCACGACCAGTCATTTTAAATCACTTTAATTTTTATTTAACACAAACACTTCACAAATGTTCAACAAGAACTAATGAGATTTGCCCGAGAACCAACTCGTATTTATACAAATTTCAACTAAAATTCGAGAGAGAGCAAGAAATATATTACTGTACGTTTCTATCTGTGTGCGTTTTTTGGAAAACAACCACCACTGTACAATTAAACATACAAACCCATGTATTATGGCTTGGAAATTTTTCTATATAAGCCGATCACAGTCAGCGCAACGTTATTATTTGTGTTCTAACAGTGTTCAGTGTGTGTTTTAATCTTAAATAAAAGAGGAAAAAAAAGTGACTAAGTGAAAAAATGGCTCGTACTAAGCAAACTGCCCGTAAGTCGACTGGTGGCAAAGCACCACGCAAACAATTGGCTACCAAGGCTGCTCGTAAAAGTGCCCCAGCTACTGGTGGTGTTAAGAAACCTCATCGTTTTCGTCCCGGTACTGTAGCTTTGCGTGAAATTCGCCGTTATCAAAAGAGTACTGAATTGTTAATTCGTAAATTGCCATTCCAACGTTTGGTTCGTGAAATTGCCCAAGATTTCAAGACAGATTTGCGTTTCCAGAGTTCGGCTGTTATGGCTCTTCAAGAAGCCAGTGAAGCTTATTTGGTTGGTCTATTCGAAGATACAAATTTGTGTGCCATTCATGCTAAACGTGTGACCATTATGCCCAAAGATATCCAATTGGCCAGACGTATTCGTGGAGAACGTGCTTAATTAAATTGATGTGACGAAATAAATAAAAACTATAACAAATCGGTCCTTTTCAGGACCACAAATTCTTTTTCAAAAAGAGATATAATTATACACTTTCAAACAGAGGAATTTTCACTCATAGAAATACGAGCTAAAATTAATAAACAAGACCAAAACTTAACTTGCAATAAAATAAGACAGACACAACGTTTTTTCTTTTTTTTTTTTTTTTGTTTAGAGAAACACATTAAATAAGTAAAGGTACAAATAAACAAAACTTAACTTGCAATAAAAAGAGAACGGTTTTGTTTTAAGAAACACATTAAATTACTAAAGGTACATACATATTAAAATTGTGTTTTTATTAAAAATTTTATATAAAAATATTCATGGATATAACTAATTTTTAAATATGTATTCAAAGTAAAGAAACTCCTTTTACTTATGACATTGATTATTAAACCAATCTGGTTTTTTTCCTGAATTACTTTCAGAAAACAGACGTTCGAATTATGGTTAGATTTCATATTTTGTGTTTCTAAAATATTATCGTGAATTTTCAAAATCCTACATTCAATATGTGGTTGGCATGTTTATACACATTTTATCTGTTAATAGAATTACCAAAATTTTGATAGTAAAAAAAAAACGTTGACGTAGATTTGATTTTTTCTTTGCAGACAAAAATGTTTAATTATTACAAATATCCTATTTTAGTTTGTACCTGAATTTTATAAAAATTAAAAAAAAAATTCAACTTTTTGCAAATTTCAAAAATAAAATTTATTTTTTAACTAAAAATCAAACTTTAATAAAAAAAAAATAGTTTAATAAACAAGTGTTTTTAAAAATATTTTGTGGCCCTGAAAAGGGCCTTTTATAAGAATGTAAAAAAGAGGAATTCATGGGCGTTGAGTACATTTTTTTAGAAAATTTACTTGGAGCTGGTGTATTTGGTTACAGCCTTTGTACCTTCACTGACGGCATGTTTGGCCAATTCACCGGGCAAAAGTAGACGAACAGCAGTTTGAATTTCACGACTGGTTATGGTGGAACGTTTATTGTATTGAGCCAAACGAGATGCTTCGGCGGCAATACGTTCAAAGATATCATTAACAAAGCTGTTCATGATACTCATAGCCTTTGAAGAAATTCCAGTATCAGGATGTACTTGCTTCAAAACTTTGTAAATGTAGATGGCATAACTTTCCTTACGCTTGCGTCTTCTAGTCTTGTCACCCTTGGTAATATTCTTCTGGGCTTTACCGGCCTTTTTTGTTGCTTTACCACTGGCTTTAGGAGGCATGCTTTCACTTTTTCACTTTTTAGATGTTTTCACTTCACAAACACTTTTAACACTGTTTACAATTTTTAAATATAAACGTCAAATGTGCGCTTTATATACCTTTTTTCTAACCACTCAGTTTTCTGTCTACCTATTTTGTTATCGTTTACACAATCATCCCCTGTATGCGCAGTTGCCATACAAAAAAAGTATAAATACTCAGTGTTGTGGCGAAAAACTTAAACAGTTTTGTGTATTCAGTGCTCTAGTGAAGTGTTTTAAGTGAATAATAAAAATAAAGAAATATGTCTGGTCGTGGTAAAGGTGGTAAAGTTAAAAGCAAGGCAAAGTCTCGTTCAAATCGTGCTGGCTTGCAATTTCCCGTCGGCCGTATTCACCGTTTATTGCGTAAAGGCAATTACGCTGAACGTGTTGGTGCCGGCGCTCCAGTCTATTTAGCTGCAGTTATGGAATATTTGGCTGCTGAAGTTCTAGAATTGGCTGGTAATGCAGCTCGTGACAACAAAAAGACCAGAATTATTCCTCGTCATTTGCAATTGGCCATCCGTAATGATGAAGAATTGAACAAGCTGTTGTCTGGTGTCACCATTGCTCAAGGTGGTGTTTTGCCAAACATTCAAGCTGTACTTTTGCCCAAGAAAACAGAAAAGAAGGCTTAAGATATTACTCGAAAAAAGAAGAAAATACTGTATGACCATCATCGCATATCAATTGAAAATCAACAAACCGTCCTTTTCAGGACGACAAATTTATTTTTAAAAGAGAACATATTTTTGTTAACCAAACCCGAAATTTGTTATTTTTGTTGCTACAAAATATTGAATTTTTGCACAAATTTTTTTCTATTGTTGTGGATGAAAATAAGAAAAATATGAAAGTTAAAATCAGCATTACAATATGGAATTTTTATTTCTGGTCATTCTTTCACAGTCGATTTTAATCTAAGATGATTGGCATTTCTAAGAATAACTAAACATTGTTATTTTATACGAGTAAACGATGTGTTTCGTGTGTATGAATACGAAGGAATTCGTATACAAACGTACTTACGTAGATATGTAAATCAATCTGATTCCTTTACACTCAATATAGTATATATGTATATATATATATTTTTTTCTTTTAAATTACTATATGTAGGTATATTAAACAGAAATATAAAGAGGAAATAGGTATCCCTGTATAAAAATTACTTTTTTATATTGCCTACTGGACTAATTGCTATAGGTATTTCTTTTTATTTAACTTGTTTAAAATAAAACAGCATAGGTACATTTTTTATTAATAATTATCTAAGCCAAAACTAAGCATTTTCCATAAAAAAATATAAATTTTTATAAATAAAACACCGTTGGCTAAACACTCTTTCTTTGATACAGACAATCAAAGCAACAAAACAATGATCTTGTTGTTATTGTATTTTTCTACGAAGCCAGAATTTACTTCGTGTTTACATCGTCAAAGGAATTGGTACACATTTTGTTTTTGCATTAGTTGCCTACATACTTCTTTTATTTTTCAACGTTTTATTGTGTGTAAATTTGTTTGTGTTTCTTTACGATTGTACCTAGCAAGCTGGTTTTCATTTAGTTTATTAGTTATTTTGGCAGATTGGAAAAATTTGACATTTAACTTGAGTTTTATTTCAAAATTTTAATATTTAATTTTATAAGGCGTTAAAGAATTTATAAAAAGAAAATTTTATAGAAATAATTAAAGTTAATTTTATTTTGAGTTACAAAAATACGTACATACCTATGTATGTATTTATTTATACAATTTTGTTCAATTATTTAATGAAAAATATGTATGTTTACATATGTTATTTTAAATTAAAATAAAGAAAAATTTATATACAGAATATTTTTGTATTTAAATACTTTTTTACAGCTACTGACACAATAACGTACCTATTTCAAAATGTCTCCCTTATTTTGAGTTTTTATTAAACATACATACATACATACATACATATATAGGTATGTATAGGTATGTCCATAAATTTAATTTTCTTAACAGCTGCTTAAAATTTCTTATCCATTTTAATTTTCACTTGAAAAAAAGACATTCGTTTTATACCTAATCATCCCTTTTACACAAACAAAATCCGTTTATTACGTTTACTCATTTAAACATTGGTATATTTATTGTTGTTATTATATATACATACATACATACATATATTCTTAATTGCAAATTCCCTGTATGTACCGAAGACTTAATATGTAACATTTTGTCCGCTTTATAGCATATGTTTTTGCTGTTCTTGTTAGAAACTTAAAAAATGTGAAGATTATTTCTATACTTAATGTAAATCAAGAAGAAGAAGAAAAGTGTACGAAACTATTTTTATTAACAAAAATATATAATTTGTTGTCTTTTAACAATTTCTGAACAAATGTGCATATAAATTTAACAACAAAATATACCTATTTAATGTACATAAGTACATTTAAGATATTTTATTTAAAAAAAAGGTAAAGAAAATTATAAATAATTGAAATTTAGCTCATAGAATAAATTCGAAAAATAAAAAATGTTTAAAATAATATAAAGTAACATTCGAAAGAAAATAATTCCCAGTTTCTATTTGTGAAAATTATAAATTTATTTTTAATTTTCTTAAATAACAAAAACATACTACGTGTATGAATAAAAATGATTTTCATACCACAATTAGTGCTTGAAGAAATAAAATGCATAAACAAAACCAAACCAAACTAATGAAATTGCGTAATTTTAAAACATAAAATAATTTAAAATTCTAAATAAAACCCAAATTTAGAAATTAACAACGAACTCTTTCAAAAATATCTTTAGTGCAATAATTATTTTTGGTATGGCAAAAAAATCGATCTACTAACTAACTTCGTATATTTACGAACAAAAATATTTTCTCGGGCAAACAAAATAAAATCTAAGAACAAATAGATCTGGTACCAAAAATTCAACATCTCTTTTTAAAACGGGTTTTGTGGTCCGCTTACTACTTTTATATTATCTAGAAATTTAATTAAAAAACCAAGGACCCGAAAAGTTCTTTTTTTTATTTTTTGTGCAAGTTAAAAAAATTCTACAGTTTACAGAAAATAAAAAATTTCTAAAATAGCATTGAAAAAAAGCCGTCGAAAAAAATAAATAAAATGAAGTTTTTAAAATAAAACGTTTTCTAAAAATCTAATTTGTCTGAAGACAAATTAAATATATTTAAGCATTGTCATAAAAATTTCATTCTTCAAAACAAATTTAAATAAAATTTATGAAGAGGTTTCTGAGAATACATACTACATTTTTTTAAAAATACGTGGAATATAATTTTCTAAAAAAAAAAACAAACGTTTTAAGAAATATTTTTCAACAAAAAAAGTTTTTAAACAATTTTATTTGTTTTTGTTTACAAAAAAAAAAGTTTTTGCTTCTTTTGAAACTAAAAAATTTCGTTTTCAAAGGAAGTTTTTCCTTTTTTCGTTTCTATTTAAACACAAAAACACAAAAAAATATTCCTTTATTCACACACAAAAATTTTTTATTTCAAAAATAAAATTTAGCTTTGTGTTTTCTGTTAGTAATTTCCGGTCCTTGCAAAAAACAAATGAAATTCAATTGAAATATACAAAAATAAAAAACTTTTGCATGACAAATACATAGTAGCTCTGGTATAAAAAATTTATATCCAGAAATGCACTATCTCTTTTTAAAAAACAATCAGCACTGGTACCAAAAGTATTATATATCAAAAATGCACTATCTCTTTTTAAAAAACAAACAGCACTGCACTGGTACCAAAAGTATTATATATCAAAAATGCACAATCTCTTTTTAAAACGGTTTTTGTGGTCCTGAAAAGGACCGATTTGTTCGTTTTATTGATTTATTTGATTATTGATCCGAAAATTAAAATGTAATACGAGTAATTAACCACCGAAACCGTACAATGTACGACCTTGTCTCTTCAAAGCATAAACAACATCCATAGCGGTAACAGTTTTCCTTTTGGCATGTTCAGTGTAGGTGACGGCATCACGAATAACATTTTCCAAAAATACCTTTAAAACACCACGAGTTTCTTCGTAAATCAAGCCAGAAATACGTTTTACACCACCACGACGAGCCAAACGTCTAATAGCTGGCTTAGTAATACCTTGGATATTATCACGTAATACTTTACGATGACGCTTAGCACCACCTTTTCCCAAGCCTTTGCCACCTTTGCCACGACCAGTCATTTTAAATCACTTTAATTTTTATTTAACACAAACACTTCACAAATGTTCAACAAGAACTAATGAGATTTGCCCAGTTTACAGTTTCCAGTTTACAGTTTATTTTCCAAAAATTCAGTTTACATATGTTTCTTAAACTACATTTTACATTTATTATTTCTTAACGTATAAAGTTATTAAGACTAGTACAGTTTTATATATAAAAAAAAATATTACAGATTTTCGTATCCATTCAATATACTTGGTAAGTCCATTTAATAATTTTCCCAAAAAAAAGGATAAAAAGGGAATACACTTTGTTTTTATATTATCACTAACTTAGAACTAATCACTACACACTAAACAATACTTAAAATTAATAATAAAACAGAAGAAAACAAAACAAAAATAAAATAAAAATAAAATAAAACAAAAACAAAAACGAAATATAATCCACCATAAAAAGTAAAAAATATCACTGTTCAGTATTGTACACTAGGTTAGACATGTCAAGGGTGTTAACCCTTCTATGGTAGAACAAGAGGCTAGCATCACAGTACAGACTACCACCATCTCTTAGTGTTAAAAGATCAACTGGCGAAAAATACCGAATCATATGCAAGGCCTCCAAATCAGGAGTCCCACTGAAGCAGTCTGCCACCAGCTCATTTTGCAAGAAAGATGATCGCTCCAAAAATTTAATCGCAGAGTCGATCAGAAATACATCCAACCTTTGGAATTCAACGCCGTCGTAAATCGATCTACACGATGGCCTACGAATACGTCCATCAGAAAAAATCCAAGGTCGTAGGCCCAAGCACGTTGTTAGTATTTTACGTTCCCATACTCTCAGTCTTTCCATTTGATGGGAAGATATCCCAAACCAAACGGGAAAGGCATAAGAAATAAGGGGTCTGATAATCTGCCGATAGATCAACAGTCTGATCTCGGTAGTAAGGCCCATCCTACGGCGAAGCAAACTCAGGTAAATATGGAAGACCCCCCTGACCTTCCTCAATATGTTGTCCACATGTCTGTAGAATTCAAAATTCTCATGAAAAATAACACCCAAATATTTGAACCTATCAGATATAACAATAACCTCCCCACCAATGGTCAAATACGGAATGTAACTCCTGGAATTTCGATAGAGACGACCCCTTCTTCCCTTAATCATCGCTCCATCCGTCTTAGCGATGTTCAATCGCAGTCCCCATTTCACAAAATACCCATACAAAACGTTAAGATACCTATTCATCCTATCATTAAGAGTTCGCGCCACTGCGCCCCTAACTGCAACAAGAATATCATCCGCATAGATAAGCAAAAGAAATCCGTCAGGTGGTTGTGGTATATCAGATATAAAAACGTTGTATAAAATGGGCCCCAACAAAGAACCCTGTGGAACACCCGCGGCAACCGCGCGCAAATCGGAAATTTCACCCCCTGCCTTCACCCTAAACTTGCGATCCCTCAAAAAATCAGCAGTCATCCTACACAACCGATGGTCGAAACCAAGACTCATCATTTTATAAATGATACCCTCCTGCCAAACAGTATCAAACGCCTTCGCAAAGTCTAGGCTTACAGCCAAAGTAGGATACTTTCTATTTAAGCCTCTGGAAACGTAGTTAGTGAAAACCATAAGAGCGTGAGATGTCGAATGGCCAGCTCTGAACCCAAATTGGTGGTCTCCAATAATACCATCATCCACAATTTTACGTTTTATCCTAGACAACAAGAACCATTCCAGGAGTTTACCAAAAGCCGACAACAGCGAAATCGGCCTGTAACTTTGGGCCTGCCTAGGGTCAGAGCCCGGCTTCAATATAGGTATGACCATACCCTCTCTCCATTGGACAGGAAAATAGCCTATATTTAAGCAATGGTTAAATAAGATTGCAAGAAATCTCCACGTAGCAACATTGGTTTTCCTTAATACAAAATCCGGGATGCCGTCAACGCCACTGGATCTTTTGTTGGACCTGGTCCTTAAAGCGTATCCCACGTCGTTTGGAGTTACTAACTCCCAATCATGAGAGCGGGAATTTTCGTCAATAACAGCACCATCCGCCATCGCAACTTGGCCAAATATCAAAGACGGCTCATAGTTAGCCAACACAGAGACCTGACGTTCCACGGCCTCCACAAAGGAGCTAGTGCGCAGGTCACCACCTCCTCTGTGAATGCCGCAGAAGTGTTCAGCCAATAAAGAAGCCTTCCCAGAGTCGTCTGAGACAAGTGTTCCCGCAGTATTAACCAAGTCCGATAGAGGGGCCCTTTTTAGGATCCCTGCACATCTTTTTACCTGGCGAAAAGTTCCATTGCCAACCCGTATCCTCCCTAGATACTCCGTCCAATAGCTTCGTTCAAACACCACAATTGCGCCCTGTATTATTTTGTCTAGATTGTTCAAGTCGGCCCTAAGAATATTGATTCTTCCCGGGTCGGGCGTTTTACATAAGATCCTCCTCAATCTTTTTCTTTCGGCCATAAAGTTTAAGATATTGGGTGGAAGCCTCAGCATACCTCTGTTCCTTGTAGAGAGCTTTGGCACAGAGTGATTCATCGCATCCATGAATATTCCGTTAAGAGACCTGACATTTTCATCTATTTCCTGTGCAGTGACATTCCGGTCCACTGGTAATTCACAGTTAGGGAGATTTTGAGAAAGGGCGTTGTTCAAGCGATTCCTATTTATACGATCGAAGTCAAAGATCTCAGGTATTATCCTGCGCTGCAATTCACTAGACTCTATAATGACCTCAATCGCACGGTGGTCAGATTCATAGTCGAGAGTCCTGATCCCAGGACTTGACATGGGCGATAACAAAATATTAGACGAAGTCATAAACAAGTCAATGTAGGAGGATGTGTGACTGGAGATCCTCGTCGGACCATTAGTCCGATGTACATCAATGTCCGGGCAAGATAGAAGAAACTCGCACAAGTAGCGCCCACTTTGATTGCACACAGTACCACCCCAATCAGTGTGCTTAGCGTTAAGATCAGCCCCAATAATAACACTATCCCGAGCAGAAAGGGTCAAAATAGGGTCAAGGTCAGATATCACCAATGTATTCCGCGGCCTCAAATACATAGAAATAACCGTTATAGAGCTACCATCCGCCCTGCGAATTTTCACGGCCGTATTCTCGATAGAACCTAAATCAAGTGCAACCCTGTCCGAGCTTAAACTATCCCTCACGAATACCGCTGTGCCGCCACCGCGCCCACCTAGTCGATTCTGCCTATAAATACTATACCCGCCAATGTCCAGCGTATGCCTGGGGGATAGTTTATGCTCGGCAACCAATAAAACATCCGGTCGGTGCTCCCTCAAAAACAAATTCAGATAATACCTCCTGTGCCTGGAGACAATCGAGTTAACATTAACAAAAATACACTTAAATTTAGCCATCATGCTGAAGGGAAATTAACATCCCAAGCAAAGCCCGAGTTCTCTCACCATCACTACCCAGGAGCTTGTATTCCCGGGCGAAACCCTTCATCTTACTCAAGCAGGCCAGCAGATCACCACCAAGCAGTCGTTTACAATCTCGATCAATCGCATCGAATTCGGCACCAGCAGATGCAACCGATATACCAGTGCCTGTTGCTGCTCCATTTGCCACACCTCTTGCAGCCGCAGCATACGATACGCCACTAGTTGTCCTATTCGTTGGCACAGTATTAGCCACCCTGACGTTTCCCCTGTCACTCTTCTTGACAGACAACTTTTGTACAAGCCCCTGACGTTTAGGACATTCCCTTGCACTTGCAGCATGGCCCTCAACATTACAATTGACGCATCTTACAGGTAGACCCACCTTTTTCACTGCCTGTCCCGTGACAGGATCAGTAGTTACAACCTCAGCAGTATTCCTTTCCCTAGGAGGAACAGCACATTTACCAGGGCCATGATCGCCACCACATTTAACACACCTATATGGCATGTTACAGTTAATTGCCACGTGTCCAAACCGCTGACAATTATAACATTGAACGACACCACGACGAGTGTGTCTAGTCATTGTCACTTTACAATGGAGTATATACCTTATATCACTCAATCCCCTAGTATCAGAGTCCCTAGCAACTTGGAGCAACCATCTATCTCCGCCCAACTTATGCAGACCTAATATTCTAACGCTGATCTGGAGGCCCTGCATATATCGGAGAACCTCACCAGTTTCAAAGGAGTCAGAGAGACCCCTGATAACTACAGAAAATGGTCTTTGAGACCTTGGAGTATGGGTGTAATAATTAACCCCTTGTTCCTTCAACATGTCCTTCAATTTAACAAAGTCCTCCAGTGTACAGACACCTATATTAGTAACATTTTTTCCCAAAATTTTAATGTTATACTCCTTATGCCCTAAGATACCATCTAACTTACTTATAATATCCCTAACATTAATATTATATGTTGTAACTATTGGTACAGACTTACTACTTTTCTTAAGATTATTGTTTTCTTCCGGCTTCTTTTGGCTGGAACCAGGCACTTCCTTCAAAATTGTCGCTCGACTAGGCACCACCTTTACGGCCTCTTCAGTTTTTTCTAGGCTAGCTGCAGCATTTGGCTGGATATCACTCTTCACATTGGCTTTTAAGTTACCCTGGCTATTGGGCATTTCAACCTCATCTGTGACCATTTCATCTTCACTTGAATATTCTTCGCTTTCCTCATTACTTTCGAATTTGGCAATTAACTGCTCAAGATTTTTTTGAAGCTTTTCATTTTCAGCTAATAATATATCACACTTTTTAGTAAGGATGTATATATTTTCATCCTTACTTTCAACAGCTTGCTGAAGTTCCTCATAAGTAGCTTTTAACCTGGGCCTTTTCCCAGGTTTCTGACTTTCGGCATCCTCCATTTTAACACACTAGCGAAAACTAATGTATAACCGCATGGAAAGCGGGTTAAACTTAATTTTAAGTTTCACTCTCGCTTGTTTTTAAAGTTTTTTTTTTGCTTTTATATTTAAAAATGTATAGCCCTTTATGACTTAAAGTACTTGATTATTAAGTTTTTTTACTTTTTTGCCTCCTATTCACTTCTCATTAAAGCGCGTAAGGTCTTTATTTAAAAAATTTTATTAACTTGTCCTTTTTCAAGTATTTATTTTTTTTCCTCAGTGAGTTAAAAAACACAAATATTTTGACTTTTCAGATTTTTAATTTCACTTTTTAATTTTTATTTAACACAAACACTTCACAAATGTTCAACAAGAACTAATGAGATTTGCCCGAGAACCAACTCGTATTTATACAAATTTCAACTAAAATTCGAGAGAGAGCAAGAAATATATTACTGTACGTTTCTATCTGTGTGCGTTTTTTGGAAAACAACCACCACTGTACAATTAAACATACAAACCCATGTATTATGGCTTGGAAATTTTTCTATATAAGCCGATCACAGTCAGCGCAACGTTATTATTTGTGTTCTAACAGTGTTCAGTGTGTGTTTTAATCTTAAATAAAAGAGGAAAAAAAAGTGACTAAGTGAAAAAATGGCTCGTACTAAGCAAACTGCCCGTAAGTCGACTGGTGGCAAAGCACCACGCAAACAATTGGCTACCAAGGCTGCTCGTAAAAGTGCCCCAGCTACTGGTGGTGTTAAGAAACCTCATCGTTTTCGTCCCGGTACTGTAGCTTTGCGTGAAATTCGCCGTTATCAAAAGAGTACTGAATTGTTAATTCGTAAATTGCCATTCCAACGTTTGGTTCGTGAAATTGCCCAAGATTTCAAGACAGATTTGCGTTTCCAGAGTTCGGCTGTTATGGCTCTTCAAGAAGCCAGTGAAGCTTATTTGGTTGGTCTATTCGAAGATACAAATTTGTGTGCCATTCATGCTAAACGTGTGACCATTATGCCCAAAGATATCCAATTGGCCAGACGTATTCGTGGAGAACGTGCTTAATTAAATTGATGTGACGAAATAAATAAAAACTATAACAAATCGGTCCTTTTCAGGACCACAAATTCTTTTTCAAAAAGAGATATAATTATACACTTTCAAACAGAGGAATTTTCACTCATAGAAATACGAGCTAAAATTAATAAACAAGACCAAAACTTAACTTGCAATAAAATAAGACAGACACAACGTTTTTTCTTTTTTTTTTTTTTTTGTTTAGAGAAACACATTAAATAAGTAAAGGTACAAATAAACAAAACTTAACTTGCAATAAAAAGAGAACGGTTTTGTTTTAAGAAACACATTAAATTACTAAAGGTACATACATATTAAAATTGTGTTTTTATTAAAAATTTTATATAAAAATATTCATGGATATAACTAATTTTTAAATATGTATTCAAAGTAAAGAAACTCCTTTTACTTATGACATTGATTATTAAACCAATCTGGTTTTTTTCCTGAATTACTTTCAGAAAACAGACGTTCGAATTATGGTTAGATTTCATATTTTGTGTTTCTAAAATATTATCGTGAATTTTCAAAATCCTACATTCAATATGTGGTTGGCATGTTTATACACATTTTATCTGTTAATAGAATTACCAAAATTTTGATAGTAAAAAAAAACGTTGACGTAGATTTGATTTTTTCTTTGCAGACAAAAATGTTTAATTATTACAAATATCCTATTTTAGTTTGTACCTGAATTTTATAAAAATTAAAAAAAAAATTCAACTTTTTGCAAATTTCAAAAATAAAATTTATTTTTTAACTAAAAATCAAACTTTAATAAAAAAAAAATAGTTTAATAAACAAGTGTTAACTCTTTTTAAAAATATTTTGTGGCCCTGAAAAGGGCCTTTTATAAGAATGTAAAAAAGAGGAATTCATGGGCGTTGAGTACATTTTTTTAGAAAATTTACTTGGAGCTGGTGTATTTGGTTACAGCCTTTGTACCTTCACTGACGGCATGTTTGGCCAATTCACCGGGCAAAAGTAGACGAACAGCAGTTTGAATTTCACGACTGGTTATGGTGGAACGTTTATTGTATTGAGCCAAACGAGATGCTTCGGCGGCAATACGTTCAAAGATATCATTAACAAAGCTGTTCATGATACTCATAGCCTTTGAAGAAATTCCAGTATCAGGATGTACTTGCTTCAAAACTTTGTAAATGTAGATGGCATAACTTTCCTTACGCTTGCGTCTTCTAGTCTTGTCACCCTTGGTAATATTCTTCTGGGCTTTACCGGCCTTTTTTGTTGCTTTACCACTGGCTTTAGGAGGCATGCTTTCACTTTTTCACTTTTTAGATGTTTTCACTTCACAAACACTTTTAACACTGTTTACAATTTTTAAATATAAACGTCAAATGTGCGCTTTATATACCTTTTTTCTAACCACTCAGTTTTCTGTCTACCTATTTTGTTATCGTTTACACAATCATCCCCTGTATGCGCAGTTGCCATACAAAAAAAGTATAAATACTCAGTGTTGTGGCGAAAAACTTAAACAGTTTTGTGTATTCAGTGCTCTAGTGAAGTGTTTTAAGTGAATAATAAAAATAAAGAAATATGTCTGGTCGTGGTAAAGGTGGTAAAGTTAAAAGCAAGGCAAAGTCTCGTTCAAATCGTGCTGGCTTGCAATTTCCCGTCGGCCGTATTCACCGTTTATTGCGTAAAGGCAATTACGCTGAACGTGTTGGTGCCGGCGCTCCAGTCTATTTAGCTGCAGTTATGGAATATTTGGCTGCTGAAGTTCTAGAATTGACTGGTAATGCAGCTCGTGACAACAAAAAGACCAGAATTATTCCTCGTCATTTGCAATTGGCCATCCGTAATGATGAAGAATTGAACAAGCTGTTGTCTGGTGTCACCATTGCTCAAGGTGGTGTTTTGCCAAACATTCAAGCTGTACTTTTGCCCAAGAAAACAGAAAAGAAGGCTTAAGATATTACTCGAAAAAAGAAGAAAATACTGTATGACCATCATCGCATATCAATTGAAAATCAACAAACCGTCCTTTTCAGGACGACAAATTTATTTTTAAAAGAGAACATATTTTTGTTAACCAAACCCGAAATTTGTTATTTTTGTTGCTACAAAATATTGAATTTTTGCACAAATTTTTTTCTATTGTTGTGGATGAAAATAAGAAAAATATGAAAGTTAAAATCAGCATTACAATATGGAATTTTTATTTCTGGTCATTCTTTCACAGTCGATTTTAATCTAAGATGATTGGCATTTCTAAGAATAACTAAACATTGTTATTTTATACGAGTAAACGATGTGTTTCGTGTGTATGAATACGAAGGAATTCGTATACAAACGTACTTACGTAGATATGTAAATCAATCTGATTCCTTTACACTCAATATAGTATATATGTATATATATATATTTTTTTCTTTTAAATTACTATATGTAGGTATATTAAACAGAAATATAAAGAGGAAATAGGTATCCCTGTATAAAAATTACTTTTTTATATTGCCTACTGGACTAATTGCTATAGGTATTTCTTTTTATTTAACTTGTTTAAAATAAAACAGCATAGGTACATTTTTTATTAATAATTATCTAAGCCAAAACTAAGCATTTTCCATAAAAAAATATAAATTTTTATAAATAAAACACCGTTGGCTAAACACTCTTTCTTTGATACAGACAATCAAAGCAACAAAACAATGATCTTGTTGTTATTGTATTTTTCTACGAAGCCAGAATTTACTTCGTGTTTACATCGTCAAAGGAATTGGTACACATTTTGTTTTTGCATTAGTTGCCTACATACTTCTTTTATTTTTCAACGTTTTATTGTGTGTAAATTTGTTTGTGTTTCTTTACGATTGTACCTAGCAAGCTGGTTTTCATTTAGTTTATTAGTTATTTTGGCAGATTGGAAAAATTTGACATTTAACTTGAGTTTTATTTCAAAATTTTAATATTTAATTTTATAAGGCGTTAAAGAATTTATAAAAAGAAAATTTTATAGAAATAATTAAAGTTAATTTTATTTTGAGTTACAAAAATACGTACATACCTATGTATGTATTTATTTATACAATTTTGTTCAATTATTTAATGAAAAATATGTATGTTTACATATGTTATTTTAAATTAAAATAAAGAAAAATTTATATACAGAATATTTTTGTATTTAAATACTTTTTTACAGCTACTGACACAATAACGTACCTATTTCAAAATGTCTCCCTTATTTTGAGTTTTTATTAAACATACATACATACATACATACATATATAGGTATGTATAGGTATGTCCATAAATTTAATTTTCTTAACAGCTGCTTAAAATTTCTTATCCATTTTAATTTTCACTTGAAAAAAAGACATTCGTTTTATACCTAATCATCCCTTTTACACAAACAAAATCCGTTTATTACGTTTACTCATTTAAACATTGGTATATTTATTGTTGTTATTATATATACATACATACATACATATATTCTTAATTGCAAATTCCCTGTATGTACCGAAGACTTAATATGTAACATTTTGTCCGCTTTATAGCATATGTTTTTGCTGTTCTTGTTAGAAACTTAAAAAATGTGAAGATTATTTCTATACTTAATGTAAATCAAGAAGAAGAAGAAAAGTGTACGAAACTATTTTTATTAACAAAAATATATAATTTGTTGTCTTTTAACAATTTCTGAACAAATGTGCATATAAATTTAACAACAAAATATACCTATTTAATGTACATAAGTACATTTAAGATATTTTATTTAAAAAAAAGGTAAAGAAAATTATAAATAATTGAAATTTAGCTCATAGAATAAATTCGAAAAATAAAAAATGTTTAAAATAATATAAAGTAACATTCGAAAGAAAATAATTCCCAGTTTCTATTTGTGAAAATTATAAATTTATTTTTAATTTTCTTAAATAACAAAAACATACTACGTGTATGAATAAAAATGATTTTCATACCACAATTAGTGCTTGAAGAAATAAAATGCATAAACAAAACCAAACCAAACTAATGAAATTGCGTAATTTTAAAACATAAAATAATTTAAAATTCTAAATAAAACCCAAATTTAGAAATTAACAACGAACTCTTTCAAAAATATCTTTAGTGCAATAATTATTTTTGGTATGGCAAAAAAATCGATCTACTAACTAACTTCGTATATTTACGAACAAAAATATTTTCTCGGGCAAACAAAATAAAATCTAAGAACAAATAGATCTGGTACCAAAAATTCAACATCTCTTTTTAAAACGGGTTTTGTGGTCCGCTTACTACTTTTATATTATCTAGAAATTTAATTAAAAAACCAAGGACCCGAAAAGTTCTTTTTTTTATTTTTTGTGCAAGTTAAAAAAATTCTACAGTTTACAGAAAATAAAAAATTTCTAAAATAGCATTGAAAAAAAGCCGTCGAAAAAAATAAATAAAATGAAGTTTTTAAAATAAAACGTTTTCTAAAAATCTAATTTGTCTGAAGACAAATTAAATATATTTAAGCATTGTCATAAAAATTTCATTCTTCAAAACAAATTTAAATAAAATTTATGAAGAGGTTTCTGAGAATACATACTACATTTTTTTAAAAATACGTGGAATATAATTTTCTAAAAAAAAAAACAAACGTTTTAAGAAATATTTTTCAACAAAAAAAGTTTTTAAACAATTTTATTTGTTTTTGTTTACAAAAAAAAAAGTTTTTGCTTCTTTTGAAACTAAAAAATTTCGTTTTCAAAGGAAGTTTTTCCTTTTTTCGTTTCTATTTAAACACAAAAACACAAAAAAATATTCCTTTATTCACACACAAAAATTTTTTATTTCAAAAATAAAATTTAGCTTTGTGTTTTCTGTTAGTAATTTCCGGTCCTTGCAAAAAACAAATGAAATTCAATTGAAATATACAAAAATAAAAAACTTTTGCATGACAAATACATAGTAGCTCTGGTATAAAAAATTTATATCCAGAAATGCACTATCTCTTTTTAAAAAACAATCAGCACTGGTACCAAAAGTATTATATATCAAAAATGCACTATCTCTTTTTAAAAAACAAACAGCACTGCACTGGTACCAAAAGTATTATATATCAAAAATGCACAATCTCTTTTTAAAACGGTTTTTGTGGTCCTGAAAAGGACCGATTTGTTCGTTTTATTGATTTATTTGATTATTGATCCGAAAATTAAAATGTAATACGAGTAATTAACCACCGAAACCGTACAATGTACGACCTTGTCTCTTCAAAGCATAAACAACATCCATAGCGGTAACAGTTTTCCTTTTGGCATGTTCAGTGTAGGTGACGGCATCACGAATAACATTTTCCAAAAATACCTTTAAAACACCACGAGTTTCTTCGTAAATCAAGCCAGAAATACGTTTTACACCACCACGACGAGCCAAACGTCTAATAGCTGGCTTAGTAATACCTTGGATATTATCACGTAATACTTTACGATGACGCTTAGCACCACCTTTTCCCAAGCCTTTGCCACCTTTGCCACGACCAGTCATTTTAAATCACTTTAATTTTTATTTAACACAAACACTTCACAAATGTTCAACAAGAACTAATGAGATTTGCCCGAGAACCAACTCGTATTTATACAAATTTCAACTAAAATTCGAGAGAGAGCAAGAAATATATTACTGTACGTTTCTATCTGTGTGCGTTTTTTGGAAAACAACCACCACTGTACAATTAAACATACAAACCCATGTATTATGGCTTGGAAATTTTTCTATATAAGCCGATCACAGTCAGCGCAACGTTATTATTTGTGTTCTAACAGTGTTCAGTGTGTGTTTTAATCTTAAATAAAAGAGGAAAAAAAAGTGACTAAGTGAAAAAATGGCTCGTACTAAGCAAACTGCCCGTAAGTCGACTGGTGGCAAAGCACCACGCAAACAATTGGCTACCAAGGCTGCTCGTAAAAGTGCCCCAGCTACTGGTGGTGTTAAGAAACCTCATCGTTTTCGTCCCGGTACTGTAGCTTTGCGTGAAATTCGCCGTTATCAAAAGAGTACTGAATTGTTAATTCGTAAATTGCCATTCCAACGTTTGGTTCGTGAAATTGCCCAAGATTTCAAGACAGATTTGCGTTTCCAGAGTTCGGCTGTTATGGCTCTTCAAGAAGCCAGTGAAGCTTATTTGGTTGGTCTATTCGAAGATACAAATTTGTGTGCCATTCATGCTAAACGTGTGACCATTATGCCCAAAGATATCCAATTGGCCAGACGTATTCGTGGAGAACGTGCTTAATTAAATTGATGTGACGAAATAAATAAAAACTATAACAAATCGGTCCTTTTCAGGACCACAAATTCTTTTTCAAAAAGAGATATAATTATACACTTTCAAACAGAGGAATTTTCACTCATAGAAATACGAGCTAAAATTAATAAACAAGACCAAAACTTAACTTGCAATAAAATAAGACAGACACAACGTTTTTTCTTTTTTTTTTTTTTTTGTTTAGAGAAACACATTAAATAAGTAAAGGTACAAATAAACAAAACTTAACTTGCAATAAAAAGAGAACGGTTTTGTTTTAAGAAACACATTAAATTACTAAAGGTACATACATATTAAAATTGTGTTTTTATTAAAAATTTTATATAAAAATATTCATGGATATAACTAATTTTTAAATATGTATTCAAAGTAAAGAAACTCCTTTTACTTATGACATTGATTATTAAACCAATCTGGTTTTTTTCCTGAATTACTTTCAGAAAACAGACGTTCGAATTATGGTTAGATTTCATATTTTGTGTTTCTAAAATATTATCGTGAATTTTCAAAATCCTACATTCAATATGTGGTTGGCATGTTTATACACATTTTATCTGTTAATAGAATTACCAAAATTTTGATAGTAAAAAAAAACGTTGACGTAGATTTGATTTTTTCTTTGCAGACAAAAATGTTTAATTATTACAAATATCCTATTTTAGTTTGTACCTGAATTTTATAAAAATTAAAAAAAAAATTCAACTTTTTGCAAATTTCAAAAATAAAATTTATTTTTTAACTAAAAATCAAACTTTAATAAAAAAAAAATAGTTTAATAAACAAGTGTTTTTAAAAATATTTTGTGGCCCTGAAAAGGGCCTTTTATAAGAATGTAAAAAAGAGGAATTCATGGGCGTTGAGTACATTTTTTTAGAAAATTTACTTGGAGCTGGTGTATTTGGTTACAGCCTTTGTACCTTCACTGACGGCATGTTTGGCCAATTCACCGGGCAAAAGTAGACGAACAGCAGTTTGAATTTCACGACTGGTTATGGTGGAACGTTTATTGTATTGAGCCAAACGAGATGCTTCGGCGGCAATACGTTCAAAGATATCATTAACAAAGCTGTTCATGATACTCATAGCCTTTGAAGAAATTCCAGTATCAGGATGTACTTGCTTCAAAACTTTGTAAATGTAGATGGCATAACTTTCCTTACGCTTGCGTCTTCTAGTCTTGTCACCCTTGGTAATATTCTTCTGGGCTTTACCGGCCTTTTTTGTTGCTTTACCACTGGCTTTAGGAGGCATGCTTTCACTTTTTCACTTTTTAGATGTTTTCACTTCACAAACACTTTTAACACTGTTTACAATTTTTAAATATAAACGTCAAATGTGCGCTTTATATACCTTTTTTCTAACCACTCAGTTTTCTGTCTACCTATTTTGTTATCGTTTACACAATCATCCCCTGTATGCGCAGTTGCCATACAAAAAAAGTATAAATACTCAGTGTTGTGGCGAAAAACTTAAACAGTTTTGTGTATTCAGTGCTCTAGTGAAGTGTTTTAAGTGAATAATAAAAATAAAGAAATATGTCTGGTCGTGGTAAAGGTGGTAAAGTTAAAAGCAAGGCAAAGTCTCGTTCAAATCGTGCTGGCTTGCAATTTCCCGTCGGCCGTATTCACCGTTTATTGCGTAAAGGCAATTACGCTGAACGTGTTGGTGCCGGCGCTCCAGTCTATTTAGCTGCAGTTATGGAATATTTGGCTGCTGAAGTTCTAGAATTGGCTGGTAATGCAGCTCGTGACAACAAAAAGACCAGAATTATTCCTCGTCATTTGCAATTGGCCATCCGTAATGATGAAGAATTGAACAAGCTGTTGTCTGGTGTCACCATTGCTCAAGGTGGTGTTTTGCCAAACATTCAAGCTGTACTTTTGCCCAAGAAAACAGAAAAGAAGGCTTAAGATATTACTCGAAAAAAGAAGAAAATACTGTATGACCATCATCGCATATCAATTGAAAATCAACAAACCGTCCTTTTCAGGACGACAAATTTATTTTTAAAAGAGAACATATTTTTGTTAACCAAACCCGAAATTTGTTATTTTTGTTGCTACAAAATATTGAATTTTTGCACAAATTTTTTTCTATTGTTGTGGATGAAAATAAGAAAAATATGAAAGTTAAAATCAGCATTACAATATGGAATTTTTATTTCTGGTCATTCTTTCACAGTCGATTTTAATCTAAGATGATTGGCATTTCTAAGAATAACTAAACATTGTTATTTTATACGAGTAAACGATGTGTTTCGTGTGTATGAATACGAAGGAATTCGTATACAAACGTACTTACGTAGATATGTAAATCAATCTGATTCCTTTACACTCAATATAGTATATATGTATATATATATATTTTTTTCTTTTAAATTACTATATGTAGGTATATTAAACAGAAATATAAAGAGGAAATAGGTATCCCTGTATAAAAATTACTTTTTTATATTGCCTACTGGACTAATTGCTATAGGTATTTCTTTTTATTTAACTTGTTTAAAATAAAACAGCATAGGTACATTTTTTATTAATAATTATCTAAGCCAAAACTAAGCATTTTCCATAAAAAAATATAAATTTTTATAAATAAAACACCGTTGGCTAAACACTCTTTCTTTGATACAGACAATCAAAGCAACAAAACAATGATCTTGTTGTTATTGTATTTTTCTACGAAGCCAGAATTTACTTCGTGTTTACATCGTCAAAGGAATTGGTACACATTTTGTTTTTGCATTAGTTGCCTACATACTTCTTTTATTTTTCAACGTTTTATTGTGTGTAAATTTGTTTGTGTTTCTTTACGATTGTACCTAGCAAGCTGGTTTTCATTTAGTTTATTAGTTATTTTGGCAGATTGGAAAAATTTGACATTTAACTTGAGTTTTATTTCAAAATTTTAATATTTAATTTTATAAGGCGTTAAAGAATTTATAAAAAGAAAATTTTATAGAAATAATTAAAGTTAATTTTATTTTGAGTTACAAAAATACGTACATACCTATGTATGTATTTATTTATACAATTTTGTTCAATTATTTAATGAAAAATATGTATGTTTACATATGTTATTTTAAATTAAAATAAAGAAAAATTTATATACAGAATATTTTTGTATTTAAATACTTTTTTACAGCTACTGACACAATAACGTACCTATTTCAAAATGTCTCCCTTATTTTGAGTTTTTATTAAACATACATACATACATACATACATATATAGGTATGTATAGGTATGTCCATAAATTTAATTTTCTTAACAGCTGCTTAAAATTTCTTATCCATTTTAATTTTCACTTGAAAAAAAGACATTCGTTTTATACCTAATCATCCCTTTTACACAAACAAAATCCGTTTATTACGTTTACTCATTTAAACATTGGTATATTTATTGTTGTTATTATATATACATACATACATACATATATTCTTAATTGCAAATTCCCTGTATGTACCGAAGACTTAATATGTAACATTTTGTCCGCTTTATAGCATATGTTTTTGCTGTTCTTGTTAGAAACTTAAAAAATGTGAAGATTATTTCTATACTTAATGTAAATCAAGAAGAAGAAGAAAAGTGTACGAAACTATTTTTATTAACAAAAATATATAATTTGTTGTCTTTTAACAATTTCTGAACAAATGTGCATATAAATTTAACAACAAAATATACCTATTTAATGTACATAAGTACATTTAAGATATTTTATTTAAAAAAAAGGTAAAGAAAATTATAAATAATTGAAATTTAGCTCATAGAATAAATTCGAAAAATAAAAAATGTTTAAAATAATATAAAGTAACATTCGAAAGAAAATAATTCCCAGTTTCTATTTGTGAAAATTATAAATTTATTTTTAATTTTCTTAAATAACAAAAACATACTACGTGTATGAATAAAAATGATTTTCATACCACAATTAGTGCTTGAAGAAATAAAATGCATAAACAAAACCAAACCAAACTAATGAAATTGCGTAATTTTAAAACATAAAATAATTTAAAATTCTAAATAAAACCCAAATTTAGAAATTAACAACGAACTCTTTCAAAAATATCTTTAGTGCAATAATTATTTTTGGTATGGCAAAAAAATCGATCTACTAACTAACTTCGTATATTTACGAACAAAAATATTTTCTCGGGCAAACAAAATAAAATCTAAGAACAAATAGATCTGGTACCAAAAATTCAACATCTCTTTTTAAAACGGGTTTTGTGGTCCGCTTACTACTTTTATATTATCTAGAAATTTAATTAAAAAACCAAGGACCCGAAAAGTTCTTTTTTTTATTTTTTGTGCAAGTTAAAAAAATTCTACAGTTTACAGAAAATAAAAAATTTCTAAAATAGCATTGAAAAAAAGCCGTCGAAAAAAATAAATAAAATGAAGTTTTTAAAATAAAACGTTTTCTAAAAATCTAATTTGTCTGAAGACAAATTAAATATATTTAAGCATTGTCATAAAAATTTCATTCTTCAAAACAAATTTAAATAAAATTTATGAAGAGGTTTCTGAGAATACATACTACATTTTTTTAAAAATACGTGGAATATAATTTTCTAAAAAAAAAAACAAACGTTTTAAGAAATATTTTTCAACAAAAAAAGTTTTTAAACAATTTTATTTGTTTTTGTTTACAAAAAAAAAAGTTTTTGCTTCTTTTGAAACTAAAAAATTTCGTTTTCAAAGGAAGTTTTTCCTTTTTTCGTTTCTATTTAAACACAAAAACACAAAAAAATATTCCTTTATTCACACACAAAAATTTTTTATTTCAAAAATAAAATTTAGCTTTGTGTTTTCTGTTAGTAATTTCCGGTCCTTGCAAAAAACAAATGAAATTCAATTGAAATATACAAAAATAAAAAACTTTTGCATGACAAATACATAGTAGCTCTGGTATAAAAAATTTATATCCAGAAATGCACTATCTCTTTTTAAAAAACAATCAGCACTGGTACCAAAAGTATTATATATCAAAAATGCACTATCTCTTTTTAAAAAACAAACAGCACTGCACTGGTACCAAAAGTATTATATATCAAAAATGCACAATCTCTTTTTAAAACGGTTTTTGTGGTCCTGAAAAGGACCGATTTGTTCGTTTTATTGATTTATTTGATTATTGATCCGAAAATTAAAATGTAATACGAGTAATTAACCACCGAAACCGTACAATGTACGACCTTGTCTCTTCAAAGCATAAACAACATCCATAGCGGTAACAGTTTTCCTTTTGGCATGTTCAGTGTAGGTGACGGCATCACGAATAACATTTTCCAAAAATACCTTTAAAACACCACGAGTTTCTTCGTAAATCAAGCCAGAAATACGTTTTACACCACCACGACGAGCCAAACGTCTAATAGCTGGCTTAGTAATACCTTGGATATTATCACGTAATACTTTACGATGACGCTTAGCACCACCTTTTCCCAAGCCTTTGCCACCTTTGCCACGACCAGTCATTTTAAATCACTTTAATTTTTATTTAACACAAACACTTCACAAATGTTCAACAAGAACTAATGAGATTTGCCCAGTTTACAGTTTCCAGTTTACAGTTTATTTTCCAAAAATTCAGTTTACATATGTTTCTTAAACTACATTTTACATTTATTATTTCTTAACGTATAAAGTTATTAAGACTAGTACAGTTTTATATATAAAAAAAAATATTACAGATTTTCGTATCCATTCAATATACTTGGTAAGTCCATTTAATAATTTTCCCAAAAAAAAGGATAAAAAGGGAATACACTTTGTTTTTATATTATCACTAACTTAGAACTAATCACTACACACTAAACAATACTTAAAATTAATAATAAAACAGAAGAAAACAAAACAAAAATAAAATAAAAATAAAATAAAACAAAAACAAAAACGAAATATAATCCACCATAAAAAGTAAAAAATATCACTGTTCAGTATTGTACACTAGGTTAGACATGTCAAGGGTGTTAACCCTTCTATGGTAGAACAAGAGGCTAGCATCACAGTACAGACTACCACCATCTCTTAGTGTTAAAAGATCAACTGGCGAAAAATACCGAATCATATGCAAGGCCTCCAAATCAGGAGTCCCACTGAAGCAGTCTGCCACCAGCTCATTTTGCAAGAAAGATGATCGCTCCAAAAATTTAATCGCAGAGTCGATCAGAAATACATCCAACCTTTGGAATTCAACGCCGTCGTAAATCGATCTACACGATGGCCTACGAATACGTCCATCAGAAAAAATCCAAGGTCGTAGGCCCAAGCACGTTGTTAGTATTTTACGTTCCCATACTCTCAGTCTTTCCATTTGATGGGAAGATATCCCAAACCAAACGGGAAAGGCATAAGAAATAAGGGGTCTGATAATCTGCCGATAGATCAACAGTCTGATCTCGGTAGTAAGGCCCATCCTACGGCGAAGCAAACTCAGGTAAATATGGAAGACCCCCCTGACCTTCCTCAATATGTTGTCCACATGTCTGTAGAATTCAAAATTCTCATGAAAAATAACACCCAAATATTTGAACCTATCAGATATAACAATAACCTCCCCACCAATGGTCAAATACGGAATGTAACTCCTGGAATTTCGATAGAGACGACCCCTTCTTCCCTTAATCATCGCTCCATCCGTCTTAGCAACAAGAATATCATCCGCATAGATAAGCAAAAGAAATCCGTCAGGTGGTTGTGGTATATCAGATATAAAAACGTTGTATAAAATGGGCCCCAACAAAGAACCCTGTGGAACACCCGCGGCAACCGCGCGCAAATCGGAAATTTCACCCCCTGCCTTCACCCTAAACTTGCGATCCCTCAAAAAATCAGCAGTCATCCTACACAACCGATGGTCGAAACCAAGACTCATCATTTTATAAATGATACCCTCCTGCCAAACAGTATCAAACGCCTTCGCAAAGTCTAGGCTTACAGCCAAAGTAGGATACTTTCTATTTAAGCCTCTGGAAACGTAGTTAGTGAAAACCATAAGAGCGTGAGATGTCGAATGGCCAGCTCTGAACCCAAATTGGTGGTCTCCAATAATACCATCATCCACAATTTTACGTTTTATCCTAGACAACAAGAACCATTCCAGGAGTTTACCAAAAGCCGACAACAGCGAAATCGGCCTGTAACTTTGGGCCTGCCTAGGGTCAGAGCCCGGCTTCAATATAGGTATGACCATACCCTCTCTCCATTGGACAGGAAAATAGCCTATATTTAAGCAATGGTTAAATAAGATTGCAAGAAATCTCCACGTAGCAACATTGGTTTTCCTTAATACAAAATCCGGGATGCCGTCAACGCCACTGGATCTTTTGTTGGACCTGGTCCTTAAAGCGTATCCCACGTCGTTTGGAGTTACTAACTCCCAATCATGAGAGCGGGAATTTTCGTCAATAACAGCACCATCCGCCATCGCAACTTGGCCAAATATCAAAGACGGCTCATAGTTAGCCAACACAGAGACCTGACGTTCCACGGCCTCCACAAAGGAGCTAGTGCGCAGGTCACCACCTCCTCTGTGAATGCCGCAGAAGTGTTCAGCCAATAAAGAAGCCTTCCCAGAGTCGTCTGAGACAAGTGTTCCCGCAGTATTAACCAAGTCCGATAGAGGGGCCCTTTTTAGGATCCCTGCACATCTTTTTACCTGGCGAAAAGTTCCATTGCCAACCCGTATCCTCCCTAGATACTCCGTCCAATAGCTTCGTTCAAACACCACAATTGCGCCCTGTATTATTTTGTCTAGATTGTTCAAGTCGGCCCTAAGAATATTGATTCTTCCCGGGTCGGGCGTTTTACATAAGATCCTCCTCAATCTTTTTCTTTCGGCCATAAAGTTTAAGATATTGGGTGGAAGCCTCAGCATACCTCTGTTCCTTGTAGAGAGCTTTGGCACAGAGTGATTCATCGCATCCATGAATATTCCGTTAAGAGACCTGACATTTTCATCTATTTCCTGTGCAGTGACATTCCGGTCCACTGGTAATTCACAGTTAGGGAGATTTTGAGAAAGGGCGTTGTTCAAGCGATTCCTATTTATACGATCGAAGTCAAAGATCTCAGGTATTATCCTGCGCTGCAATTCACTAGACTCTATAATGACCTCAATCGCACGGTGGTCAGATTCATAGTCGAGAGTCCTGATCCCAGGACTTGACATGGGCGATAACAAAATATTAGACGAAGTCATAAACAAGTCAATGTAGGAGGATGTGTGACTGGAGATCCTCGTCGGACCATTAGTCCGATGTACATCAATGTCCGGGCAAGATAGAAGAAACTCGCACAAGTAGCGCCCACTTTGATTGCACACAGTACCACCCCAATCAGTGTGCTTAGCGTTAAGATCAGCCCCAATAATAACACTATCCCGAGCAGAAAGGGTCAAAATAGGGTCAAGGTCAGATATCACCAATGTATTCCGCGGCCTCAAATACATAGAAATAACCGTTATAGAGCTACCATCCGCCCTGCGAATTTTCACGGCCGTATTCTCGATAGAACCTAAATCAAGTGCAACCCTGTCCGAGCTTAAACTATCCCTCACGAATACCGCTGTGCCGCCACCGCGCCCACCTAGTCGATTCTGCCTATAAATACTATACCCGCCAATGTCCAGCGTATGCCTGGGGGATAGTTTATGCTCGGCAACCAATAAAACATCCGGTCGGTGCTCCCTCAAAAACAAATTCAGATAATACCTCCTGTGCCTGGAGACAATCGAGTTAACATTAACAAAAATACACTTAAATTTAGCCATCATGCTGAAGGGAAATTAACATCCCAAGCAAAGCCCGAGTTCTCTCACCATCACTACCCAGGAGCTTGTATTCCCGGGCGAAACCCTTCATCTTACTCAAGCAGGCCAGCAGATCACCACCAAGCAGTCGTTTACAATCTCGATCAATCGCATCGAATTCGGCACCAGCAGATGCAACCGATATACCAGTGCCTGTTGCTGCTCCATTTGCCACACCTCTTGCAGCCGCAGCATACGATACGCCACTAGTTGTCCTATTCGTTGGCACAGTATTAGCCACCCTGACGTTTCCCCTGTCACTCTTCTTGACAGACAACTTTTGTACAAGCCCCTGACGTTTAGGACATTCCCTTGCACTTGCAGCATGGCCCTCAACATTACAATTGACGCATCTTACAGGTAGACCCACCTTTTTCACTGCCTGTCCCGTGACAGGATCAGTAGTTACAACCTCAGCAGTATTCCTTTCCCTAGGAGGAACAGCACATTTACCAGGGCCATGATCGCCACCACATTTAACACACCTATATGGCATGTTACAGTTAATTGCCACGTGTCCAAACCGCTGACAATTATAACATTGAACGACACCACGACGAGTGTGTCTAGTCATTGTCACTTTACAATGGAGTATATACCTTATATCACTCAATCCCCTAGTATCAGAGTCCCTAGCAACTTGGAGCAACCATCTATCTCCGCCCAACTTATGCAGACCTAATATTCTAACGCTGATCTGGAGGCCCTGCATATATCGGAGAACCTCACCAGTTTCAAAGGAGTCAGAGAGACCCCTGATAACTACAGAAAATGGTCTTTGAGACCTTGGAGTATGGGTGTAATAATTAACCCCTTGTTCCTTCAACATGTCCTTCAATTTAACAAAGTCCTCCAGTGTACAGACACCTATATTAGTAACATTTTTTCCCAAAATTTTAATGTTATACTCCTTATGCCCTAAGATACCATCTAACTTACTTATAATATCCCTAACATTAATATTATATGTTGTAACTATTGGTACAGACTTACTACTTTTCTTAAGATTATTGTTTTCTTCCGGCTTCTTTTGGCTGGAACCAGGCACTTCCTTCAAAATTGTCGCTCGACTAGGCACCACCTTTACGGCCTCTTCAGTTTTTTCTAGGCTAGCTGCAGCATTTGGCTGGATATCACTCTTCACATTGGCTTTTAAGTTACCCTGGCTATTGGGCATTTCAACCTCATCTGTGACCATTTCATCTTCACTTGAATATTCTTCGCTTTCCTCATTACTTTCGAATTTGGCAATTAACTGCTCAAGATTTTTTTGAAGCTTTTCATTTTCAGCTAATAATATATCACACTTTTTAGTAAGGATGTATATATTTTCATCCTTACTTTCAACAGCTTGCTGAAGTTCCTCATAAGTAGCTTTTAACCTGGGCCTTTTCCCAGGTTTCTGACTTTCGGCATCCTCCATTTTAACACACTAGCGAAAACTAATGTATAACCGCATGGAAAGCGGGTTAAACTTAATTTTAAGTTTCACTCTCGCTTGTTTTTAAAGTTTTTTTTTTGCTTTTATATTTAAAAATGTATAGCCCTTTATGACTTAAAGTACTTGATTATTAAGTTTTTTTACTTTTTTGCCTCCTATTCACTTCTCATTAAAGCGCGTAAGGTCTTTATTTAAAAAATTTTATTAACTTGTCCTTTTTCAAGTATTTATTTTTTTTCCTCAGTGAGTTAAAAAACACAAATATTTTGACTTTTCAGATTTTTAATTTCACTTTTTAATTTTTATTTAACACAAACACTTCACAAATGTTCAACAAGAACTAATGAGATTTGCCCGAGAACCAACTCGTATTTATACAAATTTCAACTAAAATTCGAGAGAGAGCAAGAAATATATTACTGTACGTTTCTATCTGTGTGCGTTTTTTGGAAAACAACCACCACTGTACAATTAAACATACAAACCCATGTATTATGGCTTGGAAATTTTTCTATATAAGCCGATCACAGTCAGCGCAACGTTATTATTTGTGTTCTAACAGTGTTCAGTGTGTGTTTTAATCTTAAATAAAAGAGGAAAAAAAAGTGACTAAGTGAAAAAATGGCTCGTACTAAGCAAACTGCCCGTAAGTCGACTGGTGGCAAAGCACCACGCAAACAATTGGCTACCAAGGCTGCTCGTAAAAGTGCCCCAGCTACTGGTGGTGTTAAGAAACCTCATCGTTTTCGTCCCGGTACTGTAGCTTTGCGTGAAATTCGCCGTTATCAAAAGAGTACTGAATTGTTAATTCGTAAATTGCCATTCCAACGTTTGGTTCGTGAAATTGCCCAAGATTTCAAGACAGATTTGCGTTTCCAGAGTTCGGCTGTTATGGCTCTTCAAGAAGCCAGTGAAGCTTATTTGGTTGGTCTATTCGAAGATACAAATTTGTGTGCCATTCATGCTAAACGTGTGACCATTATGCCCAAAGATATCCAATTGGCCAGACGTATTCGTGGAGAACGTGCTTAATTAAATTGATGTGACGAAATAAATAAAAACTATAACAAATCGGTCCTTTTCAGGACCACAAATTCTTTTTCAAAAAGAGATATAATTATACACTTTCAAACAGAGGAATTTTCACTCATAGAAATACGAGCTAAAATTAATAAACAAGACCAAAACTTAACTTGCAATAAAATAAGACAGACACAACGTTTTTTCTTTTTTTTTTTTTTTGTTTAGAGAAACACATTAAATAAGTAAAGGTACAAATAAACAAAACTTAACTTGCAATAAAAAGAGAACGGTTTTGTTTTAAGAAACACATTAAATTACTAAAGGTACATACATATTAAAATTGTGTTTTTATTAAAAATTTTATATAAAAATATTCATGGATATAACTAATTTTTAAATATGTATTCAAAGTAAAGAAACTCCTTTTACTTATGACATTGATTATTAAACCAATCTGGTTTTTTTCCTGAATTACTTTCAGAAAACAGACGTTCGAATTATGGTTAGATTTCATATTTTGTGTTTCTAAAATATTATCGTGAATTTTCAAAATCCTACATTCAATATGTGGTTGGCATGTTTATACACATTTTATCTGTTAATAGAATTACCAAAATTTTGATAGTAAAAAAAAACGTTGACGTAGATTTGATTTTTTCTTTGCAGACAAAAATGTTTAATTATTACAAATATCCTATTTTAGTTTGTACCTGAATTTTATAAAAATTAAAAAAAAAATTCAACTTTTTGCAAATTTCAAAAATAAAATTTATTTTTTAACTAAAAATCAAACTTTAATAAAAAAAAAATAGTTTAATAAACAAGTGTTAACTCTTTTTAAAAATATTTTGTGGCCCTGAAAAGGGCCTTTTATAAGAATGTAAAAAAGAGGAATTCATGGGCGTTGAGTACATTTTTTTAGAAAATTTACTTGGAGCTGGTGTATTTGGTTACAGCCTTTGTACCTTCACTGACGGCATGTTTGGCCAATTCACCGGGCAAAAGTAGACGAACAGCAGTTTGAATTTCACGACTGGTTATGGTGGAACGTTTATTGTATTGAGCCAAACGAGATGCTTCGGCGGCAATACGTTCAAAGATATCATTAACAAAGCTGTTCATGATACTCATAGCCTTTGAAGAAATTCCAGTATCAGGATGTACTTGCTTCAAAACTTTGTAAATGTAGATGGCATAACTTTCCTTACGCTTGCGTCTTCTAGTCTTGTCACCCTTGGTAATATTCTTCTGGGCTTTACCGGCCTTTTTTGTTGCTTTACCACTGGCTTTAGGAGGCATGCTTTCACTTTTTCACTTTTTAGATGTTTTCACTTCACAAACACTTTTAACACTGTTTACAATTTTTAAATATAAACGTCAAATGTGCGCTTTATATACCTTTTTTCTAACCACTCAGTTTTCTGTCTACCTATTTTGTTATCGTTTACACAATCATCCCCTGTATGCGCAGTTGCCATACAAAAAAAGTATAAATACTCAGTGTTGTGGCGAAAAACTTAAACAGTTTTGTGTATTCAGTGCTCTAGTGAAGTGTTTTAAGTGAATAATAAAAATAAAGAAATATGTCTGGTCGTGGTAAAGGTGGTAAAGTTAAAAGCAAGGCAAAGTCTCGTTCAAATCGTGCTGGCTTGCAATTTCCCGTCGGCCGTATTCACCGTTTATTGCGTAAAGGCAATTACGCTGAACGTGTTGGTGCCGGCGCTCCAGTCTATTTAGCTGCAGTTATGGAATATTTGGCTGCTGAAGTTCTAGAATTGACTGGTAATGCAGCTCGTGACAACAAAAAGACCAGAATTATTCCTCGTCATTTGCAATTGGCCATCCGTAATGATGAAGAATTGAACAAGCTGTTGTCTGGTGTCACCATTGCTCAAGGTGGTGTTTTGCCAAACATTCAAGCTGTACTTTTGCCCAAGAAAACAGAAAAGAAGGCTTAAGATATTACTCGAAAAAAGAAGAAAATACTGTATGACCATCATCGCATATCAATTGAAAATCAACAAACCGTCCTTTTCAGGACGACAAATTTATTTTTAAAAGAGAACATATTTTTGTTAACCAAACCCGAAATTTGTTATTTTTGTTGCTACAAAATATTGAATTTTTGCACAAATTTTTTTCTATTGTTGTGGATGAAAATAAGAAAAATATGAAAGTTAAAATCAGCATTACAATATGGAATTTTTATTTCTGGTCATTCTTTCACAGTCGATTTTAATCTAAGATGATTGGCATTTCTAAGAATAACTAAACATTGTTATTTTATACGAGTAAACGATGTGTTTCGTGTGTATGAATACGAAGGAATTCGTATACAAACGTACTTACGTAGATATGTAAATCAATCTGATTCCTTTACACTCAATATAGTATATATGTATATATATATATTTTTTTCTTTTAAATTACTATATGTAGGTATATTAAACAGAAATATAAAGAGGAAATAGGTATCCCTGTATAAAAATTACTTTTTTATATTGCCTACTGGACTAATTGCTATAGGTATTTCTTTTTATTTAACTTGTTTAAAATAAAACAGCATAGGTACATTTTTTATTAATAATTATCTAAGCCAAAACTAAGCATTTTCCATAAAAAAATATAAATTTTTATAAATAAAACACCGTTGGCTAAACACTCTTTCTTTGATACAGACAATCAAAGCAACAAAACAATGATCTTGTTGTTATTGTATTTTTCTACGAAGCCAGAATTTACTTCGTGTTTACATCGTCAAAGGAATTGGTACACATTTTGTTTTTGCATTAGTTGCCTACATACTTCTTTTATTTTTCAACGTTTTATTGTGTGTAAATTTGTTTGTGTTTCTTTACGATTGTACCTAGCAAGCTGGTTTTCATTTAGTTTATTAGTTATTTTGGCAGATTGGAAAAATTTGACATTTAACTTGAGTTTTATTTCAAAATTTTAATATTTAATTTTATAAGGCGTTAAAGAATTTATAAAAAGAAAATTTTATAGAAATAATTAAAGTTAATTTTATTTTGAGTTACAAAAATACGTACATACCTATGTATGTATTTATTTATACAATTTTGTTCAATTATTTAATGAAAAATATGTATGTTTACATATGTTATTTTAAATTAAAATAAAGAAAAATTTATATACAGAATATTTTTGTATTTAAATACTTTTTTACAGCTACTGACACAATAACGTACCTATTTCAAAATGTCTCCCTTATTTTGAGTTTTTATTAAACATACATACATACATACATACATATATAGGTATGTATAGGTATGTCCATAAATTTAATTTTCTTAACAGCTGCTTAAAATTTCTTATCCATTTTAATTTTCACTTGAAAAAAAGACATTCGTTTTATACCTAATCATCCCTTTTACACAAACAAAATCCGTTTATTACGTTTACTCATTTAAACATTGGTATATTTATTGTTGTTATTATATATACATACATACATACATATATTCTTAATTGCAAATTCCCTGTATGTACCGAAGACTTAATATGTAACATTTTGTCCGCTTTATAGCATATGTTTTTGCTGTTCTTGTTAGAAACTTAAAAAATGTGAAGATTATTTCTATACTTAATGTAAATCAAGAAGAAGAAGAAAAGTGTACGAAACTATTTTTATTAACAAAAATATATAATTTGTTGTCTTTTAACAATTTCTGAACAAATGTGCATATAAATTTAACAACAAAATATACCTATTTAATGTACATAAGTACATTTAAGATATTTTATTTAAAAAAAAGGTAAAGAAAATTATAAATAATTGAAATTTAGCTCATAGAATAAATTCGAAAAATAAAAAATGTTTAAAATAATATAAAGTAACATTCGAAAGAAAATAATTCCCAGTTTCTATTTGTGAAAATTATAAATTTATTTTTAATTTTCTTAAATAACAAAAACATACTACGTGTATGAATAAAAATGATTTTCATACCACAATTAGTGCTTGAAGAAATAAAATGCATAAACAAAACCAAACCAAACTAATGAAATTGCGTAATTTTAAAACATAAAATAATTTAAAATTCTAAATAAAACCCAAATTTAGAAATTAACAACGAACTCTTTCAAAAATATCTTTAGTGCAATAATTATTTTTGGTATGGCAAAAAAATCGATCTACTAACTAACTTCGTATATTTACGAACAAAAATATTTTCTCGGGCAAACAAAATAAAATCTAAGAACAAATAGATCTGGTACCAAAAATTCAACATCTCTTTTTAAAACGGGTTTTGTGGTCCGCTTACTACTTTTATATTATCTAGAAATTTAATTAAAAAACCAAGGACCCGAAAAGTTCTTTTTTTTATTTTTTGTGCAAGTTAAAAAAATTCTACAGTTTACAGAAAATAAAAAATTTCTAAAATAGCATTGAAAAAAAGCCGTCGAAAAAAATAAATAAAATGAAGTTTTTAAAATAAAACGTTTTCTAAAAATCTAATTTGTCTGAAGACAAATTAAATATATTTAAGCATTGTCATAAAAATTTCATTCTTCAAAACAAATTTAAATAAAATTTATGAAGAGGTTTCTGAGAATACATACTACATTTTTTTAAAAATACGTGGAATATAATTTTCTAAAAAAAAAAACAAACGTTTTAAGAAATATTTTTCAACAAAAAAAGTTTTTAAACAATTTTATTTGTTTTTGTTTACAAAAAAAAAAGTTTTTGCTTCTTTTGAAACTAAAAAATTTCGTTTTCAAAGGAAGTTTTTCCTTTTTTCGTTTCTATTTAAACACAAAAACACAAAAAAATATTCCTTTATTCACACACAAAAATTTTTTATTTCAAAAATAAAATTTAGCTTTGTGTTTTCTGTTAGTAATTTCCGGTCCTTGCAAAAAACAAATGAAATTCAATTGAAATATACAAAAATAAAAAACTTTTGCATGACAAATACATAGTAGCTCTGGTATAAAAAATTTATATCCAGAAATGCACTATCTCTTTTTAAAAAACAATCAGCACTGGTACCAAAAGTATTATATATCAAAAATGCACTATCTCTTTTTAAAAAACAAACAGCACTGCACTGGTACCAAAAGTATTATATATCAAAAATGCACAATCTCTTTTTAAAACGGTTTTTGTGGTCCTGAAAAGGACCGATTTGTTCGTTTTATTGATTTATTTGATTATTGATCCGAAAATTAAAATGTAATACGAGTAATTAACCACCGAAACCGTACAATGTACGACCTTGTCTCTTCAAAGCATAAACAACATCCATAGCGGTAACAGTTTTCCTTTTGGCATGTTCAGTGTAGGTGACGGCATCACGAATAACATTTTCCAAAAATACCTTTAAAACACCACGAGTTTCTTCGTAAATCAAGCCAGAAATACGTTTTACACCACCACGACGAGCCAAACGTCTAATAGCTGGCTTAGTAATACCTTGGATATTATCACGTAATACTTTACGATGACGCTTAGCACCACCTTTTCCCAAGCCTTTGCCACCTTTGCCACGACCAGTCATTTTAAATCACTTTAATTTTTATTTAACACAAACACTTCACAAATGTTCAACAAGAACTAATGAGATTTGCCCGAGAACCAACTCGTATTTATACAAATTTCAACTAAAATTCGAGAGAGAGCAAGAAATATATTACTGTACGTTTCTATCTGTGTGCGTTTTTTGGAAAACAACCACCACTGTACAATTAAACATACAAACCCATGTATTATGGCTTGGAAATTTTTCTATATAAGCCGATCACAGTCAGCGCAACGTTATTATTTGTGTTCTAACAGTGTTCAGTGTGTGTTTTAATCTTAAATAAAAGAGGAAAAAAAAGTGACTAAGTGAAAAAATGGCTCGTACTAAGCAAACTGCCCGTAAGTCGACTGGTGGCAAAGCACCACGCAAACAATTGGCTACCAAGGCTGCTCGTAAAAGTGCCCCAGCTACTGGTGGTGTTAAGAAACCTCATCGTTTTCGTCCCGGTACTGTAGCTTTGCGTGAAATTCGCCGTTATCAAAAGAGTACTGAATTGTTAATTCGTAAATTGCCATTCCAACGTTTGGTTCGTGAAATTGCCCAAGATTTCAAGACAGATTTGCGTTTCCAGAGTTCGGCTGTTATGGCTCTTCAAGAAGCCAGTGAAGCTTATTTGGTTGGTCTATTCGAAGATACAAATTTGTGTGCCATTCATGCTAAACGTGTGACCATTATGCCCAAAGATATCCAATTGGCCAGACGTATTCGTGGAGAACGTGCTTAATTAAATTGATGTGACGAAATAAATAAAAACTATAACAAATCGGTCCTTTTCAGGACCACAAATTCTTTTTCAAAAAGAGATATAATTATACACTTTCAAACAGAGGAATTTTCACTCATAGAAATACGAGCTAAAATTAATAAACAAGACCAAAACTTAACTTGCAATAAAATAAGACAGACACAACGTTTTTTCTTTTTTTTTTTTTTTTGTTTAGAGAAACACATTAAATAAGTAAAGGTACAAATAAACAAAACTTAACTTGCAATAAAAAGAGAACGGTTTTGTTTTAAGAAACACATTAAATTACTAAAGGTACATACATATTAAAATTGTGTTTTTATTAAAAATTTTATATAAAAATATTCATGGATATAACTAATTTTTAAATATGTATTCAAAGTAAAGAAACTCCTTTTACTTATGACATTGATTATTAAACCAATCTGGTTTTTTTCCTGAATTACTTTCAGAAAACAGACGTTCGAATTATGGTTAGATTTCATATTTTGTGTTTCTAAAATATTATCGTGAATTTTCAAAAGCCTACATTCAATATGTGGTTGGCATGTTTATACACATTTTATCTGTTAATAGAATTACCAAAATTTTGATAGTAAAAAAAAAACGCTGACGTAGATTTGATTTTTTCTTTGCAGACAAAAATGTTTAATTATTACAAATATCCTATTTTACAGTTTGTACCTGAATTTTATAAAAATTAAAAAAAAAATTCAACTTTTTGCAAATTTCAAAAATAAAATTTATTTTTTAACTAAAAATCAAACTTTAATAAAAAAAAAATAGTTTAATAAACAAGTGTTAACTCTTTTTAAAAATATTTTGTGGCCCTGAAAAGGGCCTTTTATAAGAATGTAAAAAAGAGGAATTCATGGGCGTTGAGTACATTTTTTTAGAAAATTTACTTGGAGCTGGTGTATTTGGTTACAGCCTTTGTACCTTCACTGACGGCATGTTTGGCCAATTCACCGGGCAAAAGTAGACGAACAGCAGTTTGAATTTCACGACTGGTTATGGTGGAACGTTTATTGTATTGAGCCAAACGAGATGCTTCGGCGGCAATACGTTCAAAGATATCATTAACAAAGCTGTTCATGATACTCATAGCCTTTGAAGAAATTCCAGTATCAGGATGTACTTGCTTCAAAACTTTGTAAATGTAGATGGCATAACTTTCCTTACGCTTGCGTCTTCTAGTCTTGTCACCCTTGGTAATATTCTTCTGGGCTTTACCGGCCTTTTTTGTTGCTTTACCACTGGCTTTAGGAGGCATGCTTTCACTTTTTCACTTTTTAGATGTTTTCACTTCACAAACACTTTTAACACTGTTTACAATTTTTAAATATAAACGTCAAATGTGCGCTTTATATACCTTTTTTCTAACCACTCAGTTTTCTGTCTACCTATTTTGTTATCGTTTACACAATCATCCCCTGTATGCGCAGTTGCCATACAAAAAAAGTATAAATACTCAGTGTTGTGGCGAAAAACTTAAACAGTTTTGTGTATTCAGTGCTCTAGTGAAGTGTTTTAAGTGAATAATAAAAATAAAGAAATATGTCTGGTCGTGGTAAAGGTGGTAAAGTTAAAAGCAAGGCAAAGTCTCGTTCAAATCGTGCTGGCTTGCAATTTCCCGTCGGCCGTATTCACCGTTTATTGCGTAAAGGCAATTACGCTGAACGTGTTGGTGCCGGCGCTCCAGTCTATTTAGCTGCAGTTATGGAATATTTGGCTGCTGAAGTTCTAGAATTGACTGGTAATGCAGCTCGTGACAACAAAAAGACCAGAATTATTCCTCGTCATTTGCAATTGGCCATCCGTAATGATGAAGAATTGAACAAGCTGTTGTCTGGTGTCACCATTGCTCAAGGTGGTGTTTTGCCAAACATTCAAGCTGTACTTTTGCCCAAGAAAACAGAAAAGAAGGCTTAAGATATTACTCGAAAAAAGAAGAAAATACTGTATGACCATCATCGCATATCAATTGAAAATCAACAAACCGTCCTTTTCAGGACGACAAATTTATTTTTAAAAGAGAACATATTTTTGTTAACCAAACCCGAAATTTGTTATTTTTGTTGCTACAAAATATTGAATTTTTGCACAAATTTTTTTCTATTGTTGTGGATGAAAATAAGAAAAATATGAAAGTTAAAATCAGCATTACAATATGGAATTTTTATTTCTGGTCATTCTTTCACAGTCGATTTTAATCTAAGATGATTGGCATTTCTAAGAATAACTAAACATTGTTATTTTATACGAGTAAACGATGTGTTTCGTGTGTATGAATACGAAGGAATTCGTATACAAACGTACTTACGTAGATATGTAAATCAATCTGATTCCTTTACACTCAATATAGTATATATGTATATATATATATTTTTTTCTTTTAAATTACTATATGTAGGTATATTAAACAGAAATATAAAGAGGAAATAGGTATCCCTGTATAAAAATTACTTTTTTATATTGCCTACTGGACTAATTGCTATAGGTATTTCTTTTTATTTAACTTGTTTAAAATAAAACAGCATAGGTACATTTTTTATTAATAATTATCTAAGCCAAAACTAAGCATTTTCCATAAAAAAATATAAATTTTTATAAATAAAACACCGTTGGCTAAACACTCTTTCTTTGATACAGACAATCAAAGCAACAAAACAATGATCTTGTTGTTATTGTATTTTTCTACGAAGCCAGAATTTACTTCGTGTTTACATCGTCAAAGGAATTGGTACACATTTTGTTTTTGCATTAGTTGCCTACATACTTCTTTTATTTTTCAACGTTTTATTGTGTGTAAATTTGTTTGTGTTTCTTTACGATTGTACCTAGCAAGCTGGTTTTCATTTAGTTTATTAGTTATTTTGGCAGATTGGAAAAATTTGACATTTAACTTGAGTTTTATTTCAAAATTTTAATATTTAATTTTATAAGGCGTTAAAGAATTTATAAAAAGAAAATTTTATAGAAATAATTAAAGTTAATTTTATTTTGAGTTACAAAAATACGTACATACCTATGTATGTATTTATTTATACAATTTTGTTCAATTATTTAATGAAAAATATGTATGTTTACATATGTTATTTTAAATTAAAATAAAGAAAAATTTATATACAGAATATTTTTGTATTTAAATACTTTTTTACAGCTACTGACACAATAACGTACCTATTTCAAAATGTCTCCCTTATTTTGAGTTTTTATTAAACATACATACATACATACATACATATATAGGTATGTATAGGTATGTCCATAAATTTAATTTTCTTAACAGCTGCTTAAAATTTCTTATCCATTTTAATTTTCACTTGAAAAAAAGACATTCGTTTTATACCTAATCATCCCTTTTACACAAACAAAATCCGTTTATTACGTTTACTCATTTAAACATTGGTATATTTATTGTTGTTATTATATATACATACATACATACATATATTCTTAATTGCAAATTCCCTGTATGTACCGAAGACTTAATATGTAACATTTTGTCCGCTTTATAGCATATGTTTTTGCTGTTCTTGTTAGAAACTTAAAAAATGTGAAGATTATTTCTATACTTAATGTAAATCAAGAAGAAGAAGAAAAGTGTACGAAACTATTTTTATTAACAAAAATATATAATTTGTTGTCTTTTAACAATTTCTGAACAAATGTGCATATAAATTTAACAACAAAATATACCTATTTAATGTACATAAGTACATTTAAGATATTTTATTTAAAAAAAAGGTAAAGAAAATTATAAATAATTGAAATTTAGCTCATAGAATAAATTCGAAAAATAAAAAATGTTTAAAATAATATAAAGTAACATTCGAAAGAAAATAATTCCCAGTTTCTATTTGTGAAAATTATAAATTTATTTTTAATTTTCTTAAATAACAAAAACATACTACGTGTATGAATAAAAATGATTTTCATACCACAATTAGTGCTTGAAGAAATAAAATGCATAAACAAAACCAAACCAAACTAATGAAATTGCGTAATTTTAAAACATAAAATAATTTAAAATTCTAAATAAAACCCAAATTTAGAAATTAACAACGAACTCTTTCAAAAATATCTTTAGTGCAATAATTATTTTTGGTATGGCAAAAAAATCGATCTACTAACTAACTTCGTATATTTACGAACAAAAATATTTTCTCGGGCAAACAAAATAAAATCTAAGAACAAATAGATCTGGTACCAAAAATTCAACATCTCTTTTTAAAACGGGTTTTGTGGTCCGCTTACTACTTTTATATTATCTAGAAATTTAATTAAAAAACCAAGGACCCGAAAAGTTCTTTTTTTTATTTTTTGTGCAAGTTAAAAAAATTCTACAGTTTACAGAAAATAAAAAATTTCTAAAATAGCATTGAAAAAAAGCCGTCGAAAAAAATAAATAAAATGAAGTTTTTAAAATAAAACGTTTTCTAAAAATCTAATTTGTCTGAAGACAAATTAAATATATTTAAGCATTGTCATAAAAATTTCATTCTTCAAAACAAATTTAAATAAAATTTATGAAGAGGTTTCTGAGAATACATACTACATTTTTTTAAAAATACGTGGAATATAATTTTCTAAAAAAAAAAACAAACGTTTTAAGAAATATTTTTCAACAAAAAAAGTTTTTAAACAATTTTATTTGTTTTTGTTTACAAAAAAAAAAGTTTTTGCTTCTTTTGAAACTAAAAAATTTCGTTTTCAAAGGAAGTTTTTCCTTTTTTCGTTTCTATTTAAACACAAAAACACAAAAAAATATTCCTTTATTCACACACAAAAATTTTTTATTTCAAAAATAAAATTTAGCTTTGTGTTTTCTGTTAGTAATTTCCGGTCCTTGCAAAAAACAAATGAAATTCAATTGAAATATACAAAAATAAAAAACTTTTGCATGACAAATACATAGTAGCTCTGGTATAAAAAATTTATATCCAGAAATGCACTATCTCTTTTTAAAAAACAATCAGCACTGGTACCAAAAGTATTATATATCAAAAATGCACTATCTCTTTTTAAAAAACAAACAGCACTGCACTGGTACCAAAAGTATTATATATCAAAAATGCACAATCTCTTTTTAAAACGGTTTTTGTGGTCCTGAAAAGGACCGATTTGTTCGTTTTATTGATTTATTTGATTATTGATCCGAAAATTAAAATGTAATACGAGTAATTAACCACCGAAACCGTACAATGTACGACCTTGTCTCTTCAAAGCATAAACAACATCCATAGCGGTAACAGTTTTCCTTTTGGCATGTTCAGTGTAGGTGACGGCATCACGAATAACATTTTCCAAAAATACCTTTAAAACACCACGAGTTTCTTCGTAAATCAAGCCAGAAATACGTTTTACACCACCACGACGAGCCAAACGTCTAATAGCTGGCTTAGTAATACCTTGGATATTATCACGTAATACTTTACGATGACGCTTAGCACCACCTTTTCCCAAGCCTTTGCCACCTTTGCCACGACCAGTCATTTTAAATCACTTTAATTTTTATTTAACACAAACACTTCACAAATGTTCAACAAGAACTAATGAGATTTGCCCAGTTTACAGTTTCCAGTTTACAGTTTATTTTCCAAAAATTCAGTTTACATATGTTTCTTAAACTACATTTTACATTTATTATTTCTTAACGTATAAAGTTATTAAGACTAGTACAGTTTTATATATAAAAAAAAATATTACAGATTTTCGTATCCATTCAATATACTTGGTAAGTCCATTTAATAATTTTCCCAAAAAAAAGGATAAAAAGGGAATACACTTTGTTTTTATATTATCACTAACTTAGAACTAATCACTACACACTAAACAATACTTAAAATTAATAATAAAACAGAAGAAAACAAAACAAAAATAAAATAAAAATAAAATAAAACAAAAACAAAAACGAAATATAATCCACCATAAAAAGTAAAAAATATCACTGTTCAGTATTGTACACTAGGTTAGACATGTCAAGGGTGTTAACCCTTCTATGGTAGAACAAGAGGCTAGCATCACAGTACAGACTACCACCATCTCTTAGTGTTAAAAGATCAACTGGCGAAAAATACCGAATCATATGCAAGGCCTCCAAATCAGGAGTCCCACTGAAGCAGTCTGCCACCAGCTCATTTTGCAAGAAAGATGATCGCTCCAAAAATTTAATCGCAGAGTCGATCAGAAATACATCCAACCTTTGGAATTCAACGCCGTCGTAAATCGATCTACACGATGGCCTACGAATACGTCCATCAGAAAAAATCCAAGGTCGTAGGCCCAAGCACGTTGTTAGTATTTTACGTTCCCATACTCTCAGTCTTTCCATTTGATGGGAAGATATCCCAAACCAAACGGGAAAGGCATAAGAAATAAGGGGTCTGATAATCTGCCGATAGATCAACAGTCTGATCTCGGTAGTAAGGCCCATCCTACGGCGAAGCAAACTCAGGTAAATATGGAAGACCCCCCTGACCTTCCTCAATATGTTGTCCACATGTCTGTAGAATTCAAAATTCTCATGAAAAATAACACCCAAATATTTGAACCTATCAGATATAACAATAACCTCCCCACCAATGGTCAAATACGGAATGTAACTCCTGGAATTTCGATAGAGACGACCCCTTCTTCCCTTAATCATCGCTCCATCCGTCTTAGCGATGTTCAATCGCAGTCCCCATTTCACAAAATACCCATACAAAACGTTAAGATACCTATTCATCCTATCATTAAGAGTTCGCGCCACTGCGCCCCTAACTGCAACAAGAATATCATCCGCATAGATAAGCAAAAGAAATCCGTCAGGTGGTTGTGGTATATCAGATATAAAAACGTTGTATAAAATGGGCCCCAACAAAGAACCCTGTGGAACACCCGCGGCAACCGCGCGCAAATCGGAAATTTCACCCCCTGCCTTCACCCTAAACTTGCGATCCCTCAAAAAATCAGCAGTCATCCTACACAACCGATGGTCGAAACCAAGACTCATCATTTTATAAATGATACCCTCCTGCCAAACAGTATCAAACGCCTTCGCAAAGTCTAGGCTTACAGCCAAAGTAGGATACTTTCTATTTAAGCCTCTGGAAACGTAGTTAGTGAAAACCATAAGAGCGTGAGATGTCGAATGGCCAGCTCTGAACCCAAATTGGTGGTCTCCAATAATACCATCATCCACAATTTTACGTTTTATCCTAGACAACAAGAACCATTCCAGGAGTTTACCAAAAGCCGACAACAGCGAAATCGGCCTGTAACTTTGGGCCTGCCTAGGGTCAGAGCCCGGCTTCAATATAGGTATGACCATACCCTCTCTCCATTGGACAGGAAAATAGCCTATATTTAAGCAATGGTTAAATAAGATTGCAAGAAATCTCCACGTAGCAACATTGGTTTTCCTTAATACAAAATCCGGGATGCCGTCAACGCCACTGGATCTTTTGTTGGACCTGGTCCTTAAAGCGTATCCCACGTCGTTTGGAGTTACTAACTCCCAATCATGAGAGCGGGAATTTTCGTCAATAACAGCACCATCCGCCATCGCAACTTGGCCAAATATCAAAGACGGCTCATAGTTAGCCAACACAGAGACCTGACGTTCCACGGCCTCCACAAAGGAGCTAGTGCGCAGGTCACCACCTCCTCTGTGAATGCCGCAGAAGTGTTCAGCCAATAAAGAAGCCTTCCCAGAGTCGTCTGAGACAAGTGTTCCCGCAGTATTAACCAAGTCCGATAGAGGGGCCCTTTTTAGGATCCCTGCACATCTTTTTACCTGGCGAAAAGTTCCATTGCCAACCCGTATCCTCCCTAGATACTCCGTCCAATAGCTTCGTTCAAACACCACAATTGCGCCCTGTATTATTTTGTCTAGATTGTTCAAGTCGGCCCTAAGAATATTGATTCTTCCCGGGTCGGGCGTTTTACATAAGATCCTCCTCAATCTTTTTCTTTCGGCCATAAAGTTTAAGATATTGGGTGGAAGCCTCAGCATACCTCTGTTCCTTGTAGAGAGCTTTGGCACAGAGTGATTCATCGCATCCATGAATATTCCGTTAAGAGACCTGACATTTTCATCTATTTCCTGTGCAGTGACATTCCGGTCCACTGGTAATTCACAGTTAGGGAGATTTTGAGAAAGGGCGTTGTTCAAGCGATTCCTATTTATACGATCGAAGTCAAAGATCTCAGGTATTATCCTGCGCTGCAATTCACTAGACTCTATAATGACCTCAATCGCACGGTGGTCAGATTCATAGTCGAGAGTCCTGATCCCAGGACTTGACATGGGCGATAACAAAATATTAGACGAAGTCATAAACAAGTCAATGTAGGAGGATGTGTGACTGGAGATCCTCGTCGGACCATTAGTCCGATGTACATCAATGTCCGGGCAAGATAGAAGAAACTCGCACAAGTAGCGCCCACTTTGATTGCACACAGTACCACCCCAATCAGTGTGCTTAGCGTTAAGATCAGCCCCAATAATAACACTATCCCGAGCAGAAAGGGTCAAAATAGGGTCAAGGTCAGATATCACCAATGTATTCCGCGGCCTCAAATACATAGAAATAACCGTTATAGAGCTACCATCCGCCCTGCGAATTTTCACGGCCGTATTCTCGATAGAACCTAAATCAAGTGCAACCCTGTCCGAGCTTAAACTATCCCTCACGAATACCGCTGTGCCGCCACCGCGCCCACCTAGTCGATTCTGCCTATAAATACTATACCCGCCAATGTCCAGCGTATGCCTGGGGGATAGTTTATGCTCGGCAACCAATAAAACATCCGGTCGGTGCTCCCTCAAAAACAAATTCAGATAATACCTCCTGTGCCTGGAGACAATCGAGTTAACATTAACAAAAATACACTTAAATTTAGCCATCATGCTGAAGGGAAATTAACATCCCAAGCAAAGCCCGAGTTCTCTCACCATCACTACCCAGGAGCTTGTATTCCCGGGCGAAACCCTTCATCTTACTCAAGCAGGCCAGCAGATCACCACCAAGCAGTCGTTTACAATCTCGATCAATCGCATCGAATTCGGCACCAGCAGATGCAACCGATATACCAGTGCCTGTTGCTGCTCCATTTGCCACACCTCTTGCAGCCGCAGCATACGATACGCCACTAGTTGTCCTATTCGTTGGCACAGTATTAGCCACCCTGACGTTTCCCCTGTCACTCTTCTTGACAGACAACTTTTGTACAAGCCCCTGACGTTTAGGACATTCCCTTGCACTTGCAGCATGGCCCTCAACATTACAATTGACGCATCTTACAGGTAGACCCACCTTTTTCACTGCCTGTCCCGTGACAGGATCAGTAGTTACAACCTCAGCAGTATTCCTTTCCCTAGGAGGAACAGCACATTTACCAGGGCCATGATCGCCACCACATTTAACACACCTATATGGCATGTTACAGTTAATTGCCACGTGTCCAAACCGCTGACAATTATAACATTGAACGACACCACGACGAGTGTGTCTAGTCATTGTCACTTTACAATGGAGTATATACCTTATATCACTCAATCCCCTAGTATCAGAGTCCCTAGCAACTTGGAGCAACCATCTATCTCCGCCCAACTTATGCAGACCTAATATTCTAACGCTGATCTGGAGGCCCTGCATATATCGGAGAACCTCACCAGTTTCAAAGGAGTCAGAGAGACCCCTGATAACTACAGAAAATGGTCTTTGAGACCTTGGAGTATGGGTGTAATAATTAACCCCTTGTTCCTTCAACATGTCCTTCAATTTAACAAAGTCCTCCAGTGTACAGACACCTATATTAGTAACATTTTTTCCCAAAATTTTAATGTTATACTCCTTATGCCCTAAGATACCATCTAACTTACTTATAATATCCCTAACATTAATATTATATGTTGTAACTATTGGTACAGACTTACTACTTTTCTTAAGATTATTGTTTTCTTCCGGCTTCTTTTGGCTGGAACCAGGCACTTCCTTCAAAATTGTCGCTCGACTAGGCACCACCTTTACGGCCTCTTCAGTTTTTTCTAGGCTAGCTGCAGCATTTGGCTGGATATCACTCTTCACATTGGCTTTTAAGTTACCCTGGCTATTGGGCATTTCAACCTCATCTGTGACCATTTCATCTTCACTTGAATATTCTTCGCTTTCCTCATTACTTTCGAATTTGGCAATTAACTGCTCAAGATTTTTTTGAAGCTTTTCATTTTCAGCTAATAATATATCACACTTTTTAGTAAGGATGTATATATTTTCATCCTTACTTTCAACAGCTTGCTGAAGTTCCTCATAAGTAGCTTTTAACCTGGGCCTTTTCCCAGGTTTCTGACTTTCGGCATCCTCCATTTTAACACACTAGCGAAAACTAATGTATAACCGCATGGAAAGCGGGTTAAACTTAATTTTAAGTTTCACTCTCGCTTGTTTTTAAAGTTTTTTTTTTGCTTTTATATTTAAAAATGTATAGCCCTTTATGACTTAAAGTACTTGATTATTAAGTTTTTTTACTTTTTTGCCTCCTATTCACTTCTCATTAAAGCGCGTAAGGTCTTTATTTAAAAAATTTTATTAACTTGTCCTTTTTCAAGTATTTATTTTTTTTCCTCAGTGAGTTAAAAAACACAAATATTTTGACTTTTCAGATTTTTAATTTCACTTTTTAATTTTTATTTAACACAAACACTTCACAAATGTTCAACAAGAACTAATGAGATTTGCCCGAGAACCAACTCGTATTTATACAAATTTCAACTAAAATTCGAGAGAGAGCAAGAAATATATTACTGTACGTTTCTATCTGTGTGCGTTTTTTGGAAAACAACCACCACTGTACAATTAAACATACAAACCCATGTATTATGGCTTGGAAATTTTTCTATATAAGCCGATCACAGTCAGCGCAACGTTATTATTTGTGTTCTAACAGTGTTCAGTGTGTGTTTTAATCTTAAATAAAAGAGGAAAAAAAAGTGACTAAGTGAAAAAATGGCTCGTACTAAGCAAACTGCCCGTAAGTCGACTGGTGGCAAAGCACCACGCAAACAATTGGCTACCAAGGCTGCTCGTAAAAGTGCCCCAGCTACTGGTGGTGTTAAGAAACCTCATCGTTTTCGTCCCGGTACTGTAGCTTTGCGTGAAATTCGCCGTTATCAAAAGAGTACTGAATTGTTAATTCGTAAATTGCCATTCCAACGTTTGGTTCGTGAAATTGCCCAAGATTTCAAGACAGATTTGCGTTTCCAGAGTTCGGCTGTTATGGCTCTTCAAGAAGCCAGTGAAGCTTATTTGGTTGGTCTATTCGAAGATACAAATTTGTGTGCCATTCATGCTAAACGTGTGACCATTATGCCCAAAGATATCCAATTGGCCAGACGTATTCGTGGAGAACGTGCTTAATTAAATTGATGTGACGAAATAAATAAAAACTATAACAAATCGGTCCTTTTCAGGACCACAAATTCTTTTTCAAAAAGAGATATAATTATACACTTTCAAACAGAGGAATTTTCACTCATAGAAATACGAGCTAAAATTAATAAACAAGACCAAAACTTAACTTGCAATAAAATAAGACAGACACAACGTTTTTTCTTTTTTTTTTTTTTTTGTTTAGAGAAACACATTAAATAAGTAAAGGTACAAATAAACAAAACTTAACTTGCAATAAAAAGAGAACGGTTTTGTTTTAAGAAACACATTAAATTACTAAAGGTACATACATATTAAAATTGTGTTTTTATTAAAAATTTTATATAAAAATATTCATGGATATAACTAATTTTTAAATATGTATTCAAAGTAAAGAAACTCCTTTTACTTATGACATTGATTATTAAACCAATCTGGTTTTTTTCCTGAATTACTTTCAGAAAACAGACGTTCGAATTATGGTTAGATTTCATATTTTGTGTTTCTAAAATATTATCGTGAATTTTCAAAATCCTACATTCAATATGTGGTTGGCATGTTTATACACATTTTATCTGTTAATAGAATTACCAAAATTTTGATAGTAAAAAAAAACGTTGACGTAGATTTGATTTTTTCTTTGCAGACAAAAATGTTTAATTATTACAAATATCCTATTTTAGTTTGTACCTGAATTTTATAAAAATTAAAAAAAAAATTCAACTTTTTGCAAATTTCAAAAATAAAATTTATTTTTTAACTAAAAATCAAACTTTAATAAAAAAAAAATAGTTTAATAAACAAGTGTTAACTCTTTTTAAAAATATTTTGTGGCCCTGAAAAGGGCCTTTTATAAGAATGTAAAAAAGAGGAATTCATGGGCGTTGAGTACATTTTTTTAGAAAATTTACTTGGAGCTGGTGTATTTGGTTACAGCCTTTGTACCTTCACTGACGGCATGTTTGGCCAATTCACCGGGCAAAAGTAGACGAACAGCAGTTTGAATTTCACGACTGGTTATGGTGGAACGTTTATTGTATTGAGCCAAACGAGATGCTTCGGCGGCAATACGTTCAAAGATATCATTAACAAAGCTGTTCATGATACTCATAGCCTTTGAAGAAATTCCAGTATCAGGATGTACTTGCTTCAAAACTTTGTAAATGTAGATGGCATAACTTTCCTTACGCTTGCGTCTTCTAGTCTTGTCACCCTTGGTAATATTCTTCTGGGCTTTACCGGCCTTTTTTGTTGCTTTACCACTGGCTTTAGGAGGCATGCTTTCACTTTTTCACTTTTTAGATGTTTTCACTTCACAAACACTTTTAACACTGTTTACAATTTTTAAATATAAACGTCAAATGTGCGCTTTATATACCTTTTTTCTAACCACTCAGTTTTCTGTCTACCTATTTTGTTATCGTTTACACAATCATCCCCTGTATGCGCAGTTGCCATACAAAAAAAGTATAAATACTCAGTGTTGTGGCGAAAAACTTAAACAGTTTTGTGTATTCAGTGCTCTAGTGAAGTGTTTTAAGTGAATAATAAAAATAAAGAAATACGTCTGGTCGTGGTAAAGGTGGTAAAGTTAAAAGCAAGGCAAAGTCTCGTTCAAATCGTGCTGGCTTGCAATTTCCCGTCGGCCGTATTCACCGTTTATTGCGTAAAGGCAATTACGCTGAACGTGTTGGTGCCGGCGCTCCAGTCTATTTAGCTGCAGTTATGGAATATTTGGCTGCTGAAGTTCTAGAATTGACTGGTAATGCAGCTCGTGACAACAAAAAGACCAGAATTATTCCTCGTCATTTGCAATTGGCCATCCGTAATGATGAAGAATTGAACAAGCTGTTGTCTGGTGTCACCATTGCTCAAGGTGGTGTTTTGCCAAACATTCAAGCTGTACTTTTGCCCAAGAAAACAGAAAAGAAGGCTTAAGATATTACTCGAAAAAAGAAGAAAATACTGTATGACCATCATCGCATATCAATTGAAAATCAACAAACCGTCCTTTTCAGGACGACAAATTTATTTTTAAAAGAGAACATATTTTTGTTAACCAAACCCGAAATTTGTTATTTTTGTTGCTACAAAATATTGAATTTTTGCACAAATTTTTTTCTATTGTTGTGGATGAAAATAAGAAAAATATGAAAGTTAAAATCAGCATTACAATATGGAATTTTTATTTCTGGTCATTCTTTCACAGTCGATTTTAATCTAAGATGATTGGCATTTCTAAGAATAACTAAACATTGTTATTTTATACGAGTAAACGATGTGTTTCGTGTGTATGAATACGAAGGAATTCGTATACAAACGTACTTACGTAGATATGTAAATCAATCTGATTCCTTTACACTCAATATAGTATATATGTATATATATATATTTTTTTCTTTTAAATTACTATATGTAGGTATATTAAACAGAAATATAAAGAGGAAATAGGTATCCCTGTATAAAAATTACTTTTTTATATTGCCTACTGGACTAATTGCTATAGGTATTTCTTTTTATTTAACTTGTTTAAAATAAAACAGCATAGGTACATTTTTTATTAATAATTATCTAAGCCAAAACTAAGCATTTTCCATAAAAAAATATAAATTTTTATAAATAAAACACCGTTGGCTAAACACTCTTTCTTTGATACAGACAATCAAAGCAACAAAACAATGATCTTGTTGTTATTGTATTTTTCTACGAAGCCAGAATTTACTTCGTGTTTACATCGTCAAAGGAATTGGTACACATTTTGTTTTTGCATTAGTTGCCTACATACTTCTTTTATTTTTCAACGTTTTATTGTGTGTAAATTTGTTTGTGTTTCTTTACGATTGTACCTAGCAAGCTGGTTTTCATTTAGTTTATTAGTTATTTTGGCAGATTGGAAAAATTTGACATTTAACTTGAGTTTTATTTCAAAATTTTAATATTTAATTTTATAAGGCGTTAAAGAATTTATAAAAAGAAAATTTTATAGAAATAATTAAAGTTAATTTTATTTTGAGTTACAAAAATACGTACATACCTATGTATGTATTTATTTATACAATTTTGTTCAATTATTTAATGAAAAATATGTATGTTTACATATGTTATTTTAAATTAAAATAAAGAAAAATTTATATACAGAATATTTTTGTATTTAAATACTTTTTTACAGCTACTGACACAATAACGTACCTATTTCAAAATGTCTCCCTTATTTTGAGTTTTTATTAAACATACATACATACATACATACATATATAGGTATGTATAGGTATGTCCATAAATTTAATTTTCTTAACAGCTGCTTAAAATTTCTTATCCATTTTAATTTTCACTTGAAAAAAAGACATTCGTTTTATACCTAATCATCCCTTTTACACAAACAAAATCCGTTTATTACGTTTACTCATTTAAACATTGGTATATTTATTGTTGTTATTATATATACATACATACATACATATATTCTTAATTGCAAATTCCCTGTATGTACCGAAGACTTAATATGTAACATTTTGTCCGCTTTATAGCATATGTTTTTGCTGTTCTTGTTAGAAACTTAAAAAATGTGAAGATTATTTCTATACTTAATGTAAATCAAGAAGAAGAAGAAAAGTGTACGAAACTATTTTTATTAACAAAAATATATAATTTGTTGTCTTTTAACAATTTCTGAACAAATGTGCATATAAATTTAACAACAAAATATACCTATTTAATGTACATAAGTACATTTAAGATATTTTATTTAAAAAAAAGGTAAAGAAAATTATAAATAATTGAAATTTAGCTCATAGAATAAATTCGAAAAATAAAAAATGTTTAAAATAATATAAAGTAACATTCGAAAGAAAATAATTCCCAGTTTCTATTTGTGAAAATTATAAATTTATTTTTAATTTTCTTAAATAACAAAAACATACTACGTGTATGAATAAAAATGATTTTCATACCACAATTAGTGCTTGAAGAAATAAAATGCATAAACAAAACCAAACCAAACTAATGAAATTGCGTAATTTTAAAACATAAAATAATTTAAAATTCTAAATAAAACCCAAATTTAGAAATTAACAACGAACTCTTTCAAAAATATCTTTAGTGCAATAATTATTTTTGGTATGGCAAAAAAATCGATCTACTAACTAACTTCGTATATTTACGAACAAAAATATTTTCTCGGGCAAACAAAATAAAATCTAAGAACAAATAGATCTGGTACCAAAAATTCAACATCTCTTTTTAAAACGGGTTTTGTGGTCCGCTTACTACTTTTATATTATCTAGAAATTTAATTAAAAAACCAAGGACCCGAAAAGTTCTTTTTTTTATTTTTTGTGCAAGTTAAAAAAATTCTACAGTTTACAGAAAATAAAAAATTTCTAAAATAGCATTGAAAAAAAGCCGTCGAAAAAAATAAATAAAATGAAGTTTTTAAAATAAAACGTTTTCTAAAAATCTAATTTGTCTGAAGACAAATTAAATATATTTAAGCATTGTCATAAAAATTTCATTCTTCAAAACAAATTTAAATAAAATTTATGAAGAGGTTTCTGAGAATACATACTACATTTTTTTAAAAATACGTGGAATATAATTTTCTAAAAAAAAAAACAAACGTTTTAAGAAATATTTTTCAACAAAAAAAGTTTTTAAACAATTTTATTTGTTTTTGTTTACAAAAAAAAAAGTTTTTGCTTCTTTTGAAACTAAAAAATTTCGTTTTCAAAGGAAGTTTTTCCTTTTTTCGTTTCTATTTAAACACAAAAACACAAAAAAATATTCCTTTATTCACACACAAAAATTTTTTATTTCAAAAATAAAATTTAGCTTTGTGTTTTCTGTTAGTAATTTCCGGTCCTTGCAAAAAACAAATGAAATTCAATTGAAATATACAAAAATAAAAAACTTTTGCATGACAAATACATAGTAGCTCTGGTATAAAAAATTTATATCCAGAAATGCACTATCTCTTTTTAAAAAACAATCAGCACTGGTACCAAAAGTATTATATATCAAAAATGCACTATCTCTTTTTAAAAAACAAACAGCACTGCACTGGTACCAAAAGTATTATATATCAAAAATGCACAATCTCTTTTTAAAACGGTTTTTGTGGTCCTGAAAAGGACCGATTTGTTCGTTTTATTGATTTATTTGATTATTGATCCGAAAATTAAAATGTAATACGAGTAATTAACCACCGAAACCGTACAATGTACGACCTTGTCTCTTCAAAGCATAAACAACATCCATAGCGGTAACAGTTTTCCTTTTGGCATGTTCAGTGTAGGTGACGGCATCACGAATAACATTTTCCAAAAATACCTTTAAAACACCACGAGTTTCTTCGTAAATCAAGCCAGAAATACGTTTTACACCACCACGACGAGCCAAACGTCTAATAGCTGGCTTAGTAATACCTTGGATATTATCACGTAATACTTTACGATGACGCTTAGCACCACCTTTTCCCAAGCCTTTGCCACCTTTGCCACGACCAGTCATTTTAAATCACTTTAATTTTTATTTAACACAAACACTTCACAAATGTTCAACAAGAACTAATGAGATTTGCCCGAGAACCAACTCGTATTTATACAAATTTCAACTAAAATTCGAGAGAGAGCAAGAAATATATTACTGTACGTTTCTATCTGTGTGCGTTTTTTGGAAAACAACCACCACTGTACAATTAAACATACAAACCCATGTATTATGGCTTGGAAATTTTTCTATATAAGCCGATCACAGTCAGCGCAACGTTATTATTTGTGTTCTAACAGTGTTCAGTGTGTGTTTTAATCTTAAATAAAAGAGGAAAAAAAAGTGACTAAGTGAAAAAATGGCTCGTACTAAGCAAACTGCCCGTAAGTCGACTGGTGGCAAAGCACCACGCAAACAATTGGCTACCAAGGCTGCTCGTAAAAGTGCCCCAGCTACTGGTGGTGTTAAGAAACCTCATCGTTTTCGTCCCGGTACTGTAGCTTTGCGTGAAATTCGCCGTTATCAAAAGAGTACTGAATTGTTAATTCGTAAATTGCCATTCCAACGTTTGGTTCGTGAAATTGCCCAAGATTTCAAGACAGATTTGCGTTTCCAGAGTTCGGCTGTTATGGCTCTTCAAGAAGCCAGTGAAGCTTATTTGGTTGGTCTATTCGAAGATACAAATTTGTGTGCCATTCATGCTAAACGTGTGACCATTATGCCCAAAGATATCCAATTGGCCAGACGTATTCGTGGAGAACGTGCTTAATTAAATTGATGTGACGAAATAAATAAAAACTATAACAAATCGGTCCTTTTCAGGACCACAAATTCTTTTTCAAAAAGAGATATAATTATACACTTTCAAACAGAGGAATTTTCACTCATAGAAATACGAGCTAAAATTAATAAACAAGACCAAAACTTAACTTGCAATAAAATAAGACAGACACAACGTTTTTTCTTTTTTTTTTTTTTTTGTTTAGAGAAACACATTAAATAAGTAAAGGTACAAATAAACAAAACTTAACTTGCAATAAAAAGAGAACGGTTTTGTTTTAAGAAACACATTAAATTACTAAAGGTACATACATATTAAAATTGTGTTTTTATTAAAAATTTTATATAAAAATATTCATGGATATAACTAATTTTTAAATATGTATTCAAAGTAAAGAAACTCCTTTTACTTATGACATTGATTATTAAACCAATCTGGTTTTTTTCCTGAATTACTTTCAGAAAACAGACGTTCGAATTATGGTTAGATTTCATATTTTGTGTTTCTAAAATATTATCGTGAATTTTCAAAATCCTACATTCAATATGTGGTTGGCATGTTTATACACATTTTATCTGTTAATAGAATTACCAAAATTTTGATAGTAAAAAAAAACGTTGACGTAGATTTGATTTTTTCTTTGCAGACAAAAATGTTTAATTATTACAAATATCCTATTTTAGTTTGTACCTGAATTTTATAAAAATTAAAAAAAAAATTCAACTTTTTGCAAATTTCAAAAATAAAATTTATTTTTTAACTAAAAATCAAACTTTAATAAAAAAAAAATAGTTTAATAAACAAGTGTTAACTCTTTTTAAAAATATTTTGTGGCCCTGAAAAGGGCCTTTTATAAGAATGTAAAAAAGAGGAATTCATGGGCGTTGAGTACATTTTTTTAGAAAATTTACTTGGAGCTGGTGTATTTGGTTACAGCCTTTGTACCTTCACTGACGGCATGTTTGGCCAATTCACCGGGCAAAAGTAGACGAACAGCAGTTTGAATTTCACGACTGGTTATGGTGGAACGTTTATTGTATTGAGCCAAACGAGATGCTTCGGCGGCAATACGTTCAAAGATATCATTAACAAAGCTGTTCATGATACTCATAGCCTTTGAAGAAATTCCAGTATCAGGATGTACTTGCTTCAAAACTTTGTAAATGTAGATGGCATAACTTTCCTTACGCTTGCGTCTTCTAGTCTTGTCACCCTTGGTAATATTCTTCTGGGCTTTACCGGCCTTTTTTGTTGCTTTACCACTGGCTTTAGGAGGCATGCTTTCACTTTTTCACTTTTTAGATGTTTTCACTTCACAAACACTTTTAACACTGTTTACAATTTTTAAATATAAACGTCAAATGTGCGCTTTATATACCTTTTTTCTAACCACTCAGTTTTCTGTCTACCTATTTTGTTATCGTTTACACAATCATCCCCTGTATGCGCAGTTGCCATACAAAAAAAGTATAAATACTCAGTGTTGTGGCGAAAAACTTAAACAGTTTTGTGTATTCAGTGCTCTAGTGAAGTGTTTTAAGTGAATAATAAAAATAAAGAAATATGTCTGGTCGTGGTAAAGGTGGTAAAGTTAAAAGCAAGGCAAAGTCTCGTTCAAATCGTGCTGGCTTGCAATTTCCCGTCGGCCGTATTCACCGTTTATTGCGTAAAGGCAATTACGCTGAACGTGTTGGTGCCGGCGCTCCAGTCTATTTAGCTGCAGTTATGGAATATTTGGCTGCTGAAGTTCTAGAATTGACTGGTAATGCAGCTCGTGACAACAAAAAGACCAGAATTATTCCTCGTCATTTGCAATTGGCCATCCGTAATGATGAAGAATTGAACAAGCTGTTGTCTGGTGTCACCATTGCTCAAGGTGGTGTTTTGCCAAACATTCAAGCTGTACTTTTGCCCAAGAAAACAGAAAAGAAGGCTTAAGATATTACTCGAAAAAAGAAGAAAATACTGTATGACCATCATCGCATATCAATTGAAAATCAACAAACCGTCCTTTTCAGGACGACAAATTTATTTTTAAAAGAGAACATATTTTTGTTAACCAAACCCGAAATTTGTTATTTTTGTTGCTACAAAATATTGAATTTTTGCACAAATTTTTTTCTATTGTTGTGGATGAAAATAAGAAAAATATGAAAGTTAAAATCAGCATTACAATATGGAATTTTTATTTCTGGTCATTCTTTCACAGTCGATTTTAATCTAAGATGATTGGCATTTCTAAGAATAACTAAACATTGTTATTTTATACGAGTAAACGATGTGTTTCGTGTGTATGAATACGAAGGAATTCGTATACAAACGTACTTACGTAGATATGTAAATCAATCTGATTCCTTTACACTCAATATAGTATATATGTATATATATATATTTTTTTCTTTTAAATTACTATATGTAGGTATATTAAACAGAAATATAAAGAGGAAATAGGTATCCCTGTATAAAAATTACTTTTTTATATTGCCTACTGGACTAATTGCTATAGGTATTTCTTTTTATTTAACTTGTTTAAAATAAAACAGCATAGGTACATTTTTTATTAATAATTATCTAAGCCAAAACTAAGCATTTTCCATAAAAAAATATAAATTTTTATAAATAAAACACCGTTGGCTAAACACTCTTTCTTTGATACAGACAATCAAAGCAACAAAACAATGATCTTGTTGTTATTGTATTTTTCTACGAAGCCAGAATTTACTTCGTGTTTACATCGTCAAAGGAATTGGTACACATTTTGTTTTTGCATTAGTTGCCTACATACTTCTTTTATTTTTCAACGTTTTATTGTGTGTAAATTTGTTTGTGTTTCTTTACGATTGTACCTAGCAAGCTGGTTTTCATTTAGTTTATTAGTTATTTTGGCAGATTGGAAAAATTTGACATTTAACTTGAGTTTTATTTCAAAATTTTAATATTTAATTTTATAAGGCGTTAAAGAATTTATAAAAAGAAAATTTTATAGAAATAATTAAAGTTAATTTTATTTTGAGTTACAAAAATACGTACATACCTATGTATGTATTTATTTATACAATTTTGTTCAATTATTTAATGAAAAATATGTATGTTTACATATGTTATTTTAAATTAAAATAAAGAAAAATTTATATACAGAATATTTTTGTATTTAAATACTTTTTTACAGCTACTGACACAATAACGTACCTATTTCAAAATGTCTCCCTTATTTTGAGTTTTTATTAAACATACATACATACATACATACATATATAGGTATGTATAGGTATGTCCATAAATTTAATTTTCTTAACAGCTGCTTAAAATTTCTTATCCATTTTAATTTTCACTTGAAAAAAAGACATTCGTTTTATACCTAATCATCCCTTTTACACAAACAAAATCCGTTTATTACGTTTACTCATTTAAACATTGGTATATTTATTGTTGTTATTATATATACATACATACATACATATATTCTTAATTGCAAATTCCCTGTATGTACCGAAGACTTAATATGTAACATTTTGTCCGCTTTATAGCATATGTTTTTGCTGTTCTTGTTAGAAACTTAAAAAATGTGAAGATTATTTCTATACTTAATGTAAATCAAGAAGAAGAAGAAAAGTGTACGAAACTATTTTTATTAACAAAAATATATAATTTGTTGTCTTTTAACAATTTCTGAACAAATGTGCATATAAATTTAACAACAAAATATACCTATTTAATGTACATAAGTACATTTAAGATATTTTATTTAAAAAAAAGGTAAAGAAAATTATAAATAATTGAAATTTAGCTCATAGAATAAATTCGAAAAATAAAAAATGTTTAAAATAATATAAAGTAACATTCGAAAGAAAATAATTCCCAGTTTCTATTTGTGAAAATTATAAATTTATTTTTAATTTTCTTAAATAACAAAAACATACTACGTGTATGAATAAAAATGATTTTCATACCACAATTAGTGCTTGAAGAAATAAAATGCATAAACAAAACCAAACCAAACTAATGAAATTGCGTAATTTTAAAACATAAAATAATTTAAAATTCTAAATAAAACCCAAATTTAGAAATTAACAACGAACTCTTTCAAAAATATCTTTAGTGCAATAATTATTTTTGGTATGGCAAAAAAATCGATCTACTAACTAACTTCGTATATTTACGAACAAAAATATTTTCTCGGGCAAACAAAATAAAATCTAAGAACAAATAGATCTGGTACCAAAAATTCAACATCTCTTTTTAAAACGGGTTTTGTGGTCCGCTTACTACTTTTATATTATCTAGAAATTTAATTAAAAAACCAAGGACCCGAAAAGTTCTTTTTTTTATTTTTTGTGCAAGTTAAAAAAATTCTACAGTTTACAGAAAATAAAAAATTTCTAAAATAGCATTGAAAAAAAGCCGTCGAAAAAAATAAATAAAATGAAGTTTTTAAAATAAAACGTTTTCTAAAAATCTAATTTGTCTGAAGACAAATTAAATATATTTAAGCATTGTCATAAAAATTTCATTCTTCAAAACAAATTTAAATAAAATTTATGAAGAGGTTTCTGAGAATACATACTACATTTTTTTAAAAATACGTGGAATATAATTTTCTAAAAAAAAAAACAAACGTTTTAAGAAATATTTTTCAACAAAAAAAGTTTTTAAACAATTTTATTTGTTTTTGTTTACAAAAAAAAAAGTTTTTGCTTCTTTTGAAACTAAAAAATTTCGTTTTCAAAGGAAGTTTTTCCTTTTTTCGTTTCTATTTAAACACAAAAACACAAAAAAATATTCCTTTATTCACACACAAAAATTTTTTATTTCAAAAATAAAATTTAGCTTTGTGTTTTCTGTTAGTAATTTCCGGTCCTTGCAAAAAACAAATGAAATTCAATTGAAATATACAAAAATAAAAAACTTTTGCATGACAAATACATAGTAGCTCTGGTATAAAAAATTTATATCCAGAAATGCACTATCTCTTTTTAAAAAACAATCAGCACTGGTACCAAAAGTATTATATATCAAAAATGCACAATCTCTTTTTAAAACGGTTTTTGTGGTCCTGAAAAGGACCGATTTGTTCGTTTTATTGATTTATTTGATTATTGATCCGCAAATTAAAATGTAATACGAGTAATTAACCACCGAAACCGTACAATGTACGACCTTGTCTCTTCAAAGCATAAACAACATCCATAGCGGTAACAGTTTTCCTTTTGGCATGTTCAGTGTAGGTGACGGCATCACGAATAACATTTTCCAAAAATACCTTTAAAACACCACGAGTTTCTTCGTAAATCAAGCCAGAAATACGTTTTACACCACCACGACGAGCCAAACGTCTAATAGCTGGCTTAGTAATACCTTGGATATTATCACGTAATACTTTACGATGACGCTTAGCACCACCTTTTCCCAAGCCTTTGCCACCTTTGCCACGACCAGTCATTTTAAATCACTTTAATTTTTATTTAACACAAACACTTCACAAATGTTCAACAAGAACTAATGAGATTTGCCCGAGAACCAACTCGTATTTATACAAATTTCAACTAAAATTCGAGAGAGAGCAAGAAATATATTACTGTACGTTTCTATCTGTGTGCGTTTTTTGGAAAACAACCACCACTGTACAATTAAACATACAAACCCATGTATTATGGCTTGGAAATTTTTCTATATAAGCCGATCACAGTCAGCGCAACGTTATTATTTGTGTTCTAACAGTGTTCAGTGTGTGTTTTAATCTTAAATAAAAGAGGAAAAAAAAGTGACTAAGTGAAAAAATGGCTCGTACTAAGCAAACTGCCCGTAAGTCGACTGGTGGCAAAGCACCACGCAAACAATTGGCTACCAAGGCTGCTCGTAAAAGTGCCCCAGCTACTGGTGGTGTTAAGAAACCTCATCGTTTTCGTCCCGGTACTGTAGCTTTGCGTGAAATTCGCCGTTATCAAAAGAGTACTGAATTGTTAATTCGTAAATTGCCATTCCAACGTTTGGTTCGTGAAATTGCCCAAGATTTCAAGACAGATTTGCGTTTCCAGAGTTCGGCTGTTATGGCTCTTCAAGAAGCCAGTGAAGCTTATTTGGTTGGTCTATTCGAAGATACAAATTTGTGTGCCATTCATGCTAAACGTGTGACCATTATGCCCAAAGATATCCAATTGGCCAGACGTATTCGTGGAGAACGTGCTTAATTAAATTGATGTGACGAAATAAATAAAAACTATAACAAATCGGTCCTTTTCAGGACCACAAATTCTTTTTCAAAAAGAGATATAATTATACACTTTCAAACAGAGGAATTTTCACTCATAGAAATACGAGCTAAAATTAATAAACAAGACCAAAACTTAACTTGCAATAAAATAAGACAGACACAACGTTTTTTCTTTTTTTTTTTTTTTTGTTTAGAGAAACACATTAAATAAGTAAAGGTACAAATAAACAAAACTTAACTTGCAATAAAAAGAGAACGGTTTTGTTTTAAGAAACACATTAAATTACTAAAGGTACATACATATTAAAATTGTGTTTTTATTAAAAATTTTATATAAAAATATTCATGGATATAACTAATTTTTAAATATGTATTCAAAGTAAAGAAACTCCTTTTACTTATGACATTGATTATTAAACCAATCTGGTTTTTTTCCTGAATTACTTTCAGAAAACAGACGTTCGAATTATGGTTAGATTTCATATTTTGTGTTTCTAAAATATTATCGTGAATTTTCAAAAGCCTACATTCAATATGTGGTTGGCATGTTTATACACATTTTATCTGTTAATAGAATTACCAAAATTTTGATAGTAAAAAAAAAACGCTGACGTAGATTTGATTTTTTCTTTGCAGACAAAAATGTTTAATTATTACAAATATCCTATTTTACAGTTTGTACCTGAATTTTATAAAAATTAAAAAAAAAATTCAACTTTTTGCAAATTTCAAAAATAAAATTTATTTTTTAACTAAAAATCAAACTTTAATAAAAAAAAAATAGTTTAATAAACAAGTGTTAACTCTTTTTAAAAATATTTTGTGGCCCTGAAAAGGGCCTTTTATAAGAATGTAAAAAAGAGGAATTCATGGGCGTTGAGTACATTTTTTTAGAAAATTTACTTGGAGCTGGTGTATTTGGTTACAGCCTTTGTACCTTCACTGACGGCATGTTTGGCCAATTCACCGGGCAAAAGTAGACGAACAGCAGTTTGAATTTCACGACTGGTTATGGTGGAACGTTTATTGTATTGAGCCAAACGAGATGCTTCGGCGGCAATACGTTCAAAGATATCATTAACAAAGCTGTTCATGATACTCATAGCCTTTGAAGAAATTCCAGTATCAGGATGTACTTGCTTCAAAACTTTGTAAATGTAGATGGCATAACTTTCCTTACGCTTGCGTCTTCTAGTCTTGTCACCCTTGGTAATATTCTTCTGGGCTTTACCGGCCTTTTTTGTTGCTTTACCACTGGCTTTAGGAGGCATGCTTTCACTTTTTCACTTTTTAGATGTTTTCACTTCACAAACACTTTTAACACTGTTTACAATTTTTAAATATAAACGTCAAATGTGCGCTTTATATACCTTTTTTCTAACCACTCAGTTTTCTGTCTACCTATTTTGTTATCGTTTACACAATCATCCCCTGTATGCGCAGTTGCCATACAAAAAAAGTATAAATACTCAGTGTTGTGGCGAAAAACTTAAACAGTTTTGTGTATTCAGTGCTCTAGTGAAGTGTTTTAAGTGAATAATAAAAATAAAGAAATATGTCTGGTCGTGGTAAAGGTGGTAAAGTTAAAAGCAAGGCAAAGTCTCGTTCAAATCGTGCTGGCTTGCAATTTCCCGTCGGCCGTATTCACCGTTTATTGCGTAAAGGCAATTACGCTGAACGTGTTGGTGCCGGCGCTCCAGTCTATTTAGCTGCAGTTATGGAATATTTGGCTGCTGAAGTTCTAGAATTGACTGGTAATGCAGCTCGTGACAACAAAAAGACCAGAATTATTCCTCGTCATTTGCAATTGGCCATCCGTAATGATGAAGAATTGAACAAGCTGTTGTCTGGTGTCACCATTGCTCAAGGTGGTGTTTTGCCAAACATTCAAGCTGTACTTTTGCCCAAGAAAACAGAAAAGAAGGCTTAAGATATTACTCGAAAAAAGAAGAAAATACTGTATGACCATCATCGCATATCAATTGAAAATCAACAAACCGTCCTTTTCAGGACGACAAATTTATTTTTAAAAGAGAACATATTTTTGTTAACCAAACCCGAAATTTGTTATTTTTGTTGCTACAAAATATTGAATTTTTGCACAAATTTTTTTCTATTGTTGTGGATGAAAATAAGAAAAATATGAAAGTTAAAATCAGCATTACAATATGGAATTTTTATTTCTGGTCATTCTTTCACAGTCGATTTTAATCTAAGATGATTGGCATTTCTAAGAATAACTAAACATTGTTATTTTATACGAGTAAACGATGTGTTTCGTGTGTATGAATACGAAGGAATTCGTATACAAACGTACTTACGTAGATATGTAAATCAATCTGATTCCTTTACACTCAATATAGTATATATGTATATATATATATTTTTTTCTTTTAAATTACTATATGTAGGTATATTAAACAGAAATATAAAGAGGAAATAGGTATCCCTGTATAAAAATTACTTTTTTATATTGCCTACTGGACTAATTGCTATAGGTATTTCTTTTTATTTAACTTGTTTAAAATAAAACAGCATAGGTACATTTTTTATTAATAATTATCTAAGCCAAAACTAAGCATTTTCCATAAAAAAATATAAATTTTTATAAATAAAACACCGTTGGCTAAACACTCTTTCTTTGATACAGACAATCAAAGCAACAAAACAATGATCTTGTTGTTATTGTATTTTTCTACGAAGCCAGAATTTACTTCGTGTTTACATCGTCAAAGGAATTGGTACACATTTTGTTTTTGCATTAGTTGCCTACATACTTCTTTTATTTTTCAACGTTTTATTGTGTGTAAATTTGTTTGTGTTTCTTTACGATTGTACCTAGCAAGCTGGTTTTCATTTAGTTTATTAGTTATTTTGGCAGATTGGAAAAATTTGACATTTAACTTGAGTTTTATTTCAAAATTTTAATATTTAATTTTATAAGGCGTTAAAGAATTTATAAAAAGAAAATTTTATAGAAATAATTAAAGTTAATTTTATTTTGAGTTACAAAAATACGTACATACCTATGTATGTATTTATTTATACAATTTTGTTCAATTATTTAATGAAAAATATGTATGTTTACATATGTTATTTTAAATTAAAATAAAGAAAAATTTATATACAGAATATTTTTGTATTTAAATACTTTTTTACAGCTACTGACACAATAACGTACCTATTTCAAAATGTCTCCCTTATTTTGAGTTTTTATTAAACATACATACATACATACATACATATATAGGTATGTATAGGTATGTCCATAAATTTAATTTTCTTAACAGCTGCTTAAAATTTCTTATCCATTTTAATTTTCACTTGAAAAAAAGACATTCGTTTTATACCTAATCATCCCTTTTACACAAACAAAATCCGTTTATTACGTTTACTCATTTAAACATTGGTATATTTATTGTTGTTATTATATATACATACATACATACATACATATATTCTTAATTGCAAATTCCCTGTATGTACCGAAGACTTAATATGTAACATTTTGTCCGCTTTATAGCATATGTTTTTGCTGTTCTTGTTAGAAACTTAAAAAATGTGAAGATTATTTCTATATTTAATGTAAATCAAGAAGAAGAAGAAAAGTGTACGAAACTATTTTTATTAACAAAAATATATAATTTGTTGTCTTTTAACAATTTCTGAACAAATGTGCATATAAATTTAACAACAAAATATACCTATTTAATGTACATAAGTACATTTAAGATATTTTATTTAAAAAAAAGCTAAAGAAAATTATAAATAATTGAAATTTAGCTCATAGAATAAATTCGAAAAATAAAAACTGTTTAAAATAATATAAAGTAACATTCGAAAGAAAATAATTCCCAGTTTCTATTTGTGAAAATTATAAATTTATTTTTAATTTTCTTAAATAACAAAAACATACTACGTGTATGAATAAAAATGATTTTCATACCACAATTAGTGCTTGAAGGAATAAAATGCATAAACAAAACCAAACCAAACTAATGAAATTGCGTAATTTTAAAACATAAAATAATTTAAAATTCTAAATAAAACCCAAATTTAGAAATTAACAACGAACTCTTTCAAAAATATCTTTAGTGCAATAATTATTTTTGGTATGGCAAAAAAATCGATCTACTAACTAACTTCGTATATTTACGAACAAAAATATTTTCTCGGGCAAACAAAATAAAATCTAAGAACAAATAGATCTGGTACCAAAAATTCAACATCTCTTTTTAAAACGGGTTTTGTGGTCCGCTTACTACTTTTATATTATCTAGAAATTTAATTAAAAAACCAAGGACCCGAAAAGTTCTTTTTTTTATTTTTTGTGCAAGTTAAAAAAATTCTACAGTTTACAGAAAATAAAAAATTTCTAAAATAGCATTGAAAAAAAGCCGTCGAAAAAAATAAATAAAATGAAGTTTTTAAAATAAAACGTTTTCTAAAAATCTAATTTGTCTGAAGACAAATTAAATATATTTAAGCATTGTCATAAAAATTTCATTCTTCAAAACAAATTTAAATAAAATTTATGAAGAGGTTTCTGAGAATACATACTACATTTTTTTAAAAATACGTGGAATATAATTTTCTAAAAAAAAAAACAAACGTTTTAAGAAATATTTTTCAACAAAAAAAGTTTTTAAACAATTTTATTTGTTTTTGTTTACAAAAAAAAAAGTTTTTGCTTCTTTTGAAACTAAAAAATTTCGTTTTCAAAGGAAGTTTTTCCTTTTTTCGTTTCTATTTAAACACAAAAACACAAAAAAATATTCCTTTATTCACACACAAAAATTTTTTATTTCAAAAATAAAATTTAGCTTTGTGTTTTCTGTTAGTAATTTCCGGTCCTTGCAAAAAACAAATGAAATTCAATTGAAATATACAAAAATAAAAAACTTTTGCATGACAAATACATAGTAGCTCTGGTATAAAAAATTTATATCCAGAAATGCACTATCTCTTTTTAAAAAACAATCAGCACTGGTACCAAAAGTATTATATATCAAAAATGCACTATCTCTTTTTAAAAAACAAACAGCACTGCACTGGTACCAAAAGTATTATATATCAAAAATGCACAATCTCTTTTTAAAACGGTTTTTGTGGTCCTGAAAAGGACCGATTTGTTCGTTTTATTGATTTATTTGATTATTGATCCGCAAATTAAAATGTAATACGAGTAATTAACCACCGAAACCGTACAATGTACGACCTTGTCTCTTCAAAGCATAAACAACATCCATAGCGGTAACAGTTTTCCTTTTGGCATGTTCAGTGTAGGTGACGGCATCACGAATAACATTTTCCAAAAATACCTTCAAAACACCACGAGTTTCTTCGTAAATCAAGCCAGAAATACGTTTTACACCACCACGACGAGCCAAACGTCTAATAGCTGGCTTAGTAATACCTTGGATATTATCACGTAATACTTTACGATGACGCTTAGCACCACCTTTTCCCAAGCCTTTGCCACCTTTACCACGACCAGTCATTTTAAATCACTTTAATTTTTATTTAACACAAACACTTCACAAATGTTCAACAAGAACTAATGAGATTTGCCCAGATTTCAGATTTTCAGATTTCATTTATTTACCATATTTTCTTTTTACAATGTTTCTTAAAACTAATATTTAATAAAAGTATTTTCCTAACGCATACAACGTTCCTAAGACTAATTCCCTCCTTAAAACTAATACAATTCCGGCATTTCCGAATTCAGTCTCAAAATTTAATGTCTAATACTATTCATCCTAAGCTAAAATTTCCAGAAAAAGGTAGAAAAAAGGAACAATTCACATATTTCACTTACAAACTAAAATTAAAACTAAGTAATACTTAAAACTAAAATAATAAAAGAAAAACAAAAAGATAAAAAACAAAAGGTAAAAATAAAAATAAAAAATAAAAAATAAAAAATAAAAATAAAAAAAATAAATGATAAACATACAGTATTCATCAGAACTACTGGGAGGTATTATACACCAAATTATTCAAATCCAGTGTATTTATCCTTCTGTGGTAAAATAAGAGGCCTGCATCCCCATACAAGAGATTCCCGTCCCTAAGGGTCAGGAGATCTACAGGCGAGAAGTACCTGTTTCTATGCAGTGTCTCAAGATCGGAAACTCTACTTAAACAACACTCAACCAATCCATTCCGCAAGGATGCTGAGCCCTCCAAAAAATGTATAGCAGATTCAACCAAAAAACCGTCAACCCGCTGGAAATCAATCCCGTTGTATATCGACCCACACGAGGGCCTACGAAATATGCCGTCAGCACCAACCGCCGGGCGAAGCCCCAAACATGCGGCCAAAACTCTCCTCTCCCATACCCTAATTCTCTCCATTTGGTGAGATGATATCCCAAACCAAGCGGGGAAAGCATAGGCCATTAGAGGCCGGATAATCTGCCTGTACACGAGAAGCCTGACCCTAACGCTCAGTCCCAACCTACGGCCAAGCAATCCCAGGTACATATGAAACACACCCTTGACGCGTGCCAGAATACCGTCTATGTGCCTATAAAATTCGAAATTCTCGTGAAAAATAACGCCAAGGTACCTAAACCTGTCAGAGCATAAAAATGACCTGCCGTCAATCACAAGGTTCGGAATGAAGGACCGCGAATTCGGATAAAGCCGCCCACGTCTACCCTTTATCAACACACCATCCGTCTTATCAACGTTGAGCCTAAGCCCCCACTTCCTGAAGTACTCACTAAGAATTCCAAGATAGGCGTTCATTCTCCTTTCCAAGGTTTTAGCCCTTGGGCCATTTGCAGCAACCAGTATGTCATCCGCATACACTAAAAGCAGATCCCGCTCCGATGGCTGGGGAATATCAGAAAGGAAGATGTTGTAAAGCACCGGACCCAGTAAAGAGCCCTGTGGTACGCCTGCGGCTATCGGCCTAGCATCCGAAACCTCACTGCCAACTCTCACCCTAAAAGAGCGGTCCTTCAGAAAATCCGCAACCATTCTACACACATTGCGGTCAAATCCCAAGGCCATCATCTTATATACAATGCCCTCCTGCCAAGCAGTGTCAAAGGCCTTAGAAAAGTCCAGACTCACCGTAAGGGTTGGGCATCTGCCGTTCAAGCCCCTGGCCACATAATTCGCAAAAACCATGAGAGCATGGGACGTTGAATGTCCGCTCCGAAAACCAAACTGATTATCCTTCAGAATACCGCCCTCCATCATCCTATCACGCACTCTGTTCAAGATAAACCACTCGAGCAGTTTCCCAAGAGAAGACAGCAACGAGATAGGCCGATAGTTCCCCACCCGACAAGCGTCCGTTCGCGACTTCAGTATCGGAACCACAAGTCCGACCTTCCACTCACTCGGAAAATATCCAATATTAAGGCAATGGTTAAACAATATGGCCAAAAATCTCCAAGTCACCGAGTCTGTCCTCTTCAGGACAAAATCCGGAATACCGTCTAAGCCGCTAGACCTCTTGTTCGCCCTAGCCCTTAATGCATAACCCACATCGCGAGGGGAAATAATATCCCATTCCGGGCGTCGATCATCAACAGCAGTAGCGGTGCCATCAGCCAAGACCTCCCGACCAAAAAACAAAGACGGTGTATGACCACCCAAAGTCGAAACCCTACGAACAACAGTATCCTCAAAGGAGGGTATGCGCAGATCCCCATTCCCCCTGTGGATCTCGCAATATCGGTCTGCCAAGGCCCCTGCCTTACCATGATCATCCGCATGAAGTGTTCCCCCAGAAGTAATCAGGTCAGGCATCGGAGCCCTTCTCAAGATGCCAGCACATCTTTTCACTTGACGAAACATCCTACAGCCAACACGAATACCCTCAAGATAGTCGGTCCAATAACTCTCCTCAAATACTGCAATCGCACCCTGAATTATTCTGTCCAAGTTACGAATATCAGCCTTAAGAATATCCATCCTGCCCGGATCAAGAGTCCTAAACAATGTCCTTCGGAGCCTTTTCTTCTCCGCAATAAAGCCAAGGATATTATCAGGGAGTTTGATAAGACCCCTCCTTTTCGCCCGAAACCTAGGGATAGAATCATCCATGGCCGTCTTCAGTGTATCAGTGAGCGTCCTTATACTATCGTCTATTTCAACCCTTGAAACATTCCGGTCAACCGGGAGTTCCAAGCCCGGAAGCACCCGTGACAATATGCCATTAAAACGACCCCTGTCCATACGCTCAAAGTCAAATCCCAAGGTCCCCGTATCCCTCAGAAGCCCACCACTCTCGAAAACGATCTCCACTGCCTGATGATCAGATTCAAAATCCATCGTCCTAAGACCCGTGGCAGATGTCGGTGCCAGATATATGTCCGATGACGTCATAAAGATGTCTATGAAAGAAGACGAACGTTGACAGATCCGAGTGGGACCGATAGTAGGCCGAACGTCAATATTCGGACAGGACAGCAGAAAATCATGCAGCACACGCCCACTTTGATTCAAATCTGCACCACCCCAATAGGGGTGCTTAGCATTCAGATCAGCCCCAACTATAAGACCACCATTTGTCGAGACATCCGAAATAGCATCAAGGTCGCTGAGTGACAATGGCACACGCGGAGGCAAATACATCGCAACAAAAGTGAGCGAACGGCCGTCCATCCTGCGAATTCTCACAGCAGTATTCTCAATCGAACCCAAAGACAAAACCACCCTGCCACAGCTTAAACCATCCCTTACAAATACAGCAGTTCCACCACCACCCCTGCCAAGTCGATTCTGCCTAAAAATCCTATAACCCCCCAAGTCCAGTGTATGCCTGGGCGATAGTTTATGCTCCGCAATTAACAAAACGTCAGGTCGATGTTCCCTAAGGAACCTGTCCAGATAGTGTCTCCTATGCCTAGAGACAATAGAATTCACATTTATAAAGATGCACTTGAGATTATTATCCATGATGCTGCAATGATATTAACATCCCAAGCAACGCCCGAGATCTTTCGCCATCATCCCTCAATGAATTATACTCAACCGAGAATCCCCTTAACTTAGCCAGGCAGTCCAGCAGACCACCTCCTAGTAGACGTTTACAATCCACGTCGATTCTACTAAATTCCGCCCCCGCAGAAGCCAAAGTGACCCCCGAGTCACGTCCCCTAGAAGCAGAAACTCCAACTGATGCCTTAGCCACAGCAGCATATGAGACCCCACTCAAAGTCCCCGATGATGCAAGGGGAGACTGCCCCGCAGCAGCCCCCTTTACACCCCTCTTAGCCTCAATCTTCCGAACAAGTTCCTGCCGTCTCGGACACTCCTTTGAACTTGCCGCGTGACCCTCAGTACCACAATTGGCACACTTAACCGGCAGCCCTACCTTTCTGATAGCCTGTCCCGTTATCGGATCGGTTGACAAAACCTCACCGGTGTTTTCACCCTTTGGTGGCACCAGGCACTTGCCAGGGCCATGATCACCACCACACTTCACGCAACGATATGGCATATTGCAGTTAACTGCGACATGCCCAAATCTCTGACAGTTGAAGCACTGCACAATTCGACGGCGCCTGTGCTTCTCCATCTGCACCTTGCAGTGAAGAATATACTTCACCCCGTGAAATCCCTTAATATCCGATTCCCTGCCCAGCCGAAAAAGCCACCTATCACCACCCAATTTCGTAAGGCCGACTATACTTATCCTAATCTGTAGACCCTGCATATACTCCAAAACTTCTCGCTCCTCAAAAGTCCCAGATAGACCCTTAACCAATACAGATATTGGACGCTGACCCTTAGGCGTGTAGGTGTAAAATTCCACACCCTCAGCCCTTAGCATCTCTTTAAGACTTGAAAAGTCCTCAAGGGTGCAGACCCCTATATTCGTGACGTTCTTCCCTAATATTTTCAAATTAAAGTCCTTATGACCCAGTTTACCCTCCAAGGTACTACTTATATGTCTAACATTAATATTATAAGCTGTTACAATAGGTATAGACTTAGACTTACTGCTAGTTCCGGATACCTGCTTACCCGGATTCACATCGTTACCAGCCTCTTTAGCGCCCACTTCTTGTGTTGCAGCATTTTCCACAATCTTCACAACTTTGGCAGTACGCTGGCTTCCACTTGGCTTTTGTGTTTCAACATTTTCCACAATCTTCACAACTTTGGCAATATGCTGGCTTCCACTTGGCTTTTGAATATCTTTCAGCATCACCTCAGCTTTAGGTGATGTCAATACCTCATCAGTTTCCATTTCGCTCTCACTTTCGCTTTCAGAGCTGGCTTCTTCAAGTTTGCAAAGAAGTTCTTCAACCGTTTTTGTTAGTTTTACGTTTTCCTCCATAATAATGGAGAGCTTTTGCTTTAAAATCTCATTCTCATTTCGTATGTCCTCCAGCGAGGTTGTTATACGGGGCCTTTTGCCCGGATTCAGACTAGTGTCCTCCTCCATATTTTAAATATTAATCACGTGAGGGGCAGTATCTATCCGCATTGAGAGCAGAATAATAGAAATGTACCCAATCTATGTTCGTTTTGAATGACAACTGTTTTTTTTTTTTTTTTTTTTACTTTGTTTATTTTATTTTGAATTTTTCTTTAATTTTGGCTTTAATATAAAAGTCCAGAAAAATCACTCTTTTCAAGCTTTACTTGTCTTTTCAATGTAGTTTTTAACACCTTAGTGTAATTTTTATACTATCAACTATTTTTCAGTGTCCTATCACATAAGTTGATTTATTGCCTCCTATGCGAATTTCAAAATTCCATAGGACTACACAATAGTTAGTTTTTATTTTGAACAAAAATGAATAAAAATTCAATTTAAGTTGTTAAAGCACTTTTTCACTTAGATCACTTTGCGTTTTTAGATGTTTTCACTTCACAAACACTTTTAACACTCAGTCGTTCTCCATGGTAGAGGGACAACCGGATTTGAACTTCGCTTTTCATAAGGACCCAGAATATATCTACTTTATAGGGTGTAGGATCAATATTGTAGAAATTACAAACGGAATGACAAAGTTATATATACCCTTTTACCTTCGGTGAAGGGTATAAAAAAAATAATTTTTGGGATTGCAGTATTTTGATCATAACTTAGCCATTTTTAAACCGATTTGAAAGATTTAAATACCGACGTGCTTAGGAAGAAATTTACCATTTACTTGACTTAAAAAGTTTGGACTCGGGAAGATCTATGATTCCCAAAAATGGATATTTTAATAAAAAACATTTTATTTTGTCCATAACTTTTTTGTGTCTGAACCGATTTTCCCGAGTCTTGTGTAAAATATGTTCTACTAAAAATTTCCAATATTTTGGTATGTAAGTCATATCCATAGGACATATGGTAGCCTTAAAATTTAGGTTTTTATACAATTTTTAATTTTTTTTGTACGGGAGGTACCACGCCCACTTCTCCAATCCCGCCCACATTTTGTAGGATGGTGTGTATTGGCAACCTAATTTTGTGTACCTAGTTTGGAAGATTTGGCTTTTTCCGTTCACCAGATATACAGCAAAAGGTAATAAAAATACAACAACAACAAGGGATTTTTTTAAAAAATTAGAGGTAGTCGTGGTTTTTCGCTGATAACTCAGCCATTTTTTAACCGATTTGACAGATTTATATACCGACGTGTTAAGCAAGAAATTTACCATTTGTTTGTGTTATAAAACTTGGACTCGGGAAGATCCATGGTTACCGAAAATGGGTATTTTAAAAAAAAAAATTAAATTTTGGTCATAACTTTTTTGTATCTGAACCGATTTTCCCGAGTTTTTTATAAAATATGTTCTACTAAAAATTTCCGATATTTTGGTATATAAATCATATCCATAGGACATATGGCAGCCTTAAAATTTAGGTTTTTATAAAATTTTTAATTTTTTTTGTACGGGAGGTACCACGCCCACTTCTCCAATCCCGCCCACATTTTGTAGGATGGTGTGTATTGGCAACCTAATTTTGTGTACCTAGTTTGGAAGATTTGGCTTTTTCCGTTCACCAGATATACAGCAAAAAGTAATAAAAATACAACAACAACAAGGGATTTTTTTAAAAAATTAGAGGTAGTCGTGGTTTTTTGCTCATATCTCAGCCATTTGTGGACCGATCTGGCTGAATTTCAATAGCAAAATTATAATAAGAATACCTGACAGAAAGATACCCCAACGAAGCTCCCATCATATCTGGGGGCTTCGGAAAACCCATTTCAACAGACAGACGGACAGACGGACAGACGGACAGACGGACAGACGGACAGACGGACAGACGGACAGACGGACAGACGGACAACCGGATTTGAACTTCGCTTTTCATAAGGACCCAGAATATATCTACTTTATAGGGTGTAGGATCAATATTGTAGAAATTACAAACGGAATGACAAAGTTATATATACCCTTTTACCTTCGGTGAAGGGTATAAAAAAAATAATTTTTGGGATTGCAGTATTTTGATCATAACTTAGCCATTTTTAAACCGATTTGAAAGATTTAAATACCGACGTGCTTAGGAAGAAATTTACCATTTACTTGACTTAAAAAGTTTGGACTCGGGAAGATCTATGATTCCCAAAAATGGATATTTTAATAAAAAACATTTTATTTTGTCCATAACTTTTTTGTGTCTGAACCGATTTTCCCGAGTCTTGTGTAAAATATGTTCTACTAAAAATTTCCAATATTTTGGTATGTAAGTCATATCCATAGGACATATGGTAGCCTTAAAATTTAGGTTTTTATACAATTTTTAATTTTTTTTGTACGGGAGGTACCACGCCCACTTCTCCAATCCCGCCCACATTTTGTAGGATGGTGTGTATTGGCAACCTAATTTTGTGTACCTAGTTTGGAAGATTTGGCTTTTTCCGTTCACCAGATATACAGCAAAAGGTAATAAAAATACAACAACAACAAGGGATTTTTTTAAAAAATTAGAGGTAGTCGTGGTTTTTCGCTGATAACTCAGCCATTTTTTAACCGATTTGACAGATTTATATACCGACGTGTTAAGCAAGAAATTTACCATTTGTTTGTGTTATAAAACTTGGACTCGGGAAGATCCATGGTTACCGAAAATGGGTATTTTAAAAAAAAAAATTAAATTTTGGTCATAACTTTTTTGTATCTGAACCGATTTTCCCGAGTTTTTTATAAAATATGTTCTACTAAAAATTTCCGATATTTTGGTATATAAATCATATCCATAGGACATATGGCAGCCTTAAAATTTAGGTTTTTATAAAATTTTTAATTTTTTTTGTACGGGAGGTACCACGCCCACTTCTCCAATCCCGCCCACATTTTGTAGGATGGTGTGTATTGGCAACCTAATTTTGTGTACCTAGTTTGGAAGATTTGGCTTTTTCCGTTCACCAGATATACAGCAAAAAGTAATAAAAATACAACAACAACAAGGGATTTTTTTAAAAAATTAGAGGTAGTCGTGGTTTTTTGCTCATATCTCAGCCATTTGTGGACCGATCTGGCTGAATTTCAATAGCAAAATTATAATAAGAATACCTGACAGAAAGATACCCCAACGAAGCTCCCATCATATCTGGGGGCTTCGGAAAACCCATTTCAACAGACAGACGGACAGACGGACAGACGGACAGACGGACAGACGGACAGACGGACAGACGGACAGACGGACAGACGGACAACCGGATTTGAACTTCGCTTTTCATAAGGACCCAGAATATATCTACTTTATAGGGTGTAGGATCAATATTGTAGAAATTACAAACGGAATGACAAAGTTATATATACCCTTTTACCTTCGGTGAAGGGTATAAAAAGAGTAATTTTTGTGGATTCAGTATTTCGGTTATAACTCTGCCATTTTTTAACCGATTTGGCAGATTTATGTACCGACGTGTTGAAGAAGAAATTTACCATTTACTTAAGTTATAAAGCTTGGACTCGGGGAGATCTATGGTTCCCGAAAGTAGGTATTTTAAAAAAAAAATTAATTTTGGTCATAACTTTTTTGGATCTGAACCGATTTTTCCGAGTTTTTTATAAAAAATGTTCTACAAGAAATTTCAGATATTTTGGTATATAAGTCATATCCATAGGACGTATAGCAGCCCTAAAATTTTTCCGAGTTTTGCAGAGAATATGTTTTACTAAAGATTTCCGATGTTTTAATAAATAAAGCGTATCCATAGGTCATATATATGGCAGGCCTAAAAATTAGGTTTCTATAAATATTGACAAACGGACTGACAGACGGACATCGTTAAATCCACTTTTCTCCTCATAAGCACCCAATATATATACATACACTTTATATGGTCTGAAATCAATATTGTAGAAATAATTATTAACAAACAGAATGACAAACTTATGTATGTAAACGAATTACCTATAAAATAAAAAAATAAAATAAGTAAAAAAAAAATTAAATCAATAAAAATAAGGGTATAAAAAGGGTAAATTAAAAGGCGTAAATATGTATAAAATATACGTTTATGAAGTTCATAAATATATTTAAAAAATTTTAAAAATTAAAAACTGACCAATTTCTTTTTAGATAAAAAGAATTTATAAATAAAAACGAAAAATAAAAAACAAACAAAAAATGGAATGAATGGGATTCGAACCAGTCAACCAATAACAAATTGTTAGGAGGCAGACCGCTTAGACCGTTCGACCATCGAACCGCATGTAAAGTCGATGTTGATTTGAGTATGTGATATCAATAATTTTTAATAGTAAATAAAAGTATGTATGTGTTTGTTGTTTGTGTATAATACAGAAGGTAATATTAAATAAAAAAAAAAAAAGAAGTTTACCGCAAGTATTTTAAATGAAAAAAACCCACAAAAAAAACAACTATTTTACAGGGTTACCATTAACCGTTTTGAAACGTAAACTTTCGTTTTGGTTAATAAAAGTCGCAAACCAATTTAAATGTTTTTTATTTATCAATAATACAACATAAACATACCAAGAAATTGCTTAAATTGTGTATGCTTTTAAATCGCTTTTGTGCAGAAGATATTATCAGGCCTGTTCTGAAAATCACTTTAACTCAAATCACGTGATTTGAAATCACATGTGCCTACTGAAATCACACGTCTGATATTTTAGCGTCCCGTTTTTGTTTGATCTTCAATTGCAGAAAGCACACCAAGAAACACAACAACGGTATGACTTTCAAAACACCACAAAGTCACAGGTGTGATTTCAGAACAGGCCCGTATATAGGTATATATGAATATATTTTTGTATAAATTGTCTAAAAAAGTGACTAATATGTTATCAATGTCAGCAATAAAAAGGCAAAGATTGCTTTTAATATTTTGACGACACTAGGTGACTGTTCGTTATGTTAGCGGTTTTTTGTAGTCGTAAAATTATATGATGAGGGCATTTCTAATATTCCCTAAATACAGTTTTTTTTAAAGTGGATGACCCTGCTTGTTTGTATGGTTTTTAAGCAGTGTGACCATTTTGGCAATTTTGTAGCTTAACTTAGATTAAAAATTTTAATTTAGCTAAAATACTTTCATTAAGCGCTTCGCATTTTTTTTAAGCATTTTAATTAAATGTTTCTAGCTTTTTTTGAATTATTTTAAAAATTGAAGAATAGGTATTGATATAACTTAAGTTTTTTATGTATTATAATAAATTATAATAAATTTTGACTAAAAAAAATAGTTGTAGTCAAAATGAAATTTCGTATGGAAATGGATAATTCTTATATTATAGTAAAAAAAATTTCATTTTATATTTTTACAAGACGATAACCCTGCATGTTTGGGCGATTTTTAATGAAGACTTTTAAGTAGTGTGGGAATTTTTTATTTTTTATTTAACACAAACACTTCACAAATGTTCAACAAGAACTAATGAGATTTGCCCGAGAACCAACTCGTATTTATACAAATTTCAACTAAAATTCGAGAGAGAGCAAGAAATATATTACTGTACGTTTCTATCTGTGTGCGTTTTTTGGAAAACAACCACCACTGTACAATTAAACATACAAACCCATGTATTATGGCTTGGAAATTTTTCTATATAAGCCGATCACAGTCAGCGCAACGTTATTATTTGTGTTCTAACAGTGTTCAGTGTGTGTTTTAATCTTAAATAAAAGAGGAAAAAAAAGTGACTAAGTGAAAAAATGGCTCGTACTAAGCAAACTGCCCGTAAGTCGACTGGTGGCAAAGCACCACGCAAACAATTGGCTACCAAGGCTGCTCGTAAAAGTGCCCCAGCTACTGGTGGTGTTAAGAAACCTCATCGTTTTCGTCCCGGTACTGTAGCTTTGCGTGAAATTCGCCGTTATCAAAAGAGTACTGAATTGTTAATTCGTAAATTGCCATTCCAACGTTTGGTTCGTGAAATTGCCCAAGATTTCAAGACAGATTTGCGTTTCCAGAGTTCGGCTGTTATGGCTCTTCAAGAAGCCAGTGAAGCTTATTTGGTTGGTCTATTCGAAGATACAAATTTGTGTGCCATTCATGCTAAACGTGTGACCATTATGCCCAAAGATATCCAATTGGCCAGACGTATTCGTGGAGAACGTGCTTAATTAAATTGATGTGACGAAATAAATAAAAACTATAACAAATCGGTCCTTTTCAGGACCACAAATTCTTTTTCAAAAAGAGATATAATTATACACTTTCAAACAGAGGAATTTTCACTCATAGAAATACGAGCTAAAATTAATAAACAAGACCAAAACTTAACTTGCAATAAAATAAGACAGACACAACGTTTTTTCTTTTTTTTTTTTTTTTTTTGTTTAGAGAAACACATTAAATAAGTAAAGGTACAAATAAACAAAACTTAACTTGCAATAAAAAGAGAACGGGTTTGTTTTAAGAAACACATTAAATTACTAAAGGTACATACATATTAAAATTGTGTTTTTATTAAAAATTTTATATAAAAATATTCATGGATATAACTAATTTTTAAATATGTATTCAAAGTAAAGAAACTCCTTTTACTTATGACATTGATTATTAAACCAATCTGGTTTTTTTCCTGAATTACTTTCAGAAAACAGACGTTCGAATTATGGTTAGATTTCATATTTTGTGTTTCTAAAATATTATCGTGAATTTTCAAAAGCCTACATTCAATATGTGGTTGGCATGTTTATACACATTTTATCTGTTAATAGAATTACCAAAATTTTGATAGTAAAAAAAAAACGCTGACGTAGATTTGATTTTTTCTTTGCAGACAAAAATGTTTAATTATTACAAATATCCTATTTTACAGTTTGTACCTGAATTTTATAAAAATTAAAAAAAAAATTCAACTTTTTGCAAATTTCAAAAATAAAATTTATTTTTTAACTAAAAATCAAACTTTAATAAAAAAAAAATAGTTTAATAAACAAGTGTTAACTCTTTTTAAAAATATTTTGTGGCCCTGAAAAGGGCCTTTTATAAGAATGTAAAAAAGAGGAATTCATGGGCGTTGAGTACATTTTTTTAGAAAATTTACTTGGAGCTGGTGTATTTGGTTACAGCCTTTGTACCTTCACTGACGGCATGTTTGGCCAATTCACCGGGCAAAAGTAGACGAACAGCAGTTTGAATTTCACGACTGGTTATGGTGGAACGTTTATTGTATTGAGCCAAACGAGATGCTTCGGCGGCAATACGTTCAAAGATATCATTAACAAAGCTGTTCATGATACTCATAGCCTTTGAAGAAATTCCAGTATCAGGATGTACTTGCTTCAAAACTTTGTAAATGTAGATGGCATAACTTTCCTTACGCTTGCGTCTTCTAGTCTTGTCACCCTTTGTAATATTCTTCTGGGCTTTACCGGCCTTTTTTGTTGCTTTACCACTGGCTTTAGGAGGCATGCTTTCACTTTTTCACTTTTTAGATGTTTTCACTTCACAAACACTTTTAACACTGTTTACAATTTTTAAATATAAACGTCAAATGTGCGCTTTATATACCTTTTTTCTAACCACTCAGTTTTCTGTCTACCTATTTTGTTATCGTTTACACAATCATCCCCTGTATGCGCAGTTGCCATACAAAAAAAGTATAAATACTCAGTGTTGTGGCGAAAAACTTAAACAGTTTTGTGTATTCAGTGCTCTAGTGAAGTGTTTAAAGTGAATAATAAAAATAAAGAAATATGTCTGGTCGTGGTAAAGGTGGTAATGTTAAAAGCAAGGCAAAGTCTCGTTCAAATCGTGCTGGCTTGCAATTTCCCGTCGGCCGTATTCACCGTTTATTGCGTAAAGGCAATTACGCTGAACGTGTTGGTGCCGGCGCTCCAGTCTATTTAGCTGCAGTTATGGAATATTTGGCTGCTGAAGTCCTAGAATTGGCTGGTAATGCAGCTCGTGACAACAAAAAGACCAGAATTATTCCTCGTCATTTGCAATTGGCCATCCGTAATGATGAAGAATTGAACAAGCTGTTGTCTGGTGTCACCATTGCTCAAGGTGGTGTTTTGCCAAACATTCAAGCTGTACTTTTGCCCAAGAAAACAGAAAAGAAGGCTTAAGATAGTACTCGAAAAAAGAAGAAAAATACTGTATGACCATCATCGCATATCAATTGAAAATCAACAAACCGTCCTTTTCAGGACGACAAATTTATTTTTAAAAGAGAACATATTTTTGTTAACCAAACCCGAAATTTGTTATTTTTGCACAAATTTTTTTCTATTGTTGTGGATAAAAATAAGAAAAATGAAAGTTAAAATCAGCATTACAATATGGAATTTTTATTTCTGGTCATTCTTTCCCAGTCGATTTTAATCTAAGATGATTGGCATTTCTAAGAATAACTAAACATTGTTATTTTATACGAGTAAACGATGTGTTTCGTGTGTATGAATACGAAGGAATTCGTATACAAACGTACTTACGTAGATATGTAAATCAATCTGATTCCTTTACACTCAATATAGTATATATGTATATATATATATATTTTTCTTTTAAATTACTATATGTAGGTATATTAAACAGAAATATAAAGAGGAAATAGGTATCCCTGTATAAAAATTACTTTTTTATATTGCCTACTGGACTAATTGCTATAGGTATTTCTTTTTATTTAACTTGTTTAAAATAAAACAGCATAGGTACATTTTTTATTAATAATTATCTAAGCCAAAACTAAGCATTTTCCATAAAAAAAATATAAATTTTTATAAATAAAACACCGTTGGCTAAACACTCTTTCTTTGATACAGACAATCAAAGCAACAAAACAATGATCTTGTTGTTATTGTATTTTTCTACGAAGCCAGAATTTACTTCGTGTTTACATCGTCAAAGGAATTGGTACACATTTTGTTTTTGCATTAGTTGCCTACATACTTCTTTTATTTTTCAACGTTTTATTGTGTGTAAATTTGTTTGTGTTTCTTTACGATTGTACCTAGCAAGCTGGTTTTCATTTAGTTTATTAGTTATTTTGGCAGATTGGAAAAATTTGACTTTTAACTTGAGTTTTATTTCAAAATTTTAATATTTAATTTTATAAGGCGTTAAAGAATTTATAAAAAGAAAATTTTATAGAAATAATTAAAGTTAATTTTATTTTGAGTTACAAAAATACGTACATACCTATGTATGTATTTATTTATACAATTTTGTTCAATTATTTAATGAAAAATATGTATGTTTATGTTATTTTAAATTAAAATAAAGAAAAATTTATATACAGAATATTTTTGTATTTAAATACTTTTTTACAGCTACTGACACAATAACGTACCTATTTCAAAATGTCTCCCTTATTTTGAGTTTTTATTAAACATACATACATATATAGGTATGTATAGGTATGTCCATAAATTTAATTTTCTTAACAGCTGCTTAAAATTTCTTATCCATTTTAATTTTCACTTGAAAAAAAGACATTCGTTTTATACCTAATCATCCCTTTTACACAAACAAAATCCGTTTATTACGTTTACTCATTTAAACATTGGTATATTTATTGTTGTTATTATATATACATACATACATACATACATATATTCTTAATTGCAAATTCCCTGTATGTACCGAAGACTTAATATGTAACATTTTGTCCGCTTTATAGCATATGTTTTTGCTGTTCTTGTTAGAAACTTAAAAAATGTGAAGATTATTTCTATATTTAATGTAAATCAAGAAGAAGAAGAAAAGTGTACGAAACTATTTTTATTAACAAAAATATATAATTTGTTGTCTTTTAACAATTTCTGAACAAATGTGCATATAAATTTAACAACAAAATATACCTATTTAATGTACATAAGTACATTTAAGATATTTTATTTAAAAAAAAGGTAAAGAAAATTATAAATAATTGAAATTTAGCTCATAGAATAAATTCGAAAAATAAAAAATGTTTAAAATAATATAAAGTAACATTCGAAAGAAAATAATTCCCAGTTTCTATTTGTGAAAATTATAAATTTATTTTTAATTTTCTTAAATAACAAAAACATACTACGTGTATGAATAAAAATGATTTTCATACCACAATTAGTGCTTGAAGAAATAAAATGCATAAACAAAACCAAACCAAACTAATGAAATTGCGTAATTTTAAAACATAAAATAATTTAAAATTCTAAATAAAACCCAAATTTAGAAATTAACAACGAACTCTTTCAAAAATATCTTTAGTGCAATAATTATTTTTGGTATGGCAAAAAAATCGATCTACTAACTAACTTCGTATATTTACGAACAAAAATATTTTCTCGGGCAAACAAAATAAAATCTAAGAACAAATAGATCTGGTACCAAAAATTCAACATCTCTTTTTAAAACGGGTTTTGTGGTCCGCTTACTACTTTTATATTATCTAGAAATTTAATTAAAAAACCAAGGACCCGAAAAGTTCTTTTTTTTATTTTTTGTGCAAGTTAAAAAAATTCTACAGTTTACAGAAAATAAAAAATTTCTAAAATAGCATTGAAAAAAAGCCGTCGAAAAAAATAAATAAAATGAAGTTTTTAAAATAAAACGTTTTCTAAAAATCTAATTTGTCTGAAGACAAATTAAATATATTTAAGCATTGTCATAAAAATTTCATTCTTCAAAACAAATTTAAATAAAATTTATGAAGAGGTTTCTGAGAATACATACTACATTTTTTTAAAAATACGTGGAATATAATTTTCTAAAAAAAAAAACAAACGTTTTAAGAAATATTTTTCAACAAAAAAAGTTTTTAAACAATTTTATTTGTTTTTGTTTACAAAAAAAAAAGTTTTTGCTTCTTTTGAAACTAAAAAATTTCGTTTTCAAAGGAAGTTTTTCCTTTTTTCGTTTCTATTTAAACACAAAAACACAAAAAAATATTCCTTTATTCACACACAAAAATTTTTTATTTCAAAAATAAAATTTAGCTTTGTGTTTTCTGTTAGTAATTTCCGGTCCTTGCAAAAAACAAATGAAATTCAATTGAAATATACAAAAATAAAAAACTTTTGCATGACAAATACATAGTAGCTCTGGTATAAAAAATTTATATCCAGAAATGCACTATCTCTTTTTAAAAAACAATCAGCACTGGTACCAAAAGTATTATATATCAAAAATGCACTATCTCTTTTTAAAAAACAAACAGCACTGGTACCAAAAGTATTATACATATATCAAAAATGCACTATCTCTTTTTAAAACAGTTTTTGTGGTCCTGAAAAGGACCGATTTGTTCGTTTTATTGATTTATTTGATTATTGATCCGCAAATTAAAATGTAATAGAGTAATTAACCACCGAAACCGTACAATGTACGACCTTGTCTCTTCAAAGCATAAACAACATCCATAGCGGTAACAGTTTTCCTTTTGGCATGTTCAGTGTAGGTGACGGCATCACGAATAACATTTTCCAAAAATACCTTTAAAACACCACGAGTTTCTTCGTAAATCAAGCCAGAAATACGTTTTACACCACCACGACGAGCCAAACGTCTAATAGCTGGCTTAGTAATACCTTGGATATTATCACGTAATACTTTACGATGACGCTTAGCACCACCTTTTCCCAAGCCTTTGCCACCTTTACCACGACCAGTCATTTTAAATCACTTTAATTTTTATTTAACACAAACACTTCACAAATGTTCAACAAGAACTAATGAGATTTGCCCGAGAACCAACTCGTATTTATACAAATTTCAACTAAAATTCGAGAGAGAGCAAGAAATATATTACTGTACGTTTCTATCTGTGTGCGTTTTTTGGAAAACAACCACCACTGTACAATTAAACATACAAACCCATGTATTATGGCTTGGAAATGTTTCTATATAAGCCGATCACAGTCAGCGCAACGTTATTTGGGCGTGTGCTGCATGATTTTCTGCTGTCCTGTCCGAATATTGACGTTCGGCCTACTATCGGTCCCACTCGGATCTGTCAACGTTCGTCTTCTTTCATAGACATCTTTATGACGTCATCGGACATATATCTGGCACCGACATCTGCCACGGGTCTTAGGACGATGGATTTTGAATCTGATCATCAGGCAGTGGAGATCGTTTTCGAGAGTGGTGGGCTTCTGAGGGAGACGGGGACCTTGGGATTTGACTTTGAGCGTATGGACAGGGGTCGTTTTAATGGCATATTGTCACGGGTGCTTCCGGGCTTGGAACTCCCGGTTGACCGGAATGTTTCAAGGGTTGAAATAGACGATAGTATAAGGACGCTCACTGATACACTGAAGACGGCCATGGATGATTCTACCCCTAGGTTTCGGGCGAAAAGGAGGGGTCTTATCAAACTCCCTGATAATATCCTTGGCTTTATTGCGGAGAAGAAAAGGCTCCGAAGGACATTGTTTAGGACTCTCGATCCGGGCAGGATGGATATTCTTAAGGCTGATATTCGTAACTTGGACAGAATAATTCAGGGTGCGATTGCAGTATTTGAGGAGAGTTATTGGACCGACTATCTTGAGGGTATTCGTGTTGGCTGTAGGATGTTTCGTCAAGTGAAAAGATGTGCTGGCATCTTGAGAAGGGCTCCGATGCCTGACCTGATTACTTCTGGGGGAACACTTCATGCGGATGATCATGGTAAGGCAGGGGCCTTGGCAGACCGATATTGCGAGATCCACCGGGGGAATGGGGATCTGCGCATACCCTCCTTTGAGGATACTGTTGTTCGTAGGGTTTCGACTTTGGGTGGTCATACACCGTCTTTGTTTTTTGGTCGGGAGGTCTTGGCTGATGGCACCGCTACTGCTGTTGATGATCGACGCCCGGAATGGGATATTATTTCCCCTCGCGATGTGGGTTATGCATTAAGGGCTAGGGCGAACAAGAGGTCTAGCGGCTTAGACGGTATTCCGGATTTTGTCCTGAAGAGGACTGACTCGGTGACTTGGAGATTTTTGGCCATATTGTTTAACCATTGCCTTAATATTGGATATTTTCCGAGTGAGTGGAAGGTCGGACTTGTGGTTCCGATACTGAAGTCGCGAACGGACGCTTGTCGGGTGGGGAACTATCGGCCTATCTCGTTGCTGTCTTCTCTTGGGAAACTGCTCGAGTGGTTTATCTTGAACAGAGTGCGTGATAGGATGATGGAGGGCGGTATTCTGAAGGATAATCAGTTTGGTTTTCGGAGCGGACATTCAACGTCCCATGCTCTCATGGTTTTTGCGAATTATGTGGCCAGGGGCTTGAACGGCAGATGCCCAACCCTTACGGTGAGTCTGGACTTTTCTAAGGCCTTTGACACTGCTTGGCAGGAGGGCATTGTATATAAGATGATGGCCTTGGGATTTGACCGCAATGTGTGTAGAATGGTTGCGGATTTTCTGAAGGACCGCTCTTTTAGGGTGAGAGTTGGCAGTGAGGTTTCGGATGCTAGGCCGATAGCCGCAGGCGTACCACAGGGCTCTTTACTGGGTCCGGTGCTTTACAACATCTTCCTTTCTGATATTCCCCAGCCATCGGAGCGGGATCTGCTTTTAGTGTATGCGGATGACATACTGGTTGCTGCAAATGGCCCAAGGGCTAAAACCTTGGAAAGGAGAATGAACACCTATCTTGGAATTCTTAGTGAGTACTTCAGGAAGTGGGGGCTTAGGCTCAACGTTGATAAGACGGATGGTGTGTTGATAAAGGGTAGACGTGGTCGGCTTTATCCGAATTCGCGGTCCTTCATTCCGAACCTTGTGATTGACGGCAGGTCATTTTTATGCTCTGACAGGTTTAGGTACCTTGGCGTTATTTTTCACGAGAATTTCGAATTTTATAGGCACATAGACGGTATTCTGGCACGCGTCAAGGGTGTGTTTCATATGTACCTGGGATTGCTTGGCCGTAGGTTGGGACTGAGCGTTAGGGTCAGGCTTCTCGTGTACAGGCAGATTATCCGGCCTCTAATGGCCTATGCTTTCCCCGCTTGGTTTGGGATATCATCTCACCAAATGGAGAGAATTAGGGTATGGGAGAGGAGAGTTTTGGCCGCATGTTTGGGGCTTCGCCCGGCGGTTGGTGCTGACGGCATATTTCGTAGGCCCTCGTGTAGGTCGATATACAACGGGATTGATTTCCAGCGGGTAGACGGTTTTTTGGTTGAATCTGCTATACATTTTTTGGAGGGCTCAGCATCCTTGCGGAATGGATTGGTTGAGTGTTGTTTAAGTAGAGTTTCCGATCTTGAGACACTGCATAGAAACAGGTACTTCTCGCCTGTAGATCTCCTGACCCTTAGGGACGGGAATCTCTTGTATGGGGATGCAGGCCTCTTATTTTACCACAGAAGGATAAATACACTGGATTTGAATAATTTGGTGTATAATACCTCCCAGTAGTTCTGATGAATACTGTATGTTTATCATTTATTTTTTTTATTTTTTATTTTTATTTTTACCTTTTGTTTTTTATCTTTTTGTTTTTCTTTTATTATTTTAGTTTTAAGTATTACTTAGTTTTAATTTTAGTTTGTAAGTGAAATATGTGAATTGTTCCTTTTTTCTACCTTTTTCTGGAAATTTTAGCTTAGGATGAATAGTATTAGACATTAAATTTTGAGACTGAATTCGGAAATGCCGGAATTGTATTAGTTTTAAGGAGGGAATTAGTCTTAGGAACGTTGTATGCGTTAGGGAAATACTTTTATTAAATATTAGTTTTAAGAAACATTGTAAAAAGAAAATATGGTAAATAAATGAAATCTGAAATCTGAAATCTGCGCAACGTTATTATTTGTGTTCTAACAGTGTTCAGTGTGTGTTTTAATCTTAAATAAAAGAGGAAAAAAAAGTGACTAAGTGAAAAAATGGCTCGTACTAAGCAAACTGCCCGTAAGTCGACTGGTGGCAAAGCACCACGCAAACAATTGGCTACCAAGGCTGCTCGTAAAAGTGCCCCAGCTACTGGTGGTGTTAAGAAACCTCATCGTTTTCGTCCCGGTACTGTAGCTTTGCGTGAAATTCGCCGTTATCAAAAGAGTACTGAATTGTTAATTCGTAAATTGCCATTCCAACGTTTGGTTCGTGAAATTGCCCAAGATTTCAAGACAGATTTGCGTTTCCAGAGTTCGGCTGTTATGGCTCTTCAAGAAGCCAGTGAAGCTTATTTGGTTGGTCTATTCGAAGCTACAAATTTGTGTGCCATTCATGCTAAACGTGTGACCATTATGCCCAAAGATATCCAATTGGCCAGACGTATTCGTGGAGAACGTGCTTAATTAAATTGATGTGACGAAATAAATAAAAACTATAACAAATCGGTCCTTTTCAGGACCACAAATTCTTTTTCAAAAAGAGATATAATTATACACTTTCAAACAGAGGAATTTTCACTCGTAGAAATACGAGCTAAAATTAACAAACAAGACCAAAACTTAACTTGCAATAAAATAAGACAGACACAACGTTTTTTCTTTTTTTTTTTTTTTGTTTAGAGAAACACATTAAATAAGTAAAGGTACAAATAAACAAAACTTAACTTGCAATAAAAGGAGAACGGTTTTGTTTTAAGAAACACATTAAATTACTAAAGGTACATACATATTAAAATTGTGTTTTTATTAAAAATTTTATATAAAAATATTCATGGATATAACTAATTTTTAAATATGTATTCAAAGTAAAGAAACTCCTTTTACTTATGACATTGATTATTAAACCAATCTGGTTTTTTTCCTGAATTACTTTCAGAAAACAGACGTTCGAATTATGGTTAGATTTCATATTTTGTGTTTCTAAAATATTATCGTGAATTTTCAAAAGCCTACATTCAATATGTGGTTGGCATGTTTATACACATTTTATCTGTTAATAGAATTACCAAAATTTTGATAGTAAAAAAAAAACGCTGACGTAGATTTGATTTTTTCTTTGCAGACAAAAATGTTTAATTATTACAAATATCCTATTTTACAGTTTGTACCTGAATTTTATAAAAATTAAAAAAAAAATTCAACTTTTTGCAAATTTCAAAAATAAAATTTATTTTTTAACTAAAAATCAAACTTTAATAAAAAAAAAATAGTTTAATAAACAAGTGTTAACTCTTTTTAAAAATATTTTGTGGCCCTGAAAAGGGCCTTTTATAAGAATGTAAAAAAGAGGAATTCATGGGCGTTGAGTACATTTTTTTAGAAAATTTACTTGGAGCTGGTGTATTTGGTTACAGCCTTTGTACCTTCACTGACGGCATGTTTGGCCAATTCACCGGGCAAAAGTAGACGAACAGCAGTTTGAATTTCACGACTGGTTATGGTGGAACGTTTATTGTATTGAGCCAAACGAGATGCTTCGGCGGCAATACGTTCAAAGATATCATTAACAAAGCTGTTCATGATACTCATAGCCTTTGAAGAAATTCCAGTATCAGGATGTACTTGCTTCAAAACTTTGTAAATGTAGATGGCATAACTTTCCTTACGCTTGCGTCTTCTAGTCTTGTCACCCTTGGTAATATTCTTCTGGGCTTTACCGGCCTTTTTTGTTGCTTTACCACTGGCTTTAGGAGGCATGCTTTCACTTTTTCACTTTTTAGATGTTTTCACTTCACAAACACTTTTAACACTGTTTACAATTTTTAAATATAAACGTCAAATGTGCGCTTTATATACCTTTTTTCTAACCACTCAGTTTTCTGTCTACCTATTTTGTTATCGTTTACACAATCATCCCCTGTATGCGCAGTTGCCATTCAAAAAAAGTATAAATACTCAGTGTTGTGGCGAAAAACTTAAAGATTGATTAGAACACATTCAATATTAAAAGTTAAGTGTTAATGAAGTGAAAACATCTAAATACGGATGAAAAAAGTGCTTTATATACAGAAAAAGGAAAGTGTTTAATAAAATAACATAATAATTGTTAAAATAAAAACTTGTAACTTGTGGTCCTATGGAATAATGAGATTCGCATAGGAGGCAATAAATAAAATAAAGTGATAGGACACTGAAAATTATTGAAAATTATATAGTAACTTGGCACTAAAGTGATAAAAATTACTTTTTTGAGTGTCAAATTTAAAATTTGTAAAACTTTGGGTAAAGAAAAAAGACTTTTCGCCTATATGGCACCAAAATTTTAATGAAAAAATCATCTAGTATGGATGATGAAGAGGGAATGAATTCCAAAAGTAAAAAATTGAAAAAAACGACTGAAGTAGACGTTTTAAATGAAAAATTGAATGCGGTTCTGAGGAAAAATGAAGAACTCTTACAGACCATTAATAAATATGATCAAAAGATTCAATATTTGATGAGTGAAAATGATTCCTTGAAAAGCAAGCTAGAAGGATTCATTTCAATGCAAAAGGTGATGATACATAATGAAGAATGCTTAGATACAAGTGAAGATGATGATGATATGGAAGCCGGAGCCTGTGCGATGAAGCCGGCGGAAGAACCAAATACCAGCCAATGTGTCGAGGCAGAGGTTAAAGCAAAAGTGAAGAAAACTACTCTTAAAGCCTCAAGAGTTAGTGCTAAGAAATCGAAGACCAAGGAGACGTCGACTAAGGATTCAACTGAAGGTGTGAAGAATTCAACTGAAGGTGTGAACGCGAAGCATAGCAGTAAGTCTGTACCAATTATAACCACATATGGTGTTAATGTTAAAGATTTTATTGTTGTAATTAATGAAAAGTTAGGACACTCTAATTATAATATTAGGGTCTTGGGTAAAACCGTTGCTAACATAGGGGTCTGCACCCTTGATGATTTTGATAAGGTCAGAAGAACGCTTGAGGATTTAAAGGTGCACTTTTACACCTACACTCCTAAGGGTTTGCGTCCTTTTTCAGTAGTGGTAGAGGGACTTCCCGGCTCTTTTGAGTCCGGAGAGGTTTTGGAGTATTTGAATGGTCTCCAGATGAACATCAGGATTCTGAGTCTTACTAGACTGGGGGATAGTAGTTGGTTATTGAAGATGTCTAGGGACTCGGATATTAGGAAGTTCTATGAGGTCCGCTATATTTTGCATTGCCGCGTGAATATGAGGAAATATTTTCGAAAGGGTGTTACTCAGTGCTACAAGTGTCAAAGGTTTGGCCATGTGGCTATTAACTGTAATATGCCGTATAGATGTGTGAAGTGTGCTGGATCTCATGGTCCTGGGAATTGTGTTATCCCGCGTAAGGGGGAGAATACACAGGAGACGGTGATGACTGATCCTGTTACTGGTCAGGTGAATAGAGTGGTTGGTATGCCGGTGAGATGTGCCAACTGTGAGGCTGTTGGGCATGCTGCCAGTTCAAGGGATTGTCCGCGTAGGGTCGATCTTATTCGTAGAAGGGAGGCGAAGAGGGTAACGGTCGGCGGCTCTCGTCCGCGGCCGATATCGGATGGAGGTAAGGTTAAAGCGGGAGTTTCTTATGCTGCAGTGGCTGGAACGGCGGCAGGGGGCAATATGGCTGGCACGTTACGTGATGCTGGACCTAGGGATTGTGGTTCTGGTGTTTCTTTGGGCGATGCTATGGCTCAGTATGGGACGATTGATAGGGACTGTGAGCGTTTCTTTGGAGGTGGTTTACTGAGGTGTTTGGGGAAGATTGGCGGATTTGCCAGACAGTACGGGAATTTGAATAGTGACGAGCAGAAGTCTCGTGCCCTACTGGGGATGTTAATTTCGTTAGGACATAATGGCTAGGACGACTAAATGTATTTTTGTGAATGCGAATTCTATTGTTTCGAGGCATCGGAGGCATTATTTGAATTTGTTTTTGTTGAGACATAAACCGGATGTGTTTTTAATGGCTGAGCATTTTTTGAATCCTCGCCATAGACTTGATGTAAAGGGGTATACAATTTATAGACGGGATAGGCAGGGTGGCCGCGGGGGTGGTACTGCCATTTTTATAAGGGACACCATTTATTCTGAGGAGGTTGTTCTCGATACCGGGGGTATAGAGAATACTGCTGTCAGGGTAAGGGGAATTAATGGCGATCTTGTCACATTTGTTTCGATGTATCTTCGACCGGGTACGACTCTTGCGGCGTCGTTTTTCGATTCTGTGCGTAATCTTGCTGGGAATGGTAGCGTGGTCATTGGTGCGGATCTGAACGCTAGGCATCCTTACTGGGGAGACCAGTATACCAATAGGAGTGGCAGTAACCTCTATGAGTTTTTATTAGGCTGCCCTGATCTGGACATTCATTTGACTGATGGGCCAACGAGGATCAATGCGGTTTTGTCGTCATATATAGACGTCTTTATTACATCTGTTGATGTGGCTACGGCGGCGGGTGGGAGACTTCGCACTCTTGACTACGAGTCCGATCATAGGGCTGTTGAGATGGTTTTTGACACATGTGAATACGTGGATCGTGAGCGTTCTCCCAGGTACGATTATGATCGTATGAACGTTGGGAGGTTCAGGGATACCTTGGCAAGGGACCTTAGCGAGTGTGAACTACCGATTAATCGGAATGTGACGGAACGTGACATCGATTGTTGTATCGAATCGATGAATGGTGCGTTTCTTAACGCCATTGACCGATCTGTCCCAAAATTGCCAGCGGGTGGTAGGGGCATGAGAAAACTACCGCCAAATATACTGGGCTTTATAGCACAGAAAAAGAGACTCCGGCGAACGCTGCATGGCTGTGCGGACCCTGGACGACATGGTGTTCTTAGGGCCGAGATAAGGAACATGGACAGGATAATACAGGGTGCTATTGCTGTCTTCGAAAGGGACTATTGGGCGGAATATCTGGCGGGTATACGTCTGAATAATAGGACATATAGGTGTGTGAAATCTGCGGCAGGTTTAAACGTACGCCCTACTGTTGGGAGCTTAAATGTTCCTGGCACTGGGCTGGTATCCGATGACATTGGAAAGGCGAATTTGCTGGCGCAAACCTTTTTCCGGGGGCATCAGGCGGCTCAGGATGGGATGTCTACTCCGGTTGTGGCTATGGTGAGGGATACGGTCTCTTCATTGGATAGGACGACACCGCTGACCGAGTTTGGGCTGTCAATGACAGCAGACGGGAGAACTGTTGGCGGTACTGCTGTACACCCCTTTGTTGATGCGGCTATGGTTGGGATGGCAATAAGGGCAAGATCGAACAAAAGATCGAGCGGGGTTGATAAGGTACCTGATTTTGTGCTGAGAAGGACGCATACTGCGGCGTGGGAATTTCTCTCGACGTTGATAAACCATTGCCTGAACTTGGGATATTTTCCGAGGGCTTGGAGAGAGGCTTTGGTTGTTCCTATTCTGAAGCCGGGGTCTAGCCCGGAACAGAGTGGGAGCTACAGGCCAATTTCCCTGCTCTCGACGTTTGGTAAATTGCTCGAGTATTTTCTTTTACTCAGGATGAATGATAGGATTCTGGATGAGGGAATTCTTAGGGAATTTCAGTTTGGCTTCAGAAGGGGCCTTTCTACTTCTCATGCTTTGATGGTATTCTCGGACTACGTGGCTAGGGGACTGGGGAATAGATGCCCCACGATGGCTGTGAGCTTGGACTTTGCCCGGGCTTTTGACACTGTCTGGCACGATGGCGTGGTTTATAAGCTGATGACCTTGGGATTTGATGCGGGCATTTGTCGGATGGTCGATGGCTTTTTGAGGGATCGATCTTACAGGGTGAGGGTTAATGACACTCTGTCTGACACCGGAATTGCTTCCGCAGGAGTGCCGCAGGGCTCACTCCTGGGACCGGTTCTGTTTAATGTATTTGTAGCGGACATTCCTCAACCACCCGAGGGCATTCTTCTCTTGGTATATGCTGACGATATGTTGATTGCTTCTTCTGGTCCCAGAGCCAGGAATATAAATGGCAGGCTTAATGCGTACTTGGATACCCTTGGTCGGTATTTTAGGGATTGGAGACTTAATTTGAATATTGGGAAGACTGTTTCCATGATGATTAAGGGTAGACGTAAGTTTATATATCCCAACTGTAGGTCGTATATTCCGAGTTTGAGTATAGGCGGGCAGCTGATTAGTGTGTCTGATAGGATGAAGTATCTTGGGGTAACTTTTCATGAGAATTTTGAGTACTACCGTCATATTGACCGTGTATTGGCTAAGGCGAAGCGGATATACTCTGCGTATCAGTGCGTGCTTAGACGTAGGCGTGGTCTTAGCGAGCGTATACGTCTGTTGCTTTACCGACAGGTGATTCGTCCTATGGTCTCCTATGCCTTTCCATCTTGGTTTGGGATTTCTTCCGCACAGATGGAGAGGCTTAGGAGATGGGAGCGGTCAGTTCTGACAGCTTGTCTTGGTATGAGGCCAGAAGTGGGTGTGGATGGGATATGGCGGAGGCCTTCTTCTGTCAGGGTGTATAGGAGGATCGATTTTGGGAGGATTGATGGTTTTATGGTAGATTCGGCCTTTCGGTTTCTGGAGAATGCGCGTACGTTGGATAATCGGCTGGTGGCGAAATGTTTTGAGGAGATTAGAAATCTGGAGACCATTCAGAATTTAAGATACCTGTCCCCTGTGGACCTTTTGACTCTTAGGGAAGCGGGTCTTCTTTACGAGGGTGCAGATCTTCTATTTTACCATAGAAGAATTTATACTCTTGATCTGTATAATACTGTGTATAATACTGCGCAGTAGAATAATGTATGTCCTTTTGTAAATATCTTTTGTAAATAACTTCTGTAATTAGTATTAGGTCTTAATTTTAGGTAGCTTTAGGTTGGATTTTTTATTTATTTTTTATTATTTATTTATTATTTTAGTTTCTTATTTTTTAGCTTGTAAGTATCTTTGATATAGAGTGTCCTCTTTTAATCCCTTTTTTGAGGAAAAAATGTAATGTTATGGAAAAGTAGTGTGTATTAGTGACTCGGATCATCCGAAATTTAAAGATTTTTTATTTTTGAAGTCCTTGGAAAATCAATTAGATGTAAGGAAAATGTAATATATTTTAAGTTTAGATATTAAGCATATTTAAACTTTGTAAGAAAAGAAATTTTGGGAAAATAAAACTTGAACTTGAGCGAAAAACTTAAACAGTTTTGTGTATTCAGTGCTCTAGTGAAGTGTTTTAAGTGAATAATAAAAATAAAGAAATATGTCTGGTCGTGGTAAAGGTGGTAAAGTTAAAAGCAAGGCAAAGTCTCGTTCAAATCGTGCTGGCTTGCAATTTCCCGTCGGCCGTATTCACCGTTTATTGCGTAAAGGCAATTACGCTGAACGTGTTGGTGCCGGCGCTCCAGTCTATTTAGCTGCAGTTATGGAATATTTGGCTGCTGAAGTTCTAGAATTGGCTGGTAATGCAGCTCGTGACAACAAAAAGACCAGAATTATTCCTCGTCATTTGCAATTGGCCATCCGTAATGATGAAGAATTGAACAAGCTGTTGTCTGGTGTCACCATTGCTCAAGGTGGTGTTTTACCAAACATTCAAGCTGTACTTTTGCCCAAGAAAACAGAAAAGAAGGCTTAAGATATTACTCGAAAAAAGAAGAAAAATACTGTATGACCATCATCGCATATCAATTGAAAATCAACAAACCGTCCTTTTCAGGACGACAAATTTTTTTTTAAAAGAGAACATATTTTTGTTAACCAAACCCGAAATTTGTTATTTTTGTTGCTACAAAATATTGAATTTTTGCACAAATTTTTTTCTATTGTTGTGGATGAAAATAAGAAAAATATGAAAGTTAAAATCAGCATTACAATATGGAATTTTTATTGGTCATTCTTTCACAGTCGATTTTAATCTAAGATGATTGGCATTTCTAAGAATAACTAAACATTGTTATTTTATACGAGTAAACGATGCGTTTCGTGTGTATGAATACGAAGGAATTCGTATACAAACGTACTTACGTAGATATGTAAATCAATCTGATTCCTTTACACTCAATATAGTATATATGTATATATATATATTTTTTTCTTTTAAATTACTATATGTAGGTATATTAAACAGAAATATAAAGAGGAAATAGGTATCCCTGTATAAAAATTACTTTTTTATATTGCCTACTGGACTAATTGCTATAGGTATTTCTTTTTATTTAACTTGTTTAAAATAAAACAGCATAGGTACATTTTTTATTAATAATTATCTAAGCCAAAACTAAGCATTTTCCATAAAAAAAATATAAATTTGTATAAATAAAACACCGTTGGCTAAACACTCTTTCTTTGATACAGACAATCAAAGCAACAAGACAATGATCTTGTTGTTATTGTATTTTTCTACGAAGCCAGAATTTACTTCGTGTTTACATCGTCTAAGGAATTGGTATGTATGCACATTTTGTTTTTGCATTAGTTGCCTACATACTTCTTTTATTTTTCAACGTTTTATTGTGTGTAAATTTGTTTGTGTTTCTTTACGATTGTACCTAGCAAGCTGGTTTTCATTTAGTTTATTAGTTATTTTGGCAGATTGGAAAAATTTGACTTTTAACTTGAGTTTTATTTCAAAATTTTAATATTTAATTTTATAAGGCGTTAAAGAATTTATAAAAAGAAAATTTTATAGAAATAATTAAAGTTAATTTTATTTTGAGTTACAAAAATACGTACATACCTATGTATGTATTTATTTATACAATTTTGTTCAATTATTTAATGAAAAATATGTATGTTTATGTTATTTTAAATTAAAATAAAGAAAAATTTATATACAGAATATTTTTGTATTTAAATACTTTTTTACAGCTACTGACACAATAACGTACCTATTTCAAAATGTCTCCCTTATTTTGAGTTTTTATTAAACATACATACATATATAGGTATGCATAGGTATGTCCGTAAATTTAATTTTCTTAACAGCTGCTTAAAATTTCTTATCCATTTTAATTTTCACTTGAAAAAAAGACATTCGTTTTATACCTAATCATCCCTTTTACACAAACAAAATCCGTTTATTACGTTTACTCATTTAAACATTGGTATATTTATTGTTGTTATTATATATACATACATACATATATTCTTAATTGCAAATTCCCTGTATGTACCGAAGACTTAATATGTAACATTTTGTCCGCTTTATAGCATATGTTTTTGCTGTTCTTGTTAGAAACTTAAAAAATGTGAAGATTATTTCTATATTTAATGTAAATCAAGAAGAAGAAAAACTAATTATGTAGAAGTAATAAAATGTTTATGTAATTTATTTATAAACTTTATAGCATAGCATTCAATAAAAAGTGTACGAAACTATTTTTATTAACAAAAATATATAATTTGTTGTCTTTTAACAATTTCTGAACAAATGTGCATATAAATTTAACAACAAAATATACCTATTTAATGTACATAAGTACATTTAAGATATTTTATTTAAAAAAAAGGTAAAGAAAATTATAAATAATTGAAATTTAGCTCATAGAATAAATTCGAAAAATAAAAAAATGTTTAAAATAATATAAAGTAACATTCGAAAGAAAATAATTCCCAGTTTCTATTTGCGAAAATTATAAATTTATTTTTAATTTTCTTAAATAACAAAAACATACTACGTGTATGAATAAAAATGATTTTCATACCACAATTAGTGCTTGAAGGAATAAAATGCATAAACAAAACCAAACCAAACTAATGAAATTGCGTAATTTTAAAACATAAAATAATTTAAAATTCTAAATAAAACCCAAATTTAGAAATTAACAACGAACTCTTTCAAAAATATCTTTAGTGCAATAATTATTTTTGGTATGGCAAAAAAATCGATCTACTAACTAACTTCGTATATTTACGAACAAAAATATTTTCTCGGGCAAACAAAATAAAATCTAAGAACAAATAGATCTGGTACCAAAAATTCAACATCTCTTTTTAAAACGGGTTTTGTGGTCCGCTTACTACTTTTATATTATCTAGAAATTTAATTAAAAAACCAAGGACCCGAAAAGTTCTTTTTTTATTTTGTTTCTAAAAAAATATTTATTGTGCAAGTTAAAAAAATTCTACAGTTTACAGAAAATAAAAAATTTCTAAAATAGCATTGAAAAAAAGCCGTCGAAAAAAATAAATAAAATGAAGTTTTTAAAATAAAACGTTTTCTAAAAAACTTTTGTACCTATAAAAAAATTCAATTTAAAAAACTTCTGAAGATGTTTAAGTGCAAATGTCGATTAGTGCTTTATGCAAATATTGTAAAGTGTAAAATGAGAGTAGTTTAAGAAAAGCTTTTATTTGTAACTTGTAGCTTTGATTTGTAACCTTTGACACCTTCTTGTAACTACAAAACATACAAAATTGTCAAGGTTTAGTTCTCAACAGTACGCTCAAGTAAAAGGTTAGTATAACCGACAATAAAGATACCTATATTTTTACCCCATTTAACCCCCCGTCTTTTTCTTCCATTGTTATCTGGCCGGATCCTTTTTCGCTTTACACCCCATCATTTTTTGGTCCAATCGACCCGGATAAAAGAAGTGAAACCAATCATAAGAGAAAAGCCAAATATTGGAGGAAAAACATAAAGTTTTAAAACGACCCCCCAGGATCTACAAGCAAATCTCGTGGATCAAATACCAAATAAACCCCCCGAAAATACCCAGATATTTTATATCAACAACCTTCAGCTCATCGGTAATATAATCAGCAGCAAAAAGTAAGTTTTTAATAACTTTAAATTCCTACAAAATAAATTAACATTTCAAAATATAAAAAAGAAGAAATTTTAAAACAACAAAAATAGTGCATTCACATTGAAAATAATAAAAAATTATAACAACAATAACAGTGCAAAGCAAATAAAGCTACATATGAAAAATATATGTAAGTAAAAAAAAAAACACAGTTAATTTTGTGTAAAATAAAAATTCCCTTGCTAATAAGGAACGAAATCCACATCTCAAAACCATTCATTTATTGAGTGCAAAATAACTTTAAATATCGGTGAGTGTAAGATAAGAAAAAAGCAACATAAGCTGAACATTTACAAGTGATCAAACCGAGCATAAAGCTTTAAAATAAATCTTTGTTTCGTTAACAACCTACAACTGTAAGGTTGGATCAAACAAAATTAATTTTTGGTTACAGCAAACCACTCAACATCAAACCCCAACCAACATCCAACCCCACGCAACTTGAGATACAAATAAACACAACAAGTGTGATCAAAGAGCTTTTAACTCACAACTGAAAATTTAATGTAAACAAACGAAAACAAAAAATAAAGGAAAAAAAAGCGAATAACAACAGTTGTACATTTGTTTATGTGTATCTTGGAATCCTTGAGTTTGATTTTGTATCTACAAGCCGTGATTTATTTTGTTTTCATTTAATTTACACCGTTTCTATTTAAAGTTATTTTTAACCGAATATAAATTAAATAAATAAAACTTAATTTTGAAAATAAAGCTCAATGCAATAAATACCAATTTTTACAACAACTCAATATAATTTTTTGAGCCAATATTCACATTCGAATTACATATTTAAATTTCAATTAAAATTAAACTGTTAATCACTACCTATACCGGATATTTGCTTTGCACATTTCTCAAATAAAAATATCTTAAACTATAAAATAAAATTATAAGTATTTTTTTTAAATAAATTTATAAACTAAATAAATACGTTCATACATACGTAAATTTTTACTGCTCGAGTTGTAACTGTGTCTTGAGGATAGTAAGCTGAAAGTTTTATTCAATATTTGTTACCATCGATCATTAAATTTGCAATTTTACCGACTCGTAAAGGAAAATTTAATCGATTCGTAAGAGTGTCACTATAAAAAGGCCCTTATATTTGTCCTTAAATTTTAAATTTGTTATTCAACTATATTTTAAAATAATTCAGAGCATTATGTCAAGACTTGACTCATTTATTCGCGCCTCAGATCGCGTAGTAGAGTTCCAATCTTACTTTGAATCACTTCCCTCTGACGCTCACTCGGTACATACCTTAGAAATACATAAGGATGAAATTGTTCGCCTTTGGTCAGATTTTAGGTCATGTTACGATGATATTCTTAATAAATTTCATGAGTTAGAAAAGGACGTTGAACTGGAGACGCTAAAATCGCGTTTTTACTCAACTTTCGAAGCCCATGTTAAAGTTTTATCGAAGTCAAATGAACTTTTAGATGCCCTTTGTCAGAAGGCTAGTCAAAATACTCCCTCAAACCCCAATTCTACCCCACAAATTAATTCTACGAATCATATTTCATTACCACCCTGTGACACTGAAATATTTTGTGGAGACTATCAGTCATGGCCAACATTTCGTGACATGTTCACGGCCTTATACCGAAACAGCACACGATTATCTCCGGTTGAGAAAATGTGTCATCTTTTAAAAAAGACACAGGGGGAGGCTCGCGAATTACTCAGGACATGTCCTATCACCAATGATGGGTTTGAAATGGCATGGCAAAATCTCGTAAATCGATACGAAAACAAACGTATATTAATTAACGCACAACTGAAGATTCTTTTTAACCTATCCCCAATTTCTAAAGAAACCGGTAGTAATATAAGGCGTATTCAACGTACCATTAATGATTGTGTCACTAACCTCACACTGCTTCAAATTGATACTGTAAATTGGGACACTATATTTGTTTATATTTGTTCTACGTGTCTACCCGAAATCACCCTTAGCCTGTGGGAGCAATCCCTGCCAAATAGCACTGATCTGCCAACGTGGAAACAAATGGACAGTTTTTTGACTTCAAGATGCCAAACCCTAGAGTCGGTGGCTGATATTCGAACTACTTTAGTCAATTCTAATTCCTCGTACAATAATAAAAAGCCTAATTCGTCGGACCCAAAGAAACTTAAAAGCTACCGCACCAGTACTAGCCATCCTAACGATAACCCCGGGAAATGTACTCTTTGTCCGAATACTCACCCGCTTAGATTATGCCCTACATTTCTTGGTTTACCCGTGGCGGAACGGTTTTCAATCGTTAAAAAACAAAAGCGTTGCACAAATTGTTTGGGAATCTCTCATGAATTCAAAAACTGTAAAAGTCAATATGTGTGTCATATATGCAAACAAAAACACCACTCCTTGCTTCATAAAACCGAAACGGTTTCAAATATAGCTGAGTCACAACCAGTTCCTCGTAATGTAGCCCCAGCTCTTAATAAAAATGAGAATAATTCTCACAATATAAACCCCCCTCAGACTTCAAGTTTGAACTTAAACCCCAGCACTTCTGCTCAAGCGGCTATACAAATGCGGCAATCGTACTCTACTCAATTACAGTCCACTTCGAATTCTACAGTTTTACTTGGAACTGCCCTTGTCGACATTTATTCGAATGATTTGAAAGTTACGGTGCGGGCTCTAATCGATTCTGCATCGGAAGCTACCTTTATATCTAAAAGGCTACAAGGTAAACTTTCATTGGAATCCCGATCTTCACAGACACAAATTCATGGCTTAAATGAGGCTCTGACGGCTATATCGACTCAGAGGTGCTATATTCAAATCGGTTCTCCTATCGACAGCTCTTTTGAAACGCATGCAGATGCGTTTGTGGTGAAAAAACTAACCGGACACCTTCCATACTATCCTTTATCGGCGCTTAAGATTGGCGAATTTGCAGATTTGCAAATGGCAGACACACATCTTCATAAATGTTCTGAAATTGATATACTACTCGGTGGTGATTTATACCCAAAAATTATTAGAAATGGTATGCGTTGGAACCATAGCCAGGCATTAGTAGCACAACAGACAGTCTTCGGATGGATTGTTACAGGTCGAATCAGTGAGCGAACCTGTGTAGAATCTGTCTCGTCCTTTTATAATGAAATAGCCCTAAATCAACAATTGCAAAAATTTTGGGAACTTGAAGAAGTGTCAAAAAAGCCTCGGTTATCTGAAGAAGATAGTTATTGTGAAAGATTTTATAAGTCCACAACATATCGTTTAGAGAATGGACGTTTTGTAGTCTCCTTGCCATTTCGTTTGGAATATCCAGAGAACTTGAATATCGGTTTTTCCCGTCATATCGCCTTAGCGCAGTTTCTTAGAAACGAATCAAAATTAATTAAAAATCCCCCATTAAAATCTGAATATGATCACGTGATTTCTGAATATGCGGTCTTAAAACAAATGACAGCTGTCATCCCATCTGATACCAACAACACATATTACTTACCCCATCATGCGGTTTTAAAACCAGACAGTACTACCACGAAACTACGTGTAGTTTTTAATGCGTCTAGCCCTTCATCAAATGGAAATAGTCTCAACGATCTGCTTTACCCCGGTCCAATTTTACAATCTGATTTGACTATACTTATTTTACGTTGGAGACTTTTCAGATACGTTTTCAATGCTGACATTGAAAAGATGTATCGTCAGATAAGCGTTAATCCGAACCATACCCCATTTCAAAGAATAATTTTTCGAGATTCACCTCAAAATAACCCCCAAGACTTTGAGTTAAATACAGTCACTTTTGGTGTTAACTGTGCCCCCTATTTGGCGATCAGAACGCTTCTCGAATTAGCTCGCATTTCTGAGAAAACTAACCCTGTTGCGTCTGAAATTCTACGTAACAATATGTATGTAGATGATGTTTTAGCCGGCGCTCATACAATTTCTTCCGCTGTAAGCGCTAGAGATGAACTAACCAAAGTTCTTCATTCGGCTGGATTTTTTCTGCGTAAGTGGACGGCTAACAACGAACATCTGCTGAAAGGTATTTCCCCCGATCATCTATTAGATGCTGAATTTTTAAAGCTATCAGACTCTTGTACCACTAAAACCTTAGGTTTACGCTGGAATGCTGGAAGTGACTATTTTTACTTTCGTTTAAAAGATTACCCCGATCGAAATGCAATTACAAAAAGATCTGTTTTATCTCAAATAGCAAAACTTTTTGACCCTGCCGGCTGGCTTTCCCCCAAAATTATCGTTGCCAAAATCATAATGCAACAAATCTGGAAAGATGAAACAAATTGGGATGAAGATCTTAAGCCATCAACCCTTCTACAGTGGCGGGCGTTTTTAGATGACTACGCAAACATAGAAACAATAAAAATTCCTCGATTTGTGGACTTTGACCCATCCTACTCAATCCAATTACACGGCTTTTGTGACGCATCCGAGAAAGCTTACGCCGCCACATTATATATACGTACAGAGTTTCAAAATTGTGTATCATCTCATCTGCTGGTGGCGAAAACTAAAGTAGCCCCAGTTAAATTTGTGTCACTGCCTAGAAAAGAACTCTGCGGAGCGGAACTCATGGCTACGATGATCGAATTTATTCAGTCTCAACTAAATTTTCGAAGCTACAAATTATTTTTATGGACTGATTCAACCATAGTTTTAGCCTGGCTGCAAAAACCCCCGAACAGGTGGAAAACCTTTGTCGAAAACAGAGTCTCTTCAATAATCGATAAAGTTGGAAGTCAATCTTGGTCTCATGTTGACTCTAAAAATAATCCCGCTGATCTAGCATCCCGTGGACTCACGATAACCCAACTTGCAACAAATGATTTGTGGTGGCATGGACCTCAATGGCTCCGATTGCCTCAGAATGAATGGCCTAAAAATGCATTAAATTTTTCTACTGAAGAAGAAGCAAAGCCTGTTCGCACCCACGTTATTCACTTTGAAAACTCTGATATATTAAAGGATTTCTCAGATTTCCCCAGAGCCATGCGAATCGTCTGTCGAATTTTTCGTTTTTATTACCGGTGCCACAGGACTTTGCGTAATAAGTTGGTAACTACCCCGGACTTAACTAAAACTGAGTTGGATCATGCAAGATCGCGCTTAGTAATTTCCTGTCAAAAATTGTACTTTCATCCTGAATATGAGTTACTGTCCAAAGGTTCAGAAATCTCACGAAAAAGTCATTTATTGACTTTTAACCCATTTTTGGACTCTACTGGCACTATGAGGATAAACGGCCGACTTTCTAATTCGCCAATGTTAACCTATAACGAAAGGTTTCCGATTTTATTGCCTTATCGTGGCTGCTATACCAGACTGTTTCTAGACTACCTACATAGATTCTCACTTCACGGTCAGAATGCTCTGCTTTACAGATTAATGCGTCTTCATTATTACGTCCCCAAGCTTAAAGTCCTAATAAAAAGTATTGTATCGCAGTGTCGGATTTGCGTAATACAAAAGCGAAAAAAAAGTGAGCAAATGATGGCCCCGTTACCCCCCGAGAGGACTACGCTTTCACGTCCGTTTACAAATACTGGTGTTGATTTCGCAGGTCCTTTCGATATTAAGACATATGCTGGTCGCGGTTGCAGGGTCACCAAGGGTTACGTGTTGGTATTTGTATGCTTTGCGACCAAGGCAATACATCTTGAGGCCACAAGTGAGATATCAACTGAAGCCTTCCTAGCTGCGTTTGCACGTTTTTTCTCTCGTCGTGGGTCTCCAAATGCTATGTACTCCGATAATGGTACTGCATTTGTGGGCGCTGCCCGTTTATTGGACGGTGATAAATCACAGTTTTTAACACTTGTTCGGCGAAAATTGCTCAATCAACACAGTTTTACCCTTTTGGAATGGCATTTTATCCCACCTGGTGCTCCACACATGGGAGGTCTCTGGGAAGCTGGCGTGAAAAGCTTCAAGACTCACCTTAAAAGAATTTCTCATTGTCAGAGCTTCACATATGAAGAATTTTCCACTATGCTAGCTCGAGTCGAAGCATGTTTAAATTCCAGACCTTTGAGCCCAATGAGCGAAAATCCATCAGACATTTGTGCACTCACCCCAGGACATTTCTTGATTGGGAGTCCACTGTTATCACCCCCAGAGCCTGATCTTACAAGCCATTCGTTGAGTTATGTAAGTCGTTGGCAAAAATTAAAGGTATTACATCACCATTTTGCTCAAAGGTGGAAAGAGGAATATCTCAAGGAGCTCCATAAACGCATTAAATGGAAATACCCCCAGCGTGATTACGCTATGGGTGACTTAGTCATTATTCGACAAGAAAATCTACCCCCAAATCAATGGCGGCTTGGCCGTATTGAAAAAGTTATTCGTGGTAACGATAGCAGAGTTAGAGTCGCTGAAATACGAACAGCCACTGGCATCGTTACTCGGCCTATAGTTAAACTCGTACTACTTCCCAACCCTGAACAACAATAACAATTCCTTTTTTTTTATCTATTTATAGTAACACAATGCCACGTCTCAACCGAAGAAGTCTTTCGCCGTTAGAAGAAGAAACTCGCAACCGTCGTCGTCATTATCCTAACCATCACACCAGTTCTGCAGATTGCCGTTTATGTCGTAAAGATCATGCACTAAGAAAATGCCTTAAATTCAAAAAGATGAATGTCTCGGAAAAACTAAAGGTTGTCCGACGCTATCGGTATTGTGAAAATTGCCTGGCACATTCTCATGTTGTAAACCACTGCCGAAATACTGATCGTTGCCGACAATGTGGAGGCAGGCATCACACCCTTTTGCATCGGCATGAACGTCTTTGTAACCCAAAACCTCCGTCTAGTAGGACGCCGAGTAAGTCAAACTTAAACTTACGGACTATTACCCTATTGCCCACAGTGATTGTAAAAATGGAGTTAGGAGATGAATGGGGCAATGTCAGAGGCTTACTTAACGCTTGTACTGAACAGAGCTCCATCGCAAAATTTTTGGTCGATCGATACAAGTTGACTGTGGAGACTATTGGCTCTGAGGACTGGTGTAAAATTAAAATTCGTCCCCGGTTCGATGAAGCACCTATATTAAGCCTTACAGTAAAAGTTGATAGCTCACTACCACGTAAACAACCCACCGCACACATTGACGACAGAGTTTCCGAGTTATACAAAAATCTTCACCTCGCAGATCCACATTTTTATAAGCATGAAGACATCAACATAGTGTTAGGCGCTGACATATACCCTCGGATTATTAAATCAGCCATTCAACCACAGTCGATTGGGTCTCCTATGGCGCAAGATACCGTTTTGGGCTGGATTATTATCGGCAGGCTTGGCGTTTAACCCGGTTTCTTACTTTTGTCATTCTACTGTTTGCTATCTTATTTAAAATTACTGTATTATATTATGAATTATCCTTTGTACTTTTTAAAAAAAATCTTGTTTAAAATTGCCTAATATTATTTGCTTATGAATTTGTAAATTTCACTATTAAACACCATTAAAAGAATTGAATTACTTAGTAACTAAAACTTATCTATTCTCGGTTCCATTCAATTGCATCTTAGCAAGGGGGCCGGGATGTTTAAGTGCAAATGTCGATTAGTGCTTTATGCAAATATTGTAAAGTGTAAAATGAGAGTAGTTTAAGAAAAGCTTTTATTTGTAACTTGTAGCTTTGATTTGTAACCTTTGACACCTTCTTGTAACTACAAAACATACAAAATTGTCAAGGTTTAGTTCTCAACAGTACGCTCAAGTAAAAGGTTAGTATAACCGACAATAAAGATACCTATATTTTTACCCCATTTAACCCCCCGTCTTTTTCTTCCATTGTTATCTGGCCGGATCCTTTTTCGCTTTACACCCCATCAGAAGACAAATTAAATATATTTAAGCATTGTCATAAAAATTTCATTCTTCAAAACAAATTTAAATAAAATTTATGAAGAGGTTTCTGAGAATACATACCTACATACTACATTTTTTTTTTTAAATACGTGGAATATAATTTTCTAACAAAAAAAAAAAAAACGTTTTAAGAAATATTTTTTAACAAAAAAAGTTTTTAAACAATTTTATTTGTTTTTGTTTACAAAAAAAAAGTTTTTGCTTCTTTTGAAACTAAAAAATTTCGTTTTCAAAGGAAGTTTTTTCTTTTTTCGTTTCTATTTAAACACAAAAACACAAAAAAATATTCCTTTATTCACACACAAAAATTTTTTATTCCAAAAATAAAATTTAGCTTTGTGTTTTCTGTTAGTAATTTCCGGTCCTTGCAAAAAACAAATAAAATTCAATTGAAATATACAAAAATAAAAAACTTTTGCATGACAAATACATAGTAGCTCTGGTATAAAAAATTTATATCCAGAAATGCACTATCTCTTTTTAAAAAACAAACAGCACTGGTACCAAAAGTATTACAGTACTTTTCGTTTATAGTCACAACGCTTATAGTCACATTAGCGATATAGTCAATTTTATCTGTTTATTTTGCCGCTATAAGTTAATTTAATATAAAGTATTAACGTTATAGTCCATTTTGCGATATAAGCACATTTGTCATATATGCCATCTATCAGCAGTCATCAAAGGGATAAGTAAAGAAAATTAATGGCGTTATAGTCACATTAGCAAAATTTACTAAGTTCTTTTTAGTTTTCGAACCAAAAATCCATCCAAAGAAAGAATGAGTTAAATCATTTAATTTTTGTCATTAACTCTCTACTCGTAAGAAATTAGTTTTTGCCGTTGGTATCAGTTATGAAATATATTGTTATTATTTTATCTATTTTTTATACAGTAGTAACTCTGTTGTAAAACCATAAGCCTGGGGGTTTACTCTCTATTGCGATGCGAAAACAATTTCGATGCGAAAGCTAAATGTCAACTTGGTTCTCTCTAACACTTTCGCAACATTTTCTGAAAATGAAGCGATAGTGGCAATAAAAATTAAAGATGGCGCGGATTTACAGTAATGAAATGCCAAAGTGTGTAACAATATTTGAAATTGGAAAATTTAAATAAAAAAAAATGTAATGATTTACGAAAAGAAAAAAAATTAAAAGAAGCGAAAACGTATTGAAGAGTGCCAATCGCTAGATTTGCTACAATTTTCTTTCGCATCGCAATAGAGAGTAGCCCCCCTGATGTCGGAGTAATTTATATGAATTTTTTATTTCCTTTATTCACATAACTTGATTATATTCGAATTCGGTTATATGCATCATTGTGGAATATAAGTGAATTAGCCTTATAGTCACATTAGCGATGTAGTCCACGTTATGGTTGCAACTAAAGGATGTGACTATAAGCGAAAAGTACTGTATATATCAAAAATGCACTATCTCTTTTTAAAAAACAAAGCACTGGTACCAAAAGTATTATACATATATCAAAAATGCACTATCTCTTTTTAAAACGGTTTTTGTGGCAACTGCGAAAACAGCTGTTGTGGTAGCTTTTTTATTTGTTTGGAAGTTCTAGTTGGTACCTATGTTCAACAGTTTTTTGTTAAATAGTTTTATTTGAAATATTTTAAGAAAACTGTATGAAATTCCAAAAATTAGTTCAACAATTTCGAATGTTAACGTTTGCATAGAAAATTTGTATGAAATAATAAAATTTAAATAATATTATTTAAATATCAGTAACTAAGTTCTGTAACTTTATTAATTTAACTACCGATATCGTTTAGTAAAGTGAAATCTCGGCTACTTTAACAAATTTTTTATTCTCGTTTTCAAGGTAACAAATATTTTCTTTAAGAAATATACTTAGTTTTATTAAATATCTTTAATCAAAATATTCGCACTTAACAGCTACATAGTATGCTTATATGTACATATTTGTTAATAACAAAAATTAAAATGCATAATAAATAAATACATATTTATCTTCATTACTTGCTAAAGGAAACACAAAAACGTAAAATTTATTAAAAAAAAAAAAAAGCAAATATTGGCGCGTATTGTGTTGTTTGGCAATAAATATTTTTTTTATTGTTATTTTTATTGAAGCGCGGTTGCATAACGCTGGATATTCACGTAGCAATTTTTATTGCTAAGTAAAAGCAATAACGTCGGCAGAACAATGGAGCAATAATTGCTGATTATCCCTTATGTGAGTGACAGGGTACCCGGGTAACTTTTTAATCTTTAATTGCATTTTTTGTTTGTTTGAAGTTTCTTAAGGGAGTGGAACCTCTTGAGAACTCTTATTATTGTGTTTTTAATATATTTAAATAAACATTCGTTTAGTTTCTTAATTTGAAAGGAGTGACAGGGTACCCGGGTACCTAAACGAAAATATTTAAAATAATATTTATTTTTTAGTATAATTTAATTTATTGTAATGAATATCAGCTTAAAAGCATGTTGAATTGAATAAACTGGAATATTTTTTTACTTTTCACATGAATGAAAATTTAAAAATAAAAAAACAGTGTTAGTTATTTTGTACATATACATATTTCGTTTATATTGTTTATTCAAACAAAAGGCTTGAAGAGAGCACAAAAAAATGGAAATTATATACACTTCTCTATAGAACAAATCAGAAAAAAAAAAAAAAAAAAAAAAAATAGTGTACTGAGATCCTTGGAAGAAGGATTCACACAGAGGACGGTGAATTGAATGTTCGATACAACTTGCGCACGCCCTCCGAGTTTTTCTATTTTTTTTTTTTTTTTGGCACATAGAGCAACTGCCGACAACTCTGAAATTACTTAAGTTTTAAATACGTCCTTAGGTGCTCCTATATTTAAGCCAGGATCAGGACCTCTGCGTTGCCGTAATTTCTGTTGATGTATTGGTATTCCGGATAGCGATCAAGACGCCAATGAGAACCATCCTTTCCATGGACTTCAGTTGTTTCTTCACTCCCGTCAGAATCATATGAATCCTCGTTGTCCTCTATTTATCCCATATGTTTTGCATCGGATGCTTCTGATATTATATCGCACATTTTCAGAATATGTTCACATTCGTTTCATATATTATTTGTATCTATGGAATCTAAGCGTGCTTGTTTAGAACAAGAAGCCAATGTTGTTATTGCACTTTACCTTCTTCTTGCGCTCACCGAACTTATTCATGTATGAACATAGTAATGTATGAAAGCAGTAGCAAGTAGATGTATTTTTCGATCAATCATAAAGCCAAAGGGAAATCCCCCGATTCGTGTTTATGTTAGACATTGCAAAAACTTATATTTTACATTTTGTTAAATGAATTTTCTTATATATATTGTAATATAATGTAAAATTTTCGTATTTATTGTATGTGGTACCAGGGTACCCTGTCACTCCGTTAAAGGTGTTTTTTTTTTTTTGTCACTCACATAAGGGTTATATTGTTATTTTGTGGTTATTTGGGTTATTTTGTGTGATACAAAAAAGTAAAAAATTTGGTTTTAAAAGTTTATTAAAAACAATATGTGTATTAGGGTAAGTACTTTTTGCAATTTTTGCGAATATCAAATTCTTCATCGCATAGCCGTAGACCGTGAAAAAATATTAAGAAATTATGTATTACTTTTTCGCGATCGTGAAGAAAGTTTTGAATTTCAATTTTTCTCCTTACTATACAAAATTAGCATTTAATTACAAAATTTTAAGTATTTTCTAATAACTTCATAAATATAATGTTACGTTTTTCCTTTAATAAACGCGTTTGGTTTACTCCCTTTATAATAAACCGTTGAGTTCTTTTAATTGCAAATAAAAATAAATACACACACTTATTCAACTTAACAAACTTTATTGAAATTAATTATTTTGTTCACAATTGTTAGTTACGAACAGAACCGTTTTCCAAAACAGACTAAACTAATTTTACATGAGTCACCCCTTTTTATATTTCATAATTATTTCTAGATTTTTCCTGAACCTTCCCGTAAAAACTATTTATTATGTTCTATAACCATTTCTAGAAATGACTGGGAAATTTATATAGGAATTATTTTTAAAATAACAGTTGTGTTGAAAATTATACATGACAATTTTAAGTAACATAAAACTATAACTTACAAGATAACTTATAACTATAACTATAAATAATTCTTAGATAATTTAACTTTCGTAACACTGCCCTCTACTTAAGCCTGTTCGTCCCGAATAGGCTCAGATTCCTCTTTCCATAATGGGCTAGTCGTTCTAGATGTACCACTTTCATTTTTGATCTTGGGCTCTTATATTTCTGGATCCGATACACCACGTCATTCAATTTCTTTATTACTTTATATGCGCCATCCCAATGAGTCTGCAGCTTTGGAGATAGTCCTTTCTTCCGTTGCGGATTAAAAAGTAAAACCAACTGGCCTTCTTTGCAGCCTTCCGAATTTGCCGCTCGATCATATCTGGCTTTCATCTGTTCATTTGATGAATTAACACGCCTTCGTCTTAACTCGTTTTTCTGCTCTTGGGTAGAGTCATTATTATTCGCTGGTACGGATAGTTCACCAAAGTTGTACTGCTGGGCCGGATTTCTACTTTCTCCAATCAGACCATTGTCTGCAACGCACTGTGGGCATGTAATTGCGCAATCAATCACGGCTTGCTTGCAACCGACCCAATAGTAGCTTGCTTTTAACTTCTTTATGGTTCTCGTAACGCTAAGATGCCCACCACCAGTACCTTCGTGGAATTTCTTCACAACTTCACATACTTTAGAAGTCGGTACTACAATAAGGTTTTTAACAGTTTTGCCATCAGTACTTTCCCATGTACGGTATAGGCAACCATTTATCATCCGCAGACTACTCCACTGCGCCCAATACGCTTTCATTAGTGGACCGTTCAATTTAATTTCTTCACGAGTCGGCCTTTCACCTTCTTTCTTAGCCATCATAATTTGCGCTAATAAGGGGTCACTTTTCTGCGCCGTTGACCAGTCTTCGCTGGGTTCCACATCTAATAAGCGAATCTCATTTATGCGTTTCTTGTTTTTAGACTCTATACCGTGCTTGCTTTTATGTTTACTGGGCCGTCTTGAATATGTGCTCGCTTTCCCACGTTTTTCATCGTTTCTTTGGGAGGACAATTTCTTATGATCACTAGTGACTAGTTGTCTTACAAGGGCTTTACTTCCATTCCCAACGTTAAGGGGTACTTCTAGACCATGCCAATTCATAATTTGTCGTCCCATGTCTAGACTAATGCCTTGACGAATCATAAAATCTGCTCCAATTATGACCTCGTCCATAATTTCAGCCACAATAAACTCATCAAAAACGATCATATCAGCCATTCTTATTTCCACTCCTGTTTTACCATAGACAATAACAGGCTCTCCCGTAGCTGTTCGCAAGTTTACACCACTTAGCGGCTCGACAGCTCCCTTTATCAAATCAGCTCTTATAATGGAATGTCCTGCACCAGTGTCGATAGTCAAAATGCGGATTTCACCATTTATGTAACCACAGGTCGTAATATTTCTGTTACTCGTTTTCACTACTAAATTTATTGTGGGACCTTCCGTTTCCTCTGCACTGCTAGCTCTTCTCAACTTTAGCGATGATTGTTGACTCGCTCTTCGTTTGTCCCTTTGCGGCGAAGCAGATCTTGATCGTTGTTTGGGTGCTTTGCAGTTTCGCTGAATATGACCGATCTTACCACAATTATAGCATTTTGCTTTGTTTTTACCTTGTTTCTCGCTTAAAGCTTGCAAAACTGCCTCCTTCATGCTTCTCATTTCCTTTAAAATATCTCTTTCTTCTTCAGCAGCAAAATTAAGTTTTCGCACCATAAACGTTTGCGGCCTTGTAATTATCCTTGCGGTTTCTTGTGCTAGGGCAAATGATACCGTTTCTGCAAATGATGGCTTCTGTGATGCACATACCGCTAGTTTTACATCAGCATCCCGTATACCGTTTACAAATGCCTCGATCTTAAAATGATCTAGCAATGGATGACTTTCACCTGGATAAGTAAGCTGCACCAAGCGCTCAATCTCTAGAGCAAAATCCTGTAGTGTTTCGTTTGCCTTTTGCACTCTTCCCCGTAATTCCATTCTGAATATTTCCTTTCTGTGTTCACCACCATACTTGCGCTGCAATGCTACCATAATGTCATCATAATTGTTTCTGCAACTTACTGGTACACTTTCTAGAATTTCAGCTGCAGTTTCTTTTAAAGCCAGAATCAACTCTATGGCTTTTTCTTCATTGTTCCATGCATTTTTGTTGGCAACTGTGTCAAACTGAAACTTAAACACATTCAATGGTGAGCTGCCGTCAAAACTTGGAGCTCTTATTCTATTCAAGACTTCTGGAAAAACTCGCACCACTCCCTCTTGGCACTGAAGACTATTTACTTTTTTTTCTAAATTATGTAGTTTTCCATCAAAAACAGTGACTTGTGTTTTTACATCAGTGACTTGTGTCTTAACATCAAACAGCTTCTGGTTGAATTCTATCTCCATATCGTCTACTCTTTCATTTATAGCAGTAGAAATCTCTTGAAGCTTCTCAAGTTTTTCATTTGTCAATCTGGAATTTTGCTGAATTTCGGCTAAAATGGTGTTTGAGTTTTCTTCCATTTTTCTAGAATTTTCTTCCATTCTTCTACAAGTTTCAGCCGAATTTTCTTTTACCATTCTCTCCATATTTTCCTCCATTTTTCTAGAAGTTTCAGCCGAATTTTCTTTTACCATCTTCTCCATATTCTGCATCATAGCAGCAAACATTGTGCTAAGATCCATGTTGCTTGTTACTGCACGGGTAGCAACTTCTATTTCTTCTTTTTCATCAAATTCATAAGCTGCGATGTCAATATAGCGTCGCTTAAATTCATCGATTAATCTCTTCTGCAGCTCAGCTTTATTTCCTGCAGTAGGCAGATCCAACTTGCTCAACTCCCTCTTGAGCTGTTCAACTTTTAGCTCATCGAATTTCATTGTTGTTTGTGTAGTTTTTTTTTTTTATCCTTTTTTTTTTTATTTATTTTATTTTTATTTATTTTTTTTATTGCAATTTCACTTCTGACACCAATTGTTACGTTTTTCCTTTAATAAACGCGTTTGGTTTACTCCCTTTATAATAAACCGTTGAGTTCTTTTAATTGCAAATAAAAATAAATACACACACTTATTCAACTTAACAAACTTTATTGAAATTAATTATTTTGTTCACAATTGTTAGTTACGAACAGAACCGTTTTCCAAAACAGACTAAACTAATTTTACATGAGTCACCCCTTTTTATATTTCATAATTATTTCTAGATTTTTCCTGAACCTTCCCGTAAAAACTATTTATTATGTTCTATAACCATTTCTAGAAATGACTGGGAAATTTATATAGGAATTATTTTTAAAATAACAGTTGTGTTGAAAATTAAACATGACAATTTTAAGTAACATAAAACTATAACTTACAAGATAACCTATAACTATAACTGTAAATAATTCTTAGATAATTTAACTTTCGTAACAATAAGATCTTACCATTTGTACGGAAGAACTAAATTTGAATGGCAAATGATAGATGTTGTGATAGATGAGTTGTTTGGCGGATATATGAAACAGTGATAATTTTCAGCAGCTTAGTAATATATGCGCGGAATGAGCTATTTAAATTGCACAAGATATTTTTCCATTATGTAAATCAACTCGCACTTTAAACTTAAAATTTATTTCATTAAACCCAAAAAAATAGCTTTAGATTTTTGTTATACAGTTGCTTATTTTATGTATTTATAAAAATATTTTAAATTTAATAAAGGCTTTAAAACCAAATTTTCTATGAAAATGTTCCTTAATAAATGTTTATTAAATTTTATAATCATTTATGAATATGGGGGCTAAAAATAGCATATATAAACAATAAATGTACCATATATAATGTGTATGGAAATTTAAAAAAAAATTGTTTTGAGGAGCTTTAGAAATTGCATTTGGTGCGGAAACTTTTTTGGCCAAAATGACCTAAAAAAATTATTTTCATTATCAATACTAAATTGCCCATCGCAATTTTGTCCAAAAAAATTCATTACCCGAATTAAAAAAAAACTCAACAAAAAAGTTAAATAAAATATAAGATCAGTTCAATATACATTAATCTTTTAAAATAAGCAAGTTATGATTTCCTTGTGAGGCAAATTTAGACAGTACAGTCTATCTTTTGTCATTGTTGATCTGAGCCATGTTTTTATTCGACGCAGGGTAGGAAATGACCTCCGGCTCGTAGCTTTACTTACGAGCATTGAAACGAAAATTTGAAATATTTTTCTTAGATTTGGGTAGATATCTTCATCACAGTTTATTAAAGCATCTACAACGTTATATTATAGATCAGGCTCACGTTTAGATGTTAGTAGGTGTTTATCTCTTTTCTCAAATATAATCAGCTCATCACCTAGTTTTGGTTTTAACAGTTTTGTATCTGTATATGATTTGATTATACTTTGGGGTAGCAGTTTAGGTATGTTCAATACATTTGGGATATCTATTGGGAAAGTTGTTATGAGATCTTCAAAAATAAATTCAATAAGAGGAATGTAACCTACAACTCGGAAGTAATCTTCAACATTTTGGATGTGATTATTTCGTTCAAATCTTGTCTTTTAACTTTAACTTTTTCAAAAATCGCTTTAAATTGTTCTTCGGCTTTATTTCTTTTTTCTTCAAGGCACATGATTAAAATTTTGATAAGGCTTGATCCTTTTTGAAGATCTATTTCGTGCTTTTGTAAAATGATACTAAGCGGCTGTGTTACAATAAGTATCACACTTAATATGTATATTTCGGAAATAAATTCAAAAGTATTATGTGAGTTCCTTAATATAAAGGTAGAGATACAACCTTTCCACTCAGATTTTTTTTCCAAAGATTCTACTATATGATGTACACTTGTTGCAAAGTGTTAAATTGAGTCGTGACGGTCCACCCGGCTCCGTGCAATAGCTCCCAGGTGCAATAAGTCCCAAGAAAAAAATGAAATTAGACCCAAAAATTTTTCATATAAATGTGGGAATAATTTCATTATGAAATAGCTCCCAGCCCTCTCGGTTTTATTTAATTTTTTTGGAAGTTATTTCATTTTTTGCCTGGGAGTTATTTTATAATGAAATACAATCCAAATGAAATAAGTCACCGAAAAAATTAACGTGGAAGTTATTTCATTTTATTTTTGTTTTCGGTGTTATTTCATTTGCTGTGGGAGTTATTTCATTTTTTGTGGGAGTTTTTTCATTTTCAATTATTTGCAACTTCTTAAAATTTTTTAAAATTTTAAACGGTATTTATAACGGGATATTTCAAACTATTTGAATACAATGACTTAAGTTTATCAAAGAAGAAAATTTTGCTAATTGCAATTGCAGTGTCTTATGGTTACCGGCTATGCAGTGAAGCTTTAGTTAGCGAAGCCGCTGTTTGTTATACCAAAGAGGAGAAAATCCTTGCGCCCGGCCGAAGGCCGGCTATGCAGTGAAGCTTTAGTTAGCGAAGCCGCTGTTTGTTATACCATAGAGTATAAAATCCTTGCGCCCGGCCGAAGGCCGGCTATGCAGAGAAGCTTTAGTTAGCGAAGCCGATGTTTGTTATACCATAGAGGAGGTAATCCTTGTACCCGGCGTGCTTAAACTGCAGGCAGTTGCCATTGCAGGAGGTCGGGATATAATAAAATGTCCCATTTGTTGTCAAAATGTCGAGGACTCAATGTTAGTTTTTTGGTAACCTAATATGTAAATATTCAAGTAAAACGAGTACATATATAATAAATTTCTTTGGAAATTGTTTCATTTTTTTTGGGTCTTATTTCATTTCTTTTCGATGGACTGTTTTTGGAAGTTATTTCATTAATGTCTTTAGGAGTTATTCCATTATGAAATAACTCCCAAAAGTTGGGGTTTGTTTCATTTAAGACTTGGAAATTATTTCATTTTTTTGGGATTTATATCTTTTTTCCAGTTTGGGACTTATTTCATTTATTTTGGGATTTTATTCATTGGAAGTTATTGCACTGGGACTTACTGCACCTGGGAGTTATTGCACGGAGCCGTCCACCCATCTTGTCTCGCATATTGTAGAGAGTTTAGCTCCCAAATTCTTTGCTAAAACTGTGTTTCACTTGGGTTGAATTTATTTAACAAATGTTGTCGTTGTCGTTTCTTTAACAAATGATACAACTTTTTGTATTAATGGCAATTTATTGCTTTTATAAATTGAGTTGTTCGATTTATGGAAATAGCAAGGCGTTTGTTTCGCATTTGTCGCTTTTCCAGAAATTTTGAACGGCTCCATTTTCTGCTGACATCAGAGGACACCCATCTGTTCCATCTCCTACATAATTTTTTAGGTCAGGACCAAAATTTGTCAAAGCTTTGGGAACTATTGATGATAGTGCCTTCGCATCAATTGACACATCAACGTCATCAATATATTTTGAAGCCTCTTCAAATGCGTTTACAACAAAGCCAATAAATTCTTCCCTAAAAATTTTTTGTTGTATGTTGAAATATCTTAAAGATAAGGAATCTGGATTTTCCCCGACAAATCCGTGCTTTCGTCAAAAATTATCGAATAGAATTCTGATTCATATTACACATACATACATAAATATTGCAAATACTAAGGCTTTTTAATAATTCAACCGCATGCATTATCAAGTCAAACGTTTAGTCTTTGGATATAGATGGCACCTGCTGGAATTTAATGTAGAATAACAAGTATTTGAATACGGTAAACTAGATGTTTCTTTGGAAATATCTAATAAATAACTATTAGGATTAAGATTTGGATACTTTTTTAAAAACCCTTGCTGGGATTTCCAAAAATTTTGTACATTAAAAAAAATATTATAATTGGGAATTCTTGTATTATCGAAATTAACGAAACATATTTTTATAATTTACGGGGGGAAATTTCCTTATTTCCCCCCCCCCCCCCCCCTGAATCCGCGCCTGGTACTCATATGGGCATTTCCATGAGAATGTCAACCAAGACTCAAAAAATTAAAATGCTTGAACCTTTTTTTCAAATATGGGAGAAAGGAAAAAAACACCCAAATTTTACTATGCCGATTTATAGCTTACTAGCTGACCCGGTCTACGTTGCTGGCCCTAAGTAAACATTAGTTTTGTATTACCACACGATTTAAATTGAGCATTTAACGAAATTTACGGCCTTTAAAATCAAAATCCATGGAATACCTATCATAAATTTTTTTTAAAAAATAACTTACATATGGTGTGGATATGGGCTCAATCAAAAAAGAATAAGTTGGACCATGGCGATAATTTTAAAGAAAAAATCGTCCAAATCGGTCAAGCCGTTCTCAAATCATGCTCTTAATAGAAAAAGTGGGCGTAAAAGTAGGCGTGGTAATTTTTTCTTTCGATGAAAACGTAAAATAAATTAATACGAACAGTTAAAAGAAAAATTAGTCAAATCGATGGAGCAGTTTTTTGATTTTAGGTAAATCGAAAAAAGTGGGCGGGGCAAAATTTTCTTTCCGTAAAACCCTAAGTTGGACCATGGCGATAATTTTAAAGAACAAATCGTCCAAATCGGTCAAGCCGTTCTCAATTTATGCGCTTAATAGAAAAAGTGGGCGTAAAAGTAGGCGTGGTAAATTTTTCTATCGATGAAAACTTAAAATGGATTAATACGAACATTTGAAAGATAAATTTGTCAAATCGATGGAGCCGTTTTCTGGTTTTTGTAATTCGAAAAAAGTGGGCGGGGCAAAATTTGTTTTCGTATAAATCTAAGTTGGATCATGGCGATCATTTTAAAGAAAAAATCGTCCAAATTATATAGATGTCATTGGTGGTGCAATATGAAAATTGGATTTTGCCACGCCCCTCCACCCGCAGACCGAAAATCAAAAATCAGACTTCACAGTGTCACCTTCACAGTGTCACCCGCCTGAATATTCTGAAGATTCGCTGAAAATTTCATAAAAATCGGCCCAGCGGTTTTGGAGCCCATACGTTACATACATACACACTTCTTATTTTATATATATAGATAGAAGATTTATATTACACTTTAGAGGTCCATAACTTGAAAATATGTGTTTCCGAGAATTTTTTGAAAAATGTATTTTCTTCGTATTTTTAAATTATCTATCACAAAAAAGGGGAGCTCTTGCTGTGCTTCAAGCACAGGGATGATAAATGACATTTTCAAAATTGTACTTAATTCATTAAAAAAAAATACTTTTTTGACCCCAATTGTATAAAAAATTTATAAAATATATTTTTTATATTTTAATAGCTGACCCGGTCCACGTTGCTGACCCTAAGCAAACAGTAGTGTTGTATTACCACACGATTTAAATTAAACATTTAACGAAATTTACGGCCTTTAAAATAAAAATCCATGGAATACCTATCATTAAGTTTTTTTTACAAAATAACTTACATATGGTGTAGATATGGGCTCAATCAAAAAAGAAACGCATGTATTTAAGGCAAATTGGAAATTATATTTATTTATTACTTCATCTTAAGGCCAGCGCATAGACAATGTTTTTTGCTTTTTTTTTATTTAGTGAAAGAGCCGTTTTCTGATTTTAGGTAAATCGGAAAAAGCGGGCGAGGCAAAATTTTCTTTCCGTAAAAACCTAAGTCAAACCATGGCGATCATTTTAAAGAAAAAATCGTCCAAATCGGTCAAGTCGTTCTCCAGTTATGCGCTTAATAGAAAAAGTGGGCGTAAAAGTAGGCGTGGTAAATTTTTCTATCGATGAAAACTTAAAATGGATTAATACGAACATTTGAAAGATAAATTAGTCAAATCGATGGAGCAGTTTTTTGATTTTAGGTAAATCGAAAAAAGTGGGCGTAAAAGTGGGCGGGGCAAAATTTTCTTTCCGTAAAACCCTAAGTTGGACCATGGCGATCATTTTAAAGAAAAAATCGTCCAAATCGGTCAAGCCGTTCTCAATTTATGCGCTTAATAGAAAAAGTGGGCGTAAAAGTAGGCGTGGTAAATTTTTCTATCGATGAAAACTTAAAATGGATTAATGCGAAGATTTGAAAGAAAAATTAGTCAACTCGATGGAGCCGTTTTCTGATTTTAGGTAAATCGAAAAAAGTGGGCGTAAAAGTGGGCGGGGCAAAAGTATCCTATGTCCGTCTCCTGGCTCTAAGCTACCTCCCTACCAATTTTCAGCCAAATCTGTTCTGCCGTTCTTGAGTTATAAGTGGTGTAACTTACACGACTTTCTTTTATATATATAGATTACAATTTTTAAAAAGCAAAAAATAAAAGTTTTAACTCACTTTCTTATTAATTCATTTTTAGTAACTGCAATTGACAATTTTCAATATTCTGCCGAATTAATACAGATACTGGCAGCCCTGGAATTATGCTTTGAAATTAATGTTACAACAACAATGAACAAGATCCACGAGGAAAGACCAAATATATAGTTCGATTAGCGGTATATTTAGCTTTTAATGTCATTTCCTTAAAAATGTTGGTATTTACATAAAAATTGGCGATAATGACTTTTACGATAGGTACTATGTCATGACAAAATGTTGTGCTGTTAGATAAAAAAATTAACCATAGGTCCCAAATAAACCCCCTTCTTTAAATCGGTTAGGTTAGGTTAGGTTCCATTGGCAGCCGTGATCAAGCACAGCTCACGTGGGTCCATTAATTAGTTCCCGTTGTGTTACCATGTCACACCGTCTCCCATGGGTCCTATGTTGTCTGGCTGCTAGTGCTCCCACGCAGCCATCCGGTCGATTCAGTAAAGGAGTGGATCCTGTTTACATCAACATCAGAGAGACAAGTTTTGTCCCCAAGGGCTCTTCGACCAAACATTTTGAGTCTTAGATCTCCGAATGCCGGGCAATTACAGAGAAGATGTTCTGTTGACTCTTCCTCCTCCTCCTCGCCGCAACTTCTACATAAGTCATTGTAAGGGAGCCCCAGCCTCTGGGCGTGCCTCCCAATGGGCCAATGGCCGGTTATAACCGCAATCAGGTTTCTAAGATGATGTCTGGACAGCTGTAATGCCCGCCGTGTCCTTTTTTCATCTATGATGGGCCAGATTTTCCTGGTTTCCCCACAGGTAGTTTCAACGAGCCACCTCTGACTGGCGATGATATGAAACTTGTGCGCAATGAGTTGCTTACTCCTTGGGAGTGAAACACCTACATTATATGTCGAGCCGTCTCGATTCAAGGTGGTACCTGCATACGCCAACGAATCCGCCATGCAGTTCCCCGGTATGTCCCTGTGTCCGGGGACCCAATTAAGGGTGACCAGTGAATGTCTCGCTATCTCCTCCAGAGACATCCGGCATTCTCGGACAATTCTCGATGTGATGAACACATTCTCCAGGGATCTTATGGCCGCCTTGCTGTCGGTAATAATGTGAATATCCCTTCCAGATATATCACCGTACCGGATGCGTCTCGCGGCTGTGTAGATGGCCATTATCTCGGCCTGGATGACACTGCAGTGGTCCGGCAGCCTTATAGGAATGCTCCAGTTTAGCTGCTCGGAGTATATGCCAGAACCGACACCACACAGTGTTTTAGACCCGTCCGTGAAAATTTGAATCGCGTTCGCGGGAATTTGTAGGTCATCATAGTGAACCACATTATCCAAAATGCTTACCGTGAAGCCAGGATCAAAGATTGGCTCGGGTGTGACATAATCAACATCCATGTTCCAATTAATTTCGTTCAGAATATTAGCATGTCCGATATTGTAATCCCTCCATGCTCCGGTGGCCCTTAGTCTTACCGCCGCGTTCGCAGCTAAACTTTTCGCCAAAATGTCTGGTGGTAACCAGTTTAAAATCGTAAACAGTGCCTTAGAGGGGGTTGTTCTAATGGCACCTGTTACCGCTATCGCCACCATTCTCATTGTACGTTCAAACCTAATTTGATGACTCTTCACCTCGAGTGCCGGCCACCAAACAGCTGCCCCGTAGAATAGAATGGGTTTAATGACACATTCGTATAGCCAATATACATTTCTCGGGTTAATTCCCCAGTTTAGGCCAATGGCCCCTTTGCAGCAATATAATGCAGTTGCCGCCTTATTAGTCCTGGAAATGGTGTTCATCCTCCAGTTCAGTTTGCTGTCCAATATTAGCCCAAGATACTTGGCGCTGTCAGACAGTTCCAGCGAGATCCCCTTTATCCTCGGGGTATCAAATTTGGGAATTTTGTATCTCCTTGTGAAAAGTACCAGTTCCGTTTTGGAAGGATTTACATCCAGTCCACATCCCTGGCACCATTTTGTTAGGACGTCCAATGCGGACTCCATTAGTTCAGACAATAGTCTGGGATCTTTACCCAGAGCCACAACTGCAACGTCATCCGCATAAGCAACCGTTCTGCAGCACGTCCTTTCCATGGCCCTGAGTAGGGTATTCATTTTCAGATTCCAAAGTAATGGTGAGAGTACACCGCCTTGCGGGGTGCCCCTAGTCGCAACCTTGGAGATGTTCGAGGCGCCCAAGTTGGATTCAATACGCCTGAAGTGCAGGATACTGCTGACAAATTGAATAATCGCCGGGTCGATTTCCAAATGTCTCATTGCGTTAATAACCGATTCAGGTTCAACGTTGTTGAAAGCGCCCTCAATATCTAGGAATGCAACTAAGGCAAATTCCTTGTAGTGCAGGGATCTCTCTATGTGGCCCACCAATGAGTGAAGCGCAGTTTCCGTGGACCTTCCCTTCGTGTAGGCGTGTTGAGCCAGTGACAAGGAATTGTGTCCTAACGATGATCTAATATGACTATCCAAAATCCTCTCCAGTGTTTTCAGTAGAAAGGAGGATAGACTAATTGGTCTAAAGTCCTTAGCCATAGTGTGAGATGTCTTCCCACTCTTGGGGATGAAGACGATCTTATATGTTGTCCAAGTTAATGGGACATATGAGAGACTCAGGCAGGCTCTAAAAATTGCCAAGAGCCATGGCATCAATATTCCCAGGTTCTTTTGTAGATCCGCTGGGATAATGCCATCCGGACCTGGAGATTTAAAGGGATGGAAGCTTTTGACCGCCCATTCCACACGATGGCGAGTTATCGGAATATTAGAGATATCCCGAGTGCCAGTAAATGTTACCTCCCTAGGCACATCATCAGTGCAACCTGGGAAGTGTGTATTCATCAGGACCTCAAGGGAGTCCCGACTGTTTGTGGTCCAGGATCCGTCCATCTTCCGTATATACGATGGAATAGCTGGTTTAGAGGATAAAATCTTACGTAGCCGACTTGTCTCCGAGGAGTTTTTCACGTCGCTGCAGAAATTCCTCCATGACTGTCTCTTGGCCTTCCTTATAAGATTTTTGAATCCATTTACTGAGGACTTGTAACTGTTCCAAACACCATTACGTTTTGCCTCATTAAAGAGTTTCCTGCTTTCTTTGCGTTTTTCAGCAATCTCCGCATTCCACCATATGGGCTTAGCTTTGCCCTTCCTGTCGATTCTTTTACAGGATTCGTTCGTTGCCTCAATTAAGACACCAGTCAAAGACTCCACTGCTGAGTCGAGCATGGACACACTGTCTATGAGAACCGGGCCCATAGGCAGCTTGTCCTCGAGTACACTCGCATAGATAGACCAGTTGGTCCTTCTTCTATTCGTGTAGGGTTTAGCTGAATCAACTCTAAAGGAGAAATTGAAATCAATATACATGTGATCAGAGAGGGAACAGTCCTTTGACACATTCCAATCGCTAATCATATCCGCGAACTTATCACTAATAAGCGTAACATCAAGAACCTCCCTTCTGTTAGTTACAATAAAGGTGGGCTCACTACCCCTATTAACTACTGTTAGTTCATTTTCTACTATGAAGTCCAAAAGCGACTCACCTCGTGGATTGACATCCGAGCTTCCCCAGATGGTATGATGTGCATTAGCATCAGCACATATTATTAGGGGGATGTTGCGCCTGCTGGCATACGACATCGCCTTCCTGGTTGTGGAGTTAGGTGGATTAGCACCCTGATCGTGTGCCATGTAGCAGCTCATGAACCAAACTGTTCTGGTTCTGCATTCTACTGCGACAGTGCAGGTGTCCTTATCGCTAAAATCAGAAAGAATGAAAGCTTTAAGGATGTTTTTGACCATAACGCAAGCCCTGGTCTTACCTTGATCGGCTGCGTACAGAGTACTATAGCCGTCTAAGCTGAGTCCGCAAACCCTGTCTCTATACAACAATGGTTCTTGGATACATATAAGCTCCTCCGTGCCTGAAGCCAATCGGAGGAGAAGGGCAGCTGACGCCGCTTTAGAGTGATGAAGGTTGATTTGTGTAACCTTCATCATAGTTCATCGCTATGGACGACTGTGACGTTGGCATCCTCTGGGTCGTCGTCCGATTCCAGAAGGATGTCCTCATCGTCCGCCACTTCCATCTTGCCAAAGAAGTCACCCACAAGTCCACTGACCGATTGAGTGTCTTCATTGGCCGATGACGTAGCGGAATCGTCTTCCATATGCTCCGTTGATGCTGTTGCTGTTGTGGTAGTCACCGGAGCTTGAGGCTTCCCTCTGTCATCACCTTTGTAGACTCGGAGGAAGATAGTTCCAAATCCATAGAATATCTTCCCCTGTGTCTTCCGAAGTGACGGCAGAGAGTCACTGTTTATTATAACAGTGGCCTTCCTGGACTCTTCAACAGATTCAGAAACCCTCACTACTTTCCAGTCCTGTGTGGGTAGCTGGGGGTTACTGATCTGTATAATTTCCAGGATCTCCTTGGGGTCGGATGGCTCAGCGGGGATCTTGGCAATAGATCTGGGCCTTTACGGTACATCGGCCAGAGGTATTGCCTCAATCTTAGCGCCCTGACAAACTTCCCCCAGGGACTCCACGGCAGCCTTGTACAGCAGCGCTGAACGCTCATCTGCACACGCTATCAGTTTAATGTGACCTTGATACCAGCCGGCATCTTCACATTGTGGTGGTGGTCCAGGGTTACCCCTTAAGACATTAAGGAACGCCCTACTAAGTGCGACGACAACCAGCTTCCAGTTCTTGGATGAAATGGTGCCGTCACTGGCGTTGCGGTCAATGATCGCCCAAATGAGGTGGTCTTTAGCCACATCTTTGTACGACCTGTTTTGCGGCCGTTGAGGCGTATATTTGGACCGTTTAGTCCCAGGAAGTGTGTCCTCCCCTGACCGTTGCCGTTTAGGCGCTGCTTCGGTTGGCTTCCGTTCTGGATTGCCTTCCTCTGCAGAGGGAGGTCCACGTTTTAAACCCTCAATATGGGTTTTTGCCCACTGAAGAGAAGTTTTCTCCTGCTCAGTGAGCTCACCAACCGGTTTTTCACCAAGTCGGCTAATGATTTTGTAGGCGGAGCGCCTGGTTGTGAAGGCCCGTTTATATGCATTTATGTGCCTTTGGGGTTTTTTGGTAGGTGTCGTAGAGGCTAAGGGAGGTGCATCAGAGAGCATCGAATCATTCTTCGTATGCTCTCTTTGCACAGGTTTCGGCACATGGGAAACTGGATTTCTGGCAGACTGAGTCTGTACCGTCAAGCCAGCACCCGAGGAAGGGGTTTTGACAGGTTTTTCTCCCGTCCGGACCTGGGAAGCCTTAGAGGTACCTGGTTGCGAAGAACCCTGCACCAAGCTTGGTTTACGACCGCCTGACGGCTTAGTCGTGTGTTTTTGCGCACTAGTAGCTAACCGTCTAGCAGAGCCTGGCGCAACCACCTTGCTAGACGAGGTCTCAGTAGCATTCAACATACTACAGCCTGATACCGACGCTGTAGTAGTAGGGTCTCCGGGGATTATGAAGCCCTTTGCCGGATACTTAGGGCATGAATTTTCGGACATTTCGGGGGGGGTGAATTGGGGTTGCATTTTATGCCTAACTGCCAGGCGAAAGAATACCTGCCGCTCCTCTGGAGACAGACGCAGACCATCAGCCGCTCAACATGAGAACAGACGCTGATGGATTTTATTGCGGACCGACGGCCTTCAGGAGGCCTAACAGTTGACCGTAAAAGGCCAGCGGACGCATAGTCATTAGCCGCTCCAACTAGGAGAAAACAGGCGCTAATAGACAGGGGGGGGGGGGGTAGTTCTTGGTTCGTACTCGGTTTAGACCCTTCTGGCATGGGAGGCCCTACCGGTCTTGACTGACGTCACTACCGCCAGCATGACTCTAAACGTCCTTGTACTTAAGCCCTCGCATCGCGGCAAGATGACTACCCATTCGCCATCGGTTAGGGGCAAACAAATCTCATATAAATGAAGACAACTAAATAATATTCGGCACAAATAACTTTTATATAATTCTTAACCTCAAAGCATAATTCTGTTTTGGCGATCTTGATTGGTCATGGGTCCCAAATAGGGTACCCTCTCAAAAAAAATTTTTTTCAATATAATGGTGTAGGGTATCATATGGCCGGGCTTGCCCGACTATACTTTCTTACTTGTTTGTTTTATATTTACAAAAAATATATTTCATACCTTGTAAATACTATAAGAGAAAAATCTGTCACGTACGGTAGTCACGTACGATATTACATTTGGTTCATTATAAAACCATCCAAAAAAAAATTTTTTTTTCCAATTACGGATTATAAAGAAAAAATATGTGGATTAATGTATGAAATTAAAAAAAGGAGAAAAACCTCCCACAATTCGCAGATTTTCGTATTATTTTACATTCACACAAATATCACTTCCGTTTTATGTCACGTACGATATGCACTTATTTTGCCCGATATTTTGGACAACAAGGTTCCGAATTAGAAAAAAAATTTTTTTTTCATATAAAGTTCCCTCTAAATGAAACATAATGATAAAAAAAATTTTCCAGTTACTACTATTTTTGCCAAATATCTATCGCTCTGAAGGCGTACAAATGTCACGTACGATGACGTGGAAATGCCCATATGCTAAAATTCTTTTGCTTTGTTATTTCAATTGTTTACACACCGATCAGCTGTTTTCTTGCAAAATTTCACTGGATACTGTCTGCGTACTTTTTGAGATTTTTTCAGCCGATAGAGTAATATTGGTCTTACTCTCCCAAAAAAATTTACTGAGTATTTACTACTGGAAAAGTACCCAGACAGACCTAATAATTGCTCAAGCAATCTGAAGAGCAATCATTGCGCAATGGATTGCCACTCATGGCATATATATATGTTCCTTTAACTCCCACTGGAGCATAGGGCGCTAATCCTATGAACAATGTTGCTCTGTATTAGTTTTCTTTAACAAGAATATTTTATCCAGAAAAAACCAAATTAAAAAATAACACCGAAATTTTCACATATCTTCGCATTCTTTGCCTGGTGATAACACTACATGACAAATTTTCAACAAAGTCGTGACCAAATGATTCTGCAGCTAATCTTTATGTAAAACTTTCCCCTGAATCCGAATATGAAGTCAGAATTGTCAAAAGTATAACAGATATACCAAAATAAACGTTATTTGTGTTTTTAAAAAAGATGATGTGACTGAAATGCAAATATCTTCAACAATTTTGAACGGATAATGAATGTATTTCTTTCTTTTTATTGAGAGGTTATAAAATTTATTAAATAACCATGGGTCGTTTGAGGAGATGAGTCATTAAATGGCAGAGTTATGGTAGACAAAACTTCAAACTTCATTATAAATTTTAAGATTTTGTTCAATTTTGCTCTTTTCAAGTTATTGTTTTTAAACCAAAAAATAAAACGTTTTTAAGTTTTATAACTTACGACATTAGCCTATTTCAATACGAACAATTTTTGTAACAAATAGGATCCAGATCGGTGCATAGTTGCATAGTTACAGAAGATTAATTGAATTAACCCACCTTTCGATTGGTATCAAAACACAACAAATAAATGAGGCTATCAGCCGTTACAACCAAGTACCAAGAATGATAGAAATAAAGATTACGACATCAGGCAGATATAAAATTTTTTTACTGCGCATGTAGGAACTGTGACGTCACACAACCTTCCATCTCATTGGCTAATAATTTTTAGCTCTCAAAGTGCTATGTTTATGTGTTAACATGACAGTGGCACAATTTATTATTTTTCTATTTAAATTATTTGAAAACTGAAAATTTTTTATTGGAAGCTAATTTTTTCTTCATAGTTTCACTTTTAACTTACATAAATATATATTATATCTATATTAGCTATAGTTAAAAATATAGACATTTAATAAAAAGGACGCAACACGTTAGTTTTTCGCAGAACTTCCCCATTTGTTTTTTTGCGGCTAATTTGTTGGCACTTGCCCACTGCACACTTTATGTTTGTACTCTTTTCTGCTCTCTTCTATTTTTATTTTTCTTTATTACGCTACTTTAAACACACGTTTGAACACTTTTAAAAATTTTATTTATTGCAATATATTTTTAATATGTATAAAATTTTAAGCAAAATTCTTAGTTTTTTGACAATTGATAAAATATTTTTTATTTGAACTCTCTGAGTAAATAAATTGCAGGGTTGCCATCTATCACGTAATACATACATTTTTTGTTAGAAATTACGATTTTCACATATAAAAGAGACTTGGTTATCTTTACAAGGGAACTACTACGTCATCAAACGGTAAAACATGCGCAAGGCGTAATCTTTGTTTCTATCATTCTTGCCAAGTACTATAGTGCAAGAGTAGTGTTAACTCCTCATTATCTCATATTAAGTAGTCTGGGGTTACACCACTTCTGCGCTGATAGCCTCAAATATACAAAGCTAAATTTTTAGTAAAAATAAATATTAAAAATAGCTTAAAGCTATTGAATTTCTATGTGGGTACATTTACTAAATGTAGCTTTGTCATTTTTGTACCAAACTTTGTCATGTTGCGGGCAAAATGTTCATATTACAATAATCTAATGTCGCATGCAATAAGACATTAGAATTTTTAAATCATTAGTTTAAAAACAATAACTTGAAAAGAGCAAAATTTAACTAAATCATAAAATTTTTAATGAAGTTTGAAGTTTTGTCCACTATAACGCTGCCATTTAATGACTCATCTCTTCAAACGACCCATGGTTATTTAATAAATTTTATAACCCTCAATAAAAAGAAAGAAATACATTGTCCGTTCAAAATTGTTGAAGATATTTGCATTTCAGTAACATCATCTTTTTTAAAAATACAAATAACGGTTATTTTGGAATATCTCAAAAACTGTTTTTTTTTTGACTTCATATTCGGATTCAGGGGAAAGTTTTACATAAAGATTTACTGTCAGAATCATTTGGTCACGACTTTGTTGAAAATTTGTCACGTAGTGTAATCACCAGGCAAAGAATGCGAAGATATGTGAAAATTTCGGTGTTATTTTTTAATTTGGTTTTTTCTGGATAAAATATTCATGTTAAAGAAAACTAATACACAGCAACATTGTTCATAGGATATAGCCCTAGAATATTTGTAAATAAGGTTTTTTTTTTAAATAAATATTACGGAAGTTATCAACAATTAAAGCGACCCATAGTGAGAAAAATAACATTTTAGCAAACTTTGTGGGCTCAAGGCACGGCTAATAACTAAGGCAACGATCTAAAATTTTTTATATATTTTTTAATCCAAATTTTTAATATTTTTAATTAGGCTTAAGTTCATGAAATTTAATTTTCATTAAATTATTTTTATGAAGAAAGGAATTTTACAACATGAAAATTAATTAAAATTGTTATTGATAATCTTTCATTCTTGACGTGGCTCGGGCTCTAATTTGGAATCATTATAAGGGGTTTGCCAAGTGAAAATACGAAAAAAAATTGCCCATATAACTTGCGGTCACATTATTGTGCAGTCACACGATTGGTGTATTAAAAAGTGTGAAAATTGGTGCATTGCGGCAATCGTGTGATCCCAGCTTTATACTCTTTACAGATCAGTACTGATGTATAAATCGGACACAGCTGACTAGTCAGTACTGATGTATATACCGGACACCTTTAAAAAATAATAATTTTTTTTAAATTTTCATTTTATATTAAAATTTGTATTAAATAAATTCTTATCTAGTACAAATTTGTATGGCTCATATTAGCTGCGAAATCTACCAGTTGTTGTTCCAAAAACCTGTTCTACTCCACTTTCTAAATTATTGCGTACACTTGTTGAGCCAATGCTCTGCATGGGTCTGGATCCCGTTTTAGGATCTTCTTCATAAAAGTTCATTTGAAATGGAGGTAAACGTATTTGTGACCAATTAATTTCTCGTAGATCTTAAAAAGGCTATTTATTTTGTTAACCTTTTGTGGCCAAAATACCAAATACGTGCATATCTACTTAAAACGTCATCAGGTGTTTCATTATCAGGTGTTATTTGATCCTTTATTGCCATCACCAAATCTTAAACGAGTATCCTGTCCAAAGCCACCAACCGAATGACCACAACCTGCTGGAAGACCACTCCTTTACACACGACCCCTTCGTTCATTACTTCAGTTGTTTCCAGCGAGTCCACCAACCTGTCCTCTGGATTATGTTTCTTTACACCAATAGCAAATACTATTTTGCAGTATTAAATTTCAACAATTAACAAATTTTCAGAAGTATTAGCCAGGAAAGCGTATGACAAAAATTGGCATAAAATTACCACAGAGCATACAGAGACGTCACGAGACGGAAGATTTTGCGTTTTTTTCCGTCTCTTTCTTCTAAAGCTGCCCTTTTTGCAGTTTTTGTTTTGATTACGGCCTGTTTTTACACATTGCCACTTCACCACAGAGTATACAGAGGCGTCACAAGACAGAAAATATTGTGTTTTTTCTGTCTTTTTCTTCGAAAGCTGTCCTTTTTGCGTCTTTCGTTTTGATAATGCAATTTGTGTAGATAGTAGCGGCCTGTTTTTACGCATTGTCACTTCACTAACAAAAAACGTTTTCTTTCTCCTTCTTCGAAAGCTGCCCTCGCAAATGATTTAGGCATTTTTCATACGTCACTTTTTTCAACTCTGTATACTTTGTGACTTCACTACCAAAAAACATTTTCTTTCTCTTTCTTCGAAAACTGCCCTTGCAACTGATTTGGACATTTTTCATTTCTGTATGCTTTGTGACTCTAATATATATGTTACAGTAGTACAACTAATGTAAAATTGCTGCAAGTGTGTTAGTATTAATTTTTGTTTTTTAGTGTCGGTCATCCACTTCTTGTAGGGCGATCAGTACTGACCGCAACAGCTTCATTGCTGACCGGTCAGTACTGGCCTAAACATCTTCATTGCTTTTTTATGTCATAGCTTGTTAAATGTTAAGTTTTAGTTTAGTTAATGACTACTGTAAATATCTCATGATGAGGAGGAGGAGACGATTTTTCACTTTCTCTGCTTATGTCCCGGTCTGGGGGATATAGGTTGTAGGCACTTTGGGAGGCTGAAATTGTTAAGTCTGGACGATATGTCTAATGTGAGACGGCTGCCCCTTGAACCTTGCCTAACTTAACCCTTACAAAGATCAATGAAAATAAATATATATTGTCTGGTTCGTCGTCATATGATTACGAACTGCCTCTAGGCAGAGCATAGGCCGTCTATAAGTTGTCTTCATCTTGGTCGACGTGCGGCTATATCTCTAAGCTCTGCGATGGTGTTGAATGTTCTTCCAAGATTATGGGATATGGAATGCATTTCCTGCAGTGTTGATCATCGACAGGCGGTTTTGAGCCTTTTCTACTTCCTTGGGGGTTGTAAACAAGACCGGGGTGGAAAATTACTTCAGGTAGTTTTCAAAGTGTATGACCTAGCCAGCAACATTTCTTCTACGAAAATCTACGTTAATATCATCCATATCAGAACATATCTCATATGGGTGATGATGGAGAGAAATTCGTTATAAAAATTTAAAACCAACTATTAATTATTAAGACTCAATAGAAATAAAAAAAGATTTCAATATTAAAATTTCGGGTGATTCGAATAATTGTTTAATTATAAGTTTGATTAATTACGATTTTTGATAAATCATCTAATCCTCATTTTTATACCCTTCACCTCAGGTGGAAAAGGGTATATACATATACATAAGTTTGTCATTCCGTTTGTAATTTCTACAATATTGATCTAAGACCCTATAAAGTATATATATTCTGGGTCCTTATGAGGAGAGAACTTGATATAACGATGTCCGTCCGTCTGTCCATCTGTCCGTCTTACGTTTGATATGTGTTTTCCGGAGACTCCAGGCATGAAAGCGGCTAGGTTGTTTTACATTTATGTCACATATAGTCAACCTTTTTGTGCTATTGAAATTCAGCAAGATCGGTCCACAAATGGCTGAGATATGACCAAAAAACCACGACTGCCTCTAATTTTTTCCAAAAATCCCTTCTTGTTGTTGTATTTTTATTGCTTTTTTCTGTATATCTGCAGAACCGCAAGTGCCAAAGTTTCCAAATTAGGTGCAAACATTCAAGTTATAAATACACACAAAATGTGGGCGGGGTTGGAGAAGTGGGCGTGGTACCACCCATAAAAAAAATTTCAAAAATTGTATAACCTGAATTTTTTGACTGTAATATGACCTATGATTACGCCTCATATATCAAAAGATCGGAAATTTTTAGTAGAAAATATTTTCTGAAAAACTCGAAAAAATCTGTTCAGATACGAAAAAGTTATGACCAAAATATTAATTTTTTTTGAAAAATACCCATTTTCGGGAACCATAGATCTTGCCGAGTCCAAGTTTTATAGCCCAACTAACTGGCAAATTTCTTCTTAAGCACTTCGGTATATAAATCTGTCAAATCGGTTAAAAAATGGCTGAGTTATAATCAAAATACTGAAAGCCCAAAAATTACTCTTTTTATACCCTTCACCTCAGGTGGAAAAGGGTATATATAAGTTTGTCATTCCGTATATATATTCTGGGTCCTTATGAGGAGAGAACTTGATTTAACCATGTGATGTCCCGATGTTCGAATCTTGGTTTTTTCAAAAGAAAATTTTTTTTTATATTTTTATTTTTGTATGTTCTAAAAACGATTTAAAAAAATATTTACCAGTTTTCGCTTTTTAAATTGTATTTATAATGAAGTTTTAAGTATTGTAAATATGTATGTATATGTAACAATTATTTAGTTTTTGTCTAGTTGCTCTGTATTCTGCTCGCACAATGGTGAGGGATAAATAAGATTCGGCACAGCCGAATATAGCACTCTTACTTGTTTTTTATTAAAATGCTCTTATTTTTAATATCAAATTTAATAAAACTCATTATTTGCAGTTTTTTTCTACTAAAATTAAAAATTCGTTATCTGAGTCATTGAGTTTTTAAATGTTGTGGTGTTCTGTCTTAAATATTTATTTACAATAGGTGTGGATTATCAATGATGATTTTTTCGATGAGCTCGTAAACCGCACGCTTGAAAAAACGCCTTACCGCATTCATTGCACTTGTAGTTTTTTTCTGTGCCATGTATTAGTTCGTGTCGCCTTAGATATTTGGTATGTACAAAGCCTTTGCCACATATTTTACATATGACATCACGTATATTAAGATGAGATTTAACATGATTATTAAGAGCATGCAGTTGATTGAATCCCCTTTTACATATGTGACATTCGTAGCGAAAACGTTTTTCATGCCGTCGTATATGATTATCGTAACCATGACGGGCTCTAAAGCCAGTGCCACATATTTGACACAAATAAGGTTTGTCACCTGTATGCGAGGTCACATGCCATTCTAAATCGTTTTTAAACAAATATCCTTTGCCGCATATATCACAGTGAAAATTATATATACCTAAATGGCGTTTTTTATGTATTAAGTACTTGTGATAATTAGTAAACATCATTTCACAGGACGGACACTTAAATGGTTGTGTTCCATTGTGTTGAGCCGTATGTTGGCAATAGGGATCATATTTTGGCAGTATTTCATTGCAAATCGTACACAGAAAGGGACCTTGACTGTCTTTAAGAAACGACATTTCCTCATAGTGCTCGTAATCAGGTACAAATTCTTTATTCTCCATTTTAGATTTTAAGTCTCTTTCCTTGTCTTTGGAATACAATTCGTTTAAATAATTGATGTGATAATTTATATCGTCTAAACTTATATTTTTCTCTGTCTGCAACTTTAACTCGTCGGCAATTTTGGCATATATTTCATATTTCTTATTTTTAACACCAAATGCAATATTATCTACTTGCCATAAATTATCATACTTTTTATATTCTTGTAATAAAATTGGCAGAATTGTTTCAATAATTACCTTAATGAAGTTGAGAAAAGAAATATAAGTTAAACAAATATGTTTAAAAAGAATAACATATTTTGATTATCTTACCCGTCGACGTCTCTTTAACGTGCAATTTGGGCGTTTATTTACATCATTTTGATGCTAAAATTTGAAAAAAAGAAAAGGATTACAATAACTTTAAGTGAGTGTCATTTCCAAAAATTTACTTAAGTGTTTTGCGAGATTGAACTTTATATAAGGGGCAGGTTTGATTATGGACCGGTCCTCACGTAGTATGATTTCTTGTCGTATAAAACGAATTTGTTCAAAATTTAATGATAATCCGTCACCAATTTTTGTTAGTTTTTTTTCAACAAAAATATCAATTTTATAGGAAGGTTGTTCCACATACTTTTCCTACTGATCTGATTATGATGGACTTCAATCCCAAACTGCTTAGGAGAACTAAGTGAGCGTGTTTTAAACAGACGGAGGAGCTAACTGACAGAAATGGCTAAATCGACTTAGAATTATGTGCTCAAAGACCCGGATTATACATACATACATATATACTTTATAGGGTATAAGATGAAAATTAAAAAAGTTTCAGATAGAATAATAAACTTACTGCCTATTTCATGATGTCAAAGTTAGTTAACGCTTATTCACCACTGAAGGTGGAGGGTATACAAAATAATTGAAATCGATTTAAATTACAAAACCCTTAAAATTTGTATTCGGGTATGCGATAAAAATCTAGGGATTTAAAAACGATCGTTTTAAAAGGTGTGATGAATTTCGAGCCATTTTAAAATCGACTTAAAAATACAGTTTAATATATCGAGTCATAACCGCAAATAGCTTAAGCGACAAAAACAAAATTTTACAGAAGGTTTTTTTTATTTAATCTATCTATGAATTCGGGGGTATATATATAAAACAGGATGTGTGTATGTAACGTATAGACTCCAAAACGGCTGGGCCGATTTTGATGAAATTTTCAGGGAATCTTCAGTATAATCAGGCGGGTGATACTGTGAAGCAGTGTTGCCAATTTAGCCATTTAGTGGCTAGATTTAGCCATTTTTCACCCTGTTTAGCCATTAAAAAATTAATTTAGCCATTCTTTTTTTTTAGCAATTTTTCAACTTGTTTAGCCATAAAATTTTTTTGCCGTTTTTCTTTTAAAAGAATAATTTTTATTTTATTATAAAAATATATAAAAGTAAAATAAACATTTTGAACAATTAAAACGCCTTAAATTTAAATCACAACTTTTACAAATGTTGAAAATCGCTATAAACTATGACGCTGAAACATCTTTCAAAATAAAGGAACAGTATTCCACTATTAAATTTATAAAATGGATCAACACAAACATCGCTGTTTCTTTCTGGTTGCAAGTATTTCAATAAAGGGATGCAGGCGGTAACAATTGTTTTAGAAATTTCAGAATATACTAAAAAGTTGCTCTCACTTCCATGGTGTAATGTTGAAGTAGAGAGGGGGTTTAGCCAAGTAAACATCTTTAAAAGTAATTTGAGAAATAGGTTACATTAAGCAAGCGTTAATTCGATTTTATCAATTAGGTAAATATTTTTACCATAACAATACAATCACCCTTATTGTGTTTGGCGTATTTAAAAAACGCCTACGACTGTTTGGTAATAGATTAAAGAGAACGTGAACTTTTTTTCTTTAATCTATTACCAAACTGTCGTAGGCGTATCTTAAATACGCCAAACACAATAAAAGTGAATATTTATACCACCACCACAATAGTGGAGAGGGTACTATGCGTTTGTGCTGATGTCTGTAACACCTTAAAATATTGGTCCTTAGCCCACCTTTACGTATACCGATTGACTTGGAGTCACTTTCTGGTTCTAATGTGGTATAAGGCATCATAAAGTCGGGTTTAACCGACTATACTTTTTAACTTGTTTTTTATTGTAGATCTGGACTCAAAAGGTTGGGTAAATGTTGTCGTGATAATGATCTACCTTCAAATTATTTAAAACTTATGATTATTTGAAACTAATGAGTGATTCCTATGAGATGAACAATAACGACATCGAATTTGTCGATGATTTAATTTTTTTAATATTAATTTATTTTAATATTAATTTACGTTTATTCTTATTTAACAAATAAATCTTAACTCACAATTTCATCGTAAACAACTTTAAATAATTTAATTATTTTTTGTTATTGATTTTTAATGTGTTGTTATTTAAAAAGTCTTTTAGCCATTTTTAGCCATTTTTTCCGTAAATTTATCTATTTTTGGTCACCAAGTTTTGGCAACACTGCTGTGAAGTCTGGGGGGTAATCACCGCATTCGATACTATCGTATCGAAAAAACTATCGAACTTTTTTGCATACGATAGACACTGACGTATCGAATGAAAACTCGATATATGTAATGTCGAGTTACTCGATATCGAATGCTATTATTTCAAATTCAATACATTTCATTCGATATCGAGTTTCATGATACCAAAATAAATAATTTCGATCAATTTTGCTCGATATCGTATGCGGTGATTAGACCCCTGATTTTTGATTTTCGGTCTGCGGGCAGAGGGGCGTGGCAAAATCCAATTTTCATATTGCACCACCAATGACATATACATACATACATACATATATTTTTTTTTTTTTTTGCTTTTTTTATTTTATTTTATTTTTTTTTGAAAGCCGTTGTCATGGTTTTCAAAACGAGATATCAAACTCTTAAATCGTTATGTAGTTCCGAAAAAAATCCTATGTTAATAATGATTCAATATCAAAATTTTAAAACTTTCGAAAAGTTGCATTAAAAAATCCGAGTTTTCGGTTTATTTACAAAATATTTACATCATTCGATAACACAAGATATTCCGCGTTTGCTCCCGAGTTGGCACGCCAAAAAATGTATACGTTTTTACACCAAATAAAAAAACAAATAACATTGTCTATACTGGCTGGCCTTAAGATGAAGTAATAAATAAATATAATTTCCAATTTGCCTTAAATACATGCGTTTCTTTTTTGATTGAGCCCTTATCTATACCATATGTAAGTTATTCTGTAAAAAAAACTTTATGATAGGTATTCCATGGATTTTTATTTAAAGGCCGTAAATTTCGTGAAAAGCTCAATTTAAATCGTGTGGTAATACAACACTAATGTTTGCTTAGTTTCATATAAATGTTAAATGAAGGTGGTTGCTTACGATAAAACTGTTTTTGCTATAATAACCTGACGGTACCTTATGTGACCATCACATTTTTGGAGATGGTGCAAGTGTTGCCAATTAAATCATTTATTAAAAAAAGAATATTGAAAATTATGTCGCTTAAGCCTTTTTTGCGGTAATGCCTCGATTTGTCTGTTAAAGAATATACACAGAAAATAAAAGGAAAATCGATTTTATCGGTTTAAAATCGTTTCGATTTCAAAATCAATTCCCGTCCCATACTTGATTATTTCTAACTTACAAGAATTATTAAATTAAAAACATACATACTGCCTGTTTAACAATTTTGAACGTAAACGTTAGTATCATATAGGGGGTATTCACTTCACAAGTTGCACCCTTGCAAAAAAGGAAAAGTGCAAAAATATAACAACAACCACAGACAGTTATTTCCGCACAACTAATTTTCTGTGTGGTTGTTGTTTTATTTTTGCACTTTTGGTTTTTTGCAACGGTGCAACTTGGGACGTGAATACCCTTATATATTATTTCGAAAGCACTTTTTTTTGTCGGTTGCAAATATCTCCCATACCACCGCATCAAATTTAATGAATGACATCTAATTTTAAAGCTTATTTCTAACACTTATGACGAAAAATAATTATAAATTGAAAAATTAATATTTTCATTGACAAAAATTCACTCCTATCGTGAATAACAAGTGGAATTTTTGTTCCCATGAAATTTTCATTTCCCTCGAAGGGAAAAAAGCAATCGTGAATCTCATGTGAAAAAATTTTCACGCTATCAGTTCCAGTGAATGTAAAAAACGAAGAAAGATTAAGAAAATTTAAAATCAATGAAATTTTTGTTAAAAAATATACAAGTATATATTTTAAAGAAAAGATAAAATTATAACGCAAAATATTTAGTATTGGAGGGATAGTTTGGTTACAACGTTAGTTTTTTGCACTTTTTAAATTTAATGTAGTAAAATATTTTCCAAAATTCTGTCACCAAGTCAATCGAATGCTTTACAAATCCGCAAGCAATCGTCCTGTTGTTTTGCATTTTATTGAGCAATATATCGATTTATAACTTTTTAACTTTATTAACCCTTAATATTCGATTTATAGGAGGAGCTTCTTACATACATGTTCTGTTCCCTAGCAAAAATAAAGTGAGAAAATCTAAGGGAAATGTGAACAAATAACGAGGGAAAAAATTTTTCACGATAAGGGGAATTTTTTCCCGTGAACATTTTTTCACGTTATTATTCTCCTTTGAATTACATTTTTTCATGGGAGTTGTTCATGATCGCAAATATGTGAAAAGGGGAAAAATTACGAGGGAAAAATTTTTCACGATAGGGGTGATTATATTTTAAAATGTATTGAAGTTACTAAAATTTCTATTAATTATTTTCATTTTATGTTACAAAAATGACAACTAACGGTGCGAAATATTCGCACGGGTCAACTAGTAGAATTTTTTTTGAAAAATTTTTTTAAAACTGAGTGTTTTTATTGAAATTTTCTATACGACCGTTAACATTCGAAGCAGTTGAACCGGCAGTTAGATTGTGTTTAAACTTATTTCTTTACATTCAACATTTTTCATTTTTCGAATTTATTCTATGAGCTAAATTTCAGTTATGTATTTTATAAAGCTTTTTTGTAATAGTTCTATTCCTTCAATTTTTCAGAAATGACTTTATACACTACCAGACTAATATATTGTATTTTCTGAAAAATTGAAGGAATAGAACTATTACAAAAAAGCTTTACAAAATACATAACTGAAATTTAGCTCATAGAATAAATTCGAAAAATGAAAAATGTTGAATATAATATAAAGTAACCTTCGGAAGGAAATAATTCCCAGTTTCTACTTATTTCTTTACTTAACTTTACATTTTCTTTTTGGGATTTATTTCTATTTTTTAAGACTTGTTCCTATTTCACATTTGTGTACATTAAATTATGTTATGAAAAACTTTAATAATTAATAACTTTTATATTAAACTTACAGTTTTCTTTTTAGAAAGTTTTACGGATGAAAATTCTTTTTCCTCCTGAAAATTAAAACATGTAAATTTAGAATGCAATTGATGAAAGTGAATAAAATAATTGATTTTTGCATACAAAAATGTATATTAGGTACTTATTAAATTTTTTTAACTGTGTTACAAGCATAATTCAAAATCAGAAAAAGTAAAAATATATAAGTGCCCAACCTTATAAGGGAGCTACGGACCTGCAGTAACAAAATTTTACAGAGATTTTACCATATAATACATATAATTCCAATTTTATTGCAATTCTTACTTTTATAAAAGTGGTTATCAATCCTAAAAAAATTGAAATCGTGATAAAATTCGTTTCTGAAGGCCTAAGATGCTAGTACTCTAAGGCTGGGTTTTTGAGATCTCAGTTAAACTAGGTTTAGTTAATCTGAAAATTGATTTGTGCCGCCAATACCAAGTTTTAAAACAAAATGTTGCCGGAACAGCGCAGACTTGCTTAAAATGAGAGTCTTTAATGAAATAATAGAACAAAAATCAAATTTCACCGGAAAATCCGAGTTGCAGAGAACGTTAAACCAAGTTTAAACTTAATCCCCATCTCAAAAACCCGCCCTAACAATTCAACTGTATAATAATTTAAATATTATAAGTTTAAAAGATTTTGTAATTTAAAAGATTTTTTATTCGTGCTTAATTCCCAATTTTTATTCTTGATAAAAACACTGAAATTTATATATAAAAATAGTTATAAAAAAGAAATAAATAAAATAATTTTTACAGCAATATCAATAGGTATAAAAAGTACAAAATCCAAATCCGATTAATCATTTGAATGGTGGCTTAGTGATATAATAACAGTCTGATTCCTACTTCATATATATATTTCCTTCGCCCTTTTAAAAACCTATATAGGTAGGTACGTGATTTAAAAAACTATTAATACCAATTTAAAACAAACCCCCTTAAATTACGCCAAGATTTGAAATTTCTTTCTATATAGGTACGAGCGTAATTTTGGAAAATTAATTATGCTTAAAATAAGGTCTACTTTATGTTGTAAGCGAAATCCTTTTACCGTTCTATGATTTTCATATTATCCTGACTTGATATCTAAACTTAATTCCGAGCCTAGACTTCAATGACTATTGTAACTCCAGGGGGCAAATTATGGCAGTCGTGATCGAATACTTTTTCGATTCGGAAGCAATTTTATTTTAGTCGATACTGAACGTATCGTTATTATTTTTTCAGTGTTATGAACACTCAAATAAATGTTTTGCAACACTAAAGAAATAATTTCGATCCGTTCAGTATGAACAGAAAGAATTAGAACTAAAATTGCTTTCGAATCGAAAAAGTATTCGATCACGACTGCCATAATTTGCCCCCTGTTCTGCTTTAAAAATATGATTAAAATTTGTATAACTATATTTACATACATACATACATACATACATATATACCTACATTTTAAACTTACTTGAAAATCGGTATCGCTGGAATATTCCGAAAAAGAATCGGAACTGATGTCTTTGTTAGGTAATGGTGCAATTATATCCTTCTTTGATTCTACTTCCTGAATATTTTTACTACTATTTAACACCTGCGTGTTACTAATGCTATTACAAGTTACATCTCCGCCAAAAATGTCTTTATTTTCATTTTTAACATTTTTTGGAATAACCTCTTCAGTACTGACGAAACAGCTTTTATAAGACTTGCCTGTCTCCAATGGATCTTCATGAATATCAGATTTGCTACCGCCTTTATCAATAAGTTCTTCGTCTTGTTGTTCTTCAACCTTAATTTCCTCAGGCTCAAACAAAAGATTTGGCAGTTTGACTTGTTCGTTATGATTTTCCTCAAAATAATGCAAGTGCTTTTCAAGATGTTGAGAAAACTTTTTTAATTGATCACAGTCCGTACTGCAAAGAGCACAATGAAATGTAAAAACTTTTGCTTTGTTTTTTATAGTTTTTATATTTATTAATATATCGCCGCATTTTTGGCGATTAGAAATTGTATTTGCTCCCATTATTATTTTTATTTCACCTATTAAGTTTGTTTACTTTTGAAAGAGGTATGTTTAAGGCATGCCATAACATATTAGGGCATGTTCAGTTTGTACAGGACCCTTTGAATTTTTAATACTGATTTGTATGTACACGATATGGTTTTTACATTTGACCTGCCATCGTTTCAACTCACATGTTATTCAGCAGGTCTGCCAAAATTTTTAGCGCTTATCTTTTTCTGCGCCATAAAAATAATACAAAACATTTCTTCAGCATGTTTTTTTAATTCATGTATGTTTTAAGAATTGTACGTGCTAGCCACCTCAAAATATAAGCTTAAATATTGGCAATTTGACTCAGTTATTCTGCTGGTATTATTACGTTCGCTCGAGAACACAAAAGTTTTAATTATATTATACAGCTCGCGCTTTTTGTCATTAAAAATTGTCAGGTGAAGACTTAAGGACAAAGAGGTCGTTTTTGTTTGTCTGCTTTTGTTGCGTTGTCACCCCACATTGGTTAATGGTTCGGTGTCGTATAACTGTACCGAGTTACAGTTTTTGCGGTTTCAACATTAAATACATATATGCAATCGTTTTTAACCTTAAATAAATAATGTGACTGGTGGAGAACCAAGGTATATTTACACATCATAATTTATTTTTTACTTCCTTTAGTCCTATTTTCATCAATACATGATTTAGAAACTAAATCCGCTATCATGTTAGAGTTACTACAAAATTGTACTTATATATATTCCAGAGCACCGTGTAAAATGCATCTAATTTGCAAAAATCTAAATTATTTACATACAAAGATGATATACTTGCCAAAAGATAAAATTTGATACCCATATTGCCCTATTTAAAACGAAGGGTTACCACCTCATTGCATTTTTGCCAAAACGCGAACTAGCACGAATTTAAAAAAAAGCTGAGACACGTATTTAATTTGTCGTGTGTACCCTTTAGAGGGTTAATGGAAGTTTAGGTTGGCATCGCCGAAAATAGATGGAAAGAGACAAAGGTAGGGTAATGAAAAGAGACGAAGCAAAAATTGTAGCAAGAAGAGGAAAAGTAAACAAATAAATATACAAGCAAACAAACCGAATAAAAACTAAATTGCTGAAAGTTTGTTGCTTGGAAAATTGTATTGGACGACATTTTGCTCGACCGAGGTTTCTTGGTCGCCAAAGAGCAAAATGTCGGCCCTTTTTCTTTTCTTCTGAAGCCGAGAAATGATGTGGTAAGTGGTGGCTTAATCTGCAAATAGAAAGTTGGAAATAAAATACAAATTTGGGAAAAAGTTTTGAGTAAAAATTTTGTTTATTACGAAAAATAAAGAGTGTTATAATGACGTATATTTTGTTAAAATTAAAATATATCAAATAGGCAACAATGCCAAGAAGGAAACAAAGTTTTGACATAAAGTTAACATTTAAAGGACTTAATGGTTAAAATTAAAAGTAAAGAAAGAATTCAATTATTAAAACCTAAAAATTGAAGCAACAAAATTAAATTCACGCAATTTAAGACTTGCAAAAATAATTTAAGATCTAAGAGTTATAAAAATAAAACATAAAACATAAAGTAGAACAACCATTTGTTAAATTCTAAAAAAAACTTAAAACTATAATTTGTTAAAACGAGAAAAAAAAGAAAAGAGAAACCCAAAAATACAAAACTTTTAAACGTAAACTTAAAACTAAAAGTACACATAATAAAGCCACCACATCTTCGCTGCCACATCCATCGTGGGAACAGAAATCGATCAGCCCAACATCACAGTTCCAGGGGTCAGGTATTCTGCCATTTGTTTTGACACGGACTATACTACGGACAACTAAACAGACGAATTATAAATATATATATATATTTGTTTTTTTAATAGGGAAAACATATTTTACATTTGTTACCTTTCGAATCAGTCCCTGGGGCGTATTTGCCCAGGTGCGCGTCATATCTAGGGTTTGAGCTCAGGCCTGCTAGTCGTCGTAGGGTAGTTGCCCAGGAGGTAATAGTTGTTTTCCTTATCCTGTGGGAGATAAACTTTTATATGTATTGGTTTTTTTTGTTGAAATAGGACGTACTCACCCCGTACAACAACTTTTAGTTAGGACACTTTACGGACCGACGGCAGTTCCTGTCATCCAGTTTCTTCTGAAAAATAAAGAAAGAGAGAACAAAATATTAATTAGTTTTATCTGCAAATTAATTTTTTGGTGAAAATTTAAAGTTTTTTTTTATTTTCAAATTTTTTCATTGGTTTCACAAGTAAAACAGCTTTTGATAGCCTTTTATAGTTCATTTTTTTTTATTTTGTAAATCATTTTATTTTTAACTTTTGATATGTAATACAAAATAATTCTGAACCCTAAAATTTGTTCAATAAAACAGTTATATATTTTATAATGAATTTGAAAATAGGATTTTAAATGCGTTTTTATTTTAAAAATAATGAGTAGATAAGCTCATTAGGGTGAAACCAATAGGAGGGTGATGGTGAGATAAATGGTAGACTTTGGGATGATCAAATTTTTGTTTCAGGTCATCATGGTGAAGTCCAATCGGATTTCTAGCGGGAGGGCAGACGTTGGCATAACACCGGCCAACTCGACTCTCAGGTGAAAGGTGTAACACTGGTGTACACGGTGCAAATATATTTATAATGGCAATAGATTCGTTTTTTTTTATTAATTGCGTTCACTTTCGGGCTCCTTTTTTTATTAATCTTTGTTTTTTTTTGTCCTAAATTGGCTGGCATGATTCTTTTTGTAGTAGCCAAGTGCTTGATTGGTTGGCAAGAACCACCCCAATACGGCGAGCCCTCGCCGGACTTACGCCAGCATGCCAGCGCCGCCAACAATCTGGCCACACCTGACCTTATGGTTTTCTTCCATGTTTTTTTATAAAACACCAGCTGCTACTGTTACAAATTAAATCGACTAAAGATTAAAATTTGTTAATTTGGCACTTTTATTACAAACAACCCCGAACAAAAAATTCAAAAACCGTTTTTTTTACAGAAAATCCTTAAAAATAAGGACATCCTTGGACAAATTGTATATACAGTTGGACGCGCCTTAAAAAAACCTTTCTTACGATACCCAATTTTCATATGTTGGTAAGGAAACAGATTCTCAAATTAACAAAACATGCAAAACTAGACCCTTTTTCAAACTGGTCCAGCTCACGAGAGGTCAAAGCTGGAGCCGAAATATTAAAAATGTCATCTTAAAAAAGTCCAAGGTTCATTTTTAGGAGGGTACATCGAGCACTTTTTTTGGTGAGTCGCTCTAATATACATATATAAAAAAAAGTGTACACTTTGATGTCACCACTAACTGCTTAAACGGTACGACGGATTTCAACCAAAATTTTAGGATACTTTGGGGATAGTCTGTAGATGGTTTAAGTTAAGTTTGCATGAAATCGGCAAAGGAGCTCCGCAGATGTGGCTGTTAGATTTTCCCATATATTCCCATACAAGTATCAACAAAATGCACTCCATTTTGAACTCGTCCGAAACGGCTTGACTGATTTATATGAAATATTGTATTTGTTAGGTAGAGAATAGGTCGTAGAGTATATTTTATGTCGCTAGAGGGCGCAAAATAGGGCATTAAGCCCCCTCCCTATATCTTCTTAGCTAATCAACCTGTTGAAATTTGGCATTAAGTCACTGTAACATCTGAAAGAAAATATGGCATAGGTCGAGAAATAGGGCAAGAGTGGTAAAAGCTCCCCCTCCCTATATTTGCTTAAGAAATCAACCGATTTTCTCGAAATTTTCCAGGAAAATAGTGTAACATCTGAGAAGAACTAAAGCCTAAAATTTTTATTATTTAGGGCGTGAAATAGGGCAATATGGATAAAAGCTCCCCCTCCCCAATATTTTTAGCTAGTCAATCGGGTTTCTTAAAATTTGGCATGCAGACACTGTAACATCTGAAAGAAAATAGCAATAGCGGTAAATGCTCTCCTTCCCTATATCTTTTAAACTAATGAAAGCGTATTTTAAATTTTGGCATCCAGACACTGTAACATCTGAAAGGAAATAAGACTTAAAATAGAGCAAGAAGGGTAAAACCTCCCCCTCCCAATATATTCTTAACTAATCAACCGGTTTTCTTAAAATTTGGCATGAAGACACTGTAACATCTGAAAGACATCAGGGCATGAAATAGGGTAAGAGGAGTAAAAGCTCGCCCTAACTATATCTTCTTAACTAATAAACCGGTTTTTTTTAAATTTGGCATGCAGACACCGTAACATCTAAAAGAAATAAGTTCTATGGCAAAACAACGTTTGCCGGGTCAGCTAGTTTTGATATAAATTTTGTAAGAACTGTATTAGGAGCTAAAGAGTTAAAAAGTTTTAAATAAATTTTGCATTTCCAGAAAGATCTGTTCAAATGCTTTTAAATAATACCAATATTGGTATTATTCAGAAATGTAGAGGGAAATCGCAAATTTATATGAAAACTTCAGAGGTCCATAACTCGGAAACTATGCGTTTCCGAGAATTTTGCCATTGAACTTTTTCTTCTTATTTTTCGATTTTTACTACCCTATGGAGCTGCGTTGGTAAACTGGGCTTGTTCCAATTTTTTTTACATTTTGTGGTACAAATATTACGGCACTTCAAAATGGAAATGCCCATATGTAACAGTACACTTTAAAAATCCGAATTTGGCAAAAAGTAACAAAAACGGCAACACCGCTTCTGACTGAACGTACCGTATCTATAAATGAACGTAAATACACAAATTTATATAAATATGTACTTTGTGGCAAATATAAACAATATTTTGTAAAACAATTAGAAACAAATCATAAACGATATATTTACGAAAAATGGAAGCTGATAAATGTCCTAATCTTCAAAAGTGCGGTGAAATATTAGTGGACTTAAATACAATGAATCGAAAAAATAAAATGTACTTTTTTCTTTGTACATATTGCAACATACAATTCGACCAACTTAAAAAGTTCTGCATTCATCTTGCAGAAGAACATTTAAATAATTTAGATGATACAATTTTAAAAGAAAGTCAAATTAAGATTGAAGCCGAAACGGAACAAGTCAGTTTACAAACATTTAACAACTTTGAAGGACAGAATAGAAAAGTTTTTGAAAATTCAATAATCAAGAAGATTTACGTAAATCCAGATCCATTGGATACACTAAACAAAACCACCCCGGTTGCAAATATTGATAATATAAACTCCGAAATCAAAACTGAATTTCAAGAAAATGAAGGTCCAATTTTTGACAATGATGAAATGGAATGGTACGAACCTGTTGGAAGCAATGATAATCAAGTAAATGAAAAATTTGAAACTTCAAAGACTAGTGGCGATACAAGTCGTGTATTTAACAGTGAGAGTGAAGATGAAATAAAAGATGATTTAGATCAAATGCCACTTAAAAAGAGAAAAGTTATTGTTTCTAAAAAGGGCTCAAAATTAAAAGAAAAGGTAGTAAATGCATTTCTTAAATTCATTAAACAATTCTAAAGTAATATAACAATTTCTTAATTTGATTTTAAGGACATTGCACACGATATGAGCTCTGATGATTCAAAAGATGCAGATTATAATGTAAGTTTAGCTTTTATGTATGTATAAAAGGCCTGCATAAATGTATGTATTACAAAATCAAACACAAAAAGTTTTGTGTAAGGTACAATAATTCAAAGAGTACACTCCAGACAGTATTTGTTTTTTTTTTAACACGCCTCAATACAGTAGAAAATGTTTGCCTATTCTCTTAACCTCTTATTCATAATAGTTTTGTTTTAAAAAATGTTTACTAAAGAAATTAACATTTTTTATTCATTTTATAAACCTTAAATATGTTTTATGAATAAGAATTTGTGATGTATATCTACATATGTGTTGTGTGTAGGGGACGCATACAAAGAATTTTTGATGTTTACTTGTATGTCGTATGTGGCGTACGCATACATACAAAGAATTGTTGTTGCAATTGTATCAAATAAAATAACATACAAAATATTTAAAAAAAAAATTGTGTGTAGTTTTTGTTCCCACTCTCATTGCATTGTGTATTTTGTATTCCCTTCTTAATTTTTGAGAGTATGTATATATTTTTACACACGCACTTTCACTATACTGAAGCATTTTTTTGCTTTTATGCGTGTACAACACATTTTACCTTTACACATGCAAGTGTAAGAAAATGTCGAATGTTTAAAACAAACATTCAAACAAAACAATTTTTACTTCTTATTTACGGAAAAATAACAGAAAATTATTATTAAATTCATACAATGTACATATTTATATGCCCATTTGTGTGTATGTACATTTAACGTCAGTGGGCGTTTCTCTATTATTGAATTTAATTTTATTAACCATAGAGAGTATACTACATACAGATTTAATACAGTATTTATCGGATATAAGAAACGTACAAAATCCAGGAAAAAAGTTTCTTATAAGCGTTTCTTTCTTATATACAGTATTTATCGGATATAAGAAACGTACAAAATCCAGGAAAAAAGTTTCTTATAAGCGTTTCTTTCTTATATACAACTATTTTATATAAGAAACTTATTTCTTATATAAGTAGCTATGGCCATAAGACTTTCATATTTTGGTTTTCTGTCTTTTTTTGTTACAAAGGGTCTTCACCTGACAATTTTTGGTTATAATAAACGTCAAACTTCATATAAAAAAAACGCTGACAAAAATTTTAAAGTTTTTTTTATATGGACTTTGACGTTTGGTATGACAAAAAATTGTCAGGTGACGACCCCATGTTAACGTTTCTAACTTTTAAATAATTATTTTCTATGTCTTTTGAGTTTTTCACTATTTTAGATAACGTTGAAAGTCCAATATTATATTTTTTGCAATTTCGCTTCTTTTTATACCGTTTTGTATTTCTTTTAAAATTTTAACTTTTGTTTTTATTGGCAAAAAACACAAAGCTTCTCATGAGTACACCAGTTCGCTCATCTAAAACTAAAAGTAAAAAAAAAACTTTGTTCTTGTTGTACAACTGTCAGAAAACAGAGTATTCCATGCAAACTACATAAATTCTGCGTTTCCGTTGGAAGTTTCTTATATAAATTCTTTTTCTATACATTTTGTGATTTTGGTGTTTAAGAAAAATGTTCTTTTATCAGTTTTTTTCTTATAAGCGTTTTTCTTATATGAAACCTTTTTTGTAAGAAACATCACAAAAAAGACATGGTGTTTTTGAAAATGTTTCTTATAAGCGTTTTGTTCTTATATGAGATGTTCTTATATCCGATAAATACTGTACTTCGAATTCTGTCTTTTCCAAATCAAATTCAGGTAAAAAAACAAATGTACCATTTTTAAATAAAATTCGACATTTACATTTACAAATTATAAAATATTAGCGGGTTTCACCCTTGATAGTAAAGTCCCTTGTAGAACTTGTGAAACTTATTAATTTAGTTAAAGTACTAAGATTTACACCACTGCAAGACTAAAATTTACTAGGCTGTGGTTGAAAAAATCCAACAAAAAGCTGTAGTAAACACGTTTGTTAAGTAACCCAGAATAAAACAGTTGAAGTAACTATATCTGTCTCTCTCTCCCTCACTCAGCAACTTCATTAATTTACAATCGAAAAAGACACTCAGGCTTTGTAGAATAAAATCGTATTAACCCTTAAATGCATCAAGATGCCATTTGGCAACATAATCTTTAAAAGGTTTTAATTAGAGCTGTGACAAAAAATTAATGTTAAACTCATCGCGTTTCCAAGTGGATACATACTACCTATAAGATTTAGTTAATTTACTCATGTTTTTTTGCCAAAACGGTGCTTTTTTGTAATTTACTAGTAGTAGCACTCAGTTAATCTGAAACAGAGAAAGTGTTAACATCATCTCTTATTTTTAAAGAGACAAAGAAAAAGTTCAAAGTGCATTTTTTGTTATTGACAAAAAAAAATTTAAGTACTTGTGTAATAAACGGTTAATAATATTTTAGTTCTTTTCATATCGCAGTAATTTCTATGAAAAGCTTTGATGCCGATTGGCTACATTGTGCGAATAAACATAGTAAATTTTATCATTGCTCGTAACGGTTTTTTACTTCTTGTTAGTTCTATCTTTCCAAGAAAGTAAAGTAATACGCGATGAATAAGCCATTTAAATAAGTGGAAGAGATGACGAAATATTTGTTGGAATATAACAGTGAAGAAAGCGAAGATGAGGATAATGCTTTTGATGATGACAGTTTGGAAGACCCCGATTTTGTACAAAACCTTTTGCAGGATTCTGGTGAATAAGGTGAAGTAGAACCAGTGCTGATGTCTTCACCTCCATCAACTTCTCAAGTTGATAATGAAGACTTACTGTCGTGTTCTCGTGATGTTTTTCAAACTCCAAGTCAAATTAAAAAAAAATATTATTTGGAAGAAAAAAAATTTACAATTAAATGAAGGTCAGTTAAATTTTCATGGAAACTCGGAAATTGAAGGTGAATTACTAAATTTGGAAACGCCGTATCAATTCTTTAATTATTTTTTTCCCGAAGACCTTATGAAACACATCGTCGAGCAAACAAATTTATACACTATTCAAAAAAATCCGGAAAAACAAACTACATACAGTGATTCGGATGTAAAAAAATTTATCGAAATTGTTCTCTACATGTCACTTGTTCATGCGCCCAATGTAAGGTCGTATTGGAGTGATGATCTGGGATTTCCTCAAATCAAAAATATAATGGCAGTCAACAAGTTCGAAAAATTGCGTCAAAGCTTGCACTTTAATGACAATTCAACCTTTGTGCCAAGAGATCAATGTGGACATGACAGATAACACAAGTTAAGACCAGTTATCATTCATCTGCTATTAAAATTAAAAAACATTCCCTTGGAAAAAGAACTTTCTATTGATGAGCATATGTGCTCAACAAAAGTCAGACATTACATGAAGCAATACATGCCGATGAAACCTCACAAATGGGGGTTTAAGTTGTTTGTTTTTGCTGGTGTTTCTGGGTTTGCCTACAACTTCGAAATTTAAACAGGATCTGAAAACTCTATGGCTAGACCAGACAGTGAACCAGATCTCGGCGCAACATCGAATATAGTTTTGCGTTTGTCCCGTATTATACCACGGAGGCAAAACTATCGTCTGTACCAAGACAATTTTTATACCGTCATTCCACTTATCGGTCATTTGGCAAAGGAGTGCAGTTTTTCGTTGGGTACAATTCAAAGGAATAGACTTCCAAATTGTAAGCTGCCCACAGAAGCTAAAATGAAGAAAGAAGAGCGAGGTTCTAGTCACGAATATATGACAACAGTAGATGGAGTTGACATAACTTCACTTGTTTGGAAAGACAATAAATATGTTACCCTAATCTCTTTCTTCGCTGGAACTCACCCTCGCCCATTAGTAAAAAGATACGATAGAAAACAACAGAAAACCATAGATGTTAAATGTCCTTACATTATTCAACAATATAATCGTCATATGGGCGGCGTTGATCTGCTAGATAGCCTAATGGGACGGTATAAAATTTTAATAAAAAGCAGAAAATGGTATATGCGGATTTTTACAAAAGAGTGCTTACACAGCAAAACAAAATGGCTTTAGAAATCCTAAACCAAATGAATTTTCGTGTAGAGGTAGCCCAATATTTAAGTAAAATCAACACCGCAACGAAACGTCCGAGATCCAGTGCTATTGAGCATGCCATTCAAGAAATAAAGAAAAAAGGGCCAGCACAGCATGTCCCACCGCAAGATATTCGTAGAGATCAAATTGGCCACTGGCCTGAGCATGTATGTATGTGGATGCGAAAATTCGATGCAAATATCCAGGATGCCACGGTTTCAGCCGCACAATATGCAAGAAATGTGGCATTGCAATATGTTTAAACAAACATAATAATTGCTTTAAAAGCTTTCATTTAAAATAAAATTCTTTGAAAACACTATGTAGCCATTTGTCAACAAACCACTATCCTTACAAATAAAGGACAATTTTGAATTAAAAAATTTTTTTGTTATTTTTTTTATGACATTGTGAACAGGAAACTTTACTTATAACTAAAAATTTTCCAAATTAGGAAAGTCATGCATTTAAGGGTTAAGTAAAACAGAGTTGTACACTTAATACAAAGTTAAGTAAGTAAGTAAGTTAAACGAACGAAGTTTTCATTCATTTCATTCATTCATTATTAAAAAATTAAAATCAGCTTTTTTTTAAATGAATCTGATTCAAAAAAAGGCTGATTTTAATATTTAAAGGGCCGAATTTGATTTGTAGGATTATATTCTTAACTAGCTTTTCCCCCTTACTTCTGAAAATTAGAGCATGATTTAAATAAAAAGGGGATTTATATAATGGTTTAATAATATATATACTTAATATACCATGGGTTTATCCAATTAGCAATTTCTTTTTCCACATACATACATATATCAAGCCCTAACCGCGGAAATAACGTAAGCGACTTAATTTCCAATTTTCGGGTTTTTTAATAAATAACTTTATTGGCAGCACTTGCATCATCTTCTAAACTGTCGTGGTCACATAAGGTACCGTTACGATTTTATAGCAAGAACAATTTTGTCGTAAGCGACAAATTTCATACAACATTTAAATGAAGAGCAATTCCATATGAAAACGATCAAAATTGGCAAATTTTTGGACGACCCCTCTCCGATTTTAAAATAAATAGTCTCAATCGATTGCCCAGCAAAAAATAATGTACCTACATATTTTTTTTTTTTTTTTTTAAGTGACTGGTTTAGTGGTGGTGTACACCACTGTCATGAGAAAAATTGAAGAATTCTTCATAAGGGACCTCATTGAAAGTTGTTTTAAAAAAAAACTACTAAAGCGATCGCAACGAGTGATAGCTCGTTGGAAAGGTATTGAATCAGGCTTTAATTGAAAAATAAAATTTTCCTAATTTTTCTTAGAAATTTACCTTTAAATTTTCCCATGAAAATTAAATTTTCCGATTTTCCACAGAAGCTCCTAAATTTTCCGGCTAATTTTTTTTTTTGATTCCTCATAATTTTTGCTTTAAGAATCAGCAATAAAAAAATGGGCCCCGACTCCTTGTTTGGACAGGAGAAGAGCATTTAAGAGACCACCTTGTTAAAAATACATTTTAAAAATTATTTTACAGTTAAAAATACATTTATGAAGAAAAAATCAATTTTTTTTTAAAGAGCCCCAAGTTGAGTGTGTAGTGAATATGGTCTGCCTGCCTTCACAAGATCGGCCATAAATCCATGGATAATAGCAGCAGTGGCATGTAATGGCACACCAAACCCGACTGAGGCTACAGGTCATAAAATGTTTTGTAAATTTTTTAAATTACCAGGTAATAAATATTTCGCCTAAAATGACACGTGCAGAAACAAGTCATAAAACACGGATTTTCCATAAATATGGCGAAATATTTATTACCTGGTAATTTAAAAAATTTGCAAAACATTTTATGACCTGTGGTCGGCTTATTGGCAGTAACCAATTAAGTCCCTCTTTAAAAAACATTTTATGACCAGTAGTTCACGCAAATTTTCCTATTAAAGAAAAGCAAATATCGCTTATTTTTTTTTACCTATTTTTTACCAAAAAATAAATATAAATACTTCACACACTCTGAGTCAAATTTCAGTTGAATACTAAACGTGAAAGTGTTAAAGTGTTTTTTTTTTGTAAAGTAAAGAGTGAAGCTGTAAAGACAATTTAAAGTAAAATGAATAAATTTTGCTGCAATCCGTTTAACAAGAGTGGACATCGTTCGAAAAAGTATTAAAATTAACTGGTGTTTCAAAGCGATACATGAATGAATTAAATATACAATACGGTGAAGAAGCAGAATTCATTTGCCCCAAGTGTAAAATCGATTTGTCTCAACAAGCAAATGCATTGAAACAAATGCAGCCACAATCCGAGAGTGAAATGACAAGTGAACAAAATGTTTCATCTGATAGTGAGGCAGACATTCCGATGGTCAATATGTCTTTGAGTCCTTTGAATGAGGCTATTACCACTTTAGGTGAAACGCCTATTAGAAAAATAAAGTTGCGAAGTGAAACATACAGGAAAGCGAAAAAAAGGCAAGGTTATGAGTGCAATCGCGACAATATTTGATGAAGGCTCTGATAACGAATGCAGTCAAGCAGATGACGTTGATGACGGCAAACAAATGATTGAGCAGTTGAAAAGAAAATTCAATTTAGCGACCACTTTTCCGTAGAAATATCTCATTTTATCTGTGCTGCCTCAATCATGGTCTATACGCAAGATTTCTGAACAGTTTCAAACATCTTTTTACATCGCGAGAAGAAGCAAAGAATTAGTTCGACAGAAGGGCATATTGGCGACTCCCACCAAGAAATTTGGCTCAAGGACCCTCAGCGAAGCAACGGTGAAACTGATTCAAGATTTTTACTGCAATGATGACAACAGCCGCGCCTGCCCAGGTACACGTGACTATGTTATCACACGTGAAGATGGAGAAAAAGTACACAAGCAGCGCAGATTATTATTATGTAATCTATCCGAAGCATACCATCAGTTCAATGAGAAATACCCAGCAGAAAAAGTGGGATTTTCTAAGTTTGCCATCCTACGACCAAAAGAATGCGTGCTGGCATTAGACAGGCACGGAACGCATTCAGTCTGCGTTTGCATGTTTCATCAAATTAATTTTCTTTCCATGCAAGAAATTGAAAGTATTTCACGGTGAAATTGAAACATATAGGGACCTCCTGTCGAAGTCGTTGTGCGCATACCCCACGGAAAATTGTCATCTGTCCAAATGCGACAATTGTCCGAAGATTGACGAGCTAGAGCAATATTTGGCGGAAAAGTTTGAACAGCTGTTAATTCAGGAGGTGCATTTCAAACAGTGGATAATTAGCAGCGGCAGATGTTCCCTTGAGACCGTGGTAAAGCAGATTCCGGAATTCATCGAGGAATTCGGATTCAAGTTGAATGAACTGAAGGCGCACCATTTCATATCCGAGATGCAATCGAAATTTCTAAAGGAAAGTAAGGAGAAATTAGCCCAAAATGAAGATAACGAACTACAGACCGTAAGCCTTGTTGTTGTCGCGGAGAGTTTAGCTCATAATTATGTATCCGTTTATTTATTTCAAATGAAACTGTTTGAATTCTTAAGATCAAAATTCGATGCAATCGACAAAGTAACGTTTTTCTCAGACGACGCGGCTTCTCAGTACAAGAATAAAAAAAATTTTTACAATCTTTGCATAATTGAAGAAGAACAAAACTGCAAGGTCGAGTGGCACTTTTTCGCGACGTCCCACGGTAAGGGCCCATGCGATGCGTTAGGGGGAAACCTAAAACGCATGGCGACTAAGGCAAGTTTGCAAAGGCCATATACTGACCAGATCTTAAATGTACAACATTTGTTTTCGTGGATTCAAAGCAAGGAAATTGCCATTAACACAGTTTTATGCACTCAAAAAGAACACGATGCCATGGAGCGACGAATTCAAAACAGATATAATAATGTCAAAACTATAACTGGAACGCAAAAGTTTCATTGCTTTATACCAAATATTTCTGATATGTCAATTAATGTAAAGCGGTACTCTTCGTCTGCCGACGTGCTAAATTTAAAGTTACTTTAATTTTATAATGATGCCAAGACAATTTAAATTTTTAATAAATATTGTAATTAAGTATAAGCAGCAAAATAAGAAAGATTTTTTCTTCATAAATGTATTTTTAACTGTAAAATGTATTTTTAACAAGGTGGTCTCTTAAATGCTATTCTCCTGTCCAAACAAGGAGTCGGGGCCCATTTTTTTATTGCTGATTCTTAAAGCAAAAATTATGAGGAATCCAAAAAAAAAAAATTAGCCGGAAAATTTAGGAGCTTCTGTGGAAAATCGGAAAATTTAATTTTCATGGGAAAATTTAAAGGTAAATTTCTAAGAAAAATTAGGAAAATTTTATTTTTCAATTAAAGCCTGATTCAATACCTTTCCAACGAGCTTTCACTCGTTGCGATCGCTTTAGTAGTTTTTTTTAAAACAACTTTCAATGAGGTCCCTTATGAAGAATTCTTCAATTTTTCACATGACAGTGGTGTACACCACCGCTAAACCAGTCACTATAAAAAAAAAAATATATGTAGGTACATTATTTTTTGCTGGGCAATCGATTGAGACTATTTATTTTAAAATCGGAGAGGGGTCGTCCAAAAGGTGATCGCTTTCATATGGAATTGCTCTATAAGAAAAATTTCAACGGCTTGATAAACTCGAATAAGATGACAAAACCATCCTTTATAAAACTAACACCGTCAAAGTAACTTGCTCCTAACGTAGTATCGATGCCATATCCATAGTTTCAACAATAAAAAAAAAATGTTTGTGTTTGGTAAAAAAGCTATGAGATTTATAATTGTCTGCTATCCGTCCAATTTTCTAAAACCGACCAAAACTAGGTTTGGCCTACCATCCGACCAAACCAAAAACTTCCGACCAAATTTGGTCGGAAAAGACCATGTTCGGCAACCCTGATCTGAATTGTTTCGCTTTGGCGAAAAAACAAAACAAAAAATTTTACTCTTTCTCTTTTCAACTTCAACTAAAATGATTAACAACATATGTTACTTTGTTTTTGTAAAGGGATCTGAACTCTTTTGCTTGTGCAAAAAAACAAAACAAAAAATGTTACTCCTTCTTTTCTCGCTTCTCATACCAAAGAGCCGAGGCCTTCTATAAGGCATTCTTTAGCAGTTACGTAAGAATAGTAATTAAATCAAAACATTTTTTGAGCAGGCCTTTAAAAAGAAGGTCTTCTGAGTTTTCCCGCTGGGTATCCATGATTTACAAATACAATTTTATATTAATATTTATCAATATAGGTACAATATGTAATTTCTAATTCAATTTGATGGCTCCAAAACCTTTTAATCTAATTCTTATAATTTTTGTTGTAAAATTCTGTTTAATAGAGAAATAATTTTATAATATTTGTTATAAAATACTTTTATTCAAGAAATCTTATTTAAAAAGGACTTTTAAAATTACGTTTTCAATTTCCACTGATATTAAAAATATTTTTTTAAAATCTTAAAAAATTAATTTGTTTCAAATCGCTAAAATTCGCCAAATATGGAGAAAAGTCGCCTTCATGCATATTTTGTTTAATTTTTTATTTAAAACAGTAAAAATGAGATCATTAATCTAGTGTATACCAAATTAGTAAGAGGACCAATTTTTTCCTGTTTTTATCCCTCAAAGAGCACCCTATATTTTAATCTGGACCCAGGGCTGGGCAGTATTAAAAACACATGTATTTGAAATACGTATTTAAAATACAAATACGTATTTTGTGTTTGTATTTTAAATACATGACGTGCAAGTATTTTGTATTTTAAATACACATTCAGCAAGGATTTTGTATTTTGTATTTTAAATACATAAAAAATGGGAGTATTTTGTATTTTAAAAACATAGTTTTAATGAATTATTAGGTAAGTTAAGTAAGGTGAGCACTTTCGCGGCTATAGAACTAGAATATTTTGAGGAATTCATTGTAATTTTGAAACCTATTGCCACTGCTTTAGTAATAACAACTGTTATTACGGAAAACTTTTGCCGACTTTAATGTTTGTTAGAACAAGATTAAAGCTACGTTCACAATCAAAAAAACATTTCCATTTGGTGTTCATAATAGAGCAACAATTTCTTTTGCAACCACACACATTTTGCATCAAGAAACCGTTCGCAAATTTTAGCCACAACAATATTATGCATTTATTTTTATTTTTGTAGACATTTTGTTAAAATTTTCATTCAAAACTTAATAAAATTATTTTAAACGTCAGAAACAATTTCATACAAATTGTTGCTGAAGTTCTAGTTGACTCAACTTTAGTTACATTTTTAAAAAAATTTTAGTTACATTTTTGTTTTAAAAATGAAAGGAAAATATATGAAATACTTTGGGAAGAAAAAAGATAGAAGAAAAAACGAAATTGTTTTTTTGATTGTGAACGTAGCTTAAATCGGTTGAATGGAAACAATTTAAGACATTTAAGTCCTATTATACTTCTACTAAAAGAGAGCTTGGAAAAAAGTTTCGATACGTTTTTTAAACCATCACCGGAAATAAATAGAATAGAGTCAGAAAACATCATGTCAGAAGAAAGACATAGAATCCAAAATCTTGGAATTTATTCTCTAGAAGAAAATTACAAAAAACTTAAAATGACACCTGGAAATATCAAAAGTAGAAGCGCCAGTAAAGAAGACGACAGTAAAGACAGCTATCCAAATATAAAAAAGTATTCATAGAATTTAAAACAAGTTTGTGCTTATCAGGACCTGTAGAAAGATTATTTTCTTCAGCAGGTTTTATTTATTCTCCAACAAGAAACTGTTTGTCTGATGCTACATTCTGATAATCTGATATTTATAAAAGGAAACAATTGTTTTGTTAATTAGTTTTGTCTTATGTATTTTTTGGTTTGAATAAAAATGGTGTATTTCGTATTTTAAATACATACATGTACATGACGTGGAAGTATTTTGTATTTGAAATACGTACAATAAATGGAAGTATTTTCTATTTTAAATACATACATATGTGTAAGTATTTTGTACTTTAAATACATAACCTGAAAATATTTTGTATTTTAAATACATGACCAGCAAGTATTTTGTATTTTAAATACCGCAACCCATGTATTTTGCGCAACACTGTCTGGACCATATGCTATCTGTCTACTAAATTTCATCTAAATTTCCATAACTATCTTCGGTTTCCGTGTGATGTGTCCACAAGCATACAAACTCAGAAGCTAACAAACATACTGTCTGATTAAAGAACACGAGCGGAAGACTCGTTCGCTTAACTTCTTATTAGCGCATTCGATACTATCGTATCGAATAAACTATCGAATTTTTTGCTGACGTATCAAATGAAAACTCGATAAATGTAATGTCGAGTTACTCGATATCGAATGCTATTATTTCAAATTCAATACATTTCATTCGATATCGAGTTTCATGAAACCAAAATAAATAATTTCGATCAATTTTGCTCGATATCGTATGCGGTGATTAGACCCTGGTGTGAAGCCTACTTCATACCTTTACCCAGAGACTAATATGGTAAAGGTATGTAAAAGAAAGTTTCGGACCAAACCCGAGATAAATCCTACTCAACCAAATTCGCCCTCCCCATTAGGAATCCTATCAGACCTTCGAGTCCGCAACCCGAGACATCCCCTAATTCGCTAATAATGCAGACCCTACACCTGCTCAGCAGCGACACCGAATCGGACTTCACCGGCCGCAGCGTCCGTGATACCCGACAGTCCGTTCGGTTCCCCCAGGCCCGATTGGTCGCGCCTAGAATCCATTCCCTGAGCATTCGAAAATAGAAGCCTATTGGAGGCCTACCCGCCTACATACAGTTAGGATACTCCATCTCTGAGCCCTGTCTCGCTAACTCATCAGCCACCTCATTGCCACCTATGTGACCCGGCACCCAGCACAACCTTAACACATACTCCTTTAAGACAAAGATATAGTGACTTCCGAGCCCCTATCAATGTTGTCCTTCATCAGTTCCACGGCCCTCAGGACCCGCAGAACCTCCGCCTGAAAAACACTTTAGTCGTCAGGAAGCCTAATTGACATTCTGATGTCCAGATCCTCGATGTAGACCCCGCACCCGTACCCCTAATCTTCGTGTCATCAGTGAAAATAATAAATCCAATAAATAATCTGCTCCTACCTGACCAGCTCTCCCTAGAAGGCACTATTAAATCTACCCTAGTGCCCAATAGCCACCCACCTCAATCTCACCCAGGATTCGTGAGTGACCCTGCGTGACATTCCCCATCAATCCTAACTCCCTCAGTCTAAAAATGCTCCTGGCTGCCATTCCCATCACATACTGCTCGATAGGCAGAGGATGTATAATGACATCCAGGGCCGCTTAGGAGTACTTCTCATGGCACCTGTCATGCCGATTGAAGCACACCTCTGATCCTTAGACAGAAGGTTCCTTCGACTAACCAATCTCAATGACTCTCACCAAACACAGCATCGATACGCAAGAATGGGTCTAACCGCCGAAGTGTACAGCTATCTCACTACTGACGGCCTGAGTTCCCAGTACAAAGAAAAAATATTGTGAGGGCAAATAATTTTAGCATTTGACGATTATGCTGTTGGGGTAAACAATAACTTGTTGGCGAAAATAAAAACCTTTTGTCGCAAGAAATTTTTACCGTAACAGCATGAAAGTATTTGAAGTTTTTTTACAGCAAAATTATTTGTTGCAAATAGAATAACTTTTGTCGTTAAAGGTTTTTCTCTGAAATAACGGCACATTGAAAATTGCTGTTGACGTAAAAGATTTGCATTTGCAGGAAATAACAATTTTTGCTGCCATTAAATATTAATTTTTTGAATCATTAATATTACTGTTGTCTTAAAAAATGTGCATTTGGCAATGACATGATTGGTACTTCATTATCATTGCGATCAGTATTGAGTCGTATGTCAGTGTAAATCATGTAAAACGTGAGCTTTAAGTTTAGAGTTTTAAAATAATTAAAAAAAAAATTAAAGTGTTTCCAATAAACAAAAAACAATGGCGGAAGATATTTTTCAGGAAACAAATTATACGGTGGATTTATCCAATGAAGTGGTTGCATTGCTTTCAACAATGAATATTTCAACGGAAACAATTTCTACATTCTTGGAATGCGGCATCAAAAAAGTTGACATTTTGAAAATAATGCATTCAAAAGACATCGACGAAATATTTTCAAAATTAGGAACGAGGTTTATCGGAGAAAAAATCATTTTTCGCCATGAATTGCAAAAGTGGCGAATTCAAAATAAGGTACGATAAGGTTGATTTGTTCATTTACTTGTACATTCTTATGAACTTTTTGCACGTTTGTAACAAAACTTACTGTACACAAACTACTTATATTTGTTATAGGAATGGACAATAAATGCTAACACTATTTATTATACAATTATGAAAACATTATTATAATTATTTTCTTTTTATATTTATGAACATGGACAGTTTCCATTACTATCTTGCTGCGGATCGGACATAACAATCAGTAATTCGATTAATACTTCAAATAAGGTGAACAATTGGGTTAATACCAATCAATCGAACTCTTATAATTATGACATAAAAAACATTCTAAGTAAAACAATTATAGGACTAGACATTCTGAAAAATTATGAAAAAAATAACATGTTAACTGACATTGAACAAAATATTATAGTTCGCATTCTTATTGATAATTTTATCATGAATGACATTAAAATGGATGCCAAAGTAATGATGGCAGTGGCACAAGCAATTACATTTGTTTTTCCGAACGAAAATGAATGCACTTATTTCATACCACGTAGTGGTAAAAAAAATGCATCCGGTAAATTATATGACAGATACTATAATGAAAAACACAGGCGTAAGGCCATGGACTCAAATTCGTCAAAAAAGTTTAAATCTGCTGAGCAAAGCACTGTAGAAAGGCCTGACTTGAATATCACAGAATATAATGACTTCATGTCAAATAAAAATTGGCTAGTGCACAATATTCCTACAAATTTGAAGCAAATATGGCAGGAAACATCTGAAAATCGGTTAAAAGAAAATAAAACATCACTGGACGAATTTTTAAAAGCTTGGCCCAGATACAAAGACCCTAACGGATTTGAACTTATTGATGTGGATTTCGAAACAATGCATCCAGGAAAAAAATCTTTATTGCTTGAAAAAATGGATTGCTTTGAGAAAAACGTTTCCGTTATATTATTCGGAACAAGTATCAAAGATAAACTAAATTTGCAGTATTTTGAAAAATATAAATCGGCAGAAAATCTTGGTAAGTTGATGCGATATATTCTTTCCTCTAATTTATTGCATGAAAAATATTTTTACAGATTCGCGACATCTTTATTTCTTTTATTTACTACATGCAGTAATAATTCCTCCAAGAATCAACAGGGGAGCGAAACCATCTATATCTGACGCTCAAAAGGATATGATTGGCCATATTATAAATATAAACCAGTTGATCCAATGGGAAGATGATGCCAGATCCCTTGCCGCAAAAGAAAAGCTTATATTGCAGCCTAAAATACTAGTGGTTGGTGAATCATTGGATAAGTTGAGCGAATTTTACGTACTTTTTAGTGGCGTACGATACAAGGTTGAAACCTTACTTCGTGCTGTCGACTTGACAATTAAAATATGTTTCGTCATGGACTTACAATATTCCAAAAAGAGCAAATATGTATGGGTATTTTTGCAAAATTATGTTTATAACATTCCTTCACAAGATAAAATTGCAAAATTAGAAACTATTTTAAATAAACTTAACAAACTCTAAACGTTATCAAAAGTTTTATTTAAAAAATGCTCACACATAATTGCTCTATTTGCTCTGACGTCTTTGACAATGCTTATTTATTAATTTCTCATTTAAAGGCTGTGCATATGACTCCAAATGCCTTTCAATATCATTGTAATTTTAACGAATGCAATAAGTTTTATCAAAATTTTTATAAATTTAAACAACATGTTATAAAACACGACAAGTGTATGGTATATTCTCAAAACCCAACATACGAAGGCAACAGAAATAAAAATCTACCGACAACAGGTCATAGCACCTGTACAAAATCAACTGCAGAACCAATATTTCAGCTAAATATTCCGGATATTAGTAACTTAAAAGCATCTATTGTGAAAAATACCATATCTATCAGGGGTGTGCTGGAAATCGCAAACGCAAAACGCAAGAATTTAAAAAGTCGTTTTTTAGTAAGATTTCTGTAATAAAAGAATTTTATGACAAATATTATACAAACATTTATCTATTAAACAGAATTTTATAACAAAAATTATAAAAATTTGATTAAAAGTGTATTATAAACAGCCTCCAAATTCTTGCGTTTTGCGTTTGCGATTTCCATCACACCCCCCAATGACAGTTTGAGATTGCGTTCACAATCAAATATAGCCAGAAATAATGTGCCGGAAATGCAATAATATATAACATGTGTTATTATTCCTTTAATAAACACAATTGAATTATTTATTCCATATCTTCCTGAAGATGTTCAATCTTCATTCTCCGAATTAATTAATATTGCCAGGAACCCTTTTCAAGATATCGATTCAGAATATAAATTTTTTTCAAACAGTTAGAACAACTAGACCTTTTCAAATTTCCCAAGCTGTTTTAAACATCAAAAGATTTAGCTGGAATATTTATTCGTGAACATCCAACACTGGACACCAATAATACTCAAGGATGTTTATGCGATATAAAACACCAACTACAAAAAAAAAAACAATTTCGAAAGTCCGAATGTTCTAGATTATACGCTGAAAAGTATTGATCAAATAAAACCAAACAGTAAATTGAATCACTTCATTATGGGTCATTTGTGGAAATCAAAAATGGAAAATTTTTAGGAGATAAAATTGTTTTTCCAATATTTGTTTATTTTGACGACTTCCAGATAAACGATGCGCTTGGGCCTGGTAAAAACTATGTTTGCGGTATTTACTTTTCCATACCAGTGGTTCCACAAAACCATTTAAGTTACTTAATAAATATTGTAGCTGGTGTTATTAGTGCCATATCTTTTGCATTAATAATAATAATTTTGCAACAACTATATGTATACTTCGTTCTTGGACAAATATTTGGTGATAATTGGGGACTCAATGAAGTTTTGAGCTTCCAATCTAGTTTTAACAGCAATTATTTTTGTAAGAATTGTACGTTGTCGAAAGAAGAATGTAAAAAAATTTTCTGAGGGAAAACAAAAAATTCGTGATAATATGTGTACTTAAAAGAAATTGCAGCTGCGATATCATGCACGATACTTTTTGGGTGTTGCAAAATATAATATTCCAAAAAATTTAAATTATTTTATATGTATGTATATGTTAAAAAATGTTTACATTAAATGCTTTTAATTGTCGGAAACAGTTATTTGATGACGGTCCTACAGATTTGCAGAATACAAGTTCTCCAATAACCAAAACGCAAATCAAACATAATATATTTAAATGAACGCCGCCCAAATGAAACTATTTTTAGAAACTATTTTACTTTTAATTGGTGACTCCATAGATGAAAACGACAAAGTATATAATTTTCTTATTAATTTCATAAAAATTGTAAATCTTATTTTATTAGAAGAATTTGTTAATCGGGCATGTTCTGACAATCGCAAAATGATAAACATTTGCGATTCTGACTTTAAACTTTAAATTGCAATAGTATGCTTAAGGGAACTAGAATATTAAAAAAAAACTATGGCAGATCGGAAGCAAAACGCACTGAAATAAATCTGGCGTTTTGCGATTTAAAATCGTGCGATTGTCAGAACATGGCCGAATGACATTTTATAATTATAACAAGATTTGATTTTCGAACACAACAAATCGTATGTTACAATTTTTGAGGAGCAATTGAAATCAAAATATAATTTTCTCACACATTACCCTACAGTCATAAAAAAGTAGGCTCTCTTAAGCATCTCTGGTGCTTCAGATTTGAAGGAAAGCACGCTGCTTTGAAACAGTATGCCCATGTTATTCGATCTCGGAAGAATATACCATATACATTGAGTGTAAAACATTGTCTTAATTTTTCGATACATTTACTTGAAAACACATTCTTTAAAGATGACTTTGAGTTTAAAAGAACTAAAACTATGTATTTATTTGAGAAAACTTTATTTTTACAAAAATTTATGTACAGATTTAACCATGGTGGAATAAACAGGTGGCAGCACTACGCCAGATGACGATTTTTTGCTCTTGCATTGTTTGTCTAGGTTTATGTCAAAGTTTTGTTTATGTTTACAAAAAGTCCACGTTTTGTGCTGTGATTATTGTATTTTATTAAAGTTTTTGATAATTTTGAATTAAAATTAATAATATATTGACCATAATTAAATAAAAATTGTCTAAAAATTTATTTATTTCATCACGATCAGCGGCACTATTTGATTTTTGTTTAAAATATTTTTTGACGTTAACAGTGATATAATTTCCATTTTTGTTGTAATGTTGTATTTGTTGTCGTAACGATGCCACCTACTTATTCCACCATGGATTTAACCACTGGCTTTGAAATTTAAAAAGTTTTTTTTACAAAAGGAGACTTTGTTCATTTAAGAAATGTAAAAGCAATTATCTGTAATATATTTTATAAAGTGGAAAATGAAATATACATACTTAATACTTAAGGAAGTAAAACGTGAATTTATTGAAAATTTTTAAGGCTTGTTATATTGCAAGAAATTTGAGCTCAAAGCCCCGAAAAATAAATATTTTGAACAATAATGTAAAAATTTAAAAAATTTAAAATAAATATTCTCAAACTAAAACAAATGTTTTCATTTATATTATACACCTTAACAATTTTTCCATTTGCGAAAGAAGTATTTTAAACGGTTGAGGCAACATTTTCTGCATTTGCGACAAAAGTATGTTGAACTGATGAGGCAACAACTGTTGCATTAGCGAGAAAAGTTTATTGAACTGTTGAGTCAACAATTTTTGCAGTTGCGACAACAGCAAACTGAAGCGTTGGAGCAACAAATATAACATTAAAGGCAACACTTTTAACTTTGCCTCAACAAAGAATTAACACTTTGGGACAGCAAATACAGACTTGTTGCTACAAATGCAAAATGTTGTTGGGCACAATCCGTATGTAAATTCTATTTGAATCAAAATTCAATTTTCTTGGCAATACAGTCTGTGTGTAGTCACCAGTTTCATTTAACGTTCGATTCCCCAGTCCGAGTGAATAACTCTGCTGCTGAGCATCATAGTTATCCATTCAACCAAGAACAACAGAACCTTTAGATCAACCAGTGAATGCCTAATAGCTTCTATCCTCAAATTGTGAAAAGCGCCCTCTATATCCAGGTATGCCGCCAAGGTTTATTCCTTGCTTCGCAATCCCCCCTCCACATAACTAACCACATCATGCAGCGCACTCTCAACAGATTTACCCTTAAGATATGCGTGTTGAGCGCCGCTGACGATGTCGGCGTTAATCTTCGTCCTCACATGTAGATCAATCAGTCTTTCCAACGTCTTTAAAAGAAAAGACGATTTTACCCGCCTTCGGTATAAAAACTACCCTGATCTCCCTTCACCCTCTACGAATGTACCCGTTCAGCACACATACCCTAAACAGTTCCACCAACAGCAGGAGTGATGATTTCCCGATATTCTGTAGCATCGCCGGAAAGATACCATCTGGTTCCGCCGATTTGTAAAACCCAAATATATTAACCGCCCATGATACCCTTTCCAAGGTGATCATATCCCCCACCGTCTCCATTTCCTCACCGCCTGAGCCCGACCCAGAGAAGGGGTCATCACATACAACCTCTTCCCCCGTACCAGTGAGTCTCCATAAGCAGACAGAGAGATTCAGAGCCAGATTCCGTCCATGAGTTGTCCGGTCTCTAAATTAATTCAGGGCTACCGGGTCCTTGGATAAAATTGACTCGCTAAACTTAATCCACGAGACCCTTTTCGCCCTTCTAATATCTCCCTTATACTTCCTTTAACTCAATCTGAAGTTACTCCAATCCTCTTCCCTGCGCGTATACTTCGCTTTATTGAACAGCCTTCTGACAGTGGACCTTTGAGTCCTCAACTCGTCTGTCCACCATCTTGGCTGTGTGCGCCTGCCCGCAAAGTTTAACGGACAGGATCGCTCATATCTACTGATCAATACCTCCGTGAAGGTGCTCACCAGTTGCTCTACACCGGTCGGAGTCGACCCCGAGTCCTGTGTAACTCTAAGGTTACTTTGCACCAATCCCGAAAAATAATCCCAATCCGTTCCTTCTCGGATTCCCGTACGGACACCTTTTTGACCTTTTAAACACTAGATTAAAGGACAGGTGACTATGGTCAGAGGAGGCACTGTTGGCACTTCCCCATTGGGTATGGTGTACATTGGCGTCACAACCTAGTACCAGCCTTGAGCCGCTTCTGCCTGAGTGATCCACAAACTCCCGCACTTTTTCAGCAGGTGGATCGGTAGCCTCATATGGCGAGTACACCGATGCTAATGCCAGGACCGTTCTGTCCCTGGCTTCTCCTGTCACAACCGTGAGGTCTACATTACTGTAAGAATGAGAAATCATAAATTTATGCTCAATGGGTACGAACAAAGTATACCCCGTAACCTTTAATCTAACTACCCGGTTTTTGTTAATCCAGGGCTCTTGGATTAAGTCACGTCCACGTTGTTATCGATGAGTTGGGTTGCTAATTCGGTTGAGACTGCTTCACTGTGATGCACCACTTTCAGCCTCTTAGATTTAGGTTTCTTAAAGATGATAGATCGGAACCCCTCCAATCTGGCTTCAGGACAAGCGCTGCCACACCTGCCAATTGCGGCCTTTAAAAACTCAAAGGTTTTTTGATTGCCGCAACTGACAGTTTTGACACCTCTTGCCCAGTCAGCCCCTTTGAACGATACTTCGTCCGGCCTTCCTTTCACGCTTAAGATTTCTTCGAGTAGTTTTTTCTCTAGCACCTGCCATTTCGTGACCCTGATCTCCTTGCGGGGGTCCTTAAGATAGCTAACACCAGTCTAAACATGCTGTCACGCTTACGAGGGCCAGGTGATGAATCTGTACCCTCCCTTTGATTATGCTCTCCTTTACTGGAGGATTCAACAGCAGTCGGAGTCTGGACACCGAACCTGCTGAGTTGTCAGAGACGTTCCCTGCACCGACTCCTAAAAAACGACCATCCCGCGCAGTGACGGCTTGCACGGACTAGTCTAGAGTTACAACTGACCCTTGCCACGGCGTCTAGCCATTCAGGTCCTCGTCACTGCTGTCAACCACCTTAACCTTAAAAGTGGGGGATGTGGGAAAACAAAGGGGATAGATAGGATTATAGGTAATGGGATAGAGGATGGATAACCCTTGCTCATGCTGGACTTACTTCTTACTGGACTTCTTACTTGTACCGGCTAGACTTTACCGATTAAAGTTACAAGACATACACTACAGCCGGCATTTAAGCTACCACATCGCGGCAAGATAGTTATCCAGGTGGTGGCTAATTAACATTACAAACAAAAACTTAATTTCAGAATTTGTTAAACCAACGAGTCTTGCGCTCGTGTTCTACAAAAAAAAAAAGTTACAAACCTTCACCTTTACAATATTAGTACGATTATTATGCAAAATAAAATTTAACTTTTAAAATACCTGGAGTTCTAAAAACAATATCTGTTAAAACAAACAAAAAGTAGTACATACTATTAAATTAGTAGGGTTTTCATTAGTCCAAAAGTTAAAATAAATTCAATTGGAATTTCAAAAAATGTATATGTACGTTTATTAGGCCAGAGAGAAACAATACATAGTAAAATTTTTGTACTTGTGGTTGACATTATCATTAATTTTTTTTATTTAGAATTCAAACTTAGAACTCGCCTCATCGATTCCCGGCTTGGAAAATGATAGAATTAAAAAAAATTTGTTGTCTGGAAAATTTAAGATAGCTATCAAAAAAGGCAGAAGTAAAGTATGGGACGTTTATGGAAAAATTGAAGACAACGAAGGTGTGGAACTCGAAAACAAATTAGGATGCATAAAGTGCTTTTCCGTTCTTAAGTATGATGGTAGATCCACATCAAACTTGGTAAAGCACAAGTGCTATACAACGATGAAGGAAACTGCTCTTGTAAAATTGGAAGTAAACAAAGACACGAAACAAGAAGCGTCAAAAATATTTACACAATGGTGTATTGGAAACTGTCGGCCGTTTCAATTAGTACAGGATAGCGGGCTTATATCATATTCCGAATTCTTAATTTCCGTTGCAAGAAAGTACGGCGGTAGTATTGATATTGGAAAACTGCTTCCTCAGCCTACCACTTTATCAAGAAATGTTGAAGGCCTCTATTATAAAATGTTAGCCAAGATTCAAAATGAAATACATACAAACTGCAAGTACGGATATGGATTAACAACAGATCTTTTGACAGATAACTATCTTCGGAAGAGCTACATGTCCTTAACTATCCATTTTATAAAAAATGGTCAATTGGTAACTAGACTATTAGGTTTAAATTCAATGGATAGTGAAAGAACTACAAGTAAGTAAACTTGATTATTTTGAATTTATATACATAGTTTGTATGTATGTATGTACATATGTATGTTTGTATAGAATTATATAATAAACGATATTTCTTTTTTATTTATAATTTGATGAAGATCTAGATGACTTAATAAGATCAAAAGCAGAACATTTGCTTAATATATATAATTGCAAACTTGAAGATGCGATAATTGTAACTAATAAAGGGTCCAATATGGTCGCTGCTTTTAAACAGTTTCGTCATATATATTGCATAGATCAGCTTCTTAACAACGTGATTGAAAAAGGCATAAAAGAGGTGGATGAAATTTCCGAACTCTGCGATTTATCTTCAAAAGTAGTAGAATATGTTAAAACATCTGGCGAAAGCAGCAAACTTTACATCAGTTTAAAGAGTTTTTGCCCTTCGAGATGGAATACAATGTTTTATCTTTTAGAATCTATCGAAAATAACTGGTTGGAAATCCGAAAATTTCTTAAAGCAAAAACTGAACTCCAAAGAATTGAAAACATCAATTTAGACTATGTTAAAGGCGTTGTAAAAGCGTTAAGGCCGTTTGAGCAAGCATCTAAAATATTTGAAGGAGAAGAAAAATACGCAACATTACCACTGGTTTATGTCTATATTAATGGATTAATAGAGAACTGTATAGCAGAGAATGATGATATGGATGTTATTAAGCGCTTCAAGTACATTATGAGAGAGCACTTAGAAACAACGGTGATGTCAAATTTAACAATACTACATAAAATTGCGTTATTTCTATTCCCACCGGCAAATAAATTAATACAATTTAATGAAGTTGAAAAGGCAACTTTAAAATCTGAATGCGCTGCACTACTACAAACGTATTTAGAAAATGACGAAGAATCTTCGACAAAGCCATCAAGTTCATCAACTAATATAATGATACCATCGTATTTTAAGAATTTTGTTATCTCTGCATCAAATATTAACTCTAAAGACAAAATTTCTGCCGAAATTGAAGCGTACCAAAACATGAACATCCCGTTTGAAGAGAATTTCGATGCAATTAACTGGTGGCATTTGCATCAATTACAATTTGCTTTATTGTATAAATTAAGTTGCAAAGTATTGGCCACTCCTGCTTTTAGTGCAACATCTGAAAGAGTTTTTTCAAAAGCTAGACAATTATTGTCTGAAAAAAGAACAAATATTTCGTCAAACGAGTCGTTCAATCAAATAATTTTTCTTAATTTTAATACTGATAAATTTATAAGTAAAAGTGATGTAATAGTTTAAGAACTTATGTATGTACATATACATACATATCGTCACCTTAAAGACGAAATAACCTATCTGCAGTTTTCAAAAATTTACAGGAGAGCGAAAAAACGTTATAAAATTGGAACTATTTACCATATTGAAACAAAAATTACACATTTTGTTTAAAATGAAGCCAGAAATATATATCCGTTGAGAAAATCTTGTTTTTCTAAACACAACTTATGTTATTGGTTATTTGGAAACGTAAAAATCTGAAACCAAATAACATATATGCAGTAATAATAAGTATGAATATGAAATACATATGAATATTATATACATTCAATAAAAACAGTTTTATGGCCATTTTCTCATTAGGCGATTATCTCTTTTCCCAACGAAAAACTAAACATTAAAGAAATTTGGTTTTCTCAATCAGGGCTGCCAGGTACTTTTTTTCCTTGTCCCCAAAAAATTAAAAAAATATCCCCAAAAATCCCCAAATTAAGAAAAAAAACCTCAATAAGTAAATATTTTTCTGTTTGTTTTTTTTTCTGACCAAATTTAAAATTTTTTTTTTAAAAAAGTAAAAATAGTAAGAAAAATTTTAATTAGAAATCCCCAAAAATCCCCAAATAAAAATTTTTTGTAAAAAAAATCATTTTATTTTGTTTGTACCCTGAAGGAAAAATAACTTAAATTTATAAAGTACCCTTAACACTTCCTTTTAACTAAAATGATAATCTTAATAAGGATCTTTTACACCGTATAAGTTGTTGATAAGAGTAAGATAAAAGTTTTGCTACTTTTTTTCATATTTTTAATACGAGACAAAGAAAAATAAGCATAAATAATAAAAGGGAAAATATATTAAAAGAGTGTAAAATCCCCAAAAAATCCCCGAATTTTTTTTTTAAATCCCCAAAAAAATCCCCAATCCCCAAATGACTTTCTTTGTCCTTTTTGCTCGCATAAAATCCCCAACTTTGGGGATAAATCCCCAAGTCTGACAGCCCTGTTCTCAATGTCTCATTTGCTTCGATTTATCGCAAAGATAACCGGCACTCATCTGCCAATTATTTATTTTCCTTTAATTTGCCGTACAGATAAATTCCATCAGCTGACTCCCAACTTCTACATGTGTTTTGAGTGGCGTTGCCAGCTGAAAACAATGTTTTTTGTCGGTATATTGAGAAAACCAAAATCGTTAACGGACAGTTTATCGGTCCAATAAATTTATGTTGACATTAGGTAACAGATAGTTTGTCCATACATTGAGAAAATGGCCATTAGTTTCTTTTACTGGTTTAAGTAAAAAAAGAACTTAATGTTTGTTTAAATAACACTTTGCAACAAAATAAACTTTTATCGAGATTTTTGATGATTTTTTTCTGTTTTTTTGTGCGTAACGGCCCTCTAGGTACAAAAACTTTGTCGTTTATAATATTACATGTTCAAAATTTTGCACACATATGCATTATGATATAGGGAATAAAAATCTATAAAAAACTCAATTTTGAAATTTTTGCAGATAGGTTATTAGGTCTTTAAGATGACGACTTGTTTTATACACTTGTAATATACATAAGTATTACATATAATGTTATTTATATGCTTTTATTTCTAATTTACCTAAATATAAATTTGTTTAAGTTATTTGTACCGGTTCATTACGCATATACATAAGCTTTTAAAACTGTTAAAATATCATTTGAGCCAACATATTTTTCACTTTTTTTTTAATAAATATTTTCTACATTTCTAAATCCCTTAGTTTATAACAACAAACTAATAAAAATACAGAATTTGTTAATATAACATAATCTGACAAATATTCCAGCTTTTATTCTTCAAATTCTTCGTTTATTTCTTCTTTGTACTCTATCACTAACTAAATTATGGCGTTTTCTTTTTTAAAAAAAAGTGTTGCATAAGTGTAACATGTGACTTGGCAACATTTTTAAATGCTCCCCTAATTTTTAAGATTTAAATATGAAACACTATATTTAACGTTTACAAAAGAACACAAATTTCGGCATTAAACAATAAAGTTTTAATTAGCGCAATGTAAATTCAATTACAGGTGGTGGCAAGACTAAACAATCCAAAGCCAACAGAAACAACAGATGTTTTTTGTATTGCATTGTTATGGCCATTTTCTCATTAGGCGATTATCTTTTTTCCCAATGAAAAACTGCACATTAAAGAAATTTGGTTTTCTCAATGTCTCATTTGCTTCGATTTTAACGCAAAGCTAAAGTCCAGTTTACACGGTAATATAATGTATTACGACATGTCGAAAGATTATGTAGAATGAGAAAAATCTTATCATGTAAAAGCAAAATGTATTGAGTAAGAGAGAATACGGATACAAAATCTGACAAGCGGTCGGTAAATGGTTTTTTTCTAAACCATTTTAGAAACTTATGTATTCTCATCACACCAGAGGTGTATTTTAACGGAGTACATTAAAGGTGATAGCATTTTTATACAATTACAAAAACAACTAAATTCAACTCAGGAAATTTTCATGTTGTTTTTGTAAATATTTAAAACTGCAACCATCTGCTTTTTTGTTATTATTTTTGATTTTACTTATACCATCCGTGTAAACATGAATTATACTTACAAAAGATTTTTATTTTTTTCTTTTAAACACGGAGAGAATTTCATAATATTTTGATTCTACAAAGTCGTAATACATTGTATTACCGTGTAAACTGGCCTTAACCGGCACTCATCTGCCAATTATTTATTTTTCTTTTATTTGCAGTACACAAGGTAGACTCATCGGGGAGTGTAGACATGCTGCTCTATAAAAATAAGCGAGTGGAACCGAGTTGTCAAATTTTGGCTCATGTACACGAAATTTGACGTTTGGGTTCCAACTGGGGTAAACAGCTGACAAACATATGGGCCAACGAGTTTACCTTGTGTAAATATACCTTGGCAGTACAGATAAATTCAATCAGCTGACTCCCAACTTTTACATGTTTTTTGAGTGGCGTTGCCAGCTGAAAACAATGTTTTTTGTCGGTATATTGAGAAACCCAAAAAAGTTAACGGACAGTTTATCGGTCCAATAAATTTATGTTGACATTAAGTAACAGACAGTTTGTCGATACATTCAGAAAATGGCCATTAGTGTTTACGGCTCAAAGCTTGCAACCACCTTGTACTGAATTCGCCTTAATCTAGTGCTGCACTCATGCCCCTTTAATTAAAATGAGTGTTAAACATGTAGCACTTATTTTAAGCTGGAGGTCCATACCACGCGTTTTCGCCTCCACGCAGCGCATACTTTTATAACCTTACTTGCGTTCTACGTTTCAAGTTACATGCAACGGTTTTTATGCAGCAGCAGCACAAGTAAAAATAAAATTGAATTTGTCAAAATCCACAGTACGAAAACAAACAAAACGAAATGTTTGCTTTCGTTTTGTTTTGTTCTTTGCTTGCAGTGAGTAAAACAAAACCAAAACAATGAGAATGATTGTGCCATTTTGTTTTGTATTATTTTTGCTCGTGATCGCAAATTCTACATTAATATAAACGTACACAGCTGGAAAAGAAAAGAGTAAGAACAATATTGAAACATTCAGAGAAAAAACGTTTGGTAATTGATTTATTCACTACTATTGTTTCTAAGTGAAATAAAAAGAGAGGTTTTTAGGTTTTTTTGTTTTTATTAATGCTTATTTTGACTACCATAGTAATAAAAAAAAACAAATTAAATTAAATAAAAAGTAATTTAAAGAAAAAAGAATAAAAAAGGCATTGTGGATTTAATTCTTGTTATGCCACTACAAAAACCAAACAAGAACTAAATCAATTACTCAAAACAAAACGTTTCTCTATCTGTTTTGTACTCAGATGTACGATTGTAACGGTAAATTAAATAATGCAGATGAGTGGAAAGCCAATAGTTTCGTTTTCTCTCTTTGACACTTGAAAAGTTTTTGTTTTGGTTTTGCTCATGTACAATACAATTTAAAAATTTTGAATAGTTTTGTACATTTTGTAAACGTTTGCGAAATGTTTTGTTTGTTTTCATACTCTGTCAAAATCAGCTGATTTGTTCGAACGCTGCTTGTGACGCTTACAAAAGTAGAAAGTAAACCTACTTTTCGCCTCAAGGCATCTACGCTTTTGTGCATGTAACTTGCTACGTATAACTACACAGATTTAGTTTTTTGACAGCTGCGTATGCTGCGAAAAAGCGAGTAACGCGTGGTGTGGACCTCCAGCTTTAATTTTAAAGGGACCATCGTTAGAAAAGAACGCTTTACACTTTAAAAAAACCACATGTTTTTCAGAAAAGAATATAAAAAATGTAAAAGGCAGAAAAATTCAGAATTTTACTCAAAAAAGAAAACGGTATCTGGGCGAAGGTGCGAAGTTCGCACCACCCTTTGTACCTAACCTTACCTTTTAAAAATACCACTTTATAAATAAGCCAATAAAAAAAACAAAAAATTTAACCAGGATGTTAGCAAACATAATTTTAGCATAATATTTTTATAAAAATTTTATAAATTGCACAAAACCAATTTTGAGTTTAATAATAAGTAACAAATACTGGCTTTGCCAACTAAAGTTGCTCTGAATAGCCGGCCTTCGGACGAGCGACAAGATTATCTCCTATATGGCCTAACAAACGGAACAAGTCTAATTTACCCAAGTTGAAAAAGAAAAAAAGCGGTTTAGAAGGTAGAGCATAATTTTGAAAAAAAATAACGCCGACGTATAGTTTCCTAGTAATGTGTTTTCGAAATTTCGAAAAATATTCACCCTTATTGTGTTTGGCGTATTTAAAATACGTCTACGACTGTTTGGTAATAGATTAAAGAGATCGTGAACTTATTTTCTTTAATCTGTTACCAAACAGTCGTAGGCGTATTTTAAAAACGCCAAACACAATAAGGGTGATGAGTTTATTGGGTATGTTTTGTGAATCGAAAAGAAGTGGATTTAAACCTAACTAAACAATTTTTGACAAAAAGCCTGTAAAGAAAGTTCATAAAAATAATTATTTTTATATACTTCTACTTTGAGTACCAATTATATTTACCAGAACAGCTCATAAAAACAGGAAAAACTGCAGTACATAATTTTGTAAATGATTGAAATAAAAATCTCGCTCGATTTCAATTCCAATTCATTTTGTTTTGTAGAACATGCCCAAATAATCAGCCTGATTACGGTTGGCATTGGCGTATTCGCCTGAGTCGTTTTTTGTGGTAGATTAAAGTAGCACACAACCTGTGTTCTTTATTCTACTACAAAAAACGACACATGCGTATACGCCAACCGTAATTAGGCTGAATATCTCAGTTTACTTACATATGTTTTGATGGGATAATATGGGTATCATAGAAAAACTGATTAAAAATTTTGTCGGCATTGCCAAGTTTCGGCCGGGCGGAAGGATTCCAAACTCTATGGTATGTAATTTTTCTATATTTTCGGGGCTTAATGGATTACTTTTTCTTACGGCCAATTTCAACAAGTTCAGTTAAAACTAACTATTTTTTTTTTTACTTTCAGTTAACAGTACGTTTTCACAGTTAATTATAACTAAACTTGTTGAACTTGGCCGTTAAACATATTTTTTAATATTTCCCCAAATGAAGGTATAATAAATATTGAAGATATAAGGAAAATATATTAAAAATTGATAGGCCCATAACTCGGGAAATATACTACATAGTTTGCCGCAAAAATTTTTTAATTGTTAAATTTTGGAGTTAATATCTCTAACTTAGGTAAACTAGATTTAAGCCTAACAAACACCGGCTTCGATAACTTAAACTTCTCTGCATAGTAATTATTATGCTTACTAAAAGCTGTTGTATTTTCGCAAACTCATTCCCGTTTCTTACCCTGCCATAGCACATGAAAGTAATTACTTGCAAGTAGGGTATACGTATTAACATCGAAAATGTCGCCGAAATAGTCGAATGTCATACAAGTTGCATTAATGTTTACACAGTCAAGTGGAAGTTCCTCATATATCAGAGTTAACAAGTACGAAACATAGGTTCATTTCTAAATAACCAGTTGGCATTAATATTTATAATTACATTTTCTAATGAGATTTATGCTTTAAAATTTAAACCAATTGTCTTATATTAAAAAAACAAGAAATATCTACTTAAAACAAGAGTTAAAACTATAAATTCAAATCAAGTCAATTTGATAACACTGCTTTTGTTTTTGACATTAACTTGCTGCAAAAAAACACTGTCTTCAGAAATGCCTCTTGTACCCTGCTAATAAAATTGGACCACCTGGTCCGATGTAATGCAAGCATGGACCATGTCATGTCATTAAAAAGTGTTTGTAGTGAGACGACATGTCTTCGTTTTTTAACGACATGCTTTCGTTTTTATACGGCTTCAAAACTAATCCTCTTGAGTATACCATGGAGTAGTTTTAAAACTGCTCCTTACAGGTTTTTTCCATACGTTTGGGTTACTTTTGGACTAGTCCTGGTCCCTTGTGGACTACTCTTTACACGCGTGTTTGGACTGGTCCTCTTATTTGCAGGGTAAGTTGCCTGCAAGTACGAAAAATGTGGTGGTGCTAGTGAAAAAGTGTGAGTGTATTGAGTTTTTCGAACTTGCACTTGTATGTGGCAACGGGAGGTAAATGCCAGGTTAATAAATTATGAATTTTTAAAAAAATTTTGTATATCCAGAAAATTCAATTCCAAAGCTTTAAAATGTTACCAACATTGGCCATATACCTTTAGAAATGTATTAAAAATCGCACATATGAAAACTTTATAGGTCCATAACTCGAAAACTATGTGTTTGCACCACTTTCACCACATAATATTTTCTTCTTATTTTCCAATTTTCAAAGGCGATTATGTACATACATATGTACTTTGTTTTTTATTTGGAGCTGCAAGATTAAGGCCCTAATCAAGGCGAATTTAATAAGGTAAGTGCAACTCTACAACTACAAAAAGCCCCATGTATTTTGTTTTTGCAATTTAATAGATAGCTGTCAAAAATTTTTTATTGCAAATTAAAATTCACTTTTTTATAAAAGAAATTATTAAATTAACTTTAATTATTCGCAGTTTTGAAATTTTTTTATTATAAAAATAATATTTTTAGCACTTTTCAATCAACTTCTTCTCAAAACAAAATTATATTTTGACAATTACGTATTTTTTTATTTCGCCGTGGAAACAGCTGATGAACTGCTGACGAATTAAAAAAAATAGGGAAACGTCAAAATATAATTTTGTTTACTTGAGGGTTACACGATCAAGTTTTAATACACTCACACTTTTTTACCAATACACTCATACTTTTAAAAATTGATACGAACTTGCCTTTAAAGTTCTCTTGCCAGTGAGTGTTTCAATTTACGTTCCAGAAAACAACTGATTTCAAGGTTAGTGAGCAAATTTTTCGTTTCTCTTTATACATTGTTTTCTTGATGGCATCTTGAAAGTAAATTGCTCAAAAATTGAATGCCGCCTACGTCACAACTATCAATTTTTGGAAATTTTGACAAACAGTATATGTAAAAGACTATCAAGAAAAACTTGAGCGTGTAACTGCAGTGTTATGTTTTGCGACAAAATAACCAAAAAAATTTCTTAGAAAAACTGCGAATAATTAAAGTGAATTTTATAATTTCTTTTATAACCCAAAGAAAATTTTTATTTTGTTTTTCAATCAATTTTTGCCTTTTCAGCATTTTTGACAGCCGCCTATTAAATTGCAAAAAAAATACATGGGGCTTTTTGTAGTAGTAAAGTTGCACTTACCTTTTTAAATTCGCCTTGGCCCTAATCACGCAACGCAACGCCAAAGAATTATGTACATTGAAAGCAAAAACAAGGTCTTAAACATTTTTTAATTTTGTTGTTGCTTTCTGCAGAAATTCACATTGCGTTCTAAAATTTCAAACGCTGCATAGCTTGTGGCGTTGAAAATTTTATAACGGTACATGAATTTATGTACGTTGCGTTTTACATGATTAGGGCCTTAAGCAAAGTTTTCATACTAAGTTGACTTTTGCAATTAATTGGCAATCAATATGTGTAGTTTAAACGATAACAATTTGTTCGTGAGTGCAATGGTGTGTTCGAGCCGCTGCTAATGCAATTCGGGATCGCCGTTAAAAATGGCTTGGCACAGATGTATTACTTTTATGCAAATCTTGATTTTTAACTGAACGTACCATATGTATTAATGAACGCAAATACACAAATTCATGGTGTAAATATAAACAAAATTTTGTTAAATATATTGTGCCTAAAAAATAATTAAAGAAACACTATACGTACGCAATATATTTACAAAAATGGGAGCTAATAAATGTCCTAATCTTCAAAAGTGCGGTGAAATCCTAGTAGACTTAAAATCAAAGAATCGAAAAAATAAAATGTACATTTTTTTATGTACATTTTGCAACATACAATATGACCAACTAAAAAAGTTTTCCCTTCACCTTGGAGAAGAACATTTAAATAATTTAGATGATATTTTAAATGAAAGTGAACTTAAGTTTGAAGCTGAAACGGAACAAGTCAGTTTACAAACATTTAGCAACTTTGAAGGACCAGATATAAAAGTTTTTGAAAATTCAATAGTGGAGAAAATTAATGTAAATCCAGATCCATTAGATACAGTAAACACAACAACCCCTGTTGAAAATAATGACATTTTAAACTGCGAAATCAAACATGAATTACAAGAAAACTTGAACAACGAGGGGTCTATTGGTGATAATGAAGAGATAGAATGGGAAGATTCTATTGTTGGAAGCAATGATAACGAAGTAAATGAAAAAGTTGAAACTTCAAAAACTAGTGGCGAGGCAAGTCGTGTATTTTACAGTGACAGTGAGTATGAAATAAATGATGATTTAGATCAAATGCCACTTAAAAAGAGAAAAGTTAATGCTTCTAAAAATGGAAAAAAATCAAAAAGAAAGGTAATAAGTACATTTCGTAAATAAATTAAGCAATTCTAAAGGAATATAACAATTTGTTAATTTTATTTTTAGGAAATAACAAACGAAAGGAGCTCTGATGATTCAAAAGATGCAGAATATAATGTAAGTTAATCTTTTATGTATAGGTACCTACATACAATTTTAGAAATTAGGCTTCATACATTTTTTTAATAGTAAGGGTATTCACGTCACAAGTTGCACCATTGCAAAAAAGTAAAAGTGCAAAAATATAACAAAAACCACACAGACAATTAGTTGTGCGCAAATAATTGTCTTTGTGGTTGTTGTTATATTTTAAACTTTTGCTTTTTTGCAAGGGTGCAACTTGTGATGTGAATACCCCCATTATTGCTATAAGAATATTAAAAGCGTTAGGTTTCTTTTCGAGGTATTATATAAGTGTAAAGTTTTTTGAATTTAATTTTCATTTAATTTTTTGTATGAAGAAAGGAATTTTTGCAACATGAAATGAATTAAAATTGTATTGATATTGTTCATTCTTGGCTGCCGCGGGAATCAAACCCAGGCTTTCAAGGTAACCTAACCCTTACATGTTTCGATTGCAACTACTCAACTTCTTCAGAGGGGTTTTGAGTTTCTTAATATATTAAACTAAATTTAAACTTAATCCATATATCGAAAACTCGGCATAAGAGCAAAAAAAAAATAAATGCTTTTTATGTAAAATACATATCTACATCTTCGCGAGATTAGGACTAATTTTGAAAATTTTTGATTTTAATTGGTCATTTCCGGTTTAGCAAATGAAAAAATTTTATTTTCAAAAATTTTTCTTTTATTTAAAGATCAATCGATTTTCTATAAGAATCCCTAAAAAAAATTTTTTGTTTAATTAGTTTTTAGTTCGAAAAAATAATTCAAATTTTTTTTTTAAACGCAACACTTTACCACCCTGTAACTCGACAAATAAACATCATAGAAAAAAAAAAATATTTTGCACACTTAGTCATATCGACTAGAACTATAACCTGCAAATAATATTGGACCACCTGATCCATTTTGATAAAATGTACTACTCCATGGACTGGTCCGATGTAATGCAAGCATGGATCATGTCATTGTAGTGAGACGACATGCCTTCGTTTTTTAACAACATGCTTTCGTTTTTAAACGACTACAAAACTAATCCTCTTGAGTATACCATAGAGTAGTTTTAAAATTACTACTCCTTTGTAGTCAAAAGCTGGGTTATATGGTTCTTCCCTAGGACTTCGTAATGTTAAATAGACCATGTTTTTTCCATACATTTGGGTTACTTTTGGACTAGTCCTAGTCCCTTGTGGGCTACTCTTTACACGCGTGTTTGGACTGGTCCTATTATTTGCAGGGTAGTTATGCCAAATATACGGGAATTAAAACAAAATTTCTTTATTGAGTTTTCCGTGCGCCACATACTTTTCTTTAAAAACTTTAAATAAAACTCAATGCGAATTTACTACAGGTGGCGGCGAGACTACAACAAGTCAACAACATAAAAAACAACATGGTATTTTGTTTTGTTTTTCGGTCATGAAATGTCAAAAAAGGCGAACTAATATATAAATGAATTCGCCTTTTATAAAACAGTTGACTAAAAAGGGCTACCAGATTGTGGGTTCTAATCTTAAATTAGATTAAAAAAAATCATTTCGGACTTATATTGAGAATGTAAAAAAAATGTACAAAACTCATCTATCTATCTATCTTCTATCTTCTATATATATAAAAATGAAAAATGTTTGTATGTTTGTGTGTTTGTTTGTTTGTTTGTTTGTTTGTTGGCTTATAGACTCCGAAACTACTGAACCGATTTTCTTGAAATTTTTACAGTAACATCACGTGAGCCCTAAAAATAAAATAGGCTACTTATTTTTTCGATAGGGGCAGGGGAATTGGTACCCCCCATAGGATGCCAATATTTATTATCGCATATCTTAAGAGCCGCTGGACGCATTTTGCTGAACTTTTTGTAGTAGGATCTTCTGAGCCCCGAATTTAAATAAAATAGCAGCGGGGGTATTTGAATCCCCCATAGGACGCCAATGTTTTACATCGCATATCTTAAGAACTGTTATAGTGAGAATGTTCAAACTTTCTAGAAGTCACTCTTATGGTATACTACACTTTTGAAAATAAAAATAAAGCGGGTAGGCGCAGGGGGGGAAATACCTCCCATAGGATGCATATATTAAATATCGCTCAATTGAAGAACTATTAAAGGGAGAGTCTTCAAACGTGGGTTAAGCTACTATTATAGTAAACTATAAATTTTCAATATAAAAATGGGCGGGAGAGACAGGGGAGGAGCAGTACCCCTCATAGATAGAAATATTAATAAGAGCCACTGCACGCATTTTGTTGAAATTTTGGTAGTAGGATCTTCTGAGTCCCAAAATTGAAATAAAGTAGCAGCGGGGGAAGTGGTTTTCCCCATAGGACGCCAATGTTAAATATCGCATATCTTAAGAACTGTTATAGTGAGAATGTTCAAACTTTGTAGAAGTCACTCATATGGTATACTACACTATTGAAAATAAAAATAAAGCGGATAGGCGCAGGGGAAAAAACATTCCATAGGACGCATATATTAAATATCTCTCAACTGAAGAAGTGGTTAAAGCAGTGTAGCGAAGCGCACCGGGTTAAGCTAGTTTTAATATAATTATATCAAACAAATTATAACGCAAATACAACATCGGAAGGACGAAAACTCTGATTTTCAGTTTTTTAAAATTTATCAGCTGCAAAATTTTTCTTATTTAAAAATCGTTTGCCCCTTATGTTTAGGTTGACCTGTTAAAACTCTTAAGAAGTAAAAATACTTTTAAACGTACATATGTCCACAATATTGATGTGTTTGTGGGCACGTTATTATAGTCCTAATTCTCCACATTCTAAATGTTTTGGTGAGTTCGTTAACGATATAAAATGGTTAAACGTGAATATACAGGCTGAATATTAATGCTAGAAGCATGTTTTCCAATATGCACATGATGCTTCAAGTATTAAATTTACCCAGTAGCCATACAAGAAATTTAAAAATGTATTTTAATTATTTTAGATTAACTGATCAAAACAAAAAATAAACTTCTTTTTCATTTAAAAACGTAAAATTTTGAAAGATAATTTCCAAATTGTAAAATTGGTCAAATGACATTATTGTTTAAGTGTGCTTTTCTTCTATGCTTAGATAAATTTAAAATACAAATATATAAGATACAATTAATTCCCAATGATACATAATGTTATAACCAGGGTTCGGACTTTTATGCAATTAAAATCGCGTTTATGCGCATAAAAAAAGCACTTAAAATTGAAATATATGCGCTAAAAATCGAAAAAATATGCACTTAAATTTTTTTTAACACCTTTATTAGTGATAAATAAATACATAAAAATAACAAGATAAAAAAATAACATAAACAACGTAAAACTTCAGTATCATAAACGTATGTAAGGCACAAAAACCATTAAAGTAGAAGTTAAAATAAAACAAAACACAAAAATATAAAGAAAAGCCAAAAGTAAAACAATAATGTAACTTAAGTCACTTGTTAGATAGATATTTGAACCAACATATCGTCCCCTCAATAAAACAATAGTGTATACGCATGTACACCATTATTTTTTTATTGCATATTTAGAATCTCCATCATTGATTTTATGTCTGGTCAAAATTTCGTCAAATTCTACTTCCAAAAAGTGGGTCAAAATGTCGTTGGAAAAAATAGTGTATAATTTCTTGTTCAAAATTTTCCTTCAATAAGTGTGTAAGCTCATATGCGCTGTTTTACTTGAAATTGCCACTCCAAAATTGTTAAAAGAATAATAGTGTATACGCATTATACTCCATGTTACACTCAATTTACATGATGAATTTTATGACGTCCAATTTTGGACGTCATTTTTTTGTTTGGCAGCAAGCAGTGTAGAGAAGAAAGAGGGGTAGAAAAATAGACATGATTTCTGTTTTCTCTTCCTCTTTCTTCTCTACACCGCTTGCTACCAAGCAAAAAAATGACGTCCAAAATTGGACGTCACAAAATTCATCATGTAAATTGAGTGTTAAGCTGGGATCACACGATTGCCGCAATGCACCAATTTTCACACTTTTTATTACACCAATCGTGTGACTGCACAACCTATTGGCTCATGTACCAATCGAGGACAATATTGTGCTTACTTTTACCAATCAAATGCAACTCTAGTGCGGCAATCGTGTGACTGTTTGCTATGCAACCGCGCGTCAATAAAAATAACAAAAATGCGCCAATATTAATTGCCTTCTTGTGCGGCAATCAAACAACACAATACGCACCAATATTTGCCTTTTTTTTTAATAAATTTTACGTTTTTGTGTTTCCTTTAGCAAACGTTAACATTCGAAATTGTTGAACTAATTTTTGGAATTTCATAAATTTTTCTTAAAATATTTCAAATAAAACTATTTAACAAAAAATTTTAGAGTACCTATGAAGAAATTTTTCGTTTTTAATGAACATACCAACTAGAACTTCCAAGCAAATAAAAAAGCTACCACAACAGCTGTTTTCGCAGTTGTCAAGTAAGAACAATCGTGTGACTGAGCTGCGGCAATTATTGTACACATTTCACTTTGTACCAACTAGCGGCAATTCAATTTGTATAAAACAGGGCAATCGTGTGATTTCAGAATATTTGATTGGTGCAATTTCTTTATTGTGCGTCAATAAAGCACAATAAAAATTGTGTCATATTGGTGCATTTGGGGCAATCGTGTGATCCCAGCTTTAGTCTCAAGGCGAATTCATAAAGGTGACATTTTCACGTCATCTGTTTTTTGTTTATTTTTTTGTGTGTATACTGAATGTCAAGTTTTGTTTACATTTTGTGAAAAAATTAATTCAAATTTTAAATTCAACAAAAATTTAAATTCTTGAAAAAAAAACTTATTTAAATTTTATAAAATAAAAAAGTGAATCTAAAAGATAAACACAAGGATATAAAAAGGCGTAAAGAATAAGTGGAGTCACCATTAATTTGCAATAGAGGAAAAAGATTTACTTTCTAAAGCAATTGTGTATCCAATTTTATAAACAAAAAATTTCCTTTTTATATTTTCAACAAATAATTTTGACAGTCACTCTAACTTTTTACAAAAACAAAATACATAGTATTTTTCAAAAAAAAGGGATAGCTAGCATAACTCTATCTCATGATGCGGTCACCTTTATGAATTCGCCTTGGTTAGTCTGTAGAAAAAAAATTCAATTTATGAAAACTTTAACTCATAAAATAGCTTATAATAATATACACTATTGTTTGAGAAATAGTTTCATTCCGACCATCGAAAGCTGCATGATCTCCAAAATTTGTGCAAGAAGAATGTAATTCGTCGTTGCTCGAAGTCATTTTTTTATAACTTACAAGGTGGAAAGAAGCGAAATTGTTTAGATGAGCCAGATGAAGCAGAGGAAGAGAAAGAAGACGAATGAACTTCTAGATATTTTTGATTTACGCAATGTATACCTTAATTTGTCATAATTTTTTGTTTATAATGTTACAAATTGATATTTTAGAGATCAAATATTTTAATAAAAATGCCGTAAAATTATTGAATAAAACAGCGTATACCATACAAAATAAACAAAAAAAAAAAAATATACATATAAAAAATAAAATAGCCTATATGGAGGACTTGCACTTTGAATGACATAATTATGGTCTTAAAGGATGCGTAGAATAAAAAAAATTGGTCAATTAAAAGACAAGAAACGGGTTTATGTATTCGTCGAAAAATCCAATATGAAAAATATTTATTTACCGCAATATTGAGGTTTTAATAGACATCCTATTTGACAAAAACTTTAAACACGATTTTCTCAAACCCCCAAAAAAAATATACACTATTGTTTTATTAAGGGGACGATATAAAATCAATTAAGAACATAGATTTTTTTAATATTTGCAAAAGTAAAGTTTACTGCCTTTTTTAAGTAAAGAGAACGGAAGTGATAAGTGCATGATTAAATGCTGATAGTTCCATTGTGGTATATTTTCGCTGGCTGTTTTCGTAAAAATTAAGATTAAATATGCCAGCAGTTTGTTTTATTGTTGCAAATCATTCATTTAAAAAAAAACTTTATCAATTTATATACGAATTTGTTTACTAAAGTTACTCTCCACAGCATAATTCTTATTGATGGCAATCTCAATTATCTTAATTTGCTTTCTCAATGGATTAGATTTCTGATTTCACAATAGTACCCATAATTTGAAGACACAAACATTATCTGAGCTTTTATATTTGGTAAATTTAAAATGTTTTTATTGCTACTACATCACCATTGTTGAATCCTTCCACCACATCTTTGAATTGGTAAAAGATTTCAGCATAATACATAACTGCTTTGAACCACGTTCCCCTCCTGTCTGTTAAAGGCTGTAGAGAAAGACATACACTGAAATACTTCTCTTTATATGCGGCAACACACGAAGGTGCTGTACAAAATATTTTTTCCCATAAGAAATCAACGAATAAATATGATCGAGTTTGACTCTTATCTCTTTTGCACAATGGTACATGGCAAAAAATGCAATTAAAACATGTCTTGTTCTTCAAAATATGCAACATAAATATGCAATATGAGCAAAATATACAAAAATATGCATCTAAAGCAAAATATTCAAAATTATGCACTAACAAATCGATGCCATTTTGCTGCAAACTTCTTGATTCGCAAAGATATTTAGTACATGGTAATCTCAGACTGATGACAACAAATATGCATTTGCATAAAAATCCGGGCCTTGGTTATAACCAGGGAAACCAGAAATATGCTCTAAAAAACACGTTTTATGCGCATTAAATATGCAGTAAAAACTGGAAAATATGCCCTAAAAAATTTTAAAAATATGCCCTTAAAATTCAATATTCAACAATTTAATAACAAAATCTAAAAAAAAGGTTAAAATTAATATAAGAGATGTTTGCGCCGAATATTATCGAGATATTAACATCCATATGAGTTTTTGTCTTAAAGGGATTTTAGGTACGGTAGCTAAATTGTTAACAAATGTTAACATTTAAAAGGAATTTACAGCTAGTTAAGGACGGGAGCTTTGAGCAAATTTGAACCGATTCAAAAATAATTTAAATTGAAGTAAAATATTTTTGGTACGAATTTAATTTAAATACCATCGTAATTAGATATCTTGCGGACACAAAGAGTCTAATTTGGATGTGAAATTATATACCGATTCTTACCATTTGCATAGACTTTTTCCATATTTGATCAAATTATCTACAAAAAAAAAAAAAAAAAAAAAAAAAACTTGTACTCTGCGCACAAGGCTAACATGGACCAGCCAGGTGGATGGATGGACATCGTTATATCACTTTAAAAAGTGATTCTGAGTCGATCGGAATTCTAAAAGATTGGTCTAGATACAAATCGCATAACATTTGTCCTTAATGACAACCTGCTTTGTCTTCCAATTTTAGAGTAAAAATTAAATGTAGATGTCGAAATTGAAGTAACAGATTTTCGAAAAAAATTATTTTTTTTATTTGCAGCGAAAGCTATTGTAGGCATCTAGAAAAATTGCAAAAATGCCCTTTTAACTAAAATATACCAAAAATGCTGCAAACGGTAAAATATGCACTAACAAATCGATGCCAAAATTCATAAAAAGCTCTAAAACGGATAAATATATTGTTTCTGCCTTCATCAGTCGCACAAGGAAAAACATGCAATTGCATATTTCTGGTTTCCCTGGTTATAACTAAATAATTTATATAAAGCGAACTCATTTGGGGGCTTTAATTTTTAGGGGGGATGTTTTAAGAATTTTTATTTTAAATTTGGAATTAAAGAAAAAAATTTATCTGGCATCTCCAGACTAAAATTAACAAAAACATTTGAGTCAAAAAAAAAAAAAAAATTAAATTATTTTTGGAATTAAGAATATAACAGTTTTTATAACATAAACTTGTGCAATTCTTGTGAGCATTAAATTGCAAATTGGTTTGAATTGAATGTTGTATGGAAAATAATCTAAACCGTTTCCTTTCCGTGTTCAGTTTATGCATTTGAATATTAAAACCGCACCATAATCATAAAAAGCGTTTATGAATTAGTGATAATGGCAAAAATTATTTTTTGTGATATAAAAACGATTTTCATTTGATTTTTGTACATAGTTTCATTAATCATCTCTTTTTTGTTTAATTTTTTCATTAATAAGGGTATTCATTTCAGTTTTTTTATTTGTTGGAAAAATGGAAAAGTGTAAAAATGTAATTTTTGTTACAACAAACACAAGAAAAAACTTTTCCACCGAAAGTTGCAATTTAAACAAGCTTTAACCAAGTGTAAAAAAATCAGATTGGAAACTTACAATTTTACAATTTTTAAAAAGTTGGCAATTCACAAACGTCCAATTGAGTGTGGTTGCCACCATATTAAAAATGTTGTTATTTTTCACAAAAAGCACTAAAATTTACATCTCTTTTTAAGATAATCAACTATGATTCTTTAAACTCCATTTTTATTAAATCAAATTTTACTTTTTTAAAACGTCATTTTTCAAAACTAAATTAAAAATGAATTCTTTACAAAAAAATATAAAAAAAGAACTTAAAAATGACGTGACAATTAAATAATCAATTAATTCAATTTTAAATATCAATTACTTCCAAGAATTATATGACAGATTTTTGTTTTTTACAGTTTTGTACCTTTAACTTAAAAAAAAAAAATACCGTTCACGTCAATAAGGTGTAATTTTCCATTTTTCCAACCAAAAAAAATTTTGAAATGAATACCCTTAATAAGTTGTAAACCAAAATGTTAATTTAAAAACACAAATTTCAAAAGCAAATGTAAACAAAACTTTTGAAACATCTGGCCTGAACAAAAAAAAAAAAAAAAAAAACCGGCTGTCTTTTCGCCGCCACCTGTAGTTAATTCGCCTTGATAAAACTAGTCAACAAAAAATTTTTTGAAATTTCATACTTTTTTAAATAGTTTCAATTTTCAAAAATATACTACAAAAACTTTACATTTAAACCTGAAAATTTAACAATGAGTTTAAAGGAAGAAGATTTTTCTTGCAACGAATTCTTTAACGATGATTAAATTTACTTGAACAATATTTTAAAATAAATTATGTGAGAAAAACTTTTAAACAATTGCCCTTAGAACAAGAACGTTCTATTTGCACAAACCATACTTTTTAGAAAACTAAGGTTGAATATTGTTAATCGCTTTACTAAGTCCGTTCCCAATTAACTTAAAAACAGTTTTTGAATAATTTCAATTTGGTCCTGAAATATTATTATTATTCTTTTAAAAATATCCATGCTGCTTCATTCGTTTTTGCACAAATTAAGTCTCAAAAAAAAGTTAGAACTCTGTTGAAGAGCTGCAAAACAATCGATAGTATCGATAGTTTTATTTTTGGCAGACTATCGATAGTTTTTTTTACTATCGATACTATCGGAAAATTTTAAAAGTAACTACAAAGTTGATGAGATGTAGTCAACGAAACATTTTTAACAACTCATTAGAAGCAAGTTTTTAGCTATGCATAACCTTTTTTAATTCTGTGTCAAAAAGGAAAAAGAACTTAAGTTGACTTTACCTTAATTTGAGCTTATGGCAACAACAACTAGAAACAATGACGCCTTTGAGATCTTCACATTCAAAAGTACACACGAGTTAAGTTTCAATTATTTTTTACGACTTTACAGGAAGTTATAGCAAAATTACTCTTTGCTATAATTTTTCAATGTGCAATAATATCGGGGTTTTCAACAAGAACTTTGTTTTCTAAAACAAAATAAAAAAAAAATTTATTTGTATTGTATTACGAAGAGAAAAGTTCGGCAATTGTGAATGAAAAATGATATCTGGCAAATGTCCACCACGAGCTCGCTGACAGATGTCGATTCTTTCTTCAAAGTTTTTAAAAACTTTTTGAAAAAATGGCGGGTCTATTTTGTTAATCACATAACGGATTTTGAGCACCGTATAGACTCTGTTCTTACATAGCCCCACAAAAAACCTTGTAAGGTGGTTTTGGATAACCACAATTGTTGAGAATGCATCTACTACGAATACGTCAAAAAACTAAATGTCAAAACTATCATGTTGTTGGTGTTGCCACAATTAAAAAATAAAGTTATTGTTGAAAACCCCGGTATTGGATATATAACCCTAGTTAAGTGACTATTATACCTATTGAAATAGGAGTAAGTTTTCAAAAAACACCTTTAAAATTTAAGCACTTTTTCCTAACTGCTTATTTCCTTGTGGCGATTTTTTTACCTGTTTGTATTTATTTTTCTTAACGAAAAATCTTAAAAAAATTAATTTGGTTATTTTGTAAAAGACTTAATTCTACTGCCTTCAATAATTTTTATATGAATTAATTTTCAACGCAAAGGATACAAAATAGCCTTTTAAATTTCTACATTTAAGGTAGATATTTTGACGTTGAAGGTAAAAAAACTGACAAACCTGCAGCCAATTAACTGTCTCTAAATCTGTATTAAGTATATATTTATTATAAACTAAAGATGACACCGAACTTTAAAGTGAATATGCAGGTGTTTTATACCTGAAAAACGTTTTCTGTAAATGGTGTGTTTAATCTTTTTCTTTTTTTTACCCCATTTATTGACTACAGTGTCCTAAGAAGCGGCTCATAGAAACTTTTCGATACTATCGATAATATCGATAGTTTTTAAGCTAACTATCGAAACTATCGATTGGGCCGACTATCGATAGTTTTGCAGCTCTACTCTGTTGCTCAACGATAAGGCACATACATTTGGGACAACATGGTTCTAAGTACCAAAGAGAACTTTGTGTTACGGTAAGAAATAATTTTTGTAGATAGAACCATGACCATGTTTTATTGGGAAAGTTAAAAAAGTAATACTCATAAGGATAATGCAATAAGAGTGCCAATTTTTTAATAAACATACATACATATTTTATGATGTTATGTTTTTTTAAATAAATAGTTTTTCTTTAATTAACATGAATTTTTGGCATGGCAATAATGGGATTTAAAAGCCTAACCAGAATAACAAGCTTAATCTACTGTCAAAAATTAACGAAAAAGCTCCAAAATGCATTTTTAAAAATATTTATTCCGCATGGAATGTGCGTTCAGTTTCGCATTTTGCTTTAGCAAATGACAATTTCTCAAAACTTAATAAAAAGTTTCCCTAAGTTCAATAAACATAGTTTGACACACACGATTTAAATGTATTCGCACAGTTGCTTAAGCCACGTTATGAACATTTTGGTTAGTGGTTTATTCATGGAATTTATATAATCAGTCATGTCACAGAGTATAATTCCGTTCGGAAACGAATACATTCCGTATTTTTGTGCTTCAGAAAATGACGAAAAAAATTTTCGGAATGAAACCATTTTTGTTTTCATGAACGGAATGGGAGTTTTCTGTGTCTATCAAAATACACTTTCTATCAATAAACTAAAATGATTTCTTCGGTTCCGAACGGATTTGTACTCTGTGACATGGCTTAATATGTGTTTTTAGTTAAGGAACCTGGTCCTCAAGAATTCATTTTACGGACTTTAACCCCTTATTACATCTTTAATTTACGCCAGTTACATTATTTTTATTTTCGTGTGCGTTGTTAACTAATTTTTGGAAATGGTTTACAAACGTGAATCATTTTTCAAGTTCTGCAAAGTAGCTAAAAAAAATAGTTTTGCCGCGAATTTCTCGATTTATTCCTATTCGAAAACTTTTAAATCTCTTAGTTGATTTTAAAACATAATTTGACTTTTCTTCTTGATCTAAAAAAAATTATAAAAATCCCTAAAGAATTCCAAACGTTCGTTTTGTGTAATAACCTTTTGATGGTCATATTTACAGCTCGTAAAGCAATTTTGTTAATTCAAAATTCCTTTTCGTGCTATGTCTTTTTCTAGAGAGCTTGTATAACTTTGCCCTGCCTGCTGTTTTCTTTGTCGATTTTTCAGAGGTTAATGCAATATTTGGTTCATATTTTACCGCATAGTTTTCAAATTACTTACATGTGTTTCCTCGATGACTGCTTGTTTCAAACTTATATAATTTTCAATAACAAATGTGACCACTATTCCAATGAAAAATTTTCTTATTTCGCGAAGCGCTAACGGTATCATTTCAAATATAAGTGCACATTTATACGCTTCGGAATAAGACAAAGAAAGTTAAGAGAACGAATACTCAACAAATTTTATAAAAAAATTATGAGGCTATCAGAACAGAAGTGGTATAACCCCAGACTACTTATTATGAAATAATGAGGAGTTAACACTTCTCTCGCACTACAATACTTGGTTGTAACGGCCTGTGCAAAAACGATGTTTCTAGCGCCATCTGTTTTGGATACAAACAGTTGGCTTACTCGACTATTGCACTGTGAAGAACAGTGCAAAGAACATATCTAACACCAGAACCGTAACCAAATTAAAAAAAACAGAAGTAAGGAAAAACATGTAAAATCAATTAAAATAGATAATCATTCAAAGCAAATTTCGATCTACCAAAGGTTAAATACAATTTGGTTTAAAGATTGATGTTTGACTATTGACTGCCAGCAGTCGTCGATGGCTGTGAGTGTTAAACGGCAAACCCCTCTGAAGAGATTGAGTGGTTGCAACCGAAACATGTAAGGGTAACCTGTCCGTAAAAGCCTGGGTTCGAGCCCAGTTGCAGTCAAGAATGAAAAATTATCAATAACAATTTTAATTAATTTTCATGTTGTAAACCTCGTTTCTTTATAAAAATAATTTAATGAAAATTCAATTTTATGAACTTTAGCCTAAATAAAATATTAAAATTTTGGATTAAAAACCATAAATAGTTCAACAAAATAACCACAATACTAATTATTGTTATTATTTTCACATTTAAGGTCCTATGATTCGGACACAGTGACTAGTTTGTTTTGCGACTAGTTTTTAGTCTCGTTTAAAATATTTCGGAAAACATAAAAGTACACATACATACATATTTACAAATGTAAACACTGCACGAATTTGTAGTAAAAAATTGGTACCCAAGTTAGGGTAAAAGGGCCACAGCATTCTCTTACTACGAAGCAGGTTTGTAAGGGAGAGTATTAAAGAATAACTGTAACAACAAAAAATTCAGTGTGTAAAGCTGATCGTTACCCTCACTAGTTTTTATATGCGTTGAATAAAGCGGTTTTTGTGAGGTACTTGTCATATTAAATTTATGTCTTCCTTGTGCGAGATGGTAAGCAAAACTTTTACATTTCGGGACCTTAGGACAACAAGGTTCTCCCTAACATATCAAGCCCTAATAGCAAAAATTATGTAACCAACAACATTTTAGATTTTAGTTTTTTGATGAAAAGCGATAATTTTTGATCATTTGCATCATCTCTAAAAATCTCATATCTCTGGGAAGTACCGTTACGAAATAAGAGCAAAAGCAATTTCAAACGAAACCCTAGACTTGAAGCAAAAATATTAAAAAAAAACGTTCTCCTGTAAAATTTTATTTTTGTTGGTTACATCATTTTTGCTATAAGGGCTCGATATAGTTTAGGTGCAAATATAACCTTGTTGTCCTTAGGTCGCGATTTCTCCCAGCTACGTTTGAAGCTGTATTTTTATTGGGATGGTTCTTTAAGCAATTAAAACCCGTTGATTAAATCTATTTTTTAAACTCAAAGTAGATTTCCTTAAAGTTTTAGTTAAGTATGTAATTATATACTGATGTAAGTCATTGAAAGAACGTACAATATTGACCACTACTAAAAATACCACTAGGTTAGGCAAGAGTTTTTGAAAAAGTTTCAAGACAGTTGATTCTGTAAGTGCAATATACAATTTTGAATCTGAGCAACATGGTTTTATTTGCAATTTAAGTTTCAACATATAGGTTCTCAAGATTGAACTTTGATACCTGAATCTGAAACCAATAACTTGTAGTTAGAACCTAGTTATAAAAAATATCTCAGAAGCTGTGCAAACGCCAATCGAAAGACCATAGATTTATAGCGATGTGATAAATAACTAATTTTTGAAAAAAAAAATGTCAGATAGATCCTTGTTGTTCTTAGGTCGCGACATGCCTAACAAAACTTTTAGCATAGTGAAAATAAAGTATTCACTCAAATCGCGGTTATCGAGTTTAAAATATGCCAGCGATAGATTCAATGAAATAAGTTCACGTTCGCTTTTATCTATTACTAAACAGTCGCGCAACAGGGCAGCCTATACTTATAAATTATGAGCACAGTAAATAAACCACGCCCTGGCAGACCTAAGAAGCTTTCGAGGCGTATTGTTAGCAGTATGCCGAAAGAAGTGAAGCGTGATTCGAAACTGAGTGCCCCAAAACTAGCGGAACAGCTTGAAAAATGTTGCAATGTTACTGTTACATCGAGAACAGTTATAAACGTTTTGCACGACAATGGGCTTAAAAGCAGAGTGGCCCGAAAAAAGCCATTAATTTCTGCGAAAAATCGTAAGCTTTGGCTTGAATCTGCTCGAGCACATCTTAAAAAAGATGTTGAATTTTGAAAGTGTGTGATATTTACTGATGAAAGTAAGTTCAACATTTCCGGAAATGAAGATTTATTTGTTATTTATTTGCAATTCCGGAAATGATAAAAGATCAAAGGTTTGGTGAAAGCCTAACACTGCACTGGATCCAAAAAATATTATACCAATTATGATTATTGCTTGGGTAATTGTTGCAGGTAATATGAATCGCTTTCAATATTAAAACATATTGGAAGGAAATCTGAAGGCATCTGTTGATAGCTTAGGCCTTGGTAGTAAATGGATTTTCCAACCAGACAGCGACCCGAAGCATACCGTTCACGTTGTACGAGACTGGCTTCTATATTATGCCCCGAGACAATTAAATTCCCTAGACCAAACACTTGATTTAAACCCTATTCAGCATATCTGGGTTGTTTTAGAGAAAAAGGTAGGAAAATATGACATAATCAGCCTTGAAACCCTTAAAAATGCTCTTGTTCGAGCATGAACCGAAATTTCGCCTGATATTACTGAAAATTTAGAAAATTCAATACCCCGTCGCCTCCGAACAGTAATTGACGCCCAGGACGGGCCGACAAAATATTGAAAATTATGATTTTTATATCAAATTAGTTACCCTTATGTTGGATTTTATTACTGTACCATATGTATCCTTTTTTCCTATGAATTTTGGATATTTTGTTATTTTTATTGTTACAGTACATATGAACTACTTTTTTATTTTATAAATAAAATAAGCTTATGGGTCCTTAAACATAACTATAAAAACTTGGGGTCTTCACCTGACATTCATTCAAACTTCATATAAAAAAACGCTGACACAAATTTTGAGTTTTTTTATATAGACTTTGACGTTTGGTATGAAAAAAAATTGTCGGGTGATGACCGCATGTTACACATTTACTAAACATTCGGAATTGAAGGGTGTATTATAACTTTTTTCTTTAACTGTATATATTATGAATACTTTTTTGAAAGTCTTCTTCATGTACAATATTGCTATGCAAAAGTTTTAATCACTGCGGGCACAAGTCTCTTCCGAAATATACCTTTTTTTTAAAAAATTTCCAGTTTTTTACACATTTTCTCTAATGGCAAAGCAAGAATCATTTTCAAGGACAGTTTGTATGACCCAATGGGTTTATATTAATTGTGCCGTTTAATTCCAAAAAAAACCAAAAAAATAATTTTTTTGGGATTTTCGACTGTTTTTTTTGGGAATTGTGGGACTAGTTTTGTAAGTTTAATATTAATTTTAGCTGGTTTGTATTAAGCACTACGAAATCTATTTTTTTGTAAAATTTCATTAATTATATTAGCAAATTAAGATTTTATTGCATAAATAAAACTTTTTATTATTGACAAAAACTCATAAACACATTTTTTGCAAAATGTCTTCAACGAATTTTAAAATTACATTTGATTTTAAAATCTAGACACAATTTCCAACCCTTTGATGTATAATATGTATACTTTGTATTAACAATTATTATTTTATTATTTAAACTTATAGTTTTATGTAGATAGCACTTAAAAAAAAAAAATAAAGTGTGTGTTAGACAGTGTTGCCAATTTAGCCATTTAGTGGCTAGATTTATCCATTTTTCACCCTGTTTAGCCATTAAAAAATGCGTTTAGCCATTAGCCATTTTTTAGCCATTTTTCAACTTGTTTAGCCATAAAATTTTTTTGCCGTTTTTCTTTTAAAAGAATAATTTGTATTTTATTATAAAAATTTATAAAAGTAAAATAAACATTTTGAACAATTAAAACGCATTTTATTTAAATCACAACTTTTACAAATGTTGAAAATCGCTATAAACTATGACGCTGAAACATCTTTCAAAATAAAGGAACAGTATTCCACTATTAAATTTATAAAATGGATCAACACAAACATCGCTGTTTCTTTCTGGTTGCAAGTATTTCAATAAAGGGATGCAGGCGGTAACATAATTGTTTTAGAAATTTCAGAATTGACTATAAAGTTGCTCTCACTTCCATGGTCTAATGTTGAAGTAGAGAGGGTGTTTAGCCAAGTAAACATCGTTAAAAGTAATTTGAGAAATAGGTTACATTAAGCAACCGTTAATTCGATTTTATCAATTAGGTAAATATTTTTACCATAACAATGCAATATTTATACCACCACCACAATAGCGGAGAGGGTACTATGAGGGTGATGTGTGTAACACCTTAAAATATTGGTCCTTAGCCCACCTTCACGTACAACGATTGACTCAGAATAACTTTCTGAGTCGAATTAACGATGTTTGTCCGGCTGGCTGGCTGTCTATGTAAACCTTGTGCGCAAAGTATTGGTCGCAATTTAGAGATTATTTGATAAAATTTGCTACAAAGGTTCTAATGTGGTGTAGGGTATCATAAAGTCGGGTTTAACCGACTATTCTTTCTTACTTGTTTTTTATTGTAGATCTGTACTCAAAAAGTTGGGTAAATGTTGTCGTGATAATGATCTGCCTTCAAATTATTTAAAACTTATGATTATTTGAAACTAATGAGTGATTCCTATGAGATGAACAATAACGACATCGAATTTTTCGATGATTTAATTCTTTAATATTAATTTACGTTTATTCTTATTTAACAAATTAATCTTAACTCACAATTTCATCGTAAACAACTTTAAATAATTTAATTATTTTTTGTTATTGAATTTTAATGTGCTTATATATTTAAAAAAAGCATTTAGCCATTTTTTAGCCCATTTTTTTTTAGCAATTTTTTCCCGTAAATTTAGCCATTTTTGGTCACCAAGTTTTGGCAACACTGGTGTTAGATAGCACAATACAATAGTTTTGGAAAAAAACGTTTTGAGAATTTTTTTATTTCAAATTTAAATGACAGATGGTCAGTCAATGAACACGTTTCTATAAAAAACACATTTTCGAAAAATTGCAGATAGCACTATTGGAATAAAAAACTACGATATTCTTTCTTTACGTACAGTTTATTTCCACACAAAAAGGAAGGCGCTCCAAGAATTGCGCAAAACGACCTCAACCTTAGTAAAGGAAGATGGAAATCCCGAAGTCCACTTCGCAGTTAATAAATAAATTTAATTTTAAATGGTCCACCACCAGTAATTAAAAAGCGTTTAAAATGGCACTCCACCAATATTTAATCAATTTAACTGCCTGTTTTTAGAATACATAAGCAAGTGAGTGAGTGAAAATTATATTGAAAACAAAAACAAATTTTCGTTTTTTATTGTTGTTTTCAATATACATAATTTCTCACTCACTCACTTGTTTACGTTTTCTAAAAACAGGCAGTAAGTCTAAAATCGTCTCCCGCTTATTCCAGAATGGTCTCCCCAAAATAAAAAAAGTTAACACGAATGCATTTGTTTAAGGTTGGAAACACGAAAAACTTAAAATCATTACAGTTATGCGAAGCCACGCCATCAACTAATGTTGTGAAACGCAAAACGAACGAAAGACAGACAACAAAGAACGACCTCTCTTTTAAAATAATGACAACGAGCGCGAGCTGCTTCCCGAACCAAGGCAGTTAGATGCACCTTTTTTACAGTCGTATTTATAAAACAAAGTAGAATGGACTTAAAATTTTTTTAATAAAAATTTGTATGGAATATTTAACTTAAACAAAAATTTAAGCCTATTTAAGTCCATTGTTAAGCGTGCTATGTGGTATGTGGCACCGTCTTGTTGAAACCACATGTAATGCAAGTCAAGCTCTTGCATTTTGGGCAAAACAAGTTGGATATCATCTCACGTTGTTGAGTAACAGAGGCCCGATTGTTGCGAACGGCGACGAATCGACAATCGATGGTCATCATTAACACTGGCCGATACAGCTGCGATATTTTCTTCACTTCGCACTCAACGTAAGCGTGTTGGTGGTTTAATGTCCAACAATGTAAATTTGGTGCGAAATTTAGTCACAATAGCCCGAATAGCCGTTTCAGTGGGTCGATAAAACTGACCATAAAATGGAAGAAGCTCGCGATGAACTTTCTTAACAGAGCACTCATTTTGATAATAAAATTAATAATTTGCAAGCGTTGTTCGTTTGTAAGACGATTCATGGTTAAATTATAGATCAAACTGAAGATGTTTGACAGTGAAACAAAACCAGTGTTGCCAAAAAGATAATAGCTAAAAAATCACCCGATATATATGGATAACATGGCCACTACTGCTTTATAACGTTTATAATTTTTCAAAAGTTTTCGCTGGCCATTATATCAAACATTATGTTAAATATCATGCTTGAAAACTATTTACAATCCTAACAAATGAATAGATAGTTTTGTTTCGCTCCGAACGCTTCGCTGAGATTCATCCAAATTCGTTTTATTTTTTTAAGAAAACTAGAAAAAAGGTTTGTATCTACCTTAAACTCAAAATAAAGACATAGAAGAATTTTGGGATATCTAGTTGCAAGCTTGTTTATACTAAGCAACAAACTTATATAAGCTCAGGCAAAGGCGTAAAATTGCGCTTTCTTGTTGTTTTATAAAGCATCACAAAGAGTATTTCTTGAATTCTCGAATTACAGTACGTTGTTTGGCGTTAGGTTTGACAACCGTATAGAAGTTTTATCCGAGGGATAATAAAAAATTCTTTTCATTTTTGTTTGTTTAAGTGCTTTAATATAAACATTGATTTGCTGTAGACAACACCCTTTTAATTTTGGCGGCATGAAATAGCCCGCCACGAAATAAGTCCCCAAAACGGAAATGAAATAACTCCCCAAAAAATATATGAGAGGCAACAACAACGTTTTTTGGGGATTTACTTCATTTTTTTGGGGACTTATTTCATTTTCATATTGGGGAGTTATTTCATATGAAATAAGTCCCCAAAAATCTGAAATGAAATAAGTCCCTAAAAATATTTTGGGGACTTTTTTCATTTTCAAATTTATTCCAAAATCGTCAAAAATGCAGATTATGTCCCGTTATAATACGTAAACAAAACTTGTTTTAATGAATGGTCAAGACCACTCATTCATTAAAAATAATACTTACTAGGTAGTTAGTTTGAGAAATAATTTTGCGGTAAGGAATAAAATAAAGCCATAATGGTATTATTGCCCATTTAATTTTTTTTTTTTTTTTGCTGGATGCAATGAATCCAGGTTTCCCATTCAAAAGAGAGATAAAGCCTTTTATTTTTTTTTTTCATTCCAATGGGAGGCAAAGCCATCATGGCCTTAGGACACATTAGTAATATTAGGAAATGGCTTTATCTCTCATTTCAGTTTTGAAAAACTTTTCCATTTTACATTGATTAATAGTTTTCTTATTTTTACAATTAAGAGCTAATGATTTTTCCTTTTACTAAAGTTAAGTATTGAAATCTGGCTTCGCATACTAAAGTTTTCCTGCGGCCGCGCTTAGGGGTTTTTTCCTCCAGTAGGACGCGGCAGGTGGCTTCGCTGAATAAAGTTTTTCTGCGTGCGTCACAAGAATAAAAAAATGGGTTTCAATGATAACTAAGGATTTTCCCTTTTACAGAATGTTTACACCATGCGTAACAATATTCTGGAAAAATATGGTTTTGCCTCTCATTTGGGGGAAAAAAATATGACTATCTCTCACTTCGCAAAATTTTACATATGACCTTACCTCTCAATGATTGGGCAATAAGACCACTACGGCTTTATCTCCCATTCAATTGAGCAATAAAGCCATCATGGCCTTACCTCCAATGGTTAAAAAGCACCCCCCCCCCCCTATTTTGAATTGATTGGATGTTTTGAATACTTTTTGGGGATTTATTTCATTTCAGGAAATGGGGACATATTTCCAATGAAATAACTTCCCAATTTTTGGGAATTTATTTCATTTTGATTTGGGGAGTTATTTCATTTCGTTGGGGTTTCATTTCATTCTTAAATTGGGGGTTTATTTCATATGAAATAAGACCCCAAAAATTGGGGAATTATTTCATAATTTTGTTGGGGACTTATTTCGTGGGGGGCTACTTCATGCCGCCTTTAATTTTAGTTTTGACTATAGATTATATTTTGATCGATAAAAGTTGATAACACTGGTCTGCAGTAAAAATTGGTTTATATAAATTCAAGTCCGTTCTCAGTTTTTTTCTATCATGTCTAGTTTTTTTATGGGCTGGACAAATATTTCGCTCGAAATAAGGCAGTTATGTTAAAACATTGTAAAATGTTTTTATTGCGGAAACAAATTTAATTTTAACAAAAAACATTTTTTTTCTTATCACTTAATTACTTTAATTGAAAACAAATATTTTAAATCTCTTATTTTGAGATAAAAATTTTAATTTTCAAATGCCTAGAACAAAAAATTATATTTTCTAATGATTATTAGTATTGTGGTTATTTTATTGAACTATTTATGGTTTTTAATCCAAATTTTTAATATTTTTAATTAGGCTTAAGTTCATTAAATTTAATTTTCATTAAATTATTTTTATGAAGAAAGGAATTTTACAACATGAAAATTAATTAAAATTTATTGATAATTTTTCATTCTTGACTCAATCTGGGCTCGAACCCAGGTGTTTACGGACAGGTTACCCTGACATGTTTCGATTGCAACCACTCAATCTCCTCAGAGGGCTTGCCGTTTAACACTCGCAGCAATCGACGACTGCTGACGTCATTAGTCAAACATCAATCCTTAAACCAAATTGTATTCAACCTTTGGTAGATCGAAATTTGCTTTGAATGATTATCTATTTTAATTTATTTTAACATGTTATTCCTTTACTTCTGTTTTTTCGTACTTTTGTCAAGAAATTCTTCTTGAAGTTCAAAGTACATATTTTTTGTTTTTTCATTTTTTTGTCTTTCTTATTCTTGTTGACCTTTTCAGCACAACTTGAAGGACAAATGCAAACATAGAGCTCGTGCCTTAGCTTTAACAATTATTAGTATTGTGGTTATTTTATTGAACTATTTATGGTTTTTAATCCAAATTTTTAATATTTTTAATTAGGCTTAAGTTCATTAAATTTAATTTTCATTAAATTATTTTTATGAAGAAAGGAATTTTACAACATGAAAATTAATTAAAATTTATTGATAATTTTTCATTCTTGACTCAATCTGGGCTCGAACCCAGGTGTTTACGGACAGGTTACCCTGACATGTTTCGATTGCAACCACTCAATCTCCTCAGAGGGCTTGCCGTTTAACACTCGCAGCCATCGACGACTGCTGACGTCATTAGTCAAACATCAATCCTTAAACCAAATTGTATTCAACCTTTGGTAGATCGAAATTTGCTTTGAATGATTATCTATTTTAATTTATTTTAACATGTTATTCCTTTACTTCTGTTTTTTCGTACTTTTGTCAAGAATTCTTCTTGAAGTTCAAAGTACATATTTTTTGTTTTTTCATTTTTTGTCTTTCTTATTCTTGTTGACCTTTTCAGCACAACTTGAAGGACAAATGCAAACATAGAGCTCGTGCCTTAGCTTTAACAATTATTAGTATTGTGGTTATTTTATTGAACTATTTATGGTTTTTAATCCAAATTTTTAATATTTTTAATTAGGCTTAAGTTCATTAAATTTAATTTTCATTAAATTATTTTTATGATTATTTTTTATTTTCTAATGATATTAAAAAACCGCTAGATTTCCCGCTAGCCGTCAAAACGGAAAGTTTACCTCGATGGACACGTAAAAACCGCTAGAATCGCGATAAAACCGTCAAATTGGCAACAGTGCTTATAAGATTTCATAATCGAATGATTCTCGTACAGTAAACTTGTGTCGTTTTTACTCTTTTTATTAGTTTTTTCTTGTTTTTTAAGTTAAAAATATTGTTTTTTTAAACACTTATCACAAGATTTTTACTATTTGCACTAAAAAATTAAACAATTTAATGAATGCGTCTGATTATTGTTTTATATGTATGTGTGTATGTGTATTTTTGACAGCTCATCTTATAGGATAGTTGTTATATGATTTATCGTAACAACTGTCTCTTAACATTTATTATAATATTAATACAGTGGTTTTGACTTAACTGCCTTTTGTTTACGTGCACTTTTGACTTAACTGCACAAAATTGATCATTTTTGGAATTATTCTTTATAATTCCATACAAATTCCTTTTTTAAGTGCATTTTCTATACCAGCACATTTAAGATAAATGCACAAAATATTTGGCATTTTAAAATTATTTTTATACAAAAAATCAAAGTTAGCTGCACCTTGACTTAACTGCCCAAAATACATATTTTCTGGAATTATTCTTCAAAATCCTTGTTTACGTGCATTTTGTATACCTGCACATTTTTCATATTTTTGGGCAGCTTAAAAAATATTTTCATACACAACACTAAAGTTAGCTGCACACATAAAATATTTGGTGGCCACTTTTTCACATAAATATCCAATTTAAGCTGTTTACAAAAATATAAATCGCAATTATTTTGTTTTTTCCCCCTACATTTTTATGTTCTTTGTGAATTCTCATTGTTTTTGCTAATGTTTCTTTTATATTAAATAAACATACATACACCTGCGGGAAATTTGTGTCAATTGGTCCATCAGACTGGTCCTGGGATTTGTGAAAATGGAACAAGTACAAAAAGAAAGGAATCATGACCATTGAAAGAAGAACCAATCCCTTAAGTTGTTTATGAAGAACAAAAGGGTAGAAAACGGAATGAATTACAGTACAGTCTTCCTCGTTGCTGTGACACATTTTTTGGTACTTTCTAAAATTTGGTTCTTGAATTTAATACTAGGACTTGTTTTATTGAAATAGTACAACATACATTGTATTGAAATTCTGCTACATTTCATTAACTGACGCCAAGCACGTTCATTGAGAATAGATCTGTAACTGGTAAAATGGTGTCAATTGACCCCCTCCAATGACAACCCCATGTAAAAGTGATAGGTCTTATTCATATAAAGTGTTAAAACTAGAACCGGTCTCTACCACCAAAGACCTATCACGGGACTACTTTGGTGTCAGTTCGCTTCCCTCTAGGAACATGTATAAAATGATCTGTTATTTCCGAGCTAGCATAGGCTGTTTGTTAGACGATTATGATTAATATACAGATCCTAAAAAAATCTTCTGATGATTATCTGACGAGTAACAAAAAAATCTAAATCTGTTTTTAATTTACTATTTTTTTATTTATTTTTTGACACGATCGTTTTTAATCTTCGAATTAACCTTTTGGGTTATAACAATTACTGAGCCGTTTTGAAGTATGAAAATGCTATTGCCAATTCAATTTTAGTAAAACGAACCGGCCTAAGGATCTTTTGGCATGAAAAATAAGCTTGATGCCCCTATTTAGGTAGCTCAGTCGTACGGCTGAGCATTTCACGAGTTGTAAAATAGTACCTACATGAGTCTCATACGACTCTTGGCATGCTTTTTGAAAAACTCGTTAGATAATCTCTACATACATCATAAACGATTCCCTTTACGATTAATATAAGCGTTTTTCGCTGCGTTATGGAAGGATCTCTCATACAAACCAGCACGTGTAACAGTTTCTCCCGTGGGAGGAATTGTCTACAATTAAAAAATGAGATCATCAAAAACACTCTTTGTGAGATTCCCAGTAGGAATAAAATATAAATTTATGTATTAATAAAAAAAATTTTTTATTCTACTTTTAAATCAAACACTTTACTTTAGCTGCACTTTTGTGCAGGTAACCACAATTTTGTACATTAAGGCAGGTAAATGCATTTAAGATAACTGCATTTTGATTTACCTGCATAAAAAATCGTGCAAAGGAGATTGTGCAGCTAAATCAAAACGACTGTACTAACCTTATTTGAGAGTCCACACGTAAGATAATACTCTCTGCGATTGAATTTGACGTTTGCTGATATAAAAATCTTATATATTATCTCAGGTGGAGACCCTGTGTAAGGTACCGTTACGATTTTAAAGCAATCACAATTTTATTGTAAGCCACAAATATCATACACAATTTATATGAAATCCAGTAAAATTTGATTTTTGGTGCTTATGTTATTTTCGCGGTTAGGACTCGATCGATATGATAAAAAATAAGAAAGTTGCTAGTTTTTATTAAAAATAAAAAAGATATTTCTGAGTTCAAGCTGCATTTATTTAATATAAGTCTGGTTTTTTTGGAGTTTTAGGTATTAATATTCTTAGTAAGCTAATTGGGCATACATTTTTTTTTATTGTAAATTAAAACACATTTAATTACATTTTTCCCCAACGTTTCGTCAATTTTTTGTTGACTTCCTCAGGGGAACATTTTTAATGTGTATAGATATCACATTAAATAAAACATAAGTACGAGAAATAAATTTATTTATTAAATTTATAAATGACACTAGCTGGCCCGGCAAACGTTGTTTTGCCATATAACTTATTTCTTTCAGATGTTACAGTGTCTGCATGTCAAATTTTAAGAAAACCGGTTGATTAGTTAAGAAGATAATACAAATTATAGGCTTTAGGTCTTTCCAGATGTTGCACTATTTGCCCGCCAAATTTCAAGAAAAACAGTTGATTAGTTAAAAATACAGTGTCTGCATGCCAAAATTTTAGAAAACCGGTTGATTAGTTAAGAAGATACAGGGAAGGAAGCTTTTACCGCTCCTGCTTCACCCCCTAAATAATAAAAACTATAGGCTATAGTACTTCCCAGCTGTAACACTATTTGCCTGCGAAATTTCAAAAAGATATTGGGAGGGGAAGCTCTTACCCTTCTTGCCCTATTTCACATCCTATTCCCTATTTCCTTTCAGATGTTACAGTGTCTGCATGCCAAATTTTAAGAAACCCGGGTTTGTTGATATTTGTATGGGAATATATAGGAAAATCTAAATGCCATTTCTCCGGAGCCACTGGGCCGATTTCATGCAAACTTTACATAAACCATCTACAGACTATCTCCAACGTACCCCAACATTTTTGTGGAAATCAGTCTACCCGTTTTTGCAGTTAGTGGTGACATCAAAGTGTACACTTCTTTTTATATAAATAGATTACTTTAATTTAACTGGATTTTTAAATAGAATTTAATTTCTTGCATCAATTTCTTAGTTTAAGCCATATTTTCTGGTGATTTTGTAAATAATTCTTTCCGTGTAGAATTATAGAGAAGAAAATGTAAACAATGTTTCATTCTAGAATTATTTAATACCTTTTGTACTCTAAAATAGTCGGAAATTCTACATTTCCCGATTTTTTTAGAGTACAATGAAATAGCAACGTCTTGTAAAGATGTTAATTTTTAGCTCTATGTATATCGTATGGGAAAATTTCAACATCTTCGCTAATTGGTGGTAAAAATTAGATGTTGACAAGTGTGAAAAGACTATTAGCGTTAAACTAACTTCAGCATGATGCACTTACCCGCGAATTACGTATAATATACGTAAATATATTATATTTATTTAAATAATAAATCACTATCATAGAGTCGTTTTTAAGTTGCGCGAATCAATGACTGATTTCAAAAGTAAATTTGCAAAATTTGGTAGTGTTTTTATTATAAACTAAAACGTTAATTTTATATCAGGTGCAATTTTATTGAAATCGGATAATTTTTCTACATCTCAAGAGTTATTTTGCTGGTGGTAACACTGCAATTTTGTCATTCTTCAGTTTAATGCATTAGCCACATATACAACAGCAGGCTACACGACATCAAATGCTGCTGGCTGCAGTTGAAGTCATGTATTCAGTAACTTGATTATTTTGAATACCGTTTTTTTATAATTATCGAATCTTTCCTGTCGAAATTTCCAATATGTATTCAAAGCTTAATCCTAATTGTTATTTTTTATTTATTACCAATGTAACCGCTAATTAACTGTCTTCAAATTTCAAAAAATCCTCTGGTGACTTTCGAACTGTAGCAGATCCTGAGCGAGGTAGTTAGAATGATCTCTGTGGATAATGTCATTACCAGGGAAACCAGAAATATGCTATAAAAACGCGTTTTATGCGCATTAAATGCTAAAAATATGCCATAAAAAAATTAAAAATTGCTTATTTGAAGACAAGGTCGCTTATGCCCATATCAGGTTAAAATTCATTTAAGAGATGTTTGCATCAAATATATTATTATTTAGATATTAAGATCCATATGGCTTTTTATCTTAAAGGGATTTTAGGTACGGTCGCTCAATTGTTATTTAAGCTTTATTGGGAACATGTTAAATTATAGACCGATTCTCACCATTAACATAGACTTCGTCCATATTTGATCAAATTATCTACAAAATTAGAACTGGTACTTTGCGCACAAGGTAAAGATGGACAGACAACCAGCTAGACTGACGGATGGACATAGTTAGATCACTTTAAAAAGTGATTCTGAGTCGATCGGTACACTGAAAGATTGGTCTAGATATCTATGTATTATACACATCGAATGACATTTATCTTTAATGACAACCTGCTTTGTCTTACAGTTTTATGTAGTTGGCGAAATTGAAGCAACACGTTGGGTATACAGATAGATATTTAAAACTAAATTTCGAAAAAAAAATTTATTTTCTGCGAAAGCTCTTGTAGGCATCTAAAAAAAATTTAACTTGTATCAAAATATGCATTAAAAAGGCAAAATATGCGCTATAAACTTAAAAAATGCTGCAAAAATGCTCTTTTAACCAAATAATGCACAAAATCGCTGCAAACGGTAAATAATGCAAAAATATGCACTAACAAATCGATGCCAGAATTCATAAAAGTCTCTAAAACGGATAAATATAAAGATGAGCAGCAAGATTCTTGAAGCAGACGTAGGTATGTTACTTATCATTGAGCCTGTAATGCGGTCAGGTCCGGGAGATTTTCTAATGCTGACATTTTCTAACGTTGATTTTACTTAAGGTAATTGAAATTTTATTGGATCATTTAGAAAGGAATATTTGGACGACAGGAACAAGTATGTGCATAATGTGACGTGAAAACTTTCTCCAAGTGGCGTTTGCAAAGGCGTTTATGTTTTCCTTTGTTTTCATTTGTGTGTTTTGATCCAGGTGCAGTTTTCCAGACTAAGTGAAGATTCGAAGGTTATAGAGCATTGCTTATGTCTTACAGCCTTCAATAAGCTGTAATTAGAGTTTTTTGTGGCATAAAGGGGAGGTACACCAAGCCAAGTATGAGCATATAATGAGAATGATGGCAATAACGGTAACAGGTGTCATTAGAACCACTCCTTCTAAAGCACTGTTTACGATCTTTAACTGGTTAACACCAGAAATTTTTGCGCATAAGTTGGCTGCAAATGCAGCGGTCAGACTAAGGGCCACTAGATCATGGAGGGATTATAACATCGGATATGCAAGAATCCTGAATGTCACACCTGAGCCAATCTTTGATCATGGCTTCACCGTAAGCATCTCGGATAGCATGGCTCATTATGATAACCTACAAACCCCTGCGGATGCGATACGAATATTCACCGACGGGTCCAAAACACTGCATGGTGTCGGTTCTTACATTTACTCAAAACAGTTAAACTGGAGCATTCCACTTAGGCTGCCGGATCACTGCAGTTAGACCCATGATATGGGTGTTTCGCTCCAAAGAAGTAAGCAACTTATTGCAAAGAAATTTTGCCAATCAGAGGTGGTTTGATGAAACTACATGTGGAGAAACCAGAAAAATCTGGCCCATCATAGATGAAAAGAGGACACGTACCTATGTAGGAGTCTGCCATTGCTCGGCATTCGGAGACCTGAGACGAGCTGTTCGGTCAAAGAATAATCACGGGCAAAATCTGTCTCTCTGACATCGATTTGAACAGAATCCATTCCTTCATTAAAGCTCAAATTAGACGTGACATAACCATAAAAAAACTGTATTACCAAAACGACATAAACATACCATGCAAACCAATTAATTTTGGTTTCTACGGTCATCGTTACGGCAAGGGCATTATGGTTGCGTCACGTCTAATTGGGCCTTAAATCAACCGGATGGTTGGTTGGGAATATCAACAGCCAAGTAACGTATGAACATTTTGAGACGGTGTAACATGGTAAGACAACGAAAACTTATGAATGGATCCACGTGAGCTGTGCTTTATTGCGGCTGCCAGTTGTTTCGTAGAGTTACCTGGCATAACCGTAGTTGGGTCTTGATGGCTGGGGAACGATTATTTTGCCATTGTCTTCTCAACTTCCTTTTTCAAACGATGCGTAGTGCGGAGCACGCTTATTTGTCCGCTTAATTGGGGTTGCAGATGAACTTTTTTAGGGGAATGCTCTGGGATACATCAACCAATTTGTGTTTCTGTTTGGATAGGAAATAAAGTTTACAGCTGCGGTATCAAAGTTGCCTTTTAGAATAAGGATTGAAGGTGAATGATCAGACTATAGATCATAGAAGGAACTAATTATTAATTGATCGCGCTTGATGTTTTTAATTAAGGCAAATTCGATAAGGTCTGGCTGCTTGTTAAAGTCGGTGGGGCAATTGGTCGGCTCTCCACTCGATACGACATCAAGATTGTTTGCAGTGACGGTGCTATGTAGCTGGTTGGTTACCTCTAGGACTTGTTAGTCTGGAGCCCCAATACGTATGCTTAGCGTTATAGTCGCCTGCTGTATTGAATTTCTGTCCCATTGTGGAGAAGTTGGGAAATTTATCATGTGCAATGTTATGTCTAGGTGGACAGTATACGGATGATATCGTGATTTTGGAATCTGTAAGATTTATAGAAGTAGCCTAGATTCAATCTTGCTTGAACTCTGAAAACGACACCAAAAATTAAAATTATTAACAGTTGTTTTTGTTCATTATGCATTTATATTTCGGTGAATCCACAATAATTTTTTTACTTTTATAACATGAAAAAAAATAAACTCGTACATTAACTTAATTTAAGCTTATAAAAATATTAATACATTAATAAAATGTTAAAAACAAATCAATTGATTTAAAAACTCTTGATTATCGATACATTTAAAATATTTTAATTTTGTGACGTTTTTGGAATATCCCTTACAAGAAATGAATGAGCGAGTAGTCACATTTTTCATTTTGGTGTTAAGAAAATGATAGAAAGAAATTACCGAAATAAAGTTCTTAATAAAATAATAAAGCCATTTAGTAGCACTATCCAATGATACCCACATTGTTAAGATTCAGTGTATGCCTAAAGAGATTTGATTTAGTATTCTGGAAATTTCAAGACCTAGGAGCGTTGGCGCGAAAAAAAATCTTCCTATAGAAAATATAAAGTTAAATAAATATCAATTTGGTGTTTAGCTAAATTTTTTTAAAGCACTAATTTGTTTGACATTTTTTATTATAACGGCAACAATATTTCTCTTTTGTAGCTAACAAAAAGAAGAAAATTCCTAAGGTGGGATGTTATCGGCCGTATAAAAACTTTAGTTTAACCTAAAGTGAGCAATAAGTTAAAGGAAGTTTTATCCTACCTGGTAGGTTTAAGGAAAGTTGTTAAAATGGAATACTTTTTATACGGCCGATAAAATCGCACCCTTAGCTATCGGTAAGTTGTTAAAACGGGCCTAAGCCGGCTACTGCAAAAGTAGTCGTGTAGCCGTGTCGTTGTGTTGGTGTCAAAATAATCGTCTACATACATTTATTTTTGTGTATTTTATTTTTGACAGATTACAGCCGGTAACCTGCTGTTTAATACAAATTTGTTGAAATCGCATTAACAACATACGCTAAAATAACAGCGTCGGCTTGTCATTCTAAATGTTAAAAAGTTTTGTGAGTTTGTGAAATATATGTTAAATTGCAAAAGGTTTCGTTTAAATGTGCTAAATTCCTATTTCATACTATTGATAAACTGAAATTTATTGTTGATGGGATAAGCTATTCTTATGCGCATTTCACTAGTTGTTTGGTTTTATTGATCAATCATGGTTTGTATCGGAAAAAAATGTATTGAGTTTTCATTTTTTAAATTAATTAAAAAATGTTTGTGTGATTACAGACCTTAATTCCCAGCGGTAACTAGAATGAGTAAAGAAGCCTAATATAAGGCCTTATTTAGCTGACACAAGCCCTCCTCGGCGCATTCTGTACATATTTATTTTTTTCACAGGTTGTAATTTGTGCGCAAGCCCTTCCACATTTTCTTTAATAACAACCTAGATTCCTTCCCAAAGAAGGGAGTAGGAAGGTCACTGAAAATAAAAAATAAATAAAAATGAACAACGTCCTTTCTCCCTTCTTAAAGAAGGGTGTAGCGAATGTGTACGGAATATTTTGGAAGGTCTTTTAAAAATAGACGTATACCTTCTAGAAGGCATAATTCTGAAGGCAGGATATCATACGAATCGAATCTTTAGCAAGGAGTATAGAGTCCTTCAAAAAGGCCTGCCATTTGCGGTCCTTTCAATATTAACAGTAATATTTTGTATTGTGAAAAAATATAAAATTCGTACAAAAATGTAATGAGCGTTACACTGACAAAATTTTTGTATACAATTTATCTGTAAATTTTAGGACTTCAAAGAAAAGTTAACACCTGCAGAAAGGCAGAAACGGTATAGAGAGAAGCTTAAACTCGATAAAGCCCGTTACAACTTATGTAGAGCTAAAGCAATCGAAAGGTAATATATATACATCAGTATGTACATTAGCGTGGCCGTTAGTTGTATGGAGAACTTTTTTTTTTTTATTTCTTATATTCTCTCCCCCCAAATCGGTTCAGTTTTATGTAAAAAACAATATAAAAAAATTTCGTAGCGATAAGTTGTGTTTAAGGGGGGGGGGGGGGGGGGGTGCGTCCGACCATCAAAGTTTGCCTTTAAGCCATTTATTTAAATGTAATTTGTTTTCATATGACTATCTCTTAAAAACAACATTTTAAAAGAATATGAGATATGACAATATTTTAGCTCTTCTAGTCGACAACATTAGCCTTAAAGAAAGTTTTTTGCTAAAATTAATATTTTAGAAAATAATTGAGAAAATAACAACAAAATACCAAACATTTTGTATACGTTTTATATATATAAAAGGGGAATTAATTGTCAAGTGACCCAATTTTTAAATCGATGTCTTCCGATTTGGATAAAATTTGCACCAACGTTAGTCCTATCGGATAGTAGCTTAGACACACATTTTCAACACGATCGGTCAAAAAGTTTTAGAGTTAGAGGGGGTCAAAGTTTGCCACATAGGTGTTCTTTCTCATCCATGTTAGATAGCTTTTTAATCAATCTTTTTAAAAAAAAAATTTTTTTTTTTTAAAAATTTTTTAAATCCAAAACTTTTTTTTAACCAAGTTTTAAATTAAAAAACAAAAATTTAAAAAAAACAAAAAATTTTTTTTTAAAAAGATTGATCAAATAGCTACTTAAGCTACTTGGGAAACTTTTTGACCGATCTTGTTGAAAATTTGTGTCTAAACTACTATCTAGTAAAACTAACCTTGGTATAAATTTCATCCAAATCGCAGTTCGGCTTGTGCTTTGTTGTGATACAGACGTGTATTTTAGCCCCGCATACGATTTGAACTATTAATTAATCACATTTGATTTTGTAATCTAAGCAGCGAATGGACGCTTAAAAAAAACAAAATAATATATTTTGTTAATTAAATTATTTAACATAATAGTGAACAATTTAAAACGATCAAATTAAATAAAATAAATCAGTAAAAATATATATGTACGTATGAATGTTCATACATGTGTATACATATTCTGAACAAAACATTTAAATTCTGGTTTTTCTTTTGTTGTTGTAAAATACAATAAATAATAAAAATATTAAAGCAAAGCAAAACGGTGAAAAACAAAAACAATTCTTTGCATGAGTACAAACAGTGAAACAACACTAAGACAAAATGAAAGAAACGTTTACGTTTTAGTTAATGCAAATGAAAATAATGCAGAAATAAATAAAACAAAACAAAACAATATTAACTACCTAACGGCTAAGCCAATTACTCGAACACGTTCCCTCTCACCCTCGGTATTTACACAAACGGTGGATAGTGACTCATTAAAAAAACTACAACAAGATTTGGTGACAAGTGTTGCCAGGCCAGCAAGTATTGCCGTGACGTCAAAAACAAATTTAGTGGGCAATGATACCATGAACTTAAACACAAATGCAATGGAAAAACCCCCTGTAAAAAGTTGTCAAAAGCCTACAGTACAAGTTGGTATGGACAGGTACATAACAGTGCTTAAACGGGGACGCAGCCCTACCTCTGCAGCAGTTGCTTCGGCCTCAAAAGTACCATCTTTTGATAAAATAAATACACAAAATCGTTTCGCGATTCTGGAGGATGAATCCTCTGAAGCACCAAACGTCATTAAATCGTCTAAGCCACCCCCGATATACCTTAGAGAGCAAAACTCTAATGAGTTAATAAAAAGTTTAATTTCGGTGATAGGTGAAAATTCCTTTTATGTAGCTGCAATAAAGCGCGGTATCATTAACGAGACTAAAATACAGGTGAATCACGAGGATGCTTTTCGAAAGGTAATTACAAGATTTGAGACTCTGAATAAAAACTTTTATACGTATCAACTGAAGAGCAGTAAAGGTCTTCAGGTAGTAATCAAGGGCATAGACTCATGCGTAGACCCAGGGGAAATTAAAGCTTTTTTGGAAGAGAAGGGCTTTAAAATCAAAAACGTAACAAATATCAAAAATAGGGAAAAAAATCCCCAACCACTATTTCGAGTGGAGCTTGAACCCGGCGACGTTAAGCTCAAAAAAAAATGAAACGCATCCAATTTATAATTTGAAATATATTCTGTACAGAAGGGTAACTATTGAGGAGCCGCACAAAAGAAATGGTCCTGTTCAATGTCTAAGCTGCCAGGAATTTGGCCATACTAAGGCATACTGCTACTTACCCCTTGTTTGCGTAGTATGTGGTGAATTACATGGAACAGTTCTTTGCGAAAATTCTAAAACCGACCCCAACGTAAAAAAATGTAGCAACTGTGGCGGTAATCACACTGCCAATTATAGAGGATGCCCTGTATATTCTATCGTCAAGCAGTCGGTCGGAACGAAAACTAATCCCCCTCAAATGCAGGTAACAAATCAGGTTAACACAAATGCAATTCAAGCCCCCCAGCCTAGTAACAACAGAACCTCTTACGCTAACGTCCTAAAATCAAACCATGAGCCAATGCAAGGTGCCTCGCCAAGTAATGATGAAACTCAATTTTCTAATTTAAGTCGTTTAGAAAAAACCATGGAAACATTAGTGCAAACAGTAAATAATTTTACGAACACAATGGGTAATATGATGCAGGAAATGCTTAGAATGCAATCGATGTTATTGCAAGCTGTACTTAACAAACCATGAACTGTTTAAAAATTTGTTTTTGGAACGCAAACGGCATCCGCCAACATAAAAATGAATAAGAATACTTTCTTAAAAATAAACAAATTGATGTCATGATGATTTCTGAAACTCATTTGACCTCAAGAAGTACGTTTAAAATAAATGGTTATATACTATATGATACCAAGGACCCTCGAGATATAGCTTGTGGAGGTTCTGCCATTTTTATAAAGGCCCGAGTCAAACACTACCTAATGTGTGATCATCGTGAAGATTATCTCCAGGCAACGAACATTTGCGTTGAGGAATTAAATAGAAACCTAATAATTTCATCGTTATACTCCCCGCCTAGATTTTCAATATCGGAGGACCAATATTATAAATATTTTAAATCATTAGGACCGTGTTTCCTAGCCGCTGGCGATTATAACGCTAGACATACCCTCTGGGGGTCGCGACTTATAACACCAAAGGTTCGTGTTTTATTTAACATAATTTCTAAAATGGATTTAAATGTGGTAGCGAGCGGACAACCAACATATTGGCCCACTGATCATCAAAAAATTCCAGATGTCATAGATTTCGGCGTGGTTAAAAACATTCCCATAGAAACGATTCAAGTTGAAGCCTCCCTAGATTTATCTTCCGACCACACACCTACAATTGTTACTATAATGAACCCCAATAGAATTGTACCTCCGACGACAGCTACGCAAATTAATTGGTTGAAATATAAAAAATATCTCAGTACCCATTGCACAGAAAATATTCCGCTCAGTACACCGGATTATGTAGATCGCTCTATTGACAATTTTGACAGTTTTCTGAAACTAGCTGTTCAACATTCCAATATTGCCCCCAAAAAAACCAAAACTATTAAAATATATTCCACAGATGTCGAGCATCTTTTGTCTGAAAAAAGGAGGGCTCGAAGAGTGTACAAAAAGACTAAGAAAGTTACTGCAGACTAAGAAAACGGCTTCTCTGGAAAAATATCTTAAGGAACTTGATGCAACCCCACAATCAGACTACTCATTATGGCGTGCAGCTAGAAATCTCAAAAGGCCAGTTGTCTCTAAACCACCATTAAGAAACTTGAATGGAAGTTGGGGAAGAAATGATGTTGAAAAAGGAAATCTGTTTGTCAATCATTTAAAAAACGTATTTACCCCAAATATATCTCACGATATTGCGGTCGAGTTACCACCTGTTGCTGCTAGAGCAGCTGTTCCGCTAAGATTTGAGATAAGAGAAATCGAAAAGGCTATTTGTGATTTAAACCCCAAGAAGGCTCCTGGTTTTGACAAGATCAGCAACAAAATGCTTTTGGAGCTACCCAGCATAGCAAAGAAAATTATTCTTTTAATTTTTAATGCTATTTTACGCCTTGAATACTATCCTCAAAAGTGGAAGGTCTCCTTAGTCACCATGATACCTAAACCTGGAAAGGATCACACAAAAGTTGAGTCATATAGGCCTATAAGCTTACTTTCTAATATATCAAAGCTGTTTGAGAAGCTGTTAGCGTCAAAATTAACCCCAATTTTAAATGATAATAGATGTATTCCTCACCACCAATTCGGCTTTAGAAGAGAACACAGCACAATTGAGCAAACCCATCGTATAGTAAACGCAATAAGAAAAGCCTTTGAAGAAAAAAAATATTGTTCCGCTCTCTTCATCGATGTTTCTCAAGCTTTCGATAAAGTCAGGCATGCAGGCTTATTACATAAATTGAAGCTAAACTTACCAGTAAACACACACAAGCTGTTAGAAAGCTACTTAGTCGGTCGAAAGTTTATTATTAAAGAAGGTGATTATTTAAGCTCTCCTCAGCAAATTGACGCTGGAGTCCCTCAGGGAAGCATCCTGGGCCCACTTTTATACTTAATATATACCTCGGATATGCCAACAAACAACTACACACAAACTTCAACATTTGCTGATGATACAGCTTTTTTGAGCGTGCACGAAACCGTCAAGAAGCATCTCGATACCTACAGGATCATATATTTCAACTCGAACTATGGTTAAAGCAATGGAGGATAGAGGTCAATGAGCAAAAATGCGTACATATAACATTCACCTTGCGTCGGGAATCATGTCCCCCTATTAAAATCAATAATCAAATAATACCTCAAAATTCGCATGTAAAATACCTCGGTATTCATCTAGATCGCCGTTTAACGTGGAAAAGCCATATAGAGGCAAAATTAACTCAAATGAAACTAAAAGCCATCCAAATTCATTGGCTTATTGTAAGAAACTCTGTCCTTAGTCTCGACTGCAAACATCTTCTTTATAACTCCATCTTAAAGCCAATCTGGTGCTATGGTATTCAGTTATGGGGCACTGCTTCGGCCTCTAATATCGAAAAAATTCAAAGGCGCCAAAATAAACTACTTCGAATAATCACAGCTGCCCCTTGGTATGTTAAAAACTCAAATATTCACAAGGATCTCAATGTTCCATTAGTTAAAACTATGATTACGAAATATGCAGTAAAATACTTAAAAAGGCTCGAATTGCACCCGAACCCACTAGCACGAAATATTTTAAATGATAGCGGCCACACTCGCTTAAGAAGAAGAGACACTGCGGCACTTGTCCAATTAGATGAGCGATAAACACCTATAAAAGTGAACAGAACCCGCGATGAACAAAATTTTTGTCTGGCACTGGCAGGACAAAAAATAATATAAGGTTAAGATTTGATTAATTATTGTTAGTTCATATTTAATATATGAAGATTCAATAAATAAATAATGAAAAAAAAATCCAAATCGAAAGACATCGACTTCAAGATTGGGTCACTTGACATTAATCCCCCTTTTATATATATAAAACGTATCATATATCAATAAATGGCTTGAAGACCATCTTTGAGGGGCGGACGCCCCCCCTAAAACACAACTTATCGCTACGACATTTTTTTTTTTTTTTTTTTACACAAAACTGAACCGATTTGGAATGGGAGAATATAAGAAATAAAAAAAAGAAAATAACGGCCACCCTAATGTACATATGTACATTAGACCGGGTCGACCTCCATACAAAAAAAAAAAGTTGTGCCAGTCACCCGCTAGAATGTAAGATATGTCAATGAAGTTTCTAAAACAGGAAACATTTTTTTTTGCCACGCCCCAAAATACAGCACTTTTGGTTTTTTATATGTACCGCTGCCATTTAAAGTCCGATCTCGTCATATCGCATATCGTTGTTCATGGCTCGACAGTGGCTTCATTTTTGCCTTTGATGACTTTTTTATCCGAGCTCAAACTCTGGGCGCCACTTATGCCATCTCGGATCCTTCCCCCAAATGCCAAATTTTTTCACGTGCCAAGAAAGCCTTTCTTAAACTTAGTATGAATAGTTTTTAATATGCTCACTTTTATAACACGCCTCCAAATTAAGCCCCTCTTTTTCTTTTTCACATACATATTACATAAAACCAGGTAGAAGCCAATACAACTCAAAAAATTTTCATCAGTCACGCCCTAGAATAAAAGGTATATTTATTAAGTTTGACGCACTTTAAAAAAATCGTTTTTGTCACGCCCTAAATTACAGCTTGTTTTGCTATATATATGTAGCAACGTCATTTAAAGTCCAATTTCATCCTATCGTAAATCATGTTTATAAGTAAAGTTTTTTATATTCTCACTTTTTCCTCACGCCCTAAAATTACCCATTTTATTATTTCATCATCAGGCCAAGTTTTTTATGGCATATTCTACTGGCACTGTTTTTCCGTAATTTTTTATTTATTTCAATACCACAAATAGGACCTATTGTAACTTTATTTATTTAATTCAACATTTTTAATTTTTCGAATTTATTCTATGAGCTTAATTTCAGTTATGTATTTTATAAAGCTTTTTTGTAATAGTTCTATTCCTTCAATTTTTCAGAAACTACAAAAAAGCTTTATAAAATACATAACTGAAATTTAGCTCATAGAATAAATTCGAAAAATGAAAAATGTTGAATATAATATAAAAGTAACCTTCGGAAGGAAATAATTCCCAGTTTCTATTTATTTATTTAAAAAATCTTAATTAAGACATTTGTAAAAGCAAACATAATGTTACATATGAAACCATGGTACAGAGGTAAAACAAGAACTAAAAAATCTAAACAAACATATGAGGAAAATTATAAATTGGGTAATCGGTGTATGTAAATCTTGGCGAGACTCAACTTGGCTAGGTTATACTGTAATGGTAAGGAAATTCTATAAATTAAATTGAAACGCGGCGAATATATTTAAAGCTATTTACACCAATATTTAGAAGGACTTTCTTGGCTCGTAAAAAAAATTAAACATCAGAGGGGAAGGATCCGAGATACCATAAATCCCATCTAGAATTTTAAGTTAGTTTAAAAAAAGCATTAAATATAAAAATTAAGCCATATTCTAGCCATTAACAATGATATACGATACGATGAAATTTGACTTTAAATGACGATGCTACATAAGTATATATATAGCAAAAAGAGCTGTAATTTAGGGCGTGGCAAAAACAATTTTTTTAAAGTGCTTCAAACTTAATAAATATACCATTTATTCTAGGGCGTGACAGATGAACATTTTTTGGTTTATATTGGCTTCTACCTGGTTTATGGCCAATTTCTCATAAGGCGATTATCTTTTTTCCCAACGAAAAACTGCACATTAAAGAAAATTGGGGCTGACTTCCAAAACGTCAAATGCTTTGTATAAGAACAAAGTATAATGTTTCATTACGCCGCAGTACAATATATATGCAATGCAAACCCTTCCAAAACATCAATGGTGTGTATTAGTAAGTGCCGGTTCACACACGTCAAGTTAGACTCGTCAAGTATTGAACTTTTAGGAGGGAAGGGAAAAGAGAATGCCATATCTTTTTCCCTCTCTCCTAAAAACTTAAGACTTGACGAGTCAAACTTGATGTGTGTGAACAGGCACTAACGCAGCAAAAAACTATCAGAGCATCGGTTTCAAAGTTGATGCTTTGTGATATTTGACATTTAATTTGCAAGCAATGCAGATTTATTTTAATGTATTATTCATTGCATCACTTACATTTCAAAAAGTTTAAATAAACATAACACATAGTTGCATTGTTTCGGCACTTTGTACATGTGCATCGTTAAAATACAGTAGTAAAACTGTATACAAACTTTGTATTAGTACGTTTTGGAAGTCAGCCTGGTTTTCTCAATGTCTCATTTGCTTCGATTTTATCGCAAAGCTAAACGGCACTCATCTGCCAATTATTTATTTTAATTATATTTGCCGTACCGATAAATTCAATCAGCTGACTCCCAACGTTTACATCTATTCTGAGTGGCGTTGCCAGCTGAAAACTTTGTTTTTTGTCGGTATATTGAGAAACCCAAAATCGTTAACGGACAGTTTATCGGTCCAATAAATTTATGTTGACATTAAGTAACAGACAGTTTGTCGATACATTGAGAAAATGGCCATTAATGTAATATGTGTTTTTTTTTTTTTTTTTTTTTTTTTTCATTATTTATTTATTGAATCTTCATATATTAAATATGAACTAACAATAATTAATCAAATCTTAACCTAATATTATTTTTTGTCCTGCCAGTGCCAGACAAAAATTTTGTTCATCGCGGGTTCTGTTCACTTTTATAGGTGTTTATCGCTCATCTAATTGGACAAGTGCCGCAGTGTCTCTTCTTCTTAAGCGAGTGTGGCCGCTATCATTTAAAATATTTCGTGCTAGTGGGTTCGGGTGCAATTCGAGCCTTTTTAAGTATTTTACTGCATATTTCGTAATCATAGTTTTAACTAATGGAACATTGAGATCCTTGTGAATATTTGAGTTTTTAACATACCAAGGGGCAGCTGTGATTATTCGAAGTAGTTTATTTTGGCGCCTTTGAATTTTTTCGATATTAGAGGCCGAGGCAGTGCCCCATAACTGAATACCATAGCACCAGATTGGCTTTAAGATGGAGTTGTAAAGAAGAAGTTTGCAGTCGAGACTAAGGACAGAGTTTCTTCCAATAAGCCAATGAATTTGGATGGCTTTTAGTTTCATTTGAGTTAATTTTGCCTCTATATGGCTTTTCCACGTTAAACGGCGATCTAGATGAATACCGAGGTATTTTACATGCGAATTTTGAGGTATTATTTGATTATTGATTTTAATAGGGGGGCATGATTCCCGACGCAAGGTGAATGTTATATGTACGCATTTTTGCTCATTGACCTCTATCCTCCATTGCTTTTACCATAGTTCGAGTTGAAATATATGATCCTGTAGGTATCGAGATGCTTCTTGACGGTTTTCGTGCACGCTCAAAAAAGCTGTATCATCAGCAAATGTTGAAGCTTGTGTGTAGTTGTTTGTTGGCATATCCGAGGTATATATTAAGTATAAAAGTGGGCCCAGGATGCTTCCCTGAGGGACTCCAGCGTCAATTTGCTGAGGAGAGCTTAAATAATCACCTTCTTTAATAATAAACTTTCGACCGACTAAGTAGCTTTCTAACAGCTTGTGTGTGTTTACTGGTAAGTTTAGCTTCAATTTATGTAATAAGCCTTCATGCCAGACTTTATCGAAAGCTTGAGAAACATCGATGAAGAGAGCGGAACAATATTTTTTTTCTTCAAAGGCTTTTCTTATTGCGTTTACTATACGATGGGTTTGCTCAATTGTGCTGTGTTCTCTTCTAAAGCCGAATTGGTGGTTAGGAATACATCTATTATCATTTAAAATTGGGGTTAATTTTGACGCTAACAGCTTCTCAAACAGCTTTGATATATTAGAAAGTAAGCTTATAGGCCTATATGACTCAACTTTTGTGTGATCCTTTCCAGGTTTAGGTATCATGGTGACTAAGGAGACCTTCCACTTTTGAGGATAGTATTCAAGGCGTAAAATAGCATTAAAAATTAAAAGAATAATTTTCTTTGCTATGCTGGGTAGCTCCAAAAGCATTTTGTTGCTGATCTTGTCAAAACCAGGAGCCTTTTTGGGGTTTAAATCACAAATAGCCTTTTCGATTTCTCTTATCTCAAATCTTAGCGGAACAGCTGCTCTAGCAGCAACAGGTGGTAGCTCGACCGCAATATCGTGAGATATATTTGGGGTAAATACGTTTTTTAAATGATTGACAAACAGATTTCCTTTTTCAACATCATTTCTTGCCCAACTTCCATTCAAGTTTCTTAATGGTGGTTTGGAGACAACTGGCCTTTTGAGATTTCTAGCTGCACGCCATAATGAGTAGTCTGATTGTGGGGTTGCATCAAGTTCCTTAAGATATTTTTCCAGAGAAGCCGTTTTCTTAGTCTGCAGTAACTTTCTTAGTCTTTTTGTACACTCTTTAAGTAAGTTCTTAAGTTGAGGGGATCTGTGCAATTGCCACTCTCTTCGAGCCCTCCTTTTTTCAGACAAAAGATGCTCGACATCTGTGGAATATATTTTAATAGTTTTTTTGGGGGCAATATTGGAATGTTGAACAGCTAGTTTCAGAAAACTGTCAAAATTGTCAATAGAGCGATCTACATAATCCGGTGTACTGAGCGGAATATTTTCTGTGCAATGGGTACTGAGATATTTTTTATATTTCAACCAATTAATTTGCGTAGCTGTCGTCGGAGGTACAATTCTATTGGGGTTCATTATAGTAACAATTGTAGGTGTGTGGTCGGAAGATAAATCTAGGGAGGCTTCAACTTGAATCGTTTCTATGGGAATGTTTTTAACCACGCCGAAATCTATGACATCTGGAATTTTTTGAAGATCAGTGGGCCAATATGTTGGTTGTCCGCTCGCTACCACATTTAAATCCATTTTAGAAATTATGTTAAATAAAACACGACCCTTTGGTGTTATAAGTCGCGACCCCCAGAGGGTATGTTTAGCGTTATAATAGCCAGCGGCTAGGAAACACGGTCCTAATGATTTAAAATATTTACAATATTGGTCCTCCGATATTGAAAATCTAGGCGGGGAGTATAACGATGAAATTATTAGGTTTCTATTTAATTCCTCAACGCAAATGTTCGTTGCCTGGAGATAATCTTCACGATGATCACACATTAGGTAGTGTTTGACTCGGGCCTTTATTAAAATGGCAGAACCTCCACAAGCTCTATCTCGAGGGTCCTTGGTATCATTTATTTTAAACGTACTTCTTGAGGTCAAGAAATGTAATATGTGTGTGAAAAAAAATTAGGGGCTTAATAATTTGGAGGCGTGTCATAAAAGTAAGCATATTAAAAGCTATACATACTTAGTTTTAGAAGGGCTTTCTTGGCACGTGAAAAAATTTGACATTTGGGGGAAGGATCCGAGATAACATACGTGGCGCCCAGAGTTTGAGCTCGGATTAAAAAGTCACCAAAGGCAAAAATGAAGCCACTGTCAAGCCATGAACAACGATATGCGATATGATGAGATCGGACTATAAATGGCAGCGCTCCATATAAAAAACTAAAAGTGCTGTATTTTGGGGCGTGGCAAAAAAACAATTTTTCTTGTTTTAGAAACTTCATTGACATATCTTTCATTCTAGGGGGTGACTGACACAACTTTTTTTTTCGACCCACCTTAATGTACATACATATATACAAATGTGACAAAATAAAAAAAAACTTTTTTTCAATAGAAATGCGACAAGATTAAAAAGAAGTGAAATGCCTTCATGGATGCTAACATATGAAAGAAAGAAGCAAAAAATATATAAGTGAAATCTAAGAGCACTTGAAAAAGAACGTAAATCCAAGGGAAATTCTTCTACGGTTGATAAATATTGTCCATAGGAAAATTTGCATACATCAACTATTAATTAAAGTGCATCACGTCATGTTTTTTTTTAATTTTTAAATAAAAATATTTTCTTCGCTTAAAAGATTGCATGTTGTTTAGTTTTGTGTAAAGCCGGTGATACACTATCCTATTCAGTCAAAACAAGTAAGAAAGTATAGTCGGTCAAGCAATACTATATGATACCCTACCACAGTATATACATTTTTGCTGGTGTACTCTATTTGGGACCAATGGGCAATTATGGACCCGCCTTAAAAAAATTATGTTATGAGATTTAGATTCATGTAAAAGTTCCGAATTAATTAAGATATCTTTATCTATATTAATATCTAAATTTGTATAAATTTCTGATCATATCGCACCATGGTGAAGGGTATAAAAGATCCGTTATAGCCGAATATAGCACTCTTCCTAGCTGTTTTTACCTTTTTGAACAAATCAATAACTTGATTTGTAATTTTTATAAAAATTAAATTGTATTTATTGTTTAACAGAATGTTAAAAAAACATCAATAATCATAGATAATTTTTCATAAGTGCTTTAATTAGCATCAAATATATATTAAAAAAAATATTTTTACAATTTTCGTTCATTAATTTTATCTTTTCCACAAAAAAAAAGTAATAAATTGGAATTAATATCTAATTATCATTCAAGATGAATTCATCAGTACTAAAGTGCGAAATTTGTCAACACATAACGTTTAAAACTAAATTCAACAAGAAAAGACATTTCCTTAAAAGACATAACTTTGCATTTAAAAAGTCAAAATTATATGTAACTACAACTGAGGAAGCAACGAAGACAGGAAATGTGGAATAAAATATATAATGGCAAAAGACGAAGAGATTCTCCTTTATAAAACTGTGAAACCAATGAATGGAGGAAATTCGGAATACAAATTTATAATGGAAAAAGACGAAGACCTTCTCCTTAATATAAAAATATAGAATCTATATTATAGATTTATAAGAAATTTAAATTTTTTAAGAAATATTATTAGTTTTGTTGTTCTTCATTGAACTGTTTATGTTTTTTTAATCCAAATTTTTATATTTTAATCAGGTTTAAGTTCATCAAAACTAATTTTCATTAAATTGTTTGTTGTGAAGAAAGGAATTTTACAACATGAAATGTATAAATATTGATAATTTTCCATTCTTGACTGACCGGGGGATTGAACGCACGGACAGGTCAATTTAACTTGTTTCGGTTTTGAATGATTTACATGTTCTTCCTTACTGCTATTTTTCATACTTTTTGTCACGAATTCTTGAAATTCAAAGAACATTTTTCTGTTTTTTTTTGTCGTTCTTTCTTTTTCATAAGAAATAGTTTAAATTTGTAAGAAAAAATTGTAATACATATCAAAAAATAAAAAAATTCTTTTTAGTAATAAACGAATACCTACATCTTGTTTTTGTTTTATTATAACATTCTCAGAGTTTAGATATGCTTTAATCAAACATTGCAGGTCCATTTGGTTATTGACGTCCATTGTATATATGTAATTGGCCAAACTTTTTTATTCATTCGAGTTAAGTATGGAATCAATGGTGGGCGTTCCATAGCACATTTGTGCTGAGAGATTTTACACGTATTCTTAGCCTCTTTAATTTAGTTTTTGATGAGACACATTTTCTTATATTTTTTGTATTTTTTTCAAGAGAATTTACCCAGCAAACACACGTGTTTTATTTCAAATAAATGATGTTATGCGAAAAATAATTTACTGTACTGTTTTTACTGTTACTTTTTGCTGTGAACAGTAAATCTCTATAATTTAAACTATTAAAAAATGTTTTATATTACTTCAAATGCGTAAAATATAAAATAAGGAAATATAATGCACCATTTATTTCAAATGCTTGGCTTTGTATTTGGTGGGTACTTCTGCCATCTCACTAATACTAATAAGCGTCAATACAAGCACAGTTTTAGTTGTGCCCACTTCTGGTATGGATCCTCAATGTTTGAAAATTTTATCATTCTATGGGGAAGATAAAACCATTTATTGTCATCTACATTAACAATGAATTTTGGACCATATTGTGTTAGCTTCCATTCATTCTTCCATTTATACAGGTGAAGTATACATACTTCATACTTTTTATCTTTACCAGAAATTCTCTTAAATCAGGAAAAACTTTGATTATAAAAAAAAAATGAACTGAGAATCTTCATCGATTTCAATTTTACTCGATTTTTAGGAATACAAAATTGGTGTAATTAAATATTGGTTGAAATAGTTTTTCATAACTGGCTGGCACCTCTCATAAAAAAAGTTTTAAATAAAAAAATAATTACAGTGAACTCGCGAAAACGTGAACACTCAAAAGGGTGAACGTCTCAGAAACGTGAACCAATTTATTTTTACACAGGCTATTCTAAAACGTGAACAAAATCTGGAAGCTCTAAAACGTGAACGTGTTTACTTTTTAAAATGTTTTTTGAATTGGGAAATCCCTGAATTGAGTTCACTTATTGGTTGATGTTACAGCGTTCTGTTTTCTTAATTGCATCCATGTATGTAATACGCTGACATGTTAGCTATTTTTTAACATCGCTACGATATTCGTTATTCGTGAAAGTGAAAAATGTCATTAAAAACCCCGAAAGTGTTATCTTTGAAAGATAAAGTAAATATTCTTGAATTATTGCAAAAGGTTTATAGTGTCAGTGGCTTGGTTAGAAAATATGGTGTTGCTAAATCAACAGTTTGTTCCATTTAGAGGCAAAATAAGGAAATAGAAGCTCTTATAAGGCTTTAATATTGGCTAAAAATGAGATGGCCGACCAAATTGAAATCAGTGTGTTAAGAAAACTTAATGAAAAAGCTTTGTTAAAGATGATCAAACAAAAAATTTATAAAAAAAGATGACCTTTTTTCCTGTGTATTTTTTACCCTTATAAACATTCTTCAAACAAAAAAATATTTCTTTTCGTTTTTGTTACTTTTATGTGTATTTTTTTATGATATTCATAAGAAATATATTTTTTTAATGTATCAACTGAATTATTGCACATACATATATTTTTTGTTATTAAAAATGAATAAAATATTCGTTTAAAATACATATGTACTTGTTTATCTATTTATTTTTAAATAGGGGTATTATTTTTTAAAATTTTTGGCATTCGATAACGTGAACAATCTCGAAAACGTGAAACGCCATGGTAAAAATTAGTACACGTTCTCGCGAGTTCACTGTATAAAGAATATGAGCTGTATTCTTATTACTACGTTTATACGCACCACTTATTCGCAAATAAATATATTGCAAGTAGAGAATATTGCCGCATAAACAGTGAATTAAATTTTAATTTGCAAATAGCTAACTCATGAAAACAATTCCTGATTAACGACACTATTTGCAAATAAGATTTTAAGCATTGCCACACTTTTAACCGTTTTACGTTTCTATTTCGATGTAGCACATTCATATGACAACAAAAGTAAAATTAAATCAATAATGTGCAAATAAATTTAAAAATACACAATAATTTTTGATCTTTTTCATTTAAAAAATAAAAAGTTTATATACATACAGTGCTACCAAATCAATAAATTTTCCATCTGGCATCACTTAAAAAGAATAATTTTCATTAAGAAATAGACATATAAACAGAAAGTTAGTTAATCGCAAATAATTTTTATTCGCGAATAGGCTACGTATAAACGTAGTATATGTCGAATATCTTTAGGGCAATCAAAAAAAAGCACTAAAAAACACTTAAGTTCTTTAAAGAAGCGTCTAAAAAGACGAAAATAAGCAGCTTAAAGTTAAAAAAGCAAATTAAATTTATTGTTTATTTTGAACTTTATTCGTTTAATACGTTGTTTCAGTAAAGTATAAATTGATGCGATACATTTTTGAAAGAAAACTCAGTCTATTTGGAGTCAGCACGGTCTTGTTTTGTATTTAAAATTAAATATTTGCTCCTAAGTATAATTTAAACGATTGGACTCACAATTCCTTGCTTCCCAAAATATCCCCAATATCATTTAGTACCGAAAATCCTTAATTTTTTTAATAAAACTGATTTATATTTTTTAAACCTTCTCTCCTATATCCCCTAGAACACCAGACATTTTTCTAACGATGTACCGTGTAACCGGTGTAAAACCCAAAATTTGCAAAAATTAACAATACATATTTGGTTTCGAAAATCACTTTCATTCCAATATATACAGAGAAATTCTTAAAAGCTAAAACTATATTAAAGAAGCAAAACTAAAACATAACTATACCAAAAACAGAGAGAAGGGGAACTAATTTAATTTCTTAGCCATCGTCCAGACTTGACAGTTTTGTTGCTCAAATTTTTTTAAATTCTGCTTTGAAATTACATTCACAATTAGTGTGTTTGGCGTATTTAAAATACGCCTACGACTGTTTGGTAATAGATTAAAGAGATCGTGAACTTATTTCCTTTAATCTATTACCAAACAGTCGTACCCGTATTTTAAAAACGCCAAACACAATAAGGGTGATTATTGTCTAGATTATAAAATTTTAGTTTTGCCATTTTTGTATTTTTATCTTGTCTTTCCTTTCCTACTTTTTATATTTTATATATAAATCCAAACACACCTACAGCCAACTTCAAGTTAAAAAGTATGACAATTACAAAACAAAATAGAATCGCATAGGACATGAAACTGAGTACCGCTACATTTACATTTACCAGCTAGATGAATGGATGGACGTCGTAAGATCACTTTAAAAAGTGATTTTGAGTCGATAGACTTAAAGATGCCAGTAAAAAATTTTATCATTTTGCGAAGCACTAACTCGAAACTCTTACATTTCTCCCTTAGAAACCTGCTCAATTTTTTATTGGGATGGATCTAGTTTTCTATGTTTTAAACATCAGCACAAGCGTACTTTATTGCTTTTTCCTTAATTTTTACTTACGTATAAAACAGTTAAAAATAATAAAGGGAACAAAATCCAAACTTGTCACTTGACAGTTCTAAAGTGGTAGGGACCGGTTCTAGATCTAAAACTTTATATAATGGCGATGTCCTTAAAGGGGGTGAATTGGCACCCTTTCGATACTTTGTTACAGGTCACTGAAATTACCGAAATGGACACATTAAATTGCAAGTATGTAAATTGTATTTGATTCGTTTATGTACATATATTGAAACCGATTTATTTATACAAAAAAAACCAGTATATAAAAATAAAAAGTATAATTTGATGCTGTAAACGAGTATTGGTTATGTCAGATGAAAATAAAAAAGTATGTGCGAAGCGAAAATGTAAATTGTCAATTTTGGCAGACATTTGCAATAACAGATGGATCGTACAACTGACAAAGCCACTATTAAAAACATATCTTATAAAAGAAGCTTTGCCATTAAAATTTGACAATTGCGACGGCAATAACTGCTGTAACAAGGTAAAGGTAAGTGCAACTCGTCAGCTGGTCATCAGCTGTCTCCACGGCGAATTCAAAATATGTTTTGCGCCATAATAAAAGAAAAAATTTCTGAGAAAAATTTGATTCAAAAGTGTAAAAAATATTTTTATAATAAAACAAATATAAATATTAAAGTGAAACTATTAATTCCTTTTATAAAATGAAAGTGAAAATTTTAATTTTATATAAAAATGCAGTTTGCTGTTTTTGACAACAAGCAATTATATTGCAAAAACAAAATACATATGGCTTTTTGTAGTTGTAGAGTTGCACTTACCTTTTTAAACCCAACAAGCACGGAGGTTTGATTTTAAATTGAAAATGATTTGAAATCAAACGTTTTCTCAAAAAACAAACGTTTGATAATGATTTGAAAATCATAGCGTTCTCAACAAAAAGGGGAAATTATTTTCAAATTGCAAAATGACTTTATTTTCAACTTGCTTTCAAACGTAACTCTCAAATGTTTTTCCAATGTGGATTATAATACAATGTGGAATATAAATAAAAATATTTTATTTTTTTTTATTTAAATTTATTATTTATTTAAATAAACTTTGAGATAAACATTCGGCACCATAGCTAAAAGATGAAATAATGTTCTTTCCGTCCTCTTATTCTTGGAAAGACAAACTACTTGGCTCCCTTTTATTCATTCAACAAACTTTCTTCACTTTCCCGTTTTATTTTCCTTTTTTTCGTATTTTTAATCATTGTAATTACTCACAAATAATTTTTATTTTTCACAAGAAATAGCTGTTCACTTTATATTAAAATTTATTATTAATAGTAAAACACATGTAACCACAAAGAAAAAAATGTAACTTTAATCCCCATTTTTAAAGATTACATTTATTTTTCGCTTTAGTATTGCCAAGTTTATTTTTGATTTGAATTTAACATTTGACATCAAATTGATAAAACATTTGATATCAAATGTCAATTTTGAAATCATTATCAATTTGAATTTAAATGTTAAATCAAACAATTGAAAAACCTTTGAGACTTGTGTTTGATGTCAAATGATAAAGTCATTTTATATCAAAGGTTTGACTTCGTGTTTGTTGGGAATTCGCCTTCTGCTGTAATGTTTCATAAGAGACAAAGATTAAAAGGGATGCAAAATAAACTATGCGATTGCAAATAACTAAGTTTTTTAATATTTTTTGTCCCGTGCGACATTGAAAATCAGTGTGCCGAAAGAAGATGTAGAAAGTAGAAAGCTCATCGATTTTTTTATAAGCTAAAACAATATAAACCTTGCTATAAAATCTCGGAACATATACATACATATATAGAAAGTGTCACGTGCGATTGAATTTGAAAATTATTTTTTTTTTCTGCATAAAGGATTTATTTATGTAAACGAATACTTTTTAACTATTTTAATTTAGATGCCCAAAATTGGCGGCCAAAATAATAAAGAGAAATGCAAACAATGGAGAGAAAATTTGAAGAAAGACCAAATAAAATTACAAAAAATTAAATTAAAAAACAGGGAAAGATCGCGGATGGCTAGACAAAGGTGGAAAGCGTTGGCTGCAGGAAATCATGAAATGCTTGAAGCGAGAAGGCAGTATGACCGCATACGTAAGAGAGAATACCGAAAGAAGCTTGCGGAAAAGCAAAATGCAGAAAAAAATAAAAGTACGTAAAGCTTTGCTAAAAATATATAATAAGACCGTAACTATTATAAAATAAAGAATATGTGCTAAATTCTATGCAGTCTGATTAGAATAAAAGTATTCTTTGTTATATTATTAAGACAGAAAATGGAAAGCAGTTTAAGCATTCTTTGTTTGCGATGGACAAGAAATATTCTGGAAATAAATTGTGTATTCCTGATACTTATGTAATTAAAATTTATTTTAGTTTCTTAAATTTACAACTTTACTATATTTTATTAATACTTAATACTTATGTTAGATTAAATAGTTTTTATTATATAAAAATAGATACAATTTAATACATTTAAAACATTTTTACTAAACTTGTTTACCCTCGTATGTATGTATGTATATGATTTCATAAAAGAAACATCAAAAATATCATGATTGTAGCAAAAAAATGTCCCGTGTCAAAGTCATTAAAATGCAATTAAGAGAAATATTTAAATGATTTTAAAGTAAAATCAAAATTATTTTTAAGATACATCAATATATTCTTAAATAAATCACATTGCAATATTGAAACAGTTGTTTTTTATCCCGTGCGAATGGTTTTTTTGTTTTTTTTTTTTTGCGATAATCTTTAAAACGAAAAATTTATTTTCTTTTTATTTGTCTATGAAAACAGATTTTTTTTTATTAAATACAAACATGTTTTACCATATATATATACATATCTCGCACTTGATCAACCAGAGGGTTATAAAGGCATATAACAAATTTTAAATAAACAGTTTCATTACCAAAAAGTTACCAAAATAGCACGATATTTTTACAGCGGGTAGATATGAATATATATTCTATATATATCGTGTAAATTTTTGAGTTAAAACTCTCTTTTTGAACAGGAGCGATGTGTGAAACAAACAAAAATATGCATGGGTAAAAATAAGGGATGTGCGATTTATCGAATTTTTAATTACTTGACTAACTTTTATTTCGATTAATCAAAATCATGATTACTTAGTTAATCAGAAATTTGAATAATTTAAAAATGTTCTCTTTGTCTTTTTGTATCCTGCATATATACTGAAGAAAAAGCCCCAAAACTGTCTAGGAGTCGCCCCTAGTCCTTAACATTTTCTTAAGTGTGTTACTTGCCCTTTATCACCATTCATTAGGGGGCTTTCGTAGAAATATGGCGGTTTAATAAAATTCTTAAATTTTGCCCATGTAGTGCCTAGGATGCTCTTCGATAAGTTAAGTGTCTAACAAACCTTCCCGCTATCTACATTTCTTAAGGGGGATCCCACACAAAAGTAAAGTAGGAGTTTACAGTTCAGACAAGGGATGAGGATGAGCAAACTGAATACTGACATAATCGACATACAATTTTTTTTATTAATTCGCGATCGACTTAAAAAATAGGTTAAACGAAAATCTAATAAAAGTTCATTTAAGACCTGATTTTAACTTTTATATTATTTATATCATATAATATTAATAATAATACAAATATCAAATATATTGCTTTTACTATTTTGTGCAATGTACTTTGTTAACAAATTTTTTTGATCGACATTCCATTTTATCAACAAGTCCTGCAAACTAAGGCTCAATCGAATAGATTCCATTAAGTGATCAGCAGATAACTCCTAAATTTTGACTTGATATTTTTCATATGAGAAAACGCTGCTTCACATAAATAAGTGTAACCAAGATATGCAAATATCCTCATTGCCACCGATCAATGGATATTTTTCTTCTGATAACAAATTAAAAAAAAACAAGTTAGAGTGCTATATTCGGCTGTGCCGAATCTTTGATACCCTCCACCGACAGTTCGAATGTTTAAGGAGTAATATCTGTATGATGTTATTATAATCTTAAACTGTGACGATTTGTTATTAATTATGGTTTAAGGCAACCAAACTGTTTTCCGGTAGAAGGGTTTATATGGGGCCTAGGGAAAATTATGTACCGATCTTCACGAAATTTCACAGTATCATTTATAGTCCTATAAAACTGTGACGGGCCAAAATTTGTTATGATTGCATTATTTTTTACGGTTACTAAACTGTTTTCCGGTAGTAGGGTTTATATGGAGCCCAAGGTAAATTATGGACCGATCGTCACGAAATTTCACAGTGTTATTTCTAGTCCTAAAAAACTGTGACGTACCAAATTTTGTTACGCTAGCGTTATTTTTTACGGTTTTAGGCGTACTAAACTGTTTTCCGGGAGTAGGGTTTATATGGGGCCCAGGGTAAGTTATGGACCGATCTTCACGAAATAACACAATTTTATTTCTTGTCCAATAAAACTTTGATGTACCAAATTTTGTTATGATAGCATTATTTTTTACGTTTTTAGGCGTACTAAGTTGTTTTCCGGAAGTAGGTTTTATATGGGGCCTATGGTAAATTATGGACCGATCTTCACGAAACTTAACAGTTTAATTTCTAGTCCTATGTAACTGTGACTTGCCAAAATTTGTAATGATAGCATTGTTAGTTAGGGTTTTAGGCTTAATATACTGTTTTCCGGGAGTAGGGCTTATATGGGGCCTAGGGTAAATTATTGATGGATCTTCACGAAATTTCACAGCGTGATTTCCAGTTGAATAAAACGAATTGTTGCGAAATCTTATATCATTCTGTGCATTTTTCCACCATCTATGTTAGTTTTTGTAACAAAATTATCAATTTTTTTTAGGTGGTGGTTCCACATTTTGATTCATAGCTCAGATCCTATTGAACCGATTTTGCTGAATTTCAATCCCAAACTGCTTAGGATAACTACAAGCAATTTGGCACCAAGTTTGTTGATTTCTTTTGAGTTTTTCGAAAGTGAGCGTGTTTTCAACAGACGGACAGACAGACGGACATGGCTAGATCGACTTAAAATGACTCAAGGACCCAGAATATATATACTTTATAGGGTCTGAGATGAATAGTAAAAAAGTTTCACACGGAATGACAAACTGAATATACCCTCTTCACAACTAATTGTGGTGAGGGTATAAAAAAAATTTATTTGCACGTGATTTCAAATTTCAAATCAAAATTATTGTATTGTTGAAATTTCTAGTTCTAGATCCGATGAATTAAACTAAAAATTGTGAGCTAGATTTGATTAAATAGTTATCAAATTCCCCAAAAGAAAATTAAATAAATTCAAAAATTGGTTGAAGATTATTGAGATTTGCAAATCGTCTCTCAAATTCTCGATTAAAATTTTCAAGTTCAAAACAAAATATTTTAATATAACGTTCACCAGTAAGTTTAATTGTTTTTCCAGATTTTGGAAATATTTAAAATTGCCTTTTTAATTACGAAGCAAAAAGTCTTAATTTTACTTTAAAAGCATTCACCGAAATCAATAATTCAAAATAGTTTTTTCTTTTCCTTGTAATTGTAAATTAAGCGAGCTTTAATGGGCTATAAAATCCGAAAGCAGTGCAATTTTTTTTACCCATACTGAATTTTCCAAATGCTCATGTTTTTCTCCGAATGCGCCCAAAAATGCAATAACTTCAGAAAGAAGATTTAGAAATCTTTTCAAAAAGTTTAAAAGTTATGAAAAATAGCCTGAAAACTTTTAAATGAATATTTATCCCAAAAAAGTTTAAATTTAAAAAACACAAAGAAAGTTATATTAAAAACTATATTTGGGTTTATATGCCCGAAACTTAAAATCCCGAAATTAAAAATCCCAAGTTTAACAATCCAGAATTTTAACATCCTGAATTTTAATATCTCGAATAATTATACAGTTTTCGTTGTAGCTGAGGCCGTGCGCAAAGATGGTATAACAAACACTGGCTTCGTAAACTAAGTTCCGGTCGTCGGTTGGGCAAAATAATTTTTCGAAGTCATAGATCGCTAACTGAAAAAAGCATCTCTACATAGCCGGCAAGTTTTTTCTCCTTTTTGATTTGGGATTTTTTTTATAAAATTATATAAAGTTGTTTGGGGAAATTTTTCTTTAATTAAAATTTGCATTTTATATTATTTTCTTTCATTCTTCTTTTTTTTTTTTTTTTTTTTTTGGCCCATATTTTCAGTAGTCATTTCGCACTGCCTAGCAGTGTTGCCAAAACTTGGTGACCAAAAATGGCAAAATTTACGGAAAAAATGGCTAAAAGCTTTTTTAAATAAAAACACATTAAAATGCATTAACAAAACAGAATTAATTCATTTAAAGTTGTTAACGATAAAATTGTGAGTAAAGATCCAATTTGTTAAATAAGAATAAACGTAAATTAATATTAAAAAATTAAATCATTGAAAAATTCAATGTCGTTATTGTTCATCTCATAGAAATCACTCATTAGTTTGAAATAATTATAAGCTTTAAATAATTTGAAGGTAAATCATAATCACGACAACATTTACCCAACCTTTTGAGTCCAGATCTACAATAAAAAACAAGTAAGAAAGTATAGTCGGTTAAACCCGACTCTACACCACATTAGAACCTTTGTACCAAATTTTATCAAATAATCTCTAAATTGTGACCAGTACTTTGCGCACAAGGTTTACATGGACAGCCAGCCGGACAAACTTCGTTAATTCGACTCAGAAAATGATTCCAAGTCAATCGGTATACGTAAAGGTGGGCTAAGGACCAATATTTTACGGTGTTACAGACATCAGCACAAACGCATAGTACCATCTCCACTATTGTGGTGGTGGTATAAATATTGTATTGTTATGGTAAAAATATTTACCTAATTGATAAAATCGAATTAACGGTTGATTAATGTAACCTATTTCTCAAATTACTTTTAACGATGTTTACTTGGCTAAACACCCTATCTGCTTCAGCATTGGAGATCAACTTTATAGTCAATTCTGAAATTTCTAAAACAATTTTGTTACCGCCTGCATCCCTTTATTGAAATACTTGCAACCAGAAAGAAACAGCGATGTTTGTGCTGATCTATTTTATAAATTTAATAGTGGAATACTGTTCCTTTATTTTGAAAGATGTTTCAGCATCATAGTTTATAGCGATTTGTAACATTTGTAAAAGTTGTGATTTAAATTAAAGGCGCCTTAATTGTTCAAAATGTTTATTTTACTTTTATAAATTTTTATAATAAAATAAAAATTATTCTTTTGAAAGAAAAACGGCAAAAAAAATTTATGGCTAAACAAGTTGAGAAATGGCTAAAAAATGGCTAATGGCTAAACTCATTTTTTAATGGCTAAACAGGATGAAAAATGGCTAAATCTAGCCACCAAATGGCTAAATTGGCAACACTGCTAAATAGATATTAAGCTGTTATGCTGGGTGCACACTATGCAACGCATTTACGCAAACTAGTGAATTAAATTAATTTTCATTCATTCCAGATTGCATCAACATCAAAATGCTTTGATATTTTCAGGTTGCATTGAAACAGATTGCATGTAGATTGCACTGTGTGTACCCAGCATTAGGCCTTAATAGTGCTGGGATACTATCGATATTTTCTACTATCGATATTTATCGATAGTTCAGATTTCACTATCGATATATCGATATTACTATCGACTGAATGTTTGTACTCAAGTAAAAAAACTTTAACTAGTTTTTTATCAGGCTTAAGTTCGTTGTTTTTATCACTTTATAAATATTAAGCGTATGAGACGTATCTATGTACTAGGGTATTCATTCACCGACTGACGGTTAACCGATTAATTACTACCCGATTAACTGTTCGGTTAATTTCAAATTGGCTTTTTTCGATTAACGATTAAACCGGTTAATTTCAGTCGATTAACCATATTTTTGTGTGTTTTATTTAATTGTTTCGTCTCATATACAAAATATATGTGTTTAGAAAATATTTTTTTTATGCCAACAAAGAATGTGTTCAGTGACCTTTATTTTAACCCATTTTCCGCCGACCGGTGACTAAAATTACAATGTTTTTAAATTTTTTTTTATCTTCATCATCGATCAGCAGGAATGTGGCGAAAAATGGGTTAAATGTTTGATTGTCAACACCTTTTTTTTTGTTTCACGTTTCTCATACATATCTTCTCATATCAGTCTTTTAACAAAATTAACCGAAACAATTAGAATTGTTAAAAATTTTAAAAAACTCTAATGGCATAATGGATTATTTTATATATTTAGAGAAATCCTGGAAAAGGACTGAGGAAATTAGATCTACGATAAGTAAAAGAATTTTTTCAAGTCAAGTTTTGTCAAAACTAAAGAAAAGAATCGCTGTAATCCTAAACATATAAACCAAATTACTTTTCTAAAAGATTATTTTATAAGATCTCCTTTAACTTTTGAAATAACTAATAAAATTATCTCAGTTTATTTTAGTTTTATGTAGTTTTTCTTTTATTTAAGTCTTGAAGTGTGTAAAACTAACTGTATTTTTAATTTTCTATCAAGCTGCAAATAGGGAAAATAAAAAGTTTTTTGTCTCTCCTGTAAAATATGCTGAAAGTGAGTTAGCAGGTTTGAATAATAAGCCGACTATTTCTTAGATTTCTACTGTACAGTAATGACGAATAAATGAACACAGCATTAAAATTTTTATTTATTTTAAACAATTGTAAAATATTATTTAGGATATTATGACGATATGACACTTTGTGTATTAATTGAAAAATTGTTTTTTTTTGTTTGCTCGTTTTAGTTCAAGAACTGTTATGTTTAGTATGTTATTGTTTTTTTTTACTAATAAACTCCAAATAATAAACAATTAATCCGTTTTTTATATTGAAATAACTTTATTTATTAAAAAAAACTTGATTAATCGGTTGACCGATCAAAAACAAAATTAAACGATTATTAACCGATTAAACCAAAACCTCGGTTAATTAATCGAGCGATTAACCGATTAAAGCACCTTTCTAAAGGAACCAAAGTAACAAGGACTATAGAGTGGTTCCAAAAAATTTTTTTTTGTCAGTCCCCCCCTAGGATTAAAGATAATGTAAAAACAATTCCAAAAATTATTTTTTGCCACGCCTAGAAATACCGCCCTTTTAGTTTTTTGTTCACTGTGTCGCCATTTTTAGTCCGATCATAACATTTTATATATCGGTATTCATGGTTCTGTAAGGGCTACATTTCTGTCTTTAATAGTTTTTTCGAACAACTCTAAAGGACTATAAGATATTTTATTGAAACTTTAGATAATGTTCTAAATTTCATTTGATTTTCAACCCAAAAGGTAATCAATCTAGAGGACTTTTCCTCTAATGGTCGATCATTGTTATATCCTATACTCGCAATTGCAATTGAATTTTTATTTGATATTTTTTAAAATATCATAAAACTATCTGACATTTCAGTCCCTATGTTTACATATAAAAATTTCGGCATAAAGGGTTTAAATTAGCAGTAAAAAAAGCACAGCTAAGCAATCCATACCACCTGCCATTCTTGTTGTTTGTATTCATTGCTGTAATTCTGCGCGAATTAAGGCTCAGTTAGCCGGGAGTAATAGTAACAGTAACCTAACCGTAAAAAAGTAAGACCAATCTATTTCTTACAGATTGAGACGTAACATCTTACTGCTAACTGTAATCGCTCTAATTGCTTTATATAAGTACAACAAAATGAATCAGCTGATTTTCAACGTTACTGTTACTCCCGGCTAACTGAGCCTTTAATTATAGCAAGTTAAAACTTTCGGCAAAAAACTGTGTGTGTATAGCTGCTGTAACATGTCTTCATAGATGTATTTAAAATAATAATAATATCGATATTGATATTTTTCCTATTGATATTTTTGATAGTTTAAGACTATCGATAGTACAATCGATAGTTTCCCAGAACTAGGCCTTAATAACTCAACTCTTGTGCTCTTTCCCTGTCTTAGGTATCATGGCAACTAGAGAGACCTTCCATCCTGGAGAGTAGTATTCAGTTCGAAAAAATGCATTAAAAATTATAATGATTAGTTTTATCAATTTAATTTGGTTTCTTGGGGCTTTAATCAGCAATAGTAAATATGTACACATAACTGTAAACAAATATCGGCTTATATACAGTAAAGTTGAAAAAGAATATTTAAAAATTATATTAAAAAAAACTAATTTTCAGGATAACTACATTGGAATATTTGATTTTGAACAAGCATTGAAAATAATGTCATCGAAAAGTTACCGAAAAGAACTAAGAAACTCAGGAAAAGCATACATTTCAAAGACTGGCAAAGTTGTTTCTGAACGCAAAGTTCGAGATCTAGAGTATTGCAAAAATAAGTGCAAAGAAAAGATATCAAAAAAGCAGCAAGAAATAATTTTCAAAAATTATTGGAACCTTGGATATTATCAACTGAGACAAATGTTTGTTGCAAATTTAATTGATGTCCAGGGAACAGGAATGCAAAGAAAACGAAAGAGTTTATCGAACCCTAGCAGAAGGAATTTTACCTTCAAATACTTTCTTGAAGTGTGTGATCAAAGGATATCTGTGTGTCAGAAATGTTTTAGATATACATTATGCGAAACTGAGCAATTTATAAGAACAACTGTGAGGAAGAAAATAGAAGGGACCGTTGAGTTTGGCGATTGCCGTGGTAAACATCGAACCCGCAGAACATTAGTCAAACATGAATTCCATAAATAACAACTAAAAATTAGCACAACAATAAGGAAAAAAAAGAACAACAGCCAAATAGATTTATATACACATAAATGTTAAGATTTTTATATTGTTATTCACCGCTATTATGAAAGTCATACAAGTCGACGGCTATTGTATTTTCTTAGTCGTTATTGAGAAGAATCGTTTACTATTGACAGACACTTCATATTTTCTTAGGCGCTTTTAAGTCGACGTCGAGTAGAATTGTCTCTGTTTTAGTCAACAGAAAATTTTGCGACGACTAAAATAAAAGTTAAAGAAAAGCGGGTAAACTGTATATTTAATACAAAAAATGCAAATTTAAAAGAAGTAGTTTGCACAAATTTTATTAGTAAATAAAACGCGAAAATTGCAAAAATTTGCTAAAAAAAAAAACCAAAAATTTTAATCTGTAGCGATTACCTCAAAGAGCTACAAAGCTATGGGAAAATTACAAAAATTCGGAAGAGCTTGCGAAAATTCACAAAAATGTTTAATTTGCGGCGATTGCCTCAAAGAGGAACGAAGCTACGCGAAAATTGCAAAAAATGCTGAAAAGTTTACTAAAATTCGCGAACATTTTTAATTTCGGAAAAATAATCTGTAAAATAATCTGTTTTTCATAATTGTGATTTTAAACAGGTCAGCTAAGTAAGTGGCCGTTGATTTAAAATTACTTACTCATATATTTCCACCATTTTAAATCAAGTAAAAACTTTTGGTGCTTTCAAAACACCCTTAAATCACAAATGTGATTTTAAAATCCAATGTGATTTGAAATTTTGTAATTTTCAGAACATGCCTAATGTGTAATAAAATCATTGTTACTACGAGTTATCTCGTAGCCGGCCTCATCGATACGGATGTCGACTACAAGATAACTCGTAGTTGGCAGTGAATGCGTTAAGGGCCAAATACACTTGTCAAATGCTTGTCCAGCGGGCGAATTCATCGTCATATCAAAATGTTTTGATTTTTCATCCAGCAACGTCGGTGTGACACATACAAACACATTTTCACTTATACTATCACAATGCTTGATGAGTATTTTGATCAATGTACTTGGGCCTTTAAGCGAAAATTCGCGAAAATGTTTAATATTTTTAACAAGCCATAAAACTGATTAAAACATCCCTAAAACTATAAGGAATGGCAAAAATTCGGTAAAAATTGCAAAATTAGAGGAAATTCTCAAAAACTTGTTAACCTTGGCATGATAGCGAAGTTCTATATTTATTCATAACACTGTGCTAGTTTAAAAAACAGACAAGCCGAGCACCTGGCGTTTTAACCATTTTTTTTAGGTTAGCTCTTCTTTTCGAGATATACCGTTGTTTCGAAAATGGAGGAAGTTGCAAAACATATATTCGCGTAACTAAAAAACGGTTTAGTTTATTGAAATAACTAATAAGAAAACTGAAATAAATTATCCTTAAGTGAAGTTAAAATGTTTGCTACTATGCGCAGTCGTTTAAAAACATAATTTTTTTGCAAAAAAAATAATTTCTTAACATTTCGAAATTTTTGTTTGTAAAAAATTCATAAAAAATTGGAAAATGCTTCTAATTTTTTTCGGACATATATAAAACGAAGTTTTTGCAACAAAAAGAAGCCATAAATGTTTAAATCTGTTAACAACTTTTGATTTAATTCAAAAAAAAAAAAACGAAAAATTTTAATTAATTTAAGAATTTCATAAAATGCAATATTTGTGTGGAGCCCTCCAAAAAGTGGAGATAAAAGCCAAGTATGTCTCGAGAGATTGTTATGGACAAAAAACTAATTGCGGTCGGTCATACATATAAGACTTTTTCTTCAATATAAAGATAGCGGGTAGGTATATATATATATAGATATATATATATATATATATATATATGTTAGAAATTAATGATAGATATGAAAAATAAAGTGGTATAGATTTGATCCATCTAGGGGCATCCTAGGCGCTGCAGGGGCCAAATTTAAGATTTTCAATAAACCGGCATATTTGTATGGGAGCACCCCTTAGGGGTGGAGAAATATGGTAAGTATGTATGTTTTGAGAAAATGCTAAGAACGAAAAACTAAAGAGGTTAAAACGCCAGGTGCCCGGCTTGTCTCCAAAAAAAAATGCCAAATTCTAGAAAGTGTAATCGTTAAAGCTGTTAAGAATCAGAAAACTTACAGTAAAAAATCGCGAATATAATAAAAATTTGTAAAAAATTGCTAAATCGAAAAAAAACTGTAAAACGTATTTGAAATCGCTCAATCGGTTAAAAAAAAAAAAACAAAATGTCGGAAAATATCATAAATAGCGTTAAAAAAATGAGCTATAATGATGAAGAACAAAAAATAAGAGAAACATAACTGGAATTGGGACTATTTGGCAGATTATTGTGATTATTCGAAGAAGTTTATTTTATAATCGACATCAGGGCTGCCGGATAAATTTGTGAGAAAATCGTAAATTTCCTGGGAAAAAATAAAAAAATCGTCTTTCACGTTTCGAAAAATCGTCAAAAAAAATAGAACAACTTAAAATTTAGTTTTTTTAAAGCTTAGTCTACACGATAAGTTGAATCAGCAAATTTATGTTGAAAAATTTGCTTTCAGCGCAAACATATCGTGTAGACACCAAATTTTTTCAACAAACGTATGCTTACCAACATATGACAGGCATTTGTTAACGAAGTTAGCAAACGCTTGTTCACAATTATAGCATAACGTCTAGACATAATATTTTTACTTTTCAACAAATTTTCTACGTATGTTGACAAATATGTTATTTGTTGAAAGTCGTATGCAAGCTTTTCAGCATACGGCAAATTTGGTAGCATATAAAATAGATAAAAATTGGTATTCTTTCAATTACTTGTTTAATTTTGTACATAGCCCCGAAACTTATCAAGATTTCTAGTTCATCGGCAAACAAATAATTGCATTTATAAGTGCCTTGCAAATAAAAATGTTGGTCAACGAACTTTGTTTTAGAGATATAGACAATAAAAGTTGAAAAATGCTTAACCAATATCTCATAAAGTATAAATTTGATCTCAGCAATATGGGTAGCACTGAAGCGTGTTTCCAAATACCTTTCACGTGGTATATAAAACATGCCAAATTATTTACCCATTAAGAACCAAGTTCAAAAAATATTTTTAGTTTCTAATGTAATTTGTCAAAATGGCTCTTATCTTAAAATTTTGTCGATATATGGTATAAGGTTTTCGCGACAGAATGAACCGAAGAACTTTCATTACTAGATATTACACTAAGATGATCGCTTCATAATTTACCATAGGTCCCATGTTAAACCCATTCTCGGAAATACTTAAATATGCCTAAGACGTACCGAATAACGCTATTATAGTAAAATTTGGTCGGTCATATTTTCATACAACTAGAAATAACACAACTAAATTTGGAGAAGATCGGCCCACAATTTACCATATGCTCCGTATAAAGCCCACTCTGGGAAATCTCTTAAATACGCCAAAACCGTAAAAAATATTGATATTGTGGAAAAATATAGTCCAATTTAGCTTTAAGTGGCTAGAAATAACACGATGCGATTTTGCGATAATCGCGGGACTTTAAAACGGTTCAAACATACAAGTGTTTTTTTGTATTGAAATTTGGTCTTATTTATTGTTTTAATACTTTAAATTACTCAACCGATCAACATTTTTAAGGACGTTATGGTATTGGTAATATTTTTGGGAGTGGTATTCGTATGGGAACAATAGATTTACAATAAAACTTTTTGACCCAGATTTAGTCTTAATACCAACAAAGAACATGGTTTATGAGCGCAAAGACTCTTATTCGGAAAAAAGTTTTTGTGGGATCTTTGAGAAATTATGGACCGTTCCTCATCGTTTAATTACAATAAATAATTAGAACCAATGTACCAAATTTCATCAAATTATTGCGACATGTACTTTGCGCTCTACGCCAGCCAGCCGGCCGGACGAACATCCTTATATCGACTCAGATAGCGATTGAGTCTATTGGTATACTAAACGATGGTTATAGGACCAATATTTTAAGATGTTACAGACACTATGGTGGTGTGGGTATCAAATGAATCCATAAAACATTCATCTGGTGGGCACATAATTTACCATATGGGTAGAACTAAAATAAATAAATTAACTGTGAGACTTTACTAATAATTTTAAGATCAATCCAGTCCTTAAATATTTTAATTTTTTGCGGATTTGACCTAGCCTAATTAAGCACTCTTACTTTTTAAGTGTTAATTACACTAAAACTATTCATTTTTGCAATAAAGGCGATAATTGATAACAAATTTTAAATAAAATAATAAAAAAAGAGAATTGTCAAATGAATTTTTAATTTTTAAACAGATGTTCTCTTTACTCAACATACATAACAACATACGAAATTCAACATATCGTGTAGACACAAAAATTGTATGCTAACTTATTTGTTGAAATATCATTTGCTAGCATATGATGAATTTGAAAAGTTTAGTATTTTCAGCATATCGTCTAGACACCTAATATATTGAATATGCTGATAGAGGCATTTGTTATATTATTTAAGCATATGAGTGCAAGCATACATTTGCTGATTCAACATATCGTCTAGACTAAGCTTAACAATACCATTTTCAATCGTGTAGGAGATTCTGGGAGTCTCATGAAGAGCGCCTTTGATCGTCGATGACCGCATTTTTTAATCGTTGAAGATTTCTCACATGGGAAAACTGTAACACGATTGAGATTCTTCGAAAGACGCTTCTTCAATCGTTGTGGGAATCGTGGATAAAGATAATGTAATGAGCCTTAACGCTTTCTAATTGAAAAATACTATTTTGACAGCACGTTTCATAGTGAAGTTTGCCGCTATTGATAATTAATAATGGCAATTTAGCTATTTTTTGGTCAATCTAGCGTTTTTATTTTTATTTATAATTTGTGGGTTTTATTAGACAAGAAAGCTATCACTACTGTTCGTGACACAACCTTGACGCTCTTGCTTAGGTATGGCATATCAGCGTAAAAGCTAACTACCTGTTTTTCGAACTCGAGCGCAAAAGTGACTCGTTTGTTTTTGATTTAAATGTTAGTTCAGCGAGTCACTTTTGTAAGCGAAATTAAACGTTCCGCCTTCTCTCTTGTTAAGTTACAGCTGTTAACATTCCAAGATATAAAAACGAACGTGTCAGAAAATTTAATATTTAATTCAGACTTTGGGACTAAAGAATCGTCACTTTTTAGAAAAAAATCGGCACTTTGCTAATTTCAGAACAAAAAATCGTCAAATCTGGCAGACCTGGTCGAAATTAACATTCTTAGAAAATACTAAATTAACTTCGAAGTGATGTAGTCGTCGACTTAATGAGACAACAACTTAAAATTTACGTCGAAATCGACAACAACTTAAGTATTTAATAGGGGTTATTGGTTTTAGTGCTCCAACTTTTTTAATGAATTATTAAATAAAAAGTAAATTATAATCATATATTACAAATTACATGTTATTTTTTTTTTTTTTTTTGTAAAGTTTAATTTATGTTTATCCATAGTATATAAATAAAACTATATAATAATTTTTTTTTTTTTTTTTTTTTTTTGGTATATTTAAAGATTTAAAAATATTAATAAGATTTTGTAAACAATAATAAAATACCTTTGTTTTACAGAATTGTTATAGAATACATATTTTAAAGAAAATAAAATTTAATACGATTTAAAAAATATCGAGTTGAATTTAAATTCCAGAACAGGGTCTGTGTGCCCATAAACCATCTTATTATGTTGATATTTAGATTAAATTTGGTTCAAACTTATTTTATTGCAATCATCTTACCAAATTTTATTGGAATCGGCCCATATTTGACCATAGCTCCCATACAAGTACTACTCCCGAAAATAGCTTTAAATGCTACAAGTTCCTTAAAAATTTGCTAGTAGGTCCAAGATTAACCATAGGTACCATATAAACCCCCATCTTAAAATCTCATGTAGATGAAGATATCTTAAAATGGTATTCGGCAAAAAGAACTTTCACATGAATCTTAACGCCATAACATTATTTTGTTTATTCTGGTCCATTATTGCCTATGCGTCCTAAATAGGGTAGATACATAAGCAAAAATTGTTTAATATACTGTAGTGTAGGGTATCGTATGGTCAGGCTTGACCGATTATACTTTCTTACTAGTTTGGATTGACAATAAAAAAAAACCACAATAGCGAAGTTCAGTGTTTGATTCAGTGTTGAATGAACAATATTTAAGATTTTTTTTGCAATCCAACAACAAATGCAAAGTCCAAATACACAAAACTGCAATTGTCACATCATTGCTTATGCGCAATACTAAAACTGTATAGTCTTTTCAGCTGCATGTACATATTACATTCGCATCGCTGCTACTCGAACAGCTAACATTTGTAAACAATAATTCTGTGGTCGAAAGCAATAACCGCCTTGCGTTTCTGAAAATATTAATTGCATAAGAAAAAAAGTAGTTCAGAATAAAAGATTCTTCCCCCAAAATGATAAGAAAAAAATATTATAATGAAAGTTGTATTTATTTCAGAAATAAATATTTAATAAGAACAAACTCAATTGTTTCTTAAGTCGACTTAGGCGGCCATCGCTTGTGACCACAGAACTTCGAAAAACTAAACAAATCAATTAATGTTGCGATAATACTATATAATTCTATATATCAGCTGTAATTTGCATCTAGCATTGCAAAGTAACTTAAAATAGCACTCACTGTCAATGACAAAATGATTACATTAACAAACAGTTGCAACATAAAACGCACCAAACACTGAATACCGCTAATGTTTTTGTACTTGTTAAATGGACTTTCTTTGTCAACATACATTCGTTGGTGCATATTTTGTTGTTTTTCAAGTTCAGAATCTATATACTTGATTCGTGTAATAAAAAATCGTAAAAAATATGGTATATTTAGGTGTTTTATTTATCAGGGGTGTGCTGGAAATCGCAAACGCAAAACGCAAGAATTTTAGAAGTCGTTTTTTAGTAAGATTTCTGTAATAAAAGAATTTTATGACAATTATTATACAAACATTTCTCTATTAAACTGAATTTTATAACGAAAATTACAAAAATTTGATAAAAAGTGTATTATAAACAGCCTCCAAGTTCTTGCGTTTTGCGTTTGCGATTTCCAGCACACCCCCCTATGATAACTACAAAAGAACTGTAAACTATCAAGCCGATATCACAAATAAAGTATAAGGGAACACTGATTTTTAAATAACGTTCACTTACTACGAGGTTCCTTAAAAATTACTTAAGAAGTACCACTCGAATATAAATATATTCATGCATACCTCTAATGTGTTGACAACATTGTACAATACGCACAAGTGTGCGTTGGTTTTTACAGTATTTATCGGATATAAGAACATCTCATATAAGAACAAAACGCTTATAAGAAACATTTTCAAAAACACCATGTCTTTTTTGTGATTTTTCTAACAAAAAATGTTTCATATAAGAAAAACGCTTATAAGAAAAAAACTGATAAAAGAAAATTTTTCTTAAACACCAAAATTACAAAATGTATAGAAAAACAATTTATATAAGAAACTTCCAACGGCAACACACAATTTATGTAGTTTGCATGGACAATCTGTTTTCTGACAGTTTTACAACAAGAACAAAGTTTTTATTTTTACTTTTAAGCTGGAGGTCCATAAGACGCGTTTACGCGTCCACGCAGCGTATGCTTTTATTACCTTACTTGCGTTGTACGTTTCAAGTTACATGCAACGCTATTTATGCAGCAACAGCACAAGTAAAAATAAAATTTAATTTGTCAAAATCACCTGATTTGTTCGAACGCTGCTTGTGACGCTTACAAAAGTAGAAAGTAAACCTACTTTTCGCCTCAAGGCATCTACGCTTTTGTGCATGTAATTTACTACGTATAACTACGCAGATTCTACTTTTTTGACAGCTGCGTATGCTGCGAAAAAGCGAGTAACGCGTGGTGTGGACCTCCAGCTTTAGTTTTAGATGAGCGAGCTGGTACTCATGAGAAGCTTTGTGTTTTTTGCCAATAAAAACAAAAGTTAAAATTTTAAAAGAAATAAAAAACGGTATAAAAAGAAGCGAAATTGCAAAAAAATATAATATTGGACTTTCAACGTTATCTTAAATAGTGAAAAACTCAAAAGACATAGAAAATAACACCACGTGACAAAATTTCAACAACGTCGTGACCAAATGAATTTGACACCTAATCTTTATGTAAAATTTTTCGCTGAATCCGAATACGAAGTCAGAATTGTCAAAAGTAGAACAGTTTTTGAGATATTCCAAAATAACCGTTATTTGTGTTTTTAAAAAAGATGATGTGACTGAAATGCAATATCTCAAAATTTTTTCACGTAGTGTAATTATTTAAAAGTTAGAAACGTTAACATGGGGTCTTTACCTGACAATTTTTTGTCATACCAAACGTCAAAGTTTGACGTTTATTATAACAAAAAATTGTCAGGTGAATTCCCTATGTAACAAAACAAAGTGACAGAAAACCAAAATATGAAAGTCTTATGGCCATAGCTACTTCTATAAGAAATAAGTTTCTTATATAAAATAGTTGTATATAAGAAAGAAACGCTTATAAGAAACTTTTTTCCTGGATTTTTTTAGTTTCTTATATCCGATAAATACTGTATTACTTTAACATACAGTAGCCGGCAAAACTAAGCTTTACTTATTTGTATATGGGTGTTTCCACAGAAAATGACCCCTTATAGCTCAAAAATGAAATTATTATTTTGAATTTACTTGTCCGCTTATATAAAATAAATGTATCTGTCAGTTTCCGAAAAATTAACTTTTATTTTCTTTATACTTAGAAAAATATTTATTTTTTTTGTTACCCATAATAAATGAATTCAGACCAGTGATGCCAGGAAAAATTTAAAAAAATCCCTACATTTGTCCAAAAAAATCCATTTTTTTCCCTACAACCAAAAAAAATGTCCCTACACTTTTCCCTACGTTAAAAATTGATTGTTTTTAGCGACAAGCAAACAAATACATTTTTTTTTTGTTAACATTTTGTACATATTGATTATAATAAAATTAATTTATTAAAAAAAACAATTCATTTCAAAAATAACACTGTGTGACAAATTTATTTTTTTTTCTTTTTGACAGAAACCCCCCTATAAGTCCTTTAATCTAGAAAAAAACAGAGTCATACTTCGTATGTGATTTATCATTTCCTCATCTTTTGTTAATTTTTTAAGAGCTTAATAATTTTCAAGAATACTTATTTTTAATAATTTTTTTAACATAATTATCCAATAATTTTTAGCAAACTTGGTACCAAATAAAAAGGGGCTCTGTAAAATTAAAAAAAAAATATTTTCTTCAGTTCCCCTGAACTTAAATATAAAAAAGCTCCTTTTAATAGTAAATCATTTCATATCCTTAAAAGTTTTCGTTCCAAATTTTTTAAAAATTTTAAATTGCTTACTTTTATTTCTCTTACCTTAGAAGGTGTGATTGTTTTTTTACAAATAAATTTCTATGCAGAAATTTCATTTATTAGATATTCGCTTTTAATATTAGAATAAATTTTAGAGAATATGAGTGCGAATACAAATAGCAAAAATAAGAGAATAGAATATTCGGGTACATGGTTTTAAAATATGGATTGCCAGGCTGTTAGGACTCATGCACGCACAGAAAAAACATGGTTGTGGTAAACATATTCTAAGAGCAACATATTATGATAAAAATTATGATTGTAGTCACCATATTAAGATTATTATTGAATCATATTATGACTAAATATACTCGTACTATTACATCATAATATTTTTCCCTTAATCATATTATTATTCTGTTAATCATACTCAGTTAAGAAGTAATCAAATTATTGTCATGTTAATCATAATAAGCTAAGAAATTAATCATATTATCATCATGTTAGTCATAATAAATTTAGAAGCAATCATATTATGATACAGCACCTTTCATAGCTGTCATAAATACACAAAATAAATTTAAATATTTTGAATCGATTTTTTATTTTGTGGCTTTTTACAATTTTTCTTAATGTTAATCAAATAGCGGAGTTCAATATAAGGCTTGCAAAAGAGCAAATGAAAAATCTGTGGTTTTCATGGAGAACCGCGTGTGACCATTTTTTCGATTTTAAGATGTTGATGCCATATTGCCTAATTTTGAACGCTCTTTACATTTCTTTGAAAAAGATGGATCAATTCCGATTTTTTAACGTAATGACAAAGTTTAAAATGTGCAATACCTAGCCCATAGTTTGATCTAGAATGGTTTTTCGGCTTTCCTGAACAATTTGTTTTAAGACATACGCGGTTGCCCATGAAAACCACAGAAATATCGTAGCACTTTTATAAAATATAACGAAATCTCTGTGTGTTTTGTTGTTGGGTTTTACAAAAAAACTATGATATTTTTCATTTGCACTATTGCATCACTAATACTTGAACTAACTCCGCTAAAATTTTAATTTTTTAATTTCTTTAAACTTATTTTTTTAATGGAATTTTATCTTTTAATTGTTTAACCGCTCACAAATAAAAAAACGACACAACTTCTTAAAAATTATTTTACAAATGGCGCTAACATAATATGATTAGAGGAAAAATAGTTTGATTGCATATTTAACATAATATGGTAAATGTATAGAAAGTTATCATGTTATGGCTATTAAATATCATGATATGGTTGTGAGAAATATAATATGTTTAGAAAGTTATCATAATAAAGTTGTTAGAAAATAATTATTTTTCGGTCAACAATACTCAAATTCATAATTGCGATAAACATTGATATGTTTACAGTAACTATAATATTGTTGATATTAAATAAAAATAACAATTGTTTGTGTACGACAACAATATATTGTTACATTAAACATAGTGTTGTTGCCGTAACCATGCCCAACCATATTTTTTCTCTGCGTGTGGTATATGGTTTCTTTAAAAAATACTACATTTATACTAAAATGTTATTGTATATGAAAAATTTTAATTTTCAAATGAAAATTAGATGAATATTTACGTATTTTTAGAAAATATATTGAAAATTAGATACATATAATTCTGAAAATTCCCTACATTTGCCTTAAAATAAAAAATCAGTCCTTTTTCCCCTACGCTTGAAATTTTTCGAAAAAATCCCTACATAAGGGAAAATTCCCTATATTTGGCATCACTGATTCAGACACAAAAAACATTTTATAATGTAAATTTTTTTTTGCAACTAATTTCTTTGGTTTAAAAATAAATCCATTCCTTTAACAAAACATTTCAAAGAATTTAATCAAATATTTCACTTGGCATATCCTGTGCAAAATTCTACAATACATGGTGTTTGTTTTCGACAATTGAAAACAGCACATTTATAAAGTAACGGTTGCTACCGTTGCTTTAACTTTCGTAAGTCCAAAATGGAGTAATTCTCGTAGCATATTTGGGAAGGTTGGAATTTTATTTAAAAAATCTCCGAAAATCGGTAACGACTGTTACTTTGGAAACATCTATAAACGGGACATGTATAAAATTGATCTTTTTTTGTTCAAAAAACAATTGCATATGCAACATTTTTTATAAAATTTTTTGTCTGATTTAAAAAATTATATTAGTAATATTTTTTATTTTAATTTTTGTTTGAATTTTTTTTTAAATTTATTTTACTTTTTGGCATTTTCTTTTGTTTGAAATAAATTTGACATTCTATGGGTTTTTTAATTGAGAACAAAATTTCTAATGACTATACCTTGTATTATTCTACCATGGCCCAAACCCACATTTATTTTTCACTTAAACGTTTAATTTTTTGGAAAAATGTTACATTTACGTAGCCTCATAATATAACAACGCAAAACTAAGAACACTTGGTTTTTATATGAAATAACGGTAAAATAAAAAAAGCAAAGAAGGAAAATCTAGTTGTATTTTCTTAACAGCTTTTGAATCAATACGAAAAGTGTAAATTATCTTATGTTTTGTTTTTAGTTTTTAATGAAATATAAATACAAAAATGTCCCGCAAACAGCTTTCCCTGGATTAAAAAAAAATTATAATCGTTTGTGTGAAAAAAAGTATCCTGTTCTCGTTTCCCGGTAAAAAAAAAGGTAGTTCAACGGGAAAAATATATGAAAATCGAGTTAAAAAAGCCTGTCAGTGATCGACCGTCAAAACTGGCAAAAATGGATTAAAGGAACATTAGACTAGCCTTTAAATAAAAATCATTTCCCAGTACCACCAAAATAGCCGTTGAACAACAAAAATATCACAATACTAAAGTTTTCTCCCATTCTGTAGAAGGTCTTAAGTCATGTGTCCCAAGAAAATAAACCGCTTATAAACAAAGTCAATTCTTTTCTGTAACACTGTAATTATGAAAAAAAAATTCATAAAAATAGCACAGCCTTTTCTAACATAGCAGCCACACGATCAAGTTTTGCTATTCAATTCCTTTCAATTTGCAATACACTCTCACTTTTTTACTAACACACTCACACTTTTTAAATTGACCACGAGATGGCTTACAATTTCACCTTTCCATTTGTTTGGCAATTTTACTTTCAATTTAACAGCCGAGTACAAGTTTGTCTTTATAAATTGTGTTGTTGTTGACATCTTGGAAGTAAATTGCTTACAAATTGAGTGCAGCCTACGTCACAGCTTTTGACAAGCAGTATATGTGAAAGACTATCAAGAACAACTTGATCGTGTGGCTGCAAGGTAATCCAAGACGATTTCTAAGGCTATTCTATATTAAATAGAGGCTAGGTATGCTTAGAAGAATTTTAATTTCAAATCAATAAAAGTTCAATTAAAAATTTTCGACGACCGTATTAGGGAGATCGAACGGTTAGTATTCGACCGGTTTTAACCGGTTACTATAGTTTTGCCCAAGTCGGATAATTTAAAATTACCATTTTTCGAATATCAAATAAACCGGTTATTTTGGTAAAAAAAACCGGTTATGTGTCTTAGTGAAGTGTAATTTCTATACGTTTTCCTTACTTTTATTATAAATGTACCCGTAATTTTAGTGTTTTTCTAAATGATTATTGGGCAAACTTAAACTTTTTACGAAGAAGGTCAAAACAAAATGTTACAAAAGTCAAAAAACATTATGAGAAATGTAAATACAAGTCGCTTATATAAGCGTGTGTCCTTGTAAGAAAAACCAAAAGCAATTCAAAATACTACAAAAAAAAGTTCAGCTTAAAATGTAATTAGCAATTTGTCAGTATTCTAAATTATTATACTCATATATATTTGTATAAAGATGTCATCTCTGGCGATATTTCGAACTGATTTAAAAGGCAAAGGTGCTTAAAGGTCACTTATATAATAAGCTGCAAAGGTTTTTTAACATCACGACTTATTAATCACATATAATCACCTACAAGCTTGACATAAATATACGCCAAGTAAAACTTGACTCTGTTCCAAATATGTACTTTTTAAGAAACTGCAAATAATACTTTATTGAATATGTTGCCAATAATGAATCATTGGGTGAAATATAAGCCTGTCGTTTTCCCGAGGACGAAACGTCAGTTTAGTCTCTTAAAAACTCTTAAGTAGCTCTAGCATATCTTCATGCTTAAAATTACAACATACCGGCGGAATCAACGAAATGGGAAAATTCATCAGTTTTATTTATAAAACACCCAAGAACTTAAAACAAAATTGAAGGAATCAAACAATGTCATGGAAGCTCTTAAATTGTGATCGACGAATTGACAGATATTTCAGAAAAAACCATATTCATATTACTATTAGCAAGGCGAATTCATGTAAACGGTGGCGTCGATAATACAACAAATAACAACACCAAAAAAACAACATTGTATTTTATTTGTTGCTTTCGTTGGTCGATATGTCAAAAACACAAGCAACTTTTGACATTCCTCTCTCTAATTTTGAAAAAAAAAAGTAGCACAGCTGTGCTTTCAACGCCACCTGAAAAATGAATTCGCCTTGACTATTAGTTTTTATAATGCTGAAACAAAATAATTTGAAATATATAACCCTGGCTAAAGGTTTTGTTTGCAACTTTTCAAAATGGGGTTGAAGTCTTCTGATTCATATAGACATGCATAACAACCAACATCTCAAATGATAAATTTATTAAATTCCTTAAATTTCTTAAAACCAAAGTGTTTCAAAACTTCTTCAGCTATGTTCACACCTATTAAATATTTGATGGCCTACACGTAACCACTAGCTTTCTTAAAAAATTGTTTGCTTTTGCAAAACGTTTGGCTGGAGCAAACCTTATTTAACAGTTTCTTAATAACATTAAACAATTATCATCTTGGGAATAAAGCTAAGTAAATAAATAGAAATTGTTAAAAATAAAGCTTAAGTTTAATAAATTTACTGGTCATGCTTTTTTTTTTGGATTCTATCGTGAAATATTTTTTAGGTCTGAACAAACCTCAAGTCATATTTATGTGTTTTGTTGGTTCCTTACCTTCGTGAATTGTTTTTTTTTTTAATTCTATTTAACTTTTTATTACAAAAACTAATTTGATTTTTGTATTTTTATGTATTCGAATTAAAACTGGAAAATTTTAAAATGCTTAACCGAAAACCGGGTTTTTTTAAATAGCAGCTATTCGGAATATTCGAAAAGCGGTTTTTGAAAAAAAGTCGAATAATCGATCTCCCTAGACCGTATACAAATATCGGCTTATTCCATTTTAATACAGTAAAGTTTAAAATATATTGAAAAAAAATTAATAAAAAAAAAACTAATTTTCAGGATAACTACATTGGAAACTTTGATTTTGAACAAACATTAAAAATAATGTCATCGAAAAATGCCCGAACAGAATTAAGAAACTCAGGAAAAGCATACATTTCAATGGCCGGAAAAGTTGTTCCTGAACGCCAAGTTCGAGATCTAGAGAATTGCAACAATAAGTGCAAAGAAAAGATTTCAAAAGAACAGCAGGAAATAATTTTTAAAAATTATTGGAACCTTGGATATTATCATCTGAGACAAATGTTTGTTGCAAATTTAATTGATGTCCAGGGAATACGAAGGCATAGAAAACCAAAGAATTTATCGAACCCTAGAAAAAGAAATTTTACCTTCAAATATTTTCTTGAAGTGTGTGATCAAAGGATATCTGTGTGTCAGAAATGTTTTAGATATACATTATGCGAAACTGAGCAATTTATAAAAACAACCGTGAAGAAAAAACTGGAAGGGACCGTTGAGTTTGGCGATAGCCGTGGTAAACATCGATCCCGCAAAACATTAGCCAAACAGGAACTTTTATAAGGACGAAAAAAAAAACAACAAGAACAGCAGCCAAAATAATTTCTATGTTAAGATTAAGATTTTCATATTGTTACAATTTAAGAAAAATTTAATGGTCAAATTTAGTTTTTCTTGAATAACCGAATTTTTCTTGAAATTAAACAAAATTTCCACAGAGCCAAAAAAAAATACCAGCAAGTATTTGTTTGGTTGTCTTGTTTCTTAAGAAGTCGGGTTTTTCCATCGATATTGTCCTACAATATTCCAAATATGGTTCTCTCGATGTAAACAGTAGCAGCAATTTACAGCTTTCGATATCGATCGAAATTTCCACTTAAATTGTAATTTTGATAGATATTGAATGCTGTAATTTGTTGCACACAGTTTTTAAAATATCGAAATTTGGCATTCTATACTCAAAACTTATAAATTATAATAATTTCGGTACTTATACTGCTGACCAGATAGATGATGGATTTGTAGTAAATTTATTAATAAATTAGTTCATTTATAAAAAAAAAACTGCAAATCATATTGTGGAAAATATAAAATTTCTAATAAATTTGTACAAAATTCCTTTATTCGTTTTAGTGCTCCAAATGCTTTTATTAAATATAAAGTAAATGTTAACCATATCTAACATATGCGTATTTAACAATTAAATTTAATAACACATTGTTGTTTTGTTTTCACTTTACTTTTATTTTTGTAAAGTTTAATTTATGTTTATCCATAGCTAATAAAAAATTATATGTATAGTTATTTTTTTTTTTTTGCAAATTTGAAGTTTTTAAATATTAATAAGATTTTGTTAAACAATAAAGAAATCCCTTTGTTTTACAGAAATTATTTTAGAATAAATGTTAAAAGGAAATACAATCAAGAAAGGTATGTATACGATGGAAATCAATTTTGAAAACCAAACGATTTAAAATCAAAAATATCGCTATCAGTATATCTAAAAATGGATTTCTAATGGGTCGAGATTGTGTTGCCAGCAGCGAAATCTGGCAACGCCTCCTATGTTAAAATATACAAAATTTTTTCTTGTTTTAAAGTTTAACATCAACAGCCTTGTCTGATTTCGCTGCTGGCAAAACAACTTCAGTTTAGTTGTGTTGCCATCCATAATCGACCCGTAATGAATAATCCTTTTATTTTCTGTCTTTTTGTTCTTTTTAATTTTGTATTTTGTATTATGTATGTATGTATGTATGTATGTATGTATGTATGTATGTATGTATGTATGTATGTATGTATGTAAGTCCCAATTCACACGTTGCATGTCTTATTGATCAGCTTGCTACTTTATAACGAGAGTGAAGAGAAGAAAATAAACGTTTCTGTCTCACTCTCTCTCGCCTATAAGGTAGCAAGCTGATCAATAAGACTTGCAACGTGTGAATTGGCACTAACTTAAAAGGTTGAATATGCAACAAAAATTGATCTTAATTCAGAAATGATTATACAATTTTTTGTTAAACCATCACACCTTTTAAAAGCACAATCGTTTGAAATCGAACGATTTTCATCACATACCTGGGTTCTAATTTTAATAAAACTAATAATAAAATATTTATTTGAGTTTTCACAACACTAAAAAAATTATTTCGCTTCGTTCAGTATCGACCAAGGTGAATTCATACAAGGTGGTCTTATTTTGAAAACGTTAACAACACTGTAAAATATTTTAAAGTTGTTTCAAAAATAATACAACACTGTAGTAAACAATTAAACAAATATTTCATTTTGTTTTTAATTTTAAATTGCTATTTTTGAAATGTAATAATTTAAAAAAATTTTAAATGTCATAATTTTAAGCGAAAATTATAGAATTTGGTAAATATTCCCCAGAACCACCAGAACGGTGTACCATTTTGACACAAGGTTAGTTATCAGCTGTTGCTAACGTAGCAAGATAAGGTCAACTGGTGCAAATTCGCCTTGGTATCGACTGAAACAATCAAAATAAAATTGCTTTCTAATCGATAAATTTTTGGAATTTTTGTTTTTTTATAGATACAAGTTTTTTATTCATTCCGAAATATCCAAAAATAAAAATAATTGCAGTAGAAACTCTCCAGGGATTCCAGTTTTATTTTAAACCTTAACCCCAATTTGCGATTTTTCATCCCTAAGATATCTATTTTCTTATCCCCGAAAATCTCCACAGATCCTTAAACATTAAAGGCCGGTATTCATTATCCTACACAACCGTACGATTCATTCAGACGAAAATCTGACGGAATTCTTTCCGACATAAAAAAATGTCTGCCGCCCACTTAGTAGTATAAATTTTCGCCTGCAGTACGATGCTGTCATCCGTCAGCCTTAAAGGGACTTTTAGTTTTCCAATGAAGAAATACCGCCTAATGCCAATCTAAGAACCCTTTGTGTAGATCTTTAGGGTTTATTCCAAAGACTGCGTTTCGTTGGTTGGACATTTTTCTTTATTACCAGAATAGGTTGTGAATAACACTATTACACAAAAAAAAGAGATATTTTCTAAGATAAATCGGGGCTGCTGATCACGAATATGGCATTCATTTATTTTTCTCAAGAAGCGTTTTCGAGATATACGCGAAAATCATGTTTTTCTGCAGTTGTTTTAGGTATTTCGAAAAATCTCGAGAACTGTTCAACTGAATTGTACAAGGTTTAACATTTTGCAACGATATCTCTTTCAGAACATGTCCAAACTGTGTCGATCGGATAAAGATCTACTGAGTTACAGGATTTATCTTAGGCCCCTATTTAGGTTGTTATAAAGAAAACTGGCCATCAGTGGTGATCAGTTGTAATTTTTGTTATGTTTTTCAACTGAGTTGAGTTGTAAACCGTAATAGGGGCCTTAGAAAACATCTCATTTTTGAGGTTATGGCAAAAAGTTAAAAATTTGTGAACCAGTGTAATGCACCGAAAAAGTGTTTCGGTTTCTCACTAAGTTGCTCACGAAATCATTAATATAACTTTTTTTAATCAAAAATACATGTCCATTTATTTTTCATTATATTATTCGGGCAATCGCACAAATGTAGCTCACAAAACTGTTTTTGGACCATCATACTTTAAAAATCGCCAATTTTTAAACTCTTTTTTATGTTTAAGCTAGAAAATTTTAGGTTTAACTAGGTGATAATCCACAGCATTTTAAATCTCTTTAACATTTTCAAATGTATTATTTCTATTTTAGGAGCAAAAAGGATCAAATACAACAAAGAAACATAAGCGTTGTAAAAAGCGTTGGGTAAGTAAAAATACATAAAGTAATTGAAACAAAGCCGCGAATAACGTTGTAAAAGGCACTTTTTGCAAATTAACGTTAACATTACTCTCTTAAACTGTTTAAACTGAAAAATAAATTATAATGCCTGTTAAAAAGTTTTTTGCTCTCCTGGAAAATATTTATTTTGTAACTTTAAACGTTATTCTCGGCTGTGCTTCAGTTGTTCAATTTATCAATTCAATTCAAATTTATTTAATAAATAAATATCACTGTTTCTTAAAAGAAATTTTAAATCTAGACTTAATAGTTTTCATTTTGATTCACTGTAGTCTAAATTGAAACACAAATTAAGTGTGAATATGAGTAAAAGACTGCTTTCTCACACGTAAAGTTTACTTTGCAAAGTCATTAGTTTTTAGGAGAGAGAGAGGGGGAAAAAATAGCATTATCCTTTCCTTCTTGTGTGTGAGAAAGCGGTGCAATATGTTAAGTTTTGCAATCCTTTAAAAATTTATAAATACTCAATAAACAAAAAATAACAAAAAGCCTTAGTCAAAAAAAATAAAACAAGGCCCAAATTACGGCATTACATATCGATCGAATGGCCCCAAGCTTATGAAACGAATTTTTTATGTAAATTTGTTTAGTTTGGGTTTACACTATAACGCCTGTATTCATAAAAAGGTTTGAAATTTAATAAAGTCTTAAAAAAAATTTTGTATGAAAATTCTCCTTAATAAACGTTAGTTAAATTGTTCTCTCCGCTCTTACCAATGAACTCACACTTTCTGAAAGAAAACTTTCATAGTGTGAACCCAGACTTAATAAACCTTTTATAAAACCTTTTTCTTATGAATAATTTGGTAAATCTGTAAAGGCTTTTTTGCATAAAGAAAAATTTAACAAATACAGGTATGTGATGAAAATCGATCGATTTCAAAACGACCGTTTTTAAAAGGTGTGACGAATTTCGAACGATTTTAAAATCTTTTCTGAATTAAAGTCTTAAATTTTCGTTCAGAATACACTTCAGTTAACATATATAATATAAAATTTTAAAGAATAAACACTGAAAATAAAAGGAATATGCGTTTTAAATCCATTTTAAAAGATACTGAAAACGATATTTTCGGTTTCAAATCGTATCGTTTTTAAAATCGATTTCCATCACATACCTGATAGTGTTTTACCGTTATAAAGACGAAAAATATTTCAGCACGAAAACTCCCTTGGAGACAATTATTTACCAAACATGATTACAAGTGGGAAGTCATCCCTCAATTCTTACATACATTTAAAATTTTGTTATTCCGTTTGCTATTGCTTGAATCTTAAATTAAAATTCAATTAAAGCCGGCGATACACTATCCTATTTAGTCGAACGATTTGTCAAAAAAAATCGTTTGTGCTCATAAAGAAGGATAGTGTGGCTTAAAAATGAATTGAGTGACAGATTTTTTGACAAGTCTGTCCGACTTAGAAATGTTAATGAAAATTTTAATAAAATGATAGTTTATATGCGATCAGAGTTGCATTTCCTTGTAAAGTAGCTGAGTCATTTGAGTTTGCATCATTTTTGTGTGATGGTGTGGCATTGACAGCAAATTTTGAAGACATTTTTTTATGTCGGATAGAATTCCATCAGATTTTCGTGTGAATGAATCGTACGATTGTTAGTTTTGACTAGAGTTGTCAACCGATTAAGAATAATTCAATTAATCGATCAAACAAAAACAAACTCTTGTTCGAATAATTTAAAAATTGCGATTTTCGAATAACAAATAAATCGATTAAATTATGTCGATTAATCGAACAATTTTTTTTATTAAAAAATAAATTAATAAAAGACTAATAAGAAATAAAAGCTTAGACTTTGATTTATTCTCATACGTTTTTACCGATTTTATACAAAATCTAGAAAAAGTAAAAAATCTTGTTTCTATAGCCCTCATTGTAATTAATCTCAATGTTTAGTAGGCAAAAACCGTGTTAAGTATTCATTGTATTTCAAAAATGTATCTTATGTTCGTATTAAACAAATCTTTGATAAACAATTGTAAAAGCTCTTTCTTTTTAAATCAAACGTTAAACAATTTTCATGAAATGTTGATTAAGTTAATTAGAGCCGTTCACATTACATTTAAGATGATTTAGATGACAGATGATAAAGAAAACAAATGCAACAAACAAATTTAAATTTCTTTAAATTGTTAAAAATGGATAAAAATAATTTAATAAAGTGATCAGAAGATCATTTTAAACATATTTATTATGGAAATGTGAAAATTTACGAATTTTAAAGTCTAATAAAAACATTAAGAAGAAATCATGGTCGGTTGTACACGCGAGGGGTACTTACTTGGTGACCGATTCTATATTATACTCAGTTTGAGGTATGTTCAGAGGATTCGATGTGGTTAATGAAGTGATTAAGTTGTAATCATGTCAATTTGAAGTGATTAACAAATAACTTCAATATATGGTTAATCATCTCGATTTTGATGTGATTAGAGCTTAATCACGCTCGTGTTGCTTAAACGCGTTTAAAGTGTGAACATAGCATAAGTGTCACAATATTACAAATGAAAACGATGTTGTAGAAGATAATCCAACGACATCAAAATATGCCGAACTTCTTCCAATGGGAAAATACATAAAGAGAGACAGCGATTGTTTTATAGAAGAAGTTGTACGCAGAAGTTTGGCTGAAGATGGAAGGTCTGCAAACGCCTTTCGAAATCCAAAGTTGTATCGGATTATTAATTATACGCATCAAAAAAAGAAGTCATAGTGGATTTGAGAAAAAATAAAGAAGAAAATGGAAGATTTTCCTTAGTTGTCAATTAACGGACGGATGTATCTTATTAAAAAAATTTGTAATTTTTTTTATTCGTTATTCTCATCGATTAATCGAATAATTTTTCAGATTTGATCGTTGGATCGAAAGAACAAAAACAATTATTTGAATTATTCAAACAAAGCTGAAAGGCGAATAATTGACAACTCTTGTTTTGACAGTAAGTTTTTGACACACATACAACTAAACCTAACCCCACGTCTCCATGCGCTTTCGATTAGAACATGACATGACCATAACGCCGGCAGAGCAACGGTATTAATTTGTTCATGTTCTTGTATGTGGCGAATACGTGTTGATGTTCACGTTCTGATTGACCACAATTTTTGTTGTTGTGCGTTTGGTTGTATACAGTAAGTACATTGTATGGCCAACATCATGGCGCACATGGATGCTAAGACGAATGTTTAGGCAACGATGGCAGCACATGGACGAAACATGAACAGTAGGGTGGGTCGAAAAATTTTTTTTTCTCTTATCGACTTCTAAAAGCGCAAATATGTTGTATTTTTGTCTGTAATATACCCCTGTAAAATATTATTAATTTATTTTTAGTGTAACAGCCCGCGCTTTGACATTCAATTTTGTTAAATTTTGAATATAACAACAATAGCATTCTATTGCAGAAAAGCATATTACTGCAATAAAAAATTAAGAGAAGGTTTAACATAGACGAAACTTGAATCAAAACGTGTGATGCCTAGATTTTACAGTAAACAAGATTTTGTGACCAAAAAATGATTTTATTGTAATTTCAAAATGTTTTCAGATTTAATTAATAATAATTGATAGTAAATAAAAAATTTACTTTTTTTGCAGTTTTTATTTCTTTTGACGTAAGACAAAAAAATATTGCTATTGGAACATGATTCGAGAACTTTTATTTTTTCTCATTCATCAGTGACCCAGCCTAATGAACAGTCTACACGAGAAGAATTCATGTGCGACATGCTGTTCTTACAAAGTTGATGGATGGTAGAGGCGGGTAGTAAATTAGAGCGACAAGCGTTTTTATACCCTTCACCTCAGGTGGAAAAGGGTATATATAAGTTTGTCATTCCGTTTGTAATTTCTGCAATATTGATCTAAGAGCCTATAAAATATATATGTTCTGGGTCCTTATGAGGAGAGAACTTGATTTAACCATATGATTTTATTTATAATGAAGTTTTAAGTATTGTAAATATGTATGTATAGGTATGTAAAATTTATTTAGTTTTTGTCTAGTTGCTCTGTATTCTGCTCGCACAATGGTGAAGGGTATATAAGATTCGGCACAGCCGAATATAGCACTCTTACTTGTTTTTTTTTTTTTTTTTTGTTACAAAACTTCTCATTTCTATACAGTTTATACTAAAACAAAATTTTATACTGCGAATTCAACACCAGACGGATGGAATATCTAAGTGCCGGTTCACACACGTCAAGTTTGACTCGTCAAGTCTCGAGTTTTTAGGAGAGAGGGGAAAAGAAATGGCATTCTCTTTTCCCTTCTCTCCTAAAAACTCAAGACTTGACGGCTAAAACTTGAAGAGTGTGAACCAGCACTAATTTAAAATGTCGAAAAGTCGCTCAGTGTTACCGCAGTTCAATCTAACTTTTCATAACTTTTCTTCGAAAGCGGTTAGAAGCATGCAATTTTAGAATTTTGTATTTGTTGTCGAAAGCCAAAAATGAGCGTTATGGGTAAAGTAGCCGTGACACTTCTCTTAACGCTTTTTTTTTAAAAAAGTTTTTTTTAGCAAGCTCATGCATATTTTTGTTGAGCCCAAGGCGAATTCATCTAAACGGTGGTGTCTAAGTCATTCGGTGTACCAAAAGATTGATATATCCTAATGTTTTTTTTTTTCATTTATCTATTCTAAAAAGAAAATTTGTCATTGAACTCACAGAAACAAAGTTTGTATTTTATTAATCTTTGATATATGTATACTTATTTAAAGTTGCATTAGACCCCTTTCACACGGCAAGTTACTTGCACAAGTCTCTTGCGCAACTCTTGGTTTGTAGTCGCCAGCGGTAAGGTCGGGGTAAGGAAAAAAAATTTTGTACAGACTGTGCTGTTGTCGGCAAGTAATTTGCGCAAGTAACTTTGCCGAGTGTGAAAGGGGTCTTACCGAAAAAATCACTGAATGATTTTAATAACTAGAATTTTTTTAATACATAAAAGTAACCTTTGTATTTCCTCTAAATATATACATAGATAAAGTGATATATTTAGATATATTTAAAGATAAAGTGATGTTACATTAAAAATATCGATAACAAATAATAAAGTAAATAACAAAAACAAAATATATATTAAAAAAAATAATAGACTAACTCTAAATGACAAAAATATTTATTTTGTTTTATTTACTCTAGAAAAACATCGACGATTCTAAATTACCCATCTTAATTGAAATGTATAAAAAGTACGAAGTTTTATGGCAAGTTAATGATATCGCCTTTGGCATATTGCCAAAAAGAAACGAAACTTTTGGAAAAATGATTGAAGAACTAAAATCAGATCATGATTTCAATAAAAACTTGGATGAACTTCAGGATCATATCGACTACATAAATTATATTTTTAGCAAAGACAAGGAAAAAGAACTTAAATGTGAATTAGAGAAAACAACGTTTAAACCCTCATCGATATATTATAAGAAACTTTCTTTCCTAAATGATAGTCAAGGTCCATTTAAATGTTCAAATTGCAACGAGATTATTACAAAATATGATCGCTATCACATACATGTTGCACAGCACAATGGCACGACCCCATTCCAATGTCGCCTTTGCGAAATGGCATTCCAAAAGTTCGACAATTATCTAAGGCACATAACTAGACATTTGGGCATTAATAGTTATCACTGTAAGGTGTGCGGCAAGGGTTATCCATTTAAATCTGAATTAGATTGGCATATGACCTCCCACACTGGAGTAAAGCCCTACTTGTGCCCTATATGTGGTGCTGGATTTAGAGCTCGGCACGGTTACGACAATCATATCAGACGTCATGAGAAACGTTTTCGTTATGAATGTCACATATGTAAACATGGTTTTAATCATTTGTGTAAACTAAATACTCATATAAAATCTCATCTAAATATACGTGATGTCATATGCAATGTATGCGGTAAAGGTTTTACAGCAGCTAAATATCTTCAAAGGCACAAACTAATACACGATAAGGAAAAGCGTTACAAATGCAATGTTTGCGGCAAAGCTTTTGCCCAGGATTCTGGTTTACGTACACACCGAAAACAACACCAACCTTATGCAGCAATAGCGGAAAATAAGAATTTGTTAAATAAAATTGTTTAATTAGAGAAAATATAATTTGACTTGCAATAAATTGCTTATAAATAAATACAAAGAATGTTTATAAATAAAAAAAGGTTATTGGCTTAATTTCTTCGATATCACTAGTTGTATTTTAAAATTTTTATGTGGTTTTTAAAGAAATTTGAATTTAGAATTGTTAAAGTAAGTTTTTGTATATTTATATAAGTATGTAATGCCAGAAGTACGAGACTTTAATCCGAAAGAACAAACTCGTTTCCCTAGACCAAATTCTCTGCGGAACCACCAACAAATTCACAATTCTCCTTCTTAGTTGCTCTTGCCTAAGGCGAAATCAACTACAGGTGGTATTGGAACTACTACAATTCAAAAACAACAGAAACAACATAGGGCCTTTTGCATTGCATTGTTAGTGTATACCGATCGAAATGTCAACCATTCTTAGCAAAACGCTAACAAATCAAAACAAATGGGTTCGAACTGTCAAAATCAGATGGCGTTTCGACACAACCTGTAGTTTAATTTGCCTTGCTTTTGCTCACGCCGTTCAATATGAACTTTTTTTACTTGCTCCGTTACATTCTCCCAATTAGCAAATGACTCCAACATAATTGGCACAATGTTACTCGCACCAAACTCTCTAGCCACAAAAAAACAAGATTGAGATCTTCTACATCCGTGAAACAAACTGGACAGCACTATAATGTCCGTAACGAAGTAAATATGAACGGAAACAACCGTGTCTACTTAAAAAAATTAGTTTAGGTAGAAATTCATAAAACCATGCATTCCACACCAGACTTGAATATCACCACAACAAAATCGTATTTGGCTTCTTTTGCCAACATACCAATTGGTATCATACAATATATTACTAGGACTGCCTTGTCTGACACTGTCCTCTCTGCAGAACATTCCCGCAGCGCTGCAAGTCTATATACAAAACTAACTTTCCCGCCGAAGGTTTTATACCTAGTAGATACCGCCCATATTAGAGCGGCGTTTTGAATTACACTCTTGACAACCCCTGATGGCAGTATCTTAAATATTTTGGACCCCTGTTTAGACATAAAACTACACAGCGCTGTACATATACAGTAGACCGGGTCGACCTTCATACAAAAAAAAAAGTTGTGCCAGTCACCCCCTAGAATGAAAGATATGTCAATGAAGTTTCTAAAACAGGATTTTTTTGCCACGCCCCAAAATACCGCACTTTTGGTGTTTTATATGTAGCGCTGCCATTTAAAGTCCGATCTTATCATATCGTTGTTCATGGCTTGATATTGGCTTCATTTTTGCTTTTGGTACCTTTTCACTCCGATCTCAAATTCTGGGCGTCACTTATACCATCACGGAACCTTCCCCAAAATGTAAATTTTTTAACGTGCCAAGAAAGTCCTTGTAAAACTAAGTATGTCTAGCTTTTATTATACTCACTTTTATGCCACGCCTCAAAATTGAGCGCTCTTTTTCTTTTTCACATACATATTACATTAAACCAGGTAGAACCCAATAAAAACCCAAAAAAATCCACCAGCGACTTCATAGAATAAAAGTCATATTTGTTAAGTTTTATTAAGAGCTTACAAAATATTTTTACCACGCCCTAAAATGCAGGCATTTCAGGCAAAAAAACTTTAGAAACTTCATTGGCATATCTTTCATTCTAGGGGGTGACTGGCACAACTTTTTTTCGACCCACCCTAATATACAGCCCAATCATGAAAAAAATGCGCCGAAAATGTTTCTCTTTTTCCATTTCTCCTATTACAAATAAAAATTCCGCATGAAATTTCTCACTTTTCCCGAAAAAAATTCCCTTGCAAAACAGAAGGGAGTTTATAAAAAAATGTAAGTATGATTTTTTGGAGGGATAAGAGCTTAACTACGTGAGCCAGTCAACTTTTGTGTGATGCTTTCCTGAATCTGTACACCAATTATTTATGTATGTCATTATAAAGGTCTTGTAATATAGTAATTTCGAGTCTAGAACGAAATTATAGGTTGAAGCATAACCGCAGAAGTCGATTTCCTTGTGAAGAGCTAGTATTTGAACTAGTTTATTTAACACTACATAGAAAGGATGTCCGACAGAGGAGAACCATGAGGTAAACCATTGTTCAACTTGAAGGAATTTGAATATCTGGTTTGAATTCGAATGGTTATCTTCATAAAATTAATGATATAATTTAAAATTATTGGGCCAGTTTTCCAATCCTTCAGCTGGTCAACAATTAAAGAAAGCACTGTTTATAACCTGTAAGCTATTTTGTCTAGCAGTTTGGAAAAGCATGGATTTAGGGAAATTGGTCATCAGGAATAAACTGTTATTTTCTCGATTTTCGGTTTGAGTATGGGGTCTGTAGGATATAGTTGTTAAACATGTTTACCCTTATCGTAGTTCGCGATTTTATAAAAAACACCTGCGACTGTTTGAAAATAGATTAAAGAGAACGTCAACTTATTTCCTTTAATCTATTACCAAACAGTCGCAGGCGTATTTTAAATTCGCCAACCGCGATAAAGGTGATTATTTTACAGTTTAAGGATTGTTATTTTTAAAGATTGAGCATATACTATGTGATTTTGTTTAATCCAGGGGATAAACCCCTTAGCCTGTTTAGCGTTGAACTAAATTCTAATAAAGTCAATTTCTTTTAAATTTTCGTGGCGTTAAAGCATGGTACAGTTAAAAGTGTATGACTTGGACCAATTTTCGTGCGCTTTTTCGAGTGTATGGGGTCGTATCTCGGCAATGGCATCACGAATGTTGGCTTACAAATGCTCAATTGTGTCTGGTTTGTCGGCGTAAAACTTTTCTTTAACGGCGCCCCACAGAAAATAATCCAACGGTGTTAAATCGCAGCTTCTTGACGGCCAATTGAGATCACCATTTTGGCTAATTAAACGGCCATTAAACGTTTGACGCAATAAATTGACTGTGGCATTAGATGTTTGGCAAGTTGCACAATCCTGTTAAAACCAAACATCGTTCACATCAACACCATGAAGAGCGGGTACAAAAAAATCGGTTGTCATGGTGCGATAGCTGTCTCCATTGACCGTAATGATTTACCGTCCTCATTTTCAAAGAAATATGGGCCAATGATTCCTTCGCACCACAAACCGCACCAAACAGTCACTCGTAATTGGTGCAATGGCTACTGTAAGACCATGTGTGGGTTTTCTGAGCCCCAAATACTGCAATTTTGCTTATTAACGTACCCTCCAAGATGAAAATGAGCTTCGTCCAAAAGATGATTTTTTTTTTTTTTTTTGGCAAAATCGACATCAGACATCGAAAGACATAAGTGTTGCCAGATTCAAAATAACCGATGGTTCAAATTTAAGCTTTTAAATGGCCCACACTTTTTATTTATGTTCCACTCAGCGTCAGCTGCTAAGTTAAACGAACAGAAAGATAAATCAGTGTGAAGAGGATCCGCTAGTATTAAATTGAGTGAGCCAATTTAGACTAGACTAATTGTTCTGGCAGAAAACGACAGTTTGTAGGCGAAAGAGGTGAAGAGAGTCGTTTTTGGTTGGCATAATTTTTAATCCAGCTTCAACCCCGCATTAGCAGAACAAAACCAATACATACACACTTATGAAAAAAACAGGTTCAGTGTTTTCTTTTTTGCAGAGCGATATTAATCGTTAGTTGTTCGCCGTCGTGTACACATGAATGTAAAAACAGAGGGTGGTTGGTCACGCCAACAAACTTTAAAATTAATAAGGGAATTAAAAATTAAAAATAAACAAAAAAAATACTAACACATACAAAGCTGCGTGTACGTATACAATTGTATGCCAGAATAATTAATCAAGTGTAGTTTGGAAAGAACAAAAGTTAATCCGACTAAAAATTAGTCTAGTCTAAATTGGCTCAGTAGGATTAGTCATTAAGGCTGGGTTTTTGAGATCTCAGTTAAACTAGGTTAAGTTAATCTGTAAACAGATTTGTAATGGTAATGGCGGCACCAAGTTTGTATTCAAAATTTTGACGTAACAGCTAAATTCTTGCTTAAAATGTTGGTATTTAATAAAATAATAAAAAAAAATACATTTCGCCGGAAAAATACGAATTTTAGACTTCGTTGAACTAATTTTAAACTTAATACACATCTCAAAAACCCGGCCTAAGTATTCGATCCCCAATGTTTGCGGGTGCAATGATATTCCCCTGTAATTAAAGCGGAAGAGGCAAAATTAACGACATTTTCTAACTTAATGATAGTAAAACTGGCATCTGATGGTAAAACAGCGCTAAGAATATTAAATTTAATTTTTAGACAATTTCTAGACATATTGAATCAATGGGTGTATGTGAAACGGTAGCAAACTACTCATGGAAGTAAAATTTTAACACTGTTGAGGTGAATAAAATTTCAATAGCCCTAGGGGCTAGTAAAAATTTTGACATTAGCGTAGAAATTCTTGATAATTTTTATTCACCATAGAACTTTGCTACCGTTCTACACACAACCAAAGTCGTTGTTTGTGTTCAGTCTACTCTGTTGACGGGCATTTTGTGCCAATATAGCACCACTGCCGTACCTGGTTCGAGATGAGTTTAAAATATACAAATTAAAATTAGTAGGGATGGTAATACAGTATTAATCGGATATAAGAACATCTCATATAAGAACAAAACGCTTATAAGAAACATTTTCAAAAACACCATGTCTTTTTTGCGATTTTTCTAACAAAAAAGGTTTCATATAATAAAAACGCTTATAAGAAAAAAACTGATAAAAGAACATTTTTCTTAAACACCAAAATCACAAAATGTATAGAAAAAGAATTTATATAAGAAACTTCCAACGGCAAAACAGAATTTATGTAGTTTGCATGGACAACTCTGTTTTCTGACAGTTTTACAACAAGAACAAAGTTTTTTTTTACTTTTAGTTTTAGATGAGCGAGCTGGTACCCATGAGAAACTTTGTGTTTTTTGCCAATAAAACAAAAGTTAAAATTTTAAAAGAAATACAAAACGGGATAAAAAGAAGCGATATTGAAAAAATATAATATTGGACTTTCAACGTTATCTAAAATAGTGAAAAACTCAAAAGACATAGACAATAATTATTTTAAAGTTAGGAACGTTAACATGGGGTCTTCACCTGACAATTTTTTGTCATACCAAAAGTCAAAGTCCATATAAAAATAACTTTAAAATTTTTGTCAGCGTTTTTTTTTATATATGAAGTTTGACGTTTATTATAGCAAAAAATTGTCAGGTGAAGACCCTATGTAACAAAAAAAAAGAGACAGAAAACCAAAATATTAAAGTCTTATGGCCATAGCTACTTATATAAGAAATAAGTTTCTTATATAAAATAGTTGTATATTAGAAAGAAACGCTTATAAGAAACTTTTTTCCTGGATTTTTTAAGTTTCTTATATCCGATAAATACTGTACATATTTCTTAAAGAATTTATGTTGGTTTTTTGTACGGTTATAAATTTGGGGATTATTGTTTTTATTATATGTAATTAACTCCGATTATAATTTTATTACGGTAATATTTTTTTTTAATAAAGAAAAAAGAATATCAAAAACTTTTTAACAAGTTTTAAAATATGTAAATAATTTAATGGATTTTGAAAATTATTAAAAAAAACACTAAAAATAAAATATATATGTATATGTATGTATATGTAAGATCAGTTCTTAATGACAAACAAAATTATTTTGTTTTATTTCATTTACTTTAGAAAAAAATTGACGATTCTAATTTACCCATCTTAATTGAATTGTATAAAAAGTACGAAGTTTTATGGCAAGTTAACGATATCGCCTTTGGCATTTGGCCAAAAAGGAACGAAATTTTTGGCAAAATGATTGAAGAACTAAAATCAAATCATGCATTTAAAAAAAACTTGGATGAACTACAGGATCATATTGACTATATTAATTATATTTTCAGTAAAGATAAAGAAAAAGAACTTAAATGTGAACTAGAGAAAACCAAGTTTATACCATCATCAAAATTTTATAAGGATCTTTCTTTTCTAAGTGATAGCCAAGGTCCGTTCAAATGTTGTAATTGCAATGAGATTATTACAAAATATGATCGCTACCATATACATTTAGCTCAGCACAGTGATAAGGTACCATTCCAATGTCGCCTCTGCGATATGGGATTTCAAAAGTTCGACAATTATTTAAGGCATATGGCAAGACATTTGGACATTAATAGTTATCACTGTAACGTGTGTGGCAAGGGTTATCCACTTAAATCTGAATTAGAACTGCATATAACTTCTCACACTGGAGTAAAGCCTTACTTATGTTCGATATGTGGTGCTGGATTTCGAGCTCGTAATGGCTACGACAATCATATCAGACGTCATGAAAAACGTTTTCGTTACGAATGTCATATATGCAAACATGGGTTTAATCATTTGTACAAACTAAACAATCATATAAAATCTCATCTTAATATACGTGATATTAAATGCAATGTATGCGGTAAAGGTTTTACAGCTGCGCAATATCTGCGAAGACACAAAGTTATTCACGAGGGAGAAAAACGCTATAAATGCAATGTTTGCGGCAAAGCTTTTGCCCAAGATTCTGGTCTACGTACACATCGAAAACAACATCAACCTTATGCAGCAATACCGGAAAATAAAAATTTATTAAATAAAATTGTTTAGTTAAAGAAAATTGTATTTGACTTTGAATAAAAAACAACCCCCAGCTAGCATTTGGGTGATCTTTTTTTGTAAAAAATCACCTTAATGAGTCATTTCTGATTACTTTGATGATTAAAAATTTATTTATCACTTCAGTGATTGAAAAAGGATTCACATATGATTCATTCATATGTTCAAATAATGATTTCTAAATGTTTTGAATTTAAAACAGATTTATCACTAGAGCGATTAAAAAAGGATTTACATATTATTCAATTTCATATGTTCAAAAAGGAATCAGAAAATTGTATTACAAATGATTCTTTGAGGTGATTCATCGGTAGGTTACCATTTTCTCACAACGAGAGTATCATTTACAATCGAAAAATGAGATCATTTGCTCGCTAAATTAAGATACATTTCATTCGATATCGAGTCTCATGATACCAAAATAAACAATTTCGATCAGTTTTGCTCGATATCGTATGCGGTGATTGGACCGCTGATTCCTAAAAGATTCGATTATGATACAAAATGCTAGCTGGTTACAAATGTATAAAAATACATACACACAAATTTAATAATTTTTTTTTTTTTTCAAAAAGGTTTGTATTTAAAATGTTTATTTCAGAATTTATAAATAAAATTTTGTTAATGTAATTTAATTCTAATTTGAAACAAGTAATGGCTGATTTCACCAATTTATTTTAATATATAATTTATATTTAAACTCGTTTTGCATGTCAAATAAAAATAAAATTATATCTGTGGCATTTTGACAAAACATCTTAAGTCAAACTTAAAAAGTTGAAAAAAATGTTGTTAATCGTACAAATTTTCATTAAAAAATCATTGTTTTTTTAAATTTTGTATTTTAAACGAAATTTTTCTTAAATTTTGGTTTATTTTGTTATTTGATAAAAATTATTTTTTCACTGAGTTCTTTTTTTAACTTTTTGCTATCTTATCTCGACTTAAGATGTTTTGTCAAAATGTCACAGATATGAAAAACTACATATTTATACACACAAAACCGTTTTAATGAAATTTAAAACATAGATAGAACCATATCTCTATGGACACAAAATGCATAAATTTTTAAAAAAATCGGACCACGAGGTTAGGGGCAATTTCTGCCTCTCTAACCGATTTTAATGAAATTTAAAACATAGATAGATCCATACCTATAGAGACACATTAGCTATACAGTTTTTAAAAAATAGGACCACAAGGGGAGGCAGGGGGCAATTTCTGCCTCTCACAAACTTTCAAACCGATTTTCATGAAGTTTATAAACATAGATAAATCCATATTTACATGGACACATAAGCATGATGTGTTTTTAAATACTGTGGTGTAGGGTATCATATGGCCGGGCTTGACCGACTATACTTTCTTACTTGTTAAATATGAATTGATATTTGAATAGAATTAGTGCAATTGTCCATAAGTGTGCTGGATTCGGCTGTGCCGAATCTTTAATATCCTTCACCGAGAGTTTGAATATTTCAGGAGTATGTTTTATATAGGATCTTTATAAAACTTGACCTCACAGTATTATTAATCGTTGCATAATTTAAATAAAATATTCAGGGGTGTGCTGGAAATCGCAAACGCAAAACGCAAGAATTTGTAAACTCGTTTTTTAGTAAGATTTCTGTAATAAAAGAATTTTATGACAATTATTATACCATCATTTCTCTATTAAACTGAATTTTATAACAAAAATTATAAAAATTTGATAAAAAGTGTATTATAAACAGCCTCCAAGTTCTTGCGTTTTGCGTTTGCGATTTCCAGCACACCCCCCATTATGATATGGTTCAGAAATATTATTAGGCGTATCAGAGTGATTTTTATGAGGGAATTTTATATTCGAGTTACCTTAAATTATGGATCGTTCATCACAAAATTTGATTGATTTCTAGTATTAAAAAAAACCCAAAATTAGACCAAATTATAATACAGTAACAAAATTTTTTTAGAATTTAATGCTTCTTAAATTTCTTTTCGGAAGACCGCTTTATATGGGACTTACCATAGGACCCATATAAAGGGACCATGGACCGATTATCACAAAATTAGATGGTGTTACTTCAAGCCATATAAGGCTTAATTGGACCAAATTTTTACTAAATTATAATCCTTTTTCTTCGACCTTTTTTATTAAATTTTATACTTTATTAAATTATTTAAGCTTCAGGTCACTTTTTAAAAAAAATTAATTAAAAAGTTTTTATTCAATATTTCGATTTCCGTTGGAAATCTTCTTCAGGAAATTTAAAAAAAAAAAAAAAAAAAAAAAAAAAAAAAACTTTTTAATTAATTTTTTTTAAAAAGTGACCTGAAGCTTAAATAATTTAATAAAGTATAAAACCAAATTTTTACACAATATCTATATACATATGTTACAAGTTTATTCTTATTTAAATGATTCTCCAGAGTGGGCTTAATTTAGGGCCTATGGTAAATTATGGACCAATCTTCACTAAATTTGGCGAAATGGTTTAAAATCTTACGAAACTATGACAAACCAAATATTTCCAATATATAATCCAATCCCATTATTCGTTCCAGCTTTCGACGCACTAAAATGTTTTCCGAGAGTGGGGGTTATATGGGTCCTATGGTAAATTATGGACCCTTCTTTACGAAATTTGTCGGAGTAATGTTTTATCTTACAAAACTGTGACACTAAATTTTGCTCCAATATCATTTTTCGTTATGCTTTTAGGGGTTCTAAATAGTTTTCCGGGCTTTATATGGGGCTTATGGTAAATTATTAACCGATCTTCACGCAATTTGACGAAGCAGTTTCTAATCGTATGACAGACCAAATTTTGCCGCGATGCGGCTTTAGGCTTAGTAAGTTTTTCCGAGAGTGAACTTTTTATGGGGCGTATGGTAAACTATGAACCGACCTACACAAAATTAAATATAATTTCGAGTCATATAAATCGAATTTGTGCAAAATTTAAGGAGAATCGGTGCATTCAGTCACCAATTTATGTTGTTTCTTGTACCAAAATCAATTATCAATTTTGTAGGAAGGTTGTGCCACATTTGGGTTTATTATTCTTTTCCTACTTAACTGATAATGCTGGACTTCCATACCTAACTGCCAGGCGCGGATTCAGGGGGGGGGGGGGGGGGGGGGAATTTCCTTATTTCCCCCCCGTAAATTAAAAAAATATGTTTTGTTTTTTTATGGAATCTCTAACGAAATTTTCAATAAGTATTTTTTTATTTTTATTTATTGAATCTCTAACGATTTTCAACAAGTATCCATATCTTAATCCTAATAGGTATTTATTAGATATTTCCAAAGAAACATATAGTTTACCGTATTCAATTACTTATTATTCTACATTCAATCCCAGCAAGTGCCATCTATATTCAAAGACTAAACGTTTGACTTGATAATGCGTGCGGCTAAATTATTAAAAAGCCTTAGTATTTGCAATATTTATGTATAAATGTGTTATATGAATCAAAATTCTATTCGATAATGTTTGACGAAAGCACTGATTTGTCGGGGAAAAGCCGGATTTCCTTATCTTTTAGATATTTCAACATACAACAAAAAGTTTTTAGGGAAGAATTTATTGGCTTTGTTGTAAACGCATTTGAAGAGGCTTCAAAAGATATTGATGACGTTGATGTGTCAATTGATGCGAAGGCACTTTTATCAATAGTTCTTAAAACTTTGACAAATTTTGGTCTTGGCCTAAAAAATTGTGTAGCAGATGGAACAGATGGGTGTCCTCGAATGTCAGCAGAAAATGAAGCTGTTCAAAATTTCTGGAAAAGCGACAAATGCGAAACAAACGCCTTGCTATTCCCATAAATCGAAAAACTCAATTTCTAAAAGTAATAAAGTGCAATTAATACAAAAAGTTGTATCATTTGTTAAAGAAACGACAAAATTTTTTAAATATAATCATCCCAAGCGAAAAACAGTTTTAGCAAAGTATTTGGGAGCCAAACTCTCTTCATTGTGCGTCTTTGCAACAAGTGTAAATCATATAGTAGAAGCTTTGGAAAAAATATCTGAGTGGAAAGGTAGTATCTCTACCTTTATATTAAGGAACTCACTTAGTACTTTTAAATTTATTTGCGGAATATACATATTAAGTGTGATACCTATTGTAACACAGCCACTTAGTATCATTTTACAAAATCACGATATAGATCTTCAAAAAGGATCAAGCCTTATCAAAATTTTTATCATGTGCCTTGAAGAAAAAAGAAATAAAGCCGAAGAACAATTTAAAGCTATTTTTGAAAACGTTAAAGTTATTTGCGTTCAAATCGAGGTTCCAATCGAAAAGACAAAATTTGAACGAAATAATCACTTCCAAAATGTTGAAGATTACTACCGAGTTGTAGGTTACATTCCTCTTATTGAATTTATTTTACAAGATCTAAAAACATCTTTCCCAATAGATATCCTAAATGTATTGAACATACCTAAACTTCAACCTGAAAGTGTAATCAAGTCATATGGACAAATCCTGCGTAACGAACGCTACACTCGCACGTGTTTTCTGATTGATATACATATAAACATTTGTTGGCCTTTCAAAAGAGATAGCTTTAACTTATATATAGTATTTAGTGACATTAATATGTACTTACGAATGGCATATATCATAATTTCTTAGCAGGCATTTGTTGCGAAATAATTGACCACAAAGTTTTGTGACGCACGCCACAAAACTTAAAAGCAACTTTCAAAGTTGAAGTGTGTTTTCCTAATTTTTAGCGAATTTAGCATCATAAGGTATACAAAGTCTAATTCCTAAAAGAAAGATGAATATAAGAGAACTCTAAAATCACTTATTCGCAGCTTACTTAAAGATGTTGTAATTTTTTGATAAAAACCGTGAACCTGTTGCGGGCGGAATAAGCAGGGATAGTATTTGATGTTGAAGTACTTACGTTAAATTGTTGTCTGGGTTACCTTAATTAAATTAAGGAATGTTTGCTTGGTTTGGTTTTTTTTTAAATGTTTATTTATGTGTTACTTTCTTCTACTTTATGTTTAGCTTATTGTCTGAATGTTGTTGTTTTTTTTGTCAAGAAGCCCTTTGCTTTGTTTTTGTGTATATGACTGGAAAACCTTTAAAATGTTAAGTAAATATATTTAAGGAAAACAGGCAAGAAGAAAATGAAGAAATAAAATCAATTTAATAGCGATCTTAAAATCACCAAAAAAGGACGTATTAAGCAAACAAAAAAAAAGTGTGTGTGTGTGTGCAAAATTTTTAAATTGATCTTTTTTTAACAAATTAAAATATTATAAAACGTAAGTTAGTGTGAAATTGAGGAAAGTGTTTGGGAATAACTGGGATTTTATTCTTTCAGCTGGCTATTTTCTCGGAAAGGAAACCGTCCTGACAGCCACACACAAGAGAAATAAATGGCCAGGTAAAAAAATTTATTCGTATTTTTAAAAAAAATTTGTTATGACACTACAAAGTTATTGGTAATCTAAACCATTGCGGGCACGTCGAAATATTGGCCCCAAAAGCTTATTTGTATTGGTGATAAATTTATTTATAAAGTGTCAGAAAGAGAGGAAAATAAAGAGGAGATGATCGCTAGGAACATAAGGAAGGACAATTTTAAATAAAGACAGAAGAAGGAAATATTTGAAGGAAAACAGGAAACATAAAAAAAATTTTAATATGGAAAAAAAAGAAAAGTAAAATAACAGAAAATTAGATTATAAAAAAAAAGAAAAAACAGTATTAAAAAAATGAACAAATAAGAGATAAATTTAAGTTAATTTTAATTGTAGTTTTGTGATTTGTGAAAAAAACCTGTAAATATAGTGTCAAGTGTAGTAGTTTGTGTGCATGTCCTATGTGTTTTTATATATACACCTAACCCTCTATTATTGGTGTTTAATGGAATTTTAAATTATATATATTTTTTTTTATGCATTTAGAATATAATATTAAAAGAATATAATATCGAAGAAAACATGTGTCTCAGGGAGCTCCTTTAGGCATAGATTAAGATAAAACCAGAGATAAACCAGAAAAGAACATATAAGAACGATAAAAAAAAATTTAAATATATACATATATAAAAAAATATAATTTTAAATCATTAAAAAAGGGCCCAATGGGGGAGGAAAAGATGAGGATATGTTTATATTTGTGTTTTTATGTTTCTTGTGAGTGTCAATATATATTGTCATTATTATTGTAATTAAGTATAAAGATAAGAAAAATATTTTTTTTTTGATAATAAATAACATATGTATGTAAATGTTAAATTGAATATTTAGATTCTTTGATTTAGCAAGGTACAGGCAATGATGGAGTGGTAAGTGAAGGAGTGGTCAAGTGGGAAGTTGGGTCATGTGACTTGAATATGCGGATGCATCCATGACGTGGTTGGGAGGGCCAAAGGAGACGAACAGCTGTCTCCCAAATTCTTCATGTGGTAGAGTTGTGTTTAGTGATAGTTTTGATTTGTTTTTTTTTTATGTTTCATTGTTTTTAATGTTGGAATACGAGGCTGGTGAGGAGGGTTGGAACCCCCCGAGAATAAAATGTTCAAGAGCTAGTGGGAAACCTCGCCAGACCAAACGGTTCGTAACAAACCCTTTGTGACGCACGCCTTACAACGCACGCTAATAAACCCAATTTTATTTATTTTAACAAAACAAATTATATATATAAACTAATTTTGCGATCATTAATGAATGTATGAATAAATAAATGATATTTTAAGCTCAAAAAGCACCTAAAATAATGTTAAATTCATGTGTAACATCAAGAGATCAGGGAAGGGGTTATATTTGGTAAAAATTATTGTATTAATGATCGTCGAAATACATATTTTTAAATATAAAAATTAAATTATACATCTAAAGAAATAAATTTGAAAAATTTTTGGTTTGTGGATTGTTTTTGAGATTTGCCCATATACCATTTATTTTAAAACCACAACTAGCTTATGAGCTGATTATATTTGATAAACGAGATTAACACATTTTAACTTGAGCCTGAACTGTTGCACTGGCAACAAACATGGAAAATATCTGAAAATCTATCAGATAACATTGTAGATGTTTTAATAAACTGTGATGAAGACATCTTCCCAAATCTAAGAAAAATATTTCAAATTTTCGTGTCAATGCTCGTCAGGAATGCTACAAGCGAGAGGTCCTTTCCTACCCTTCGTCGAATAAAAACATGGCTCAGATCAACAATGACCGAAGATAGATTGTACTATCTCAATTTGCCTCACAAGGAAATCACAATTTACTTATTTAAAAGAATTAATTTATTTTAATTTATATTGAACGGATCTTATATTTTATTTAACCCTATTGTTTTTTTATATAATATACATTTATTGTTTTGAATAAACTTTTAAAAACTAATTTTTTACTTTTTTGTATCATACAAAATTTTCCCCCGTAAGGCTCGAGCTGGATCCGCGCCTGCTAACTGCTTACGAGGACTAGAAACAATTTGACAAACAAAATTATTCTTAGATTGGAAATCGGGAGAATCAGTCCATTACTTCACATAGCCCCATATAAGTTTCTTTCCGTTATAAGGTCTTTGTGTCCGTAAACCATCTAATTATAATGTTTTTATTTAGATGAAATTTGGTCCAAACTTATATATGTAATTGCAATCAAAAATCATTTTACCAAATTTTATTGGAATCGGTCCATATTTGAACATAGCTCCCATACAAGTACTACTCCCGAAAATAGCTTTAATTGCCATAAGTTCCTGATAAATGTTGCTGTTGACATAAAAATTGGCGACAATAAATTTGCGATAGCTTTTATGGCATGACAAAATGTTGTGCTGGTAGGTCCAAAATTAACCATAGGTCCCATATAAACACCTATCTTAAAATCTCATATAGATGAAGATATCTTCAAATAATATTCAGCACAAAGAACTTTTACATGAATTTTAAACTCATAACATAATTTTGTTCAGGCGAGTCCATGATTGCCTATGGGGCCCAAATGTAATGCATTTTCTGGCCCGCTACGGCCTTCGCCAGCATTCTTTGTGTCACACTGGACAGTGATACTTTATAAATTGAATGTATTTAACTCAACAATTTTAACAAATAGAAACTGGGAATTATTTCCTTCCGAAAAATTGTAAAATTATTTGAGTCAAAAAATATCAATTACCACACTTTTCAACTTAAACAGGAACGAGCTTATAGAGTAGTTATAAAGGGCATTCATAACTCCACCCCAGTTAGCGATATAAAAGCGGAACTTTTATCGTTAGGTCATTTGGTTAGAAATGTAATTAATGTCAGAAGTAGGGTAACAAAGTTGGCATTGTCAATGTTCTTTGTAGACCTTGATTCAAGTCCGACAAATAAAGATATTTTTAAAGTAAAACACATTAACAATGCAATCGTCACTATTGAAGTACCGAGAAAAACTGACGACTTAGTTCAATGTCACCGATGTCAACAATTTGGCCATATCAAATCCTACTGCAAACGTCCGTTCAAGTGCGTAAAGTGCGGATTTGACCATCCCACCGCGGAATGTACAAAAAATTTATAAACTCCACAAAAATGTGTTAACTGTCTTCAGGATCATACTGCAAATTATAAAGGCTGCCCTTTTTACCAAAAAATGCATCAAATACGCAACAATAACAACACCCATCATCAAAGTACATATGGGCAAACACGGAATGTTCAATTTCCTTCAGTAAATTCTACTTCAAACAACCACAGCACTAGTGAAGGTATCACATATGCTCAAGCAATTGTGGGTAATACAACCAGTCCCGAAATGAGGTTTTTAGAAAGATTAGAACGTATGATGGATAAAATGTTTGATATGATGTCAAAAATTATGGAAAAATTATGCAAATAATTCTACGAATCGCAACATGGAATGCTAATGGAGCATCCAATCACACAAGAGAGATAGAAATTTTTCGTATAACAAATCATTTAGATATTTTTTACTCATATCTGAAACACACTTTACATCTAAAACTTACTTTAGCGTTAAAGGTTACGATCGGTTTCAAGCCAATCACCAAAATAATAAAGCCCACGCTGGATCAGCTGTTTTAATAAAGTCTAATCTGAAATACGAATCGCTAAGCCCCATAATAAAACCATATATACAAGCTTGTGGTGTAAAAATACAGTGCAACAATTACGAAGTTTCAATTTATGCTATATATTGTCCACCTCGACACAGTTTAAGTATTAAATTATGAAACTTTTTTCAAAACTCTTGGTGGTAAGTTTATTGTCGGCGGAGACTTTAATGCTAAGCATCCATGGTGGGGTTCTAGACTATCTAATCCTAAAGGAAGAGAACTTTTTAAGTGTATTTCAAAACTAGGGCTCAAAACATTCTCCACAGGAAGTCCGACGTATTGGCCTACTGACCCAAATAAAATTCCAGATTTATTAGATTTTTTTGTTTACTCAGGCATACCGGATGTCGTTATTGATGTTACAGATTCTTATGACCTTAATTCACAATATACCGCATTGCTTTCCAAAGGAAGGCTAAGGTAAAATGTAAAAAGAAAATACAATATAATAGTCTGGTAGTGTATAAAGTCATTTCTGAAAAATTGAAGGAAAAGAACTATTGCAAAAAAGCTTTATAAAATACATAACTGAAATTTAGCTCATAGAATAAATTTGAAAAATGAAAAAATGTTGAATATAATATAAAGTAACCTTCGGAAGGAAATAATTCCCAGTTTCTATTTCTCTATAACAATATCGTAAAATAATCAGCTTTTAATAATTTTTAAATTTTCGGTCACGGTGGACCTTTTGACGGAAATGCCCATATGGTGAAGAATTCCAAACCCTTGCAATCCTTACTATAAAAGACCTATTAAAAAAGATGAGGAAATTCTTGGAATGCTAATCTGGGGATTTCTAGCAGATCTTGTAAATACAAAAGATCTGTAAAGGTCAATGGGTCTGCCATATCGAATTACTCCATGAAACAAAATTCCCAATCGATATTTCACATAATTTTCAAACGTGCACCCAAGAAAACGTGGTACCGAAAAAGATATATTCTCACAACGCTTAATGTTGTAGGCAAATCTTACAATACTATTAGCTATACACTTAACTCTGCTTAAGCGAGTGGAGTATGTACCGGAATAAACTTCGAGGCCATATGATATGCACTAGCGCTTTAGAACAAATTGTGTTAAATTTGCCTTTATCTTGCGGCAAGTTATATCCAGGAAATGGTCGCATTAATTAAGTTATCTTTTAAAAGTTGATAGAAGTTCCAGGTAAGTTGGCATTGCGAAGAACTTCCAAAGTGTTTCTTAGCATTTTTACCCAAACTCAATTCGAGATAATACACCATCACTCTGACTTTCAAAAGCTCCGACATCGACGTATGTGAACACGTAGTTAGCATCACAAGCTGCCTTTATTACGATGCTAAACTTTTTCTTTGTAGTTGTAGTACAACGAACCACTTTTCTTTGGCCAAATTATGTGTATTTGTTTGCCACCGATAGCTTCTAAGCAATTTGACATTCCTGTTTTTACATAAAATTTTTGCGATATTGCAAGCGCAGCTCATTCCAAATCGCATCACACGAACTGTTGAAATATTAAGTTTGTATGCCCAAGCAAGAAATTGGATATTACATCATTGTGCTAAAAACCTGAAATTCAACACGTCTTTAGTAAAAAATACTAAGCACACTTAAATGTGTTAAACAATGTTAACAATATATTTAAATTAGCTACTGTCATTGGTGTTGTCTTAAAAGTTTAATTTAAATATTTTCATTTATTTTTATTTAATATACATTCTTCATTTTAAATAAAATAAATTATCCCAAATTAATTTATACCTACAAAAAATAATTTACTTAACAAGAATTACAGAGGCCAACTGTCCATTGTAGTGACACGGAAAAAATTTTTTATGTTTTCAAAACCATAATAGTAACGTTTTCTTAGTAAACATACGGATATTTTGCTAGAAATTCTACTGCAAATTTATAATAAAAAAGCAGTACAATTTGTTTTTAATATACGGACAATATTCATTAAATTATTTATTAAAATTAAATTTCACTTCAGCTCACGTCTACTTATATTTATTTTGTTCTTTCTGAATACTGCTAATACCAATTGGAGTCCCATGATATTTTTTATGTGCTCTCAGACCAGCATCCTGTGCAAAACTTTTCCCACAAATGTTGCAGCTATAATTTTTACCTTCGTGTATACGCTTATGATGATTTAAATATTTTCGACTAGTGAAACCCTTGCCGCAAACCGTACAAATAATATCACGGACATTAAGGTGAGCTTTAACATGATCATTAAGTCGGGTCATATGATTAAAGCCCTTCTTACATATATGGCAACTATATTTGAATCTTTCTTCATGTCGTCTTATATGATTGTCATAACTGATTGCTGTGCGAAATCCTTCACCACACACTGAACACAAATATGGTTGAGCCCCAGTATGAGAACGCATATGAAGATCCAGCTCAGCATTAAAGGGGTATCCTTTGCCACAAATTTCGCAATGAAATTTAAAAACACGCAGATGTCGCTTAGCATGTATAGTATAGTTTGTGATCTTTTTGAATCCCATGCCACAGTCTTGGCATTTAAATGGTATTGATCCGTCGTGGTGAGATTTGTGTATTTGATAATCATTATAAGTTTCAATGATTTCGCTACAGTTTTCACATCGAAACGGTCCTTGGTGTATTTCTAAAAATTCACACTTGTTATAATAAGAACATAAGGGTTGAAAATTTTGCTGCTTAGCTTCACATTCCAATCGGAGCTGCTTATCCTTTGCAAAGGATTTATGAATGTAATTCAAGTGCTTTTCTAATTTGTATGTATCTAAAGAAATATTCATTTTATTCCTAATGTCATCTAACATAGATTGCATTACTTCGTGACGTTTATCTTTGATAGTATACGCTAGATGATTGACATCCCAAAGACTATTGTAGTTTTGATAAATATCAATTAATTCGCACAAAAGATTGTCACTTAGAGGTTTCTAAAAATAATCAGCAATATTTATTTTGTTAAATTTAAATTAATCAAAAAAAAAAAAAATTATTGCAGATACATAAGTAAGTAACTTACCACTTTAGGATTTGATTTTTTCTGAAAGATAAAACAAAGAAAAATTATTTTTTTATTATGACCATTTTTTGTTTGGTTTTTTAATTAAATATACATACCCTTTTCAATTTTATTTTACTTTCAATTATAGTTTTAAGAAAGTTCATATTATCAAAAAACCACAATTCTGTATTATTTGCTTGTTCATTGCCATGTAATTGCCTTTCTATTTCCTTTTCGTATTGTTTGCATATAAAGTTTAACTTCTTCTTAACCATATATAATTTTAATTTAATTTTTAGTTTTGCATTTAAGTCATCGGTTATTGTTTGTAACAAATCTTCTCTCTGTTTAAGGTTGCATCTTTCTGCAAGAGTTGTATTCCAAAGTTGCGGATTTTTGTAATATTCTTGAATAAGGGCTAAAATGAGTTCTTTTTCTTTAGCTTTTGTATTTTGTTTAACAGGTTTTGCTAATGCCTCATCAGCACATTCTTCTATTTTAAAATCGAAATCAGAAGAGTTATCTTCGACACTTGAAACAGAATTATATTCATGCTAAAGAATAAAATAAACAAATTAACTATTTTATTAATGACTAATTTGAGAATTCGACTTTGTATACTTGTTCATCATAAGAAAAGTCATGCATTTCCACATCCTCCTTATCATTATCTAGCAGATCTTCGTTTGGTTCTGGTGGCTCTTTTGTTTTAATTTGAAGAGGCAATGCTAAGTCATCTATATTACCATCAATGGTTTCAAGGGGGTCTTGAAATCTTACACACATTTCCTCCTGTAGAATAAGAAATGGACGAAAAAAAATGTGACATAAATTTGGAGTATGTAAATAACTAATACATACATATATGTATGTATATGGAGAGTATGATAAATTATGACTTTATTTTAGGATTAGACCAAATTTCACCTCAAAAGCATTGTTGTGTAAATTTCTACAAATTCGTTTTTATGTCACCAAATTTCTTGAAGATCGGTCCATAATTTGCTTTATGACCATTAAAAGAACACTCTCAGTAATAATTTTAGTATGGCTAAAGGCGTACCATACTAAAATTATTACTGAGAGTGTTCTTTTAATGGTCATAAAGCAAATTATGGACCGATCTTCAAGAAATTTGGTGACATAAAAACGAATTTGTAGAAATTTAATGACGATCGATTCATTGCGCTACCAATTTATGTTAGTTTTTGTAAATTTTTTAGGGAAGTTGTTCCACATTTTGTTGCATAACTCTTAACCACTGGATTTCAATCTCCAAATGCTTAGAAGAACTCAAAACTGTTTTTTTCTGCTTAGTCGTCTGGAAGTTAGAGTACTTTTAATGACGGACGTTGCAAAATCGAATTAGAATTACTGAAGGACCTATAATATATGGTATATCGTCGGGTTAATATGCAAACCTGTTAAATCCATTTTTTAAGATTTTTGAGATAACCGCAGTTTTGGATGGGTTAATTAATTAAAATTTCAAACAATATGGGAACTTATAGGTATGATAAAACGCAACCATAAACGTAGATTGCTAACTAAAGGCTTGCTGCCAAAAAATTAAAAGTTTTTAAAAAACTAATTGGTGTTACACGTATTGAAAATGAGTTCCAAGAAATGTGTTGGACTTACCTTTTTATAACATCTTGTCACAGTTTGAGAATTTTCTTCCTCCGTTTCAGATTTAATATAGTCATTACCGCAATCTTCTATTTTTATTTCTCCAAGTAATACATTATCTGCTTCCTGTGCTTTTTGAATTTCCGATTTATCTTCAAAACTACATTCATTATTATGTTCAGTTATTAAATGCGACGTATTTTCCAACTGGGTAACATGTTCCTGTTCAAGATGCAAAGTAAACTTCTTCATTTGTATATGAATAGTGTTACAAAACCAACAATTAAATGAATACACATTTTTTGCATTCTTTTTCATTGTTATTATAATTTCTCCACATTTTTTGCTCACTGTGCTACTGTTTATAACGCTAGAACTAGCCATTTTAATAAAATTTTTGTTTAAATTCCAAAAAAAAAATCCTCAAAAATATGTTTACTTTTTGTTCACACAGTGCAGAGCGTTCAGTCTGTTCTGATTTACTAAGAGTATGTTTAATTTATACCGTTTTAACCCTGCAGCTACACGTTCAATAAAACACCCAAGTTTTTTACACAAACTGCTTGTCAAAACTGGTTTGAATTGACGGGCGTGGCACAGGCTGCATACAAATGGATAGTCAATTTAATTTTAAAAATGTCCCCGACGAAGAAACAACTCATATATATCACAAGAGTTTAAAAAGGACTAAATAGCTCCTAAAATGGAACATGATATTGCCAAATAAATGGGCAGGTAAAATTGAAGGCAATCTAGTGTTCAATTTAAAAAGTCTGTTTCGAGATATCATTAAAAAAAAACAAACATGTAATCAGCTGTTAAATTGAAATTAAAATTGCTAAGCAAATGGAAAGGTGTAATTGAAAGCCATCTCGTGGTCAATTTAAAAAGTGTGAGTGTGTTAGTAAAAAATGAGAGTGCATTGCAAATTGAAAGGCAAAAATTGATCGTATGGCTGCTATGCTAGTAAAAAAAGTTTGAGTGTATTGAAAATTTAAAGGAAAAACTTGACGCCAAAATAAAATTTTCTGTACAGAGATTTTTAAAAAATGTGACAAAACTTTATATATTTGGCAATATTTTTGATTTGTGAGAGATGCATTTTTTTCAGGCTGCATAGGGACTTTTCAAAAAAGTATATAACATCACTGGTACATGAATATGTACTTATTTTTTTACTTGAGGTCTTGAACAGGGCTGTCAGATATGGCGATTTCTCGCCAAACGTGGCGATTTTGAAACGTGTTTGGCGATGGGAATTCCCATTTGGCGACTGGCGACTTTTGTGGCGATTTCTGATATAACTGGCGATTTACTTGTCTATTTTTACCATTTATATTATTTCGGCGATTTTGTTTAACAGCTTGTTATTTTTTGTTATCATTACTAATAAAAAAAACTTGCAACTTTTTTCCACGTGATTTTTGTTTTGTTATCAGTTCAAGTAAATTTTATATTCAGTCACTATTTAATTCTAATAGTATGTATGCAGGTCAAAACTCCAGTAATGAAATCAGTGAGGCTGAAGGTACGATCTTATAGACTTGTGCACTTAATTTAAGCTTTTTTAACTGAATACTTATACGATCTACATGTTATGTTATTTAAAAAAAATGACAGAAACAAAACAAAATTTACTTTCAGCGAATTTTTTGTATTTTTACTCAGTGTTTGGCGATTTTTTACTCACATATTATACTAGCGTTTTTTGTATACAAAATTTAATTAAAAACAAGTAAGAGTGCTATATTCGGCTATGCCGCATCTTAAATACCCTTCACCATGGTGAGATAAGAACAACAATTACGAAAGCAATGCCTTCATACATAAATAACTTTTGCTCATTCATACATACTCATGTGCATACAATCGAAAAAGCTTTATAGGTAATTTTAAAATCGTTTTTTAGGACATAAACAAATTAAATAAAAATCACCTGTGGTGAAGGTACTTATAAAAAAAACTTTTAAAAACTGGGACAACTAAGACTCAAACCTGAAACCTCACGAGTCTTAGCCTGCAAGTTACACAACTCGACTACGAACGCTTTTGCTGAGGAAGCGTTAAATTAATATATGTTGAGTCTACGTGTTTGTTTCTTTATTCTGTTTATGGGCTTGTATGCGCAAAATTAAACGCATTAAAAAAAAAAAAAAAAATAATAAAACAACAACCACAAGGGATTTTTTGGAAAAATTAGAGGCAGTCGTGGCTTTTTCGTCATATCTCAGCCACTCGTGGACCGATCTATCTGAATTTCAATAGGACGAAATGGTAGACTATATGTGACATAAATGTAAAACAACCTAGCCTCTAACATGTCTGGAGTCTCCAGAAAACGCATATCAAACGTAAGACGGACAGAAGGACGGACGGACGGATATCGTTAAATCAACTTCTATCCTCATAAGGACCCAGAATATATATACTTTATATGGTCTTAGATCAATATTGTAGAAATTACAAACGGAATGACAAACTTATATATACCCTTTTCCACCTGTGGTGAAGGGTATAAAAAAAAAAAATCACAAAAACTGAGCCAAATTGGCGTTTGGCGATTTCTGACAACCGGTTTGGCGATAGGGCTCAAAAAAATCTGACAACCCTGGTCTTGAAGAGCTTTTAGGAGAGAAGGGAAATGCGAAAGCTATGTCCCGGTTCACACACGTCAAGTTTGACTCGTCAAGTCTTTAGTTTTTAGGAAAGAGGGGGAAAAAATGGCATTCTCTTTTCCCTTCTCTCCTAAAAGCTCAAGACTTGACGAGTCAAACTTGATGTGTGTGAACCGGCACTATTTCTTTTCTTCCTCTCCAGGGTTGTCAGATTTTTTTGAGCCCCATCGCCAAACCGGATGTCAGAAATCGCCAAACGTCTATTTTGTTCAGTTTTTGGAAAATTTTCTTTTTTTTAAATAAAATTTTGCATACAAAAAACGCTAGTATAATTTTTCAGTCAAAAATCGCCAAAAACTGAGAAAAAATACAAAAAAGACGTTAAGTACACAAGCCTATAAGATAGTACACTTCAGCCTCACCGATTTCATTACTGGAGTTTTGACCTACATACTATTAGAATTAAATAGTGACTGAATATAAAATTCACTTAATATGTTTTTTTTTTATATTAGTAATGATACCAAAAAATGACAAGTTGTTAAACAAAATCGCCGAAATAATATGAATGGTAAAAAAGCCAAGTTAATCGCCAGTTATATCAGAAATCGCCGTAAAAGTCGCCAGTCGCCAAATGGGAAATCCCATCGCCAAACACGTTTCAAAATCGCCACGTTTGGCGAGAAAGCGCCATATCTGACAGCCCTGCTTCTCTCCTAAAATCTGAAGACTAGGTCAGGGTTGTCAGATTTATTTTTACCTTCATCGTCAAATTGCATACTAAAAATTGATTTTCCTTAATTTTTGTTAAAATCTAAATTTTTTTTAAATCGCCAAATAAAAGATTTTTATAAAAAAGAGTATACAAGTGTATTTTACCTTTATTTAAACTTTCCATATTTAGCCTTATTTTAGTAGTGTATTTATATTATAGTAGACAATTGCAAAACCCTTAACATTTTAGTTTCTGACTTGAAATCGCATAATACGTGTTCTGTAAATTGCAATAGCAAGAAGTTTGGCGACGAAAAATTGCATTAGTATTCTGAAGGGAACTAGCATTTTTGTAAGAAACTATGGCAGATCGAAAGCAAAACGCACAAGCTTCGGAACACCTTAAGAAATTTGGCTTTTCGCGATTTTTAATCGTGCAATTGTCATAAGAAGGCTGATTATCTTAAAACCTTGAACGTATGAGAACAGTTAATAAAATTTTGCAAAAGATTAATTTAATCAAGTTTGCAAAATGAGTAGAGTTTGATGCAAAAAAAAATCAGTTTTTATCGGAGTGATTTTCTATATGATTATAAGTCAGAATATGGTAAAATTTTGTATTTATTTGAAGCAAACGAGAAATGTCTTAAAAGGTTTATTCAAATTGAATATTTGGAATTGAACTGGAATACTTTAACAGCCTGTTCATGGATTTCGAACGTCATCGTTCGCATAGAAAATTACATTTAAAACAAAAACAAAATTCGAACATTCTTCGAAGTTTGTTTTTGTTTTTAATGTAATTTTCTATGCGAACGATGACGTTCGATATCGTTAAACAGGCAGTAAGTCAACTCAGTCTTCTAAGCGAATAATTTTTAAAAACTATCTTCTAACCCAGATTCGTTTTCGATTCTATATAAATTCAAAGTTTTCAAAAATTTCAAGTGAATATTTATTTTTTTTTTAATATTTTAAATAAGGCTTACAAGAAATGTTTGATTTTATTTCGTAAAAAATAGTCAAAATGTATAAAAAAAAACTGCGCAGTTTTCTCTCGCTCTACACTTCACATTGAAAAATACACTTGATACTATTATAAAGGAACTAATATCGATGTAACTTTTTTTATAAATTATCTGATTTTCTTTCGCTATTAATTCAACTATTTTTGCATACTACCCAGCATACATTATTTTTAATTTATTTTAAAAATCCCATTTTATATGAAACAGAAAAATAACTTTGATTGAAAACGATCTAGTTTTTAAAATTTATTTTGCCAAATAAGTTTTTCGGTAAAGATCCGATGATTGATAACTTCTGATAAGGCTTTATTCCAAATTTCTATTGAAAGAATTTTTTAATGTTTTCAATCTAATGTATCTGGCAATATTATCAATTTATCACTTAAAACAATCGCATTCGTATTGCGATTTGCTAAAAATTCCAAGAAAAAACTTAGCCAGTAATCATAAATTTTTTCATATAAATATGAAAAAAAGATAAAATGCGTTTTAGATTTCGCCAAAATAATCGCCAACTTTTTTAATTTCGCCAAAAAAAATCGCCATGTCGCTAAACACAAAATTGCGTCGCCAATTAGGTTTATAAATCGCCACGTTTGGCGAAAAATCGTCACATCTGACAGCCCTGGACTAGATGGCTAAAACTTGAATAGTGTGAATCACACTAAAGTTGGAAATACATACATATATATTTAACCGTCAAATACTATTGCCAACGCCATATTTGGCGTGTGGACCGCAGAAACATTTATTTACATTGAGAAATAATTGTTTAAACTTATTTCCAAAAAGATATGTTTAACATAAACTGTCAAATTTGGTTGTCATAATGATAAGCGCTACTGAAAAGTCAATCTTCATTTTGGAGAATTCGCTTTGCAAAATCGTTTAAATGTTTAAATTTAGCATCACAATTAGCGTTACCCGCCAGAACAAAATTATGTTACGAGGTTAAGATTTTTGTAAAAGTTCCTGTGTCGGCTATTATAAAGATATCTTTATCTATATGTGATTTCTTTACCTTTAAGTGATTTTAGGAAGGGTGTTTATGGGACCTACGGTTAATTTTTGACACGCTAGCACAATAATTTTGGATTGACAAAGTGGTTATCGTAAAAGTGAGTTAATTCACCTCAAAGAAATGATAAAACTTCGTGGGTATTTTTTTTCATTGTACCAAAAAAGGATGAATTGTACCAGTGTACCAATGAAGTTGCGATTGTTCCAAATTTGGTACAATTGTACCACAAATCTCATCAGTAATATAAATATGTATGTATGTATTTAAATACATTTGTAAATTTTACCTTTTTAAAACCTTTTCTTTAGCTTCACTTCGGAAAATCAAATCTTGTAACGTTAATTTAACCGCCTTATACTCAATGCAAATGGATGAAACTTTGCAGGCATACATATTCCCGATGACAATACACGAATACATGGGCGTAGCCAGGATAAAATCTAGGGGGCAGTGGGGAACATTTTTAAAACCTTTTCTTTAACTTCACTTCGCAAAATCAAATCTTGTAACGTTAATTTAACTGCCTTATACTCAATGCAAATGGATGAAACTTTGCAGGCATACATATTCCCGATGACAGTACACGAATACATGAGCGTAGCCAGGATAAAATTTAGGGGGGCGGGCAACATTTTTAAACCTTTTCTTTAGCATCACTTCGGAAAATCAAATCTTGTAACGTTAATTTAGCCGCCTTATACTCAATGCAAATGGATGAAACTTTGCAGGCATACATATTCCCGATGCCAGTACACGAATACGTGGGCGTGCCAGGATAAAATCTAGGGGGCGGGCAAATTTTTTTTTTATATGTTCTTTTTTAAGAAAAGCGTTTCTTACAATTTTTTTTTAAATGTTCTTATTATTTTTATTTAAAGCCATTTCTTTTAATTGCTTAAATTTTGTTTCATTATTTTTGCTTAAGTTAATTTTTGAAAAATGCGCTGTGCTCTTCCGAATCTTCTTTTTAATAATGTGCTGAGTCGTGATCTTTCCATAAAGAGGGTCCTTTTAGTGCGATCTTTTTGTTTTACACGTTTGTACTATTTTCTAATTCTGTGGATGTTTTCAAAAACATGAATTTATCAGTAAAAAGTTGTATAATTTCCAATATAGAAAAAAATGTGTCATGTTGCAAACCAGTGATGGAAAATTAAGTACTATGGTACTATTTTCAGTACTTTTTCCTTTCAAAAATACCACGGCTTCACTTCGGAAAATCAAATCTTGTAACGTAAATTTAACCGCCTTATACTCAATGCAAATGGATGAAACTTTGCAGGCATACATATTCCCGATGACAGTACACGAATACATGGGCGTAGTCAGGATAAAATCTAGGGGGGCGGCCAAAAATTTTTTTAAATGTTCTTTTTTAAGAAAAGCGTTTCTTAAAAATTTTTTTTTTAAATGTTCTTATTTTATGGGAATTTATTTTTAAATTGTTTAACCGCTCACATATAAAACAAACGACACAACTGATTCAAATTTATTTTAACATTAAGAGCGGGTTTTTTACTTAGAGTTTAAGCCAGGATCAATAGTAAGATTTGTTAATCTTATAATAAAATTAATCTAGCCTTAATCCTCTTTGGCGGTTTTAAGTGAAAGATTAAAGCTTTTAGCATTGCCATATGAATTGACTAAATTTTATGTATAAGTATGGCAGTTTAAAACAAATTCATCAAATTACTGTTCTTAACTTGAAAAAGAAGAAGAAAATGCGAGAATTTTGCATTGTGTTATATAATATTATTAGCAAAATAATCGAGCAATATTTTATCTTACGAGGTGAAATATTTAATAAAACTTTAAATAAAATAAATAATAAATTTCCTTTTATAAGTTGTTCGTACTTTTGAAAGTTCTGTCGCAAGTTTAAACCGCCAACTTTGGGCGTTTAAACTTGGAAACAAAATGAAATAATCGACTACCCAAAAACGAATTTCAAAGATTAGTTCTAATTTAATCGCTGATCTTTATGTCAAAAACTGGCTCTAAGTCGTCAAAAAAAAGTACTAACTCCGACTCCAACCGTTGAAATTCCAACTCCAACTCATAATCTAACCTTAATTCTAAATGTATATGAGACTGGTCCTTGTTTGACTTTAAACTCTTTTTTTAATGCAGTTCCTGTTAAATGGTTAAGAGCCACTTTTTGGGTTTGAGATTAAAGTGAATTTAATTCTATAATTAGCTAATCTGAGAATTAAGTTAATCTTGTATTAATTGAATTTGATATTTTTGGGTGGTGGCTTAAACCATGTAGTGCTACCATACTGAGCACAAATAAATGGCAACATTTTTTTGCAAATGTCAACTTTTTATCAAGCAATATGGATGTTTTCAAAAAAGAGGAAGAAAATGCGCGGATTTAATATTGTTTAACAATGTAGAAATTTTTTATGTTTAAAGAAAAAATATATTAAAGAAAAAATATAGAATGGAAAAATTATATAAAAGTGCTAAGCAATGTTTTAAAATGTATTTTTGTTTATACTGTTTATACTTTTGCAAAAGTTCTTTATGGTAAACATGTGTATGTTGACAGTTTAAGTTAAGGTTTAAGCCACCACCGTTGGCCGCTTAAACTAGCAAAAAAAAAGTTAAGCAAATACAACTCAAAAAGTAAATACAGAGATTAAAGTTAATTTAATCGCTAATCTCTATCCCAAAAAGTGGCTCTAAATATAGCAAACAAAGGATTCAGTAAATGTTTCGAATCAATATTTTTAATATTGCATCGCAAATTTCGAAGTATTTTTATTTTGGAAATTATTAGAATATTTTTTAAAACTTTGTATGCCGAAAAATCCGGTACAAAAACTTTAACTCCGACTCTACAGCTTCGACTCCACAGCCCTGTTAGAAACATTGCCTACACAAAATTATTATTATCAAATAAATGGTATATTTTAATTTTAGATATCCTCATCAGAATTTTGCTGTTGAAATTTATCTCGGTCCATAAAAATGTTGAAAAAGTACTCTTTCTTGGTGGTCAGTACCATCTAAATATTTCAATTTTCCATCTGCAAACCAGAAACCAACCAAATGTAAAAATACCCTTGACAAAGTTCGGTGTTCACCAAATATTTTACCGAACGTTGAAGATTAACCGAACATAGCTTTTTGCCTAACTCCGACAAGTCAACCGAACGTTCGGTCGGACTCTAATATTAATGATACGATGAACCGATTAAAATTTTTATTTATAAACAGCATATCGCACTTGATCAACAAGGGGTATTAACTTAAAATTTGTATCTTTTCCCTTTTTGGAAAAAAATCGAAGCGTAATATTCATATCTACCCGCTGTAAAAATATCGAGCTCTATTTTTTACTTGTTGGTAATGAAACGGTTGGTTAAAAAATTCTTTTTCATGGGCCTTTAATGTAAAATTAAAAAATTGTTTTGCTTCTACGGAAAATTTTGAGTTATTACCCTCTGGTTGATTAAATACGATATGTATACTTTTCCTTAAATACATCGATAAATCTTTTCATGAATTATTTTTTTTTTTTGCGTTATTTAACAAAAACATCACATGCAACATAAGTAATTTAAGAAATCCACTTTAATATTTTATAATGTAGTTTACAAACTAAAATTTTTCTGTCAGATCAAATTACTTATATTATAAACATGTATATTAAGATAATGGTTTTTATTTTTTATATTAAAAAGTGAACTAGTTGTTTGTTTGTTAAATAATATGTTTTTAAATACATACATATGTATATACATACTAGAAAATGTCATAAACTTATACGAGATATACAATCATTATTTTTAGAATCTACAAATATTCACAGAATATTATTTTTTTTTTTTATTTTACTTACTAATGCCAATTGGAGTACCATGAGTTTTTTTATGTTGCCTTAGACCAGCATCCTGAGCATAGCTTTTACCACAAATTTTGCAAGTATAATTTTTAGCTCCATGTATACGCTTATGATAATTTAAGTATTTTCGGCTGGTGAAACTTTTGCCACATTCCGTACAAATAAAATCACGAACATTAAGGTGAGCCTTAACATGATCATTTAGAGTGACCAAAACATTAAAACCTCTTTTACATATATGGCAACTGTATCTAAAGCGATCTTCGTGTCGTCGTATATGATTATCATAACTAATTGCAGTGCGAAATGCTTCACCACATACCGAACATAAATACGGTTGTGCACCTGTGTGTGAGCGCATATGCATTTCCAATTCATAATGTATAGGATAACCCTTCTCGCACAATTTGCATCGAAATTTAAACACACGTAAATGCCGTTTAACATGAACCGTGTAGTTTCCGTTTAACTTAAAACCAGCGCCACATTCCTTGCATATAAATGGAAGTGTGCCATCATGTTCGGATTTGTGTATTTGGAAAACTTTATGATCCATTAGTATTTTACTGCAATATGGGCATTTGAATGGAGCTTCATGTGGTACTAAAAATTCACATTTATTGAAAAAAGAAGATGTGGGTTGAAAATCGATTTGCTTTGTTTCACATTCCATTTTCATTTGTTTATCTTTAGCAAAGAATTTGTGTATATATTTTAAGTTTCTTTCTAGTATGTCGACATTTAAAGAAATATTCATTTTCGTATTAATCTCTTCTACCATTAATTGCAAAGTTTCACTGCGTTTTTCTCTAACAGTGTACGCCAAATCATTGACATCCCATAGACCAGTATAATTTTTATAAATATCAATTATTTCGCATAGAATTTCTTCTTCCAATGGTTGCTGAAATGAATAAATTTATATAAGCATAATTTCTTACTTTTCCTTTTCCTCATTGAGCAATAATTTCGTCGTAATTGTATAACTTACCACTTTTTGATATTTTCTTGCCTTAAAAAGAGAAATAAAACTATTTTTAGGCATAAAAAACTTTTCAAAATACATTTAGATAACCTACCTTTTTTTGTTTTTTTATTTTAGATTCAGTTATTGATTTCAGAAAGCTCATGTGTTCATAAAACCACAATTGAGGATTTCCTATGTCTTTGTTAGTTTTCTTTTTATTCATTTCCATTCTAATTTCTTTTTCATATTGATTGCATATTAAGTGCACTATATTCTTGATCGAATAATATTTAAAATTTTTTTTCAGTTTTGTATTCAATTCATCAGTTAAAGTTTGATATAAAACCTTTCTTTGTTTAATACTTGTATCTATGGCACCCGATGGATTCCAAAGTTCAGGTATTTTATAGTATGCTTCAATAAGTGGTAATATTATTTTTTTATCTTTAAGAAGTTTTAAGTTTTTTTCAGAATTATTCTCAATATAATCGCTATCAGTCGTATTGCCATCTTCATTAAAATCGGAATCATTTTCAAGCTAAAAACAAAAATATTTAGATAAATACTTATAAAGTTATGAATTTAACTTTGCAGTTTTTCTAAAAATGTTATTTACTTGTTCAACATCATAATCATCCGAATGAGTTTCCATTTCTTCACAATCAAATGATGGTTCATTTTTAAAGCTTATAGTTTTATTTTGTTTTGTAAAATAATCCTTTTCTTCTGAATCTGGCTCAGGCATTGCATTACACTCAAAGGTTTCTAAGGGATCTTGGTATTTTTGGGAAGAAATATTCTAAAATTAAATTTAAAAAATTTTTTTTAAATAAAATAATAAGATTTAAAAAATAAATAATTGTTAATAACATATTAAAAGGGAATATGAAAGAATTATATATTATCAAAAATTTGTCCTGTTAAAGCACAATAATATTTAAAGAGTCTGTTTTATAGAAACTGGGAATTATTTCTTTTCATAAGTTACTTTATTATATTCAACATTTTTTATTTTTTCGAATTTATTGTATGAGCTAAATTTCAGTCATGTATTTTATAAAGCTTTTTTGTAGTAAACTCGTCAACGATTCGACATATTAAAACACCGGATTTCCATAAGTTGTAAAAAACGCATTTTTTAAGAACCCGGTTTTCGCTGTTGCAACAAAAACATCAACAAATACTACCATTTGAAGCAATGTACTAAATGCAATAACAATGTTCTATTTTACACCGACCAGAACAATTTTGATCCTCCTAGTTCATATTGTATGGGCACTCTTGTGCCAAAACTAATAATTTTAGAAGAAAAAGTATGTATGTATGTAGTTACATACTTTTCTATAGCTCGGTCATTTATAAGCTGATTTTATTATTTTTCCCTACCAATATTCTACTAAGTTTGGCTATAGGAAAAATCGCAAAAAAAAAATCGTCCAAAAAAATTCCATGTAAAATTGGGCCTGAACTCATATGAAAAGTGACCTAACATTTTTGGGCTATTTTTCGTTATTATTGGGTGATTTTTCGTTTTTTAAATTTTTCATTATGAAAAATCACCCAAAAATATTATATGAAAAATAGCCAATTTTTTCGGGCCATTTTTCATTTTTAAAATTTCGTCAAAATCTTACATACTATTTGTTTAAATCATTCATCATTACTATACGTCGAATTCCTAAATGTTATTTATAAAAATAACGGGACATATTGCAAAAAGGTGGCATTTCATAACGTCCAGTGTCATAGTGTCCGTGGACAAACTCGAAAGCATAGCTTACAAACTCGAAAGCATAGCTTACAAACTCGAAAGCATAGCTTACAAACTCGAAAGCATAGCTTACAAACTCGAAAGCATAGTCGGCCTAGGGCCGGGCGAAAGGATTTTCTCCTCTTTGATAAAACAAGTACCGGCTTCGCTAACTAAAGCTTCTCTGCACAGAAGGCCTTCGGCCGGGGGCAAGGATTTTCTCCTCTATGGTATAACAAAAACCTGCTTCGCTAACTAAAGCTTCTCTGCATTGACGGCCTTCTGCCGGGCGCAAGGATTGTCTCCTCTATGGTATAACAAATACTGGCTTCGCTAACTAAAGCTTATCTTCGAAGTCGGCCTTCGTTCGGAAACAAGTCAGATTTTAGAAGCTTTACTTAGCGAAACCGGTACTTTTTATACCATAAAGGAAAAAATCCTTGCGCCCGCTTTAGTTAGCGAAGCCGGTCTTTGTTATACCATAGAGGAGAAAATCCTTGCGCCCGGCCGAAGGCCGGCTATGCAGAGAAGCTTTAGTTAGAGAAGCCGGTTTTTGTTATACCATAGAGTAGAAAATTCTTGCGCCCAAAAGTGTTTTCGTTATATGTTTAATATATGCAACCAGAGAAAAAACAACAAAATCATTTTTTAAAAAAAGTTGACCATATTATGTTTAATTTAACCAAATCATTGTCACCGACAACCATATTATGGTAAAATAGGTTAGTTTAAAAATAGTTTTGTTCGTTGTGACCATAATAAAATATGTTTTTCTCTGCGTGTATGTAGATCTTTTTTTGTATTTACATAACATCTTTAGTAATTATGGACCTTATGACATTTTTAAAAATGACATACAGGCATGTTCTGAAAATCACTTTTTGTGAAAGTGATTTGAAATCACAAGAAAGGTGTTCTGGAAAAAAACTTTTTTCATAATTGCGATTTTAAACTGGTAGGTTAAGTGGTCGCTGACCAAAGATTTTTTGCTTATATTTTTCCACCATTTTAAACCAAGTTAAAACTTTTGGGGTTTCCAAAACAACCTTAAATCACAATTGTGATTTTAAAATCACATGTGATTAGAAATTTTGTGATTTTCAGAACATGCCTGATAATGTCCATTTGCAAAGTGTCTTAATGCCCACGGACATTATGACATTTTCAAAAGTGTCACAGTGTCCATGGACACTACGACATTGGAGTTTATGACATGCCACCTTGCAAAAAGCTATATTCTGTTTTGAGTAATTGATTATAACTATGCAGTGATTAATTAATATTTAACTATTGAAGAGTACACAAAGTTGTTCATTTTTTTTTTGTGCCCTTTTTCGTTTTTTTTTTTTTTTTTTGGCAAAATTTCATATTTAACTTTTTGCGTAATTTTTCATGTTCTTTTGGGCGATTCTTCATTTGGGCGATTTTTAATTTTTTTTGGCCATTTTTCTTTGTGCGATTTTTCCTACAGCCACTAAGTTTACTTAAGGTAAAAATTAAAAATAAAGTTCATAGATTAAGGCAGAATTAGTCTTTACTTTCTGTTTCTGTTCTGTTCCGTGCCGTTCTGTTACGAAATTGTAATAGTTACTTTTTCTGTAGCAACTTATCAGCCATTTATTACAAATTTATTAGTTTTGCACCGTCCAATGTTTTATTTCAATCACTTTAATGCAAATAAATTTGAAGAAATTAAATTTTATGAATTCTTAAAATCAAAAAATAGGTTATTTCAACATAAATATGTATTTTTTATTATTTATTTTGCTGTCACTTACAATAACTTGACAAGTTTTTGATTTTAACAAACTGAACCGCAACAGAACAGAAAAACTAATCAATTTCACAGGTTTTTGAATAACAAAAACAAATCAGCTGATTCGTAACAGAACAGAAAGTAAAGACTAACTGAGCCTATAAGGAGACTTCAAAAAGATAAGGAATATTCAAAAAATGTTGTTATTCATGCTTAATTCCCAGTTTTTATTCTTGATAAAAACCCTTGAAATTTATTGTTGATGGGATAAGCTATTCCTATGCGCATTTCACTGGTTGCTTAGGACAGATCATCAGGAAACTTCACCTATAAAGATTTTAGAAAAACTAAAGATATTAAACCAAATAAAATTGTTAAACGTATAAGACTTATAAGCAACAGTTTTACTTGTAACAATATCAAAGTTTAAACAAAACACATCAACAATAAACAGTGGGTTTATCTCATCTTACATTCCCCACTACAATTAGTTGATTCTATCAACATTAATTGTAGTTGTAAGTAGGTTAAGAAAAACAAAATGAAAACAACAACAACAACAACAACAACTCAATTAAGTGTTTTTTAGGCCATGCACTTGCCTGTTTATTATGATAATAATAATTATTATAATAATAGGGAATATTAATAAATATTTTTAATCTATGAGTAAAAATTGGGGACAGTTGTGGTTTTTAATTCTAATCTCAGTTATATGTGAACCGATTTGACTTAATTTAAACAGCAACCTAGTCTTCATGATATCTGAGTTCTACAAATACAGCTGCGTACCGAAGCTGATTTAATGATATCAGCTTCGGTACTCATAAGGACCCAGAAAATATATGTACATATGTGTAAATTCTTTACAGGATCTTACAATAAATATTGTAGAGATTACAAACTGAAACCTAGATATAGATATATACCTTTTCCAGCTGAGCTGAAGGTTTAATAATAGATAATAATTAGTTGTAATCGCTATTAAAAAAATTTGCGATTTAATAATATTGTAATATTGATTTTTTGGCCTAAATGGCTTAATATTACGTAAATAAATGAATAAATAAATAATAAAAATAACTAGGAATTTGCTAGTTAATACTAAGGATAATTAAAAAATCCGATCGAATTTAGTTTTTAAAACTAATCGAAAGCCTTGTTTACTTTGAAACATGATATTTATAATAACAGGCAACTCGCGAAAACGTAATATTAGCCAAAAATAAGAGGGTTGACCGAAGTGAGATTTTTAAGAAATCTTAAAGGCTGTACTAAAGTTGATCTAGCAAAGCACAAAACTTTGATATAAATATCATCATATATATACTAAGAATATTTCTTCCACAAAAAAAAAAAAAAAATTCTTTCTGTAAACAGCAATTCAGTGAAAAATCAGCCTTTTGAAGAAATGTTTTAACGGGATTTTGTACTGCATGTACATTGTTGAATTCCTTCTATTTATGTTATTTTATTTATTTCTGTTGCAAAAAGGAAAAATTTGCTTCAGTTAACTTAGGACACCTCCACCCCAAGACCAATGTGGTCCATTGTGAATCCCTTCAATAAAGAGAAAAAAGTAAAAAATAATTGATTGGTAGAGTTAACATAAATTAAAGAAAACGGTGATCTCCATAAGTTTCAATTACTTTGTACGTTTTTTGTTAGGAAGTTATAGCAAAAAAACTTTTTCCTTATCTTTTTATTTAAAGTGCAATGCCATTTGGAATCAAAAATGAATTAAGTTTTCTTCTAATCTGTGACATTTGGAATATAACAAAACCTTAAAAAAGCTATAACCTTAGAAAAGTGCTGATTATATAAGATACATTTTAAAAAATCACCTTTAAAGTTTAAAATAGCTATCCTACAAAACTCAAAAAAAAAAATTGTTGTTAAGAATTGAAGAAACTGAAGTTGTAACATTTTATATTAGGAATACAATTTTTAACATCTAATTTGCTTGAATTCCATATGTATGTTTTTTTTTTAAGTGAATATTTTTAAAGCGTTCAATTTTTAATCCAATCTGAATTTCTGGCTTATATTAATTGGAGAGAAGTTAGTATCCGTGCTTTTTTTTTTTGTTTTAAAACAATATAAAATTTGAAAACGTGAACACCCTTGGTAAAAAGAAGTGCACGATTTCGGAATTTATCTGATAAATTTTTTAAGTATTAACGCTTTAATCTTGTGTAAATTATGATACCTTTTGAGGTTTATCTTCCTCCATTTCCAATTTAATATCGTCATTGTCACAACCTTCTACTTTTATTTCTTCAACCAGTAACATATTATCAATACTAGACTCTTTTTGAATTCCTGTTTGATTTGTTTCGTACTCTTTATTGTTTTCGGATGTCGTCTGTTCCAACTGGGCATTATGTTCCCTTTCAAGATGCAGAGTGAACTTTTTCATTTGTATGCAAATGGTGCCACAGAACCAACAATTAAATGAATAAACATTTTTAGCGTTTTTCTTCATTGTAATAATAATTTCCCCACACTTTTTTGTGACAGTGTTACAGTTGTCAACATTTTTTCGATACATTTTTAATAAACTTTCTTATTTTATTTCTTTAAATTTTAGCTAAAAAATTTGTATCTCCATTGACAAATGTGTAAAAAAATGTAATAATAAAAACAACAATGTTTACTTTTGTTGTTGTATGTTCAGTTGATACTAATATCCAATAGGTCTGTTCAATGTCTTACCTAAATATCAGTGCTATTTAAATCAGCCATGGTACAACTACACCAATAAATCAACTATGTGTTATTGTTCGAACAGTTCTCAGATATTTTAGAACTCACATTCGAACGAGAAATTTCTAAATTGCAGAATAAAATAAAAATTTTCAAAAAAAAAAAAGAAGAGAACCGTATATAAGAAGGCAAGTATTCAAAAAATGGTAAAGATTTAGTAAAACTCTAGAATTTTGAAATTTTTAATATGTAGTTATATAAAGAATTTTGTATTGACAGAAAGAATTTCACAATAATTTAAAATGTTACTAAGACTCGCAACACAATTGCCTGGCCGTCTATCCAGTGGTTCTACCTCAGTTTCCTCTTCTTTAAAGCAAACACTGCTTGCTCCTCGTTTAATTAAGCCAAGCAATAATAATTTGCTTGTACGTCAATATGCCCGTGGACCCAGAGAACCACCAGTAACAGCACGTGGTGAAGTAAGACGCAGTCCAACTTTAAAAGAAAAGTTAATGGCACCACCATCGGAAAATGGTAAAAACCAATTTATAGTAATTTTATGTCCGGGATTAAAATTATGTCTATTGTAATTTAGCATATTCAATGGGCAAAGGTGCTGTAGCTGGAGCTGCAGGTATTGGTCTAGGAGCATTATGTTATTATGGTGTAGGTCTCAGCAAAGACGCCAGCATCCAGAACAATTCACTGTAAGTACTATTTGTTTTTTTAAGGTGTACAATTTGTTATTTCCACTGATGTTAGTCTGTGTTCATACGGCTCTTGTCTTATTAATATGATTGCTACTTTAAAGGCGAAAGGAACGAGGGGAAAAGATACGAGTACACAGATGCATGTACTGTCTTTACGTTTTGCCTTTTCATTCGTTGTTTAATTTTGTTATTGTTTTCAATATCAAAAAAGCACATGTCGTCAACATGGCATGCATCATTTGAATGCCAATTCATGTTCAAAGAAGAAAAAGGGAGAATCTTGTCAATAAGACATGAGCCGTATGAACTCTGACTTAGAGTTAGAGATAATAATTAGATCTCACCCCTTGGTTAGCCATCTTAGCAATGAATTCTAAACAGGACTAATCGTACCTGGAAAAGTAAAATAGATTGTAGAGTGTTACGTTATAACCGGTACTTAAGAATACCAATTCTAATTCACTTATGTGCAAGAGTAAGGTCTGTGTTATAACTAGGGTGTTCAATTAAACTATTTACTAAAATCAAAACATAAAGAAGATGGAAATGTCATATATTGTTTATAAAATACCTTGTAAGGGCAATGATAGTGGACAATGTAATAAGGTACAACAAAAAATAAACTAAAATCTAGGAAAGCAGGACATAAGTCAGACCAAAAATAAAGACATATTTCATCACAAAAACAGCTTTATCATCCCATTGTGCTAATCTGAACCATTATCCAGATTTTGAAAATACAACAGTTTTAAACACTTATTATGAGATAAGAGTTAACACTACTCTTGCACTAAAGTTCTTGCTTGTAACGGCCCGTGCTAAAACTATGTTTCTAGTGTCATCTGTTTTGGATACAAACAGTTGGCTTTCTAGACTATTGCACTGAAAGGAACAGTCCAAAGAACATATCTTACACCAGAACCGTAACCAAATTGAATTGTGGGTTACACCAATTCTGCGCTGATAGCCTCAATCATAAACGTAGATTTATGTAAGAAATGTTACAAATCATAAATGTACCAACAATGTCGAGAATTAATTTTAAGTCGGACACTGAGAATGTGGCACCAAATTATAGACATTTAATTTATAAAAATAGAAGCGGAAGTTAAAAATTTTTTATATTGTAATAGATCAAGTTTGATTTGAAAAATATTTTTGTATTCAATTGAAAAAATTTTTAATTTGTCATTTTAATATATTGTTTAAATTGTTATAAGAAAATTGTAAAATAAGATAGAAAAAACCCTGGACTTAAGTCCAGTTTACCAACGCAGCTCAAAATAAAACAAGCTAGCTAGAGTGCTATATTCGGCTGTGCCGAATCTTTGATACTCTCCACCGACAGTTCGAATGTTTAAGGAGTAATATCTGTATGATGCTATTATCTTCAACTGTGACGATTTGTTATTAATTATGGGTTTAGGCGACTAAATTGTTTTCCGGTAGTAGGGTTTATATGGGGCCTAGGGTAAATTATGTACCGATCTTCACGAAATTTCACAGTATCATTTATAGTCCTATAAAACTGTGACGTACCAATTTCTGTTATGCTAGCATTATTAATTATGGTTTTAGGTGTACTAAACTGTTTTCCGGGAGTAGGGTTTCTATGGGGCCTAGGGTAAATTATGTACCGATCTTCACGAAATTTCACAGTATCATTTATAGTCCCATAAAACTGTGACGTACCAATTTCTGTTATGATTGCATTATTTTTTACGGTTTTAGGCGTACTAAACTGTTTTCCGGTAGTAGCGTTTATATGGGACCTAAGGTAAATTATGCACCGATCGTCACGAAATTTCACAGTGTCATTTCTAGTCCTTAAGAACTGTGACGTACCAAATTTTGTTACACTAGCGTTATTTTTTACGGTTTTAGGCGTACTAAACTGTTTTCCGGGAGTATTGTTTATATGGGGCTTAGGGTAAATTATGGACGGATCATCACGAAATTTAACAGCGTGATTTCCAGTCAAATAAAACAAATTTTTTATCAATTTTTTTAGGTGGTGGTTCCACATTTTTATTCATAGCTCTGGTCCTACTGAACCGATTTTGCTGGATTTCAATCCCAAACTGCTTTGGATAACTACAAGCAATTTGGCACCAAGTTTATTCATTTCTTTTGAGTTGTTCGAAAGTGAGCGTGTTTTCAACAGACGGACAGACAGACGGACATGGCTAAATCGACTTAGAATTACTCAAGGACCCAGAATATATATACTTTATGGGGTCTGAGATGAATAATAAAAAAGTTTCACACGGAATGACAAACTTAATATACCCTCTTCACAACTAATTGTGGTGGAGGGTATAAAAAAGTACATAGGGTTATTCATAATTGAAAAATAAGAAGAAAAAATAAATGACAAAATTCTCGGAAACGCATAGTTTCCCAGGTATGGACCTCTGAAGTTTTCATATAAATTTGCGGTTTCCCACTACATTTTTGAACGTATGTATATAGCCAATATTGGTATCATTTAAAAGCTTTTGAATAAATTTTTCTAGATATAAACATTTTATTTAAAAATGATTAATCCATCAAGGATTAAGGAGCCGGCTATGCGGAGAAGCTTTATTTAGCGAAGCCGGTGTTTGTTATACCATGGAGGAGAAAATCCATACGCCCGGCCGAAGGCCGTCTATGCGTAGAGGCTTTATTTAGCGAAGTCGGTGTTTGTTATACCATAGAGGATAAAATCCTTGCGCCCGGCCGAAGGCCGACTATGCAGAGAAGCTTTATTTAGAGAAGCTGGGGTTTATTTGATTACATTTTTATTACCTAGTGCACTTCCGTAACATTTTGATATAAATTTTGTAAAAACTGTTTTAGGAGCTAAAGAGTTAAAAACTTTTTAATAAATTTTGCATTTCCAGAAAGATCTGTTCAAATGCTTTCAAATAATACCAATATTGGCCATAAACGTTTAGAAATGTAGAGGAAAATCGCAAATTTATATGAAAACTTCAGATGTCCATAACTGGGAAACTATGCGTTTCCGAGAATTTTGCCATTTAATTTGTTCTTCTTATTTTTCTATTTTCTATTACCCTTTGTACTTTTTTTTATTTGGAGCTGCGTTGGTAAACTGGGCTTGTTCCAAACCCTGAAAAAGGCACTCAAAGAAGTGTCGAAATATAGGTTAAAATAAACATTTAGGCCCGTTTTCACAACTAACCGATAGCTAAAAGTAGACTTTAACCGGCCTAATAAAAAGTGTTCCATCATTAAAACTTTACTTTAACATAAAGTTAGCGATAAAGTAGATTAAGGTTCATCCTACCCGGTAGGTTAAAGTAAATTTGTAATAGCGGAGCACTTTTTATACGGCCGACAAAATCCTACCTTTAGCTATCGGTAAGTTGTGAAAACGGGCCTTAAAGTTTTATATAAAATTAAGTTTGATAATTTAGTTATACTATTTATTTTTATTTTTTTCAGGTTATGGCCACAGTATGTAAGAGACCGCTTGCACACAACTTATGGATATTTTGGAGCTTCTTGTGTTTTAACGGCTTTAACTGCAGCTGCAGTTTTTCGCTCTCCACGTCTCTTGGAATTAACCACACGTAACGGCTGGCTGGTAAGTCAATAATCTACCAAAAAAAAAAAAAAAAAATGTGTTAAATGTTTCCATTGCATATTGTTTGTTTTTATTGTACTTAGTCTACTTTGGCCACTTTTGCATTAGTCATTGGCACCGGTGCCATGACCCAATCTATACCATATAAAGAGGGTATTGGCGCTAAACAATTAGCTTGGGCATTTCATTGTGCCGTTTTAGGCGGTGTTATTGCACCACTATGCTTCCTGGGTGGGCCTTTGTTAACTCGGGCCGCTCTTTATACCGGTGGCGTAGTCGGTGGTCTATCCACTATTGCTGTTTGTGCACCAAGTGATAAATTTTTGTACATGGGTGGACCGTTAGCAATTGGCCTTGGTTTGGTAATGGCTTCTTCATTGGCAGGCATGTGGTTACCACCCACAACTGCTTTAGGTGCTGGTAAGTAATATAAAAAGTATAACCAACAACTTTCAAATGTGTTTTTTTTTTCAACCAAAAATAAAGTGAACTATTAAAAAATTTTTAAAGCTTAAAATTTCATAGGAAAACAAAAAATTTAATGGAGTTTGGAATCGACAGAAATAAAGTATTAACAGTTAATAAAAATCATGCATTTCAATTTCAAAATATTTACGGCCAATTTCACCAAGTTATAAAAAAACATATTCTTAACTGGAAGTTAGTTATTTTTAACTAAACTTGGTGAAATTGGTCGTTAATTAAAAAAAATCGAAATTAAAAGAAGTTACATCATTCAAAAGTTAATTTTTATATGTGTTAATAAAATCATTTATCATTTAAAGCTTTAGATTAAAATTTTGAAGTCTAAAAATTGTTTAAAGTTAAACTCTTAGATGATTTAAACATAAAAAAACGACTAGAACATTAAGCGGCATAAAACACCTTACTATATGATTGTGTTAGTAAAGCAGCAGGTTCACACCACCCGTTCTATGCGTTTGATACTTTTTTTTTCAGACGCATACAAAAGTAGAAGGTAATTACTTTTACACTTTTGACAGTTCTATGAACGCGTGGTGTAAATCCCTAGCTTGAAGGCTCAACCATAATATGCATAGTCTTGCTTAACCTACTGTCAAAAATTGTCTCAAATGTATTAAAGAAAAAAAAAACATTTGATTCCGTACGGAATGTGCGGTTAGATTCGCACCTTGCTTAAGTTAATGACAGTTTCATTAAACTTAGCAATATGGTTTGCCTCATATAATTTACATGTATTCGCTCATACGCTTAAGCCAACTTAATCACATTGTGGTTGGGCCTTTATTCATGTAACTTTACTACATGCACGAAATTTTGAGCGGTTTTTTTTTTTTTTGTTTTGAGTGACTTTCTACTCTAGTCGTTTCCATATAAGCGGTCTCGACATTTGAAACGAAATCTTTTGTAAAAATTACTAAATTAATTCAAATAAAATCCAATAAACTAAGAAATTCTAATCTAATCCGTATATAATTACTAATATTGATTTTTAGGCTTAGCTTCATTATCTCTCTATGGTGGTTTGGTATTATTCAGCGGATTTTTACTTTACGATACCCAACGCATTGTGCGCAAAGCTGAAGCTTATCCCCAGTATGCTATGGCTCCGTTTGATCCTGTTAATGCGTATATATAATTATTTAGATCTCTTAAATAAACTATTTATATTGGTTTTTAATTTACAGGAGTCTGTCAATTTATATGGACGTTTTAAATATTTTTATTCGCATTGCTATGATTATGTCCGGAGCTGGTGGCAACAATCGTCGCAAATAAATAACTATATTTGTTTATAGTATAACAATATGTGATGTTTCGATTATAAACGATTTAAACAAAATTAGATTTAGTATTAAATACCTTGGAAAATAAATTATTAGTTAAATAAAATTAAATTTGTCTTTCAATATTGTCAAGTAATTTGTTATTGCCTATTCAAGATATTTTATATCAATTTTTATTGAAAATTAGTTTAGCAATCAAGTTGCTGAAAAAAAATATTATAGATAACAACTGCTGTCTATCAGCCATGCCACAGAGTGCAATTCCGTTCGGAAAACATATTTTTTTATTAATAAAAAGTGTCTTGATAGTTTTTTGGCCTTTCAGATTCAGAAAACTTCCATTTCGTTTATGAAAACAAATACGAAATAAATTCCGTTTCCGAACGGAATTGTACTCTGTGACATGGATGTATATCAGTTGCCAAATAATAAATATTTAGAAAACTTTTTTTGTTCTCTGTGTTTTGTTTAATGTATTGTGTTTATATTTTTCGGTTTGAGGTCTGTTTCATAAAATAAAATGTTTTGTTTTAATTTTTATTATTTAATAATTCCAATATTTCGACCAATTTAGATGCCAATCGTTTTGTATGCGGTCGGATTTGCTTAATTAAAATTCAAACAAGAGTGCTAAATATATTCGGCTATGCCAACTGTTATATGTATACTCTTCACCATCGTGCGATAAGAACAGAAAGTTATATAAATTCCGTTCTTAAGATATAAATTAATAAATTTTGTGCCACGCCTACTTCTCCATTCCCGCCAACATTATGTCGGATGTTGTGTATTGATAAGCAAGATGCTTGCATCTGATTTGTAAATTTTGGCTCTTGTCATTTTGCAGATATTCTACTGTGTCCTTGTAGAGAAGTACATACCACGCCTTCTTCTCCAATCCCGCCTATACTATTAGAAAAGTTGTGTTTTGGTAACGCAGCTAGTATGTGTACCAAATTTAGACAACTTTTCTCTTCCCGTTCTTGAGATATAGAAAAAACTATTTTGTGCCACGCCTACTTCTACAAACCCGCCCACATTTTGTGGGATACTGTGTATTAATAACCTAGATGTTTGTACCTTATTTAGAAACTATAGCTCTTTTATTTCCCCAGATAGAAAGATGTATAGGAAGTGCCATGCCCACTTCTCCAATCCTGCCCATTTTTTTAATTTTAATACACAACGTATTGATAACAAAAATGCTTGGACCCAATTTAAAAGCTTTTGCCGTTCTCCAGATATACAGAAAAAATTTATGCGTAAAATAAGAGACTGTCGTGGTTTTTTGCTCTTATCTCAGTCATTTATGGACCGATAAGGCTGAAAAGCTAACATAGTATGTACCAAGAATGATATACATAAATAAAGATTACGCCTTGCGCATGTTTTACCGTTTGATGACGTAGTAGTTTCCTCGTAAAGACAACTTTTCTCTTCCCGTTCTTGAGATATAGAAAAAACTATTTTGTGCCACGCCTACTTCTACAAACCCGCCCACATTTTGTGGGATACTGTGTATTAATAACCTAGATGTTTGTACCTTATTTAGAAACTATAGCTCTTTTATTTCCCCAGATAGAAAGATGTATAGGAAGTGCCATGCCCACTTCTCCAATCCTGCCCATTTTTTTAATTTTAATACACAACGTATTGATAACAAAAATGCTTGGACCCAATTTAAAAGCTTTTGCCGTTCTCCAGATATACAGAAAAAATTTATGCGTAAAATAAGAGACTGTCGTGGTTTTTTGCTCTTATCTCAGTCATTTATGGACCGATAAGGCTGAAAAGCTAACATAGTATGTACCAAGAATGATATACATAAATAAAGATTACGCCTTGCGCATGTTTTACCGTTTGATGACGTAGTAGTTTCCTCGTAAAGACTACCAAGTCTCTTTTATATTTGTAAATCGTTATTTCTTACAAAAAATGTATGTATTATGTGATAATTGGCAACCCTGCAATTAATTTACTCAGAGAGTTCAAATAAAAAATATAAAATCAATTGTCAAAAAACTAAGAATTTTGCATAATATTTTATATTAAAAATATTATTAAAATAAATAAAAGTTTTAAAAGTGTTCAAACGTGTGTAAAAAGTAGCATACTTAAGATTAATAAAAAAAAATAATAGAGAAAAGATAATAGATCTAAATAAAAATAGAAGAGAGCAGAAAAGAGAACAAACATAAAGTGTGCAGTGGGCAAATGCCAAATATTTAACCGCAAAAAAACAAATGGAAAATTTTGCGAAAAACAAACGTGTTGCGTCCTTTTAATTAAATGTATATATTTTTAACTATATCTAATATAGAGCTAATATATGTATATTTATGTAAGTCAAAAATAAAATTATGAAGAAAAAGGGAACTTCTTATAAAAAATGTTCAGTTTTCAAATAATTTAAGTAGAAAAATAATAAATTGTTCCACTGTCATGGTTACACATAAACATAACAGTTTGGAAGTTAAAAATTATTGGCCAATGAGAACGAAGGTTGTGTAACGTCACAGTTCCTACATGCGCAGTAAAAAAATTTTATATCTGCCTGGTGTCGTAATCTTTATTTCTATCATTCTTGGTATGTACTACGTAGGGAAAACAAAAGAAAAAATCCCAACAAACACGAAGTCAAACCTTTGATATGAAATGAATTTATCATTTTACATCAAACACAATTCCCAAACGTTTTTCAAATGTTTGATTTTAACATTTAAATTCAAATTTATAATGAATTGAAAATATTGGATAGGCCTCATGGGCAGATCTTTTGGATAGACCTTGGTTTTTGCTTTCAATGTTATTTTTGGCGTTACGCTTTAAACAATTAGGGCCCCAACAAACACGAAGTCACAATTTTGATATGAAATTACTTTATCATTTGACATCTAACACAATTCTCAAACGTTTTTCAATTGTTTGATTTAACATTTAAATTCAAATTGATAATGATTTGAAAATAACATTTGATATCAAATGTTTTATCAATTTGATGTCAAATGTTAAATTTAAATCAAAAATAAACTTGGCAAGACTAAAGCGAAAAATAAATGTAATCATTAAAAATGGCAATTAAATTTACTTTGTGGTTAAATGTGTTTTGCTATTAAAAATAAATTTTAATATAAAGTGAACAGCTTATTTCTTGTGAAAAAAAAATTTTATTCGTATTATTATTTAATTAAGCTTGAGGTATCTTTTTTTTATAAAACAAATTAAATTTTTTTAATCCAATATTTCGGCACTACGTTGTGATTAAAAATACGAAAAAAAAGGAAAATAAAACGGGAAAGTGAAGTGAAGTTTGTTGAATGATCGCGGTGCTACAATCCTCAAAATAAAAGGGAGCCAAGTAGTTTGTCTTTCCAAGAAGTGGAGGACGGAAATAACATTATTTCATCTTTTAGCTATGGTGCCGAATGTTTATCTCACAGCTTATTTAAATAAATAATAAATTTAAATTAAAAAAAAATAAAATATTTTTATTTATATTCCACATTGTATTATAATCCACATTTGAAAATTACGTTTGAAAGCAAGTTGAAAATAAAGGCATTTTTCAATTTGAAAATAATTTCCCCTTTTTGTTGAGAACGCTATGATTTGTCGTTTGAGAAAACGTTTGATTTCAAATCATTTTCAATTTGAAATCAAACCTCCGTGTTTGTTGGGACCTTAATTGTTTTCTTGACTTAACAGCTCAAGGTTAATTTAAAAACGTAAGTGCAACTCTACAACTACAAAATGCCCCATGTATTGAAAAACAAAATAAAAATTTTGTTTGGGTTATAAAGCCCCCTTTCACACTCGGCAAGTTACTTGCCGACAACAACAAAGTCTGTAAGGGAAAAAAAAATTTCAAAAAAATTTGTACAGACTTTGTTGTTGTCGGCAAGTAACTTGCCGAGTGTGTAATAGGGCTCATACACAACACCATCATGACTGTACAATCAAGTGATTGTGCCAGCAGATTGACCGTGTATGAGCTTGTGGTGTGATTGTACCAGCTGCTGGTGCTTTATCAGAAATAGTTTGATATTTTTTTGATTGCACCAGCATGATTGAATCGTGTGTTGTAAAGTTAGCTCATAAAAGTTAAATCGTCAAGGCATAAACATCAAAAAATACAAAATTTTAAATATTAATGCCAAAAAAAATGTTTTGGGGAGAAATTCTTGAACTTTATAAAACAATGCTTGCCTATGGAAAGTTAAAAGTACGGAATACTGCAAATGTGGATTAAAAAACCAATGCTACAATAAAATGATAGAAAATGTTGTCGTCATTCATTACGACCTTTTCCACACATTTTTTGGTAAAAAATTAATTTTGCACCAGCATGCTGGTGTATTTGGTGCTTCAAGCTTAATTGCACAATCACTTGATTGCACAATTATGATGGTATTGTGTATGGGCCCTATAAGGGGGCAAAAGAAATTATTAAATTCACTTTAATTATTCGTAGTTCTGAAATAGTTTTATGTATTATAAAAATAATAGTTTTTCACTTCACACAAAATCAAGGTATGTATATTTACACAAGGTAGATTCATTTGGGAGTGTAGACATGCTGCTCTATAAAAGGAACCAAGTTGTCAAAATTGTCTTGATATAAAACAAAAACAATTTAACGCACACATGTACAAATTTTTTCTCATATACACGAAAATTGACGTTAAGGTACCAACTAGGAGTAATCAGATGACAAACATATGGGCCAACGAGTTTGCCTTGTGTAAATATACCTTGCACAAAATTATATTTTGACGTTTCCCATTTTTATTTTTTAATTCGCCATGGAGACAGATGATGAACGGCTGACGAGTTGAGTATAACATTTTAAATTAGCCTTGTCGCAGCTATAAATTTTTGTGAATTTTGACAAGCAATATGTGTAAAAAACTTGAACGTGTGACTGAAGCGTAAAATTGCTTCTTGTAGTTCATTTTATGGTTCATGGTCCAACTAGTTGGTCTGCTCGAAACGTCTGCTGATTTTTTGCAGAGTTGTGTTTTTTACGTGAAATTGTTTTTGTAGCAATAGCTTTTGACATTTCTACCATTTTTTTAAAATAAACAATTGCTTTTGTTCTTGACATCTTTATCATTTGTTACACAAACAAATTGCGTGTTGTTTTTTCTATTGTTCAATTGTTGTAGTTGTGCCGCAGACCTACTAATTCCCTACAGATAATATTGGACTACGTGGTCCAATGTGGCTTAAATGGACTAATTACAACATGGTCCAATGAATTGCAGTATGGACCATGTTATAAGAAATTAACATGAAGTGCTGCCAACAACTGCATGATGTAAACTTTTCTATAGTTTTATTACACATTGGTAGCCCTGATGGTGTCCATTATTAATTGTTTATTTAAAAGTGAAAGTTTGTGAAATTTATGGAAAAAAGGAAAAATTAAAAATACCAAGTAAATATATTTAATAATAGCAATAATAGACTACAGTACACACTAGGGTATTCATTCGGTTAACCGTCAACCGGTTAACCTATTAATTACTACCCGATTAACTGATCGGTTAATTTCAAATTGGCTTTTTTTCGATTAACGATTAAACCGGTTAATTTCAGTCGATTAACCGATTAACCGAAGTAACAAAATTTTCAATATTTTGTAGTATTATAACATATTTTTTTGTGTTTTTAATTATTTGTTTCGTCTAATATACCAAATGTATTTGTTTAGAAAATATTTTTTCATGCAAACAGTTCAGTGATCTTCATTTTAACCGATTTTCCGCCGACCGATGACTAAAATTACAATGTTTTTCAATGCTTTTTTATCTTCTTCATCGATCAACAGGAATGTGGCGAAAAATGGGTTAAATATTTGATTGCCAACACATTTTTTTTGTTTCCCGTACTTTTTATATGTATGTGTTTAGTTATTTGTTTCTTCTCATATATTCTCATATCAGTCTTTTAACAGAATTAACCGAAACAATAAGAAGTGTTAAAAATTTTAAAAAACTATAATGGCAGAATGGAGTATTTTATATGTTTAGAGAAATCCTGGAAAAGGACTGAGAAATTAGATATTCATCTACGATAAGTGAAATAATTTTTTCCAAGTCAACTTTTGTCAAAACTAAAGAAAAGAATCGCTTTAATCCTAAAAATTTAAACTTATTTTATAAGATGTCCTTTAACTATTGAAATAACTAATAAAATTATCTCAGTTTATTTGTGTATCCATATGTAAATATTTGGGAGTTTCACAAGGTAGTCATTAAGTCTTATGTCTTAAAAGAATTACAGGAAATATATATAGTCGGCTTAATATGCAAACCGGCTAAATCCACTTTTTATGTAAATTTAGATTTTGATTCCGTGTGGTAGAGAAATATACGCCTCATCGACCAGCATGTAATGTTTCTTCTATTTAAGTCTTGAAGTGTGTAAAACTGACTGTAATTTTAATTTTCTATCAAGCTTCAAATAGGAAAAATAAAAAGTTTTTTTCTCTCCTGTAAAATGTGCTCAAAGTGAATTAGCAGGTTTGTATATTAAGCTAACGATATGACTGTTGTAAGATACCGCTTATAATTTAGATTTCTACTATGCAGTTATGATGAATCAATGAACACAGTATTATAATTTTGTTTGAAACCAAGGCGAATTCATCCCAGGTAATCTCGGTACTACAACAAGTACAACTCGTACAAAAACCACAAGCAATTTGTTTTTGTAAAATCATTGTACAATGTCAAAACCAGAAATAAAACAAAACAGAAACAAAGATAATAAAAGAGAATAAACAAAATTTTGACATCCAACAGTGATTTTAGCTAATATCAGCAGGGCTTTTAAGACCACCTGTAATAAATTCGCCTTGTTTGAAACACAACAATATTTACTTTAAACAATTTTAAATTTTGTTTAGGATATTATGATGATATGACTTGATAGCACACTTTGTGCATTAATGAATTGTTTATTTTTTTTTTTGCTTACTCGTTTTAGTTCAAGAATTGTTATGTTTCGTACCTATGTTATTGTTTTTTTTACTTATAAACTCCAAAAAATAAGCAATTAATGCATTTTTATATACTGAAATTACTTAATTTATAAAAAAAACTTTATTAATCGGTTAACCGATCAAAAACAAAATTAACCGATTAAACCAAAACCTCGGTTAATTAATCGTGCGATTAACCGATTAAAGCAAAAGGTCGATTAAATGAATACCATAGTACACACCATAAAAGGCGATTAGTAAAAAATTAAAAAGAAAAATGCTTAAACTACCCCTTAAGTGTACTCCATACTGTAGTAACGTGGAGTACTCCATGGAGTAGTTTAGGGACTACTTCGGTGGGTTATATGGCCCCCTCCTAGGACATCGTAATGTTAAATGGACCACCTTTTACCCATATATTTGGAGTAGTTTTGGAGTACTACTCCTTTATGGACTAGTCTCGTTATCTGCAGGGTTGGGCCCAGGGTATGTAAATATTTCGGAGTTTCACAAGGTAGTCATTAAGTCTTATGTCTTAAAAGAATTACAGGAAATATATATAGTCGGCTTAATATGCAAACCGGCTAAATCCACTTTTTATGTAAATTTAGATTTTGATTCCGTGTGGTAGAGAAATATACGCCTCATCGACCAGCATGTAATGTTTCTTCTATTTAAGTCTTGAAGTGTGTAAAACTGACTGTAATTTTAATTTTCTATCAAGCTTCAAATAGGAAAAATAAAAAGTTTTTTTCTCTCCTGTAAAATGTGCTCAAAGTGAATTAGCAGGTTTGTATATTAAGCTAACGATATGACTGTTGTAAGATACCGCTTATAATTTAGATTTCTACTATGCAGTTATGATGAATCAATGAACACAGTATTATAATTTTGTTTGAAACCAAGGCGAATTCATCCCAGGTAATCTCGGTACTACAACAAGTACAACTCGTACAAAAACCACAAGCAATTTGTTTTTGTAAAATCATTGTACAATGTCAAAACCAGAAATAAAACAAAACAGAAACAAAGATAATAAAAGAGAATAAACAAAATTTTGACATCCAACAGTGATTTTAGCTAATATCAGCAGGGCTTTTAAGACCACCTGTAATAAATTCGCCTTGTTTGAAACACAACAATATTTACTTTAAACAATTTTAAATTTTGTTTAGGATATTATGATGATATGACTTGATAGCACACTTTGTGCATTAATGAATTGTTTTTTTTTTTTTTTGCTTACTCGTTTTAGTTCAAGAATTGTTATGTTTCGTACCTATGTTATTGTTTTTTTTTACTTATAAACTCCAAAAATAAGCAATTAATGCATTTTTATATACTGAAATTACTTAATTTATAAAAAAAAACTTTATTAATCGGTTAACCGATCAAAAACAAAATTAACCGATTAAACCAAAACCTCGGTTAATTAATCGCGCGATTAACCGATTAAAGCAAAAGGTCGATTAAATGAATACCATAGTACACACCATAAAAGGCGATTAGTAAAAAATTAAAAAGAAAAATGCTTAAACTACCCCTTAAGTGTACTCCATACTGTAGTAACGTGGAGTACTCCATGGAGTAGTTTAGGGACTACTTCGGTGGGTTATATGGCCCCCTCCTAGGACATCGTAATGTTAAATGGACCACCTTTTACCCATATATTTGGAGTAGTTTTGGAGTACTCCTACTCCTTTATGGACTAGTCTCGTTATCTGCAGGGTTGGGCCCAGGGTACATTAGCACAAGGTAGACTCATTTGCTCTATAAAAATAACCGAGTGGAAGCGAGTTGTCAAAATTGGCTTCATATAAAACAAAAACTATTTAACGCACACATGTACAAATTTTGGCTCATATATACGAAATTTGACGTTTGGGTTCCAACTGGGGAACCAAAATTTGTACATGCGGACAGCTGACAAACATATGGGCCAACGAGTTTACCTTGATTGGGCCATGTTGTAGTTGTCGATTGTTTCATTTCATATCGTTTCATTTGCTTCTTTTCTTGCAAGCAATTGGAACATTTCCCTACTGACATTGAATTTTTAATGGGGTAATCATTTTCAGGTGTCACTGAAACAAGTAACCGGCCTTTTACTATACGTTAAAAACATAATACGAGAAAAAGTTAATAATCTGAATATTAAGAAATTTAATGTTATTAAAATTTTCAGCGCTTGTGTCAAGAATATTGGAAGCAGAAATACATTAAAAAAGAATACGACAAAATATCAGGTATGTGAAAGATGCAAAATAGAAGAAAAGTGACCGCACCCTGACTCAATAGCTAGACAGGACACGATAGACATTTCAAAAAATCGATTGTAGAACGAAATAAAGATCTCTGCTGTTTTAATATTTTTTTTTTTTTTTACAGGTTTATCGTTGCTATTTACAGAAATGGAAAAACGTTATTTAGAGAATCCTTTTCCGGATTATGTAAACAAACAAACCACTCCCTTGGAATATGATGATGAACATGTGAAAAATTTAATTTGTACTTATGTAGATGCTATACTAGAACATTGTCGCCCCGGTTGTGATGACGAGGACCATAGAGGTGATTTATATGTAGGAAATGCTGGTATTGCCTATATGTTTTGGAAAATGGCGAGATCGTCACAATGTCATGATTTATATCCAGGTCTAGAACATGCTCATGCCTTTATACGTAATGCCAAAGCAAATGCTGACCGATACAAGAAACGGTCCGCGGAGCGTTATTCATTTCTATGTGGAAATGCCGGTATTTATGCCGTTTCTGCAGCTATTTCCCACGATTTAAAATTGACCCAAGATCTGTCAGATGATTTAATGAATTTTAAATGCGGCATTGCGCCCAGTAAGGAATTTATGCATACTAAATATGGCTGCGATGAAGTGCTTGTGGGAAGAGCTGGTTATTTATCGGGCTGCTACTGGTTAAATGATGTTTTAACGGAGAAAAAAATCACCGATGACGATGTGTTATCTATATGCCAAATGATAATAGCTAGTGGTCGACAATATGCTAAGCAAACTAGAGCACCTTTGCCATTAATGTACCAGTATCATGGTACCGAATATTTGGGTGCTGCTCATGGCTTGTGCGCCATTCTACATATGTTGTTGGATAGTCCCTGGTTTCACACAGATCCTATTTCAGCTCCCAGTGCTGAATTACGGGACATTAAGAAATCGATCGATTTCTTTTTAATGCTTCAAGATGAGCAAGGTAATTTTCCAGTAGCTTTGGAAGATCTAAAAAGTGGTCGTGAGAAACGATTAGTACATTGGTGTCATGGGGCACCAGGAGCGGTTTATTTACTCGCTAAAGCTTATTTGATATTTAAAGAGGATAAGTATATGCTGGCTTTGAAAAAGTCAGCCGATTTAGTTTGGCATAAGGGATTTTTACGTAAGGGTCCAGGCATTTGTCATGGTGTGGCTGGAAATGGGTATGTCTTCTTGTTACTCTACCGTCTTACCCATGAGCCAGTCTACCTATATAGAGCCATTAAATACATGGAACTTTTAAGCAACTCTGAGTTTAAATTACGTGCGCGCACTCCAGATCGCCCCCATAGTCTTTACGAGGGTGTAGCCGGCACTGTTTGTTACTTAATTGATTTACTCGAGCCAGAGCAGGCCTATTTTCCATTTATGGATGTTTTTCATTGAATTGGAATATTTGGTGATTTTAATCAAAATTAAAGGCAAACCTCAAATTAAATGCCTTGTTTTTGCTGTCTCTTTAGCACTCAGAACTTTGAACCTCACTCACGCATATCAGGGAACTTACATAAGCAGTATACTATTTTTTCATTTGATATTAATATTTTTATTATTTCAATGAATTTATTATATACTAACAAACATATATTTTTGGCTCAACTTGTGTTAAGAATTTCAACTGATTGTGAGATATTGTTTTTTTTTCGTTTACACATGAATGTTTTATACATTTTCCATACCAACCAATTGGCAGTGAATGTGTCTTAAATTATTCCCTTAAACAACAAAAGAAAAATTATATCAATTATCAAACAAAAAACTACGACAGCTTACAAGATTAGTTGCGTTTTTTTAAGACTCGATTAAAAATCGATATTAATATGTATCTAAAATTTTGCATGTTTAAATCTTGCAGATAAATGCTATTTTCTGTTTTAAAATTATTTATTTTTGATTATGAAACTTATGTGAATTTTGTACTTTAATTATATACAAAAAAAATTATAAAACAATATTTTGAAAATATTTAATAAAAATTAACCTTTAAAATTTACTCCAAAACAATTATGAGTTTAATTGCAATTTTAAAAAGCGTATTCAGTAGAAGAAAAATGTAATATTAAGTTTTAAATTCCTTCTTCAACAAAACTTATTGAAAATCGAGATAAATAATGTTGAAATCATAATTGGACCAGCAAGAGGAGAGAGAGATGAAACGAGATTAAAATCAATTGCATTTAGTTTTATAAATTTGTTAAATAATGGTTGCATTATTTTTTTCCCATAGTAACCGTTTAATTACATATTTATCTCTTTGTAATAGGTAGATTCTTTTAAAATGTACTTTTTGTATATAATTTTGTATAATAGACAAAAAGTACAGCTACTTGCACTTATGTTTAAAATACATATCGTTCGTTTAATGTAGAAAAGCCCTAACTCTATTTTTTCGAACGAAATCTTCGTTCAAAATCGACGAACAGGCCTTCAGTGATTCCAATACATTTCACACATACACACTTCGTCACAAAAATTGTATTTAAAGAAATTTTACATTTTGATACATAGTGTTTCTATTGTTTTTATCTTCTTTTGAAAAGTTGCAAAGAATCCCATTTACAATTTTGTGAGATAGGGCCTTTCTACATGAGGCCAACGATACATAACTTCTGATAGACTTTTTTCGTTTTTATCAGCCATGTTTTGAAAATCGAATTCGAGTCAATTTGTAATTAAATATTCAAAATCATTCAATTTTAAAGGGTTTTAAAAATATTCCGTGATAAATGCTTCACACTTTGAGTACCACTATTACAACAACTCCTAAAATCACACAAAATTCTAATCTTTTTAAAAAAAGCTAAACTTAAAACTTCAATTCCTTTAATCATGTTAACCTGGTGTTTTATCTGCACAGTCGTTTACGACAACGACAACCACAATAAGGCTGGATGTCTCTAGGTGATACTTAGAAATCAAAACTGCTCCCACTCCTAGAAGACCAATTTTTTATAAATTATTTTTTATTTAGTTTTAAACTTTGTGGCAAAAAATTTATTTATTAGTATTAAAAATTTTTTTGTATATATATGAGCAAGTAGTCCAAATAAATGTATTACATCATAGCCGCCATTAGAAGATTTACAGCTTGTTCAATACTACCGTTTGCTAAATTGAGAAAATTTAAATTTTCTTCGTTATTCAAGAATCCCATTTGCAACATAGTTCTCAATTGTTCGGCATAAGGATGTGAGCGATAAACCATTGGTATATCACCCTCATCTGCGAGTGAAGTGTTGGCCGATTGTTCAGTTGTGTCCATAGCTAACGGATCTTGTGGTAGATTTGTTGTTGCGCTGCTGCTGCTACGTTGTCCTAATGAATCTAAGGCTCTTAATAGTTCATTACGGAAAACATCGGTAGATATTCTTTCGCCGCTAGCCGAAGTGGACAGAGGCGTTGAACTAGTTTCGGAGGTTGCAGAAGCAGCGGCCGACGTCTCTGAGTTCCTTTGTGCAATGTTGGATAAAGAATTTGCAGATCCGTAGCCAATTTGTGCTAATGCAGCTTGTAATTGATTACGACTAATCATGCGTATGCGAGCAGTTTCTGATTGACTACGACCAGAATCTTCATCACGGCTATTATTGCGCTCGTTGCTTCCCACGGAATTTTCTTCTTCTGACGAGTTAGTTGAATCAGTTGCCGGTTCAGAAAATTTGGACGCTGAAATATTTCTGGCTAATTCTTTGCGTACTGTGCTTACTATAAAAGAAGCTGCATCGATTATAATTGGGTAGTGTTCAGCAACTTTTTTAATTACTTCCGGTTGATGTAAAGTGTTAAACAATACCGAATCTCTTATAAGAGCTAAGGCAGCAGGGTTTCTACGAAATTCTGGATACTCAGCAAGTATTTTCTGCAATATATTAACACGGCAACTTACATTGATTTGTATGTTGCCAATATTATAGAATAAAACTTGGGCAGTATCTTCCGCGTCCGGATCTTTGACTTTCTCTGATGGCTCATGTGGTACGTATTTCTTGGTTTTTTGAAAACAATGTATAACGGCATCTGGTTTAAGGGCTTCGTCTAGCTTCTTTTCGTCCTGTAGAGCTACACCATTATAAATGACTTCCAATTTATCAACATCAAATTCACATTTTTCAGCAATTTTTTCTTTTAGTTCCAATACACTTCTACCAAAATCTATTTCTTCAAATGTAAGGAATTCCTCTGGCTTGTTAGGTAAATGTAGTCCCGCATAAATAGAATACATTTTATTGTTATTTATTAATTGATATACAAAAGTTTTAAAAATAAATTCTTTTCTTTGTTGCGACCTTTTTTAAAAATGCATTTGCAAATTTTGTTTTTCATCGCAAACACAGTTGCAAAAAGAGTAGTAAAATGTTGTGTTGTAAATTTTTAATAACAATGCGGTACAAAATGGAAAAAGACCAATTCCATTTAACAACTAATAAGGAGGCCCCATAGCCTATCTGAATATTGTTTACGAACCAATATGTCATAATTGATTTAAGATTTGGCTTGTTTACAAAAACAAAATGTATTTTTGCTAGAAATACACATAAATTTTAACAATTAATAAGGAGGTGAAGGGTATAATAAATACTAAACCGATTTGGTAAATATTACATATTCCGTAATGTTACATTTTTTTTTTTTTATTTTTGTATTAAAAATTAAAATATGCAATTATGTTAAATTATATACCTTGGGTGCGAGAGAGAAAATAGAAGAAAAAATTGTAGCACTCATTGTGAATTGGGCTTAATGTAAGCCCCCTTTCAAACTCGGCAAGTTACTTGCGCAAGTTACTTGCCGACAACAACAAAGTCTGTAAGGAAAAAACAAATTTAAAAAAAATTTGTACAGACTTTGTTGTTGTCGGCAAGTAACTTGCGCAAGTAACTTGTCGAGTGTGAAAGTGGGCTAAGATTTTGGCTTTAAATCAATTTTGTAACCAGTAATGCCAACTCTTTAGACAGGAAACGCGCTAAGAAATTTAAAAAACGCGCAAAAAGATTTAATGGAAAAATACGGATTTCGACATTAAAATGGATTTTTTTTTGGCAGAAGCGCAAAAAGCGCTAAGAAATATTCTTTAAAGTAAAACACCAAAAAATTTCAACTAAAGATTGAGAAACAACTGTAACTTAAGGAAACCTTTACATCCTTTTATAATTTGTATATTTCGTCAGAATTAATAGTTAAGCATAACACGTAAGGCATTTCGTAGGCTGAACAGCAACCTTTACCTTGTTTGAGACTATCAATCATATTCATAAATCACGGGGATTTCAACTCACGAACCATTTTGAAATCACAGGAGTGATATTTTGGTGTTCTGAAAACCACCAGATTTTGGATTTTTAGTTGTGATTTTATTTGTTCTAAATCACGAGCTTACAACTGTGCCCTTTTAATTATGTAGTAGCTGCCACATTAATTAAGTATTTTTTGATGCCATTTCCACGTGTTGCTTACCTCTGTATATTTAAAGTTAACTTCAGAATTATTAAGAACTTTTAATTTTTTTATATTTAAGAAATTTTTATTTTTAATGATTAATTTAATTTAAAATTGTGTTGCTCTGGCAACCGCAGACATCTTTTCGATGAACAATATCAGATTTGGAGAACACAAAATGTGTTTTTTCTCTGCCCCGACGGCTTTTCTGAAAAAGCATAGAAAAAAAAATCAACGTCTGAATTACGCGTATGTTTAAAATTATTATTTTCATACCACCAGTTCTATTTATATACTTGATACACTATTACCCTTTATTTTAGTTTTGTTCAAATATTATTTTGAGAATTTTGGTTTATTTGGCTTAATTAAAAAGGGCCAGTAAGTCTTTAGTTTATGTTTCTGTTCTGTTCCGTGCCGTTCTGTTACGAAATTGTAATAGTTACTTTTTCTGTCGTAACTTATCAGCCATTTATGACAAATTTATTAGTTTTGTACCGTCCATCGTTTATTTCAATTACTTTAATACACATGAATTTGAAGAAATTAAATTTTATGAATTCTTAACATCAAAAAACAGTTTATTTCAATACAAATATGTATTTTTTATTATTTATTTTGCTGTCACTTACAATTACTTAACAAGTTTTTGATTTTAACAAACTGAACCGCAACAGAACAGAAAAACTAATCAATTTCATAGGGTTTTTAATAACAAAAACAAATCAGCTGATTCGTAACAGAACAGAAAGAAAAGACTAATTCTGCCTTAAGTCTCTGAAACGTTGAAATATAAATTTGTTAAAACACTTTTAATGGCGATTTCTTTTCTGAGAAAAATATGTTACAGTACATACATGTAACATTTTCTAATGTTACCTAAAATCACTCGAAGTGTTACATGTAGTGCAATTTCAATAGAACACAATTAGTGCTTTTATTTACAACTATTACACTTTCATCATTAATGTACTTAATAAGCTATTTAAGCAGTTTCTGCATGCTATTACGGGTTGGAAACAAATATTAACATCACTAATGGCTTATAAAAATTAAAACGATTATAATATAAATAGACTTTTTTTGATTTTAATTTGTAAATATTTTTATATTTTGTTTTAAAATCAATGTTTAACAAAATTATGAGCGGTATGAATTATGACGAACAAAATAAAACATTTGTTGTACAAACAAAGTAGTAAGCACCAAAGTTTTAGAACAGGGCAGTTGAACACCTTAAGTTAAAGTAAGGGTAAAACATGCAACATGTTTTGCATGTTTTTCATCAACATAATCACAAAAGAACTTGAAAATTTTTCCCACAGTTGTATTTTTTGTACAAACGAACACAAAAATGTAGAACATGTAACATTAATGCAACATTTTTCTCAGAAAAGAAATCGCCATAATTGTTAAACATTTTCAATGTCAAAATATTCATTTATTCAAATCACTTATACTTTAATCATTAAGCATTAAGCTTAAGAGCATAAAAAATCACATAAATTGCTTGGCCAACACACACACTTTGTTTCCGATTTGTGCTCGGCAATAAACAACACAAACATATTTTTTACAAACATTAATTTTTAATTTTTGTTTGGTTATTGGAGATATAAAAGAAACGCAATGAAATTGGAGTAAAGAGTGGTTTAATCATCCAGCTGTTTTGGGGCAAACAATGCTGCTTTAAAAAAAGACTACAACTGAAAATGATTTTAATGTAATTTTCAAGGTCTTCACTCTGCAAAGTTTTCGCTGTAATAATAACATTTAGCACTAAATACTACAAAAATTTTGACAAATATCCAACATATCTGCCAAATATAAACAATTTTTAATATTTCTACAAACACGCTTAAAATATTCGTCCAAAAAGCAAATACAAAATATTTTACAAATGCGAAATTTTGACATGTTAGCCAAGCAGTTTGTATGGTTTATTTGTCCCTTTACAGAAACAAAAATCTAATCAGTACCCATGTTCTGTAACAGATCAGGGGCACATGAAACAAAAAATAATTCTAAAATTTTGGACACAAATTTCTAACATGGCTGCCTTTATATAAAACTTAACGAAATACTTAAACAAAGTTTAATATATTTTTTGGATTATTACATATTAAGAAAAATAATTTTTAATTACTAAATAGAAACTGGTAATTATTTCCTTCCGAAGGTTACTTTATATTATATTCAACATTTTTTATTTTTCGAATTTATTCAATGAGCTAAATTTCAGTTATGTATCTTATAAAGCTTTTTGTAATAGTCATATTCCTTCAATTTTTCAGAAATGACTTTATAAAATACATAACTGAAATTAAGCTCATAGAATATATTCGAAAAATAAAAAATGTTGAATTTTTAATTACTCTAACAAATTTTTATAGATATTCCATTTTTACTTATTTTCAAAGTTGTCAACACTGTTTGATAGCATGTCTGTTTTTATACAAATTTCATAACTGAAAATTTTGACATTATCTAGCATTTGTCAAACTCTTTTCGTTTTGTACACACGCATCTTGCACAAAAATAAAACAGAACGGTGGTGGAAAAATCTATAAGAAATTTCGGTATATTTGCTATAAGATTTTTTGATTGAAATTGTAATATGCAGTTAAAAATATATCTTGATTATAATCAAATATATATATTTTATAAAAATATTGTGTAATCTTAAAGAAATACGATAAAACTTACGTGTGTTTTCCTCTCCAGCCTCGTTTAAGCGCAAATGTGTCATAGTGTTTGTGTGTGTGTCAAGTGATTGGATTTAATGCTAAAGAAGAAAATTGTACATAAAAAAATTTTCCGCTTTTCCAGCCCAGAGAAAAAAGCAAATTACTTTAAAAAGAAAGTAATTTTAGCTGTACATATAGTGAACGAAACAAGAAATCAGAAAAAGCTAAGCAAATAAAAATTTATGCAGCTTATGCCTTTTTGTTTATAAAAAGATTGGTGGAGAAGTGCAGATAAAGGAGAAATAGAAAGAAAACAAATTGAACGATAACTCACATATATCTTGCATTAATAACAACAACTACACGAAAGAAAAACATAGGGGTAAGTAAGTCTTAAAAAGCTTAAATTGTTTGCTATTTTAAAAACAAACTTGTGTATTCATCTTATTCTATTACCTTAATTTGATCATCGATTAATTTTTTTGGCCGAATTATTTCCTTGGTTTATAACAGAGATGTCCAAAGAATTGTATTTGTTGTTAGTGTTATTCTGAACGTTGCACACTGTGTTTTATGCAATACAAAAAGGGAAAACAAAGCTTTAATAACCAGTTAAAGTTATGTTTCTAATTTCCAGTGTTTTTTTCATATAAATGTTTTTCATATAAATTTTCTATGCGAAAGATAACGTGCGAAATCGTCGAACTGGCTCTAAATGTAACCAGTCAATCTTAAGGATCATTTACACCATTTCCTTTATCGGTTTATTATAAGTTTTGGTCAATAAACTTTTGGGAGCTTTAAAGCAGTACCTGTTTCTATTATTTCCAATTGGATTGATTGCATACCTATCGTTTTAAAGTGTTTTGTGTCTTATAAAATGACAATATGCAAATAATTTAATAGAAAACCTTTTCATATTTTATTTGACGATTGTTATATTCACGCCTATCGTGAATAAAAAGTGAAAAGGTTTTTTCCTTGAAATATTGCATTTCCCAATAAAATTTTTAGGTGAAATGCAACAAATTTTGGGGGAAATTTTATCGACGAAGAGGTGATTACTTTTTGGTTTCCAAATATCTTAGAAATTTAAAGTAAGTAGACATTTACAAATACTACTAAAAAGCACTTTTTGTACGATCGCAGCAAAAAGGAAAGGTTAAAAGCAAAGAAGTTTGGTTTGTACAGATAAAAACGGGCAGCGCAATAATACTTTACTAAGCGCAGCCGTTTTTTAACGCACGTCAGAGTTTTTAAACGTTTCGCACTGCAGTAAATGAAATGATGTGAAATAAAACATGAGATGTTTAAAAAATTTACCATTTTAATTACAAACAAATCTCCAATTAAACGGAATAAACTAAACGATTTAGATTATATTAAAGCTTATAAGATTCTCTATATAATAAAGAGTATTTTTTTAGAGTGTCACAACTTTGAGTTGGCTTCACTGCTTTATTTGATCACCCATTTCAAAATAATCAATATAATTGTTCTATTCCTCAAACTTATCGTGCACTTCTTCTATTTATGGCGTACATAATCGTCTTTCAGAGCGAATCATTCAAAGAACAATAAATCGTGTTCGGACCACATTTACTGTTACTGATAATGTGCATTCCTTGCGAAAAGTTGTTGTTAAACATTAATTGCATAATGCTATGTTCATACGACGATATAAACCACTGGTTTCGCTCTCTGAAACTAGTTTGCCAAACATGCTGTTCATACGATTCGTTCTTGTTTCATTTTGACATTGTTTTTTGTGTTGTTAGTGTGATTCTTTTTAAAATAGATAAAAAAATAAACAAAACTTAAAAATATATTATTTAATACTTTTATTAATATTATTATGTTATTATTATCCCTTTGTTTTATTAAACATCAATTTTTATTTTGTTGTTTTCTTTGTTTTGATTTTTTTGAGAGCTAGTTCAGATAAACTAACGATAACTGTTATCAAAATTGGAGATGATAGTACATTTAACCTGTTTCAAAATGAAACGACCTGTTTCGATCTCAACATTTTGTATTGGGAAACAAGTATGTAGTTTCAATCATGTTAGGGGCGCGAAACAGGAATAAGAGAGCGAAACACAAATATTGCTGTCCGTGCGAACATGGTATAACATTTTCTTTCCAATAAAGTTATAAATTTTGTATGATAAACAAAAACTATTTTTGTCAATTTGGTTTTGTTTTGTTTTTGTTTTCATTTAAATGTTCACTTTTTCGACGCGTTTTTTGGAATTTTGTCCACAAATCCTAATCATTTTTTTTCGCCCACGTTGACTCCTTTTCCAGAAATCTGGATTCATCCCCTAGAGAATTCAAAAGAGTAAATTGGCCATAAGTCGGTCCAACTCGCTCTGCTAAAAATTCTGGGGATGGAAAACGACGGAGAAAAGTATTGTCCACAAATCCTAATCATTTGTTTTCGCCCACGTTGATTCCTTTTCTAGAAATCTGGACTTATCCATTATTACAGCATTAACATTAGGTCTGTTAAGTGGTTAACATTGTTCTGTAAACATAACAGAATGTGTCTAGGGTTATAAATTTTAAAATTTAACTTCACACACATCAATTTTTTTCATTCTCCGCAGTAGATTGCTTTCATTAAAAGCGGAGTGGCAAGTTTGCCAAGCGATGTTTTAGGGTTCTCATTTACGCTCTCCTGAACTCGTTAGATATTATCTAAGCTTGGTGCTTCAATCGGTCTTCTTCTCAGAGGTAAACCACAAACAGATTTCAATGGCTAAAAACGAGCAATTAGATAGCGTACTAGATTTCTGATGGTGCATTTTTGAATAGCGAAATAAATCTCAACAATTTTCGCTCATTCATCAATCGTATACATGACTACTGTATCTCCCAAACGTTGTTTTTAATACTGAAAAATAACAAATAAAAAAATTACAAAATAAAAAAATTATATTAAAACTACAATGTTCAGTGACTTATGGCCCACCCTGAATTATTATTATTCAGCAAATTCCATCAGTTATATAGGCTGTGTACGTATAATCTCAATCACCATTATAGTGGTTGCGAATTCAAAATACGCCTGCGACTGTTTGGTAATAGGTTAAAGGAAATAAGTTCACGTTCTCTTTAATCTGTTACCAACCATTCGCAGGCGTATTTTAAATTCGAATAACACGGTAAGGGTGAATGTCTGGCTGAATGTCTGTCTGTTGCTATGGGTCAGATTTTGTTGAACGACTTCCTTGTTTCGTTAAGAATACAACGTCCGCATGTTATCTTTAATCTTCCTCGTCTCCCTAAACCATGTTAGTTCAACTTTAGTATTTCGTGGAAAGTTTCTTCCTATGGTTTTCTTAGTAATTGTCCTTATTTGAGTATTTACGTTGTCTCGTCGGCGGTTTGACGATGTTGTTTGTTTGTGTCTACTCTAGGCCACCAAGTCTTAATTTTGCTTCGTAAACATCTGTTGGTAAAAACTTACGCCTGTATTTATAAAAAAACTTTAAATATAATAAAGGTTTACAAAACAAATTTTGTATGAAAATTCTCCTTAATAAACGTTTTTTAAATTTAATAATCGTTTATAAATACGGGGGTTAAACTTCATGTTTAAAAGTTTCGTTTACTAAAATCGACAACCGATTTAGCCATTTAATGGCTAGACTTAGCAATTTTGCATCTCTTTTAGCCATAAAAAAAATCAATTTGGCCGTTTTTGTTTAGCCAAATTTGGTTTAAGTTGTGTTGTAATGTTAATTTTTCCTTAATTAGTGAACACAAATGACTTTAACAAATAAAAAATTTTATCGATAATTTGAGCTTTTAACTATTCAAAGCTTTTTTTTTATCTTAGTTTATTGTTACTAAAAATGTATTAAAACAAACAACAATCTCTTATATTATTATTTTATTAATATCCAAGCGTTTTTTGTAATAAAATCTTGTTAAGCCATTTTAGCCACTTTTTAGTAATTATTTAGGCATTTTTTACTAAAAACTTAGCCATTTTTAGGGTAGACATCACTGGTCCATGTAAACTATGTGTGCTGAATCGCAATTTACACTATGTACATATGTACTTACCTTGTCATCTTAAAACATATCGAGGGTTATTTTTCAAATAGTGCAATCTGCAGTTTTTCAAAAAAGTGTTTTTTAAAAGAAACAAGTTCACTAACTGAAGGTTCATCTGTCACTTAAATTTGAAAAAAAAAATTTTCCCAAAACGTTTTTTTTATACATATTGTATTGTGCTATCTAACACACACGTTTTTTTTCTTTGTAAAAAGTGCTATCTACATAAAAAATATTACTTCATATAATAAAATGATAAAAATTGTTATTACAAAGTAGACATATTATACATCAAAGGGTTGGGAATTGTGTCTAGATTTCATAAACTAATATAATTTTAAAATTCGTTGTAGAAATTTTGCAAAAAATCTGCAAAAACTTTATTTACGAGTTTTTGTAAACAATATAAATTTTAATTTATGCAAAAAAATCTTTGCTAGCAAATATTATTTATTGAAATTTAACAAGTAAATACATTTTTTAATGCTTAATACAAACCAGCTCAAAATTTTATTAAACATACAAAACGAATCCCACAATTCCCAAAAAACAGCTAAAATTTCCAAAAGATTTGTGTTTTTTGGAAATATAATGGCTACCAAGCTATATTTCCAAAATACTAGACTAATTAAAAACTAAGAAGCGCATTTATTTATTTATTTTTTATTTTTTATTTATTTTTATTAAATATCAATACAAAGAAGCCTTCGTGGCCAAGAACATGTATTGTTAGTAAAATATCTATGTATATATGTACACATTAGTAAATATTTAACAGAATATACTAAATATATAAAAAAATCGAAATAAAAGATAAAAGGTAAAAGATAAAAGATAAAAGGTAAAAGATAAAAGATAAAAGGCTCCCCAGCCATATAAATATTGTATAAAGAATTTAAAAAAATAAAGTCTCTACAGCCAAGTCATAACAATGAAAATAGATAATAGATCTGAATTGTAATGCAATTAAATATTTAAATTTGAACTCTGTTAAAATACTCAAGGAGTTTCCTTTTATATGTAAGGTAAGAATACGAAAACAATTTTAAATCATTGGGAAGTATGCTCCAAGTTCTGTGAACTCTAATTAGAAAAGAACGATGAAAAACAGAAAGATGTCCCAGTGGAACATCAATCTGAACGTTACGTGTTGAATTAATGAAAGAAAACATATTTAACAGTAAGTCTGGGATCACACTATGAAAGTTTTCTTTCAGAAAGTCTGAGTTTATAGGTGAGAGAGGAGAGAAAAAAGCATGATCTCTTCCCCTCTCATCTATAAACTCAGACTTTCTGAAAGAAAACTTTCATATTGTGAACCCAGACTTATGTAGGTTGCCTATGAATCATTACTTTGTAAAAATAGAGCAAAATACGTAGACTCAGGTAATCATGAAATTCACATCTTAAAAATATAGGAACAAGCGACGAAACGCGATCATGCTCTTGTATATTAACACCAAAAACATAACGCACAATTTTCCTGACAATTCCCTCCATAATGTGCAGATTATAAGACCAGGTACCAGAAAAAAACTCAATGCCGTAGTAAACACGTGACATAATTAGAGAATAGGCAAGTCGAATTCTGATAAACTTTGGTGTATAAGCTTTCAAACGGTAAAGTCTTCTCAAGACTAGACAACATGCGTTAGCAATAGAAGTAACATGATCCGAAAACGTTAATTTAGAGTCCATAATAATACCAAGGCATTTTAGAGAATCTGAAAAACCAATTTCACTGCCACCAATGAATAGTCTGGGGTATGACAAATTTCTATCAGAAGAATAAAATAGCATAGCCTTCGTTTTAGTAGAATTTATCATAAGCGAATTCATTTGCATCCACATGGATAAAGAACTGAGATGATTATTTAAAGAATTTTCAAGATTGACAGAAGTTATTTTCCATAATTGGAATGCAATCATTTCAATACATAAGAAACCAGATAGGCCCAAGAACCGAAGCTTGGGGTACACCTGAGGTAACAAGATCCATACTAGAGCACGACTCATTTAAGAAAACATATTGATAACGATTTATGAGATAAGAATATACTAATTTGCACGCTGATTTAGAAAAATTGAAGTTCTCATAAAGCTTTATTATAAGAATGTTATGATTAATGCGATCAAAAGCTTTAGTAAGATCTAAAGAAACCAATATACAATTTAGATGACTATCCAATTTTCTCCTAACGGATTCCGTTAAGGAGAGTAGTAAAGAAGTAGTGTTTAGATTCTTTTGAAAAGCATATTGATTTGGATTAATTAACAAATATTGCTCACAATGGGATAAAATCTGCACCTTAATTAAGTTTTCCATAATTTTTGACATCGCCGATAAAATAGTATTAGGCCATTTCACTAAAAAATCATTTTAGTATCGAGCTAAAATTAAGAATTAAGGATCGTTTTTAATTTTTTTTATACCCGAGATGTCCTAATTTCGGAACCTAAACTCGACTACAACTTTTAAAGTGTCACCTCAAACTGCATTCCAATCTGGCCAACCGTTTATAAAATATAGAATTATTTCAATTTTTTTCCAAATTTCCCACACTGTGCAGCGATCATATAAACAGAAGCGAAACCCCTACAATCTGGCCCACGTTCTTTTCAACTAAGCAAACAGATGCATATCATTATTTTTATGATAATTTAAAATATGTGGATAAAGTGCAATTATTTATTGCTTTTCAATAACGTAAGTGTAAATTTTTAACTGATTTTCGAGTTCTGTTAACATGATTACGCGTTTCTTTAAATTTTACTAATTATTAAAATAAAAATTCGTGTAACTAAAACTAAAGTCTCAAATAGTTTTCATTACAGCTCATTTTCATTTTTGTTTAAATAGTGCTATCTGCTTATTTCAATGTTCAAATTGATAAAATTTTAATTTGTAAATAGTGCTATCAGACATATAAGCGAGAATATCTGGAATTAAGAAAAAAAATTAACATTGGTATGCACTATTTGAAAAATAACCCTCGATATATTGTTATTTAGAAAAAATTCGGTCCAAAAATATCATGTTTTTGAACATAGCTCCTATACAACTACTCCTCCCGGTAATATCTTTTAATGGCATCATTTTCTTATTTATGTTGGTATGGACATACAAATTGGCGACATCAACTTTAAGGATAGCTGCTATGTCATGTAATATTTTGCTGGTATGTATAGAATTGTCTATAAGTCTCATATAAACCCCCGCCCTTAAATAAATTAAAGTCGAAAAACTCTTATACATATGTATGTATGTGTATATCTTTGGCTATAAGGAAAAAGTGCTTAAGGTTATTTTTTTAATTTTGTATGAGAGTAATTTTAAACTTTTGAAATTTTTGAAAATGTATACTTATTTTAATATTATAATAACTTCTCATTAGTAACAGTTTTTTAAAGTTCTTATTCCTAAATACTCCTAACGTCACACATTAGAAGTAAACTTAATTTTGTACATCGAATGTCATTTCAATATAACTTCCTGAAAATTGTACAAAATAATTAAAACTTTGCCCAAAGGTGTTATTAACTCAAATTTAGCTTAAGTACACTTAAACATATTTCCTCTTTGAAACAGATATAAATGTAGATGTTTAAAACTACATATACATATAAGTATGTATGTTCAACACAAAGAAGATCTTAAGCTCATAAAATTTTTAATAATTATGTTCTGGCGGGTCCATGATCAGCGTTACCGTTGTGATACTAAAGTATCAATTTGACCCTTTTTCGACGGTGTTGATACCTTTTATGACCCTTCTTTTAAATTATACTTTGGTATCATTATCACCTATTTTGTGACACTTTTTGACCCTTTTTTGGAAATATCTCTCACATTTTGTTTTTTGTCCGCAGGAACAGAAGTGCTAAACAAATGTTTTCGAAATAAACATTGCTTGATATGGAACAGACTCAAAGTATAAACTTACAATTCCATGCTTTCTTCTCCTTGATTTTTGATAGTAAATTACAATTTCCCTAAAAGCAAACATAACTCATATACATAATTGTTATTTTTTACGATGGTTTCTTTTCAAAACAAAAATTTGACATTTTATTAAAAAAATGCAATTTGGTGTTTTGCTCTCTTAAAGAGTAGCCTGTTTTATTCAAAAAAATTCGCCCTTAATAATAACAAAAGGTATTGAACTTTTCGCCCCCTTTTGAATCGACAGTGTTGAGAGTTCCCTAACAGGAATGAAAACAAGAGGTAAAAATTGCTAAATAAGCGGAAATTCCCAAATATTTGGTAACAGCGGTATGATAGCAAAGTCTAATATTTATTTAAAATCGTAAAAGCTTAAAAAAAATCTGACACTTACAGGAAAAAATCGCTTTAATCGAGAAAATGGTTACAATTCGCGAACGATTGCAAAATTTAAAACAAACACTAAAATTTATTTGACATCGCTAAATCGGAAAATTACATAAAAAGTATTAAAAAATTAGCTATAATGATAAAGAATAAACTTTTTGTCAGGTGTTAAAAACAGGACAGAGTATTCCATAAAAAATTAAGTTTTTTGAGCTCTTCCTACCTGATATATTATTTTTTGTTTGCTTATAAAAAAACTTGGTCTTATTATGTTCATTTAAATGGGAAATACTGCTTATAAAAAACTTGACCCTTTTTTTTATTGAAATACCCTTTTTTGACCCCTTTTTCTGGAAAATCCCCTTTTTGTGACCCTTTTCGATAATTTCCAACGGTAACCCTGTCCATGATTGCCCATGGGCTTACGAAATTTTGTCTCTTAAAACTGTGGTGTAAGGCATCATCATTGTGTTACCGTTGAATAGTGTATTTAGTAACTAGTTAAAGTCTATAGTGATTTCTTACTGTAAAACAAGTGCGGGTGCTATATTCGGATATGGGTAATTCCAAAGTGTTGAACGTGACAGTCGTACGCATCAAAAATGCAATAACATTTTAAACAAAAAATATTTTTACGTTTTCTTAACCCTTAAATTATAGCACTAAGAAAGCACTGTTATCTATGCTAAAGTTTATGGACGGCGCGATTCTAAGTCAAAGATAATGACAAAAGAAGTAGCGGTTCGAACGTGAAAAAACAGAAGTTGATTCCAAAATCTTCTGTATTTTCTTTTTTTTAAGCCAAAATCTAGGTCGATACGTGACATTTCGAACGTGAAATTTTGTCCGTAATAATTCAACTGAATAATGATTAAAATAAAATAAAAATTTACCGTTTATCCGAATAACATATTTCTCTTTGAAATCTTCCTTATATTACAGACCATGTAAGAAAATTTTTTTGGAATAATTTATATCAAATATCACCTCTTTTAAGAAAGATAAATATTAAAGAAAACATACAATAAAACATTCTCACAAATAAGAAATTACGTTTGCACAACTTTGCAGTCTGATTGTTCATCTAAGTGAACAAACTTATGAGTAAATGTATAAAATTAGTAAAATCTAAATATTTCTCTATAACAATATCGTAAAATAATCAGCTTTTAATAACTTTTAAATTTTCGGTCACGGTGGACCTTTTGACGGAAATGCCTATATGCCGAATAGTATATACTCTTCACCATGGAGCAATAAGAACAGAAATTTATATAAATACCGTTCTTTTGACATTAACAAATCTATTATGTGCCACGCCTAATTCTCCATTACCGCCCACATTGGTAGAATTTGGAAACTTTTGCTCTTTCCGTTCTCCAGATATACAGAAAAACAGACAGACAGGCGGACATCGTTAAATCAACTTTGCTTTACATGTATGTATTTGTTATGTGTAATAACGCAAAAGATATACATATATATAAAAAAAAAAAAATTAAAAAAATTTAAACATTTGGGCGATTCTATTCTGACGGGTGCAACATTTAGACGCTTTAAACGTCTTTTACTAATAGAAAGAAACACATTTGCAATAAGTTATTTTTTAGAAGGGGTAACATTTTTTTATATACTAAGGGAAATCACGATGGGTAGTGCAAAGTGTGCAAACGATGCAAATGCTTGCAAAAATACACACATTTGCACAACACAACAACAAAATGTACGTATTTGCAATTTGCTCTTTTTACTTAGTTTGCACTAAAAAACCATGAGCAAAGTTATTAGTGCATATTTGTTCAGTTGCAAACAAATGTAAGCAATAACATTTGACATATTAAATGCCATGTTGATTTTAAGAAAACTTATAACTTGAACATTTTCGCAGATTGTAAAATAAAATAGAGAATTCAATTTAAATTAATTGAAAAGAAAGCATTTATTTTAATTTGCTTGTGTATAATTGTTAACAAATGCAGATTTTTTAACAGTGCTGCCAGAAGTTTTTAGTGTTGCCAGAATACATTTTTAGAAAAATAGCATATTTGCACAAAAATAAAAGTGGTATGCTCTCGATCAATCATAATATGCACTGCAAATTTACACATTGCAAATTTGCACAATGACCATCGTGATTACCCTTACTATTGTTATCTATTTACAAGAATTTATCAAATAGCCACGACAGAGATTTAGAGTGCATGACGGGTACAACCAAATTGGCCAACTTTCATAAGATCATACCACAAAAACACAAAACTTTCTTAATTTTTAAACTTTTATTGTATTATTCTTTTTTATTGTGAACGATGAGATATCAGACAATGATTATCAAACCAAACATCGTAGAGAAATATAATCCAATAATAAGAAATTTGCTCTTTAAGCCATGACGGGTGCAACATGCAATGAATTTTCTGTTTCCGTCAAATCTATGAATCTTAATGCTTCGAAGTGCACAACAAATTTATATTTAAGCTTACGTCTAAAAAAATTATATTATTATCAAATGTAGATATTTTACTTTAAATTTGCATCAAAAAAGTATCAAATAGTGTGATTTGAAAATTGATGTTAAATGTCGCCTAGAATAGAATTGCCCATTTGTAACTTTCGGTGCTGGGTAGAGAATAACAATATGGAATTTTATGAAAAAAAATAAAAAATATTTATCTCAGCTATTTATGGACCGATTTTTCAAACTTTAACGGAGTATATGTGACATAAATGTATAACAATCTAGTCCCCATAATTTCTGGGATCTTCGAAAAACCCATTTCAACAGGCACACGGACAGACGGACATCGTTAAATTAACTTCGCTACTCATAAGACCCAAGAATATATCGCTCATTCGCTGCAAGGCCGGCATAACTCAAAAAAATCCATTTCGAGATAAACGCATTTAAAGTTTTTGATTTGCTCTAACTACTTCAAACTGGGAAAGTATAAAATATATAAAGATGAATTTAATACACAATATAAAGAAAAACAAAGCGAACAATTCTGCAACTCTAACTCCAAAATTTAATTTTTTGCGTTATGCCGGTCTTGCAGCAAATGAGCGATATATACTTTAAAGGTCCTTAGATCAATATTGTAGAAATTACAAACGGAATGACAAACTTATACATATGTATGTATATACCTTTTAACCTTCGGTGAAGGGTGTACAAAATGATAATTTTTTACTATAAATAAATAGTTTAAATATTTGAAATTTGTATTAAATGTTATTGTATTTATAAAACAAACTAAAATTTATCAAATTGTGGCTAGTTAAATATTTTTTTTCAATATTTTCTTTACCAAACCGCATGCCTTTTATGTACATATCGCACTTGATCAACAAGAGGGTATTAACTCAAAATTTTAATTTTTTTTTACTTTTTGGAAGAAATCGACATTTAATATTCATATCTACACTCACAATATTCTGTACGTAAAATTAACTGAAATTGTAATTTAAAATGAATGAAAATTCAATTAAAAACCGGTCTACTTATTTTTCATTTATTTTTAACAAAAAGTTCATTTAATTTTTACTGTCAAAAATTCAACACCATATTCCGTAAAATCAAATAAATATTCAGTTATTTTGTAAAATTTTACTGTCAAAAATTCAACACCATGTTCAGTAAAAACAATTAAATATTCAGTTATTTTTTAAAATTTTACTGTCAAAAAATTGACCCCATATTCAGTAAAAACAATTAAATATTCAGTTATTTTATTAAATTCAGTAATTTTCGTTTACTCCACAAAAGAGCCGAATTTCTAAAAAATACCAGACAGACACCTGTCCGCTTGTTTTTCTTATAAGCGAGAGAGGGAGAATATTATTATTTACTTACCCTGTTACACACGTTGGTTTTACTTTTGTTGTACTGACCACGTTGTTTACAGAAGAACTCTCAATTATAAGCACAAAGTATACAGAGATGAAAAAAGTGACGTATGAAAAATGCCTAAATCATTTGCGAGGGCAGCTTTCGAAGAAAGAGAAAGAAAACGTTTTTTGTTAGTGAAGTGACAATGCGTAAAAACAGGCCGCTACTATCTACACAAATTGCATAATCAAAACAAAAAACGCAAAAAGGGTAGCTTTCGAAGAAAAACACAGAAAAAAACACAATATTTTCTGTCTCGTGACGCCTCTGTATTCTCTGTGATTATAAGACACCAGCAGCATAGGGTTGCCATTTTTGAAATTAGAAAAATCAGTACATCGTAAGAAAAATACCAGTACATTCGAAAAAAAACCAGTACACAAATTTTGACCCAAAAATTTATTGAATTCATTAGTTTTAGAAAATTATACATTAAAAATTATTAATTTTTCTATTTTTTAAGGCAAGAACTTAACAAAATACATATAATAAAAACATCATGTCAAATTATTAAAAATAGATAGAAGTAATGTCATTGATCGTCACATTTGTTGTAAATGCACAAAAAATTCTAAATTGATACAAATTATTGTCAATATAATGAGGGTATTCACGAGGTCTCTTATCGTGCCATATTGTTATAGGTTATAATTTTAAATCCACTTAAAATTTTTGTTTTTGAATTTTGAAAAGCACTAATGACACTTCTATTTATTTGAATACAAAATATATGGTAAGTTAAGAGTAAACAAAAATAAAACGTAAAACTGAATTTTAACTGGGTGATTCATAACAAATCAAAAGTAATGAGGGAAGAATACCAGTTTTAAACAAGTAAAATTATTTGGAGGCAAATTTAAAAAAAACCAGTACATTTGCGTACTGATTTGGGTGTTATGCATAAACCAGTGCATTGAATAAAAACCAGTACGTGTACTGGTAAAATCAGTACGAATGGCAACCCTACAGCAGCATGACCGATATAGCTTCGCAATTATTTTACTTTTAAAATTTTATGTATTTAACTAAATTATATTAACAAATAGAAAATGGGAATTTCTTACACAAAACAAGCAATAAATTTTTTATAGATAAGTAAAAATTAATTTTTGGTAGTTAAACTAGTTTTTACTGAATATGGTGTTGAATTTTTGACAGTAAAATTTTATAAAATAACTGCATATTTATTTGTTTTTACGGAATATGTAGTTAATTTTTTGACAATTAATTTATATAAGATAACTGAATATTCATTTGTTTTTACGGAATTCGCGGTTGAATTTTTGACAGTAAAAATTAAATGAACTTTTCGTTGCTTTACATTTTTATTTAATTTAACATAAAGAAGAATTTAACTCAGTCAACGGACAATATTAACAGCAACTGAAAATCCGTATTAATATGCACTTAGTTTTTTGAATAACTGTTAGAATCAGTTAAAAATAAATTTGCTTGGAATTTTAAATGTTTATTTATTTAAAAATTACTGAACGGATTATTTCTTAAACAAACTACAGTCCGTTACTGTAATAATATTGTGAGTGTACCTGCTGTAAAAATATCGTGCTATTTTGTCTACTTTTTTGGTAACGAAAATGCTAGTTAAACAATTTTTTTCATATGTCTTAAATTTAAACTTAAAAATATTTTTGCTTTCAACGGAAAATTTGTAAATTTTGAATTAATACCCTTTTGTTGATTAAGTGCGATATGTATTTTTAAAGTCTTTATTTTTATACCCTTCACCGAAGGTAAAAGGGTATATATAACTTTGTCATTCCGTTTGTAATTTCTACAATATTGATCCTACACCCTATAAAGTAGATATATTCTGGGTCCTTATGAAAAGCGAAGTTCAAATCCGGTTGTCCGTCTGTCCGTCTGTCCGTCTGTCTGTTGAAATGGGTTTTCCGAAGCCCCCAGATATGATGGGAGCTTCGTTGGGGTATCTTTCTATCAGGTATTCTTATTATAATTTTGCTATTGAAATTCAGCCAGATCGGTCCACAAATGGCTGAGATATGAGCAAAAAACCACGACTACCTCTAATTTTTCCCAAAAATCCCTTGTGGTTGTTGTATTTTTATTACTTTTTGCTGTATATCTAGTGAACGGAAAAAGCCAAATCTTCCAAACTAGGTACACAAAATTAGGTTGCCAATACACACCATCCTACAAAATGTGGGCGGGATTGGAGAAGTGGGCGTGGTACCTCCCGTACAAAAAAAATTAAAAATTTTATAAAAACCTAAATTTTAAGGCTGCCATATGTCCTATGGATATGATTTATATACCAAAATATCGGAAATTTTTAGTAGAACATATTTTATAAAAAACTCGGGAAAATCGGTTCAGATACAAAAAAGTTATGACCAAAATTTAATTTTTTTTTTTTAAATACCCATTTTCGGTAACCATGGATCTTCCCGAGTCCAAGTTTTATAACACAAACAAATGGTAAATTTCTTGCTTAACACTTCGGTATATAAATCTGTCAAATCGGTTAAAAAATGGCTGAGTTATCAGCGAAAAACCACGACTACCTCTAATTTTTTAAAAAAATCCCTTGTTGTTGTTGTATTTTTATTACCTTTTGCTGTATATCTGGTGAACGGAAAAAGCCAAATCTTCCAAACTAGGTACACAAAATTAGGTTGCCAATACACACCATCCTACAAAATGTGGGCGGGATTGGAGAAGTGGGCGTGGTACCTCCCGTACAAAAAAAATTAAAAATTGTATAAAAACCTAAATTTTAAGGCTACCATATGTCCTATGGATATGACTTACATACCAAAATATTGGAAATTTTTAGTAGAACATATTTTACACAAGACTCGGGAAAATCGGTTCAGACACAAAAAAGTTATGGCCAAAATAAAATGTTTTTTATTAAAATATCCATTTTTGGGAATCATAGATCTTCCCGAGTCCAAACTTTTTAAGTCAAGTAAACGTCGGTATTTAAATCTTTCAAATCGGTTTAAAAATGGCTAAGTTATGATCAAAATACTGCAATCCCAAAAATTATTTTTTTTATACCCTTCACCGAAGGTAAAAGGGTATATATAACTTTGTCATTCCGTTTGTAATTTCTACAATATTGATTCTACACCCTATAAAGTAGATATATTCTGGGTCCTTATGAAAAGCGAAGTTCAAATCCGGTTGTCCCTCTACCCCCCCCCCCCCCCCCCCATGATTTTCGTTATCATCCTTCTATATTATTTCATCTATTTAACCAAATTATTTTAACAAATCGAAACTAGGAATTTTTGTGTGTTTTTTTGCTACTTAAAAACTCCCCAAAATGATAAAAGAAAACAAACACGCATACTTACATGCCACAAACTATTTTGGTGAATATGTTTCCATATTTCAGTTCTCAACTCAAATAAGTTTTATGGTTTACAACTTTGCTATTGTGGTGAACAAAAGTAATTACAACCCTACACAGTGAACATAAAACGGGCCATATTTAATTTTAATGATATTCAAACAACGTTCCTTCATAGTTTAGTTGTCTAGGGGGTTAAGTTAGAAACTGTGAGTTCTCTGGTTCGAATCTGGTTTTTTTAAAAGAAAATTTTTTTTTAATTTTTATTTTTTTATGTTCTAAAAACGATTTAAAAAAAATATTTACCAGTTTTCGCTTTTTAAATTTAATTTATAATGGAGTTTAAAGTATTATAATTATGTATGTATACATATGTAAAAATTATTTAGTTTTTGTCTAGTTGCTCTGTATTCTGCTCCCACAATGGTGAAGGGTATATTAGATTCGGCACAGCCGAATATAGCTCTCTTACTTGTTCTTTAATGATAATATAATTTACTAGAAAAACACCATTAACATTTTAAATGTATTGTGTTATCTATAAAATAACAAATTTTATTTTTTTTTTAACGTACATATGTACATTAGTGTGACCGCAAGTTATATGGGAAATTTTTTCGTATTTTCACTTGGTAGTGTAATCACCAGGCAAAGAATGCGAAGATATGTGAAAATTTCGGTGTTATTTTTTGATTTGGTTTTTTCTGGATAAAATATTCATGTTAAAGAAAACTAACACAGAGCAACAGTGTGCATAAGATATAGCCCTAGAATATTTGTAAGTAAGGTTTTTCTTTAAAATAAATATTACGGAAGTTATCAACAATTAAAGCGACCTATAGTGAGAAAAATAGCATTTAAGCAAACTTTGTGGGCTCAAGGCACGGCTAATAACTATGCAAACGATCTAAATTTTTTTATATATATTTTTTTTTCTAATTTGGAATAATTCTAAGGGGTTTGCCAAGTGAAAATACAAAAAAAAAAAAAAAAATAACGGTCACCCTAATGTACATACATAAGTACATATGGATTTATATTTTATAAAAAAAATATTTTTCTTTTTAAAATACAGTAGAATCCCGATAATTCGTAATCGCAAGGGACCGGCCATTTCTTACGAATTATAGGGGTTTTCGATTTAGCGGGGTTTCGATTTAAGTCTGGGTTCACACTATGAAAGTTTTCTTTCAGAAAGTCAGAGTTTATAGGTGAGAGAGGAGAAAAGAAAAGCATGTTCTCTTCCCCTCTCACCAATAAACTCAGACTTTCTGAAAGAAAACTTTCATAGTGTGATCCCAGACTAACGGGGTTAAAATAAAATAAATACGAATAAACGAGGTTTTTCAATTTATTTACTAAAACGATAAAAAAACATAAAAAACAGTTGTTAAAAATAAAATATATTAAAATTCTATATAAAAATTATGTATGTAACAAACTGATCTTAAGAAAATAAATCCACACACAAGCAAAAACCCACGCAAAAATAAAATAGTGGTAAACAAAAAATCATTCTTTCCATGTTTTTGTTGTTTTTGTTACGAATTATAAGTGGTAGTAAGCAAACAATTACGATTTATAAGAGGTAAAGAAGATTTTATTTGAAAAAAAAATTACGAATTATCGAGGGGACCAAAATGTATGGAAAATTTACGAATTAACGAGATTTTTTCAAGGGACCGACAGTTTATTACGAATTATCGGGAATTACGATTTATCGGGGTACGAATTATCGGGATTTGACTGTATTATGATGATATTGAGGCTTTCTGCCATAAACAATTTTTAGTAAATAACAAAATAAAATGACGGTTTTGTGTTTATCTTAATACTTAATTGTTTTATAAACTTTTTCTATGTTCCAACCTTAGGAAAAATATTCCAAAATACAGTCAAATCCCGATAATTCGTACCCCGATAAATCGTAATTCCCGATAATTCGTAATAAACTGTCGGTCCCTTGAAAAAATCTCGTTAATTCGTAAAATTTCCATACATTTTGGTCCCCTCGATAATTCGTAATTTTTTTTCAAATAAAATCTTCTTTACCTCTTACAAATCGTAATTGTTTGCTAAGTACCACTTATAATTCGTAATAAAAACAACAAAAACATGGAAAGAATGCTTTTATGCTTACCATTTTTTTATTTTTGCGTGGGATTTTGCTTGTGTGTGGATTTATTTTCTTAAGATCAGTTTGTTACATGCATAATTTTTATGTATGTATAATTTTTATATATTTTATTTTTAACAATTGTTTTTTATGTTTTTTTATCGTTTTAGTAAATAAATTGAAAAACCCCGTTTATTCGTTTTTATTTTATTTTAACCCCGTTAAATCGAAACCCCGCTTAATCGAAAACCCCTATAATTCGTAAGAAATGGCCGGTCCCTTGCGATTACGAATTATCGGGATTCTACTGTATATTCTTTTAATACAACATGTTCGGGGTTTGTTTAATATACATAGTACGGACTTTACAATCCAAAGTATATTTATTACAAGTACATGCAAGTGATCAGCTGTTCAGTTGTTTTATTTTCGATAGTGTCAAAATTTGCTTACATTTTAGTGCGCCATGATTTTTTTTTTGTTTTCTTTATGTTTGGCTGTTTGACAATATCAAATGTTTTTATACAAACAAAATGAATGTTGTTTTTTTTACTGTTGATTTGTTGTAGACTTGCATGTACTTGGTATAAATATACTTTGTTACAATCATACGCAAAATTTTTCGAATGGGTTGCTTTACAACAAATAATTCCATTTTATGAACCTTTAATAAATTTCATTTATTTTAATAGATTTCAATTTTTAAATAATGGAAAATCGCTAAAACTAAATATATTTATCTACACTTGTGCTCATACAATTAACCTTACACATGCATGCATGTTTGAAAAACTGAATACACTCACCCAAATGAAAAAACAGTGTTACCGTAGAGGAGTTTTGTATCAATTTACTAGAACATACTTAGTACATAAAATAAAATGACTTACGTATTATCAACGAAAATGTCGTAGAAATAGCCAAAAGTCTTGCTAGTAGCTTTATTGCCGTATTCATACAAAATAAAATAAGTTTAAAATGTGGTTTAAACCAGTGCTCGAAAATAAATAGTACATTATTTAACGTTCGGCTCACACACCCAGGAACGATATCTATTTTTTTAGTGATTGTGTACACATACACAACCCTTAATACCGTTCGTAACTATTTTCAAGAAAGAAACATTATCAGCCCAATTATGAATAAAAATTCCCCGGGTGTATATTATGTTAGTTCTTCGTTAAAAAAACAGAACAATTGTAGTGATACTGTAGACAAACATTATATTTTAATGTTCTATAATGTTTTTTTCGTGTGTGTATTTTGTTTTTGTAAAAAATGTTTGGTTTTTTTTTACCAGCCAAAAGGGACGAACATTAACGAGCCGAACCGAACACATTGAAGTTTGTGGATTTTCAAAAAAACCGAACGGAATTAAATGTTCACATCTTTTGTTGAGTTTGATAAAAACAGTAAGATTTTTGTGTTCGTAGGATGACTAACAGGGAAACGTTATTTTTTTTAATGATTTTTTACACAAACACTATTAGCAATTGTGTTTTCCACAAATCTACCGAACCGAACATTAGGAAACGATATTTAGTGTTTATTTTCGAACACTGGTTTAAACAAACTTCTTTTTGTCAGTGATGCCACAATAATAATAGAACTTATTGCCACTTTTCTAGTGATGACACTTAAATAATTGAAAGATGTAGAATGGAATAAAATGAGATAGGAACACCTGTTAAAGATGATGAAAGATGTTGGTTTTTAGCCCTATGTATGGAAAGATGTTAACATCTTCGCAAATTGATGGTAGATGTTAGATGTTGATCAGTGTAAAAAGGCTATAAAGTTCGTTGTTTTTATCACTTTATTGAACGTATGAGACGTATGTATGTAAGCACGCTATTTAAGATGACAGTTTTTAAAAATTGTGATGCTGATAAGCACCTTTCTGAAGGAACCAAAGTAACAGGAACTATAAGGTATTTTATTGCAACTTTAGATAATGTTCTAAATTCGATTTGATTCTCAACCCAAAAGGTAATCAATTTAGCGGACTTTTCCTCTAGTGGTCGTTCATTGTTTTATCCTATGCTCGCAATTGCATTTTTATTTGATTTTTGTTAACAACATCATAAAACTATCCGACATTTCAGTCCCTATGTAAACATATAAAAATTTCGGCATAAAGGCCTTAAGTTATTGAAAAAGCACAGCTAAAGCTACGGTCACACTTATTAAATATTTGACCAAATAAGCGTAACCACTACTTTTGGAAATACAGGTATGATTTAACATGGTCTTAATATCACAAAATAAAACGTATTATACTACTAGACATAGCAAAAAACTGTTTTTTGTAAAATGTGGTATTTTAATCAAAATAAATATTGAAATTAAATGAAATAATATTTAGTTTGCTTGTTGGTCCCGTTTTTCTCGTCAAATATTTGGCAAGTGTGACCGTAGCTTAAGCAATCCATACCACCTGCCATTCTTGTTGTTTGTATTCATTGCTGTAAAAACTGTGTGTGCATAATAATTATATCGATATTGATATTTTTCCTATTGATATTTTTGATAGTACTATCGATAGTTTCCCAGGATTAGTATCTATACTTCCCAATTTTTTCTTATGTTAATACGTACATATTTAACTAATTCCGTTCAAGCAATATTATTTGAGTTGTATACTGGAATTTAGAAATCTGATGCTTGTTTTGTTTTTTTTTTTGGCCAAATTTTCGTAACTTTTGATACATTTTGATACACAGAACGAAGTAAAATTTTTATAAAATCCCATTTTGAAAATAAAAACCCCAATTTTTAAAATGAAACAAATCCCAAAAAATATGAAATAACCCCCAAAACAAAAATGAACTAAAATCTTATAAAGATAAACTTATTTCATAGTTAATATAAGTATGTCCCCATTTTTTAAATGAAACAAGTCCCAACATTAAAAAAAAACTTTAATGTAAAATTTAAAATCTTCGAAAAAATATATTCGAATTAAAGTCTCGGCTATGCAGAGCAGCTTTAGTTAGCGAAGCCGGTGTTTGATATACCACAGAACAGGAAGTACTTGCGCCCGGCCGAAGGCCTACTATGCAGAGAATCTTTAGTTAGTTCCCAGCCAAAAGCCGGCTATGTAAAAAGCCTTACTGCCTGCTTTTGTTTAAAATGTTAGTTAAGCGAGTAATTTTTGCGCTCGCGTTCTAAAAACTGACAGCAAAGAATAATAAAAGCATTAAATATGTATATAATAAAAGCATTAAATATGTATTGAAGTTATATTTGGAAACCATTTTTTACATGTGATTCAAACATATTTTTATTATTATTGTTTTATTTTTCCTGAGAATTAATTTTTAAACATTTTACAAATAAAGTCTTTTTCATTTTATTTTATTTACAATCTATCGACTTAAGATAATAAGTAAATTTTATACACATATAAAGTTGAACAATAATGATTCATTCAAAATTTTGTCACTTATTGTAACGTCAACGATTGAATGACTGTCAATAAACTTTTTTACTTTAGAATAAAGAAAAGTATAAAATGTACTCATGATTTCTTATTTAAAACGTTTCTAACTTGGACCGCTTCTACATTAGTCAAATTCTACTTGGGTCAAGTTAAGACTTTTAAGGAGCAGGAGCAAGAACGGATAATCAAATAATATGTACATTGCTAAGAAGGTACCAACCGACTAATACATTAGTCAAGTTATATTTGTGGCAAGCCTCAAAATGCGAAATACACATATTACATTTTATATCTATATATATATACATATACATTAGGGTGACCGTTAAAATCAAAAGTTGGATTTATTTAGGTCTCACTCGCCAATTTGGTGGGTATTGATAAAAAAACAACTCAAACAAATTTTTAGGACGATCGGCGAAGGCTAAGCCGTCCCTCAAGCCCGCCAAAGTTTGAGAAAAATCGTAAAGTCCGACTTGTATGACTTATATTTAGGAAAATGTTAATTTTACATAAAAATCGTTTTCTAAGAAGTTGTTGTTAACAAAGTTTCCAACAACTTTTGCCTTAACAAGTTTTCTCTAAAACTCATATTGAACAAAATCTAATTAAAATAAAAAGTAAACAGCAGCATTGATGCGAATTTTTTCTTTAGAACTGTTTTTTCTTACTCAAGTCAATTCAGCTTTAATATTTGTATTTGTGTGCGTTTGCTTAAAAAAAATAGTCAAACGCATATCATTTGTTTCTAACGTACCACAGTTGATAAAGTTGGTGCAATTGTACTTTTTTGATACAATTCAAAGCCAAAAAGTACGGTGGTACCCCCGTGACTCATTTGGTACTATTTCCAAATTTCAAACCTAAATATTTATAATTGATATAAAATGGCAACTCGTATTTACTGTCCAATTAATATAAACGGATTTCAGTGTTTGGTGCAAATGGTTTTGCCAAAGTGCAAATGCAAAATTTCGTAGCGTTTTTATGAACTCTTAAGGAATCTCTGTGTATTTTGTTGTTGAATTTAACAAAACAGCTATGATATTTTGCATTTGCTCTTTGCAAGACCATTTGCACCAAATACTAAACTTCGCTATTGTGAATAGATTTTTGCACTTGATCATTGGACGATTGCATATGCCACATTCTTAATCAAGTATCAGCGGCAGCATACAAGCCTTCATGGCAAAATATTATAAAATCAAAGGAACGAAATAGACCGTATGTACCAAAGGTTTCAAGTGTAACCGAAGCAAAAGTCTTTTTGTTTTATAAAAAAAAATTATTTATTACTATTGGGGTCGAAAAAGTACGATTTTAGAAGTTCGTAAGTACGATATTGGTTTTCTCATTTATCATCCCTGTAACATACCTGCACGCTTACTTTATTATTTAAGGGGGCTCTCATATAAAATTGTCATCACAGACTAGAACTATATTGAAGAAAAAGTCCCAGAACTGCCAAGGAATCGCCCCAAGGGGGATTTAATATATGACGGACCTTCATTAGTTTTTTGTGCTTAACATTTTCTTAAAACATAATTGCCTTGTATCTCCACCCTTTAGGGGGCTTCCCATACAAATATGCCGGTTAAATATAATTCTTAAATATGGCCACTGCAGCGCCAAGATTGCCCTTAGTTGGGTCAAAAGTATGACCAACCTCACATAATTTGTTTTATCCCCATTGCCAAAAAAAATTTGGTTTCTAAAACAACTACGCATGTTAGAAAAACCTATATCAATGGTTAAAGGTAATATTATTGTGGAATTTCGTTTTTTTAGTTTATTTTATAAACTAAACCGTTTTTGAGCTACGCTGTGCAACCTCCTCCGTTTTCGAAATTTTGAAAACAAGAGCTAACCTAAAAAACGGTTAGCACCACTGAATTCAGCGTACTCGAATTAGGGTAAAACGCCAGGTGCCCGGCTGGTCGGTTTTTTTAAATAAATAATAAAAATGTTTTTCAACAAAACTAATTCATAGAAAATGGGTTTCTTTAATGAATTAAAAATTAGATTTTTTAGTGGCTTATTCGATATTTTAAGTTTATTTTGTTTAATAAGAGATAAAGAAAAACTTGTGAACAAATTTTCTAAAAAATTAATATTAATAAGTTATTAAACATAAAAGTCAGATTTCATGTAAATTATAATTTTTCTCAAACTTTGGTGGGCTTGAGGGACGGCTTAGCCTTCGCCGATCGTCCTTAAAATTTTTTAGTTGTGTTTTTATCAATACCCACCAAATTGGCTAGTGAGACCTAAATAAATCCAACTTTTGACTTTAACGGCCACCCTAGTGTACCACCGTAGTTTTTGGCTTTGAATTGTATCAAAAAAGTACAATTGCACCAACTTTATCAACTGTGGTACGTTAGAAACAAATGATATGCGTTTGACTATTTTTTTTTTTAAGCAAACGCACACAAACACAAATATTAAAGCTAAATTGACGTGTGTAAGAAAAAACAGTTCTAAAGAAACAATTCGCATCAATGCTGCTGTTTACTTTTTATTTTAATTAGGTTTTGTTCAATATGAGTTTTAGAGAAAACTTGTTAAGGCAAAAGTTGTTGGAAACTTTACTAACAACAACTTCTTAGAAAACGATTTTTATGTAAAATTAACATTTTCCTAAATATAAGTCATACAAGTCGGACTTTACGATTTTTCTCAAAGTTTGGCGGGCTTGAGGGACGGCTTAGCCTTCGCCGATCGTCCTGAAAATTTTTTTGAGTTGTTTTTTTATCAATACCCACCGAATTGGAGGGTTAGAGCATGGAAAAATAGAAAAAAAATTTGATCCATACAGTTAACGACCACCCTAATATACATATATCGTTACTTTAATATAGAAAAGCCCTAACAAACGTTTTCCTTCTCCTGTAAAGTAAGGAAAATGTTAGTTAGGGCTTTTCTATATTAAAGTAACGATATATAACAGGATGTGTGTATGTAACGTATGGACTCCAAAACGGCTGGGCCGATTTTGATGAAATTTTCAGGGAATCTTCAGAATAATTAGGCGGGTGACACTGTGAAATCTGATTTTCGGTCTGCTGGTGGAGGGGCGTGGCAAAATCCAATATTCATATTGCACCACCAATGACATCTATATAATTTGGACGATTTTTTCTTAAAAAAGAATCGCCATGGTTCAACTTAAATTTATACGAAAAGAAAATTTTGCCCCGCCCACTTTTTTCGAATAACCTAAAATCAGAAAACGGCTCCATCGATTTGACAAATTTTTCTTTCAAATATTCGTATTAATCCATTTTAAGTTTTCATCGAAAGAAAAATTTACCACGCCTAATTTTACGCCCACTTTTTCTATTAAGCGCATAGCTTAAGAACGGCTTGACCGATTTGGACGATTTTTTCTTTAAAATGATTGCCATGGTCCAACTTAGGTTTTTACGGAAAGAAAATTTTTTCCCGCCCACTTTTTTCGATTTACCTAAAATCAAAAAACGAATCTATCGATTTGTCTAATTTTTCTTTTGAATGTTCGTATTTATCCATTTTAAGTTTTCATCGAAAGAAAAATGTACCACGCCTACTTTTACGCCCACTTTTTTTATTAAGATAACTTGAGAAGGGCTTGACCGATTTGGACGATTTTTTCTTTAAAATCATCGTCATGGTCCAAATTAGGTTTTTACGGAAAGAAAATTTTGCCCCGCCCACTTTTTTCGATTTACCTAAAATCTAAAAACGGCTCTACGTTTTGATTTTAAATCAATTTTAAAAATCGAACGCAACCATTTTTCCTAATTTGGACAGGACAACGTCTGTCGGATCAGCTAGTATTTGTATAAAGTAGAAAAAGCAGTTTTAACAAAAAATTTTACATTTATTATAAATCACAGAGATATTTATAAAAAATCCAAGTGGGCCTGGCACATCCCATACAAATACAGTATACAGGCGTGTTCTGGAAATCGAAAATGCAAAACGTAAGAATTTGGAAGTTCTTTTTAATACACTTTTAATCTAATTTTTGTTATAAAATTCTGTTTAATAGAGAAATATTTATATATGTATGTGATGAAATTCTTTTAATACAGAAAACGTATTAAAAAACGTTATTTAAAATTCTTGCGTTTTGCGTTTTCGATTTCCAGAACACCCCTGATAGTTATCTGTATATCTAGAAAATGGTAAAAGTAAAAGTTTCAAAATTTGGTACAGATGGTATCTGCGATTAAGTGGCCTGGGTAAGAGAAGAGGGCGTAACAGCTTCTATACAAAGATAATATAGATTTCTGTATAACTGGAGAAAAAGTTCGGTAAAAGTTTCCAAATTTGGTCCAAATAGTTTGGCTATCAATACAAATTATCTGTTTAAAAGTTGAGCTATGTTAGATCAGTGGACGTAGCTCCGGTAGGCTAGCTGGTAGCGAGCTAGTCTATCAGCGCCGAGGTTTCGGGTTGGATTCCCGCCAGAGACTCTGGTTTCTTTCCTGCAGACAAGCAAAGAGCTTCGCAGGATTAGCTTAGGAAATTAACATAAAAACATTAGTTAATTTTCTGATGTAATAACTTTTAACATAAAAGAAATCGTTAAATTTTTCTTTTTTGGTGCTTTTCCTTGTAATTTATAAGAAAACTATCACTTTTAGTTCAATATTTTTAATAAAATTTGCCATCGTTGTTTTGATGCATTAACGAACGTACTCTTTATCTGTGGCATTTTGACAAAACTTCTTAAGTCAAATTTAAAAAGTTGAAAAAAAAAATGTTGTTAATCATACGAATTTTTATTTAAAAAACCTTTTTGTTTACGTTTTTAAAATATTGTATTATAAACGAAATTTTTCTTTAATTTTGGTTTATTTTATTATTTAGTAATAATAATTTTTTACAGAGTTTTTTTTTTTTACTTTTTTTGCTATCTTATCTCGACTTTAGATGTTTTGTCAAAATGCCACAGATACATACTTACACACATATCTAAATATTTGGAGAAGGCGTGACACCTTAAAGGTTTTTTAAAAAGCGTGGTTATGATAACGACAACATATTTTTGTATATGAGAGAAACGGTAACAGCCAAGGTTGCCAATTTAGACATTTTAATAAAAAAATGGCTAGATTTTATCTAGTTAGTTAGAGGATCTAGCCATTTTTTTCTTCATAGCTATTTTTTATTTTCATTTTGGTTATATTTTCAAGATAATTTTTTGGCATTTTTTTATGAAATGTGCTGTTAATACTTTGATGTTGATTTAGCTTTAATACTTTAAAATGTAACAATGTCATTTGATCCAAATCAAATTCATACTTTTATTATTTACATTTGCGTAGTCTTGAAAACATTGAAAAGTGTGTTGATTCAGTGGGTAAAGGATGATGATGTATGGTGTCAAGGATATTACCTGTGCCCGAATTTTCTGATTGCACTGACTTGCCAATCTACGTACTATTTGAAAAGTTTTTGTAGATGAGTTGGTCAAAATGCTATGTAAAGAAAGTAACAGTTAAGCAGTGTATAGTGGACATGATAACCTAAAAAAAACCGATGAATAAAATAAGAATTTTGCATGGTTTTATAATTGTTACAGATTATGCTCAGTTCCTTTAAAGCGAGATTATTTTTCAAATGAAAGCGATCTTTAAAATTAAATGGCTTCTATTCTAAGGAATTGTTTTGATGCGATATTTCATCATATACATTTTATTGATGATGATAAAATCTGGAAACTTCTTTATTTTTCTTTTGTGTATAACTCATTAAATTAAAAGAAAAACTGTTTCTGTTAGATTTTATTTAATAAATGGAATTTTTTGTTAAGTTTTGATTGTTATAAATATAAGTTGTATTGTGTGTATTGCCCACAGTTACGTATATGTAACAGTTCCCGAATATTAGTTTTTAAACAAAATTTTGAATCGCCAGCAGAAATTTTAAATTTTGGCAGCTTTTAATACATAATACGATACCATACAGAGGAAATAAGAAATAATAAAAATTACATAGGAAAAAGTTATCGGATGAGCGTAGGGGTAGCTCAAGGTCTTATTTGCTACACCGGTCTATACCCTCCCACCATGCTGTCATAGTCAACTATCGATTGACAGCCCAATAATGCACAAATAAAAAACTACAAGAATTCACCTAACCCATACTTCCAACTTCACCTTTCGTTAATATAAAAACTCAAAGTTTATTCCATTATAAATAACATTATAAAAGTAAAGATTTAATGAAAATTAAGTTTAATTTAAACGAATATAAAAATAGAAAGTCTTAAAAAACAATATATAATATACTAAACAATAAACTTTATTAACCCTTTCGACCCCGAGTTTTTGTCTGTGGTGCGAAAATTTTTTTTATACGCATAAAAGAAGAGTATGTTCGAAATTGTAGGTCGCCACGCCTCTCCGTTTGGGCGCTAGATAAAGTTGCTTGTGAGCAACTTTGGGCCATTGTGGTATACAAAAAAATATAAACATGATGTGTGTTTTATAAATAAAAATTTATATTTTATTTCAGTATTACAAATTTGTATGATTATTTTATGAGTGAAAAGACAAGAAACAATTTTTGTTGTTGTTACAGCAAAGATGAACTCCACATTTAAGGCATTTAGATAATGGGGAACCAGTTTTGCACAACCTGCAACGCCCTTTCTCACCAAATACAACCCAGTACCCAGTTTCATCATAACGCTTTGAATTAGGGGGTGTCTCTGTGAACCTGTACTTTTTAGAACTATTACTGGAAGTCCTGCTGGTAGTAGAACTAATACTTAATCCAAAATTCGCTGTCTTCTGTAATTGAGGGTCGTTCCCTTTTCTTTTGGGAAGTAGTCGAAAATAGAGAGGTAGATTGCAAAAGTTCATTTGCGACATCAAGTTGAAATTTAATAAGTGGTATATCTTTTTGTTTAGGCTCAAGTAAGCTTAAATTTGTTCGGTAAAGAAGCCAGCCATTTACAATCGATGTACCTAGACACCAGTAAAAATACGTATATACCACTTTTTTGAGCGATGGTTGACCTTATATAGTTCCATTAGCATATCTGAAAGATCTACACCCCCCATGTTTTTGTTGTAAGCTACGACAATTGCCGGCCTGGGAATTTCTAAATATCGTTTATCTTCGCGCTTCTTATCTAACAACACCCAACTGGGTCATCACCAATGTATGATGATATTAGTTGAACTGCTTTATTATAAAACCAGCGTATACATACTAAGTTGTGGTTGATTTCGCACTTCATGTCATAGAACCCACTTCCTCGTTTTTTCAGTTCAGAATCCGATAGCAACTCACAACTTCCTATACGATTTTTTCTAACAGTGCCAGTTCCAAAAATCCCTATTTCCTTTAAAGCAAAGAGAAGGCTTACTAAGTAAAGTACAATGTCCGAAGATATACCCAGTCCATATGATGGGCAGGTGCCTTCACCAATATACAGCGTAAAATCGTACACCATACCTGATGTAGGTGAAATACTCTATTGGAGTTTTAATTTCTTTATCCAAAATAATTCACCCTTCCAGACATTTTCCGGAATATCAAATGTTCTGGATTTCCATCTAAGAGACTTTTGATCAATTTTTGCATAACTATGTTGAAATTTTAGTTCATCAGTTACTTCGTCATCTTTTTTTTCAATAATGCCTTCCAAAAGTCCAATTTCTATACTCTCTGCTTTTTCCACCAAATCTTGTAAATTTCTTTCCAATATTCCTGATTCGTCTTCCTCATCGCCATCACTTTCCTCGTCAGCTGAATTATTCCAATCGATCTCTAAAATTTGTTTTATTTCTTCTTTAGACAATCCCTTCTCCTGTGGTCTCATAACTAAAACAAAAATTTTTTATTACCACTATGGCCCAAAGTTGCCCTCAAGCAACATGTATGTTTCAGAAAATCATAATTTCTAAAACAATATACATATACATATAACACAAACTTACTTTGATAATTATTTTATTCAATGTTTTTAAAACACAACTAAATAATAACTTTTAAGCTTGTTGTATTTCTTATTTTAAACAATTTAACTTAAAAAGACGACTCGAAAAAACCACATTGATTTTAAGCGATGCAATTGTACCAGTGTTGCAAAATTGAAATTTTGAAATGGTACTAAACTTCAACAAAAAGAGTATTTTTCCCACCAAATGGTACTTTTTGTGAAAAAAAAGCAATATTATTTCTATATTGTCCTATATTTTTCAATAAGTGGCACAATAGTTTTAATTAAAATATGGAGCAACTCTTATTAAAAATAAGATAACCTTTTAAGTTAAACAACATAGTACATTGTTGCCAAAACATTTCGCAGTATATTGCACTTCTTTTCTGATTTCGATTCTTGCCAATATATTGTGTCACCCTCGAATATCACATACACATTGGCGATAAAATTTAACAGTTATGTATATTGCAAGTGTATGACCCGCTTAATGTACGTTATTTCAGCACATATTTTCTAAAAAAAAATATTTGAAATAGTTCATATATTTATGAATAAGTAAATAAAATAAAAATTTTATTTTAGTCAACATAAATTTATAATGATGTTTACATTTATATTTTAACTTTTGCAAAGTTACATTTTTCAGTCTTTTACATATATTACATACTTAGAACGTAGTTCTAAAAAAAAGTTTAAAACATTCACCCCTATCGTGAATAACAAGTGAAATTTTTGTTCCCATGAAATTTTCATTTCCCGCGAAGGGAAAAAAGCAATCGTGACTCTAATGTGAAAAAATTTCCACGCTATCAGTTCCAGTGAATGTAGAAAAAGAAGAAAGATTAAAAAAATTAAAAATCAATGAAATTTTTGTTCCCTGCGGGAAAGTTGTGAAAATAGAACAGGTACAAAAAGAAAGAACTAATGACCAGTTAAAGGAGAACCAATTATGTAACTGGTTTATGAAGAACAAAGAGGTAGAAAAAGTAATGAATTACAGTACAGTCTTCACCGGTGGTGTGATAAATTTTTTTTGGACTTTCTAAAATTTGGGGCTTGAATTTAATTATAGGACTTGTTTTATTGAAATGATACTACATCGTATTGAAATAATACTACATTTTAGTAACTGTCACTAAACACGTCCATTGAGAATAGATGTGTGACTGGTCAAATGGTGTCAATTGACCCCCTCCAATGACAACCCCATGTAAAAGTGATAGGTCTTATTCATAGAAAGTGTTAAAACTAGAACCGGTCTCTACCACCGAAGACCTATCACGGGACTGCTTTGGTGTCAGTTCGCTTCCCTCTAGGGTATATTTTAAAGAAACCTTAAAATAATAAAGCAAAATATTTAGTACTGGAGGGATAGTTTGATTACGTTAGTTTTTTTGCACTTTTTAAATTTAATTTAGTAAAATATTTTTCAAAATTCTGCCACCAAGTCAATCGAAAGCTTTACAAATCCACAGGCAATCGACCTGTTGTTTTGCATTTTGTTGAGCAATATATCGGCCTGTGCCTTATTAACTTTATTAACCCTTAATATTAGATTTATAGGAGGAGTTACTTACATACGTGTTCAGTTCCCTAGCAAAAATAAAATGAGAAAATCTAAGGGAAATGTGAACAAATTACGAGGGAAAACATTTTTCATGATAAGGGGAATTTTTTCCCGTGAACATTTTTTTACGTTATTATTCTCCTTTGAATTACATTTTTTCATGGGAGTTGTTCATGATCGCAAATATCTGAAAAGGGGAAAAATTATGAGGGAAAAATTATTCACGATAGGGGTGAGCAAATTTACTTTAAAAGATCATAAGAAATATTATAACTACAACAGCAACTACTAGTTGATTTAAATAGATCTTTCGTTTTTACACAGAAAGAAAAACACTCGGGATAAATCAAGTTTTTTACTTTAAGTACAATTCGAACACCAAAATTCAAGTACGAATAACACTAAATCGTACTCAAAACAATCCTAAATGTGACTACTATTTCCGAAATCAATCCCGAAATTTCTTGAAATAAGTATAAAATTCTTAAATCAAGTAAAAAAAGATTAAACTTTTCGTTGTGTTTAACCCTCCGTACACATTAAAAAAAGGTCTGGCCAAACTCATGTGTACCACGAAGGGTTAAAAAGTAAATTTGAACTCTTGCTTCTCATTTAGTTCATATTTTTAGTTAAATATGTACATAAGATTTTTAAAGTGATGATGGTGTTTTATAATTTTGTAAGATGTAAAACGCGTATGTAAATCAGTCAAAATATTGTTTTCTTTCTAATTCGGGATAAAATCAACTTTATAATACTTGAATCAAGGGCATTTTGAGATTGATTTAATCTTAGTTTTTCTTAAACCAATCTCATTTTCGGATTATTTCAAGTACGAATTCGGATTAAACAAATTTTATAATTCTTGAATCAAGTGTTACTTAAATCAATCTAATTTTCGGATTATTTTAAGTAGAAAATCAGAATTGAATATGGATAATTTAAGTATTTTGCTATTGAAAATCCGTACTTGAATCAATCTTTCTGTACTTAATTCAAGAAAATCCGTACTCACAGTACTATTAATACCGCTTCGAATTGATTTGAGTACGGATGGATTGATTTTTCTTTTGAGTGTATCAAACTTGAAACAGCTTCTTCGTGTAAGCAATTTTTTCCTTTGCTTTTTACATCATTTTGCATTTAAAAATGTGCGTTCAATTGATGCTCAGGAATGTGGTATCAATAAAATACCAAAAGCAATATGTGAAATGTCAGCAAACATTAGTTTCGTTCTTAACATTGGCTATATTTTTTCAAGAAATTTAAATATATTTAGTTCTGAAATGCTTTATTTCTGAAAGAACCGCTACAACATGGAATTGAGAATTGATATCATTATAGTTTTCTTTATCGTTTGTAAATAACATTAATAACATCAGTATTATGCTATTGGTTTTTCCCGAAACAATATTTTGTTGAGTGAAACTGAGTATTACTTTTAAAGATTTCTTTTCAAAACAAAATTTAGTTCTTAATGTTTTGCAAAATGGTCGAATAAAATGATTTCACAGTTTCTTTTATTTTATAAACCATTTCCTTAACATTGCATGTTTCAATAAATATGGCTTTCATTTAAATTTTCCACTAACATATTATCCAATGCATCATTTTTATGAATTTTCCTGCCACTTGTAAGAACAAAACTCCCATTCTGGAAAGCAAAATTTGAATCCTGGCGTCCACGCTTTGCATTTCAATATTAACGTCGTTAATTATTTTTAAAATACAACAACATAAATTTTGCAACAAACACATGATGACCAAAGCCTGCTATCGATATGATCACAGTTAAAAAGTTAATAGTTAAAAAAACTCAAAGAATAAAAATGTACTGAAAACAACTCGGGGGTACTGCGGTATTTTTAATATGAAAAAGTACTGAAAAAAGTACCAAAGTACTGAATTTTTCAACACTGAATTGTACATTATTTAAAATAAAAAAAATTCTAACTGTAAATTTTGCATGTTTTGTTTTGATACCACTTCCTTAAACATTAACCTGTTGGGAACCGCTTAAACTTTCGAAATATATAGGGCATAGCTGGTGCAAAAAGACCACAAACTGTTGAAATTGCCGACAGGCAACTTCGGGGTCGAAAGGGTTAAGAAGTTTAATTCTTAATACATATCTATTTTGCCAGTTTTATTTGAAATTGTGAATTAAAAAAAATGGAGTTATGCTCTTTTACTCAAATGAATATTTAGTTTTTGTGCAAAATACGAAATAACCCACAAATATTTACATAAGAGTTCAAATGAAATGTTGAATGTGTTATTTAAAATGTAAAAGACGGATTATTAATATGTACGTAACTTAATTATAAAGATAAAATACGCTGAGTATTGCAGCGTTTACTACGACTAAAGCTAAGATCCCACTATTGGTGCAATGTACCAATTTTTGTCGTATTTCCTGTGCCGATAGTGTGAACGGCCGAAATTGTGCTGACTGTGGACAATCAAAATTAACCTTGATGCGCCGATAATGTGAACACCCTTTTGCACAATGTGGAACAATCAAATTGTTTAATATGTACCGATTTTAATCGGCCACTTGTGCGCCGATCACAGTCGCCAATCAGCGCCGATACAAGGGACGGCAAAAGGAAATTTTTAAATTGCACCTAAAATTTTACTTTTTTGAGCTTAGTTGTACCAAAATTACATTTGTTTTATTTATTATTTATGAATTAAAACGTTAAATAGTACATTTGTATTGTTAAATAAAAGAAAACAATTCGCTTTAACCAAAACATTGCAGTTGTATCGATGTTGCCATCCCTGGTTTGTAAACATCTGTTTACAAAACAACAATTACAAAAAATGTACAAGTGCAGTAAGTTTTAATACAATTTAAAACTTTTTTTTATTATATATTAATATATTATTTAAAATTGTTAAGGAACATAATGGAATATTCAGACGAAGAATTTTCCGAATTTCTGAGTAAAATTATGTCTGCCAACAAGCAAATAAACAAAAACATATGATTTAATTTGCCCAAATAGCACGATAGTGTGATCGCATTGTACCGGTTATTGTCGCAATTGAGTTTTGGCCGATATGAACCGAAAACAATTGTCACAATGTGCGACGACAGGGATGATAAATGAGAAAACCAATATCGTACCAACGAACTTTTAAAATCGTACTTTTTCGGCCCCAATAGTACTAAATAATTTTTTTTATAAATTTTTAAAAACAAAAATTTAATACAACAAAAACAAAAGGTACTTTAAATTCATTTGTACATTAAATTTACATAATAATGGGTCAGTTAGTTTTCCAAAATACTTAAGAATAGGGGCAAACAAATTGAATTTGGTCTAGCCAGACGTATCATGCGGTTGTTAGGGTCGAGAAATCCATTAATTATACCCACACCACAATAGTGGAAAGGGTATTATGCATTTGTGCTGATGTGTGTAACGCCTTAAACCTTAAAGTATACCGATCGTCTTAGAATCACTTTCTGAGTCGAACTAACTATGTCCGTCCGGCAGGCTGGCAGGCTGGCTGGCTGTCCATGTAACCTTGTGCGCAAAGTACAGGTCGCAATTTTGGAGGTAATTTGATGAAATTTGGGTCATAGGTTCTTATTGGCACAAGGACAAGGCCGAATCGAGGGAAGATAGGGGGAAATTTCTTCCTCTCAGATACTTTCAAACCGATTTCAATGAAATTTAAAACATAGATAGAACCATATCTATATAGACACAAAATGTATGCATTTCTGCCTCTCAAACCGATTTTAATGAAATTTAAAACATAGATAGATCCATATCTATATGGACACATTAGCTATACAGTTTTTAAAAAATGGGACCACAAGGGGAGGTAGGGTGCAATTCTGCCTCTCACAAACTTTCAAACCGATTTTCATGAAGTTTATAAACATAGATAAATCTATATATATATGGACGCATAAGCATGATGTGTTTTTAAATACTGTGGTGTAGGGTATCATATGGTAGGGCTTGACCGACTATACTTTCTTACTTGTTTTTATTTTTGATTTCTGTCAGAGAGCGTTGTCATACACTTTTTAGAACTTATCGTCTTTTTTGTGGAAAATTTACAAATATTTCTCAAAATGAAATCTCAAATTTTAAACGAAAATAACATTTTTAAGAGTTCTTAAAATATGTGCATACGAGTATCTTCGGATTGCATTTCCAAATTTATTGTGCAAAAAATTTTCAATATGTACTGCAGAAAGAGGAAAGGAGAAGAAAGTCCAAATATAATAAAATTTAATTAAGCGCTTGTAAAATCTCCTTCAAAATACTTCGGAGTAAAATAATAGTGGAGTGGGTTCCCACTGTTCCAAAATTCTGTTGATTCTGTTGTTCCAAAATAATCTTGAATTGAGAGGAAGTCGTCTTTTCTACTATGAAGAACTTTTGCAGAAGTGGTTTCTTATATCTTTTAAAAACTTGTCAATATCATCAGAAAATGCACACCGCCGCTGATACTAAATTTAGAATGTGACATAAGCAATCGTTCAATGAACAAGTTCAAAAATCTTTTCACAATAGCGGAGTTCAGTGCTTGGTGCAAATGGTCTTGCAAAAGAGCAAATGCTAAATTTCATAGCTGTTTTATTAAATCCAACAACAGAAAATAGAGTTTCCCTTAGATTTCATAAAAAAGCTACGACATTTTGTATTTTCGCAAGACTTTTGCACCAAACACAAAACTGCGCTTATATTCATTGGACAGTAAATACGAGTTGCCATTTTACATCAATTATAAATATGGGCATTTCCGTGAACGAAAATGTAAAAGTTATTAAAAGCTGATTATGTTACTATATTGTAATAGAGAAATATTTAGATTTTACTAATTTTATAAATTTACTCATAAATTTGTTCACTTAGATGAACAATCAGACTGCAAAGTTGTGCAAACGTAATTTCTTATATGTGAGAATGTTTTATTGTATGTTTTCTTTAATATTTATCTTTCTTAAAAAAGGTCATATTTGATAAAATTATTCCAAAAAAATTTTCTTACATGGTCTGTAATCTAAAGCTTCGTACAGACGATGGTCAGATATTACAATATTGTCATTTTTCTGACAATAGTGCCGTTGTCAGATGCATTAATTTTACACATCTGCAAATGAAAATGAGCTTACAATGTTCAGACAGTTGCAGACATTTTTAGGCAATTTTAATGACAACATTGTAAGATCTGACCATCGTCTGTACGAAGCTTAAGGAAGAGTTCAAAGAGAAATATGTTATTCGGATTAACAGTAAATTTTTATTTTATTTTGATCAATATTCAGTTAAATTATTACGGAAAAAAATTCACGTTCGAAATGTCACGTATCGACCCAGATTTTGGCTTAAAAAAAAATACAGAAGATTTTGGAATCGAACCCAGACATTTTAATGTTACATTTCTACGTTAAATTCTGAAAGTAGTTGGACTAAAAAATTGTGCCAGGTTTCGCTGAACTATGCCTTTTTATACATGGCCAAAAAACTACTTTTGTTTTTTTCACGTTCGAACCGCTACTTCTTTTGCCATTATCTTTGACCTAGAATCGCGCCCTCCATAAACATTAGCATTGATAACAGTGCTTTCTTAGTGCTATAATTTAAGGGTTAAAAAAACGTAAAAATATTTTTTGCTTAAAATTTTATTGCATTTTTGATGCGTACGACTGTCACGTTCAACACTTTGGAATTACCCAAATGTAGTTTTGAAAAATTTAGAAATAGTACCAAAGGAGTCACGGGGGTACCAGCGTACTTTTTAGTTTTGAATTGTACCAAAAAAAGTACAATTGTACCAACTTTATCAACCCTGTGCGACGATAATGGGACCACCCAACAATAAATTGTGCAATGTTTTTAAATGTGCGCCTATATCGGCTATTAAAAACGTCACAGATTGTGCTATTTGAGCCGATAATGGGATCTTAGCTTAAAAGTTTAAATTTCTATTCTAAATGAGTATAAACAAAACCTCGGTGTAGGTTTTAAAACATAATTACATATTTGGATGTACCTACATATGTAAGTATGTTTAATTTATTAGGTTACGTACCAAAAATAAACAAAATTCGTAATTGAGTGAAAAGCTACGTTCACAATCAAAAAAACATTTTCATTTGGTGTTCATAATAGAGCAACAATTTCTTTTGCAACCACACACATTTTGCATCAAGAAACCGTTCGGAAATTTTAGCCACAACAATATTATGCATTTATTTTTATTTTTGTAAACATTTTGTTAAAATGTTCATTCAAAACTAAATAAAATTATTATAAACATCAGAAACAATTTCATACAAATTGTTGCTGAAGTTCTAGTTGATTTTTAAAAAAATTTTAGTTACATTTTTGTTCTAAAAATGAAAATATATGAAATACTTTGGGAAGAAAAAAGATAGAAGAAAAAACGAAATTGTTTTTAGCTTAAGAGAATATGACTCGATATGTCTAACAAACAAATAATGACATTTATAATTCACTTACATTTCAAAATCTATCGTTGTCCACAGGCGCCGGAAGACTGGATGAGTGAACTGCTTATGACAACTAAACGTTAAGATAAAGTGTGAATAAAAAGAAAGGTATGTGTGGATTGTATTCAAATGGAGTTGTATTAGCTATACAATCCACATGGTAGAGTAAAGGTATGTCTGTGGGTTAATATGTCTATATTTATGAGTGTAAATGCATTTGAATAAAGAATTGGAGTGAGTGAAAAGTGCTTATCTGTGGATTAGGCAAATAAAGAGGGTGTTTATTTGTATTATGTATATGTGGTGAAATTGATAACGTTTTGATTTTATATGAAAATTCCAAATTGAGTGACCATATTAAGGAATACAAAATAAAAGAAATTGAAATTTAAATAGACATTGAAATGCAAACTTATACAAAAAAAAAAAATATTAGATTTTAAATTAAGTTAATATTAAATAAGGGAAAATTTAAATTATATTTGAATTTAACACGTCATTTAAGTAATTAACAGTAGGTAGTAAGAATTAATGAACGTTAATTATATATTAACCAAAAAGAGTTTGTTTGGGTCACCCTACTTTGAGTAGGGTGACGAGAATTCGTTTATAAACCAATTTAATAAGTTACATTCAAATGGTCTCAATTTAAACAAGACGGAAGATTAGACAATGTTCTCTCTATTAAACCAAGGTGCGTGTATGTGCAGAGTCTGCGTGAAATGGACGACCAATCAATAATAATCACAATATAAATATAATTCTTTGATAGTTGCAGGAATGATTCCCTCCAATGATTAAAATATCAGTTAAATTAGATGTGCGTACGAATACCAACGGAATGACCCTCTAAGGCAAACACTGGCTCTTTTCACTGGGGTATTCCCAGCAATTATATCAATCAATGTATTTACGAATCCTAAAGAAAACAATAAAAAACACATTTTTCACTAATTTTCCAAACCGGACAAAATAGACAGGGGAAAAACAAAACAAATACCCACCAACAATTTTGGTTTAATCCGCAATTTTCATCCAATAGTCTATAGCCACATGTATAGCCACACTTTTTATAGTTTAGTTTCTTTCAAAATTTTTCAACCCAAAAAAAAAAAAAAAAAAAATACACAACCGACTCGAACAAAAATATTTTTCAATTTTATTAGAAATTATTAGAACCAAAAGTCAAGGCTATGGTCAAGGCAAATTTACTTCAGGTGGCGGCGAGACTACAACAAGTCAACAACACAAAAAACAACATGTATTTTGTTTTTATTTTTCGGTCATGTAATGTCAAAAACAAGGCGAATTAATATATATATGAATTCGCCTTGTATAAAACAGTTGACTAAAGCAGGGCTACCAGATTTGGGGTTCTAATCTCAAATTAGTTTAAAAAAATTAATTTCGGGCTTATATTGAGAATGTAAAAAAAACATTTTTCTGTTTAGGGAAATTATCGATAGATTTGTTTCTGTTACAAGCCATCATATATATATAAAATCTGTAAGATTTTTTATGTACAAAACTCATTTTAATACAATATATATGAAACAAATTATAGCGCAAATACAATATCGGACGGTTGAAAAATCTGATTTACTGATCAGTAAATATCAGTTTTTTATTTAAAATTAATCAGCAGCATATTTTTCTCATCTAAAAAACGTTTGCCAAATTTGTTTAGGTTGACCTGTTAAAACTCTATGAAGTAAAAATACTTTTAAACGTATGTCCACAAACATATTCAGGGGTGTTCTGGAAATCGAAAACAAAAAACCCAAACATTTTATATGTAATTTTTTAATAAGATTTTCGTAATAAAAGAATTTTACGACAAATATTATACAGTTATTTCTTTATTAAACTGAATTTTATAATACAAATTATACAAATTAGTTTAAAAGAGTATTATAAACAACTGAACAATTTTATTGTTTTGCTTTTCCGATTTCCAGAACACTCTTGAATGGCTAAGCCAATTAATATTTTACGCGTTAAATGGATGCCCAATAAAAAATTTTATAATTTTGCGAAGCACTAAAGGTACATTTAAAAAATAAACGCACAATTATGCGCTACGCAATAAGACATACAGAAATGCAGTAAAGTAAGTGAAAGAACTCTCAACAACTTAAAAAAAAAATAATAACATTTCAAGTGCTACGGCATTCCCTTACTACGAAACAGGTTTGTAAGGGAGTATACTAAAAAATAACTGTATCAAAACATTCAGTGTGTAAACATGATCGTTACATCCAACAATGTTTATGTGCGCTGAATAATGCGCTTTATGTGTCACAAATGTATTGCTTCAAAGTGAAAACTCGCCATATAAAATTCATGTCGTAAGCGCAATGGTAAGCGAAACCCCTATATTTCTCCCTTACAAACCTGCTTCGTTGGAAGCTCCATTTTTTATTGGATGAGTTTGTGGGTCGTTATTATAACCCTAATTCTCCACATTTGGAATTTTCTGAAGTTATGAACATTTCAAGTTCTTAAACGATATAAAATGGCTTAACGTGGATTTCCAGGCAGACTCCATTAATGCTAGAAGCATGTTTGCCAATGTGCACATGATGCTTTCAGTATTATATTTTTACCACTAGTCATAGCAACAAGAAATTTAAAATGTATTAATAATATCTTAGATTAACTGATCACAACTTCCCATTCTTTTAATAACGTAGATTTTTGTTCAGAATTTGTAAGATAATTACCAAATTGTAAAATTGGTTACATGACATTATTTTTTAGTGTGCTTATCTATGCTAAACTAAATAATTTTTTTTTAAACAATTTATTTGGTGGCTTTTATATATTTTTAGTAATTTTTAAGTAATTTTAATTTTAAATTTGGGATTGAAGAAAAAATTTATCTGGCATCCCTAAACTAAAATTAACAAAAATATTTGAGTAAAAAAATAAAAAAAAAAAATCAAATTATTTTTGGAATTAAGAAAATAACAGTTTTTCTAACATAAACTTCTGCAATTTTTGTGGGCATTAATTCCCAAATTCGGTTGAGTTTAATCACCCCTATCGCGAATGTTATGGGAATATCAAATATGGGATCAAACTTAAATTCCCATCCCCAACAAATCGGTATCGCAAATATTATGGGAGTAAAATTTACTATTGTGAATTATTTGTTAGTATTTTATAAACAAACGTCTCTATTGTGCATAACTTGTCAGTGCTTGTATTGTGAAAGAAAAATATACAAAATAAAAAACTTATAAAAATATAAAAAAATAAATAATGAATAGTGTTTATCTTCATTTTCTTAATTAAAACTCCTTCAATAAGAGAAAAAAGAAATTTAATTGAGTCCTATCTTAGAATACAAATTAAAATTTACATGTTCCCTTCTCGTTCACATCACTTGTTGGGAATTTATTTATTAAAAAAATTCGCGGGAGTAAACATTGGCGATGCTAAATTTTTTATGTTTGGGAATTCATTCCCAAAAAATTTGTTATGGGAATCATTCACAATACGAAATAAAAACATATGGGAATATTTTCATGTGAGTAGTTGTTTGCGATAGGGGTGAATGTTGTATTGAAAATAATCTAAGCCGTTTCTCTTTTCTGTGTTCATTTTATACATTTAAATATAAAAACTGCACATAATCATAGAAATAGCTTTAAGCTATAGTAATAATGGTAAAAATTAGTTTTGGTGATATAAAAAAGATTTTAACTTAATTTTTATACATAGTTTAATTTATCATTTCTTTATTGTTTGATTTTTTCATTTATAAGTTGTAAAGCAAAATGTTAATTTAAAAACACAATTTTAAAAAGCACATGTAAACAAACTTTTGACACATCTGGCCTGAACAAAAAAAAAAAAAAAAAACCGGCTGTCTTTTCGACGCCACCTGAAGTAAATTCGCCTTGGCTATGTTGATTGAAAATTAAAATATTTTTTAAACCGTATACAAGGCGAATTCATTTTCAAGGTGGCGTTGAAAGCACAGCAGTGCTCCTTTTTTTTTCTTAATTAGAGAGCAAGGCGAATTTATAAAGGTGACCGCATCATGAGATAGAGTTATGCTACCTATCCCTTTTTATTGAAAAATACTATGTATTTTGTTTTTGTAAAAAGTTAAGAGTGAATGTCAAAAATATTTGTTGAAAATATAAAAAAGGAAATTGTTTTGTTAATAAAATGTACACAATTGCTTTAGAAAGTCCTCAATTGTAAATTAATTGTGGCTCCACTTATTCCTTATGCATTTTAAATTTCTTGTGTTTATATTTTATATTCATTTTCTTTTATTTCATAAAATTTAAATAAGTTTTTTTTTCAACTATTTAAATTTTTATTGAATTTTAAATTTGAATTAATTTTTTCACAAAATGTAAACAAAGCTTGACATTCACTATACATACACACAAAAAAATAAACAATAAACAGATGACTCGAAAATGTCACCTTTATGAATTCGCCTTTTTAGAGAGGGAAATATCAAAAGTTGATTGTGTTTTTGACATAAAGATCAATGAAAGCAACAAAAAAAAAAATACATTGTTGTGTTTTTGGTGTTGTTACTTGCTGTAGTATCGACACCACCGTTTACATGAATTCGCCTTGACAGTATAAATATCTTTACAGCCATAGAAAATTGTTAGGATAATTAAAAAACAATATTGCTTACCAAATCCTCGCTATCACAGGTTAAATAATGAAGTTTTTAATCTTTTTAAAAATCCAGCCATTTTTAGGTTAAGTTCTAGCATTTGTTTGAACTGTGGTGTTGGCAACCTTGGTACACTAATTTTACTGATGAGTTCCCACTTTGAAGCAATACATTTTTTACACAAAAAGCGTTTTATTCAACGCATATAAAAACTGGCGAACGTAGCTATTACCTTTGCACACCAAATGTTTTTTGCAGTTATTTTTAGTATTCTCCCTTACAAACATGCTACGTAGTAAGCATGGCACTTGAAATGCTATTTTTTTCCTAAAACTTGTTAAGAATTCGTTCACTTCCTTTATTGCATCTTTAAATATGTATACCATTAGTGCTTCGCAGAATGATAACATTTTTAACTGGGAGTATAAGTAGAAAACGGTAAACCGTGGTCACATCTTACCACTATAAAAATCTTAAAGGGGTATGTCTGTACACGTCAAGCATGCTTGTCCAGCAGGCGAACTCACTCGTGTACGTGTGCTGGACGTAATATTCGCCTTCGTATCTAAAATTTTTGATTTTCCATCCAGCATCATCGGTGTGACACAAACATACTAATAAATTTTCACTAATACATACTACCATAGCGATTGATGAGAAATGCTTGACGTGTAGGTACAGACCCCTTTAGAACAATTTCTCTAGTAAATAAGTACTTATGAATTCTTAAAACAAAAAAAAAAATAAAAACTGTTGTATCACCCTTTGTGTTTATCGTTTGTCTCTATTGAAAATTTAAAAATTTTGATTTTACCCCCTTTGTGCGATATGTACAATTTTAAACATGAAAAAAATCTGATAAGAAAAAATGACTTTAAAACAAACAAAAAAGTTGATAGCACAGGTTTTTAAACTGTAAAATCAAGGGTGGTTATTAAAGAAAAACATTTAATAGGCAGCCGTGTAACCAACCGCCCATATGTTAGTGTCTGTTTGTTATGAAACGATCGATTGTTGGTGGTGGCTGGATTGCTGTTAAATGTATCAACATGTAACTAGGTATACCGTTTGTCTAGATCAAAACAGATGTACAGTTATTGTTTTTACTTTATATGTATGTATGTACATATGTATGTACTTATTTTTTTAAAATTTTTATACAGTGCACTCGCGATAACGTTACAACTTTTTTTTTAATTGACTGCTCTAGATAAACAAAGTTAGAATGTGACAAAAAATCTTAATCATTATGATTCTATGCTTGTTATTTGTGGGAATCCCCTTTTTCTCTAAACAAAACTCTATGAGTGCACATATACAGTACTTTTCGCTTATAGTCACATCCTTTAGTTGCAACCATAACTTGGACTATATCGCTAATATGACTATAAGGCTAATTCACATATATGCCACTATGACGCATATAACCGAATTCGAATATAATCAAGTTATGTGAATAAAGGAAATTAAAAACGCATATAAATTACACCGACATCAGGCTTATGGTTTTACAACAGAGTTGCATACTCCATAAAAAAAAGTTAAAATAATAACAAGATATTTAATAACTGATACCAACGGCAAAAAATAATTTTTTACGAGTAGAGAGTTGATGACAAAAATTAAATTATTTAATTCATTCTTTCTTTGGATGGATTTTTGATTCAAAAACTAAAAAGAACTTAGTAAATTTGGCTAATGTGACAATAACGCAATTAATTTGCTTTACTCTTCCCTTTGACTACTGTTGATAAATGGCATATATGGCAAATGTGTTTATATCGCTAAATGGACTACCTATAACGTTAATACTTTGTATTAAATTTACTTATAGCGGCAAAATAAACAGATAAAATGGACTATATCGCTAATGTGACTATAAGCGTTGTGACTATAAACGAAAAGTACTGTATAAACATATGTGAATATGTATGTCGATTTTATGACTATCACAAGTTTGTGTGTTATAAGTTGTATGATTTGTTTTATAAAGAAGTAAAAGTTCTATCCACACAGAGCTTGAAACAAAAAAAAAAAAAAACAAGATAGGTAGTGTATTTAAATTTAAAAACATTATTTTTCTGCGCCTGTACGTCATAGTAGTAAATGAAAATTATCACACAAACATGTATGTGTATGTAGTATGCTGAATGTTTGTTTACATTGAAATCTCTTTACTACAGTGACGTAAAAATGACGTCAAAATGATAGTTAAAAGATAACGGACCTGCGAAATGCGCATCCAGAGTAGGAATTGGATTTGGCTCATAGCTGTAAATTGTTGAAAATCATTGTAAAATAACACTAATTTTTGTTAGTATGTATGTATAAGAAATTTTTAAGCTATTTTCCGTTTGTTTAAATTGAAACAAAGTAATCTCTTCAAAACGCTATTCTTACTCTAATGCAAGTTTTAATTCTTTTACATTACCATCTTAAATAAGAGCGGCAACCGTTTTTCAAATATGAAAAATTCAGTTTTTTAAAAATCCAAAAAAGGAAAATATTTAAAAAAACATATAAAACATACATATAAGTTAATTCTTAAAGCTTGTCAACTGATGACTTTGCTTGTCTTGGTATGGTTCAGAATGTATCCGAATATGCTACAGTTGTTTAAAAATCTGTAATTAGCGACGTGACTCAAATAAAATCAGTAATAATTCATAAAAAAGTGTGAACATTGGGTGACACATGAACTGAGAGATATCGAACATGGATTTTACTCATCAGAAACGCTGTTTCAGTGCTTATAGAAAAATAATGATTGAAAAATTGATCTATTCCAGAATTCTAAGCGTAAATTATTATATTTGTATTATCTTATAAAAAAGTGATTTTTTATTCTATGAAATTATGCCACATCAATTTCTACTTTAAAAGCATTATTCGTTACGGTTATAGGCGTACTTCCGCGTTTTCCGATCGTGGGCTTTGTAAGGTACCTTTGGTAAATTATGGACCGATCTTCATGAAATTTGACAGAATGATTTCTATTTCTATTTCCAAAAAATACGAAATAATACTAAAAACTTTTGTAAATTAGCACCAAATTGCATTTAAAAAATTGTTTAGTTTAGGGAATAAACCGTTTTCTGTCTAATAGGCCATTTTTGGACCCCAAAATCGTCAAATCTGGCATATAGTTTTATGTGGGGCATATGGGTAGTTATTGAGCGATCTTCGCGAAATTTAGCAGAGTGATTTCTAATCTTATAAAAAAGTGATTTCTTATTCTATGAAATTATGCCACATCAATTTCTTTTTTAAAAACATTATTCGTTACGGTTTTAGGCGTACTTAAATGTTTTCCGATCGTGGGCTTTGTTTGGGGCCTATGGTAAATTATGGACCGATCTTCATGAAATTTGACAGTATGATTTCTATTAATGAAGTTTCACAAGAATGACAAACTTAGTATACTCTTATTTACCACCTAGTGAATGACGGATGGTATAAAAAGCATGATGTTAGTCTCTGTCATATTGACATAATTGCTACTTCATAGGCGAGAGGGACGAGGGGAAAAGACACGAGTTCACATATGCATGTACTGTCTTTACGTTTTGCTTTTTCATTCGTTGTTTAATTTTGTTATTGTTTCAATATCAAAAAAGCACACATGCATACGCACGACTATACAATATAAAAAACATGTCGTCAACATGACATGAATAATTGCACGCCAATTCATGTTCAAAGAAGAAAAAGTAAGAATCTTGTCAAGGAGACATGAGGCGTATGAACTCAGACTTACATACTTAGATGTTACATGAATTTATATAGAAACATAGATTTTTATAATATATTATGTACTTAATACCTATCTAAATATGTAATTATTAGTTTTAAATTATTCAAAGACTTTTTATAATTTTAATGGACGAATAAAAAATTTAATAAATATAACTCCTTTTAGCTATTTTTATATTTAGTTTTGGACATTCGAAAACTTGAACACCGGCAGGTTTAATTAGTTCACGTTATCGCGAGTGCACTGTATTTATTGTCTGTGTATGAGTGTTATTCATTCATTCATTAAAAACACCATCCACATGCGTACGTCAGACACGTTTTCAAATAAAAAAATAAAAAATGCATTGACTCAAATGACAAGACCTTTAATGATTAATACAAAATATAAGATAATACATAATAGGAAAAATCCTCCCTAAAAATCGTTTAGCTTTGTTAATCAAACTTACCACCACGAATGATTTTTCCATGTTCTGTAATATTTTTATTTACATCATTAGCAAGCACCCTTTTTATTTTACATTTTTCATAGAGCTTGACAAAATTTAAAGGTAGAAGTACATAACACGCGTTCATTCGTCGACATGTGGCGTGCGTTTAAAAACTTAAGCGCATGAAAAATTGCCAGTTACACAACGCGCGTTACAGAAGCCATTCCTCTCAGCTGTTTTTTATTTGTTTACTTATTTGTGCATTGAAAATGGATTCGAAATTATATCAAGATTTTTTTTATTTTATTATTATTAATATTATTTAACCTCTCCAATAAGTTTTTCTTTCATGATTCACAAATTTGTTAAATTATTCTTTTTTATTGTCAGCTGATTACTTGTCAAAAAACCAAAACGCGTTAAAAAGTTCATAGTTAACCAACTTTCTGGCGCAAACGCGTCAAAATATTTTGCATGTAACTTATTCTATTGAAAAACACTAGCTTAATTTTTTTTGACAGAAGTCTACAGGGCGCGCGCGTGCACTAACGCGTGTAATGAACTTCTACCTTAAGGATCAGCTCCTTAGTTTATTTTTGCTACTATAACGTAACAACATTTTTTTTAGGTTTACAGGAGAAGCAAAAAACTTTACAAAATCAATAACAACAAGGTGTACTACTTGGCGTTTCAATTTCTTTAATAAAGTCAGCATTTTTAATCGCATAGATCAAAAGTTTTTTAAGAAGATGTGGTTTAATAAAACATACAAACCCCATTAAAAAAAGTCAATTTCGAATTTTCTGATGATACAGTGTTTTGCATTTTAGGTGACGATATGTACATATTTTTCAAAAGTTAAAAAAAACCTGTAAAATATTATTTCATATGTTTTTCCTATAAATGAAAATATTTCGTTATAAAACTCTTAATTTGTTCATAGTATGGGGTCACATCGAAGTTGTCATTGTCATTCTGTTTTTAATTTCGTTGTTTTCCTTTGTTTATTATTTCTTCTTTGATCTATTTATAACTTCATTTGAAATCGAAAATTTTGTTTTGGTTAAAAATAAATAATGGTCGAAGTTTTAGTTTATTTTTGTTTAATTGAAATTGTGTTTATTGTAGACTCAGATAAAATTTTAATTCTCAGTTGGTGCTATAAAATTAATAAAGACATTTGTTTTCTAAGCAAATTTAGATCATAGTTGTTAACTTTTTTACGACCAGGTTCAATTTTCAGAACTATATAACTCTGATCTAAAATTAAATCTCGAAATAGTACCTATTCAAGGTTCTTAAATGCTTATGCCCTTGGATTTTCACCCTATTAGGACTGATCTGCCTACAATTTGAATGTTGCCCCTTTTTCTGAAAATTTAAAATTTTTTATACGTCCAGATTTCTTTCAGATCAGAGTTATAGTTCGGAAAATTAAAAATTTTTGAATTTTTGTAGGCACTTATAGAAAATGGCAGAAAAAGAGTAAAATCCATTTTGTGGGCAGATCAGTCCTAATACGGTGAAAAGTCAAGGTCTTAAGTATTTAAGAACTGTAAATACCGTGATAGAAAAGGCGTCATAACGCTGATGTATTTTGACAGCAGTACTATGACAAGTGTCTTCGTTTTTGACCCCATGACACTTTTCATCATGGTGATGTCAAACTTAACATCACTTGGCCGAAGTGACATCAGGGTCAAAATGAAACTATGTCATCAATGGGATGACACATCGGCATCACAGAAATGACGAACTTGTCTTCAGTGCAATGACGCATTAACATCGGAGAAAGAACACATTAGCAACAATTTAATGACAGTTTGTCATTAAGTCAAAGTCACTGGAATTGACTTAAAGTCAAAGTGAGAGAATATTATTATTTACTTACCCGTTACATATGTTTGTTTCACGTTTGTTAAATTTCGACCTTTGTTTACAGCAGAACTCTCAATAATAAGACACCATCACATGCCCCATATGGTTTTCGTAGTCATTCTAAATTCATTCTAAAAATTTGATGTATTTAACTAATTAATTTAAAAAAAATAGAATATAAGAATTTTTGTTTCTTATAATACATTGTAATCATGAAAATAATGTTAATAATATAAAAAATGTGGCATCGAATTGATGTCAATATAGTCATAAAATAGATGACACGTAAAAATTGACAAAATTATACGAAGACGTTAGTCATTGGATTGATGTTACTTTTTGCATCATTGATGCCATTTGTAGTAACATTGATGTCACAATTCTGATGTTAGGGCATCATCAATATGAAGATGCGTTTTTCTATCAGTGAACGTACTATTTCCAAGGGGCAAATTATGGCAGTCGTGATCGAATACTTTTTCGGTTCGAAAGAAATTTTATTTTAGTCGATACTGAACGTATCGTTATTATTTTTTCAGTGTTGTGAACACTCAAATAAATGCTTTACAACACTTAAGACATAATTTCGGTCCGTTTAGTATGGACAGAAAGAATTAGAAATAAAATTGCTTTCGAATCGAAAGAGTATTCGATCACGACTGCTATAATTTGCCCCCAGACTTAATTTTAGATCAGAGCTATATAGTTCTGAAAATTGAACCTCGTCGTAAAAAAATTAAAAATTAAATAAATGCAGAATATGTATTAAAATGCAAAAGTTTATTTTTCTAAAGTTTTAAATAATTATAAAAAAAGTATTTTTTAAGAAAAAAACCTGGAAATCTTGGCCTGGTTCTAAATAAAAAATTTTATAGACTGATTATATTTATGTTAATTAATGATTCTTCAGTCATTATTGTATATTAATGTTAATAACCTTTAAAGTAATACTCTTAAAAATAATTATTATGACTCAAATATAAAAATTTTACAGGCTTGGCTAATATTTAAATGTGGTAATCACTTTTTTTTTCGAGTATAGCAAATAGTATGTAGTAGAGTACAAAATTATGTTGAAGAACATAATTTTTTTTTGTTTTATTTTAGAAACACTCCTTTGAACAATTTAACAAACAGCGAACAAAAACTAAATCCTATTTATTACCCATTCTTTCTAAATGAATGAAAAATGCATTACTCATTTGAATATGTGTCACCAATGTTTCATCAGTTTAAATTAATTTTCGTACTGACATAAAAAGTGTAGAAATTTATACATTCAAGTTTTCTGTATGCCAAAAAAAAACTTTATTTACTTTTTTAAAATCGGTTTGTCATTCATCATATACGCCTGTTTCATTTATAACAAGTTAAAGGTGTCATATTCGGCTATGCCGAATATTTAAGACCCTCCACCGAGAGTAAACATATTTCAGCAGTGGCCTTTATATAGGATTTAAATTATTAGCCAAGCTTTAAATAATTTGTTTAATCTTTTAATCCTTTGTTCGTAAAATTTTTCGAGGTCTTCCTCCTGTGTGTTATACAGAAATTTTACCAGTTTGTGGATATTTCTGAACTAGGCTTGTAAAACTGTTGTTTTCGGTTAATTGAGCCCCGCTTAATTGAGTTTCCCGTTTTATTGCACTAAAAATCATGGAACGAAATCATTTAGTATAACTGCACACAGAAAAAAACCAAGTTTAAAACGTCGAAAACAAGGTTGAGTTAAAATTTTTCGGTGGTGATTTTGCTTCATACGTTTTTCATGTTAATTCAACCTGATTTAACAATAACTTGCAAACCAAAATTTTTTCTTTTAAAATAACTATAATTCATATTAATTTAACATATTGAAATGACAATTTGAATCACGTTGAATGAAAGTTATTTCAAGTTGAAACAACGTGAATTTATTGTATCGGGTGATTTTTTAGCAATTATCTTTTTGGCAACACTGGTTTAAACAGCTGACGCACGTTTCTTGTTTATTTTTACTGTCAAACATCTTCAATTTGGTCTATAATTATATAACCATATAATAACCATGAATCGTCTTACAAACGAACAACGCTTGCAAATTATTGAATTTTATTATCAAAATGCGTGCTCTGTTTAGAAAGTTCATCGCGCGTTTCTTGTGTTCAGCGACGAAGCTCATTTTTGGCTCAATGGGTACGTTAATAAGCAGAATTGTCGATTTTAGAGTGAAGATCAGCCAGAAGCATTGCAAGAGCTACCAATGCATCCAGAAAAAGTCACAGTTTGGTGCGGTTTATGGGCTGGTGGCATCTTGGACCGTACTTCTTCAAAGATGATGCGAATCGTAACGTAACTGTGAATGGTGAGCGCTACCGTGAGATGATATCCAACTTTTTTTTGCCCCAAATACAAGAGCTTGACTTGCATGACATGTGGTTTCCACAAGACGGTGCCACATGCCACACAGCACGCTTAACAATGGATTTATTGAGAGGCGAGTTCGGTGAACATTTTATTTCACGTTTGGGACCGGCCAATTGTCCGCCTGGATCGTGCTATTTAACGCCTTTAGACTATTTTTTTGTGGGGCTATGTTAAAGCTCATGTCTATACACACATGCCCGCTTCAATTGACGCATTGGAAGCAGTGATGCCAACTTTTTGAGGGCAAAAAGCACTTTAAAATTTAAAAAAAGCACTTAAAAGCACTATTTTGAACAAAAAAAAGCGTAAAAAAGCACTAAGCCATTTTTTAAATTTAATTAAACACAAAACAAGTTGCATTCGGCTGTGCCAAAAATTATAAACCTCCAAAATTTAAAAAAGGCGATGGCGTTGATGGGTGACCATTTTCATTTAAAATTAAATATACAGGTATGTGATGAAAATCAATCGATTTCAAAACGACCGTTTTTAAAAGGTGTGATGAATTTCGAACGATTTTAAAATCTATTTCTGAATCTGGCCTGTTGCAATTACCGAAAATTTGCAGGGACCGACCATTCTTTATAAAACTTAATGACAGCCCAAATTTTAATAAAAAAAAATATGTTGTCAACGCTAAAAAGTAAACGCTAAAAATTGCTAGGAAGCCTAGCTCTAACCTCGTAAATAAAGTTTTTGGTAAAACGAATGCAACTTTCTTTTATCATTTGAAACCTTAAAATCTTTATATGCCTTCCCAAAATTGTACCCCAAATAGCAAATCTCATCTTAATCATCCTGAATATAATCGAGGTTTTAAAAACTGGTACAAAAAAAAAAAATAAATATTGTAAAAGGCACTTAAAAGCACTGTGAGAAATTGTGAAAAGCACTATAAATACCCGCTTTTCAAAAACGGGTGTTTAACAAAATTTCGGGTATTGCATAAGCGGATGGACCGTTTGAGTTGCAGTCACGGTCAACATTTGCATGAAATAATCTTCAAACATTAAATTATATGGACCGTACTATCGATTCAAATAAAGATTTCATGCATTTTTCTGAATTTTATGAGTTTTTTTTTAAAAACTTTCCTATAGCTCTTAAAAAGTCACCCATTAGAATCATATTGGCTTGAGTGTGATATAACAGTGAGAAGAAGCTTCAGAGACAACATATACATTTTTTTAAGAATAATCAAAACACTTACCCCTTTAACACCTGTTTCACTTATTTTGTATTCTCCTCTGCATCAGCAGAATCGCCCGATATGATTTTCGTCATCATTCTACTTTGAAAACTTGATGTACCTTCTATTTAACTAAATAATTTTAATTAAAAGAATACGGGAATTGTCTTCTTTTTATAACATATTTTAAACATAAAAATAAAAAAATGTAAATACTTAAGCATGTATGCATGTTAATTTAACAAGATAAACTTTTGATTTTAATATAAAACAGGTTTTTATGGATTCAATATTGAACAATGTTATTTTAACAGTGAATAATATTAAATAAATATGAAATATTAATTAATATGAAATAATGATAAATTTAAATAAAGGGCATACTTGTGTGTGTCTATATAAAAATACCCGTTTAGTTGAGTTGCGTTTAATTGCGTCACCCGCTTAATTATTTCGCAAAATAAGACCGCATTGCGAAAAAAGAGCAAATTTTTCGGTTAATTGTTTCCGTCTACTTAATGTGCTTTTGCCTCCACAAACGTAAAAAATTGTTTTCCGGCAAGAAAGATTGTACGATGAACGTACCTGATTTTTATTTTGTTTTAAAAAACCTAAACTATTCTTAAACTTAATAAATAAAGAAATGAGTTGCTTAATTAAGCGATTTTCGTTTCAATTGCGTCGGCGATTCAATTAACCGAGTACCGTTTAATTGAGTTCCCGTTTAATTGCGTCAAAAGTCGTGCATTTTAAGAAACTCAATTGAGTGGAAATAACTGTAGTTTTATTTACAGCAAGGCGAATTCAACTACAGGTGGTGTCTGAACTACAACAATCCAAAAACAACAGAAACAACTTACGATTTTATGCATTGCATTGTTAGTGCCATTAGCTCGAAATGTCAACCATTCTTAGCAAAACACAAACAAATCAAAACAAATAAGCTCAAACTGTCAAAATCTGATGCCGTTTCGAAACCACCTGTAGTTAATGCGTCTTGATTTACAGTATATTTTTTACTTTTTTGTTTTTGTAGTCGACTACCAAATTGCTTGCAGGGCGCTCTTTTTTGTTTTTAAAATCTTTGCATTCTTTTATACGGTTTCCGACTGCATGATTTTTAACTCTTCAAAACGTTTTTTCTACATGACTCAAAATCGTTGTTCATTTTTCAATTCACAATTGCCAATATTTTTCAAGCCATTTTCAATTTTTGAAACAGTGTCTACATCTTTAAAAAAATGTTTACTGAAAACAAATACATCGTTTTTATTACGATTACTAAATCAGCGCTAAAAAGTGCAACGTTTCTGAAAATTTCAAAATTAATAGGAAGCCCAGCTCTAACCTCGTAAATAAAGTTTTTAGTAAAACCAATGCAACTTTCTTTTATCCTTTGAAATCTTAAAATCTTTACAGGCCTTCTCAAAATTGTACCCCAAATAGCAAATCAAATGTAAATCATCCATCATATAATCGATATTTTAAAAAATGGTAGAAAAAAAAAAATAAAAATTGTAAAAAGCACTAAAGGCACTAACGAAAAATTGAAAAAGCACCAAGTTAGTGCTTTTCCTTAGTTTGGCACTATGGATAAAATTTTGGCGTTTTGAGCCATCAAAAAGCACCATAAATAGTGCCGAAAGCACTAAGTTGGCATCACTGCTTGGAAGTAAAATTTTAACACTGTTGAGGTGAATAAAATTTCACTAGCCCATTAGCGTAGAAATTCTTGACAATTTTAATTTACTAGAACTTTGCTACCGTTTCACACACACCCAAAGTGTACAAAAAAATTGAAAAGAATTCCAAAGAATTAACAACAAAAATGTTTTTAAAAGTACCGTTAACTAGCATAAGGTTGCCAATAGTTTATGTATTAATTTTCTATCAAAAACTTAGGAGTGCTTAAAAGTTTTGTCCAGTTAGTTTTCGTATTTAAAAAAATTTCAAACTTTTTAATCATAAAAAAATACATACACATATGTAATATAAAAAAATAAAAGTTCATGGTGAACATTGGGCGTTTACAATTCCCTTTCATTTTCTACGATACCTGGCAAGATACTTAATTTGATTCCATGATTTATTAGCAATATTGCATTCTTGTTTGTCAGCTCGTATTCACGTTGTGCGTGGTCTTCCACGTCTACGATGGCCATGAGGGTTCCATTGAAGTTCAGATCGGGTGGTATTATCTTCAGGTCTTCTCAAAATGTGGCCAACCCATGTCCATTTACGTTTCATTATTTCATTTTTTATTGGCAAACAGAATGACAAACTTATTATAACCACATTCACCACTGGTTGTGAAGGGTACACAAAGTGTCCAAAAGGGGAGTCTTTATCAATATAAAGCAAACATTAATGCTTTTTATATGTTTATATTTATATAATTTCTTATTTGTTATTGTCAGGTTATTTTATTACTATAACACACTCAAATCGGGGAAACGGCTTTAGGAAATTAAGCTTAATTTTGTTTAATAAAAAAGGGGAAGTAAACGTTAGAGTCCTAAGCCGATATAAATTGACGACGCAAATGTTTTGTTGCAAAAATTGCTAGCAGCAGGTTAAATTCCGTTATAAGCCGGATAAAACTATACCATCCACGGCGACGGCTACAAAAACTAATGCGGATCGGCTTAGCCGCTCAGGACAGGTCTCTTCTGATTAATTGTGACAGCATGAAACATAGCAAGCAAAGTTTTATGAACTTAAGACACTTTTTGTTTACAAAGCAACAACCACATTTTTAAACCATTGTAAAATGTTAGAAAAAAAACTGAAATTTGTTCTTGTTTTTAATATAAATATACGAAAGAAATTTCCTTGTCGACATTGTGGGTCAGACAGTTAATTTTAATTTAAGTATTTTATAAATTAATTTTTGTTTATAAAATCACTTTCAACCCGATTTTGAACAAGTAAGAAAGTATAGTCGGTCAAGCCCGACCGTATGATGCTCTACACCACAGTATTTAAAAACTCATCATGCTTATGTGTCCATATAAATATGGATCTATCAATGTTTTAAATTTCATTAAAATCGGTTTGATAGGCAGAAGCTGCCCCTATCTCCCCTTGTGGTTCTATTTTTTAACAAAGTGCATACCTTTTGTGTCCATATAGATATGGTTCTATCTACATATGTATGTTTTAAATTTTATTAAAATCGGTTTGATAGTTTCTGAGAGGAAGACATTTTCCCTTATCTTCATTTTCAACTGGTTTGGTCCTTGTGCCACTAAGAACCTATGTCCCAAATTTGAGCAAATTATCTCCAAAATTGCGATCTGTACTTTGCGCACAAGGTTACATGGACAGCCAGCCAGCCAGCTAGCCGGACGGACATCGTTAGTTAGACTCAGAAAGTGATTCCGAGTCGATCGGTACACTTTAAGGTGGGTCTAGGACCAATATTTCAAGGCGTTACACACATCAGCACAAATGCATAACACCCTCTCCACTATTGTGGTGTGGGTATAATAAAAAGTCCATGGAAATAGGAAAACTTGGAGAAGGGAAATTTTTATTCATATTTGGGTTGTATAAAATGTACAGAATGTATTTGAAGAAAAATATAATTTTATCCAATCCTTATTTTCGTGCTTTTTTTATAAACGAATTATTAAATGTAGATTATTATATTAATATTATCGGGTGTTTTTTTTAAAAGGCGAATAACTTAAAATTGGTAGCAATATACATATTGGTTTCATCATGAAGAGACTAACTCACGCCAAAGAGAAACGTTCGCATATATTTAAAAAAATTTTTTTAAGGAATCATTGGTCCATATGAGGGGCTTAAGTGCCTTTTTTTAAAATTGAGTTTACATATTGAATTATAGGTGAAGTTCGGAGAAGTTGTTCAGAGCACAAGAGGTGAATGTAGGATTATCATCCGGACGCTAGATATAGTGAACAGTTCAAGCACTTGACATTAAAATAACTGCTTTTCTTGGAGCACAAGCGAAACAACCGCTTTTGTCTCATTATTTAACATAAGTCACTTGGACCCCTTGTACTTTAAGCCCCTCATATGTTTTTTCAAATAACGTGGGTTAAAATTATTATTCTTTATTATATTCTTTAAGGTGCTATCAGACGGGATGTATTTTACATATGTACTGTCAAATTTTCCATCTGTAAAAGTTGTACATGTGGAAATACATATGTAAATTTTTCGATTAGAACACGCTCTATTTTCCTGTGGCAAACATAAACAAAACAGCTGGTTTGTTTTGAAACGTAAACAAAAGTCGACTTTTGTTTACATTTATAGGTTATGTCATAAGGAAAAACATAAGCAGGTGTGATAGCAAAAATTATGAATCGTATGTAAAATGGGAATTTTGACATACATACGGAATTACATATGGGAAAGAAAAGTGACAGTACATATGTAAAATACATCCCGTCTGATAGCACCTTTAGTATTACACATGGTGAAATAAACAAGTGGCAGCACTATGCCAGATGACAATTTTTTGTTTTTGCATTGTTTGTCTAGGTTTATGTCAAAGTTTTGTTTATGTATACAAAAAGGTCCACGTTTTGTGCTGTGATTATTGTATTTTATTAAAATTTTGATAATTTTAAATTAAAATAAATAAGATATTGACCATAATTAAATAAAAATTGTCGAAAAATTTATTTATTTCATCACGTTTAACGGTACGCTTTGATTTTTGTTTAAAGTATTTCTTGACGTAAACGGTGATATAATTTCCATTTTTGTTGTAATGTTGTATTTGTTGCCGTAACGATGCCACCTGCTTATTCCACCATGGTATTACATATTTAAAGTTGAACACCTTTAAATTAACAAATTCTGTGAAAATTGTAGCTCCAGATTGCGCCAAGTTAGCGCTGCGGCGACCGTGATGGCCTATGGCCCAAATCATATATAAACAATAATATTATCAAATCATCTGTCAACTTAATAAAATATTTTCCTTTACTTTATTTTAATTTAAAGTTCTTTCTGTAAATCATGGTGCTCAATTTAACATTTCACGTGAAATGCTGTCAAAACTCATTTATGAAAAAGTTACGAAATGTTTAGCAAATTTTTTTACAACTGCAGTTCTTTCGCGTTGAATTTTAATTAAAATGGAAAAAAGTATAAACTTTATGTAAAATGAGAAAGGAAACATTTAAATAACTTAACCGTTGAACGGTTTTCTAGCCATATATATGGGCATTTCCCCAGAATGGTCTACCAGGATGAAAAGATGTTGATTATCATCGTCTTTTATTGTTTATTATTAGAAAAAATTCTATGTTCTTATAAAATAATGGTTTCCTAGCATATCTGAGCGGTTTTACTTGAGCAAATTGGGCTGGAAACTGGAAAATTTTATAGTTTTCTGTATTTTCTACTTTTAAAGACATTTTATATACTTATTTTACATGCAAGAAATATGTTATGTTTACACTCTTTCTTCATAATCTCTCCATTACAATCAATTGTAAAAGGAGTATTAAGTTTTTTTGTTAAGCAAATTTTAAGACATTTATAGGAAAATGCGTGGTAATAATAATAAAAAAACATATGGAAAAATCGTACGTTCGCGATCCGTACGTTCGCGACCGGTAAATAAGCCAATTAAACAAAAACCAAGAGAGATATTTTATTTTGTAAATACTGGAAGGTGACTTACATTAATACACTTTTAAAATAAATTAAACACTTTTGAATATTTCGTTCCATTTTCCAGATTTTTAGATTTCACTACTGTCAGCCAAAGTTGACTTCTATTTTGCGTACGTTCGTGACCACATGTTTATAGCTATTATTATGAAAACTTTAAATCGATGAAATCCATCTTTTGCACTAAACATAGAGCTACCCAAATGCTATCGAATCGCAAAAAAAAACTGCTGGGAAAAGTTTTGTTTTCTATATTATTTGTACATAAAAAGCGTACGAACGTACGTTCGTGACCCCAGGAAATGCCCATATATTTTTTTTTGTTTTGAAGAAAAAAAAAAAACTACAAGTTGTGCAAACTCGCGAGATAGGTAACATTAAAGTGCAGTATTTCGTGCGAAATGTTGTCAAACTCAATATAAAAAAAATTGCTGTGAAATACATTCGAAAAAATGTTTCTAGAGTTGTACTCTGTTTATGTTGCGATAAACATGCGAAATGTTTCTAGCAACATTTTTGTTTTCCGTGCGAAATAAGTTCAGCTCATATTGATTCGCACGGAATTTTAATCAAGAGCTAATAATTTTTTTGTAGTTTTTATTTTATATTTGTGTATTTGTTTTTGTAACAAGCGTTACAAAAAGAAAAAAAAAATAACCGAGAAATAAGCAAAAATAAATAAAAAATTTAATTTTTATTGTTTTTTTTTTTTTTTTTTTTAATTTTGAGAAATTTTAATAATACACTTGATTCACTTTTTTTAATGACAATTAAAAACCCATGGGTTTTGCTTAACTTGGCAAAACAATGTTGTATACTTGTAACTAACATAAAAACGAAAAGTTTTACAAGAGCACGAGATAGATAATATTGATAAATATAAAAATTTTCGTTTGAAATAATCAATTTTGCTCAACATTTTTCACAATTTCAAACAGAGCACTAGGCTTTATGGCTTGAATTTTTTATAATCAAATGGACTAAACAAACAAATTATAAAAAAATTATAATTTTGGTACAAAACATCTTGCAAAATGCAAAAATTCGTGAAAACTTTTAAAATTTTAATTTAATCTTAACTCTGGTAATTTCAAAATGCATTGCAATATACATATGTGCTTATCTTTTGTACAGAAAAGTTCTATCCGTTAAAAATATTTTTTATGAAATTTATTTTTGCAGTATTTCTTAAAAAAACCTTGGTTCGATAACACTTGTTTGTTTTTAATAAACTCAATTTTTGTGTAAATCATATTGAGATTTGTAAACAAGAAACTTGAAATAAATTATTTTAAAATTAGGGTCATAAACTAAGTAACTGAGTGATTTTTATTAAATTTTAACTACATATTTTTTTTTGATTTTAGTTTTAAATACAGTTGAACTCCCATAACTCGAACTTCTCTAACTCGAATTTTCTCTTACTCGAACCAATTTGATTGGCAGTAGCTCTAAAACAATAAACTACATACAATTCTCCTTCCGTAACTCGAACTTCCATAACTCGAAATTCTCCATAACTCGAACCAAATACTCCAATTTGTATTCTATAACTCGAAGTTTTTTGCTTGTTTTGTTTATTTATTTCGCTTTCTTTTGCTTGTTTAGCAGGTTTGTATATTTTACTTTGCTCTTTTTTTCGGGGATATCCCTTTTTGTACATTACGTGTGTCTTTTGGTTTGCCTAAATATGTTAAAATTATTTGTATGTGTTTATTTCATGCCAAGTAAACGTGTTTTATAATGTTTATCGATGGAGGGAAATATAAGTTTATAAAAGAAGTCGAGGGTGGATTCAAGAAAAAGGAAGCAGACAATAAATATGGTGTCCCAGCTAGTACGGTCTCATAGATTTTTAAAAATAAAGAACTCGTTTGAGTCAGTATCTCATCTCTTTAGTAAAATGATTAAGACCCAAATATACAAAATTATCGACATTGCAGTCCTCAATTGGTTTACAGCAGCTAGAAGTCAAACCATGCCGATATTTTACTTCATTGTAACTTGTTTATTACAAATACATACTTACATGCTTAGGTATGAAGCTTTCAAATAGTGCCTGTTTTAAACAAAAAATACAAAATGTACACAAGTTTGCAATTTATTCTCTTTTCAACAAGAAAATTCTGTAACTCGAAGTCTCCATAAGTCGAAGTTTTTTTGGGATAATGGTGATTCGAGTTATGGAAGTTCGACTGTAATTAATTAATTTTCTGGCCACTCAGGGCAACTCTTAAGGGCCAAATTAACTTGTCAAATGCTTGTCCAGCAGGCGAGTTTACACATGTACGTGTGCTGGACGTAATATTCGCCGTCATATAAAAATTTTTTGATTTTCCACCCTGCATTGTCGTTGTGGACACATACAAACACATTTTCACTAATACTATCACAATGCTTTATGAGTATTTTGATCAGTGTATTTGGGCCTTTATAAGAGGGCGGAACCAAAAAATACAATCTGACGCAGTGCTGGGAAACTATCGATATTAAGATTTATTAAAAATACAGTTATGAAAATATATAACAGCAGCCCCATAATCACAGTTTTTTGCCGCAAGTGTAGTTTCTTGTTATTATTACAGTAATCTATACAAACAAGAAGAATAGCAGGTGGTATCGATAGCACAGCTGTGCTTCTTTGTACTGCTAATTAGAGGTCCTTTTGTCAAAATTTGTATATGTTTACATAGGGATGAAATGTCAAATGTTTTTGTAATGTTGTAATTAAATTAATGCAAATGCACTCGCGAGCATAAGGAAATACCATGAACGACCATTAGAATAAAAGTCCTCTATACCCGTTACATTTTGGGTGGAGAATCAAAACCAATACATTATTTAAATTTGCAAACAAATATCTTATGGTTCATGCTACTTCGGTCCCTTCAGAAAGGTGCTTTTCAATTGCCGGTGTTTTTTTTTACAAAAAAATTGTTCCTACTCAAGTACAAACATTAAGTCGATAGTAATATCGATAGTGAAGTATGAAAAAAAAAATTATTTGTAAACGGGTACCCCGTGAGGCTAGTTGGTCTATTAGTGCGAGGGTTGCGGGTTCAATTACCGCCAGAGAAGGTCTATGTTATTATTGCTCAGTAAATTAAGCTAGAATATAATCTGAAATTGTATTTATAACTAAATAAATAATTTTGTAGAAACTGGCAACCTTCCCAGCGGTAAATATTGAAAGGACCGCAAGTGGCAGGTCTTTTTGAAGGCCTCTATACTCCTTTCTAAAAGATTCGCTTCGCATGATATCCTGCCTTCAGAAGTATGCCTTCTAGAAGGTATAAACTTATTTTTAAAAGACCTTCTGAAATATTCAGTACACATTCGCTACTCCCTTCTTTGAGAAGGGAGAAAGCAAGGTGTTCAGTTTTATTTACTTTTTATTTTTAGAGACCTTCCTTACTCCCTTCTTTGGGAAGGGATCGAAGTTGTTTTTAAAGGAAGTGTGGAAGGCCTTGCGCCCAATGACAACCTGTGCAAAAAATAAATAAGTATGGAATGCGGCGAGAAGGGCTTCTGACTGCTTGTGACTGCTAAATAAGGGCTTCTGTGAGGCCTCTTTACTCATTCTAGTTACCGCTGGGTTATAAAACATAAGTTTTAAGTGTCAAGGCGTCACTTTGCTTAGTACTTTTTTTGGAGCCATCAAAAACAAACGATCTCAATGATTTTGTTAATATTAAAAAAAATTGTGTAAATCAATAAAATCATTTGAAAGGCCTCAGGCCAGCTAATATAAGTTATAATGGGCAGCCGATGTTAGGACGGCTTACTGGGGTCCTCATCTTTTAACTATCTTAAATTCATCTGTCATCTCCTTTTATACTCACTTCTCTCTTTCATTTTTCTCTATATTGAAAGGATTTACAATGGGCGTATAGCCCTTTTTAACATAGCCTAACCTACTTGGGTCCTTATAGCGGTTCCTTTGGGATACCCTGAATCAGTGGCAATAATCTAGCCAGTGTAAACCAGATTATTCTTCAGATATCACTGCAGCCTCGAGCCATTTCGGTTACCTTAACATCACTTGGCCAAATTGTCATTAGGTGATATTATGTCATCAATGGGATGACACACCGACATCACAAAACTGACGAATCGGAGTCAGTTTAATAAAAAAAGTCCTCAGTGCTATGACTCAGTAACATTGGAGAAAATGCTCGTTAGACAGCTTGCCATTAAAATTAGTTATTGGGATTGACTTAAGGCAATGTGAGAGAATATTATTAACTTACCCGTTGCACATGCTTCTTTCACTTTTGTTGTGCTCCGTCCATTGTTTGCAGAAGAATTATCCATACTAAGACATCAGCAGCGTAGCCGAAATGGTTTTCATAATCATGCTACTTTGAAAATTTGATGTATTCAAATCATTATTTAAACAAATAGAATATGGGAATTTTTGCTTTTTGTTTAACCTTTTAAACATGAAAATAATGTTAATAATACACAAAAAGTGACATCAAATTGATGTCACTGTAGTCATTGCATTGATGACGCATAAAATATGACAAAATTTTATGATGACGTTCGTCATTGGATTGATGTCACTTTTTCCCTTATTGATGCCATTTGTAATTACATTGATGTCTCAATTATGATGTGAGGGCATCATCAATATGAAGATGGATTTTTCTATGAATATGCATTAGATGGAGCATTCTGACACAGCAATTCTGGTTTCCGAAAATGCCTCATCCTAATAACGCCGAGATCGGCGCATTGGTAGGGAAAGTGGAAAAAAGCTTTCTTCTCCACCTTATCATGACAACTTCTGCATTATTACCTAGGCCTTATCTCATCGCATTCGTCCCTATCAATCAGTGATCCGTAATGACCGATATCAATGTCCTAATCTGATCCCTACCAAACCCAAGTAGGCCATAGAGCCCTGGCCATCGAGCAGGTATTCTCACCCTGTTAAAAAAACCAATATTAAAGCCGATTAAAATTCCACTCAGGGGGAGTCTTTTCCTTCGCATACGACTATAAAATATCGCAGAAAGTGGTCGATCAGTTGGGGTGTCCACGCCAGCAACGATTAAGAAAATTTGATGGAATTTATGGGAAAACTGATTTTTATTAAAATTAATAAAATAAAAAATAACCACAGTACTAATTAAAATTAATAAATTTCATCCGCCCACCCCTCACAGTTTGTCTAGAACCCAAAACAAACAAAAATAATTTAAAACTCTAGTTAATTGCCTTTAAAATAGTATGCTGAAATGCATGTAAGATATGGCAAATTCAAAGTTTTATATTTCAAAATAAAATTTTTTAAACCTAAAGTTTACCTAAAACATTTTATTATCAATAAATCATCATACCCTTGATTTCATGCCTTTATTTTGTAATGATCACTTAAATGATTTTCTTATCTCTCAACCACAAATTTACCTACCCATTGTCCTGTCTATGTGACAGGATTACCTACTCATAATTGGGTTTTTATGATGTTGTTTGTTTATCGTGTTTTGTGTTTATTTTGGTTTTTTTTTTGCATTCAATTTACCTGTTTGTTTTGAGTGCATATTTTTCTAATACAATTAAAACGACATGGCAAATTTGGGTATGACAAACAATTTTGTTTTTATTTGATAAAAGCAAAATGAGCAAAACAAATTCTTTATAAAAGACTGTTTGTTGCCTTAAAATTGAACAGTTCCTAAACTTAACTCGAACTATCAATAAGTGTTCTCAATTGTGATTATCGTAATAAAAAAAAAACTTCCTTAGAAATTGGTAAATAAATTTGTGTGTATTTTATTGTTTCAACTTTAAAACTATTAATAACAAGTAAGAAATATAGTCGGTCAAGCCCGACCATTTGATACTCTACACCACAGTATATACCAATACTTTTTTAAAAGTGTGTACTATAACTGGCACCAATGGCCAAACATGGACCTAGCAAAACAAAGTTATGGTATGAGATTTAGATTAACAAAAGTCTTTTGTGCCGAATGTTATATAGATTTCGACATCTAAATGAGATCTATTCGTCGTAAAGCAATTTTAGAGAGTGGGTATATATTGGACCTTCATATGGTCAATTTAGAACCTACCAGTACAAAATTTCGTCTCAACATTAATTAAATTTAATGTAATTTTTTATCAACACCAACATTTGCTGTTATGGCATTTGAAGCTGTTTTCGGGAGTGGTTTTGTATGGGAGCTTTGGTTGGTTAAATATGGGCCGATTAAAAAAAAATTGTTGGGAAGATTAATGTTGCGATACGATTTTTGAATCAAATTTCATTTAAATACCAACATAATAATAGGGTTTATGGTCACAAAAACTCTATTCAGGAAAGGAGTTTGTATGAGGGACATTTAAAATTATGGACCAATTCTCACCATTTTCAATAGGCATCGTCCATATGTACCAAAATTAATCAATTTACCTCAAAACTACGACCTGTGCCTTCTGCACAAGGTTACATCATCCAGATAGGGCAATAAATAACTGAGATAGAAGTAAAAAACCAAGACTTTTCTTTTTACCCATGCCTAACCTATTATATTACCTAGCACCAGAACAGAAAGTATTTTGGATTTCGACCATTAGGCAAACACTAGTACTAATAAAATTGTTGATACGGCAACATTACAAATTGTTAAATTTCTTCGAGATCGTTTGCCGTCATTTCAGCTTTGATTTTAACGTAAATTTGTGATAAACTCTCTTACAAGAATGGATATCAGTTAAACTTAATTTTCCAGAGCAATAAATAGATAATTTTGGGGGTAAAGTCGCCAAAATGAAAAATTTGGATGAAAACTTAATTTTCCTTCCCTTACTCGAAATTAGCTACATATGATTTATCACTGGCACATGCCAATGCAGATAGCGAAAGGATGTCTTCACTGATGTTCGCACCAAAGCTCGATTCAACCATGCGATTCGAACAATATTTTTCTTCTGAGAAAGAGAGAAATTATTTTGTTCGGCAAGTTTTTCTTGAATTGGTTTAATTTTAATTTTTGTTCAGAACAAAATAAACTAAGTTGCCATTTTTTTTTCAATTTGTACATAAAAATTGGAATGATTGTTTTTTTTTTGCTGAATAATTAAATAAAAAAAAAAAAAAAACATAATATTATTAAAAATAATAAAATCACTTTCATTTTTTCGTCCATTTTCTTTAACACACTTTTAGAAAACAATTCAAAATAAGTGGTTTGCTAGTTGTGCCGCCATTTTGTTTAATTGTTTACATTTGTAAACCGTATGGACAAATTTTCCCAAATAAGTGAATCCTTCTGCAGAACACTCACAGTAAAATAAATATCCTCCGGACAAAAAAACTTTTCGGAAGGCATGGATGAATCCACCTTAAGGAAAGAAATAAGCTAAGTCATACAATTTTATCTTCAATTTGCATGTGCGCTCTTTTTTACAAGACAAATGCAAAAATTGTTTACCCTTCGGTATAACGAAACTTCTTAAAAAAGTAGTATCATTACACCTGGGCCCTGGGGGGTTACCGCGTATTTCGATTCGAAAGAAATCATTTACGGATTCGAACAATTTGTACTGTGTATTACGATTTTCGTAATCGTTCGAAACGATGACAGAGGTTGTATTATTTAAAAAATGGGAAATTTGAAGAACAGTTTTTGTTTGTAATAGAGAGTGGCTTCTAAGAAAGTGATTTTTTGTTTTCAATAAAGTATAAAAAACGTCCGTTTATTCGAAACAAATATTACGAATATTACAATTATAAAAAATGGCAGCACAACTAACACAAATGTGGTTAAGAAAATGGACGAATTTATTTATTATGTTTAAATTGAAGAAAAGTGGCATCTCAGTCTTTTTTTTGTTCTGAACAAGAATTTAAATTAAACCATGGTAGAATAAGTACCAGCTAAGTGAACTAGGGAGAGTTGTACCAATGGAATGTCAAATTAATTTATTTAGTTTTTGACGCTTGTTTTAATTTTTTTCCTTGTTTTTTGTTTGTAAAAACACAACTCTAAAAAATTTTCAGGACGATCGGCGAAGGCTAAGCCGTCCCTCAAGCCCGCCAAAGTTTGATAAAAATCGTAAAGTCCGACTTGTATGACTTATATTTAGGAAAATATTATTTTTACATAAAAATCGTTTTCTAAGAAGTTGTTGTAAGTAAAGTTTCCAACAACTTTTGCCTTAACAAGTTTTCTCTAAAACTTATATTGAACAAAACCTAATTAAAATAAAAAGTAAACAGCAGCATTGATGCGAATTGTTTCTTTAGAACTGTTTTTTCTTATACACGTCAATTCAGCTTTAATATTTGTGTTTGTGTGCGTTTGCTTAAAAAAAAAAAAAATAGTCAAACGCATATCATTTGTTTCTAACGTACCACGGTTGATAAAGTTGGTGCAATTGTACTTTTTTGATACAATTCAAAGCCAAAAAGTACGGTGGTACCCCCGTGACTCATTTGGTACTATTTCCAAATTTTTCAAACCTAAATATTTATAATTGATATAAAATGGCAACTCGTATTTACTGTCCAATGAATATAAACGGATTTCAGTGTTTGGTGCAAATGGTTTTGCCAAAGTGCAAATGCAGAATTTCGTAGCGTTTTTATGAAATCTGAAGGAAACTTTGTGTATGTTGTTGTTGGATTTAACAAAACAGCTATGACATTTTGCATTTGCTCTTTGCAAGACCATTTGCACCAAACACTAAACTTCGCTATTGTAAATAGATTTTTGCACTTGATCATTGGACGATTTTATATGCCACATTCTAAATCAAGTATCAGCGGCAGCATATAAGCCTTCATGGCAAAATATTATAAAAACAAAGGAACGAAATAGACCGTATGTACCAATGGTTTCAAGTGTAACCGAAACAAAAGTCTTTTTCTTTTATAAAAAAAATTATTTATTACTATTGGGGTCGAAGAAGTACGATTTTAGAAGTTCGTAAGTACGATATTGGTTTTCTCATTTATCATCCCTGTAACATACCTGCACGCTTTCTTTATTCTTTAAGGGGGCTCTCATATAAAATTGTCAACACAGACTAGAAATATATTGAAGAAAAAGCCCTAGAACTGCCAAGGAATCGCCCAAAGGGGGATTAAATATATGACAGACCTTCATTAGTTTTTTGTGCTTAACATTTTCTTAAAACATAATTGCCTTGCATCTCCACCCTTTAGGGGGGCTTCCATACAAATATGCCGGTTTAATATAATTCTTAAATTTGGCAACAGCAGCGTCAAAATTGCCCTCAGTTGGGTCAAAAGTATGACCAACCTCACATAATTTGTTTTATCCCCATTGCCAAAAAAAAAAATTGGTTTCTAAAACGACTACGCATATTAGAAAAACCTATAACAATGGTTGAAGGTAATATTATTGTGGAATTTCGTTTTTTTTTGTTTATTATATAAACTAAACCGTTGTTGAGTTACGCTGTGCAACCTCCTCCGTTTTCGAAATTTTAAAAACAAGAGCTAACCTAAAAAACGGTTAGCACCACTGAATTCAGCGTACCCGAATTAGGGAAAAACGCCAGGTGCCCGCCTGGTCGGTTTTTTTTTTAAATAAATAACAAAAATGTTTTTCAACAAAACTAATTCATAGAAAATGCGTTTCTTTAATGAATTAAAAATTAGATTTTTTAGTGGCTTATTCGATATTTTCAGTTTAATACGAGATAAAGAAAAACTTGTGAACAAATTTTCTACAAAATTAATATTTTCTAAGTTATTAAACATAAAAGTCAGATTTCATGTAAAATTATAATTTTTCTCAAACTTTGGCGGGCTTGAGAGACGGCTTAGCCTTCGCCGATCGTCCTTAAAATTTTTTTGAGTGGTTTTTTTATCAATACCCACCGAATTGGGGGGTTAGAGCATGGAAAAATAGAAAAAAAATTTGATCCATACAGTTAACGACCACCCTACTATACATACCCTGTACCTATTCTACCATGAATTAAACCAATCTATGTAAAAACTTGCCTTCCCCCAAATTTACATTTGGGGGAAGGATCCGAGATTGCATAAGTGGCGCTCAGAGTTTGGTGTCGGATTGAAAAGTCACCAAAGGCAAAATGGAAGCCACTGTCAAGCCATGAATAACGATATTCGATATGATAAGATCGGACTCTAAATGACAGCGCGACATATAAAAAACCAAAAGTGCTGTATTTTGGGGCGTGGCAAACAAATTTTATTCCTTTTTTTAAAAACTTCATTGACATACTGTCAGCGTCAAAATAAAGTGTACAAATGGTTTTCCAATATAAAAAGTGTTATTTTAGCAAAAAAGAATTCAAATTTTTAGTAGTTTATTATCACTTACAAAACTTTGGACGATGTTATTACAATTTAAAATTTAAAATTTAAAATACTTCAAAAACAACCAAAACAGTACAATAAAAAAACTAATATACTCCGTTTTAAACGCGTCAAAAAAAAGTGTACAGTTTTAAAACACTAAGAAAAATTAAGTGGCTAATACCTTGATTGATTTCTTTTTGCTTTTAGGACGGCTTCTAGTCTCTTTGGCATCAATTCCACCCATTTTAAAGTTAGCTCAGTAGACAATTTTGGTTACTCTTCCTGCAGAATTTCATTCAGAGAGTGCTTGCTGATAATGTTTTTTTTTAATTTGTCTGTCCAAATGTTTCCAGATGTTTACTTGAGTTGATATCGAGTTACTATTGGGCTGATCCATCTGTTTTAGGACGTTTTACAAAAGCTAACCCTATCACGCTTTACTTTAGAGACTATATTTTTTCCGTTGAATTTCTTATTTCTACCTTTTATCACGTTTTTTTTTTGTCCAACTTGCTTTTGTCACTTTTTGGAGCAACGTATTTTCCACAGAGGACAGCACGCTTGAAATCTGATCAAATTTGGCAAAGTAGAAATTTAACTTTTTATAACTAACATAACTCTTTTTATATTGGAAAACAAGCTGTACACTTTATTTTGACGCTCACAGTATCTTTCATTCTAGGGGGTGACTGGCACAATTTTTTTTTCGACCCACCCTGATGTACAACTTTTGATTTAATTGGTCCACTAAAATTCTTAATTATCAAGTCATTAAGTGAAAATCACCTTAAATTTTAAATTTGTATAATAAATTTAAAATAGCTGTCAATAAATAAGTAAAAAAGCTCTTCTTAATTCAGTTTTACAATAGTTTAAAATTCATGACATGAAAAAGACATTTTTCACTGCCAAGATCCAGTAAATCATGCATAAGCTTGTCTTGTTTACTTTTTTCTTTCTTTAAAATGTGTGTGTGCAGTGATTTGTGAACTCATGACTGATCTTTAAAAACATAAATACTCGTTAGAAGAAGAAATAATACATTATTTTCTTGTAAAAGTTTCGTTTTTGAAAGCAGATAACAACAAAAACAAACCAGAAAAGCACTGTAGCTATATCACGTTTTAGCAGAGGCGTCACGCCTGCGTATTCACACCACGCACTTACATACGAAAAAAAAAATGTTTTATTTTAAACAGCAAGCAGTTTTAAGAATTTTTGTGATTTTTGTGATTTTTTTTTTTGTTAAACATGATTAGATTCCAAAATATATTTAGTTTTTTCTACAATTGTTTATTTCTTGCTTGTTCGATGTCTGATATTGACATTGATTAATTAATTACTGTTTTTTTTTTTTGGTATAGGGGAAAATACTGTTCTGTCTTCAAAACCCGAAATATGTACATATAAAATATTTTTAAATAATTTAAATTGTAATTTATATTTCACATGCTTTTCAGAAATTTATTTATGTATCTTTTTCTATGTTTCTCTTTCAGATTCTACATTATCAACAAGAATTATTTATTTTTTAACTAAAAAGATTATTTAAATTTGTTATACAAAAAAAAAAAAAAAAAAGAAAAAAAAAATCTTATTCAACTAAATAAACTTAAACATCACGGTAATAAAATGTTTAGTCCGGATTATGAGAAACGTATTTTGAAACATTTTAGTCCAGTGGCCAGAAATTTATTCAATTCATTTGAAGCTGCTTCTACAACGTCATCGCTGGATCGATTTATACCTTGCAGGTAAGTTTTTCTACTAATTCTGTACACATGTTTTTGTGTTCTATCTTTTCTTGATTTTACGTTTCTCTTTGTGGGTTTCTGGTAACAAAGTTCATTGCTCCAGGCTTTTCTCTATCTACCTATGAACTAAATGAAATTAAAGTTATTTTTATCTTCACGAATACTTAGCTGGCTAGTTGTTAAGTAGTAAGTGTTCGTTGTAATCAATGTATCGGGGTTTTCACAAGGTACGACACATTTTGTTTGTTTTTTTTTTTATAAAAATTTCTCGAATCGAAGTGAATTTGGCTGCGCAATTCTTTCACAGTCTATGCCATTTTTCGTCTTTAGAAATAATGACAATGTAAACAAAAACACTGCTACCAACATTGAAATTTTTATTTTGATAGAGTTACCATTATGAATTTTTTTATTTTGATAGAGTTACCATTCTTTGCTCTGATAAAAAATTTTAGTTAACCAATATATTGTAAATCCGAAATGATAGTTTAGCTTAAGTTATTATTTTTACTAAAAGTTAACAGCCATTAATAAATTTGGGTCTAAGGGTTACAAAAACAAATTATTTTTTAACTTAATTAACCGATGTAACTTAGTAACTTAGACCTTCAGCCCTTCATATCGGAATAGACCAAATTCCTGACGACAATTGAACACGCAACCCTTGTACTGATTCATTAGCTCACTATCAACTAGCCTACCGAGACACCTATGTATTTCACTTTCTATTGCGATTTCATTTTGTGTGCACAGAAGAAAAATAGTTTTTTTTCAGAGAAATATCACTTCTAGCTTGAAGGCTTTGTCGACAAGATAAATTATCGCTTTTTGAAGAGTTAGCAGCTTAAAATGTTCGTACGAGGCAAAACTTTGTTAAAAAAAAAAAAAAAAAAACAAACTGTTTGGTGAGGTTTTTAAGCTGGCATCCAAGAAGTCAGCTAAAGCTATGCACGAGGCAAAATTTTGATTAAAAAAATGTAATGTTTGGATGGGGTTTTTACAGGAACGACATTATCGGCCCATTTGTCTTTGTTAATGAAAACAGTGAGCCAACGACTGTCAAAGACGATAGCTACAGAGCCATTATATCAGAGTATTTTTGGGACCAGTTCGATGCTATGGACTTAGTACGACATAATCCCATTATGAAGTACCAAGTTCCGAGCAAGATATCTCATGCGGTTAAAAACCCCGCTAAACTTGTTTCTTCGAGGTAACATCAAATCGCTGGTCTATGCCAACAAGCTAACAATGTAAGAAGAACTGTAGGTCAATATTGGATTCTAAATTCCTGATATTTAAGCGAATTTTAGCGCTCGAAACCCTGAAAAGTAGGTTCAGTTCAGTTGATGTACTCGCGGCTGCGTTTTAACGGCAGGATGTCATGTTTGAAATAAACAATTTTAAAAACTAACTGCCTGTTTCTCAAAATAAAATAAAAAAATCCCCTGGGAATTTGTATTAAAAGAACAATAAAAAACTCAAATTTGTTTTTTTTTTCAATATAAATTTCATAAGCCCTTATGACACTACATTTTTTATTCATTAATTGATGTAGAATTGATAGAAAGAAAAAGTAAATGCTAGAAAGAGCAAACTATAAAAAATGTAAACAAAGTTTTTTAGATTTTTTTCTCTTGTTACTGTATTTATGTTCTTATAAAATACCACAAAAAGGTATTATAAATCTTAGTTTAAAAAGTATCAACAAAAAAGTACAATTGAAACAACTTAGCCATCCCTGTTCTGTTAATTTTATTAAATGTTGCCAACTTTTTGTTAATGAGAAACCTAAAAACAAAAAGCGGTAAATCGCTGAATTTGCCCATAAACCGCTGATTTAGCAACAATTTTAATATTTCAAGCTTGAAATGTCAATTTTAAGTTGAACAATTTTATATTTTTTTTTGACATAACTTCATTTTTGATCGATAACTTTAGTAAAATGTTTGACAGCTTGCCATTTATCTTAATACAGCTGAACCCTTCGCATTTGATAAATTTTTCTATTACTTTATAATTGCACAGTTCACCAAAACTTGAACAATGCATTAAAAATGTAGTGTCATAAGGGCTTTAACGAACATTTTTATTTTAACCTTAACTTTTTGAATTCCAAAAAAAAAAAAAAAAACACAAAAACGCGTCGATCTTAATGAAAAACTCTTTCTAAAGTTGTTTTGTTTTGTTTTTAATTTAAAATTGTAAATCTTTCATCTTTGTAGTTAATGCAATTCGTGGTCGTTGGTAATACTAACGCTGTAATTTGTAACGCTCTGCTGATTTAATATTTCATTAGATATGTTTTATTTCTTAAATTTTTTAGTTTTTGCTTTCTTTAAAAGTTATAGTTTTCTAACTTTTGGTTTTAAAAATTTTTTAATAAGAAAATTGTAGTGCCAACAGCAATGAAAGTTTAGTCATTAGTAAGATTTAAAATTGCATGTTGTTATTTTAGATACAACAAAAACTATATGGTGAATAAGTAATAAGGTGGTACATGTTTTAAAGCCGATACACCCATTTGTTGTTTCCAACAAAATTATTCTTTGTTCAAATTCTTTTTATAGAAGCGAGCAAATAATGCCATTCGATAGCGATCGAAAATTAAATTTTAATTGTATTGTAGTTTGAAGTTTCTTTTACTGAGAGAGAGAGAGGGAGAGAGAGAAAAGAGACGCCAAACTAATAATACAATTTTTAAATTTACGAAAGTATTTTGTTGCATTACCATGATTTTTTATCACTTCTGAAGGAAGCCCTTTTAGCCATTAAGCTTATAAACTTTTCAATATACAGTATAGCCCCGATAATTCCTAATCAAAGAGACTAACTTGACTGCCTTTTACGAATTAGTTGAGTTTTCGAAATACAGAGATTTCCATTTAACGAGGCTATAATAAAAAAAACGATTTCTAGGGGCTTAATGAACTGTAAAGAATCTTGCAAAAAACCATTGCCTTTGTATTTTTTTAAAACACTTTACAGGTAAAAGCTAGACCCGTGACTTCGTTTACGTGAAAATGAGAGCAACAATTAAAGAAAAGGGTTTAGTTAATAAAAAATTTAGATACATTTTAATTAGTTTTATACATGTAACTCAAAAAACAAGGCTTTTCATATAAATTTTACTACACAATCAATCGCGTGTCATGTGGAAAGCGCACATTATTATTTTTCTAATTTAATAAAACTTTTCATGTCACATAGGCGGTTGAAATTGACTTATGCCTGCAATTTCTACAAATATAAGTACGGTGTAGTGTATTTTACACAATTAAGGCTAGATTACACTATTATACTTTGTATTAATACATGTCAAAAACTCAAGTAATATGACAAAGTGTGATAGTGTGAATGCAATGTGTCACAAAAATGACAAGTATTAAGAAAAAAGTTTGACATCCCATACGACTTCATCGTTTTTTGAAAAATTTCTAAACAATAATACTTTTCATTGGATCAGGGTTGCATTTTATTTCATGTGTGAGTGTTTATACTTTGTGTGATGGTCTGAACACAAACTGTCATGTAACGTTAGATTTTTTGACAGTCGCAACAAAACTCATTTGATTTCTATCTCACAAAGTATTATGGAATACGTGACTTGTGAGATAGTGTAATCTAGCCTTTAACAAAATAGTGTTACCGGGTAGGTTAAGATAACTGTTTGGAACGAACACAACCAGATATCTGTTAATTCAAAAGCTGAACTTCATCCTTTACAGTCATGTTTGGTGTTGGGTGATAGCAAATACAATTCCACATCATTAAATGCCAAAATAATGGTTTCCCCTGAATTAATCCTTAATTTACCTAGGTTTCAACCAGTATTGCCACTTCGGGGGTAATAACCCAATTTTGGTGAATTTTTACAGTCTTGGGTACAGCGTGGGTAATTTCTTTTTGGTGTAAATCAGGTGTAATTTAAAATTCTTTCTTTTTATATTGGTATTTTTGCATATGGGCAAATCCTGCGTGAGGAACGCTACATTCGCACGCGATTTGTGATTGAATTATTAACATTTTTTGGTCTTTCAAAAAAGATTGCTTTAACTTATATATAGTATTTAGTGACATTAATATGTACTTACGAATGGCATATATCATAATTTCTTAGCAAGTATTTGTTACGAAATAATTGATCACAAAGTTTTGTGACGCACACTACAAAAAGTGGAAGTAACTTCAAAGGTTGAAGTTCGTTTTCCTATTTTTAAGCGAATTTGGCATGATAAGGTATACAAAATCTAATTCCTAAAAGAAAGATGACTATAAGAGAATTCTAAACGCACTTATTCGCAGCCCAAAAATTTTGACGCACGCTACATAACGCACGCTACAGTTTTTCCAGTAGTATTTTATTAATTTTAACTAAACAAATTATATTTTTATGAATTGCATTTCTTAAACTAATTTCTTAACTAATGAATACCAAATTTTTTTTTAACGAAATTTATATTTTGATAAGTCTGCTATAAGTGTTATTTTAAACACCAAAATCACATAAAATAATGCTAAATGCACGTATAACATTAAGAAATCAGCAGTGGGGTAGATTTTGGTAAAAATTATTGCATTAATGATCATTGAAATACATATTTTTTAATATAAAAATGAAATTATACATCTAGTCTTATATTCCATAAAAAAAAAAAATTCATTTGAAAAATTTTTGGTTGGTGGACTGTTTCTGGGATTTGCCCATATGAGTCTGTCGTTTTGTGCAGATATCGAAAATTGCAGAGAATTTTTTGAATTCGAGATTTTAAGTTTCGAACATATGACTCCAACCCAAATTTCTACTTTATTTGTGTTTTTTTTTTAATAATTAGTATTGTGGTTATTTTGTTGAACTATTTATGGTTTTTAATCCAAATTTTTAATATTTTTAATTAGGCTTAAGTTCATGAAATTTAATTTTCATTAAATTATTTTTATGAAGAAAGGAATTTTACAACATGAAAATTAATTAAAATCGTTATTGATAATCTTTCATTCTTGACGTGGCTCGGGCTCGAACCCTGGCCGGCAGGTTACCATGACATGTTTCGATCGCAACCACTCGATCTCCTCAGATGGATTTGCCGTCTTACACTCGCAGCCATCGACGACTGCTGACGTCAATACTAATTATTGTTAAAGCTAAGGCACGAGCTCTATGTGTACATTTGTCCTTCAAGTTGTGCTGAAATAGGTCAACAGAAAAGAGAAAGACAAAATGAAAAAACAAAAAATGTACTTGGACTTCAAGAAAAATTCTTGACAAAAGTACGAAAAAACAGAAGTAAGGAAAAAACATGTAAAATCAATTAAAATTGATAATCATTCAGGAAAGCAAATTTCGATCTACCAAATGTTAAAATACAATTTGGTTTAAGGATTGATGTTTGACTATTGACGTCAGCAGTCGTCGATGGCTGCGAGTGTAAGACGGCAAATCCATCTGAGGAGATCGAGTGGTTGCGATCGAAACATGTCATGGTAACCTGCCGGCCAGGGTTCGAGCCCGAGCCACGTCAAGAATGAAATATTATCAATAACAATTTTAATTAATTTTCATGTTGTAAAATTCCTTTCTTCATAAAAATAATTTAATGAAAATTAAATTTCATGAACTTAAGCCTAATTAAAAATATTAAAAGTTTTTTTTTAATTTAATTTTTTTTTTGGGGTAAAAATTTATTAAAAAATTATGTTGAATTTTTTTAAAGAAGATTTGCCCAGAATTATCATTTTATTTTTAGAGCTATTTTTGATTTTTCATGCTGCCTTATGATAAAAATAACTTAACTTTAATTTCCTTCTTGGGGCCATATTTCCTGGGGTTACATATCGCAACGTCAAAAATTTAACCTTTTCAGTTCAAGTTTGAGAGTGGTTCGTAAACGAATACACTGAAGTTAATTGTTGGAGGATAAGCTAGTTTCTATGCGCATTTCACTGGTTGCTTAGGCCAGATCATTAGATAAGTCTTAGTAAAGATCTTAGTAAATGTAACTGCAGAGTGGATAAGAATTACAAACACTCCAAACGTCTTATTTGAAACGATGTCAAAGCTTTAACAAATTACCAACAATAGTTTAGTTTATCTTTTCTTACATTTCCCACTACAATTGGTTGCAATACTCCCATCATTAATTGTAGTTGTAGGTGGGTTAGGAAAAATCTAAATTAAAAACAAAAACAACTTGCCAGTTTAGTTTTTTATGCACGTGCATTTGCGTAAAAAATATTTTTGAACACGAATTGCCTATGAATATGGGCCTATGACGTGTCGTGATATTCGTACCACAAAATGTAAAAAAATTAAATGAAGAAGTCAAATTTGTAAAAAGTTATGAAGTAGCACTATATTCAGAAAAAAAATTACAGCAATCGACGGTAAGGATTTGCAGATATAAGCAAAAATATGCGATGGCGGGACGTTAAAAAACGGAAGGGGATTTTGACTTGCATTACAAACTTAATAAGACTGCGAATTGAGCAAGACGTTTTGAATAAAACCTTTTTGGTAAGCTTTGGACTTATATAGATTTATTTTTCAAGCTATTAGAATTAAAAATATTTGCTCGTTTAAAAGCACATATGGGCATTTTGAGCGAAAAGTCTACTTTTTTAATGTAACGCCAGAATGCAAATAATGTTATATTTTAGGACCATGTTGTTCAACCGTTATCCCTTTTGTTACTAAATGTAGAGCTAGTTGCGCTTTACACCACAATATAAACAAGTAAGAAAGTATAGTCGGTCAAGCCCAACCATATGATACCCTACACCACAGTATTTAAAAACACATCATGCTTATGTGTTCATGTAAATATGGATTTATCTATGTTTATAAACTTCATGAAAATTGGTTTGAAAGTTTGTGAGAGGCAGAAATTGCCCCCTGCCTCCCCTTGTGGTCCTATTTTTTAAAAACTGTATAGCTAATGTGTACCTATAGATATGGATCTATCTATGTTTTAAATTTCATTAAAATATGTTTGAGAGGCAGAAATTGCCCCTATCTCCCCTCGTGGTACGATTTTTTTTTAAAATTTATACATTTTGTGTCCATATAGATATGGTTCTATATATGTTTAACATTTCATTAAAATCGGTTTGATAGTTTCTGAGAGGAAGAAATTTCCCCCTATCTTCCCTTGTGGTCCTACGATTCGGCCCATTTTCAAAAGGCTTGGGCTTTGTGCCAAGAAGAACCTATGACCCAAATTTTATCAAATTATCTCCAAAATTGCGACCTGTACTTTGCGCACAAGGTTACATGGGCAGCCAGCCAGCCAGCCAGCCGGACGGACATCGTTAGTTCGACTCAGAAAGTGATTCTGAGTAGATCGGTATACTTTAAGGTGGGTCTAGGACCACTATTTTAATGCGTTACACACATCAGCACAAATGCATAATACCCTCTCCACTATTGTGGTGTGGGTGTAAAAAGTAAACTATACATATTAGGGATGCCAATCCCGAAATCCCGTTCCCGAAAATCCCGGGATTTTCGGGATTCAGCAAATCCCGAATCCCGGGATTTAAATTTTGTAATCCCGGGATTTTCGGGATTTAGTTAATCCCGAAATTGTTAACAACATTTTCTTGCTTTACCTTTTATTATAAAAAGAAATTCATCTTTACATTCCCCCTTGAGAGCATAGGGAACAAAATACTGATCTTTAATATTTACTTGATTATTTCTGTTAATACTGTCATTAAAAACGAAACAAAAAAGTTAAACTTTGTTTGTTTTAAGCATGTCCAACAATTATAAAGAAATTTTAACGAGTAGTGAAGAAAATAATTAAAGAAGAAAATTAATAAAGGGAAAAAATGTCTTTTCAAATGCACAAAACATTCCAATGGTGCACCAAATTCTACATTAAAACTTTACTCTTCACAGGGCTAAAAATATAAAAGTGTTGCACGAGAGTAGGCATAGGAACTACGGCAATTTATGGAGCGATTATACACAATTAAGAAGTGTATTTTAAACACTACACAATTCCTACCACTTTGTGGTGGGTATAAAAATGTTTTATTTTTTAAATTAGATTTTTGTGGTTAACTAAATAAATTGATTTTGATAATTAATTTCGAATTAATTAATTACTTAATAAAAATTTGAATAGAATCTTACAAATAAATCAATTACATACAAGTTTGCTCTATTCAATTACAATATTCAATTTGTTTTAAATTAATTTGGATCAACTGAGGTAATTGAATAAAATATAAATTTTATGGTAATTATTTTTTAGTAGAATCAATCAATTAACAAATTGTAAGAAATCGTACGCGGTTTTTTATTATCATATTTTTAATTAAATCAATCATTAATTAAGAAAAAAATCACAATTTTCAATGTAAGTAATAAATATAACATTATCTTTAACTTTAAAATAACAAATTAATATAAAACTTTTGCTTGTAAACCGCTTTTAATGACTTTTTTTTTTTAATAAATATCTATAAAAAGCATTTATCTTCTAATTTTTAAAAACCCCGAATCCCGAAAAATCCCGATATCCCGGACAATCCCGGGATCCCGGGATTTGATTTTTTGAAATCCCGAATCCCGGGATTTGCGAAAACCAGTCCCGATTGGCATCCCTAATACATATGCAATTTTTTGAGAAATAATTTAAATTATTTCTGGCGTTACGTTACAAAAAGTAGACTTTTCGCTGGAATTGCCCATATTTGATGTATAAATGCAAAATGATAAGATTAACTTAAATTATTAAGTACTTATCAATTTTAATCAATTACGCTTGTATTAGTCTGCTCGTAGCAACTTTTCGATTCATAAAGAAACGAAAACGATTAAAAGGTGTGTTTAATCGCGATTAAGATTATAACCATTTTGCAAACCCTATATATGCTATTGTTTTCTAAGATTTTATTTTAATTGCAAAAGTAAACGTTTCTGCTTTCATAAGGTTTCTAAGTCAACAATGAAAAACACAATTACTGCAGACTGTCTGACTTCATGACTCAATGAACTGGGTTTTAATAATGCATGGAATAATAAGTTTCTTTAAAGTTTTTTTTTCTTTACTTTATACCATATTTGAATCACTTGTGCGTGACGTTAGGTTTTCTTATTTAATTTGTAATTAAACAAAAGCATAAATTACATAAATACAAATATGAAAAAATAATAAAAATATGCAAATAAGTTAAAAAGGTACAGACAATAAAACAATATTCAACTGAAGTGTTTTACTTCAAATGGGCGCGTGTTTTAAAACTCACATATTATTGAAACCGCAAAAGTTTTAATGAAAAAAAAAAATACCGTTCATAAACGGAAGTTGACACTATGGTTTCAATAAATAAACTTAAAAAAAAAGTTCAAGCGTACTTAAACAGGTGAATGCAAAACAAAAGAATTTTTTGACTCAAAATTTTTCTACATTTACAAAGAAAAAAAGGGTAGTATTTCCAAAAAAAAAGGTTAAGAATTTCTTGAGAAATATGGAACACAATGTAAAATAAAATATTATTCACTACAATTGGAAAGGGTATATATAAGTTTGCCATTCCGTTTGTATAATTTCAAAAATATTTATGTTCGACCCTTTAAAGTTTATACAGTAAAAAGGCCATATTTAAAGTACCCCCACCACTTGTAATCATTTAATAATTTTTTTTTTATACATCCATTATAAATATTTTAGGTCTTACGATGTTTTTTTTATTAATTGTTTAATATGTGTTATTTACTTTCATAAAATATGAATTAAGTAGATAAGAGTCTTGTTAAAAACTAGTCAAAATTCAAAAAACCAAGAAAAGTGCAATACTTATCGGACAAAACAATGGCACCCCTTATATGATGTTTGAATGTCTGGCTACGCTAGCAAATATTTGCAACGAAAGCTAACGGTATTAAATACGAAAGCGCGCTTAATATTAAAAGAAAGAGCTAAAGTTAGTCGAAGTTCGTAAAACTCAAGGTTAATTTAAGTTTTATGGAATAAGAATAATGGCAAGTAACAAGTATTTAACGGCTGACAGCCTTGCCAGACCGGGAGTTTTGAAACCACTGAATAAGTATCCCTGTATGAATGTAAACCTGCGATCGGCAAAATCAGGGCGCCGCGTTTTCTCTTTTCTCTTTTCTCTTTTATTCTCTTGTATGCTCTTTTATTAATTTGACGGAACTGAAAAGTATTGCAAATATACGCTCCAGATGGAGATTTCTTATTGAGAGCCTATGCCCACAATGAGGTAGCTCTAAAGTAATTTTAGAGCAAGGCTTATTATTATTATTATGCTCTTTTATTACGTACATGTGCACACACATTGCAGAGAATTTTACAACATTAACAAAACATATGTAAAATTCATACATCGCATATAATCGCAAGATGTAATAGTATATGTTGCCGATGGCAGATGTAAACCGAAAAAATTGCCGAAATAAGGCTGATTTATTTCAAGCCCTGAAAAAGCCTGGAGGCTTATTCTGAATTGGTATGCGAAAATCAATGCGATGCGAAAATACATAAATGCGAACAATTGCTTTTCTGTATTGCGATATTTGCAAAGTTTTTTTTTAATCGCATTTCAAATGCGAAAAGGTGGCAAGTCGGTATTCTTCATTCTTCTTCTAAGCAATCTTCTCTGTATCCTTTCATTTTGCTCATGCCCTTCTTCGTCGTCGAAACATAGTGCCACAGAATCCATTTTTATTATTTTTTTTCTTACAGAATGTCCTAAATAAATTTTATAAACAATTTTTACAGCCAAACACAAACAATTTATTTATTTTTAATTTGAAGTTTGTTGACATTGACGTTTATTTGAGTAGCGTTGCCACGATTTGAAATAAATTGCGAATGCGATTGCGTAAGTCTAACAGAATACCAATTTTCTTTCGCATTGCATTGATTTTCGCATCGCAATTCAGAATAAGCCTCCTGGAAAGGAATATCATAAGATGTAATAAAAATTTTTATAATATCCATGCCTTATCCAGAACAAATGATTCACAAAAAGTATTAATTTTCACCTTGATGAGACACGGACAAGAAACCACGACAGCCCTTAAATATTTAATTTTTACTTTCTAAAGTTACGTTTATAATCTAATAAGTTTATTTTTCCCAAAATAATAGTTTTGGCGCAATAGCAATAGCGCCCACACCATATGAGCTAGAAGTACCAAACATAAAGCGTATTAAATATTTCAAATTAGCCAAACCGATCCATTATTTTACCTGGCCCATTTACAAGTGTCTTTCTTAATTAACGGTTTTAGTATGATAGTGTCCATACAAAACGTGCTACCGTTGATATCATTGAGCTTAAATCTACTGTATAAAAAGTGTCCAAAATAAGGATATTATTTAAATTTTAATAAAAAAAAAGAGTTTTTTTTTGAGATATTTCAAAATATTTTTATTACAAATAGGTTCCGTTTAAACATCAAAAATCAAGTCGGTCAAGTGATGTCCCTACTGGCTCGGCAGGCTCCCAATCTTTTACCAATTCTCAATCACATTTTCCATAAACTGTTGTCAATAGTTGATATCTGCTCGAATATGTTGTTTTTAAGCTCTTATACTGTTGTGGGATTATTACTTTACACATTACAAAAAACACCACAAAAAATAGTCTAATGGCCGTTTTCTCATTACGCGATTATCTTTTTTCCCAACGATAAACTGCACTTTAAAGAAATCTGGTTTTCTCAATGTCTTATTTGCTTCTATTGCCGTACAGATCAATTTAATCAGCTGACTGCCAACTTTAACATGTATTTTGAGAGGTGTTGCCAACTGAAAACAATGTTTTTTGTCGGTGTATTGAGACATCCAAAATCGTTGAATTTATGTTAACATTTAACAGATAGTTTGTCGATACATTGGAGAAAATTGCCATAAAGGTGTCGAATCGCACGATTATGTTGGGCAATTCACTCCTCCTCTTCGAACTTTTCTCACAAAAGATCCACTGCCGGTTTAACGATGTCGAACGTCATCGTTCGCATAGAAAATTATATTTAAAACAAAAACAAAATTCGAAAATTTGTTTTTGTTTCAAATGTAATATTCTATGCGAACGTTAACGTTCGAAATCGTTGAACAGGCTGCCATTGTTTCTCTTGCTGTGTGGCAGTGGCACCATCCTATTTAAACCACATATTCTCTACGTCTAAACCATCAATTTTCCGCCACAAAAAAGCTTTGGATCATCTTCCTGTAGCGATTTCCATTAACCGATGATACCTTAACTTTGGACACGCTTTATTTAAGCTTTCTTTGGTTTTCAAAATTAGCGAAATCGACCTTCATTTAGCGTCCACCTATTAGTGCTGGGAAACTATCGATAGACTATCGATATTTCGATAGTTTTAAAATATCGAAAATATCGATAGGAAAAATATAAATATCGATATTTTTATTATTTAAAATACATCTATGAAGACATCTAACAGCAGCTATACACACAGTTTTTTGCCGCAAATTTTTACATGCTGTTATTAATTCGCGCTGAATTACAGCAATGAATACTAACAAGAATGGCAAGTGGTATGGATTGCTTAGCAGTGCTTTTTACTGCTAACTAAAGGCCTATAAGTCGAAATTTGTACATGTTTATATAGGGACGGATTGTCAAATATTTTTGTAATGTTGTAAAATGTTGTTGCAAGCATAGGACAAAACAATGAACGACCAGCAGAGGATAAGTCCGCTAGATTGGGTACCTTTTTGGGTTTAGAATTTAAAAATTTTTTTAAACTCGCAATGGAATAATTATAGACCCTGTTACTTCGGTTCCTTCAGAAAGGCACTTATCAATTTTTAAAAAACTGCCATCTAAAATAACGTGCGTAAAAACATACGTCTCATACATTCAATAAAGTGATAAAAACAACGGACTGTATCCTTATAAAAAAATAATTAAAGTTTTCCTGCACAATTACTAACATTCAGTCGATAGTAATATCGATATAGTGAAATCGAACTATTGATAAATATCGATAGTAGAAAATATCGATAGTATCCCAGCACTACCACCTATAAAGACCTAGGGAACAATTGGCTTTTCACACTATGGGGCAGGGTATGTATGATTCGGCGTACTTTGTTTTTATTTAAAATATTTTTCTCTACAATACAAGCAATATTAAAAAATTATTATTATTGTTGAAGGTTTATTTGTTTTTTTCTGTTGAGAAATTGCAAATTCAGCATTAGTTTATTAAATGCATTGTTAATACATAAAAAATTTTGACATTATTTAATATGATGTATTTTTTTGTGTTTATTAATTTTGCACGTTTTTAACCTGAAATTCAATTTTAAAAATTCGCAATTATTATTGCAAATAAACTTTTAATTTCGCATTACCTTGCACATGCATTAGAAGGTTAGTCACATACTCCAAATTTTGCATTTTTTTCTATTATGATTTCTAACAAGGCATAAATAACGTTTTATTTGACAAGGTTAATGTTTTAAAATAATTGTTATTAATTCTTAACTATTAAGTGCTAAAAGCTTGCAATATATATATGTTTATATTTTTTTATTAACAACAATTTTTTGTTTTAAGGTATAAGGGGAGTTAAAGGGGAAGTCTTTTATTTGCAAAATATTTTTGTGTTTGACATAATTCTTCATTGAAAATTGCCCTTTTGTTCTTTATCTCTGAACGTGTTTGTCGTCTCTAAAATTATCTTCAAGCAGTGTTGCCGCTGTGACCCTAAATTGGCAATTTTATCCTTTTTAGATTTTCGTACCACGTTTTATACGGTGGGGTGTCACAAAGCCATAGGACATAAAGCCATATGGCGCCAAGTCCCATTCCATTGAGACATAAGGGCATATGCCATTAAGTCTCAATATAATGGGACTTAACGCCATAAATTTTTTCCGTAACATGAGACATAAAGCCATATTTTTGATAATGATTGTATTTCCCCCTATTTCATGTAGAAAATGCTTTGTTGTTTCATGTCGCCCTGTTTTATGTCAAAAATGGCGGTATGAACTAAGTCCCCAATGAATTAACTCCCCAAACCCAAAATGAACTAAGCCCCTAAATTTGGGGACGTCGTTCATTTATGGAAAAAACCCGAAAAAGCTACGCTAACTAGAGCTTCTCTGCATAGCCGGCCTTCGGCCGGACGCAATGATTTTCTCCTCTATGGTATAACAAAGACGCTAACTAAAGCTTCTCTGCATAGCCGGCCTTCGGCCGGGCGCAAGGATTTTCTCCTCTATGGTATAACAAACACCGGCTTTGCTAACTAAAGCTTCTCTGCGTTAACGGCCTTCGTTGGGAAACAAGACAGATTTTAGAAGCTTTACTTAGCGAAATCGGTACTTGTTATACCATAAAGGAGAAAATTCTTGCGTCCGCCAAAAGGCCGGCTATACAGAGAAGCTTTAGTAAGCGAAGCCGGTGTTTGTTATACCATGGAGGAGAAAATCCTTGCGCCCGGCCGAAGGCCGTCTATACAGCGAAGCTTTAGTTAGCGAAGCAGGTCTTTGTTATACCATATAAGCATTTGTAACGCAACACATCAAATGGGACATAACACCATAATGGCTTTATGTCCCATTCCACTAAAATTGATATGAGACTTAAGGCCATATCAAAATTATGGCTTTATGTCCTATGGCTTTGTGACACCCCACCGTTTTATACACTTCTTTAATAAACACAGAAAAAAATAATTTTCAAATTTGAATACGAAAATCGCATACATAATGATGGTATTCTTCCGCAACCACGTAACTCGATTTTTTCCGATTTTTTGTTTTAACCGGAAAAATAATCAGTAAATACAATTTTGCAATTTTTTTTTGGCGGAATATCGGAATTTTTCCTAATTTTTGGATTATAAAAGAGTATATAGCAAAAAGTTTCAAATATTCGGTAAAAAAGTTCTTTGTCTCTCCTGAAAAGTAGTTGTTTTTGAGTTACGAGGTTGCGGAAGAAAACCATCGATATTTGATTAAAAAAATATTTGAATTTTCTGCGATGACGATTTTAAAGGTATTGATAAAAAAGTTTGTACGGTATAGTTCTTGAATTTTTAGCCAAGAACCAAGTTGATTGAGTCAATAAAAAAAGTTTTTGCCCGAAATAATTTTTTTCAACAAAATTTTAACGTGATTTGTTGAAATAAGTTGTTGGAAATTTAACAAAATGTTTATCGAATCTTTATTTATTTATTCATTTCCCAATTTGTATTCTTCGACAAATACACTAAAATGTATTGTAAGGCCGGATCATCCGGAAACCTTTTTCCAAAGACTTTGATAAAGCTAAAGATATTATACAAATAAAACTGTAAACCGAATGAGAATTACAAACACTCAAGTCTGACTTGCAACGGCATCAAAGCTATTAAAATATGGACAAGGGTTGTAAAAATACTGTCTTATTGAGTTCTATTTTCAAAGCGCAATTTTGATAAATTTTTTCATTGAATTAAATCAAAAGTTTGCTGACCTACAATTTTATATTTCACAAACTGTGCCCATGTTCAATAACTTTCGCGTCGAAAAACTTTTCGATTGCAATGTGTGAAATGAAACAAAAATGCCATATAATAAAACAAACAGCTGTTTTTCTCACTAAACTGTGTCAGTAACGTTTTTGTTGGCGAGAACTAGCTGTCACGTAAGAAAATTACTCGCAAATTTACAGAAAAAGTGTGTCTATAACATTTTTGTGAGAAAAATTCCCGCTTTGAACTGTCAAATAAACTCACGAATAAAAATGGGGCGGGAAAAAATTTTAACACTAAAAAACAATTAAAAATGCAAAGAATAGTAATAATTATATCAAAGTTTTCCTTGGGATTCAAAAATTAATTATCAAGGTTACGTTATAATGTGCTAAGTTCCCATTTCATACTATTGACAAACTAAAGTTTATTGTTGATGGGATAAGCTATTCCTATGCGCATTTCACTGGTTGCTTAGGCCCGACCGTCAGGAAACTTCATCCAAAAATTTTAGAAAAACTAAAGATATCATACAAATAAAACTGTTAAGCGAATAAGAATTATAAGCCCAAGTTTTACTTGCAACAATATCAAAGCTTAAACAAAAACAACAACAATAAACAGTTAGTTTATCTTTTCATACAATCCCGACCACAATTGGTTGATTATTTGTCAACTTTAAATGTAGTTGCAAGGCGAATTCATAGAAGGTGACCTTGGCTTGCTATGTAAGCAACAGCTGATAACTAACCTTATGTCAAAATGATAGGCCGTTACTTTTTTTGACATTCTATTTAATTGTTTATCTGTAAGCGAAATTAAAATAAAATTTCAAGATTTATTTGTTTTTATAAATTATAAATTAAAATGCGTGCGTGCTGTTTGAAAAAAACTAATACAGGAAAAGGAACTTTTCTCCGTGTACATATAAGGCATTTGTGCCGATGTTTGTAACACTTAAAAATATTGGTCCTAGACCCAACTTTTAGTGTGATCGACTCACTTTCTGAGTCAATTTAACGATGTCCGTCCGTTGTCATTTGTGTTGTGTTAGAAGAAATTTGGTGCATATGTACTGTATGTTCTAATTGGTACAAGCAAAGGCCTTTGGAAATGGGGTGAATGGGTTTATGATTTCACATAGATCACATACAAGTTTCTTTTTGTACAAGCCTTTGTGCCCATTAACGATCTTATTCGGGTATGTTATATAAATCGAAATGAAGTGGATTTAAAATATAACAAATTTTGAAAACGTGCCTGTAAATAACGTTCATAATAATATTCCTCTTTATATACTTCATACCTTGGGTACCAATTATCTTTCCAAAAACAATTTTGAAATCAATCATTTTATAAATAATTTAAATTAAAATCTCGTTCGATTTCAATTTCTGGAACATGTCCGATTATATTGGTATTTATATAAAATGTGGTCCAAACTTGTTTGATTACAGTTATGGCATTAAAAGCTATTTAATGAAGTAGTATTTGTATGGAAGCTATAGTAAAATATGGCCCGATTCCAATAAAATTTGGCAAGATGATTTTGATTGCAATAAAATATGTTCGGATCAAAGTTAATCATAATACCAACTTAATAAGATGGTTTACGGTTACAAAAACTATATTCCAGAAATAAGCTTGTATGGGCTATGTGCAATTATAGACCGATTCGCCCCATATTCAATAGGCTTGGTCCTTGTGCCAATTAGAACTTATGAACCAAATAACGTCAAATTATTAACAAAATTACGACCTTTACTTTGCGCACAAGGTTTACATGGACAGCGAGCCAGACGAACATCGTCAATTCGACTCAGAAAGTGATTCTATGCCGATCGGTATACAGTGCACTCGCGATAAGATGAACTAATTAAAACAAAGCCAGTTCACTTTTGCAAGATCGTTCATATTTGCGAATGGCATCTAATCTCCCTTCAAAAATGCTATTTACATTTTTAAAAAGAAAAACAAACTTAAAGTTATGCGAAAAAGTCTGTGATTTTCTTTCGCTTAATCAGTTTAAAAACGCCCCGCTCTCTTCAAAATCTCCAGATATTTGCCGTGTCCGCTAACAGTAATCTTTTTGTATCTCATTTTCAAAAACCACCGATGCATGCATTTTCCATTTTTTGGGTATTCGGAAGACCGCACAAGTCAAATAAACGTATTGTAAGAACTTAAAAAAAAATCAAATTTATTCGCTAAATTAGTAATACCTTTTTCTAAATGTTCTAAATTTTTTAAAATTTTTTATTTTTCTTTTTAAAATTCAAAACTTATGCGTTTTTAAATTTATATTTAAGGACTTTTCACGCTAAAAATATATATAAAAATGTATATAGAATTCCATGTTAATGTCAGAACTAACTAAAAAGTGTATGGAAAACATTTTGATTAACAACTGAAGACAATTTTAAAGCAATAGCTGGGGAAATCCCCAAGTTTTTATGCAGATGAATAAAAATTGATTTTGATTTTAACACTGTGTAGGTAGATAAAAACCGTTAAAAATACAACTTTAAGTTGTTCATATTTTAAAGCTTTTGCACAAGTTCATATTTTAGAGTAGTCAATGGAAGAAAATAAGTGTTCATATTTTGGGGTGTTCATATATTAGGGGGTTCATATTATCGCGAGTGCACTGTACTTTAATATTTTGAGGTGTTTCAAGTATCAGCACAAATGCACAATATCCTTTCCAATATTGTGGTGCGGGTATAAATACTATGTGTATTGTTACATATGGAAGTTTCACGGGTACAATCTTGGTAGCGGCTTTAAAATCTGGTTTTTATTTTCACCACTAAGCAAAACATTTAAAAAAGATCTTAAAAATGGAAATGAAAGAAAGAAATTTATTAATTAATATTGCTAAAACAAGGAGCATAAAATATGACAAAAAGATTTGTTCCTCTTCAAAGTGTTGGCAAAGTTTTCACCGTTTAGGAATAAAACTTCCGTCTTCCTATTCTTCCCAGGGTTTTCCTAGTCGTTGTAATTTTGCTTTTAGTTATTTTGTTAATTTTCACTTATAATTATGAAATTTTTAAACGTTTTTAAATTATTACATTTCAAAACATACAATTTGAAATTAAAAACAAAATAAAATATGACAGCATATATTTTTGACACACAGATAATTTGTTTACTACAGTGTTGTAGTATTTTGACTCAACGTTAAAGTATTTTACAGTGTTGTATTCGATTTTAAAATAAGTCCACCTTGTATGAATTTGCCTTGTGTAGTTGTAAGTGGGTAAAGAAAAAACAAAAAAAAAAAAAAAAAAAACAAAATTCTTTATTTTATTTTGTTCTTGGCACATTTTTTACAGATTATTGTTCCTTTGGCAACAATTTCGTTACTTTTTTGCAACCTTGTCATGTATACAATGTATTTAAACAATTTTTCGGAAAGTTTCAAAAAAGCTTTTTAAAATAAAAATTGTGGTGTTTGCAGTGCAGAGAACTGCAAAATCACAATTTTTCCTGATTTATTCATACGCTCAAATTTACATTCACTCTTTGCCTGCAAAACAAAGTTCAACGTTGGTAATTTTTACATCGTTTCGTACACATTTGATTTTTGCATGTATTCGTTTTTTATTAAAAGTGCTTTTTTTGCATTTTTTTGCGCACGCAATATAACACAACTGTGTAAATTCAAAAGGAACACATTCTTATACTTTTGCATTCAAGTAGTCATTGCCCACCCGATGAGACGCTTTGTTAACATTAACAACAATAAACCACTCGATGAGATGCTTTGGTGAAATTAACAACAATAACAAGAATACATTGTACATACAGAACTACTGTACTTTTGAAGATGATAAAAAAAGTCGTCTGTTTCTATGGAAATTGTTTGTACCAACATCAGTATGTGCGTTTAGTTTCATTTAAATTTTTTTTTCTTGTACAACATAGTAACTGCTGAATGAATACATGAGTAATGATTGCTTGATTTCTGGCTTTTTAGTTTGTATTTTTTTTTTCTTTACCAAAACAATCATTGTCGCACCGAACACACAAACATCTTTGTCTGAGTTCATACGGCTCATGTCTTATTGACAAGATTCTTCCTTTTTCTTCTTTGAACATGAATTGGCGTTCAAATGATTCATGTCATTTTGACGACATGTTTTGTTTTTGTATAGTCGTGCGTATGCATGTGTGCTTTTTTGATATTGAAAACAATAACAAAATTAAACAACAAATAAAAAAGCAAAACGTAAAGACAGTACATGCATCTGTGTACTCGTTTCTTTTCCCCTCGTCCCTCTCGCCTATAAAGTAGCAATCTTGTCAATAAGACATGAGCCGTATGAACTCAGGGGTCTAATTACCGCAAACGATATCGAGCAAAATTGATCGAAATTTTTTATTTTGGTATTATGACTCTCGATATCGAATGAAATGTATCGTAATTTGAGATGATAGCATTCGATATCGAGTAACCAAGCTCTCTAGTTTTCATTCGATACGCCATTGTCTATCGAATGCAGAAAAATACGATAGTTTACTCGATACGATAGCTTACTCGATATCGAATGCGGTAATTAGGCCCCTGACTTTATTAAAAAACGAAGCTAACGATGTTATAAATAACAAAGCACGATGTGCATTGTTTGAATGACTGCAAACCAGCAGCGAATGCTTGCGGTTACGCAAGTTTGATCGTATGACCGCAAGCAAGTGTACTTGTTGCTGTTCATTTAATGCGATTTTTTTGAAATTGCACAGAGCCGTTCTCTGTTGCAGTGCTCATTTTACAAAATTTTTTTTTGCCGCGGAGTCATTGAAAGAAGATAACGTTAACATGCACAGAAAAAATTATTGCCGAATTATTTTCAAACAAACGCTTGTTTGAAAATTTTTTGATTTCTACAAATTTTTTTACTGATTCAATCAATATTTTTGTTTGATTTTTATTTAACCAACAAAAATGTGGACAACTCTTCAAAAATTTAATAAGCGCGCTATTGGTTTGAAGTTTTCATAATTTTGTATGAAATATTAAACGCTCTTTAATGTTGTCGTCTTTTTGCATTTTTTTTTATTGATTGTAAGCAACACTTCTTTATGTGAAATATAAGAACTACAACAAAAAACACATGCAGTATATTTTTGGACGCTTTAAAAAAGTACAGCAATAAGAAAAATGATAAAATAGCGTGACGAGGTTTGTAGTAAAAAAAAAAAACAAAAACGTTTCATTTTTTTAAACAACATAAAAAACACATAATAAGAAACAAAATAAATTTTTGGTTGGTTTCAAAGTTGGTAAAAAAAACAAAATCCCGTATTAAATTTTTTCAAATAGTTTGTTTAAATACATCAAATACAAAAATAGAATGATGGCGGAAAACATATCGAGTCGGTCTGCCGCCGTTTTTGGTTACATTTCTTCTTCATTAGCAAAGGAAAGGATAAAGCAACAGTGAGTGATGAAGAAAAACACTGTGAGTATAAATATGACTTCGTTCAAAAATTATTCCAACAAAAAAATGTGTCTCAAAGCCAGCCGGCCGCTCTGCTCTGCTTCATCTTCGAGAACAGTGCTTGCTTGCGTGCGCGTCATTGCTTGTGCCAAAACTTTTTTGTTTGATTCAGCAAAATTATTTGTTTGAAATTTATATGAATTTCAGTAAACTTTTTGTTTGATTCTGTAAAATTATTTGTTTGAAAAAATCGGCGTTTTTTTTCAATAAACAAAATGCAAATAAATTGTTTGAAGCGAATTTGTTTGTAGGACCGATTTTAGACAAAAAATTGTTTGATTCTACAAATTTTTTGTTTGAATTGGAAAAAATATTTTTTCTGTGTGGCTGCAGGTCCTTCCAAGAAACGTAACATTTGGCGATACCATTCGAAAGGGTGGGAATTGAAGTTTGTATAAATGACTTAACCAAGACATCGAGTCAACGCGATCTTTTGCAGTGGTTGTAAACGGCTTTACGTGAACTAAACAATCATTTTCAGCGACATGGAAAAACACATAAATAATATAAAAAAGTCTTTTAAAATTAAAAAAATGCAACTGACTGTTTTGTTTTAATTGTTTGTTTTTTTTTTGTTTTGCTATGCTTTTTATTCATAAAAAACGCAAAAAAGATGTAACACTGTATTTGAATAAAGTTTTCATACAAATAGCCCAGTCCTATTAAGGGTTTTATTGTAGAATGAAAGATAATAAGCTGTAAACTCGTATACACCATCATTTTGGAGCTCTAAAAGTTTTCTCATCAAATATCGTGTGTCTGCGTCGTAAGTTAATCAAGGTAAAAGGTCACGAAAATCAGTTTCTCACGATTATCTCGATCTCTATAGCTCTAATGAGGTTAACATATATTATAAAAATTGTATAGCATAAAATTTGCAGCAAATCTTGTCTTAACCAATTTTTCAATTGCCAAACCGTTTTCGAGATATAGAAACCGAGAGACAGCCAAACCAGCTAATTATCTCTCATTTCACAGTTGCTTTTTTTTTTGCTTAAGTGGCTGGACTTAAATCTCACTCCCGAAAATAGCCGCAACTTCCTTATAAATGTTAGTATTGATATAAAATTTGGCGACGATAACTATAATAGCTACTATGTTATATCAAAATTTTTTACTGGTAGTTTCAAAATTGACCATAGGTCCCAAAAACACTCCCGCCCCCCTCTTAAATCACTTTAAGAGGCAAAAATCTCATATAAGCAGATGTAGATATCAAGATTATATTAAGTATAAAAACAACTCACATATCGAGCCCTAACCGCGAAAATAACGTAAGCGACATGATTTTCAATTTTCGTTTTTTTTAATAAATGACTTTATTGGGAACACTTGTAAGTGAAGTTTTAACTAGGTACTTTTTCAAAATAGATAGCTTCCTTCACTCATTATTTAGTAGCTTTCTTCTAAAACTACTTATATAACAACTTCTATAACTACTTTTTTCTGGATGTATGTACGTAAAAAAATAATCAGCCTAATTGCAGTTGTTGTTGTCGTAATCGCTCAAGTCGGTTTTTGTAAGAGATTAAAGTAACACACAACCAATGTTCTTTAATCTCTTACAAAAAAGACTTGCTCGATTACGACAACGACAACCGGAAAAAGGCTGAATGACTTACTTTTGAATGCGTTAATTGGGGCATCCCTTGTAAAATTCATCGGTTCTTTCAGAAGAATTGTAAGTAGTGCTCTTATGTTTTTCTGATTACTCAACACATTATTTTGTAGGCGAAGTTTTTACTGGGTAGTTTTTATACACTGCTTAAAGCTCAAATTCGACGTGACATAAACATAATGCCACAGCCGCAACGGCGAATTGAGAAACCAAAATTGAATTGGTTTGTATGGTATGTTTATGTCGTTTTGGTAATACAATGGCTATGGTAGTACAGTTTTGGTATGGTTATGTCAGGTCTAATTGGACCTTCAATTAGACGTGACAATTTTGGTTTCTCAATTCGCCGTTACAGCTGTGGCGTTATGGTTATGTCACGTCTAATTTGAGCTTAATCCAGAAAACTGGTAAATTTTTTTCAAATACAATTTTAATTTTTGTCTATTATTTTTTCAGAGCAAACAACAACTGGCAAACGAATTTCGCTTCAATAAACAAATCAAATGAAAATTCACCACAGACTAGTAAAAAACAAAGAGATTGCGGCGAAACGGTGCGTGATAGTTTAGCGTATTCGTGTCTGCTAAAGAATGAACTATTGGGTACGGCTATTGAGGATGTTAAGGCCGTCAGTGATGAACGAAATGAAAACGCATATACCCCCACAGCCAAAAGAAGTCTATTTAAATATCAATCACCTACAAAACAAGTAAGTTTATTATTTTTATTGTTTTTAATACATAACAACATAAAAAAATTTAGAATATGTAATTGATATAGCATCCGGTTTTGTAAAACGGAAATGCTTTTTTTTCAACCATGTTGAATGTTGCGTTAAATTGATATTTTTTATTTTTAAACACTTTCATCTACTTATTTATCATGAAATGGTTTTTATTTTAACAAATTGTAATTTTAAATTCTTTTTAAATCTGCTATTATTTATTTATTTTCGGTGTTTTCATGTCGTGATTTTTGTTATTCATGTCACAAGCAAATATTTTCATTTTTATCTTGTTTAAACTTAAAGCAAGTACTTTTTTTTATATGTAGGAAACTTAATATGGGTTGTATGAGTTTAAGTACATATTTTTAACAATAAATTACTAAATTTTCGTGCAACATTTTTGCAGTCCACTTACTAGCTTATCTGCTGTAGTTTTTAACACCAAATTTATGCAGTTTTTTTTTTAATTTTTCTCTTATTTTAAGATTTGTTTAATTTATATATTTATGTATTCAATTAAATTTTAGGTTCGTGTCTAAAATGTATGTTTTTTCAGTTTTTTTTTTTCAGAAAAACATGAAAATTGTCTGCATTTGATATAGAATATATTAAAAATTTGTAAACATATATTCTATATAAAATTTAAATGAGAATATAAATTAAACGTTAACAATCTTAACTTAAAAAATGTATTAATAGCAAACATTTGTTGAAAAACTAAACAGAAATTATTACATCTGTTGTCTTGAAAGGAAATTGTCTTCTTTTTGTACAAATAACTAAAATTTTCTAGTTTAATTAGATTAATGACTGTTTTCTCAATGTATCGACAAACTGGCAGTTACTTAATCTCGACATAAATTCATTTGACTGATAAACTGTACATTAACGATTTTGGTTTTCTCAATATACCGACAAAAAATCGGCTTTATTGTGTACACAGAAAAAATTATTTTTCCAATTCAAACAAAAAATTTGTAGAATCAAACAATTTTTTGTCTGAAATCGGTCCTTTAAACAAATTCGCATCTTCAAACAATTTATTTGCATTTTGTTTATTGAAAAAAAGCACTGATTTTTTCAAACAAATAATTTAACTGAATCAAACAAAAAGTTTACTGAAATTCATATACTAAATTTCAAAACAAAAAAAAAAAAACAGGTTTTTGTACAAGCAATGATGCGCACACAAGCAGACACTGTATTAGAAGACACATTTTTTTGTTGGAATAATTTTTAAACGAAGTTCTTTTTTTATACACACAATGTTTTTCGTCATCACTCACTGTTGCTGTATCCTTTCCTTTGCTAATGAAGAAGAAATGTAACCCAAAAACGACAGACCGACTCGATATGTTTTTCGTCATCATTATATTTTTGTATTTGATGTATTTAAACAAACAGTTTAAAAAAATTGAATACGGGATTTTGGTTTTTTTTTAAGCAACTTTGAAACCAACCAAAAATTTATTTTGTTTCTTATAATGTTGTTGTTGTTTCTGTTGTTTAAAAAGAGTGAAACGTTTTTTTACCTGCTATTTTTTTTTTACTTCAAATCTCTTCATCTTTCTAACTGTTGTACTTTTTTAAAGTGTCCAAAAATAGACTGCATGTGTTTTTTGTTGTAGTTCTTATATTTTACATAAAGAAGTGTTGCTTACGATCAAATAAAAAAATGCAAAAAGACGACAACATTAAAAAGCGTTAAATATTTCATACAAAATTATGAAAACTTGAAACCAATAACGCGTGTATTATATTTTTGAATGGTTGTCAACATTTTTGTTGGTTAAATAAAAATCAAACAAAAATTTTAATTGAATCAGTAAAAAAATTTGTAGAAATTAAAAAAATTTTCAAACAAGCGTTTGTTTGAAAATAATTCGGCAATAATTTTTTCTGTGTAAGGCGTTGCCGTTAACTCCTGAAAAACCGAAATAAAATTTCCTTTAAGTAAAATTATTTTTTATAATATGCACAGTCGTTCTAGAAACGTATTTTTTTTGTTTTGGTAAAAAAAAATTTCTAAATTTTTGTTTGTTAGGAAACTAATTGAGGTCGATCATACATTTTATCCCCCTAGTTGCGACTCCAGGGCAATTATGGAACTTTTTTTTTAATATATTTTCTTTTTGTATTTTGATTTCATATTTCTTATATAACATTCATAAAATCGTATCATTCATATCAAAAATATTTGATCGATGAACTGGCTGTTAAATTTTCAAGAACTATAGCAAAAAGTTTGGTTCCAAAATAAGAAAAAAACAAATACTTAACTTTTATGAGGAAGTTATAAAAACTTAAAATTTAAATTTCCCTCTTTATTTTTAATATGACTTTTCATTGAGTGAACTAATGTCTTTTTCAAACTTTAGTTAAATATTTGACCACTTTGTCGGAAAAGCATCTTTTAATGTTCTTCCCTCTGAAAATGGTTTTTCATTAACATAAACTTTACGTGCCAGTATATCCCATAAGTTTTCTATAGTGTTCAGATATGAACTCCGAGCTGGCAAGTCCAGAACCTCAATATGTTTTTAATCAAACCACTCTTTAGTACAATGTGAAGTGTAAATCGCAGCATTATCCTGCTTAAAGATAAAATCATACCTCATTAACTCCTCTCCGTCATCAACTAATGACGTTTTCAATATTTCAGTGTAGCTTTCAGAGGTGATTCACGTAAAAACCAGTAAAGAACCACCAACGAAATCTTTAAAGGGGCACCCTCTGCTTTTCTGCTTATTCAAAGCTCTTTTACCGAGGTTAAATCGTGCCAGTGGAACTGGAACCCATCCGGGTCATCTAAATTTAACTTCTTCTCATCGTTGAATAACACTATTTCCTATTTATCGCTTAAACCGATATGATTTTTGCCCACGAATTACGTTTTTCTCTGCAGGTCGTTTTTTTATAGCATTTGGAGTTATGCATCACTTGTTGAACTCTTCTTCTGGTGGCCACCGGAAGATAAGAGGAGCTTTCATTTCTGAATAAAATAATTTTTTAGATGATGCTTTTCGAGTTGGACCCGGACTTTTTATAATGCCATAATTGGACTTCGTGGCCTTTTGTTCCTTATAGGTACCACAGGACATAATAATAAAAAAATAATAATTGGACTTCAATTTAAAAAAAAAAAATTATTTACAACAGTAAGTGATCTTCCTTTTTTTGCAATTTGGTGATGTGAAATTTTGTGGTCTTAACAAAACATTATTTTATAGCCTTTTTACACTGATCAACATCTACCATCAAAGATGTAGAAAATCTGAAACACTCGTTGCTCGCATCTAAAATCAACCATCAAACAAAAATTTCACCATTTTCGAAAAAAAAAATTTTACATAAAAAATCTTTTTTTTCTCACAAAAGTTGCAAAATTTGAAAAGAAAACGAAATAATGTATTTGAAGTTCGATTTGTTTAAAAATATAAAAAATACTTAACCAAGGCGAATTGACTAGAAGGTGAGGTCAACTCTACAACTACAATGCTTCTGTAGTCGGGTTGTCAAAAATATTGCTAGTAAAAAAAACAGGTTTGTTTACATAAACAACTGTTGACTTGACAGAAGGTGGGGTCATTTCGGCTTGTACTTAACAATAAAACTTCAAAATAATAAGTAAAACTTGACAAATGGTAACGATGCTTTCAAAACAAACTTCATTTTTTCAGTGATGCCACAATAATAATAAAACTTATTGCCACTTTTCTAGTGATGACACTAAAATAATCGAAAGATGTAGAATGGAATAAAATGAGATAGGAACATCTTTTAAAGATATTGAAAGATGTTGGTTTTTAGCCCTATGTATTTCTTATGGAAAGATGTTAACATCTTCGCAAATTGATGGTAGAATGTAGAGCATGGTAGAGCACCCGGCAGGAAAATCTTATTTGACTGGAGGCTGTATCGGTTTGTTTTATTGAAAATGTATTGGTAATAGCATTTTCATTTTTAAAAAGACGCTTGCCACTTTTGTTTAGGAAGCTCAGTAAGTAAAATCAATAAAGTTAGGAAAAACTTTTAAAGAAAATTCAATTTCACACACACTACAGGGAATAAACTTTAACAATAGTCACAGAGCCTAATTTAATTTCTCTTTGCATATGATTGTAAAATTCTTGTTTTTCATTAATGTAAAAAGAGAGGTAAAATATGTAACGGAATGAGATTAAATGTTTTGTAAAAATTAACTGGTATAGAAACATGCGATACAAGTTGATAATATGAACAATATAATAAAAGATCACTTAACCTATTATTATTTCTAATAATAATAATGTGCTGTTTTCACAACACAAATGATTTATATTAAAAACACTCAAAAAACTGAGTGCTTTTGTTGTGCACTTGTGTTGTAAAAACAGCACATAAGCAATTAAGTAATTAACAAAATTTATTTTTTACTCTAAATAATCCTGTTAAACTTAACTTTTTTTTTAAATGTTCAGTTGTCCCGGTAGGATAGTTACCTACCCCCATATTCATCAAAAATATTTCAATTTTATAAAATGTTTATAAAGTCACCTTATTAAGCATATTAGGGGTGGTTTTTGTGTTCGGAACTCGGCGACACGCTTTATTCACATTTTCTTTGTTGAGTTTTACTTTGCTTTTTGACAAAAAAAGCAACAATTGTAACAGAATGTTGCCGGAAACATGTTCGTCTGTGTGACCGCGAAAGAAAACACAAAAGAGAATTCCAGATGTTAATCTTCCAAATGTTCGGCCGTTTTATAAACCTGTCATAACCTGAATTATTTTTTATGAATGTGTACCTACCTAGTCTATTAATGCACAGATACACAGGGAAAAAAAGGGCCTTCTTAAAGGCCTCTGTACTCCTTCTTTTCCATACTCATATCTTTTTTACAGACGTTGTCATTGGGGGGTGGCCTTCCGATCTCGCTTCTTTCGCCAGAATTTTTCTGCCTGTTTTTAAAAGTGACTCGTTTAACTAACATTTAAAACAAAAACAAATTTTGAAGTTGTGTTTTTGTTTTAAATGTTTGTAAACGAGCCAATTTTGAACTCGCATTCTAAAAATAGGCAGTTTAAAAGATATTCCAACTAATGTTTTTTAAAAGACTTTCCAGAAAATATCGAGATTTAAATTCTTTGGCTTTTGCTTCGGCAAAAAAAAAAAATAACCAAAACAAAAATGTTTACTCCTTCTCTTCTCCCTAATAGAAGAAAACGCGAAATGTGTATATCATCTTTTATACGGAAGAGCCGAGGCCTTCTATAGGGCTTTCTTTAGCAGTTTGAAAATAATGTTTGGTGTCCGACCGAACGCACTTTTTGAGACCGAACCCGAACTTCGGTCAATTTTGACAAGTTGGGCCAAACCGGAACCCGAACTTTTTGTTAATAAATCTGAACAATTGTACTTGTTTTTAATGTATTTATTTAAAACCAAATTGAAATTTCGGGAAATTATTACATTTACACTTTTGGAAGGATGCAACATGAAAAGATAAATTGCACTTTATAGTTGTCAAAAGTTTTGACTCAAAACTATTTTATAGTTAAAAAATAATTAGTAATTGTTTTTTTTTAGAGACAAAAAATAAAAAATAAAGCTCAAGTTTAATACGAAACGAAAAATAGTCGTGTAGAACATTAAAAATCTATCTATTCTATATATATAAAAGAGTTGCGTGAGTGACTGACTGACTGACTCATTCATCATCGTCCAGCCCAAAACGCTGACCCTAGAAACTTGAGATTTATACCAGAGATTGCTCACTCCCCAAATCGATCCACTCAGACGGGATTTTTGGAAATTCGAATGTTTAGGGTGTAAAAAAGGGTAAAAACGGGAAAATTCGGTAACCTTATATCTTCAAAACTAAAAGAGATACAAAAAAATTTAATACTTATTGTTGTTCTTTAGAAAAATAAGCGGACAGGTGTCTGGTACTTTTTTGAAATTCGGCCCTTTTAGGGAGTAAACGGGTAAAACCTGAATTTTGGTACTTTTTTGACACCCCATTTATCTTTTGAACCAATAAACATAGAAACAAAGTTTATAACACATTCGATACTTATCAAAAAAAAAAAAAAAAAAAATTCGAACACAAATTTGGTACTTTTTCGAAATTCGAACATTTAAGGGGTGAAAATCGTAACTATTTTTGGTACTTTTTTTTACAAAACATTTTCTTCCATTCATTGACATATTCGTACTAAATTATGGGCTGCAACTACAATACTAAAATTTTTGATACTTTAATGGGGGAAAAATATAGTACCCAAAAAAGGAAATACGGGGAATTTGATAGTTTTCTTTAGCTTCTTGTCAATACTAAAGTAGCGGGTTAAATGCTAGAATTTTAACAAGTTTAAACCTAGACAAATAAACTTTGGCATATAAATATGTCCACGAAGAAAAAGGAGACGCTAACGAAGTAGCGGGTATATGCTAGTTATTAATAAAAAATATGACAAAAAATTTACACCTGATATTTGTATATATTCCTATATGTATCACTTAAATGCTATTTTGGAATTTATCCACTGCTTTAAATTTAAAAATTCCTACGGTTTACAATTCATCGCGGTTCAAAAAGTTTTAGAAATTTGCTTCCCTGCGTAAGGTTTTTTTCGCAAAACGATGGGAGACAGGTGTTTTCATTACTAAAACATTCTTGGCCACTCCGTCGTACTATGCCAATAATTTGGTTATAGCCCTGGTATACATATTAGTTCTCAAACCTCTACATGGTATTTTTTGAATTCTATGGGTTGTATTTTCTTTAAGGGGCGTTTAATATTGGCGGTTGTTTGTTTGCTTGGCAATGGACTCCCCATTGACTTTTGTTTGGCGCAACATTTGCATTTAGCGCTTGCTCAATTTTTTTTAAAAAAAACTCCATAATGGATTGGATGACATTTTTATCTGGAACAATGTATACTATAAAGTTTGGTTTGTGGTTAACCCAAAACTATAGATCATCTTACCATTCGCAGAATATAAATAGAGAGTATTTTTTCCAAATAAAATTAAACCGTTTTTTTTCTTGTATTTTTTACCGTCTTCTACAAATTACACATATAAAGAAATTTTTATACACTTAAGCATTTTATTTAGTCATCGCTGTATTTTTTCGTACTAATAATCATAGAGAAAAATAGTTGTATTGTTTTCGTTTTATTTCCATAACGATGATGAAAAAATATAATAAACTAGCTTAACCCGGTGCACTTCGCTACTAAGCTTTAGCCACTTCATCAGTTGAGAGATATTTAATATATGCATCCTATGGGAGGTATTTCCCCCCTGCGCCTACCCGCTTGGGGCTCAGAAGATCCTACTACGAAAAGTTCAACAAAATGCGTGCAGCAGCTCTTATTAATATTTCTATCTTTGAGGGGTACTGCTCCTCATCTGTCTACCCCGCCCATTACTATATTGAAATTTAAAGTTTGCCATAATAGTAGCTTTAACCACGTTTGAAGACTCTCCCTTTAATAGTACTTCATTTGAGCTATATTTAATATATGCATCCTATGGGAGGTATTTCCCCCTGCGCCTTCCCGCTTTATTTTTATTTTCAAAAGTGTAGTATACCATAAGAGTGACTTCTGCAAAGTTTAAAAATTCTCACTATAACAGTTCTTAAGATATGCGATATTAAACATTGGCGTCGTATGAGGGGTACCACTTCTCCCGCTGCTATTTTATTGTAATTTTGGGGCTCAGAAGATCCTACTACGAAAAGATCAACAAAATGCGTGCAGCGGCTCTTATTAATATTACTATCTATGAGGGGTACTGCTTCTCCTCTGTCTACCCAGCCTGTTTTAAATTGAAATTTAAAGTTTACCATAATAGTAGCTTTAACCACGTTTAAAGACTCTCCCTTTAATAGTTCTTCATTTGAGCTATATTTAATATATGCATTCCTTGGGAGGTATTTACCCCCCTGCGCCTGCCCGCTTTATTTTTATTTTCAATAGTGTAGTATACCATAAGAGTGACTTCTACAAAGTTTGAACATTCTCACTATAACAGTTCTCAAGATATGCGATATTAAACATGGGCGTCCTATGGTGGGAACCACTTTCCCCGCTGCTATTTTATTTCAATTTTGGGGCTCAGAAGATCCTACTACTAAAAGGTCAACAAAATGCGTGCAGCCGCTCTTAAGATTACGATATTTAATATTGGCATCCAATGGTTGGACGCTAATAATTTTTATAAGATATACGATATTTAATATTGGCATCCAATGGGGGGTACCAATTCCCCTGCCCCTTTCGAAAAAATAAGTATCCTATTTTATTTTTAAGGGCTCACGTGATGTTACTGTAAAAATTTCAGGAGAATCGTTTCAGTAGTTTAGGAGTCTATAAGCCAACAAACATACAAACATTTTTATTTTTATTTATATATATATATATACATATATATATATATAGATATGTTGTTTCATAAAAAATTTCGGTGTTCGGTTAAAATTTCGTCGAACACCGAACTTTGGCCGAACATCATTTTTTGCCGAACTCCGTAACAGAACCTAAACGTTCGGTTGGACACTAATAATTTTTATAAAGAACTTTAACAAGGCCTGAAATAAGAACGTCTTCTGAGTTTTCCCGCTGGGTATGTACATACCTACATACGAACATATTAAAGTATATTAAATAAGGTCAACAACTTTTATATATGTATGTATGTGCTATGTATGCCCTCAGTAAATAAGTGTTCACAAACTAGCACAGAAGCTGTAAATGAATAAATTTGTTTTCTATTAATTTTTATTGGTAACTCTATGTTGATGACTTAAAAAATGAAAGGCTTACACAGAGAATTATTTAACTGCACTTGTTACATATTTTTGACTTCTATTTTACACTTGTTGCCTTGTGTTTGTTATGTTGTTATTTTTCTTCTTTAAATCTAGTTTCTTTAGAACACTGACCTTTTGCATGAAAGAAATTTCTATTGTTGTTATCTATTCCAACGAAGACGTAAACTGGTTTTATCCTAAGTTTATTAAAAACATTTACAAAAAAAAAAAACATTTGTGTTAATAAAAGTGTGACGTATTATGTTTGTACATTTTTGTAAATAAAACAACAAATACGAAAGCATATGTTTTTATGTATGTATGTATGTATGTATGTATGTATGTATGTATGTATGTATGTATGTATGTATGTATGTATGTATGTATGTATGTATGTATGTATGTATGTATGTATGTATGTATGTATGTATGTATGTATGTATGTATGTATGTATGTATGTATGTATGTATGTATGTATGTATGTATGTATGTATGTATGTATGTATGTATGTATGTATGTATGTATGTATGTATGTATGTATGTATGTATGTATGTATGTATGTATGTATGTATGTATGTATGTATGTATGTATGTATGTATGTATGTATGTATGTATGTATGTATGTATGTATGTATGTATGTATGTATGTATGTATGTATGTATGTATGTATGTATGTATGTATGTATGTATGTATGTATGTATGTATGTATGTATGCATGTATGTATGTATGTATGTATGTATGTATGCATGTATGTATGTATGTATGTATGGATATGTATGTCCAAACATAGTACATGCAGGTGCCTGAGAGAAAAGTTTTCTCTTCTCTACCTAAACGGTTTTCTCATTAAGCAAAATTAAATCGCTTTTTCTAACGAATTCTTATCAATATAGTAAAATTGCTCGGAAAGATGTAATATTAACATTCAGAATCTACTTAATCCCCTTTTACACTATTCTACAAGTCTTAAGATATTTGCTCTCAAAAAATCTAATGATTTGTCATCTGATTGTCAAGAAATAAAATTGAAAATCTTTTGCATTACATTTTGCGTCTACACTATCACGCATCAAATTAAACGAAAACTCTTTGTATAACATAAACAGCTGTTCAGTATAAATAAACATTTACGGCTATGTTCTGGAAATCGAAATCACGTAAAATTGAAATCCAACCAATTTTAAATTCTATTCTGTGTTTAAAGCTGATAAAAATATTTCTTTTTCTATGCCTCATACTTTGAGGACCACATACTTATCTTTACCAAAACTACTTTTGAAATCAGGAAAAGCTACGTTTATTTGAAAAAAATTTAGCTTAAAATCGCCATCGATTTCAATTTCACGTGATTTTGATTTACAGAGCATGACCGTTATATTTTTGTATAGAAGCGCTTTAATTTTTGCCGTGATTTTAACAGATATTACAAAATAAATTTAAGCGAGAAGCTTAAAACATTTCATTAAATTTAAATAATTTTTTTTTCTGATGCTGGTGGCAACATATTACCAACTGTTTTTGTTATTTTTATTAAGCGTGGGAAAGTTGATACGAATGTAGTTTTTCCATACCTTTTTCGTCTGTGTACCGTATTTAAATAATTTTTAGAACAAATATGAGGGATTTAGTTAACATCAACTGCCTGTTTAACGATTTCGGACGTCAACGTTCGCATAGAAAATTATATTTAAAACAAAAACAAAGCAAAACAAAAGAAACCAAATTCGTTTATTATTCAATAAAATAAAATATAAACATAAACATAAAAAAAAGCAGACGGTGTTTTAAGATAATCTTTACTTTTTTCCGTCAAATTGCATTGAATTTTTTAAGTTGCTTAGATCTGAATACTCGTATGAGGACTATTTTGAATATACTTTTTGCTAACAAACTCTTAAGACATTTCTATGCTGTAGCAGCACGAATTAGATTATTTCGCAAATCCTTTATTTGGGTTAGAAAAGAGACAGTCAAAATAAACAGTCTATTCCTCTTTTTGGTTTTTATTATGTTTTGATACGAAAATATCCTTTCTGCAGTCCCAAGTGAATGTGGAATCAATAATATTCCTCTAGTATTTCTTGAAGTATCAATAAACATCTGTTAATTTTTCATTTTTAAAAACTTTGACCACAACAACAGAACAGATGTTGCCATATGAAAATAAACGAACGCAAAAAATTAAGATAAAAATAAGTCAGAAATCTTAAAAGTACTTTTGTTAAATGAAATAAAACAGAAAAAAATAGTGCTTAATTTGTCGTTGAGGTGCTGTTTGTTGTACTTTTGACTTTAAAATAGTGTTAAAAAAAAAACTACCATTTTACCAACTTCTGCATCCTTGATCTGAACAACTCTTAAAAGTGACGAAAAAGTATAAAATACTTTATAAAGAAATTATGGATTCTTAAATTATCGCCCCTGTTCTGAAAAAACGCATCGTTTTAAAATCGCTAGCGGTATAAAAAAACGCAAAACGTATTTCAGCATGTTCGAAGCTATGTTTTTCTTCAAATAAAATGAAATCATAATAAATTTGTATTGTGCATCATTTCGTTTTCTCTTAAAAGTGCAGTTTCCTTCAAATAGTTCAAAATTTTAAGCGTTTTCATTTGTCAGAATACCTGTTGTTTGGCGTTTTCGCATCGCAAACGCGAACTTTAAACGATATGCGCTTTTCGGAGCATGGGCGATAATTTATAAATCCATAAATCGTTTATAACGTATTTTGTTATTGTTAACTTCTGCAAAATCTACTGTTAACCTATCAATTGTAACGGATTAGATAAATTTTCATAAACAATGGAAAAACACTCCATCAAATGCTTAGAGGGTATCTTTGTCTTCTATTTATGTGTGTGTAACTTGTTTTCCACCATGTTTAAATTATGGTTTTACATTTTCTGTAATCTAACTGCCGTTATTTGTGTTAACAAAAACAATAGAATAAGAAAACAAGTGATTAGTTGCTTAGAAAAAAGTAAAATAAAGTCAATAACCGGAATTGTTAAATGCAATAACCACTCTACCATTAAGGTGGCGTGTGAAATGTTTAATAGTTGCTCAAATACTTTATCTTCAGTGAAATAAAACAAGTCATTTAAGGCTTTTCTTTTTTGTTATTATCACTTTATTATTATTTTCTGTATAAAAGTGCTATTAAAATTTCTTTTATCAAATAAAAAATGATTGATGTATTCTTACATTTCTTTATTACATTAAAAGCTTTCTTTACATATTCTTTTAAATGTTAAGTACTACATACATAGTGCATACATACATATGTATGTATGTATGTATGTATGTATGTATGTATGTATGTATGTATGTATGTATGTATGTATGTATGTATGCATGTATAAAAAACTCAATTGCTTTTCAAGCCGTCTGTGAAGTTAATAATTTGTAAAATTAAAATTTTTTTAATCAAGTTTTTGTTGCAATATTAAGAGAAGAATATTCCAGAGCTGTTATAATCATCAATCATGCTTGTAGTTCATTAAACTGACTTTGGCATTTGTTATCAAATAATTTTCAATAAATTAACAAAACATAAAAACTATTTATTTAAATTAACTATTTATTTAATATTTTTTTTTTTTTTTTAAATATGCAAACCCCTAAATAAAAAATGATATTACCTAGGTTAGGTTACGAGGGCGGGTCAATAAGTTCGTAACTTTTTTAATTTTCCGCCTTTTAACTGAAGGGACAATACTGCTCCTGTCAACAGGCATCTCTCAGTTAACACAAATCAACATTTTAATGGACTGCGTTATTTATATAGTTTGTGATTTACACAAATTGATAGCAGACTTGATTGATTTGAGGAGAAAATGGAAAAAGGTTAATTTTTTGTGCTCATGAGGCACTCCATGCCTACAACCCATGCATAAGGCTACGAATTGCTCCCTCATCTGCTCTATTCTCGTTAGCTCCGAATGACTATTTTTAGTTTTCAAATCTAAGGAAATGGCTTGGCGAAAAGAGATTTGACTTTATCTCACAAAAAATACCTACTTTGATGACCTGACAAATCTGATTGTTTGAAATGGATAAAAAAAATTGGCGAAACGTTAAACAAAGTGTATAAAGCTTTAAGAAAAAATGCAATTATTATTTATTAAAAAAACTGTGTTTCAGCGCGTTTACTTGCTGTCAAAAATTCGTATGCTCATACAAAATGTATGAAGAAAACCCAAATAGCGCGGCGTCAACACCTTGAAATTGGAAAACCCTATTTTGACAGCGCGTTAAATAGTCAAGTTGGCTGCTAAGTCTGAATTTACACGTTTCAATTCCCGTTTGAAGATGCCAATATGAACACAAGCAGCAATCGGTTTAAATTTTTTTCGGTTCAAAACAACAACATTTTATTCACAGCGAATCAAAGAGAAAAAGGAAAGAAAAATGGCCTGTTCGTCGATAACGAATAAGGACTTCGTTCGCTTAACTTACATGTAAAACAAATGTGTATGTGATGGAAAACGATTTTAAAAACGAAACGATTTGAAACCGAAAATATCGTTTTCAGTATCTTTTAAAATGGATTTTAAATACATATTCCTTTTATTTTTAGTCTTTAGTCTTTATTCTTTTTAATTTTATATTATATACATTAGAGCGACTCACCAAAAAAAGTGCTCGATGTACCCTCCTAAAAATGAACCTTGGACTTTTTTAAAATGACATTTTAAATATTTTGGCTCCAGGGTTGACCTCTCGTGAGCTGGACCAGTTTGAAAAAGGGTCTATTTTTGCATGTTTTGTTACTTTAAGCATCTGTTTCCTTACCAACATATACAAGTTGGGTATCGTAAGAAAGGGGTTTTTAAGGCGCGTCCAACTGTATATAAGATTTGTCCAAGGACGATCATCCATGTCCTTTTTTTTAAGGTTTTTCTGTAAAAAAAAAAAACGGTTTTTGAATTTTTTGTTCTGGATTGTTTGTAATAAAAATGTCAAATTAACATATTTTAATCTTTAGTCGATTTAATTAAGTACGTGTCTCAGCTTTTTTTGAAATTCGTGCTAGTTCGCGTTTTGACAAAAATGCAATGGGGTGGTGACCCTTCGTTTTAAATAGGGCAATATGGGTATCAAATTTTATCTTTTGCCAAGTATATCACCTTTGTATGTAAATAATTTAGATTTGTGCAAATTAGATGCATTTAACACGGTGCTCTGGAATATATATAAATGCAATTTTGTAGTTACTCTAATATGATAGCGGATTTAGTTTCTAGATCATGTATGGATGAAAATAGGACTAAAGAAAGAAAAAAAGAAATGATCCACGACTTTTTGGCGAGATATTTTTTTCGCAAATTAAAAAAAATTCAGGTCGTGGATCATTTCTTTTTTTCTTTATTTAGTCCTATTTTCATCCATACATGTTGTAAAAACTAAATCCGCTATCATATTAGAGTTACTACAAAATTGCATTTATATATATTCCAGAGCACCGTGTTAAATGCATCTAATTTGCACAAATCTAAATTATTTACATACAAAGATGTTATACTTGGCAAAAGATAAAATTTGATACCCATATTGCCCTATTTAAAACGAAGGGTTACCACCACATTGCATCTTTGTCAAAACGCGAACTAGCACGAATTTCAAAAAAAGCTGAGACACGTATTTAATTAAATCGATTAAAGATTAAAATATGTTAATTTGGCACTTTTATTACAAACAATCCCGAACAAAAAATTCAAAAACCGTTTTTTTTTTACAAAAAATCCTTAAAAAGAGGACATGGCTGATCGTCCTTGGACAACTTTTATATACAGTTGGACGCGCCTTAAAAAAACCTTTCTTACGATACCAAACTTGTATATGTTGGTAAGGAAACAGATTCGTAAAGTAACAAAACATGCAAAAATAGACCCTTTTTCAAACTGGTCCAGCTCACGAGAGGAGCCGAAATATTTAAAATGTCATCTTAAAAAAGTCCAAGGTTCATTTTTAGGAGAGTACATCGAGCACGAATTTTGCTTCCATACAACTTGAGTTGCTCTAATATACATACATACGTTAACTGAAGTGTATTCTGAACGAACATTTAAGACTATAATTCAGGAATGGATTTTAAAATCCCTCGAAATTCATCACACCTTTAAAAACGTTCGTTTTGAAATCGATCGAATTTTCATCACATACCTGAATATTTTGTAATTTACTTTTGTTTTAAATGTAATTTAAGCGAACGAAGTCTTGATTCGTTATCGACGAACACGCCCAAAATTTACATGCAGACATCGTTGTGCATATGCCAACGAATAAAAACACAAAGGGTACTGACTCCGTACTAAGGACTGTCAAAAGTTTTAACAAAATTCGTCAAAATCGTCAAGAACATTAAAAAATCGTCAAATACTTAAATTTTACAAGTCAGAGGAAATTTATTGCACGCAAAGCGGATTTAACCTATTTAGCTCTAGTGTATATTTGTTGCAGTAACGATGGCATTCATGTGTAATTGTAGAATTCGTATTACTAATGCTTCTAATGAAAGCCACCTGGTTTTGGATGGGGGAAGAATTTTTTTTGTTTAGTTTCCAATAATTTTTGTATTTCGAAAAATGGATTGTTGCGTTTTGGACTGTTCCCAATTTAAATGTAAATATTTCTTGTAAGTGTTTAAAAAAATCGTCAAAATGACGAAAAGTCGTCTCATCTAACAACCCTGTCCATACTAATCTATTTTCTTCTTCTTCACTCTCCTAAAAACACAAGATTCGAGAGTCAAAAAATGAAACATGTGAAAGCAGACTAAACAAAAACTTTTGCTTTTGTTATTGTAATTGTAATCTAGCTATTTTTTCCAGTTTAAATCTCTATTTTATGGTTTTATTTAACAAGATCGGTTAACATTACTGCTTATGACACAACGTTGAAGCTCTTATTTAAATATCAGCCGTATCCAAACAAAAGCGGCACTTGTTTTCTAGTTGCCAAAAATTGTCATGCCCATACCATTTTTGTATGAAGCCTCCCAAAATAGCGCGGCTTCAACGCTTTATATATATATGTTCCCGACGATCCTATAAGGAGCATAGGGCCCCTTTGAGGTTTCATTAATACGTGTTATTTAAGATGCGGTAGCTTATTAGGCTTCCGCATCCGATCCTGGTGCTGGGGCTGCCAGCAACCTCCAGGCAGGCAATTTGTAAAGTTTTTCAAAGGCAGAGATTATCCGCGTTCCTTCTACTTCCTGAGACGCCCTTAACGAGCCATCAGGATACTTTACAGAAACTAAGTTTCAGAAGTTCTTCCTACGTCTTCCAACCATTCAGGTTACTTAGCCGCCTTCTCACTCTAGCTAGCCTCTGAACGGGTGTTCTAAAGCCATTGCCCGGGGAATACCTGGTAAAAACCGGAGGTAGTGAGCTGCTTTGACTGTGAAGCAAAGGAATCATCCTTGGACACTCCCACATGAGTGGCAATCAAGAACTTTCAACCTTTACTTGTCACAGTCCATTCCCCAAACGCTTCAACGCTTTGCAATAGGAAAAACCGATTTTGACAGCGCTTTTAATAGTGAAGTTGGCCGCTATTGTGAATAAATAATGACAATTTAGCTAAATTTTGGACAATCAAGTGGTTTTATCACCATTTTTAATTTCCATTATGTGAATTAAATTAAACAAGAGATTTAACACTACTGTTTGTGACACAATATTGTCGCTTTGTTTAGGTATAGCATATCAGCGTAAAAGCTAATCGGAAGAATACATTCCGTCTTTCAGTTTTGTTTCTGTACGGCTGTTAGTCATTCCAATGCTAAAGCTACGCTTGGCACGCTGATTTAGGTTGGGGTCTTAAGAATAAATAAAATTCTAATACGATGTTATTGGCCCTAATTGACTTAGACAAACTGATCTATTTCTAAATCTGAGACGTTTTTTTGTTGTTATTTTTTGGTATTTCAAAATTTTTTTTAGGAATTAATATTTATAAGCGTTTAACCACGATGTCGACAAGAACATTTCTTTCTTAGATTTGTATTGAAAACAATAATAAAAAACAAAAATTTATTTTTGTTTTCAATGAAAGAAATTTTCGTTTCGATATTGTGGGCCAGGCTGTAAGTTTTTTTTTTAAATTAAATCTGCATATACATAGTTACATGGGATTTATTTTTTTATTATTAAATAAGTGTTTTTTTTTTTAACAAAAGTCAACAACATGTATACATATATACGTATTTATTGATTCAAGTGTCACTTAACTGTCAGTTGACCTCACTGAAGTAGTTGCCAACAGTATACACACAGAGAAAATTTACAATATACCGTAATTAATAGTTTTTGTTCAAAAACAAACAAACTTCATTCATACAATTGTTAACCACTTTATTTTTATTTTGAATTGTTAACAATTCAATAGAAAATTGTGCGTTGCTCTTTTTCTTTTTTTTTTTTTAAAGGGGTTTTAAAAATCAACACTTGATGCTATTTGTTCATCTAAAAAAAAAAAAAAAAAAAAAAAAATTTAACAATAATTTTATTTGAAATTGCTTTATTCATTTACTTATTTAAGTGGTTTTTCGGACATTTTTTCAATATTTAATAATATTTTTAAATTGTTTCGAGTTCAAATATTGTCACATACATACATCATTTTTGTTTGATATTAAAATATCAGATAAATCCATAAAACATTATGGTGATGACAATGTGATTGGAGGCGGCGTAAACTTGAAAGCTTTTGTTTAAAAATTCTTAAACATTTTTCAAAATTATTTTTATCAACAAAACTTAATCATCTGTTTAAGCATGTGCCAAAGTTAATGTTTTGAGTGTTGTTGTTATTCTTGTAGCTTTTTTTAACATTTTATTATAATTGAAGTGACTTTAACAGATTTTATTTTTATGTCAGCATATGAGTACTTTTAGACATTTATTTAAAAAATGTCACACACAAGTGTCATCATGTGTCTCATTTGTTGTTTTTATTTTTATCAAATTATCGTTTGTCTTTTATAAAGTATGTATCTATGTATGTGTACATCCCAAGAGACCAAAACATAGAAAAATGTAAATGAGTTGTAGAACAAGCTTATCATGAGAGATTTCTTAAAACATGACAACAACTATGATTGCAAATGACTTATTCTCGCTATAGTTTTGTAAGTGTTTTTGAGAATGCTGTCCCTTTATTTGGCACGCGCCTTAATCTTGTAAGTTTTCAGTCTTTGTGAACAGTAGGGACATAACTTTTTGAAACTGGGAAAATGTTGAATGTAATATAAAGCAGTGTTCGAAAATAAACACTTAATATCGTTATTTAATGTTCGGTTCGGTAGATTTGTGGAAAACACAAACGCTAATAGTGTTTGTGTAGAAATTCATTAAAAAAAATAACGTTTCCCTGTTTGTCATCTTTCGAACACAAAAATAATGCTGTTTTCATCATACTCAACAAATGATGAGAACATTAAATTCCGTTCGGTTTTTTTTGAAAATCCACGAACTTCAATGTGTTCGGTTCGGCTCGTTAATGTTCGTCGCTTTTTGCTGATAAAAAAAAACCAAACATTTTTTACAAAAACAAAATACACACACGAAAAAAACATTATAGAACATTAAAATATAATGTTTTTCTACAGTATCACTACAATTGTTCTGTTTTTTAACGAAGAGCCGAACATTATTGATGTTCGGTTCTCTCTTGAAAATAGTTACGAACGGTATTAAGGTTTGTGTATGTTAACACAAACACTAAAAAAATAGATATCGTTCTTCGGTGTGTGAGCCGAACGCTAAATAATGCACTGTTTATTTTCGAACACTGATATAAAGTAACCTTCGAAAGGAAATAATTCCCAGTTTCTATTTGTTAAAATTGTTGAGTTAAATACATTCAATTTATAAAGTATCACTATGCTGACGAAGGCCGTAGCGGGCCAGAAAATGCATTACATTCTGCTGGTGTCTAATAATTGTAAATTTTTCTGTACATAAAATATACCTCATTGCTTTCCAAAGGAAAGCTAAGGTAAAATGTAACAAGAAAATACAATATATTAGTCTGGTAGTGTAAAGCGCCATTTGTGAAAAATTGAAGGAATAGAACTATTACAAAAAAAAGCTTTATAAAATACATAACTGAAATTTAGCTCATAGAATAAATTCGAAAAATGAAAAATGTTGAGTATAACATACAAGTAATATTATTGCAAGGGATCAGTTTTCATTATTAAATAATTGTTTATAAGCCTTTAACAATAGTAATCACAACACTTTTCTTAGCTTAAGACTTATGCTAGTAAGCTTGCTACAAGTTCTTTCTAAATCTTTTTGGTTTGTTGGGATACGACTGTTCTTGTCTTGTATTATTTTCATGTAGTATCAAGTATTTTATATTTGTCAAGAGCTTGTGATGATTTGTTCACTTTGATGAAGATGATGATCATTAATTTCAATTGTCTTAAATGAAATTTGTCAAGATTTTTAATAAAACTTATCTACCTTGAACATGTACATAAAATGTACTACATATATATGTACAAATCATCTTTGAATGACATGTTAAAATAATTGTATTTAGATGGCGTTGTCAACTCACATCTTTACGCCCATAGTGAACAGTTTTTTCTCTCGAAATTTTGTTTTAAAAGGATAAATATTTTATTCCATCTGGCGACATATAACTAATTATAAAGGGTGTCCAAAATTGAGGTATTATATTAATTTAAACAAAAAACGAGTTTTTTTTTAGATATTAAAGAGCAGAAGTTCAGATGTGGTTGGTAATGACCAGGGAAACCACAAATACGCAATTGCATGTTTTTCTTTGTGCGACCAATGAAGGCAAACACAATATATATATCCGTTTTAGAGCATTTAGGGATTTTGGCATCAATTTTACCGTTTGGTGCGTTTCTTTGCATAAAAAGTTAAAATACCCTTTTTGCAGCATTTTTTTAAGTTTTTAGCGCATATTTTGTCTTTTTGATACATGTTAAATTTTTTAAGATGCCTACAAGAGCAACAAATAAAAATTTTTTTTTGCGATATTTTGGCTTTTCGGTTTTAAATATCTATCTGTATACTCAAGGTGTTTTTTAGTCGAAAATTGTAAGACAAAGCAGGTTGTCATCATTTTGGTGATGTGTGTAATACATAGAAATCTGGACAAATCATTTAGTATACCGATCGATTTAGAATCACTTTCATTTCATATGGATGTTTATATCTGAATAATATTTGGCACGAATAACTCGTACATATATGAATTTTAACCTCCTAGCGTAACTCTGTTTTTGTGAGCCAACGACTGCCCATTGTTTTCAAATAGGGTAAAAACTCGAAAATTCGTTCGTAAATACAATGGAGTTTGGGCTTTACCTATTGAGGTTTGTTCTTATTAAATGAAACTGGGTTTAAATTGTTGAATTTTTGTTTTTTTGGGACAATTTGGGACATAGTTTTTGGGACATATTTTAATAATTTTCCGAGCATACTTTTAAGTTTTTACTGCATATTTAATGTGCATAAAACTTGTTTTTTTAGAGCATATTTCTGGTTTCCCTGGTAATGACATTACTTAAACCGCTAGTATCTGAGACCAAAATATTCAAAATGTTAAAAATTTATACACTGAAACAACAAATCAATCCATTCATACTTAAATCAAGTGCAGAACTCGTGACTTAATTTTATTTATTTATTTATTTGTTTGAAAAATAAGCAGTACAACAAGACTTAATCTTATTTAATAGTACTGGGGAGATAAAGGCACATTAGATTATAAAATTTACAAAGGTTTATCTTAAAACTAAAAACAATATAAAAACAAATTAAGTAGTTATGAATTGCAGATTTTTATATAAAAGAAAAGTAATAATTATAACAATAAAATTTTTAGTTATGTATGTGATTTTTCGTTAACCCAAGAGGGTAAATATTTCGCATCTAAAGTGCTTTGCATTGCTTATTATCTGTATATTAGGAGGAAGTTCATTCCAGAGGCGGATGGCATTAACGAGAAAGTGTCTTTCAGATATTTGCTTACGGTATCTTATGGAGTTTATTCTATTGCCCCGATTCGATCTTGAAAATGTCATTCTTTTGTAGAGATAAGTAGGTTGTCTATTATATATAAGTTTATGTAAAAATATGAGTGTTCGGCATTTCAATAGATTTTCAAAAGATATATTATAGATTTGGTTTGAAAACTGAGTTATACTACTATATCTTGTACGTCCATATATATATCTGGCAATGTTGTTGTTGGTTACTTTGAGCTTATTCTTGCTTATTGAATCGCAACTGGAAAATAATTCACATCCATACATTAAAGTGGGTAGTAGATATGTCTTAGCGAGTAGCATGCGGATATTAATTGGCGTAAAATACTGTGTCATCCAAAGATTTCTTAACATAACATAGGTTTTTCCACATATGGCATTTATATGATTTGACCAGGTGAGATCGTTGTTAAAAATAACGCCAAGATTTTTGGCACTTTTCACGATTTCAATAGTAGAATGTCCAATTTGGATTGGCGGCAAGCTAGACGGTAAAAATTTTGTTTTGCCTATAAGCATTGCCTTCGATTTTTTCGCATTGAGGCAAAGGCCATTCACTGACGCCCATCTTAATACGTTATCAAGATCGTGATTTAATTTGCTGATACAATCAATAAAACCTAATGGGGAACAGCTGATGTAAAGCTTAACATCATCTGCATACATCTGTATACCACAGTAGTTGAGTCTAGACGGCAAGTCATTGGAGTATATTGAATATAATAGTGGGCCAAGTATCGAGCCCTGTGGAACACCTCTTGTCATTAAGCAGCTGTTTGATTTATTAGAACCAAAAGAAACGAATTGACTTCTATCACATAGATATGAAGCAAGTAACTTTACAGCTGTGTTTGAAAAATGGCACATGTATTTCAGTTTTTGGCAAAGTATTGTGTGTTCGACGGTATCCAACGCCTTAGAATGGTCAAGCAAAACCAAAAAAGATATCATATTGTTATCAAGTTTTGACCGTATTTCCTCTGAAACATCGATGAGAGTAGAAATACAGCTGTGTCTAGGTCTAAAACCAGATTGTCTCTCAGAGAGCAGAGCATTTTCATACAAAAATCGAGTCATCTGCGTATGTATCAACCTTTCAAATACTTTAGACAAATAGGGCAAAATCGCAATTGGCCGGTAATTTTTATCAGGTTTAGGAACAGGTATAATCTTTGCTTGTTTCCACATTGATGGGAAAGTAGATGTTGTAATTATTGTGTTAATCAAATGTGTTATATGTTGTAGTATATATGTAACTATCAATTTAATAAATTTCGGATGAACCTCATCATTTCCCAAAGAGTCAGATTTAATACTAAGCATGGATTTAAGAACATCGTCCTGGGTAACATGTATGAAATCAAAACATAATGAAAGTTGTTGATTAGTATTGTTAGCGTTGTTAAAGGCATTTGTAGAGTTGTAATATCTGAGATTTGCTTCTGGCATTGGTATATTGGCAAATTCAAAGTTAAGTTGATTAACATCAATTTTGTTTTCCGTTTTCATGCAATTGTTAACGATACCCATCGTACGAATTTCCCTCCATTTCTTTTTTGAGCAAACAGCTGATTGGAACTTTCTCTCATAAAATTTGGATTTTTCAGTTCTAATTTTTAAATTAACGTTTCTTCTGCATATCTTGAAAAAATTATGGAGTTCCGGGGTTTTAAATTAAATCATTACGGACAATTCAAGTGCGAAATACTTAACTTATCCATATTAAATCCCGTACTTAAAATAATCCGAATAATCCGAAAAATAAAAGTGAGATCAAATTAATCTCAAGAATTTCTAAGACGGTTTAATCTCGTTTCGTACTTGTGCCCCGGTAGCCTAGCTGGTAGCGAGCTAGTCTATCAGCGCCGGGGTTGCGGGTTCGATTCCCGCCAGAGACTCTGGCTTCTTTCCTGCAGACAAGCATAGAGCTTCGCGGGATTAGCTGAGGAATTAAAAAAAAAAAAAAATAATCCGAAAGCTAGATTAGATTGATTCTAACCTAAACACTTACCCCACAAAACCAGAGAGAATATTATTATTTTACCTACTCATTATACATGTTTATTTCACTTTTTTTGTTGTATTCCGCCCTTAGCTTACAATAATTCTCAATTATAAAATATCAGCCGCATGCCCAATATGTTTTCCGTAATCATTCTACTTTAAAAATTTGATATATTTAACTAAATAATTAAAAAAAAAGAATATACTACCAACTTTTATAAACAAACGCGTATTCACGCATATTAGTTTTCGAAAGTTATCCCATTTTGGAATGTTTTAAGCACTTTTAAGTGTTATCCGCACTTAAATTTTTGAGTACGACTCGTACTAAAGACGGAAGAAAAAACTTTAATTTAGTACGAGCTTTTTCTTTCTGTGTATTATTAAGATTTTTGCCAAATTTTGATATTTTAATAAGGCTAAATAAAGTTGATTGAATTTAATTTTCATAATATTATTTTTATAAAGAAAGGAATTTTACAACCTAAAATAATTAAAATTTTTTGATAACTTTTCATTCTTGACTGAGCTGGGAATCGAACCCAGGTTTTCACGGACATGTTGCCCTGACATACATATTTCGATTGTAACCACACAATCTCTTTCGAGGGTTTTGCCGTTTAACACTCACCGGCCATTGACGACGACTGGCAGTCAATATTCAAACATCAATCTTTAAACCAAATAGTATTTTAACTTTGGTTTATCGAAATTTGTTTTTTGAATGCTTATATTTAATTTTAATTGATTTACATGTTCTTCCTTTCTTTCGATGTCTTTATTGTTCATCTTATAGGAATCACTTGTGTCTATAAGTTTTAAATATTTTGAAGGTCAACCATAATCATGACAACATTTACCCAACCTTTTGAATCGAAATCTACAATAAAAAAAAGATACAAAATCAGCCTTATTCCGGTTGTCGTTTTCGTCGTCGACAGTGTCGTTTTTTGTAATAGATTAAAGTGACACACAGCCTGTGTTCTTAAATCGTCTACAAAAAACGATACTGTCGACGACGACAAACGGAATAAGGCTGAATATTTTATTGTTATGGTGAAAATATTTACTGAATTGAAAAAATCGAATTAACGGTTGCTAAATGTAACTCATTTCTCAAAATTTCTTTTAACGATGTTTACTTGGCTAAATACGCCTTCTACATCATCATAAGACCATAGTAGTGAGATCAACTTAATAGGAAATTCTGAAATTTTTAAAAGATTTTTGTTGCCGCCTGCATCTCTATATTGTAATTCTTCAGACAGAAAGAAACAAAGTTTGTGTTGATCAAGTTTATAAATAACCTATTGGAATACTGTTCCTTTGTTTTGGAAGATGTTTCATCATCATCGTTTATAGCGATTTTCAACATTTGTTAAAGTTGTGATTTAAATTAAATGCGTTTTAATTGTTAAAAATTTTATAATTTCTTATGAGAAAATAAAAAGTATTATTTTAAAAGAAAAATGGCAAAAAAAATGTATGGCTAAAAAAGTTAAAAAATGGCTAACCTCATTTTTAAACGGCTTAACAAGGCGAAAAATTGCTAAATCTAGCCATTAAATAGCTAAATTGGCAACACTGGCCTCTAGAACTTTAAGGAGATCGAAGGTATATCTCGACTTCTTTTTAAGCAGAACCACAGCTTAGAAAGGACAGAGGCTTATACTTCTCAGATTCTCTTATAATTTGTGGGGAAGTTAATAAATAGAACAAAAATGACCCTTTAAAATGAGTGTTAGAGGGTTAATATATTTTAAGAAAAGAATCGCCATACAATTCTACAGAAGCCATTTGAAAAAGTATTTTAGGTCAGATGTACATTTAGTTTATTTTTTTTAACTTATACCAAACGCCTTTTCGAAAAACTTAGACCCCTATATTTCAGGAACCCGAGCTAACTTTTAAAAACTCTTTGGCAAGTTTGCTCTACCAATACACACAGAAAAAAATCAATGTAAATTCGTTCAAAACAAGGCTGATTTAACATTTTTCGGTAGTGATTTTGCTTCATTGTTGTTTCATGTTAATTTAACATGATTTTTCAATAACTAGCGAACAACATTTTTTTCTTTTAAAATAATTATAATTCATGTTAATTTAACATTGCAGTAAAGTTAGAGCAAAATGTCATTTATATTGAAATAACAATCCGAATCACGTTGAATGAAAGTTATTTCAAGTTGAAACAACGTGAATTTCATGAAGAATCAAATTGGCTGGAGTGTAATATAACAGTGTGAAGACAACATATGCATTATTTAAGAATAATTCAAAACACTTACCCGTGTATAACACATGTTTCACTTATTTGTATCTCCTTTGTTAACAGAAGCATAAGCAGAATGGACCGATATGGTTTCGTCATCACTCTACTTTGAAAACTTGATGTACTATTTAACTAAATAATTTTAATTAAAAGAATTCGGGAATTGTCTTCTATTTATAGCACATTTTAAAGTTGAAAATAAAAAATGTACATACTTAAGTATGTATGCATGTTAATTTAACAATATAAACTTTTGATTTTAATATAAAACAGGTTTTTATGGATTTAATATTGAACAATATATATATATATATATATATATATATATATATATATATATATATTGATTCTCAATCAACATTTCGCCATGTTATTTTTTTTGTTTTGATTGATTGTTATGTTTTTAATTGTATTATTTCTCTTACGGCCATTTTCACCAAGTTCGGTTATAATTAACTATCGGTTATAGCTGTCAAAACATATTGGTAACCGGAACTTTAATTGAAAGTTAGTTTTAACCGAACTTGGCGAAAATGGCCGTTAATTGTTATTCAAAGAATAAGCATTGACAACTAATGCCTGTATTCATAAAAATATTTTAAATATAAAAAAAGTTTAAAAAATAAATTTTGTATGAAAATTTGACTTAAAAATCGTTTGTTAAATTTAATAATCATTTATGAATACGGGGCAAAACAGTTTGTTCAAGAAACAACTTAAAAAAAAAAATTCAAGAAGTATCGTCGTATCGACAGTAAAATATTGGCTGTAGGAAATATCGCCCAAAGAAAAATGGCTCAAAAAAAAAAAAAAAAAAAAAAAAATGAAAAATCGCCCAAATGAAGAATCGCCCAATAGAACATGAAAAATGACCCAAAAAGTTATATATGAAATTTTGCCCAAAAGAAACGAAAAAGGGCCCAAAATAAAAATGAAAAATTACCCAAAAAGAAAAAACGAATTTTTCCCAAAAAAAAAAAAAAAAATTAAAAATTACCCAATTTGCAAAACAGTGTTTATTATTCATATAAATTTAGTAACATACAAATGTAAGTTTTATGTAAAAAATTGCATTGTATCTTCAACAGCTGAGCGGCAGTATGGACAGTAATACTTATTTGAGCCCTGCGCCAAACTTTGTGCACTATTCAATAGTTAAATATAATAGCTAAATAACAAAAACCGGCTTCGCTAACTAAAGCTTCTCTGAATAGCCGGCCTTCAGGCGGGCGCAAGGATTTTCTTCTCTATGATATAACAAAGACCGGCTTCGCTAACTAAAGCTTATCTGCGCAGACGGAAGCTTTAGTTAGCGAAGCCGGTACTTGTTTTATCAAAGAGGAGAAAATCCTTGCGCCCGGCCAAAGGCCGGCTATGCTTTCGAGTTTGTCCATGGACACTATGACACTGGATGTTATGACATGCCACCTTTTCGGAATATGTCCCGTTATTTTTATAAATAAAATTTAGGAATTCGACGTATAGTAATAATGAATGATTTAGACAAATAGTATGTATGTAAGATTTTGACGAAATTTTAAAAATGAAAAAATGGGCTATTTTTCAAATAATATTTTTAAAAAACGAAAAATCACCCAATAATAACGAAAAATAGCCCAAATATTTTGGGTCACTTTTCATATGAATTCAGGCCCAATTTTACATGGAATTTTTTGGTCGATTTTTCATTTATTTTTTTGGGCCATTTTTCTTTGGGCGATTTTTCCTACAGCCTAAAATATTGCCGATACCGATATATTGGTAAAGGCCAGTTTACACGGTAATACATTGTATTACGACATAATGTAGAATGAGAGAAATCATATCATGTAAAAGCAAAATGCATTGAGTAAGAGAGAATACGAATACAAAATCTGACAAGCGGTCGGTAAATGGTTTTTTTCTAAACCATTTTAGAAACTTATGTATTTTCATCACACCAGAGGTGCATTTTAACGGAGTTATTGAAGGTGGTAGCATTTTTATAAAATTACAAAAACAACTAAAATCAACTCAGGAAATTTTCATGTTGTTTTCGTAAAAATTGTAAAACTGCAACCATCTGTTTTTTTTTGTTATTATTTTTGATTTAACTTATATCATCCGTGTAAACATAAAGTATACTCTCAACAGACTTTTATTTTTTTTTTCTTTTAAACACGGAGAGAATTTCATATTATTTTGATTCTACAAAGTCGCAATACATTGTATTACCGTGTAAACTGGCCTTAAACCTGAAGTATCGGCAATATATCGGTATCGGTAACATCCCTTGTTAGAATCAGCGTTTAAAAAACTGCAGTCAAAGTGGAAAAACTGCCATTCTTCCACTTCTTCATTTGCCATTTGACAAAAGAAAATTGTTGCTTTTATATTCTGATTCATTAAATGTAAACAGTCGCTGCCGTTCCAACTCAAATAGCGAAAAGTTGAACCCAAATTTTCGTTTTTTGTTCAACAGTTTTTGGATTCGACTGCTGTTTTTAAAACCCAATTTAGAATAGGTTTTATTTTTGTATTTATATTCTTAATTATTTGTTTTTTAATTACATATTTTTAAAAAATTAATTATTTTTTTTTTGTTTTAAAAACTAATAAATAAATATTTTCAAAACAAGACATGTGCTAAATTTATCAAGAAATATTTCAAACTTTTAAAAATCCACAAAGTTTTTGCTCAAAAAAATTAACACGTTTAAAAAGAAAAAAAAAAAAAAAAAAACAATAGATTTTATTTTCAGTTTTAACAAATTTTATCATTCTAAAATCATTTTGAAAAGTATCGAGTCTCCCATGGAATTTATAATAATTTATCGGACTGTCTTTCAGTTCTGTCTGTTCCCATCTAACATTTCATGTATAAATTCGTTTTAATTAATTACATTGCTACTACTGTGTCTACGTCTTTATGACATTTCATGGTTGTAATACTAATTAAATTATAATCATTCATAAATTTTATTATAAAGCAAAAAAAAAAAAAAAAATCAAATTCAAAATTCAAAATTTCTGAACAAACATTTCTTGTGTACATTTTGACACAATTAGTGCTCATTGTTTAAAATTTGTTTTTTTTTTGGGGTTTTGTTGTTTTATATTATTTGTTGTAAGCTACTGGGTATTTTGGTGCCTATTTTGATCTATGTTTATTAGCAGGCCTATACCCACCTATCTTACCATCTAACACATTTAAAATTATGAGAAAAAAAAAACAATTGAAAACCACAATATAAACGAATAATTTATTACTGATATTTTGAATAAAAATAGTGGGTGTGGATATTTTATTACTCCGCAATTACTTTAAATATATATTTTTTTGTATTGTTATTATTGGCCACTACTACCTTTTTATATCCGTGATCTAATGAGGTTTTTTGTTATTGTTCATAGGTGAAATAAAGATAAATGTGTTTTTGGTCAGTAACAGAAGATGGTGAAATTATTAAGGTGTATACAGCGGAATCTGACGAGGCCAGGTAACAGTGTTCGTCGAAAGGGGGTATCCGCTCAAAAAAGCTGTCCGTTAAGGCAGATGGCAGTTTAGTTTGTTTTTTAAATTAATGAAGCCTCTCGAATAAATTATCAATAAGGGCCTTATTCTATAAAACACAATGCAACGCCTTAAATGTTATAGAAAGCAAAAACAAATTAAAAAATATTTCATAATATTGTTATTCCCAGTAAAAACTTCGCCTACAAAAAAATGTGTTGAGTATTCAGACAAACTTAAAAGCACTACTTACAATTCTACTGAAAGAACCAATGAATTTTACAGTGGATACATCCAGGAAAAAGAGGTTATCGGAGTTGTTAAAGAAATAATTATAGAAGAAAGCTACTAAATAATGAGTGAAAGAAGCTTTTCCTTTTGAACAAGTAAGCGAAGTTATTACTGGGTTGAATTTATAAATTTCAAATACTTCATATATTGTGGCGTTGAAAATTAAAAAAAAAAATAAAAAAAAAAAAAAAATATGGGCGCATTTACACGATGTCTTTCCAGACATGTCTGTTTTTGACATTCGCTTTTGAACCTGAACCCAAAAACCTTTTGTCTTTTCAAAGACATCGTGTAAACTTGCCCTATGAATATCTATAGAAAAAGCAATAACAAAATTATAAAATATTTTTGAATTTGTTTTTGCTTTCAATGAAATTTGACAAAATTGTACGATCTTTTGAACGGGACCAAAAATAAGCAAACAAAATCCTTTTGAATTTTGCATGAACCCGAGATGTCCTATGTTCTAGGTCCTTCCCCATTACACCTATAGGCTCCAAATTTAAAAACTTAAACTCGATATCAATACATCGATATGTTAAATTTCATTATAATCAAACCATTCATTAAGAATCTACAGTAGCTCCATTGATAAGTCCATAAATAAAGTACACAGCTGTGAAAAAGATTTACATGGACCTGCCCCAGGGCCTACTCCATGATGGATCTTAACCACTGGGTGACAAACAATGCGTTTACAAACCGTCCTTGAGTGTGAGCGCAAACAACACAACCTGGTTTAGGTGAATAATCTGTCCCGTTGTTAAGGAACTGGAGCTATCTAACTTCAGGCCCAACCAGAATGTGAATAACGTGACTTAAGCAACTGAGCGAATGTTAAATTAAGGAAACATTTTGCTTAGTTTTATGAATCTGTCATTTGCTTAAGCAAAGGGCGAAACTGATCGCTCATTCCGTACAGAATAAAATGTTTTTTTATTATATTGTTTTTGCTTTTTAAATGCATTTGAAAGGCTTTTCGTTTTTCTTTTTTGGCAGAAGCTTCAGTTTGTTTATGCACATTCTGGTTGGACCTTTCCGCTGCTTGTTTGTTGATTAGCAACAGCACATAGTGAGAACTCTCCCTCAGGACAAACTCTCCTACAAGTGATAAAAAAAATCAGCCCTTTAGTGGGACTGTTAATATATACTTTCCCGCGAATTTGGGTTCAAACCAGAACTTCCACGCAATCTCCGAAAGACATCCCTGAAAGACAGAAAATCAGCCCTTTAGTGGGACTGTTAATATATACTTTCCCGCGAATTTGGGTTCAAACCAGAACTTCCACGCAATCTCCGAAAGACATCCCTGAAAGACAGAAACTATTTCCACCTGGCCCTACTGATTCCCGTGGTACCAGATAGGAACTCTAGTCAGATCGTGAAGATCTCCTGAGATCTGACAATTTTGGACTTTTGCCGATTCTACGGTATTTACTGGACCTGATTTTCCCGGAGAATGTAACACTAGAATGTGAAATATCCTTAAGATGGTCCGTACATATCCCAGAAGGTGAACAAAGTACACAGAGTTTCCATTTGATTTTATAAAATATTTCCGATATTTTGCATTTGTTCTTTCGCGTGTCCATTTGCTCCAAACATCAAAAAAAAAAAAAAAAAAAAGAATTGTTTAAGTAACATTATAGCGTTTTGGTATTGAGCTCCTTAAATGTCAGGCTTTTAAATTTATATTATCCACATTGTATTGGCTTCTTTCTGTAAATTAAATATTCTACGCACTTTTTTCTCGGCGTATGTAATTTACTACGATTATTTCAATTAATATATGCACTTTAGTTTGTTCAAATGATAAATATTTTCTATATTTAATTTGCTCTTGAAAAATAAATCTACCACAATATGTATTTGAATAAACTATTACAATCATTTAATAAAAAATACATTTCTGGTAGTTTAAAGGTAGTAAAAAATTAATTTAGTGACAATGTTTTAGATTTTTTATTTCTTCAACGAAATTTTTAAATTAAATAGGTTTTTATTATTAATTTTCAAGAATTCCGTTATAACCTACTGTTTATTTTTGATGTTGATTTGCAAAAGCTTGATAATGAATGGCGCCAGCACGGAAATTTATATTTCGATAGATATGATCTTAATAGTGATTTAGAACCCGAAGTTTATTGCAAAAGGAATTCAAACTAAAAAATAACTTGGAGGAAGACATACATACATGTTGCCAATATAGGAAAATGTAAAAATCTGTACCCCATTTCATTATCTTTTGCCCTCTCTCTTTAAAACCCAATACAGGTTGAACTTGATGTGTGTGAACTACAGTTTTTCTTTTCCCGGACTTTTTCATTTCCCGGGAATTCCCGCTAAATCCATGCAAAATATTACTTAAATTAATTAATTTAAACAAATAACATATCCTGAGATCAATTACATAAGTTTATAAATGCATTCAACTTTTTTATTTCTGTGGCAAAAAGGAAAAAGTGCTTAATGTTCAAAAGTACACCTCATTTTGTAGGATTTTTGATGAAGTTATAGCAAAATTACTTTTTGGTTATCTTTTTTCAATGTGCTCTTGGACTATTAAGAACTTCCTACCTGTGACATTAGGAGTTTTTAGCAATGAAAACTTAAAAAACTATAAGCGCAGAGAACTGATGATTTCCTTTATAAATAACTTTTGTCATCATCTCTTTTTGAGCATCTAATCCGAAAAATCTTTTATGCAGTTGCTCTTCATAGAAAATTTTTTTGAGCAAGTGGAAAAAAACTTTTTTTCGTTTTAATAAAATAAGTCTGGGTCTTTAAACAAATTAAAAATTCGGTACATTTTCACTCTTCTTCTTTCGAAATTTCCGAGCATTAAACATTAAAGCTTGCCTTAATTATTGGATATAAATTGACATATCTTTGGCGTTTGGCAAAAATGTCTTAAGTTAAAAGCCGTTGTTTTTTGTTATGTAAAATGGAAAAATATTTATTTTGTGTATTTTACAGACTTTTCCTAAGAGAAGATGAAAACGATTAGAAGCAGTTCTGTTAGACTAAAGTGATTTAAACCAAACCAAAGAGAAAAAATTCAATTAAAGCCAATCAAAAATCCAAAATGCGTTTTTTTCACTTAAGACTTTTTTGCCTAACGGCTAAGAGCTATTTCATGACACAATTTAATTACAATTTGTAATTATCAGCAGTAAAGTTGCCATAATTAAATAAAAAAAAAAAATCCCGGGAATTCCCGCTCGAAATTTCCCGGGATTTTTTCTTGAAAAATGTGCGGGATCCCGGGAAATCCCGTGTGAAAAACACTAGTTTGAACCAACACTCAGGATATAAAATTACAATTAAATTAAAACGAAAAAGCCCTGTTCTTGAAATCAATTCATAATAGGGAGAGTTTCGTTGAATAGAAGTTCACTAAAAAGAAGGTCGACTGTAGTATGACTATTACTTTTTTCTCCATTACCCTTTTTGGGAGCATATGCATTTGCTATTCAACAAGTATTCTTGGATTTTGGGCATCCAATTTTTTTTATCCTGCAATTTTGTTTATTCACATGACCATTTAGGTGAAAATGAGGGCCTCATCGCTATCCGATAAGATCTTTGTGTTTGAATAAACGAAGGCTGACTTTCAAAATAAAAAAATAAGCAACTTTCCATCATAAATGTTGCAAGTTTTTCAGAAGTTAATTCTAAAAATAAACGTTAACAAAAAATTTATTCACTTTTTAATGAATAACACAAGGCAACAAAATCGAAAAAATTTTAATACCATGTGAGATAAGGCCATGGTGGCTCTATCTCTCATTCAATAGGGAGATAAAGCCTTTTTTTCATTTGAATGGGAGATAAAGCCATCGTGGCCTTAGCTCACATTAGCAATATTATAAAATGGCTTTATGTCTCATTTCAGTTCCGGAGACACTAAAGTTAAGTATTGAAATCTGGCTTCGCATACTAAAACTTTTCTGCGTGCTTAGGGGGTTTTTCCTCCAGTAGGACGCGGCAGGTGGCTGCGCTGAATACAGTTTTTTTGCGTGCGTCACAAGAATAAAAAAATTTTTTCAATGATAACTTAGGATTTTCCCTTTTACAGAATGTTTACACCATGCATAACAATATTCTGAAAAAATATGGCTTTATCTCTCATTTGCGAAAAAAATATAGCTTTATCTCTCATTTCGCAAAATTTTAAATATGTCCTTACCTCTCAATTATTGGGCAATAAGGCCACTATGGCTTTATCTCCCATTCAATTGAGCAATAACGCCATCATTGCCTTATCTCACATGGTTTTAAATTATATCTAGATAATCAAACAGTTTAAAATTTAATTTTCAAAATTTCCTCTTAAATTACTCTGAATAAGTTCAATCAAGTTTAACGATAATTAAATTAACTTTCAAGAAAAGAATTTTTCTTTTTTTTGTTTTTAATTGAAAATAATTTCAAAAATTCAATTATACTCGTCTGTAGACATTAAATTGATTAAAGAATCAATACTAACATCAAGTACACAAGGGTCAGATACGTTATTATAAACTTTAAATGTAATTTATGTATTTTCTTGTCTGCTTGTAAATTCTCATGCAGGCAATCATTCCAGTTAGTCATTTTATTTTTTTGCTGTTGGAATCTATGATAAGCTTAATTATGTTGGCGGTGTATTGAATAATTTATGAAATATTATTAATGTAGTTTTAAGGAAATCTACGATTATTATAATCGTTTGAAAGTTATGTTTTTAATGTAAAAATTATTTGGTATTAAATAGTTTCTGGTAACTAATTGATTAGATTATAACTTTTACTTTTTTCTCTTATGTCATTAAGAAAGAAAGGGGAATAAGGTTTATTTTTATTCCTTCACCAAAGATAATTAATGATTAAAGTGAGTATGTGGGTGATTATCAATTTAAGTAAACAGTTTGTGAGTTTCTAAAATTTGAGAGGCTTTTATATTATAGTTTTGGCCGCATTAAATGGGTCTTGAAATAAAATTATATTTTTCGAATTTTTACCATTTTTGTGTATTGAGCGTTAGATTTGCTAAAGGCACTTAATCACTACTCTCTTAAAAAAAATTAAAAACAATCGTAAATGGAAATTAAGAATTAAGACAGTTTTTTTTTAATTTTGTCTGGGATCACACGGTAATTTTTAAAGATAATTCTTTTAAAAAATGTGCACATGACTAAATTTCAGGCCAAATCTTCGTTCAAATAAAACTAATTTAATCTAAATCAAACGACAATATTAGACGTCTTGCCAAGTTCAAATTATTATTCGTATCAAAATGCAATCTTTCCACTATATACTTTCTTCGGATATTGGCAGTTTCAGCGATAAGTCTAGTTTTTGTCGGTTAATTAATTAAGAAGGTATAGAAGGTGGTGCTTTTACCTTTTTTGCTTTATTTAACGCCGTAAATGTTAAAATTATGCCAAATTTAAAGAACCGGTTGATTAGCTAATAAGATATAGGAAGGGGGAGCGTTTGCCCCTATTTCACGCCCTAAATAATAAAAATTATAGACTATAGTTGCTTTCAGATGTTAAAACCTGTCATATTTCAAGAAAATCGGTTGATTAGTTAAGAAGATATGGGAAGGGGGAGTTTTTAGCCGTTTTGTCCTATTTTATGCCCTCTAGCGATAGTGAATATACACATAAGACATTACGGATACATGGTTTGGTAACAATATAAAATCATAATATATGGAAAATGGAGGGCATTTTGCTGATATTTGTATGGGAATAATCTAAATGCCATATCTCCGGAACCCCTGGGCCGATTTCGTGCAAAATTCACATAAACCATCCACAGACTATCCCCAAAGTACCCGTTTTCGCAGTTAGTGGTGACATAAAAGTGTACACCTCTTTTTATTTATATAGATATGCAATATACAGTATTTATCGCTTATATGCATTTCATAATTTGCACGTTTTTTGTGCTTTTTTCAAATGCATCTTTAAAAACTCGCTTATGTGAACACACAGGGCTTTAAGAAAAACTTGTTTGATTTGTTCAACATTATAAAAAAAAAATTATTTTACTTGCATAAAAAGTGCATGAATATATGCGAAGTTAAAATTTTAATTAGCAAATTTAGTTTTGATAAAATAATTTTTGTACACTTTTTTTTTGTAATTTAATCAAGTCTGAAACGAGATTTTCTTAAAGCAAATTATTAAAATTTTATAAAATTGTGATGCATAATAGCGGGATATGCATATAAGCGAATGCTTTTATACGATGCAGATTCGGCTATTTTAAATAGCAAACTATAATTGTACAAGTTGGAAGGCTTGTAACCGGTGTGTATATAAAGGTTAATAACCAATCCCAATAAAAAATTGTATCATTTTGCGAAGCACTAAAGGTACATTTAAAAAAATAAGCGCACAAATATGCGCTACGCAATAAGACATACAGAAATGCAGTAAAGTAAGTAAACGAACTCTCAACAACTTTTATTAAAAAAAAAAATAACATTTCAAGTTCCCTTACCACGAAGCAGGTTTGTAAGGGAGAATACTAAAAAAAAAAAACGGTATCAAAACATTCAGTGTGTAAAGCTGATCGTTACATCCAACAATTTTTATGTGCGCTGAATAATGCGCTTTATGTGTCAAAAATGTATTGCTTCAAAGTGGGAACTCGCCATATAAAATTCATGTCTTCCGTAAGCGCAATGGTAAGCGAAACTTTTATGTTTCTCCCTTACAAACCTGCTTCGTTGGAAGCTCCATTTTTTATTGGGATGTGTATATAAGCGATAAACACTGTCCTTTTGAAATAATTTGACTTACAAAATATGCTTGTCCATTTTTTTCACAAAAATTGAAGTTAATGTAAATTTTCCTTTACCTCTTTAAATAACTAAATTAAACTTGCCAAAAGTGCTAAAAAATCAAATGTACGCAAATACACGCATATTTTTTTTTAATCCAATGTGAACTTCACACGCAATTGAATTTTAACATAAACTTAAGATACAAAACTTCAAGGTCAATCGTTTTTAGCATTTTTTTTTTTTGCAAATCCGCTTAAAATCTATTTGCTTTCAAAAAAAAATTTTTATGTTATTTGATATTTGCAATAAATAAAAATGTCAAATTAGAAGTGCCTTACAATTTCCATTCCGTTTTTTTGTTTGTTTTTGAACTCAATACGCACTTTTTGCTACGCATTTTAATTTGTAAATATTTCACACTCAAATGTAAAAGTTTATTATCAAGCCAGCGCAAATACACAGACCACAATTTATGATCATTTCATGCGTAAATTGTAAATAAAATTTTATACTTTTGAATTGCATTGACACAGTTTATATTTTAATTGAATAGATTATAAAAAAAGTTTGTTTTTTTATATTGTATAAAAAACTGAAAACTAGAAAATATAATGAAATGTTTTATCAGCAAAATTTTATTTACTTTTTTTTTTTATTCAAATAAAAACAAGTTTGAGTTATAATCGGCTTAAAAGTGCTTTATAAGTTTTTCTTGAAAAAGAAAAATAATTCAGTCGTAAGCAAATTTCGCCATTATCTAAGTTGTATAGGACCTCCTTAAGTCGATTTATTGAAAAAATCACTATTTCGGACACTTAAGTTCCATAAAACTTGTCGTACGACATGTTTTTACAATTGACTTGTTTAATTTTCCACTGCAAAATATAAACATGTCTTGTTAAAACAGGAAGCTGCGGTCCACTACTCACGGAATCTTTAGCCGACTAAAGTTGATATTTTTCAATACCGATAAATGGATGTTCTTTAAACCATTTTATAGCAATAAATACATAGATATGTATATAAATAACGTTTCATTATTATATATTCAACTGCTGTTTTCAAATTTTAAGAAGAAAAAAATCGTTGAGATGGCTGAACATTTTTGTTGCGACAGCACGCCATTTTTAAACCTAGAACGACTTTAGTGCCTGCAAAAACTATGCGAAAAAAACAGAGCCCATGTCAGAAGCAACTTAAATGTTTATTTGTGACAGAATGGCTGTTTTCCTAAACGCCTGTTGCATTGTAGTAATACATGGCAACATGTTCTTAAATGCAACCATAAAAATTTTGACAATGCATTTAGTTCCGAAATGCAACTTTGTAGTTGTCACTGCGCAGAGAAAAGCAAATAATGCAGTTAAAATAATGTCTATGCAAACCATATTCATATACAATACCTAGTAGGTGAAAATTTAAGTACACAATGCATCAACACGGTATTGATACATTGTGAACACACGTTTAGGAAAACAGCCAATATGATAAATCTTCTGAAAACAACAATTTTGACAGACATGCAAAATTGCTTGTGAGTTGAAAGGTTAACAGGTCAGATGTTAAAACATGTCGTGTATGAGAGGCTTAAGCTTCGTTCACAATTAGCAGCAACCATTTCACTGGTGTTTAGAATACAGCAACAATTTTTTTTTCACACACTCACACATTTTGCATTCAGAAACAGTTTGCAAATTTTGCCCACAACAATATTACTTATTTATGTATTATTATTTTTTAAAACATTTTGTTAAAATTTTCTTTCAAAACTAAATAAAATTATTATAAAAGACATTTTCAATTTCATACAAATTGTTGCTTAAGTAATAAAAGTAGACTCAACTTTCTTTTTTAAAACTTTAGTTAAATTTTTGTTCGAAAAATGAAAGAAAAAAACATGAAATAGATACTTTGGGATTAAAGAATATAGAAGAAAAAACGAAATTGTTGCTCCCATTGTGAACAAAGCTTTAAGGAGACATACAGCCATCTCACAGAGTACAATTCCGTTTGGAAACGGAATTCATTCCGTATTTTGGTGCTTCAGAAATTTTAATCATGAACAATTTTTTACATTCAACAAAAACACACAAAACAAAAGATGCATAACTGAAAAGAAAAAAGCAAAATTTTAAACATTTAAGCTTCGTACAGACGGTGGTCAGATCTTACAATGTTGTCATTAAATTTGCCTAAAAACGTCTTGCAACTGTGTGAACATTGTAAGCTCAGTTACATTTGGCAGATGTGTAAAACGAATGCATCTGACAATGGCACCATTGTCAGATAAATGACAACATTGTAAGATCTGACCACCGTCTGTACGAAGCTTTACAATTTTAAATTTTTTTCTTGTGCAGCAATTAATGATACGTCCGCCGTATTGACTTTTTAAATTTCACAAATTTTAAAGTTTTATCACTTTTTTTATGCATAAATAAAAACTTAAATGTAAACATTCCTTTGTTGTTTTGCTAAGTTAATTTGTTGTCATATTACACAGTGATAAATACTGATGGTGCCAAATGGGTTACATAAAAATCGCTTAAAATTTTTTTTTTCGGACTGGTAAAAACCCGGGTTTAAAAAAAAAACCCAACCCAGTGGGGTTTTTCATGGGTTTTATTGGGTTTCGGAACATATAAATGAATTTGACAATGACATTCATAGAATTTTAAATAACGTTCAGTTGTATAAAGAAGCTTTGAATCTCCAACAAATGTTACTCAAAGTTCAAAAAGATCTAAATGCTGTACAAAGTGACTCCGCTACAATTGCAACTGCCATTGATGTAATTTGTTGAACAATGATATGCTACTGTCAAAACGGAATTTTGTTGAAACGCGTACTTACTCCAATTCATTATGTATTTGGCGAATGTGATGCATCCCAAATATGTATATAAGAATAAATGTATGCAAACTAGAGTTTGCTAAAAACCGTTAAAATGTGAAACCACGGTGTCGGTTTTAAAATGATTAAAACCGGTCGGTTTCGGGGTTGAAAATATAAAAGTTAAATTTCATACATAAACATATATATTTTTTTATTTGTTTCAATGCAGGTACTTTTATTAACATTTGTATACCTGGACCTGGTAATTTATTTTTTGACTTGTTTCCATTTTTTTATATAATAAGTTAGTATTGAACGAAACATTGTGTATTGCTCAATCAAAGTGCTTTTTACAAGAAAATGAGAAAAAAGTGTAAACGCCGTGGGCATCGCAATTGCCCCAGTGTCAAAAAGCATACGCAACACATAAGAATTCTGTCTTTACAGTTTTTTCGAAGAATTATTTCACTTTCCCACAAAATGTTCCTGCTGTAGCATGCTATAGCCATAAAACTCCTTACATATAAAAGTAGTCCCAGCCTTGCCAAGGGGTTCGTTAGTGTGAGTTTTTTCAATAGCCACAAAAACTCCATACAAAATACTAGTGGTTCCAGCCAGGCTTAGATGGTAGTTTTTTGAATTTTAAGAATTTTGAAATACCTTGCTATTGTTGCATGCTGTTATGTATAAAGTTTCTGTATATAAAGTTCCAGTATTATGTATAATTTGCAATTTCTTTAAGCATAAATATATTGTTAAAGTTAATCTTAAAACCGAGGTTTTTTTTGTCGGTTTTCGGTTTTTAGGCATTTAAAACCGTGGTTTCGATTTCGGTTAAAACCGAGCAGCAATCCCTAATACAAACTAATTAGTCAAGAAAACGTAGATAGCAGAAGAATGGATATGTCAAAAGCACCTCTCATTTCTTGCACCCTGTTTGGCATTTAAAATTTAAGTTGCCGAATATTTTTCACAATAACGGTATTCAGTTCAGATTTTATTTGATTGGAAAAAGCACACAAGAAAAAGTATTTACACTAAAAGTTGCAATTTAAATAGCCTTAACCCTCTAACCCGCAAGAGTGCCTCAAGACACGCATTACAAAACACCAATTAACTTAAAAAGTAATTATAATTTGAATGCTAAATTTAACGGTGACTTTAGTTACAGATCTAGTAACATTTCACTTGAAGGTTGCAATGCATTCTGACTCTTGATTTTTGTTCTGTCAGCTGTTTTGTGGGAGAAGTCATAATTTTAGCGCGTGAAATTTTTTTTTTTTTTTTTAAATCAAAGTTATACTAACTTCTCGTCGCCCGATGTATTCGGAATAATTTTTTTTTAAAGGTTAGATATTCTTTTTTCAGTTCATGCGTTTGTGAGTGTTAAACAATTAAAACAAGTGTGTTGAGAACGCAAAAACTGAGGAGTGCCTCAGGGCCCTGTTGCGGGTTGCGGCTAAATTTATCGGCGTGTTATATTTCATAGTTTTTTACTCTTTTGTTATAATATTTTGCAATTTTTTATCAAAAAAAAAAATAATAATAACAATAATAGGAATGACAGATAGAGACCGCATACGTATTAAGTTATCCGCCTTGACTGATGATCAGTTGGTAGAGTTTATGGATGCAATAGAAACAGACGAAGAAGACGATTTCAATAGCGATGATGAAGAAAATTACCCAATTTATGCGCCGGATGAAATTTTTCAGGCAGACGAACGATGCATTTCACAATATATTAGTAAAATGCAAAAAAATACTTTGTTTTTCACCGAGACACTAAACATATCTATGAATATAAGTGCATTTGACATACATTCGGGATCATCATCATGAAGAAGCTTTTCGAGGAGATTCATCGCTGACACCAAAAATTAAAGAACTACAAACCCTAATGAACATATTTTGTTATTTCTTCACAAACGAAATAATGGAAATAATTGCCTCTGAAACAAATGGAGCAGCTGTTGCCAAAAACTTCGCTGATGAACTATAACATTCAATGGAATATTGTTGTATATGTCGGTTTACCGGTGTCAAAATTTGGAGAGTTACTGGGGTAAAAATGCGTTCGCCCCTTTTCAATATACGATTTGAGGCAATAAAAAAGTATTTATCTTTCCGAGATGAAAGCGAGCGAATCAAGAAAGGTGAACCTGGTTATGATTCATTGTTTCGAATTCGAACTTCGGCCAACGAACTCAACAAGAAATTTGATTCCGTGCCGAAACATGCTCGACTTTGTGTCGACGAGCAAATGTGCAGCACCAAAATGCGACATCATCTTTGACAGTACATGCCAAACAAGCCACTCAAATGGGGAATAAAATTATCCGTCTTATGCGATTCGTTCGGCTTTGCTTATCGCTTTGAAGTGTACAATGGAGCAGGCGATAACGTAGTATTACCGGGAGCCCCCGATCTTGGTGCAACTTCAAATCTTGTTGTGCGCTTGACACAAACAGTTACCAACTTTACGTTGGTCGTCCAGACAGTGGGCCAAGAACACCACGTCCAGAAACTCTACAAGAAGATCAACAGACACGAAGTTCAAAAGTTCGCGAAAGAGCTAAACATTCAGTTGTTCGTTGACGTCCGTTATGATAATATCGACCAATTTCCAATCTGGTTAGGCAAATAAGGTGGAAAAAGATGGTGCAAACTATGCAAAAAGTCTCAAACACAGTGTGGTTGCTCAAAATGCGATCTTCATTTATGTTGCTCAAATGCCAAAAATTGTTTTTATGAGTATCATCGTAGAAAGTAAAACAGATTTTCTTATTTTTTTAATATCTTTCCCATTAGTTTTTCAATAAAACCGTATCATAATTAAAAGTTTATATCTCATTGTTTTTTACACCTAAACCGGCAACAGTGCCCTGAGGCACTCTTCACCTTTTTGCACCTGGCTTCTAAACCTAATTTGCAAATTAGTTTCTGATGACTTTTTTAAGTTAAGTGGATCATAATTTCTCTAAAAAAAATTATTCGAAAACTAGTTTATAGCTTTTTTACAGTTTGCGGGTTAGAGGGTTAAACCAATTGTAAACAATCAGGTTTAAAAGTTGCAACATTGCAGTTTTTTCCATTTAACATTATTTTCATCTTCATAATCTATTTCCATTAAAGACGTAATAATAAGATGGCAGGCTGTTTTTATTTGACACGACAAATATGTACAAAATCACACTTTGAAATTATAATAAAGACATTCAACATGAGTTCAATTTTCCATTTTCCTTTTTTTTGCAATCTAAAAAATCAGAACTGAACAACAATGGTCAAAAATTTAAAATTTTTTGGCTTCGGTAATAAATTGCCCTGCTAGTTCAGCATCAATAGAAAACATTTTTCCCCCTTATTGTTTAATATAGAATAACCATAGAAATCGTCTTGGATTGGGAAAAGCATTAGCTCTTGTTAAAATGTATTGACATTTAAAATCTGAGCCACTTTTTATGTATAGGACTTTAACCTCAATTTCGGCCTTTCCAAAATCAAATTCAGGTTTTTAAAAAACAAATTCAGAATTTTCGTAATCCAATTAAGTATTTTACGAATCATATTCCGCATTTTTCAAATCAAATTCATTTTAAAAATCCTGATTTTGAATTTTAAAATGAATTAGATTTATAAAAGGCCGAAATTGAAGTTAAATACCTTTAAGCGGTATACTATCTATGTTTCAATTAATAAATAGAGAAAAGCCCACTAACGTTAAGTCAACATACGGAGAAATGGGCATATAAACACTTTGTATGCATTTTATAATAATTTTGTTTTATTTTGTAAAAAAAATTTAAAAATTATACTACCTTTGAATAAATGAATATAAAGAAAAAAAACGCACTTGGGTTTTTTAAAACAAAATACCCATTAAAACCCGGATGAGTTTTTCTGGGTTACCCAGTGGGCAGCCAAACCTGTTGTGTACTGAATGGCAAATACGGAATTGACAGCAAACCCAACGGAATATGTGACACGGCTAATAATATGAGCAAAATGCGAACTTGCCAGTTCGTTTTCCATTATCATATTCATCAAACGCCCGGAAAGAACATTTGTATGATTACTAGGTGAAATAATTGGTCAATTTAGTTAATATTTTTTGGTTAGGTAAAATCGTAATGGACGCTCTCAATTGCCAGTACATTCGGAGGCATGCCTGTTATAATACCCTTAAAAGGATCTCTGGATTTAGTTATATTCAACTAAAGTAGATTATACACAAACGAAAATAAAAAAATTTTTTCCCTAACTGGACGAATCTGCGATTTCTGTTGGTTAAATGACAAAGAAAACGTAAATTTTAAATTTTATTATATTTTTATTCTTAACTATTTTACTTTTTTTTACTATTGTTCCTCTATATGTTTTATTCTTAACTGCACAGAAAAAATTATTATTCCAATTCAAACAAAAAATTTGTAGAATCAAACAATTTTTTGTCTGAAATCGGTCCTATAAACGAATTCGCATATTCAAACAATTTATTTGCATTTTGTTTATTGAAAAAAAAACATTAATTTTTTCAAACAAATAATTTAACTGAATCAAACAAAAAGTTTACTGAAATTCATATAGTAAATTTCAAAATCAAAAAAAAAATCAGGTTTTTGCACAAGCAATGATGCGCACACAAGCAGGCACTGTATCAGAAGATGATGGCAGAGAGAGCAGAGCGGCCGGCTGGCTTTAAGACACATTTTTTTGTTGGAATATTTTTTGAACGAAGTTCTTTTTTTATACACACAATGTTTTTCGTCATCACTCACTGTTGCTGTATCCTTTCCTTTGCTAATGAAGAAGAAATGTAACTCAAAAACGGCGACAGACCGACTCGATATGTTTTTCGTCATCATTATATTTTTGTATTTGATGTATTTAAGCAAACAGTTTGAAAAAATTGAATACGGGATTTTGGTTTTTTTTAACCAACTTTGAAACCAATCAAAAATTTATTTTGTTTCTTATAATGTTGTTGTTGTTTCTGTTGTTTAAAAAGAGTGAAACGTTTTTTTACCTGCTATTTTTTTTTTTTACTTCAAACCTCTTCATCTTTCTAACTGTTGTACTTTTTTAAAGTGTCCAAAAATAGACTGCATGTGTTTTTTGTTGTAGTTCTTATATTTTACATAAAGAAGTGTTGCTTACGATCAAATAAAAAAAAATGCAAAAAGACGACAACATTAAAAAGCGTTAAATATTTCATACAAAATTACGAAAACTTGAAACCAATAACGCGTGTATTATATTTTTGAATGGTTGTCAACATTTTTGTTGGTTAAATAAAAATCAAACAAAAATTTTAATTGAATCAGTAAAAAAATTTGTAGAAATTAAAAAAATTTTCAAACAAGCGTTTGTTTGAAAATAATTCGGCAATAATTTTTTCTGTGTGGATGTGGATATTCTCACATCATCTTATTCGGTTGTATACACGATGTTTACCTCACTTTTGCTATATTTCCTTGGATACAGAAGAGCTCTTAATTATCAAACACCAGCATAGTGGCTCGATATGGTTTCGTCATCATTCTATTGTGAAAATTAAATGTATTTAGCTCAACAGCTTAAACAAATAGACATTTTTTTAGTATAAAAAAAAAAAAAAAAAAAAACACCAAAAAAAATGTCGCCTTAACGCAAAAGTATTACCGCCTGTTTTTCGAACTCGAGCACAAAAGTGACTCGTTTAATTAACATTTAAAACAAAAACAAATTTTGAATTTGGTTTGCAGTTAATTTTTTGTTTTACAGTGAAAACATCCGAAAATGAAAAAAAAATTGCATAAAATCTCAATCTGTCAACTTAAAAAAAAAAAAATTATGCTTATTTTCTTATAGTGTTTTACTAATGCCCAATTTTCAGGAAGGTATTTAATTCAATATTAAGTTAATTTTCATAACAAACTTAAATCGTATTTAAAACAGATTGGTTTTTTGTGTTTTATTTGAAAAGTCTTATTTAATTAAGATAAAAGTATGGTAGCACTACTAAATACAAAAAAAAAAAAAAAAAAAAAAATATAAAAAAGTGTATTTATTTACAACAGCTGACTGTTAATGCTTTGCCTGTTGTTGTTGTATTCTTGTGATATTGAGGCCACCTTGCTAAAATATTACAATGGAAACTTAAGTTGAAATTAAGTGTACCACATCGGTGACTTAAGTTTCACTTAAGTTTTTAGTGAAGAAGAGAATTTTGTATTTTAAACGATTTTAAAAATAAATGTGTTTTAATATCAATCCTGAAAATTGGCCATAAAACTTTTAAACAAGTCGTTTGTTTGGAAGTGTTTAAGCAATAATTTTTTCTGTAAACGCATTGAATGTGAAATGGCCCAACACCATTTCACAGCGCAACTAAATCATTCATTTTATTTTGCATATCATATAACTTGTGGTATAAAAGACCGATATCGTCAGTGAAATCCAAATCTTTTAGATGCCTCTAAAAATCCCAAACATTGCCACTTTGTCTTGTGCTTATTTTTTTTTTATCATAATGTCATCCAAAGCAACGGCGAACAATATTACTGATAAGTGGCAACCTTATTTTACTCCAGCGTTTGTCAAGAAGGATTCACCGATTATACCATTATGTCGAACTTGTAGTGTGGTATTGTTACACATGGCTTTAAAAATGTTTATCAGTTTTGCTAGAACACCCTTTGCTTGTTTAATTATTTTGTGGCAAATTTTTCACTTTCTCATAATAAACATTTTTTCGTTGTTGTTGTCAAAGTGTACGCACTTGATTTTGCTAAACAAAAAATCCTATTTCTTTGGGAATTTAAAGAATTGTTTAAACATATTTTTTATTGCGGTTTCCTTTAAAATTATTTTTAAACTTAAACCAAGTTGAGACTTAATTTTAGTTTAGAACAAAGGTTAAATAATTGTTTGTGGTTACACCTAAGAAAATATTGTATATTTTTATGGTTAGAAATATTTATGGTTTTAAAGAATTGTGGGAATTTAATTATATATTTGGTTTTTATTTTAAAATATTTATAGGAATTTCAAGTGGTTTTATTTTATTAATGAAGTCACTTTAATAAAAACTTAAAGAACACCTACATACAACACACTGATGGGATTTGTGGTACAATTGTACCAAATTTGGTACAATCGAAACTTTATTGGTACACTGGTACAATTCATCCTTTTTTGGTACAATTAAAAAAAAAAGACCCACAAAGTTTTATCATTTCTTTGAGGTGGATTAACTTTTTTTTCTCTTCAATAATACAATTTATAATAACTAGAATCGCCCGGTGGCCGAAATTCGACCACTCGACATTTACTTTCGAGAAAACCTGTGCGTTATACAACAAAAACGTACACATTTTAAGAGAACGGCAAAAATGCACTTATTCACCCAACTTTGTACGTATGTCTGTAAGATAAATTAAAACGCTTTTCAAACACTTTAAGACCCCATTTACATCTATGCAATTAACGCCGAGTTTTTTTTCTATTTTCTTTTAAAGTAGTTCCTACGAAACTTTTTTCACATTTACGTTTACATTTTTTTCAAGCATTTTTTCAACTTTTTCAACCCCGTTTTCTTCCCTACACCTCTTGCTAACAAACAAAAAGTTGCATGCGAAAGTTGCGGCAAGTTGCGGCGTTAATTGCATAATGTAAATATGGTCTAATTCAAAAAATTTAGAAAAAAAAAAATATATTGAGCATATCTACACACAAATTTCTTTAAAAAGATATATGTTTCATTAAAATCGGTGGACGATAAGATACTTTAAAATCAACCACAAAAAAATTATTTCCGTATTTATATATAAGATATATCTCCAGCCCTAACCAGAACTACTAAAAATGTAATTATTGTTAATTTATGTTCATGATGTTATGCTAATATCCCTGAAGGAAACCTGTGTGCAAGTGTCTCCAAGTCACCAGTATTGTCGACTATATTGGTGACATTGTCAGCGAAGTGTCTACACTACATTACATTTGCCACTATATTTGGCTTTAATACGAAAAAAATATCAACAACAACTGAGAAGTACAATTCCTATTAAAGTTGAAGAAATAATAAAAAAAAAGATTGTTATCATTTCGTATTCTTACAAAAAATGTAGACTATTTTTACTAAAATGTACTAGCGATTCTCTGGTTGCAATGTCTACATATGTTCCCAAAGGAACTATACCTAGTCAGTACCTAGTCAGTAGTACATTTCCAATGACATGCACATGTTAAATGTCCATTGTAAATAGCCCTGGGGTATAATAAGTCACTAGTACTGGTGACTATGTCAATAGTGAATCAGTACTTAATATATCCCAGTTGGCTATGTCGTGCACGATTCATCAATGAACAATATTAATTCCTGCACGACACGTAAGGGACAACTAATGCGAATCGTCGACAACATTTTCAAAGAAGTGTTGCGTAAATCGTGCACGACACAAAGAGAGACAATGTCGCTCAGCCTGTCGTTGATGACCACATGCACGACATTGTCGTCCATATAGTCGTTAATGACCACATGAAAGGCATTGTCTTTGATGACTATATAGACGACAATATATTCTACTTTGTCGTCAACGACTGCGTAAAAGACAATGTCGATGAAGTTACAGGAGTTACAGCTTACACGACAATGTCGCCTATAAACCTAAATAAATAAATAAAAATATACAATACATAGCACATATACATATGTTTTTAAAATCATACCTTAGTCTTTGAGTTCTCAGACTTGACTGACTGATTTTCTTCACTTTGCTTTGGTTGTTTTTTATTATTATCGTTATTTTACAGTTATTTTTATTTTTTATTGGGAACAACTTATTTATAATTGTTAAGAAGACAGCCTACAAGACAATGTCGCTCATATTGTCGTGCTTAGATGTTGATAAAGGACACCTTACAAGACACTGTCGGTCATGTTGTCGTGCATACATTTTAATACAGGACAGCTTACAAGACACTGTCGCTCATACTGTCGTTTATAGTTGTTGATAGAGGATACCTTACAAGAAAATGTCTGTCATGTTATCGTGGATAAGCTTTAACAAAAGACAACTTGAAAGACAATGTCGGTCATGTCGTCGTTTATTAACTTCTTCAAAAGACAGTGCACTAGACAATGTCGAGTATTTTTTCGTCCACGACATTTTCCTCAAAATTGTCTTCCAGAAATCCTAAGTGATAGAAGACATGTCGTGCATAAATTGTTGACGACAATGTCGTCGACGGCAGTTTGGCCAACAGGGATATTAAGTACATACATACATTAGTATGTGTACTCGTATCCCTGTAGAAAGACGGAGATCAAGTGTCTCCAAATCGCCACTTTTGTCGATTGTTTTTGTAACACTATCAACCAAGCATCTACATTTTTGTCGGTCTTTGATAAAACAAAGAAATACATATAAACATTTTTTATACCCACACCACAATAGTGGAGAGGGTATTATGCGATTGTGCTGATGTATGTAACACTACAAAATTATACTTAGTCGATTTAACGATGCCCCTCCATCCGACTGGCTGGCTGGTTGTCTGTCCATGTAACCTTCTGCGTAAAGTACAGGTCGCAATTTTTAAGGTAATTTGATGAAATTTTGAACATTGGTTTTAATTTATAAGGACAAAGCCTACTAAAAATGTTGAGATTCGGCCTATAATTTCACGTGTCCCTATACAAACTTCTTTCCGGAATAGTGTTTGTGCCTATAAACCATCCTTTTACGTTAGTATTTACAATAAATTTAAAATAGACTTATTTTATTGCAATCTAAATCTTCTTACCATTTTTATAGGAATCGGTCCATATTTGACGACTACCTTACACATTTTGGTATTGATATAACTTATACGATAGCCATTTTGTCAAGACAAAATGTTGCGCTGGTGGGTCCATAATTAACCAGAGGTTCCTTATAAACCCCCTTCCTTAAATCAATTAAAGGCAAACAAATCTCTTATAGTTGAAGATATCTTAATAATAGTAGACACGAAAACTTTTACATAAATCTTAAACTCATAACATAATTTTGTTCTGGCGGGTCCAAATGTCTGTATATGCTCGGGCTTGACAAACTGAAATTTCTTACTTGTTTTGTTTTTATTAAATAAAAAAGTGTTTTGAATTCTTACTATGTATGCTTTTTTATTTTATAGCGAAATTTTGGTACAATTTCTCTCAATTTGGTACCATTGAGCCGATGAGACGGTACAATTTAAGAATTGTTAGATCTCAACAGTGGTACAACCAAGAATGATAGAAATAAAGAGTACGCCTTGCGCATGTTTTACCGTTTGATGACGTAGTAGTTCCCTTGTAAAGATTACCAAGTCTCTTTTATATGGGAAAAAGCGTAATTTCTTACAAAAAATTTATGTATAACGTGATAGATGGCAACCCTGCAATTCATTTACTCAGAGAATTCAAAAAAAAAAAATATTTTATCAATTGAAGCACAGCCGCGAAAAACGTTGTAAACGCCACATTTTGCAAAAACTGTTTTTTTGCAGATAAACGTTGACTTTACTCTTACACAGTTTAAACATCAAATCAACCAAAACTTTGCACCTTAACGCCTTCAAAATGGCGTACAAAGTGTCAGCCAGTGGAAGAACATTGCAAGTTACTAACATAATGATGAAACCGAAATGGTTTTGCAGTGCGGAATAATGTTTTAAAAGCCTTTTGCATTAAAGTTTTTATTATCACTATTTCAAATAATAGAAAAAAAAAATTTTTAAAACAAATAATGCTGCTTGTCAAAAAACGTTTTTTTTCTCTCCTGAAAAATTATTATTTTGTAACTTAAAACGTTATTCGCGGCTGTGCTTCAATTGTAAAAAAAACTAAGAAAAAAAAATTTATATTAAAAATATTAATACAATAAATAAAATTTTTAAAAGTGTTCAAACGCGTGTTGAAAGTAGCGTAAAGCCCTTATGACTACATTTTTTATTCATTAATTGATATAGAATTGATAGAAAGAAACAGTAAATGCTAGAAAGAGCAAACTATAAAAAAAGTAAACAAAGTTTTATAGTTTTTTTTCTCTTGTTATGGTTTTGTTTCAGGGATGGCGTTGAGAATTTTTAAAATTGTATCAACAACTTTTAAAAATTGTACTTTTTACCCTAATTGTACTTAAAGATTTTTTAATTGAAATTAATTTTATTTATGTTCTGAAAAAATACCACAAAAATGAATTATAAATCTTAGTTTAAAAAGTATCAACAAAAAAGTACAATTGAAACAACTTAGCCATCCCTGTTCTGTTAATTTTATTAAATGTTGCCAACTTTGTGTTTATGAGAAACCTAAAAACAAAAAACGGTAAATCGCTGAATATGCCCATAAACCGCTGATTTAGCAACACTTTTAATATTTCAAGCTTGAAATGTCAATTTTAAGTTGAACAATTTTACATTTTTTTTGACATAACTTCATTTTTTATCGATAACTTTAGTAAAATTGTTGACAGTTTGCCATTTATCTTAAAACAGCTGAACCCTTCGCACTTGGTTAATTTTTCTATTAAAAAGAAAGACAAAAAAAAAAATGAAAAAAACAATTAACAAAATATGTACTTTGAACTTCAAGAAGAATTCTTGACAAAAGTACGAAAAAACAGAAGTAAAGGAAGAACATGTAAAATAAATTAAAATAGATAATCATTCAAAGCAAATTTCGATCTACCAAAGGTTGAATACAATTTGGTTTAAGCATTGATGTTTGACTAATGACGTCAGCAGTCGTCGATGGCTGCGAGTGTTAAACGGCAAGCCCTCTGAGGAGATTGAGTGGTTGCAATCGAAACATGCCAGGGTAACCTGTCCGTAAAAACACCTGGGTTCGAGCCCAGATTGAGTCAAGAATGAAAAATGATCAGTAAATTTTAATTAATTTTCATGTTGTAAAATTCCTTTCTTCATAAAAAAAAAATAATTTAATTTTCATTTATTCAAAATACTAATGGTTTTCTTTAACAATTTAAAATACTGATAACTAAAATTTAGTGTCCGACCGATTAATCGGCTACGGTTATGGCCAAAAATGGCTAATCGGCCAATAATCGGAGTTCGACATAACTTTGGCCGAAATTTGCCGAAGGCCGAACTTTTTTATATCATTATAATAAACTCCAAAATGCTTTCCAAATTATCGGAAAGAAAAAAAGAGGGAAACAAATAAAAGCTTCTATATGGGGAAAGCACGACCCAATTCCTCACATTCAGGCGAAGGAATATAATGAAAATATGCTCCAAAAAGAATAACGTATGTATGTGAAGGGCTCCTTCTTTTAGCTCACAAAGCAGTAATATATTTGAGTATTTCTAAACAAGTCCATTTAATAACTAAAACGCAGTAGCAATAAAATATCTGTCAGCACTGCCAACTAGTGTTGCCAGCGAGCAACTGTTTAGTTCAGATGGCTAGTTTCATGCTAATCGTTTAAGTAACCTTAACGGTATCAATGTAGAAAAATTGATGCTCTGTTATTACAGCATAAAACTTAAGGCCAAACTATAATATGCATAAGCTGGCTTAAGCTTCTGTCAAAAATTAGCAAAAAGCCTATCAAAAGCGTTAAAAAAACAAAAATAAAATCAAAAAATATTTTATTCCGTACGGAAAGAGCGATCTGTTTCGCACTTTGCTTAAGCAAATTCGAGTTTAAAATTAACCAAAAAGTTTTCTCAAGTTCAATATGGGTCGACACATATCAAACACATGTATTCGCACAATTGCTTAAGCCAACTTAAGCATATTAGAGTTGGGCCTTTACTGATCTACCTAAATAAGAGGATAAGCCGTTTTTTTAAACAAGAAAATTCTATTGCTTGCCAATACATTTTCAATAAAGCAAATCGATCCAGCGATCTGTCAAATAAGATTTTCCAGCCCGGTGGGGTTGAATAAGATTCGTTTATACGAAAACTGTATGAAAATTAGAAGTTTTGACTTTTTGAGTAGCTCAGGTATGAATTGTAGAATGTAATAAAAATTTAAAAATATCCAGTAGAAGCAAAATAATTTTGAATTAAATACAAACGCTTATGTAAAATAATTTAAGCCAACCGTTTCATTACCAAAAAGAAATCAGCGCGTGGATATGAATATGAAAAAAGTGAAGAAATAAAGCAAATATTTTGATAAAAAGTACTTGTTAGTAAAAAACTTTTTTGTTGGTTTTTTTTATAACCAAAAATTTTTATTTTGCCCCTTTTTGGGAAATATCGACACGTTATATGCATATCTGCAAAGTATCTGCTATTTTGTTAACTTTTTGGTAATGAAAAATGTAAAATTTTTTTCTTGTTGTTACTTGGGATAAGACAAGTTAGGCTTCGGCTTCGGTTCTGCCGAATTTAGCCAATTTGGCCGAACTTCGGCTACGGCTTTAGTAGCGGCCTAAAAAAGTGGCATCGATCGGACACTACTAAACTTTAATAAATGTTTTAACAAGAAAAATATTAGCAACAGGCAAACAATATATAATTTGTTGTTTTTCGCGGAAAAGGACAAAAACGTTTCCCGTATAAAAAAATTTATTTTAAAAAGTTTATACATACATATCGTCATGTTAAATGCAAACGGACGTAACTACACTTTTTAATTTTTTACAGGAGAAGCAAAACACTTTACAAAATCAATAACAACAAGGTGTAATTGGCGTTTGAATTTCGTTAATAAAATCGCCATTTTTGATCGTAGAAATCTAAAATTTTGCTCGAATATGTATTTTGATAAAACGAACAATAATCGACAAAAAAATCAATATCGAAATTTTGTTTAGTTACGTCCGTTTGCATTTAATATGACGATATGTAAGTATATAGTATATGTATATACATATATATAGTTCCTGTTGTTCTTATAAGGAGTATAGGGCCTCAACAAATGCATTCCATTCCGATTTATTTGATGCTGTGTTCTTCAGTTAGGTCCAAGTTACCTTGGGCGTCGCCATGTATGTGACGGGTGACCTCTTCGTTGATTTCCCTGGGGGTGCCAGTCAAGAAACAGTCTAGTAACATCATCGGTTGGTCAACGTAAAGCGTGGCCTATCCACCGCCATTTGCGTCTTCAGATTTCTAGTGCGATGGATTCTTGTTTATAAATCTTCCAATAGCGTACATTTCTGATTGTATTAGGCCAAAAGAAGAGCATAATTTTGCGTAGACAACGGTTAGAGAATACCAGGAAAACATTAATATCATGAAAATTCAAGTTCTATGATCGGCAGAGCGGTGAGCGACAAAAAATTAAAACACATGAAATACTACTGAAACGGCCACGCAAAAAGCGGCATTTCTAAGCGGCTAAGCGGCGCCGCTCAGGAATTAAACTTAGTTATTTTCTGAGCGTCAAAGAATAAACATGGCAAAAGTGAATGTGGAGCAAAGCCGACTGCTATTATAGCAAGACAGATTACCAAATTTATTTTTAACTTTTAACCAAATCTGCTGTTAACTTTTTGCAACAGAAAATCAAAGTATTTCACAGACATACGGCAGTATTGCCAAAATCTGTTTGGAGGTTTGCTTGATTTATAGGATGAACACCAAATCTTTTTGTTTTCTTAAGCGTATTTAATTCTTACAAATATGAATACGATTTTCGCGTAATAACATAAAAAAAAACCTCTTTGGACAATGGCTTTAGTTGTTAAAACTATCCGCTCAGTAATAAGCCATTTGCCGCCCAAACTCGTCGATCTGTCGCTCATCGCTTTACCGCTCATTGCGTGGCCGCGGCCTAAGAGAACGGACTTGACACAGGATTTAAACGGGGTAAGCTTAGGTCGGATCGATTTGTGACTATACCCATATATTCAGCCTGATTACGCTTGGCGTTGGCGCAAACGCCAGTGTCGTTTTTTGTAACAGATTAAAGTAACACACAACCTGCGATATTTTATCTACTACAAAAAACGAATGCCTGACTTTATTGATCCGGCTAATAACATCGTCACTAATTGTGCTGTAATTATGCTACTCAGTTAGCAAAACGAATAAACTTCTTTTATAATTTCAGAAATTTACCTACTTTTGGCAACACTGCCAAATTCGATTTTTTTAATTAAGAACTCGTTTCTTCTATTAAGACAAGAATTAAAAAGTTTAACATTTATGTGTTGAAATAAATCATTGTCTTCCAATATATTTTTTCTTTCTTTAAATTTTATTTCAAATTCTTTTTTTTTTATTTTTAGGGTATTTCTGTTTTTTTTTTAAGATTTCTTTGTACATACTTTGTACGAACACAATCTTTATAGCCAATAAAATGATTTTTATTTATTTTTTTGCTTCAGATCTCTTGTCACACTCTGTCTATTTTTGTTTAAAGAAAATAAAGTCGAAATAAAGTGGGCGGCGCTTAAAGAAAGACAGACTATAGAAAGCCGGCATTTTAAAACTGGTTTCTGGTTTGTAATTTTATTTGTTTTTTCCACAATTGATCACATATGATTTACATATTTTTTTTGTGTGCTAACGATCAAGTGTATTTCATATATACATACAAATCTGGATACTTTTTTTTAGTAGCACATATTTATGCAAATGTAGGAAAAAAATCACAGGTGTCTTCGAAAGTTTATTGTAGACGAAAAATATGTAAATTACTAAAATTTATTATTTAAACATTGAAAAAAGCGCTATTGATTTGGCTACTGAGACTTATTTTTGTAGGTATTATGTCATATAATTTAAAATTTTTAGGCTAGAAACTTTGCGCCAGTATTCAACTTTATTTTCCGGAAGAGAACCATTCTTTAAGAAAATTACTTTCCTACTATTTTTGTCACAGGGTATATGACCGGAGTAAATTATTAATACATGAAATCCAATTCAATAAGACTAAATTTTTTTTAAACCTTTCCTTATTATCCCTTATGCTATGTTCACACTTGGGGTTTTAAACGCGTTTAAGCAAAATGTTGATTAAGTTAATCAAAGCCGTTCACATTACATTTGAGATGATTAAGATGACAGATGATTAAGAAAAAAAAAAACACAACAAACAAATTTATATTTATTTAAAGTATTTAAAATGGATAAAAATACTTTTATAAAGTTATCAGAAGATTATTTTAATCATTTTAATGATAAAATTGTGAACATTTTTGAATTATTTAAGGAAAAAAATAAAAACATTAAGCAGAAATCTTGTGCGGGTATACACGCTCAATTGGCCGATTCTACATTATACTCAGTTTGAGGTATGCTCACTGGATTCTATGTGATTAATGAAGTGATTTAGTTGTAATTATGTCAATTTGAAGTGATTATCAAATCACTTCAATGTATGGGTAATCATCTCGATTTTGAAGTGATTAAAGATTAATCACGTTCGAGGTGCTTAAACGCGTTTAAGAACTCAAGTGTGAACATTAGATTGGTCGCAATTTTATTTTTTTAAATTTAATTGTTTGCGCTGCTTAAAATATGAGGTTTGGTGTAAGAAATCATGATCTAATTTTTCAGGTCAGGTAATTTTTCGGTGCCTAGCCGTGCCGGGTGGGGCCAAAAGCTCCCCATATTATAAAAAAAAACATATTTTCTATCAGATCTTTAAAGTTATACTAGTTGAAAAGCCGAAAATCAAAAATACTACGATCTTCCGCAGAGAAAGTACTTCAAGTGTGCCAAATTTCAGCTTCCTATGTCATCAGATGGCTTCAGAAAGTTGCTGAAAGAATAGGACATACATGCAAACGTCCTGACATACTAAGAAATTGTATATTGTATAGATAGATTAAAGTATTTGCTGTTTAATATTTTAGTATGATACGAACGAAAGATTTTTAACCTAATTCGGGGTCGCTGAATCCAGTGGTGCTAGCCGTTTTTTTAGGTTAGCTTTGGTTTTCGAGATATACCGTTATTTCGAAAATTAAGGATGTTGCACAACATATGTTCGCGCAACACAAAAACGCTTTAGCTTATTGAAAAACTAAAAAAAACCGAAATTCCGCAATAAAATTTACTTCAAGAAAGTTAAAAAGGTTTTTCTCTATGTTGACTTTGGTTTTCGAGATATACCGTTATTTCGAAAATTAAGGAGGTTGCACAACATATATTCGCGTAACTCAAAAACGCTTTAGCTTATTGAAAAACTAAAAAAAAAACCGAAATTCCGCAATAACATTTACGGAGTTCGGCAAAAAATGATGTTCGGTCAAAGCTCGAACTTTTTTATGAAATAACATATTTGTTATAATTTCAAATTATAATTTGGCATCATTGTTTATGAAAATAATACGAAAACAATACAACTATTTTTCTCTATGATTATTAGTTCGAAGCGATGACTAAATAAAATGCTTAAGTGTATAAAAATGGGGTTATATGTGTAATTTTTAGAAGTAAAAAATACAAAAAAAAAAAAAAACAGTTACATTTTTTTTGGCAAACAAATACTCTCTATTTTATTCTGCGAATGGTAAGATAATCTATAGTTTTGGGTGAACCACAAACCAAACTTTATAGTATACATTGTTCCAGATAAAAATGTCATCCAATCCATTATGGAGTTTTTTTTAAAAAAAATTGAGCAAGCGCTAAATGCAAATGTTGCGCCAAACAAAAGTCAATGGGGAGTCCATTGCCAAGCAAACAAACAACTGCCAATATTAAACGCCCCTTAAAGAAAATACAACCCATAGAATTCAAAAAATACCATGTAGAGGTTTGAGAACTAATATGTATACCAGGGCTATAACCAAATTATTGGCATAGTACGACGGAGTGGCCAAGAATGTTTTAGTAATGAAAACACCTGTCTCCCATCGTTTTGCGAAAAAAACCTTACGCAGGGAAGCAAATTTCTAAAACTTTTTGAACCGCGATGAATTGTAAACCGTAGGAATTTTTAAATTTAAAGCAGTGGATAAATTCCAAAATAGCATTTAAGTGATACATATAGGAATATATACAAATATCAGGTGTAAATTTTTTTAAAATTCCCGATCCCTGCGTGAACTTTTTTAACAATCCGAAAACATTGTCATATTTTTTATTAATAACTAGCATATACCCGCTACTTCGTTAGCGTCTCCTTTTTCTTCGTGGACATATTTATATGCCAAAGTTTATTTGTCTAGGTTTAAACTTGTTTAAATTCTAGCATTTAACCCGCTACTTTAGTATTGACAAGAAGCTAAAGAAAACTATCAAATTTCCCGTATTTCCTTTTTTGGGTACTATATTTTTCCCCCATTAAAGTATCAAAAATTTTAGTATTGTAGTTGCAGCCCATAATTTAGTACGAATATGTCAATGAATGGAAGAAAATGTTTTGTAAAAAAAGTACCAAAAATAGTTACGATTTTCACCCCTTAAATGTTCGAATTTCGAAAAAGTACCAAATTTGTGTTCGTATTTTTTTTTTTTTATAAGTATCGAATGTGTTATAAACTTTGTTTCTATGTTTATTGGTTCAAAAGATAAATGGGGTGTCAAAAAAGTTCCAAAATTCAGGTTTTACCCGTTTACTCCCTAAAAGGGCCGAATTTTAAAAAAGTACCAGACACCTGTCCGCTTATTTTTCTAAAGAACAACAATAAGTATTAAATTTTTTTGTATCTCTTTTAGTTTTGAAGATATAAGGTTACCGAATTTTCCCGTTTTTACCCTTTTTTACACCCTAAAAATTCGAATTTCCAAAAATCCCGTCTTAGTGGATCGATTTGGGGAGTGAGCAATCTCTGGTATAAATCTCAAGTTTCTAGGGTCAGCGTTTTGGGCTGGACGATGATGAATGAGTCAGTCAGTCAGTCACTCACGCAACTCTTTTATATATATAGAATAGATAGATTTTTAATGTTCTACACGACTATACTATACCGTTTTTGATTTTCGTTTTGTATTAAACTTGAGCTTTATTTTTTGTCTCTAAAAAAAACATTTACTAATTATTTTTTAATTTTTAATTTTGAGTCAAAACTTTTGACAACTATAAAGTGCAATTTATCTTTTCATGTTGCATCCTTCCAAAAGTGTAAATGTAATAATTTCCCGAAATTTCAATTTGGTTTTAAATAAATACATTAAAAAAGTACAATTGTTCAGATCTATTAACAAAAAGTTCGAGTTCGGCCGAACTTGTCAAAATTTACCGAAGTTCGGGTTCGGTCTCAAAAAGTGCGTTCGGTCGGACACTATACATTACACAAACGCCCTGAACAGTGAAAGACTTGAGCACTGAACAAGTGCCGCGTATGGACAGTATCAAGGTATATTTATAGCAGGTAGCCGCAAGATTACAACAATTGTACAACAAAACGAACAACATGACTTTTTATTGTTGTCATGTGATACGAACTGTCAAACGGCAAAAGGGTTGATAAGAGACAAAAAAGATAAGGACAAAAACTTGTTTACTTGTTTACTAAACCACATTTGACAGTTCGTATCACAAAACAAGCAAATAAAAAAATAATCAGCAGGCTTTCCGAGTTTACCTGCTATAAATATACCTTGGACAATATTAATAAAAAATTTTAATGTCAAATTACGAGAATTTAATGGCCATTTTCTCATTAGGCGATTATCTTTTTTCCCAACGAAAAACTGCACTTTAAATAAATTTGGTTTTCTCAATGTCTCATTTGCAATCAAATCAATCGCAAAGCTAACCGGCACTCATCTGACAATTATTTATTTTCCTTTTATTTGCCGTACAGATAAATTCAATCAGCTGACTCCCATCTTTTACATGTATTTTGAGTGGCGTTGCCAGCTGAAAACTTTGTTTTTCTCGTTATATTGAGAAACCCAAAATCGTTAACGGACAGTTTATCGGTCCAATAAATTTATGTTGACATTAAGTAACAGACAGTTTGTCGATACATTGAGAAAATGGTCATAAGTCTTTCTTCGTTTTTTTGCCATTTAAAAAAAAATTACTATCAAAAACAAAACTTTCAAAACTGTTCGGTAACCGTCTATTTAAAAAAAATTCAAAATTTTGACATACGAAAATGTATATGAAAGAAAAGGACCAATATGTATACACATTTTTATTTTGTTATTTCAACAGACTGGCCCAACAGGAATTCTTTTGTTGAAAACTGCTGCCAAACTGCGCAATATGCAAATTTATGCAAGACATTTTTTTTTTATCCAAATGCATATTGTTCATGCAAATAGCAGGAAAAACTTGCACATATTATGTCAATAAACTTTACAATTTTTATATTAATTTTTATGCAAAGTCTTCTTTCCGTATCATTGTTTTATATACGGGCATGGTCTTATTGTATTTTTTTGTAATATTTAAAAAATACAATTTTTTAGTTATTAAAAAAAAAAAATCAAAATTTTATTTTACAAATTATATAATTTAAACAACTGCGAGAGGCTAATGATTGCTTCATTAGTGGATTGCCGTTACCCGTTTTTGCACGGCATATAATTCTGAAAACATATCGACCTAGGCTTGCCAGATCGAAATCGGCAAAAACTTGACATTTAAAAGAAAAAGCTTGATTTTTCTTGACAACTAAAAAAATTTGGTTAAATGAACAAACAAATGTATATTGTTGTTGAGTTTGTTATTTTTAAAATAAATACTGATGTTATACGTAGCGGAGCAGATTTAACGATGTCCATATATCCGTCCGTTGAGTTGTGTATGTTGAAATGGGGTTTCTTAAGAAGATATTTATATCGCGTATAATCCGGAATTGAAATTCGGAGATCGGTACACATATAAAAGAAATATCAGCAATAAGTTGTAAATTCCTTTTATTTCTACACATAAATATTTACTTTTTAAAGTCTGGTTAGAATTTAAGTATTTTATTTTTCAACTTTCACACAAAATAAAATTGGTAGTGAAATAACAAAATCGTTCTATACATGAACTAGTTATAGACAAATAACAACCAAATAACATGAACTAGTTATAGACAAATAACAACCTTTTCTACCAGAAAGCATGGTTCAGGCACAGAACGATAAGATAGAAGAGCTTAATTTTGCTCAGATATTTCGTATAATATATCTTAATCCGAAATTGATATTTAAAGCTAAAACTGAAACATTAAATTAATGGATTATGTAGGAAATTGAAAACAAATAAGACTCTGACAATATTTCTGCTATACATTCTTCGTCCGTTCTTTGGGATACAAATTCCCATAGTTCTTTCCGACAATTTATTTTAACTACAGGCCAAATATAATTAGCACGATTTATAATGGTTAATTTTTCACAACAATTTAATGGACACTTTTTTAAAACTCCGATTTAGCTTGGCAAATTACATTTGTTCTTGATTATTGACGCATATTGAAAATCAAGCCCGTCTGGCAACCCTATATCGACCCCTTTGCGCGAAATTATCGTATGTTACAAAAACCAAATTTTACAGGACAGCCATTTTTCTACTTTTCTCTGCTTTCGCTTGCAATATCAAAATTAAAATATACATTGAATTTTTGGAGCAACGAAGTGGAATTCGCCTACAATATTTTGTCAGGTGACGTCTCTTTGAATGTAGAACAAGATTGCATCAAAAACTCAATTTCCAAAGAATTGGCAAATACGATAATTTCGCGCAAAGTGGTCGATATATTTTCGTAAAAAAACCAGCTGATGTCTAATCGTTTGTCAGAAGATAGAAATCAAATGGGGTTTCTTCCGACTGTCAAAAAATCTTATTTATTATAACAGTTTGTATTCACACTATCACTCATGAAATAATAATTTGATTTGCTTTTGTTAAAATGCAACCCTGACCAAATTAAAAGTATATTAATTAGATTTGGTTATGATGTGCTTAATTCCCAACTTAAACAATAAACTTTTCGGTATTTTGTCTAAACATTGATATCGTTGCAAATAAGAATTAGCACATTATAACAAAATCTTATAAATTAATGAAAAATTTTGTACTCCCGAAAATAACTTGGATGAAAAAAAGTATTATTGCTTAGAAAAATTTCAAAAAACGATAAAGCCGAAGTTTATAACACATGACATTCACAATTTTACATATTACCTACTTGAGTTTTTGACATATCTTAATACAAAGTATAATAGTGTAAAGTACCCTTAATTGAAATTTTTACAGAAGCAATGTTTTAAACGTTAGATATGACATTTGTATTTTGCAATGGGAAACTTGACAAGTTAGATGTTAAAAACAGGGCTGTCAGACTTGGGGATTTATCCCCAAAGTTGGGGATTTTATGCGAGCAAAAAGGACAAAGAAAGTCATTTGGGGATTGGGGATTTTTTTGGGGATTTAAAAAAAAAATTCGGGGATTTTTTTGGGGATTTAAAAAAAAAATTCGGGGATTTTTTGGGGATTTTACACTCTTTTAATATATTTTCCCTTTTATTATTTATGCTTATTTTTCTTTGTCTCGTATTAAAAATATGAAAAAAAAGTAGCAAAACTTTTATCTTACTCTTATCAACAACTTATACGGTGTAAAAGGTCCTTATTAAGATTATCATTTTAGAAACTGGGAATTATTTCCTTGTGAAGGTTACTTTATATTTTATTAAACGTTTTTTCATTTTTCGAATTTATTCTATGAGTTAAATTTCAGGTCTGTATTTTATAAAGCTTTTTTGTAATAGTTCTATTCTTTTAATTTTTCAGAAATGACTTTATACACTATCAGACTATTATATTGTATTTTCTTTTTACATTTTACCTTAGCCTTCCTTTGGAAAGCAATGAAGTATATTGAATGTACAGAAAAATTTACAATTATTAGACACCAGCAGAATGTAATGCATTTTCTGGCCCGCTACGGCCTTCGTCAGCATTCTTTGTGTCTCACTGGATAGTGTTACTTTATAAATTGAATGTATTTAACTCAACTATTTTAACAATTAGAAACTGGGAATTATTTCCTTGTGAAGGTTACTTTATATTTTATTAAACGTTTTTTCATTTTTCGAATTTATTCTATGAGTTAAATTTCAGGTCTGTATTTTATAAAGCTTTTTTGTAATAGTTCTATTCTTTTAATTTTTCAGAAATGACTTTATACACTATCAGACTATTATATTGTATTTTCTTTTTACATTTTACCTTAGCCTTCCTTTGGAAAGCAATGAAGTATATTGAATGTACAGAAAAATTTACAATTATTAGACACCAGCAGAATGTAATGCATTTTCTGGCCCGCTACGGCCTTCGTCAGCATTCTTTGTGTCTCACTGGATAGTGTTACTTTATAAATTGAATGTATTTAACTCAACTATTTTAACAATTAGAAACTGGGAATTATTTCCTTGTGAAGGTTACTTTATATTTTATTAAACGTTTTTTCATTTTTCGAATTTATTCTATGAGTTAAATTTCAGGTCTGTATTTTATAAAGCTTTTTTGTAATAGTTCTATTCTTTTAATTTTTCAGAAATGACTTTATACACTATCAGACTATTATATTGTATTTTCTTTTTACATTTTACCTTAGCCTTCCTTTGGAAAGCAATGAAGTATATTGAATGTACAGAAAAATTTACAATTATTAGACACCAGCAGAATGTAATGCATTTTCTGGCCCGCTACGGCCTTCGTCAGCATTCTTTGTGTCTCACTGGATAGTGTTACTTTATAAATTGAATGTATTTAACTCAACTATTTTAACAATTAGAAACTGGGAATTATTTCCTTGTGAAGGTTACTTTATATTTTATTAAACGTTTTTTCATTTTTCGAATTTATTCTATGAGTTAAATTTCAGGTCTGTATTTTATAAAGCTTTTTTGTAATAGTTCTATTCTTTTAATTTTTCAGAAATGACTTTATACACTATCAGACTATTATATTGTATTTTCTTTTTACATTTTACCTTAGCCTTCCTTTGGAAAGCAATGAAGTATATTGAATGTACAGAAAAATTTACAATTATTAGACACCAGCAGAATGTAATGCATTTTCTGGCCCGCTACGGCCTTCGTCAGCATTCTTTGTGTCTCACTGGATAGTGTTACTTTATAAATTGAATGTATTTAACTCAACTATTTTAACAATTAGAAACTGGGAATTATTTCCTTGTGAAGGTTACTTTATATTTTATTAAACGTTTTTTCATTTTTCGAATTTATTCTATGAGTTAAATTTCAGGTCTGTATTTTATAAAGCTTTTTTGTAATAGTTCTATTCTTTTAATTTTTCAGAAATGACTTTATACACTATCAGACTATTATATTGTATTTTCTTTTTAAATTTTACCTTAGCCTTCCTTTGGAAAGCAATGAAGTATATTGAATGTACAGAAAAATTTACAATTATTAGACACCAGCAGAATGTAATGCATTTTCTGGCCCGCTACGGCCTTCGTCAGCATTCTTTGTGTCTCACTGGATAGTGTTACTTTATAAATTGAATGTATTTAACTCAACTATTTTAACAATTAGAAACTGGGAATTATTTCCTTGTGAAGGTTACTTTATATTTTATTAAACGTTTTTTCATTTTTCGAATTTATTCTATGAGTTAAATTTCAGGTCTGTATTTTATAAAGCTTTTTTGTAATAGTTCTATTCTTTTAATTTTTCAGAAATGACTTTATACACTATCAGACTATTATATTGTATTTTCTTTTTACATTTTACCTTAGCCTTCCTTTGGAAAGCAATGAAGTATATTGAATGTACAGAAAAATTTACAATTATTAGACACCAGCAGAATGTAATGCATTTTCTGGCCCGCTACGGCCTTCGTCAGCATTCTTTGTGTCTCACTGAAAATACAGACCTGAAATTTAACTCATAGAATAAATTCGAAAAATGAAAAAACGTTTAATAGATTATCATTTTAGTTAAAAGGTAGTGTTAAGGGTACTTTATAAATTTATGTTATTTTTCCTTCAGGGTACAAACAAAATAAAATGATTTTTTTTACAAAAAAATTTTATTTGGGGATTTTTGGGGATTTCTAATTAAAATTTTTCTTACTATTTTTACTTTTTTAAAAAAAAAAATTTTAAATTTGGTCAGAAAAAAAACAAACAGAAAAATATTTACTTATTAAGGTTTTTTTTCTTAATTTGGGGATTTTTGGGGATCTTTTTTTAATTTTTTGGGGACAAGGAAAAAAAGTACCTGGCAGCCCTGGTTAAAAACATCTGGTAGGCTTTACTATGTATGAGTTTTGTTGTAGTAGAACTAGCCCCGGTAGTCTAGTTGGTAGTAAGTTAGTTTATTAGTGAAGGTGATTTTACACAATCTGTATTTAGCAGTGTACTTGTCAAATTTCGCGCTGCAAAATACATTCCTGTCGTATAAACGCAAACAAAATTTGCTTTTGTGTCAGATGAAACTAACAGTGCAAAATTTTTCAATTAGAGCGTGCTCTATTTTGATCTGACAAACCATCTGACATAAGCTGTTTTTCAAGTCATTTCTTTGTGGCGGCATATATCATTATTTATTTACACATATTCTTTAAAAAAAAACAACATTTTTAATTAACTGAAATACAATTGAAAGTAAATAAATAAGTAAATAATTTGCTGTTATAAACGATTTAAGTTAATGTTAGATGAAACCAAGTGAAATTACATATGGATTTTACATCTGACAAACCCACTGCAAATTACAGATTATTTTTTTTTAAATCTAGACTATTGAAAAATGTATGCCATTAAAGAGCAAAATTAAATACCAATAATAAGCAAAAAGTACTTTTAATCCTAAAGAAAGTACTTTTTTGATAGTCCTGTCCTGGTATTTACATCTTTTTTTTGTCATCTAAAGTGCATTCATACTCGTACCAAATGATGAATACTGGTAATTTCTTATTTCGGTTGTTAAACATTTAAGGAAAACATTTGTACTCATTAACTTTAAACATGTTTTGACGGTTTTCGTTAACAAAATAAGTAAAACAACAATAACAAAAAGTTTAAGTTCATTATCCATTATGGCTTAACATGTCAAAATAATTTCAAAAAGTTATTTTTGTTTTTCTTAAAAAATAAAATCTAATTTTTTTTTTTAAATTCCGGCTTTTTGGTAGTCATGTTTTGACAATTATAAAAGGTTAATGATCTTAACAATTGTGCGTGTGCTTTAACAATATGAACTGTTAAAAAGATTAAAGTTTTGTTTTTTTTATAAGGAAACTGAAATAGAAATAATAAAAATAATAATTACCAAAGATTCTGTAAAAAAAAAAAATTGAATCATTGTGAGCGCTAACTTCTTATGTCATTCATGGGGTTTGACCGCGTGGCTATTCTAAAGATGGTACGAATACTTAAGTAAATTTAATTTCAGTCTTATTAGTTTGGAGAAGATTGTTAATGTAATTAAATTTATTTTTGTATGTATAGGGTGTTTTTTTTTAAGAGTTACAGAACTTTTATATAAAGTAAAGGCAGTTTAATATCAATTAAACTGGCTTAAGTTGATACTGCATTTGATACCATTAATGTTCAAATATGATTTGGGTCTTGTGATGCAAACGAGAACTGCAATTTTCGCACACATTTCTCAGAATTTGCGACTGTATTTCTCCAATAACTCGGCAAATGTTTATTTTCCAGATATTTAACATATTTATTTAAAAGAAAACAATCCAATAGGGTTCAATTACACGTTCTTTGTGGCTGGTTACTTTTACGTATACGTTGTGGATCAGCAGTTCCGTTTTCCTTACCAAGTTTATGTATAAAAAGGTACTCTTAACGTTAACGTGACGTTGCGTTGCGGATGAAAGTGATAAAATTAAAATTTCTTCCGTTTCAGCTGTTAATGAACTTTATGTTTATTGGCAGAACGAACATTCCATCGATGTACAGAACGTTTAAATTTTATACTTTTATACAGTGGTATCCCGGTTTAACGAATTATATATTGTCAGGCCCTTTCGTTGTATCGAAAAAGTCGTTAAATCCCGAAGTTTTTTTTAATACATTTTTAATAATTAAACAATAATATTTTAATAAAACAAAGTAAATTCGTTAACACAAACAAAAAATAAACACTTCATATCATTTTCAATTAAATGAGTACAAATGAGGGCTTTTGCTTTTAATAGGAAATGTTCGCCTTCCTCTTGTTTTAAAACAAATTAAACAATTCTGTTTCCATTCTTGGAAACTCACCTGTTTTTAAGGCCCTTCTATTCTTTGATTCGCTCAAAAGTTTCCGTTTTGATTTTATAATTGTGCATATTGATGACTTTGGCAGCTGAGATTTATTAAATAAAGCACTTCGCAGGCCCTTTTCATAGTCGTCAATAATTTTTCTTTAAGAATTTAGCGTTTTCTTCTGGGAATTTTGATGTCAACTGTACAAAAACTTCACAAAAATTACGTTAAATTTGAAACAGAAAACAAACATTTGTTTTGTAAACAAAAGTAAAAATTACTTTGTAACGTACAAATTTTTGTTTTGGCAAGCAAGTATTTTCTTTGCTTTCTTTGTAAGAAAAGAAAATACTTCTTTTAACTTAGTTATTTTCAGTAAAATCGCTATTAAAATATGGTTGAAATGTATACAAAAACAAAAGAAAATGGATGCAAATATGTTTGCATTCATTTTATTTTATTTTGTTTTTTAAATTTTTTTTGTAAAAATTCGTTATATAGAGTACAACAATTTGCTGTTTGTTCGTGATATAAGGTACTCAATGGAAAAATATGACCGTACGTTAAATCGCGAATTCGTTAAACTGAGTATTCGTTAAACCGGGATACCACTGTACTTTATATTTACAAATAACAAAATTTATGAGATAATTTTAAATAATCGCTGCAAATTTTCTGTTTTCTTTAAACATTTCAAAACCACTTGCCACGATTACGCATTTTAAGTAATTATTAACGATTTAAGTCGACCGCAAAGTTTACGAATCCGCAAATTCGTCTGTACGACGAAACTTTCAAATTTTTTTTTTTGGAGTATTTTTGAACAAATAATTTAATTTTCGATGCTTTTTTTTTGCATAGCAACTAACAGAAATAGCTTATTTAAAAGCAGAGCACAAAATTAAAACAGAATAATGAATATGTTTCATATGGGCATTTCCATGAGAATGTCAACAACGACTCAAAACATAAAAACCCTTGAAGAAAAAAAAAACACTCAAACTTGACTATGCAGAGGTACGTACGTACCTAAAGCTTTTTTAACAACTTTTAAAAAGCAAAAAATATATGTTTTTACTGACTATTTCTTTGGTTAATTTTTAGTAACTGCAATCAACAATTTTCACTTCTCTGCCGAATTAATACAGATACTGGTACGATTACATAAAAATTTATGTTTCACCAATAATGAACAAGATCCATGAGGAAAGACCAAATATATATTTCGATTAACTGTGCAACAAAAAAAAAAAAAAAAAAAAAAAAAAAAAAACAGCCTCAATACTTGCAACGCGAAATGAAACAAGACTATTGGTAGAGCAAATCTGCCAAAGGGTTTTGAAAAATTAGCTCAGGTTATCGAAATATCAGCCCCTAAAGTTTTTGAATATTTTGAAAAGGCGTTTGTTATAAGTCGAAAAAATTTACTAAATGTACTTCTGAGCTTAAAACTATTTTAGATGTCTTCAGAAGAACTGTATGGCGATTTTTTGCTTATAATATATTAACCGTCTAACACTAATTTTAAGGGGTAATTTTTGTCCTTTTTTTAACTTCCCCACAAAAGTATACTAAAGCGGCACTTTAGAGGGTTAAAATGTGCCACGAATATTTTCTCCATCAAATTTCAATAGGGGTCATCTAAGAACAATAATTCAATAATTTCCCGGAATTTCGAAAACCCATTTTACATACATTGCACGATTTTTGGTCTTAGATGACCCCATGTGAAATTTGATGCAGAAAATATTCGTGGAACATTTTAACCCTCTAAAGTGCCGTTTAAGTATACTTTTGTGTGGAAGTGAAAAAATCACAATTTAATATGGTACTCCACTAGTCATGTTGAGTTATTTTTGGTTTTCCATCAGACAAACACGTTAGAAATGTGAAGGTTTACGACGCCAAGCCAATGCGAGATGGAACCTTAAACGCACGAAAAGCAAACAAACAAAGTCGGCCCGCTGCTCTTTAAAGGATAACGGCAAAGACGCGAGAGCTTCTTCCGCGCCCAGAGCAGTTTTACGAATGAAGCTTCAAATTAAATTTTGAATGTCGAGTTCTTGGTTTTATTTACATATACAGTGATATCCCGGTTTAACGAATTATGTATTGTCAGGCCCTTTCGTTATATCGAAAAATTCGTTAAATCCCGAATTTTTTTTAATACATTTTTATTAATAAAACAATAATATTTTAATAAAACAAAGTAAATTCGTTTATTTCCATTCATAACACAAAAAAAAAAATAAATACTTCATATCATGTTTAATTAAATTTGTAAGAATTAAACATTTTCTTTTGGACATTTTGATGTCAACTTTACAAAACCTTCACAAAAATTACGTAAACTTTGAAACAGAAAACAAACATTGGTTTTATAAGTAAAAAATTACTTTGTAACGTACAAATTTTTATTTTGGAGAACAAGTATTTTCTTTGCTTTCTTTATAAGAAAAGAAAATACTTCTCTTAACTCGTTGTTTTCTTTAAAATCGCTCTTAAAATATGGTAAAAATGTATACAAAAACAAAAGAGAATGGATGCAAATTTTTTTGTAAAAATTCGTTATATGTATAGAGTACAAAAATTTGATGTTTGTTCCTAATATAGGGTACTCAATGAAAAAAATATGACCGTACGTTAAATCGCGAATTCGTTAAACTGAGTATACGTTAAACCGGGATACCACTGTAATTTTAATGTAAACAAACCCCAGCTGATCGATTCATATTTAACCAATATTGCCCAAAGAAATTCATATACATAATTTTTGTCTACGCGAAAACTTTTGCGTTAGTTTACAAAAAAAAAAAAAAAAAAAAAAAATTAATTAGACAAATTCTACTTTTTCTCCTCAATTGCCACACATCATCACATTTCACATGTTCTTGTTAATTAAACAACTGTTGTGTGTTATTTAAATAAATAAATAATATCTTTTCTTAAAAAAAAAATAAGAAAAAACAAATGAGTGTTCACGACACCATTTTTAGCCTTTTTAGAATGCGAAAATGTGAAGTTTTTTTAACATAACAACAACTTTTGAATGGTGTTGCCAATCTCAAAAACTACACAAGGTAGTGTATATGCAGGGTTGTTAGATGTGACGATTTTTCGTCATTTTGACGATTTTTTTGTGAAAATACAGTAAAATGACGATTGACGATTTTTAAACTAAAAGTAATAGTGTTATGACGATTTTCTGGCATCAGTAAAACACTTACAAAAAATATTACAATTATATTGGGAACAGTTCAAAACGTAAAAAGGTTTTTTCGATACACAAAAATGATGAGAAATTAAACAAAAAAAGTTCTTCCCCCATCACAAACCAGGGGTTTCATTAGCACTAGTTATTCGAATTCTACAATTAATGAACGCCATCGATACGGCAAAAAAATATACACTAGAGCCCCGATTTGCGTCGGTCCTATTTTGTCCGCTTTTTAAAAATTTGTTAAATCTGCTTTGCGTTTAAATGATTTCGATTTGCGTCGCTACATACGATTTCATTTTTTAGCTGAAGTCATAATCATATTTGAAGAATTTTTCTATTTGCGTGTAGAAAGCTGAATTCCCATTTAATTCTGTTAGGTAAGTTATTTTAAGTATAGTTAAGTGTTAGGAAGTAGGAAGTTAGTTTTTAATAAGAAGTTGTGTAGAAAAATGAATGCAAAGTGAAGAAAATGCACTCGTTTGGAACTAAAATTGGACGTCATAAATCGTTTCAAGTCGGGTAAAAAGACTGTTGATTTAATTTGGTTTATCACCTTCAATAGTAAAAACAATTTGCATTAGTGACAGCGCTAAAAATTAATCATTTAAAGATAGCTCGAGTTATTAGCAAATGAGATTTTATTTTTTATTCAATGTTTTTGTGAATATGGATAAATGAAATAATTAAATGTTTATGTTTTTATGAAAATAAATTTTTTCTTATGTATGTATTTCTTTTCAAATGATAAATATATTTCAGCCCACTTGTTGAAATAAATAGAATAAAACTTTACAATATCACTTTCTTTATCATAAATATAATTTCTTGCTAAAAATTTAGATTTTTGAACCACTCAATGCAATAAATTGTCTCCAATTTGTAAAATTTAAATATTTGACGATTTGTTGACGATTTTGTTAACTGTTCATGACGATTTTGACGAATTTTGTTCAAACTTTTGACGATTTTTGAAGAAAAAAGCCTAACAACCCTGTGTATATGAGCCAAAATTTGTACATGTGTGCGTTAAATTGCTTTTGTTTTATATGAAGGCAATTTTGGCAAGTCGGTTATTCTACACTCTCAAATGAGTCTACTTTGTGTTAATGTACCTTGATATAGCGTTTTTATCTATCGTTTTTATCGTCGTTTCTTCCTTGAAGTCGGCCTTATATTTACATTGTTTGATTTTTGTCGTTACAACTTTGTCTGTGCCACCGATGTGTATTTAATAATTTTTTGTCAAATGAGAGAACGAATGAGCGAACAAAACTAATCGAAGAATGAACTCGCTTGTGTACCCAAGGGATGGAAAATGGCTTTTATGATTTTGTACCAATTATGAAATCAAAATATACTTTTAAGGCCATGACGGTACAATTTTTAATTATTTATTCAGAACAAAATTTAACAAAATTGTGTGTAAAAATTCTCAAGTTCAATAAATATTACATACATACATAAGTTTACATATTCTAGTGATCAGTTACATCTCAGCCAGCAAAATAATCCGACGTCGCTCAGATATCTGAGAGAAGCGTCGGCAAAAAAGTCAGAATCGTATACGAATTCTGTCAGATTTCTGACCGAAAGAGGTATGAAGTGGTTGATACGAATTCTAACAGACATTTCGTGGGAAATTCTGGTTTTTTCAGCATTTGTGATAGAAATCTAATGAAAAATGCATGGGAAGTTCTGATTTCTAAATAAATTTTTTGCAAAATATGTAAAAGTACATACAATATAAATTTTACACGTACACGCCTTTTTTATGATTGCTATCTTAGACAAATAAAATAAAATTAAAATTATTTTCAACTGAATGACAATTGTCATTATTTTAAAAAAATAATAAGTAACGTTAGACAAATCTGAATGAATTCCGTTGGAATTCTATTGTACATAAACTCTCTCCCCCCCCCCCCCCCCCCCCCCGATATATCCAAGCGAAATCGATCAGAAATCGGCCAGACAATAAGTATGTTCAATGTCTGACATAAATCTGAACGAAGTCTCCAAGAATGAAGTCAGACATTTGTACGAAATGTATGACTCAGACAATGTCGGAGTATTTTGCTGGCTGGGATATTAAAAAATTTACAAAATAATTTTTCGTTTGACATTGGTCGATGAATGTGAAATAGGTAGCATTCCTGTTACAACTCTGTACCAAAAACAAAAAGTACAATTGTACCATAATTTCCATCCCTGGTATACCCCTTTTAGCTGCTCTATCTCCTCTAGCCTATAAGGTATTAATCGCAACGACAAAAATCGTATAATGTAAATGCAAAACTTCGCATTTTGGCAAGACTAAAAATTGTGACGTGAATTACTCTATACTAAAATATAAAAAAAAAAATAGCGAAATTAAGTGAATGTTTATTTCATTCTTATTTTTTTGTACTCTTTCTAGGATTTTAATGAACAATGTCCTTATTCTTTATCACCTGTAAGCACAAAAAGTCAAAAACTTTTGCGTTCACCCCGCAAGGCCACCCGAAAAATATCCCGCATACCATTTAAAGTAAGTTATAACTATAAACTTTAATCTTCTATGTATTAAAAATATTAACACAAATTCATTTCAATTTTAAGGTCTTGGATGCTCCTGAATTGCAAGATGATTTTTATTTAAATTTAGTCGATTGGTCATCACAAAATGTCTTGGCCGTTGGTTTAGGTAGTTGTGTTTACCTATGGAGTGCCTGTACAAGCCAAGTATGTATTTAAAAAAGTTATTTACAATTTTAATTAGTAATTTGTTTTGCAAACTTCTGTTGGTTTATTTTTCTTCTTCTATTTTTTCAAATATTGTCTAAATATTTTATTTATTAAATGTTTATTTAATTCTTTAATTGTAGGTAACACGTTTGTGTGACCTTAGCCCTGATGCGAATACTGTAACATCAGTTTCTTGGAATGAACGTGGTAATTTAGTAGCGGTTGGCACTCATCATGGTTATGTTACGGTTTGGGATGTTGCTGCCAGTAAACAGGTGTGTATTTGAAATTATATAAAAAAATAATCTTTAAAAGGCAAACAAAAAGATTTGACAAAATATTAAAATCTTCTTGATATACTACATACATATAGATAGTTTCATCATTTATAGAAAATGGAATTTTCTAAAGTTATTAAATAAACTTGTAATGAGAAATGTACATTAATTTAATTTATTATTATTAGCAAAGTTGAGTTTGTAGTTTTCGCAATTGAATTGTGAATTATTTTAAAATGATAAAATTATTTCTTTTGAATTGTGATTTATTAAAAAAAAAAACAAAAATATCCAATTAGTTCTTTTAAAATTTTTGCAAAACGCGTTTTAAAGCGTGAAAGCCAAATTTAAAAATCTTCTGCATTTGTCAAAGCCACTGCAAATAATAATACCTAATAAAAAACCGTTATTAATTTTGGCTTCATAAATTTTGTGGCAAAATCTCCATGGTTAATATTACACAAGTTTCAATTATTTTGTACGATTTTTTAAAGAAGTTATAGCAAAATTTATTTTTGCTTATCTTTTTTTCAATGTGCAACAAAATTTGGGAAACAGGCTTAATTTTACTTCTGATCTGTGACGTTCGTAGTATTTTGGTATAAACACTTAAAAACACTTTAACCGATGAGAAAAATTAAGGGTATTCACGATGGTCATTGTGCAAATTTGCAATGTGTAAATTTGCAGTGCATATTATGATTGTTCGTGAGCATACCACTTTTATTTTTGTGCAAATATGCTATTTTTCTAAAAATGTATTCTGGCAGCACTGTAAGAAATCTGCATTTGTTTACAATTAAACACAAGCAAATTAAAATAAATGGTTTCTTTTTAATTAATTTAAATTTAATTCTCTATTTTATTTTGCAATCTGCGAAAATGTTCAATTTATAAGTTTTCTTAAAATCAATATGGCACTTAATATGTCAAATGTTATTGTTTACATTTGTTTGCAACTGAGCAAATATGCACTACTAACTTTGCTCATGGTTTTTTTTAGTGCAAACGAAGTAAAAAAGAGCAAATTGCAAATACGTACATTTTGTTGTTGTGTTTGCAAATGTGTATATTTTTGCACGCATTTGCATCGTTTGCACACTTTGCACTACCCATCGTGATTTCCCTTAATGATTTTATCAGAACAAAAATTAAAACTACGTTCATACTTATTAAATATCTGATGTCCTACGTAACTACTAGTTTAATTAAAAAAATATTTGCTTTTGCAAAACGTTTGGCTTAAGCAAACGTTATTTAACAGTTTCTAAATTAGACTATACTATTATCTTCTTACAAATAAGGTCTAGTAAGTCAAAAGAAATTGTTAGAAATAAAGCTAAGGTTTAATCCATTTACTGGTCACGCTTCTTTGGGATTTTTTCGTAAAATATTTGTTGTCTGAACATACCTTAAGCCTGGTACTCTGTTCAGTATTTCGTGCGAAATGTTTTAAAAATCAATATAAAAAAAATTTCTGTGAAATACAAACGAAAAAAAGGTTGATAGAGTTGTACTCTATTTATATTAAGAAAAACATGCGAAATGTTTCTAGCAACATTTTTATTTTCCGTGCGAAACAAGTGCAGCTCATATTATTTCGCACGGAATTTTAAGCAACAGCTAATAATTTTTTGTAAAATTTTATTTTGCATACATATGTATATGCATATATCTGTGGTTTTCATGGGCAACCGCGTATGTCTATTTTTTGATTTTGAAATGTTGATGCTATATTGCTTAATTTTAAGCGCTCTTTACATTTTTTAAAAAAATTTTAAAAACAGATAGACCCATTCCGATGTTTTAACTCAATTACAAAGTTCAAAAGGTGCAATATCTAACCCATAGTTTGATCTAGAATGGTTTTTCGGCTCTCCTGAAAAATTTTATTTTAAGACATACGCGGTTGCCCATGAAAACCACAGATATGTGAGGTGGGGTCTATAACAAGCGTTTCAAAAAGAAAAATGTAGAAAAGTGCATAAATTAATAATAAAATTAAATTTTTTTGTTTTTTACTTTAGAAAATTATTTAAATAAAATTGTTTTACTTTTTTTAATGACAATTATCAAAACACATGGTTTTTGTCATAGATGGGGGTAGTGCACTAGTTCAAAAATATTGCAATAATTTTGTTGATGTTAAGTGATGAATTGAAAATTAGCAATCTCACTACACATGAGTGATTGTAATCTTAAAACATTTTGCGCTAAAAAATAGTTTGATTTAAAAAGCAATCATCAGTATATTGCAAATTTTTTTTTCGCTTATTTGAATAACAATATTGCACACAATTTAAAATAGGAAACTTGTGTTTTCATGATTAAATCCAAGAATTATTCCGTTATTGACAGAATTTCATTCAGTTTAATTTCCTTTGTTTATGCATATCATCAGAAAACCAGAAAATTTTAGTGATATTATGGTTTTGTGCAGCTTTTTGATTGCAAGATCACATTTTGAACTACATATTTGAATTGAGTGCAGATTTGATGAATTCAATCACAGTTAGTGATAGTGAAAAAATTTGCAATACCAAATAATTTTTTAGTGCTAGTGAAAAAAATACCAATCGTCACTAAAGCTGGTAAAGAATAGTAAAAACAAATTTGTTTGCAGTTTGTGCAATGTTGATTTTAATCAATATTTAGTGCACTACCCCCATCTATGGTATTTGTTTACCTTCGCAAAGTAATGTTGTATACTTGTAACTAATAAAAACGTTAAGTTTTGAAAATCCGCAAGACAGACAATATTGATACATGACAAAATTTTCGTGTGAAATAATCAATGTTGCTCAACATTTTTCGCAAGTTCAAACAGAGTACTAGGCTTTAAGGTGTAAAATTGCTTTCCTGCAAAACAAAAAAATTAAAATAAAATTATAGCTAAATTTTCATGTGATCTCTTTAACTTAAGCACTTTTTACTTATTGCCACAGAATTATAGCCACACCACCACAGGTTCGTTGTTAATTTGAATTGTGGAAAATTTTTATTGGCAACATTTGGTATGACGCATGTTTCTAAACAAATTTTTGTATCCATACATAAATATGTTTTAAATAAAGTACGCCTAAAATTATGCCATATTTTATTTGACCATTTTTTAACAAAATATAACTACATTAAAAATAAATTGGTTTTTCCCTTTACAGATTAATAAACTTAATGGTCATTCTGCTCGCGTAGGAGCTTTAGCATGGAATGGTGATATACTTTCAAGTGGTTCACGAGATCGTTTAATCATACAGAGGGATACACGCACCCCAGCCCAACAGTCAGAACGCCGACTAGTTGGACATCGTCAGGAAGTGTGTGGCTTGAAATGGTCTCCGGATAATCAATATTTAGCTAGTGGTGGTAATGATAATCGCCTATATGTATGGAATCAACATTCCCTTAATCCAGTGCAATCATATACTGAACACATGGCTGCCGTTAAGGCTATTGCCTGGTCGCCACATCATCATGGCTTATTAGCTAGTGGTGGTGGTACTGCAGATCGTTGTATACGTTTCTGGAACACGTTAACCGGTCAACCAATGCAATGTGTAGATACTGGCTCACAAGTGTGCAATTTAGCATGGTCCAAACATTCATCAGAGTTGGTATCAACTCATGGTTATTCTCAAAATCAAATTTTGGTATGGAAATATCCCTCACTAACACAAGTGGCCAAATTAACTGGACATTCATATCGTGTCCTATATTTGGCCCTCAGTCCCGATGGCGAGGCTATTGTCACTGGTGCAGGCGATGAAACCTTAAGATTTTGGAATGTATTTAGTAAGGCTAGAAGTCAAAAAGAAAATAAGTCGGTATTAAATTTATTTACAAATATTAGATAATTCTATTCTATCTATCAAAAAAAAAAAAAAAAAGAAAAGAAATGCAAAAAATGCTTCACTATTAACAGAAAAATATAAATCAAAAATTACAATTTGGAAAATAACAAATTCAAATCGCCAACATCAAGCAACTACACACATCAACCATTTTCATAATCATCTTCATTTTATGTTAAAGCAAATCACCAAAAATCTATTAAGAAAATCCAAGATTATTATTTTGCTATTGTTTTTTTTTTTATAGATTTTATTTACTATCGACCATGCTCTGGAAATCGAAATCACGCGAAATTGAAATCAAACAAATTTTTAAAACTATCCTGTGTTTAAAGTTCATAAAAATACGCTTTTATTTATGTATATACCTTATACTTTGAGGTTTAATTTTCTTGACCTTAACTACTTTTGTAATCAGGAAAAGATACTTTCAACTTTACAAAAATCGAAATTGAAAATATCCATCGATTTCAATTTCACGCGATGTCGATTCCAGAACATGGCCTTATTTTTTGCTTGAAAAACCTCAAATATTGAGGAATTTATTTTCTGTTAATTATATTTTCGTAAATTTTTCTTTAAATATTTTCTAGACAACAAAACAAAAATAATTGAATGAATGTGTTTTCATTAGCAACCAAGGCGAATTCATTACAGGTAATCTCGGTACTACAACAAGTACAACTCCTACAAAAACCACAAGCAATTTTTTTTAAATCATTGTACGATGTCAAAAACAGAACAGAAACAAAGATAATAAACAAAATTTCGACATCCAACAATGATAAAGCTAAAAAAAAGTTATCAGCAGTGCTGTTAAGTTCACCTGTAATAAATTCGCCTTGTTAGTAACTATTTTATTTTTTTTCTTTCTTTTGTTTTTATAATTTTTGTTTTATTTAACAAGGCTTTAGCAATTTTATATACCAATTTATACATTTATAATGTATTTAGTTTGTTTATTTTTTAGTTTTTAGTTTAGTAAAATTACTTTATAGTTTTTTTTTTTTTCAAATTAACTAAACATTAAATAGGACCGCGCTTTATATATTAATATTTCTTCTTATAAAATGAAACAATTAACGAAATCTTTTGTGAATTTGGTTTTTTATATATTTACAAAATTTTAAAACAACGCTTGAATTTATAAAACATATTTTTTTAAATTTTATGTAATATCTTTAAAAACTGAATTTTGATCTTTTTTGTGGTAAAAAAAAAAAATGATTATTAAAAGAAGCAAATAAATTTGTTGTACAATTTATACTCTTAATATTGAAAACAATAAATAATTTTTGGAAAATTTTAATGGAATAATAATAACTAAAGGAGAGAAAAATATTTAGCAATTTTCTCTTTTTTTATCTATCAAATTATTGACGATAAAAAAAAAGAATTTTTTTTTTTTTTTTGTGTAATTTGGCAAGTAGAACTTTAAGTTAAGGTTAGCTAGAAATGGTAGTCAGTACACGTCTAACTCACTTAGAAATTTTAGTACATTGTGATACCATGGAGTACCACTAAACAGAACCCCCACCGTAGAACCAATCCGAAATTCTAATGACGCTTAAAATGTGCTGAATCATACAATCCGTCAAAAGTCGCAGATACCATTTCGGCCAGTCGCTTTCTCGTCAGTAAAGAGTTTTTTTTTTTTAAACTATCACACAAGTCTTACGAATTTTCAAGAAAATACAACCCTGTCATGATATATTGTTATTGGATTTTGAAAAATTTCACACAATAATTAGATCAGGGAAACATTTTCTTCAAAATACTTAAGATTTGTGTGATAGTGTAAAAAACTTCCTTTTATGATGAATTGAGTCTTCAACTTCAGACAAAAATGTTAAAGCCCATAATAAAAACGTCGGCAGTAACTTCAAATTCTCTCTCATTTCTTTCGTTTTCTTTTGTTCTTATTTTTCTTTGTTTACAAAATGTATGAAATTGAATGAAAATATGGTAGCATTGTTAAGAGAATAAGGCTGGGTTTTTGAGATGTAAGTTTAACTAAGCGTAGTTAATCTACAAATAGATTTGTGCCGCCATTTCCAAGTTTCTTTACAAAATTTTGATGGAACAGCTTAGTTTTGCACAAAATGTTGGTCTTTAATGAAATAATAAAGAAAAAAATCACAAGTCGTAGTAAAAAGACGAGTTTTAGACTACGCTAAACGAAGTTTTAACTTAATCCACATCCACTACGTTTATACGCACCACTTATTCGCAAATAAATATATTGCAAGTAGAGAATATTGGCGCAAAAACAGTGAATTAATTTTTATTTGGGAATAGCTGACTCATGAAAACAATTCCTGATCGGAATGGTTTTGATTCCGTATGTTCAATTCCGATCGATTTAGTTTTAGCTTCGTCCGATTCCGATCGATTTTGCTAAATGTGTTTTTTTTATAACAACTCTGGTTTTACAATTGGATATGACAACTTTACATAAAAACCATATGATTTTTGTGTTAAGTATGGCAATGTTCAGAAAAAAGTGGTTTGTGAGGAAAAAAAGGTGGCAACGCGACGGTAAAGAATTTATTATGTTTTTAATAAAATCAATATAAAGTAAAATAAATAAATCAAAATGTGTTATTTCTTCAATCTATATCATAAAAAATAGTTTTAAGTAGTTTTTTCGGTTATAAAATACTGAAACAATCAATTCTCCTTAGAAAACCAAAAGTGGTTTCATTCCGAAAAAATTTTTCGTTTTCTGAAGAAGCAAAATACGGAATTAAAACCACTTTCGATCGGAATGGAATTCTATAACAGGCCTGTAAGTCTGAGTTCATACGGCTCATGTCTTATTGACAAGATTATTCCTTTTTCTTCTTTGAACATGAATTGGCGTTCAAATGATTCATGTCATGTTGAGGATATGTTTTTTATTTTGTTTTATTTGATATTGAAAACAAAAACAAAATTAAACAACGAATAAGAAAGCAAAACGTAAAGACAGTACATGCATCTGTGTACTCGTTTCTTTTCCCCTCGTCCCTCTCGCCTATAAAGTAGCAATCTGGTCAATAAGACATGAGCCGTATGAACCAGTGTTCGAAAATAAACACTAAATATCGTTTTTTAATGTTCGGTGCGGTAGATTTGTGGAAAACACAAACGCTAATAGTGTTTGTGTAGAAAATCATTAAAAAAATTCCGTTTCTCTGTTAGTCATCTTTCGAACACAAAAATATTACTGTTTTAATCAAACTCAACAAAAGATGTGAACATTTAATTCCGTTCGGTTTTTTTTTTTTTTTGAAAATCCACAAACTTCAATGTGTTCGGTTCGGCTCGTTAATGTTCGTCCCTTTTGGCTGGTAAAAAAAAACAATTTTACAAAAACAAAATACACACACGAAAAAAACATTATAGAACATTAAAATCAGGGCTGCCAGGTACTTTTTTTCCTTGTCCCCAAAAAATTAAAAAAATATCCCCAAAAATCCCCAAATTAAGAAAAAAAAACCTTAATAAGTAAATATTTTCTGTTTGTTCTTTTTCTGACCAAATTAAAAATTTTTTTTTTTTAAAAAGTAAAAATAGTAAGAAAAATTATAATTAGAAATCCCCAAAAATCCCCAAATAAAAATTTTTTGTAAGAAAAATTATTTTATTTTGTTTGTACCCTGAAGGAAAAATAACATAAATTTATAAAGTACCTTTAAAACTACCTTTTAACTAAAATGATAATCTTAATAAGGACCTTTTACACCGTATAAGTTGTTGATAAGAGTAAGATAAAAGTTTTGCTACTTTTTTTTCATATTTTTAATACGAGACAAAGAAAAATAAATCCCCAAAGAAATCCCCAATCCCCAAATGACTTTCTTTGTCCTTTTTGCTCGCATAAAATCCCCAACTTTGGGGATAAATCCCCAAGTCTGACAGCCCTGATTAAAATATAATGTTTGTCGAAGAACCGAACATAATATTATGCGTAAGCCGAACGTTAAATAATGTACTGTTTATTTTCGAACACTGGTATGAACACAGGCTAACGACACTATTTGCAAATAAGATTTTAAGCATTGCCACACTTTTAACCGTTTTACGTTTTTATTTCGATGTGGCACATTTTTATGCCAACAAAGTAAAATTAAATCAAAAATGTGCAAATAAATTTAAAAATACATAGTAATTTTTGATCTTTTTCATTTAAAAAATAAAAAGTTTATATACATACAGTGCTACTAAATGAATCAATTTTCCATCTGGCATCATTGCAAATAATTTGTGTTCGCGAAAAGGCTACGTATAAACGCAGTATATATGTGAGAGCATTAGAAAAAACGTCCTCAAAATAAAATTGATTTTATTTCACGACCGCATTCTCTGGCAAAATTTTATGTCAAATTGTATGGAAAACATCTTTCAGAATATTTTTCCTACGTGCTCAAAAATGGTCGCCACAAAAATTCCTACAACTTTTAAAAAATCCCTACAGTTTAATGATTTCAAAAAATTCCTATATGTAGGATTATTATGTATAACATCACTGATCCGCACTAATGTTCCCTAGTACTTCCACGTGCCACGTGGGACCCTTAAGTTCGATTCACCCATGCGTTCCGAACAATATCTTTGTCCGGACAAAATTTTTTTATATTGATTTTGACGTCTTACTGCTGTGAAATAGAGAAATTATTTTGTTCGGCAAGTTTTTTCTTGAATTGGTTTAACTTTAATTTTTGTTCAGAACAAAGTGAACTGAGCTGCCACTTTTTTTTTTAATTTGTACATGAAAATCAAAATGATTGTTTTTTTTTTTGCTGAATAATTAATAAAAAAATGATAAAATTAAAAATAATAAAATCACTTTCCTTTTTTCGTCCATTTTCTTTAACACACTTTTAGAAAACAATTCAAAATATGTAAGTGGTTTGTTAGTTGTGCTGCCATTTTGTTTAATTGTTTATATTTGTAAGTCATATGGTAGCTTGTTTTTCCGGACAAATTTTCCGAAATGGGTGAATCGATCTGCAAAACACTCTCAGTAAAAAAAAATATTCAAAGTCCATATAAAAAAAAACTTTAAAATTGTTGTCAGCGTTTTTTTTTATATGAAGTTTGACGTTTGGTATGACAAAAAATTGTCAGGTGAAGACCCTATGTTAGTTAAAATAAGCGGTTCTACGCACGAGAACGATTGGAAGTTTAACAAACAACGGTCAAGGATTGTCAACTTAGAAACACTAACTTTAAATGTCTCGCTGCTACAACAACAACTTAGTTGGATTTCCATAGTCAATGTGATTGTGTGTAGATTGTGAATAATCTAGCTTTACAGTACCAAGTACCCAGGTATCATTTTCTATAGAAAATTAAAATATAACAATAATTAACACCTTTTTTAATTGCACCGTAACAAGGTGTCAAAACGCCATCTGATTTTGACAGTTCAAACCTATTTGTTTTGATTTTGTAGTGTTTTGCTACTAAGAATGGTTGACATTCCGAGCCGTAAACACTAGCAATGCAATACAACAAACCCTATGTTGTTTCTGTTGTTTTTGAATTGTTATAGTTCCGACACCAACTGTAGTTGAATTCGTCTTGAATCGTATTAAACCAACCGAACGCCAAATTGGAGGCAAATTACGAAATTCGATATAATTACATTTTAAATTTCGTTTAATATCAAATAACGGTTGTTGGCGCTACTATATCGTTTAAAAAACTTTCTGCTGGGAAGCAACTATCGTCTCAAAACCGAAATCACCGTGAGTTTTATTGTATGGACACGAATGCAGTTTCAAAAGAGAATTTTAAAGAGTTTCGCAGCAAAGGTTTTTTTTTTAAATGGACGGGGACTAAAGTTTAGGGGGGTTAGCGAAAGAAATAATTTACGAGTTCGAACAATTTGTACAGGATATTACGATTTTCGTTTTATTTATTTCGTATGAACGGAAGTTTTTTTTTCGAAAACAAAAAATTCCTTTCAAAACAGCAACTCTCTATTACGAATAATTGCTTTTCAACAAATTTCCCATTTATTTATAAATATAAGTCTGTCATCGTTTCGAGCGACTACCAAAGTCGTAATATACCCAAACAAACACGGAGGTTTGATTTTAAACTCAAAAATTAATTGGAAGCAAACCTTTTCTCAAACTTCTAATGCTTGAAAATGATTTGAAAATCATAGCATTTTTCAAAAAAAAAAAAAAAAGGAATTTATTTTGATATTGAGCAAGGCCCATTGAAAAGGTCTGCGCAAGAAGCCTGATGATCATTGTTTATGTTCTTTTTAGTTGTCAAAAGTTGTTTCCATTTTGCTTACATGTGCATGAATACGTTTGTTTACGTTTATGGTGTGCCACACATACACGTTTTTTCCTTTTGCTTTGTATATGTGGTAGTAAATTTTTGACAACTAAAAAGAATCGTTTTTTGTTTTTGTACAAGTAAGCAGACCTGATAGATGGGCCTTGATATTGAGAAATTAATTTATTTTCAACTTAAAAACGTTAGTTTTTCAAATGTGGATTGAAAATTTTTAACATAAATTCATTATTTATTTAAATAAACATATGTAGCTGCTGCTGAAAGATAAAACAGAGTTCTTTCCATCCTCTATTTCTTGGAAAGAATAATATTTGGCTACTTTTTATTTTGATTATTGTCATGGCTCTGCACAGCACCGCGATCGTACAACAAATATATTATTTTTTCACTTCCCGTTTTTTTTATTCGCAGTTTAAGTCTGCAATTAATTTTTTACTCACAAATAATTTATATAGATTAACAAGAAATGATTTTATCTGTGGCATTTTGACAAAACATCTTAAGTCGAGATAAGATACAAACAAGTATTTTAAAAACTCTGTGAAAAAATCATTTTTATTAAATAATAAAACACAAAATTTTGAAAACGTAAACAGAAATGTTTTTTGAATGAAAATTCGTATGATTAACAAAATTTTTTTCAACTTTTGAAATTTGACTTAAGAGGTTTTGTCAAAATTGTCATTAATTGTAAAGCACATTAACCTTTAATCGGCATTTTTTAATATACATATTTATTTGTTTTGCGGTTTAGTGTTTTTGTGTTGATTTGAGAATAACATTTGATATCGAATTTATAAAACATTGTTTGTCAAATGTTTATATTCAAATCATTGTTAATTTGAATTCAAATGAAGCGCAGCCGCGAATGACGTTGTTGTAAAAGCCACTTTTTCCAAAAACAGTTTTTTTGCAGATAACCTTTTACATTAATCTCTTACACTGTTTAAACATCAAATCACCCGAAATTGTGCACCTTAACCACTTCAAAATGACATACAAAGTGTCAGCCAGTGGAAGAACATTGTAAGTTACTAACAAAATGATACAATCGAAATGCTTTTGCAAAGTAGAAAAACTTTTTAAAAGCCTTTAACATTAAAGTTTTTATTATCGTTATTTTTAATCATCTAAAAAACAAAAATTAAAAAATAAATAATCCTGCCAGTTAAAAACGTTTTTTTTTGCTCCGCTGAAAAATAATTATTTTGCAACTTAAAACGTTATTCGCGGCTGTGCTTCAAATGTTAAAATCAAATGGTTTAAGAATTGTGCTTGATATCAAATGTTAAGGTCATTTCATATCAAAGGTTTGACTTATGTTTGTTGGGACACTACAAATTGTTCGACCAACTAAATTATTCCTTTCGAATCGAAACACGCGGTAATCCCCCCCTCCAGTGATTTCTATATAATGATGTTAAAAAATGGAATATTGAATCAGTTACAGAATTGCTTTGTTTTTACTCTCAATTTAACTCAGTGGCAATAACAAGACAAGATTTTGAAAAATTATTCGAGAATAAAGTTTTGCGCAAAAATTAAAAATTTTTCGTAAATACCAATGTAAAAGAAAGTTAACGAGGGTATTAACGATTCGTTTAAAAAAGTTACTCGAAGTCGTTAAAAAGATTGCAAATATTTATTTATTTTGCTTACATTAAGGGAAATCACGATGGGTAGCGCAAAGTGTGCAAACGATGCTGCAAAAATACACACATTTGCACAACACAACAACAAAATGTACGTATTTGCAATTTGCTCTATTTTACTTCGTTTGCACTAAAAAAACCAAGGTATATTTACACAAGGTAAACTCGTTGGCCCATATGTTTGTCAGCTGTTTACCCCATTTGGAACCCTAGTGTCAAAAGTTATTTATGTTGGTTCCGTTGGTTCCTTGTGTTTGTTTACATACTTATGGTTAGTGCGCGCCATTTTGAATTAAAAAAGTGTAAAATTGTGAAAAACTTTTTATTTTTGTGAAATTTTAATTCTTGTGATTACTAAGCAAACAAAATACATTTAAATGCATTATTTTTTGCAATAATACTTTATTTTTATGCTTGAGAATGCACAATATATTAAAAATTGTTTCAGCTTATTATTCTGAACTGCACGTGTTGTTTTTTTTTTCAATTTGTGTTTTTATTTTAAAGGCACATTGCTGCGTTTTTTTTGACACCATGGTTCCAAATACAAAAACAATTTGGCGTGTTGTTTTTGTCTTGTTGTACTTGTTGTAGCAACGAGTTTACCTTGTGTAAATATACCTTGAAAAAAACCATGAGAAAAATTAGTATTGCATATTTGCTCAGTTACAAACAAATGTAAACAATAACATTTGACATATTAAGCGCCATATTGTTTTCTAAGGAATCTTATAAATTGAACATTTTCTCGTGGGTTTAAATATAAAAAAAGAATTAAATTTAATAAAATAAAAGAAAAAAATTCATTTGATTTTTTTTTTTTTTTTTTGATTTTGCTTAAACACTAAACATTTTTGGCTAACTATCTAGAGTTATATTGCCAGGGTATCACACGGTTTGTTGGAGCCTCATCCACAAGTCCTCGATCGACCTAGACCTTCGTATAGGAAGGCGAAGAGCTTCCAGAATAAGCTCCAGAGTATATCTTGTCTCCACAGTAAAACGTCTGAGTTATTTCCTTGGTACTCCACCAGTAAAACGTCTGAGTTATATATGGTTCTCCACCAGTCACATGAGTTTTTTCTTTGGTTCTCCACCAGACAACACATCAAAACATTGAGGTTAAAAACGATTGCATATAGTTAATGCAGATACCGCAAAAACTGTAACTCGGTACAGTTATACGACGCCGAAACACTAACCAATGCGGGGTGACAACGCAAAACGCAACAAAAGCAGACAAACAAAAACGACCTGTGGTACAGATAACATTGTAAAATTTTTCAGGGTTGCTTGGTAGAAAGCACTTAAAAAAGCGAGTTGCTTTGCAACTGATGTATTGGAACTCACCCATAATGACAAAAAGCGCGAGCTGCTTCTCCACCAAGAGCAGTTTTACGAGTGTCATTTGAATTTGCTTGTGTATAATTGTAAACAAATGCAGATTTTTTACAGTGCTGCCAGAATTTGTTTGTGTTGCCAGAATTAATTTTTAGAAAAGTAGCACATTTGCACTAAAAATAAAAGTGGTATGCTGACGATTGCACAATGCAAATTTGGCAATGACCATCGTGATTACCCTTTTTGTAAACAGCAGATGAAAATGTTCGTACCATAACGAATCAGGGGGCAAATCATGGCAGTCGTGATCGAATACTTTTTCGATTCGAAATTAATTTTATTTCAGTCAATACTGAACGAATCGGTATTATTTTTTTAGTGTTTGAAAACTCAAATAAATGCTTTACAACACCAAAAAAATAATTTCGATCCGTTTAGTATGGACAGAAAGCATTAGAAATTGAATTGCTTTCGAATCGAAAAAGTATTCGATCACGACTGCCATAATTTGGCCCCTGGCTTAAAATTTTTAAATCTTGTTTAACTTTCATTTCACGTTAGAAACATTGACTTAAAAAGTTTATCCTTAATAATTTGATATCTAAGCATTCTTTTAAAACTTTACTAAACAATCTTTTTCTATTCATCAAATAGGAATTAAATAAAAGTTATTAATAATTATCATAATTTTTTTTAAATGCATATGCGACAAAGCTGACGTGCAATGATAAAATTACAAATTTGGAAATAGAATTAAAAAAAAACCAAGGCGAATTTATACAGGTGACCTCAGCAGTTATGCTGGTTGTTAATTTGTTTTTTGGAGTAGACAAAAGAAAGAGACAGCTAACATAGCTCTCTCTCTCTCTCTTTGATCTGGTCACCTGTATGAATTCGCCTTTAACAAAATCAATTTAATTAATAAATATTTAGGCCCCCATAACGGTTTACAACTCAACTCATTTGAGTTGTATTTAAGACAACTGGTTTTTTTATGTTTTTGTTCACCGCAATATAGCAAAGTTGTAAACCATAATACAAAAACTAAGAAATTACAACTCAACTGAGTTGAATTTGAAGCCATAATAGGGCCTTAATAAAAAAACTACACTTAGAAAAAGTTTCAAAGCAAAATTGTTAATTTCAAAAGGAAATTAGCTAAAAGAACTGAATTAACTATATAAATTTTAAGAATATGAATTAAATTTAAAAAAATAAAAATATTTCAAAGTCGTCTCTTATTATAAGATTTTTAATTTAAGTAATTAATTTATATATGTCAAAAAAAAAAAAAACAACCACAATGAAAAATAAAAATGTAGTTTATTGCATATACAACAAACTTTTGAAAAAAAAAATTGGTTAAAAATATTAACATTAAAGAATAACTAAGGGCGTATGTGAAACGATAGTAAAGTCCTATATCGCCAAAAAAAGATATCATTTCACACAGCACAAAGAGATTTTCTCCCCACAGAGAAATATTTTTTTACCAAAATACTTTGCTACCGTTTAACAAACTCTCTAGATAACAAAAAAAAAAAAAAAATGCATTTCAATTTAAATGAAATATCAACTTACGATTTGTTAAAATTTGAATTTTCTTTTTGTCTCCTTAGGGCCATTATTACAACTTGAAGTTAGCTAAAGTTAAGATTAAATTGACAGATAATAATGTGTTATCTGTCAAAAAGCGTCTGTTAACTGTCGGATAACAGCTAACGCCAAGTTATAATAATGGCCCTAAGAAAACTTCTTTAAAATTGAAATTAAAAAAAAAAACAAAAAATATTATATTTATGAATGTCTGAAGTCAATGCCGTTAATGTTTGCAATAAATAATTTACTTAATCTCTTATTGTGTGTTAATGTGAGCTAAAAATTATTTTAAAAATATAATATGCAAAACATAATATTTAAAATTAAAAAAAAAACTGTGTTTCTTTTATACTCCAAATTCTTCTTCTTCTGTTGCACTTAACTCTTTGTGGAGCATAGTACCTCTACAAAATTTCGCCATTTGCAAATACTTTTACACTCCAACTTTTTCCGCTGGTTTCGATCTCATTAAGCAAGCTTTCTTTTCAAATATTGATTGACTGATCTCTTTTTCTACTGCCTTGTGTAGGGTTGCCATTCGTAATGATTTTACCAGTACACGTACTGGGTTTTGTTCAATGTACTGGTTTATGCATAACACCCAAATCAGTACGCAAATGTACTGGTTTTTTTTAAATTTTGCTTCCAAATAATTTTACTTGTTTAAAACTGGTTTACTTCCCTTATTACTTTTGATTTGTTATGAATCACCCAGTTAAAATTCAGTCTTACTTTGTTTTCAAATAAATAGAAGTGTCATTAGTGCTTTTCAAAATTCAAAAACAAAAAATTTTAAGTGGATTTAAAATTATAACCTATAACAATATGGCTAGATAGGAGACCTCGTGAATACCCTCATTATATTGACAATAATTTGAATGAATTTATAATTTTTTGTGCATTTACAACAAATGTGCCGATCAATGACATTACTTCTATCTATTTTTAATAATTTGACGTGATGTTTTTATTATACGTATTTTGTTAAGTTCTCGCCTTAAAAAATAGCAAAATGAATAATTTTTAATGTATAATTTTCTAAAACTAATGAATTAAATAAAATTTTGGGTCAAAATTTGTGTACTGGTTTTTTTTTGAATGTACTGGTATTTTTCTTACGATGTACTGATTTTTCTAATTTCAAAAATGGCAACCCTAGCCTTGTGTATCAGGCCTTCCAAGTTCGGCGATTAATCAGCATTTTGCCGATTATCAAAGTGCTGATTTGCCGATTTTTGTCCAGAAAATGACGATTTTTCTATAAACACCAAAAAAAAAAACGGTCACTTTATGTTTGTTTTACTATAATTTTCTGCCAAGTCAACCTAAGGCCCCTATTACGGTTCACAACTCAACTCAGTTGAGCTGTAATTTCCTAATTTTTGTATTATGGTTTACAACTTTCCTATATTGCGGTGAACAAAAACATAACAAAAATTACAGCTGATCACAACCAGTTGTCAGTTGAGTTGTGAACCGTTAAAGGGGCCTAAATAAATCCAAATTTCAATGTTCCCTGAAAAAATTATTTTGGTAAGGAATTCTTTTTTCTAAAGATTAATTTAAAGAACAATCGTAATTTTTTAGTTGTACCGTCGATTTTTAATTGAAATTTTGATGTTTAGTTAGGCTTGAGTTCACCAAACAATTTCAGTTAAGAGGGACCTATGGGAAAAAAATAGTTTTGGAGAAAAACGATTTTTTGGGGGTCGCTGATTACGAATCTGGCATTGGATTTTGAAAATCCAAAACGGCGAATCCAATACGGTTGAATATTGTTTGTAATGTTATTGAATTTGTTTGAAACAAGTGGATTTTGATACGGCGGATGCTTTTATGGCTTGAAAGTCGTTACCTGGTTATTTGGGGTCCAAGATTACGAATCTGGTATTAGATTTTAAAAATTCAAAATGGCGAATTCAATATGGAGGATTTTTTTGTAAGTTTAAAGAGTTCATTTTGATAAACCCCAACACTTTTATGGCTTAAACTCAAACCAAGCATCCGGGGGTTTTTGAGGATCCACCTTTTCGAATTTTTAAAACCCGACTTTGAGTTCATTATCTGCGATCGCAAAAACCTGTAAGTAATGATTTTAAAACAAATGTGATCAATTAAAAAATCCCATAATGATCTGAGAACAGATTCGTAATCTACAATCCGAAAAACCAGCGTATAACTAGTCTCAAACCATAAAAGCGATCAGATGTATCAAAATAGGCTTGTTAACTATACAAAAAAAAATCCGCCATATTGGATTTTGAATTTTAAAAATCTAATACCAGATTCGTAATCGTCGGTCCCGAAAACCCCCAAAAGGCGAGATTCATGTAAATTAGATCAGTTACAAAAAATTTTGTTACATCGGGTTCTTTTCTTTTTCTTTGCTTATCAAAGGTATAATTAATTAAGCTTAATTATTACAAAAGTGGTAAAGTTAGAAAACTGCGATTTGCTGCATTAGAAAGAGCGAATTGTCTGCTTTGAGAACCACCAAAAAAGTAAAAATCGATTTTTTTAACTGAAATTGTAACATATATAAAACACATTACATAAATATCTTCGATTTGCTGCAACAATGCCATAATCCAAAAAACATGTTCGGCAGAAAACAAGTTTAACGTTTTTGAATTACCAAAACATTAAAGTAAATATTTTATAAAAATTACTTCTCGAGAGAAATATTTACAAAATATTTATTTTGTGCCCATTTTTTTTTAAATCCTCTTTTTGGTGCCACTTATTTTGTAGATATCCCCTTTTTTTGGTACTTTTTTAAAATATCCGACGGTAAAACTGCCCACCCGGTGAGTGCTACTACGCTCCCCTCGTAATATTTATTTTGCGAAAAGAAAAAAAGGACAAATGCGCAAACGCATTAAATAGTACGAATCACTGGGCTTCGCATCGCAATAGAAAGAAGCCTGCCTGTATTAAACAAATCTTTTTTTTATTTCAATGAGGATAGCAATGGGCCATGGGTAAAATATGGAGGTACACACAATGTTTCAATGCGTTGATGCGCTTGTGCATCTCTCAAAGAAGTAGAATAAGTGTTAAATTCTATTGACAAGTTACACAGCACACAGGTACAATGCATATAAAGAGTGCTTAAATTTTAAGAGCCGATGTTCAATGTGAACCACACCCAACCGTCAAGTTTTTTTCTGCATTTTATTTGACATTTCTCAGTTTCAGACAAACTCAATTTGAACCATGGAAAGATAACCAATCGAGCAACGCGCTAAAGCGTTAGGCTTGTTATTAAAATGGGCGTTCAAATCAAAATGCGAAATGAAAAGGTGTACGTCGATAAGCCACCAACAATTCAAGAGCTAAGGAATGAGATAATTTGGCACATTAACGGCATAGAAAAATTTGGACCATCGGTTGGAGGTGTGTCGCGGCGGCCATTTGGCCGATATTTTGTTTTTTTTTTTATTCAAAAATCAACATCGGCCATTAAAATTTAACCACCCTTTATGTACGCATAAAAAAGAATTACTTTCTGCTTTTGCATTCGTCGCATGCGTCTTGAAAAAATGTCAATTAAGTATTAAATGCATAGAACGCATGGTGGGGAGCTCCAGCTTAAGCTTGTGAATAAGTAAACAAGCTTTAGCTACGTTAAAATTTTGTTTAAAAGGAGGCGTTAAGACGATGGCCGTTACTTTCAGTGTTTCTAATGTTCAAAGTTGGGGGTAATGCACTTATTTTGACTTAAATCAACATTGCACTCTCATTAAAATAAATTAGTTTGCACTATTTTTAAGCAGCTTAAGTGATGATTAGTATTTTTTTTCACTAGCACTAACAAAATGTAGCTGTAATTGAATGAATAAAATCGGCACTCAATTCAAAGGCCCCTATTACGGGTTACAACTCATCTCAGTTGTAATTAAGACAACTGGTTGTGGTCAGTTGTAATTTTTGTTATGTTTTTGTTCCCCGCAATATAGCAAAGTTGTAAGCCATTATACACAAATTAAGAAATTACAACTCAACTGAGTTGAATTGTAAACCTCATTAGGGGCCATATAGTGCAAGGTTTGAAATTGCAATCAAAAAATCAGCTTATAAACATATGAGGGGCTTAAAGCACAAGGGGTTCAAGTGACTTATGTTGAATTAAGGCGAATTAACTACTGGTGGTGTCGAAACGGCATCTGATTTTGACAGTTCGGGCTTATTTGCTTTGATTTGTTAGTGTTTTGCTAATAACGGTTGACATTTCGAGCTAATGGCACTAACAATGCAATGCAAAAAACCGTATGTTGTTTCTGTTGTTTTTGGATTGTTGCAGTTCCGACACCACCTGTAGTTGAATTCGCCTTGTGTTGAATAATGATACAAAAGCGGTTGTTTCGCTTGAACTCCAAGCGAAGCAGGTTTTTTAATGTCAAGTGCTTGATTTGTTCGCCATATTTAGCGACCGGATGATAATCCTACATTTACCTCTTGTGCTCTGAACAACTTCGAACTTCACCTTTAATTTCATATTTAAACTCAATTTTAGAAAAAGTTTAAGTGCCTTTTGCTTTAAGCCCTCATATGTACTATCTTTCACTATAATTTCAAAAATTTAATTTTCCAATTCATCTCTCAACGTAAACAAGATAATTACAATTATGCTGCACTTTCACTAAGGCCCAGAACAGACGGTGAAACGCAACTGCAACGAAACTGCAACTTCTAGTTATTTTCGAGTTTCATTTGAGTTTATGCCATACACTCCTTTGAGGGACCACACACGACGAAACCATTTTGAAATTCATTGGAAATAAGTTGCATTGAAACCGGCGTGTAGGAAATTCGTGTTTGCGTTTCATTTGTTCTCAAAGAAAATCGAAATGATTGTGATAATTTCATTACATTCTGGTACAATTTAGGTTGAAGGGTGTGTGGAAAACGATTGAAACTGGTTTCAAAACAATAATTTCTAAAGGGTTTCGTTGCAGTTGCGTTTTACCGTCTGTTCTTTGCCTAAGTGTGAGCTGAAACAGCAAAATTAATGCACTGCCCCCATCTGTGCTAATGTTAATAGGCTCGGTCCCGTACTTTTTGGGTAAAGTTCGGTAAAATGAGAGTAAACAAGAATTTTTCTCACTAATAGACAAAAATGTACAAAAGTACGCGAACAATAAAAACCAAATTTCTACCCCAAAAGCAAACGTTACAATGAAAACGTTCAAAAAAAATACATAAATAACACATTAACATGTAAAATTTAAGCACGTACCTTCATTGTTTAACATTTTCTTTTCTCTTTTTTATTAATATATTTTATTTTATTTCTTTTGGTTATTCTTGTTTGTAGTTTTTATTGTTTATTTTTTGTCACAGCTGATTGTTTAACAATTTTCCCAATCAGCCCAAAGAAAAAGTACGAGCTACTTCGTGCGAGAAGAAGAAGAATATTTTTCTCTTAAAAGCTCTCTCACTTTACCAAACTTTGAGTACGGGAACAGTTTTCGGTAAGATTGGGATCAGTGATGCCAACTTTTTGAGAGCAAAAAGCACTTTAAATTTCAAAAAAAGCACTAAAAAGCACTATTTCGAGCAAAAAAAAGCGTAAAAAAGCACTAAGCCATTTTTACAATTTAATTAAACACAAAACAAGTTGTATTCGGCTGTGCCGAATATTATATACCTCCAAAATTTAAAAAAAGGCGACGGCGTTGATGGGGACCATTTTCATTAAAGATAAAATAATAAATATGGGCATTTCCCCAGGATGAAAAAATAAAATGTTGATTATTATCGTCTTTTATTGTTTATTATCAAAAAAAAATGTCTATGTTCTTATAAAAGAATGGTTTCCTAGCATATCTGAGCTGTTTTACTTGAGGAAATTGGGCTTGAAACTGGAAAATTTTATAATTTCCTGTATTTTCTACTTCTAAAGACATTTTTATATACTTATTTTACATGCAGGAAATATGTTATGTTCACACTCTTTCTTCATAATCTCTGCATTAAAATCAATTGTAAAAGGAGTATAAAGTTTTTTTGTAAAGAAAATTTGAAGACATTTATGGTAAAATGCATGGTGATAATAATAAAAAAAACATATGGAAAAATCGTACGTTCGCGATCCGTAAGTTCGCGACCTGTACATAAGCCAATTAAATAAAAACCAAGAGAGATATTTTATTTTGTAAATACTGGAAGGAGACCTACATTAATACACTTTTAAAATAAATTAATCACTTTTGAAAATTCCGTTTCGTTACGCAGATTTTTACATTTCACAACTGTCAGCCGAAGTTGACTTCTATTTTGCGTACGTTCGTGACCACACGCTTATAACTCTTATTATGAAAACTTAAACTCGATGAAATCCATCTTTTGTACTAAACATAGAGCTACCCAAATGCTATCGAATTGCAAAAAAATGCTAGGAAAAGTTTTGTTTTCTATATTATTTATACATCAAAAGCGTACGAACGTACGTTCGTGACCCCAGGAAATGCCCATATATTTACATTTGTATATAAAAATTTTTAAATGTATTATTATTATCTTTAATAAAAATAATATCATCCATATCATTTGGAGTATAAATTGGCCATAAAACTGGTAATTGCCAAAAATTTGCAATGACCTACTATTGTTTATAAAACTTAATAACAGCATATAATTTAATAAACATCCTTATATTTTATCGTTTAAATAAATCTAAATTAAAAGCGTGCAAAGTTTAACAAAACAATTGGCTTATGATATTATCCAATTATTTTAACATATGTACGCTTCTGAGTTTAGAACACACATAAGGTGTAAAATAGAAAAAACTTGTATGTTTTGATTTTGATACTTATATCGATTTCTTTTCTGAGAAAAATATGTTACAGTATATACATGTAACATTTTCTAATGTTAGCTATAATCGCTCGAAGTGTTACATATTGTGCAATTTCAATAGAACACAATTACTGCTTTTATTTACAACTATTACACTTTCATCATTAATGTACTTAATAAGTGATTTTTAAAGCTATTTAAGCGGTTTCTGCACGTTATTACGGGTTGTAAACAAATATTAACATCACTAATGGCTTATAAAAATAAAAACGATTATAATATAAATAGACTTTTTATTTTTTAAATATTTTTATATTTTGTTTTAAAACAAATTTTTTACAAAATTAAGAGCGGTATGAATTATGACAAACAACGTAAAACATTTGTTGTACAAACAAAGTAAAACATTTACATGTTCTAAATTTTTGTGTTCGTTTGTACAAAAAATACAACTGTGGGAAAAATTTTCAAGTTCTTTTGTGAATATGTTGATGAAAAACATGCAAAACATGTTGCATATTTTACCCTTACTTTAACTTAAGGTGTTCATACTGCCCTGTTCTACAACTTTGGTACTTTCTACTTTGTTTGTATTTCCAAACAGTTGTATTTTTTGTACAAACGAACACAAAAATGTAGAACATGTAACATTAATGCAACATTTTTCTCAGAAAAGAAATCGCCATTAGTCAAACCTTTTTTCAATAGCACTAGAGAAGTGCACAATACGTGGAAAACTTAAGCGCATGTAAAATGGCAGGTTACACAACGCTCGTTATAAAAGTATTTTCTGTCAGCTGTTTTTAATTTATTTAACACTTTGCACGTTCCAAGCTACGTCTCTTTTTTTGTTGCGTTTTTTGACGGTTTCCGACTGCATGTTTTTTAACAATTCCTAATATTTTCCAATCCATGTTCTATTTTTGAAACAGTGTCTACATCTTTAAAATAATGTTTACCGAAATACATCGTTTTTATTACGATTACTAAAAATGTTGTCAACGCTAAAAAGTGCAACGTTTCGTAAAATTTCCAAATTGCTAGGAAGCCTAGCTCTAACCTCGTAAGTTTTTGGTAAAACGAATGTAACTTTCTTTTATCCCTTTTTTATCATTTGAAATCTTAAAATCTTTACAAGTTTTCTCAAAATTGTACACCAAATAGCTAAGTCAAATAAATCATCCTCTATTTGATCGTAGTTTTAAAATATGGTAGAAAAAAGATACAAATTGTAAAAAGCACTAAAGGCACTAACGAAAAATTGAAAAAGCACCAAGTTAGTGCTTTTTTTTAGTTTGGCACTATGGATAAAATTTTGGCGTTTTGAGGCATCAAAAAGCACCATAAATAGTGCCAAAAGCACTAAGTTGGCATCGCTGATTGGGATCCCGTGGGCACCCAAAGTTGAGTACGGGATCACACCTAATATGTATTGTAATAACCTTTTCGCAATGATAGCAAATTTATTTCCAATGATTAGTTTTATCTCTCGTTCAAATGTTTAATAGGTATCATTATCGCTAAACTTTAATCAAGCAAATAGGTACATACTTAAGTTATTTGTGTGCCTCTAAAACTACGAATGCTTTTATTATTTTATTGCATACTCAACTAGAGAGAAAATATTAAATATGTAATTCTCTTGTTTCTTTGTATGGCTGACTACATACATGTCGTTAGCTAAAATGCAAAAAGACGTAACTAACTAAAAATTAAAAATCGAGTTTTTGATTGATTATTATGAATGCTATAAAACTACATGTCTTGACAAAATTGTACACTTCTGCGATCAAAAATTGCGCTTTTATTAACAAAAAACAAAGGGACGTAACTACAAGTTTTTTTTGTTTGATGTATGCAAAACGACGTAATTACACATTTTTTTTCTAAGAAAATTTAATGAAATGGTTAACTTTGAAAATTGGTTGAAGAATTCCATGGACGACTCATCAATGCATGTTTTTCTGACATGTTTATAGTTTTCACTTTACAAAGTTTTTTGCTTCTCCTTTAAAATTATATTTTTGTTAGTTACGTCTTTTTGCATTTTAGCTAACGATATACAATTTATACGGATCTGTACAATTTAAAAATGTAGATAGAAAAAATCAACCGTAACAAAACATTTCAACAAATTCATGAGTTAGTTCTCTGACCGTTTAATTGGCTTAAAGAGCTCTTACGGAAAATCTTTTAAAACAATTTAATATTAATATAGTTTTTTTTAATAAAAAAAGAAAAGTGTCACGTTTTTTATTTATTTATTTCTTGTTCGGAGATTCACGCTGTCAATTAACTGATACCTACAAAGCAAAATGATTCGTCACAAATCTTTTGAATTTGTACTTTTTTGTTTAACTTTAGTGGGCTCAAGTCAACAGCAGGTTAAGATCGATTTATTTCCCTTAACAATTGTTCATATAAATGATTTCCATGCCAGGTATGTAAACATTAATACAAACATATTATTCATTGAAGTTTAACTTTAAGTTTTCTCTTTTTGAATAATGTATTATTTAAAAAAAAAAAACGTTTTTATGAAAATTCGTTTGTTTCAATTTAAAAAGACGCAATATTTTATATGTATGTAGTACATACGTGGTTAATAAAAAAAAATGGTTAGTTTTTATGAGTGCGTGTATAAATATATTTGAATATATAGTGAAACTTCGATATAGCGAATCTGAAGGGGTTCAAAAAATACTTGGTTATAGCTATTGATTCGTTGTATATATAATAAAATTTGAAAATGTATGAAAAAAATTAGTTTTAACTTTACAAGTTATTTTTTTCCAAAGTCTGTCTGTCAATTAATGCCAACAGAAACTTATAGACGTTAAAGATTTTGGGTTTCTCAATATACCGTCAAAAAACATTGTTGTCAGTTGGCAACACCTCTCAAAATACATGTAAAAGTTGGAAGTCAAGTTGAGTGAATTAATCTGTACAGAAAAAAATGTGCAGTTTTTCGTTGGGAAAAAAATAATCGCGTAATGAGAAAACGGCCATTAGACTTTGTTGTTTTAGTTACGAGACCTTAAATATTTGCCTTAACTTTTATTTTGTTCTTACTTCGTTATAGAGGCTTTTGAATGAATACTTCGCTATAAAGAAATTGATTACGGGATTTTAAAAGTTTGCTTAAACTTTATTATACCTTTCACCACAAGTGGATAATAAATATATAAATAAATAAATGTTTTTAGATTTTTCCGAGCCCAAATTGTAAAAAGCAAGTGAAAAGTAAATGTTCTACTTAAACGCGTTTCTTTAAAAATCTGTCAAATCGGTTAAACTCCTTGAGAGCTATCTAACAGGTAAGATCAAAAAATTAATACTTTGCTCCCAAGAAAATATCTGCCGGTGTCCCTCAAGGCAGCATATTAGGGCCGCTACTGTATAATCTATATAATCAACTTTTGCAGACGACACAGTATATGTGACAGCGCATAGAGAAAGGGACCAGTAAGGTAAAGGGAACAGTAAAAACAAACTACACAAAACAAGAGTTAGGGACGACCTACGCGCGTTTTCAAGGTTGACCAACAAGGTTGAGATGTGTTGCTTTCAAATTAGACCAATACCAACACGCTCAGTGATGGTACACCAAAGATACATGTATTTAAATCTTTAAAATCTATTTTTCTTTCTATTTGCCGCGTCTTATATAAGTGTTAATCAGGACCCAAAAGTTGCGTTGCAGCATCTACAGTCCCACATCAATGAACTAGAGGCCTGGCTAGAAAATTGGAAAGTAAAGGTTAAATGCGCTCACTTAGCTTTCACGCTCGGAAGACAAATGTGCCCAGCTGTAAAAATAAATAACACCACTGTTCCGGTAAAAAATCATGTAAAGTACTTGGGAATTCATACAGATAGAGGCTTGACATGATCTCGTCATATTGAAGCGAAAAAAAACGGCAATGAAACAAAGCAGCTCAACTTTATTTCAAATTCAAATTTGTCCTAAGACAACAAAGTTCTCTCCAATATGGCATCCAATTATGGACTACTGTATGCGCTTCAAACATCCAGGAGCTACAAAGAAGACAGTCTAGGATATTACGACAAATCTTCTGCGCCCCATGGTATAATGACAACGTAATGACAATATCCACAGAGATCTTAACATCCCTAACATTCAGGATGATCTGCTACAGTCAGCGTTAGCGTTGGATATTTTCAAAAAGTACCAAAAAAGGGATATTTAAAAACAAAGTGGCACCAAAAAGGGGATTTAAGAAAAAAGGGGAACTTCTACGAAGAATGGTATACGCATTAAAACAAGTGGCAATTCCAAGTGCACTTGCCTGCAAATATGCACATGTTTACATAATTTATTCGCAATAAATACATAAGCTAACCACGCATTACAAGAAAAAAGGTTTCATATAATCTTGCTTACATAATAAAACTGAAATTAAAAAATTTTTCTCTACATTTAGTAAAAGTATCAAGCTGCAAAAAAGTATCACATTTGGGTGCATTTTGTAAAAGTAGCAAAATAGTATCCAAACAGTCGAAAAAGTGGCAAATTGCTACTTTAGTATCACCAGCGGTAACGCTGGCTACAGTTCGAAGGCCACCAGCGGCTAAAAAGATCTGACACTTTGAGCCTAGCAGGCTTTTTTGAAACTAGAATACAGTACATTAGCGATTAAATTTGTAATAACTAAGAAATTACAATTAGGATAAAGCCTTGAATACATATTGTTAATTTCAACAAAATAGATTCAATATTAAAAAAATCGGTTGAAAAGTTGCCTAGTTATAATCTAAATACTAATAAAATTAGCCTTAAGACATTACAATTTGTATAACAACTTAACTTTTAGGGCTCAAGTATGACCTATGGAGACGTTTGATATATCAAAAGATCGGAAATATTTAGCAGAATATATTTTCGACGGGAAATTTTTTCTTTAAATATATAAAAGATTTGACCAAAGTATATTTTTTTAAATACACATTTTCGGGAAACTCAGATCTTCCTGAGTCCAAGTTTATAACCCATATGGCAAATTTGTTTCTTGACGATCAAGAATAAATTTTAAGATAAGCATGGATATAAGCGAGTTTTTATGGATATTTCTCGTTTAATAGCACGAAAACTTGTGCAAATAATAAAATACAAAAAAGCGATAAATACTCTATAAATATATGTATATATACTGTACTTAGGCAGGCGCGGATTCAGGGGGGGGGGAAATAAGGAAATTTCCCCCCCGTAAATTATAAAAATATGTTTTGTTTATTTCGATAATACAAGAATACCCATTAATATTATTTTTTTTAAGTGTACAAAATTTTTGGAAATCCCAGCAAGGGTTTTTTTTATTGAATCTCTAACCAAATTTTCAATAAGTATCCAAATCTTAATCCTAATAGTTATTTATTAGATATTTTCAATGAAACATCTAGTTTACTGTTTTCAAATACTTATAATTTTACATTCAATCCCAGCAGGTGCCATCTATATCCAAAGACTAAACGTCTGACTTGATAGCCCGCATTATTTGAATTATTAATAATTAAAAAATGAATTATTAATAAGCCTTAGTTTGAATATGCAATATGTGTTGTATATATGTGTTATATGAATCAAAATTCTATTCGATAATTTTTGACGAACGCACGGATTTGTCGCGGAAAAGCCAGATTTCATTATCTTTAAAATATTTCAACATACAACAAAAAGTTGTTAGGGAAGAATTTGTTAGCTTTGTTGTAAACGCGTTTGAAGAGCCTTCACAGGATATTGATAATGACGCTGATGTGTCAATTGATGCAAAGGAACTATCATCAATAGTTCTTAAAACTTTGACAAATTTTGGTCTTGACCTAAAAAATTGTTTAGGAATTGGAACTGATGGGTGTCCTTTGATGTCAGCAGAAAATGGAGCTGTTAAAAAATTCTGGAAACCGCGACAAACGCCTTGCTATTCCCATAAATCAAACAACTCAATTTCTAAAAGCAATAAAGTGCCACTAATACAAAAAGTTATATCATTTGTTAAAGAAACGACAAAATTTTTATATATAATCATCCCAGGCAAAACACAGTTTTAGTAAAGTTGTTGTGGTGAAATATTTTCCTCAAAAATAAAAATCGGAAAAAAGAAAAAATTGGGTTTTAGATATTTCAAAAAATTGTTTATTGTTGTTTTCGTAAGAAACTTACGTTCGGGTTGGGGTTCGTATAAACAATGACAATTTGATCGAAAAAAAGAGCTTCGATATAAACATTAAAAGCATAAGCGCTAGAACATAGAGAGAAGGAAAAGAAAGAAAAGAAATGTCAAATTCATATACGAGTACTAACTGAACACTGAACTGGGGTATTTCATACGTAAACAAAAGTATTTGGGAGCCAAACTTTCTACATTATGCGAGACAAGATGGGTGGATCGTCACGACTCAGCTTTACACTTTGCAACAAGTGTACATCATATAGTGGAAGCTTTGGAAAAAATATCTGAGTGGAAAGGTAGAGATACTTCATCAAAAGCCTTATATTAAGGAACTCATTCAGAACTTTTGAATTTATTTGCGGAATAAACATATTAAGTATGATACTTATTGTAACACAGCCGCTTAGTAAAATTTTACAAAAGCATGATATAGATCTGCAAAAAGGATCAAGCCTTATTAAAACTTTAATCATGTGCCTTGAAGAAAAAAGAAATAGAGCCGAAGAACAATTTAAAGCGATTTTTGAAAAAGTGAAAGTTAATCGAGGTTCCAATCTAAAAGACAAGATTTGAACGAAATAATCACATCCAAAATGTTGAAGATTTCTACCGAGTTGTAGGTTTCATTTCATTTTATTGAATTTATTTTAGATGATCTCAAAACACCTTTCCAATAGATATCTTACAAAACTTTTAAAACCACAACTCGAGATAAACACCTACTAACATCTTAACTTGAGCGTGAACTGTAGCATTGGCAACAAAGATAGAAAATATCTGAAAATCTATCAGATAACGTTGTAGATGCTTTAATAAACTATGTTGAAGATTTCTACCCAAATCTAAGAAAAATATTTCAAATTTTCGTTTCAATGCTCGTCAGTAATGCTACGGGCGAGAGGTCATTTCCTACCCTTCGTCGAATAAAAACATGGCTCAGATCAACAATGACAAACTGAACATAGACTGTACTATCTAAATTTGCCTTACAAAGAAATCATAAATTACTTATTTAAAAAGATTAGTTTATTTTAATTTATATTGAATATTTTATTTAACCTTTTGTTGATATTTTTAAATATAATATACACATACTCCTTTTAATAAACTTTTAAAAACAAATTTTTTTTTGTATCATAAAAAATTTCCCCCCCGTAAGGCTCAAGCTGGATCCGCGCCTGACTTAGGTATATATAAACTTATGTTCTTTTCTAACCGAGTATAGCCCTCTTACTTGTTTTTTTATTATACTAGTTTCGTTGTATAGAGGCATTTGAATGACTACTTAGCTTTATAGTATTTCCTCGTTAAAGCTTAAAGCCATGCATCACTTTTCTAAACAATCGTACGGTTTATTTAGACGAAAATCTGACGTTATTCTATCCGATATAAAAGAAAATGTCTGCCAAATCTATTGTTACAAGAAAATGGAGCTATGAAGAATATTTTTTATGAGCATTTTCATAAACATTTGCAGGTCGGACGGCAATTTGATTTTTTTGACAAATCGTATCACTGAATAGGATTGTGAATCACCGACTTAAAGACTATTTTTGTATTAAAAACTTTGCAATAAAGAGGTTTTTTCAGGGGTCTCAGGAAAAAAATTCCTTATACTGAGTTTTTCGTTATAACGCAGTTCGTTGTAGGTACGTTTTACTGTAGTTAGGTTCTTTATAAGTGCCAATTTACACGTTGCAAGTCTTATTGACTAGCTTGCTACCTTATAGGCGAGAGAGAGTGAGAGAGAAACGTTTATTTTCCTCTCTTCACTCTCGTTATAAAGTAGCAAGCTGATCAATAAGACTTGCAACGTGTGAATTGGGACTAAGCGCAAAAATGTTTTTAAATCATGTGATTTAAAATCAAATAAATATTATAAGCAGAGAAGACGAAAAAAAGCAATATTCAATACTTACTTTTACAGCAAAAAGAAATTGATAAAACAGCAAAAAAAGCACTAAACAACGTTTTATTCTAATTCTTCCACATCATCAAAATTATAACAATATACTCTCATGTGGGCTTTTATGTTTTCAAATTTTAATTTTCTACGTCGATCTGTTAAAAGCAAATTTAAGTTTGAGAATTTCTTCAGAGGACAAACTTTTTACATATTCATCTTTTGGAAATATATTTTATTTAATAATAAATTTCTATTACATTTCTCTTTCGGCATTTTTAAAACTTTTTTATTTATTTCTATTTTTAACAGCCTACTATGATTTCAGATGATTGTTTTTAAAATGAAAACAGAAGGCAAATTATGGCAGTCGTTATCGAATACTTTTTCGATTCGAAAGCAATTTTATTTCAGTCGAAACTGAACGAAGCGTAATTATTTTTTCAGTGTTGTATTTTTTTCAAATAAATACTTCACAACACTAAAAAAATAATTTCGATCCGCTCAGTATGGACAGAAAGAATTAGAAACAAAATTGCTTTCGAATCGAAAAAGTATTCGATCACGACTGCCATAATTTGCCCCCAGAGTTGCAAAAAGGTAGTAACCAAGAGGAATTCGCCTTGGTAGTAACATACGAATCAATACAAAAATGGGAATTTTAAACATAAAAATCCAAAAAAAAAAAAGAAACACCATTGTAAAAGAAGCAAAAACAGCAGGTTTTATAAAAAACAGCTAAAAAAGCAAAAAAAGCATTTTAGTCTTCTCTGATTATAAGATTAAACTAATTAATCGTATTAAGTAAATAAACGTAAGCAAGATTTGAGTTTAGAGCACCTTTGGAATCTTCGTTTTTATGAAGCTGTTTTAAAATATATCCAGCGAAAAAGAATTAAACATTGATATGCTTAAATCTAAAATTGACAAAAATATCTATCCAAAAATTTACAAATTTTTATAAGTGGCAATAAGCCTTCCTATTAGTTCCGCTAGTTTCGAAAGAAGTTTTTCAGCTATGCGTAGCATAAAAACATGGTTACGTAGTGAAATTTGTCAGGAACGATTTTCAAATTTAGCAGTTTCGCTTCTGATTTTTTTTAACGAAGAAAATAGTAACGAACGGTATTAAGGGTTGTGTTTGTCTAGACAAACACTAAAAAAATAGATATCGTTCCTGGGTGTGTGAGCCCAACGCTAAATAATGTTCCGTTTATTTTCGAACACCGGTTTTAAATATTGAAAATGAAATAGTAAAATACAAAATTACTTCAGATAGAAAACTAACGTTAGAGTAACCTTTTGATTTTAATATAATTATTATTGGTGGCTAAATTTTAAGGGCCGCTGTTGATTTTGAATAAAACACAAATTATTAAGGACATTATTGCCATTTCTTCTTATTATGATAATGTATGGAACAAAATATCGACCTCGGCGGCACACCTCCATCCGATGGTCCAAATTTTCGATGACGCTGAGGCATAATTGAGGTTCTATGCCGTTAATGTGCCGAATTATCTCATCCTTCAGCTCTTGAATTGTTGCTGGCTTATCGACGTACACCTTTTCTTTCAAATAACCCTAAAGAAAGAAGTCCAACGAAGTCAAATCACATGATCTTGGAGGCCAATTGACATCGCCATTGAATTTGTTGCGCAAAAGAGCCATTGTTTCGTTAGCTGTGTGGGAAGTGGCACCGTCCTGTTGAAACCAAATATCGTCCACATCCATATCTTAAAATTCGGGCCATAAAAAGTTCGTTATCATCTAACGATAGCGATCACCATTTACATTAACTGCCTGACCGGCCTCATTTTGGAAAAAATACGGCGCATAAGCCGCACCAAAAATCCACTGTTTGTGTGGGCTTTGGTTTTTCGACAGTCACTCTTGGATTATCATTCGCCCAAATGTGGAAATTCGGCTTATTGACGAATCCACTGAAGTGAAAATGTGTTCTTCGAGAATTGATCACCCACTGTTGCCATTTCTTGCCACCATTCTGACCATTGACGACGTTTGGAATGGTCAAGAGGCTTTAGTTCTTGAGTTAATTGCACCTTATAAGCGCGTAAAAGCAAGTTTTTATGCATAATCTTCTTCAACGACAAGCGTGAGAGGTGCAATTGTTGGGCACGGCGACGAGTTGAGGTGGACGACTCTTTAGCCACACTATCGCGAACAGCAGCAATATTTTCTGCAGTACGAGCATGCACTGGTGTTTTCACATCTCCTACAGACCCGGTTTGCCAAAATTTTTGCACGATTTTTCCGATTGTACGCACATTTAGACGATTAAATTCCCGAAAAAATCACGAAGTGAATGATATGCATTTTGATTTGAACGCCCATTTTCATAATAAACCTGAATAACTTTATCGCGTTGCACGATTGTGTATTCTTCCATGGTTCAAATTGAGTTAGTCTAAAATTGAGAAATGTTAAATGAAAAGCAGAAAAAAACTTGACGTTTAGGTGTGGTTCACATTCAACATGTAAATGTAATTTTAAACTCGGAACACTAGTTACCTTTAATTTCTTAATATAGGTACTTTGTTTTTTGTTACCTTCATTGCAGACTGAATTTTTGTGATATATTTTTATACCCACACCACAATAGTGGAGAGGGTATTATGCATTTGTCCATAATACCGATCGACTCAGAATAACTTTCTAAGTCGAACTAAGGATGTCCTTCCGGCTGGCTGGCTGTCCATGTAACCTTGTGCGCAAAGTACAGGTCCCAATTTTGGAGATAATTTGATAAAATTTGGGACATAGGACAAGGACCAAGCCTTTTGAAAATAGGCCAAATCGTAGGACCACGAGGAAAGATATGGGGAAATTTCTTCCTTTCAGAAACTATCAAACCGATTTTAATGAAATTTAAAACATAGATAGAACCCTATCTATATGGACACAAAAGGTATGCGTTTTTAAAAAAATAGGACCACGAGGGGAGATAGGGTCAATTTCTGCCTCTTAAACCGATTTTAATGAAATTGAAACCATAGATAGATCCATGGTATACCAAACAGTATTTTAATAAATTGTATGGAAGGACGTGTCAACAACCAACATACTGACGTTATTTATACAGACTTCAGTAAGGCATTTGATAAGGTAAATCACAACCATCTTCTGAAAAAAATTTATATTATGGGTTTCGACAAAATTTATGTAAGCTGGCTAAAATCATATCTACTCGGCAGAATACAATGCGTAAAATTTCTAAGCCTATATTGGTAAAATCCGGTGTTCCGCAAGGTAGTCACCTAGGCCCTCTTTTGTTTCTGCTCTTTATCAACGACATGCCTGAAATTATTAAACATTCACATATACTAATGTTCGCAGACGATGTAAAAATATTCTGAAACTTCACGAACTCTTTAGACCACATTTATCTTCAGGAAGACTTAGATACCTTATATAATTGGTGTAAACATAACCTAATGGAATTAAACCTAATGAAATGTAAACACATGCTCTTTTCTAGAAAACGTTGTATTATAAATAGCTATAAACTCGTTGACTATAAAATCGAGAAATATGACACAATTGTGCATCTTGGCATTTTACTGGATGTAAAATTGAATTTTATTCAACACATAACAATGACTGTCAACAGGGCTCATTGTACTCTGGCTTTTATTAAACGTTGGGCGAAAGAATTCAATCATCCTTTCGTCACTAAACAACTTTACACATCTCTCGTTAGACCAATCATGGAATACGGTTCGATTATATGGGATCCACATTATATGGTTCATAATGATCATATTGAATCCATTCAAAAACAATTCTTACTTTTTTGCCTGAGAGATAGATACCGAGGATATGATAATCTCCCCTCATATCCTACAAGATTATCCTTAATACGTTTGCCAACACTGAAACGTCGCAGAGTTATGCTAAATGTCTCATTTGTAATTAACTTAATAAATGGAAAAGTATGCTCCAATTTTTTATTAAGCAGATTATCATTTAACATTGCACGACGTACGGTACGGTACTATAATCCCTTATTTATAAAAACTTTCCGAACTAATTATGCTATGGCAGTCCCATTTAGAAAACTGTGTTGTTGCTTTAATGAAATGTTTGAATTTGTTTGATCTAGAGCAAGATGTAAATATTGTGAAACGTTATATTATAATTAATGGTGTTTTCTTTTCTGCAAAAAAATGTTACACTTTATTTAAAAAAATGCAATTTGGTGTCTGTTTCTTAAAAATTTTGCTCCCGAAAAGGGTTAGTTCTTTAGAATAAAACAAGCCACCCTTTTCGGGAGGAAAACTTTTAAGAAACAGAACCAAATTCATTTCCTTTAAAATAAAATGTCACATTTTTTTGTAGAAAAGAAAACACCATAAGTTAAATACTCATGTGTATTAGGCTGTAAGGATTTATCCATAGACCTAATTATATTAAATAAATAAATATCTATATGGATACATTAGCTATACAGTTTTTCGAAAATATGACCACAAGGGAAGGTAGGGGCAATTTCTTCCTCTCACAAACTTTAAAATCAATTTTACCAAAAATAATTATCCTTATAAGGTTATTAATCGTATAATTAACTCTGTTCGACGACAAAAACGCATAAGTAATAATAGCAATTTGAATGCAACAGAAATTAGTTACGCATATCTATCCATCAATGAGGATAATGTACAAACCAATAATGAAACATCATCATCGCCAGATAATTTTGCATCATTAACTTATGTTCCGGTTTTAACAAGAGTGATAAAAAAGATTATATTAATTCATATTGTAATTTAATAACTCTTTTAAAAAAGTAAATAGTATATATGTTTCAACGTAGGTTTATTTGATTTAAATGTAATTTTGAAAAATTCATAAATTTTATTTCAATGTAATTTCGAATAATCATTTCTCAATTATATATAAATAAGGTAAATTTTCAAATTGTTATAAATTTCTTATAATACTTATGTATATTAATTAATAAGACTTATTATTATAATTGGTATAGATCCTGAAGATGAACGTTTAGTTCGAAATATATAGATCAAGAAAATATAATAACGTCTTTTTATTTAAAAGGATTAAGGAGAGGCATGAAATAACTCCCCACGAAATAACTCCCCAAAAATAAAATGAAATAAGTCCCCAATTCAGAAATGAAATAAGTCCCCAAATCAAAATGAAATAAATTCCCAAAAATTGGGGAGTTATTTCATTGGAAATAAGTCCCCATTTCCTGAAATGAAATAAATCCCCAAAAAGTATTCAAAACATCCAATCAATTCAAAATAGGGGGGGGGGGGGTGCTTTTTTACCATGGGAGGTAAGGCCATGATGGCTTTATTTGCTCAATTTTGCGAAGTGAGAGATATAGCCATATTTTTTTTCCCAAATGAGAGGCAAAGCCATATTTTTCCAGAATATGGTTACGCATGGGTGGGGTGCTTTAAAACCATGGGAGATAAGGCCATGATGGCTTTATCTCTCATTCAAAAGGGAGATAAAGTCTTTTATTTTTTTTGTTCATTTGAATGGGAGATAAAGCCATCATGGCCTTAGCTCGCATTAGCTATATTAGAAAATGGCTTTATCTCTCATTTCAGTTTTGAAGAACTTTTGCATTTTACATTGATTAATAGTTTTCACTTCCGGAAACACTAAAGTCAAGTATTGAAATCTGGCTTCGCATACTAAAGTTTTTCTGCGTGGCGGCCTGCGGCCGCGCTTAGGGTTTTTTTTCCTCCAGTAGGACACGGCAGGTGGCTTCGCTGAATAAAGTTTTTCTGCGTGCGTCACAAGAATAAAAAAATGTTTTTCAATGATAACTAAGGATTTTCCCTTTTACAGAATGTTTACACCATGCATAACAATATTCTGAAAATGTATGGCTTTATCTCTCATTTGCGAAAATATGGCTATATCTCTCATTTCGCAAAATTTTAAATATGACATTATAGCATTAACGCCATCACGGCCTTATCTCCCATGGTAAAAAAGCACCCCCCCCCCCTATTTTGAATTGATTGGATGTTTTGAATACTTTTTGGGGATTTATTTCATTTCCGGACGTATTTTAATTTTTTACAAGTTTTAACTAATTTTGAAAATGAAATAAGTCCCCAAAAATTTTTGAGGACTTATTTCATTTTAAATTTTTGGGGAGTTATTTCATATGAAATAACTCCCTAAAATAAATAATGAAATAAGTCCCTAAAAAAATGAAATAAGTCCCCAAAAAACGTTGTTGTTGTTTCCTGTATATTTTTTTGGGGAGTAATTTCATTTTTTTTGGGGAGTTATTTCGTGGGGAGTTATTTCATGCCGCCCTTGTTTAATTTTGTTTTAATAAAAAATTTGTTTGTTTCAATAAAAAAAATATTTATTTTTGAGAAGGGGGGTGCACTTGCCCACCCCAGAATAACAGTCTAGCTACGTTTATGTGTACAGATCAACTTTGTACGTTTGGCTGGCTAGTATTCCACAATATTCTTTATTTCTAGATTGCAGTCGATTGGGTCGACCGCTGGTCAAACCAGTAGACTTAAATACGTCTAAAATCGTAACGAATTATAATACTGTGAGTCCTGTAACAATGTTTTGTAACTTTGGTAAGAACTTCTCGCATCGAAAATATATGAAACAAAATATTGCATCGTTTCTCGAAAAGAGAGAGAAAAAAAGTGTATCTATAACTCATGTCGAAAACTATTCAAAAAGATTACGTCGTTACGTTATAAATGTCACTATATTCCACTCGAATCCGATGTTAAATTTTAGACGTTGAGAGCGCCAGTTTCACATATCGTTGAAGGCAACCAAAATTTACTAAAATTGAAATAGTTTTAACGACGGCGGCGAAAATACTACCGAAGGCTACACCAAATAAAATTAAAGTGCGACTTAAATGTTTGTTGTTGACAAAATGGTCTTAAAAACATTCGTAGATTTTGTCAGAAATGTTAAAAGCAAAATAATTTAACAATGAAAAAATCTGCCAAGAACAAAATACTAAGATAGTACCTCTTCCGTGTTATTATTCATTGCAATTTTAATTTATTTTTTAGCGTTTAAAATTTTTCACACCCCGTTTTTATTCGTAAGTTTATTTGACAGTTCAAAGCTGGAAATTTCTCACAAATATTTAAAAGACACACTTTAACTGTAAATTGGCGAGTAATTTCCTTACGTGACAGCTAATACTCGCAAAAAATGTTACAGGCGCAGTTAAGTGAGAAAAACAGTTGTTTGTTTCAATTGTTGGCATTTTTGTTTAATTTCTCACATATCAGTCGAAAAGGCACTGGTTTTATAAATATTGCTTCATGAAGATATTCCATATAGTAAAACCCACTCCTAAAATATTCTTACTCTCGGTGTAGGGTATAAAAAATTCGGTACAGCCGAGTATAGCGTTTTTTATACAACCTATGTATAGTTCCTTCGCATTTAGTGAAATTGGCAGTTAATCTCTTTGTTATCGTTTATAATCAAAGTTATAATACGATTTTTTTTTAAATGTAAAAATGTGCTGGGTTTTTAACCGGAAATTTAAAAAATAAAAAGTTAGGATGGTTTTGTTGTTGTTAATTAGATTCCTTATTGCTTTGCAGATTTGAAGCAACTGATTCAACGGGCGGTACATGTGACGATGGTGAAATTTGTATTGGTGGTTATGCTCGTACTGTTTATACAGTCAAACGTTTACTGGAAGAACACAAAGATACGAATCCGCTCTATTTAAATGCTGGTGATAGTTTCCAAGGTACCTTGTGGTATAATATTGGACGCTGGAATGTGACAAGTCAATTTTTAAATATGTTGCCAGCTGATGCGATGGTAAGATTTATTTAAACTTATACCCCCTTATTTATAAAAAATAAAACAAATTTATAAAGTATTGTAGTTATTAATAATTAGTATTGTGGTTATTTTGTTGAACTATTTATGGTTTTTAAATTTATAAAAGTTTAAATTAACAAGTAAGAGTGGATATATTCGGCTATCCCGAATCTTATAAACCCTTCACTATGCACAGTATGAAAAAGAGCGACAAAAATAGTTAGATAAAGATATCATCTTGAAATTTACACAGTATATTTCTGAAAATATAAAAACGATATGGGTCATTCTACGATAAGAGGTTACCTGATATTATGAATGGCGGCGTAATAAAAATATTTAAAATTATGATTTTTTTTCAATATAATCGTAATTAATCAGGAAGTTTGAATGCATGTTTAATAATGGCCAGTCAAGTTATCTACTTTTTCCGGTATTTCAAATAACCAGGGGAGATACTCTACACAGGGTAAAGACATGACGACCAGGATAAGATACCTTACTTTAAGCGGAAGGATAAATTGAAAACAAACCTTATTTTCGTAAGAATCAACTTTAATTATTCAATATTTGATGATAGTTTAAAACAAAAAAAATTTTGGATAACTCCATAGAGTATTTTTTTATGTTACTTAAAAACAAAAATTCTTAACATCTGCTTACATAAACGTAGTCGAAAAAAAGCTAATTATTTCATTTCCTTCGTTTACAAGCTGGCATGCCTTCTCTTTAACTGCTTGAGAACAATACTGAGAAGATACTTTATTAGTGGTTCGTCTTAAGATTCTCTTTCAGGCCCATATACATAATCAACATTAAGGCGCGGTTTGGTTTTCATGAAAGCAAAATCCAAGGTGCAGACCACAAAATGATTGTATACTTCAAGATCACAGAAACAGCTTAAGCTCTTCATTGTCAATTTATTGGGGCATCCAGTAATTTGTTGGACCTTCATAGTGGCTGAGAAGCTTTTAGAACTTTTTTTATTAAGTCCCTCTTCTTTCTTTAAAATGTCTTCGTCATCAATTACATTTGGACAGCGATGAATTGTCATTCCCAGCTCCAACAAGTCTATCAGTAGTCCTTTTGCACGTCGCACCTACTCCATCAGGCGCGCCCTTGCCGTGACCGGCTTCGTGGTAATTCCACGTGAATTTTACTTTATTTAGGTAAAGTTCTTGCAATTTGGTTGCCAGTGCATAAAACATAAAAAACGAATATTGGATTTAATTAAAAAGTTGGTTAGCACGATTTTGTATAAATCTTGAATGTCAGAACGTTAATATGGCAACTAAAGAAAGAACTTGACTACCTTCTATTATTGTATAATGCAACATATGTATGTTAGTAGTATAAAACTAACTTAAACCAAAATTCACATTAAATAAGGCATACATACATTTTTGAAGCGTTAAAAAAAACTAAGAATTAATTTCTCAATTCCTTATCTACCCTGGACGCAAAATCTTTACCCTGGCATCTGATGAAGCAGGGGAAATACGGCAGGGGAGAGATGTTTTCCTTAAAAGACTAGCATAATCGGAAAAATATGTATTGTAACGAAAAATCAAACTAACACAGTAAATTATACTGAAATTAAAATAAATCAATATTATAAACAAACTTTAACCACAAATAACAAGTGAATAAAACTCTCCAGTGGAGATACATTAATCACTGACACGTGCGAGTAACCCGAGTGTTTTGGTCGAATGATTGGCCCAATAGGAACACGCTAGTGGCTCGCGCGACTTTTATTGTTAAATTCACTTCAAAACAAATATTCTGCTATTTAAATTTGCAGCGTCAACGCATTTTAGCGGCATTTTTAAACGATCGAAAAATGTGTAGGGGAAGAGACTTAAAATACGAGGGACAAAAAATATGTAATTTTTTTCAATAAAATTTGAAAGTATTTTGAAAGTTTTTTTAAATGATAACCATTGTTATTTAAACTACTTTATGTAATAACTAACGATTAAATATTTTATGAATTAGTAATGTGGTAAATTTCAAATATTTTGTTACAGAATACTAAAGGGACAGGCCAGGGTAGATACTTTTTTCTTAGTTAACCTGAAGTTATGACTAAACTAAGGTAATTTAGGTATTGCAATTTATTGGTAAAAAAGTATACTGTATTTATTATTAAACGCGTTTGATATTTCCGCAAATTTAAAAATTATATATGATTTTTTAATGCAGCCGTCGATAGTACGTACCTATTAACGTAGAATCACCCATATACTGATAAAATGGCCGCGGCCTAGGGGCGAATTTGTCGATTACAGAAGCGATGATGTGATAGACACGAGTAAGATAGTAATGCACACCATCTGAACTACAACCTAGTGCACTTTTTCGAATGCATTGCCGCATTTTTGGAGTGAACGCCTACCACTTGAACACAAAGTAAGCGGGATAGTGAAGTGTTCATTCAAGTCTATACACAATCTCGCTTACTTCGTGGGCAAGTGGAAGGCGTCTTGCACACAACTTCGCACACATTGTAAGCAGGCAGTAAGTAGACAGACCAGACTTTCGTTATGAATGGAAAAAATATATGTTTTACTCGCGATAAATTTTTAGATTGTTCCTTATTAAAAATAAACTACTTAACAAAGTAGCAAATGAAAAATAACGGGACCCATACAGAATTTATCAGAACACTTCCGTCACACACTTTGTAAGCTAGAATTCATTGAACACGAAGTGATACACACTTCATTGAAGAGATGTGATGTGGTATGCAAAGTTCGCCGCTGGGACCTTTACCCATTGGTTCTAAGTTATGTACTATTTGTAACCAGTGTTGCCAACTTTTTGAGAGGAAAAAGCACTTTAAAATTAACAAAAAGCACTAAAAAGCACTATTTCGAGCAAAAAAAAGCGTAAAAAAGCACTAAGCCATTTTTACAATTTAATTGAACACAAAACAAGTTGCATTCGGCTGTGCCGAATATAATATACCTCCAAAATTTAAAAAAAGGCGGCGACGTTGATGGTGACTATTTTCATTTAAGATTTAATAATCACCCCTATCGTGAATAAAAATTCCTTGGGAGTTTTTTCACTTTTTCCATTTTGCCTATGTTAATTTAATTGTAAAAACGGGAAAAGGGAAAAAACTATGTTCAATAAAAATAATATCTTCCAAATCATTTGGAGTTTAAATTGGTCATAAAACAGTTTTAAAGTAATACAGTGCGAGCTCGATTTTTGTAACTCAAAAAAATCTGGCCTGTTACAATTACCAAAAATTTGCAATGACCGGCCATTGTTTATAAAACTTAAGGACAGCATATATTTCAATAAACATACTTATATCTTATCGTTTAAATAAATCTAAGTTAAAATCGTGCAAAGTTTAAAAAAACAACTTTTAACATATGTAAGCTTCTGAATAAAGAACACACATAAGGTGTAAAATAGAAAAACATGTATGTTTGCATTCTGATACTTAGTCAAACCTTTTTTCAATAGCACTAGAGGTAGAAGTGCCTAACACATGGAAAACTAAAGCGCATGAAAAATGGCAGGTTACACAACGCTCGTTAAAAAAGTTTTTTCTGTCAGCTGCTTTAATTTATTTAACACTTTGTATATACCAAGCTACGGCTCTTTTTTTGTTTTTAAAAGTCTTTGCGTTTTTTTTTTTTTTTTTTTTTTTACGGTTTCCGACTGCATGTTTTTAGCAATTGTTAATATTTTCCAAGCCATATTCTATTTTTGAAACAGTGTCTACATGTGTCTACAAAATGTTTACCGAAATTCATCATTTTTGAGAACGATTACTTAACATGTTGTCAACCCTAAAAAGTGCAACGTTTCGTAAAATTTCCAAATTACTAGGAAGCTTAGCTCTAACCTCATAAATAAAGTTTTTGGTGAAACGAATGTAACTTTCTTTTATCACTTTTTTTATCATTTAAAATCTTAAAATCTTTATAAGCATTCTCAAAATTATACCCCAAATTGCAAAGTTCAACTAAGAGCGGGTTTTTTACTTAGAGTTTAAGCCAGGATCAATAGTAAGATTTGTTAATCTTATAATAAAATTGATCTAGCCTTAATCCTCTGTGGCGTTTTTGAGTGAAAGATTAAAGCTTTTAGCATTGCCATATGAATTGACAAAACTTTTATGTATAAGTATGGCAGTTTAAAACAAATACCAAAAATTGTCATCAAATTACTGTTCTTAACGTACAAAAGAAGAAGAAAAGGCGAGAATTTTGTATTGTGTTATAAATATTATATATTTATAAATAGATATTTATTCTTATTTGACCTTTATTTTATAATAACTTTTAATTACACAGGCCAACACTCAATTTGCTTCTTTGAATTTATCAACTGATTCTAGTTAATTTTGGTGCGCTGAATTCAAATCTGTAATCAGTTTGTCTCTATCAGCTCTAGTTTTCATGATATAGCTTATTTGTGTTTTTAAAAAAGATGATGTGACTGAAATGCGAATATCTTCAAAAATTGTAATCAGATTATGCATTTCTTTCTTTTTAGTAAAAGGTTATAAAATTTCTAAAATAACCATGGATTGCTTGTGAAGATTGGTTAAGAAATGACAGAATTACAATGGACAAAAGTTCAAGCTTCATTGAAAATTTTATGATTTTGTTCAATTTTGTTCAATTTTGTTCTTTTCAATTTATTTTTTTTTAACCAATGATTTAAAAATCCTAATGTTTTATCGCATACGACATTAGATTATTTTAATATGAACATTTTGAGCTCAACAAGACATAGATTGGTACAAAAATGACAAAGCTACAGAAGATTTAGTAAGTTAACCCACAGAGAAATTCAATAATTTCAAGCAATTTTTAATATTTATTGTTACTAAAAATTTAGCTTTGTATATTTATTTGTTGAGGGTTAATTCAATTAATCTTCTGTAGCTTTGTCATTTTTGCACAGAAATTAGTCTCGTTGGGCGCAAAATGTTCGTAGCAAAATAAACTAATGTCCCATGTAATAAAACAATAAACTTTTCAGTTGTTTTATTTTAAAAAAATAACTTCAAAAGAACAAAATTGCAAAAAATCATAAAATTTTTCATACATTTTCAGATTTTGTCCACTGTAACTCTGTCATTTCTTGACCAATGTTTACAAGCGACCCATGGTTATCTTAAAAATTTTATAACCTTTCACTAGAAAAAAAGAATTACATAATCCCTTTAAAATTCTTGAAGATATTTGCATTTCAGTCACATCATCTTTTTTAAAAACACAAATAAGCTATATCATGAAAACTAGAGCTGATAGAGACAAACTGATTACAGATTTGAATTCAGCGCACCAAAATTAACTAGAATCAGTTGATAAATTCAAATTTTGTCGGGCTGTGTTATTTAAGCTTGAGGGTGGAATATTTAATAAAACTTTAAATAAAAAATAAATAATAAAAAATATTTCCTTTTATAAGCTGTTCGTACTTTTGAAAGTTCTGTCGCAAGTTTAAAGCGCCAACTTTGGGCGTTTAAACTTGGAAGCAAAATGAAATAGTCGACTACCCAAAAACGAATTTCAAAGATTAGTTCTAATTTAATCGCTGATCTTTATGTCAAAAACTGGCTCTATATCATCCTCTATATAATCGTAGTTTTAAAAAATTGTAGAAAAAAAGTAAAAGTTGTAAAAAGCACTAAAGGCACTAACGAAAAATTGAAAAAGCACCAAGTTAGTGCTTTTTTTTAGTTTGGCACTATGGATACAATTTTGTCGTTTTGAGGCATCAAAAAGCACCATAAATAGTGCCAAAAGCACTAAGTTGGCATCACTGTTTGTAACGTCAGTTTGTTCTCTTTTGTTTTTCTAACGACACATTGTCTTTTGTTTTTGTAACCAGCTATGCCAACTTAGTGCTTTTGGCACTATTTATGGCGCTTTTTGATGCCTCAAAACGCCAAAATTTTATCTTTAGTGCCAAACTAAGAAAAAGCACTAACTTGGTGCGTTTTCAATTTTTTGTTAGTGCCTTTAGTGCTTTTTACAATTTTTATTGTTTTTCTACAATTTTTTACAATTACTTATATAGAGGATGATTTAGATGAGCTTTGCTATTTGGGGTACAATTTTGAGAAGGCCTGTAAAGATTATAAGATTTCAAATGATAAAAAAGTGATAAATGTAAGTTGTATTCGTTTTACCAATAATTTTATTTACGAAGTTAGAGCTAGGAAATTTTACAAAACGTTGCACTATTAAGAGTTGACAACATATTAAGTAATCGTAGTAAAAACGATGTATTTGTTTTAGGTAAACTTTTTTTTTTAAGATTTTGACACCGTTTAAAAAATAGAAAATGGCTTGGAAAATATTAGGAATTGTGAATGGAAAAATAAACAACGAACATATCTTTTTTGGATAGAAGTCAACCAACCATTTTAATTGTCCAATTTTGTATTAAGAATTTCAAGTTTTCAATACTCTAACGCGGGTGTTGAAAGAAAATTTAGTTCGATGAACTACAGTAAATCCAAAATCGGAAACCGATTATCCTTAAACTCTGTTAATTCAATTCTTCACGTTATATGTGGACTTCGTCGACATAATTCATGCTGTTATGATTACACTCAACCATATAATGTCTGTAGAGATCTTTCTTCCAATGAACCATAGAAAAATTCAAAATAAATATTACTATAAAACTGTTTTATGGCTTAATTCAAACTCAGCCGATGATGATCCAAATGATTTGGATGATATTATTTTTTTGAAGATAATAATATATAATTAAAAGTATATTCAATGTATACATTAAACAATGTTTATATACAAATTATAAAATATTTTTTAATTAATTTTAAATGAAAATGGTCCCACATCAACGCCGCACACTGGGGATTTTTGTATGGAGGTGAGGAAAAAAGTATATTTTTCAAAAAATATAATGATTTCATTACAAATTTAGTTTTATTTATCTATATATATAAAAATGAAAAATGTTTGTATGTTTGTGTGTTTGTTTGTTTGTTGGCTTATAGACTCCGAAACTACTGAACCGATTTTCCTGAAATTTTTACAGTAACATCACGTGAGCCCTAAAAATAAAATAGGCTACTTATTTTTTCGATAGGGGCAGGGGAATTGGTACCCCCCATAGGATGCCAATATTTATTATCGCATATCTTAAGAGCCGCTGGACGCATTTTGCTGTACTTTTTGTAGTAGGATCTTCTGAGCCTCGAAATTGAAATAAAATAGCAGCGGGGGTATTTGAATCCCCCATAGGACGCCAATGTTTAACATCGCATATCTTAAGAGCTGTTATAGTGAGAATGTTCAAACTTTCTAGAAGTCACTCTTATGGTATACTACACTTTTGAAAATAAAAATAAAGCGGGTAGGCGCAGGGGGGGAAATACCTCCCATAGGATGCATACATTAAATATCGCTCAACTGAAGAACTATTAAAGGGAGAGTCTTCAAACGTGGTTTAAGCTACTATTATAGTAAACTATAAATTTTCAATATAAAAATGGGCGGGAGAGACAGGGGAGGAGCAGTACCCCTCATAGATAGAAATATTAACAAGAGCCACTGCACGCATTTTGTTGAAATATTGGTAGTAGGATCTTCTAAGTCCCAAAATTGAAATAAAGTAGCAGCGGGGGAAGTGGTTTTCCCCATAGGACGCCAATGTTTAATATCGCATATCTTAAGAACTGTTATAGTGAGAATGTTCAAACTTTGTAGAAGTCACTCATATGGTATACTACACTATTGAAAATAAAAATAAAGCGGATAGGCGCAGGGGGGGAAATACCTCCCATAGGATCCATACATTAAATATCGCTCAACTGAAGAACCATTAAAGGGAGGGTCTTCAAACGTAGTTAAAACTACTATTATGGCAAACTTTAAATTTCAATATAGTAATGGGCGGGGTAGACAGAGGAGGAGCAGTTTCCCTCATAGATAGAAATGTAATGAAGAGCCGCTGCAAGCAATTTGTTGAACTTTTGGTAGTAGGATCTTCTGAGCCCCAAAATTGAAGCAAAATAGCAGCGGGGGAAGTGTTAACCCCCATAGGACGCCAATGTTTAATATCGGATATCTTAAAAACTGTTATAGTGAGAATGTTCAAACTTTGTAGAAGTCACAGTTATGGTATACTACACTTTTGAAAACAGAAATAAAGCGGGTATGCGCAGGGGGAAATATCTTCCATAGGATGCATATATTCAATATCGCTCAACTTAAGAACTATTGAAGGCAGAGTCTTCAAACGTGGTTAAAGCTTCTATTATGGTAAACTATAAATGTCAATATAGAAATGGGCGGGGTAGCCAGAGGAGGAGCAGTACCACTCATAGATAGCATTATTAATAAGAGCCGCTGCAAGCATTTTGTTGAACTTTTGGTAGTAGGATCATCTGAGCCCCAAAATTGAAACCCCCATAGGACGCCAATGTTAAATATCGCATATCTTAAGAACTGTTAAAGTAAGAATGTTCAAACTTAGTAGAAGTCACTCCTATGGTATACTACACTTTTGAAAATAAAAATAAAGCGGGAATGCGCAGGGGAAAAAACATTCCATAGGATGCATATATTAAATATCTCTCAACTGAAGAAGTGGTTAAAGCAGTGTAGCGAAGCGCACCGGGTTAAGCTAGTATAGTAATACACAAAAGTAATCAAAATAAAGAAAGTTAGAGAAATATATATCGTTACCTACAATGTAAAAAGCCCTAACTAACAAAAAAAAAATGTAAATGATTTTTTTAATTCATTATTTATTTTAAATCTATTTTTAATTTCATCACAAACTTAGTTTTATTTATATAGTTATATACAAAAGTAATCAAAATAAAGAAAGCTAGACAAATGTATATCGTTACCTACAATGTAAAAAGCCCTAACTAACAAAAAATTTAAATGATTTTTTTAATTTTTAATTTATTATTTATTTTAAATCTACTTTTTAATTTATTATTCTAAAAGAGCCTTAACTTCGTCGCTTATATCACTATGCTTTTTCTGGCTAAATGAAGGAGTCAAGTGTGAGATCATGGGATCTGATGTTACCATCATTCGGTGCATAATATCTTCGTTCGTGGCAATTCGACTGCATTTTCTGGAGTGTCTAAGGCGATATTTTTTATAGTCTTTGTTACGACTTTCCTGAGCCTCTTCGGATAATAAGCCTACAGGAAAAATATACACTTTTCAATTATATATTTTCCATGAATCAGAATTTTGTGGAGTGTTGGTGGCATATTGTACCACTCGTACAGTGCAACAAACTTTTTTGCCGTCTCCAGACAAAAATCACCAAATTTTTTCGGATCTAGTGCCTCGGTAATGGTTATAGCTTCGAGAATTGTTGAAAACCTCTTGATTATGTCTTCATCTAGACCCGTGATTTCGGAAATTAAAGCAGGATTAGCAAAGAACCTTCGTGACGTATTTCCTGAATTTGTCGTACCAGAGCCTTGTTTAACAGTATCAACCTGTATTCCAATTTTCTCTTTAATTTCACGCTTTATCAAACATTTTCGGGCTTCTCTTATCGGGCTTATTTGAGTCGACTCTTCCACGTTTAAATTCAAGATTGTAAGCTACATGCAAAAGACACTCCATCAGCTTAATACGCGCATGAAGTGGTGACATACCAAATTGCAGTGCTTGTTCATTTACGGGCATAGCTTGAACTTCTTCGATTTTATTCATCTTGGATGTTGTTGCTCCACAAATAAAACAAGAAGATGCTGCTGGTGTCTCTGTTACTGATTGTGCTGTCTTGCCGTCAATCATTGTAAAATATAATTCATGTTTAACTTTAAAGTTACGATTATTTACTGTTAACTCAAATTCTTTTAGTTGAGATATCTCCTCATCGACTCTTCTCTTTTCTTCTCGTATAACTTGAGGTGTCTCTTTAACGTACGCAAACTGTAGTGTTCTACAATATTGTGTGGAAGAAGGTTTATTGTTGTTCCATACTAATTTATTTATGTCATCACTCAATGATAATTTTAGTGGTACAACTGATGTCATATATAAATGAGAGTCAGAAATTTGATCATCTGAAAACCTCTGTTGGTATTCGCTTTGACCAGATGCCCCATCACATCCCCATTTATAGTACATTGTTAGATTTCCGCTTTCAATATTATTTATTTCCTTTACTGATTTGGTCTCTAGGACTCTTTTAGCAGTATGATCCAACAGATTTTGCAGAGGTACACTGCCTGAACTTTCAGTGATAGAAATTTCTAGAGGATAACTGTTAGTTTTTTCTTTCGTGAGTTGTTTGTATGGTACGAGTATGTTATATCCTTCATTTTGTAACCAATGCATTAGATACTCGTATTTTTCTTTTGTAAGTTCAAGCTTTGTAAACATCCCCAAAGTTTTTAATGTACAAATTTTGTGGTTGGTTTTTGAAATATTAGAAGAAAAATCAATTACTTCTTGAGGAAACATAGAACGTTCTTCATCCCTTTTGTATCGTTTGGCGCGATCACAGCACTCCTCAAACGATTTGCGGGGCCGACCAAGTGCAGAACTGGTAGAACATTCAGCCTCAGTAAACTTAATTGTAAATGTGCCTTCAAGCCAATTTACATTCTTTTTTTCAAATCGCGACTTCGTACGGTTAGAATCCTGCCATCTTTGTTTGAAGTTATAGTAAAAGTGTTTATATATTGTATCCAAAATTTCACATGCTCTAGTATCGTTTAAGCCAACGTGCAATTGTTGCAAAAACTGTTTTAATTTTGTTCTGTCTTTGTCAAATTCCAGAAGCTTCGAGCATAAAACCCCATGAGAAATAGAAAAACTTTCCATTGCCGTAAAACTCTTGGTCCTTAGTTTCAGTTATAATTAAATAATTTCGCGTTCGCCAGCACTTGTTGAATGACAAAAATCGATCAGTGAACACCTATAAATACTACGTAAGTTTCAACATTTTACTGAAAGGTACTTATAAATTCGCGCATCTTTTAAGGGAGTCTATATACCTGTTTCGTGTGCGTTTAAAATTTTTCGAAACGTTCTAAAACATGACCACTCATAAATGTGGGTGCAATTTGTGTAAAAAAATCATGCAGGTAGCCAACGAAAAAAACCCAAATAATTAAAAAAGTGCACTTACCTTTTTTCCTTTCAATTTTCCACGCACATTTATTACCGCTTATTACTTTGCTACCGCAATCATAAAAATCAAATAACCTTTTGTTTATTGCTTTTTTTTTTTTTAATTCTGAGAATCATAAAAAAAGTCATAAATGTTTTTGCAAAGAATTTTGTGCATATCTCGAGCAAATTTTTGAAATGCATACCTTCACTTAATTGTGAATAAAAGCGAAACGCGTTCATCGATTTTCATGATTTATGTCTCATTTTTTTCATAGGTTATGCGACTTTACGTGAAAGTAATAAAACTTGAAACTTTTTTTTACTGTTTTGGATTTTTTATAAATTAAAAATAAAAAATTTAAATTTTTTGGGCAAAAAATATTTTTTTTCTTCATACATTTATTTATAACTGCGAAACTGTTGCTTATGTAGCAAAATGTTATATAAACAGATGAAAGTAATTGTAATTCTTGATTTTTCAAAATTTTTTTCAGCAAAATCCGACTAGTGGTTCTCGAGTTATGTTAAACAAAAGAGCCTTATCAGAATTGAGCAGAGTACCGAAACGCTCGCTCATTTTTCAGTCATGAGTGAGCGTGAAAAATTTTAAATTGAACTGCTTCTTCACATTCATGAGCGTGAGGAAAAAAAATATTTTTAATTTCCTCATTCATGAAAAATGAGCAAACAAAAAAATTCATATATGAATTTGTCAGATATGAAAAATTTAAAAAAATTCACAGTCAAATTCCTCATAATGAAAAAAACGCGATTTGCCTGACCATTAACAGCGGGAAAATAAAGTTGTAAAGAGGCCTTAAAGAAGGCCTTTTTACCAATATTAAGTTTTCCAGTCGCATTCCAACTGTATTAGAACAACAAGGTTCTATCTTACACGTTGTTTAGGTGCATATAGATCCTTGTTGTCCTAAGGTCGCAAATTGTTGCTGCTAATAACGCGAAGTTAGTAAATTAATAACTAAACTTGCTACACATTCGAACATTACTCCTAATAAAACGATTTCGACTGGCCTTATCTCAGAAAAGTTAATTTGAATTTGTAAAATATTTCATAAAACCCATTGTAAAACCCCTTTTCGAAGAAGGCAGAGCGGAATAAGTAAAAGTTTATTGAAAATCTAGTTGTAAACCTTCTTTAAGGCCTGAAAAGTCAAAGCCATCGCAATTTTTCCCGCTAGCCAGCACGATAGCCTGTTTGTGTCTTGTAAAATTATTTGTTGGCTGGTAAACTAAAATGTGTTTTTTTTATTTTGTGATGCCTCTAAAAGGGTCTGTTTTTTTTCGTTTAAAAGACATAAAGGCAAAAAAATATTGAAAAAAAAATTACTACCTGCAAGAACTGAAGACATGTATTTGGTCTCGTGAAAAAAATTTTGTTTGTGGTCCAAGCGCAACGGTATTGAAAACACTACATTGAATTTACAATAACTGGCATAATTTGGCGCGAAACAATAAAATTGCATTAATGCAACAATAAAACCAATTTTCTTACTCATCAACCATACTTACTGTCGCTTTGCTTGTGGCGAAACAAGACTTTGTTAGTGTTTTCCTTATAACTTTACCTACGTAAGAAAACTGTTTTCAGCAATAAAAACCCATCGTCGCGATTGGAACAGAAACCAAAATATTTTTACAAACACAAAATACCAACAACTTCTTGTGTCTATTTTTTTCTCAATAATTTCTGCATAAAGGTACAACGTCTTTTTAACGAAAGAAAAAGTGACCCTTTTTAAAGGCACCAAAGAATTGTTTACACAAACAAAAAACATATCGTTAGGTTAAAAATTATTAGAAAATTTTAAATTGAATTTTTTTGTTGATTACGATTCACATCAAATATTTTTACAAAATTTTAAACTGCAACCTAAAAAAATATCCAAGTTAATTACAAAATTAAAAATTAGGTTTCATAAAAATATAATTTTTTTTTAACAACATAATGTATAATCACACTCAAGAAAAAAATTAGCAAAGTTTTTAATTCTTTTTATAAGAACACATTAATATTTTTAAACGTCAAAACTGGGTAATTAGTTTTATAACTGTTACCAGGGTATTAGTGGAATTAGTGATCAGACTAAAAATTATTGCAGAAGAAAAAGTAATAAAAGTGCTGTAAAATGATAAAAGCCGTCTCCATATAGGACTGTCAAAAATTTTGAAATTTTGCAGCCTACCCCATTGCACTTCCAAACGCTTAAAATTTCTAAGAATAAATGGCAACATCTGCAGGTCCTCAGATTTTTGTTTCCATCAGACTGTCATCATTATTATGATAGTATCCTTATGAGTTAAAATTGTTATTGATAATTTTCATGTTGTAAAATTCCTTTCTTTATAATAATAATTTAATGAAAAATTAAATTTGATGAACTTAAGCCTGATTAAAAATATTAAAATTTGGATTTAAAACCCAAAAATAGTTCGACAAAAAAAAACCACGATACTAATTATTCAAAAAAAATATTTTTATTAGTTTATTTAAAATAATCTGTTTTTTATTAGGATTGCATTCTTCCAAGTGGCCCTTCATCAATATCCTGAAAAAGACAGTTATTCTTAATTTTTGGAATAATTGCCTTTTTTATTTTTTTCTAAAGTAGTGGAATATAGACTGTTTAGCTTTATTTTGTGTTAATCCTTTAGAATTATTAAATTGTAATCATATCTTTCTTTGGAGAAGTACTACTTTGTCCAACATTTAATATGCTATCAACACTACGCTTTCCTTCTTCTTATTATTTTTCAGAAATCACCTAATTAAAATTTACTTTTTGCAACGTACATAGCGTTGTTAGAATGCGATACGGAGTTCTTTTGAAATAATTCGATATATACATGTTATGTTATATGAGTCAAATTTTTATTTGCTAAATTTGTTCATTGTAAAAAAAATAATTTTACTTTTTAATTAGAATGAAAAATATGGCTTTTTAAAATCAAATCATAGCTAAATTAAATTAAGATACATTTTCTAATTTAAACCACTACTTATTAGTAAAAAAATCAATAAAAAATTATCATAGCTATTTAATTATTTAATATTTTAAATGTTTGTTTTACTTAATACTAATATGTATACTTTCGTTGATGATACGTCTTTTTGTTTCTGAAAATTACAAATTTATATAACGCAACATACACAACTTAAAAAATAATAATAATCGCATTTTTAGCTGAAATATTTAAAATTGCTAATAAATCTCATAAACATTTTACAAAGTTGTCTGCTTTGCATGTAAAATTATGAAATGTGATGTTACATTATTCTGCATTCAAGATGACGGACGATATGTGCAGTTCTTTTAATTTTTTTTCAATAATGTTTTCTTACAAAAAATCCAACAGACACTTCGGCTGGTTGCCTATACCAAAAATATTTTACACAAACAAATACACACAGTCATTTCGAGCTGTGGTCATGCAAACTGTCAAGCAACAACAACATTACTAGTGAGGATCGTTTCTAAAACTTTTTTTTTCCTCATTTTTCATGACTGAAGAAAGGCAAAATTGGATTTTTCCTCAAAAACATGAATGAATTTGGCGAAATATTAACAATTCATTCATGACTGTGAAAAAAAGTTACATATTTTACATTTTTCATTTATGAAAAAATTCAAGAATGGTTGAATATGAGCGTTCACATTTGAATTTCTCTGAACTCTGGAATTGAGTCCCGAATCAATCAGCTGAAAAATGTTGTACTGTGTAATGCAAAAACTTGAGAGGTGGCACCTGGTGGCACATGAAATTGATTAATAATGTTAAAACAGATATAAGACAATGTATTCGGTGTGATTTCAAACTGAGGAAAAGTAAAGAAAAAATTCCAGGTCCAAATGTTTGGAGAAAAATGGGATTTTTGTTATATGCCCATAAAAATACAAAAAAAAAAAAAACTTAAGTCTGCAGATTTTTTTTTTCAATTTTAGTATACTGAAATATACTACTTTAAATAGAAAAAAAAGAAAAACGTTAGCTCACATAGTAAAATAATATTCGTATTTAAATTCTTAGGTTTAAATTAAGTTGGTTCGGTAAAACACACAAGTTCTGAGTTTGAGACGGATATAAAAAAAAAACTGGCAGTCAGATCGGAGTAAATCTGTTTGATTTGATTGTACCATTTAGTCTAAAATTGCAACATATCACTGCATATTGCTTGAAGACTATGTTGACAATTTGACCGTTTTCCGCGAAATCCCCAGTGTGCGCCGTTGCCTTTTTCAATATTGGAGGTATATAATATTCGGCACAGCCGAATGCAACTTATTTTGTGTTTAATTAAATTGTAAAAATGGCTTAGTGCTTTTCAATGCTTTTTTTAAATTTTAAAGTGCTTTTTGCTCTCAAAAAGTTGGCATCACTGTTTGTAACGACACATTAGCTCTGTTTCTTTAGTTTTTGGGTAAAGTTCGTGAAAATGAGAGCCAGCATAAATTTCTCCCATAAAGAGACAAAACTACACAAAAGTACGGGAACAGAAAAAACCAAATTTTAAGCACAAAATAAAAAAGTCATTGTTTTGACAGTTCTTAAAAAACAATTAAAGTTAATGCCACTTTTGAAAAATTGTATATTGTCTGCAAAAATAAACTAATTTTACCAAAAATAAACTAATTTTACCAAAAATTAAACAAAACAAACACTTTTACAATAACTACCATTATGTTTTCCTAATATTTCAACATAAAACTTTATATTTAAGTACATTATTTTACTCCACAGCACTTTTTCCAAAATTTTGTTCATGATTTTTATACCCTCCACCACAATTAGTTGTGAAGAGGGTATATTCAGTTTGTCATTCCGTGTGAAACTTTTTTACTATTCATCTCAGACCCTATAAAGTATATATATTCTGGGTCCTTGAGTAATTTTAAGTCGATTTAGCCATGTCCGTCTGTCTGTCCGTCTGTTGAAAACACGCTCACTTTCGAAAAACTCAAAAGAAATCAACAAACTTGGTGTCAAATTGCTTGTAGTTATCCTAAGCAGTTTGGGATTGAAATTCAGCAAAATCGGTACAATAGGATCTGAGCTATGAATCAAAATGTGGAACCACCACCTAAAAAAAATTGATAATTTTGTTACAAAAACTAACATAAATGGTGGAAAAATGCACAGAATGATATAAGATTTCGCAACAATTCGTTTTATTCAACTGGAAATCACGCTGTAAAATTTCGTGAAGATCCGTCAATAATTTACCCTAGGCCCCATATAAGCCCTACTCCCGGAAAACAGTATATTAAGCCTAAAACCCTAACTAACAATGCGATCATTACAAATTTTGGCAAGTCACAGCTGCATAGGACTAGAAATTAAACTGTTAAGTTTCGTGAAGATCGGTCCATAATTTACCATAGGCCCCATATAAAACCCACTTCCGGAAAACAACTTAGTACGCCTAAAAACGTAAAAAATAATGGTATCATAACAAAATTTGGTACATCAAAGTTTTATAGAACTAAAAATAAATCTTTGAAATTTCGTGAAGATCGGTTCATAATATACCATAGTCCCCATATAAACTTTACTCCCGGAAAACAACTTAGTACGCCTAAAAACGTAAAAAATAATGCTATCATAACAAAATTTGGTACATCAAAGTTTTATTGGACAAGAAATAAAATTGTGTTATTTCGTGAAGATCGGTCCATAACTTACCCTGGGCCCCATATAAACCTTACTCCCGGAAAACAGTTTAGTACGCCTAAATCCGTAAAAAATAATGCTATCATAACAACATTTGGTACATCAAAGTTTTATAGGACAAGAAATAAAACTGTGTAATTTCGTGAAGATCGGTCCATAATTTACCCTGGGCCCTATATAAACCCTACTCCCGGAAAACAGTTTAGTACGCCTAAATCCGTAAAAAATAATGCTATCATAACAAAATTTGGTACATCAAAGTTTTATAGAACTGGGAAAAATACTGTGAAATTTCGTGAAGATCGGTCCATAATTTACCCTAGGCCCCATATAAACCCTACTACCGGAAAACAGTTTAGTCGCCTAAATCCATAATTAATAACAAATCGTCACAGTTTAAGATAATAATAACATCATACAGATATTACTCCTTAAACATTCGAACTGTCGGTGGAGGGTATCAAAGATTCGGCACAGCCGAATATAGCACTCTAACTTGTTTTCCTTTGATTTCATTGGTTTGTTTATGTTTTACAGCTGTTTGACAATTTACACAATTTGCACGAAGAAAAAGTCTGGGCTGTTTCGTGCAAGAAGAAGAAGTATTTTATTCTCTCAAATCTGCTCTCATTTACACAAATTAAAAGTACGTGAACGCTTTTCGTGCAAATTGGGATCCCAAAGTAGAGTAAAGAAACAGAGCTATTGTCTTTTGTTTTTGTAACGCCTTATTGTTTTTCATATAACTTTAGTTTTGTGTAACGATTGTTAGTTTTTAAGAATTTCTCTGTAAATATTGTACCATATTAGTAAATAAGGAATATAATATGGCATTATTAATTTATACATGGAAAAAATAGTATTTGTGGCAGCACCGAGCTTGCTTGATTCACAGAATCAACCATCTGGCAAGAGTCTGCATAAGAAGGATAGAAGAAAACAAAAGTTATTACCTCGTGAAGTTTTCGCCTCTACAGCTGTGGAATTGAGCACTTGAAAATCGTTTTGTTAAATTGAAATTATTTATTCGTTTTTATATGGTAAATTTAATAAAGAGAATATTAAATAGTTGTTTAAAGTAAATAGTCGCGTTTCCTTTCTCAATACCTATATTGGTGACCCCTGTTTAACACCTAAAGCCTGTAGGACAAATTTTCACAACGTTGTAGGATTTTTTTTTGCTGGAAGCAGAGCGGCAGCAGCGAATTTTAAATTTCAACGTTCATTTTCTGCAAAAGCTGCACAAACTTAGTTTACACGAGCAAGATTAGTTTTGCTTATGAACACACAACGCTACAAATTGAGGCGACGAAAAACAGCGATTTGTAAAGAAAATTCTTCAAGTACTGACGAGATAGAATTTTTTGATACATACTACACAGGTATGGCTTAATTACAAAATATTGTAACACAAATGGAGGCACTTCAACAGGAAGTAAATACCAACGATCAAAGCTTCAAAAGGTGCAGAAATTCAACAAACGAAATCCTCAACTTTGGTTAGCTCAAGTTGAAAGATCATTTGCATTGTGTGACGTCACATCTGATGATGACAAATTTGATTTGGTTTCTGTACGTCTTGAGGACGACATCCTTTTGTCAATCAAAGAAATCATCACAAAAACTCCACAAGATAATAAATTTTGTATGTTAAAGGAGCGTCTAATTTCAAGATTTGCAGAATCTTCAGAATCTAAGCTTCGTCGTTTATTACAAGGTGGTGAAACAACCGGTATGAAACCTTCTGAAATTTTGGCCCACATGAAACGACTAGCTCCTGGCAATAGCAATGAAGCTATCATACGAACAATATTTCTGGGGCAAATGCCAGAAACAATTCGTCCACTTTTGACAATTTGGGAAGAGGAAGATTTGAACAAACTGCCAAAATGGCGGACAAAATGTTGGATGCAAACAACAACAACAACATGATAGTTGCCGTATCGCCTGTTACTACACGTAAAGACGAAACATTTTCTGTAGAAGCAGTTACTCCTCATATGTCTATGGCAGAAGTTTGCCAAGCTATTAATGTTTTATCAAACAAAGTGGATAAAATTCAACTACAAACGAATAATCGTTCGATCCAGATCTCGTAGTCTTTCGCGAACTAATGAAAACTCCACTGAAACCCAGCTATGCTGGTATCATCAAAAATTTGGGGACGCAGCTCAGCATTGTAAACCATCGTGTCCTCGCTATAATGCCAATTCGTAAAACTAGTTGCGCTGTCGTCAATCAAAAAATTGGCGGCAGCGGCAATAGTAACCTGTTGGAAGAGAATCGTTTATATATTTATGATAAATCAACTAAGTTCCGCTTTTTAATTGATTCCGGATCATTGGTATCTGTGGTACCCCTATCTTTAATCAAAGCTACGCTCACACCAGCAACAGTAATTCATTATAATTTACTGATTGATTTGAAACGAAAATGTATTGTTGGTAAAACAACAAATTTATCTAGCTATGGTGAAATTTGTAAAACTGAAGATTTTAGTATTTCTACCATATCGACAACAACACCGTTTTCAAACTTACTTCAGGAATTTATTGACATAACAACAACAACTTTAACCCGTAAGCGTGCTAGTGACTCAACTGTGATTCATCACATCGAAACCACAGGCAAACCTGTTGCTGATCGTCCTCGTGATTATCTGGTGATAAGCTTGTAGCCGCTAAAGCTGAAATTGATTTTTTGTTGGACCAAGGCATCTGCCGCCCCTCGAAGAGTCCTTGGGCCAGTCCAATTCACATGGTCGCTAAAAAACGGGTGGATGGCGAGCTTGTGGGGATTACCGGAAGTTGAACTCTCAAACTGTTCCGGACCGGTACCCTATATCCAACATTAACGACTTTTCTGATAAATTACATGGTAAGTCAGTTTTTACTACTATTGATCTCGTAAGGGCCTATTACCAAATACGAATGGCCGATGAGGATATTCAGAAGACAGCAGTGTGTACTCCTTTTGGTCTTGTGGAATTTTTATACATGCCTTTTGGGCTACGGAACGCTACACAGACTTTCCAAAGATTTATGGATTCCGTTTTAAGGGGTCTTGATTTTGTTTACTGTTACATCGATGATATTATTATCATGTATGTGTTGAGAAACACCAAATACACATACGTCAAGTCTTTGATCGTCCTCGTCATTATGGTTTAACAATTGACGTAAACAAATGTCATTTTGGCCAATCTGAAGTGCAGTTTCTTGGTTATATCATCAATAGTAGTGGTTGCCGACCTCCAACCGATCGTATCACTGCTATCGAAAACTACACCAGACCTGAAACAAATTGCGAACTTCGAAGGTTCCTTGGCGTTCTTAATTACTATCGCCCAAGTATTCCTCATGCTGCTCAACTTCAAGCTCCGCTGAATGAATTTCTAAGAAAAATCCATGGACATCTGAAGCCGACGACGCATTTTCTGCCTGCAAACGTAGCCTTAGTGAAGTCACAATGCTAGCTCACCCAGCCACAAATTCAGATTTGGTTCTGGTTACGGACGCTTCAGATACAGCTATTGGAGCTGTTCTCGAACAAAAATTTTGTGACACGTGGAGATTCTTTTCTAGAAAATTATCAAAGGCTGAAAAAAATTATAGCACATATGACAGATAATTACTCGCGATTTACGATGCGGTGAAATATTTCCGTAATATGCTACAGGCACGCCATTTTGTAATTAAAACCGGCCACAAACCCCTCGTTTATGCTTTTTTCAAAAGCCAGAGAAAGCATCACCGCGTCAGCTAAGACATCTCGATTTCATCTCGCAGTTCACCACTGAAATAGTTCATTTGCCAGGTACTGAAAATACAGTGGCAGACGCACTGTCTCGTATTAATTCAATTTTTATGCCAATAACAATTTCCATGGCTGAGCTTCAATCAGCTCAGGAACTAGATAAAGAGTTGAAAACTCTTTTGGAGGGCAAGAATTCTTTAAAACTTCAAGCCGTACATTTGGATTCTACTTTGGTATACTGTGATGTATCTACAGGTTATACACAACCTTTCTCATCCAAGTGGGAAATCCAGCCTTCCACATATTTGAAACAAATACGTGTGGCCGGGAATGAAAAAGCAAATCATCATTTGGTCACGCAACTGCTTATCGTGCCAAGGAGCGAAGATTATAAGACACAATCGTTTTACACCAAACAAAATTGATGTTCCAGATAACCGTTTCGATCATGTACATTTGAACATTGTCATCATGCCTCTACTACAGGGTTATAGGTGCTGTCTAACAATGATCGATCGCTTCTCACGTTGGCCTGAAACCGTTCCACTAAAGGACATGACAGCTTAATCGGTTACAACAGCATTTTTGGCAAATTGGATTTCTCGATTTGGTTGTCCAAAGACTATTACAACAGATCAGGGTACATAATTTGAATCTGCTCTTTTCAAAGCCCTTGTAAATTTGACTGGTTTCAAAAGCACTCGTACAACAGCCTATCACCCTCAATCGAACGGTATGATCGAGAGATGGCATAGGACGTTCAAGGCCGCATTGATGTGCCACCATAATGCGTCATGGGTCGACATGCTACCAACAGTTATACTCGGTTTAAGAACCGCCTTTAAAGAGAATCTAGAAGCATCTCCTTCTGATCTACTTTACAGTGGTCAATTACGTTTACCTAATGAATTTTCTGCCGAATCTGACAAACCTGCTGACTCTACTGAATTTTTAGGAAAACTTCGAGAATATTTCAACATTCTTCGTCGTACACCGGCAGCTCATCACAACAAAAACAGAATGTTTATTCTGAAAAATCTCGATGATTGCAATCATGTTTTCCTACTTACATATGCATTCAGAGAGCCTCTTGAAACGCCCTACACTGGAACTTATGAAATAGTACAAAGGCAGTCCGATCGATTATACACTTTACGAATCAAAGGAAAAGATGTAAATATTTCTGCAGATCGACTGAAGCCAGCTTTCATTATAAATGATACTCAACCACAAAGTAAAACAGTAACTTCTAACAAATCTCTACACACAAGTCAAAGTCCATCATCACCTTCAAAACTGCAAAATCGTCTCAGTTTGTTCCGGTACATGGAACACCGCCTAGAAGAATATCGTTCCAAGCAGATCCTGACTTTGTCACTGGAGAGGGAGTGGATGTGGCAGCACCGAGCTTGCTAGCCCCGGTAGGCTAGCTGGCAGAGAGCTAGTCTATCAGAGCCGGGGTTGCGGGTTCGATTCCCGCCAGAGACTCTGGTTTCTTTCCTGCAGACAAGCGTAGAGCTTCGCGGGAATTAGCTTAGGGAATTTAAAAAAAAACAATCTGGCAAGACTCTGCATAAGAAGGATAGAAGAAAACAAAAGTTATTACCTCGTGAAGTTTTCGCCTCTACAGCTGTGGCATCGGGCACTTGAAAATCGTTTTTGGATAAATTGAATTTTTAATTCCTTTTTATATGTTAAATTAAATAAAGAGAATATTAAATAGTTGTTTAAAGTAAATAGTCGCGTTTCCTTACTCATCGCTATATATATTTAAGGAAGATTTTAAATAAAGTTGAGTCAGTTGAATCTGGTCATTGAAATTAAAGTGTTTTATTTTAAAAGTCATCCTACACTTTCTTACTTGTTAAGTTTCGATATCATTAAGTGGCTTTAATACGGTAGGCTTGAAATCATTGGGTTGTTCACAGAAAGCTGGTTATCAGGTTACATGTTTATCTAGTTACATATATTAACAAGAACAAAATAAAGGGTGTTTTTTCGAGTGTCATAACTTTGAGTTGGCATCACTGCTTTATTTGAGCACCCATTTAAAAGCTGATAGTTGCTTTTTGTTTAGTTTGCTTTAAAGTTTCATTATGAATCGATTTATCCCAGAGCAACGCGTGCAAGTTGTTGAAATTTTTAATCAAAATAATTCGGCGAATGGACTGAAGCACAAATTGATATTGATTTTGAATTTCCATTCAAAATTTTATGTTCCGATGAAGCCCATTTCTGGTTGATGGGTACGTACGTAAATAAGCAAAATTGTCGCATTTGGAGTGAGGAGAAACCACAAGCTTTTGTCGAAATACCATTACAACCACAAAAAATTACTGTTTGGTGCGCTTTAGGGGCTGACGGAGTCATTGGCCACGTGCCAGCCGTGGCAGACTCATGGCAGAAATCCATAGATGGGCACTTTGCAGTACCAGTACTTATTCAGTATTTTTTTTTTTTACTGGTACTGCACTTGAATTTTCATTACCAGTATATTTTTACTGATTACTGAAAAAAAAAAATCAGTACTCAGTAAATTTTACTGATTACTGAAAAAAAATCAGTACTCAGTAAATTTTACTGATTACTGAAAAAAAATTTCAGTATTCAGTAAATTGTACTGATTACTGAAAAAAAAATTCAGTAATCAGTAAAGTTTACTGAATACTGAAAAAAATTACAGTAATCAGTAAATTTTACTGAATACTGAAAAAAATCAGTAATCATTAAATTTTACTTGTTACTGATAAGAATGCAGTATCGGGAGGTTTTTACTACCTATACATCAAAGTATAGTATAGTATACATACAAAAAAAAAAATAAGAATTATAAAACTGTACGAATTTTCATACTCAATAAACGGTAATAAAACGAAATTCCAATATGCATATAAAACAAAGGAACAGATGAACGAACCTAATGTACATTCCTTTGTAATTAAAAAAATTATGGACTATACAATATTTATCAGTTAATATAAATATGTGAATCAACCTGTGCTGTTATATTAACAGTGTTAATTACAGTACTAATTGTCAATGTTGTTACTAAACAAGTTGTGCATTATAGAGGTTAGAAATTCTTTCCGCAAATATTTGGAATTTTATATTTAAATTTATTAAATATTGAAAAAAAAAATGATTGAAATTTCTGATTTTAACAGTGATGATTAGGTAAATGATCCGGATTATGTGTGCGAAGAAAATACACCTAGTTCTTCAAATTTTTTAAGTGAAACTTCAACTGACACCCATGATTTATTAAAAGACGAAGAACTAATGGGAGTCAATAAAATTCTTTTTAGCGAGGAATTTTTTAAAGTTGTTGAGAAAGTAAATAACATACATATAACTTAACTTAACGATGTAAATATTTTGCACAAATGTTAAGTAACATATACTTAAACTAACATTAAATCAACAATTGTGCAAAATATTTACAAGGTCAACTTAGCCTAGTGGTTGACACTCGGTACTCTCATCCCTGAGGCCATATGTTCGAATCCCCGTTCGGTCGAAATAAAAATTTTAGTAATCAAGTTTTTACTAGATAGCAAAATAGAAATCGAAATTTATTTTTTAAATTTAAAATAATTTAATAAAAATATAAAAAGAAATAAAAAAAAATTTTTTTTCGACTGACCGAGCGGAGATTCGAACATGTGTCCTCAGGAGGGATCGTCGTTAAGTTGTACATGGTGATAATTAATTGATTAATTAATTCCGAATTTTGTAAAGCTGGACAAAACTCCTCATCAAAGAAAAATGAATGGCTTGATTGCTGTTTGCCAAGTTTGTAACAAAAAGTTAAAAGGATCTTTACGTGTGAGCTCCAATTTTATTAAGCACCTCAAAAAGGAACACCCACAAAAGTTTAGTGCCTTGAAGGCAAAAAAGGACGAGAACAGGCGCATGAGAGGTGGCAAGAGTTTACTTAGCGAAGATATTTTGAACTTTATTTGCAGCACTGCATCCCCATTGTCCATAATATATAATATATAAGCATAATGAAACCTTTAGCAGAGGCAATTGATTATCTTCAGGGGGAAAAAGCTATATTTTTTGGTCACTTTGTCCCAACTATTGTCTCTTTAAAAATAAAATTTGGCCGTTTACAGAAAGCCGAATTTAAATACTTAGTCGAAGTAAGTAAAAAACTGCAAGAGGCATTAGTTAAGAGATTCGAAAAATATTTTCTGATCCAGCCTGACTCTTGGGATGCCATTATTGCCGCAATAACAATACCTGAAATAAAGCTAAGGTTTCTAAAACCACTTTTAGAAACGGCAACGGGGAAAACAGAAGAAGAGGTTAAGAAAATGTTTAATACATATGTTGTAAAATATGGAAAAATACCCACAATTAAAAGCCGTGCTTTGCCTCAAAGACCGCAAAAATCATTTTTAGATTTTGGGGAGGAAAGTAATGGTAACGTTTTGCATCTTATTTTCCATTAAATTTTTGTATTTATTATTCACATGCTTATCTTATTTTCTTAAACAGATGCGGGCATAACTATTAATTCAGGTGACTTGGCGAACTATCTCCAGGAAACAATTTTGTACCTGGCCGAACAAGACACTAGCTTAAATTGTCTGCATAATCACAGTGCTATTAAAAACGTGTTTTTGAAATACAATACTCCTCTGCCTTCGTCTGCTCCTGTAGAAAGATTGTTTTCTTTCGCTGGGATTGTGAATCGTTCCAGAAGACAAAAACTCAGTGATACAAATTTTGAAATGCTTGTATTAAGAAAAGCCAATAAAATAGAAAATCTTTATTCAACAAATTTTCAAATTTACAAATATTTCTTTTGCTAAATCCGCAAAGCTTTGAGCTTGTCAAAAAAAAAATTCGTTATCGTGACTCAATTTTCAGTAATCAGTAAAATTTACTGATTACTGAAATTTTTTTCAATATTCAGTAAACTTTACTGATTACTGAAATTTTTTTCAGTATTCAGTAAACTTTACTGATTACTGAATTTTTTTTCAGTTTTCAGTAAACTTTACTGATTACTGAATTTTTTTTTCAGTAACCAGTACAATTTACTGAATACTGAAATTTTTTTCAGTAATCAGTAAAATTTACTGCATACTGATTTTTTCTTCCAGTAATCAGTAAACTTTACTGAATACTGATTTTTATTTTCAGTAATCAGTAAAAATTTACTGGTAATGAAAATTATATTTCATTACCAGTAAGCATTTACTGATTACTGAAACGCTTGCTGCAGTAAAAAAGTAATGCAGTATGCCCATGTATGTTTATCAGAAACATTTTATAAAATTAATGTTTAAATATGATTTCTGCATACATTGGCATACTGCATTACTTTTTTACTGCAGCAAGCATTTCAGTAAATTGAGTCACGATAACGAATTTTTTTTTGACAAGCTCAAAGCTTTGCGGATTTAGCAAAAGAAATATTTGTAAATTTGAAAATTTGTTGAATAAAGATTTTCTATTTTATTGGCTTTTCTTAATACAAGCATTTCAAAATTTGTATGACTGAGTTTTTGTCTTCTGGAACGATTCACAATCCCAGCGAAAGAAAACAATCTTTCTACAGGAGCAGACGAAGGCAGAGGAGTATTGTATTTCAAAAACACGTTTTTAATAGCACTGTGATTATGCAGACAATTTAAGCTAGTGTCTTGTTCGGCCAGGTACAAAATTGTTTCCTGGAGATAGTTCGCCAAGTCACCTGAATTAATAGTTATGCCCGCATCTGTTTAAGAAAATAAGATAAGCATGTGAATAATAAATACAAAAATTTAATGGAAAATAAGATGCAAAACGTTACCATTACTTTCCTCCCCAAAATCTAAAAATGATTTTTGCGGTCTTTGAGGCAAAGCACGGCTTTTAATTGTGGGTATTTTTCCATATTTTACAACATATGTATTAAACATTTTCTTAACCTCTTCTTCTGTTTTCCCCGTTGCCGTTTCTAAAAGTGGTTTTAGAAACCTTAGCTTTATTTCAGGTATTGTTATTGCGGCAATAATGGCATCCCAAGAGTCAGGCTGGATCAGAAAATATTTTTCGAATCTCTTAACTAATGCCTCTTGCAGTTTTTTACTTACTTCGACTAAGTATTTAAATTCGGCTTTATGTAAACGGCCAAATTTTATTTTTAAAGAGACAATAGTTGGGACAAAGTGACCAAAAAATATAGCTTTTTCCCCCTGAAGATAATCAATTGCCTCTGCTAAAGGTTTCATTATGCTTATATATTATATATTATGGACAATGGGGATGCAGTGCTGCAAATAAAGTTCAAAATATCTTCGCTAAGTAAACTCTTGCCACCTCTCATGCGCCTGTTCTCGTCCTTTTTTGCCTTCAAGGCACTAAACTTTTGTGGGTGTTCCTTTTTGAGGTGCTTAATAAAATTGGAGCTCACACGTAAAGATCCTTTTAACTTTTTGTTACAAACTTGGCAAACAGCAATCAAGCCATTCATTTTTCTTTGATGAGGAGTTTTGTCCAGCTTTACAAAATTCGGAATTAATTAATCAATTAATTATCACCATGTACAACTTAACGACGATCCCTCCTGAGGACACATGTTCGAATCTCCGCTCGGTCAGTCGAAAAAAAATTTTTTTTTATTTCTTTTTATATTTTTATTAAATTATTTTAAATTTAAAAAATAAATTTCGATTTCTATTTTGCTATCTAGTAAAAACTTGATTACTAAAATTTTTATTTCGACCGAACGGGGATTCGAACATATGGCCTCAGGGATGAGAGTCCCGAGTGTCAACCACTAGGCTAAGTTGACCTTGTAAATATTTTGCACAATTGTTGATTTAATGTTAGTTTAAGTTAATGTAACTTAACATTTGTGCAAAATATTTACATCGTTAAGTTAAGTTATATGTATGTTATTTACTTTCTCAACAACTTTAAAAAATTCCTCGCTAAAAAGAATTTTATTGACTCCCATTAGTTCTTCGTCTTTTAATAAATCATGGGTGTCAGTTGAAGTTTCACTTAAAAAATTTGAAGAACTAGGTGTATTTTCTTCGCACACATAATCCGGATCATTAACCTAATCATCACTGTTAAAATCAGAAATTTCAATCATTTTTTTTTCAATATTTAATAAATTTAAATATAAAATTCCAAATATTTGCGGAAAGAATTTCTAACCTCTATAATGCACAACTTGTTTAGTAACAACATTGACAATTAGTAGTGTAATTAACACTGTTAATATAACAGCACAGGTTGATTCACATATTTATATTAACTGATAAATATTGTATAGTCCATAATTTTTTTAATTACAAAGGAATGTACATTAGGTTCGTTCATCTGTTCCTTTGTTTTATATGCATATTGGAATTTCGTTTTATTACCGTTTATTGAGTATGAAAATTCGTACAGTTTTATAATTCTTATTTTTTTTTTGTATGTATACTATACTATACTTTGATGTATAGGTAGTAAAAACCTCCCGATACTGCATTCTTATCAGTAACAAGTAAAATTTAATGATTACTGATTTTTTTCAGTATTCAGTAAAATTTACTGATTACTGTAATTTTTTTCAGTATTCAGTAAACTTTACTGATTACTAAATTTTTTTTTCAGTAATCAGTACAATTTACTGAATACTGAAATTTTTTTTCAGTAATCAGTAAAATTTACTGAGTACTGATTTTTTTTTTCAGTAATCAGTAAAAGTATACTGGTAATGAAAATTCAAGTGCAGTACCAGTAAAAAAAAAAAATACTGAATAAGTACTGGTACTGCAAAGTGCCCATCTATGCTGATAAAGCCCGTTTCATTGATATTAAAAATATATTTCCTTGTTTTATTATGATTCAAACTTGTGTCACTCTTAGGGTTGCCATACGTACTGTTTTAAGCAGTACATGTACTGATTTTTTGCAGTTGTACTGTTTTATGCACAACTCCTAAAACAGTACGCAAATGTACTGTTTTTTACACTTTGTACTGTTTTTTGTACTGTTTTTTTGCTCAGTCTATATTTAACAGAACTGGCTTACAAAAAATTATGTTGTGTTAAAAAAAAAGTTCTAAGATAATAAGAGTTTTTACGCTGTGGTCATTGTTTTCTCATAAATACACAGTAGAAATCTAAATTATAATGCGTGGCTCGTAGCAGTGGTATATTTTCGTGTTGTTATGATTTTATGGCTACCTCTTCCAATAGTCATTCCCTTTCCACACCTGAGAAAGACAAAAAAAAAATCTAAATTTTTTTAAGTACTTAAAAAAACTTATTCCAAAACAGTTGTCGTTAATTTTTAGAACTTTTTTAATTTTCGGGCATGTTCTGGAAATCGAAATCACGTAAAATTGAAAACAAACAAATTTGGAAAATTATCCGTGTTCAAAATTTATAAAAATACCTAATACCTTTGGGGACCACTTTTCTTAACCTAAACTACTGAAATAAGAAAAAGATAAGTAAATTTTTACAAAAAATTTTTTTTTAATATTCATCGTTTTCAATTGCACATGATTTTAAATATTTTCATTTTATAGATTAATGGCCTATTTCACCAAGTTCAGGTTTAATTAACTTTCATTATAAAAGTCAAAAACCTATTGTTTTAGTAATAGTTAATTATAGCTGAACTTGGTAAAATTAGCCGTAAATAATTAAAAAATTATTTAAAATTGGAAAATTAATTTAGGAAACAAACATTTTCTCAAATTCTATATGATTTGTGCAACTATGTGTGTAGTGAAAATTGCTTAAAATACGAATATGTTTAAAGAAAATCGTACTTACAAAATCAATGAGTTTATTGTTTTGAGCTAAGTAAGGCTTTTCTCCTTTCTTATATGGCTTACAGCAATGTTATGGATTATTATTTGTTTTAAAATTTTTTTTTTTCTATTATTTAAAATAGTGATAATAAAAACTTTAATGCTAAAGGCTTTTAAAACATTATTCCGCACTGCAAAACCATTTCGGTTTCATCATTATGTTAGTAACTTGCAATGTTCTTCCACTGGCTGACTCTTTGTACGCCATTTTGAAGGCGTTAAGGTGCATAGTTTTGGTTGATTTGATGTTTAAACTGTGTAAGAGAGTAAAGTCAACGTTTATCTGCAAAAAAACAGTTTTTGCAAAATGTGGCGTTTACAACGTTTTTCGCGGCTGTGCTTCAATTGTTGTTGCATATTCAATCAAAAGTTTAAAATATTTACCCCAATTTCACCAAGTTCAGTTAAAACTAACTATTACTTTAACTTCCAGCTTACAATATGTTTTGAACTGATAGTTAATTATAGCTAAACTTGGTGAAATTGGGGGTTACTTATTAAAACAAATGGTAATGTTGTCGTCAAAAAAATGTACTGTTTTTTCTTGATTGTACTGTTTTTATGTATTCAATGTACTGTTTTTCCGAATTTAAAATCTGGCTACCCTAGTCACTCTATAAAAAACACCCTTTACATTTATTTAAATTTTTTTTAAATATATTTTGTTCCTGTTAATATAACCATATAACCTGATAATCCGTCTTCCGTGAACAACCCTTATGTTTTGTCAAATATCAGGTCCCCGTACGTATGGAAGTGGTAAAAGTTATCTATCGTATGACCTTCTTCTTTAGTATTATACTTAATCGGCTTCTTAATTTTTTTGCAAAACTCTTAAATACGTTTAAAATTACAGACATTGGGTAACCATGAATTTGATCATGGCATTAAAGGTGTTGTACCCTTTCTGGATGCACTTAATACCCCCATGCTTGTAGCAAATATGGATTCAGCAAAGGAACCTGAAATGACGGGAAAATATAAAAAATCCATGATCATCGAAAGAAGTAACCGTAAAATTGGTGTTATTGGTGTAATTTTGGAAACAACTTATGTAAGATTTTTTACAACAATAACGGAGTTCATTATTTGGGGCAAATGTTCTGGCAAAAAAAAAAAAAAAAAAAACAAATGCATAATATCGAAGCTCTTCTGTTAAATCTAACAAAAAATATCTTATAAACACTGAACCAAACACTGAACTCCGATTATGTACTTATAACAAAAAAATGTGTACATAAAAACTTAAGTTATTTGCAGAATCTTGCCAACACTGGCGTTTTAAGATTTCGAAATGAAAGTGAAGCTATTGTTGAGGAAGCAGCAAAATTGAAATCCCAAGGTGTCAATATTATTATAGTCATTTCTCATTGTGGCTATGATGTTGATAAATTGATTGCTCAACATGCTGGCTCCGAAATTGATGTAATTGTCGGTTCTCACTCTCATACATTCCTTTATACTGGTGATAATCCACCAGGGCCGGACAAGCCTAGAGGAGACTATCCTACACAAGTAACACACGCCTCTGGACATCGTGTCTTAATTGTTCAAGCTGGTGCATATGCGAAGTATGTTGGCTATTTAACGGTTTACTTTGATGATGAAGGCAATGTCGTTGATTTTAAAGGGGCTCCTATTTACATGGACAACAGTGTACCGCAAGGTAAGTTTAAAAAAAATATTTTTTTTTTTTTTTAATTCTAGTAAGATATCTCACATATTTAAATGAACAAGTACATATGTAGCAGGGATGGAAAATTTCGAATTTGAAATGTTACCAAATTCCTATTTGGAAAATGTATTATGTACTATTTTATAAAAATTTTGCATATTTTGACCTTTTGCTCCTTAAGAGTATTTCTTCGCAATACCTAGCTACCTTAACGTAGCCTCCTGCTTTTCCAATGGAATGATGATCTGTATATATATGTATATAAGGACAACTCTACGGGATTAAAGACCAAAAAACGACCTGTGTCTCCCAGTTTGGCCAAAGTCATGCACTTTTTTATGGGCCCCCAAATATTTGGGGCCTCGGTGTCGTTTTTGCAAAAAGGGAGCATTTTCTCAGGCTCATTTCTTGAAAACCGTTCGGAATTTTGATTTACCCTCTGAGACAAAGTTTTTATACCCTCCACCACAATTAGTTGTGAAGAGGGTATATTCAGTTTGTCATTCCGTGTGAAACTTTTTTACTATTCATCTCAGACCCTATAAAGTATATATATTCTGGGTCCTTGAGTAATTTTAAGTCGATTTAGCCATGTCCGTCTGTCTGTCCGTCTGTCCGTCTGTTGAAAACACGCTCACTTTCGAAAAACTCAAAAGAAATCAACAAACTTGGTGTCAAATTGCTTGTAGTTATCCTAAGCAGTTTGGGATTGAAATTCAGCAAAATCGGTTCAATAGGATCTGAGCTATGAATCAAAATGTGGAACCACCACCTAAAAAAAATTGATAATTTTGTTACAAAAACTAACATAAATGGTGGAAAAATGCACTGAATGATATAAGATTTCGCAACAATCCGTTTTATTCAACTGGAAATCACGCTGTGAAATTTCGTGAAGATCCGTCAATAATTTACCCTAGGCCCCATATAAGCCCTACTCCCGGAAAACAGTATATTAAGCCTAAAACCCTAACTAACAATGCTATCATTACAAATTTTGGCAAGTCACAGTTACATAGGACTAGAAATTAAACCGTTAAGTTTCGTGAAGATCGGTCCATAATTTACCATAGGCCCCATATAAAACCTACTTCCGGAAAACAACTTAGTACGCCTAAAAACGTAAAAAATAATGCTATCATAACAAAATTTGGTACATCAAAGTTTTATAGAACTAAAAACAAATCTTTGAAATTTCGTGAAGATCGGTTCATAATTTACCATAGGCCCCATATAAACTTTACTCCCGGAAAACAACTTAGTACGCCTAAATCCGTAAAAAATAATGCTATCATAACAAAATTTGGTACATCAAAGTTTTATAGGACAAGAAATAAAACTGTGTAATTTCGTGAAGATCGGTCCATAATTTACCCTGGGCCCCATATAAACCCTACTCCCGGAAAACAGTTTAGTACGCCAAAATTCGTAAAAAATAATGCTATTATAACAAAACTTGGTACATCAAAGTTTTATAGAACTGGGAAAAAGACTGTGAAATTTCGTGAAGATCGGTCCATAATTTACCCTAGGCCCCATATAAACCCTACTACCGGAAAACAGTTTAGTCGCCTAAATCCATAATTAATAACAAATCGTCAGTGTTTAAGATAATAATAACATCATACAGATATTACTCCTTAAACATTCGAACTGTCGGTGGAGGGTATCAAAGATTCGGCACAGCCGAATATAGCACTCTAACTTGTTTTTATTGAAATTGTCAGTTGCCAATGTTTTCGGAAAATTTTTCCATTTTGCGGCTACCTAAGCGCTACCTAAACGGTGTTAAGAATCATTCCTAGGAAGTTCATATGTTCTATGAGATCTTAGGTACATTTTTGTAGTTGATTGTTTCCTTGAATTTTGAACGGTTTGCTAAATATGGACCTGAACAGGGGGAAAAAGGTAAACAAAATCGAATTGTTTTAAGTTTTTTGCGATTTTGATCTTGAAGATAAAGTTTTTTTGATTTTATATGTTCACAGTTTTTGTTCTACATATATGGTAAGAGCTACAACTTTGTCTCAGAGTTTAAGCCAAAATTCCGAACGGTTTTTAAGATATGAGCCTGAGAATTTGATCACTTTTTTGCAAAAATTACACCGAGGCACCAAATATTTGGGGGCTCATAAAAAAAGTGCATGACTTTGGGCAAAACTGGGAGACACGGGTCTTTATGTTTTGTTCTTTTATCATGTAGAGTTGTCCGTATATGGTTATTTTTTTCGTGTTGCACTGTGTAATATTTAAGTATTACGAATTTATAAAAATTATTATTTTTTATTATATTATTTTTCTATCGTTCCTACGTACCTACGTCGTACGCTACTACGTTCATACCGTGCAATTGTGTTCCTACGGCTATAATGTAAATTATTATTATAAGACAGAATTTGAACATTCTGTTTCAATATTGAATATTAGCTTCCAGTGCTTCAAGAGTTACTGGTTTGTCGGCATAAACCAATGACTTAACGTAGCCCCATAAAAAGTAATCCAGAGGCATTAAATCGCATGAACAAGGAGGCCAGTGAACAGGATTACTTCTGGAAATAAAGTTTTCACCAATTTGATTTTGCAATAAATCGATAGTTCAGAGCGCTGTATGGCAAGTTACACCACCGTCTTGTTGGAACCTAATCTGGTTGATATTTAGGTGATTCATTTTTAGAAACAAAAATTCAGTCAGCATCGCCATTCATTGCCACGGAAGCTACTTCCTCATTTCGAAAAAGTGTGTAAACCGAGCCAAATAGTAAATTTTAATGGATGTAATAGTGAGTTTTTAACGGCTTAAGGATTGCATTTGTTCCAAATAGTCCCGTGCAATAAAGCCGCCATCCAAGTGCAATAACGCCATAATCGTTAATTAATTAAAGTGGAAATAACGCCATAACAGTGTAATTGTAATGGTTACAAATTGGCAAAAGAATGAGTTTCCATTGTCAAGTGTTGAGCGTGTCCGGCTAGCGATCATGGGGCGTGCGGCGGGCCCGTCACAACATGTTTACAAACTCCAAAGTATAGCCAGCCTTCGGCAGGGCGCAAGGATTTTCTCCTATATGGTATATATCTGTTCGCGAAGTTTATAGAGTGGCTACGTCAATAAGCGAATTTGCCGTATTTGGAACTGGTGCCATGCAATAAAGCCATAGGAAATAAAGCCATACATGGCCTTATTTCCCATTTAAATTTTTTTCTTTTAAAATAATTATAATTTATTTAAAAATTGTTTTGTTGTTTTTTATCTGGGTGTATATGTATATTAAAAATATACCGAAAACACTTTTGGGCATAAGGATTTTCTCCTCTATGGTATTACAAAAACCGGCTTCGCTAACTAAAGCTTCTCTGCATAGCCGGCCTTTGGCCGGGCGCAAGGATTTTCTCCTCTATGGGACAACAAACACCGGCTTCGCTAACTACTAATTATTTTAAAAGAAGAAAATTTAAATGGGAAATAAGGCCATGTATGGCTTTATTTCCTATGGCTTTATTGCATGGCACCGTTCCAAATACGGCAAATTCGCTTATTGACGTGGCCACTCTATAAACTTCGCGAACAGATTGATTTATTTCAAAGTAAATTTCCACATTTTGGAAGCGGTGTTCTAGCGTTAAACGATTTATGATGACTTGACCAACTTTAATGAACATAAATGTCAACAAAGTTTGAAATTCTCAGCTGTCAAACCAAAGTTATCGATATCGAAAGTTCGCTTGCAGCTTAAAACAAGCACTACATAGCACTGTTGGGATCTGACAATTCTTAAATTGTACCAATTTTATGGTGTTTTCTTTTCTACAAAAAATGTGACATTTTATTTAAAAAAAATGCAATTTGGAGTCTGTTTCTTAAAAATTTTGCTCCCGAAAAGGGTGGCTTGTTTTATTCTAAAAAACTCACCCTTTTTGGAAGCAAAAATTTAATGAAACAGGCACCAAATTGCATTTTTTTAAATAAAATGTCGCACTTTTTTGTAGAAAAGAAAACACCATTAGTAATAATTCATAACACTTTTTTTTAATAAAAACAAAACATGTCAAGTCCGAGCATTTAAAACTCTACATCACAATATATACAGACGAAGTTTCGAGAGTGAGACCCATGGGCAATCATCGACCCGCCAGAATAAAATAATGTTATGAGCTTAAAATTGATGTAAAAGTTTTTGTGTTGATTATTGTTAAGATATCTTTACCTATATGAGATTTGATGGTCTTTGCAACACGTACCGCCGTTCTGTTAAAATCCTACGTCGTTGGTTGTGTTTATATTCGGGCAAAATTAAATTGATACACAGAGAAAAAATCCGGTAAAAAAAAAAAAAAATACTAAAATTGACAAAAGTGAGTCAAGTGAGGATGGTTTCAATATTTTGAAGCCACCTTGGTGTCATTCTGATAACAAGCTGTTAATAAATTTACTTTAAAACATAAGTTTTTGTATTTTCGTGTTTTAGATTACATTTAATGTTTTTCTGGTGTCTGGTGACTGGGTATTTAAATAACAATTTAATTTTTCTTAGAAAAAAAAACATCATTGAATAAAATTATATTTTGTGTCTAGATCCTCTAGTGATCACTGCATTGCAACCTTGGAAAGAAGTAATAGATACTCAAGGAAAAGTTATAGTTGGAGAAACTTTGGTGGATCTGGAAAAATATCCCTGTGGCAGTGGGGAGTGCAATTTAGGAAATTTTTTCTGCGACGCAATGGTACATGCGGTAAGAAAACTTAAATTTTATTTGAAATACGCAGTTTTAACTAAAATGCTTATCAATATCAATAGTATTTGGATTTGGCGCCTTATGAGGATAAAGCTTGGACTCAAGTTCCTATTGGTTTAGTCAATATAGGTGCATTAAGAGTTCCTCTCTACCGTGGAAGTAAGTAATTATGTATTTTAAATTATTTGTGATACTTTTTTTTAGTATTACAAAAAAATCTGTAATATGTACTTTAGAGAACCTCTTCAAACTATTTTCGATATTTCTTCTAGATCTAACTTATTCTCATATTGTTGCCATGTCACCATTCGAAAATATATTGCACGCTTTTGATTTGCCCGGTGAACACTTGTTAGAAGCTTTGGAATTTGGTGCGAGTAAAATTGATTATAATAATGAAGTCAACAGCTCCTATATATTTCTTCAAATATCAGGTTTAAAGGTGACCTATAACTTTTCTAGACCCAAGTTTGAGCGTGTTATCGATTTAAAAATTCGCTGTGGCAAAAGTTCCTATCCACGCTATGAGCCTTTTAACATAACCTCTACGTATCGCATTGTTGCTCCAAATTTCTTACAAAATGGTGGTGATGGTTACTCTATGCTTCATGATTATGGCACTAATGTTCAGTAAGTTATATTGAATAATATTTTCAAAATTGATTTTATACATAATTTTCTTTTTTTATTTTAAAGGCCATATATTACAGATTTAGATGCTTTGCTAAAGTATATAAAAAATATAAGTCCGATCACTACCGGAATAGAGGGTCGCATTAGAGTCCTTTGATACCGAGTTGTGTATTTTACATAAACTGTTAAATCAAGACTTAGAAAAAAATGTTACTTAATAAACATGCACCCCCGTATTTATAAACGATTATTAAATTTAACAAACGTTTATTAAGGAGAATTTTCATACAAAATTTGTTTTGTAAACCTTTATTAAATTTAATTTTTTTTTTTATAAATACAGGCGGCAGTATTTTATAAAACCATTATATTTTTTTTCTGGCAATACCGCATAAAATAAATATTTTCGAAAATACACCTTTTTGTAGAACCACTTATGGTCTTATAATTACAAAATTTTTATCTACCAACTTTCTAATTATTTTCGCAAAATATCGACACCAACCAAGGCGAATTCATACAAGGTGTTCTTATTTTGAAAACGGATACTACACTTTAAAATACTTTAAAGTTCGTTATGATATGCGTTTTGATATGTTATAATTTAACTACGTCTAAGTCTAAGTGAAAATTATAGAATTTGTGAAAGATTCCCCAGAATCACCATTTACCACGGTGTACCATTTTCTCACATGGTTATCAGCTGTTGCTTACGTAGCAAGCCAAGGTCACCTGGTGTGAATTCGCATTGACACCAACATTTAAATAGATTCATTACACATTAAGCAGTCAAATCATTGAAAGTTTTCAAACTCTATACTGTCATTGTCACAAGCAAATACTGAACAGAAGTATAGAAGACGAGTTACCGTAAGTGTGTGAACGTGTAGAAGCAAAAAATGTTTTAAAATAATTAAATGTTTAAAAAAATATGAAGTTTTCAATTCGACATCTACTTTAAAAAAGTACTAAAATGCAGACTAGGTTTACTAAAATGTACTAGTGATTCTCGGGATACAATGCCAGCATATCTTCCCAAAAGAACTACGGTGTCGCACAAGTTAAATGTGTATTTACTACCATTGTTGAGGTTATAATGAGTCACTAGTACTGATGACTGTGTCAATAGTGAATCAGTGCAGATTCACAAGTGACATTTCCTTCAAAATATGTGCAAAATATTTTAAATGTTTATATCTTCGATAATGCAACAACACTCCTTTGTATGTGTTTGCCACATACATACGACACAGAAGTAAACATCATACAAACGACACACAAGTAAACATCACAATTTCTTTCAGACTGCACAAGGTAATTTTTAAATACTTTTAGTATACGCAAACATTTTTTACTGCCTTAAAAGGTTTTGAAAGAAAAAAATTACTGTCTGGAGTGTATTACCATGAATTCTTGTACCCTCACAACACTATTTAAATTGTCGACAAACAGTACCGCATAGCGTTTGTCATTGTGGTTGTACAAAAAAGTTTTTTACAGACATTTGATTTTTGTTGGTATTTGCTTACAAGTGCTCGGTTGTTTCTGGTTTAACCGTATAGAACTGGGACTTTACAAATCCCCACAAAAAAATAACAAGAGCCAAATCACATGAACTTGGTGACCAGGTAAGAGGTCCTTTTTGTAAAATTATTCTCAGTAAATTAATTGAATCACGCGCTGTGTGATATGTGCTGCATTGCTGCTAAAACCACTATACCTATCAATTGAGGCACGCTGAGTGAACCGTTTTAACTATCGTAATTTGTGAAGACATGGATAAAAAATTGCATCGGTCCATAAAGCGCACCAAACAGTGAGCTTTTCTGGGTGTTATAGTGTCTCTACAATGGTTTGGGATTTATCATCGCTCCAAATGGGGCAGTTCTGTTAATTGACTAGCAATAAAACAACAAGTTTGCTTCATCACTGAGCCAAGTTTTTAATTGAAATGCCGGACAACTTTGCGGAACTGAAATACGATAAAAAAAAAAACAAATTAAACAATTTGCAAACGTTGCTTTGGCGTGAGTCTAGGAGTCTATAAAGAATTTCCCAAACAAACGAGCCTCAAAACAACCGCGAACTGTTAAATCAGCTGTCACAGAAGACAAAACTATCAATTTAAATTTCAACAAAAAACACCCAATAGAGCGTTTACTACTTTGATTGTCCGCAAATATTGGCCATGTTCTGGAAACCGAAATTTTAAAAAGAAAATATAATGTAAAAAAAAGAATGGCATCGAAAACTATTCGTTAAAAAAAATTTTTTTTTGTAGATTCCGAAATAGAAAATATTTTACCCACATGGAAATATATAATAGAAACAGCTGGTAGCTTAAAAATCGGAGAAACTAAAGTCAATTTAGAACAGTGACGTCCAAAATTTAAATTGTGGTTGTATTGCTTTTTATTAGTATTTTATTAGACTGAATTGTGTACTCTCGTGGACTAAATGAAAGAGCGTAAGAATGCGTGTGAAGAATGTGTGTGAATTTATTTCCACAATTGTGGTATGGGCTGGACACCAATGATTTAGAACATAGACAATGCGAATACAAAGAATGTAATTTGGGTAACTTTTATACTGATGCTATATTAAACAAGGTAAGACAATTTTAAGAAATCGTTTTTCAATTAAATTAACACTATTCACATTTCAGCTTTTAGCTTTAGCGCCGTTTAACAGCCAAAATTGGGCAAATGTTTCTATAGCTTTAGCAGCTGCCGGCGAGTTAAGTTTAACACTACCCGAGGGAGGTACTTAAATTTATTCGTTTTTTTTTTTACTTTATAATAATTAAATGAATATATACTAATCCCATGTTTTTTTAGATATAACATATGGCCAAATTTATAATCTATGTCCGTTTGAAGCTCCTCTGGCAACACTTGATTTAGAGGGCATACATTTAAAAATTGCTTTGGAGAAGAGTGTTTCACGCATAGATTTTTCTAACAATTTAAATACTACTGATACATTTCTACAAGTAGCCGGCCTTAAAGTCGTATATAACCTAAGAAATCCAGTAAATGAAAGAGTTCTTACAGTTAAGGTACCCTGTGCTGACTGTAAAGTACCAAACTACAAAGATTTGGTAGTGAATAAAGTATATCGGATTCTGACAACCCGTTATGTAGCTGGTGGAGGTTATGGTTTCTCAATGTTTAAACAATATGGACAAAATCAAAAGTTAGTTATTCATACCTTCTTTTATATAAACCAGAGCTTGCAGAAAATAGTTGTACATATATTTCTTTTTTTTTATTTGTAGAGAATATTTTACTGATATGTCATCTGTATTAGAATATGTGGATAAAACTTGGCCTATTTATACTGGTCTCGAGGGTCGGATAGAAATTTTGAATTCTTAAAAATATCGAATAAATAAAAAAGAATATTAACTGCCAGGCTCACAATGTCGACAAGAACATTTCTTTCGCATATTTATATTGAAAACAATAAAAAGAAACTAAATTTTGTTTTTGTTTTCAATATAAATATACGAAAGAAATGTTCTTGTCCACATCGTGGGCAAGGCAATAAACTTTTTTCGTATTTTTTTTATATTTAAAATAAACGTTTTCCCTTCTTAGTTATTGGTTTTTTTTTTTGTATTTATCAGGGGTGTGTTGGAAATCGTAAACGTAAAATGCAATAATTTTAAAAGTCGTTTTTAATAAGATATCTGTAATAAAAGAATTTTATGACAAATATTATACAAATATTTCTCTATTAAACAGAATTATTTATTTATTTATTTATTTATTTATTTATTCATCGGTTAGGTAATACAAAGCCCATGTGGGCCATTAAAAATATATTACACAGTCTTAATACCTAAGTAATTAAAAGTTAAAAGCAAAAGAAAAACTTAATTCTTTATACCTACATACATATTTACATTTTTGTGTCATTTAATCATAACATCTTGAGTAAAATTTACGAATCATACGAACTTTCATTCAAAAAAAAGAAAAAAAAAAAAATTTTTATTTACGTTTTTAAAATATTGTATTACAAACGAAAACCTGGTTTATTTATAATTTAATAAAAATTATTTTCACCAAGATTTTTGTTTTAAAAAACTGGTTTGTTAACGCACCTCAACTCAAGATGTTATGTATGTACTAAAAAAACAACTTTTTTATCTATAACTTATCTTATTATATAACCTAATACTCGCCCCCCAAGGCATAATACACATCCTATCATTAAATATAAATAGTAAGTAAATTACACAACTTATATAAACGTCCCAGTTAGGGAAATAGCGTACCCAAGTAAAGAAAAACATCAAATACTATGCAGTAAGTAAGAACATTTAGGATGAGAAATGTTTAACAAGTTTTAGCTTAAAGACATTGTTTGAGTGCGTAAAAATACGCAGCTCTAATGGCAGTCCATTCCAATAACTGGTTACCCTAACTAGAAAAGATCTGGAGAAGTCAGACCTAAATATTCTTGGAAAATTAAGATGAGGATTTCTGTTTCTAGGCGAAAAAAGAAAGGAGTTGCACAATACAACAGGTCTACCACTTTTTACCATTTTATGAAATGTACACAAGTTACGAACTCGCACATAATTATCAAAATCACAACCAAGGAAATCTTTCACAAAGCCAGAGATATGGTCTCCGCGTCGAACATTATAAACAAATCTAGTAATGGCATTTACCAAGTGCCTTAGCCTAGTAAGGAGTATACCAACGGTACCCGTCATAACCTCAAAACCATAAATAATTTGGGACATCAATATTGCATGCGCTAATCTCTTCCTTGCATGCAAAGGAAGAAATATACTAGAGCAGTAGAACTTACGTAGCATACCAAATATCCTACCCGATAAGGCATCAATATGATAATTAAACGAGAGCCTATTATCTAGAACCACACCCAAGCACTTATGGCGATCAACAAATTGAATCACATCATCATCAAGAAGTATTACTAACTGAGTGAAGAAACGGGGTGTAGGGCCAAACATTAAGGCCTTAGTTTTTGACGTATTGACCGTTAAAAAGTTTGCTCTAGTCCACTGCGAGACATGCGCTAGGCCTGAGTTAATGTTGCGTTCAAAGATATCAACAGACCCTCTATCACCACTAAACAGGAGAAAAACATCATCTGCAAAAAAATAAGAATTACAGCTCGGGTGATCAACAACATTAGAGAGGTCGTTTATGTAAAGGATAAACAACAGGGGACCTAAAACAGAGCCTTGCGGCACACCACAGGAGAGAGGAAGTACATCCGATGCAACACCATTCATGACAACAAACTGGGATCTACCAGATAAGTAGGACATTAAAAGCCTACAAGCAGTACTTGAAAATTGGAACTCATCTGCGAGTTTAGAAATCAATCTAGAAAAATTAATAGAATTAAAAGCCTTTGAGAGATCCATGGATATTAAAACACTCAATTTATCCTCATTAATGTTACCTCTTATCGAGTCAGTAAGGCTCAACAAGAGGGAAGTTGTATTTAACCCATTACGAAAAGCAAACTGTGATTCAGAAATTTTATTAGACACATAGTTTAACATTTGGTCCTTCAATATATGCTCAACAACCTTAGATAATGCAGGAAGTATAGAGATAGGTCTAAGATCATCCGGGCAGTTAACAACTCTTGTCTTCGGAATAGGAACAATACGTGCAACTTTCCACGCTGATGGAAAAGTTGATGTAGTCAAGATTGAGTTCGTTAGATGTAGGATAATATCAGACAAAAAGGGAAAAACTAATTTAAGGAATTTAATAGATATCCCATCCACACCAACCGACTTAGACTTTACTTTATTCACGGCATCAAAAAGTTCCATTGTATTAACGCAGGAGAAGGAAAAGGAGCTATCCAAGTTCACTAGCCTATCAAGAACTGCATAATTAGGTATAAGGTCACTAGAACCAGCAAAATAGTTATTTATAATGTTCGGATCAAGTTCAGGGGAAGAATCCTCCCCACCAATGCAACCGTGTCCCTTAATAACCTTCCAAAAGCGACGGGAATCTATACCTATAGATATAGGTATAACAAAAATTATAAATATTAGATTCAAAAAGTACAAATTCTTGCGCTTTACGTTTTCGATTTCGAGCACAAACCTGTATTACACAGGACAACACACCAATATTTTACAGACTTCCGTCCATTGTTTTTGGTTAAAAATAGAGGTGCTGATTACAATGGAATCATTAGTTTTTTTTCTTCTTGCAGCTCTAATTTGAAAGATTAAGTGCCATTTAATATTTGCATGTGCGTGGCCATAAATATGTAGACAAATCTAATTTTGGAAATTTAAAAAAATGGCTAATGGTAGTGCTGGGTTACTATCGATATTTATCGATAGTTCAGATTTCAGTATCGATATATCGATATTACAATTGACTGATGTTTGTACTTGTGCAGGAAAACTTTAATCATTTTTTTTATAAGGCTACAGTTCGTTGTTTTTATCACTTTATCGAATGTATGAGACGTATGTATATACGCACGTTATTTTAGATGGCAGTTTTTTAAAAATTGATAAGTACCTTTCTGAAGGAACCGAAGTTACAGGGTCTATAAGATATTCGATTGCAACTTTAAAAAATTTTCTAAATTCTAAACCCAAAAAGGTAATTAATCCAGCGGACTTATCCTTTAATGGTCGTTCATTGTTTTGTCTTACACTTGCAATTGCATTTGGATTTGCATTTTTTTTTACAACATTACAAAAATATATGACATTTCAGTCCCTAAATAAACATGTAAAAATTTCGACTTAAAGGCCTTAAATTTGCAGTAAAAAGCACTGCTAAGCAATCCATACCACTTGCCATTCTTGTTGTTGGTATTCATTGCTGTAATTTAGCGCGAATTAATAATAGCAAGTAAAAATTTGCGGCAAAAAACTGTGTGTGTATAGCTGCTGTTAGTAGGGATGAAACGATACGAGTAAATACAAGTACATATTCGATACTTTTATATAAGTACCGACTATTTTTGTAATCGATACTTAGCAATCGAGTACCAAGTATTATCGGTAAATATATACTCGGTATCGGTCAAAAGTAATCGTTTTACTTTGGTATTGAAATTAATCTTTAATTTTTGATTATTTTCCAAAGCTGGAGCAGATGTAACGGTATCAAGAAACCGTTTGATCAGTAAACATCTATAAACCACATATCGTCTAGGTCCATTTCCTCAATTTCTTGCTATAGGAAGTCCGTTATCATCTCGCGATAGCGAACACCATTCACGGTAATTGCTTGGCCGACCTCATTTTCGAAGAAGTACGGCCCGATAACGCCGCGAGCCGCAGAACTAACTGGGCGAGCATGCACATATGTTTTCCCATTTTCTACAGACCCAGTTTGCTGAAATTTGCGTTCAATTCTCCAGATTGTGGAAACATTTGGTCGATTATGCTGACCAAAAAAATCACGATGTGCACGAAATGCATTTTGATTGAACGCCCATTTTCGTAAAAGGCTTTAACAATCTTAACGCGCTGCTCAATTGTGTATCTCTCAATTATAGAAGTTGTTAAATACAAAGAAAGGTCAATTTAAGTTGCGCAAAAAACTTGATGTTAAGGTGTGACTTACAATTAACATCGTAGATTATGGTTTTACCACCCTTTATTATACATAATTTTGACTTAGCTGTAAAATCTCCTTTGCACGATTTTTTGTGCAGATAAATCAAAAATGCATCTATCTTAAATTTATTTAGCTGCCTTAATGTGCAGGTAAGCAACCTGTAGTCATCTGTTATGCATTTTTGTAATGAATGAGGTAGCCAAATTGGTAACAATAAAGTGGGGAACAGAATTTTCGCTGTAGTAAAACGTTAAGAATAGCGCTGCAAGCTATCAAAAGTTAAAAACGGCAGTATCAAAGTAGTGTCAACAGAATACTTAGTTGTAGAAGTCGTTGCAGTTGAAACGCAAATTCGAAATTTTGAACTTAGTTGCGCTACAGAGCATTCGGCAGCTTAAGATACTACTACAAATACTTTATTCTGTTCCAGGCCTAAGATTAACTATTCCTTTCATATAATCGCGGTAAAGTTGCTGTAACCGCAAACCAAATTCATAAGTGTAGGTACATGCAAACAAAATTAATGAATTATAATGATGCCAACTTGACTTGATTGCGATTTTTGTTTTTATAAACAGCTTAAATTGGATATTTATGTGAAAAAGTGGACACCATAATTTTTTATGTAAGCAGCTAACTTTGAAGTTTTAAATGAAAATATTTTACAACTGCCCAAAAATATGATAAATATGCAGGAATACAAAAGGCACGTAAAAAGGGTTTTGAAGAATAATTACAGAAAATATGTATTTGGGACAGTTTAGGCAAATTGCAGCTAATTTTGATTTTTGAATGAAAAGAGTTTTAAAATGTCAAAAATTTTGGGCATTTATCTCAAATGTGCAGGTATAGAAAGTGCCCTTAAAAAATAAATTTGTATGGAATTTTAAAGAGTAATGACAATTAAGAATATTTAAAAAAAAAAAATTTTTAAGAAACGCTTTTCTTAAAAAAGAACATTTAAAAAAAAAGTTTGCCCCCCTAGATTTTATCCTGGCTACGCCCATGTATTTGTGTATTGTCATCAGGAATATGTATGCCAGCAAAGGTTCATCTATTAACATTGAGTAAAAGGCGGTTAAATTTACGTTACAAGATTTGATTTTCTGAAGTGAAGCTAAAGAAAAGGTTTTAAAAATATTAATTTTGTGCAGTTAGGTGAAGAGTGCACTTAAACAAAAGGCAGTTAAGTCAAAACTACTGTATATTTATCAATTTAAAAATGAAATACATATTTACATTTAAAATAAATACCTAGTGACATTGTTAATTTCTGGAATAAAAGGTAAATAAAAGGTTGATATCCTGAACGTTCTATAAAAATTTTGTTTCCTAAGATAAAAAAGATTTTCCGAGAGGAAATTGGTACTTGGTAGTAAATAAAAGTGGTGTCAATCTTTACAATTTTTGTTCTGCACAAAAATTTTAATGGGTTGTAGTTCTTATTGTATTGTATAGTACTAAAACACTAATAAGAACGTTTTTAAATGCTGCTTTCCATTCTTTTATGTAAGTATGTAAGTATGTAAGTATCGATACTTTTTTTTCGATACTAAGTAGGTATCGATACTTTACGAGCGATACCACATCGAGTAAAAGTATCGATACCTTAGAGGTATCGTTTCATCCCTAGCTGTTAGATGTCTTCATAGCTGTATTTTAAATAATACAAATATCGATATTTATATTTTTCCTATCGATATTTTCGATATTTTAAGACTATCGATAGTCTATCGATAGTTTCCCAGCACTAGCTAATGATATTTAATAAAAGACACTTAGACCCGTTTTCACAACTTTTTGTCGGCCGTATAAAAAGTGTTCCATTATTACAAATTAACTTTAATTTACCAGGTATGATGTACCTTAATTTACTTTATCGCTCACTTAAGGTTAAAGTAATGTTTTAATAATGGAACACTTTTTATAAGGCCGGTTAAAGTCCACTTTTAGCTATCGATAAGTTGTGAAAACGGGCAATATACTAATAAGTAGGGATGCGATTTCCATGCAAATGCATGTTTTTTGTCGATAGTCTATGATCGATCAATTATTTTTCCGAGTCATTAAATTTGTGTTAAAATGGCATCGATTTATTTTTGCATATTGTTGCATATTTTGGTGAAAATGCTTATTTTGGTTTTAATTGCATATTTTTGCATATTTAAACATTTTTAAGTGATACATTGTTTTAAATATAATAAGAACATTTAAAAACAAATTTTTTAAGAAAAGCTTTTCTTGCAAAGTTTCATCCAGTTGCATTGAGTATAAGGCGGTTTAATTAACGTTACAAGATTTGATTTTCCAAAGTGAAGCTAAAGAAAAGGTTTTAAAAAAAATTTTGCACCAACTAGATTTTATCCTGGCTACGCCCATGTGTTCGTGTATTGTAATCGGGAATATGCATGCCTGCAAAGTTTCATCCATTTGCATTGAGTAAAAGGCAGTCAAAAAAGCATTTAAAAATAAAAAAAAGTTCTCCAAAAATGTTCAAATTGTATACAAAACAAAGTTTTTAAAATCAATAAACAAATTTTTATGGAGCTCTGCTTAAAATACAAGATTTCGACAAAAGATCCTTAAATTTTTAGCCGATGCAGTACCTTACATGGTTTAGGCTGCCAATTGTCCTAAAACAATTTATCCAAAACTGTTACATGTTACTTGCTTGGCACATGGGTTACACCCAGTTGCAGAGGAAATTAGAAGCTAATTCGATAATATTGAATTATTGGTTTCATTCAAGAAAAAAAATTTTTAAAGGCTCCTTCACGAGTTGCAGTTTTTAATGAAATGTATCCCTTGGTACCCTTGCCGCCGCAGCCAGTATTTACAAGAAGGGAACCCTGGCTAGATGCTTCAGAATACTATTCAAACAACTTTGAGCAATTTAAGAATGTTATTGAAGAACTTGTTGCTGCCGATGCTTATGCAGATAAAAATGTAAAAGAAATATTAAATTTGAATAACATCAGAAGTCAATTAATTAGCTTTTGTATTTTCCAATTACGGATATATTGGTGAAACAATAACTAATTTGGAGGGATTTAGTTCACTTAATAGCCAACTCAAATTAATTGATATGGCAGAAAGTAAAATTAACAATGTGGAAGGAAGAATAGCCCGACAAATTTAAAAAAAAATCCAAAACGTGTTGCAAAAAATATATGATTTCAAAAAATATAACAAATTTCAACTATTTTGGATCTGGAATCAAATGTGAGATCTGAATTAGAAAATTAATATTCTCCAAATGAATTAGCATCCTTCAAGTATGCCTCAAACAAACAAAGGTTTACTTTTGAAAATATAAAAATGTATTTATTTGATTTTGCAAACAAAAATTTAAATTATGTAGTTATTTAAATTAAGTTTTAAAAATATGATACAATAGAATAAAAACAACAATAGAATTTTTTATAAGTGTGTCATTCCGTTTGTAATTTCTACAGTATTGATCTAAGACCATATAAAGTACATATATTCTGAGTCCTTATGAGGAGAGAAGTTGATTTAACGATGTCATGTCCCTCTTCTCCCCTGTTTTCAATTGTTTACATATACTAACATAATGCCCGATATGATTTCCGTTATCACTCTTCTTTATTATTTAATCTATTTAACGAAATAATTTTAACATATAGAAAAACTCGTCAAGAAAGATAAATCTACGATATGACAACACTGCCTATACTAAAAGAAAACAAACAAACAAACACACATACATGGTATAAACCATTTTGGTGATTATAGGCCCCTATTACGGATCACAACTCAAATAAGTTGATTTCTAATTTTTGTATTATGGTTTACAACTTTGCTATATTGTGGTGAACAAAAACATCAAAAATAATAAAAATCAAATGAGTTTAGTTGTGAACAATAAAACGGGCCATATTTCGTTTTAATGATATTCAAACAACGTTCTTTCATGGTTCAGTTGTCAAGGGGGTTTGTTAAGGTTAGAAACTGTGAGTCCGCTGGTTCGAATCTTGTTTTTTCAAAAACCAATTTTTTTTTTTAATTTGTATGTTCAAAAACGATCTAAAAAAAAATATTTACCAGTTTTCGCTTTTTAAATTTAATTTAAAATGAAGTTTTTTGTAATGTAAATATGTATGTATGTATCGGGTGATTTTTTAGCTATTATTTTTTTGGCAACACTGGTTTAAACAGCTGACGCACGTTTCGTGTTTTGTTTCACTGTCAAACATCATCAGTTTGGTCTATAACATTGGTGTCCAGCCCATACCACAATTGTGGAAATTAATTCACACACATTCTTCACACGCAGGCCTGCCATTTTTGCCGATTTCTTGCCCCTAAATTATCAAAGTGCCGATTTGCCGATTTTTGCTCCAAAAATGCCGATTTTTTGACTAACACGTAAAAGGCGATTACTTTTTGTTTGTTTGATAATAATACACTAACTTTAAGCGATACTGAAACAGTTGTAACATTGAAAAGAGACAACTGTTATTAAAGCCTAGATTACACTATCTCACAAGCCTTACGTATTCCATAATACTTTGTGAGATAGAAATCTAATGAGTTTTGTTGCGACTGTCAAAAAATCTAATGTAACATGACAGTTTGTGTTCACACCATCTCACAAAGTATAAACACTTACACATGAAATAAAATGCAACCCTGATCCAATGAAAAGTATTATTGTTTTGAAATTTTTCAAAAAACGATGAAGTCGTATGGGATGTCAAACTTTTTTCTTAATACTTGTCATTTTCGTGACACATTGCATTCACACTATCACACTTTGTCATATTACTTGAGTTTTTGACATGTATTAATACAAAGTATAATAGTGTAATCTAGCCTTAAGTTAGCGCTTCTACTAAAGAAAAAGGGGTTAGTTTTATTCAATATTAAATGCAGTGTTTGTAATGTGTGTTGGGTTAATACATTTTTATTTGAAAATTATTCCACTATGAAGAATTAAAGGCCAAAGTTAAAAAAGAAATAATTTTTAAACCTAAAATAATTCAGTTAACATTTCTTTTTCTATTAGGAAAATGTAAAACACTTTATATTTGTGTTTGAAAATTGATAGATTAATACTTACAAAAGAATAAAGGTAAGATAAATTTTTATTCACTATCAATGAATATAATTTAAATAATAATTACTTTGATAATTAAATAATTTTTTTTTAATTATAACGCAACGGAGGACGATGTTAGTACATAAATTAAATAGCCAATTCGTATGTAAGGAATAAATTAAATTAAATTTGCAAACTTTTTGGCAAAAAATTTCAGATTTTATTTTTGCAAGTTATTATTTTATATTTGCAAGTTATTCGTTTTTTAAAGATTATTTAAAAATTAATTAATTAAACAGTTTTAATATTATTATTAAAACGGATTTAATAAAAATGTCAAACTCAAATATTTGTATATGGAATATACTTAATTATTAGAAAGTTAAAAAAAACTTTATATTTAACTACAATTTCTTTGTAAAACGTTTATTTTTATTGATTCTTTTGAAATTTCATAAGTTATAAACATTAGATAATTCTAAATTGTTCTTATTTGTAAGTAAGAAGAGGTTTTATTGTATTTAAAATAGGTATTTTTAATTTACCGATTTTTTGCCGATTTTTTTATATTAAAGTGCCGATAATGCCGATTTTTTTTTAAAATATGCCGATTTTTTATCAAAATTATCTGGCACCCCTGTTCACACGCATTCTTACGCTCTTTCATTTAGTCCACGAGAGTACACAATTCAGTCGTCGATTACCAAGCGACGAGCAGGGTTGTCAGATTGATTTTGACCTTTTCCGCCAAATTCAATGTCAAAAATCGCCAAAATCGCCAAAGCGTTTGTTTATAAGTTTTTGACAATAAAATACGTATTTTTTAAATGATTAAAAATATTTTTTATAAATCCTAAAAAATAAATAAGTTCCGTATCGCTAAAATACGCCAAAAATTCAAAAAAAGTCGCCATAATATATATTTTGTTTATAGAGCGAAATAAAATAGTTAGTAAACACAAAAAAGGTACGATGTTTACTATAAAATAATTTAAGTAGTCTACTTAAACCAACAAATAAAGAATTTTTGCAGTTAGTACTAAACAAATATTGAACGCTTCACCGGCAACACTCGCTATTTGTCTTCTTATTTGGAGTACACTGTGAGAGTATTACATTTATTCAACGAATGTACAAAAGAAGTGCAAAATATGTACTATTCCCATTCATATAACTTATAACTCCTAACAACGCGTCTAGAAGTTTGTTTTACATTCTACATCGAAGGCGAGTTTTAGTAGAGTTCATAGTTTCAACACAGGCATTACTAGTTGTAATTACCGCATATAAAGGACAGCCAAAGTAAAGTGCTTGAAATTGTACGCCCTGACGTATCCTTGTAGCTTTAAATGTTGGCCTCAACTTATTGAGTTATCTTTCCAATTAACCAACGGTCATAATAAATTGACACATACGTAATGTGTTTATAGACTTAAAACATATTAATGTTTTAAGGAATTCTATTTATTGATTTTTTCAAGTGCAATTTTAAATATAAAAAAAAAATTTTCTAGAAGATTTTCATTAACTTCATCAGCCATTTGAACATACCTTCAAATACCTATAATACATATTGCCTGAAGTTTAATTCATAAAAATAAAATAATATTATTGAATTTAACGAATTTCAAAACAAATTCATAGGTCATCAAAAATAGCCAGTTGGCGATTTGAACTATTTTATAAATCGCCAAAAAATCGCCATGTCGCCAAATCAAAAATTAGGTCGCCAAACATGTTTGAAAATCGCCACGTTTGGCGAGAAATCGCCACATCTGACAACCCTGGCGACGAGTGCACATGCGGCGGATGCTTACATACTTTTTGTATTTTTATTAAGAATATTTGTCTCTTTATTCACTAATACTAATAAAAAGCAATACAACCACGATTAAAATTTTGGACGTCACTGGTCTATAATTTAACCATGAATCGTCTTACAAACGAACAACGCTTGAAAATTATTGAATTTTATTATCAAAATGCGTGCTCTGTTAAGAAAGTTTATCTCGCGCTTCTTGCATTTTATGGTCAGTTTAATCGACCCACTGAAGCGGCTATTCGGTACGTTAATAAGCAGAATTGTCGATTTTGGAGTGAAGATCAGCCAGAAGCATTGCAAGAGCTACCAATGCATCCAGAAAAAGTCACAGTTTGGTGCGGTTTATGGGCTGGTGGCATCATTGGACCGTACTTCTTCAAAGATGATGCGAACCGTAACGTAACTGTGAATGGTGAGAGCTACTGTGAGATGATATCCAACTTTTTTTTGCCCAAAATGCAAGAGCTTGACTTGCATGACATGTAGATTCAACAAGAAGGTGCCACATGCCACACAGCACGCTTAACAATGGACTTATTGAGAGGCGAGTTCAGTGAACATTTTATTTCACGTTCGGGACCGGTCAATTGGCGGTAGGGTTGCCATTCGTACTGATTTTACCAGTACACGTACTGGTTTTTATTTAATGTACTGGTTTATACATAACACCCAAATCAGTACGCAAATGTACTGGTTTTTTTAAATTTTGCCTCCAAATAATTTTACTTGTTTAAAACTGGTTTACTTCCCTTATTACTTTTGATTTGTTATGAATTACCTAGTTAAAATTCAGTCTTACGTTTAATTTTTGTTTACTCTTAACTTACCATATACTTTGTATTAAAAAAAGAAGTGTCATTATTGCATTTCAAAATTCAAAAACATAAAATTTTAAGTGGATTTAAAATTATAACCTATAACAATATGGCTAGATAGGGGACCTCCTGAATACCCTCATTATATTGACAATAATTTGTATGAATTAAGAATTTTTTGTGCATTTACAACAAATGTGCCGATCAATGACATTACTTCTATCTATATTTAATAATTTGACGTGATGTTTTTATTATACGTATTTTGTTAAGTTCTCGCCTTAAAAAATAGCAAAATGAATAATTTTTAATGTATAATTTTCTAAAACTAATGAATTCAATAAAATTTTGGGTAAAAATTTGTGTACTGGTTTTTTTTCGAATGTACTGGTATTTTTCTTACGATGTACTGATTTTTCTAATTTCAAAAATGGCAACCCTAATTGGCGGCCTAGATCGTGCGATTTAACGCCTTTAGACTATTTTTTGTGGGGCTATGTTAAAGCTCATGTCTATACACACATGCCCGCTTCAATTGACGCATTGGAAGACAACATTGAAGCATTTATTCATGAGATACCGGCCGAAATTTTGGAAGGAGCACGCCAAAATTGGACTAAGCGGATGGACCATTTTAGGCGCAGTCACGGTCAACATTTGCATGAAATAATCTTCAAACATTAAATTATATGGACCGTACTATCGATTCAAATAAAGATTTCATGCATTTTTTTAATTTTATGTGTTTTTTTTAAACTTTCCTATAGCTCTTAAAAAATCACCCATTATATGTACAAATTATTTTGTTTTAGTCTAGTTGATCTGTACTCTGCTCGCAAAATGGTGAAGGGTATATAAGGATCGGCACAGCCGAATATAGCACTCTTACTTGTTTTTTTTTTTGTTTTAAATAAAATTGAAAAAAAAACAAACGCTTTTTTCCAATTCAATTACTAACTTAAGCGCGCTTATTTAATGTTCTTCATAAATATTAAGATGGGCCCTATTCGAAATTCAGTTTAAAAAGCCACCTGTTGTTCACCGCTATGGAGAGGGTAAATAAGCTTTCATTCTCACAGTATATCGGTCTATATGTGTACCTCCAAAAAGAGCAATAAACTCAATTTCCAAAAATTTGTAGGTACCTGAGCCCTTTTCGAAATTCATGATTCAATTATAATATAATTTTTTATATGCGACCATACAATAGACAGATTCCTCTTAGAAGATCGGAGCTATTGTAATTTTTAAACTTAAACGCTCTAAAGTGTTTTTTTTTTTTTTGTTAGATTCTTGCATATCTAATATAAAATTTTTATTTAAATTACAATTTTATAAAGATAAATTTTCTTCAACACTTAGATTCTTCTATTATGGAAGCTTTAAAGCCATGGCGTCAAGAAATTGCTTACTTTGGAAATCGTGTAATTGGTCGCAGTGCAGTCTATTTACAACAAAAAGAATGTTCGACAGGAGAATGCAATTTAGGAAACTTTGTAACAGATGCCATGTTATATGCAGTGAGTTTTACTTGTTTGTCTATTTACCATTTTCATCAGTTGTTTTACACTCTTTCAGTTTCTTGAAGAACAAAATTATAACAGTATTTATTGGAGCAACATTACAATAGCATTTACGGCACAGAGTCATTTCCGAGTACCTTTGGAGGCAGGAAGTAAGCATTATTTCTATTTTTTATATCGTTCACCGAAGGTAAAAGGGGCACAAAATATTTAATTGTTATATCTTAAAAACGGTAAAAGAAAAAAAATTCCAAATTTGGTACAAATACGTGGGTGTGTTATTAATACACATCCTCTCTAAAAAACGGTCGGGATTACAGAAGTGGCACTACCCGTACAATGTCATTTTAGAATTCTGTATATGTATTTGGAGAACAGCAGGAGCCACAGTTTCCAAATTCGGTACAAGCATTTTGGTTATCAATACACAAAAGACGACAAAATGTTTGAGGGACAGGAGAAGTGGGCTTGGTAGAAAATAGATTTATTTATACACCCTTCACGCACCATGGTGAAGGGTATTCAATGGTGTTTTCTTTTCTACACAACAAATATCGCCTTCTTAAAAGGTGAATGTATAAAATCCCCTGCCAGCTCTGTAATAATGATATTTGATATTTGACGAGAACAAAACACAAGATAATTGGAATGGCCTGTTTTAAACACCTGACAAAAATTGTTCTTCATCATTATAGCTAATTTTTCATTATTTTCTGACATTTTGTTTTTTAGCCGATTAAGCGATTACAAAAAAATTTTTGGGGTTGTTTCCAATATTGAAATTTTTCGCGAATTTAAGCCATCATTTTAGTCTATCGCGACGCGATTTTTACTGTAAGCTTTATGATTTTTTAGAGCTTTAATGATTTTTAATAAATATTAAACTTTGCTCTCATGCCGCTGTTAGCAAATTTTTGCGAATTTCCGCTAATTTAGCAATTTTTAACGAATTTTTGCCATTCCTCATAGTCTTAGGGGCTTTTTATACCTTTCACCGAAGGTAAAAGGGTATATATAACTTTTTCATTCCATTTGTAATTTCTACAATATTGATCCTACACCCTATAAAGTATATATATTCTGGGTCCTTACTAAAAGCGAAGTTCAAATCCGGTTGTCCGTCTGTCTGTTGAAATGGGTTTTCCGAAGCCCCCAGATATTATGGGGTATCTTTATGTCAGGTATTCTTATCATAATTTTGATATTGAATTTAATTTTTTAGAGCTTTAATGATTTTTAATAAATATTAAACTTTGCTCTCATGCCGCTGTTAGCAAATTTTTGCGAATTTCCGCTAATTTAGCAATTTTTAACGAATTTTTGCCATTCCTCATAGTCTTAGGGGCTTTTTATACCTTTCACCGAAGGTAAAAGGGTATATATAACTTTTTCATTCCATTTGTAATTTCTACAATATTGATCCTACACCCTATAAAGTATATATATTCTGGGTCCTTACTAAAAGCGAAGTTCAAATCCGGTTGTCCGTCTGTCTGTTGAAATGGGTTTTCCGAAGCCCCCAGATATTATGGGGTATCTTTATGTCAGGTATTCTTATCATAATTTTGATATTGAATTTAAGCCAGATCGGTCCAACAATGCCTTAGATATGAGCAAAAAACCACGATTACCTCTAATTTTTCCCAAAAATCCATTGTTGTTGTAATTTTATTACTTTTTTCTGTATATCTGGAGAACGGCAAGAGCCAAGGTTTCCAAATTAGGTACAAACATTTAGGTTGTCAATACACACCATCCTACAAGATGTGGGCGGGATTGGAGAAGTGGGCGTGGTAACTTCCGTACAAAAATATCAAAAATTGTATAAAAACCTGAATTTTTGGACTACAACGTTCCTTCATAGTTCAGTTGTCTAGGGGGTGTGTTAAGTTAGAAACTGTGAGTTCCCTGGTTCGAATCTTGGTTTTTAAAAAGAAAATGATTGAACGATGTTTCAATTTTGCAATTTTTGCCAATTTTATCTGTAAGGGTTGTGTTCTTTACAACTTTAACGATTTTTAAAAAATGTTAGAAATTGCTATTATGCTGCTTTTTGCAAATTTTTGCAAATGTCCCTAATTGGCAATTTTGACCGAATTTTTGCCATTCCTTATAGTTTTAAGGACTTTTTATCACTATTATGGCTCTTTTGAAATAAATAAACTTTTCCGACTTTTGCAATTTTCGCTTCGCCTGTTTCTCTTTGAGCCAATCGTCGCCGTTACAACAAAACCCCTGTAATAAGCCCCATATATAAACATCATATATCAACTTTATTACAGGGCACTAACAACACTCTCGATTTATTCGGGGCGAAAAGTGCAATGCCTTATGCCATAAGTAAGTCTGATGTTTTAGAATAAAACATGCTTCCCTTTTAGAAAGCAAAACATTTTTAAAAAACGAACACAAAATTCCACTATTTTGAATAAAATAATATCACAATTTTTTGTAGAAAAGAAAACACCATAATATAGCACTTCTACTTCGCGCAACTAGTTAAAAAGTGTCACAACTCAAAAACTCAATTTTTCAGAAATCGAAAACAACTGTTTTTAACCTTAAAAAAATTGTTTAAGACAAATCTTTGGACCATTTAGTAGGAAATCCATACAGATTATGATCTAAAAAGGTTTTTATAAATATTTATACACTAGATACTGAACAATTTTCAGTTGTGTAATTTTTGATGATGTATGTTTTGCACAAGTTACAAATTTTTTTTAAGTTGTGTCACTTTAGCTGAATTCTTTGCAAGTTTTGACAGTTTTGCCAAATTCTAAACTGACAAAAAAGTCTAATTAGTAAAAACTCCAACAAAGATTTATTTTATCAAAAGTATCACAAATCGAATTAAGACTATTTAGCCATTAGCAGTAGGGATCAACTACCATTACTGTTACTATTTTCTGACACAACTTAAAATAAGTAATTTTTATGAATGCAACTGTATACCAATAAAACACAAAGAAAGACATTACTTTTTTTAGCAACAGTTAACAACAACAAAATACACTAGCTGAGTTCAATATTAGGCTTGCAAAAGAGCAAATGCAAAATATCGTTGCAATTTAATGAAATCTAACGGAAACAAAAGAGCTACGATATTTTGCATTTGCACTTTTGCAAGATAAATATTGAACTCCGCTACTGATGTTTTTTTTTATAGAAAAACAAGTATATTGTGCATAGTTTAAACATATAAACCCGAAAAATGGAAATTTTAAGATGAGTCACTTTCATAATAAAATTCTACTCTTTATTTTAGATTTAACCTACAATCACTTGATAACAATGTGTCCCTGGGAAAATGATATATTTGTTGTAACTTTAAAGGGTTCAGTAATAAAGCAATTATTGGAAGACTGTATAGCTCCTTTAACCTTAGAAAGTAATTATTCGTATAGATTTCCACAAGTGTCTGGTTTAAGGGTTATTTTTAATATTACAAACCCTGTTGGTGAACGAGTTCAAGAATTGAAGGTGCGTTGCCAATACTGCAAAATTCCTAGCTATTTCGAAATGGATTTAAATAAGGATTATAAAGTTGTGGTCATGGACTATTTGGCAAATGGGAAAGATGGCTTCAATATTATAAAAGACAATGCCAACGATTTGAGGTAAATAAAAAACTTGATAACTAATCGTTATACAGTTCTTTTCGCTTATAGTCACCTCCTTTAGTTGCAGACACAACTTGGACTATATCGCTTATGTGACTGTAAGGCTAATTCACATATATGCCAAATTTGAATATAATCAAGTTATGTGAATATAGAAAATAAAAAATTCAGACTTGCTTAAAAAAATAGTTAAAATAAAAACAAGATATTTCATAACGGATACCAAAGACAAAAACAAATTTTTTACGAGTAAAGAGTTGATGACAAAAATTAAACGATTTAATTCTTTCCCAGCGGGAAAATGAGGAATTGATTACATAAATAATTAAAAAAATAATGCATTATTTTCGAAAGAATAATAATGCATTCATTGGAATCGAGAAGGTAATTTCATCAGACACAAAATTTAAGCACTGATTACCACGTATATTCCCACATTTGCAGAACAAGGAATGTATTGTTTCTGTTAGTAACAATTATTCGTGTTTTTGCTTTACATACATATTTCCTTAATAAAAATCCGTTATCCGCTGCCTTTATGTCGCCTACTTATAATTTTTATTTTAGTCGCAGTTTGTGTTTGAAAGCGTACGGTCAAAGCACAAATTATATGTCTGTGGGTCAAAGTTATTTAAAGTAAACAGGTATTAAAAAATGTATTCCAAACGGTATTGGAGAAGACTTTTATTATAAGACTTTTGAATAATATAATTTATTCCAAAGAATGAATTATTTAATTCATTCGCAGGATACATTAAAATAATTAATTACAATCCTAGGACATGGTCTGTGTTAAGAATAATGAATTCTGGAATCAAATATCATACAAGATATGTATTACTTTCTCGATTCCTATTAATTCCATTTTCCCGCTGGGTTCTTTCTTTGGATGGAGTGTGATTTCGAAAACAAAAGAGAACTCAGTAAATATTGCTAATGTGACTATAACGCCATTAATTTGCTTTATTTTTCACTTTGATGACTGTAGATGGGATATATGGCAAATGTGCTTATATCGCTAAATAGACTATAACGTTAATACTTTATATTAAATTAACTTATAGCAGCAAAATAAACAGATAAAATGGACTATATCGGTAATGTGACTATAAGCGGTAGTGACTATAAACGAAAAATACTGTAAATATTTAGTAAAATATGTATTAAATTTTTTAGAAGAGGCCCTGGAGACTTGGATGCCATAATTAAATTAATAAAAATCAATGATCCCGTTGTTGTCGGTATTGAAGGCCGTCTAAAAATTGTTTACTAATCTTTTAATTCATATTGTACTTTGCAGAAAATAATTTAATGAACTTTTTATATTAATTTTTATACAAATTGTTAACTTATGTATAGGGAAATTAAATTGTTATAATTATATTCTATATTTGATTAAAAATTCAACATATTGTCAGCTTATTATTGGTTTGACCCACCGACCATTTAAAAAAAAGAGTTAGGTCCAAATCCCACGGTTTTAACCCATTTTTGGCTTAATTCCGTTGTAGAAACTTGGTAGACAACAAAATCGTATGGCATACCACTTTTACACACATAAAGAAAACTTGTAAGCTGTTCGTTTTTGTACCTAACAGTTATATTTACCTATTTCAACATTTATTTGGCCTACGTGTTTTTACCTTCCGTTTTCTTTTAAAATATGGTAGCTTTTACACCATAGATTTCTATACACAGCTAGATATCTTTTTGTAAAAATTAAGGGCACTAGCATAGGCCTGCCAAGATTGTCCTGGTTTTAGACTTTTTGTCCTGTTCCACTATTAAAATGTCCTGGTTTTTTGTACAGATCAAGACGAAAAATTAGTTTTTTGCTGGTTTTAGTTGTAAACAAAGGTTAAGATACACAGAAAAAAATATCTCAAGAAAATTTTTAACAACACAGTTTGTTAAAAATATAATTTTTGTTCAACAAACTTTTTGTTTGATTCAATGAAAAAATTTATCAAATATACACTTGGCAAAATAGCACTCAATAAAACATATTTAATAATGAAATATTTAAATATTTCTTGAGATTCAATAAAACAAATATTTGAATCAACGTTAAAACAGTATTTTTACAACTCTTGTCCATTTTATAATAGGTCATAATTCTCATTCGCTTAACACTTTTATTTGGTTAAATATCTTTAGTTTTGCCAAAGTCTTTAGAAAAAGGTTTCCTGATGATGATCCTGAGCCTAAGCAACCAGCGAAATGCGCATAGGAACTAGCTTATCCCCCAATAATAAATTTTAGTGTATTTGTCAAAAAATAAAATTGGGAACTTAGCAAATCATTATTAATAAACAAATAAATAAAGATTCGATAAACATTTTGTTTGATTTATTCAACATTTCCAACAATTTATTTTAGCAAATCACGTAAACATTTTGTTGAAAAAAATTATTTTGGGCAACAACTTTTTTTATTGATTCAATAAACTTGGTTGTTGACTAAAAATTCAATAACTTAACCTACAAACTCTTTTTTTATGAATAATGCAAAAATCGTCATCGCAGAAAATTCAAAAATTTTTTTTATCAAATATGCGAATTTCGTATTCAAATATGAAAATAATTTTTTTCTGTGTATCTGTTATAACACTGCTAACATAAGGCAATTGTATAAACAATTCAACTGTTATCTGGTGCAAACGCCGTTTAACTAAAAGCTTTCAATAATATTAATGAGAGTCAATTTTGTCAATAGATTATTTTGACAGTTCTCGAATTGGTTGAAAAAAAATCAAAAGATTTTGATTTTTACAATTTGAGTACCAAGTCTGCTCAATGTACTAAAGAAAGAAACTCGTTAAAGACTGAAACACTGGAGATTATTATTCAATGTTAGTTTAATTTCAATAAGAAATGTTGTCTGTTTTATAGCTATGTATATTAAAGACCGAAATGAAGTTATAGAAAAAGTTATATTATTATAGTTTAGAACATTTTAAGCTAAACTTTTTATTATTTTTCGTCGTTTTTATGTATGTACATAAAGTACACGCTAATTTTTTTAATATATCGTCAGCTCAGAATTGGTTTGACCTACCGACCATTTTTAAAAAAAATTGAGTTAGGTATGGGGTATATATATTTTGTATACCCAATTTTTGAATCCAAAATCTGTTTCGCGAAATTATTTGTGGTTTCTGAGATATAAAGCATTCATTCAGGACATTGCATGTTGAATTTTATGTTTTGAGGTCAAATATTAACGATAATTAAAAAATACCAGTTGTAAAACCAAAAAGCTGAAGAAAGATATTAAATCCCGTATTTCCCATTTTAGTACTATTTTTCCCCCTCAATTTAGTATAAAAAATTGCAAAATGCAAAATGTTTTGTAAAAAAGTACCAAAAACAGTTACGATTTTCACCCCTTAAACGTTCGAATTTCGAAAAGGTGCCAAACTCGTATTTGTATTTTTTTGATAAGTTTCGAATGTGGTATAAACTTTATTTCTGGGTTTATTGGGCTGACAAAAACTTACAAAAATTCAGTTTTTACCCGTTTTCACCCTAAAAGAGCCGAATTTCAAAAAAGTACCACACACCTGTCCACTTATTTTTCAAATGAACAACGATATGTATATCCGTTTTTTTGTATCTCTTTTAGTTTTGGAGATAAAAGGTTTCCGAATTTACCCTTTTTTACCACCTAAGCATTCGAATTTTTAGAAATCCCGTGTTAGTGGATCGATTTGGGGAGAAATCCACCTGCGGTCCAAATTTCAAGCCTTTAGCTTCAGGCGATTAGGCTGTACGATGATGAATGAGTCAGTCGCACACGCAATCGGTATACGTATGCAGCACAAAAAGCCACTTTTTAATTTTTTTTTAGAAAAGTGGCGTATGCGGCACAAAACAATATTTTTCATTTCCAAAAAAATACTATTAAATTCTAACTTTATTCATGAAAGTGAGCAAAAATTCTAATTTGTCTTCAAAATATATACCGGAAGCAGTGGTAAAAATATATCTAAATATCTAAAATATTCTATCGGGTACATTTTGAGAAATCTTCATGTAAATCTTCTTTGTCGTTTTTCTCCACTCCGACTTTTTGGCTAATGCGCCAAACCAATTCTGAGCCGACGATACGTATATTGTTGGATTTAAAAATAAAAAATGGATGGTTTTTATATATGCATACATACACACAAATGTATTAAAAAAACTTTTTTGTTTTGTCCTGATTGATAGGTTCAAACTTCTGGCTGCTAGTGACTAGCAATGAATTTACCCTTAAACAGAATGATTTGTTAATCGATAAACAGATTTTTTCCAGAAGAAGCTGCATTAGACGACTTCGAACCAGTTCAATGACCGGTGTGACTTAAAAAATGCGATCTTTTCATTCAGTTTTTTTTTGTACTTATTTCCACCACAAGCAAATTATTTTGAATGGCAAAAAATCACTTCCGCTTCATGTTTTCAGTAAAAAAAGTTATTACTATATCGGAATCGTAGAACATATCAACTTTAGGGCGGCATGAAATAACTCCCCAAGAAATAACTCACCAAAAAAAAAATGAAATTACTCCCCAAAAAAATATACAGGAAACAACAACAACGTTTTTCGGGGACTAATTTGTGGAGTAATTTCATTTTTTTTTGGGAGTTATTTCGTGGGGAGTTATTTCATGCCGCCGGTCAAGACAACTCTCTCATTTCAATTTTGAAGAACTTTTCCATTTTACATTGATTAATAGTTTTCTTATTTTTATAATTAAGAGGTAATGATTTTCCCTTTTACTAAAGTTAAGTATTGAAATCTGGCTTCGCATACTAAAGTTTTTCTGCTTGGCGGCCTGCGGCCGCGCTTAGGGGGTTTTTCCTCCAATAGGACGCGGCAGGTGGCTTCGCTGAATGAGTTTTTCTGCGTGCGTCACAAGAATAAAAAAATGTTTTTCAATGATAACTAAGGATTTTCCCTTTTACAGAAAGTTTACACCATGCGTAACAATATTCTGGAAAAATATGGCTTTGCCTCTCATTTGGGAAAAAAAATATGGCTATATCTCTCACTTCGCAAAATTGAGCAATAAAGCCATCATGGGGACTTATTTCCAATGAAATAACTCCCCAATTTTTAGGAATTTATTGATAAATTATTGGGGTTTTATTTCATTTTAAGAATTGCGGAATTATTTCATATGAAAAAAGTCCCCAAAGAAATGGGGTGTTATTTCATATTAGTTTGGGGAGTTACTTCATTCCTTTGGGGACTTATTTCATTTCTGAATTGGGGACTTATTTCATTTTATTTTTGGGGAGGTTTTTCGTGGGGAGTTATTTCATGCCGCCCAACTTTAGTTAATTTACGAACGCTAATCATAATATGGTGCGCAAAAACAATGCGCACTTCGTCCACAGAGCATTGCTTGAATGACCATTGTCCTTTGCTTTGCGCATATATATTTGTGTTGGCATAATGGAGAAATATATGTCGTCGGATTAATATGCAAACCGGCTAAATCCACTTTTTATGTAAATTAAGATTTTGATGCCGTGTGGTAGAGAAAGATACGCCTCGTCGACCATCATGTAGTTTTTCTTCTATTTGAGTCTTGAAGTTTGTACAACTAACTGTATTTTTAATTTTCTATCAAGCTTCAAATAGGAAAAATAAAAAGTTTTTTTTCTCTCCTGTAAAATGTGCTGAAAGTGATTTAGCAGGTTTGCATATTAAGCCAACGATATGACTGTTGTAAGCTACAGCTTATAATTTAGATTTCTACTATACAGTTATGACGAATCAACAAACACAGCATTACAATTTTTATTTTGTTTGAAACACTACAATATTTACTTTAAACAACTTTAAATTTTATTTAGGATATTATGACGATAACACTTGATACCACACCTTGTGCATTGTGGAAAATGCATATTACATATTTATGAATTGTTTTTTTTTTGCTTGCTCGTTTTAGTTCAAGAATTGTTATGTTTGGTATGTTATTGTTTTTTTTTTACTTATAAACTCCAAATAATAAGCAAATAATGCATTTTTATATATTGAAACTACTCAATTTATTAAAAAAAACTTTATTAATCGGTTAACCGATCAAAAACTAAATTAACCGATTACTAACCGGTTAAACCAAAACCTCGGTTAATTAATCGAGCGATTAACCAATTAAAGGAAAAGGTCGATTAAATGAATACCCTAGTAATGGCCCTAAAAATGTTTACACGTTAATTTTACGAAAAAATTATGTTATAAATTTTTTGTGGAAAATTTAAATTCCTTCATGAACACGCAAACATTTTTTTAGTAGTTTTGTAAAATAAAAAAAATTCACATACAATTTATGTGGCAAAACTAAAAGTCCTTGAGCGTCGCGTATAATGAAATTATGAAGCTGATCTTGTGGGACAGCTTTTGAATGAGTACTCCAAAGTACTTTGGGATGATAGCAAAGACCCCATTCAGACTCGGTAAGTGACTTGCGCAACTAACTTGCCGAGTCTGAAAGGGGTCAAAGTAACTTTTTTTGAAGCCCATTATAACTATGCTACTTTAATAAATGCTACTTTTAAGAAAAGGTTCGTTTTTTAAAATGTACATTTTTGAAATATGGATTAAGTTACATGCTTCAAAGTGCTTTTGTGGGATACTAATAATTTTTAATGAACATTAAAGCTACGTTCACAATCACAAAAACATTTTCACTTGGTGTTCATAATAGAGCAACAATTTCTTTTGTAACCACACACATTTTGCATTAAGAAACCGTTTGCAAATTTAAGCCACAACAATATTATGCACTTATTTTTATATTTACATTTATATTTTTTGCAACCTTTTGTTAAACTTTTCATTCAAAACTAAATAAAATTATTTTAAACGTCAGAAACAATTTCATTAAAATTGTTGCTGAAGTAAAAGTAGACTCAACTTTAGTTACGTTTTAAAAAAATTTTAGTTACATTTTTGTTTTAAAAATGAAAGGAACATATATGAAATACTTCGGGAAGAAAAAAGATAGAAGAAAAACGAAATTGTTGCTCTGATTGTGAACAAAGCTTAAATGAGGAATATAATAAAAAAAAAGTTAAAAGTAAAAAACAAATTGCTTTAGTGAAAGTAAAACCTTAAATGAAGTTCTGATAAGGAATTTCTCCTTCATTATAGAAATATGCTGCCAGACGATTTCTTAACTGTACAGCGTTTTCAGTACTTCTCCGCATGTGAGTTGCCATCGATCTTAGAGGCCGAATTCCATTATCTCTTATCTCGTTTCGCCATTCTCCTTCATGTACAGCTCCATCCGAATTTTCACTGTCCACATAATTGCTTGGACAATACCAACGTTGTTGGTCATTCATCATTATAAAATTATGCAGCGCAACACATCCTAAAACAATTCTTTCGCAGTTATCAGGAGAACACTCTATAGTTGTAAGAAGTATTCTCCAACGGGCCGATAAAATACCAAAAGAACTTTCTATTACTCTTCGAGCACGAGACAAACGATCATTGAAAACAGTTTTTTTTCTATCAATGTTTGCACCTGGAAAAGGGTGCATCAAATTTGGCTTTAGCGGAAAAGCTGCATCTGCTACAAAAAAGTGCGGAAAAGGTATTGAAGATGACGGTAGGGCCTTTTCTGGTGGCACAGCAATTGTGTTATCTAATATTGACTGCCCAAAACGACTTGTGCGAAAAATGCCTAAACGAAAGAAAAAAAAAATTAACAATTAACACATGCTTCTATAAAGTATTGCATTTATTTACCTCCTTCACTTTGACTGCCATAACTTCCTACGGTGACAGCTGTAAAAGTATAATTTGCGTCACAAACAGCCATTAGAACAACACTAAAAACTTTTTATAATTGAAAAACATAGATCCTGAATTTGGAGGACACTTTAAGGCTATGTGTTTCCCGTCGATAGCTCCCACATAATTTGGAATATTCCACATCCTCTCAAAATCTTTTTCAATCTCAACGAATTGTGAAGTGGTGGGTTCACTGACGTAAATTGGAGACAGCAAGCACCACAATGCATCACATACCTCTAGAATAATATTTCTAACTGTGGTTTTCCCTAATTTATGACTCCAAGCAATAGATTGAACGGAACTAGCGTGCGCTAAATATCTACACACGCAACAAAAATGTAAAGATTAGTTTGGATAATAAACAACGCAAATCGCAAGAATTGAAATTTAAATCATTGGTGTCCAGCCCATACCACAATTGTGGAAATAAATTCACACACATTCTTCACACGCATTCCTACGCTCTTTTATTTAGTCCACGAGAGTACACAATTCAGTCGTCGATTACACTATGGAACATTTTTGGGATTATTGTCTGGGGGGTGAGAAATTCCAAGTTAGGGTGATGGTACTAGGTCAGTATAGTAAAACCCTCAAAGGGTTTGGCGTTCGTATGTGTCAGTTTTTTTTTATGACATTTAAAATTTTTTCCTTATCTTGATGTTTTTTCGCTTAGTTGTAACATTTTGGCAAAAACGTAGTTTAACATAACTCGAGAACCACTTGTCCGATTTTGCTAAAACAAACTCAAAAAAATTTAGAATTACAATTTCTTTAATCCGTTCATATAACGTTTTTCTTTATAATCAACAGTTTTGCCGGTAAAAATAAATTTGTGGAGAAAAAAAAATATTTTTTGCCTAAAAATTAAATTTTTTTTTTTAAATTCATAAAAAATTAAAAACGGAAAAAAGGATCAAGTGTTATTAATTTCATGTAAAGTCACATAACCTATAAACAAAATGCGACATAGATTATAGAAATCGATTAACGCGTTCTGCTTTTACTTACAATTAAGTGAAGGTATCCCATTTTGGCAAGAATATTGATATATGTTTTTATTCGAACAAGTGTCATTTATCGCCTTTTTTATAAATTTTCCCCAATAACTCCAGACTTCTGGCCATAAACTACTTAAAAAATTAAGTAAACATTTTTATAATTTTTTATTAAAAAATTAAATTTCATGAACTTAAACCTAATTAAAAATATTAAAAATTTGGATTAAAACCCATAAATAGTTCAGCAAAATAACCACAATACTAATTATTGTTAAAGCTAAGGCACGAGCTCTATGTGTACATTTGTCCTTCAAGTTGTGCTGAAAAAGGTCAACAGAAAAAGAAAAAAAAATGTACTTGGACTTCAAGAAAAATTCTTGACAAAAGTACGAAAAAACATGTAAAATCGATTAAAATGGATAATCATTCAGGAAAGCAAATTTCGATCTACCAAATGTTAGAATACAATTTGGTTTAAGGATTGATGCTTGACTATTGACGTCAGCAGTCGTCGATGGCTGCGAGTGTAAGACGGCAAATCCATCTGAGGAGATCGAGTGGTTTCGATCGAAACATGTCATGGTAACCTGCCGGCCATCTGAGGATTAAAACCCATAAATAGTTCAGCAAAATAACCACAATACTAATTATTTATTATTTTTATTTTATTTATTTATTTTAATAAATATTGCCTAGACTTTTTCGATGGTGGTTGTTCGGGACTAGTGGCATCGCATTCATCGCTATCATCAGTTTCTGAACCACACATAATGTCAATGTGCGACTCCACTGTTGGCCCTTCTGCATCTCCTGAAAATTCTTTATCATCAAGATCATCCTTGTCTTGCCACACAAGCTTACTCCACCAGCAAATTTCCGCAATTATTGCACTCGGCGACTTTTTGCCTCTATATCTGTAAGTTTTTGTTTTATTAAAATGAGTTTGAAAAAATAAAAAATCAGTATTACCTCATTTCAAATGGCATAGCAACTTGATGATAGCGTTCACCTTGTTCATCAGATTCGGTAGCCAATTGTTTGCTGAAGTAGTCCAGATGATGATGTAAATAATGGATTTTCAAGGACATGGGGACACCAATTTTAACATCCTTGCGACAGAAACATCGTAGTTGTTAGAACGATGCTTTCCCAACAAGCCTTCTATTACTTCTTTGATTGCCTGCCATGCATTCAATTCAGCGTCAATCAAAATATTGTTGAATGCGTCACTTTTAATCAGCTTTCGTATATCTGGACCATTTAGTACGCCTGATTGGAAAAAATTAATTTGTTAAGATGGAAAATCATGGGAAATGAATGTGATATTATAACTTACCTTCTTTAATTTTACTTTCGCTGAGTCTCGGGTAAATTAGTTTCAAACACAAGAAAACTTCATCTCTTTTGGCGACAGTTTTGATAAAATTCTTAACAATTCCAAGTTTAATATGCAGTGGAGGCAGCAATATCTTCTCCTTCGGCACTAGAGGCTCACGAATAATATTGGCCGTTTGTAACCTGCTGTGCTCTCTGAGTTTCCATCCGTGGCATGCATATTGGTCACCGGAAAATCGTGTGTCCCAATCGCACAAAAAGCACATATATTTTATATAGCCGCTTTGAAGACCGCAAAGCATTGCTACAACTTTTAAATCGCAGCATATGCGCCACATATGTTTGGCGTAGTTAACCATTTTTAAAATATTTTCCAGTGCATCATATGTTTCTTTCGTTTCTGTACTATAGGCGATTGGAACTGAAGGTTTTTTATTGGTCTTATGCAGTAAAACCGCCTTCAAGCTGAGTTTTGAGCTGTCAATAAATAATCTCATGAACACTAATAGATGTGGGTGGAATTTCCGTAAAAAAATCATACAGGTAGCCAACGGAAAACCCCAAATAATTAAAAAAGTGCACTTTCCTTTTTTCCTTTCAATTGTCCACGCACATTTATTACCGCTTATTACTTTGCTACCGCAATCATAAAAATCAAATAACCTTTTGTTTATTACTTTTTTTTTTGAATTCTAAGAATCATAAAAAAAGTCATAAATGTTTTTGCAAAGAATTTTGTGCATATCTCGAGCAAATTTTTAAAATGCATACCTTCACTTAATTGTTAATAAAAGCGAAATGCGTTCATCGATTTTCATGATTTATGTCTCATTTATTTCATAGGTTATGCGACTTCACGTGAAAGTAATAGGACTTGAAACTTTTTTTTACTGTTTTGGTTTTTTTATGAAATAAAAATAAAAATTTTTAATTTTTTGGGCAAAAAATATTTTTTTTCTTCATACATTCATTTTTAACTTCGAAAGTGTTGCACATATAGGAAAACGGTATAGAAACAGATTAGAGAAATTGTAATTCTAAATTTTTCTAAATTTGTTTCATCAAAATCGGACAAGTGGTTCTCGAGTTATGTTAAACTACGTTTTTGCCAAAATGTTACAACTAAGCGAAAAAACATCAAGATAAGGAAAAAATTTAAAATGTCATAAAAAAACTGATGGTACTGACCTAGTACCATCACCCTGACTTGGAATTTCTCACCCCCCAGATTGGCTGTTGTACTGTGTTATCAAGCGACGAGTGCACATGCGGCGGATGCTAACATATTTTTTGTATTTTTATTAAGAATATTTGTCTCTTTATTCACTAATACTAATAAAAAGCAATACAACCCCAATTTAAATTTTGGACGTCACTGATTTAAATGCTTACAGGAGTGTTATGGAGAGTCTCTCCTCAGGAGATATACGTTGGCCAGTTTTTTTTAGAGAGCTTTTTATTAATGACAACAAAAGCTCGTAAACATCGTTTGTCATTCGTGTGTGTAGGAAAAAATGTTCGTCATCAATATTTTTTATTCTTTTAAAAACTTTCTGGTGGTATCCTGATGATAACCAGTCTGTGTTAGCAGGTCTGGCGTACCACCTTCGCTTACGACGCTTGATCTTACAATGCCTCACTGATAATAAAAACATACGAACGTCAATAGAAACAAATAATATAAGCTTTGCTTATAAACCCAATAAAACACTTAGCACTATATTCTCTGCAATAAAAGCTCCAATAGAAAAAAAACAACATTGTGTACGAATTACAATGTAAAGGGATTAACGAACAAAGTTGCGAACTCATATACATTGGAACAACAAAACGATCCCTTGGAACTAGAATGGGAGAACATATGATGGATATACAAAGGAAAAAAGAAACACACATTTTAAATACACAACATAAAATTGATTTTGAGGGGGTGCGAATACTAGATAAAGTAAGGGGGGATAAGAAGAGATTTACAATTGAAAGTCTAAGGATACAAGAAAACATAAAGAAGACGATGAATGTCAAAGAAGACACTAACAATATTAGCGCAAATTATAGGGTTGCAATTACTTAATCGTGACAGTGATACTTGTTTTGATATGTGTTTAACTTTAAATTTATGTTTTATGTTTATATGTTTAATGTTACATGTAAAAGGAGAAATTTAATTTAATGTGAAAAACTCATATTGTAAGTTTAACTCTTTTAATGTAATTTATTTGTATTTATGTTAATTTATATATTTTTTAAAATTTTAAATAGACGCTCCCTTGAAAAAGTCGACAAAAAATCGACGAAACGTCGGGAAAACTGTAATAAAAAATTGCTTTTTATTTACATAAATTAACCCTAGGCCCTATTAGCTTAAATAAAAAACAAATCAATTAAACAACAAATTGGCCAAATATCAAAAATAACTCACAATTTATTGTTTGATACATTTTGCAGACATTAATAAAACTCATTCCTACAACTACATCATCCACATCCGAATTTTCAGAGTCAGAATCAGACAAAATATTAATTTTTTTTTAATTATCAATGTTTACTTTTTCTTATTATTGAATCACAAGGTATTTTTACGAATTTTTTCACAATTTCAATGTTTTTGGTTTGATTATATTTTACTTTTTAAATCAGCTGATTCCTTTAACAGAAAAAGTAATTACAAAATATTTGCTACAGAAAGGAACGAAACAGAACGGCAACAGAAAGTAAAAACTAATGAGGCCTTAAGTTTCCGATGATATATCCACTTCAACACTTTCCTCATATTCTAATTTTCGTTCCATAGACTTCCACGCATGGGCAACTTCACAATCTAGAAGCAAAATACAAATAACATTATTTAATAAGTGGCGCATTCAAGTAAAGCATAACAATTTTTTTTATATGGTTAGTCATCGTCCAGACTTGCAATTTTTGTTGCAGCAATTTTTAAATATTCTGCTTTAAAATTGCATTGGATTCCAAACTATGAAGTTATGGGTTTGCAATTTTTGTATTTTTATCTTGTCTTTCCTCTTCTCCTTTTTATAATTTATATATAAAAAGTGTAAGAATAACAAAACAAAACAGAATTGCAGAGTACATGAAACTAAGTTCTCCTCCCCAATCTTCTCACCCCTCTCACCAATAAACTCAAGAACTGCTGCAACAAAAATTGCAAGTCTGGACGATGACTTACAAAACTATTTTTAACTGAAAAATTTCAAACATAAAATGGTTATGGGCACTATTTTATTATCATAATCATATTATGGTTGCCTCCGATAATGTTATGTTTGATGAACAACCATACTATTTGCACAAAGTTAATTTAAGTAAAGATTATGCGAACAAGCGCTGACAATTTTCGCAAATTTTGTTTTCATATAAATGTTCACTCCTTCGACACGTATTCCTGAATAGCCACGATTGTGTTTTTTCTGTCTCTTTCTTCGAAAGCTGCCCTTTTTGCATTTCTCCACCATCTTTAATACCGCAATCAGGGTTACCGTTCGCCCTACTAAAGTCGCAACTTGGCCCTTTTTAGCAGCCTGCGACTTTTGTTAAGACTTTTTTTAACACCGACTTTTGCGGTTTTTTCATTTTGACCATTTGCTTTGTTAACTTTCTCCCAAAAAACATTTTATTTGCAGTAAATTATAAATTTTCTTATTATTTTGATCAAAAAAAATTGTCAATAAACGTCATCAAAATTTAAAAGCAATTCACTTTTACTTTATAGCAACCTTGTCTTGTATAAAATGTATTAAAGAAATTTGTCGCAAAGTTTCAAAGAATAGTTTAAGCAAAACAGTTTTTTTTAAATAACAAATTGTGGTGCTTGCAGTGCTCATTTTACAAAATTATTTTAAGCCGCCGAGTCAATGAAACGTAATATTTGGGGATACCATTCGAAAGATTGGGAACTGAAGTATAAATGGCTTAACTAAGACATGGAGTCAAAGCGGTCTTTTGCAGTTTTTGTAAACAGCTCTTAGTGAACTAAACAATCATCTTTAGCGACATGAAAAAATACACTAGTAGTATAAAAAAGGCTCCAGACAATGAAAAACTCCAACTGACTGTTTTGTGTAAATTTTTTGCTATGATTTTTATTAATAAAAACGTTAAAATAGATGTGCGACTTTTATATCTTACGGTCATTTTCACCAAGTTCGGTTAAAACTAACTTTCAATTAAAGTTTCGGTTACCAATATGTTTCGACAGCTATAACCGATAGTTAAATATAACCGAACTTGGTGAAAATGGCCGTTAAATGTTTATAAAACAACCTTTTGTGGGGCTTTTCAAAAATTACTAACGGTAACCCTGGCTGCAATACAATGAACACAAGTTTATTTAATTGAGATTTGCAAAACTGTTGTAAGATTGTTTGCTTTTGCAAAACGTTTTTTGGACTAATGCCCGTAATTTCTACAAACAGATATCTAGTCGTGTTCGTACCTATGAGTTATCTTTACTTATCCGGTAACACTATTTTGGTAATTTCAACGTTAATTTTGCCTACGTGAATTAACTATCGAAAATCGATAGTTTAAAATACATAACACTTTAACCCGTAGGTAAGAAATACGTTTTAAAAACATCATTTAACACTTTCTAAATTACATTATATATGTATGTATGTATGTAATTATCTTTCTACAAATAAAGTTAACTAAGTCCATTAAAATTATTAAAAATAAAGCTAAAATTTTATAAATTTACTAGTCATGGTTTTTTTCTGAGAAGATTGGGGAATGGTTCTAAGTTTCATGTACTCTGTAACAATTCTGTTTTGTTTTTTAGTTCACACTCTTTTCTAGCTGAAGTTAGCTGCAGCTGTATTTGGTTTAATATATAAAATATTAAAAGAAGAGGAAAGACAAGGTAACCATACAAAAATTTCCAGACTAAAATTTTATAATCTGGACATAAATCTAATTTCAAAAATTGCAGCAACAACACATGCTCGTCTGGAAAATGACTCACTGTTAAAGGCGTCTAGGCAGTAATGAAGACAGTTTCAAAAAAAAAAAAAAAATTCGAACGTGACTATTGCAGTTCAAGTTGCAGCTAAACGCGTTTTAAATAAACTAAAAATATTACAAATTAAATTCAAAAAAGGAAAAGAAGTAAAAAACTTTTTTATTGGGTGAATTTAACTAAAACATAAAAAATAATTTTTGTTTTTATTTTTTCTGCGATTAAAACTTCAACTAACTGCCAGCAAATGTCAAATCACTACCAAATTTTACTGTCTTCGAAATTTGCAAGACGACAGTAGACAAGACAGTTGAACAGGTTGCATGTATTGGTACTGTCTTACCGGTACAGTACACCCAAAATATTATGTAGTTAAATTCAGACGAAAATTAATTTCAAACAATTTAAAATTCATTTAAAAAACGGATCATTAACATTTCATTTAAAACAAATGATTTTAACATTAATTTTAAATTTTTTATTTATTAAACAGCATATTCCTTAAAATTTAATAGTTTTTGCTTTTAAAAAATATATTTTTACCGACAAAAATCAAACTACATAACAAAATTAATACGGAAAAACATTTTGTTTTGTTATTTTGTTTTTCAAATAACAAACATGAATTTTAAAAAATAAAATTATTAGTAAAATAAATTAAAAGTAAAAAACCTTTTTAAAAAACAAGCTTTTATTTGAATGCGATAAAAAGAAAAAAAATATTTTGCTTTAAAACTTTTACTATCAACTTATAACGTCATTACAAAATTTATATGATACAATAGCTTGTCGTAAGATTTAAGTACGTGTATTTACTTAGTTTGAAAATTTTAATAGTTAAAGTCAAGTTATTAATTTACTTATTTTTCTTCACTAGTAATTCTCGCGACAAGCGAAAGTAAAAGTTTTAAAGCAAAAAATTTTTTTAAGCGCATTCATATAAAAACTTGTTTTTTAAAAAGGTTTTTTACTTTTAATTTATTTTTAACTTTTTAGCGCATTTAAATACAAGCTACTTTTTAAAAAAGAATTTTTACTTTTAATTTGTTTAAAACTCGCATTCGTATTCTCAGCAAGCATTAAAAACTTAGTCAGCCATATTGTATTTAGAGTGACGTCCCTTTATTTTTTTTGGGATATTCTTAGCAAGCCCTTCCAGTTGATACGCATATTGTAAAGATGAATTAAAAATAACTAGTCCTTCCTCTTGTGTGTGCCGCCATATTTGATTTAGACTCACAACATTATTTTTCGAGTTATTCTTAGTAATCCCTTTCATTTGATACCCATATTGTAAAAGTGCATTAAATATAATTAGTCCGCCATCTTGTTTGTGCCGCCTTATTGGATTTAGAGTGACCACTATATTTTTCCAGAAATTCTTAGCAAGCCTTTTCATTTTATACCCATATTGTAGAAGTGGATTAAAAATAACTAGTCCGCCATCTTGTGTGTGCACTCCAAATTAGATTTAGAGTGACCACTTCATTTTTCGAGATATTCTTATCAAGCCCTTTCATTTGATACCCATTTTGTAGAAGTGCATTAAAAATAACTAGTCCCCCATATTGTGTGTGATTTGTAGTGACCACTTTATTTTTCGAGATATTCTTATCCAGCCCATTCATTTAATACCCATTTTGTAGAAGTGCATTAGAAATAAATAGTCCGCCACGTTGTGCGTGGCCGCCTTTTTAGATTTAGAATGACGTCACACAATTTGCCATGCATTGTCATCCAAACTAAACGTGTATAGTATACACTGTATACGATATTTCAGCTCAATCGGTTGAAGATAACTGCTTCAAAATTGAGTTGCTAGATTCCACCCGAACAAACATACCCAGTAAAAAATGTGTTCCAAAAGGAGCAGGGTTTTTGTATGAATTCATACCTCAAATCGCTTCAAACCTGCTGATGGGATGCCTGATGTTTGTATGGGGTGTTCCCGGTTTGGAGGACTATTTTCAGCTGACAATAAGCGCTTCTTTTAACATGCAAACAAAGCGCTCCTTAAGTGCTTTTTTAAGGACTAACTATATTAACATATTCATTTGTGTTTTGCTTTTACTTGTTTAAATGTTTTTTTCAATCATTTTCGTAAACGATAATATATTTTTATTCTTCGTTGTCAGCACTAAAATAGCAGCTTTTTGTATCTTTTATTCTTTATCATTTTAACAGCACGGAAAACGAATTTAATAACACACAATCAGTTACTGTAATAATTTTATAAGTGTAGATAACGGATATAAGAACATCTCATATAAAAAAAATATTCGCTTTAAAGAAAGTATTTCAAAAGTACCGTGTCTTTTTCCTCAAGTGTCAATATAAAAAGTATTCCGTATAAGAAAACTTTTTATAAGCAAATTAATAAATATATGTACAAAAAATATTTTTTATAAGAAAATGTTCTTTATACAGGAATCTGTGGTGTAGGGTATCATATGATCGGGCTTGACCGACTATACTTTCTACCTGTTTTTTGTTCTGCTTTGTGGCATTTTAAAGCAGTTTGGCAATATAAAAAAAAACTTTTTTGTAAATTTTCGCGACCAATAATTCTGTATATCAGCTGTTACCTATTATGCATCTAGCATTGAAAAGTTGCTAAAAATACCGCTCAATGTCAATGACAGTCGTCGATGGCTGTGAGTGTTAAACGGCAAACCTCTCTGAAGAGATTGAGTGGTTGCAATCGAAACATGTAAGAGTAACCTGTCCGTAAAAGCCTGGGTTCGAGCCCCAGCTGCAGTCAAGAATGAAAAATTATTAATAACAATTTTAATTAATTTTCATGTTATAAAATTCCTTTCTTCATAAAAATAATTTAATAAAAACATTAACAGCCTGTTCTTTGATTTCGAACGTTAACGTTCGCATAGTAAATTATATTTAAACCAAAAACTAAATTCGAAAATTTGTTTTTGTTTTAAATGTAATTTTCTATGCGAAAGTTGTTTTACATTTATGTTACATACAGTCCACCATTTCTTGCTATTGAAATTCAGCCAGATCGGTCCAAAAATGACGTAGATATGAGCAAAAAACCACGACTACCTCTAAATTTTTCCAAAAATCCCTTGTTGTTGTTGTATTTTTTTTATTTCTGTATATCTTGAGAACGGCAAGAGCCAAAGTTTCCAAAATAGGTACACATATTTAGGTTGCCAATACATACCATCCTACAAAATGTGGGCGGGATTGGAGAAGTGGGCGTGGTACCTCCCGTACAGTGTATTAAACGACATCAATTATGCATCCAAAACTTTACAAAAATGCGACATCAATTTGGGCGAGGCGAGTAAAGTTTTAGCAGAGACGAAAGACGAGAAGTTGCAAATTTATAGAAATGATTTCGAATTATTCAAGTACAAAGCCAGTGAAACTGCAAGAAAATATGGTATTGATACCCATTTTCAAGAAAAAAAGGCAAAGAAAAGTTAAAAAACATTTTGATGAATTAGCTGATGATCGCCGATTTCCAAACCGAGATAAAATATTTAAAATTGAGATTTTCAATAATGTACTAGACACAGTAATATCTTAATTAGATACACGTTTTATTGGTATGAGTACAGTCTGTGATGTATTCGATTTTCTAACACCTACATTTTTATCACATGTTGATGAAGCAACTTTATTACAAAAGCGTGACGAATTCCAAAGAAAATACTCAGATATAATAGGCCCTAGTTTTTCACTTCAATTTATTAATTTAACTCAAGCATGGACCGTTCACCAATTATGTAAGGAAATAATGAGCAAATATAGAATGCTAGAATGCGTCCTAATGCAAGTATTTAGAGCAATGTTATTATTCTTTACAATTCCTGTCACTTCTGCAGCAGCTGAAAGGTCATTTAGCAAATTAAAAATAATAAAAAATTATTTATGAAATAATATGGGCCAAACTCGGCTCCGACATTTATCGCATCAAGCCTGGTTTTAAACGAAGTCATTGATACCTTTGCGAAAACTAAAGCTAAGAAAAAATTGTACATATAATTGTTATTTAGTCAGTTGGTATGCCCGATCTTTATATAATAAACTTTTGAATCTTCTCTATTTCGTTTTATTAGCCAAACCTGCACCAAGTATTAATTATAATTTTTGTAGTTACTGTTTAATATTTTTATTACCTGCCCTGCAGTGCATAAAAAAGAGCTTAAGTAGCTTAGCATTTTTTAAGTATTTGTATATTTCATATTTTTATTTGATAAAATCTAATCAGTTTACATAGCAGGGGGGCCCTATTTTTTAATTTGCCCCAGGGCCCTTGGTTACCTAGCTACGCTAGTGAACAAAGCTACTTAATAATGCGTTTAAGAAGTTATTCAACGAGCGAAATTTTACTGAGTATATAAATTATATATATTTATGTATAAATTTATTTAAATTATCGTTCGATTTCAATTTCACTTCATTTCCATTTCTAGATCGTACCTGATAAATCTTATAAATCTTAAAATATTAAAAAAATTTGGATTAAAAACCATAAATAGTTCAACAAAATAACCAAAATACTGATTATAAATCTTTGAGTTAACATAACTTTGTCGTTTTTGGTTTTGTGAAATGAATTATTAAATTGTGTTGAAAAAATTTAACAAAAATATATTTGTTTATTCGACTTAAAACTATAACAACATTATACATTTAACAGAAATACTATGTATTATTGTTATTCGAATAATAGGTATTAAAAAAAATTAATTATTCGATTAATCATTCAATTGGAATAAGCAATTTAAAACTATTCGAGCTATTAATCGTCTAAAATTGTTCGATTGATCGAACAAGAATTAATCGACTGAACACCCTAGTATTTTCCCTTACAAACCTGCTTCGTAGTAAGGGAATACCGTGGCACTTGAAATGTTTTTTAAATGGAACTTGTGCGCTTGTTTTTTAAATGTACCATAAGTGCTTCGCAAAATGATGAAATTGTTTATTCTCTATATCAGCCATCTGATTACCCGTCCAGCAATTTAGGAGGCCTCATGAGACTTTTATTAAAACCAGGGGTCAAATTACGCAAATTACAATACAATTGAAATTGAAAATTCGATGGTTATCAAATGCCGTAATTTGGCCCAGGACTTATTTCTGGTAGTATTTTCTTAAGCATACAAACTTAAGTACTTTCATTCTCCAAAACAAAAAAATCAAAAATATTGCTATCGATTTTGTAATATTCCAAAATAATGAATTTTCCTTGCTTCTTCAATAAAATCTGTGCAGATATTTTACTATTATTAAATTAATTGCAGTATTGTACTAACCTTCCGGTACGCTTTTGTTCATTTCAATAAGAGCTCCTTTAAAATGAACAAAATGGCCATTATTATCAAATTTAATCGTTAATTCTCCAACAAACTCTCCATATGTACCAGCTTGAACAATTACAACTCGATTTACTACTGTTGGATAATCATATTTAGGTCTAATAACCCCTTGTAAGGTATCAGAGTGAGCACCAACTATTACATCAATGTCGCAGCCATACCTTTCGGCAAGCACTTTATCAGCTTCAAAACCACAATGAGAAATGACTGTAATAATATTGACACCTTGGGATTTCAACTTTGCTATTTCTTCCTCAATAATTGCACCTTCCTGTTGGAATATCAAATTACCAATGTTGCCTATTTTCTGCAATGCATTTTTAATTTATAATTTTTTATTTTAAATACATTTTTATTAAAAATCTTACACTTTGCTCTACGGTTGTTACACCAATAACACCAATTTTACGGTTGCCTCTTTCGATGATTATCGATTTCTGATATTTTCCTTGCATTTTAGGTTCTCTTGTAGAATCCATATTTGCTACAAGCATAGCGGTATTCTTTTGTGCATCCAAGAAGGAAACTAGATCATCAATGCCATGATCAAATTCATGAGGACCCAATGTCTGTAATTTAAAAGAAAAAAGTGTTTAAGCATTTCATATATGTACATATATATGTATGTCTGTACATATACATATGTATGTACATGCAAGGCCTGTCTTATTTATTCGTTCATTCACTCACTCACTGATTCATCAACGCCCAGCCCAAACGGCTAAAGGTAGAGACTTAAAATTCGGTACACAGGTACGTTTTTTTGGATAAGCAGATATACTAAGTAAGTCGCGACTTTTTTAAATTTGTTCGCTAAAAGGTTTAAAACGGCTAAAATCTGTAAAGCATATGAATGCCGTAAAAAAATTAGCTGACGCGTGTCCAGCGTTGCCAGAAGAATTGGAAGGAAAATCTTCATATGGCGAAAAAAAATCTTATTTTGCAAAGAAAAATCTTAAAATTTTTATAACGAGGGGAAAAAAGTAAACACTATTAATTTTTTAAAAGAAAATATTTCTTATTATGGAAACTATTTAAATTGAAATACGTAATTGCCGTATTTATACAAAATTAGATTGTTGGTTTAAATTGTGTTTTTAGTTATATTTTCCATAAAATTCTTTCTAAAAATACATTTTAAATCCATTTAATTTCTAATAAATAAGAACGTAAAAAAGTCCATCTAAATAAAGAAGTTTCATCGAAAGTAATTACATTCTTATATTAGAAATGTATAAATTTTGGACAAAAAATTTTTATGAAGCTCATACATCATATAAAATCTTAAGGGTTCTAAATTTAATATTATATTTCTTGATACCGGTGTTATATCGAAGGCATTTTGAGAAAATTGCATTTAAAAAGCTCATTGAAAAATATGGATTTTCCTTAATATATTTCTATTGGAATTGTTATGAAAATAATGTTGGTACAACTTTTAAAAGATATTCTTAAGCACTTATATATGTATACATATATACTTTGTTTGAAAATTATCATAAACATGGAATGTGGAATTTTCAAACCAAAAGCTTCTTAACCCTAAGATTCTCGGTAACTTTTCACCACTAAGTTCTCCTCTTGGTCTGGGCAGACCACAATTAGAACAGCTAAAAAAACCCAATGAAATAAAAAGTAAATAAATATATTTTTTATTGAACGTATGCTTGATTACACGAATTTATTATATAATTTTATTATTTCATTATTTTTTTTTACATGCAAGTTTCGAATATGTGAGGGTGTATAGATGCGAAGACTGCAAAGTCCACTTTTTTCACAAACGTAACTAATAATACCTCTTAGTTGTATTTGTTGAATGCTTCCAATAATCCCATAAAAATGTATGTTCAAAAATTAAGAATTGATGCAAAAACGGCAATGTCCATTGGAGATTGTCGTTTTTGCAATGATCACAGTTTGTTAAGCTCTTTTTCTCTCAACTATTTTCGAAAATGCATTCTATTTTTTTTTATTTTGATTCTTTTTTGCAAAACAAAACTAAAAAGAAATTAAAAAATATAACAATTTTTTTTTATATGAAGCAGTTTGTTTTATTGTTCATTTTATAACTTTGTCATTAGTCGTAATTATGAGGCTAAGTTGTTATGAAGTTCCTCCAAATCAATCAAGAAAAAACTAAGCCATTGTTAAGTTTAAGAATTTTATAACTACTGATTTTTTAAAGTACTTGCCCATGCTAAAAAAGCAGCAATTTCCATTTGAATAGAACAAACACAGCAATCTCCAATTTTATTACTATAATTGCCAGCAAACCGCTATATCGATTTGGTTGAAACTTGCGTCATATCTTCATCATATTCTTATTTACTGGATATCATGATATACAATTCATAAATATGAATATACTTTGAGCTAGAGGTTTTTACTATTTATTATGAAAACTATTAATGTGGACTTTGCAGTCTTTGCATCTATACCCCTCAAGTAGTCCTTAATGTTGCTCATTGCTTTTTCGCATCTACCACACATTTGATTTAAACTTAGGTTTCTGTTTTTTGATATTTTGTCCAGTTTGAAAGATATTTCAAGAAAACAAGAATTTGGTCTTGCCAAGAGGGTAATTTTATAATTTTAACATAAAAATACTGTATTTAATTCTCGGGAGTTTAGTGTTGTTCCTAAGTTGTTGTTGGGGTTGCACGCTTGCAGTTGTTGGGTTGGTTAATATTTATGGGACCTCTAAATTAGATTTGGCAAGATAGGGGTTGATTTTCATTTACAGCCAATCTTTAATAAAGAGTGTAATTATAATTACTCGCAGAATTATTATAATACAAGATAAATGAAACCATGGTTGTCAGATTGATTTTGACCTTTTTCGCCAAATTCAATGTCAAAAATCGCCAAAATTGCCAAAGCCTTTATTTTCAAGTTTTTGGCAGTAAAATACATATTTTTCAATTTATTACAAATATTCTTTATAAATTCTAAAAAAAATAATTTGTTCCGTATCGCTAAAATACGCCAAAAATTCAAAAAAGTCGCCATGGTATATATTTTGCTTAATTTTTATTTAGAAAAAAGTAAAAATAGCTAGTGGACACAAAAATGGTACGATGTTTACTACAAAAAAAGTTTTTTTGCGGCTAGTATTAAACAAATATTGGATATATTTACATTTTTATATATGTATGTAGTTGAAGTTTTATTATATATCTAAAACGCTTCACCGGCAAAGCTACCTATTTGTCTTCTTTTTTGGAATACATTGTAAGGGTTTTTCATTTATTCAACGATGGTACAAAAGAAGTGCTACTTATTACTCGTAACAACGCGTCTAAAAGTTCATATTGCATTCTACTTCAAAGGCGAGTTGTAGTGGAGTTCATAGCTTAAACACAGGCATTACTTATAATAATATAAATAACATATAAAGAACAGTCAAAGTAAGTTCCTTGAAATTGTACGTACCTGTCGTTTCGTTGCAGCTTTAAAGTTTTGGCATAAACTTATTTATCTTTGCAATTAACCAACGCTAATTTTTTCATTGGATTTCAAAAATGTCCAAAGGTATGTAAGAGTTCATAAAAGTCTTTAAAATATCACTGACAACAACACTGAAAAAATTTTGTTCATAGATCCAATGAAATTTACATTAAAATTCAACCTATGTAACCCTTCTTTGGATTAATGAAATTTTTCATAAAATCAATGAAAATTTTGCATTAGTTTAATGACAAACATTTATTTTATCCATTTTTTCAATGAGGATTCATAAAATCAATGAAAATTTTGTCATTGATTTTATTAATCCTTCATTAATCCAATGAAGGGTTACATAGGTTGAATTTTAATGTAAATTTCATTGGATCTGTGAAGAAAATTTTTTCAGTGAACGTATTGTATCTGGGATAAAAAATTGCCACATACATATAATGAAAAAATGTTCATAGACTTTAAATATATTTATGTTAATTTCAATTTATTGATTCTTTGAAGAGCACTTTTAAATATGAAAAACTATTTTCTCGAAGATATTCATTATCTTCATCAGCCATTTGAACTTTCAAATACTGACCATACATATGAATGCCTCAAACTTCATACATAAAAATAATATAAGTATAATAAAATTAATATTATTTCTCAGTATTGAATTTAACGATTTTCAAAACAAATGCATAGCTCATCAAAAATAGCCAACAAATTCGCCAACTTTTTTGTTAAATCGCCAAAAAATCGCAATGTCGCCAAATCCAAAATTAGGTCGCCAAACAAGTTTGAAAATCGCCACGTTAGGCGAGAAATCGCCACGTTAGGCGAGAAATCGCCACATCTGACAACCCTGAATGGAACAACAATACCGGGGATTAGTTTTCTGATTTGGACAAGGGCTGGATCTCGGGCTAATGCTCACCTCTTTCTAAGTCCACCGTTGAAATAATGATCAAGGTAAGTATGTAGGTATTTAGTTCTTAATTCACAGTTTATTAAACAATAAATTCATTCGGTTGGTTTAGGTTAACGATAGGTCAATTTTAAGGTAAGTACCAGAGAACGGCTTTGTGCAATTGTAAAAAATCGCATTAAATCAACAGCAACAAATACACTCACTTGCGGTCATACAATCAAACTTGCGCAACCGCAAATATTCGCTGCTGGTTTGCAGTCATTCAAATAATGCACATCGTGCTTTGTTATTTATACAATCGTTAGCTTCGTTTTTTAATAAAGATGTTTGTGTGTTCGGAGCAGTGTTGCCAATTTAGCCATTTAGTGACTAGATATAGCAATTTTTCACCCCGTTTAGCCATTAAAAAATGAGTTAAGCCATTAGCCATTTTTCTAGCCATTTTTAAACTTGTTTAGCCATACAATTTTTTGCCGTTTTTCTTTTAAAAGAATAATTTTTATTTTATTACAAAAATTTATAAAAGTAAAATAAACATTTTGAGCAATTAAAACGCCTTTAATTTAAATCACAACTTTTACAAATGTTGAAAATCGCTATAAACTATGACGCTGAAACATCTTTCAAAATAAAGGAACAGTATTCCACTATTAAATTTATAAAATAGATCAACACAAACATCGCTGTTTCTTTCTGGTTGCAAGTATTTCAATAAAGGGATGCAGGCGGTAACAAAATTGTTTTAGAAATTTCAGAATAGACTATAAAGTTGCTCTCACTTCCATGGTCTAATGCTGAAGTAGAGAGGGTGTTTAGCCAAGTAAACATCGTTAAAAGTAATTTGAGAAATATGTAGGTTACATTTAGCAACCGTTAATTCGATTTTATCAATTAGGTTAATATTTTAACCATAACAATAAAATATTTATACCCACGCCACAATAGTGGAGAGTGCTGATGTCTGTAACACCTTAATATATTACTCCTTAGCCCACCTTTACGTATACCGATTAACTCAGAATCACTTTTTGAGTCGAATTAACGATGTTTGTCTGGCTGGTGCGCAAAGTACAGGTCGCAATTTAGAGATTTTTTGATAAAATTTGGTACAAAGGTTCTTATGTGGTGTAGGGTATCATAAAGTCGGGCTTGACCGACTATACTTTCTTACTTGTTTTTTATTGTAGATCTGGACTCAAAAGGTTGGGTAAATGTTGTCGTGATTATGATTTACCGTAAAATTTTTTAAAACTTATGATTATTTGAAACTAGTGAGTGATTCCTATGAGATGAACAATAACGACATCGAATTTTTCGATGATTTAATTTTATAATAATAATTTATTTTAATATTAATTTACGTTTATTCTTATTTAACAAATTGATCTTAACTCACAATTTCATCGTAAACAACTTTAAATGAATTATATCTGTTTTGATATTAAATTTTAATGTGTTTTTATTTAAAAAAGCTTTTATCCATTTTTTTTTAGCCATTTTTCAGCCATTTTTTCCGTAAATTTAGCCATTTTTGGTCCCCAAGTTTTGGCAAAACTGGTTCGGAGCGACAATGATTGTTTTGGTAAAAAAAAAAAAAAAAAAAAATACAAACAAAAAAGCCAGAAATCAAGCAATCATTACCCCGCAAATAAAATTGGACCACCTAATCCATTTTGATAAAATGGACTACTCCATGGACTGGTCCGATGTAATGCAAGCATGGACCATGTCATTGTTAAAAAGTGTTTGTAGTGAGAACCCTGCAAATAATAGGACCAGTCCAAACACGCGTGTAAAGAGTAGTCCACAAGGGACCAGGACTAGTCCAAAACTAACCCAAACGTATGGAAAAAACCTGGTCTATTTAACATTACGATGTCCTAGGAGAGGACCATATAACCCACCTTTGGACCACTAAGGAGTAGTTTTAAAACTACTCCATAGTATACTCAAGAGGATTAGTTTTGAAGTCGTTTAAGAACGAAAGCATGTCGTTAAAAAAACGACCAGGTGGTCCAATTTTATTTGCAGGAAAGACATGTCTTCGTTTTTTAACGACATGCTTTTGTTTTTAAACGACTTCAAAACTAATCCTCTTGAGTATACCATGGAGTAGTTTTAAAACTACTCCATAGTGGTCCAAAGGTGGGTTATATGGTCCTCTCCTAGGACATCGTAATGTTAAATAGACCAGGTTTTTTCCATACGTTTTGGTTAGTTTTGGACTAGTCCTGGTCCCTTGTGGACTACTCTTTACACGCGTGTTTGGACTGGTCCTATTATTTGCAGGGTAGGTCCAATGTATTCTTGTTATTGTTGTTTTTGTTAACAACCACCACCGAGTGGACAATGACTACTTGCATGCAAAAGTATAAGAATATGTTCCTTTGAATTTACACATGTGTGTTATGCTGGGTACACACACACAACCTCAAAATATCAAAGCGTTTTGATGTTGATGCAGTCTGGAATGAATGAAAATGAATTTAATTCACTAGAATGCGTAAATGCGTTGCATAGTGTGTACCCAGCATTATATTGCATGCGCAACAAAAATGCAAATAAAGCACTTTCAATAAAAAATGAATAAATGGAAAAATCAAATGTGAACGAAACGATGTAAAAATTACCAACGTGGAACTTTGTTTTGCAAGCAAAAAATCAAGAAAAACAGTGATTTTGCAGTTCTCTGGTAAGTACTAGTAGTTAAGATAAGTTAACTTTTAGATAACTTGGTAGTTATAAGCTTCAGGTAAGTATAAGTTTTATGTAAATTTAACTTTAGGTAAAATTAACTTAAGGCTAAGCACGGATGTGAGTAAAACGTTGCTTTTGGAGAAAAGGTTGTTAATACCGCAACGTACAAAGTGCAAGTAAGTAAAAACGCGAAGTTGAAAAAAATTGATTATTTGCCATTTTCCAATCGGGAGAAAATTTCCCTTTAGGTTTACATTTAGCGAGTTCTAAATGTGGTGATGCCAAATTTAGTGCTGCCCATTTTACGTTAGTACTATAATTAATTCAAATACTTAAATAATGTAGATACTACAATACTTATATTAACATGTAATACAATACTTAATATAACAATTATAATTCGTAGCTTCATGTTGGTTATAATTTGAGGGTTCAATCTTCATTGAACAAATACCATTTCACCCCACTAATTTGCTCCAATAGAATCTAAATTAGTTTCATTCGATTCCGCACATGTCATTTATAGAATTCACGCACCTGTTTTTTTGTTATATTCGAAAAATATTGCAAGGAAAACCCAAATTTGGTCTGGCCAGGCTAAGATGGTAATCCTAGGATTAAGTTCCATTAGTTTTACCTTTTGGTACTAAATACATGAACTTTTTTGTTCTTTAATAAATTAATCTTTATAAAAATACGTTTTTTGTTTTCAAACATTCTTTTTCATCAATATTCTCAAAATGAACAACCGCTAATCTATGATGTTTTTTTAATATTTTGTATGCCCAGAAATAATGATGCATTTTTGTGTATGCCAGACAATGGGTACAAGCTGATATAAAACCTCATTGTTTTAAAAATTTACTGTTAAAAAAAATTATGTATGTTGTACAAACTTAGGCTGTAGGAAATATCGCCCAAAGAAAAATGGCCAAAAAAAAAAATGAAAAATCGCCCAAATGAAGAATCGCCCAAGCGAACATGAAAAATGACCCAAAAAGGTAAATATGAAATTTTGCCCAAAAAAAACGAAAAAGGGCCCAAAAAGCAAAAACGAATTTTTTCCAAAAAAAAAAAAAATATTCAATTGCAAAAAAGTGTTTATTATTTATATAAATTTAGGTGACATGTCATAACGTCCAGAGTCGTAGTGTCCTTTAACTTTATGACACTTTTAAAAGTGTCATAATGTCCATCGAAGAATTGTCATAACGTCCGTGGACTTATAATCAAAAATGTGTAAATTTTTTTTTAAAATACCGTTAAAATTTCAAGTGATTTTTTTAAAGATACTAATTTAACCATAATATGGTTATCGGTGACAATGATTTGGTTAAATTAAACATAATATGGATAAAATATTTTTATAGCTTTTACTCCGGGTGTATATATTAAATATATATATATCCAAAATGAGGATTTCATCTTCTATGGTATAACAAATACTGGCTTCGCTAACTAAAGCTTCTATGTATAGCCGGCCTTCGGCCGGGCGCAAGGATTTTCTCCTCTATGGTATAACAAAGACCGGCTTCGCTAACTAAAGCTTCTCTGTATAGCCGGCCTTCGGCCGTGCGCAAGGATTTTCTCCTCTATGGTATAACAAAGACCGGCTTCGCTAACTAAAGCTTCTCTGTATAGCCGGCCTACGGCCGGGCGCAAGGATTTTCTCCTTTATGGTCTAACAAAAACCGGTTTCGCTAAGTAAAGCTTCGAAAAACTGCCTTGTTTCCGAACAAGGCCGACTACGCAGAGAAGCTTTAGTTAGCGAAGCCGGTGTTTGTTATACCATAGAAGAGAAAAACCTTGTGCCCGGCCGAAGGCCGGCTATACAGAGAAGCTTTAGTTAGCAAAGCCGGTCTTTGTTATACCATAGAGGAGAAAAACCTTGCGCCCGGCCGAAGGCCGGCTATACAGAGAAGCTTTAGTTAGCGAAGCCAGTATTTGTTATACCATAGAAGAGAAAATCCTTATTTTCGATATATATATATATATATATATATATATATATATATATATATATATATATATATATATATATATATATATATATAATTTCTCTATCTTCAAGATTATGACACTAAACTTCAAAAAAATTATGTTTTATGCATCGCACCGTGAAAATGTTTGTTTTCGAAAAATTTCAAAAATAAAGCCTATTCGACAAATTTCATGTTTCTATGGGAGCTACTATTAGCAAAATAGTTGGGGTCGGTCTTCAAAAGTAGCCCGCTATATGCACGCGTTAGCCTCTTAGGGTCCGAAAATATTTTAGAAAAAACAGCGAGTTATTTTCTTATAACGCTGCAATTTTTCAACCAATTTCTCTTTATTTTACAAGAAGTATTTTACTAAGTTTATTGAAAGTGAAAAAACTAGGGTCATATATTATAAGGTGTGATTAAAAATGTAAATAAACCTTCAAGAATTAGAGGCAGTCGTGGTATTTTGATGATATCTTAGCCATTTGTAGACCGGCTTTATTTCAATTACCAACTTTTTCAGACAGTCTCCATCAGATCTAGGGTATTCTGAAAACCCATTTCAACCAGCAGCTTTAAGAGCCGATCCTGCCGTTCGTTTATCAAAACATGAATTTTGACATCTCTTCAAAATCCCTACAGTTTAAGAAATTCACCATTATTACATGGGGAAGAGAGAGAACAATAATAACGATTTCGGCCAAGAACTTGATGTCCGACAAAATTTTTGTAATGTATTTAAAAGAATAAAACAGAAATGAAAGATCTTCGGACTTAAAGAAAATGCTGGAAGGTATCAGTTGTTTTATTTTGAATCAAAAGCCAAGCTAAACGAGTTTTTTTAACTCTGATGTTTAAAGCATATTCAAAGCAATTAAAACGATATACAGTTAAAGAAAAAAGTCTAAATACACCCCTCAATTCCGGATGTTTAGTAAATGTGTAAGAAAAAATCAAAAAGTTTTTATAGTAATACATACTAAAGGCACCGATAGCTGAATTTGTTTATAAAATAAAAAAGTAGTTCATATGTACTGTAACAATAATAACACCAAAAATATCAAAAATTCATAGGAAAACAAGTCTAAATATATACAGCAATAAAATTAAACACAAGGGTAACTAATTTGATATCAAAAACATAATTTTCAATATTTTGTCGGTCCGCCCTGGGCGTCAATTACTGCTTGGAGACGAAGGGGCATTGAATTGACTAAATTTCCATTAATTTTCAGCAGTTTTAAGGGTTTCACGACTGCTTATGTCATATTTTCATACCTTTTTCTCCTAAAACATCCTAGATATGCTCAATAGGGTTTTAATCAGGTGATTGGGGTGAGGAATTTAATTGCCTCGGGGCATAATATAGAAGCCAGTCTCGTACAATGTGAGCGGTATGCTTCGGGTCGTTGTCATGTTGGGAAATCCATTAATTACCAAGGCCAAAGCTTCCAACAGATGCCTTCAGATTTCATTCCAATATGTTCTTATATTGAAACCAATCCATATTACCTTCAACAATGACATAATCGACCCACTCCCGATGATGCCACGGCCCCCAAGCCACAACACTGCCGCCACCATGTTTAACTGTTGGTATAATATTTTTTGGATCAAGTGCAGTGTTACACTCAAAAGAAAAATCAGTCCATCCCTACTCAAATCAATCCGAAGAGGTATTAATAGTAGGGTGAGTACGGATTTTCTTAAATCAAGAACAGAAAGATTGATTCAAGTACGGATTTTCAATCGCAAAATACTTGAATTATCCCTATTCAATCCCGGATTCGTACTTGAAATAATCCGAAAATAAGATTAATTTAAGTAAAATTAAGATTGAATCAATTTCAAAATGCGCTTGATTCAAGAGTTATAAAATTGATTTAATCCGAAGTCGTACCTTAAATAATCCGAAAATGAGATTGATTTAAGTAAAACTAAGAACGAATCAATCTCAAAATGCGCTTGATTCAAGTATTATAAAGTTGATTTTATCCCGAATTCGTGATTGAAAAAACCAAAAAAAAAATTAAAAAGAAAATACTATTATGATTGATTTACTTACCCGTTTTCCACCTTACAGAACGATTAAACACCAACATCATGCCCGATATGGTTTTTACTTTAAAAATCTTATGTACAAATTTACCCAAAAATATTTACTTTTTAACCCTTCGTTGTTTTTACAACCACAACAACCAAGGCTGCCAGGTACTTTTTGCGCCCTCCCCAAACTTAAAAAAAATGTCCCCAAAAATCCCCCAATAAAAGAGAAAATCCCCAAAAATAAGACCCTGTAAAAATACACAATTTTTAACGGATAATTTAAATATTTATTTGAGTTTTACTTGTACTATGTTCTACAAGAGATCATTTTTATTGTAGGGAAATATGTAGTTGTAGTAAAAACATTTATAGTTTATATATACTATGTATATATACAGTCGAACTTCCCTATAATGAATCTGCACATCTGCTTCTATAATTGTATCTACACTTTGATTACTTTATCATCAAGAAGAAAAATTTACGACATTTAAAAAATTTACAAAAACTAAAATAAGAGATTTTTTCGCCTTGAATTCACTTTTCAACTTATCAATCGACTTTTCTTTACCCAATCGTCACCAAACTTCATAATTTATGTTTTTATATACAAAGAAACAAAATTAGCACATTTATTGACTTAAGAGTTCATTTTAATTTTTTTAACACCTCTTAAAAGAATATGTACATTTTGTATTAATATTGATATCTCCCGGGCGGAATATTGTGCCACATGGTCTAAAATTGATGTCGAAAAAATTTCAGCCAAATCGGATAACTTTAACCCGTGCCCCTTTGAGGTCAAAGTTCAAATGATAAAAAAAAAAAAATTTCCATACAAGCAAAAAAAAAATATCCGATTTGGCTGAAATTTTTTCCACATCAGTTTTAGACCATGTGGCACAATATTCCGCCCGGGAGATGTTGAAAATCCAAAGTTTAAATTTAGCTGCCACCCTTATGTACATACATGAACTTTTCTAGGAAAATACAAATTTTGTACTTATTATACATAATCATATTATTGACAAATTAGCTTCAAACTTTTCAGATGGGTTTTTTTTTTTTTTTTTTTTTGATAAAAAAAACAACTTTTTTACCCGGTGCTTATTGATATTAAGTGATATTGCAAAAATGACCACCCTAATTCTTATGTGTGCATAAAACTTAGTTATCTGCTATAGAAAAATTAAACTCATATGTTTTACACGGAAATATGTTTATTTTCTAAAGTTACTGTGTTGCAATATCTAACCTGTGATATAATTTTTGTGATTAATTTAATTTTTCATGTTTTCATGTTTATCTACAACAAATTATTGTTTAATGCAATAAAAAATTAATTTCTCTTTTTACGAATTCCTTGATAAAGTGAACATAACATTCACGAAACGTGGGGAAAATATAGATTAAATGCATTTTTAATTACATACAGAACTTTAGGCCGTATTAGCTAAAATTAAATCTACTACAACAACACTGGCCAAACAACAAAAATAATATTGTTAACCAATTTCCTTTTATGATTTAAACATATTTTGTTCGTATTTAGTAAAATTTTCTTGAATAAACAAAAATTTTTTCATGATCAAAAAATTCATGTTTTTGGTATATCATACATTTCTTAAGACAAGAAATACAAAAGAAGCTTGTTTTTATTAAATCAAGCTGCATTTATTTAATATTAATATGGTAAACTTGATTAATTAAAAGAATCGAATTTCTTGCATCAAGAAACAAATACTAGGGATTTTTTTTAATTTTTCAGTAAAGATTCAGGAAAACTTGGTTTAATTCCATTAATTTTTATTTGAAACGACATGTTAAGCAAATCAATAAAAAGTTTCTTTTTTTATGTCAAATTTTCCTTAAACTAACTAATAACCAGGGAAACCAGAAATATGCAATTGCATGTTTTTCCTTGTGCGACTAATGAAGGCAGAAACAATATATTTATCCGTTTAAGAGCTTTTTATAAATTTTGGCATCGATTTGTTAGTGCATATTTTTGCATATTTTACCATTTGCAGCATATTTTAGTTAAAAGAGCCTTTTTGCAGCATGTTTTAGGTTTATAGCGCATATTTCGCCTTTTTAATGCATATTTTGATACATATTAAATTTTTTTAGATGCCTACAATAGCTTTCGCAGCAAATAAAAAAAATTTTTTTTTCGAAAATCTGTTACTTTAATTTCGACATCTACATTTAATTTTTACTTTTTTTTTTTTTTTTTTTTTTTTTATTAATTAAATCTTTATTGAATTTAACATTTGTGTATAAGTTTTCTTACTTAGACCCGCAAAGCTTTAAAGCTTGTCTGCAGGTATTGGTACAAAGCAGGTTGTCATTAAGAATAAATGTTAGCGATTTTTATCTAGACCAATCTTTTATCATTCCGATTAACTCAGAATCACTTTTTAAAGTGATCTAACGATGTCCATCCATCCGCCTGGCTGGTTGTCTGTCCATGTTAGCCTTGTGCGCAGAGTACAAGTTCCAATTTTGTAAATAATTTGATCAAAAATGGACGAAGTCTATGTAAATGGTGAGAATCGGTCTATAATTTCACATTCAAATTAGACTCTTTGTGTACACAAGCTATCTAATTAGGATGGTATTTAAATTAAAATCGTGCCAAAAATATTTTACTTCAAATTAAATTATTTTCGAATCGGTTCACATTTGCTCAAAGCTCCCGTCCTTAACTAGCTTTAAATTCCTTTTAAATGTTAACATTTGTTAACAATTTAGCGACCGTACCTAAAATCCCTTTAAGACAATGACATATGGATGGTAATATTTAGATAATATTCGGCGCAAACATCTCTTATATCGATTTTAACCTTTTTTAAGTTTTTTTGTTAGATTTTGTTATTAAATTGTTAAATATTGTGTCTTCAAATGAGCAATTTTAATTTTAAGGGCATATTTTTAAAATTTTTAGGGCATATTTTCCAGTTTTTACTGCATATTTAATGCGCATAAAACGTGTTTTTTAGAGCATATTTCTGGTTTCCCTGCTAATAACTAACTTCCTTAAAAAAAATTCAGGCTTTTCTTCGTATTTTGTAAAATATTAAAAGCCGATTTCACTAATTTATTTAAATACCAATTTATGTTTAAAATTAGTTTTTCATGTCATATAAAATTAAAATTATAGGAACAACTATATTTAAATATGAATTGATATTTAATTTTAGTTCGCCTTGAGTAATAGCTTTTTGCTTAAACCAAGCCACACATAAATTTAATATAAGAAAATTTTGGCTTGGACGGGAATGCTACAAAATATTTTTAGTTCAAGTCATATTTTGTGGTGCTTTAGTAAATAATTCTTTCCGTGTATTTCCCCAAAAGATCCTAATTTTTTTTTTTAATCCCTAATGTAAACCCTAAACCCCAAATCAAATTTGTTGTCCCCTTTAGCAACAAGAAAACCCCTAATTTGGGGTAAAAACCCCACAGCTGGCAGCCCTGACAACAACTTTGAAAAACACACACGTATGCACGCATAAATAATGCAATGCTGATAGATTATGAGATTAAAACCTCACTTTGTAATTTTACTCTCAGAGTGGTAATACCAACGAAAAGTTTAATCTTTTTTTTACTTGATTCAAGAATTGTATACTTATTTCAAGAAATTCCGGGATTGATTTTCGAACGTTATCTCATTTAGAATTGTTTTGAGTACGTTTTAGTGTCATTAGTACTTGAATTATTGAGTTACTCGTACCTTAAGTAATCATAAAAAACTTGATTTATCCCGAGTGTTTTTCTCTCTGTGTAGGCTTCCCCCAAACCTTTGAACTTCCATCATTTCCGAAAATGTTGAACTTACTTTCATCAGTAAATACGTTTCCAAAAGTCAACATCTTTGTTAAGAAGTGCCCTGGCAAATCCAAGCCGAAGCTTACGATTTTTCACAGAAATTTGTGGCTTTTTCCGGGCCACTCTGCTTTTAAACCCATTGTCGTGCAAAACGTTTATATCTGTTCTCGGTGCAACAGTAGTATTGCAACAATTTTCAAGGTGTTCCGCTAGTTTTGGGGCACTAAGTTTCGGATTACGCTTCACTTCTTTCAGCATACTACTCACCCAGCGGGAAAATGAGGAATTGATTACATAAATAATTAAAAAAATAATGCATTATTTTCGAAAGAATAATAATGCATTCATTGGAATCGAGAAGGTAATTTCATCAGACACAAAATTTAAGCACTGATTACCACGTATATTCCCACATTTGCAGAACAAGGAATGTATTGTTTCTGTTAGTAACAATTATTCGTGTTTTTGCTTTCCATACATATTTCCTTAATAAAAATCCGTTATTTTTTTGCTGCCTTTATGTCGCCTACTTATAATTTTTGTTTTAGTCGCAGTTTGTGTTTGAAAGCGTACGGTCAAAGCATAAATTATATGTCTGTGGGTCAAAATTATTTAAAGTAAACAGGTATTAAAAAATGTATTCCAAACGGCATTGGAGAAGACTTTTATTATAAGACTTTTGAATAATATAATTTATTCCAAAGAATGAATTATTTAATTCATTCGCAGGATACATTCAAATAATTTATTACAATCCTAGGACATGGTATGTGTTAAGAATAATGAATTCTGGAATCAAATATCATACAAGATATGTATTACTTTCTCGATTCCTATTAATTCCATTTTCCCGCTGGGCACACCACGTCCCGAAAGCTTCTTTGGTCTGGCAGTGCGTTGTTTTTCTGTGCTCTTGGTTGCTTCATAATTTCTAAATATTGTTTGCACTGTTATACGACTAAGCTTTACTATTTTTTAAATTTCGCCAAAAAATTTGCCTTCCTTTCGCTCACTGACCACAATATTTCTAACAGGGATCGGTACCTCTTTTCTACCTTCCATTTTTTATGGTTAAAATAACAGATATTTAACTTCTTTCATTTGAATGTAATTGAAGATAGTGATTTAAAGACCAAATGCCTGTTTGTAGAACGCGAGCGCAAAAGTGACTCGTTCAACTTACATTTAAAACAAAAATTTCAAAGTTTGGTTTTGTTTTAAATGTAAGTTAATCGAGTCACTTTTGTGCTGGCGTTCTACAAACAGGCAGCAAAAAATATAAAAAATAACGGTTGTTTTCTCCTTTATGTTCTTAATTTTCTACTTACTGCATGGAGTTACCATACTGTGTGTAGACTTTTTTCCTATCGATTTTTAATGTTTTTGTTATTATTGTTTTTATAATAGCATATTGCTATTTTTTTCTTTTATTAATAAAATTATTTAATAGTGGCTTAAATATTAGCATACCATTTTTTCTCATTATCTTTATAACGTTCCTAAGATCGCAAAATTGTGGGGTGTGTTTAGACTTTTTTTAAACGTGCATATGTAGTTTTTCTCTGATTTTATGCTCTCCCAGGAATGACAAAAGTCCGGGGAATTAGAAACCGAAGTTAGAACGTCACAAATTTTTATTAATTAATTTGCTCATTGTTTTTCAGTTACCCTCCTGAATGTTTAGCACATGACATATATGATGGAGTGGGAACGCTTCAAGAATCGTTTGAAGAATGTCATAAAGGTTATGCTCGAATTGTTCGTACTGTTAAACGTTTGCTGAACGATAACCAAAATGCGGTCTTTTTTAATGCTGGTGGTAATTTCGGAGGTATCAACAAATGGTATGCTCTTGGACGTTGGAGGCTAACAAGTGAATTTTTAAATATGATGCCAGCTGATGCAATGGTAAGATATATTTAAAGTTCTGGTAAAAAAGGAGAACTGTACCCATGTTCTGTAATTATAGTGAGAACTTCTCGCATCGAAAAGATGTGAAACAAAATATTCCATCGTTTCTCGAAAAGTGAGAAAAAAGTTTGTCTGTAAATCATGTCGAAAACTATCGAAAGAGATTACGTCGTTACGTTATAAATGTCATAACATTGCACTCGAAGCCGATGTTATATTGTAGACGTTGAGAATGCCAGTCACACATATCGTTAACGGCGACCAAAATTTACAATAATTGAAAATTTGTCAACGACGGTGGCGAAAATACAACCATCGCACAGTGGGGCCTTTTGATTTTTTTCGTTGCAAAAATCATAACTTTTGAACTGATAAAGATATTTAAAAATTTTAAAAAGCGTTTGAAAGGAAACTCCTTTAGCTTCAATTTACATGATTTGCAAGGTCATAGGTTAGGCGCGGCACTGTGCACAGTGTGTGCTTTCGACTGTTTTTATAACAAACATCATAACTTCTGAGGTAAGAAAGATATTTTAATAAAAATGAGTATCATTATTGGCCATCGCTTTGTGGAAACACTGTGCACAGAGGGACTGTGCACAGTGTTTTTTTTTTTTTTTTTTTTTTGTTGAAAACATCATTATTTGTAATGGGGAAAAAACACTTGATTTTTAAATCTTTTAGGATGAAAATAAGTGCTCCCTTATTGTGATAGGCATTGGACACGATGACACCTTTGACCTTTCTTGTCGCAAAAATCATATATTTTGAAGTAATGATATTTTTAAAATTTCTCAATCATTTAAAACACAACTTTTTGTGCTTTAAATGACATTCTCATAGGGAAGTCTAGAAAAAATGCTACTCTAAAATAACATGTTATATTAATATAACTCTTTTTATTTATATTACAGAAAAAAATTATTGACATATTTTTAATACTAATGTTAATTTATAATATTATTTTATAGTATGATATATTATAATATGATATTGAGTTATTTTTATTAATTTTTTTAACAGTTAGTTTTCTTCAAAATAGTCATTAACATTTTGAGCGATTTGTAATAGACTTAACATATCGGAGCTATAATTATATTCTTCCAAATCCTTTCGAGATCTTACATGTCTCCGCGATGAAATCAGTGGGTCTGAACAGGCCGCCAACATATTAAAAAGATCCTCATTCTGTCTAATCCGAGTTTTGGCAGAGGTAACCTTTTTATATCCAGGAAGCACATTCACATTATGATTCTTTAAAGAGCTTCGTAAAATATTATATTTCTCCTTTGACAATCCCAAGTCCGTAAATAACGCTAAGGATTCTTCTATGCTATACTTTGTGGGTAATGCATTCGGAAGAGTTTGAATACTTTATTTAATCCTTCGCAGTCGATCTGGGCTAGCAAGCTCCACAGCTTTTGTAATATCAGACCTTGATTTATCTTTATCTTTTACGTACTTTAGACATAATGCTTCTGACAGATGTAGATATATCTTTTGTAGCATTTTGAAGTTTTTGTGTACTCCGAACACTCGTATATAGTTTTAGCAGGTCTTCCTTTTCTGCTGCCCAAAGATGTATGCGGTTTTTCGATGTTTTCGAAAGTTGTTACTCCATTAAGCCAGTCTGAGTACTTTTCCATAAAGGTTTTTGTCGTACGGTTTGAGGCAAGCCATTTTCTACGAATATCCAAGAAAACGAAGTGAATTTTTTTTAATATCCTTTCCCTGGTAAACCGTGAAATTTTTCCACAATAGCCAAATTAAATACATTTTCATTATGTGATTTTCTAAATAACTCGAACAATTCCGAATTTTGAAATGACATTATGAGTTCTGGTGATCACTACTTTTGCAAAGTAAAACTTTAACTGATTGCATTACACAATTGCAGATTAATTTATACCCAAAAATAAAAAGGTTCAAGCTACCTGATTTGCGAAACATAAATCTAGGCCACAATTAACTGGATTATATGTAACTGCAGTTTTTATTTTACTTAGTATAAAAACCAAGTTTTAAAACTACCTGGCTACTTTCATAATGTATTCTTAAATTAAAATAAATAAACAAATTCTAATAATTATGCCTACCTGACTGACACAGCGAAATATTGTTTAAAAATAAGTCTACATACATATACATTAACAGAAATATGTAGTCAGTTCCACTTATATTTACATTTTTGTGTTGTAAGATAACATAAAATATAAAAAATATTAAAATTTTGGTAGCTTTTTACCTTATTTGGCAATTTTTTTTTTTAATTTTGGTTGCGAAAATATCTTGGCTGTGGCAACGCTGTTTATAAGATTGTAACATCTTTCTTCAAATTTCAAGAAAACCTGTCATTTTTTGTGGCCCAATTTAGCTTAATTATTTAAAGTACTGTGTAGTGAATATGCTTAGAAAATATGGGCGTGACCATTTTTGCCCATTTTTAGATATTTTCTATTTTATTTGTAAAAAGTACCTAAATATAGGGTGTCTGAAAAACGGAAACTGACAAAAAAGTAGGGTATCTGGTGGACATTTTCTTACTTTTTTAATAAACAATAAATATACCTTTAAAACAATACCAAAAAAGTAGTTTCTCAAAATCACCTTTTTTTGCACTTTCTGAAAAACTGTCGACTTTAAGCAGCTCCACCAGCTATAATTCTTATCCAATTAAGAAAAACGTTTTTGAATTCTGATCAGTAAAATGGTCTTTATACGATGTGTTCATTCATTTTACAAAATTTTGTCATCAAATTTTGTATTTTTGCCACGGTTTTTGGGAAAAGGCGCCACAGTGCGTCGGCTATACCAAATAATATAAAGTGCGACTTAAATGTTTGTTGTTTGCAAACGAGCTTTGAAAACATTCGTATATCTTGAAAAAATTTTAATAGCAAAATAATTAAACAATAAAAAATGTGCCAAGAACAAAATCTTATTATATTTATTCTTTGTATTTTGTATTTTTAATTTTAAATTGTTTTTAAGTGTTTAAATTTTATCTCGCCCCATTTTTATTCGTAAGTTTATTTGACAGTTCAAAGCAGAAACTTTTCTCACAAAAATGTTACAGACACACTTTTTCTGTAAATTGGCGAGTAATTCCTTACGTGGCAGCTAGTACTCGCCAAAATAAAATTAAAGACACAGTTAAGTGAGAAAAACAGATGTTTGTTTCAATATATGGCATTTTTGTTTCGTTTCATACATTTCAATCGAAAAGTTTCTCGACGCGAGAGTTACAGAACATTGGAACTGGTTACTAAATTTTATAACGATAGTTTTATGATTAATCATAGTTACAATTTAGATACTGATAACTACCATAAACCTTTTAAACATTTTTAAATTACACTGGACAACAAAATTAAATTTTTTTAAAATAACAATGTTCTGCCAACTGATTCTTTTAGAGGACACAAAAAAAGATATACTAGTATCGGCATTTTAAAAGTTTACATCTAAAACTCACCTAACAGCCTTTTTAAAGTTGCACTCTTGTGTAGTAAAAAAACGTTGAAAATCATGTGATACTTGGGTTTTTGGTAAAAGTGTAAATATGATGCCAGCTGATGCAATGATAAGATATATTTAAAGTTCTGGTAAAAAAGGAGAACTGGTTACTAAATTTTATAACGATAGTTTTATGATTAGTCATAGTTACAATTTAGATACTGATAACTACCATAAACCTTTTAAACCTTTTTAAATTACACTGGACAACAGAATTAAATTTTTTCAAAATAACAATGTTCTGCCGACTGATTCTTTTAGAGGACACAAAAAAGATATACGAGTATCGGCATTTTAAAAGTTTACATCTAAAAAAACGTCGAAAAGCGTGTGATACTTGCGTTTTTGGTATAAAGTGTCTTCAAAAGATTTATTCGGAACATTACAAACAACATTTTGTTGGTATATACCAACCCTCTAACTCTTCTAAAATGGGTCTTTTTGCAATTTCTTGCAATAACTTAAAAGGTGGTTTAAGGGTTAACATAGTTAAAATATAATACAAAAAGGTATGTAGCGGATTAGTTTGTACCTACGGATATACATATACACAAAATAAAAGGGAAATGTGAGTACCAAAGCATTTATTAAATACATTTTCCTTTTAGCTGTAGGAAATTCTACATGATTATCAAACAATGTCCAACATATTTCAGATATAAGAGAATGTATACTTTTCCCTTTATAGCTTTTGTATTAGGGCTTCCAATCGGGATTGTTTTTTCTGAATCCCGGGATTCGGGATTGAAGAAAATATTTCGGGATTTCGATTTCGGGATCCTGGGATTTTCGGGATATTTTGAATCCCGGGATTTACGGGATTTTTAAAAAATTTTCGGGATATTTCGGGCTTTTTAAATTTTTTTTATACCAAATATAAAAAAAAATTTTTAACTGTATAAAAAACAACTTAATTTGCTAGTTAAAATACATATTTTATGTACGTACATATATTATTTATTTGTAAAAATATAATAAAAACAAACATTAATTATTAATTGATCAAAATTCATAAAGACAATGTAAAGCGGCTCATACAATTGTTTAATTTTACGTATTGTACAGTTATATCGCCAATGTGTATGTGCTATTCGAAGGTGGCACAATATATTGGCATCAATCAAAACACATCTTGAATTTTATTGCACAACAATAAATGTGCTGGCAACATTGTACAATGCTGTTTATGTTATTCCTATAGGTTAGTTCACCTTTTTATTGAATGAATGAAACCATTGTGCGACTTATTGCATAAAGCCTGGTACTCTGTTCAATATTTCACGTTATAACGCATATGAAAAAAACTTGTGCCGAATATCTATGAAATAATGTTTTTGTTAACCGCACTAACACAGAGTTGTAAACATAATACAAAAACTGCAAAATTTCAACTGAACTAGAGTTAAGTTGTATTAAAGACCAACATTTTAAGCAAAACTAAGCTGTTTCGTCAAAATTATGTATACAAACTTGGTTATGGCGGCACAAATATGTTTTCAGATAAACTAAACCAAGTTTAACTGAAATCTCTAAAACCCATCCTAAATGTATTTTGAAATTATCCAAATATTTTAAATTTGTCAAATACATATATTTTCAAATTGTCCAAATATATTAAAAATTTTCAAATACAATTTAAAATTGTCCATATGTATTTCAAATCTATCCGAATGTATTTTAAACTTTTTTTTTGTCAACAAATACACGTATCTTTATACAAGTTATTAAAAAAAATTTAAAAATAATAAAGAATATAAAAAAAATCGGGATCCCGAAAATCACGGGATTAGAAATTAGAAATCCCGAGATTCGGGATTCGACTAATCCCGAAAATCCCGGGATAGGGATTTCCCGATTGGAAGCCCTATTTTGTATCAACGCATTAAAATGTTTTTGCGACATTAATACTATTGGGCTTTGGTCAGCTCTATTATGAACATAATAAAAGCTATCGGTCCCATCACTTATTGTAGGACGTCGAATGCGTAGAAAAGGTACTGGCAGTTCATCAGAATGTGGAACTGGGAGCAAGGCTGATGGTTCTGACGTATACATATACAAAATTTTTTCGCCTTTATCTATTTAATTTTAGTACGGCACTATTTGGCCAAACGTAGCAGGTGGAGGCAGCATGGGATACCGAATTGCATTGAATTACATTGCACTAAATCAGAAATTCAAAAGAACATATATGTAAGAAGTGCATAAGAACAAACATTTAATTACCCTTAAACCAAAGCATTAAGTCATTGTAACAATTTTGGCAGCAATGCTTAGGCGTAAACACTTCATCGGGAAAAAGTTCCAATCAAAAATACATTTTATAGATGACTTCCACTTTGCTTTTAAAGAAATTTAATCTATGACCAGAAATAAAATGTTTGCCGCAGACGAAACAAAACAGGTCGTGTATTTCGGAACAATAAGACATTTTCTAGATCCTTACAGATTTTCTATGATTTTTTTGCAAAATTTTTCTTTATTAAATCACTCAAATTTAACTTTGAAAGTAGACTGCGTTTTTAAAGCGTCAAAACTATAGCGGTAGAGTTAAGAGAGGAATATTTGTTTACTTTTTTTTTGCTTTGCTATTCTTAACTTTGGTTGTGTTGTAACCAAATTTTATTGCGACATTTCATAGCCATGTTGTCATAAGTATATGATTAACCCTTAAACCACCTTTTGAGGTTTTGCTTATTTCTGGTATTAAAGCTGAATTTTCGATTTAGGTGTGTTTGGAGACCTATAGAAGAATTTAATGAAAAATATTTTCGCAGAATATTTCAACTACCGACATCCGTGTTTCAAGGGTGATTTTAGTTTTTTTTTTTTAAATTGCAAAAAGACGCATTTACAAAAGAGTTACAGGGTTAATGTATACCAATAAAATGTTGCTTGTAACGTTCAGATAAATATTCTGAAGACACTATTTACCAAAACCCTTTATATCACACGATTTTCTACGATTTTTTTTCACTTAGGGTGCAAATTTAAATAGGCCGTAAAATGTGTCCCAGATGTAAAATTTTTAAGAAAAAAAATTATAGTAATAACGGTATACCCAGTAAAAAAATTCGTGTTTTTCAAAGCGCTTAAGAACATTTATTTATTAACACAGTACAACACATGATTTCGGCACTCAATTCTGATAATTGGTTATGAAAGTAGACCCAACAAGTAAGAGTGCTATATTCGGCTATGCCGAATCTTATATACCCTTCACCATGGTTTGGAAAGAGCAGAAGTTTATATATATATTGAAATATATGTATATATATATATGTATATTTATAAAATATATATAGTTTAGTTTTATTTAATTATTTGCACATGATTGCGTGCTATTAAATATATTAAAAGTTTAATTAATATATAGCACGTTAAGTTTTGATCGCATTTCAGTATTTGGTCATACCGACATCTTAAAGTATAAAATTACCATTTACTTTGGTGATAAAACTTGTAGTCGGGAAGTTCTATGGTTCACGAAAATAGGTATTAAAAAAAAACTATATTTTTGACATTACTTTTTTTCTAAGTTTCCGAGTTTTTCTAAAGATTTCCGATATTTTGATATCTAAAACGTATAAATAGGTCATAATACAGCTCTAAAATTTTAGCTTTTATAAAAATGTTAATGTTTTTAGTCCTTTTTTGGAGTATTTTGCACATAACTTAACCATTTTTAACCGATTTGGCAGATTTATATACCAACGTGCTTAAAAATAATATTTCTATTAAATTGGCTTTTAGGCATATATATATATACCTACATATGTGTACATATATTTAAGCAAACTTAATTAAAAAAAAAAAAACTTAATTATAATAAAAAGAGTAACTTTTGGGATTTCAGTATTTTGATTATAACTCAGCCATTTTTTAACCGATTTGACAGATTTATATACCGACGTGCTAAGCAAGAAATTTACCATTTATTTGTGTTATAAAACTTGGACACGGGAAGATCCATGGTTACCGAAAATGGCAGTCGTGGTTTTTTGATCATATCTCAGCCATTTGTGGACCGATCTTGCTGAATTTCAATAGCACGAAATGGTGGACTATGTGTGACATAAATGTAAAACAACCTAGCCGCTATCATGTCTGGTTTTCCCGGAAAACACATTTCAAGCGTAAGACGGACAGACGGACGGACGGACAGACGGATATCGTTAAATCAACTTCTCTCCTCATAAGGACCCAGAATATATATACTTTATAGGGTCTAAGATCAATATTGTAGAAATTACAAACGGAATGACAAACTTATATATACCCTTTTCCACCTGTGGTGAAGGGTATAAAAAGAAGAACTCCTGCATCATTAGTTTGGTCATGGTACATCAAATAATACCTTAAAAATTAATTTGAAGTTAGTAAGTATCGTATAGGGGAATTTATCACGTTTAAGGCTCTTTTGTTTGTCATAACTCGAGAACCACTAGTCCGAATAAGCTGAAACAAATTGGAAAAAATTAAGAATTACAATTCCTTTAATCTGCTCATATCTTGTTCGTCCGATTCCTGAGGTAATTGTGCCAAAAAGGTTTCAAGGTGGAAATGCAAGAAATGTTATTTTAACGTCATGGATGCACTGATTTTTACAAAATAATACAGCAAGTTGTCCACTAGTGTCTGTATGTCATCTCGATGTACACGGTTCTTTCTTAAAACGCCTTCGATGACTTTTTTCAATGCGTCCCATGCACATAGGTGGTTATAATTAACTGTGAATAAAAGCGAAACGCGTTTATCGATTTACATGATTTATGTCTCATTTTGTTCATAGGTTATGCGACTTTACGTGAAAGTAATAGGACTTGACACTTTTTTACGGTTTTGGATTTTTTATGAATTAAAAATAAAAAATTTCAATTTTTTGGGCAAAAAATATTTTTTTTCTTCATACATTTATTTATAACTGCGAAACTGTTGCTTATGTAGCGAAACGATTAAAGGAATTGTAATTCTTAATTTTTTTCAATTTGTTTCAGCTTATTCGGACTAGTGGTTCTCGAGTTATGACAAACAAAAGAGTCTAAAACGTGATAAATTCCCCTATACGATACTTACTAATTTCAAATTAATTTTTAAGTTATTATTTGATGTACCATGATCAAACTAATGATGCAGGAGTTCTTCTTTTTGGGTCTACTTTTATAACCAATTATCAGAATTGAGTCCCGAATCAATCACTTGAAAAATGTTGTACTGTGTAATTTATTCGTCTATGGAATTATTCCTTACAGATCATTAACACAACATAAATCCCAGTAAAAACTTCGCCCTCTTTTTCAAAATAAATAGCTTCTTTAACTCATTATTTTGTAGCTTTCTTCTATTACTACATCTATAACAACTTTCATAACTACTTTTTTCTGGATGTATGCAGGTAACAAAATCATGACTTACTTTTTAATGCGTTCATTTTGGGACATCCCTTGTAAAATTCATTTGTTCTTTCAGTAGAATTGTAAGTAGTGCTCTTATATTTTTCTGATTACTCAACACATTATTTTGTAGGCGAAGTTTTTACTGGGATGTTTATAATTCAATGAAAATAATTAGGTGTCAATTTAAAAAAATTATTATTTTACTTTTAGTCTGGGATCACACAATGAAAGTTTTCTTTCAGAAAGTTTGAGTTTATGGGTAAGAGGGAAAAAGGAACAGCATGTTCTCTTCGCCTCTCACCAATAAACTCAGACTTTCTAAAAGAAAACTTTCATAGTGTGAACCCAGACTTAGTTACATTAGTACCCAGTTAAAACTTCGCCTACAAAATAATGTGTTAAGTAATCAGAAAAACTTAAAAGCACTACTTACAATTCTACTGAAAGAACCAATGATTTTTACAAGGGATGTCCCAAATTGAACGCATTCAAAAGTAAGTCATTATTTTTTTACCTACATACATTCAGAAATAAGTAGTTACAGAAGTTGTTATAGAAGCAGATATAGAAGAAAGCTACTAAATAATGCGTGAGAGAAGCTATTCATTTTTAAAAAGTAATCGAAGTTTTTGCTGGATATTTAAAGAAAAATCTATAAATCTATACAGCTCATTAAACTGAATACACATTCTCTTTAAAGGGTCAGCGTTTGCATAATAAACTCTAAAAAACTGAACGGATAATGGTGAGAAGTAACGTGTTGGAAGTTGAGGAATGTTGAACGAAATATTGTTGATCAGAAAACCAGAACAAACATCACCGTTAATAATATTCAGTAGAAACGAGACATTTAACATAGATCTTCGGATTTTAAAGGTTGGTAGGTTAACAAGGGCGAGTCTGCTCGTATATGATGGAAGATTTAATGGGTTGAAGTTTAAACTTCGTAGACAGAACAAAATGAATTGTTTTTGCACAGATTCGATCCTGTCGATATAAGTTTGGTACATAGGGTCCCAAATTATGGAAGCATACTCCATAATAGGTCTCACAAGAGATGTATATAAAGTTTTAGTTACATTGGGGTCATTGAACTCCTCAGCCCACCGCTTTATAAAACCAAGTTCTCCTCTGTTTTAAAGCGCATAATCGTGCGCTTCAAAAACTTAGCTATTAAGCTGGATGTCCACATCTCGATTTCTATGGAATTCATAACTCTTTGACCTTTTTTCAAAACGCATGCAAAAGTAGAAAGTATCCTACTAAATGCGTATATTCATTCTACGCATTTGCTGTGTGACTTGTCAATACAATTTTACACTGATTCTTCTTTTATTAACAGATGCATAAACGCATTGAACGCTTGGTGTGGACCTCAAGCATTTTGGTGCAGTGAATGCTTATAAACAAAATTAAAAACAAGCTGCTTTTTTAGTGCTGATAACAAAGCGAAAAAAAGTTTGCATTAAACGCATTGGCCCCGGATAGTGTCGACTATCGATAGTTTCAGACGACTACTTTTACCCCTTAAAAGTACAATTATCAAAAAAGTTTAAGACACGCGCAGCGTTGCCAGAATTAAGATTTTATCATATTTTTGAAGATTTTTTGAACAAAATAAGATGTGAAGATTTTTTTCTTAAATTAAGATTTTTTATTTTTAGAAATAAAGATTTTTATTTTCAAAAGATTTTGCTATTCGTGTGCTTAATTCCCAGTTTTTATTATTGATAAAAACACTTGAGATTTATTGTTGATGGGATAAGCTATTCCTATGCGCATTTCACTGGTTGCTTAGGCCAGATCATCAGGAAACTTCATCCATAAAGATTTTAGAAAAACTAAAGATAATCAACCAAATAAAACTGTTAAACGTATAAGACTTTTTAACTTCAAGTTTGTACAACATACATAATCTTTTTTAACAGTTTTTTAAACAGTAAATTTTTAAAACAATGAGGTTTTATATCAGCTTGTACCCATTGTCTGGCATACACAAAAATGCATCATTATTTCTGGGCATACAAAATATTAAAAAAAGCATCATAGATTAGCGGTTGTTCATTTTGGGAATTTTGATGAAAAATAATTTTTAAAAACAAAAAACGTATTTTTATAAAGATTAATTTATTAAAGAACAAAAAAGTTCATGTATTTAGTATAGGCCTGCCATACGTCCTGGGTTTCCAGGATAATAAGTATTTTCTACTTTTTTTATTGAATCTCTAACGATTTTCAATAAGTATCCATATCTTTATCTTAATAGCTATTTATTAGATATTTCCAAAGAAACATCTAGTTTACCGTTAGGTTAGGTTAGAGTGGCCGGTCACAAAGACCCCGCATAGACCAAATAGGTCCCTAGCGTTACCACAATTGTACGATAACCCACAGAAGAAAGTAAAAAGGTCAGTCAGATGTGATGGTATCCAGAGTACCCCACACTCTCTTGACGAATGCCAGGAGTCTCATTAACCCAATTCCAGAGACTTCCCCGAGATCTTGGAGATAATGATCTCCCAGACAGTTCGCCCTGGAGCGCACGAGTGCCGGACAGTAGCATAGCAAGTGCTCTACCGTCTCCTTTTCCCCTGGTACCCCACAAAATCTACAATTGTCACTATTCAACTGCCCCGCCCTATAGGCGTATACCGCAGTCCAACAATGACCCTTTATAAAACCTATCAGAAGTCTACAGTCCCTTCTCGATAGCGACAGAAGAATTCTCGACGACTCCGGATCGTAGGATCCCCACATTACCTTGGAAGCCCTGCACGTTCTTGTGTTTTCCCAAAACGCCTCTGATCTCCTCCGTATAGCAGAGTCCGTATCTCTCCTTATATTCTGAATTGGAGCCGGGATGACCACCATCCTATCGTGTGGTAAACGGGCCCCCCGTTTCGCCAATTCGTCCACCTCTTCGTTGCCCTCTATGCCCTGGTGACCGCGAACCCAGTAGATATGCACTCTCCTATTGACACAGAGTCTATCTATCGAGTCCCTACACTCATGGACGACAGAGGAGTATGAGTATTCAGCGGTTATAGCCTTGATCGCCGCCTGACTATCAATAAAAAAGTTTACTTGCGAGTTACCGGTTCCGGAAACACGTGCCAAATCAGCAGCCATTTTGGCTGAAAAAACCTCCGCCTGGAAAACGCTGCAGTAATCGGGAAGCTTATACGATTCCCGAATACCCAGTTCTAGGCAGTAGACTGCAGCTCCAACTCCGTCCTCCATTTTGGAACCATCAGTGTAGAATCTTAAGGTCCCTTGGCCAGATCGGAGTCCTACCAACCAGCCGTCCTCCTCTAGGGTAACTCGCGGTTTCCTTCCAAGTGTCAGTCTCGGAATGGTGTAGTCACTGCTACAATCTATTCCCCTTATAATACTACCGTGACCATAGAGTCCATATGCAAATTGTCCCGTCGCCTTTAAGCGGATCGCAGACCTCCTTGCAGTTCCTTCTACCACTAGATGAATCGGCTGCAAGTCCAGGATCACATCCAGTGCCGCAGTCGGTGTACTACGCAGAGCACCGGTGATACTAAGTTCGGCGAGTTTCTGTACGCCCGTTAGCATATTCCGGTACGATATCTTATCCAAGGCCGTCCACCACACAAGTATCCCGTAGAGTAGGATTGGTCTCGCCACCGCTGTGTAGACCCAATGTGTAAGAGCAGGGGTTAGACCCCACGTTTTGCCTAGCATTCCCTTACATGCGTAGAGCGCAATCGTTGCCTTTTTCACCCTCTCCTCCACATTCAGTATCCACGACAGTTTGCTATCCAGTATTACTCCCAGATACTTAGTGTGGTGTTTAAGTTCCAGGTTAGTAACCACTAGTTTAGGTCTCCTCCATGGACCAACTTTGTACCTTTTCGTAAATAGTACTAGGTCCGTCTTCTCGGGATTAACTCCCAGTCCTACTCCGGCTGCCCACTGGTTGATTATCGCCAATGTAGCCTCCATTACAGAACTAATAGTATTCAGATCCTTGCCAGTAACTATCACCGCCACATCATCTTCGTATGCGGTCATCTTTGCTGCCCCGTCCCGAAGTATATTGAGAAGTTCGTTGACGACAAGCGTCCATAGCATCGGCGAGAGCACCCCTCCCTGGGGGGTTCCCCGGTGTGCCTTCCTTGTTATCCTGAAGTTGCCCCACGCCGCAGATATAGTTCTACTCCGTAGCAGGCTACCAATCCAGTTTTTAGCATGCGGATGTGCCCCAGTGCGAGATAAGCTGGGCAAAATTGCCTCTGTGGACACATTTTTGAATGCTCCCGCGATGTCCAGGAATACACCCATAGCGAAGTCCTTATAGCTCAGGGTCTTCTCAATCAGCGAGACAACTGAATGAAGTGCCGTCTCAGTTTATTTACCCTTCGTGTACGCATGTTGATTGACAGAGAGAATGGTCGGCCCCATGTTACCCTTGACATGATAGTCCAAAATTCTCTCCAACGTTTTCAGCAGGAAGGATGTGCGACTTATAGGTCTAAAATCTTTTGGGTACATATGATTGCTCCTGCCCGATTTCTGCAGAAATACAATCTTAGATATCCTCCAAGATTTAGGCACTAGGCTTTTGCAAAAGTACAAAAAACAAATACTTAAACACATTCTCTTTTTTTCGTGTATTTGTTTTATTGTACCTTCTCTTTACAGAGAAAATTGCTGTTCTCTTTTATAAGAAACAAACACAATTAATATTGTTCCTGTAAAAAATAAATAAAGCAAGTCTTAAGCATGGTAAGAAGTAAGCAAAATAAAAACCAGTACATGCACATTTTTTGACTTAAGACAAGAAGTTCTTAAACCATTTACTAAAATACTTGAGTATTTTTGTAAGTTTTATTTCGTTTGTATGAAATTTTGCTTTTGTTTAATTTGATGTTATGATCAAATTATCAACATATCAATAGTAATATATACCTAGATAGATATGTACATACATATGTATTTATATTCCATAAAATGAACTGCAAAATTAATGCTAAAAATAAAAACCAACAGAATTTCTGTAAAATATATAAAATATGTATATAAAAATACTGTGTTAAAACTATAAAATTCACCAAAAGAGACAAAATATAAATAGCGGTTAAACAAAGTTATAGTTTTTATTTTAATAATCAGTTATAATCTGGAAATAAGACAAATTAAAAAGCAATAACCATTGCTTACATTTATTGCTTATAATACCCACATGGTAAAATAAGAATCTTGCAAAATACTTACAGAACATTAGCAAAAAAAATGTTTACTTTGACTTATTTATAGTGAGTAAGAATAAGTAAATATAAGAACTCTGAGCGTATAAAGAGAATAATTTTTTTCTTTGTGTTTGTTTGTTTTTAATTTATTTGCTTTGATTCCCTTTTGTACTTAGCTTTAATCTGAGAATTTTTAAAAAAGCAAATGTTTTTGAATTTAAATGTACTTAGTGCAAAAGCCTATTAGGCACATAGTTTATCCTCAGACATCCTTTAAAAATTTCCACCAGCCATGGTACTATCCGTTGTCTACCCCGCTGTAGTTGCGCCGGGATAATTCCGTCAAGACCAGGCGACTTATATGGCTGGAACGAATCAATTGCCCATTCCACCCGTTCATAGGTGATAATTCCGCTATCACCATCTGCCAGAACAGAAGTTTCATCAGTTGGAATGGGAGCATCAGAGCAGCCCGGAAAGTGTGTATCAACAAGCACCCCCAACATTTCCGCGCTGCTCCCTGTCCATTCTCCGTTTTCCCTACAAACTGTACTTGGCATTACCGGACTGCCCACTAGCATCCTCCGCAGTCTTGCCGTTTCGGTTGTCTTCTCTATATTATCGCAGAAACTTTTCCACGAAGCTCGTTTAGCCCTTCGCACGTCGCGCTTATATACCCTAAGAGCGTCTTTATACTCCCCCCAGCATTCAGACCGGTCGACAATTTTCGCCAGTTTGAATAGCTCACGAAGCTCGCGTCTTCCAGAGTCCAGCTGACCATTCCACCACGGCGTTTTGGACCTACGCCTAGCTCGTGTCGGGGGACACGACTTCTCATAGGATTTGGTAACCCCCGATAATGTGTCCATAGCAGAATCTATGTCCCCTAAACTAACCAATGTTCCCCAGTGACCTAGGTCCCTATTCAAAAGTGAAGAGTATTTGGCCCAGTCCGTATTCCTTGGGTTCCTAAACACTGTTTCGTTAGGTATAGTGTAATTTAACAAAAATGATATATAGGAGTGATCAGAGAAGGATGGCTGCGTAAGCACCTTCCAATCATCTATCACTGTTTTATAATCAGTATAAAGCGTCACATCAAACACATTTTCTGAAGTGGGACCCTTATACGTAGGGACCTCACCTCTATTCGCAATTTGTATATTATTCTGTAATATAAAAGCAATAAGGTCCTCACCTCTACTGTTGATATCCTTACTGCCCCATATTGTGTGATGAGCGTTAGCATCTGTACCCACTACCAGGTTTTGTCTCCTTCTACAAGCTTCTTCGACTAGTCTGTGGAGTTCTACTGGTAGGGCATCCCTATCGTGTGGCATATAGGATGATGCAAAGAGTACCATGTCATCTCTGCCATCTTCCAAGGCCACAACTGTGAGATCGTCAGTGCTGTAATTATAGAGAATATATGAACAAAAATTCTTCCTAACAAGTATTGCAGATCGTATTCTACCTACCACTTTTGAGAAGAACGTGTTATAATTACGGTTCCTGGATTAGAGTTACGTCGTAGCGACCCTCCTCTAACGTGAGGAGGAGTTCGACCGAAGCCATCTTACTGTGTTGGAGGTTGACTTGCAGAATCTTTAGCGTCATCAACTAAGATCACCCGCTCGGGGTCGGCTCCATCCTCCTTGGCCGTCTCACCCAGATTCAGTCCAGAAGTGGCCACGGTGGCAGCCGCCAGATCACGCTCCACTTCATCTACCTCTAATGTGATGTGATTCGAGTCATGTGGATGTCGTTTATTCAATCGGAGAAACACACTACCCACTCCCCAAGACATTTTTCCATACCAAGGATACAGAAGGTCTTCAGCCTCCTTTGTAATCTGGAGTATGTAATTCTGCCCGTCTTTGTTGCCTTTTTGTACATGCAGAATCCTCCACTCTTTTGTGGGTATGTCCGGATTCTGATTTTGCAGGAGACGAAGAGCGACTTCCGGTTTCACAATGCGCGGAAAATTCACCTTCGCCTTCGGAACAGCAGGAATATCTGATCGATCCACAATCTTGATTTGTGCATCCGACCACAGGCCCTTGAGTTTCTTAAAAACTCCTTTGAGCCATTCCAGCGTCATCTCGTCCTTACAGCTGATGAGATTTACTCCGTTGAACCATCCAGCCCCATCAAAGGAGGGCAGCGGTCTTCCAGGTTCGGCTTCCATCTTAGCGACGATTTCGTTGAAAATCTTCAACTCTACAATCTTCCACAGCTCTGTGGCCATTTGACCAAAAAGGTTGCTCATGTCTAAAAGTGCCACGCTCAGAGGACGTTTGGCCACTTCACTTACTCTTTCAGCCTTTGGCAAAGGTTCAGTGGCAGCTTTCGATGTCGAGGGTCTGACCCCCTCGGGGTTTTTCCTGGGTTTCTTTGTCTCTTTAGGATTTGCGGCAGATGGAGACTCATCAACTGACCGCTGTCTTTTACCCTGCATGCTCTTAATCACAGCCTCTTCAATACAATTGTAGAAACCGTGATTTTTGGCAGCATATTTCGGGTTTTTAGAACAGTGAGCTCGGCCTTCTGCAATCGCCCCCGTAGCCCACTTCATCCGCTTTTTCTCATCCTTGGAAAGATTAGATTGGCCGAGCCAAGCCGATGCTGTATCCAGACCGCAGCTTTATATTCCGATAGAGTTCTAAGCCCTTCCTTGCTTCTCCTGGGCCTGTTCCTATTTATAGAATGGACTCCCTGAGATGTGCTAGGCGAGTTTAGCAGCTCACGTTCCTCTTTAGAGGTAATCGTTTTGACGCTATCGCGATCCGAGTCTGAATCGACAACGGCATCCGTACGTGTCATATAAACGTTTTTGGCATCTTTGATACTTCCACCGTAAGGCGCCTTAACCACGGCAGAGAATGTGTGACCGCTGGCGACACGCAGAGGAGATAATGGTTCTCCACCGTGCCCGCCGGTGGTCGCAGTCACTGCTAACACCGACGTTTGGGCGTATATTACCGCCCGGCTTTTATTACCGTCTTCTTCCATTTCATTGTTCTCGTTTGCATTTTATACATACTGCCATGTACACGATAACGCCGATCCACTGGATAACAGACGCGCACCAGGAAGCCGCCCAATATGGGAACAGACGCGCCCGGATTTTAGAGAAGAATCGTGAAGTCATCTCCGACCCGCAAGCTGCCCAATGTGGGAAACAGAGGTCCCGGACCGCATCAAACCCCTCGATTACCTCCTACCTACGATCAAAACCCATCACAGTAATGTGACAATAGGCATTACATTGTGACACTATGCTCAAAGCCCTGTATTTCAATTCAATTACTTATTTTTCTACATTCAATCCCAGCAAGTGCCATCTATATCCAAAGACTAAACGTTTGACTTGATAATGCGTGCGTGGTTGAATTATTAAAAAGCCTTAGTATTTGCAATACTTATGTTTATACTTATGTGTTATATGAATCAAAATTCTATTCGATAATTTTTGACGAAAGCACGAATTTGTCGGGGAAAAGCCAGATTTCCTTATCTTTAAAATATTTCAACATACGACAAAAAGTTGTTAGGGAAGAATTTTTGGCTTTGTTGTAAACGCATTTGAAGAGGCTTCAAAAGATATTGATGACGTTGATGTGTCAATTGATGCCAAGGCACTATCATCAATAGTTCTTAAAGCTTTGACAAATTTTGTTCTTCACCTAAAAAATTATGTAGGAGATGGAACAAATGGGTGTCCTCTGATGTCAGCAGAAAATGGAGCTGTTCAAAATTTCTCGAAAAGCGACAAATGCGAAACAAAAGGGCCATTAATACAAAAAGTTGTATCATTTGTTAAAGAAACTACAAATTTTTTATATATAATCATCCCATGCGAAAAACAGTTTTAGCAAAGAATTTGGGACCCAAACTCTCTTCATTATGCGTCTTTGCAACAAGTGTACATCATATAGCAGAAGCTTTGGAAAAAATATCTGAGTGGAAAGGTAGTATCTCTACCTTTATATTAAGGAACTCACTTAGTACTTTTTAATTTATTTGCAGAATATACATATTAAGTGTGATACCTATTGTAACACATCAACTTAGTATCATTTTACAAAAGCACGATATAGATCTTCAAAAATGATCAAGCCTTATCAAAATTTTAATCATGTGCCTTGAAGAAAAAAGAAATAAAGCCGAAGAACAATTTAAAGCGATTTTTGAAAAAGTTAAAATTATTTGCGTTCACATCGAGGTTCCTATCGAAAAGACAAGATTTTAACGAAATAATCACATCTAAACTGTTGAAGATTACTACCGAGTTGTAGGTTACATTCCTCTTAATGAATTTATTTTAGAAGATCTCATAACAACTTTCCCAATAGATATCCCAAATGTATTGAACATACCTAAACTTCTACCTCAAAGTGTAATCAAGTCATATACAGATACTGATTATATTTGATAAAAGAGATAAACACCTACGAAGATCTAAACTTGAGCCTGGTCTATCAGATAACGTTGTAGATGCTTAAGTAAACTGTGATGAAGATATCTACCCAAATCTAAGAAAAATATTTCAAATTTTCGTTACAATGCTCATCAGTAAAGCTAAGAGCGGGAGGCCATTTCCTACCCTTCGTCGAATAAAAACATGGCTCAGATCAACAATGACAGAATATAGACTGTACTGTCTAAATTTGCCTCACAAGGAAATCATAAATTGCTTATTTAAAAAGATTAATGTATATTGAACTGATCTTATATTTTATTTAACCTTTTTGTAGAGTTTTTTTAATTAGGGTAATGGCTTTTTTTTTTGGACAACATTTCTTCATCCCACCACGCGATGGGCAATTTAGTATTGATAATGAAAATAATTTTTTTAGGCCATTTCGGCCAAAAAAGCTTCCGCTCCAAATGCAATTTCTAAAGCTCCTCAAAAAAATTATTTTTTTTTTAATATCCATAAACATAATATATGGTACATTTATTGTTTATATATGCTATATATTTTAGCCCCCATATTCATAAATGATTATTAAATTTAATAAATGTTTATTAAGGTAAATTTTCATAGAAAATTTGGTTTTCAAGCCTTTATTAAATTTAAAATATTTTTATGAATACAGGCATAAATACATAAAATAAGCAACTGTATAACAGAAATGTAAAGCTATTTTTTTTTTTTTGGGTTTAATGAAATAAATTTTAGGTTTAAAGTGCGAGTTGATTAACATAATGGAAAAATATCTTGTGCAACTTTAATAGATCGTTCCGCGCATATATTACTTCGCTGCTTTATCACTGTTTCATATATCCGCCAAACAACTCATCTATCACATCTTTAATTTGCCATTAAAATTTAGTTTATTAAAAAAACTGCGAAATAGAGTCGCGTTTTTTTTGCGCTCTTCCGTACAAATGGTAAGATCTTGTTATATTCATGAAATTATTAGAAAATACTTAAAATTTTGTAATTAAATGTTAATTGAAATTCAAAACTTTATCGCGTTTGGTGCGAAAACTTTCTTCACGATCGCGAAAAAGTAATACATAATCATCATATATATTATTTCTAAAGCACTTTTTTTTTGTCGGTTGCAAATATCTCCCATACCACCGCATCAAATTTAATGAATGATATCTCATTTTAAAGCTTATTTCTAACACTAATGACGAAAAATAATTAGAAATTGAAAAATTAATATTTTCATTGATAAAAATTACGGTGCGAAATAGTCGCACGGGTCATCTAGTATATATTATTTCTAAAGCACTTTTTTTTGTCGGTTGCAAATATCTCCCATACCACCGCATCAAATTTAATGAATGACATCTCATTTTAAAGCTTATTTCTAACACTAATGACGAAAAATAATTAGAAATTGAAAAATTAATATTTTCATTGATAAAAATTATATTTTAAAATGTATTGAAGTTACTAAAATTTCTATTAATTACATATTTTCATTTTATGTTACAAAAATGACAACTAACGGTGCGTAATATTCGCACGGGTCATCTAGTTTCTTAATATTTTTCACAGTCTATACGGCTATGCGATGAAGAATTTGATATTCGCAAAAATTGCAAAAAGTACTTACCCTAATACATATATTGTTTTTAATAAACTTTTAAAAACAAATTTTGGATTTTTTGTATCATACAAAATTTCCCCCCCCCCCCCCCTAAGGCTCGAGCTGGATCAGCGCCTGTCTGCGAGTAATTATAATTACACTCTTTATTAAAGATTGGCTGCAAATGAAAATCAACCCCTCCCTATCTTGCCAAATCTAATTTAGAGGTCCCATAAATATTAACCAACCCAACAACTGCAAGCGTGCAACCCCAACAACAACTTATGGCGATTTCTTTTCTGAGAAATATGTTGCATAAATGTTACATGCTCTACACAAAAGAGATAGAGCATGTAACATTTATGCAACATATTTCTCAGAAAAGAAATCGCCATTAGGAACAACACTAAACTCCCGAGAATTAAATACAGTATTTTTATGTTTAAATCTATGAAATTACCCTCTTGGCAAGACCAAATTCTTGTTTTCTTGAAATATCTTTCAAATTGGACAAAATATCAAAAAAACAGAAACCTGAATTCTATAAATTATCAAATGTGTGGTAGATGCGAAAAAGCAATGAGCAACATTAAGGACTACATATTCGATGACTTGCATGTAAAATAAAATAATAAAATTATATAATAAATTCGTATAATCAATAAAAAATATATTTATTTACTTTTTATTTCATTGGGTTTTTTTAGCTGTTCTAATTGTGGTCTGCCCAGACCAAGAGGAGAACTTAGTGGTTAAGAAGCTTTTGGTTTGGAAATTCCACATTCCATGTTTATGATCATTTTCAAACAAAGTATATATACATAAGTGCTTAAGAATATCTTTTAAAAGTTGTACCGACATTATTTTCATAACAATTCCAATAGAAATATATTAAGGAAAATCCATATTTTTTCAGTGAGCTTTTTAAATGCATTTTTCTCAAAATGCCTTCGATATAACACCGGTATCAAGAAATATAATATTAAATTGAGTACCCTTATGATTTTATATGATGTATGAGCTTTATAGCTCCCTAATTTTATGGAAAATATAACTAAAAACACAATTTAAACCAACAATCTAATTTTGTATAAATACGGCAATTACGTATTTCAATTTAAATAGTTTCCATAGTAAGAAATATTTTCTTTTAAAAAATTAATAGTGTTTACTTTTTTGCCCTCGTTATAAAAATTTTAAGATTTTTCTTTGCAAAATAAGATTTTTTTTCGCCATATGAAGATTTTCCTTCCAATTCTTCTGGCAACGCTGGACACGCGTCAGCTAATTTTTTTACGGCATTCATATGCTTTACAGATTTTAGCCGTTTTAAACCTTTTAGCGAACAAATTTAAAAAAGTCGCGACTTACTTAGTATATCTGCTTATCCAAAAAAACGTACCTGTGTACCGAATTTTAAGTCTCTACCTTTAGCCGTTTGGGCTGGGCGTTGATGAATCAGTGAGTGAGTGAATGAACGAATAAATAAGACAGGCCTTGCATGTACATACATATGTACATATATGTACAGACATACATATATATGTACATATATGAAATGCTTAAACACTTTTTTCTTTTAAATTACAGACATTGGGTCCTCATGAATTTGATCATGGCATTGATGATCTAGTTTCCTTCTTGGATGCACAAAAGAATACCGCTATGCTTGTAGCAAATATGGATTCTACAAGAGAACCTAAAATGCAAGGAAAATATCAGAAATCGATAATCATCGAAAGAGGCAACCGTAAAATTGGTGTTATTGGTGTAACAACCGTAGAGCAAAGTGTAAGATTTTTAATAAAAATGTATTTAAAATAAAAAATTATAAATTAAAAATGCATTGCAGAAAATAGGCAACATTGGTAATTTGATATTCCAACATGAAGGTGCAGTTATTGAGGAAGAAACAGCAAAGTTGAAATCCCAACGTGTCAATATTATTATAGTCATTTCTCATTGTGGTTTTGAAGCTGATAAACTGCTTGCCGAAACGTATGGCTGCGACATTGATGTAATAGTTGGTGCTCACCCTGATACCTTACAAGGGGTTATTAGACCTAAATATGATTATTCAACAGTAGTAAATCGAGTTGTAATTGTTGAAGCTGGTACATATGGAGAGTCTGTTGGAGAATTAACGATTAAATTTGATAATAATGGCCATTTTGTTCATTTTAAAGGAGCTCTTATTGAAATGAACAAAAGCGTACGGGAAGGTTAGTACAAAACTGCAATTAATTTAATAATAGTAAAATATCTGCACATATTTTATTGAAGAAGCAAGGAAAATTCATTATTTTGGAATATTACAAAATCGATAGCTATATTTTTGATTTTTTTGTTTTGGAGAATGAAAGTACTTAAGTTTGTATGCTTAAGAAAATACCACCAGAAATAAGTCCTGGGCCAAATTACGGCATTTGATAACCATCGAATTTTCAATTTCAATTGTATTGTAATTTGCGTAATTTGACCCCTGGTTTTAATAAAAGTCTCATGAGGCCTCCTAAATTGCTGGACTGGTAATCAGATGGCTGATATAGAGAATAAAAATTTTCATCATTTTGCGAAGCACTTATGGTACATTTAGAGCCAGTTTTTCACATAAAGATCTGCGATTAAATTAGAACTAATCTTTGAAATTCGTTTTTTGGTAGTCGATTATTTCATTTTGTTTCCAAGTTTAAACGCCCAAAGTTGGCGGTTTAAACTTGCGACAGAACTTTCAAAAGTACGAACAGCTTATAAAAGGAAATATTTATTATTTATTTTATTTAAAGTTTAATTAAATATTTCACCTCGTAAGATTAAATATTGCTTGATTATTTTGCTTCGTCTGGGATCACACAATGAAAGTTTTCTTTCAGAAATTCTGAGCTTACTGGTGAGAGGGGTAGAGAACATGCTATCATTCTCTCCCCTCTCACCAATAAACTCAGCCTTTCTAAAAGAAAACTTTCATAGTGTGAACCCAGACTTCTTTTTCGATTTCATTTATTTATAAATATATAATATTATATAACACAATGCAAAATGATCGCATTTTCTTCTTCTTTTTCAAGTTAAGAACAGTAATTTGATGACAATTTTTGGCATTTGTTTTAAAGTGCCATACTTATACATAAAATTATTGTCAATTCATATGGCAATGCTAAAAGCTTTAATCTTTCACTTAAAACCGCCAAAGAGGATTAAGGCTAGATTAATTTTATTATAAGATTAACAAATCTTACTATTGATCCTGGTTTAAACTCTAAGTAAAAAACCCGCTCTTAAAAAACAAGCGCACAAGTTCCATTTGAACAAAAAACATTTCAAGTGCCACGGTATTCCCTTACTACGAAGCAGGTTTGTAAGGGAAAATACTAGGGTGTTCAGTCGATTAATTCTTGTTCGATCAATCAAACAATTTTAGACGATTAATAGCTCGAATAGTTTTAATTTGCTTATTCCAATTAAATGATTAATCGAATAATTAATTTTTTTTAATACCTATTATTCGAATAACAATAATACATAGTATTTCTGTTAAATGTATAATGCTGTTATAGTTTTAAGTCGAATAAACAAATATATTTTTGTTAAATTTTTTCAACACAATTTAATAATTCATTTCACAAAACCAAAAACGACAAAGTTATGTTAACTCAAAGATTTATAATCAGTATTGTGGTTATTTTGTTGAACTATTTATGGTTTTTAATCCAAATTTTTTTAATATTTTAAGATTTATCAGGTACGATCTAGAAATCGAAATGAAGTGAAATTGAAATCGAACGATAATTTAAATAAATTTATACATAAATATCTACATATCTATATATATAAAAATGAAAAATGTTTGTATGTGTGTTTGTTTGTTTGTTTGTTGGCTTATAGACTCCTAAACTACTGAACCGATTTTCCTGAAATTTTTACAGATACATCACGTGAGCCCTGAAAATAAAATAGGCTACTTATTTTTTCGATAGGGGCAGGGGAATTGGTATCCCCCATAGGATGCCAATATTAATTATCGCATATATTAAGATCCGCTGCACGCATTATGCAGAACTTTTGGTAGTAAGATCTTCTGAGCCCCAAAATTAAAATAAAATAGCAGCGGGGGAAGTGGAATCCCCCATAGGACGCCAATGTTTAACATCGCATATCTAAAGAACTGTAATAGTGAGAATGTTCAAACTTTCTAGAAGTCACTCTTATGGTATACAACACTTTTGAAAATAACAATAAAGCGGATAGGCGCAGGGGGGAAATACCTCCCATAGGATGCATATATTAAATATCGCTCAACTGAAGAATTATTAAAGGCAGAGTCTTCAAAAGTGGTTAAAGCTATTATTATAGTAAACTATAAATTTCAATATACAAATGGGCGGGGTAGACGGGGGAGGAGCAGTACCCCTCATATATAGAAATATTAATAAGAGCCACTGAACGCATTTTGTTGAACTTTTGGTAGTACGATCTTCTGAGCCCCGAAATTTAAATAAAGTAGCAGCGGGGGAAGTGGTTTTCCCCATAGAACGACGATGTTTAATATCTCTTATCTTAAGAACTGTTATAGTAAGAATGTTCAAACTTTGTAGAAGTCACTCTTATGGTATACTACACTTTTGAAAATAAAAATAAATATCTCTACTGTAGAACTATTAAAGGGAGAGTCTTCAAAGTTGGCTAAAGCATTGTAGCGAAGCGCAACGGGTTAAGCTAGTATACATATAAAAATGAAAAATGTTTGTATGTTTGTGTGTTTGTGTGTTTGTTTGTTTGTTGGCTTATAGACTCCTAAACTACTGAACCGATTTTCCTGAAATTTTTACAGATACATCACGTGAGCCCTAAAAATAAAATAGGCTACTTATTTTTTCGATAGGGGCAGGGGAATTGGTATCCCCCATAGGATGCCAATATTAATTATCGCATATATTAAGATCCGCTGCACGCATTATGCAGAACTTTTGGTAGTAAGATCTTCTGAGCCCCAAAATTCAAATAAAATAGCAGCGGGGGAAGTGGAATCCCCAATAGGACGCCAATGTTTAACATCGCATATCTAAAGAACTGTAATAGTGAGAATGTTCAAACTTTCTAGAAGTCACTCTTATGGTATTCAACACTTTTGAAAATAACAATAAAGCGGGTAGGCGCAGGGGGGGAAATACCTCCCATAGGATGCATATATTAAATATCGCTCAACTGAAGAATTATTAAAGGGAGAGTCTTCAAAAGTGGTTAAAGCTATTATTATAGTAAACTATAAATTTCAATATACAAATGGGCGGGGTAGACGGGGGAGGAGCAGTACCCCTCATATATAGAAATATTAATAAGAGCCACTGAACGCATTTTGTTGAACTTTGGGTAGTACGATCTTCTGAGCCCCGAAATTTAAATAAAGTATCAGCGGGGGAAGTGGTTTTCCCCATAGGACGCCAATGTTTAACATCGCATATCTTAAGAACTGTAATAGTGAGAATGTTCAAACTTTCTAGAAGTCACTCTTATGGTATACTACACTTTTGAAAATAAAAATAAAGCGGGTAGGCGCAGAGGGCGAAATACCTCCCATAGGATGCATATATTAAATATCGCTCAACTGAAGAACTATTAAAGGGAGAGTCTTCAAACGTGGTTAAAGCTGCTATTAGGGTAAACTATAAATTTCAATATAAAAATGGGCGGGGTAGACAGGGGAGGAGCAGTACCCCTCATAGATAGAAATATTAATAACAGCCACTGCACGCATTTTGTTGAACTTTTAGTAGTAGGATCTCCTGAGCCCCAAAGTTGAAATAAAATAGAAGCAGGGGAAGTGGTACCCACCATAGAACACCAATTTTAAATATCGCATATCTTAAGAACTGTTGTAGTGAGAATGTTCAAACTTTGTGGAAGTCACTCTAATGGTGAACTACACTTTTGAAAATAAAAATAAAGCGGGAAGGCGCAGGGGGAAACACCTCCCGTAGGATGCATATATTAAATATTGTTCAACTGAAGAAACATTAAAGGGACAGCCTTCAAACGTGATTAGAGCTACTTTTATGGTAAACTATAAATTTCAATATAAAAATGGGCGGGGTAGACAGAGTAGGAGCAGTACCCCTCATATATAGAAATATTAATAAGAGCCGCTGCACGCATTTTGTTGAACTTTTGGTAGTAAGATCTTCTGAGCGCAAAAATTCAAATGATATAGCAGCGGGGGAAGTGGTACCCCCCATAGAACGACGATGTTTAATATCTCTTATCTTAAGAACTGTTATAGTAAGAATGTTCAAACTTTGTAGAAGTCACTCTTATGGTATACTACACTTTTGAAAATAAAAATAAATATCTCTCTACTAAAGAACTATTAAAGGGAGAGTCTTCAAAGTTGGCTAAAGCATTGTAGCGAAGCGCAACGGGTTAAGCTAGTAAATATATATAATTTATATACTCAGTAAAATTTCGCTCGCATTATTTCTTTAACGCATTATTAAGTAGCTTTGTTCAGTAGCGTAGCTAGGTAACCAAGGGCCCTGGGGCAAATTAAAAAATAGGGCCCCCCTGCTATGTAAACTGATTAGATTTTATCAAATAAAAATATGAAATATACAAATACTTAAAAAATGCTAAGCTACTTAAGCTCTTTTTTATGCACTGCAGGGCAGGTAATAAAAATATTAAACAGTAACTACAAAAATTACAATTAATACTTGGTGCAGGTTTGGCTAATAAAACGAAATAGAGAAGATTCAAAAGTTTATTATATAAAGATCGGGCATACCAACTGACTAAATAACAATTATATGTACAATTTTTTCTAAGCTTTAGTTTTCGCAAAGGTATCAATGACTTCGTTTAAAACCAGGCTTGATGCGATAAATGTCGGAGCCGAGTTTGGCCCATATTATTTCATAAATCATTTTTAATTTGCTAAATGACCTTTCAGCTGCTGCAGAAGTGGCAGGATTTGTAAAGAATAATAACATTGCTCTAAATACTTCCATTAGGACTCATTCTAGCACTCCATATTTGCTCATTATTTCCTTACATAATTGGTGAACAGTCCATGCTTGAGTTGTTTGAGGTAAAACTAGGTGGTAAATATTAATAAATTTAAGTGAAAAACTAGGGCCTATTATATATGAATATTTTCTTTGGAATTCGTCACACTTTTGTAATAAAGTTGCTTCATCAACATGTAATAAAAATGTAGGTGTTAGAAAATCGAATACATCACAGACTGTACTCATACCAATAAAACGTGTATCTAATTAAGATATTACTGTGTCTAGTACATTATTGAAAATCTCAAATTTAAATATTTTTTCTCGGTTTGGAAATCGGCGATCATCAGCTAATTCATCAAAATGTTTTTTTAACTTTTCTTTGCCATTTTTTCTTGAAAATGGGTATCAATACCATATTTTCTTGCAGTTTCACTGGCTTTGCACTTGAATAATTCGAAATCATTTCTATAAATATGCAACTTTGCTTTGGTCTGTGCTAAAACTTTACTCGCCTCGCCCAAATTGATGTCGCAATTTTGTAAAGTTTTGGATGCATAATTGATATCGTTCAATACACTGTGCATGAATTCGCAAAGCAACACGAACTCGAAATTTAGCATTTTTGTTTTAATACTCTCTGCTTCACTACGTTTATCTTTATTAGGACTCTTTCGAACTATTTCTGATAATGCTTTGATAATATCAAACTACCGAAGTTTTATTGCAGATATCGTATTGACCCTACTGGGCCATCTAGTCGGATTTAGTTTTTTTAGAATGGTGCCCGATTCGCCAGTGAATTTTGACAGTAGACCCCAACGTTTGATGCTGTTTCCGAAAAAGTTATACAAATGTTGCAACGTTGCGAAAAAAATCTGTATTTCCACACAACTGCTAACGGAATCATGTATCACTAGATTCATATTGTTTCTTTTAAAGGCCAACATATATAAGATCTGTAAGTGTTTTCATGTACAAAACGCATATTAATACAATTTATGTATCGGCCATGTTCTGACAATCGCACGACTTGAAATCGCAAAACGCCAGATTTATTTTATGGTGTTCTTTCACTCGTGCGTTTAGCTTGCGATCTGCCGTAGTTTTTTTTACAAATATTCTAGTTCTCTTTTGCAATTTGAAGTCGCCAAACTTCTTGCTATTGCGATTTACAGAACACCTAATTTGCAATTTTAAGTCAGAATCGCCAATTTTAAGTGTTTTGCGATTGTCAGAACATGCCCGTATATTAAACAAATTATAGAGCAAATTCATTATCGGACGGCTGAAAAATCGGGTTTACTGAACGCTATACATATCAGTTTTTTATTTAAAATGTGTCAGCAGTAGAATTTTTCTTATATAAAAAAGTTTTCTCCTATTGTTTTGGTTGACCTGTTAATATTCTAAGAAGTAAAAATACTTTCAAACATATGTCCACCAATATAATGGTTAAGCCAATGGATACTTTACTCGTTAAATTTCCAAAAGCTCAAATCTATTGAGATTTCTGGTAAGGATTCGAGTCCCCCTGAGCTTGAGGGCCCCGGGGCACTGCCCCGCCTAGCCCCTAGGTAGCTACGCCACTGGCTTTGTTATATAAAAACTTTTATAACAACTTCTATAACTACTTTTTTTTGAATGTATGTAGGTAAAAAAAAATAATGACTTACTTTTGAATGCGTTCATTTTGGGACATCCCTTGTAAAATTCATTGGTTCTTTCAGTAGAATTGTAAGTACATAGTGCTCTTATGTTTTTCTGATTACTCAACACATTATTTTGAAGGCGAAGTTTTTACTGCGTAATTTATAGATAAAATAGAATATTAGTATTGTGGTAAATGTGTTAAACTATTTATATATTACATATTTTCATGTTGTAAAATTCCTTTCTTCAAAAAAATAATTTAATGAAAATTAAATTTGATGAACTTAAGCCTGAATAAAAATATTGAAAAATTTGGATTAAAACCCATAAATAGTTCAACAAAATTACCACAATACTAATTATTGTTAAAGCTAAGGCACGAGCTCTATGTGTACATTTGTCCTTCAAGTTGTGCTGAAAAAGGTCAACAAAAAAAGAAAGACGAACATGAAAAAAAATGTGTTTTGGACTTCAAGAACATGTAAAATCAATTAAAAATGGATAATCATTCAAAAAAGCAAGTTTCAATCTACCAAAGGTTAAAATACAATTTGGTTTAAGGATTGATGTTTGACTATTGACGTCAGCAGTCGTCGATGGCTGCGAGTGTGAGACGGCAAATTTCTCTGAGGAGATCAAGTGGTAGCGATCGAAACATTTCAGGGAAACCAGCCGCCTGGGCTCGAATCTCAGGTCAGTCAAGAATGAATGATTATCAATAACAATTTTAATTTATATTCATGTTGTAAAATTTCTTTCTTCATAAAAATAATTTTATGAAATTAAGCCTGAATAAAAATATTGAAAAATTTGGATTAAAAATTTAATATTTTTATGAACTTTAATTTCAGGGTCGTTTTTAAAATTTGATCGATTTCTTGAACAAGCCCGTAGTTTTTAACAAAGAAGTTCATGCGTTTTTCTCTTTAGAATGGGTTTGGTTTAAGAATATTATGCGAAGAATAAATCTAATAATGCTAAATGTAACAGTTGTCCAAAAATGTATTAACGCAAATGTTCTTCAACAACTTCACTAATTTATCACTTACACTTGAAGAAGATGCTCCACCAACAAAATCAAAGTGGTCCAATAAATAAATATTTTAAACCAGATACTTCGATCGATTCTCTAGATGAAATGATTTGCAGAAGCATCTAGAGAATCGATTTGTCCGTGCAAAGTTTCAAAAAATCCAAAGTTATATTGACTCTTTTGAAATCTAAGGGACCGAAAGTGAAGCAACAATTTGGAGCTACATTGACAATATTTATTTAAAAAATAATGTTTATTTACTCAAGTTCTAATTTTTTCTAAAACTATCGAACAAAATATCGTAATTTATAAAATTTCTGGACTTAGAATTATTCAATTAATCGATAAATTTTAAAATTGTATTCGTTTAATCGAATAAGTTAAGAATGTCAAATATCGCTTAATCGAAAAAAATAGAACCCGATTAATTGAACATCCTAGAGAATACTAAAAAATAACTGTAAAAAAACATTCAGTGTGCAAAACTATTGCTACGTTCACCAGTTTTTATATGTATGCGTTGAATAAAATAATTTCCTAATTTGTGCGTTCTTTTTTTTTTGTCTATCCAGAGCTTTTTGAAGCCCACTGATGTGCTAGAAAGCTAACAATTTGAATGAATTTAGTAAAGCACCTACATAGGTCAAATCCTAATGTAGCCGGATTTTTGATGTTTGGCCTGTAAGCGGAAAATAAGAGAAAAAAGGGTGTGGCAAAATTAAATTGTTTTACATTTTAGCTTATACTAAAGCCCCCTAATAACATAGGAAGCTGAAAATTACCTAGCATATAGTCCTAACAATGGAGCAAAGCTCAAGACCAATGAAGCTAAGAACTACCAAACATATGGTACTGGCGTTGAGGCTTACCTTAAAGTAATTTTTCGTCCTGTCTGTCTGGGACCTAAAACGCAACAGGCCCTAATTAAAAAAAACGACTTTTTCATTGATTCTGATGTATTGAATCGACACAAATATCGCTCCTTTATGGCAACATAGCCATGTCTCAAAATATCAAAAAATTTAGAGTTACTTAACCAAAAGTGCTCCTTCATACCATCTCTTTATGTAAATGTGTTATAACTCAAACTGAACTGAAGTTCTAGCAAAATATACTTATGTATTTCAATTAACCAGCACAAAAAGGTATATTTGGAACAATGTAATCGTATTTTGCAATAAAGGATCGATATGATAAACTCTAAAATACCTAACTAATAGTTTGCATAATATGCAACATTGTCAAAAATAAATTATATAATACTATGTTCACACTTGGGTTCTTAAACGCGTTTAAGCAGCTCGAACCTGATTAAGCTCTAATCACTTCAAAATCGAGATGATTACCCATACATTGAAGTGATTTGTTAATCACTTCAAATTGACATGATTACAACTAAATCACTTCATAAACCACATAGAATCCACTGAACATACCTCAAATGTAGAATCGCCAACAACCGTGTACAACCGGCCAAGATTTCTGCTTAATGTTATTATTTTTTTTTTTTCTTAAATAATTCATACATTTTCACAATTACAGCATTAAAATTATTAAAATAATCTTCTGATAACTTTATAAAGCTTAGTCTACACGATATGTTGAATCAGCAAATTTATGTTGAAAAATTTGCTTTCGGCGCCAACATATCGTGTAGACACCAAATTTTTTCAACAAACGTATGCTTACTAACATATGACAGGCATTTGTTAACGAAGTCAGCAAACGTTTGTTCACAATTATAGCATATCGTCTAGACACAATAATTTTACTTTTCAACAAACTTTCTACGTATGTTGACAAATATGTTATTTATTGAAAGTCGTATGCAAGCTTTTCAGCATACGGCAAATTTGGTAGCATATAAAATAGATAAAAATTGGTATTCTTTCAATTACTTGTTTAATTTTATATTTAACCCCGGAACTTATCAAGATTTCTAGCTCATCGGCAAACAAAAAATTGCATTTAGAAGTGCTTTGAAAATAAAAATGTTGGTCAACGAACTTTGTTTTAGAGATATAGATCATAAAAGTTGAAAAATTCTTTACCAATATCTCTTGAAGTATAAATTTGATCTCAGCAATATGGGTAGCGCTTAAGCGTGTTTCCAAATACCTTTTGCGTGGTATATAAAACATGCTGAATTATTAACCCATTAAGAACCAATTTCAAAAAATATTTTTAGTTACTAATGTAATTTGTCAAAATGGCTCTTATCTCAAAATTAATGTATTTTTATTTACATATAATATTTTCTAGAGAAATCTTCAAGCTTTCATATAATATAATGCATGGTACAGTAGCGTATAAAATTCTGAAGCTATTAAAGTTAACCATTTATATTCTAATAAATCTTTTTGTTTAATATATTAGGTTTGAGTAAACATGTGGTAATATTTAATTTACTTTATGTAATTGCTTCAATATACATAGGTATTAACTACATATATGGTATGACAAACATCAGCTTCGCTTAATAAATTTTTTCCTTATTGCCGGGTTCTTAATTTAATGGTATATCAAGCAACGACTTCGCTCAGCTGAGTAAATTTTCTTCTTTTTAACCAGAACCCCAACACCCTTAAAAATTGATGTTTCTGTTAAAGAAACTAACAAAAATTCGCGACAGAATGAACCGATTGCTATTTAATTTTGCAAGAACTTTATATGACTAGATATCACACTAAGATGATCGTTCCATAATTTACCATAGGCCCCATGTTAAACCCATTCTCGGAAATACTTAAATATGCCTAAGACGTACCTAATAACGCTATTATAGTAAAATTTGGTCTATCATATTTTCATAAAATTAGAAATCACACAACTAAATTTGGAGAAGATCGGCCCACAATTTACTATAGGCTCCGTATAAAGCCCACTCTGGGAGATCATTTAAATACGCCAAAACCGCAAAAAATATTGATATTGTGGAAAAATATAGTCCAATTTAGCTTTAAGTGGCTAGAAATAACACGATGCAATTTTGTGATAATCGGCAAAAAAAAAACTCACTATAGCTCCCGTAGAAAGCGGGACTTTAAAACGGTTGAAACATACAAGTGTTTTGTATTGAAATTTGGTCTTATTTATGTTTTTATACCCTCCACCACAATTAGTTGTGAAGAGGGTATATTCAGTTTGTCATTCCGTGTGAAACTTTTTTACTATTCATCTCAGACCCTATAAAGTATATATATGCTGGGTCCTTGAGTAATTTTAAGTCGATTTAGCCATGTCCGTCTGTCTGTCCGTCTGTCCGTCTGTCCGTCTGTTGAAAACACGCTCACTTTTGAAAAACTCAAAAGAAATCAACAAACTTGGTGTCAAATTGCTTGTAGTTATCCTAAGCAGTTTGGGATTGAAATTCAGCAAAATCGGTTCAATAGGATCTGAGCTATGAATCAAAATGTGGAACCACCACCTAAAAAAAGTTGATAGTTTTGTTACAAAAACTAACATAAATGGTGGAAAAATGCACAGAATGATATAATATTTCGCAACAATTCGTTTTATTCAACTGGAAATTACGCTGTGAAATTTCGTGAAGATCCGTCAATAATTTACCCTAGGCCCCATATAAGCCCTACTCCCGGAAAACAGTATATTAAGCCTAAAACCCTAACTAACAATGCTATCATTACAAATTTTGGCAAATCACAGTTACATAGGACTAGAAATAAGACTGTGAAATTTCGTGAAGATCGGTCCATAATTTACCATAGGCCCCATATAAAACATACTTCCGGAAAACAACTTAGTACGCCTAAAAACGTAAAAAATAATGCTATCATAACAAAATTTGGTACATCAAAGTTTTATAGAACTAGAAATAAATCTTTGAAATTTCGTGAAGATCGGTTCATAATTTACCATAGGCCCCATATAAACTTTACTCCCGGAAAACAACTTAGTACGCCTAAAAACGTAAAAAATAATGCTATCATAACAAAATTTGGTACATCAAAGTTTTATTGGACAAGAAATAAAATTGTGTTATTTCGTGAAGATCGGTCCATAACTTACCCTGGGCCCTATATAAACCTTACTCCCGGAAAACAGTTTAGCACGCCTAAATCCGTAAAAAATAATGCTATCATAACAAAATTTGGTACATCAAAGTTTTATACGACAAGAAATAAAACTGTGTAATTTCGTGAAGATCGGTCTATAATTTACCCTAGGCCCCATATAAACCCTACTCCCGGAAAACAGTTTAGTACGCCTAAAACCGTAAAAAATAACGCTAGCGTAACAAAATTTGGTACGTCACAGTTTTTTAGGACAAGAAATAATACTGTGAAATTTCGTGACGATCGGTCCATAATTTACCTTGGGCCCCATATAAACCCTACTACCGGAAAACAGTTTAGTACGCCTAAAACCGTAAAAAATAATGCAATCATAACAAATTTTGGCCCGTCACAGTTTTATAGGACTATAAATGATACTGTCAAATTTCGTAATGATCGGTCCATAATTTACCCTAGGCCCCATATAAACCCTTCTACCGGAAAACAGTTTGGTTGCCTTAAACCATAATAAATAACAAATCGTCACAGTTTAAGATAATAATAACATCATACAGATATTACTCCTTAAACATTCGAACTGTCGGTGGAGGGTATCAAAGATTCGGCACAGCCGAATATAGCACTCTAACTTGTTAATACTAAAAATTACTTAACCGATCAAGATTTTTAAGGACGTTATGGTATTGGTAATATTTTTGGGAGTGGTATTTGTATGGGAACAATAGATTTACAATAAAACTTTTTGACCCAGATTTAGTCTTAATGGTTTATGAGCGCAAAGACTCTTATTCGGAAAGAAGTTTTTATGGGATCTTTGAGAAATTATGGACCGTTCCTTATCGTTTAATTACAATAAATAATAGAACCAATGTACCAAATTTCATCAAATTATTGCGACAAGTACTTTGCGCACTACAAAGTGGACAGTCCGCCAGCTGGCCGGACGGACATCCTTATATCGACTGAGTCGTTCGGTATACTTAACGATGGTTTTAGGACCAATATTTTTAGGTGTTACGGACACTATAGTGGTGTGGGTATCAAATAAATCCATAAAACATTCTGGTCTGCACATAATTTACCATAGGGGTAGAACTAGGGATGAAACGATACCTCTAAGGTATCGATACTTTTACTCGATGTGGTATCGCTTGTAGAGTATCGATACGTACTTAGTATCGGTAAAAAAGTATCGATACTTACTTGTATCGGTACTTGTATCGTTTGTATTGGACCATGGTTTGTATGATAAAAGAATAGAAAGCAGCATTTCAAAACTTTCTTAATAGTGTTTTAGTACTATACAATATAATAAAAACAACCACCTATTAGAATTTTTGTGCAAAATGATAAGTGTAAAGTTTGAGACCACTTTTAGTTACCACCTAGTACCAATTTCCTTTCGAAAAATAATTTTTATCTTAGGAAACAAAATTTTATAGAAAGTTCAGAATAACAACTTTCATTCACCTTTTATTCCAGAAATCAACAATGTCACTATGTATTTATTTTAAATGTTAATATATATTTTATTTTTAAAATTATAAATATGGGCATTTCCGTCAAAAGGTCCACCGTGACCGAAAATTTAAAAGTTATTAAAAGCTGATTATTTTACGATATTCTTATAGAGAAATATTTAGATTTTACCAATTTTAAACATTTACCCATACATTTGTTCACTTAGATGAACAATCAGACTGCAAAGTTGTACAAACGTAATTTGTTATTTGTGAGAATGTTTTATTGTATGTTTTTTTAATATTATCTTCCTTAAAAGAGGTGATTTTTGATGAAAATTATTCTAAAATAAATGTCTTTCATAGTCTGTAATCTAAGGAACAGTTCAAACAGAAATATGCTATTCGGATTAACGGTAAATTTTTATTTTGTGTTAATCTTTATTCAGTTTAATTATTATGGAAAAAAGTTTACGTTCGGAATGTCACGTATCGATACAAGAAGATTTTGGAATCAAACCAAAGACATTTTAATGTTACATTGCTACGTAAAGTTCTGAAAGTAGTTTGACTAAAAAATTGTGCCAGGTTTCGCTGAATTACGCCTTTTTATACATGGTCATAAAAACTACTTCTATTTTTTCACGTTCTTACCGCTACTTCTTTTGCCATTATCTTTGACCTAGAATCGCGCCCTCCATAAACTTTAGCATAGATAACAGTGCTTAAATTTAAGGGTTAAAAGAACGTAAAAATATTTGTTGTTTAAGATGTTATTGCATTTTTGATGCGTACGACCGTCACGTTTAACACTTTGGATTTACCCATATATAATAAAGGGTAGTAAACCAATAATCCACGATGTTAATTGTGAGTCACTGCTTAACGTCAAGTTTTTAGCGCAACTTAAATTGATCTTTCTTTGTTTCAGTATTTGACTACTTCTACCATTAAGAGGTACACAATTGTGCAGCGCGTTAAGATTGTTAAAGCTTTTTACGAAAATTTGCGTTCAATCAAAATGCATTTCGTCGTGATTTTTTTGGTCAGCATAATCGACCAAATTACCAAATTTCAGCAAATCGGGTCTGTAGAAATGGGAAAACATATGCACATGCTGCCCAGTTAGTTCTGCGGCTGGCGGCGTTATCGGGACTTACTTCTTCGAAAATGAGGTCGGCCAAGCAATTACTGCGAATGGTGTTCGCTATCGCGAGATGATAACGGACTTTCTATAGCCAAAAATTGAGGAAATGGACCTAGACGATAGGTGCCAAACGGGACCAGTTTTTTTGAAGCCCGAGATTCGGGATTTTTAATTAAAAAAAACGGGATCCCGGGACGAATCGGGATTTTTCGGGATTTCATATATAAAAGCCAATTTGTAAAATTCATATAATTATAATTGATTGTTTATGTATAAGTAATAAAACAAATTAATTCATGAAGAAAATTAAACTCATTACAAAATAAAACAGTTGAATGTATTCTTTTAAAGTAATATGGAAGTATTATATATTAAGGCCCGTTTTCACAACTTACCGATAGCTAAAGGTAGGATTTTATTGGCCGTATAAAAAGTTCTCCATTATTACAACTTTACTTTAACCTACCACGTAGGATTAACCTTAATCTACTTTATCGTTTACTTAAGGTTAAAGTAAAGTTATAATAATAGAACACTTTTTATAAGGCCATTTAAAGTCTACTTTAAGCTATCGGTAAGTTGTGAAAACGGGCCATAACTTATATTGTAAAAAGCTTCTCAAACAAATTAATGACGTCGGGTAACACTATGCAAGTTGAAAGAACAGACAAGCCGGGCACATGGAGTTTTAACATAATTAGGGTTCGCTGAATCCAGTGGTGCCCGCCGGTTTTTTTTTTTTGGTTGGCTCTGGTTTTCGAGATATACCGTTATTTTGAAAATGGAGGAGGTTACACAAGCTTATTGAAAAAACTAAAAAAAACGAAACTCCGCAATAAAATTATAAAATAACTTCTTTCTAACTGAAGTCGGTAGTACATCATATCCCTGTAGGGGAGGCTCCTGGGCATTTATGGGACTTTTTAATATATTTCTAGTCTGTATTGAACATTTTGTATGGGAGTCCCCTTAAGAAATAGAGATAGCGGGTAGGTACGTTAAAAATAAAAGATTGGGATGAAAAATTAAGTTGAGTCGGTCATACATTTGACCCATCTAGGGGCATTCTAGGCGATGCAGGGGCCAAGTTTAAGAATTTAATTAAACCGCCAACAATTAGGTTAAAACGCCAGGTGCCCAGCTTGTCTCAAAATAAGTGTAAATTTCTTGCTTAGTGTAATTGATACTTTATTTAACTGCAAACATGTGCTGCCGACTAGACCAATGTTCGCATTCGTAAATAAATAGCTACATGTATGCTTTATGACAATATTTAATTTATTTTATTTAAAATATATATATGCAAGTATCAATTTAATAAAATAAACTTAAACAAATATGTGTCCAAACCACTTTGGTAGAACCTCCTAAAGTTTTTAACACTTTTTTGGACAACTTGCATTTTGCGTTCGCAGTGCTGTTATCATTAACTTAGAAAAAAGACCACACCTTCTGATTTTGTTTTCGTGGGTCAAAATGCATTGCATGTAACATTTATTCACTTGTGACTTTTTGTAACCAGTTAAAAATTAGGTGTATGACCAGTATGATTTAATATTAAATTTTTGAATTTTTAGTAGTCCCAAAATCTCGGGATTCGGGACTTAAATTTTTAGAATAATCCCGGGATTTCGGTATTCGGGATCGGCATCCCTTGTGTTTGCTGGTCAATGTATTTCTTGATACCGTTACTACAGCTCCAGCTTTGGTATATAATCAAAAATTTAAGATTAATTTCAATGCCTAAGTGAAACGATTACTTTTGACCGATACCGAGTATTTTTTTACCGATACTACTTGGTACTCGGTTGTTAAGTATCGATTACAAAAATACTTGGTACTTATATAAAAGTATCGAATATGTACTTGTATTTACTCGTATCGTTTCATCCCTAGGTAGAACTGAAATAAATTAATAAACTGTGAGACCTTACTAATAATTTTAAGATCAATACAGTCCTTAAATATTTTAATTTTTTGCGGATTTAACCAAGCCCAATAAAGCACTCTTACTTTTTAAGTGTTAATTACACTAAAACTATTCATTTTTGCAACAAAGGCGATAATTGATAACAAATTTTAAATAAAATAATAAAAAAATAGAATTGTCAAATGAATTTTTAAACAAATGTTCTCTTTACTCAACATACATAACAACATACGAAATTCAACATATCGTGTAGACACAAAAATTGTATGCTAACTTATTTGTTGAAATATCATTTGCTAGCATATGATGAATTTGAAAAATTAAGTATTTTCAGCATATCGTCTAGACACCTAGCATATTGCATATGCTGATAGAGACATTTGTTATTATTTTTAAGCATATGAGTATAAGCATACATTTGCTGATTCAACATATCGTCTAGACTAAGCTTAAAAGTGTTTTTATCCATTTTTAATACTTTAAAGAAATTTAAATTTGTTTGTTGTTTTTTTGTGTGTGTGTTTTTCTTAATCATCTGTCACCTTAATCATCTCAAATGTAATGTGAACGGCTTTGATTAGCTAAATCAACATTTTGCTTAAACGCGTTTAAAAACCCAAATGTGAACATAGCATAATATTTAATAGTTTTGTGCTTCTCTTGTAAAATGTTCGAAATCTTATGCTATGTTCACATTTGGATTTTTAAACGCGTTTAAGCAAAATGTTGCTTTAGCTAATCAAAGCCGTTCACATTACATTTGAGATGATTAAGATGACAGATGATTAAGAAAAAACACACACACAAAAAAACAACAAACAAATTTAAATTTCTTTCAAGTATTAAAAATGGATAAAAACACTTTTATAAAGTTATCAGAAGATTATTTTAATAATTTTAATGATGTAATTGTGAAAATTTATGAATTATTAAAAAAAAAAAAAATTAAAACATTAAGCAGCCATCTTGGCCGGTTGTACACGATCATGTTGGCGATTCTCATTTGGGGTATGTTCAGTGGATTCTATGTGGTTTATGAAGTGATTTAGTTGTAATCATGTCGATTTGAAGTGATTAACAAATCACTTCCAACACACATCTCGATTTTGAAGTGATTAGAGCTTAATCACGTTCGAGCTGCTTAAACGCGTTTAAGAACCCAAATGTGAACATAGCATTAGACAGAGCCTTTTGCGTTTTAGTCCCTTGTATACATATACTACATATATTAGAACTCTCCAAAAAAATTAAGTTTGAATGCAGTGATGCCAACTTAGTGCTTTTGGCACTGTTTATGGTGCTTTATGATACCTCAAAACGCCAAAATTTCATCCATAGTGCCAAATTAAAAAAAGCACTAACTTGATGCTTTTTAAATTTTTCGTTAGTGCCTTTAGTGCTTTTTACAATTTTTATTTTTTTTCTACCATTTTTTAAAACGACGATTATATAATTAGTTGAACTTTGCTATTTAGGGTTCAATTTTAAGATTTCAAATGATAAAAAAGTTCTAAAAGAAAGTAACATTCGTTTTACCAAAAACTTTATTTACGAGGTTAGAGCTAGGCTTCCTAGCAATTTGTAAATTTTACGAAACAGCTGACAGAAAATACTTTTATAAAGAGCGTTGTGTAACCTGCCATTTTTCATGCGCTTTAGTTTTCCACGTGTTGTGCATTTCTACCTCTAGTGCTATTCAAAAAAGAAAAATATGTTACAGTATATGGGCATTTCCGTCAAAAGGTCCACCGTGACCGAAAATTTAAAAGTTATTAAAAGCTGATTATTTTACGATATTGTTATAGAGAAATATCTGGATTTTACTAATTTTATAAATTAACTCATAAATTTGTTCACTTAGATGAACAATCAGACTGCAAAGTTGCGCAAACGTAATTTCTTATATGTGAGAATGTTTTATTGTATGTTTTCTTTAATATTTATCTTTCTTAAAAGAGGTGATATTTGATAAAAATTATTCCAAAAAAATTTTCTTACATGGTCTGTAATCTAAGGAAGAGTTCGAAGAGAAATATGTTATTCGGTTTAACGGTAAATTTTTATTTTATTTTGATCATTATTCAGTTAAATTATTACGGAAAAAATTTCACGTTCGAAATGTCACGTATCGACCCAGATTTTGGCTTAAAAAAAAGAAAATACAAAAGATTGTGGAATCAAACATTGCTACGTAAAATTCTGAAAGTAGTTTGACTACAAAATTGTGCCAAGTTTGGCAGAATTACGCCATTATCTTTGGCCTAGAATCGCGCCCTCCACAAACTTTAGCATAGATAACAGTGCTTTCTTAGTGCTATAATTTAAGGGTTAAGAAAACGTAAAAATATCTTTTGCTTAAAATGTTACTGCATTTTTGATGCGTACGACTGTCACGTTCAACACTTTGGAATTACCCATATACATGTTACATTTTCTATGTTACCTATAATCACTCGAAGTGTTACATGTTGTGCAATTTCAATAGAACACAATTAGTGCTTTTATTTACAACTATTACACTTTCATCATTAATGTACTTCATGAGCGATTTTTAAAGCTATTTGAGCGGTTTCTGCACGCAATTATGGCTTGTGAACAAATATATACATCACTAATGGCTTAGAAAAATTTATAATTTTAAATAAATTTATAAAATAGATTTTTTGGATTTTAACGTGTAAATATTTTTATATTTTGTTTTAAAACAATTTTTTTACAAAATTATGAGCGGTATGAATTATGACAAACAAAATAAAGCATTTGTTGTACAAAGAAAGTAGTAAGTACTAAAGTTGTAGAACAGTAGCCCGTTTCTGTATTCTCACATCGTAAAACTTTTCGCATGAAACGTGTGAATTGCAACAAAAATCGTGTGAAATGAAACAAAAAATGGTTTTTCTCGCACAAGTGTTCCTGTATCTTTTTTTTGCGAGAATTATCTGTCATTTAAATAATTTTCCAGCAATTATTGGAAGGATGCGAGAAAAAGTGTTTCTATAACAATATTTTGCGAAAAGTTTCTTTCAACAACTGTCAAAATAAGTCACATTTGAAATTGGTGGCGAGAAAAACAAAATGTATGTAGATATTTTGAATTTAAAATGTGTTTATATACTATTTTTTTAAAATAAATAAAAAAATAGAAGGAATATAAGTGATGAATGCATAATTTATATGATGAAAATAAACAAAAAACAATTGTCATATTTTGTTCAAGGCGAATTTATTACAGGTGGTCTTAAAAGCCCTGCTGATATTAGCTAAAATCACTGTTGGATGTCAAAATTTTGTTTATTCTCTTTTATTATCTTTGTTTCTGTGTTGTTTTATTTCTGTTTTTGACATTGTACAATGATTTTACAAAAACAAATTGCTTGTGGTTTTTGTACGAGTTGTACTTGTTGTAGTACCGAGATTACCTGGGATGAATTCGCCTTGATTTTGTTATATTAAATTTTTTTTAGCCTTTTCTTGTTTTGGTTTTAATCAGTGTTGCCAGATAAATTTGTGTCAAAATCGTAAATTTCCTGAGAAAAAAATAAAAAAGATCGTCTTTTTTGTTTTAAGAATCGTGCAATTTAAGATCAATTTTAAACAAATTTGTTTCGACTTTTATTATAAAATAATCAAACAAAAACATAGTTAATGCTCATAGGTTTTTAATAATTTCATTAAATTTATATTTAATTTGTTAAGCTGGAGGATTATTTTTTGAAAAATTATTTATTTGCTTTAATCCGATAACAATTTAAAATTGTTATTTTTCCCTGGAGAAGTTACACAAGGCATTTTAAACAAAAAATAAAATAAATATTTTTACAGAAGAAAGAAACCAAGCTTAATAAAATAAACATACATCCTTTTTTAAAATAGATCAAAATGGAAAATTTTTAAATTAAATCAGCTTTGATAGCAGTATTATAAATATTCTGGGTTTTTATGGAATTGATAGTGACAACGTTGTTTTATATTTATATCGTATGTAGTCCGAAATAGTATATTATAGAAATTTAACTATATCGGTTTACAAATGGCTGAGATATAAATCTTTAATTTACATATTCCTATAATCTTTTTCTTTTTTACCTGAAATAGAATTAGTAGTTAAAATTAAAAAAATCGGTCCATAAATAAACGGGTTAAAGACCCAGTAAAATCTTCGCCTACAAAATAATATGTCAAGTAATCAGAAACACATAAAAGCACTACATACAATTCTACTGAAAAACTAATGAATTTTACAAGGGTTGTGCCAAAATGAACAAATTCAAAAGTTAGTCATTTTTTTTATCTAAATACATCCAGAAAAAAGTAGTTATCGAAGTTCTTATGGAAGAAAGCTACTAAATAACGAGTGAAAGAAGCTATCTTGAAAAAGTTTTTACTGGGAGACAAACAAATTTCTTTCTTGCCGGAATAATGGTTTTGGCACAAAAGTGTACATATAAGATAAGAATATCAAATATCAATCATATTTTGTATATGTACACTCACAATATTATTCCAAGCAAATTTATTTTTAACTGATTCTAACAGTTATTCAAAAAACTAAGTGCATATTAATACGGATTTTCAGTTGCAGTTAATATTGTCCGTTGATTGAGTTAAATTCTTCTTTATGTTAAATTAAATAAAATGTAATTTAAAGCAACGAAAAGTTCATTTAATTTTCACTGTCCAAAATTCAACCGCGAATTCCGTAAAAACAAATAAATATTCAGTTATCTTATATAAATTAATGGTCAAAAAATGAACTACATATTCCGTTAAAACAAATAAATATGCAGTTATTTTATAAAATTTTACTGTCAAAAATTCAACACCATATTCAGTTAAAATATTTAATTATTCAGTTATTTTATATAGTTTGACTACCAAAAATAAATTTTTACTTATCTATAAAAAATGAATTGCTTGTTTTGTGTAAGCAATTACCATTTTCTATTTGTTAAAATAATTTGGTTTAAATACATCAAATTTTAAAAGTAAAATAATTGCGAAGCCATATCGGTCATGCTGCTGGTGTCTTATAATTGAGACCCAGCAAAAACTTTACTTACAATCCTACTTTTAATGACTTCAAGAATTCATTACTTTGTAGCTTTATTCGCCACTTTTTGTTATATATTAAATAATAACTTTAACAGCCTGTTCAACGATTTCGAACGTTAACGTTCGCATAGAATATTACATTTAAAACAAAAACAAATTTTTGAATTTTGTTATTGTTTTAAATAAAATTTTCTATGCGAACGATGACGTTCGACATCGTTAAACCGGCAGTATATCTTAAATATACAGAAAAATTTATATTTTCATTATGACAATAAAAATGTCATTATAGTCAAAAAACATAGTTTTTTAATACAAAAAATACACTGCCCCGGTGGACTAGCTGGTAGAGAGCTAGTCTATCAGCACCAAGGTTGCGGGATCTAATCCCGCCAGAGACAGAAAAAAAAATAAAAAAATAAAAAATAAAATAAAGTAAAATAGAATAAGAAAAAATAAAATAATTAAAAAAAAAAAAAAAAATTAAAAAAAAAAAAATTTTACTTTATTGACTTTGTGTAACTATATATTTTTATAAAAATTTTAAGTATAAAAAAACATATTATTTTTTAGATTATAATAGGCTTAATTATAAAGAATTACTTTTGGGACATCTCGAACAAAAATAAGTACTTTTTCTAGTAGAAAAGTAAGTAGACGGCTCGTCATATTCTCATTATTTTTCTGCTTATTTTGTAAGCAAAGTTTTTGCTGGGGAGTTCTTCTGTAAACAACGTGGTCAGTACAACAAAAGTAAAACAAACGTGTGTAACAGGTTAATTAAATAATAATATTCTCCCTCTATCGCTTATAAGAAAAACAAGCGGACAGGTGTCTGTCTGGTATTTTTTTAGAGTAAACGAAAATTACTGAATTTAATCAAATAACCTAATATTTAATTGTTTTTACTGAATATAGTGTTGAATTTTTGACAGTAAAAATTAAATGAACTCTTTTTTAAAAATAAATGAAAAATAAGTAGACCGGTTTTTAATTGAATTTTCATTTATTTTATATAACAATTTCAGTTAATTTTACGTACAGAATATTGTGAGTGTACATATATAAGAAGTATTAAATGTTCAAAATAAGCCAAGTCGGTCCATTACTTTCCCTCGAATTTTTTAAGAAAGAGACAAACAATATCGAGGACAATTTTCACAATAGGGATAAATATAAAAATTTAACCCTTGTTTCTAAAGAGATCTCTAGTGTATATTTTTTTGCCGTATCGATGGCATTAATTTAATGAAAACCACGTGGCTTGTGATGGGGGAAGAACTTTTTTTGTTTAATTTCTAATAATTTTTCTATTTCGAAAAATAATTTTTACGTTTTGAACTGTTCCCAATATAATTATAAATATTTTTTATCAGTGTTTTATTGATGCCAGAAAATCGTCATTACACTGTTACTTTTAGTTTAAAAATCGGCAATCGTCATTTTACTGTATTTTCCCAAAAAAATCGTCAAAATGACGAAAAATCGTCACATCTAACAACGCTGCTTGAAGTTGGTATTTGTATTTATATATAAATTATAAAAAGGAGAAGAGGAAAGACAAGATAAAAATACAAAAATTGCAAACCCATAACTTGATAGTTTGGAATCCAATGCAATTTTAAAGCAGGATATTTAAAAATTGCTGCAACAAAAATTGCAAGTCTGGACGATGACTAACCATATAAAAAAATTGTTATGCTTTACTTGAATGCGCCACTAATTAAATAATTTTATATGTATTTTGCTTCTAGATTGTGAAGTTGCCCATGCGTGGAATTCTATGGAACGAAAATTAGAATATGAGGGAAGTGCTGAATTGGGAATATCATCGGAAAACTTACACTTCTCTGACTGCTACAATAAAGAGTGCACCTTAGGAAGTTTCCTCTGTGATGCAATGGTTGATGCGGTAAGAAAGCTTTTTGTGTTAATTTGCAACTTTAAATTTAATATCAGCAATTATAGGTTTTGGATTTTCATTCTTCGAATGACGATAGTTTGACTCAAGTACCCATTGCTTTAATCAATTATAACACATTTGAAGGATTGCAGTTTTCTAAGGGTCGTAGTAAGTAGATTATTATTTGTACAAACGGCCATGTTCTGACAATCGCACGATTTAAATTCGCAAAACGCCAGATTTATTTTATGTTGTTCTGAAACTCGTACGTTTTGCTTGCGATCGGCCATTGTTTGTTAAAAATATTCTAGTTCCCTTTAGCATTAGCAATTTGGAGTCGCTTAACTTAATGCGATTGTCTAAATCAAGTCTAAATCGCAACTGTTAGTCGTTTTGCGATTACCAGAACATGCCCAATATTCGTTCTTTTTTAATCTTAAGTTTTGTGTAATACAATAGAAAACATATTCAATATATTTCCGATATCAATTTTTTAGAAATCACTTATTCAACTATTGCTGAAATTTTAAAGTATAAAAACACTTTGACTACATTTGATTTATCCGGTAACCGTTTGTTAGAAGCTTTGGAATATGGTGCAAGTGAACTCAATAAATTCCTTCAACTTGCAGGTTTAAGAGTAACCTATGACTTGAATAAACCCAGGTTGCAACGTGTTATCGATAAACAAGTACGTTGTGGTAACTGTTCATATCCAATCTATATTCCTTTTTCCGAAAACTCCACGTATCATATCGTGGTCCCAGCAAGTTTATTATATGGTACTGATAATTTCCATATGCTTAGTAACTATGCCAGCAACAAACAGTAAGTTATATTATACAATACATATTTTTCAGATCGATTTCATATTAATGCATTTTTAATTTTAAAGGTCGTATATGGAGCTCTTAGATGCTGTGAAAAGGTACATTGAAAAGAAAAGTCCGATTAATCCTAGTAATGAGTGTCGGATTATCATCCTTTAATAGTAAATTTTTATTATAATAAAACTATAATCCTATTTCTACGACCTTGTTTTTATAAAATATTACACTTAAATAAATTATTCAAGCTTAAGGTCACTTTTAATAAACTAAATTAAAATAACAAATAAAAAAAAAGAACGAATAACAAAATCTTTTATATTAAAATTTTGTATTCCAAAAAATTATTTTGATAAAAAACGGGCAAGCGCACGGCCTAAGAAAATTTAACTGGCAACATGCTCTTGCAAGCTGTTTTTGTTTTCATTTTGTTTTTTCTTAACCTACTTACAACTACAATTAATTTCGGAAGAATCAATTGTAGTGGGCAGGGCTTTCAGATGTGGCGATTTATAAACTTAATTGGCGATGCAATTTTGTGTTTGGCGACATGGCGATTTTTTTTGGCGAAATTAAAAAAGTTGGCGATTTCTAAAACGCATTTTATATTTTTTTCATAAGTTTTTTCTTGGAATTTTTAACAAATTTTTAAATCGCAATACGAATGCGATTGTTTTAGGTGATAAATTGATAATATGGGCAGATACATTAGATTGAAAACATAAAAAAATTGTTTCCATAGAAATTTGGAATAAAGCTTAAGCTTTCTTAAGCACATTTTCCTTATCAAAAAATAGCAATCATCGGATCTTTATCGAAGAACTTATTTTGCAAAATAAATTTTAAAAACTGAATCGTTTTCGATTTTATATGAAATGGGAGTATGCAAAAATAGTTTGATTAATAGCGAAAGAAATTCAGAATATTATTTAGTCTTCAAAGTTATTTTCGGGAATACTCTTAAATATGGCTGTCATTTTAAATAAAAATAATTTATACTTTTTTTATTTAGCTTTAATTGCTGTCGCACGTGATCTGTCGCACATGACATTTTTTTCCATCATGATATACTTAAGTATGTATATGTTGATTAGACTGGGTCGACCTCCATACAAAAAAAAAAAAGTTGTGCCTGTCACCTCCTAGAATGAAAAATATGTCAATGAAGTTTCTAAAATAGGAAAAAATTTTTTTGCCACGCCCCAAAATACAGCCCTTTTGGTTTTTTATATTTAGCGCTGCCATTTAAAGTCCGATCTCATCATATTGCATATCGTTGTTCATGGCTTGATAGTGGCTGCATTTCTGTCTTTGGTGACTTTTTAATCCGATCTCAAATTCTGGGCGCCACTTATGCCATCTCGGATCCTTCCCCCAAATGTCTAATTTTTTTTACGTGCCAAGAAAGTCCTTCTGAAACTACTTATGTATAGATTTTAATATGCCCACTTTTATGACACGCCTACAAATTAAGCCCCTTTTTTATTTTTCACACACACACTACCTTAAATCAGATAGAAGCCAATACAAACAAAAATATTTTCATCAGTCACGCCCTAGAATAAAAGGTATATTTATTAAGTTTGATCAACTTTAAAAACATTGTTTTTGCCACGCCCTACATAACAGCCCTTTTTGTTTTATATACATATATAGCATCGTCATTTAAAGTCTAATCTCATCGTATCGTATATCATTGTTAATGGCTAAAATATGGCTTTATTTTTGAATTTTGTATTTGTATTTTTTGTATTTATTAATTTGATTTTCTAACACAACAAGACACAATATCTTATAAATTACAGCATTAGAATCAGACAAGTTAAAGTATACATTGATAAAGAAATATTTTCTAAAAACTACATAGATTATATTTAAATTTAAATAGAGTAAAATAAATAAAGTAAAGGTATATAAAAATACAAAAAAAAAAATAAAAATTAAAAAAGTTTTCATTTAAAACATTAAAAAATTTACGAAAAATATTCCCTCAATAACCTTTTAAATCTTATAGCGTTGCTAGTGATTTGCAAATCATTTGGAAGTTGATTCCAGAGACGTATGCTTAATATAAAGTATTGACATTCAGAAGCATGGTCACGATGACGAAATTGTATTAAATTTTTCCCTCTACACGATCTAGAAAACTGCAGACGTTCATAAAGATATTTTAGCTCCTTTGTCATTTTTATTTTGTGAAGTAATATTAAGTTTTTGAATTGAAGATAGTTTGAAAATGACATATTGAATAAACGAAGAGTGCTGCGATATAAGATCAAATCTTTTTAAAGAGAAAATGTAACGGATGATATTGTTGTATGTTACGGTCAGCTTTCTCATATCATTTGTGTTACAACCAGTAAAAATTTTCAGATGAGTATAAAAGTGTCGGCAGAAGATATGTTTTTGCAAGTAATATTCTTACTTGTAGAGGTGTAAAGTGCTGAGTAGCCCATAAATTTCGCAGCATGCCATAAACTTTACCACAAACTTGCGTAATGTGATTCGACCAGGTTAAAGCTTTGTTAAATAGTACTCCTAAGTTTCTTGCTGAATCTACAATATCGATTCTCGAATCACCAAGAAATAAATTTACCTCAACATCTACATGAAAGGCTCTTTTACATATTAATATGCACTTCGATTTGTTAGGATTAAGTCGCAAACCGTTAGCCGCTGCCCATGTAAGTATTTTCCCAAGATCATGATTTAATTCCCGTATTTTCATATTAGCTGACTCTTTAGGGCTACTGAGATACAGCTGAACGTTATCGGCATACATTTGTATATTAGAATACGATAGTTGGTTTGGGAGATCGTTCGCATATAAAGAGTATAGCAGGGGTCCAAGAATGGATCCCTGTGGGACATCTCTAGTTACTTGTAAAGAACGCGATATAGATTCGGCATTTCCAACTGATTGGCATCTACTTGAAAGGTATGATGACAACAGTTTCACCGCAAACGTGGAAAATCTAAATAATTTGGACAATTTCATGCACAAGATCGAATGGTGCACTGTATCAAAAGCCTTTGAGTGGTCCAATAATACCAAAAACGTTATTTTTTTTCTCATCCAGGTTACTACGAATTTCCTCTATTACATCGGTTAGAGCTGAAGTACAGCCACGTTGAGGTCGGAATCCAGATTGACGATCGGTTAACAGGTTGTTGTTATTAACATGGCCATAAATTTGTTTATGTAACAGCTTTTCAAAAACTTTGGAAAAATAGGGGAGAATCGCAATTGGACGATATTCATTTCCTGTTTTTGGTACTGGAACAATTTTAGCGTGTTTCCACTGCATTGGAAATGTACAGGATATAATTATAGTATTAAAAAGATGTGTAACATATCGAATTATCCAGGGTAGAATAATTTTAACAAATCTTGGGTTAATATTATCTAATCCAATTGAATTAGATTTCATTGCATTAAAGGCGTTAACTACATCATATGCGGCAAGGCATTGAAAATTAAATTCACTACATGATATCAAAGGCAAACATTCCTCATAAAAACTAGACTGAACAGTCGGATAATCAATTTTTGTAAAATTTTCATTAAGCAAGTTAACATCAACTTCCAATGAACGGTCAACTGAGTCATTAATGACAATCTCTCGTATATATTTCCATTTACTTTTACAATCAACCGCACATGATTGTTATAAATTTGCAGTATTGAGTTATTAAGAAACGTAAGCTTCTCATCGACTGATGGCAAGTAAAAAATGTGTTCCCAATCAACGTTATTAAGATCTCGCTGCAAATTTATTGGACTTATACTGTTGAAATTACTGTGAACTGTACATTTGAATTTCCTTTTCCGCTCTAAATTTATAGCATATAAAAATCAAATCGTGTTTTGAAAAGGTGGATGCAGCTAACTGATCATAGAGTAATAATTTCCGCTTGTTACTTACAAAAACTAGGTCAAGTAATGTGCTGTTTGTGGTTGAAAAGTGTGTAGGCCTGAAAGTGTTTACAGCAGATAAATTAAATGAATACATAATGTTAGTCAGACTCTCATTCTCAAGCAAATTCCAATTGAAATCACCAGTTAATCACCTCCGAGTACGCTACAGAAAAATGTTCCAATTTGTCAATTAGTGTGTCCAATTTCATATACCTATTCGGTCTATAAACACAGCCAAGCAGCATTTTTTCACCACGAAAATTTACGTCAATAAAAATTAATTCCATATCACCGGGTTCATTACGTAAACAGATAAGGTTACATGAGATATTATTCCTAATGTAAATAGCTACACCTCCACAATTACTTTGCCTATCCGATCGAAATATTCGATAACCATCTACTTTATAAATACTGTCGTTTATTTCCGGTATAAACCATGTTTCAGAAACACATATAGCATCAATACCTGAACTCTCAAATAGGAATCGAAATTCATCAAGTTTTGGCAAATGGTTTTGGGCATTAATGTGACATATGTTAAAGCCCTGATGCTGATTAGCCAAGATACGAATCATGTTATAATTACTGTCTCTAGAACCAACTTGATTAAGAGCACACAGAAAAAATTATTTTGCCAATTCAAACAAAAAATTTGTAGAATCAAACAATTTTTTGTCTAAAATCGGTCCTACAAACAAATTCGCATATTCAAACAATTTATTTGCATTTTGTTTATTGAAAAAAACCCCGATTTTTTTCAAACAAATAATTTTACAGAATCAAACAAAAAGTTTACTGAAATTCATATAAATTTCAAACAAATAATTTTGCTGAATCAAACAAAAAAGTTTTGGCACAAGCAATGACGCGCACACAAGCAAGCACTGTTGGCGAAGATGAAGCAGAGCGGAGCGGCCGGCTGGCTTTGAGACACATTTTTTTGTTGGAATAATTTTTGAACGAAGTCATATTTATACTCACAGTGTTTTTCTTCATCACTCACTGTTGCTTTATCCTTTCCTTTGCTAATGAAGAAGAAATGTAACCAAAAACGGCGGCAGACCGACTCGATATGTTTTCCGCCATCATTCTATTTTTTATTTGATGTATTTAAACAAACTATTTGAAAAAATTGAATACGGGATTTTGTTTTTTTTTTTACCAACTTTGAAGCCAACCAAAAATTTATTTTGTTTCTTATAATGTGTTTTTTCTGTTGTTTAAAAAAAATGAAACGTTTTTTTTACCTGCTATTGTTTTTGTTGTTTTTTTTTTACTACAAACCTCGTCACGCTATTTTATCATTTTTCTTATTGCTGTACTTTTTTAAAGCGTCCAAAAATAGACTGCATGTGTTTTTTGTTGTAGTTCTTACTGAACAACCTAAACAAAAGCGGCAAGCGTTTTTTTAAACATGAAAATTTTATTTAAATACAATTTCAATAAAACAAACCGACATAGCGATCTGTCAAATAAGATTTATCAGCCGGGTGGTTTCTAATTTGCATTCTAATGGTTTGTTTCTTATAAATTGTATGCAAATGAGAAGTTTTGACATACAAAAAACGCGTCCGCTCTTATTTAGGTAGCTCAGTTATATTTCACATAAAGAAGTGTTGCTTACAATCAATAAAAAAATGCAAAAAGAAGACAACATTAAAGAGCGTTAAATATTTCATACAAAATTATGAAAACTGCAAACCAATAGCGCGCTTATTAAATTTTTGAAGAGTTATTCACATTTTTGTTGGTTAAATAAAAATCAAACAAAAATATTGATTGAATCAGTAAAAAAATTTGTAGAAATCAAAAAAATTTTCAAACAAGCGCTTGTTTGAAAATAATTCGGCAATAATTTTTTCTGTGCAGGGTTGTCAGATTTTTTTGAGCTCCATCGCCAAACCGGATGCCAGAAATCGCCAAACGTCGATTTTGTTCAGTTTTTGTGAAATTTTCTTTTTTTTTTAATTAAATTTTGCATACAAAAAACGCTAGTATAATTTTTCAGTCAAAAATCGCCAAAAACTTAGAAAAAATACAAAAAATAAATTTTGTTTTGTTTCTGTAATTTTTTTTTAAATAACATAAAATGGAGATCATATAGGTATTCAGTTAAAAACTTAAATTAAGTACACAAGTCTATAAGATCGTACACTTCAGCCTCACCGATTTAATTACTGGAGTTTTGACCTTCATACTATTCGAATTACATACATACTATTAGAATTAAATAGTGACTGAATATAAAATTCACTTAATATGTTTTTTAAAATAGTAATGATAACAAAAAAATTACAAGTTGTTAAACGAAATTGCCGAAATAATATAAATGGTAAAAATAGCCCAGTTAATCGCCAGTTATATCAGAAATCGCCATAAAAGTCGCCAGTCGCCAAATGGGAAATCCCACCGCCAAACACGTTTCAAAATCGCCACGTTTGGCGAGAAATCGCCATATCTGACAGCCCTGATTAAAAGACAAATTTGTCATATTTACTGAGTGCAACGCAATAACATTCATAAGTATATGTCCCAATTTACATTATACGATTTTTGTCGTTGCGATTATTGTCGTTTCTTCTTTGAAGTCGGTATGATATTTACATTGTACGATTTTTGTCGTTACTACTTTTTCTGTGCAGCCGAACTTCAATACATTTTTCATCTAATGAGAGAACGAATGAGCGAACAAAATGAATCGAAGAGTACACTCGCTTGTGTACCCCTTTTAATTCCTCTCTCCCCTCTTGCCTATAAGATTAGAATCGCAACGACAAAAATCGTATAATGTAAATGCAGACTATGAAGGAAAAAGTATGTTAAATATTTTAAAACAATTTTGACAGCGAAAATAAAATGAGGGATAATATTTTAATTGAAAAATAATTAGATAATCATTAAGTTGTAATAAATAATTTAATTTAAAAAGACAAAAAAAATACTAAACAGTTTACAAATTTAAAATAATAGGTTTCCAGTTGAAATTTGGTAAAAGAGATGTCAAATGTCCAAGCATTACTCAAGAAAAAGCCGGTTTAGATCCTCAGAAAATTCAATTAAGACGGTCGTCTAGATCGAACTTTTTCACGTAAACGAGTCCACGCAAGGAAAATGTTGATTTAATTTTCTTATTCTTTTTTAGTAATAATGCTTCTTTGAATATTTTATGATTATGAGGTGTTAAGTTCTCATTAATGTAAATGGGTTCATAACTATCGAAGCCAGCTTGGCGTAAGCATAAATGAGTCTTATTTTCACTGCGAAATTTTGCAATGCATTTCAAAAGATAATTTTTTTCAAATGGAGAACATAATTTTGCAACTATTACTTCATCCGTAGGATTAAAAGGTTTATTGTTTCTATAAATTTTTTTTAAGTCTATATATATTTTCTAACTGTGGCATACATATTTATTTTTAAACTGTTACATATGTTTTGAACAATGCCATAGAGATTTTCATTATCATTATAAGGTACACCAGAGATTCGGATACTACTAGCCACTACAGTGTTTTCTTGTTTTAACATTTTCCTTTTTATTTCAGTTATTTCTTTTTTTAGATGTTCAACTTCAGTGTTCTTTAATTCTAAGCTTTTACCCTCTCAGTTATAGCACTCAGATCACTTTTTATATTATCAATTTTGTTTTCAATAACAGAGAGTATTTTTTCCTCGCTTTCTTTTATAAGATTTTTCATATAATCAAAGTGTTTTTCTTCACTTTCTCTTATTGAATTTTTTATAACTTCACCCATGATCAGGGGTGCCAGATAATTTTGATAAAAAATCGGCATATTTTAAAAAAAAATCGGCATTATCGGCACTTTAATATAAAAAAATCGTCAAAAAATTGGCAAATTAAAAATACCTATTTTAAATACAATAAAACCCATTCTTACTTACAAATAAGAACAATTCAGAATTATCTAATGTTTATAACTTATGAAATTTCAAAAGAATCAATCAAAATAAACGTTTTACAAAGAGATTGTAGTTAAATATAAAGTTTTTTTTAACATCGTGGGACTGGCTGTAAGTATATTTTTTAAATTTTTTATTAAATCCGTTTTAATATTAATATCAAAACAGTTTAAATTATTAATTTTTAAATAATAATTTAAACTTTAAAAAACGAATAATGCTTTAAACACATTCGAGACAGCAAGCTACCGACTTCAATATGTCAAAAACAGAATACATGTGTGTATATGGCAATGATTATTTTCACGACGACACGGCTACATGGCTGCAGGTTGTTGTCTGTGATTATTTTGTCGTTGTAGCCAAATTAAACTAATTTCTATTTTTGTTCACTACAAAACAGAAAAGGTGTTGCTAATAAAAAAAAAATATTTACAGAATGAGTGCTTAAAATTTTTTTTTTTTGTTTAACAGAAAAGAACCGGCTTGATACAAAAATATTAACTCGGCTCAACACCAAATTGATATTTATATAATTTTTTAGTATTCTTGAAAGAAGTTCTATAGGAACATGTTTTTCACGCCAACGCTCCTAGTTAAGGAGTAAAAGGTCGTAAAAGTTGCAAAATACTTTATCCATATCTATTTAGGTAAAAAATGGATCTTTAAAATATAGGAATCAGTGGAAAATGTTTCAAAATGTGTTTTACATGGCGTTTAAAGCATACCGATTTACCAATTAAGAGGTTATATTATATATTCATACTACGTGGCTGCCATTTTTTTTTTTTTACAAAATTGGCTTTATCTTTAAATTATGTCGATATTTATTTATTTAACCCTAGATATTTGCTTAATAAAGTTTTCCTTAATTGCGGGTTTTCGGCCTTGCGGAACACTTAATTAATTGACTACATATTACAATAATTAAGTATGTAACAAGTACATAAATTATTACTACATATAAATTTATATATTTTTACTCAAACTAATTAATAAATTGAGAAATTTTCCAAATAAAATTTTTTAAAGCTTAATAAATATAAAATTCTATATGATGGAGTTACTAAAAATATGGTATATAAAAGCTTGAAGTATTCTTCCCTATACATAGTCTTTTGAATTGCATTTTAAGTTAAATTTGTATTAAAATTTTGCCTCAAAACACATTTCAAACTTATTTTATTTTTTACGAATACGGCATATTATGTTTTAATAAAATCTATATATATAAAAAGAAGTGTACACTTTGATGTCACCACTAACTGTGAAAACGGGTTGACCGATTTCAACAAAAACGTTGAGGTACGTTAGGGATAGTCTGTAATGGTTTATGTAAAGTTTGCATGAAAACGGCCCAGTGGTTCTCATACAAATATAAACAAAATGCCCTCCATTTTAAACTCCTTCGAAACGGCTTGACTGATTTCAATGAAATTTTGTATGTGTTTTTGTTAGGTATGAGAATAGGTCGTAGAGTATATTTTATATCGCTAGAGGGCGCACAATAGGGCATAAGCGCACCCTCCCTATATCTTCTTAGCTAATCAACCTGTTTTCTTAAAATTTGGCATGCAGCCACTGTAACATCTGAAAGAAAATAGGGAATAGGGCGTGAAATAGGGCAAGAGGAGTAAAAGGTCCCCCTTCCTATATCTTCCTAACTAATCAACTGATTTTCTTGATATTTGGCGGGCAAAAAGTGTAACATCTGGAAAGAACTGAAGCCCATAATTTTTATTATCTTCTTAACTAACCAACCGGGTTTCTTAAAATTTCGCATGCAGACAACAACGTTTGCCGGGCCAGCTAGTATACTAACCAAATTTTAAGTTTTGTAGAAAAATCTTCCAAGAAATATTTAATTTGGAAATTTACTCTTAACGCCATTTATAACACATCATGTGAAAGATATTTCGAAGCAGTTTCTAATAATACTAGCACTTTTTTGATCCAGTTTTTACCTAAAATGCAGTTGTTGGGTATCACTTGCGCAGAAGTTAAGTTAAATGATCGAAAAACATCACTTTAAAGAAACTTGGCATGACTTTTATGTGTCAAAAGTTTTTTATGCAGCAAATTTTGGCAATTATTGCTTCAGTTAATTTTCTGAAGCAATAGCTTTTGACATAAAAGAAATCGTTTTATTTTTTTTTTTTTTTTTTTTGTAATGCTTTTTCTTGTCATTTATAAGAAAACTGTCACTTGTTGGTTCCATATTTTTATTGAAATTTGACATCGTTATTGCTGATAACATTTTTATTATTATTTTATGTTTGCACAGCTGGATCAGCATCACAACTGCAACTGGTAATTACGAATCAGAAACATCATTTTGCATCACTGCAGCATTGATGAATAGTTTTCATGCATTAACGTACGTACCCAAAGTGTTCTGAAACTTTTGCGACCTATGCAGTTGATATGTATGTATATATTTATTTAATCTGCCGTTACGATTATGTTGTTTATTACTTCCAAAAACAACAAAATTATAATATTAAATATGTTTTATAATAAATTCAATTGTTTTTACGTTATAAAATGTATTATAAATAAGTATTTATATATTTATAATCTTAAATTAAGTTTGTGTAAAAGTCTGCAATTATGCATGTTTTTCATTTTATAAAAGTAAAAAAAGTGATAGTGGCACCACTGTAATATAAACAAACAGTAAAAAAAAAACAGCTGTTTATATATTTTCATTTGTAGCTGCCGTCTTCAACCTAATTCAGTAGCTGACTACACGACTTTAATTGCACCCAGTAGCATTTGTTGTCGTGTGATCGTGTATCCTGCTGTGGTGAATGTGTTAAACACATATTTAAACGCATAATTGCAGACTTTTATACAAACTTAATTTAAGATTATAAATATAAAAATACTTATTTATAATACATTTTATAACGTAAAAACAATTGAATTTATTATAATACATAATAAATATTATAATTTTGATGTTTTTGGAAGCAATAAACAATATAATCTTAACGGCAGAATAAATAAAAAAATACATATAAACTGCATTAAAAATAAAAAAAAAATCCGTCAACGAGCGTGGTAAAAAAGTTTCAGAACACTTTGGGTATGTACGTTATAATGCTTGAAAACTATTTATCAATGCTGCAGTGATTCAAAATGTTGTTGCTGATGCGTAATTACCAGTTGCTGTTGTGATGCTGATACTTTTTTACTGCACAACAGCTTTGCAAAGTTTGAATTTCAAAAGTTTAATAAGCAAACATAAAATAATAACAAAAAGTTAATAACAGTAACGATGTCAACAGTTTTCTTATAAATGCAAGAAAAAGCATCACAAAAGAAAAATAAAACGATTTCTTTTATGTCAAAAGTTATTGCTTCAGAAAATTAGCTGCAGCAATAATTGCCAAAATTTGTAACAGAGCTATGGCATCACTGCGTAAAAAAATTTGACACATAAAAGTAATGCCAAGTTTCTTAAAAGTGATGTTTTTTCAAACATTAAACTTTACTTCTGCGCAAATGATACCCAACAACTTCATTTTAGGTAAAAACTGGATCAAAGAAGTATTGGTATTATTAGAAACTACTTCGAAATATCTTTCACATGATGTATTAAAAATTCCGTTAAGAGCGAATTTCAAAAATAAATATTTCTTGAAAGATTTTCTACAAAACATAAAATTTTGTTAATATATTTATGAAAACATAACCTGCCGTATTCATAAAAAATGAAATAAGGTTTAAATGTGTTTTGAGGCAAAATTTTTATAAACTACTAGCATTTAACCCGCTACTTCGTTAGCGTCTCCTTTTCCTTCGTGGACATATTTGTATGCCAAAGCTTATTTTTCTAGGTTTAAATTTGTTTTAATTCTAGCATTTAACCCGCTACATTGTTATCTAATATGTAAATAGGTTTTAGCAAAATAGTTCCAACATTTTTCATTTCATAGGTTGATATTGACACAGGACTTTGCACCTATAAGTTTGTGCTTCTAAGTTCAATATAGAAAATTCAAAAAGTACGACTCGTAGAACACAAATGAAAGAAAGTTAGTTTCCCGTATTATCCTTTTTGATACTTTTTTCTCCCCATTTATGTATTAAAAATTTCAATGTTGCAGTTGGAGCCTATAGTTTAGTACGTTTTTGTCATAGGATGAAAAAAAACTTTGGTGGGCGTGAGGGACTTCGCTAATTGAGCAAAAAAAAATTGTTGGCTTAAATTGAACTGAAAAATGTGTTTTATTATCCCATATTGCCCATAAGATATAGTCCCTTGGGGAAATGATGTCCAGAAAAGTTGTGTCTCTAATGTACATACAGTGGTGGCTTGACAAAAAGGCTCCCAAATATGTAAAGATTTTACGCGTTTACTCCCCAAAAGGACCAAATTTCGAAAAAGTACCAGACACCTGTCCTCTTATTTTTCTAATGAACAACATTAAGTGTTAAATTTTTTGTATCGCTTTTAGTTTTGGATTTTTGAGGTTAGCGGGATCGAGTTGGTGAGAGGCCAGCCTCCGGTCCAAATGTCAGCTTTTTAGCTTCAGGATCTTAGGATGTGTCAGTCAGTAAATTTACAGTTTTATATTATACTAGCATTTAACCCGCTACTTCGTTAGCGTCTCCTTTTTCTTCGTGGACATATTTTTATGCCAAAGTTTATTTTCAAAAAAGTACCAGGCACCTGTCCCCTTATTTTTTTTAACGAACAACAATAAGTGTTAAATTTTTTGGATCTCTTTAATTTTGGATTTTTAAGGTTAGCGGAATCGATTTGGCGAGAGGCCAACCTTCGGTCCAAAAGTCAGCTTTTAAGCTTCAAGAGTTTAGGATGTGCGATGATGAATCCGTCAGTTACTTTACAAATTTATAATATATAGAGATGGAGAAAAATTTTGAGAAAACAGTAACAAAATTAGGAACGATTTTCACACCTTAAACGTTTGAATTTCAAAAAAGGTCCAAACCTGTTTTGTATTTTTTAGATAAGCTAAAATGTGATACAATATTTATTTAACCTTTTACACCCCAAAAAGGCCTTCCTTCAAAAAAGTACCAGACTGAATTACTTATAGTATTCAATTTTTTGTATCTCTTTTTGTTTAGGAAATATACGGTTAGCGAATTTTTCTAATAAACAAGAATAAGTACTGATGTTTTTTATCTCTTTTAGTTTAGGAGGTATGAGGTTCGCGGGATCGATATACATAGGTACAATTTGCACCCCTGAAACGTTCGAATTTCGAAAAAGTACCAAATTCGCATTTGTATTTTTTAGATAAGTAACAAATGTTATTTAATTTTTATTTCTATACGTATTGGCTTAAAAGCTAGATTTACTACCTAAAACGACCGAATTTCGTTAAAGTACCAGACACCAATCCGCTTTTTTATTTAATGCACAAAAATAAATATTCAATTAAAAAAATAGTAGCAAAAATTCCCTCTTACAGATTCTCATTCACTCAGGAGCTTGCATGTTTAATTTTATGTTTCTAGGTCCAATACTAACGGAAATTCAAAAAGTACCAGTTAAAGAACAAAGAAGTACCAAAAACTTCCCTCTTCTATATTCTTATCCACTTAGGGCATTGCATCTTGAATTTTATGTTTCTAAGTCCAATAATAACGGATATTCAAAAAGTACCAGTTTAATAACTAAAAAGTACCTATAAGCGCTTTTAGAGATTCTCATTCACTAAGGACCATGCAGGTTTAATTTTATGTTCATTAGACCAACATTAGCGAAAATTTAAAAAAAGGGCCAGTTAAAAAAAGAAAAAGTACCAAAAAGATCTCTCTAACAGATTGTCATTCACTCAAGACCTTCCATGTTTAATTGCATGTTTCTGGGTCCAATACTAACGGAAATTCAAAAAGTACCAGCTAACGAAATAAAAGGACCAATAGGATGCCACTTAAAGATTCTCATTTACACAGGATCGTGCATGTTTAATTTTTGTTTCTAGGTCCAATACTGACGGAAATTCAAAAAGTACCAGTTAATGAACAAAAAAAAGTACCAAAAACTTCCCTCTTATAGATTCTTATCCACCTAGGACCTTGCATGTTTAATTTTATCTTTCTAGGTCCAATACCAACGGAAATTCAAAAAGTACCAGTCAAAGATTAAAAAAGTACCAAAAAGTTCACTCTTATAGATTCTCATCCATCCAGGGCATTGCATATTGAATTGTATGTTTCTAGGTCCAATACTAACAGAAATTCAAAAAGTACCAGTTAATGAACAAAAAATTACCAAAAAGTTCCGTCATAGATTCTTATCCACTCAGGACATTGCATGTTGAATCTTATGTTTTAAAGTCAAACATAAACGATAATTCTAAAAATACCAGTTGTAGGACCAAAAAGCTAAAGAAAAATATAAAAATTCCCGTATTTCATTTTTTTGGTACTAATTTTCCCCCCATTAAAGTATCAAAAAATTCAGTATTATAGTGGGGGCTCATTATTAAGTACGAGTATGTTAATGAATGGTGAAAAATGTTTTGTAAAAAAAAGTACCAAAAATAGCGACGATTTTCACCCCTTAAATGTTCGAATTTCAAAAAGTACCAAACTTATATTCGTATTTTTTTCATAGGTTTCGAATGTGGTATAAACTTTGTTTCTATGTTTATTGGTTCAAAAGATAGATGGGGTGTCAAAAAAGTACCAAAATTCAGGTTTCACCCGTTTACTGCCTAATAGAGCCAAATTTCAAAAAAATACCAGACACCTACCCGCTAATTTTTCTAAAGAACAACGATCAGTATTATATTTTTTTTGTATCTCTTTTAGTTTTGGAGATATAAGGTCACCGCATTTTCCCGTTTTTACCCTTTTTTACACCCTAAACATTCGAATTTCCAAAAATCCCGTCTTAGTGGATCGATTTCGGGAGTGACCAATCTCTGGTCCAAATTTCAAGTGTTTAGCTCCAGGCGTTTAGGCTGTGCGATGATGAATCAGTCAGTGAGTCAGTGAATCAGTGAGTCAGTCAGTAACGTTACAATTTTATATATATAGATAGATAGATTAAGAAAAATGTTGTAAAAAAAGTAACAAAATTATGAACGCTTTTCACACCTTAAACCTTTGAATTTCAAAACAGGTCCAAATCTGTTTTGTATCTTTTAGATAAGCTAGAATGTGATATAATTTTTGTTTACCCTTTAACGCCCCAAAACGGCCGTACCTCACAAAAGGACCAGAAACCTGTCCGTTTATTTTTTTAATGAACAATAATAAGTATTAAATTTTTTTTAACTCTTTTAGTTAAGGAGATATGAGGTTAGCGAATTTTTCTAATGAACAACAATAAGTGTTAATGTTTTTCATTTCTTTTAGTTTAGGAGGTATGAGGTTAGCAGGATCGTTTGGCGAGAGACCAGCCCCTGGTCCAAATGTCAACCTTTTAGCTTTAGACGTTTAGGCTCTGCGATGAAAGATAAATAGATGGCGAAAACATCTTGTGAAAAAGTAACAAACATAGGTACAATTTTCATCCCTTAAACGTTTGTATTACGAAAGAGTACCAAATATGCATTTGTATCGTCCACTCAGGACATTGAATGTTGAATTTTATTATTCTAGGTTCAATATTAACGGAAATTCAAAAAGTACCAGTTAAAGAACAAAAAAGTACCAAAAAGCCCTCTTACAGATTCTCATTCACTCAGGACCTTGCATGTTTAATTTTTTGTTTCTAGGTCCAATACTAACGGAAATTCAAAAAGGACCATTTAAAAAAAAAAAGAGTACCAAAAACTTTATTCTTATACATTCTTATTCACTCAGGGCATTGCATCTTGAATTTTATGTTTCTAAGTCCAATAATAACGCATATTCAAAAAGTACCAGTTTAAGAACTAAAAAGTACCAATAAGCCCTTTCAGAGATTCTTATTCACTCAGGACCTTGCAGGTTTAATTTTATGTTCATAATACCAATATTAGCGAAAATTGTAAAAAAAAAAGTACCAGTTAAAAAACGAAAAAGTACCAAAAAGATCGCTCTAACAGATTGTCATTCACTCAAGACCTTGCATGATTAATTTCATGTTTCTAGGTCCAATACTAACGGAAATTCAAAAAGTACCAGCTAATGAACAAAAAAGTATCAAAAAGTTCCCTCTTATAGATTCTCATCCATTCAGGATATTGCATGTTTAATTTTATTTTTACAGGTCCAATACTAACGGAAATTCAAAAAGTACCAGTTAATGAAAAGAAAAGTACCAAGTACCTTATGGGTTCTTATACACTCAGGACATTGCATGTTTAATCTTATGTTTTAAGGTCCAACACTAACGATAATTAAAAAAAATTCCAGTTGCAGAACCAAAAGGCTAAAGTAAAATATCAAATTTCCCGTATTTCCCCTTTTTGGTACTATTTTTTCCCCCATTTAAGTATTTAAAATTTCAGTATTGTAGTGGGAGCCCATAATTTAGTACGAATATGTCAATGAATGGAGAAAAATGTTTTGTGAAAAAAGTACCAAAAATAGCTACGATTTTCACCCCTTAAATGTTCGAATTTCGGAGAAGTACCAAATTCGTATTTTTTTGATAAGTTTCGAATGTGGTACAAACTTTGGTTTTATGTTTATTGGTTCAAAAGTTAGATGGGGTAGCAAAAAAGTACTAAAATTACGATTTTACCCGTTTACTCCCTAATGGGGCCGAATTTCAAAAAAGTACCAGACACCTGTCCGCTTATTTTTCTAAAGAACAACGATAAGTATTAAATTTTTTTGTATCTCTTTTAGTTTTGGAGATATAAGGCTACCGAATTATCCCGTTTTTACCCCTTTTTACCCCTTTTTACCCCCTAAACATTCGAATTTCCAAAAATCCCGTCTTAGTGGATCGATTTGGGGAGTGACCAATACCTCGTCCAAATTTCAAGTTTTTGGCTTCAGGCGTTTAGGCTGTGCGATGATGAATCAGTCAGTGAGTCAGTCAGTAACGTTACAATTTTATATATATAGATATTTTTAGTAACTCCATCATATAGAATTTTATACCTATAAAGCTTTCATAAATTTCTCAATTTATTTATAAGTGTGAGTAAAAAATATATGTGTGGTAATAGTTTATGTGCTTGTTACATATTTAATTATTGTAATATGTACATAATTAATTAATTAGGTGTTCCGCAAGGCCGAAAGCCCACAATACAGAAAAAGTTTATTTAGCAAATATCTAAGGGTTAAATAAATAAATATCGACATAAATTAAAGATAAAGCCAATTTTGTGAAAAAAATGTAAGCCACGGAGTATGAATATATAATATTACCTCTTAAATGGAAAAGGCATCCTTTGAACGCCATGTAACATACATTTTGAAGATTTTTCAAATGATTCCAGTATTTTATAGGTCCATTTTTTAACTAAATAGATATGGATAAAGTATTATACAACTTTTACGACCTATAACTCCTTAACTAGGAGCGTTGGCGCGAACAACATGTTCCTATAGAACTTCTTTCAAGAATACTAAAAAATTATAAAAATACCAATTTGGTGTTGAGCCGAGTTAATATTCTTGTTTCAAGCCGATTATTTTCTGTTAAACAAAAAAAAAAATTTTTAAGCACTCATTCTTTAAATATTTTTTTTATTAGCAACACTTTTTCTGTTTTGTAGTGGACAAAAAATAGAAATTAGTTTAATTTGACTACAACGACAAAATAAGCACAGACAACAGCCTGCAGCCATGTAGCCGTGTCGTCGTGAAAATAATCATTGCCATATACACACATGTATTCTATTTTTGACATATTGAAGTCGGTAGCTTGCTGTCTCGAATGTGTTTAAAGCATTACTTACCTTGGGGTAAAGGCCCAAATACACTTGTCAAATGCTTGTCCAGCCGGCGAATTCATCGTGTACGTGTGCTTGACGTAATATTCGCCGTCATATCTAAATTATTTGATTTTCCATCCAGCATCGTCGGTGTGACACATACAAACTTATTTTCACTAATACGACCACAATGCTTGATGAGTATTTTGATCAATGTATTTGGGCCTTAAGTCTAGACGAGCAATTTGTTTGAACATCATTGCCGTAGCAACTATCAAATTCTATTGCCAACACTAGATATTAACATGTGGACTGCATAAATATGTATTTGAACACATGTTCAGCAACAAATGTTATAATATATTGCTGAGCAATTATCTTTTAACACAAGCTGTCAAAATCAATTATCAGTTACAAAAAAGAAAAAATTGTAAACTTAAAACATAAAATTTAAATACAAAATTTACAAATTAATAATAAAAAAATATTTAAAAATAAATTGGTTGCCAAAAAAAATGTAAGTATTTATTTACATACAAATTCATGTTTTGTGACTATGAAAAAAACTAGTTTTGCAGCAAAACAAGTGTTTTGCTACTTGTTTTCCCATACATTTTTTATGTTCGAAAAGCTCAAACAAAAACTAGTTTTGCTCCAAAACATGTCGAAAATCATGAATAAAACTCTGGGTTATCCATTATTGGTGATTGACAATTTCGAAAAAAGTGACATATTTACCAAAATATCAAGAATTATTAAATATGTTTATGCAACTCTCCAGCTGATTTATTTGTTTGCAGCGTAAAAATAATAAAATAATATAATAAAAAGGAAGTAAATGGTGTGCTTTTATATACGTACATACTTATGTATATGTATATATGTGTATTAAAAAACAAACAAGAAATTTTCATGTTGAAGAAAATTATTTTTTTTCAACACATATTTTTTTTGGCTTTCATGTTTGTTTACAACATAAATGTCAAATTGATTCGAAAATTCGAACACCAAAACCAGTTTTACATAATGGAAACACTTTGACACGTTTTGCCCAAAACAAGTTGTTTTGCTCATAGTGAAAACATAGTATTATGTTTACAAATACAAATTGCGCGTATAGACGTAGCCCAGCAAACACAGAAATACACCTTATGTATTGCCAAACGTATTGCCTGGATGAAAAATATTATTGCGGCAATATTCGATTTCGTATTGCGGAAGATACTTCCTTCGGGAAGAAACGTGTCTCGATGGCAATACTTCTATGCAATACGAAAGCGATACTTCTAGATGATTAACTAGCAATATCGCGAGTTAACCACTTATAAGAAAATAGGAAGATATCACCAGCTTTTTATTTAAAATTAAATTGGTAATAGGATACGTATAAAATTAACTTAAAATATATTATATTTTATAATTAAAATAGGGTAAAAAATATATGTACATTAATATTTAGTTTCCACCAAATTCTCGAAAAAACACCTACCATTTCTTTAAAATTGCATCCAGGTTTAAGAAATTCTTGACTAATTTTTAACAGATTTATTTAATTTAAATATTTACCTTTTGCAGAATATTTCGGGAAATAACTTTTATGTTTTAATAATTGGATTAATTTTGATTTTTTATTTATGACACATGTATTAAATTTAAAAAAAAAATTCTGTCTATGTTGCGAAATTTTCTCAAAAATTATAAAAGGAATAAAATAAAAAATTACTTTGATTATTTTCTTTTAGATGACAATTTGGGGATATTGCTAAACTATTGCCTTAGGGGATATCTTCCATTTGTTTGCAGGGAGGGTAAAGACGGGCAGTTAGTAAAGGCCCAAATACACTTGTCAAATGCTTGACATCAAGCTCGTGTACGTGTGCTTGACATTAGAATATACATTTGCTGGATGAGCTGTCAAGCATTCATTTTGCATTTTATTTTAAAGTGACAACAGCAGGAGCAAAAAATATTAAAATATATTTTAACTGTGTTGCTTTTTTATAAATAAAAAAAGAATTGAAGAAAATTATTAAATATAATTTGTTTTCCTCCAAAGCATTTTTTTGTTTTTCATCCGAAGATTTTAGCGTCTGTTCAGTTTGAAATCACGTTTAAAGTGTGTGGGTGCTTGAAGAGTAACGTCAATACATTCATCAAAATCACTCGTCAAGCATGCTAAATATCTAAATTTTTAGTTTTTCAATAAGCTAAAGCGTTTTTGAGTTGCGCGAACATATGTTAATCTATCTATACAATATATAATTTCTTAGTATGTCAGGATGTTTGCATGTATGTCCTATTCTTTCCGCAACTTTCTGAAGCCATCTGATGACATAGGAAGCTGAAATTTGGCACACTTGAAGTACTTTCTCTGCGGAAGATCGTAACGAAGCCATATTTTGGATTTTCGGCTTTTCAATTAGTATAACTATAAAGATCTGATAGAAAAGATGTTTTTTTTTATAATATTGGGAACTTTGGGCCCCACTTGGCGCGTCTAGGCACCGTCGGATTGACCTGAAAAATTAGATCATGATTTCTTACACCAAACCTCATATTTTAAGCAGCGCAAACAATTAAATTAAAAAAAAGAAATGCGACCAGTCTAGCAAGCATATAGATTAGGGATATAACCATTTGCATTTTTTTGCAAATATCTAAAAGGACCTATCATAGTGAGATAGTGCAAAAAAACATATGAAGAAATGTGCCTTCCTTTTTTCGCGAGCGTTCAAAAAGGTTCGGCACCGATCGCGATGAAGTTTTAGCTTATAATTTTTTTCAGTTTTACAGGAAATCCATAATTCTAACGTCGAAAGCCATGCTGGTCTTTGCATTTCGTGTTTTTTTTTATGAAATGGCTTTTCCTTGCACTCCAAAAAAAGAAACCAAAAAAACGGTACAAGGAAAGGATACCCACCATAAAAATTTATATTACAATTTATGCGACAAAAATATAACGTAAAAATACATATATTTTTATTAATTTTAACTTCTTAGATGTTCCCACAAATATTTTTTGGGGAAGGACTCCCACCAAAATAAATCAATAGTCAAACTAAAAAAACAAACAATTTTATGTAATGTTATTGTACGTTTTCTCCGCGTTATCTGCTTCTGGAAACTAGAGAAAGGGAAGGATTCCCATTATAAAACATATGCGTTAAAATATGTATTATTTTCATAGACATTTTTAATTATTTTTCTTTTTTTTAATATAGCTCAGAATTAGTTAAGAAATTTCTACTTGTTTGATTATTAAAATTGGCAAATTGTGTCTTACAGTAAAAACTGTCACATTTTTAAATTATGTAATATTATTTGATAAATATTTTCGTGTAAGTTTTTTTTCCAGATTTTATCGTGTTTTTTCCTTTTAAACCGTATTTGATCCGTGTTTTTCGTTTTTATTTATAATAATGTCGTTTAAAAAAAGTAAAATATGTGTGCAAAAAAATGCAAATCTAATCAGACATATAACTGATCTCAAAAATAGCAAAGTTAAATTTAAAAATATTGAAAATATAGAGCAATTCCATATGAAAACGATCAAAATTGGCAAATTTTTGGACGACCCCTCTCCGATTTTAAAATAAATAGTCTCAATCGATTGCCCAGCAAAAAATAATGTACCTACATATTTTTTTTTTTTATAGTGACTGGTTTAGTGGTGGTGTACACCACTGTCATGTGAAAAATTGAAGAATTCTTCATAAGGGACCTCATTGAAAGTTGTTTTAAACTACTAAAGCGATCGCAACGAGTGATAGCTCGTTGGAAAGGTATTGAATCAGGCTTTAATTGAGAAATAAAATTTTTCTAATTTTTCTTAGAAATTTACCTTTAAATTTTCCCATGAAAATTAAATTTTCCGATTTTCCACAGAAGCTCCTAAGTTTTCCGGCAAATTTTTTTTATACCCTCCACCACAATTAGTTGTGAAGAGGGTATATTCAGTTTGTCATTCCGTGTGAAACTTTTTTACTATTCATCTCAGACCCTATAAAGTATATATATTCTGGGTCCTTGAGTAATTTTAAGTCGATTTAGCCATGTCCGTCTGTCTGTCCGTCTGTTGAAAACACGCTCACTTTCGAAAAACTCAAAAGAAATCAACAAACTTGGTGTCAAATTGCTTGTAGTTATCCTAAGCAGTTTGGGATTGAAATTCAGCAAAATCGGTTCAATAGGATCTGAGCTATGAATCAAAATGTGGAACCACCACCTAAAAAAAATTGATAATTTTGTTACAAAAACTAACATAAATGGTGGAAAAATGCACAGAAAGATATAAGATTTCGCAACAATTCGTTTTATTCAACTGGAAATCACGCTGTGAAATTTCGTGAAGATCCGTCAATAATTTACCCTAGGCCCCATATAAGCCCTACTCCCGGAAAACAGTATATTAAGCCTAAAACCCTAACTAACAATGCTATCATTACAAATTTTGGCAGGTCACAGTTACATAGGACTAGAAATTAAACTGTTAAGTTTCGTGAAGATCGGTCCATAATTTACCATAGGCCCCATATAAAACCTACTTCCGGAAAACAACTTAGTACGCCTAAAAACGTAAAAAATAATGCTATCATAACAAAATTTGGTACATCAAAGTTTTATAGAACTAAAAATATATCTTTGAAATTTCGTGAAGATCGGTTCATAATTTACCATAGGCCCCATATAAACTTTACTCCCGGAAAACAACTTAGTACGCCTAAAAACGTAAAAAATAATGCTATCATAACAAAATTTGGTACATCAGAGTTTTATAGGACAAGAAATAAAACTGTGTAATTTCGTAAAGATCGGTCCATAACTTACCCTGGGCCCCATATAAACCCTACTCCCGGAAAAGAGTTTAGTACGCCTAAAACCGTAAAAAATAAAGCTAGCGTAACAAAATTTGGTACGTCACAGTTCTTTAGGACAAGAAATAACACTGTGAAATTTCGTGACGATCGGTCCATAATTTACCTTGGGCTCCATATAAACCCTACTACCGGAAAACAGTTTAGTACGCCTAAAACCGTAAAAAATAATGCAATCATAACAAATTTTGGCCCGTCACAGTTTTATAGGACTATAAATGATACTGTGAAATTTCGTGAAGATCGGTACATAATTTACCCTAGGCCCCATAGAAACCCTACTCCCGGAAAACAGTTCAGTACACCTAAAACCATAATTAATAATGCTATCATAACAGAAATTGGTACGTCACAGTTTTAAAGGACTAGAAATGACGCTGTGAAATTTCGTGATGATCGGTCCATAATTTACTCTAGGCCCCATATAAACCCTTCTACCGGAAAACAGTTTGGTTGCCTTAAACCATAATTAATAACAAATCGTCACAGTTTAAGATTATAATTACATCATACAGATATTACTCCTTAAACATTCGAACTGTCGGTGGAGGGTATCAAAGATTCGGCACAGCCGAATATAGCACTCTAACTTGTTTTTTTTTGGATTCCTCATAATTTTTGCTTTAAGAATCAGCAATAAAAAAATGGGCCCCGACTCCTTGTTTGGACAGGAGAAGAGCATTTAAGAGACCACCTTGTTAAAAATACATTTTAAAAATTATTTTACAGTTAAAAATACATTTATGAAGAAAAAATTTTTCTTATTTTGCTGCTTATACTTAATTACAATATTTATTAAAAATTTCAATTGTCTTGGCATCATTATAAAATTAAAGTAACTTTAAATTTAGCACGTCGGCAGACGAAGAGTACCGCTTTACATTAATTGACATATCAGAAATATTTGGTATGAAGCAATGAAACTTTTGCGTTCATATTATTATATCTGTTTTGAATTCGTCGCTCCATGGCATCGTGTTCTTTTTGAGTGCATAAAACTGTGTTAATGCCAATTTCCTTGCTTTGAATCCACGAAAACAAATGTTGTACATTTAAGATCTGGTCAGTATATGGCCTTTGCAAACTTGCCTTAGTCGCCATGCGTTTTAGAGTTCCCCCTAACGCATCGCATGGGCCCTTACCGTGGGACGTCGCGAAAAAGTGCCACTCGACCTTGCAGTTTTGTTCTTCTTCAATTATGCAAAGATTGTAAAATTTTTTTTTATTCTTGTACTGAGAAGCCGCGCCGTCTGAGAAAAACGTTACTTTGTCGATTGCATCGAATTTTGATCTTAAGAATTCAAACAGTTTCATTTGAAATAAATAAACGGACACATAATTATGAGCTAAACTCTCCGCGACAACAACAAGGCTTACGGTCTGTAGTTCGTTATCTTCATTTTGGGCTAATTTCTCCTTACTTTCCTTTAGAAATTTCGATTGCATCTCGGATATGAAATGGTGCGCCTTCAGTTCATTCAACTTGAATCCGAATTCCTCGATGAATTCCGGAATCTGCTTTACCACGGTCTCAAGGGAACATCTGCCGCTGCTAATTATCCACTATTTGAAATGCACCTCCTGAATTAACAGCTGTTAAAACTTTTCCGCCAAATATTGCTCTAGCTCGTCAATCTTCGGACAATTGTCGCATTTGGACAGATGACAATTTTCCGTGGGGTATGTGCACAACGACTTCGACAGGAGGTCCCTATATGTTTCAATTTCACCGTGAAATACTTTCAATTTCTTGCATGGAAAGAAAATTAATTTGATGTTTTGATGAAACATGCAAACGCAGACTGAATGCGTTCCGTGCCTGTCTAATGCCAGCACGCATTCTTTTGGTCGTAGGATGGCAAACTTAGAAAATCCCACTTTTTCTGCTGGGTATTTCTCATTGAACTGATGGTATGCTTCGGATAGATAACATAATAATAATCTGCGCTGCTTGTGTACTTTTTCTCCATCTTCACGTGTGATAACATAGTCACGTGTACCTGGGCAGGCGCGGCTGTTGTCATCATTGCAGTAAAAATCTTGAATCAATTTCACCGTTGCTTCGCTGAGGGTCCTTGAGCCAAATTTCTTGGTGGGAGTCGCCAATATGCCCTTCTGTCGAACTAATTCTTTGCTTCTATTCGCGATGTAAAAAGATGTTTGAAACTGTTCAGAAATCTTGCGTATAGACCATGATTGAGGCAGCACAGATAAAATGAGATATTTCTCCGGAAAAGTGGTCGCTAAATTGAATTTTCTTTTCAACTGCTCAATCATTTGTTTGCCGTCATCAACGTCATCTGCTTGACTGCATTCGCGATTGCACTCATAACCTTGCCTTTTTTCTCTTTCCTGTATGTTTCACTTCGCAACTTTCTTTTTCTAATAGGCGTTTCACCTAAAGTGGTAATAGCCTCATTCAAAGGACTCAAAGACATATTGACCATCGGAATGTCTGCCTCACTATCAGATGAAACATTTTGTTCACTTGTCATTTCACTCTCGGATTGTGGCTGCATTTGTTTCAATGCATTTGCTTGTTGAGACAAATCGATTTTACACTTGGGGCAAATGAATTCTGCTTCTTCACCGTATTGTATATTTAATTCATTCATGTATCGCTTCGAAACACCAGTTAATTTTAATACTTTTATCTTTTTCGAACGATGTCCACTCTTGTTAAACGGATTGCAGCAAAATTTATTCATTTCACTTTAAATTGTCTTTACAGCTTCACTCTTTACTTTACAAAAAAACAACACTTTAACACTTTCACGTTTAGTATTCAACTGAAATTTGACTCAGAGTGTGTGAAGTATTTATATTTATTTTTTGGTAAAAAATAGGTAAAAACAATAAGCGATATTTGCTTTTCTTTAATAGGAAAATTTGCGTGAACAACTGGTCATAAAATGTTTTTTAAAGAGGGACTTAATTGGTTACTGCCAATAAGCCGACCACAGGTCATAAAATGTTTTGCAAATTTTTTAAATTACCAGGTAATAAATATTTCGCCATATTTATGGAAAATCCGTGTTTTATGACTTGTTTCTGCACGTGTCATTTTAGGCGAAATATTTATTACCTGGTAATTTAAAAAATTTACTAAACATTTTATGACCTGTAGCCTCAGTCGGGTTTGGTGTGCCATTACATGCCACTGCTGCTATTATCCATGGATTTATGGCCGATCTTGTGAAGGCAGGCAGACCATATTCACTACACACTCAACTTGGGGCACTTAAAAAAAAAATTGATTTTTTCTTCATAAATGTATTTTTAACTGTAAAATAATTTTTAAAATGTATTTTTAACAAGGTGGTCTCTTAAATGCTCTTCTCCTGTCCAAACAAGGAGTCGGGGCCCATTTTTTTTATTGCTGAATCTTAAAGCAAAAATTATGAGGAATCAAAAAAAAAAAAAAATTAGCCGGAAAATTTAGGAGCTTCTGTGGAAAATCGGAAAATTTAATTTTCATGGGAAAATTTAAAGGTAAATTTCTAAGAAAAATTAGGAAAATTTTATTTTTCAATTAAAGCCTGATTCAATACCTTTCCAACGAGCTATCACTCGTTGCGATCGCTTTAGTAGTTTTTTAAAACAACTTTCAATGAGGTCCCTTATGAAGAATTCTTCAATTTTTCACATGACAGTGGTGTACACCACCACTAAACCAGTCACTATAAAAAAAAAAAAAATATGTAGGTACATTATTTTTTGCTGGGCAATCGATTGAGACTATTTATTTTAAAATCGGAGAGAGGTCGTCCAAAAGGTGATCGCTTTCATATGGAATTGCTCTATAGAAAAACCATTCAGCGAATGGAACAAAATGCCGAAAAAAATATATTGTTGGCCGATTTTATGGCCTAGCAAAAATAGAAAAGTGCAAAACTAAAAGATGTAAACTTATTTCAAAAGAGCTGATGGATTTGTGGAGTAAAATGAATGTCCCAAAAATATATTTTAAATCGGTAGTACGGAAAGTAAAAGCGTTAATGCTTAAGTATAAAAAAATGGTAAAACGTCCTAAAGAAAATAATAATTTTGAAACAATCTTTGATATCACCAGTAAAAATGATAATATGAAGGTAGATTCAGATTCGGTTTCAGACATTATGTCCGATTCAGTGTCAATATTCGATGAAGATCAAGAGTCCATTGATACCGACTACGATACTGACTACAAGCATGTTACGAGACAACCGTATGTATCACCTTTAATTCCAGTGGTTAATTTGGTAACGGAAGTTAACGTAAGTACTAAAAAAGCTTCCAAAATTTGCAAACAGTTGGCGGATTCGGGTATTCATATTCCAACACCATCGCAACCCGCTATTTATAAAGCAGTGATTAAACAGGCAGAACAAAAGCTACAAGAATACAAAAGTACTCTAAAAAATAAAAATAAATTCGATGGGAAAATGATTCCAAATTACCGAACTGAATTAAAACCAATTTGTGAATTTATTTGTGGAGCATGGTATGACGTTTGGTTTTCGGGCCATTTTTATGATAAAAAAAACTTTGAAATTTAAAGTCAGTCATTGGAAACATTTAATAACGCTCACATCTGTTTTCTTCGACACTGGGTTAAGGAGCCATCAAGAATTTTTAAACAGCAGCGCAGCAATATATGTATAAGTTATTTAATTAAGCTTGTTTTAATTTCTTTAATTTTTAATAAAAATTAAAAAAAAAAAAAAATGTTTGGTGTTTTAGAAATTCCATTCGGTGCCGAAGGTTTTTGGACCGAAATGACCCCTGATATCGGTTTTTAATATCAGTATAACATTGCCCATACCGTAATGATAGGTTCTTATTTTGGTTATACCCCTAATATAGATAAACAAACAGGGTTAACAAAACAAAAAGAAAAATAATGATTTATTCCTTTAAAAAGTAAAAATTTTATAAAAGATAAATTTAATTTTTAGAATAAAAATACTATTTACAGCAAATATCTTGTTAGTTGTACTACGTTCAGTTACAGATATAACAATAAGATTTTCTTCAAATTTGGAAACATCAGGTATTTAAAAAAAGTTAATTAATTAATTTTAAAATTTTTTTTGTAATAAGTTTGTGGTCTATTAAAATATTTGCTTTTTTTAAACCGATATTTCGTCTCGCCTTTGTGTGACTTCTTCAGAAAAAATTAACGATTTAAAATTTTTTAAATAATTTTGGAAAAAAAAATTATAAAAAAATTTCAAACATTTTAACACGTTCGCCACTCAGCAGTATTTTGCATTTCTGTCCAAACTCAGGAACAAAAAGAAATGTGTCGCATATATGTGACATGAGTTTTGCAAAACACTTTCCTCACAGAAACTGTGTGTGACATATTTGTGACATACTTCAAAGTCACTTATAAGTGACATGAGTTTTAGGTTAAATTGGTGTCACATATATGAGTCAATACATATTTAAAATTTTTTGTAATAAAACACAAATTGATAATAATTTGTTGGCATTTAATATTTATTTATTTTTTATTTGTATAGTATATGTACATACGTATTTATTTAAGAACTGTGCCAATTTTTGAAGCAAGGATATGGGCATAATCCAATTACCTCACCATCTTTGTCCCTGCAGACTACACATATATACTTTATTGCTGTCCTCTTTTTATTTTTAGTGCACTCTCGGCAGCACTCTTGTGTTTTTTACATCTGGAAAATGAAGAGTATAAGGTGTGCTGGGAACTATTTCATTTTATGTTCGATGTGTTAAAGTTTTAGCTAAATATGCTTTTATAACATATTCTCTGAATGACAGAAACGTTATAGGACTATCAACATTTAGTTAATTATAGCTCCAGCAGGTATTTCAAAGTGATATGTCGATCATATGGAAAAATAATTTCATATACCAGCGAATTGATCGCCTGGGGCAGGCATAGTACGACACCATTTGATCAGACCGATCGATCGATACCTGACATATTTTTGTTAAAGTCATCAATCATTCTCGGTTTCTGTTGTTCTATTTACCTTTTGGAATACGCATAACGATGTCAGAATTATGCTGCGTCCAAATCATTAGTTCATCTCTTTGATATTTCCATTTCTAAACTATAACCAGGTCTACAGTATTGAAATAGTTATCCATGTACAGTTTGTGTCCTTTTTGCAAATATATATATATATATATATATATGTTCCTCTACCTCCCATTGGAGCATAGGGCGCCAAATCTCTTAGCGTTCTTACGTTCCAGTATCCAATCGTAGTCCTTGTTCGATATGCAAAGGTCGTCAACAAGGGTTTCGGTTTTCCATTTAGAGGCTGTTTAATTAGCGATTCGTTAGCAATTTGTGATTCGGGAAAGTGGGCTGCTAACCCTCGTCCCCTAGATTGGTGATAGGGCTGCTATCTACGTGTCCAATCCCACGATGCAACCATGTTTCAGCGGTTATCGCCTACTTTCCTGAGACGTCCTTTCGACCATTCAGGATACATGGTTGTGGCGCCTTCTAACTCTGGCTAGCCTTAAAGCGGATGCTACAAAGCCATTGCCCGGGGGGTACTTGGTCTAAGACCGGAAGTAGTTAGCTGCTTGGACAGTTCAACAAAGGAATCGTCCTGGCCACTCCCAGTGAGTGGCAAATCAGAAACTTTCCACCTCTGCGAAAAGTCCCACCCCCCAAAATAATTTGCAAATAATTACCCATTAATTTCGCGACAAATAGGTATTTTTCCTGTGTAAATAATCATATTTATTAAAAATCCATCGATCGTGCATAGTTCATCGAATTTAATTCCGTATTTATGTCTTTGTTCGAAATGTACTGACGAAACAAGTCTTGCTCTCCATAAAAAGAGAGCTTCATCCAAGGATATATTTTGAGATGGACTGTAAATTTTATTTATATTTTTTATTATATGATAAACGACATTTTCAATTTTGTGGAGGCGATTAGAATTATCACTTTATTCAGGGTTATAGAAGAACAAACAACGAAGTATATTCTCAATCTTAATGCGGCTCATAGTTTCTCCAAAACTCATTTGAAAATAAATGGGATCTTTGCTCCAAGACAATCTCATTTCAGGTTTTTTGTTAAGAGACATTAAAAGGCATAAAGCAATTACTTTTTTATTTCTTCAACTGTAACATTTTTCCATCTGAGCAGATTAGACTTGGCCCCTAGTTTTTGATTTGAAGGTAAAATAGTAGCACGTGTATTAGTTCACAAAACTATTTTGTTTAGTAGTTAATCGTGAAATATCTGCATAAAATAATGTACTGGCTTTGCATTAGGTGGTAAATTTATTGATACTTTTTCTTCCGCTGTGAATTTAATATAACATTCTTCTGGCTCTACATCAATCCAATCATTTTCATTTCTTATGTTTTCATTATGATCTCCCTCTAAATAAATATTTTCTTCGAAAAAATTTCATTTCACGGACTCTTCGGTTTCACTATCTGGAATAAAGCTACTTCCAGAGTCATCAAAATCTAAATCACTTTCATTGGAGTTTAAAATTGTTTTAAGAATTTCCTCTTTAGATAATATCTGTCAGATATAATCTTTGTTTTTCTAGTTTTTTCCATTGTTAAAGATCTAAAAATATATGCATATAATTATTACGTTAAGCATTTACAAGTAGCATAAACCTTACCTCTAACTTATTTATATCAAACTAATAACAAAAAGAATATAATAAAGTAGAACCTTTCCAAGGTATATTTACACAAGGTAAACTCGTTGCTACAACAAGTACAACAAGACAAAAACAACACGCCAAATTGTTTTTGTATTTGGAACCATGGTGTCAAAAAAAACGCAACAATGTGTCTTTAAAATAAAAACACAAATTGAAAAAAAAAACAACACGTGCAGTTCAGAATAATAAGCTGAAACAATTTTTAATACATTGTGCATTCTCAAGCATAAAAATAAAGTATTATTGCAAAAAATAATGCATTTAAATGTATTTTGTTTGCTTAGTAATCACAAGAATTAAAATTTCACAAAAATAAAATGTTTTTCACAATTTTACACTTTTTTAATTCAAAATGGCGCGCACTAACCATAAGTATGTAAACAAACACAAGGAACCAACATAAATAACTTTTGACACTAGGGTTCCAAATGGGGTAAACAGCTGACAAACATATGGGCCAACGAGTTTACCTTGTGTAAATATACCTTGGAACCTTTCTCTTTAAAACACAACTCCTTAATAAAATGATTGCACTACTAAAAAAATTGTAAAGCTAGTTTTTAGATAAATTGAGACATCGTAAAATTTCGTAGAATACCCAAACTAAAAGCTAATTTGTTAAACAACTACTCACCCTAGACACAAACCACAACACTTTTAGTTATATCACATTGTAACAGAGACTCAAACGTACAAGAAAAATACTTTCAAGAAACATTCACGAAATTAGAAGCAAATACATTTCAATAAAAATAGGACACTTATATGTGACATGAGTTTCTGTGAAAACTCGCCCGTCACATATATGTGACGCTGAGTGGTGAACGTGTTAAATTATTACAGCCAGGCCCACGATGTCACACGCAAACGTACGCATAGAAAATAACATTTAAAACAAAAACCATTTCTAAAATTTGTTTTTGTTTTAAATGAAATTATCTATGCGAACGTTAACGTGTGACATCGTGGGCCTGGCTCTTAATTTTCCCTGAAGTCACACAAAAGCGTGACGAAATTTCGGATAAAATAAAACAAATATTTTTATAAAAAAAATTAAACCTCAAGCTTAATAAATATAAGTTTTAATAAAGGTCGAACAATAGACAATTTAATTCATTTTTAGAATGGGCTCAATTAAATGATTGTTGTCCTGAAGAATTATTGTCTTTTTACGGTGAATGGACTTAGACGGCTTCTCTTGGAAGTAATGCAAGCTCCAGCTACAGAAAATGCTTCGTCCGATGAGGCGGACGTAGCAGGAATTCTAAAACAGAATCCCGCTAATTGAGACATTTTCGGAAACATCTTTAAACAAATGTAAATGATACACAAAAAGTAAAAAAAAAGTATGAAAAAAACCTCTTCATTATTTTCCACCAATCCAAAAACATTCAATTTCCTCCTGTGGTGCATCAAAATATGATATTATTTCTGTTGGGATATTTGAATTCCTCTGTGCTTGCGAACTAGTACATGCCACAAAATCTATAATTTCTTTCCTTATTACTGATAGTTTCCAAAATAATGAAAGCTATCCAATATTTCTCCGCACTCCTCAGTATAGACTGGTTATGTACTGGGTCTTCTAGTATGATCATTGGTCGATTCTGTATTGGTTTTTGCAGAACTATAGTTGCTTGACTTAAAATAGCTTTCTATTTTCCGACTCATTGATTAATTTTACAACACAATTTTTTTACCACTTGTAATGAGGAACACCTTTTTTTAAACTTTTCAAACCAATGAAAAAAATGGATAATAGGTAACCAATCTGTATAAAATGCAGTTTATAATTGCAGATAATTTGTGGATCAATGAAGTTTAAGTGGTGGAATACCCCACAGTAAAGAAGATATTCAGCATTCAAAATTATATCCCAGCCAGCAAAATACTCCAACATTGTCTGAATCAGACATTTCGTGCAATTGTCTGACTTCATTCTTAGAGACTTCGTTCAGATTTCTGTCAGACATTGAATATAACTACTGTCGGGCCGATTTCGTATGGATATATCTGGGGAAATTATGTACAGGTATGTCCAACAGAATACCTACGGAATTACTTCAGATTTGTCTTACGAGACTTATTATTTTTTTAAAATAATGACAATTGTCATTCTATTGAAAACAATTTTAATTTTATTTGTTCAAGATAAAAAGCATAAAAAAGGTACGTACGTGTAAAATTTAAAATTATGTATGTACTTTTACATATTTTGCAATAAAATTATTTCGAAAGCAGCAAGAGTGTCGCCTAACACATCAGAACTTCCCATGCATTTTTCATTAGATTTCTGTTAGATATCTATCAGAAATGGCGACAAAAAACCAGAATTGCCCACGACATGTCTGTCAGAGTTCGTGTCAACCACTTCATACATTTTTGGGTCAGAAATCTGACAGAATTCGTATACGATTCCGACTTTTTTGCCGACGTTTCTCTCAGATATCTGAACGACGTCGGAATATTTTGCAGGCTGGGAATCTATAAAAATTCATAATTGTTACAGTTTCTGAGAATAATAGATGAATTAAATATAAATACAAAAAAGTTTCGTTAAAACTCTTCAAATCTTTTCACACCAAACTTTAAAAATATGATAAATATTTGTATATGGTAACAGTGCCACTAAAGGCCGTTACACACTATCCCACAAAGTCTTACGTATTTTATAAAAATGCAGCCCTGTCATGATAAGTTGTTATTGTTTTTTTAAAAATTTATTAACAATAATTAGATCAGGGAAGCATTTTCATAAAATACGTACGACTTTGTGGGATAGTGTGTAAAGGCCTTAAATACCGATTTCCGCAAGTATTCATTAACTTAAATTAAATAATATTTAAAAAAAAACAAAAATTAATTGAATAACCAATTTTGGCTTAATACAAAAAGCCGTTACGGCTTGCTTCTCTGCCCCCGGTCTCCACGTAGCAATATTTATTGCGGCAAACGTCAAAGTTGATTGCTCCATTATATTTGCGACGTATAGACCGCAAATTGCCATGAGTGGCAATCCATTGCGCATTGATTGCTCTTCTGATTGCTTGAGCAATTATTGCTTAGCAATCTGCTGTCAAATCAGTTGTAATTTATCTGACATTTTATTTCTCTGTACGGTTGGTTATTTATTAGTGTTTATTTATTAAAAAAGCAAGTGAAAAAATACTTCAACAAAATAAAAATAAAGTTTTTATATATTATATTTTTAAATAAACGTCAATATCAACAAAAGCAAACGACGAATTGGTTTTTTTGTATATTTTTATTTTTTCAATAGAACAATACAAGTTTTAGGTTTTTTTCATACGCAAAAACAAAACACAGCTACGACAATTACAATTAATTATTTTATTAATTTAATTTATTAATTTAAAAAAGAAAATTTACCAATCACTTTAAAACACAACATAAAACATTTGTTATAAATACAGCCACAAAACTTAATACAATTACTCGAGGTGAAAATTGCAAATTTATGGCAAAGCAATAACAAGTGTTCGCCAGCAATATAATCAGCAATTATTGCTACATTGCTACGACGTTATTGCTTGTAGTTAGCAATAAAAATTGCTACGTGGAGACCCAGCATAAAAAAAAATCTCTAAAAAACTTCAGTGATTTTAAAACCGCTACATCTTATTGAAAATTATAAAATTGTCACTACTTTTATTGATTAATTTAAGGGAAAAATTTTATTTTAGTTTTTCATGAACATAATATTCATCTTTTTTTGAGATGGTTGTCATTCATCTGAGGAAAATATTAACTGTTCTATATTTTCTAAGTTGTGGGGTGAATGCAACTGGACCTGAAGATCCATACACAGTTCTCGGAGTAGATAGACATGCCAATAACCAACAGATACGCAAGGCCTACAAAGAATTGGCCAAAGAATGGCATCCGGATAAAAACCGTGACCCCAATGCCGAGCTAAAATTTGTGAAAATAAAACAGGCCTATGAGCTGCTAAGTGATGTGGACCGTCGTCGCCTGTATGACCAGCATGGAGTGACCAGTGAAGATTCTTATATGTTTAAACAGAAACATGACTACAGCCAGTATGGCAGATATGCACCCGATCCGTTGGAGGAGTTTTTTGGTAAAAAATTCTACTTTGATCATGACATCAGTGTTTACCACAAACTGTCTATAACAACAAAATATTACGAGCAGATTATACTGCCCAAAAGTCAGACGGTGCCCTATATATTAATGTTTTATAATGACTGGTGCTTCCGTTGCACTCATATGGTGGGAGCATTCAAAAAGCTTATAGAAATTTTAGAGCCTTTAGGCATACAATTTGCCACAGTAAATGCCGCCCATGAACAGCGTCTATTTCGTATGGCTGGTTTAAGTGATTTGCCCAGCTTGGTGTTGGTTTTAAATGGCCACAATTACATATATCGGGACACAACCTTAACATCGCAGAAAGTGGTGGAATTTATCCGTAAGAAATTGCCGTATCGAATTGGCACAACAATGGATGATGACAATATCGATGCATTCCTAAACGGTTGGATGGATAACAAGGTGAGGGCGTTGATATTAGAACCAAGGAATCAAACCAGACTGAGATATTTAATAGCCGCATTTGCATTTCGCAACAGAGTTGCTTTTGGTTTTGTGTATTTGGATAAGCCAAATTGTGAAGAAATTAAGCGACGCTTTCAAATACATCCAAAACTAGACACTTTGTTGCTGTTTAATGAATACATAGAACGTCCTGTGGCTAGTGTGTCTATGTCTGAGATTCCCGCTCAGACTCTTAACAGTATTATATCCTCTAATCAGTACTTAACACTACCCCGACTATCATCGCAGGAAATATTAGAGGGCATTTGCCCGGCTGAATGGAATCGTCCACGTAAGCGTCTTTGTGTGGTTTTAATCACAGAAAATTCCGATGAGCATAATTTTGCTCGGGGGGCATTAAGAAATATTGCACTACAAAGTGGCTATAGTTTAGATAAAGTACGTTTTGCTTATATTTTTAAGGAAAAGCAAATGGAATTTATAAATGCCATATCAAAGGGTTCCAACGACGACAAACTTTTACGCATAGTGGTTTTATGGCGTCGTGATACCTCACATGTCAAATATGAATGGGTTAATGATGCCAATTTGGATTTGCACAGTTCGGGCCATCAGTCATCCGATCATCTTATTAACCACACCAAACAACGTATAGATCATACTATACAAAAATTGCTGAAGACTTCAGAAGCTTTAAGTTATGAGGCTTTTGTTAAAAATCTATTAGACGAACATGCCCAAGGTTTTATCCATGAATGGATATCTAAGGCTTTATATTTTTACGAATATCTAATAGATTCCATAGAAGAGGAACATATTTTGGCCACTTTGTCTCTGTTGGGTACAATTGCATTTATGTTTGCCGTTGGCTATGTTATGGTTTACTTTGTACGAGCTGAGGAAGAAAATCTCAAGGCTAAGGGTCAAATTAATTCTAAATTTGTGGTCAAACAAAATAAACATGTGCCCGAATTGAAACTGCACGAACTAAGGGCTGAGAAATACAATGGTATGGTACGTTTACTCAAACCTGGTTGCCGAACTATTATATTGATTACAGATTTACAAACACGCACAAAACTCATACCACCCTTCCATAAATCGGTATGGCCTTATAGGAAAAATAAGACACTCATCTTTGGTCATATGTTAATTGAAAAAGGTTTGTCCTGGTATTCCGAATTGCTACGACTATCACTTTGCGAAAACAAAAACTTGCAAATAAACCCGAGAAATTGTATTGGTACTGTCATTGCCCTAAATGGCCATCGCAAGTATTTTTGCATGTATCATGCTAAACATCCCGAAACAACCAGGGGCGTAAAGAGAATGGAAAAGATAACCAGGCAATTGGTACGTAATGATGATCCAGAGAGTGGTACATTCTTTACCGTGGGCAATTCGGAGGATTCAGATGATAATGAACCAAAAATCCTTTTAGAAGAAAATCTTTTAGATGGGCTCAGTAACTGGCTGGATCGCTTATTCGAAGGGACCACACATAGGTATTACATAAACTATTGGCCCGATTTTCCCACAAAGTAAATTTAAATCGAATAACGACTTAACAAATATTTATATGGATATATATTATGAAAAAACACACCTTCGGCTTAGAGTATCGATGGTTAAGAAATTGTCTTTTTATAATTAAACGAAAGAGAGGAAGAGAGAGAGGGTGCAAGTTTCAGCCGATATGCCAACCAAAGATCAAATTATATATTACTTTTTACCAGGATTACATTAATAAGTAATTAAATGCAGAATAAAATTTTTCTGTAAAATGTATGTATGACCATCAGTTATTAAATTGTTTTTGTTTAACCAACTGCACAAATGCTTTATTTTTAATTAAAACTTTTTTAAAATCAAAAAAAAAAAAAAATGTAAAAACTACAATGTAAGAGATGCAGAATTTGGCTTTTTAACTTGATATTCTATAAAAAAAATAATATAATACAAGATACCGTATTAACACAATTGCACCGTATGAACGTAGTAGCGTACGACTTAAATACGGGGCTACTCTCTATTGCGATGCGAAAGCAATTTTGATGCGAAAGCTTAATGCCAAGTTGGTACTCTCTATCACTCGCAAAATTGTTTGAAAATGAAGCAAAACTGGCAATAAAAATGAAAGATGGAGCAGATCGGCAGTAATGAAATGCTAAAATATGTGATAATATTTGAAATTTGAAAATTTATATAAAATAAATAGTGATAATTTGCGAAAAGAAAAAAATTAATAGATGCGAAAGACAAATGGGCAAACGCATTAAAGAGTACCAATCGCTAGATTTGCTACCATTTTCTTTCGCATCGCAATAGAGGTAATAGGAAAATATATATGTATAACAAAATTAGGCCATTATATATTGCGGTAATAAAAATTACTAAGCTTCGCGTATTAGGCAATTTCCCTTTTGTAGCATTTTAAATCTTCGATATTCATTTTTCAAACGTCACTAATTTCCCAGTAAAATATTTTTAGGTTTCTGGAAGCACGAAAACTACATAAGCGCTGATATATGCGCTGGCTATTACACACTACTAAGAAGCAGCAGAGAAGCGAATACCATTTAAGTGAATTTATAATTTAATGATTGAATAACTTCGCATTATTCCTTATAAGTAAAATCATTATTTTAAAGAAAAATATTCACGAACGTTCAAAGTGCTGCTGTTATGCCTTTACATGGAAGCAGGTTTTATTGCAATGATTTTCAAATTGTTTTTTACTCAAATTACAAATAATCAAATGAAATTTAAATATTATATTCCAAAAATGTTTTGTTTCTAATTGATAAATGGAAGATCTAAATACTTGTTAAGTTTATCTTGATCCATATCTTTCGTTTGAACGGATCGTAAACCATCTTTCCAGCAAGACGTTTTTAATTCTAAGAAGAAGTTCATATATACCAAAGTACATAAAGCGTCGTGTAGCTTTTGCTCTCCTCATGTCTAATGTAAATTATTGTATTAAGATTTTTTCTACTACTACTACTGCGTACATTGCTTTGATTTTTTATAACCCCTAAATGTGGTGTTCCCTTTGATTTATGTCGTAACTTTAATTTTTTGCGTTCGTTTAGAAATCCTCATCTTAATTCCTCCCATCCATAATGACGTTTTCTCACGTTTATTTTTAGTTATAGTTGCGAGAACTTTGAATAGTTTACGTCTTGAACTAAAATCTTTTTCACATTCTTTTCACACTTACATATACGAGATTTCTGTTAAATCACATAAATCTCTAGCTGGGACAATTTTTTATCGTCTATATGTTGAAATAATTGTGTTGTTTGGGTTGAGAATCATACTTTTAATATAATTATGTACTGGAGCTTAACTTATAAGATAATAGAAATTGATATAGTGATTTATTAATGTATTTACTTTGTAATACTTTTTTTTCGGCCGAGAAGGCTTTTCGTATTATCTGTTGAAATAAATAAATCAAATAAATGAATAACAGGCCTGTTCTGAAAATCACTTTAACTTAAATCACGTGATTTCAAATCACATGTGCCTTCTAAAATCACACGTGTGACATCTTAGTGTCCCGTTTTTGTGTGTTTTGGTGAGATCTTCAATTGCCGAAAGCACACCGAGAAACACAAAAACGGTATGACTTTCAGAACACCACAAAATCACACGTGTGATTTCAAAAGCACGTGATTTGAAATCACGTGATTTGTTGTAGACTAGCATGTACTTGGTATAAATATACTTTGGTTCAATGATTTGGAATTACAAGTAAAAATAAATTGTACTTACTGTCTGTTTTTAGAAAATTAAAACAAGTGAGTTAGAGAGAAATTATATTAAAAACAAAAACAAATTTTCGTTTCCCAGTAAACCAAGCGATATTGTTACTATATCGAAATGATATCATATAGGTGATAGAAAGTATCACAAGTGATAATCGTTTACGAATCGAAAACAATAGTTTTTGCGGACTATATTGTACCTTTCCTTATAATATCGTTTTTCCATAAAATAATGATATCGTTTTCGATATCATAATTTCCAATAATAACAATAGTGAAATCGCATTTTTAAATTTTTCGAAAAACTATCGTTTTATTATACTGATAATGATATTTTATGTATCTAATAACAAGGTAAAATTTTCATCTTAAAAATAAAAACATTTTTAATTTTTATATTTGAAATATTTTTATTATTTATAAAACGTCAATAAAAACAGTAAAGCTAGATTAACAAAAATGTTATAAATTTTTACAATATTAAGAAAACGTGAGGTAATTTATGCATAAATGTAATTTATGTAATAGTGAAAGCAATGTGAAAAATCTTTTAAAATAATAAAAACTAAATAACTATGAATCACATGCTTGTCAACATAGTTCTGGTGATTCAACAGGGGATTTATTCAAAGATTCTATGTAAAATTTCAACAGTAGTTCTTTTCTGTCCTGCTCGTGGCATTTCATACTTACAGTTTTTTGTAATATTTATAGGATAATTAGATCACAATGTGCATACATATTTTAATAAAAACTTTTTTTTAATTTTTATACTGATCTTTGTTAAAATAATTTATTATTATCAAAAAGTAATTTCAATTTTTGGGAATACAAAATTTTAATTTCAAAAGATTTTGTTATTCGTGCTTAATTCCCAGTTTTTATTCTTGATAAAAACACTTGAAATTTATTGTTGATGGGATAAGCTATTCCTATGCATTTCACTGGTTGCTTAGGCCAGATCATCAGGAAACTTCATCCATAAAGATTTTAGACAAACTAAAGATATTAAACCAAATAAAACTGTTAAACGTATAAGACTTATAGCAACAGTTTTACTTGTAACAATATCAAAGCTTGAACAAAATACATCAACAATAAAAAAGTGGGTTTATCTCATCTTACACTCCCCACTACAATTAGTTGAAATTCTCTCAACATTAATTGTAGTTGTAAGTAGGTTAAGAAAAACATAATAAAAAACAAACAACAACTTACAAAAGATGTTGTCAATTAAGTGTTTTTTTAGGCCGTGCACTTGCCTGTTGCATAGGAATAGCTTATCCCATCAACAATAAATTTCAAGTGTTTTTATCAAGAATAAAAACTGGGAATTAAGCACGAATAACAAAATCTTTTGAAATTATAATTTATTATGTTTAAAAATATTTGATGTTTTTTTCAAATGTTTGTTTTTAAATTGGAAAAAAATATTTTGATAAAATGATATCGCAACGATATCGTTTTAAATAATAGTATATACTATTATACACGCCGTAAAATATAATATCGTTTTCGCTATCATATCGTTCTATGGTTTATTGGGTTATTATTGTTGTTTTCAATAGAATTTCTCACCCACTCACTTGTTAATTTTCTAAAAACAGGCAGTTAATGTATAAAGTTTATAAAAGGGAATATTTTTATGTACTTTTAGAACAGGATCGTTTTCAAAATTTTATACGAATTAAATTTCTCGAACATGGCCGATTTATATGAAGGGGTGTCATAGATATCAATCTTATCGTAATTAATTACTTACATGATTTAAATTTACATCTCAATATTATTAATTTTTAAACACAAACAACAGTTTAATTTTGCAATTTTTTTATCTTAACAATCTCAAAGAATTAAAATTACATTTACATTTCATTAATAAATGCAACAAAGCAAGCAATGTGCACAATTTGTGAATAAAATAAAATTTTATTAAAAAAAAAAGAAAATTCCTTTTACGAAGCACGCCATTTTCTAGCCATGTATATTGCAAAAATTGATTTAAAATATCAAATTTACCAAAATGACAATGTTTATTTAACTTAAAATAAATCACTCTTTTATAAACATACTGACATATGTATTTCCGTTATAACTTGGTAAATTTTAAGTTTTTATAACCAATTTAGTATTAATAAAACAATAAAAAAACATGATCTTTAAATGCTAGAAAAAAAAACTTAAAACTGTTTGGCATTAAAATAACATATATTTTCACTCGAATCTAACAACTAAAATACCAAAGATTTATTAGCAAATACCTAGTAAAACTTTATTTAAACAAAATATTTACCCCAGTATGCGAAAAAAAGTTAAAGTACACATTAGTTAACAAACACATTAAGCCCAGCAAAAATGTATCGGCTTAATGTGTAAGTTAACTAATGTAAACTTTAAATTTTTTTTGCATAAGAAGGTTATTGTTTTATTATTATTTTTTCTAGTCAAAATTAAAAAAAATATATAATATATAATGTTTATTAACAACTGAACAAAAAAAATGTTTGCAACTTTTAATAACAGCCTCCAATTTATGAAGTCACAATTAATTAATTAATGATTCATAAATACATACGTTCATAGTTTTAAGGTTATTATGAAATAGTAAAATAAACATTTTAAAAATCATTAAATGACTTGTTTCAATTAAAGATATATTTTTTTTAATTAATGTTTAATTTAAAAACTTTAAATGTTGAGTCACAATTCAAAATTTATTTAAAACCCATTTTTTATAAAGCAGTTCACAAATCAAATCTAACGACTACTAAAATTTTGTTTGCGTCACGGACTTCTTTAACTGGAAAAATGCCGTTATGACTGTTTTATGATTCATGTGTCGTGAAGCATCTCGATACCTGCAGGATCATATATTTCAACTAGAACTGTGGTTAAAAGAATGGAGAATAAAGGTCAATGAGCGAAAATGCGTACATATTAGGGATTGCTGTTTTAAATGCCTAATAACCGAAACAGAAAACCGACAAAAAAACCTCGGTTTTAGGATTTACTTTAACAATATACATACTTATATATATCGATGGTTTTCTTCCGCAACCTCGAAACTCAAAAAAACTACTTTTTAGGAGAGACAAAATACTTTTTTTTTACCAAATATTTGAAACGTTTTGCTATATATTCTTTTATAATCCAAGAATTAGGAAAAATTCCAATATTCCGCCTAACAAAAAAATTGCAAAATTGTAAGGCGGTATTTACTGGTTACTTTTCCGGTTAAAACAAAAATTCGGAAAAATTAAGTTACGTGGTTGCGGAAGAAAACCATCGATATGCTTAAAGAAATTGCAAATTATACATAATACTGGAACTTCAAAATTCTTAAAATTCAAACTCAGAAGAACAAATGTTAACTTTTTAACTCTTTAGTAGACATCTAATTTGTGTTGCGCAAACTATCACCTAGGCCTGGCTGGAACCACTAGTATTTTGTATGGAGTTTTTGAAAAAACTCACTCACAGAATTCTTATGTGTTGCGTAGCTTTTTGATACATTTCATTTTGATTTTATTTACTGCAGTACATATATAATAGGGCAGTGCCTAGCCAGGCCCAGGTGGATACAATATGCACAAAATTTTCATTTGGCCAATTGCGACGCCCACGGTGGTTACACTTTTTATACCCACACCACAATAGTGGAGAGGGTATTACATTTGTGCTGATGTGTGTAACGCCTTAAAATATTGGTCCTGGTCCCACCTTAAAGTATACCGATCGACTCAGAATCACTTTCTGAGGAAAAGAAATATTAAATTTAAATAGCATCAGGAGTCAACTAGCATTTGTATTTTCCAATTTCGGATATATTGGTGAAACAACAACTAATTAAGGGGGATTTAGTTCACTTAATACTCAAGTCAAATTAATTGATATTGCATAATTTGAAATTAACAATATGGAAGAAAGAATAGCCCGACAAATTAAAAAAAACCCAAAAAGTTTTGCAAAAAAAAAAAAATTAGGGATTTCAAAAAATAAAATAAATTTCAAATATTTTTGATCTGATCTAGAAAGAAAGTGGGATCTGCAAACAAATTTTTCCAAAATGCATGGGCATTCTTCAAGTACAAGACAAAGTTTTACTTTTAATAAATTTAAAAAATTTATTTAAACAAACAAAAATTAAAATTAGTTATTTAGGTTTTTAGAGATACATATTTGAATAAGAGTAGACTGAATTTTATTTTATTTTTGTTTTTAATCCATATTTTTAATTAGGCTAAAGTTCATCAAATATAATTTTCATTAAATTATTTTTATGAATTTTTTTTTAGTAAAATTAAAAATGATTTTTTATGGAAGTTTTTCAAGTTTCTAGTGCATATTTTTTATTTTTTTTCACCAATTGTATTTAAATATCAATTTTTGTTTTTCATGTCAAAACAAAAACGAAATTATATGAAAAGCTATATTTACAGGTACATATGTTCTAGGTTTCGACTCGAATTGAAAACGAAAAATTTTTTGAATCCGCAAAATTCATAAATTGGTGTTCTCAAATCAGCATGTTTTTGTGTATTTGAAATTTTTGTTCGAAAAAACTTTAGTTGAACTTAAGATCGCTAATTTGCTAACTGCAGCATGATAACAACGGAAAATATTTATTAAAATTCATGAAAGCTGTAAAGAATCACAAAAAAAATTATTTAAAATCGCTAAATTGGTTAAAAAACCAAAATGTCGGAAAGTAACCAAAAGAATTTGCAAAAATAGCGAAAATTCGCGAAAATTTTTAATATTTCAAACAAGCCATAACATTTATTAAAAGTCCCTAAAACTATTAGGAATGGCAAAAATTCGGTAAAAATTGTTAAATTAGCGGAAATTCGCAAAAATTTGCTAACAGCAGCATGATGACAAAGTCTACTTTTTATTATAAATCGTTAAAGCTGTAAAGAATCAGAAACCTTACAGGAACAAACCGCTTTTATCGCGAACATGGCCAAAATTCGCGAAAAATTGCAAAATTTTAAACAATCCCAAAAACTAGTTCAAGATCGCTAAATCGATTGAAAAAAACAAATTGTCGGAAAATCACATAAAAAGCGTTAAAAAATGAGTTATAATTACATCAAAATTAATAAAAAAGTCGATATTTAACTTTGGGTTAGTTAGGGCCTTTTGCGTTTTAGGTAACGATATATTTTTGATTAAATTGGATAAAGGCCATTCTAAACTAAAAACTTGATCTTTTTTTTGTTAAAAATGTTATCACATATTATAATTAAAGTCGATTCGTTTTACTTTCAATAACTACTCACTACTCTAATTGAAAACGAATAAAAACATGTGGATGTGAAATGTAGAACACCAAAAATGCTAAAGTAATCCACTTTCGAGTGGATTCGGATTCTAGAACATACCCGTTAAATATAAATTGATATTTAAATACAGTTGTTGAAATTGCCCCTAAAAGTGTATTAAAAACAACTTCCAAATTCTTACGTTGTACGTTTTCGATTGCCAGCACACCCCTGAAACATATTATTTTTGGAAATGCGAAAGAAATTTTTATTTTCTATAAAAATATTTTGTAAACGTAACTGATACGAATTTAATTGCCTTTAAAAAAAAAGTAAAGTTGAAATAATGGAACTCTTTTATACGGCCGATAAAATCCTACCTTTAGCTATCGGTAAGTTGTGAAAGTGCCGGTTCACACACGTCAAGTTTGACTGGTCAAGTTTATAACTTTTAAGAGAGAAGGGAAAAGAGAATGCCATTTCTTGTCCCCTCTCTCCTACAAACTCAAGACTTGACGTGTTTGAATCGGCACTTATATTGAGTAAGTTACAAAACGTCAGTTGCTCGCTTTTTTAAATGCATTCTACAATGCAATGTTGTAGAATTTTACAAGGTTAATTGTCCCAAAGTGCCGGTTCACACACATCAAGTCTTAAGCTTTAGGAGAGAGGGGAAAATTAATGGCATTCTCTTTTCCCTTCTCTTCTTAAAACTCAAGACTTGACGTGTTTGAACCGGCACAAAGTGCATCAAAAAAGTTATCGATGCATCAACAAAAGGCAAACTGTGCGTCGGTAAATTTGATAATACATTTTTGACTTTGGTTGCAAAGTATTACATATGTATGGGTGCGTTCGTAAATGCATCACTGCGCTGCATCAGTGATTTCAAATGGTTATATATTTATCAGTGAAGTAAATGCGGATCAAAAAATTGTGAAATACTCCACAAAATTAATAGTAACACAATAAAAAAAATTAAAATTATTCTTGTATCGCCATTAAAAAAAGTTTGCTTTTCTGATGCAGCGCAGTGATGCATTTACGAACGCACCCTATGTTTTATTATGAAAAAATTAAAAAATCTTATACATACATAAATTAAAATCTTAAATATTAATATAACGAAATATTAACGCCTTTTTCTAATATATTCTTCTCTTTAAAAATGGAAACTAAAAGTTGGGCCTTAGATTTCGAAAGCTTCAAATCTCGGACGAGATCATTAAGTTCAGATTGGGTGATAAGATGTCGTTTTTTTGTGCAACTTGATGAACTGCTTACCAAACCCTCATTTGATTTTACAGATGGTGATTGGGAAATGTCGGATAGCCCGTCAGTTTGTGCTTCCGAAGGATGAACTGGCGCTGGTAGTTCTTTATTGCTAAGAATTGGCATTTGATCCGAAGAAACCTCAGTATATTTTGTTTGTTTATTTTTTCTAGATAATCCTTTGATGTCCGTCATGTTGCTTGCTTTATTTAAATTATCCTTTGTGATTTAAACATGCTTTGTGATTTTAAAGCTATTTACAAGGCGAATTCATTTGAATTCGCCTTGGCTATGTATATATTTTTATGCCTAGCAGGGTTGTCAGATTGATTTTCACCCTTTTCGCCAAATTCAATATCAAAAATCGCCAAAGCCTATGTTTGCAAGTTTTTGACAATAAAATACATATTTTTTAAATTATTAAAAATATTTTTTATAAATCCTAAAAACTAAATTAGTTCCGTATCGCTTAAATACGCCAAAAATTCCAAAAAAGTCGCCATAATATATATTTTGCTTAATTTTTATTTAGAGCGAAATAAAAATTGTTAGCGAACACAAAAAAATTACGATGTTTACTATAAAATAATTTATAGTTATCTACTTAAAGCAACAAAAAAAGATTTTTTGCGGCTAGTACTAAACAAATATTAGAAATGCACTTTATACAATAGTTGCAGTTTTATTATATATCTAAAACAAGACTCGCTATTTGTCTTCTAATTTGGAATACTTTGTAAAGGTATTACATATATTCAACGAAAGTACATAAGAAGTGCAACATGTACTATTCCCATTCATATAACTTATCAGGCATGTTCTGATAATTACTTTTTCTGAAAGTGATTTGAAATCACAAAAAAGGTGTTCTGGACAAAAAGCTTATTTCATAATTGTGATTTTAAACCAGTCAGCTAAGTGGCAGCCGATTTAAAATTACTTGCTTATTTGTTTTCACCATTTTTAACTAAGCTAAAACTTTTGTGGTTTTCAAAACACCCATTAATCACAATTGTGATTTCAAAATCACAATTGATTTGAAATCTTGTAATTTAAAGAACATGCCTGTATAACTCCTAATAACGCGCATAGAAGTTCGTATTACATTCTAATTCGGAGGCGAGTTTTAGTGAAGTTCATAGTTTCAACACAGGCATTACGGTTATTACAACGCATATTAAGGACAGCAAAAGTTAGTTATCTTTCCAATTAACCAACGCTTATTTTTTCCATGGTGTTTCATAAACGTCCAAAGGTATGATAGGATTCATAAAAATCTTTAAAATATCACTAACAACATCATATTTTATCTGTGATAATAAATTGCCACATACATATAAGTATAATGTGAACATGTTTATAAACTTAACGCATATTAGTGTATTTATTGAATTTTTCAAGAGCAATTTTATATATAAAAACACTTTTCTAGAAGATTTTCATTAACTTTATCAGCCATTTGAACATACCTTCAAATACCTATCATACATATGATTGCCTGAAATTTCATTCATAAAAATACGAGAATTAAAATAATACTATTTCTAAGTATTGAATTTTACGAATTTCAAAACAAATTTATAGGTCATCAAAAATATCCAGTTGGCGATTTTAATTATTTTATAAATCGATATGTCGCCAAATCAAAAATTAGGTCGCCAAACATGTTTGAAAATCGCCACCAAGGTATATTTATAGCAGGTAGCCGCGAAATTACAACAATTGTATAATAAAACAAACAACAGGGCTTTTTATTGTTGTTTTGTTATACGAACTGTCAAACAGCAAAGGGGTTGAACAGAGACAAAAGATAAAAACAAAAAACTTGTTTACTATACAACTTTGACAGTTTGTATCGCAAAACAAGCAAATAAAAAATAACCAGCTGGCTTTCCGAGACTACCTGCTATAAATATACCTTGATCGCCACTTTTGGCGAGAAATCGCTTTTAAACATGGCGGCGCTTTAAGTTGTCAACTATTAATTTTCAAAACACGCCAAAATTAAGAAAAACGCGTAAATTTTTATTATCTGTTCAACAATTTTCGTCCTCATAGAAAATTTCTATGTACAAAGTTTTAAAATATTTATCACATTAAATTTTATATGAACTTTTATGGTCAAAATTGTTAAACAGACATTGTATTTAGTTCTTCTCTTCCGAAAATTCATAAAAATGTACATACATACATATGTATTAACATTTAAAAGAAAAATACGGGAATGTTCTACAAATCGAAAGATAATTTTAATTCAATTACTGCCCGTGTACAACTGACATGATTTGCTGTTATAACTTGAAGTTATAAAAGCGTTGTTAAAACATTTGCATTAACAAATTAGATTTGTTAAGGGCTAATTAAAACATTTTTTTAAATTTCGATAAAGTTTTCGTTTGCTATAAATTAAAGTTGTTTCTATAGTCATATATTTAGAACGCTAAATGCGGAGCTGCTTTTTAATTTAAATAAAGCCACTTTAACCACATATAGCAGCATAACTTGGGAAGGGTTTTCCCTATTCAGTAAAAAATCCGAATTAATTTTAACAACAGCTTTACAATATTTTACTTAAGCCCAAAATCTAATCATTCAGGTATGTGTTGATTCGAGAGATCATCTAAATTGTTTTTTTTTTTGCTTCATGTAATTTGAACTAACTTGTACAACACAAGTTTGATAAATAAACTATACATATATGTACATAAGATAGCAGCACTAAAATACCAGCTGTCCCTTATTATATCCCCTAACACAACTATTTGAGATGAGGGTATACTAAAGGCGCCGTTAGCCGGGAATAACAGTAACGGTGCAAATCAGCTGCTATAAATTGTTGTATGTAAAACAATTAGAATGATTTTAGTTAGAAGTAAGATGTTACGAAAGATACTTCTTTCGGGAAGAAATGTGTCTCGATGGCAATACTCCTTTGTGAAATTGAAACAGGTGTGATTGCAGACCAATGTGTGTCTCAGTTAATGAATGAAATGGAGTTGTTAAAATTATAAAATAATATGAATATGTTGGCCAGATCTCACTCAAGTCTTGAGCTTTTAACCAAAGCGAAAAAACACTTGCATTATTAATAAGCAAGGCGAATTCAACAAGGTAAACTCAACTCGTCAGCCGTTCATCAGCTGTATCCACAAAAATCATGAAAGGTCAAAATATTGTTTTGTTTTTATACTGAAATTTGACAAGTAAGAAAATTGCAAAAACAAAATACATGGAGTTAATTCGCCTTGCTTTGTAGTTGTAGAGTTGCACTTACCTTGTATAAATTCGCCTTGATTAATAAGGGAATTTATTTGACATCATATAATCTAAAGACCCAAATACACTTGTCAAATGCTTGTCCAGCCGGCGAATTCATCGTGTACGTGTGCTTGACGTAATATTCGCCGTCATATCTAAATTTTTTGATTTTCCATCCAGCATTAAGGCCCAAATACATTGATCAAAATACTCATCAAGCATTGTGGTAGTATTAGTGAAAATGTGTTTGTATGTGTCACACCGACGATGCTGGATGGAAAATCAAAAAATTTAGATATGACGGCGAATATTACGTCAAGCACACGTACACGATGAATTCGCCGGCTGGACAAGCATTTGACTAGTGTATTTGGGCCTTAAAATCAATCTATTCTTCAACTATTTGAATTCGTTGATGTTGATTACTCAATAATATATTTTCGTAACTTTTCTTACAAGTTATAACTGTTACGTTCTTGTTTTTTTTTAACAATTAAGTTAATTTTAAATATAGAAAAACAGTACAAAAGTTCTTGCAAATAAAAAAATTCATTTTTTATCGCTGCAAATTTCTTTCATTTGTATGTATGTACCACCAAATTTAACTATTACGCCGTAACAATACACATGCGCTTGGCAGCTCTGAAAAACATGTGGTAAACTGGCAAAAATGAATAAATGTCAACACAAATTAAAAATCTTACGAAAACAACAACAGTATACAGAACAATAAAAAGAAAAACAATAAATAAAAAAAAAAAAATGGAAAAGGAATAAGAAATTTTAAATTTCTGTAGTCATAATTGGAAATTCGCAAAAAAACGTTGTATCCATACGGGACAAGCAAAATAGAGTTAGTTAGCAGCGGCTATTAGGCAAAACTATTTTTCTAAACCAATTTTCTTAACTTTGCGCCTGCAAAGAAGTGAAAAACAGAAATAAAGTGAATTAAATTTAAATATGTAAGATTGAAAAAAGTAAAATACTTTCAAAAGTTTATTGAAAAATGTGTTTTAATATGGTGTAACATAACCATATTTTTTTTCCTTTAAAAGATAGTGAGAGTGTAAAAAAAACAGCCGCCCATCCGCAGCAGCAGAGCTTAAAGTGTCGTCGTCTGTCTGATAATATGTACCATAAAGTGTTATAATTCCAATTTATAAAGAAAAATTAAAAAGTTTATATTAATATAGATATGTAAAGTGTTTTTTTTTACAATAAATTTTTGTTTAAATTAAAAAAAATTTGAATAACACACATTTTGAGTTTTATGTCTGTGAAAAATAGTAACAAACGGAAATACACAGCTTTAAATTTGTTGTTTTATGACGTTCAGTGTTGCCTGATTTATTTATAGTTGGCACTATATTAGCGTGTATATACGCAGATTCATGAGTGAGTTCGTGTTTGTGTAAGTATGTATTGGATTTTTGTGTCTACCACTTTTTGTTCTAAATTATGTAGGTCAATTTTAGAATGCCATTAAATATCTACATAAGATTTCTTTTTAGACTTATCCATCTTAATTCTTTTCCACATTTAAACATTTATTTGCAAATACATTTTGGCACTATGCGCCCACGATATGGCGTAAAAGCAAAAATAATAATAACATACATAGTTTCTTTCGTACTACCTACATACATACATACATCAAATGTTTAAAAAGAAAATCATAGAAGTTATAAAAAATTGAATTTCGTTTATTTTCCATTTCCATAAAAAAGTTACTGCCTGTTTTAAATTGGCAAACACAATAAACAATACGACGTCATCATCTTTTTTTTGTATTTTGTCTATGCAAAAAAAAAAAAACATCTGACCACCCACACCATCGACATACACACAAAAATATTTCTGTATGTAGGCAGGGTTACCGTTCACCCGACTTGGTTTTAATTAAGGTGCATGTAGACGACATGTTTTTTACATCTGACTTGTCAACTTTTTAAGTAACATGTAATTGTGCATGTCTGTCAAAATTGCTGTTTTACAGAAGGTTTATAATATTCGGTCACAAACGTACATGTTATTTGCTTCTGACATTGTCTCTGTTTTTTTTCGCATAGTTATTGCAAAATCCAAAATAAAAATGCCGCCACCAAAATTTTTATTTACGCCGTAAAACAGTTTAGCCATCTTAACATATTTTTCTTTCAATTTCAATTTTTATACATATATATGTTTACATAAATTCTATTCAATGGTGCGATGATCATACATATCTCGGTATATTAAAATATTAACTGCAGCCGGCTAAGGATTCCGTCAATAGTGGACGCCGCTGCCGGTTTCTTCTCGGCATAGATTTCTGATGTCAGGTGGTTTGTCAGAAGAAAATAGAACACGCTCTAATTGAAATTTTGTCAGATGACTTTGCATCTGAATTTTACATAAGCAAAGTTAAAAAGGTAACACACGACATGTATGTATTTTGCAGTGGGAAATTTGACATGTCAGATGACAAAAACATGTCGTGTACGGTCGCCTTTAATTAATTTAACCCTTTTTTTTATCGGCCTGCGATTTTTTGTGAGACTTTTTTTTTCACCGACTGTTGCGATTTTTTTTTTTAATTTTTACCATTTTTTTTTTTTTTTTATGTTTCTCACAAAAACAGTTAAATTGTAATTTTTATACCCTTCACCACAGGTGGAAAAGGGTAAATGTAAGTTTGTCATTCCGTTTGTAAAGTATATATATTCTGGGTCCTTATGAGGAGAGAAGTTGATTTAACGATATCCGTCCGTCCGTCTTACGTTTGATATGTGTTTTCCGGAGACTCCAGACATGATAGCGGCTACGTTGTTTTACATTTATGTCACATATAGTCCACCATTTCTTGCTATTGAAATTCAGCCAGATCGGTCCAACAATGGCTGAGATATGACCAAAAAACCACGACTGCCTCTAATTTTTCCAAAAAATCTCTTGTGGTTGTTATATTTTTATTACTTTTTTCTGTATATCTGGAGAACGGCAGGAGCCAAATAAATTATTCCTATGCGCATTTCACTGGTTGCTTAGGCCAGATCGTCTGGAAACTTCATCCAAAGATTTTAGAAAAACTAAAGATATTAGACATTATTTTTATCAAAAAAATCGTTAAAATTTTAAAACAATTCAAAGATTTTGTTTCTTTGGCAACAATTTTATTCTTTTTTTGCAATTTTGTCATATACGTATACAATGTATTTTAGAAAATTTTCGTTAATTTTCAGCAAAAGTTTCAAAATTATTTTAAGCCGTCGAGTCAATTAAAAAGAAGTTGTCGTAAAACATGAACATGTACATACATTCGTACATATGTATGTATGAATGTACCAACATGTGAATATTTTGCTTTTAATTAAAAAATAAAATTTATTTTTACTATAACAATTGTGATTTTTTTTAAACTGTTAGTTTTTAATTGAAGTTTGGATTTCTTATACACAGATGGAACCAAATCAAAGGTCCACTGGCCAGCTTACGTTGTAGTGGACGAAACAGGTAATAGTGTAACCCTAGGGGTACTACACGAACATGGTTCTATATTCACAGCCGAATCCTGCGCAATTTTGCAGGCTATAGGTACTTCTTGCTTTGAAAAGTAAAAAGAAAACTGTAATATTTACAGAAAGTGTCTCAGTTCTCAAGTCGATCAGTAGCACATACAACAATAAATGGAAAATAATTGCACAAATTAGAAACGCACTCATAGGTAATAAAAATAAATTGCACTGGATACCTAGCCACACTGGTATTTCTGGAAATGAAGTCGCTGACAATGCAGCAAAATATCGAGCCCTAATAGCAAAAATTATGTAACCAACAACATTTTAGATTTTTGTTTTTTGATGAAAATCGATAAATTATGATCATTTGCATCATCTCTAAAAATCCCATATCTCTTGAAAATACCGTTACGAAATAAGAGCAAAATCAATTTCAAACGAAACCCTATACTTGAAGCAAAAATATTTAAAAAAAACCTTCTCCTGTAAAATTTTGTTTTTGTTGGTTACATCATTTTTGCTATAAGGGCTCGATATGCTTCTTACGCCCCAATCATAACTGATGGAACAACTGAGAAAATTGACTTCCGTCGCCACATCGAGAGCTCTATCAAATTAAAACTTAAAGAGACCCCCATCCACCACTACCATTATTCAACAGTAAATCCTTATAATATCCCACCAACCTACCCAACCAATATATCAAAAAGTAAAATCAAAATATTCTCAAGACTACGGCTTGGTCACACCAGTTTCTCGCATGACTGGTTGCTAAGAGTAAACAACCTCAGCCCAAATGCAACAAATGCAATTGTCTGTTAACCATCAAGCACGTCCTATTAGATTGTCCACTCTTTCAACCTCAAAGAAGCAGAATGTTCGCGAACACACCACCCATCGATTTTCTTACATGTTGGCCACACGATCAGGTTTTGCCTTTCAATTCCTTTTAATTTGCAATATACTCTCAGTTTTTTACTAACTCACTCACACTTTCCATTCCATTTCTTTGTCAATTTTACTTTCAATTTAACAGCTGATAACATGTTTTTCTTTAAAAATTGTTTTTTGATGACATCAGGAAAGTAAATTACTTACAAATTGAATGCAGCCTACGTCACAGGTTTCAATTTATGTAAGTTTTGACAGTATATGTAAAATACTATCAAGAACAACTTGATCGTGTGGCCGCAGGGTTAGAGAATACATATATTGAAACAACGAAAGTTAAAATTTAACAGAACAGTATATTGAATGTAATGTAAATCATAAATTTATAAATATTTTTAAGATAGATCTGATGGCCTATGCTGCCAATGCTTACTCCCATATTTAGTCTCAGAATTTATTCTGTTGATTAACTTAACAAATAAATAAATAATTTAAGTTTTTGTGGTTTTCCATTAATTGAAGTTTTTAATACATATTTTTATTAGGCCTTAGTTCATTAAATTTTATTTTCATTAAATTATTTTTAGTGATGGTAGGAATTTTCAACATAAAAGAATTAACATTTTGTTGATAATTTTATTCTTGACTGAACACGGGATAAAACTCTCATCTTATTTTTATTTGAAATAATATTTCTTATTAAAACATAAAGAAAATCTGAAAATCATAAAAGGAAATGAAACTTGAAATACGTGTTCAGAGGCAGAGACGGATAACGGAAGCATCGCTGCAGATCCTTCCAAAATACATTATATTTCGTGATACTATTCAAAAGTCTGTGTGGGAACTGAAGTATTAATGGCTTAATCAAGACATGGAGTCATATCGGCCTTTTTGCAGTGTTTGAAAACAGCTTTTAGGGAACAAAAGCAATTATCTTCAGCGACATGGAAAAACAAAAAATCACATTAATACTTAAAAAAAAAATGCTTTTTATTAATAAAACTAGCTTAACCCGGTGCGCTTCGCTACACCGCTTAAACCACTTCTTCAGTTGAGAGATATTTAATATATGCATCCTATGGAAGGTATTACCCCCCTGCGCCTTCCCGCTTTATTTTTATTTTCAAAAGTGTAGTATACCATAGGAGTGACTTCTACTAAGTTTGAACATTCTTACTACAACAGTTCTTAAGATATGCGATATGAAACATTGGCGTCCTATGGGGGTTAACATTTCCCCGCTGCTATTTTATTTCAATTTTGGGGTTCAGAAGATCATACTATAAAAAGTTTAATAAAATTAGTGCAGCGGCTCTAAATTATATTTATATCTATGAGGGGTACTGTTCCTCCTCTGTCTACGCCGCCCATTTCTATATTGAAATTTAAAGTTTGCCATAATATTAGCTTTAACCACGTTTGAAGACTCTCCCTTTAATAGTTCTTCAGTTGAGAGATATTTAATATATGCATCCTATGCCTACCGCTTTATTTTTATTCTCAATAGAGTAGTATACCATAAGAGTGACTTCTACAAAGTTTGAACATTCTCACTATAACAGTTTCTTTAGAAATGCTATATTAAACATTGGCATCCTATGGGGGGCACCACTTCCCCCGCTACTATTTTATTTAAATTTTGGGGCTTAGAAGATCCTACTGCCAAAAGTTCAACAAAATGCGTGCAGCGGCTCTTAAGATATGCGATATTTAATATTGGCATCCAAATTTATTTTATTTTTAGGGCTCACATTATGTTACTGTAAAAATTTCAGGAAAATCGGTTCAGTAGTTTAGGAGTCTATAAGCCAACAAACAAACAGACAAACAAACATACAAAAATTTAAGGGTGTGAAGATAAATTCTTCAGTTAAATACGTCCTACAGTTATTTTAAATACGTTCCACACGCTGTTAAACGAATTGCTAAAACAAACAAATTTTCTTTTTGTAAACAAAAACCAATATAATTATTAAAATTAAAAACAATAACATTTTTTCAATAAAAAACAAACTGAAATTTTTATTAAAAAGATAATTTTTTTTCATTAAAAAAGTATTTTCATAGAAGTTCAATTATAAAAGGGTAAAATATAGATTGTTCCCATGGATATTTCGAGAAGACATGAATCGGGGTACCGGGAGAGTGGAAGTAGCCTAGGACTAGTAGATTCCAGCACTATAATTTCTACTAAGTCAATGAAAAACCAAATTTTTCAAAATTATATATCTCCGATATCGGGACGAATCTGGACGTAGAAATTATAGTGCTGGAATCTACTAGTCCTAGGCTACTTCCACTCTCCCGGTACCCCGATTCATGTCTTCTCGAAATATCCATGGGAACAATCTATATTTGACCCTTTTATAATTGAACTTCTATGAAAATAATTTTTTAATGAAAAAAAATTAGCTTTTTAATAAAAATTTCAGTTTGTTTTTTATTGAAAAAATGTTATTGTTTTTAATTTTAATAATTATATTTGTTTGTTTTAGCAATTCGTTTAACAGCGTGTGGAACGTATTTAAAATAACTGTAGGACGTATTTAACTGACGAATTTATCTTCACACCCTTTGATTTACTTACCCGTTTTACACCTTACAGAATGATAAAACACCAACATCATACCATTTATGGTTTTTACTTTAAAAATCGTAACGTGTATGCAATATTGTTAACAGGGCTGTGGAGTCAGAGTTGTAGAGTCGCCGTTGAAGTTTTTGTACCGGAGTCGGAGTTGAAATACCCACAAAAAATAATCGAATAATTTCCAAAACAAAAAATACTTCGAAATTGGCGATGAAATATTTAAAATATTGATTCGAAATTTTTACTCAATCCTTTTCTTGCAATATTTAACCATTTAAAAGTTCATTTTTCAGCGGTTGGAGTCGGAGTTAGTTTTTTTGTTGTTTTTAAATGTATTATTAGTAAAAGATTAATTAGCATTTGTATTTTTCAACTACGGATATGTTGGTGAAACAATAACTAAATTGGAGGAGTTTAGTTCACTAAATAGGAGGAATTCGGTTCACTAAATAGACAGCTCAAATTAATTGATATTCCAGGAAGTAAAATTAACAATGTGGAAGGAAGAATATCCCAGCAAATTAAACAAAAAATCCAAAACGTTTTTTCAAAAAATAAAAACAAATTTCAAGCATTTTAGATCTGGAATCAAATGTGGGATCTGAATTAGAAAATATATGTACATTCTATAAATGAATTAGCATCCTTCAAGTATGCTCCTATAACATCGGTTGACGTTGAGAGTTTATTTTTCATGTGCAAAAGTTTTTTTTGTCCGAATAAGTTAACTTTTGATAATATAAAAAAGTATTTATTTGTGTATGTTTAACTTAGTAATAGAAATTAAGTTTTAAAAAATATTGTACCTTTTAAATAATAAAAAACAAAACACATTTTTATTGAAAATGTTTAAGTTTCAAGTGCATATTTTTTATTTTTTTAATGCATATTTTGGACTTTTTAGTGCATATTTTATGCGCATATTTTCGATTTTTTAAGGCATGAAAATCTCATCCTTAGTTATAATACTACAAAAAACTAAAAAAAATTGTTACATCGGTTAATCGACCGAAATTAACCAACCGGTTTAATCGTTAATCGAAAATTGCCAATTTTAAATTTACCGATCAGCAAAATAATAATGTTTAAGAAATACATACATATCGTCACCTCAAACGCAAAACAACGTACCATCAAAAAATTCGAAACTACATGTTCACAAAAAATAAAAAGTATTGTTACGTTATTTTGTATTTTAGGTGACGAAATGTATGAACATCAACTAGTTGATAAGTAATTGATTTTTTTTGTAAAAACTCAAACATGTCCACCTTATTTGGTTTAAGAAAGTTTCTCCTGTTATTTTAATAATTCACCGGCAGCTGAATAGCACCGAAGTAGCAGGGCCAATAAGATATTTTTTGCAACTTTAGATAAATTCCTAATTGGTTTCTAGACGACTTTTCCTCTAATGGTCATTGATTGTCTTTCCTTCCAACATTACAAACAAATTTTACATTTTAGTCCCTACCCAACAAACACGAAGTCAAACCTTTGATATGAAATGACTTTATCATTTGACTTCAAACACAATTCTCAAACGTTTTTCAAATGTTTGATTTTAACATTTAAATTCAAATTGATAATGATTTTATAATAAACATTTGACATCAAATGTTTTATCAATTTGATGTCAAATTGGTATCAAATGTTAAATTCAATCCAAAACTAAACTTGGCAATACTAAAGCGAAATGTAAACATGAAAAATGGCGATTAAAGTAACATTTTTTACTTCGTGGTTAAATGTGTTTTGCAAGTGAACGATTTATTTCTTGTGAAAAATAAAAATAATTTGTGAGTATGTAATTACAAGGATTAAAAATTAGAATTAAGAAAATTAACACGGGAAAATGAAAGTGAAGAAATTAAAAGTTTGTTGTATGAGTGCGGTGCTACAATTCTCAGAATAAAAGGGAGCCAATTATTTCGTCGTTGCTAGAATTGGAGGACGGAAAGAATATTATTTCATCCTTCAGCTATGGTGCCAAATGTTTATCTCAGAGTGTATTTAAATAAATAATGAATTTAAATTAAAAAATAAAATGTTTTTTATTTATGTTCCACATTACGTTTGAAAGCAAGTTGAAAATAAAGGCATTTTTCAATTTGAAAATTATTTCCCCTTTTTGTTGAGAACGCTATGATTTTCAAATCATTATCAAACGTTTGTTGTTTAAGAAAACGTTTGATTTCAAATCATTATCAATTTGAAATCAAAACTCCGTGTTTGTTGGGTAAGTAAACATATACAAATTTTGAAAAAGGGCCTCTAATTAGGGGTACAAAGAGGCACAGCTGCGCTATCGATACCACCTGCTATTGTAGGGTGTCTAGGGCACTATGGCCCGGTTTGGACAGGGGCAACCAGGGTTCTATTAGGATTGGATAGGCGTCGTCTCAGAACTCTTATAGGGTTCATGGCGGGTCATTGTTCTGTTAGGGCTTTTACCAGTAAAAATGACAATACCATAACGGATGTCTGCAGGTTATGCGAGGATTCTGCGGAGCAAGAGACGATTGAGCATGTACTACTAGGGATCTACTGTAGAGGGAGTTTTTGTTCTATGTGGTATCTATTATCTATCTTAAATCCATCTCTTAACTCCTTCTTCTTTTTTTTAAAACCTTTTCTTTAGCTTCACTTCGGAAAATCAAATCTTGTAACGTTAATTTAACCGCCTTATACTCAATGCAAATGGATGAAACTTTGCAGGCATACATATTCCCGATGACAATACACGAATACATGGGCGTAGTCTGGATAAAATCTAGGGGGGTGGGGGGCAAACTTTTTTTAAACGTACTTTTTTAAGAAAAGCGTTTCTTTAAAAAAATTTGTTTAAATATTCTTTTTCTATATTTATCCTTTATATTGAAGGGATTCACAATGAAGTGTGCCCTTGGGCCCTTTCTTACCTAACCTAACCTAGCTTTTAAGGTTTGTTATGGTCCTTTGGAAACCCTGAACTTTTTATTTATACGTATTCATTTTATAACTTTCATATTAAAAACAAGTAAGAAAGTATAGTCGGTCAAGCCCGACCATATGATACCCTACACCACAGTATTAACAAACACATCATGCTTATATGTCCATATAAATATGGATTTATCTATGTTTATAAAAGTCATTAAAATCGGTTTAAAAGTTTGTGAGAGGCTAAATTGCCCCATGCCTCCCCTTGTGGTCCTATTTTTGAAAAACTGTATAGCTTATGTGTCCATATAGATTTGGATCTATCTATGTTTTGAATTTCATTAAAATCGGTTTGTGAGGCTGAAATTGGCCCTATCTCCCCTCGTGGCTCGATTTTTTAAAAAATGCATCACTTTTGTGTCCATAAAGATATGCTTCTATGTATGTTTTAAATTTCATTAAAATCGGTTTGATAGTTTCTGAGAGGAAGAAATTTCCCCCTATCTTCCCTCGTGGTCCTACGATATGGCCCATTTTCAATAGGCTTGGTCCTTGTGCCAATAAGAACCTATGACCCAAATTTGATCAAATTATCTCTACAAGTGCGACCTGTACTTTGCGCACAAGGTTACATGGACAGCCAGCCAGCCTGCCAGCCGGACGGACATCGTTAGTTCGACTCAGAAAGTGAATCTGAGTCGATCGGTATACTTAAAGGTGGGTCTAGGACTAATATTTTAAGGCGTTACACACATCAGCACAAATGCATAATACCCTCTCCACTATTGTGGTGTGGGTATAATTATTTAAATAAATTTTCTTAGATATAAACTTTTTATGTGCATTTGTACGATATTCAGGTATGTTGCAAAAATATCTCTTTTTGCTGTAATTTAATTACATTAGAAAAATTTCTTTTCTAGATTTAGATTTGCATTAACTAGCACTACGTCATTTAAATTGCAATTTATTGAATAACACCCACATACTGAACAAAAGAAAATTTAAATTAATTGAATAAAATGTTAACGAAAAACATAATTGTTATACTTACAGAATAGGTAAAGGGTATTTTTTAAGCCCGATAAAACTTACAAATTGGTATAGCTGTCTAGCAAACTGTAAATTTGAGAAAAAGGTCATGATTCGTAACAAATTTATGTTGGACCCATGCTCTGTAGCGTGAATTTTGGTATAAAAAAAAACCTAAATTATAACAAATTTCGATATAGCAGTGGAATTTGCTATAGCGTTTTCACAAGGCTGCAAAACCATTAGTTCCATAAATTTCCCAAAACAGTTTTCTTAAATACATTAATTGTTTCTTGTTTACAACTCCGAATATAATGACACAGGCTTTTAAAATCAGGTATGTTATTTTATTCACATGGAATTCATGATACGAAATTAAAATCCATGTGAATAAAAAATTTTATTCGGAAATTTTCACATGTGGAATTCATGATAAGGGTGATAGTATAAAGGCTCAGTTAAGGCTCAACCATAATATGCATAGTCTTGCTTAACCTACTGTCAAAAATTAACAAAATGTCTCTCAAATGTATTAAAGAAAACAAAAACAAAATAAAAAAACATTTGATTCCGTACGGAATGTGCGATTAGATTCGCACCTTTCTTAAGCAAATGACAGTTTCATTAAACTTAGCAAAAAGTTTCCTTAAGTTCAAAATGGTTTGCTTCATATAATTTACATGTATTCGCTCATTCGCTTAAGCCAACTTAATCACATTGTGGTTGGGCCTTTAGTCTTTACTTTCTGTTTCTGTTCTGTTCCGTGCCGTTCTGTTTTGAAATTGTAATATGTAGTTACTTTTTCCGTAGTAACTTATCATCCGTTTATGACAAATTTTTTAGCTTTGCACTGTCCATTGTTTTATTTTAATAACTTTAATGCACATAAATTTGAAAAAACTAAATTTTATGAATTCTTAAAATAAAAAAACAGTTTATTTCAATATAAATATGTATTTTTTATTATTTATTTTGCTGTCACTTACAATTACTTAACATGTTTTTGATTTTAACAAACTGAACCGCAACAGAACAGAAAAACTAATCAATTTCATAGGTTTTTTAATAACAAAAACAAGTCAGCTGATTCGTAACAGAACAGAAAGTAAAGACTAATTCTGCCTTAAGCCGAATTTCACGAAATTTGACAGTGTAGTAATCACACTATAAAACTGTAAGTCCTATAAAACTGTAACGTACCAAAATTTATTACAGTTTTAGGCATTCTAAACTGTTTTCCGACAGAAGGCTTTATGTGGGACCAATGGTAAATTATCAACCGATCTCCACGAAAATTGACAGTGTGATGTTTAGGCCTATACATCTGTGATGTACCAAATTTTATTTTCAAGTTATTTGTTTCAAAATTTTCCAAGAGTATACTTGATAGGGGGCCTATGGTAAGTTATAGACCGATCTTCACGAAATTTAACATTTGGAATGAATTTGTGCAAAACCTTACATCAATCCGGGCATTACATTACTACCATTTAGGTTAGTTTTTGTAACAAAATTATCAAATTTTTAGGGTCGTGGTTACACATTTGGATTCATCCTACTGACCGATTTTGCTGGACTTAATATGTAACAATTTCCATTTTTAGGTCTAAATGTAAAAACCATTTCCACTGTTGTTTTTAAATATTTTATTTAGTAGATTTTTCGGAGACATTTTCCATTATATTCTTTAAAATTTCAACTGCATTGAAATGATTACCTTCACATAAATAATCTCGAGCGATCCATTTATGAAAATGTCTAAGTGCATGCCAAAAAATAAAAACTAAATATTGTTTGTATTCATACCAAACTATTGCCAAAAAAAAAAAATAAACGAATTGCCAGTCGGGACCAACAATAAAATACCAAACAAAATGTTTAAATGCATAAATAATAGATCATTTCCATCTATGGCAGTTTTAAATTAGAAAAGCAGAATCTGCAACTTGTAAATTCAAAATACAGTGCTAGTCAAAACATATGGAACTGAGGTTACACTTTAGATCTTAATTATTATACCCACACCACAATAGTGGAGAGGGTATTATGCATTTGTGCTGATGTGTGTAACGCCTTAAAATATTGGTCCTAGACCCACCTTAAAGTATACCGATCAACTCAGAATCATTTTCTGAGTCGAACTAACGATGTACGTCCGGCTGGCTGGCAGGCTGGCTGTCCATGTAACCTTGTGCGCAAAGTACAGGTCGCAATTTTGGAGATAATTTGATAAAATTTGGGACGTAGGTTCTTATTGGTACAAGGACCAAGCCTATTGAAAATGGGCCAAATCTTAGGACCAGGAGGGAAGATAGGGGGAAATTTCTTCCTCCCAGAAACAATCAAACCAATTTTAATGAAATTTAAAACATAGATAGAGCCATATCTTTAGAACACAAAAGGGATGAATTTTTAAAAAAATAGGACCACGAGGGGAGATAGGGGCAATTTCTGCCTCTCAACCCGATTTTAATGAAATTTAAAACAAAGATAGATCCAAATCTATATGGACACATAAGCTATACAGTTTTTAAAAAATAGGACAACAAGGGGTGGTAGGGGGCAATTTCTGCCTCTCACAAACTTTAAAACCGATTTTAATGAAGTATGTAAACAAAGATAAATCCATATTTATATGGACATATTAGCATCATGTGTTTTTTAATACTGTGGTGTAGGGTATCATATGGTCGGGCTTGACCGACTATACTTTCTTACTTGTTTTTTTATTGTTTCACAATTCATTTGAGAAAATTTTTTTTTGAATTTCTATATTCTTTTCTATTTTTGTTTGTCAGATACTCTTTCTTCATTTTACAAAAAAAAAACCAACAAAAATATTATAGAGAAAAATAATATTTGTTTTTTGTACAAAGAAGCATTTACACTAACAAATTTAATGAAATAACGCATTCTTTTTAAACATTTTGAATAAATGTTGGTTCCTTTAGTTCATATAAGGAGCATATAGCCTTAACAATATTCTTCCAATCACTTCAATTTGAAGCAAGGTTCTTGATTTCGTTCCAATTTTTGCCTGATCTCGAAGTCTAGTTGTGTGCCGGCCGTCCTCTTCTTTTGCTGTCTTACGGGGTCTTCGCATTGCATAACCAATTCATCGCCATCGCCATTTCCATTTGTATTTGGCTTTGATGACTACGTGCCTAGAGTTGTGAGTTTGAAATCTTGTTGGGCCAGATAATTTTCAATATTCTTCTACGGCATTTTTTGGTGAAGACCACCTGTTCAAATAAAATATAAATGGCGATTTCAACATCCTGCTAAATTGTCCAAATGTTGAGCTTTAACGGGTTAACGGGACAATACCATACCGGACTTCTGCAGATTTTGCGATGATTCTGAGGAGCTTGAGACGATCGAGCATTTACTGTGCCACTGTCCTTGGATGCAGGGTCTCAGAGAGAAATGGCTAGGAGATAGATTTCACCACGAACTGGGGTGCATCGCTGGATGTAATCCAGTTGGTCTACTGGGGTTTTTCAGGGAAATAGTGCGGTTGATTCTGTTGAGGGGACTGTAGAGATGGTAATAATTCTACGTGGTGCCTATTAACTTTCTTAATTCTATCCACCTCTTATTTCTTTTCTTCACTTTTCTCCTTCTCTACCTTTTTCATTGAAGGGATTCACAATGAACCGCATTGTTCTCCGAGTGGAAGTGTGCCCTTGGGCACATAACCCTTCTTAACCTAACCTAACCTAACCTGTTCAAATGCTCTAAAAGCTCTCATAGTTTGGTTTGAAGATCCACACTATGATGTAATGATGCTACCCTGGTAGCAAAAGTCTTGCACGTCATGGATTTGGATACATTAAAAAAGCAAAAATTTTTAAATTTTTGTCTTAGCAACCATGCTCGCCATGATGCTAGCCTTAAAATTTCATTTTCTGTCTACAACAAAGTAATCAAAGCAAACACTGATAAACTAAAAATCAGAACACGAATATCAACAGTTCTTCGCCACATACAAGAACATGAACAAATTAATGCCGTTGCTCTGCCGGCGTTATGTTCATGTCTTGTTCATATCCAGAGCGCATGAAGACGTGATGCAAGATATTCCATCATTTACGAATGATTGTGCGTGATAAGGCATATGTCATCCGCATAATCTAAATCAGCTACACGTCCGCTTAGGACCCACATTGTGCCTCAGTTGTCGTTTGTTGCATTTCCCATAACAACTGCCAGCACCACGTTAAAGGAAACGGCGATCATATGCAGCAGTATTATCATTTAAGCATATTTTCAGCTAGATTAACAGATTAAATTCGTAAATTGCATTTTTTTTTTCTTGAAAAACAGCTTTTTATCATATTTCCAAAACAGCACATTTTAAGAATTTTTTTTTTTTTTGGAAAAATTAAGCATACATATTTTTTTGGCAAGTTTAAAGTTAAAATTTTAGGTTTTATTCTTAGCATAGGTATTTTCTTCATTTTACGATTTAGTAGATTTCAGCATATTTTTTTTTGAAGCTTTAGCATGTTCTTATCAAACAGTTACGGCAACACTGATACTCAGCCTTGTCTACACCAGTTTTAAGGGAAACCTTATCGCTAATACAGTATTGTCGTACACCAGTTTTAAGGGAAACCTTATCGCTAATACAGTATTGATGAAGTATATTTTATAATTTCTGGATAATCTCTATTAATCTATTTGAATGTATTATGCTAAACATTTTAAAAATTTTTATGGTATAAACCCTCCTCGCCTTGTGATTTTTCTTTAAAAACGGCCGGACTCAAGTACAATTCCGAATTTAAAATAAAAACGTTTAAAGATTTTCGTAATAGTTTTACTTAAAAAAGAATTATTATTATCCAATAGGCACTTCCGAACTTTGACGGTTAATAGCGATCATATTGTTTAAGCTACATCTGTCGAATTGGTCATATCAGTATGTTTTGAAAAATCACCATCAACGTGCAAATAAAATAATTTAAAACTGTTTTATCGCAAACTCATCTTTAGTGATGAGTCCTCTTTCTGGAGATATTGGTACGTCAACAAACAAAAGTTTCGAATTAAGAACGATACCAACCCATATGAGATCCAAGAGCTTTCAATGTATCCTGTAAAAAGTGTCGATTTTGAGTTGACGGCGTCATCGGCCCACGTTTCTTTGAGAACGATGCTGGCCAGGTCATAGCACGTGGAGCTGATGTGAACTGGTGCTGAGCTCGGACGATTTTACTCCGTTATAGTTTTTCTTGTGGGATTTTTTTAAGTAGAAGGTTTATACAAATAAACCACAAGAGAGTCCCTAATCCAGAAGTCACAAACATATCTTGGTTTCCTCCGAAAATGTTATGGTTAATATTAACAGTAATTTATTTATTTACCACTAATAGTTGTATGGTTTTAAATTAAATGTAACATATTTCCAACTTACTACCGTATTCATAAAAAATTAAAATGGATTTGAAATGCATTTAAAAAAAAATTTGTATGAAAATTTTGCCTTAAAACAAACACATTTCAAACTTATTTTAATTTTTATGAATACGGCAGTTAGTTTTTAACAAATTATTAACCATAACATGTTCGGAGATAACCGCAACAGGGTTGTGTCCTCTTCATTGAGAACTATTTTAATCATTATATAATTGTCAGTAACAATTACATATTGGAGGTGACCATATCGAAAAATGCGTTTTCTTTACGTGTACAAAAAAAACCGCATGTGTCCCAAAATAAAAAATCAACAACCTAGTGTTGATTTTGCAAGGACACACCAGAATAAAATCTCATAAGAGTCGAAGAATGTGATTTGTTTGGACGAATCCAAATTCAGCCTGCAAGAATCGTATTAATGGGTAGGTGTGGTGTTTAAAGACCACAAGGAAAATAATTTAATCCCCCTGTAATGTAATTGTACGATGACGGAAACATTATTTTGTAAGGAAGTTTTCGGCTATTTTTACACTATGGTGAAGGGTAGATAAAATTGTTTGTAACTCTAAATAAATAAACAAAAAATACAAAAAGAAGAAATGTATACGAAAAGTTCATTTAGGAAAAAAACCAAATTATTGGTCCGCCACTGTATGCTGCATTGAATTTTATTTTTCATTTTCAATATTTATCTAATTTGTCAGTGTCTGTAGAAAAAATACTCTCTTCGTTGAACAGAAACGAATAGCAGCAGCAGCAGCATTTAATTGAAATTATTTGCGTTATTATTTAGCATCCCGTAGGGTGTGTAAATTGAACCATTAAAATATGCATTGTAAACAATTTGTAGAAATCGTACTCATTTTTATTTTTAGCCACAACATCTATCCTCTTAATTGCTTTTATTTTAATAAAAAAAATAAATAATTCAATGTTTAAACAAAATTCTAAAATGCTTTTTTAATAAAAATATGGTTTTTCTTGCTTTTATTTCATTTCAGTATTTTAAGAAAATATTTACCAATGAGCTGGACTTGAAATTGAAAACCGTGTTAAAATTTTATTTTAAACTTTACACACGTACCTTGATTTATTTAAATCTTAAATTCGTTTGGCCACACGTAGACAAACCAACCACAAATCTCAATCAAAATGCGTGTCGTTGCTATGGTAAGTGGTGGCAAGGATAGCTGCTATAATATGATGCAATGTGTGGCCGAGGGCCATGAAATAGTGGCATTAGCCAATTTACATCCCAAGGATAGAGGTAAGTTTTTTATTGTTAGATAATTTTTTTTTTTTGCTGAAAATAACGTCTAATTTTTTTATGCCCTGCACCCAGAATTAGAATATTTATACCCACACCACAATAGTGGAGAGGGTATTATGCATTTGTGCTGATGTGTGTAACGCCTTAAAATAGTGGCGTAGACCCACCTTAAAGTATACCGATCTACTCAGAATCACTTTCTGAGTCGAACTAACGATGTCCGTCCGGCTGGCTGGCTGGAAGATAGGGGAAATTTCTTCCTCTCAGAAACTATCAACCCGATTTTAATGAAACTTAAAACATAGATAGAACCATATCTATATGGACATAAAATGTATAATTTTTTAAAAAAATCGGACCACGAGGGGAGATAGGGGCAATTTCTGCTTCTCAAACCGATTTTAATGAAATTTAAAACATAGATAGATCCATATATATAGGGATAAAAAATAGGACCACAAGGGGAGGCAGGGGGCACTTTCTGCCTCTCACAAACTTTCAAACCGATTTTCATGAAGTTTATAAACATAGTTAAATCCATATTTACATGGACACATAAGCATGATGTGTTTTTAAATACCGTGGTGTAGGGTATCATATGGTCGGGCTTGACCGACAATACTTTCTCACTTGTTTTTCTCAGGAGCTGTAGAAACTGTTGCGTAAAAAGCGCCAATCTGCTATTTAAAATCATGTTTCTAAGATTTGCATAGATCATGCCGACAAACAAGTATTGCTTATGACTATAGAATTGGTCGGGTTCTTCGAGCAATTTAGTGGTCTACCCTTTTCATTAGCACCATTATCTTGTAAACGTTCGAATGTATTAAAAAAAAAAATATTAAAAGGCCAAAAGGAAAATAAGTGTATACTTTGTATAGGTGGTGCCACTTCCAACAAAAAATTTCGAAAACTTGTATAGCCTCTTGTTCTTTCCAGACATCGGTAATATACTGTCAAGACTTTATAAAAATCGGTCCAGCGGCTTATGAGCCAACGAGAAACAAACAAATACAATTTCTTCTTTAGACACATTTTTAAACTTATGTGCAATTAAAATATGTAGTACCCAGTAAAAACTTCGCTTACTTTTTCAAAATGAATAGCTTCTTTAACTCATTATTTAGTAGCTTTTTTCTATAACTACATCTATAACAACTTCTATAACTACTTTTTTCTGGATGTATGTAGGTATAAAAAATAATGACTTACTTTTGAATGCGTTCATTTTGGGACATCCCTTGTAAAATTCATTGGTTCTTTCAGTAGAATTGTAAGTAGTGCCGTTTTGTTTTTCTGATTACTAAACACATTATTTCGTAGGCGAAGTTTTTACTGGGTACTTTTGATACAAAATAATTTTGGTTACTTTTTTCTTTTTTGGTTACTTTATTTTTACTTTTTGGTAACAAATTTTTTTCGGTCGTGGCAACGCTTCTGGAGTTTGATAAAAAAAGAAACTTTATTATTTATACCCACACCACAATAATGGAGAGGGTATTATGCATTAGTGCTGATGTGTGTAACGCCTTAAAATAGAATCACTTTCTGAGTCGTACGAACGATGTCCGTCCGGCTGGCTGGCTGGCTGTCCATGTAACCTTGTGCGCAAAGTACAGGTCGCAATTTAAGAGATAATTTGATAAAATTTGGGACATAGGTTCATATTGGCACAAGGACCAAGCCTATTGAAAATGGGCAAAATCATAGAACCACGAGGTTCCTCTCAGAAACTATCAAACCGATTTTAATGAAATTTAAAACATAAATAAAACCATATCTATATAGACACAAAATGTATGCATTTTTAAAAAAGTAGGACCACAATGGGAGATAGGGGCAATTTCTGCCTCTCAAACCTATTTTAATGAAATTTTAAACATAAATAGATCCATATCTATATGGACACATAAGCTATACAGTTTTTCAAAAATAGGGCCACAAGGGGAGGTAGGGGGCAATTTCTGCCTCTCACAAACTTTTAAACCGATTTTAATGACTTTTATAAACATAGATAAATCCATATTTATATGGACATATAAACATGATGTGTTTTTTAATACTGTGGTGTAGGGTATCATATGGTCGGGCTTGACCGACTATACTTTCTTACTTGTTTTGTGTTCGAAAGATGACTAACAGGGGAAAGTTATTTTTTTTATGATTTTCTACACAAACACTTTAGGCGTTTGTGTTTTCCACAAATCTACCAAACCGAACACTAAGGAGCAATATTAAGTGTTTATTTTCGAACACTGATTTAATGTTATACATACATAGAAATAGTGTAATAATTGACATTTAAGTTTCTACTCAAAAAGGCCAACACCTTCTTCTGTTTGTTTTTCTTCATCTTCGTGAGGCTCTACAAGTACATTACGAACTGTAGTTTGGTGAGGCAAAGCTAAGAATTCATGAAGTAGGTGAGACCGAATGGCTCCCTTTGAACTTAGATCAACAAGATATTGCAAACAGCTCCTATTCCTACAACTGAGCCCAATAAAAGAAATTGAGTAAATGGGATTTTTAAGAAGTTTGTGAAGTTATCAAGGGCTATTTTAAATATGTGTGTGGAGTTAATTTAAAAAAAAAACCCTAGATGCAATCTGTTATGTTTATGGAATAATGTTACTACATAACGGAACTAATGATAACGCTTTTATAAGGGATGAGTCCAGATTTCTGGAACAGGAGTCAAAGTGGGCGAACAAAAATAAATAGAATTTGTGAAGATTAAGTTACTGCATCGTTTGCCATCATCTTAACAGAGCGAGTCGGAGCGACTTATTGACAATTTACTCTTTAAAATTCTCTAGGGGATGAGTCCAGATTTCTGAAAAATTAGTCAACGTGGGCGAACAAAAATGAATAGGATTTGTGAAAAATAAGTTGCTCCATCGTTTGCCATTATCAGAAGTTTTTTTAAATATACGCAAACGATGGAGCGAGCAACTTATTGTTCACAATTCCTATTCATTTTTTTTCTTTCATGTTGACTACTATTCTAGAAATCGTTAACATAAGTTCGGTTAAGTGATTAACATTATTCTGTGAACATAACAGAATGTTTCTAGGGTTATAAATTTTAAAATTTTACTTCAAACTAGTGCTGGGAAACTATCGATGTTATCGATAGTCTTACAATATCGAAAATATCGATAGGAAAAATATAAATATCGATATTTTTATTATTTTAAATACAGCTATGAAGACATCTAACAGCAGCTATACACACACAGTTTTTTGCCGCAAATTTTTACTTGGTATTATTAATTCACGCTGAATTACAGCAATGAATACAAACACCAAGAATTGCAAGTGGTGTGGATTGCTTAGCAGTGCTTTTTACTGCTAATTTAAGCCCTTTAAGTCGAAATTTGTACATGTTTATATAGGGACTGAAATGTCAAATATTTTTGTAATGTTGTAAAAAAAAATGCAAATCCAAATACAATTGCAGGCATAAGACAAAACAATGAACGACCATTAGAAGATAAGTCCGCTAGTTTGATTACCTTTTTCCGTTTAAAATTTAGAAAAGTTTTTAAAGTTGCAATGGAATATCTTATAGTCCCTGTTACTTAGGTTCCTTCAGAAAGGTACTTATCAATTTTTAAAAAACTGCTATCTAAAATAACGTGCGTATATACATATGTATGTACGTCTCATACATTCAATAAAGTGATAAAAACAACGAACTGTAGCCTTATAAAAAAATAATTAAAATTTTCCCGCAGAAGTACAAACATTCAGTCAATAGTAATATCGATATATCGATAGTGAAATTTGAACTATCGATAAATATCGATAGTAGAAATTATCGGTAGTATCCCAGCACTACTTCAAACACATAACTGTAGTATATGGTCAGGCTTGACCGACTTTCTTACTTGTTTTTCTCAAGTTTTTAAAAAATCAAAAGCCAAAATTAATTAATTAACCGATGCTTATGTTTGATTTTCAACAAAATATTGCAACAAAATATTCCAACACAAAAAAAAATATTGTTGCCAAAAACATGAACAGAAACTATGACTAATAAAATAAACCTAATTCACTTTAAAAACGTATAATATAATTATGTATAGTTGGAAATATGCCAGAGATGACTTAAAATATTACTGACCCTGAGTGACCAACTTTAAAAGTAGTTAGTAAAGCATTTAAAGAATTTGGTTTGTCAAAAAAGCAATAGTAGCAAATACATATTAAATTTTAACTTTCTAAACTTTTAAATAAAATAATTATTTCTTTAACTTTTACTTCTTATGGAAATACAATGTACACACGCTTTACTCTATTTATATTTTCAGATGAACTTGATAGCTTTATGTATCAAACTGTTGGCCACATGGGTATTGAGATCTTGGCTAAGGCAATGGGCTTACCATTGTATCGTCAAGAGACCAAGGGAAAAAGTACCCAAACGGGCAAACAATATGTGCCTACGGATAATGATGAAGTTGAAGATTTGTATAATTTATTAGCTTTGTGTAAGGTAAGTTAGTACAGCAATAATTAATATACTAATGTACATATTAAGTAATCTAGTGGAACATTTTTAGAAAAAATGTTTTATTAATTAAACTGTAAATAAACAAGTAAGAGTGTTGTACTCGGCAATGCCGAATCTTATATACCCTTCACCATGTTGCAGTTCTAACAGAAAGTTATAAAAATACCGTTCTTTAGATATAAATAATAAAACCTTGTGTCACGCTACGTTTTTTTCGGATTTTGTGCATTGCTTGTTCCTTATTTGGAACCTTGGGCTCTTGCCGTTATCCAGATATGCAGAAATATTTAATTGGTTTGTATGGGAAGTGCCACGCCCACTTGTCCAATTCTGCATGTTGCCGGATATTGTGTATTAATAAGATAGATGCTTGTAACTAATTTGGAAACTGGGCCTCTTGCCGTATTCGAGATATACAGAAATCTGTAATGTCTTTGTATGGGGTGTCACTTCCCATCTACTCCCGTCCACATTTTGTTGGATGTTGTGTTTTAATTACCAAGATGCTTGTACCTAATTTTTGAACTTTAGCTCCTGTCGTTCTCCAGATATGCATAAAAATAAAACAAGCAAAAACAAAAGATTTTTAGGTAACAATTAAAGGCAGTCGGGGTTTTTTTTTCTCAAATCTTAGCCATTTGTGAACCGATCAGGCTGAATAGAATAGCAAACAATTCCCATCTTGTCTAGGGTCTTCGTAAATAATCGTAAATTGGGTAGAACACAATAATAAAGAAATCAACAGATAAAGAAAGATTTAAGGGTGGCATGTCATAACGTCCAGTGTCATAATGTCCACAACATGTTTACAAACTCGAAAGCATAGCCGGCTTTCGGCCGGGCGCAAGGATTTTATCCTCTATGGTATAACAAACACCGGCTTCGCTAACTAAAGCTTCTCTGCTAAATCGGCCTTCGTTCGGAAACAAGGCAGATTTTAGAAGCTTTACTTAGCGAAACCGGTACTTGTTATACCATAAAGGAAAAATACTTGCGCCCGCCCAAAGGCCGTCTCTGCAGAAAAGCTTTAGTTAGCGAAGCCGGTCTTTGTTATATGGAGTAGAAAATCCTTGCGCCCGGCCGAAGGCCTGCTATGCAGGGAAGCTTTAGTTAGCGAAGCCGGTGTTTGTTATACCAGAAAGGAGAAAATCCTTGCGCCCGGCCGAAGGCCGGCTATGCCGGTATTTGTTACATCATAGGGGAGAAAATCCTTGCGTCCAAAAGTGGTTCTGATATATATTTAATATATGACCCCAGAGAAAAAACAACAAAACCATTTTTAAATTTTTTTTACCCATACTATGTTCACAGTGTCCCTGGACACTATGACACTGGACGTTATGATATGCCACCGATTTAAAACCCTTCACTACGGGTAAGTTTGTCATTCCGTTTGTAACTTCAAAAATATTGATATAAGATCCTTTAAAATATGTATATGCCACCGATTTAAAACCCTTCACTACGGGTAATTTTGTCATTCCGCTTGTAACTTCAAAAATATTGATATTAGATCCTTTAAAATATGTACATATATACATTCTATGTCCTAATGAGTAGCGATGCTGATTTAAGGATGTTCATGTGCCCGTTGAAATGGGGTTTCCCAAGACCCCTGATATGAGGAGGACTAGCTAGTTATATATTTATGACACATATGGTCCAGAATTGTTTGTTATTGAAATTCAGCCTGTTTGATCTTGAAATGACTGAGATATGAGCAAAAAACCACGACTGCCTCTAATTAAAACCATAAATCCCTCGTTTTTTTATATTATTTTTTTAAGGAATATTTGGAGAACCAAACATTCCACAAAATGTGAGCGAGATTGGATAAGTGGGCGTGGCACGTCCTATGCAAAGACATAAACACTGAAAAAATACCAATGTTAAATTAACTTGGCGAAATGTTGATTGAGAATCATAGTGAATTTCTGCAAAAGAATGTCTTTTATTTAAATTTATCATTATTTCATATTAATTTTAAAAGAAAACAAGTAAGAGTGCTATATTCGGCTGTGCCGAATCTTATATACCCTTCACCATTGTGCGAGCAGAATACAGAGCAACTAGACAAAAACTAAATAATTTTTACATATACATTAGACTGGTCGCATCTTGTATGGGATTTTTTTTTTTTTTAAATTTAATTGTTTGCGCTGCTTAAAATATGAGGTTTGGTGTAAGAAATCATGACCTAATTTTTCAGGTCAATCCGACGGTGCCTAGCCGTGCCAGGTGGGGCCCAAAGTTCCCCATTTTATAAAAAAAAACATATTTTCTATCAGATCTTTATAGTTATACTAGTTGAAAAGCCGAAAATCAAAAATATGACTACGCTACGATCTTCGGCAGAGAAAGTACTTCAAGTGTGCCAAATTTCAGCTTCCTATGTCATCAGATGGCTTCAGAAAGTTGCGGAAAGAATAGGACATACATGCAAACATCCTGACATACTAAGAAATTATATATTGTATAGATAGATTAAAGTATTTGCAGTTTAATATTTTAGTATGATACGAACGAAAGATTTTTAACTAATTTTCACTAATTCGGGGTCGCTGAATCCAGTGGTGCTAGCCGTTTTTTAGGTTAGCTTTAGTTTTCGAGATATACCGTTGTTTCGAAAATTAAGGATGTTGCACAACATATGTTCGCGCAACTCAAAAACGCTTTAGCTTATTGAAAAACTAAAAAAAACCGAAATTCGGCAATAAAATTTACTTTAAGAAAGTTAAAACTTTTTTCTTCATATTGGCTTTGGTTTTCGAGATATACCGTTATTTCGAAAATTAGGGAGGTTGCACAACATATATTCGCGTAACTCAAAAACGCTTTAGTTTATTGAAAAACAAAAAAAAACCGAAATTCGGCAATAAAATTTACTTTAAGAAACTTAAAACTTTTTTCTTCATATTGGCTTTGGTTTTCGAGATATACCGTTATTTCGAAAATTAGGAAGGTTGCACAACATATATTCGCGAAACAACGGTATATCTCGAAAACTAAAGCTAACCTAAAAAAACGGCTAGCACCACTGGATTCAGCGACCCCGAATTAGTGAAAATTAGTTAAAAATCTTTCGTTCGTATCATACTAAAATATTAAACTGCAAATACTTTAATCTATCTATACAATATATAATTTCTTAGTATGTCAGGATGTTTGCATGTATGTCCTATTCTTTCCGCAACTTTCTGAAATCTGATGACATAGGAAGCTGAAATTTGGCACACTTGAAGCACTGCCGAAGATCGTAGCGTAGTCATATTTTTGATTTTCGGCTTTTCGACTAGTATAACTATAAAGATCTGATAGAAACGATGTTTTTTTTTTATAAAATGGGGAACTTTTGGCCCCACCTGGCACGGCTAGGCACCGTTGGATTGACCTGAAAAATTAGGTCATGATTTCTTACACCAAACCTCATATTTTAAGCAGCGCAAACAATTAAATTTAAAAAAAAAAAAAAAATTGCGACCAGTCTAATATACATACATATTTGCAATACTTAAAACTTCATTATAAATAAAATTTAAAAAGCGAAAACTGGTAAATATTTTTTTTAAATCGTTTTTAGAACATAAAAAAAATAAAAATATTAAAAAAAATTTTTTCTTTTTAAAAAACCCAGATTCGAACCAGGGAAATCTCAGTTTCTAACTTAACACACCCCCTAGACAACTGAACCATGAAGGAACGTTAATCGAATATCTTAAAAATGAAATATGGCACGTTTACTGTTCACAAAATTCAACACAGTTGAGTTGTATTTACTTTTGATGTTTTTGCTCACCGCCAGGGATGTCAGATGTGACGATTTTACGTCATTTTGACGATTTTTTTCGCTGAATTTACCAAAATGACGATTGACGATTTTGAATGTAAAGTCACTTAGGTGTTGTCGATTTAATCCCGTCAATAAATTTAGTTTAAACTTTAATCTTTCATCAAATTTTTAACACTTTAATCTGTCAAGTAAAGTTTTTTTCTTACCGAACGTTTCCACAGGCAAGTAATTACTTGCAAGTAGTGTATACGTATTATCAACAAAAAATCGAGGAAACAGCCGATTGGCTGAATGAACAAAAATTGTGTGAATGTTAGTGAAAATGTGTCAGTGTATTGAGTTTTTCGAACTTGCACTTGCATGTGGAAACGGGGGGTTAGTTAATATATGTATATAGAGGCGAATATATATTTATGTCTACTAGCGGACTCGACGAACTTCGCCTCGTCCCAAATAGTGCAAAACTCCTTCAAATTACTGCCTGCTTTTAGATCGCGAGCACAAAAGTGACTCGTTTAACTAATATTTAAAACAAAATTTAAAAATGTCCATTCCTTAAGGGGTTCCCATACAAAAAGTTTAATACAGACTAGAAATATATTGAAGAAAACGTACCATAACAGCCAAGGAGTCTCCTTAACAATTTTTCGAGACATACTTGCCCCTTATCACCACTTCTTAAGGGGGCTCCCATACAAATATTGCGATTTATGAAATTTTTAAATTAATTAAAATTTTTTGACTTTTGTGAATAAAATCAAAAGTTGTTAACAGATTTTAATCATTTATAGCTGTAATTTTTAATAGATTTTTAACAAACAAAAATTTCGAAATGTTGATTAAAAATTATTTTTGTTGCCAAAAAAAAAAAAAAAATATGTTTCTAAAACGACAGCGCATGTTAGAAAAAAATTTAACGTTTAAAGGAAATTTTATTGCGGATTTTCGTTTTTTTTAGTATGTAATTTCGATAAACTGAACCGTTTTTGAACCGGTATTGGATTCAGCGTACCCGAAAAAGGTTTAAGCGCCAGTTGCCAAATTCTAGCACAGTGTAATTGTTTGATAAAACTTGCGAAAAGCAATAAAAAACATTTTTAAATATAACAATAAAAAGAAATTAATTGGACTTTATATTTATACTGTGTACTTTTTTTCTTAACCTTTAATAATCAATGTACTTTAATTGCAACAAAAAAAGTTGGGAACCCTATATGTAAAATAAAATTGCTTCCGGTTTCATGGCTACGCCTTCAACATGTTTCGTGTAATGCACGGTTGAAATTAAATTGACTGCCTTATTTTTTTTGGGCACGTAGCTGCAAAGTGCAACAAGATTTTCATGAAAACCAAACACACTTGAAAGAATTGGTCGTCTGGTGCTCTTCATAACTTCCTTAGGAAGACATCTTTTGTTTGCTCGAATAGTGCCAACAAATGCCAGTCCCATAGCAGCAAGTCGTTTAGCGCCGTTCAATGAGGTGAAAAAATTATCAGAAATAATTGTTCTGCCGCTGTTTGCGTAACAATTTGCGAAATACATTAGAACGTTTTCACCTTGATTTATCTCCCGATTGTCTCCTTCCTTTCCAGTGTATAGTTTTCCTTTCAATGGAAATTTAGTCTTAGCATCGCATGCCCACCAAACTTTGATCCCATACCTTGCAGGTTTTAATGGGATATATTGGGTGAACTTTGTGCGCCCACGATACGGAAACAACTGCTCATCGATGGTGATATTTTCATAAGGTTCATAATAATTTTGCAGATTTTCATTGAGAAAATTCCAAAGGTCCCGGATAGGAGCTGCTTTATCTGTTTGCTGTCGGAATGCCCGCGTACGACTATTATCGAAACGAATATATCTGGACAGAGTAATGAATCGTTTGTGCGACATAGCCGCACGGAATATGGGCAGCGAATCATAACGCCACAATATACTGGAGCTCAGAGCTTGTCAAATCAATCCATTTTCTTTGGGTAGACTCTGGATGTTCTTCATTCCATTTTCTAATTGATTCTCGCCCATGCCCATTTGTTTCACTAATGATGACGAACGTAATATTGGTTGAGAAAAATAGCTTGAATACCTCAACTGGATTGGTGAGCCCTGTTTTTGTTCCAGATTGAAAACGCATGATATTATGCTGGCGCAAACGAGATGCAGGGGGTTCAGTTTCTTTCCATTTAGTACCGTCTTTACCATAAAAACAGCCTGAGTCGACTTCATTTGCTGCTTCAGCATCATTTCCACTTTCTTCTTCTTCATCTACGTCTTCATCACTATCACAAAGTTCGTTAGGTTCAATTTCCAAATCATTTTCTATGTCTGATGCATCATCTTCTGGCACATAATCAGCAGTGTCGTCACCATCGTTTTCAAAAACATCATCATTTTCTTCTACCTGACTTTGAAAATCACGCACTAATGCCTCTGACAATTGGGGTTGCAAATTCGTGCTACGCAAGCGTGTATTATAAATAAATTCCAGTTCATCAGCCATAATATACTAACAACGCAACAAATCTACCTGCGTAAAATTATTCACAAGTTCAAAATTACCGCACAAAAACTAGATTACTTCTTCACTGTTCAACGTTCAATGAATAACTAACTCACAAACAAAATCAGACGAAAGAAAGAAGCATAAAATAATAAAGTAAATACAAATTTCCAACTCGTGCCATGTGCTTTGCCTATGCGTTCATACAAAATGCATAGGGGTCTGGCCAGACACCATGTACCAAAAGTAAGGTGAAGATTTTTAATTTGGCTTTTTTGTCCTGTTCCAAGGATTTTTTTTCAATTATTAATTTATACATCGAAAGCCAACAATATTTTGGGAGATTACCTGAAATTACAGCCATGTACCTAAAATAGAAGTATGCTAAATTGAAGCATGAAAATGAAATATGTCTGGCCAGAACCATGTGCCACTTCGAGGGCTAGACAATAAACATAAAAAGTTTGAGCGAAATCGGAGAACTTTAAGTGCTGCCCCAAAGAAGTCAAAGGTCAAATTTCAGTAAAACCCCTATTTTCACTAAATATTTATATAGAATTTTGGCTGTTTCTTCCTGGCTCGGGGTGAAATTTGTAAAATTTATTCCTTCGTGTGATAAGAATATTCAGAAAAAATTAATCCTCCCATGTCCTGTGGTTCAAACAAACCACGGTTTTATATATGTTATATGTTTGTTTTAAATAAGCTGAAATATGTTAATAAACTTTTTGTGAAAAAAAATCATCAACTCTTCATTCTTGTTAAAGACAAAATGACACATATTGCATATTGAACTAAATATGAATTAAAAAATGTTTTCATAAAGCATTGTTTGCTAATGCAAATACTTAAAGCATTATTATATTATAAGCATGTAATATCGAGCCCTTATAGCAAAAATGATGGTACCGACAACATTTTAGATTTTTGATGAAAATCCATAATTTATGATCATTTGCATCATTTCTAAAAAATCCCATATCTCTGGAAAGTACCGTTACGAAATAAGAGCAAAATCAATTTCAAACGAAACCCTAGACTTGAAGTAAAAATATTTAAAAAAACCTTTTCCAGTAAAATTTTATTTTTGTTGGTTACATCATTTTTGCTATAAGGGCTCGATATGCTAAATTAATAAATTATATAATTTTAAGGATACTTTAGTAATCATCGCTTCTTAAATTTCAAAGAACAAGTTGTGTTAAATCTTAAACTTTAGTTAAACATACAACATAATTTGTATTACTTTGAAAAGATGTTTCCTTTGATCCCCATTTTTGGTTATTTTTTCATGACAATCTTGCAAAGCTTAATTCCTCTTTCGGTGCAGTCGTTTTTTATTTTTAAGTTTCCAATTATATATTTTGCCCTTCGATATTCGGGTAAATCATTCCATAAACTTAACTCAATTTTTTCGATATTTGGATAAATTATTCCATAAACTTAACTCTATTTTTAAAAAAATCTGTACACGCAAAGAAAAAACATGGTTGCGGTAAACATATTCTAAGAGCAACATATTATGATAAGAATTATGATTGTAGTCACCATATTAAGATTATTATTGAATCATATTATGACTAAATATACTCGTAATATGTCATCATAATATTTTTCCCTTAATCATATTATTATTCTGTTAATCATACTAAGTTAAGAAGTAATCAAACTATTGTCATGTTAATCATAATAAGCTAAAAAGTTAATCATATTATTGTCATGTTATTCATAATAAGCTAAGAAGTAATCATATTATTATCATGTTAATCATAATAAATTTAGAAGCAATCATATTATGATACAGCACGTTTCATAGCTGTCATAAAAATACAAAATAAATTAAAATATTTTTGCATCGATTTTTTATTTTGTGGCTTTTTACAATTTTTCTTAATGTTAATCGAATAGCGGAGTTCAATATAAGGCTTGCAAAAGAGCAAATGAAAAATCTGTGGTTTTCATGGGCAACCGCGTGTGTCCATTTTTTCTATTTTAAGATGTTGATGAAATATCGTAGCACTTTTATAAAATATAACGAAATCTCTGTGTGTTTTGTTGTTGGATTTTACAAAAAAACTATGATATTTTGCATTTGCACTATTACATCACTAATACTTGAATGAACTCCGCTAATATTTTATTTTTTTTAATTTCTTTAAACTTAATTTTTTTATGAAATTTTATCTTTTAACTGCCTTATTTATAAAAAATAATACATGTTAATAAGGGGTTTATTAAACGGATTTCGTATGAAAATCCGTTTCATAAAGCCTTTATTAACCGGTTTTATTTTTTATAAATTAGGCCGTAATTGTTTAACCGGTCATAAATACACAACTGCTTGAAAATTATTTTACAAATGGCGCTAACATAATATGATTAGAGTAAAAATAGTTTGATTGCATCTTTAACATAATATGATAAATGTATAGAAAGTTATCATGTTATGGCTATTAAATATTATGATATGGTTGTGAGAAATATAATATGCTTGGAAAGTTATCATAATTAAGTTGTTAGAAAAATAATTATTTTTCGGTCAACAATACTCAAATTCATAATTGCGATAAACATTGATATGTTTACAGTAACTATAATATTGTTGATATTAAATAAAAATAACAATTATTTGTGTACGACAACAATATATTGTTACATTAAACATAGTGTTGTTGCCGTAACCATTTTTTTATTCTTGATAAAAACACTGAACTTAATTGTTCATGCGATAAGCTATTCCTATGCGCATTTCACTGGTTGCTTAGGCCAGATCGTCAGGAAACTTCATCCATAAAGATTTTAGAAAAACTAAAGATTTTAAACCAAATAAAACTCTCAAACTTATAAGAATTATAAGCAACAGTTCCACTTGTAACAATATCAAAGCTTAAACAAAAACGTCAACAATAAACAGTGAGTTTATCTCTCCTTACCTTTTAAATTAAAATTTTGTATTCCCAAAAAATATTTTGATCTAGTATTTTTTGAGAACAATTCCTCCAGAATTAATAAGTTTTTTCGGAATTTCTTCATCTTTATCCAGATTATCTTCTGAGACATTACCTTCCATCTTCGTAACAAACTTGGCTTAAGTTTAAAAATCTATTCTATCATCGAAAAACGAAAAACCTACACATTCTTCATTCAAATAGTAAAGATGGTTAAGAAATTTTGTTATTGCTTTATCTGCTATATTTTGGTTAATTTTTTGTAATTTTCCAAATTTCTCAAGAATTCAATGTCGTTTAAAGGAACTTGGTCTGCTTTATCAGCTTTAACCAGAATTGCGAATAGCACTTAACAACAAATCCAGCAGCTTCGATTAAATCTTAAACTTCAATTTCGGTTAAGGCAGGAAATTGTTTTCGAAAAATAAGTAATTTCAAATAATAAATGGCCTTTGCCATCCATCTGGCTAAATGCGTAGCTCCAGGTTCGTAAATTAAATGCCTTTTGGCGGACTTTCCTCCTAAGAATATTATTATTATATTATTATCAGTTCTACAAATTCTTTATAGTCATTGCGTGGAAAGTCTTCTAATAGTTTCTCTTTTGCAAATCTTAACATGTTATCTCCGTAACCATCTAAAATTTCATTGAATTTTGAATATGACGATCCTGTCAAAAAACCATTCTGTGACTTTTTGCTAGTTTTAAATAATTTTTATCAATATTTGCAGATCATTGCACTTAATTATGTAATTTACCTATTATTAAAAATAAAAAAACTAGCATTTATTTTAACTCAATATAAAATGGGTTAATATTCTTAAATTTGTTTAAAGAATTTACATTTCAAAAAAAAAAAACTTCTGATTATAAAGTTTTGTATGCGTTTAAGAAATCGTTTAATTTTGCTCCTTATAAGCTCAGAAGGGTTAATTTTTCCAAGAAATATTCACAAAATATTCTAACCACCCTTTATAAAATTAATGAAAAATTTTCGTGTCAATCCAAGAACAACCGAGAAAATTCCTAATTAAAATAGAATTCACTTAAATTTTACCTTTGACCTCTTTGGGGCAGCACTTAAAGTGGTCCGATATTGCTGAAATGCTTACCAGTTATATTTTAGACCAATCGGTACAATATTCCGCCTGGGCATTTGCGAAAATCGAATGTTGAAATTTCGGTGCTACCCTAATGAACATATGTACATATCCAAGAAAATTTTCAAATTATTTGTGTTTTTAAAATCAGCTGAGTACATTTGTTTGATAAACACAAACATTCCTTTCTGTTTTCCACGGTAGATACGTTGCTTCAATAAATCGCGCAAAAAAACGAGATTAAAATAACTCTATTTTCCCAAAAAAGATACAAGATGAGTTTAAATATCGGGTACAAAGTAAATTAGATATGCATAGGGGTTTATTGCGTACACTTGATAACTGACAAATTTCCGGCCCTTAAAATTTAAGTACATATCGAATAAGTGTTGCATTAGTAGCAAAAAGTAAGCCTTGATAATTTTTATTCTTGAAAACTATCTAGAGTTTGCAAAAAAATCTCTGAGATAAAGAACTCGTAGGCTATGGCTAACAAAATATTGGTGGAGCTTAAATTGATAACACTCAGCGTTGCCATTGTTGGTAATTTCCGGATATTTTTCGTTTTGTCGGATGGCAGGCAAACCCGTATGTTCATACGGCGATATAAACCACTGGTTTTGCTCTCTGAAACGTAGATGCCAATCATGCTGTTCATACGATTCATTCTTGTTTCATTTTGACATTTTTTTTTGTGTTGTTAGTGTGATTTTTTTTTAAAAAAGATAAAAAAAAGTAAATAAAACTTAAAAATATATTATTTAATACTTTTATTTATATTATAATGTTCATTTTATCACTTTATTTTATTAAACATCAATTTATATTTTGTTTTGTTCTTTGTTTTTAATTTTTGAGAGCTAGTTCAGATAAAATAACGATAAATGTTATCGAAATTGGAGATGAGAGCACATTTTTCCTGTTTCGCAGCCTGTTTCAAAATAAAACGACCTGTTTCGCTCTTAAAATTTTGTATGGGGAAACAAGTCGTTTAAATCATGTTTGGGGCGCGAAACATGAATAGGAGAGCGAAACATGAATATTGCTGTCCGTGTGAACATGGTAATATTTTAGTCGGTTTGAGAAAATGTTCGAAACACTGGTCGCAAAGCAGGCGAGCTTATGTTTTATATCTATTTTACAAAATAAAAGATTTTCATTTATTATTAATGAAGTTACGGATATGGCAATTAGGAAATGTATTACTTCAGTTGGGCGATCAGTCTTTCTTAACAATAATTTAACAAGAGAAATTTAAATTTAGATATGATTTCAAGAGTGAAGACATTATAATGTTGCTTATGATTACTCCTTGTTAATTTGTTAAAAAAAAAAAATACTTTACTTAAGTGAAAATGCGGGTATAAAACATACTCTCAAAAATTCACAAGGGAATGCAAAATACACGCAGCAATGGGAGTGGGAACAAAATATACACATATTCTTTATTTTTGTTTCTTAATTTCTTAAATAATATTGCAAGAACAATTATTTGTATGTGTACGTCGCATACGACACACAAGTAAACATCACAAATTCTTTTTTTGTGTGCACGCTACCTATGACAGACAAGTAAACATCACAAATACTAGTAGGGTGCATAAAAACAATTTCAAATACAGTCAAAGCCCGGTTTAACGAATGATACAATGTTCAGACCTTTCGTTATACCGAGATATTCGTTATATCGATCAGTAATTTTTTACCTTAAAATTTTATAAAAAACGGTGGTCCACAATTTGAAAAAAAAAAATCAAAATTTAATTGTATTTATAATTGAGTGTAGATATAAAACTTTAATAAGATTTTACACCTTTGTAACACTCTTCCAAAATCTTTAATTTTTTATAATAAGAGATTCTTTTTCGATTTGACATCTCGTTTTCACAATGAACCAAACAAAACTACTGAAACTTTAACGAAAAATGTAAGGCATCACACGTGTTCTTTCAATACAAAGCAAGGAAGCCAAAAACACACAAAATTCTAACGGTTTTGTTACGTTTTTTTTTTTTTTTTTTTGCTTTATCATTCGTTAAATCGGGATTTTTTTTGCCATTTGCTATATAAGATAGTTAATGTAAAAATTTGGCCATTCGTTATATCGGATATTCGTTAAACTGCGTATTCGTTATGCCGGGCTTTGACTGTACTAGGAGTAAACATTTTACTATGTTAAAAGGTTTTAAGAGAAACAGGTACTGTTTGAAATGCAAACCTTGAATTTGTGTACTCTTCAAACAGTAACGCAAAGCATTCGTTATTTTGGTTGTACACAAATGTTTTGTACCCTGCAAATAATGCGACTAGTCCAAAGGTAACCCCAATGTATGGAAAAAACATGGTCTATTTAACATTACGATGTCCAAGGGCAAGACCATATAACCCAGCTTTGTATTACAACGGAGAAGTTTATATGTATGTACATACTCCCAGTGGATTAGTTTTGAAACTATTCCATGGTATACTTCAGAGGAAAAGTTTTAAAGTTGTTTAAAAACGAAAATATGTCGTTTAAAAACGTAAATATGTCGTTGTAAGTAGTCCATTTGATGAAAATGTATCAAGTAGTCCAATATAATTTGCATGGTACCTGCACACATTTGACTTTTGTTGTGTGTTTGATTTTTAAAAACATTTATGGAGGCCTTTAAAATGCATATATGTACATATGAATGTGGTTTAAAATATTATAAAAAATTAGTCGGTTTCAAAAAGATAAAAAAAAAAATTTTCAGTGGCAACGCTAATTACAAATGTTTCTGTTTGGGATTGATTCGTGCTATTACCACAAAAAAAAAAAATCGTGTACAAAAGCATATTGGTAAACGGTGGTAAATCTTGTAAAAAAAGACCGTGTAAAAAAGAAGCTCAGTGTATTTTGATAAAAAAAAATTAGAAAAACAAAACTATTTACTAAGCTGATTTGTTATTTAAAACACGTGCTCATCACGTCATCTAACCTGCACTATTTACTAGTACTACATACATACTTATGTTTGTATGTAGGTATTATAATGCAAAATAAAATAAATGCAATTCAAATAAAATAAACAAATAACCTTCAAGCGATTGTTTACAGAACAAAAAGCAAAATGCTGCAATAAAAAATGTCTTAATTTAGTCTTTAAGATGTAAATAAACGATTATTGGCTGTAAAGAATAAATTACACTGCTTTACAAATTTTAAGTTTGGAAAAGTACCAAGAATGCCACATGCCTAGATAAGTTAATTGGTGCCTCCTGAACACGAAAAACGCTGTAATTTTTTTTTTCCTAAGTACCGTTTTTTATATAACGGTACTTTTGTGTTTTTCGGTGTATGGTTCCACTTAAACCCTTGTGGAGCCCAACCGAAAAGTTGGAAAGATAATCGTTGGAAAGATAATCGAATGCCTTTTCCGTCGATATGCTGAAAATTTCTATAAAATTCCGTGTTTTTTAAATCCATCAGTTTTAACGTATTTAAAAAAAACGAAATTTTATAAGAGATTAAAATATTGTCGTTCCACAAAATCCTTAATAAAAACTTTATTTTTCATCCGACTACTACATACTATTTGGTTAAAAAATTAAACATTCCAGATATTTAATATAACGTAGAAAAAAAACGAAATAAAAATGAAAAATTTTGAAAAAAAAAACGTAAAAAATAGGCAAATTTTGAACTTTGATGTGCCATAACTCAGCCATTTCTTATCAGATAGAAATTTTCAGCATATCGACGGAAAAGGCATTCCATTATTGTTTCGATCGGACTTTTCGGTTGGGCTCCACAAGGGTTTATGTGGGACCATACTCCGAAAAACACAAAAGTACCGTTATCTAAAAAACGGTACTTAGGAAAAAAAAAAATACAGCATTTTTCGTGTTCAAGAGGTCCCAATTAACTTATCTAGGCATGTGGCGTTCTTGGTATTTTTTGGCTGTAAACCGGTGTTATAAAATGAATAAAAATAGCGAAATATAAACTATTTCATTCTCGATCTATTACACTGTACAACAAACAATGTCACAAAATACTTACATATATAAAATCCAACGAAGCACACTTTTATGAAACATTTTAACCCTCCAACTCTACAAAGTGTGGGTCTTTTTCGTCCAATTTTTGTTAAGGGCAAAAAAGTCCCCTTAAATAAGGATAAAATGTCAATTTGAATTAATTAATAAATTAATTATTAAATCATCTCGGTTTTCATGTGATAAGAGCTTAATCACGTTTGAGATGATTAACTCTGCAAATGTGAACAAAGCATAAAATGATTTTCTTACGTAAAATTTAAAAATGGCGATTCCCATCTACGGGAATCACTCGTTGAGACCTTCTTATTTTTTTAAGTGTTGTACAGTGTAATTTTAAGTAAACAACAAATAGAACATAAAAATAATCAATTGTGTTAATAAGAAATACAATTTTAATAACATCTTTAGACATATTGCATACAGTATGTAATAAAATTTTTCATACAGGATTAAAACTAAAATTTTGAAAGTAAATTTTATAATAAATATACCTATAAATATTTATTTTTATTTTATAAATTTTGCGTGTTTTTCGTAGTTTTTTCGGAGATAAACTGCTGGTGTTATTTTTCTACTGTGCAAAAAATGTGGTTAATTAAACTGGTATTTGACATTTACTAATTACTGTAATTAGTAATTACTATATAGTAAAAGCTGCGACTCAATTGGACGTTATTGATAACAAAGTACAGTAGAATCTCACAAATTCGAACCGTCACAAATTCGAACCATGCAGTTATTAGAACCGGCCATTTCAATGCATTGTACGCTCTAAAATTAGAACCTAATGGTTCTAATATCTGTAAGTTTTTTTTTTTTTTGTTTTTATTTCTACTAGGAATTTTTTTTTTATGATTTTGAACTTACGAGGCGAGGCGAAAATCCAAATTAAACGCTCTAAAATTAGAACAGGGTGTTCTAATTTCTGGATTTTTTTTTTTGTATATTCACTACAAATTATTTTTTTCGCTCATAAAGTAAAAATAAAACGGGGACTCACCGAGTTATTGGTAGTGTGAGCAATTCGGTCATATGCGTATGAAATTTAATATGCTTGTACAAATTTGGGTCAGTTAAAACAATATTAAAACAATAATTAAAAAACTTTTATAAAAGTTTTTCTGTGAATTTAATATGTTCAATTAATAAAATGTTATTAAATAAAAACTGGTTTGAGTTAAAATAAAGCTTACACAAATTATTATTATCTATAACTATTTCATTATAATTTTATCATTTTCTGTAAAAAATGTCCAGAAATTCGAACTTTTCAGAAATTCGAAATGCCCGGTGCACAAAGTGGTTCTAATTTGTGAGATTCTACTGTAATTTGATTTTTTTTTTTTAATTAATTCCATTAACGTCGAAACAACAATATTTTTGAAAAAAATCACGATTATTTTAGAATCTTAAAATAATCCAAAAGTAAGCTAAAAGTGTTATGATACTTGCTATTTTTTGTATTTTTTCTATATTAGAGAACAGTGCAAATATATTTGCATAGGAAAACTGACTAAGTGTAAAGAGTATGATTATATCATAAAAAATCTTGAAATGTCAAACAAATATACGTGTGTTATCGATAAATAATCTAAGACTGTCAAAAAAAAAATAAAAAAAATGTTTAACTTAAAATTGACATTTCCAGATTAAATGTTAGCACTGTTGCCAATTTTTTTAGTTTTTGATCGAAAGTAGCGGTTTTTAACTTTTGTTTTGCGATTTTTAGCCTTTTTGACGGGTTTTTGTGGGAAAAAAAACGAGGGCAATATTCTTTGTTTTGTTTACATTTTATTTTGGAATCACAAACAATTTTTTTTAGATACAATAAAATTTAATGCAAATAATGAAAAATATTACGAATTACATCGTGGTTTATTCTTTAATTGAAAATTTATGATTTGAAATCCCATATGAAGGGCACCTGCTTCATTTCATTTATCAAAAACAAAATAGTTTCATCTGTCCAAGCTTTTGCCATTTTTTTTTTTTATTTTAGTCAAAGAAAAAAATATATGTACATGAGAAATGTCAATCAGAAAAAAGGGTTTGTTTTCATATTGTATTTCTTTTTCTTTCTCGCATTTGTTGTTTCATTCAGTCAATCCTAAAAAAATCCGATACAAAAAATAGCAAGTATCATAACACCTTAACTATTTTAGAGATAAGGGCATTTCTATTCTAGACAACTTTTAACATCAATTTTCAAATCACACTATTTGACACTTTTTTGATGCCAATTTAAAGTAAAATATCTATATTTTATAATAATATAATTCTTTTAGACGTAAGCTTAAATATAATTTTGTTGTGCACTTCGAATCATTAAGACTCATAGATTTGGCGCGAACAGAAAATTCATTTCATTGCATGTTGCACCCGTCATGGCTTAAAGAGCAAATTTCTTATTATTGGATTATATTTCTCTACGATGATTGATTTGATTATCATCGTCTGATATCTCATCTTTCACAATAAAAAAGAATAATATAATAAAAGTTTAAAAATTAACAGAGTTTTGTGTTTTTGTGGTATGATCTTATGATAGTGGGCCGATTTGGTTGCACCCGTCATGCACTTTAAAGCTCTCTCGTGGCTATTTGATCGTTTCACATAAATTCTTGTAAATAGATAACAATAGTATATAAAAAAATGTTACCCCTTCTAGAAATAACTTAATTGCAAATGTGTTTCTTTCTATTAGTAAAAGACGTTTAAAGCGTCTAAATGTTGCACCCGTCAGAATAGAATCGCCCATAACTTTTTTAAATAGTCTTTAAAACAGCGTTTAAAAAACTGCAGTCAAAGTAGAAAAACTGTCATTTCTTCCACTGCTTTACCCCGGGTCTCCACGTAGCAATATTTATTGCGGCAAACATCAAATTTGATTGCTCCATTAAATTTGCGACGTATAGAACGCAAATTGCCATGAGTGGCAATCCATTGCGCAATGATTGCTCTTCTTATTGCTTGAGCAATTATTGCTTAACAATCTGCTGTCAAATCAGTTGTAATTTATCTGACTTTTCATTTCTCTGTACGGTTGTTAATTTAAAAGTGTGTTTATTTATTAAAAAAACAGTCAAGAAAAAGCCGCCAAGTGAAAAAATACTTCAACAAAATACAGAAAAAGTGTTTATATATTATATTTTTAAATAAACGTCAATATCAATAAAAGCAAACGCAAATAAACAAAAAAGTAATACAAAATACAGCTACGACAATTACAATTAATTATTTTATTAATATAATTTATTAATTAAAAAAAAAAATTTAACAACCACTTCAAAACACAACATAAACATTTGTTATAATTACAGCCACAAAACTTTATACAACTACTCGCGGTGAAAATTGCAAATTTATGGCAAAGCAATTTCAAGTGTTCTCCAGCAATATAATTAGCAATTATTGCTCCATTGTTCTGCCGACGTTATTGCTTGTACTTAGCAATAAAAATTGCTACGTGGAGACCCAGGGTTAGTTGTCATTGGCAAAAAAACGGTTGCTTTTTCTTCTGATTCATTAAATGTAAACAGTCGCTATCAAACCAACTCAAAAAGCGAAAAGTTAAACACAAATGTTAGTTTTTTGTTTGACAGTTTTTGGTATCGACTGAGTTTTTCAAACACTGCTTTAAAATAGTAACGTTAATTTTTAATTAATCAGGATTACTTTTAAATAGTCCCGCGGCAGTCAAGAATGAACAAATTAAAAATGAATTTTAATTAATTTCATGTTGTAGAATTCCTTTCTTCATAAAACATTATTTAATGAAAATTAAATTTGATTACTTAAGCCTAATTAAAAATATCAAAATTTGGATTAATAGCCATAAACAGTTCAACAAAAATAACCACAATACTAATTATTTTTATTTTTTAATTGATTGTTATTGCAGTCAACTAGAAATCTTAAAAACCGGGCTTGAAATTATTCGGTTTTAAGCTTTTTTCCAGTTTTCTTTAACCCCCTATTAAAAACTAAAAATATGTAATTTTCCAGTTATTCGAAATCTTGGTATTTGTATTTGACATTTTAGAATATTTTTAATTTTTTGGGTATAAAAAATTTTAACGTTTTTCATCTTTGATATCAAAATTCTTTAAAATTAAATTTAACGTTAATTAGACTTACAATACCAAACATTTTCTGAAACGGAATTTTCATTACTAGAAAGTGCCTCAAACACTTTAAATCCTATTGAAATAGCTGTTAAAAAGTGGTCAACTTTTCGCTTTTTGAGTTGGTTTGACAGCGACTGTTTACATTTAATGAATCAGAAGTAAAAGCAACAGTTTTTTTTTTTTGTTTTGCAAATGACAAATAAAGAAGTAGAAGAAGTGGCAGCTTTTCTACTTAATTGCAGTTTTTTAAACGCTGGACACACGTAATTTTTTATCCTCTACTAGAATCCATTGTCAGAACCCCGTTGTTTTGGAAAAAGTCGTTGTACAGTGTAATTTTTATTAATACATACATATTGTTAGCTAAAATGCAGAAAGGCGTAACTAACCAAAATATAAATGTACTGGAGAAGCAAAAAACTTTATAAAATGAAAGGGTGAATGCAGCAAAAGTCGGCACTTTAACTTTTTTCTGATATTTAAACTGTACCCATGTTCTGTAACTTTAGTGAGAACTTCTCGCATCGTAAAGATGTGAAACAAAATATTTCATCGTTGCTCGAAAAGTGAGAAAAAACTGTGTCTGTAACTCATGTCGAAAACTATCAAAAGAGATTTCGTCGTTACGTTAAAAATGTCATAATATTGCACTCGAAGCATATATGACATTGCAAACGTTGGGAACACCACTAACACATATCATTGACGGCGACCAAAATTTACAAAAATTAAAAAATTTTCAACGACGGCGGATATACCAAATAATGTAAAGTGCGACTTTTATGTTTGTTGTTTGCAAACGAGCTTTGAAAACATTCGTATACATATTTTGTAAAAATGTTAAAAGCAAAATAATTAAACATTGAAAAAATGTGCCAAGAACAAAATATTATTATTATTATTCTTTGCTTTTTTAATCGTTTTTTAATTTTTTTTTTATTTTCAGTTTATTTGACAGTTCAAAGCGGGAACTTTACTCTCCAAAATGTTACAGACACACTTTCTGTAAATTGGCGATTAATTTTCGTACGTGACAGCTAGTACTCGCCAAAAAAGTTAGAGACAGAGTTAAGTGAGAAAAACAGCTGTTTGTTTTAATTTATGGCATTTTTGGTTTCATTTCACACATTTTAATCGAAAAGTTTCTCGACGCGAGAGTTACAAAACATGGGCACTGGTACTCTCATGAGTGTGAAAATGATATTGGGATGCCAACGAATTATTATTGCTCAGTAGTTAGTATAGTTTTAGACTTAATTTACTGAGTCTAAACATATTTGTATTAAATTTGAGTAATTCACATTTTTTCTAAAATACACGATTTGTGCCTGTAGTCGGCACACCTTTCCCTAAATGCGGCACTTTATGACCCAATTGTCGGGTTATTGAATTTTTTATGAAGAAAATGACAAAATCGTTCAAAAATTAAAGATATATTGTATTTAATACCAATTATTATTTAACAATTTTCCATAATATTTATTAAAAAAGCTATGCCGGATCTTAAATGCCCTTCACCAAGTTAATGTTGTTGCTTTCTTTCTTATATATGTAAATATATTATCTATACCAGGCGCAGATCCAGCTTGAGCCTTAGGGGGGTGGGGGGGGGGGGGTTGGAATTTTGTATGATACAAAAAAGTAAAAAATTTGTTTTTAAAAGTTTATTAAAAACAATATGTGTATATTATATATAGAAAAAAACTCAACAAAAAGGTTAAATAAAATCTGTGGCATTTTGACAAATCGTCTTAAGTCGAGATAAGATAGCAAAAAAGTTTTTAAAAAAAAGTGAAAAAATCATCTTTATCAAATAATAAAATAAACAAAAATTAAAGAAAAAATTTCGTTTATTATACAAAATTTTGAAAACGTAAACCAAAATGGGTTTTGAATAGAAATTCGTATGATTTACAACATTTTTTAACTTTTTAAATTTGACTTAAGTTGTTTTGTCAAAATGCCACAGAAATATAAGATCTAGATCGTGCTTTTGTAAAATGATACTAAGCGGCTGTGTTACAATAGGTATCACACTTAATATGTATATTTCGCAAATTAATTCAAAAGTACTAAGTGAGTTCCTTAATATATATGGTGTACACTTGTTGCAAAGTTAAAATTGAGTCGTGACGGTCCGCCGATCTTGTCTCGCATAATGCAGAGAGCTTGGCTCCCAAATACTTTGCTACAACTGCGTTTCGCTTGGGAATGATTATATTTAAAAAAATTTGTCGTTTCTTTAACAAATGTTACAACTTTTTGTATTAATGGCACTTTGTTGCTTTTAGAAATTGAGTTGTTTGATTTATGGGAATAGCAAGGCGTTTGTTTCGCATTAACCGCGGTTTCCAGAATTTTTTAGCAGCTCCATTGACTATGTCAGAGAAAACACCCATCTGTTTCGACTCCTACACAATTTTTTGGGTCAAGACCAAAATTGATTCATATAACACATATATACATAAATATTGCAAATACTAATGCCCAATTTTCAGGATAGTATTTAAATCAATATTAAATTAATTTTCATAACAAACTTGAATCGTATTTAAAACAGATTGGTTTTTTGAGTTTTATTTGAAAAGTCTTATTAAATTAAGATAAAATTATGGTAGCACTACTAAATACAAAAAAAAAAAATATAAAAAGTGTATTTATTTACACGGTGGTCTGAAAAAACAGCTGACTGTTAATTCTTTGCCTGTTGTTGTTGTATTGTTGTGATATTGAGGCCACCTTGCTAAAATATCACAATGGAAACTTAAGTTTAAATTAAGTGTACCACATCGGTGACTTAAGTTTTACTTAAGTTTTTAGTGAAGAAGAGAATTTTGTATTTAAAACGATTTTAAAAATAAATGTGTTTTAATATCAATCCTGAAAATTGCCCATAAGAGCTTTTAGTAATTCAATCGCACTTATTATCAAGTCAAACGTTTAGTCTTTGGATATAGATGGCACCTGCTGGGATTGAATATAGAATAATAAGCATTTGAATACGGTAAACTAGATGTTTCATTGGAAATATCTAATAAATAACTATTGGGAGTAAGAATTGGATACTTATTGAAAATTTCGTTAGAGATTCAATAAGAAAAAACAAAAAAAACCTTGCTGGGATTTCCAAAAATTTTGTACGTTTAAAAAAAATATTATTATTGGGAATTCTTGTATTATCGAAATAAGCAAAACGTATTTTTATAATTTAGAGGGGGGGGGGGGGAATTTCCTTATTCCCCCCCCCTGAATCCGCGCCTGATCTATACAGCTTTTTGGTACTTTTTTGTTCAACATCTGGTACTTTGATTAATTTTCGTTAATATTAGACATTGAAAAATAAAATTATAATAAGGAGATTTTTTGAACTAATAAAATTCATTTACTCACGTGGAAGTTAAAATATGAACCGGAGGTTGGTCCCTTGACAAATAGATCCACTAAGACGAAAAAAATGCTCGAAACATGTAAATTCATAAATACTTAGATGTACTATGTTTTCTTCATATCAACATGAAAGTTTATGGTCGAATTTTGACCATTAGGCGAACACTAGTTTATATAATTTCCTTATTTGTTTGTTCTTCTTTTTTGTCTATCCAGAGCTTTTTGAAGCCCACTGATGGGCTAGAAAGCTGAAAATCAGCATGCATATAGTAAAATACCTAGGGCAAATCTTAACGTGCCCTAAGCGTGGTAAAATTCGATTTGTTAACATTTTGGTTTATATTAAAGCCCCCTAATGGCATAGGAAGCTGAAAATTGCCAAGCATATAGCCCTTACAATGGAGCATAGTCTAAAGTAGTCGGATCTCAGATTTGGACTATGGGCAGAGAATTGAGAGAAAAATGTGTGTGGCAAAATTGTGCTATTTTACATATCAGCTAATTTTAAAGCCCCCTAAAGACCAATAAAGCTAAGAATTGCCAAGCATTTGGTATTGACGTTGGGGCTTACCTTAAAGTAGTGCTTGGCAGGGATAGGCTTAACAGCAAGTTTATATGCAATTTGGTACTCTGTAAGTGAAATCTCCCTAAAACGGAAAATCTCTTTAAACGGACCCTGTTCCCTGGTCCTGGAAGTGTTCTTCAGGAAGGCAATAAGTTCTATTGCGAGGATATTTCCCTTATACGGACACAATTAACGGTACTTTCAGTATACAATCATGAAAGATTCCACGTCATTTTTTAATTAAATTTAAAGTTATTTAACATCTTGAATGCTATTTTCTAGAATGGAAGTTTTCATTGGTTACCATTGTACCGAAACCAGGAAAAGACAGTACTAAAGATGAGTCAAATAGGTCTATTAGTATATCGTGCTATAACCGCCAAAATAACGTAACCAACAAAAAACAAAATTTTACAGGAGAAGTTTTTTTTGTTTATTTCTTATTTACTTGGAAGTTTTTCTATGAAATTATTATAATAGCCTACAAATGCTCTTATGCTAGTTTTAGATGAGTATTAACGTTGATTTTTCATTTACAAAAGTATTGGTGATCATCTTTTTGTCACTTACGTTAGTTTGGGGGTCATTATTGTAACCAGCTAATAAAAAAATGAGCTACTTACGTTTTATTATTAACAACTTAAAATTTTATTTTCAAATTAAAAATTTAATTTCTTGAATTTTTGTAATACATATGGGTAATTCCATGTCAAAACGGTCTCATGTAGAAAGGCCCTAACTCGATTTTTTTCGAAATTGAGTTTTTTAGTGATTCCAATACATTTCCCACAAATACGCCTCGTCACAAAAATTTAATACAATAGCATCGAAAATATCAATTTAACATGCAATTGAAGATGCCATTTTACATAATGATACATTCAGTTTCTATTATGTTTTTGCCTTCTCCTATAAAGTTGCATTTATGTGAGTTAGGGCCTTTCTACGGCTGTAGGAAATATCGCCCAAAGAAAAATGGCCCAAAAAAAAAATGAAAAATCGCCCAAATGAAGAATCGCCCAAGCGAACATGAAAAATGACCCAAAAAGGTAAATATGAAATTTAGCCCAAAAAAAAACGAAAAAGTGCCCAAAAAGAAAATGAAAAATGACCCAAAAAGCAAAAACGAATTTTTTCCCAAAAAAAAAAAAAAAATTACTCAATTTGCAAAAAAGTGTTTATTATTCATATAAATTTAGGTGACATGTCATAACGTCCAGTGCCGTAGTGTCCTTGGACTTTTAAAAGTGTCATAATGTCCATCGAAGAATTGTCATAACGTCCGTGGTCGTTATGACACTTTGCAAAGTGCCATAACGTCCGCAACTTAACTTATAATCAAAAATGTGTAAATTATTTTTTAAAATACCGTTAAAATTTCAAGTGATTTTTTTAAAGATACTAATTTAACCATAATATGGTTGTCGGTGACTATGATTTGGTTAAATTAAACATAATATGGATAAAATATTTTTATAGCTTTTACTCCGGGTGTATATATTAAATATATATATATCCAAAATAAGGATTTCATCTTGTATGGTATAACAAATACTGGCTTCGCTAACTAAAGCTTCTCGGTATAGCCGGCCTTCGGCCGGGCGCAAGGATTTTCTCCTCTATGGTATAACAAAGACCGGCTTCGCTAACTAAAGCTTCTATGTATAGCCGGCCTTCGGTCGGGCGCAAGGATTTTCTCCTTTATGGTCTAACAAAAACCGGTTTCGCTAAGTAAAGCTTCGAAAAACTGCCTTGTTTACGAACAAGGCCGACTACGCAGAGAAGCTTTAGTTAGCGAAGCCGGTCTTTGTTATACCATAGAGGAGAAAATCCTTGCGCCCGGCCGAAGGCCGGCTATACAGAGAAGCTTTAGTTAGCGAAGCCGGTCTTTGTTATACCATAGAGGAGAAAATCCTTGCGCCCGGCCGAAGACCGGCTATACAGAGAAGCTTTAGTTAGCGAAGCCAGTATTTGTTATACCATAGAAGAGAAAATCCTTATTTTCGATATATATATATTTAATATATACACCCAGAGAAAAAGCTACAAAACCATTTTTAAAAAAATTCTACCCATATTATGTTTAATTTAACCAAATCATTGTCGCCGACAACCATATTATGGTTAAATTAGTTTCTTGAAAAATAGTTTTGTTGTTTGCAACCATAATAAAACATGGTTTTCTCTGCTATGTAAGATTATGGTAGAATTTAAAAAATGAAAAATGGCCCAAAAAAATGGGCTATTTTTCATATGAAAAATCACCCAAATTTAAAAAACGAAAAATCACCCAACAATAACGAAAAATAGCCCAAAAATTTTGGGCCATTTTTCATATGAAATCAGGCCCAATTTTACATGCAATTTTTTTGGGCGATTTTTCATTTTTTTTTTTTTTGGCGATTTTTCTTTGGGCGATATTTCCTACAGCCCCTTTCTACATGAGACCAACGATATATGAACGAAAAAGAATTTGAAAAGTTATGTCATATTCAAAACGTCATAATTTCGCCGAATAAGCCGAATGTGTTGAGCTTATTTCTTCAATATCCCGAAAACTACTTGACATAAGAAGATGATTTTAATGTAATTTTAAAGAGAATACTTAGGGATACAAGCCATATATTGAAAAAGAATTTTATTTTGACATGGAATTACCCATATTCTATATACAATGTATATTTACATACACATATCGTCACCTAAAATCTCAAAGACCGTAACTAACAAAAAATTTAAAATCTGTTATTTTTTTGACAGCTGTATTTTTAATAATATTAACTCATTCAATCAAAGTTAAGGTTTTGAATTTTTTGTTAGGTACGAATTCATCTCTTTTTCCATTCTTCACATATCGCACACTTGTCTTTTTTAGGTAAATGAAAACCTTAAATAAATTTATTATCGAAAATATTGCGAAAAACTCAAACGGACAATAGACAATTTGTTAGATTTCTTTCCTCCAAATATGCTACGTAAAGTTTGTATAAAAATTAAACTTTTAGAAACTCCGCTGGAAGATAGAACTACACTTTTTAAGAAAGCACGAATAATTAAGGGAGAAAACAAAAAACTAATCACCTCTTCCAATATTTTGCTTAACTCTAGATAAAATATCAGAACAGAAAATTGTAATTTAAATAAGAGTTTTTTAATACCACTTGCTTCAAACCAATAAACGAAACAACGTGTAAATACACATCTTACAAAAAATAAGTAAAAACCTAACGGTAGATAAAAGTAATTTTTGTTTCTAAGTTGACTGCATTGTTATTTGTAATATTTTCATTTAGGCTTTATATTTTTCTAATTATATGGCAGCTCTATCGTTGTTTTTATGTTACTTACGTTATTTTGCGGTCACTAGTTTAGGCGTATGTGGGTTATTTCTTTCAATACTTGGATAATCGATACTATATTTTACAGGACAACGTGTTGTTACTTACAGAACAATTGTGCATCAAAAACTCAGTTTTGGAAAATATGTTGGTTACGTTATTTTGGCGGCTAAGGTTAAGATATCATCAACATTTTTAAGCTATTTGAGAAAATAATGTTGTTAAAATCTTCAATTTGGACTGAGAAATTAATATTTTGATAAGATAAACGTACCCATAAATCCTCAGAAGCTTTTGAAAAACTATTTGATTAGTGTAAAATTTGTTATTGAAGTAGGAAACTTTTTAAGTTCTTCTTAATCGATAAACACTGCAGTCGCAAGGAAGCAATTTATGACCTCTATTTTATTTATTATTTACTTTAGACAATCCAAACATCAACTGATACAGCTTTTTTACGCAAGTTGCTACCTTTAAAGCATCTCGATAAATACATAACCATATATTTCAATTGGAATATTATTAAAACAACAATTAAAATGAAGATCAAGATCAATGAAAAAAAATATATACATATACATATTTATATATAGGAAATCCGCGCTTTGCGTTGGAAATCAATCATTAAACAAAAAATACCTCAAAATGACCATGTAAAATATCTCGGTATACATCTTGATCGATGTTTAACATGGAAATGCTACCTATATACAGACCTGTCACAGATATCAATTCCTATTGGAATTTGAAGTAATTCTTTTTTCTCCAAAACAGAAAATTAAATTTAAAGAAGCTAAAACAAATTCGATCCGTAATATTTTGATCAAAATGTGTGGCAAAATTAACTGAAATGAAAATTAATTTAATTCAAATAACTTGGTTTTATGAGCGGAACTCTTTCCTTAGTCTAGATTATAAACTCCCTCTTTAAAACTCTATCTTTAAACCAATCTGGTGTAATGTCATTTAGTTATGGGTTTCTAATATAGAGAAAATGCAAAGGCGCCAAAGTAAAATTTTTGCTAAATTAAATATCACTAGGTTATAGTAAAGTCTTAAAAATAAAATCTGTATCGAAATTTTGATGTTTTTGTACCTTTTGCTTATTTCTTAGCCATTTATAAACGATTTTTGTACAATAAAAGCAGCTGCCGTCTAGTGCTGGAAAACTATCGATAGTCTTAAAGTCTGATTTCATACGGCTCATGTCTTATTGACAAGATTCTTCCTTTTTCTTCTTTGAACATGAATTGGCGTTCAAATGATGCATGTCATGTTGACGACATGTGCTTTTTTGATATTGAAAACAATAACAAAATTAAACAACGAATGAAAAAGCAAAACGTAAAGACAGTACATGCATCTGTGTACTCATTTCTTTTCCCCTCGTCCCTCTCGCCTATAAAGTAGCAATCTTGTCAATATGACATGAGCCGTATGAACACAGACAAACTATCGAAATTATCGATAGGAAAAATATCAATAACGATATTATTATTATTTGAAATACAGATATGAAGACATGTTACAGCAGCTATACACACAAAGTTTTTTGCCGCAAGTTTATACTTGCTATTATTATTTTGCGCAGAGTTACAGCAATGAATACAAACAACAAGAATGGCAGGTGGTATGGATTGCTTAGCTGTGCTTTTTATACTGCTAACGAAGGCCTTTATGCCGAAATAAAAATGCAATTGCCATTGCGAGTAGTGCTGGGATACTATCGATATTTTCTACTATCGATATTTATCGATAGTTCAGATTTCACTATCGATATATCGATATTACTATCGACTGAATGTTTGTACTTGTGCAGGAAAACTTTAATTATTTTTTATAAGGCTACAGTTCGTTGTTTTTATCACTTTATTGAATGTATGAGACGTATGTGTGTACGCACGTTATTTTAGATGGTAGTTTTTTAAAAATTGATAAGTACCTTTTTAAAGGAACCGAAGTAACAGAGACTATAAGATATTCCATTGCAACTTTAAAAAATTTTCTAAATTCTAAACCCAAAAAGGTAATCAATCTAGCGGACTTATCCTCTAATGGTCGTTGATTGTTTTGTCTTATGCTGGCAATTTTGGATTTTAATTTTTTTACAACATTATAAAAATATTTGACATTTCAGTCCCTATATAAACATGTAAAAATTTCGACTCAAAGGCCTTTAATTAGCAGTAAAAAGCACTGCTAAGCAATCCATACCACTTGCCATTCTTAATGTTTGTATTCATTGCTGTAGTTCAGCGCGAACTAATAATAGCAAGTAAAAATTTGCGGCAAAAAACTGTGTGTGTATAACTGCTGTAACATCTTCATAGCTGTATTTTAAATAATAAAAATATCGATATTTATATTTTTCCTATCGATATTTTCGATATTTTAAGACTATCGATAATATCGATAGTCTATCGATAGTTTCCCAGCACTAATTGCGAGCATAGGATAAAACAATGAACGACCATTAGAGGAAAAGTCCGCTAGATTGATTACCTTTTGGGTTAAGAATCAAATCCAATTTAGAACATTATCTAAAGTAGCAATAAAATAACTTATAGTCCCTGTTACTTTGGTTCCTTCAGAAAGGTGCTTATCAGCATCACAATTTTTAAAAACTCTCATCTAAAATAACGTGCGTACATACATATGTACGTCTCATAGGTTCAATAAAGTGACAAAAACAACGAACTGTTAGCCTGATAAAAAAAAAACTAGTTAAAGTTTACCGCCTTTAGTAGTACAAAAATTCAGTCGATAGTAATATCGATATATCGATAGTTAAATCTGAACTATCGATAAATATAGATAGTAGAAAATATCGATAGTATCCCAGCACTACTGCCGACTATAGGATCATTTATATCCTAAGTTCGGAATATATTTTGGCACTCAATATAAACTGTGCCGACTATTAGGTAAGCTCATTTAAAACTCGTTTCTTTTTCTACTGTTGTCAAGAGCGGTGAGTAAAGAAACATTTTTGAGAATTTGAGCTTAATATGTCAAAATTATGAGTTTCCATCAATATGCCGACGACTGAAATTTGCAAAAGAAATCGTTCCTAATGCCGACATCCATAAAAATAAGTTGAAATAATATTTTTTTTGCAGATTTATAAATTAAAGGCAATTATATTATTTATATTAGTGCGATTACCACTTGTTCTAGTTTGCCTTGGAACTAAAAAATTATTTAAAGAACAAGCACTATGGAGCGTGTAGAAAGCTTGACAATTAATAAGGACCAACATCGACTTAAGTTCTCATCCTAGCCAAATGCAAATATTAGCTCTGTTTCTTTACTCTACTTTGGGATCCCTCGGGATCAGTGTTGCCGAACATGGTCTTTTCCGACCAAATTTGGTCGGATAATTTTGGTTTGGTCGGATGATAGACCAAACCTAATTTTGGTCGGTTTTAGAAAATTGGACGGATAGCAGACAATCACAAATCTAATAGCTTTTTTACCAAACACAAACATTTTTTTTTGATTGTTGATGAAACTATGGATATGGCGTAAGGAGCAAGTTACTTTGACGGTGTTAGTTTTATAAAGGATAGTTTTGTCATCTTATTCGAGCTAACCAAGTCAGATGGTTAAAATTTTTCTTCTTATAAAAAAACTTTTTATCAACAAACAATATTCCTATACAAAATTTGATCGGATTGGCAACAAACAGCGCTCACGCCATGACTGGAACTGTTGGTAAGCTTATAGCCTATCCATCGATGTCGAACGTAGTCTTCGTTTGCTTAAATTGCATGTCAAACAAAGACAATATTGTATAATTTGTTTTCGTTTTAAATGTAAGTTAAGCGAACGAAGTTTTCGTTCAGAAATAGATGAACAGGCAGTTAATCGTACTTCGCAATCCAAAAAATATTAAGGTTCTTTGTGGTAATATTTAAAGTTTTTTCACATAGTCCTAAAAGAATAACATATACATATAAAAGAATTTCAGGAATTCTGTTCTGTAGTAGGTGTTTCTTATACAAAATGGACTTCTTAAAGGAAGATGCTATTGTGGGATGCTTCAATACTGTATTTGTAAACTAAGTTTTATAAAGGCAATGGTATAAGAGCCGCAGAACTTGCAGAAAGTATGGATGAGTTCTAAAACAGAGCAAGTTATCAACGCGTATACAATAAGCCAACTATGCATTGTAAAACTCTTTGATACATTTTTTACGCTGTCTGCAAAGTATTAGGATGTATTGGAGCTCAGCCTATGTCTTATAAAGTTTAATACTTTTTTTAATTGTACAAACGTAAGTAAATAAATATTGATTCATATTTTATTAGTGATCTATATGTGTTATTCCATACTTTCAATGAATTATTCTAGTTTATAAGCGTTATTAAATGATTATGGGCATTTCCCCAGAATGGTCTACCAGGATGAAAAAATATGTAAAATGTTGATTATCATCGTCTTTTATTGTTTATTATTATAAAAAAAGTGTGTATTCTTATAAAAGAATGGTTTCATAGTATGGGGGGTGTGCTGGAAATCGCAAGCGCAAAACGCAAGAATTTGGAGGCTGTTTAAATTCCACTTTTATTAACATTTTTATAATTTTTGTTATAAAATTCTGTTTAATAGAAAAATGTTTGTATAATATTTGTCATAAAATTCTTTTATTACAGAAATCTTACTAAAAAAACGACTTTTAAAATTCTTGCGTTTTGCGTTTGCGATTTCCAGCACACCCCTGTATATATCAGCTGTTTAACTTGAAGAAATTGGGCTGGAAACTGGAAAATTTTATATTTTTCTGTATTTTCTACTTCTAAAGAAATTTTTATATACTTATTTTACATGCAAGAAATACGTTATGTTTACACTCTTCATAATCTCTCCATTACAATCAATTGTAAAAGGAGTATTAAGTTTTTTTGTTACGGAAATTTGAAGACATTTATGGGAAAATGCGTGGTGATAATAATAAAAAAACATAGGGAGAAAATCGTACGTTCGCGACCGGTAAATAAGCCAATTAAACAAAAACAAGAGAGATATTTTATTTGGTAAATACTAGATGGAGACCTACATTAATATTTTTTTTAAATAAATTAATCAGTTTTGATTCCATTGAGCAGATTTTTACATTTCACTACTGTCAACCAAAGTTAACTTCTATTTTGTATACGTTCGTGCCCACACGTTTATAACTCTTATTATGAAAACTTAAACTCGATGAAATCCATCTTTTGCACTCAACATAGAGCTACCCAAATGCTATCGAGTCGAAAAAATGTTTTGTTTTCTATATTATTTGTACACCAAAAGCGTACGAACGTACGTTCGTGACCCCAGGAAATGCCCATATACATTTTGTTAAAGTTAAACGTTACCAGCAAATAAACTTTAAATAAAACTAGGGGTTACGTGTAGGACGTTAAATATTTAATAGGTGTGAACATAGGGTTACTTTCTTGTTTTTAATACAATTGCATATTACAAAAAAAAAATAATATGTAGATTTATAGCTTTATCCAATAAAAATTATACTTTTAAGAAAAAGAGAGATACAAATTTAATAAAAAGACAGCTATTGTGATTATAACAATGGGGTTTTCTGGTTAATATCGTTAACACACTTCGCATGATTGACGCTATCCTTAAAAACTGTTTTTGTAATCTCAGTCGTATCGCTACTGAAATTTTTTTAAAAATTATGATAGGCCCTTTTGCATTTTTATGACGATATAATTGTTTTAAAATATTTCTTTTAAAATATTTCAAAAATTTGGTCGGATTCAAAGGATTTAGGTAGGTTTTGCAGACAATTTTGGTCGGATAAAAATTTTTCAAACGGCAACCCTGCTCGGGATCCCAATTTGCACGAAAAGCGTTCCCGTCAGTGATACCAACTTAGTGCTTTTGGCACTATTTATGGTGCTTTTTGATGCCTCAAAACGCCAAAGTTTTATCTATAGTGCCAAACTAAGTCTAAGTTCATACGGCTCATGTCTTATTGACATGATTGCTACTTTATAGGCGAGAGGGACGAGGGGAATGAAACGAGTACACAGATGCATGTACTGTCTTTACGTTTTGCTTTTTCATTCATTGTTTAAGTTTGTCATTGTTTTCAATATCAAAAAAGCACATGTCGTCAACATGACATGAATCATTTGAACGCCAATTCATGTTCAAAGAAGAAAAAGGAAGAATCTTGTCAATAAGACATGAGCCGTATGAACTGAGACTAAGGAAAAGCATTAACTTGGTGGTTTTTCAATTTTTTGCTAGTGCCTTTAGTGCTTTTTACAATATTTATTTTTTTTCTACCATTTTTTAAAACTTCGATTATATAGAGAAAGTTGCATTCTTTTTACTAAAAACTTTATTTACGAGGTTAGAGCTAAGCTTCCTATCAATTTGGAAATTTTACAAAACGTTGCACTTTTTAGCGTTGACAACATATTTAGAAATCGTAATAAAAACTATGTATTTGTTTTCGGTAAACATTTTTTTTAAAGTTGTAGACACTGTTTCAAAAAAAGAAAATGGCTTGGAAAATATTAGCAATTGTGAATGGAAAAATAAACAACGAGTTTGAGTCATGTAGAAAAAACGTATGGAAGAGTTAAAAATCATGCAGTCAGAAACTGTACAAAAGAACGCAAAGACTTTAATTGAGTTTTATTGAAGATAATAAAAATACATTAAAAATGTATACAAATGTAAAAATATTTATTATTTAATTTTAAATGAAAATGGTCACCCATCAACGCCGTCGCCTTTTTTTAAATTTTGAAGGTACATATATAATATTTGGCACAGCCGAATGCACTGTTGCCAATTTGACGGTTTTACCGCGATTTTAGCGGTTTTTATGTGCCTATCGTGGCAAAATTTCCGTTTTGACGGTTAGCGGGAAATCTAGCGGGTTTTTAAATATCAATAGAATATAAAATTTTTGTTCTTGGAACTTGAAAATTTAAAATTTTTTCATGAAAAAAGAGATTTAATGTATGTATTTTTTTTTTTTTTTTTTTTATTAAAATTACAAAGTGAGAAGAAAAAAAATGCTGTTTTTTCGAAATTGTATTCGCTTCCGCTATAAAAACATTTTTTTTTTTATTAATTTTTTGATTAGGATTACCTGGATTTATGGATTACCATAAAACTATTTCGTAGTTTTATGGTTGATTATTAGTTAGGCGAACGTTGCTGTACTGTACGTCTCTGTACTGTATCCATCAGCTGTTCGCTTTTTGTTATACAAAAGCTTACCGAAATGCAATGTACCGTAGTTGCAACGTACCAATCTGTATAAAATAGAATTTCATGCCGTTGTTACGTGACATTTGTAAGACAGTGATGGGCGGCTTGTATGGTGTATTGAATGCGGGTAATTTTGCTTTTTTTTGGAACTTTTCATGGAATTGCGACAAAACAACTTACAATACAACATATGTATTTCCAAATATACATATGTTTAAATGTTTAAAGTAAACAAATGCATATTCACATACAATGGAAATGTGAAACATATATAAGACTTTAAATGGTATCAAAAGCTTGTTTTGTATGCACATTTACAATATATGTATGCTTAAAATTTATTTATGCTAAAATACAAATTTATTTACTGCAAATCTATAATATAAATATTAAATTATTAACATTTTTACATACACAAAATACTGTTTTAATACCATTTAATCACGTGGTACCTTTTGTGCACAACGGTCACCATTTGCACATTTTTGATTCCCATCACTGTGTGTTTGGTTTTATGTATACTATTGCTTTTTGTTTATGTATGGGAAAACACACGACACGTTTTTAAACGTTCTATAAGTGCACCAACGTGCTTACAGTACGGTGCGGTACATTACGGGTACAGCAAAGTTCGCTTAACTGAGCCTTAAACAAGCCAGGGAAATCAAAAAACGTTACTTTTTAATAAAAAGTCGTATTTCTTTATTAATATTTAAAAAACCGCTAGATTTACCGCTAACTGTCAAAACACAAATTTTGCCGCGATAGGCACATAAAAACCGCTAGAATCGCGGTAAAACCGTCAAATTGGCAACAGTGCAAAAAGTAAAGAAACAAAGCTATTACATAATGAGATATGAGTGTATTTTGAATTAAAGCTGAAATCGAAATACATATGTATTTATATAAAATTTCCGTAGTTCTTATTTATTTAAGATTAAGTTCAAAAATGCCGACTATTGGTGCATGCCGAACTAAGGGGCTTTCACCCGATTAACATTATTTTCACTTATTTGTTAATTTACTGTTTTATTCATTAAAAAAATCTTTTTTATTACAATTATTTTTTTTAAAGTAAATTTTCATTTTAAATGAAAAATACAACATAATTTTGACCTAGAAATGCTAACAATGTTGTTGTAATTATATTGCTTAACTTTATTTACAAAAATCTTGAGAACATTTTTCATTTACATACCTATTTATTTTGTTTTTTGTTTGTCTTAATTTTCAACAAAGAAAACAATTTGTCTTGGCGCCTTTTCTACAAAATGCATGTGGACAGATAGAATCACCATCATCGTCATTCTCTTCTTCTTATATGCATTAAATACATTCCCATACACATTTTTTCAATGTGTGTGCAGAAATACACATTTTTCTGCAGAGGTAGACAATCTCTGACACTTCGAACTAGAATATCGAAAATTATTTGAGGTAGTGAAATGTAGGTTGTATTTTTATTGATTTCTGAAGCCGTTTACCGAATTTTAAATTAAAACAAGCTTGTTCGGAAAAAAATTGCTTTTATTTTATTAATTTGTCAAATCCTAAAGTCTGGGTTCACACCACAGAATACTACGGAACTGTCACGAGACGGAAGATTTTGTTTTTTTTTGTGTCTCTTTTAAAGAAAGTTGCCCTTTTGCATTTTTTTTTTTCATCATCTTCTATGCCGCAATACAATGAACACAAATTTATTTAGTTATGATTTAATTGCAAAACTGTTGTAAAAATTAATTCTTAAGTTCACCACAACACGAGTAAATAATCAGCCTTATTCCGGTTGTCGTTGTCGTAATCGATCAAGTCGTTTTTTGTAAGAGATTAAAGAACGCTGGTTGTGTGTTACTTTAATCTCTTACAAAAAACGACTTGAGCGATTACGACAACGACAACTGGAATAAGGCTGAATATTTAAGTAACTTGGTGGCCACACGATCAAGTTTTGCCTTTCAATTCCTTTCAATATGCAACACACTCTAACTTTTTTACTTACACACTCACACTTTTTAAATTGACCACGAGATGGCTTTCAATGTCACCTTTCCATTTGTTTGGCAATTTTACTTTCAATTTAACAGCTGATAACATGTTTTTCTTTACATAGCGGCTTCACCTGACAATTTTTTGTCATACCAAACGTCAAAGTCTATATAAAAAAAACTCGAAAATTTTTGTCAGCGTTTTTTTACTATGAAGGTTGACGTTTGGTATGACAAAAAATTGTCAGGTGAAGACGCTATGTTATAAATGGATTTTGTTGATGACATCAGGAAAGTAAATTGCTTACAAATTGAATGCAGCCTACGTCACAGCTTTCAATTTATGTAAGTTTTGACAAGCAGTATATGTAAAAGAGTATCAAGAACAACTTGACCGTGTGGCCGCAGGGTAAGTAAATAACATTATAAAACAAAACAATATTACTAAGGGTGTGTGTGAAACGGTAGCAAAGTTCTATGGTGAAATGAAATTTGTTTGTGGTAGAAAATTTTCATATTTGTGCTATTTGAAATTGTAACATTTTTGACAACGTAAAGTTTTGACATAAAGAAAAAAACAATTACTAATAGTTTTGTGAAAATGAATAAATTAAACAAACGTTTACCAATAATCATTTCAATTCTGTTGGAAATGAGATCGTCCCAACTATTTGATGAATTCGTTCTGATATATTAACAATTTTTACTAAAAGTGTGGGCAAAAAAGCTTATACATATTTAAATACTTACATCTTGTATAATTCTTTTTAATTTTTTTGCCGCTGGTTCTGCTTCCATATTATTTTTTATTTTGTTTAAACAAATTTGATGAAAAAAAAATAATTTTGTGGTTGTCAAAAATTTCTACACTAACCCTGCGGCCACACGTTCAAGTTGTTCTTGATAGTCTTTTACATATCGATGACTTACTTTCTCAACCTCGTATCCTAAAAAAAATACAACTTTTTAGGAGAGAAAATAAAACGTTTTATCTTTGTATACTTCGGTGCTTGGGTTAAAGTTAAAATGGAATTATTAAAGAATTGATTACATCTATGTTAGAACACAAAAATAGCAGTCGTTTGATATGAAAAAGTCAAAACCGTATTTTTAAGATACGAGGTTGAGAAAGTAAGGCATCGATATACTGCTTGTCAAAATTTACATAAATTGAAAGCTGTGACGTAGGCTGCACTCAATTTGTAACAATTTACTTCCAAGATGTCAACAACAACAGAGACAAACTTGTACTCAGCTGTTAAATTGAAAGTAATTTGCCAAACAAATGGAAAGGTGAAATTGAAAGCCATCTCGTGGTCAATTTAAAAAGTGTGAGTGTGTTAGTAAAAAACTGAGAGTGTATTGCAAATTGAAAGGTAAAACTTGATCGTGTGGCCACCAAGTAATGTCAAAATTTATACAAAATTTATTTATACCCCTAGGGCTAGTGAAATTTTATTCACCTCAATAGTGTCAAAATTTTACTTCCATGAGTACTTTGCTACCGTTTCACACACACCCTAAATACATTTTTTTTGCACAAAAAACAACTTTTGCTAAACTAATGCATTTGTTTAACATGGTTTGTGTTTTGTTTTTTTGTTTTGATCACGCCATTTGTGTTGATTGTTGCGGCCTGCTTTTACACCTTGCCACTTCACTACCAAAAAAGCTTTCTGTCTCTTTCTTCGAAAGCTGTCCTCGCAACTGATTTGGGAATTTTTCACACGTCACTTTTTACAGTTCTGTGTATTCTGTGGTTCACACTATGATAGCTCTAATTTAAAAATTCTGAGTTAATTGGTGAAAGAAGAGAGAATAATATAATGTGCTCCTCCCAGCGTTGCCAGAATTAAGATTTTACTTTTTTGCTACTTTGGTGCATACTGGGCGCAAATTACGGCATTCGATATCGATCGAAATTTCCATTATTTACATGAGAAAGATGAAAATGACATGATTGAAATTAAGTTTTAAACATGGTAGAATAAGTACAAGGTATAGTAGGAAATTTTGTTCTCAATTTGAAAACCCATATACATAACGTCAAACAAAAGAAAATAAGAAAAAAAATTTAATAAAGTAATTTGACATTACATGGGTAAATAATGACAACTATCCCAAATGAACCTACCTTGTACTTATTCTACCATGGTTTTAACAACTTTATATAAAATACATGATATTGTAACATTAAAAAAGTTTTTATGTTAAACAAAACGAATATTTAAAAAAATTTCATTTGTAAAGTTGTTATTATTTTAATAAAAATAAATTTAAAAAAACTAGCACTTTTGTTTTCAACTGTAGAATAATTTAGGACTTTTTTTAGTCGACTTAGCACTTTTAATTTGAATTCTTCTGGCAAGCCTGTTGCACCAACGTACTTACAGTACGGTGCGGTACATTACGGGTACAGCAACGTTTGCCGAACTGGGCCTTTACTAATAGCACACATGATTTTTACAAAATATTAACAATGTATTTAAAAAATATTATTTTTAATTTAGCGCTATTAAAATGATTGTCTGTCTCAAAATGATTAATTATAATCATTTTGATTATAATGGGCGCCTCCACAGAAAAGCTCTCTTTTAGTCACGTTACGCCACTAAAGTTGTTATGATACTTGCTATTTTTTGTATTGGATTTTTTAAGGATTGACTGAATGAAACAACAAATGCGAGAAAGAACAAGAAATACAATTTGATAAAATGTAAACAAAACAAACAATACTGCCCACATTTTTTCCCCACAAAAAACCGTCATAAAAGCTAAAAATCGCAAAAAAAGTTAAAAACCGTTTCTTTCGATCAAAAACTAAAAAAATTGGCAACAGTGCTAACAATTAATCTGGAAATGTCAATTTTAAGTTAAAAAATTTTATATTTTTTTTTGACAGTCTTTTTTTTTTTTGACAGTCTTAGATTATTTATCGATAACACATGTATATTTGTTTGACATTTCAAGATTTTTTATGATTTAATCATACTCTTTATACTTATGCTATGTTCATACGACGTTATAAACCACTCGTTTCGCTCTTTGAAACTAGTTTGCCAAACATGCTGTTCATACGATTCATTCCTGTTTCATTTTGACATTTTTTTAGTGTTGTTAGTGTGATTTTTTTTTAATAGATAAAAAAAAGTAAATAAAACTTAAACATATATTATTTAACACTTTTATTGATATTATTATGGTATAATTATCACTTTATTTTATTAAACATTAATTTTTATTTTGTTTTTTTCTTTGTTTTGATTTTATTTGAGAGCTAGTTCAGATAAACTAACGATAAATGTTATCAAAATTGGAGATGATAGTACATTTTTCCTGTTTCGCAGACTGTTTCAAAATGAAACGACCTGTTTCGCTCACAAAATTTTGTATGGGGAAACAAGTCGTTCAATCATGTTTGGGGCGCGAAACAGGAATAAGAGAGCGAAACACGAATATTGCTGTCCGTGTGAACATGGTATTAGTCAGTTTTCCTATGCAAATATACCTATTTGCACTGTTAAAAATACAAAAAATAGCAAGTATCATAACAGCTTAAGCAGTTAAGCTTGTATTTAAAGCCTATTTTTCACTGTTTCACTAAATGTAAGCTAGTTTCGCTTAACACAAAACAAACCGAAAAGAAAATAATATACCTATGTACCTATATAAATTATTCTTTGAGAAACAAGTTGAAATGCTTGGTGGCGTAACGTGACAACAAGGAGACTTTTCTGTTTAAATGCCCATATTTATAAACCTATTTGGATTATTTGCTGCTTTGATAATTTGAATTTAAAACAGCAGCAAAATTTGAAAAAAACATCAACAATGCCAACAAATTCGTTTATAACACAAACATACATATGTAGGTATGTATTTATTTTTAATATTTATTTAAATAGGTATACTTTGAGTTTGTTGTATTTATTTATTTTTAATTATCTATTAATTAATTGAATATACTTATGTAGGTACATACATATTGTAAATATTATTTCTTAGCAAGGTTGGCAAAAATTTAAAAAAAAAAACAAAGACCAAAAAAAAGATAACCAATTTTGTACATGGTGGCAATTATTAAAGGAATTTTTCTTTAAAATATTAAAAAATTGTTTTATCGGTATAACATATTAATAAAAACGGTATCGGTTGCCAGCCTTGCTTTTTTGTGAACCGTTAAGTTAATTTTTTCTTTTATTTAAGTTTTTATTGAAATGAAAAAAGATGAAAATAGTTTTAATGTTTATTCTAAAAAAAAGAACATAATATTACGTAATTTTTTTAAAACAGTTTCTATGAGTTGAATTTGCCGGCATTTGTGCAATAAAGTGTTGAAAACTCTAAGGGTCCTCATGATATCGTTTATAAGTCTCGTAATGTGTGCAAACTGTGCATTCTTACGCCCTCGTAAATGAACTGTCAAAAATTGTATGAGAATTAATTTACACAAACTGCTTAAATTTGCCCAACAATTATGACTCGTAAACTTGCGCTCTTCAATTGTGCATTTATACAAACAAATTTTTTTAATTCTTACCGCCGTTTTCAATGAAAACTTCAAGTGTTAATAAATCACAAACAATAAATTCTTGTAATAACCTAAGCATATTAGTGTTTTGGCTTTCTTTATGCATGTTTAAAAACAAGTTTCATTTATTATTCACAAATTTCAACTTTTTTATTATATTTTTGATTATTTTTTTTAATATATTTCTTTTATTGACGTTTCAGTTTGAAATGACAGTAATTGTTTAAAATTACACAAAAATTAAAAAGGGTCTTCATGAAACGAGTCTCGCAAGTTTACCCATTTGCACAAATGGCAATTTTAAGCGATATCATGAAGACCCTTTCTATAAATAAAAACAACTTTTCAGCTAGCTGACAGTAAAACGTTACAGCGGCGATAACCCTATCCTATTTATGATTTGTCAACAAAATCGTGTGCAGTGATGTTAGATGTTTTTTCGAATTATCGTCAAAATTTGAAAAAAAATCGTCATAATCGTCATTAGTTCTGAAAAAAACCGTCAAAAAATCGTCATATAAAAAATCGTTTTTTTATCAACACGGATTAATTACTCTATTAAAACATGAAAAAATAATTAAGTATAAAAACTATACAAAACCAAAAAATATAGAATTTTTAATACTTAAGACGATTTGGTGGGGCTTTGATATTGCTCTCCGGAGATTTTCGTCAAACACTTCCTGTCATCCCCAAATCTTCTACTGCGGATGAACTTAACGCGTGCCTGTAATCGGCGTCTTTGTGGAGGCATGTCCAGAAGTTGCAATTGACCACAAACATGAGAGTCGCGTTGCAGAACAACTGCTGGAGCTTGGCAACGGCCAAATTCCTGTTGATGTTTCGAATGGATTGATATCGTTCCCTGAAAATTTTTGTGAATTCACATCGTCCAAGGAGGAACTCATCAGCAAAGTGTTCCTTGGCATTGCACAAAATTACAAAAATCTCGATTGGATTCGTGAACGGGCAATACTAGCAGCGAAGAATAAGGACGTCGATAGCTTTAACTTAATTGTTCAAAGTCAAATCGCAGGACAACTGCATACGCACAAATCTGTTGACTGCGTGACCGATGAAAATGAACCGACGAAAATGAGCTACCCGTCGGAATTTTTGAACTCGCTTGATGTACCAGGAACTCCGCCGCATAATTTACAGCTGAAGGTGGTATCGATCATAATCATGTTGCGGAATCTCAATCCTCTAAAAATGTGCAACGGTACGCCAATGGCCTTTGGAGCAATTTGCTCTTCGCGTTGTGCTGAATACATAAAAAATTTAAATGCATTACAATTCGCTGACAACTTTCCGGAATCAAGTGCGGCTATAAGGGAAAAACATTATGTAGACGATTTCGTTTGCAGCTTTAATAATGAAGAAGAAGCAACATTCCCAAGGTGGGTTCGAATTAAGATGATTTTCTTCAAACAGTAGGCGAGTTGAATACGTTACGAATGGTAGCCAAAGAGAAATTTCTACAACAGTTAAAATGGAAAAGCAGGCGTCCACAGAAAAGATTCTTGGAATGTACTGGAAAAAAGATGAAGATGTGTTTTGTTTTGAGACAAAATTTTAATGTCTCCCTTCAGAGGTTCTAAATGGATCTCGAGCACCTACAAAAAGAGAGCTTCTCAGAATAACCATGTCAATTTTTGACCCTTTTGGTATGATCGCTGATTTTAGTTATATTCAAAAACGTTAATACAAAAAACTTGGAAAGTAAATATAAATTGGGATGATTTGATTCCCCATTGGAAGGCCTGGTGGGATGAATTTGAGCAAGTTAAAGAATTTAAAATTCTTCGATGTCTGTCAACTAATTTGTTACAAAGTAAAAATACACAGCTTCATGTATTTGTAGACGCTAGTCAAGAAGCATTTGCTGCCGTTTGCTATCTTAGGACAGTTTTTGATAGTGAAGTTGATGTTTCCTTTGTTATTGGGAAAGTTCGCTGTGCACCGAAAAAGTTAATGAGTATACCTCGATTAGAGTTACAGTCATCAGTTTTGGGCGTAAGATTGTCGAGACTAGTTATTTTGCGGTGGATTTATTCCAAAGAACGGCGTTTTAAGGCATTTGTGAGCCATAGAATTGCAGAAATTATACAACATACACGGCCTCAACAATGGAACTGGGTTTCAACGCAAGTCAATACGGCAGATGCAGGAACACGAGCAGTATATCCACCAAAGTTTAATCGAAATAGTAAATGGATAATGGGTCCTTCTTTTTTGAAATGCAATGAAAAGGATTGGCCTAAATCAGAAATTGTTATACCAAAGCAAAACATAGAGGAAGAAATAAGAGTAAACTTAATAGTTAAAGGAAAAAGCTGTAAAGGTTTTCTTCATATGTAAAACTTAAAAGAACCGCTGCGTGGTTAAATCGGTTTGTTAGTTAAGAATATCAAAAAACTAGACAGCTATCAATAGCAGAACTAGAAAAAGGAGATAGACTTATATGCCGCCTAGACAAGAAGAAAGTTTCGAGAATGAAATTAAATGTTTAAAAAATAAACAAAGGATTTTAAAAAGTAGTCCAATTTATAAATTGATTCCAATACTTCATTCAGATGGATTACTACGAGTAAATAGCCGCATCACTGAAGCCACTTACCTTCCTTTTAACACCAGGAAACCTATAATTTTGCCACAAAATCATCGTGTTTCTGAATTGATCGTAAAGTATTATCATGAGAAGAATTACCATCAAAATACCTCCTTAGCTATAAATGAACTACGCCAAAAATATTGGATTCCTCGTGTGAAATCGGTTTTGAAAAAGGTTGTTTACAATTGTCTTATTTGCCAAAGAGATTCCGTAAAACCAAAGCAACCACGCATGGATGAACTTCCATCAGATCGTGTAACTGCATACGTTCGACCTTTTTCATATACCGGGGTTGATCTTTTTGGGCCATTCAATGTAGCAGTTGGCCGTCGTAGGGAAAAGAGATGGGCAGTCATATTTACTTGCTTTATTATTAGTGCTGCACATATCGAAATTGCTGAGAACTTGTCTTCAGATGCCTTTATTCTTTGTTTGCGAAATTTTATATGTAAATCGCAGAGGAACACCAATTCGAATAAGGTGTGACAGTGGTACAAATTTTTTGGGTGCTCAAAAGGTGTTAAAAAGTGAAGAAAAATATACACCTGATATTTGTATATATTGCTATACGTATCAGTTAAATACTATTTTGGAATTTATCCACTACTTTAAATTTAAAAATTTTCGTACGGTTTATAATTTGTCGCGGTTGAAAATTCGTTATATGTAAAAACCTGAGCATAAAAATATAAGCAATAATCCGAATTTCATAGATTGAACCATCACTAAATGCCTAAAATACACCATTTCCAACCAATATTCATGCAAAATTAAAAAAATCACAAGAAGTAATATATGTGCAGAGAGCGCAATAAAGGGGGGGGGGGGGGGGGGGCGGGTATTTTAATACCATGGTTGATAAGGCCATGATGGCTTTATCTCTCATTCAATAGGGAGACAAAGCCTTTTTTATTTATTTATTTTTTTTTTATTTGAATGGGAATTTTATTGGAATGGCCTTAGCTCACATTAGCAATATTAGAAAATGGCTTTATCTCTCATTTAAGTTCCAGAGAGGCCTTAGCTCACATTAGCAATATTAGAAAATGGCTTTATCTTTCCGGAGACACTAAAGTTAAGTATTGAAATCTGGCTTCGCATACTAAAGTTTTTCTGCGTGACTGCCTGCGGCCGTGCTTAGGGGTTTTTTCCTCCAGTAGGACGCGGCAAGTGGCTTCGCTGAATAAAGTTTTCCTGCGTGCGTCACAAGAATAAAAAAATGTTTTTCAATGATAACTAAGGATTTTCCCTTTTACAGAATGTTTACACAATGCATAACAATATTATGAAAAAATATGGCTTTATCTCTCATTTGCTTAATGCTTATTTCATCCAATTGTATATAAATTTAAAACTACAATGTAAATATAGAATAAATAAATACATGAATATTGTATAACTACAAAAAAAATAATAAAAAATTTTTCTAAGAAAAATTTCTTGGAAGGTTTTAAAAATTGGCTTCCCTGCGTGAGATATTTTTCTTATTCAGAAAACAGTTTTCTTATTCAGAAAACATTTTTCTACCGAAATTTAAAACTAGGCGAGTATTTAAAATTAGGCGGGTGCTTGAAAAAAAAAAGGAAATTCTTGCAAAAAGCAAAAGTCATACATAGATACTTATTGGTACCAAAAATAAGTTTTTTAAACGAAAAGAAACAAAATCTAAAACTTTTTTGTGTTTGTAAATTTGTACACAAAGAAAATACGGTACACAACAACTGTAGTGTTTTTTAAGGGAACGCGCTCTGTATTATTTAGTGAACGCGTAATGAACTTTTAGAGTACGTATTCGGTTTCTTTAGTGTATGCGTAGTGTACTATTAATGTACTTTTTTTAAGGGAAGATTTGAAATAACAAATAATTTGTATGTTTGGCAAAGCAAATAAGAAATACATATAATTTGTTAATGCTTAATGCCTTATTTATTGGAAAAAAACTAACCATTTTTTCATAAAGGTCAGATTGAGTACTCACATCCAAACTGAACCAAGTGATGAAATATAAAATACATATATACATATTGTCCACAAAGTTTTACTCTATTCTTTTCGATTGAACCACATTTTTAAAACAACGCAAATCGGGGATTTGGTGTACAATACAAATTTTAAAAACAATATGTATGCAAATAAATTTTTTGTTCTATTTAGTTGCAACTTATACATTTATGTATTACATTTACAGTTTTTAATCAATTGAGTAAATATTTATATTATTTCTATTTATTTTCAGGAAGAACTACAAGCCGAAGCGGTGGCTGTAGGTGCCATACTCTCTGATTATCAACGAGTCAGAGTGGAAAATGTATGTACTCGTTTGAATTTAGTGTCATTGGCCTATTTATGGAGGAGAGATCAGACTGAACTATTGCAAGAAATGATTGATTGTCAAGTTCATGCCATATTAATAAAAGTATGTAGTACATTTATTAAAATAATACATTTTGTTCGTTATGTGCATTTTCCTGTCCACATTTAACTTTTTTGAAATAAAAGGCAAATTCAACTTTCTGCAAATCAAATTGAACACTTCATTCAATGCTCGTCCATGTTATGAATCATTTGCTGCAGAAGCTTTCAGTTCTCTTTTGAAACTGCAATCGTGTCCATATAATGAAATTTATGTTTTGCAGCTTTTAAGTATTTTTATGCCTCCTCCTTTTCTTCTTCTTCCTCTTAATAACAAACTCACAAAAACTGCTTGTACACGAAACAAAATAACCTTTTTAAAGTGTCATCTAAAATATTGAACATTGGAGTATATTTTATTAAATTCAAGCTTTAGAAAGGTTCAATTTGATTTACAAAATGTTTAATTTGGACTGAGAAATCTGTAACTTGAATGTAATTTTTTTATATATTTGCAGGTGGCTACATTAGGTCTAGTTCCTGACCGCCATTTAGGAAAATCCCTTAGAGAAATCCAACCGCATTTGTTGAAAATGCGTGATAAGTATGGTTTGAACGTGTGTGGTGAAGGTGGCGAATATGAAACATTTACCCTTGATTGTCCTCTCTTTAAGCAGCGTATAGTAGTGTAGGTTTAAATTAATTTACTTGTTGTTTTTAATACCCTTCACCATATAAGTTTTTCATTCTGTTTGTAATTCAAAAATATTGATCTTAGGTCCATGTAGTATATCGTCACCTAAAACGCAAAAGGTCCTATCTAACATTATGAACATTTTACAGGAGAAGAAAAAAACTACACAGAAAAAAATCTCAAAATTTGTTCATCAATTAAATAAAGCATTAATCAAAAATAGAATCAGTTTTAATAAAAAATTTAATTGAGTGAATTAAACGTTTAAATAAAAAAACCTTGAAGTTACAGTACATAAAAATTGTACAGCCCGTTTTAAAAGAAGTTATTGACGAAAACCTGAAAATTTGATTCTAAAAAGAAAATGCTATTGTACTATGATGAAGGGTATATAAGATTTAGCAAAGCCGAATATAAAACTCTTACATGTTATGTATTTTAATTTATTTATCTATTTCCAGAGATGATATCCAAACTGTTATAAGTTCTGCTGATCCTATATGTCCCGTTGGCTATATTAATTTCACTAAATTATCGTTACAACCCAAAGAAACGCAACAGAGCTGTGATGTTTTTGTTAAAAAATCTCTGGACTACATAAGTGACCTCAATGAATCTACGTATAGTGACCTCAGTGATCCTGATCTCAGTGAAACTGAGCTTGAACTTATTGAAAAGGAGACACGCATGCGTGAATCTCTCAGTCAAAATGAGTTGATATCACGTAGTAACTCGTTTGGTCGACATCTTGCTACCTCATCCTCGCCCATACCGATAGTGACGAAGAGCGCCAGTGTTGATGAGCAAACGCCATCTGCATTACTCTCCTCGTCGGCTGCTCTGTGCACTGCCTCATTACAGGCTGGCAGTTTTGGTCCGCCACGTCCCTTGGGCAGTAGTACAGCTGCAGTTTGCGGTAGCCTATCGTTAGCCATCTCCTCAATAGCATTGACAGCAGCAGGAGCTGGTGGGGCAGGTTTTGGTGGTGGGATGTCGTCTCTAATTGGCGGTTCCTTCAATACCCAGCCACAAAGTCCACTTAAATATGAACGCGAATTCCGTCCACTGAATAATCGACCCATTGTTGCCATTAATCACAAAGGTTGGATGTGGGTAGCGGGCATACAAGGTTTGTGTTTTTAATTATTACAGTAATCTTTCATTTTTCTTACTTTGTTAATGTGAACACTAGCGTGGCCGTTAATTGTATGGAGATTTTTTTTATATCTTATATTCTGTCCCCCAAATCGGTTCAGTTTTATATAAAAAAAATACAAACAAATTTAAAAGCGTTAAGTTGTGTTTAGGGGGTGCGTCCGTCTTTCAAAGTTTTCCTTCAAGCCCATTTATTCAAATGTAATTTATTTGCATATGACTATCTTTATAAAAAAAAAAACATTTTACAAGAATATGATATATGGGCAAATCCTGTGTGACGAACGCTACATTCGCACGCGTTTTCTGATTGAAATATAAACATTTTTTGGTCATTCAAAAAAGATAGCTTCAACTTATATATAGTATTTAGTGACATTAATATGTACTTACGAATGGCATATATCATAATTTCTTAGCAAGTATTTGTTGCGAAATAATTGATCACAAAGTTTTGTGACGCACGCTACAAAAAGTGGAAGTAACTTTAAAGGTTGAAGTGCGTTTTCCCAATTTTTAGCGAATTTGGCATGATAAGGTATACAAAATCTAATTCCTAAAAGAAAGATGACTATCAGGCATGTTCTGAAAATCACTTTTTGTGAAAGTGATTTGAATTCACAAAAAAAGGTGTTCTGGGAAAATAGGTTTTTTTCATAATTGTGATTTGAAACCAATCAGCTAAGTGGCCGCCGATTCAAAATTACTTGCTTATTTGTTTCCACCATTTTGAACTAACTAAGTTAAATTTTTTGTTATTTCAAAACACCCATTAATCACAATTGTGATTTCAAAATCACAAGTGATTTGAAATCTTGTGATTTACAGAAAATGCCTGTATAAGAGAATTCTTAACGCACTTATTCGCAGCCATAAAATGTTGTGATTTTTTGACAAAAGTCGTGAACCCTTTGTGACGCACGCTACATGACGCACGCTACAGTTTTTCCAGTAGTATTTTATTATTATATTTTATTAATTTTTATGAATTGCATTTCTTAAACTAATTTCTTAACTAATGAATGTCAACTTTTTTTTTAACGAAATTTATATTTTGATAAGTCTGCTGTAAGTGCAACTTTAAGCCCAAAAATCACCTAAAATAATGCTAAATTCACGTATAACATTAAGAAATCAGCAGTGGGGTAGGATTTGGTAAAAATTATTGCATTAATGATCATTAAATTACATATTTTTTAATATAAAAATGAAATTATACATCTAGTCTTATATTCCATTAAAAAACATTCATTTGAAAAATTTTTGGCTGGTGGACTGTTTCTGGGATTTGCCCATATGGCAATATTTTAGCTCTTCTTGTCAACAACATTAGCCTTAAAGAAAGTTTTTTGCTAAAATTAATATTTTAGAAAATAATGAAGAAAATAACCAACAAAATACCAAAAATTATATATGTATACGTTTTATATATATAAAATTATTTCTCGTAAAATTCTGTAGGTGATTTCTTTAATATTTTGAATAACACTGTTGAAAGATGAATTTTTTAGCATTAAGTGAGGTATATTGCTCTGTATGGCAACACAAATCCGTTAACTCTCACAAACTGCGCTGCCAAATAGCGCAATTCTTTGTGTTATCTTTGGTAATCATTCTCAAATAAACTGCTGTTAGTCAAGATTTTTAAAGTAACATTTATTTGTTTTTCTTATTTTTGATATTTCTAAACTATACGTAGTATATGTATGAAATAATTTAATAGACATAACCTCTTATCGTACATGCTTACAACGAATAATTTCCATATACATAAATAGAATTTTGGTATATACATACATAAGAGCGACTCAACCAAAAAGGGGCTCGATGTACCCTCCTAAAAATGAGCCTTGGACTTTTAAGTTGAGATTTAAAATATTTCAGCTCCAGCTTTGACCTCTCGTAAGCTGGACCATTTTGAAAAAGCGTATATTTTTAAATGTTTTGTTAATTTGAGAATCTGTTTCCTTACCAGCATATGGGTGTTTCCACAGAAAATGACCCCTTATAGCTCAAAAATTAAATTTTTATATTGAATTTATTTTTCCGCTATTATAAAAAATAAATTTAACGTGTCATTTTCCGAAAGATTTACTTTAATTTTCTTTATACAAACAAAAATATATTTTTTTTTTGTAACCCACAATAAATGAATTCAGACACAAAAACCTTGTAATTTTTAATAATATGTATAACGACCGTTACTTTAAAAAAAAATTTTTTTTGGTAACCAATTTCTTTGGTTTGAAAATAAATCCATTCCTAAAACAAAACATTTCAAAGAATTTAATCAGACATTTTATTTGACATATCCTGTGCAAAATTTTACAATACATGATGTTTTCTTCCGACATTTGAAAACAGCACATTTATAAAGCAACAAGCGTTCCTTTTTTAATGGTCAAAAAAAGTATTGAAATTACATTTTTTATGAATTCTTTCGGTTGCTACCGTTGCTTGAACCTCGTGGCATATTTGGGTAGGTTGGAATTTTATTTAAAAAATCTCCGAAAATCGGTAACGACCATTACTTTAGAGACACCCATATACAATATGGGTATCATAAGAAAGGTTTTTTTTAGTTTCTAGATCATGAATAGATGAAAATAGGAATAAAGAAAGAAAAAAAATCAAAGATCCACGACTTTTTGGCGGCATATTTTTTTTTTCAAAAAAAAAAGTCGTGGATCATTTCTTCTTTCCTTTTTTTAGTCCTATTTTCATCTATACATGATCTAGAAACTAAATCCGCTATCATATTAGAGCAGTGTTGTCAATTTACCCATTTAGTGGCTAGATTAGCCATTTTTCATCCTGTTTAGCCATTTTTCAACTTTTTTAGCCATACATTTTTTTTGCCGTTTTTCTTTTAAAATAATAATTTTCAATTTCTTATAAAAATGTATTAAAGTAAAATAAACATTTTTTAACAATTCAAACTCATTTCATTTAAATAACAACTTTTACAAATGTTGGAAATCGCTATAAACTATGATAATGAAACATCTTTCAAAATTACGCAATAGTAGTACAATATTAAATTTCTGGTTGCAAGTATTTCAATAAAGAGATAGATGCAGGCGGCAAAAAATTTTTTTTAGAAATTTCAGAATGGACTACATATATAGTTGCTCTCAGTTGCATGGTCTAATGATGAAGTAGAGAGGGTATTTACCCAAGTAAACATCGTTTAAAGTAAATTGAGAAAAAGGATACATTAAGCAACCGTTAATTCGATTTTATCAATAAAATATTTATACTAGCACCACAATTGTGGAGAGGGTACGATACGTTTGTGCTGATGTTTGTAACACCTTAAAATAATGGTTCTAAGCCCACCTTTACGTATACCGATTGACTCAGAATCACTTTCTGAGTGGAATTAACGATGTTTGTCCTGCGGGCTGGCTGGCTGTTTTTTTATCGTTTATTTCTTTATTCAAATAATTAAATTGAAACTATTATAAAAACTAGTTAACAGTAACAAGTTAATTTATACAATGTCTCTAGAACGAGCTCTTTAGTATTATAATATGACAAGGTAATAATTTGCTTTTTACAAAAATACTAATATACATACTTATAAGATTTTATTATAATTTTTAGTGTAGAATATAATGAAAAAATACAAAAAACATTATTTACATATCATATATTTTCAAAGGTTATAGTCAAAAGGGTAAAATAAGAAATAGAAAAACTTTATTTTGATAACCACCAAAATTTTTTGGAATTAGATTTTTGTGCTAATATTAGGTCTTTTTCTGAAATGCTTGTATTGTATCTCATATCCAGTTGATTTAAATTACATTGATTTTTTTTTTAGATTGGCCCGTCGATAGTTGTGGTATAATATGGGGGTTCCATTATCATTTTGGACAACTCCTTTACTATCTAGGTATACAAAAGCTTCTGGCGGAACGAATCCATTCTCTAAAGAATTAGTTATATATTCATAGTTTGTGATATATGGTGCCATTATATAATTATTATCAGTACATCTACAACACTGTAAAATATGATTCCTTACAAGGCTAATAATAAAATTATCTATACGAATTATATTTGCGTTATTGTATAGAATTTTATTAGAAACATACTTAGTGTAATAACTTTTTGCAGATCTATAAAGTGAAGTGCTCGCTCTTATAAACTTTCTCTCGAATATTCTAATTTTTTCCATATATGATGGAGCAATATTGAACCAAATGGGACATGCATATGTAAGAATAGGTCTAATTAGAGCTTGATATACAAGTATTTTAACTTTGTTATTAATATATTCGGAGTGAAATAATGGTCTATACGATAAATACGCTTGATTTCTTGATTTGGCTAAGATTTCATTAACATGAAAGTTGAAGTATAAAAATTTATCAAGGTAAACACCCTAATATTTTACTACTTCCTTGACAGGTATATTGCAATTATGTAAATAAGACTTTATTTGAAAGTCTTTCCATTTTCTTCTTATATCATAATTGCATTTGTATACTGGTAGTCTAAAAAGAATAATTTCACATTTTTGCGCGTTTATTTTCATATTTCAGTCAATTGCATATTGTTCGACTTTATTGCATGCGATTTGTAAATTTGTTTTGAGTTTTTCGATTTAATCGTCATGGTGGTAAATAATAATATCATCTGCAAATGAAATGCTGTTATCTACTTGGTTAAGAAGGTCGAAAGTAAATAAGTTAAAAAGAATAGGAGAATTCACTGTTCCCTGTTGTAAACCATTAGTAATACTGAATGATTTGTCAGTTACAATATTCTGATACGATACTTTAAAGGTCTTAATACTGACCATATTATATATTAGTATTATTTGGTTTAAGGGAAATCTGTACCTAAATAATTTATGTATTAGGGCATCGATCCAAACACTGTCAAATGCTTTTTCCATGTCAAACATGCTCCCGTACACAACTTTTTACGCCAATTCCAATTAATATCGGATGTTATTTTATGTATTGCGTTAATGGTAGAGTGTTTGAATTTGAAACCAAATTGTTTATCGCTATATATCTTATTATTATTATTAGCACAAAATTTGTAGAGGGCATTATTGATGCATTTTTCAAAAATTTTTGGTACGTTCGTAAATGCATCACTGCGCTGCGTCAAAAAAGCAAACTTTTTTTAATGGCGATAAAAGAATAATAATAACTTATATTATTGTGTGACTATTATTTTTGTGGAGTATTTCACAATTTTTCGGTCCACATTTACTTCACTGATAAATATATTACCACTTGAAATCACTGATGCAGCGCAGTGATGCATTTACGAACACACTCTTCACTGACGTTGGGAAGTAAACTTATGGGTCGGAAATTTTTTGGACTATTTGGTTCTTTATCTTTTTTAGATAGGATTACTACTTTAGCTATTTTCCATTTGATCGGAAAATATGAGTTGTTTAACATATTATTGAATAAAATGCAAAATTCGAAAATCATTTTTATGGAATATTTTTTAATACTATATTCGGTATATTATCAATTCCAGAAGATAACTTATTTGTTAATTTGGAAAAATATAAAGAATACTATTTCTTGTTATGAAAAAGTTGATAGAACTATCTTTTTCAATATCATCTGATAGTATTGTTTCATTGAAATTTATAAGTGTGGTTTTGTTGTTCTCATATTCCACTTTTAATTCTAAAAACCTGCTGAATGTCAACTGAACTTGTTGGTGAACAATATTTTTGGGAATAGTTTCCTTGCTTGCATGTATTGACTCGAAATAAGATCCTATAGTATTTAGCATTTGAACTTCTTCATTGACAATGTAGTTGTTTTGATAATCTTTTTTTAAACTTTGAGGATTTATTCCAGCGTTAATTTTAATAGTTGAATTGCTTATTTTCGAGAAAGTTTTGTCCCTTTTATATTTAGGCACTGTTTCTTCTATTGTTTTAATTATAATATCGTTTAGTCTGTCTAAGTGCTGATCTATTTCTTCATTTAAGAGGTTTCTGTTATTAGGAATTTGTATATCTTGATTGAGTTTTTGGATAATATTTTTTTGAAATTTTTTCCAATTGGTACCTTTATAGTTGTTAATAAGCTCTATGTTTTCTTTAAAAAATGTGAAATTTTCGCAATCCTTATTCAAATAGGCAATTATCTGTACTGCGTCGTGGTCGCTATCGTAATCTAAAGTTTTAAGGGAGTTGATTGTTTAATTTTCAGTGATAATATGAAGTCTATAGTCTGCCATGCAAATATCTAAGTATGAACCTGATCGCGGGTATGAAGGGCGACATGTAGCATAAAGTTTACATCTGAAACGCATTTCATTATCTAATAGCCAAGTATAAAGTAGGGAATGGTAAATGGATTCCAAAATCGATTTTCGATTTTTCGAACGACTGTTTTTATTTCGGTTTTTGAAATCGATTAATCGAACCTCAAAATCGATTTTATAATCGATTTCAAAATCGTTTAGGATTAGATTAGAAACTTATTCCTTACATCACAAAGGGGATACACCAAAATTTTTTTTTTTTTTTTTTTTTTTTTTTGGCAAACTACTGGATAAATTTAACTAAGATTTTTACAGTGGGTGGATATGACTACTCTTCATAATTTTCCTGCAAAAAGTGAAAATGTGTAAATTTTGATACGGCCTTTAAAGGAACAAGTGCAATATGTATGTAGATTTCACATATTTAAATTGTGTTCTTGTGTGGTCAGTCAGGCCTGTCACATAAATCAATTCCGATCGAAAGAGATTTCGTATCTTGCTTCACATTAAACGAAATCACTTTTGATCGAAATTGAATTCTATGATAAGCCTTAATGTATGGATAGTATTTTAAAGGATTATGACAATAGTTTCTGATCGGTGGCGACTGTTTCTTTACTAAGTTACAAAAAGTTAGTTTAAGACAACAAACGTTTGCATGTCATTGATGTCGGAAAGATCCAGATTTTTTCCTTCTAATTTCGTATTTGTTATATAAATTACATACTTTTTGTTTTTCACTCTGCTTATAACTAGATTTAAATTTCGCTCACACACTGGTCTGTTTGAATATAAGTGTATTTCCACAGGAATGCCATCGTTTAATTCACCTGTTGTGTTTCTATATAGTATGTTGAATTTCACAAAGCTGACTTTCAGTGTTTGGTTCGGTGCGATATGTTTGGACTGTTTTGTTCACTGCCCGTCGATGGCTTTAATTTCTGAAGAACAAAAGCCCCTATATTAAAGTTGAAAGTTGGAACACTGCGTTAACATACCACCTACACAAGTACTTATGTACGCACAAACAAATCTCAAGTTTTATTGTGCATGCCCATAATTTATCGATTTAATTAAGATATCCTAAATTTTGATAAAAATAAAAAAATTGATTTTAAAAGCCCAATAATCGATTTCAGTATAAAATCGCAGACGTAAATTCGGTTGCAAAAAGTCGATTTTTTTAAACACAAAATCGATTTTCGATTGGAATCGAAATCGATTTACCATTCCCTAGTATAAAGTTGTTTCCTTATTAATTATTTGTAGGATTTCCCCATTATGTATGTTTACAGTTTAGATCTCCTGCTAAAATATAATAATTATGTGTACTCTCTAAATTCATAGATTCAAAAAGACTATGGATTTAATTTTTTAAATGGATGCCATTATTACCCGATGGGTAATATGCGGATATAATAGATAACATTTCATTTGTAGAAATAGGGAGGCGAATGATACAAGTTTCTAAAGTGTTAACGGAATTGATTATGCTATTTGTATAAGAAAAGAATTTTAAGTTATTCCTAATCAATATCATTGTTCCACCTGCCTGTGTTGCACCTTTTCTATCTCATCTTATAATATTAAAGTTATCAAACTAAACTTTGTGTTTATGATTTAGTTTAGTCTGTACTTATGTACAGGTGTATTTTTCCTTATGAATTGGTGGAGTTCGTATCTTCTGCTAGTTAATATTGGAGAATTAACGTTAATTTGTATTATTTTAAGTTTTTTTGAAATGAGTGTTTGGTTGTTTTGATCCATTATACCTCGAGCATTGAAAATATAGTATCTATTCTGGATACTTGTAGCTCTAATTGTTTTTGAAAGTTTATAATTTGGTTACTTATATTTATCATAAAGTTTTTCATTTCTTCAATAAAGGAGTTATTTATTGTGTTAATTGGATGTTTTAAATTAATGTTAGTTGTATTATTACCCTTGACTATATTTGCAAAAGTAGATGCTGTATTAGTATATATATTAGTATTATTAGTTTTATTTATATGTAACTCATTTCTTTTTTAAATTAATTTTTTGTTTCAGCTGCTTATGTTTTTCGCAGCCTTTATAAGATGCTGGGTGCCCATATTTATTGCATAGAACACAAAACAATTTGTCTTTTTCATTAGCTGGCACATTTTCTACAGAACATTTTCCTCTTTCGTGGTCCATATTGCATTTTACTCATCTCCTGGGAAGGTAACAATTGGCAGCACTGTGGAGGAAGCCTTGACAGTTGCGGCATTGAGGTATTTCGGGTCGTCTAACATGTTCCCATTTAATTACTCGGTGTAGAATTGTTTTAATATTTTTAAGTTTACTAACATTGCTTTCTGGTGCTATTTGCACCAAAAACATTGGGAGCTTTGTTCCTTTTTCAACAGATAATTTAGTAGAAAAAGGAGTAACTTTTATTATTTTTAGATCTTCACTTTCTATTTTGAGTAGTTCACAAAGAATATCATCAGTCTCAACATAAGCGTCGAGACCTTTAAGTAAATAGGTTTTGATTTTTAAATCTTTAGGGGTGAAAGTAAAACATTTCGTTTTAGTTTTTTCAAGGTATGCTTTAACTCTTTGATAATCTTGAATTGAGTTCCTAAATAATGATTTTTTGTTTGTAAATGCTTTGATATTGAATTCATTGATTTTTAGTCCATTTTTAATAAATTCAATAAGGTTTTTACTGTCTATATCAATGATATTGATTGGTGGAATTTTTTGTTTTTAATTTTTTCGATATTAACCACTGTGTTATCGGGGTTTTCTATGGGGGCATTAATGTTAGTCACTGCTGAGACTGAATGATTGTTTTTGTCATTAATATTACGAGAGCTCCCTGACTTTTTGTTTTTTTTTTTTTCATTAACATAATTTTCGTACTTTTTTAATACATTTTGGTCACAATCTTTATCATTCTCACAGTCAAGAACTGAGTAATAATTATTTTTGAAATGTTTAGCTATACTCTCGTTGTTCATATTTTCTTTTCCTTTCTTTATCAATATTTTTTTTCGTTGTAATTTAACTTTTCATTGTCTTTCAAGTTGGATTTTACATTGTTATTGTTACATGAGTTTGAAGCATTAAGGTTTTTGAATTTTTTCTTAAATGTTTTTGTTTTTGTTATTTACACAAACAAAAGAAAGTGAGTATGAATTTTTTAAGAAACAAATTCTTTTAAAGGCGCAAAAATAATAATTGATCTCCGCAACACGTCTATCGCAAATCTCGTTCAGGATCGAACTCCTCTGGCTGGCTGTATTGGAGATTATTTGATAAAATTTGGTACATAGGTTCTAATGTGGTGTTGATCGACTATACTTTCTTACTTGTTTTTATTGTTGGGTTAATGTTGTCGTTATTATGATTTACCTTCAAATTATTAAAAACTAATAGGCCCGAGTGATTCCTGTGAGATGAACAATAACGACATCGAATTTATCGATGATTTAATTTTTTTAAATATCTATCAAAATATTAATTTACGTTTATTCTTATTTAACAAATTGATCTTAACTTACAATCTCATCGTAAACCACTTTAAATGAATTATTTCTGTTTTGTTATTGAATTTTAATGTGTTTTTGTTTAAAAAGGGGAAATTATTTTCAAATTGAAAAATGCCTTTATTTTCAAATTGCTTTCAAACGTAATTTTCAAATCTTTTTCAAATGTGGATTTTAATACCATGTGGAACATTAATAAAAAACATTTTATTTTTTTAATTTAAATTCATTATTTATTTAAATACACCGTGAGAATAAAAATAAAAATTCCTTGGGAGTTTTTTTCCCTTTTTCCATATTTTCCTATTTTTTTAATTTTGTTACTACTTTAATTTTAGTATTAATTTATTTAATAAACTAGCTGACCCGACAGACATTGTCCTGTCCAAATTAGGAAAAAGGTTTGCGTTCGATTTTTAAAATCCGTTAAAAAGATACGAACATTTGAAAGAAAAATTAGTCCATCGATTTGACTCCGTTCTGATTTTAGGTTAATCGAAAAAAGTGGGCTTTAAAGTGGGCGGGGCAAAATGTTCTTTCCGTAAAAATCTATATTGGACCATGGCGATGATTTTAAAGAAAAAATCGTCCAAATCGGTCAAGCCGTTCTCAAGTTATGCGCTTAATAGAAAAAGTGGGCGTAAAAGTAGGCGTGGTACATTTTTCTTTCGATGAAAACGTAAAATGGATTAATACGAACATTTAAAAGAAAAATTAGTCAAATCGATGGAGCCGTTTTTTGATTTTAGGTAAATCGAAAAAAGTGGGCGGGGCAAAATGTTCTTCTCGTATAAATCTAAGTTGGACCATGGCGATAATTTTAAAGAAAAAATCGTCCAAATTATATAGATGTCATTGGTGGTGCAATATGAAAATTGGATTTCATATTTCCGCCCGAAAATTGGATTTCATATTTCCGCCCGCAGACCGAAAATCAAAAATCAGACTTCACAGTGTCACCCGCCTGAATATTCTGAAGATTTCCTGAAAATTCATCAAAATCGGCCCAGCCGTTTTGCAGTCCATACTTTACATACATACATACACACATCCTATTTCATATTTTAATAAATAATAAAAATAAAAAAGTATGAAATAATTCAATATAATGATATGTATTTGAGTTCCATTAACATTAGTGAATGATTATATTTTCCCACTATCCTGTTAGTGGAGAAAAAAAAAATTTGCACTAAGCTGTTAAAAAAAGGGGTTTGTCACTGTCACTAAATTAATTTTAGTGAAAAGCTTTCTTGTACCACTACCATTATTGCTTAGTGCGGCTGTTATTTTTCAACTCACCACTAAAAAGCTATTAGTGATAGTCAAAAATTTTGCACTATCACTAACTTTTAGTGGAAACTGCAAATTTAGTGCACTACCCCCAACTCTGTTTAAGAGTGATAGACCCTGGGTGATGAATAGTATGAAACATACTTTCATGGTATCTCGCTTTTCATAAATTATCAATATTAGCTCGAATCTGTTTGAGTATTTTTAGGAATTGAATTAAAGAACAACCTTCTCGTTGCACTGGAAACCCTTAAAATTCACCTGAAAATCGTTAAAAAAAACCGCTATATGGTTTTTTGTTTTGCCATAAATAATATAATAAATATAATATAATAATATAATATTTTAAATGTATAATTAATAAGTTCACACAATTTTTTGTTTATAATATTTTTTAATTCATTACGTTGCTTCCCAACAAACACGGAGGTTTGATTTCAAATTGATAATGATTTGAAATCAAACGTTTTCTTAAACGACAAACGTTTGATAATGATTTGAATATCATAACATTCTCAACAAAAAGGGGAAATTATTTTCAAATTGAAATATGCCTTTATTTTCAACTTGCTTTCAAACGTAATTCTCAAATGTTTTTCAAATGTGGATTTCAATACCACAGGTGGAAAAGGGAATACCTATATAAGTTTGTCATTCCGTTTGTAATTTCTACAATATTGATCTAAGACCCTATACAGTACATATATTCTGGGTCCTTATGAGGAGAGAAGTTGATTTAACCGTCCGTCTGTCCGTCTTACGTTTGATATGTGTTTTCCGGAGACTCCAGACATGATAACGGCTAGGTTGTTTTACATTTATGTCACAAACAGTCCACCATTTCTTGCTATTGAAATTCAGCCAGATCGGTCCAACAATGGCTGAGATATGACCAAAAACCACGACTGCCTCTAATTTTTCCAAAAAATCCCTTGTGGTTGTTGTATTTTTATTACTTTTTTCTGTATATCTGGAGAACGGCAAGAGCCAGAGTTTTCAAATTAGCTACACACATTTAGGTTATAAATACACACCATCCAACAAAATATGGGCGAGGTTGGAGAAGTGGGCGTGGTACCTCCCATACAAAAAGTATTAAAAATTGTATAAAAACCTGAATTTTTTGACTGTAATATGAACTATGGTTACGCCTTATACATCAAAAGATCGGAAATTTTTAATAGAAAATATTTTCTGAAAAACTCGGGAAAAACCGGTTCAGATACGAAAAAGTTATGACTAGGGATGCGATTTCCATGCAAATGCATGTTTTTTGTCGATAGTCTAAAATCGATGTCGACAAATTATCTTTCCGAATCATTAAATTTACGTTAAAATGGCATCGATTTGTTTTTGCATATTGTTGCATATTTTGGTAAAAATGCATATTTTTGCATATTTTGGTTTTAAATGCATATTTTTGCATATTTTAACATTTTTGAGTGATATATTTTTAAAAATTTTCATATTATAAAAAAAAATTCTTCAAAAAATTTTTTAAGATCAATTAATAAATTTGTTTGAGCTCTGCTTAAAATACAAGATTTCGACAAAAGATCCTTCGATTTTTAACCGATGCAGCACCTTGCATAGTTAAGGCTGCCAATTGTCCTAAAACAATTTATCCAAAACTGTAACATGTTACTAGCTTGGCACATGGGTGACACCGAGTTGCAAAAAAATTGTAAGCCAATTCGATAATATTGATTTATTGGTTTCATATGGGAAAAAATATTTTTAAAGGCTCCTTCACGAGTTGCAATTTTTAATGAAATGTATCTCTTGGTACCGTCACCACCGCATCCAGTATTAACAAGAAGGGGAACCTGAATAGATGCTTCCGAATTCTATTCAAAAAACATTGAGCAATTTAAGAATGTTAGTGAAGAACTTGTTGCTACCGATGCTTATGCAATAAAAACAGTAAAAGAAATATTTAATTTAAATTACATCAAAAGTCAATTAGCATTTGTATTTTCCAACTTCGGATATATTGGTGAAACAATAACTAAATTGGAAGGATTTAGTTCACTTAATAGTCAACTCAAATTATTAAATCAACATGTGGAAGGAAAATAGCACGACAAATTAAAAAAAAAAAATCCAAAACGTGTTGCAAAAAAAAAAAAAAACAAATGTAGGATCTGAATTAGAAAATTAATATTCTCCAAATGAATTGGCATCCTTCAAGTATGCCTCAACTTCGGTTGACGTTCATTTTCCATCTACAAAAGCTTTTATGTAGTTATTTAAATTAAGTTTTAAAAAATATTATACCTTTGAATAACAATAGAATAAAAACAACAATGGAATTTTTTATTTTGTTTTAAATAAAATAAAAAAAAAAACGATTTTTTATTGAAAATGGTCAAGTTTTTAGTGCATATTTTTTATTTTTTTAATGCATATTTTGCAGTTTTTAGTGCATATTTTATGCGCATATTTTAGATTTTTTAGTGCATAAAAATCTCATCCCTAGTTATGACCAAAATATTAATTTTTTTTGAAAAATACCCATTTTCGGGAACCATAGATCTTCCCGAGTCCAAGTTGTATAACCAAAATAACTGACACGTCAGTATATATAAATCTGTCAAATCACCGAAGGTCCTACAACCTATAAAGTATATATATTCTGGTTCCTTATGAAAAGCGAAGTTCAAGTCCGGTTGTCGTCTCTTCTTCCCCCCCCCCCCCCCCCCTCCCCTTTCCCTTTGTTTACATATACTAGCATAATGCCCAATATGTTTTTCGTTATCACCCTTCTTTATTATTTCATATATTTAACGAAATAATTTTAACAAATATAAACTAGGAATTTTTGCGTTTTTTTGCTACTTAAAAACTAGCCAAAAGAGATAAATCTACGGTATGACAACAGAGCCTTTACAAAAAGAAAACAAACAAAAAACTGTGTTGAGTTGTAAACAGTAAACGGTCCATATTTCATTTCAATGATATTTACACAGCGTTCCTTCATTATTCAGTTGCCTAGGGGGTGTGTTAAGTTAGAAACTGTGAGTTCCCTGGTTCGAATCTTGGTTTTTTTAAAAAGAAATTTTTTTTAATATTTTTATGTTCTAAAAACGATTTCAAAAAAATATTTACCAGTTTTCGCTTTTTAAATTTCATTTATAATGAAGTTTTAAGTATTGTAAATATGTATGTATATGTAAAAATTATTTAGTTGCTCTGTATTCTGCTCGCACAATGGTGAAGGGTATATAAGATTCGGCACAGCCGAATATAGCACTCTTACTTGTTTTTTATTCGTATTCTTAATCATTGTAATTACTCACAAATAATTTTTATTTTTTACAAGAAATAAATCGTTTACTTGTAAAACACATTTAACCACGAAGTAAAAATTTAACTTTAATCGCCATTTTTAATGTTTACATTTATTTTTCGCTGTAGTATTGCCAAGTTTAGTTTTGATTTGAATTAAGCATTTGATACCAATTTGACATCAATAAACATTTGATCAAAGGTTTGACTTCTCACAGAAAAAAATTTTTAGCCAGTAAAAGTTGAAATATTGTCAATTAAACATTTAATACACTTGATTACAAGTTTAATTCACCTGATTAAATATTTAATTAAAACTGATTTTATTTTTGATTAATTCTTTTACCGGCGTAAACATTTTTTCTGTGCGTGTTTGTTGGGTTAGCTTCAAATAAAATTTTGTTTGTGTAAAATTTAGCACTTTAAATTTAAAAGTGATTAAATTGGAAAAAACATGTGCAAATAGTTAATTTTATTTATTTATTTTAGGTTGTGCACCAACTTTAGAAGAAGGTATGCAACAAGCCTTAGACACCCTACGCTCTTTAGCTGCAGAGCACAATTATGAAATGAATAATTATTGTTACATAACAATGTATGTGCGTTCCATTAACGAATACCCTACGATAAATAGAATTTACGGACAAGCAGTACATTTTCAAAATCCTCCTACCAGGGTGTGCGTTGAGTGCCCATTACCTGAAGATTGTCACGTTGTATTGGAAGCTATTGCCTTTAAAGCACCCTTGCGCAGGAGAGCAACACTTTCAATACAAGAAAATGATGGCTCTGATGATCAATCATGTATGGTTAACAGTTTTAGCAGTAGTTGCACAAGTGATATATCAAGCAAACGGAACACTATGCATGTACAAAGTATATCCCATTGGGCTCCGGCCAATATTGGTCCATACAGTCAATCCACCAAGGTATTATTTTTAATAGCATTGTTGTATTGGTATAGTTTTTTAATTGTTTTTTTGTTTACAGGTTGATGAAATCACCTATATCTCTGGTCAAATTGCTTTAGTGCCTGGTAGCATGACAATTATTGAAGGTGGTATACGTCCTCAATGTAAACTGACTCTACGTCACATATCACGTATTGCTAAGGCAATGAATGCTCAAGGACAATTGCGTGATGTAGTACATGGAATTTGTTTTGTAACACATCCAGCGTTTATATCCGAAGCACGTCGTCAATGGGAACGACGTACCACTAATGCCATTATGGATTACATAGTAGTTCCTGCATTGCCCAGAGAAGCTTTGGTTGAGTGGCAAGTATGGGCTCATACCCACAATGATCGTTTTGAATGTAAGTTTTTTTTTTTGTTCTGTGTTTGTATTTTTAATTAAATTTTATTAAATCTAATATGCATATCATGAACTAAATTGTTTTGCAGATGAAGAGACTGGCTGCTCAATAAGTGACTACACAATATCTATAAGAAGACGTTGGAATTATGAGAATAATTGTGCTGCTATTGTATGTTACATTTCAACAGGTAATTTTGATAAATCTAAAGGATAATGAATGCACTTACAGTTAAATAAATAAGAGATATACAGTCAATCAAAGAACTGTCCCAGTGTTTATCTAACACCAGCAAAGATGGGTGCACCAATAAAACTGTTGTCTTAATCATTCTCATAATGTTAACTGCACTCTGGACTGTAACTACAATTCTATAAATGTATTGTAATAACCCTGCAAATAATATTGGACTAGCTGATCCATTTTAATAAAATAGACTACTCCATGGACTGGTCCAATGTAATGCAAGCATGTACCATGTCATTGTTAAATAGTGTTTGTAGTGAGACGACATGTCTTCGTATTTTAACGACATGCTTTCGTTTTTAAAAGACTTCAAAACTAATCCTCTTGAGCAATGGTTTTCAACCGGTGGGTCGCGACCCCCTGGTAGGTCGCGGCCAACTTTCTCGGGGGTCGCGAGCTGATCTAAATTAAATACATCGATTTTTTTTTAATTTAATTTTCTTAATTAAAAAACAAACAAAATTATGCGAACGCTGGGCTTGATTATTTTTAAATTGAATGCGAAAACGTGGTTGCAATTGTGACACCTAAGAAATCAAATCTGTGGCATTTTGACAAAACATCTTAAGTCGAGATAAGATAGCAACAAGTTTTTAAAAAAATTTCGGTGAAAAAATGATTTTAATCAAATAATAAAATAAACCAAAATTAAAGGAAAATTTCGTTAATAATACAAAATTTTAAATACGTAAACAAAAATGTTTTTTTAATGAAAATTCGCATGATTAACAACATTTTTTTTAACTTTTTAAATTTGACTTAAGATGTTTTGTCAAAATGCCACAGAAATCATTTGCTAAATTTAATTTATTTTTTTTTTTTTTTTTTTTTGTTTTAATGTTCACCATTTGTAAAAAAAAGTCATTTCGCACAGATCATTTGTTGAAAATTGAGTTAATATTTTAAGTGCTTTTTTAGCTAGATAGTTATAAGACTCACTGTAGGTGACTAAAAATTAATCTCGTCTAAATTACCTTAATGAATAGGAAACAAGAAATGTCATGTTTTTGCTTTGTTTCCATTGAATATTCTTTTTTTAAAATAATATTTTTAACCTTTGAGAGCAAGAACGTTAAGGGGTCGCCAGATTTTATGAAAATCATTTTGGGGCCGCGGCTTCAAAAAGGTTGAAAACCACTGCTCTTGAGTATACCATGGAGTAGTTTTAAAACTACTCCTTTGTAATCCAAAGCTGGGTTATATGGTCCTGCCCTAGGACATCGTAATGTTAAATAGACCATGTTTTTTCCATACGTTTAGGTTACTTTTGGACCAGTCTTAGTCCCTTGTGGGCTACATTTTACAATCGTGTTTGGAATGGTCCTATTATTTGCAGGGAAGTGTCATTTATCAGGTTTATTTAAAACTATCGGGCATGTTCTAGCAATCGAAATGAAGTGAAATGGAAATCGAACAAGATTTTAAATTCAATTATTTACAAAATGATCGTATTTTTAGTAGTATATAAAATCGTTTTAAAATTTCTAGAACATGCCCGTATGTAAATAATTTATTGGTACAGTTGATTGAGTTAACTGTAATTAATAATTTTATTATTTTTTTCGGCTTAGTAATTTTTACTAACTTTATAAAGAGCAGCGCTCCTTGAATTAATACCATTCACACTTTCAGGTGTACCAATAGCTTTTTTTTTTTTGAAAACATTCCAGAGGCTGACTTGGGCGTCCAATCAGAAAATTTAAAAAATTATTTTTGCGAAAAATTAACCGTTTTTTAGGGTCATTATCATGTTGAAAAACGTCGATTTTAATCCATTTCTTTTTCTCTAGCGGAGAGATTAGTGCCTAAAGTAACGACGCACAGTCAGAATCGTTTTTCATAGGCCAAAAGTTTTTAACTTTTGAACCGATAGAGATGTTTACAAATTTTTTTTTTTGTGCAGAGATATTTCCTTATAACTTTTAAAACTCGGCTTAGCAGTTGTTGTCAGGGTTGTGAAGTCGTCAAAAAATAGTTCCAACTCCGACTCTATCCGTTGAAATTGTTTGAGTCCGACTCTGACTCCTACTCTAACCTTGATGCTAAATGTATATGAGACTGGTTCTTATTTGACTTTAAACTCTTTTTTTTAATGCAGTACCTTTTTTAAATGGTTAAATCTAGCAAGAAAATGATTCTGTAAAATTTCAAATTCTAATTCTAACACGTGCCGCATTGGGCTTTAATATAGTTATTAACATATCGCGACCTTAGGCCAACAAGGTTATATCTGACATTTTGGCCAAAAATTAGTTATATCGTCAGCTCAGAATTGGTTTGGCACATAAGCCAAAAAGTCGGAGTGGAGAAAAACGACAAAGAAGATTAAATGAAGATTTCTCAAAATGTACCCGATCGAATTTTTTTATATTTTTACCACTGCTTCCGGTATATGTTTTGATGAAAAATGTAAATTTTTGCGCACTTTCATGAATAAACTTAGCATTTAATAGTATTTTTTTGAAAATGAAAAATATTGTTTTGTGCCGCATACGCCACTTTTCTAAAAAAAAAATTAAAAAGTGGCTTTTTGTGCTGCATACGTATACTTATTGCGTGAGTGACTGACTCATTCATCATCGTACAGCCTAAACGACTGAAGGCTAAAGACTTGAAATTTGGACCGGGTAAATTCGGAAACCTTTTATCTCCAAAATTAAAAGAGATACAAAGAAACTGTAATACATATCGTTGTTCTTTTGAAAAATAAGTGGACAGGTGTGTGGTACTTTTTTGAAATTCGGGTCTTTAAGGGCGAAAATGGGTAAAACCTGAATTTTGGTACGTTTTTTTCAGCCCATCTATCTTTTGATCCAATAAAGTCTATACCACATTCGAAACTAATCAAAAAAATACGAATACAAGTTTGGTACTTTTTCGAAATTCGAACGTTTAAGGGGTGAAAATCGTAACTATTTTTGGTACTTTTTTTAGAAAACATTTTGCATTCTACAATATTTGATACTATAATGGGGGGAAAAAATACAACCAAAATGGGAAAAACGGGAAATTTAATATCTTTCTTCAGCGTTTTGGTTCTATAACTGGTATTTTTTAATTATCGTTAATATTTGACTAATACGACATAAATTATAATAACACAAGACAACTTACATATAACTAAAACTACAAAAATTCTTGGATAAATCTAATTTCGTAACAATATTAAGTCATCGATATTATCGAGTATGAAAGCAATTCATACTAGATATTTAAGTTCTAACTTTTTTCTGTGTTTAAATAATTTATGCTATACAATGCAACTAAATCCATTACTTGTTATTGGCTTGCAATTAATTCTTTTTTTTTTTCTTTAGGTTTAGCCTCATCCAACACACAACTAACTCAATTGTCTGATGATATTTTAACAAATCACTGTCGTTTAGCACAAAATCTTACCTCGGAAAATATGGATGAAATTTTAACATACGTCGTAAATCGTCTTCTGAAAGACTATCCTTTAGTGAAAAGTAGTGAAAGTCAATCTTCAACTTACAATGGATCTCTAGATCAGCCGCAGCAACAACAGCAGCAGCAGCAACAACAACAACCATCGAGTTTACCAGCCATACACCTTAAAGTGTTCTATCAAGTAACAGCAACCCCCTCGGTGGATCTAATATTAACAGCTTTATACAATTTTCGTCAGAAGTGCCAGGATACAGCCATTATTGCTTTTACTGTTTTACCAGCATGCAGTTTACACAATTTTAGTACTTTCCTATCGATATGCGGTGTCAGACATGAATAAGCAACCAAATATAAAATAAATTCAACAAAGCATTGATCATGTCGTATAAAGGATTTGTTAATGTTTTTTTTTTTTTATTTCTATTACATTTTTTTAAGAATAATTAAGCATAAAAGTAAGTTTTTTTTAACGTAATTGTTTTGTTTTTTGTTGCTTTGGACCAAAAACAACTTTTTGAATGCAGGAAAATGTGTAATTTTTACCAAAAACTTAAAGAGTTTCAATTAAAAATATAAAAGCAGTTGATATTTTAAGACTTTATTTGCTATTTTTTCGATAACATGCACTTGTTTTTTGTAATTCCTAAAATAAAATTAACCTTTTCTTTATTAATAATAAATTGTTTAATTCACTTAACTTAAGTACATACATATATTATAACGAAGTGTAATAACAAAAATTTTGAAAAGGCAAATAAAGATATTGAAAAATTATACATTGACATAATTCTATATTGTGAATTGACTAAATAAAGCATATATAAAAGTAATTACAAGAAAGTACAACTAAATAGTGTATTTTACTTTTATAATTAATTCAACTAAATAATTTTTTATCCCAACATGTTTTCTCAAATGTTAGGATTGTGAATAAGTAAAAGCGGATTTTTCAAATGTTGGGTGTATGTTTCGAACATTACATGTGGTTTTAAAGAACAACCCGGTGGCGTTTTTTTAAAGCGACTTTGTCATATTGATATTTTCATCAATGATTTTTCCTTTCTGGATCTCAAATGAAATGACGATGAATGTAACCGACAACAGACATTTTATAGATTCACCGTACAAAAGAATGTTAAAAGTAAGGGACATTGTCTCTTATTATTCGAAACAAAGCTGAACTCTGCTGGAATTTGCCTGCTACAAGTATTCGTCAGTGGCTGAAGGTAAACAAATAACGGATTATTAAGTATTTGATTCTTGCTTATCACCACATTGAAGAATTATGAAACTAAGCAACATTGTTATATGTAAGTGGATGTAAAGATGAGTTTGCCTGCGAAGAATCTCTGGGATGGTGATGAATTTCGATGATTTTGTCTGTTAGGGCTCATTTTTACGCGGACGCCTGTCGAACAAAATCAATCCGGGTCATCTATGATGTTTTGGACAATTGCCTAAAAAATGCATGTATGATGCCGAAGAAAATTCCGCATCTGTCATTGATGATTGAACATTGTCAGTCTATTTCACGATGAATAAGCATGACGTTCGCCACCGGGAAGCAGTTAGGCAAGAACTGGGGCCAAATTAGATACAATGTATGATATTAATCGAAATTACAAAACAATTTAAATGGGAGCTTCGATCGAAATCGAATATCGTAATTGTTCTTCTGGCCCCAAATCGTCGCATATGTGTTCGAATGAACTTTGGAATCGAAAAAAACTTCGTGACGTATCAAAAATGGGATTGCGGCATTCGAAAGCTTTCGAAGTTAAAAAATTTAATAGATTTTTATGTTTGTATACTAATGAACAATCGCTTCTTTCGCAAACATGACTAAAATTTGCGAAAAATTGCAAAACTGAATGTTATTATTTTGTTTCTTATTGCTGAAAAAAGTTGTAATACTTACATTTTTAGCTATTTGTTGAAGAAATCTAATAATTATTCCCAAAAAGTGTGTAAATTGTTTGTAATAACTAATTAAATGTTTTTACGCAAGTTCTTAAACTATCGAATGACAATTCAAGTGAAAGCATTCGATCGACTACTCGTTATCGAATGACATAATCTCAAATTTCGATAGAAGTTTTTTGATAACGAACGTTACGATTTCAACAAGTAAAATTTCGATCAAAGTCACTCGATCACGACTGCGACGATCTGGGCCCTGATTATTGAAATTTACGGGTGAGTATGGAAAATGTAACCGTCATACTAGGTGAACGGCTCGTTTCATCATGAAAAATTATAAAGAAACTGGAGGCCTTGAAAATATTTCTGTTACAACTGAAGTCTTTATAAAAGATATTGATTTTTCTTTTTCGTAAAAAGAAATGCACCTAAATACTTATATGCAGGGAAATCGCCTAACTTGTTTTTGAATGTTCTGCAACTCACGCGTTTTGCTTGCGACCTGCCATAATTCGAAAAAATATTCAAAAAATACAAACATATTTAAAAAAAACCGGGCGCATAAAAGATAACAATGGACAGACAAAGTTAATAAGACCAAAGAACATTTTTTTTAAATTTCATATCGATATACATATGTATGTATCCGTGGCCGTATGGGAAACAAGGTAAATCCATGGTGGAATAAGTACAAGGTAATATAATATTATAAAATCAAACAAAAGAAAATAAGGAAACAAATAAAATCAAGTGTCAAAAATCAAATCAATTTATTTGACATTATCCGGGGTAATAACACTGCTAGAATTTGACACTTTTTTAGACAAACCGGGCACCTGGCGTTTTAACATAATTCGGGTACGCGGAATCCAATGGTGTTAACCGTTTTTTGGGTTAGCTCTTGTTTTCGAGATATACCTTTATTTCGAAAATGGAGGAGCTTGCACAACATATATTCGCGTAACTCAAAAACGGTTTTTTTTTTTATTGACAATTAAATATTATATATATTTCATATTTAAAGCCTCAGTGTCATATAGGCTTTGTAGAGGCAATATCATTTTGTTAAATACCTTAATTATTATTTACAATATTTATACCCACACCACAATAGTGGAGAGGGTATTATGCCTTTGTGCTGATGTGTGTAACGCCTTAAAATATTGGTCCTAGACCCACCTTCTTAGAATCACTTTCTGAGTCGAACTAACGATGTCCGTCCGGCTGGCTGGCTGGCTGTCCATGTAACCTTGTGCGCAAAGTACAGGTCGCAATTTTGGAGATAATTTGATGAAATTTGGGTCATAGGTTTTTATTGGCACAAGGACCAAGCCTATGGTCAAGCCCGACCATATGATACCCTACACCACAGTATTTAAAAACACGTCATGCTTATGTGTCCATATAAATATAGATTTATCTATGTTTATAATCTTCATGAAAATCGGTTTGAAAGTTTGTGAGAGGCAGAAATTGCCCCCCACCTCCCCTTGTGTTCCTATTTTTGAAAAACTTTATAGCTAATGTGTCAATGTAGATATGGATCTATCTATGGTTTAAATTTCATTAAAATCGGTTTGAGAGGCAGAAATTGGCCTTATCTCCCTCCGTGGTCCTATTTTTTAAAAAATGCATACATTTTGTGTCCATATAGATATGGTTCTATGTATGTTTGAAATTCATTTCAAATCGGTTTGATAGTTTCTGAGAGGAAGAAATTTCCCCCTATCTTCCCTCGTGGTCCTACGATCATTTTCAATAGGCTTGGTCCTTGTGCCAATAAGAACCTATGACCCAAATTTCATCAAATTATCTCCAAAATAGCGACCTGTACTTTGCGCGCAAGGTTACATTGACAGCCAGCCAGCCGGACGGACGGACATCGTTAGTTCGACTCAGAAAGTGATTCTAAGACGATCGGTATACTTTAAGGTGTGTTTAGGACCAATATTTTAAGGCGTTACACACATCAGCACAAATGCATAATACCCTCTCCACTATTGTGGTGTGGGTATAAATACTTTTCTTAAAGGAAATTTTATTGCGAAATTTCGGTTTTATTAGTTTTTTCAATAAGCTAAAGCGTTTTTGAGTTTTGCGAACATATGTATGTTGTGCAACTCCGCCATTTTCGAAATTTTTATATGGGGACCACCCTAATGATTAAAGATGGGGACTAGGTATGTTCTGAAAAAATGCTCGGGTATCAAAAATATTGGAGGTCCGCCATATATTTGACTCCTCTAGGGCCACTCTGGGGCTAGTTAGGGCGGTGGCGGGTAATTTTATAAAAAACAATATTTAGTATGGGAGCCCCCTTAAGGAGCACAAATAGGGGGTTAGTATGTTAATAAAAATGTAAGGGGGGGGGGAATATTAGTGGGAATCAGTCTTACATTTTACCCCTCTAGGAGCGACTCAGGGACAGTTGTGAAGCTTTTTTTTGGCATTTGTATCGTTTTCCCCTAACTTTGTACCCGATGAGCAGCCATTTACCCCCATCCCACCCTCTAATTTTTTGGCTCATGCGTTTTTTTTACAAACTTCACAAAATTGGGTGTTCTAGCGTATCGAAATCAAAAAGTTGTGCCCTAATCCGTACCTTATGACCATGCATTTTTAATTTTATCTTTATAGGTCGAATATTACCAAAAAATCAAAACGTACCAAAGGAAAAACAAAAGGTACCAATATTTTTCATCTTATAGGTTTTCATTCATTCAGGACCCTGCACATATAATATTACGTTTCTAAGTTCAATCTATATATATAAAAATAAGTTGCATTGTGTTAGTAATTGATGTTCTCTGTAATGCGTGAACCGATTTTGTTGCTGCAAAGTTTACGTGGAAGGTGACTTCAATACCGTTATACGTAAATAAAACTGAATTCATTCCGAAACATGTACATAATTTTTTTGCATGGAAATTTTTCGAATTTGACTTTGAAAAACTAAATTCTTTTTTTTTTTAAATTCATTACAATTCGATTTTAGTTAAACCATTACTTTAATTTAGTTGCTTAGGTATTGTAAATCACATCTTCATGAGTTATAGCCATTTAAGTGAACACTGCTTTCATTTCGAAACATGTATTTTTTCGTGCATGAAAATTTTGCAAATTTGAGTTAATATTTTGAGAAACTGAAAGACGTTTTCTGGCATTGCAGCCACCTTGTTAGATGGTGGTCGCACAGCACATTCTGCTTTTAAATTGCTATTGAATTACCAAGTTAATGAAACTCTCACATGTAACGTTTTAAAAACATCTGGAACGGCAAAATTCTTAAAACGTTGCGGTATCATTATTTGGGATAAGAAATCTGTTGAAGCATTGGAAAGAACAATGAAAGACCTTCGATGTAATTCAGAGTTGTTTGATGGTGCCTTGATTTTATAGATCGACAGCTGCCGATGAAATTAACGCTTGCTTAAAGTCTTCATGCTTATGGAGATTTGTAAAAACATTGAAACTCACTACTAACGTTCGTGTTCGGTTCCATCTGCTGATAAGTTCTCTAAGCAATTGCTGAAAATTGGGAATGGTGCAATGCCTGTTAATAACACTGGATTGATAACATTGCCACATGATTTTTTGCCATTTCGTACAGTCAAAAGAAGAATTGATTGAACGTGTGTTCCCTAACATAGCACAAAAATATACATTCCGTACATGGTTGAGTGACAGAGCAATTTAAGCGGCAAAGAACAAAGATGTTAGTGAATTAAATATGGCTATACAATCAAAGATTCCTGGCGAATTGGTTTCGTACAAGTCTGTGGATACTGTTACCAATGTAGAAGATGTTGTGAATTATCCAACAGAATTTTTTAATTCGTTGGATTTACCAAGATTGCCTCCGCATAATCTGCAATTGAAAGTTGGAGTCACTATTATTTTGCTTCGCAATATCAATCAACCCCTTTTGTGTAATGGTACAAGGCTTGCTATTAAAAGGTTTTTGTTTTTTGTAATTAAAGCTACTATTTTAACTGGAAAATTCAAAGGCGAAGATGTATTCATTCCACGCATCCCAATGACTCCGTCTGATATGCCATTTGAATTCAAACGACTTCAGTTTCCTGCTCGGCTTGGGTTTGCGGTTACTATTAATAAGGCGCAAAGCCAATCATTTGGAATTTGTGGAGTGAATTTAGAGTATCCAGTTTTCTCACATGGACAGTTGTATGTAGCCTGTTCGCGTCGGTTTTGTATATTTACACCGAAAATTGTAAAACAAGAAATGTTGCGTACCACAGAGCATTACAATAAAAACAATTTATCACAGATTTAAATGAATTCGAATTGATTTCTTATTTTCTTTTTTGCACTACGAAGTGTGCAGGGGTTCGCTAGTATTATAGAAAATTTAAAAATTATTGCATCATGCACGGAAAAGTAAAATAAAGAAATTTAATTTTCCGTATTTCCCGTATTTAATGTCGAATAATCGACAACCCTATTTTTTATTATTTGATAACCTATAAAACAAAAATTTTGTATTTGTGTAAGTAGCAAATTTGAACGCTCATAACTCTGAAACAGATTTTAATGAAATATATGTATACAGTGCACTTCTGTAAGTAAATATCTTTCAAATGGTGTGTATTTTGTTCAAATCGGTTGACATTCAGAGAGGAAAGTGTTCTTAACTGTTTTGCCTTTGCCGATTTATATATACAAAGATATTGTTACGTTACTGCCTTTTCAATAACGTTTTCGGTTTATTTCCTTTATAATAAACCTCTGAGTTTTTTATTGCACTTTAATAATATCAAATATTTTTTTTTTTTTTGTTTTAAATGTAAGTTGAACGGACGAGTAAGGCGCTCGTGTTCTATAAACTACACATTAGTCACTTCAACAACCGTACTTTACAGCTTTTATTTACAACTCACTACAATGTTTATAATTTTCTCCGCGTGATGCGTTATTGGCAAAGTCTGGGGCTAATTACCGCATTCGATATCGGGTAAGCTATCGTATCGAGTTAACTATCGTATTTTCCTGCATACGATAGACACCACTGTTGGGATCTGGAAATTCTTAAATGGTACCGTCTCAATGGCAAAATTGTACCAAAATTTCGCTATAAAATCAGGGCTGCCAGGTAATTTTTTTCCTTGTCCCCAAAAAATTAAAAAAATATCCCCAAAAATCCCCAAATTAAGAAAAAAAATGTTTAAGTAAATATTTTTCTGTTTGTTTTTTTTTTCTGACCAAATTTTAAATTTTTTTTTTTTTTTAAAGTAAAAATAGTAAGAAAAATTTTAATTAGAAATCCCCAAAAATCCCCAAATATAAATTTTTTGTAAGAAAAATTATTTTATTTTGTTTGTACCCTGAAGGAAAAATAACATAAATTTATAAAGTACCTTTAACACTACCTTTTAACTAAAATGATATTCTTAATAAGGACCTTTTACACCGTATAAGTTGTTGATAAGAGTAAGATAAAAGTTTTGCTACTTTTTTTTCATATTTTTAATACGAGACAAAGAAAAATAAGCATAAATAATAAAAGGGAAAATATATTAAAAGAGTGTAAAATCCCCAAAAAATCCCCGAATTTTTTTTTTAAATCCCCAAAAAAATCCCCAATCCCCAAATGACTTTCTTTGTCCTTTTTACTCGCATAAAATCCCCAACTTTGGGGATAAATCCCCAAGTCTGACAGCCCTGTATAAAATAAAAGAGCTTACATAAGCTCTGTTTCTTTACTTTTTGGGTAAAGTTCGTGAAAATGAGAGCAAGCATAAATTTCTCTCACAAAGAGACAAAATTACACAAAAGTACGGGAACAGAAAAACCCAAATTTTAAGCACAAAATAAGAAGTCCATTGCTTTCATAGTCCTAACAAAACGATAAAAGTTTATGGCACTTTTGAAAAATTGTATATTGTCTGTAGAAATAAACTAATTTTACCAAAAACTAAACAAAACAAACACTTTTACAATAACTAACATTATTTTTTCCTAATATTTCAACATAAAACTTTATATTTAAGTACATTATTTTACTCTACAACGCTTTTTCCAAAATTTGGTTCATGATTTTTTTCCTTGGCATTTCATTGTTTTGTTTATGTTTTACAGCTGTTTGACCATTTACACAACTTGCACGACGAAAAAGTTTGGGCTGTTTCGTGCAAGAAGAAGAATTTTATTCTCTCAAATTCGCTCTCATTTACACAAATTAAAAGTACGGGAACGCTTTTCGTGCAAATTGGGATCCCGAGGGATCCCAAAGTAGACTAAAGAAACAGAGCTATAGTAAGAACTCATAACAGTTTTTTATTCAATAATAACAAAAACAAATCAAGTACGAAAGTAAAGTCGGTCAAGCTCGAGCATTTAATACCCTACACCACAGTATATAAAGTCAAATTTTCGATAGTGTACTCTATTTGGAACCCATTGGGAATCATAAACCCGCCAAAACAAAATTATGTTAGGGTGTTAAGATTCATATGAAAGTTCATTGTGCCAAATATTATTTACCCCGGGTCTCCACGTAGCAATATTTATTGCGGCAAACGTCAAATTTGAATGCTCCATTAAATTTGCGACGTATAGACCGCAAATTGCCATGAGTGGCAATCCATTGCGCAATGATTGCTGTTCTGATTGCTTGAGCAATTATTGCTTAGCAATCTGCTGTCAAATCATTTGTAATTTATCTGACATTTAATTTCTCTGTACGGTTTTTTATTTATTAGTGTATTAATTTATTAAAAAAGCAATCAAGAAAAAGCCGCCAAGTGAAAAATTACTTCAACAAAAAAAAGTTTTTAGATATTATATTTTTAAATAAACGTCAAAATTAACAAAAGCAAACGACGAATTTGTTTTTTTGTATATTTTTATTGATTCAATAGAACAATACAAGTTTTAGGTTTTTTTTCATACGCAAATAAACAAAAAAATAATATAAAACACAGCTACGACAATTACAGTTAATTATTTTATTAATTTAATTTATTAATTTCAAAAGAAAATTTAACAACCACTTCAAAACACAACATAAAACATTTGTTGTAAATGCAGCCACAAAACTTTATACAACTACTCGCGGCGAAAATTGCAAATTTATGGCAAAGCAATTTCAAGTGTTCTCCAGCAATATAATCAGCAATTATTGCTCCATTGTTTTGTCATTGTTCTGCCGAAGTTATTGCTTGTACTTAGCAATAAAAATTGCTACGTGGAGACCCAGCGTTAGGTATCTTCATCTATATGAGATTTGTTTTCCCTTAAGTGATTTTAGAAAGTGGACTTATATGGAATCTATGGTAAATTAAGGACCTACCAGGACAACATTTTAATATAGCATAGCAGCTATAACAAAAGTTATCGTCGCCAATTTATACATCAATACAAATATTTATAAGCAAGTCGGGTACAAATTTGATCTAAATACCAACGTAATAAGATAGTTTATAGGCACAAACACTGTTCCGAAAGAAGTTTGTATGGGGGCCATGTGATATTATGAACCGATTCTCACTACTTCCAGCAGAAGGCTTTGTCCTTATAAATTGAAACCTATGTACAAAATTTCACCGATTTACCTCAAAGATTGCGACCTGTTCTTTGAGCTCAAGGTTATATGGACAGACAACCAGCTGGATGGAGGGACATAGTTAAATCGACTCATAAAGTGATTCTGGGTATAAAAAATTAGGATGGAGCTAAAATTAATCTATTTATATTTTTTATCAAAGGCAGACAAAAATGTTGATGCTTGGTTGATAGTGTCACCAAAACAATCGACAAAAGTAGCGATTTGGAGACTCTTGTCCTCCGGCTTTCTACAGGAATACGAGTACACATACTTGTGTATGTATGTACATTAGAGCGACTCACCAAAAAAAGTGCTCGATGTACCCTCCTAAAATTAAACCTTGGACTTTTTTAAGATGACATTTTAAATATTTCGGCTCCAGCTTTGACCTCTCGTGAGCTGGACCAGTTTGAAAAAGGGTATATTTTTGTATGTTTTGTTAATTTGTGAATCTGTTCCCTTACCGACATATACAAATTGGGTATCGTAAGAAAGGCATTTTTAAGGCGCGTCCAACTATATATAGAATTTGTCCAAGGACGATCATCCATGTCCATTTTCTTACGTATTATCTGTAAAAATAACGGTTTTTGAATTTTTTGTTCGGGGTTGTTTGTAATATAAGTGCCAAATTAACATGTTTTATTATTTAGTCGATTTAATTAAATACATGTCTCAGCTTTTTTTGAAATTCGTGCTAGTTCGCGTTTTGACAAAAATGCAATGGGGTGGTAACCCTTCGTTTTATATAGGGCAATATGGGTATCAAATTTTTTCTTAAAAAACCCTTTCTTACGATACCCAATTTGTATATGTTGGTAAGGGAACAGATTCACAAATTAACAAAACATACAAAAATAGACCCTTTTTCAAACTGGTCCAGCTCACGAGAGGTCAAAGCTGGAGCCGAAATATTTAAAATGTCATCTTATAAAAGTCCAAGGTTCATTTTTAGGAGGGTACATCGAGCACGAATTTTGCTTCCATACAACTTGAGTCGCTCTAATGTACATACTTAACAAAAATGATAGAAATTAGGAATCGAGAAAGTAATACATATCTTGTATGATATTTGATTCCAGAATTCATTATTCTTTACACAGACCATGTCCTAGGATTGTAATAAATTATTTTAATGTATCCTGCGAATGAATTAAATAATTCATTCTTTGGAATAAATTATATTATTCAAAAGTCTTATAATAAAAGTCTTCTCCAATGCCGTTTGGAATACATTTTTTAATACCTGTTTACTTTGAATAACTTTGACCCACAGACATATAATTTGTGCTTTGGCCGTACGCTTTCAAACACAAACTGCGACTAAAATAAAAATTATAAGTAGGCGACATAAAAGCAGCAAAAAAATAACGGATTTTTATTAAGGAAATATGTATGTAAAGCAAAAACACGAATAATTGTTACTAACAGAAACAATACATTCCTTGTTCTGCAAATGTGGGAATATACGTGGTAATCATTGCTTAAATTTTGTGTCTGATGAAATTACCTTCTCGATTCCAATGAATGCATTATTATTCTTTCGAAAATAATGCATTATTTTTTTAATTATTTACATATGTAATCAATTCCTCATTTTCCCGCTGGGTTGTGTGACGTCACAGTTCCTACATGCGCAGTAAAAACATTTTATATCTGCCTGATGTCGTAATCTTTATTTCTATCATTCTTGGTAATTAATATGTTAGCATCATAATATGAACATAAATTAAATTTTTAGTAGTTCTGTTTAGGGCTGGAGATATGTTGTAAGAAATTGTATTATTGAAGAGAAACGTAAGAAAATCCACCTCAAAGAAATTATGAAACTTCGTGAGTCTTTTTCAAGTAATTAATTTCTGAATTTGGTTTTGTTTCAATAGATTAACACGTTTAAATGATGTTATAGTTTTTTTTTTTTTTCTTGAAGAATGTGATTTTTTTAATTTTAATGATATTTAGTTTTTTATTTTATATAAAACATACACTTATGTTTTGAGTTTTTACATTAACAGCCAGATTGATTTTAAAAACAAGAAAATAACACAAAAATTTCTTTAAGTGCTTCTAAGAGGGAGAGTTATTATTCTCTCACAAAAAACAACAAGTCTGCATGTACTTATGTGTTGCCGGGCTACATTTTTGGCCAATCGTTATCTAATTATGTTCAATATTTATTTATTTATTTATCATATTGTTATCCTGTACAACAAGACATTAATTCTTATAATTACAGTACAGGATTAGAAAAGGTAAATGGAAATTTGTAAAACTAAATTTAACAAAATTTTTTACAAAATTTAACAAATTTTTTACAAAATTTAACAAATTTTTTTACAAAATTTAAAATTACATACATATTTGATAATTACATAATAAAGAATATACCTATAAATAGTAAAAAAATAGAAGAAAACAATGATATTTATATGTATATTTGTTAATGAAACAAGTTATATATAGCCCTTTTAAAATGCATTGGATTACTGGTAAATTGAATGCTTGGGGGTAATAAGTTCCAAAGGCGAATTGAGTGGGTATAAAATTGCCACGATGACTGTAGAGTTCGGTATCTGACATGCATCAAATCATTGGATCTTTGTGAACGGGTAAACGAGAGTCTCCTATAGAGATACATAGGCATACGTTTATTAATAATATTATGCAATAGAGCTAATGTTCTTATTTTCAATATCTTATTTATTATACCCTTCACCGAAGGTAAAAGGGTATATATAACTTTTTCATTCCGTTTGTAATTTCTACAATATTTATCCTACACCCTATAACGTATAGATATTGTGGGTCCTTATGAAAAACGAAGTTCAAATCCGGCTGTCCATCTGTCCGTATGTCTGTTAAAATGGGTTCCGAAGCCCCCAGATATGATGGGGGCTTGGTTGGGGTATCTTTATGTCAGGTATTCTTATTTTAATTTTGCTATTAAAATTCAGACAGATCGGTCCAAAATGGCTGAAATATGAGCAAAAAACCACGACTACCTCTCTTTTTTTTCAAAAATCCCTTGTTGTTGTAATTTTATTACTTTTTTCTGTATATCTGGAATTTGAAATAATAGCATTCGTTATCGAGTAACTCGACATTTCATTTATCGAGTTTTCATTCGATACGTCAGTGTCTGTCGTATGCAAAAACATTCGATAGTTTATTCGATACGATAGTATAAAAATGGCTGAGTTGTAATGAAAATAATGAAATCCCAAAAATTATTGTTTTTATACCCTTCACCTTCAAGGTAAAAGGGAATATATAACTTTGTCATTCCGTTTATAAGTGCCGGTTCACACCCGTCAAGTTTAACTCGTCAAGTCTTGAGTTTTTAGGAGAGAGGGGAAAAGATATGTCATCCTCTTTTCCCTTCTCTCCTAAAAGCTCAAGACTTGACGAGTCAAAGTCCCAATTCACACGTTGCAAGTCTTATTGATCAGCTTGCTACTTTATAACGAGAGTGAAGAGAGGAAAATAAACGTTTCTCTCTCACTCTCTCTCGCCTATAAGGTAGCAAGCTGATCAATAAGACTTGCAACGTGTGAATTGGCACAAACTTGACGTGTGTGAACCGGCACTAACATGGCATGGCAATTTCAAGTGTTCTCCAGCAATATAATCAGCAATTATTGCTCCATTGTTCTGCCGACGTTTTTGCTTGTACTTAGCAATAAAAATTGCTACGTGGAGACCCAGCGTAACAAAAACCCTATACTTTGGGCACAGAATACACAGAACTGTAAAATGTGACGTGTGAAAAAGGCCCAAATCAGTTGCGACGGCAGCTTTCGAAGAAAGAGACAGGAAGCTTTTTTTGGTAGTGAAGTGGCAAGGTGTAAAAACAGGCCGCAACCAGTGATGTTAGATGTTTTTTTCGAAATATCGTCAAAATTTAAAAAAAAAATCCTCAAAATCGTAAGTAGTTTTGAAAAAAACCGTCAAAAAATCGTCATATAAAAAAATCGTTTTTTTATAAACACGGATATATCACTCTATTAAAACATAAAAAAATATTAAGTATAAAATCATACAAAACCAAAAAATATAGAATTTTTAATACTTAAGTCGATTTGGTGCGGCTTTGATATTGCTCTCCGGAGATTTTCGTCAAACAAAACAATTCCCGTCATCCCCAAATCTTCTGCTGCAGATGAACTTAACACCTGCCTGAAATCGTCGTCTTTGTGGAGGCATGTCTAGAAGTTGCAATTGACCGCAAACATTAGAGTCGTGTTGCAGAACGACCCATCGGCTGCTGAATTCTCGAGACAACTGCTGGAGCTTGGCAACGGCCAAATTCCTATTGATGTTTCGAATGGATTGATATCGTTCCCTGAAAATTTTTGTGAATTCACATCGTCCAAGGAGGAGCTCATCAGCAAAGAATTCCCCGAAATTGCACAAAACTACAAAAATCTCGATTGGATTGGTGAACGGGCAATAATAGCAGCGAAGAATAAGGACGTCGATAACTTAAACTTAATTATTCAAAGTTAAATCGCAGGACAACTACATATAGGGTTCCCAACTTTTTTTGTTGCAATTAAAGTACATTGATTATTAAAGGTTAAGAAAAAAAGTACACAGTATAAATATAAAGTCCAATTAATTTCTTTTTATTGTTATATTTAAAAATGTTTTTTATTGCTTTTCGCAAGTTTTATCAAACAATTACACTGTGCTAGAATTTGGCAACTGGCGCTTAAACCTTTTTCGTGTACGCTGAATCCAATACCGGTTCAAAAACGGTTCAGTTTATTGAAATTACATACTAAAAAATCCGCAATAAAATTTCCTTTAAACGTAAAATTTTTTTCTTACATGCGCTGTCGTTTTAGAAACATATTTTTTTTTTTTTTTTTTTTGGCAACAAAAATAATTTTTAATCAACATTTCGAAATTTTTGTTTGTTAAAAATCTATTAAAAATTACAGCTATAAATGATTAAAATCTGTTAACAACTTTTGATTTTATTCGCAAAAGTCAAAAAATTTTAATTAATTTCAAAATTTCTTAAATCGCAATATTTGTATGGGAGCCCCCTTAAGGCCATGTCAGATAAAACTTCATCGCTTTGCGTGACGTTTCTAACTTTGACTGAAAAGCGTAACGCAAAAGGTGTATGTCACAATAAACACTTTGACAACACTCACGCATTGTGTGTTAAAAAAAAAATAAACAAAAAAATTTCTACTAGTAGATTGTCAAAGCACGCAAAAAGATGAGAGTTGCCTAACTTTTCGCTTCGCTTTGCGTTAAAAGTTTTTTATGTGACATGTTTCGTATAAGTATGTATATTTCATCTTAAATGTCAAAGCGAATCTCTGACGCAAAGCGAAGCAAAAGTTTTATCTGACATGGCCTTTAAGAAGTGGTGATAAGGGGCAAGTATGTCTCGAAAAATTGTTAAGGAGACTCCTTGGCTGTTATGGTACGTTTTCTTCAATATATTTCTAGTCTGTATTAAACTTTTTGTATGGGAACCCCTTAAGGAATGGACATTTTTAAGTTTTTTTTTAAATATTAGTTAAACGAGTCCCTTTTGTGCTCGCGATCTAAAAGCAGGCAGAAATTTGAAGGAGTTTTGCACTCGTGTTTTAAAAGCAGGCAGTTATTGTACTCAAATAAAACAAACAAGTGAAATAGTGCTGTCAGATTATTTTTTTTTCGAAAAATCGTCCTGCCAATATAAAAAAAAACATACAAAAATGGCCCTGACTAATATTTACTAGTTGTTTTTTAGTTTTTCTAAAAAAAAACTTGTACAATAATGGCTAATAAACCACTGATGGTTTAAACGCTGGTTTAGTTGAACTAAACTTGAATTTATATGTAGTTTAAACTCAGCAACTATAAATTATTCTCCCATGTGTTATATGTGGTAAAAACATAACATGTGACAGCACTACGATAAATCTTATCAAATTCATATGGTCTGTGTTGGTAGTTTAAACGCCGAATTTTATGCGTTTAAAGATGGTTTATATATTTAGTGATTTATAGATTTTTGTGCATCAAATCGCTCTCTACTGATTCCATTCAAATAAATCATATTAAAAATTTTAATATTTGTGTTGTATTATTACTCTAAAGTTTGTCTGAAGGCTTAAAATTGGGACGAGGCGAAGTTCGTCGAGTCCGCTAGTAGATATAAATATATATTCGCCTCTATATACATATATTAACTAACCCCCCGTTTCCACACGCAAGTGCAAATTCGAAAAACTCAATACACTGACACTTTTTCACTAACATTCACACAATTTTTGGTCATTCAGCCAATCGGCTGTTTCCTCGATTTTTTGTTGATAATACGTATACACTACTTGCAAGTAATTACTTGCATGTGGAAACGTTCGGTAAGAAAAAAATTTTACTTGACAGATTAAAGTGTTAAAAATTTGATGAAAGATTAAAGTTTGAACTAAATTTATTGACGGGATTACATCGTCAACACCTAAGTGACTCTACATTCAAAATCGTCAATCGTCATTTTGGTAAATTCAGCGAAAAAAAATCGTCAAAATGACGTAAAATCGTCACATCTGACATCCCTGGCCGCAACAATCAACACAAATGGCGTGATCAAAACAAAAATAACAAATCACAAACCACGTTAAACAAATGCATTAGTTCAACAAACGTTGTTTTTTGTGCAAAAAAATGTATTTAGTAATATTGTTTTGTGTTAAGGGCATAATAAACCTCACAAATGGCTTGGCAAACATGTCAAAATTTTACGTTTGTACAAACATTTTGTGTTGTTAATTGGGGTGTTTGCTGTTTGGACAAACATTTGAAGCAATGATTGCAGAAATATTAAAAATTTTTAATATTTGGCAGACATGTTGGATATTTGTCAAACTTTTTGTGGCGTCTAATGCTAAATGTATTCAATTCAATTAATTTTTAATACTAAATTAACATTTTTTAGTAGTATTGCTTGCCACAAAACAGCTCGTTGTTTAAAAACTGTTTACTTTCAATTATTTTATAATTTCTTCTCCGTTTTAAGCTAAAAGCAACAAAATTGCCGCAGCACTATTGGCATCTGCATTCATTGAAAACAAAACAAAAATGAAAATTAATGTTTGAACGGAAAATATTTGTGTTGTTTATTGGCACACCCCAAACGGAAATAATGTGTGTGTTTGCCAAGCATTTTGTGTGGTTTATTATGCCCTTTATAATGTTATTTACTTACTTAAATATTATTTACTCGTGTTATGGTGAACTTAAAAGTTAATTTTTACAACAGTTTTGTAAATAAATCTTAACCAAATAAATTTGTGTTCATTGTATTGCGGCATAGAAGATGATGAATAGAGAAATGTAAAAGGGCAGCTTTCTTTGAAAGAGAAAAAAAAAACGCAAAATCTTTCGTCTCGTGACAGTTCTGTGTATTCTGTGCTATGGGCAGGGTTGTTAGATGTGACGATTTTTCGTCATTTTGACGATTTTTTTGTGAAAATATAGTAAATGACGATTGACGATTTTTAAACTAAAAGTAATAGTGTTATGACGATTTTCTGGCATCAGTAAAACACTTACAAGAAATTTGAACACATATATTGGGGACATTTCAAAACGTAAAAATCATTTTTCGATATCAAAAAAATTATTAGAAATTAAACAAAAAAAGTTCTTCCCCCATCACAAACCAGGTGGTTTTCATTAGAAGCACTAGTAATTCGAATTCTACAATTAAATGAATGCCATCGATACGGCAAAAAAATATATACTAGAGCCCCGATTTGCGTCGGTCCTATTTGGTCCGCTTTTTAAAAATTGGTTAAATCCGCTTTGCGCTTTAATGATTTCGATTTGCGTCGCAACATACGATTTAATTTTTTCGCTGAAGTCATAATCATATTTGAAGAATTTTTCTATTTGCGCGTAAACAGCCGAATTCCCATTTAATTCTGTAAGGTAAGTTATTCTAAGTATAGTTGACTTTTAGGAAATAAGAAGTTAGTTCTTAATAAGAAGTTGCGTAGAAAAATGAGTGCAAAGTGAAGAAAATGCACTCGTTTGGAATTAAAATTGGACGTCATAAATCGTTTCAAGTCGGGTAAAAAGACTGTTGATTTAGACAGAACCCTTGGTTTATCACCTTCAACAGTTAAAACAATTTGCATTAGTGATAGCGCTAAAAATTAATCATTTAAAGATAGTTCGATTTAATAGCAAATGAGATTTTATTTTTCATTTAATGTTTTTGTGAATATGGATAACTGAAATAAATAAATGTTTGTTATGTTTTTATGAAAACACATATATTTTTTCTTATCTATTTCTTGTCAAATGATAAATATATTTCAGCCCGCTTGCTGAAATTAATAGAATAAAACTTTACAATATCACTTTCTTTATCATAAATATAATTTCTTGCTAAAAGTTTAGATTTTTGAACCACTCAATGCAATAATTTGTCTCCAATTTGTAAAATTTCAATATGTGACGATTTGTTGACGATTTTGTTAACTGTTCTTGACGATTTTGACGAATTTTGTTAAAACTTTTGACGATTTTTGAAGAAAAAAGCCTAACAACCCTGGCTATGGGTCCTAACAGCAGCGTTGCCAGAAGATTTGGAAGGAAAATCTTCATTTGGCGTAAAAAAAAATTTTGAAGAGAAAAATCTTAAAATTTTTTATTACAAGGGTAAAAAAGTTAAAATTATTAATTTTTTAAAGAAACTACTTTTTTATGGAAACTATTTAAATTCAAATACGTAATTGCGGTATTTATACAAAATTAGATTGTAGGTTTAAAAGTGTGTTTTTAGTTATATTTTCCATAAAAATACATTTAATTTATTTTCATTTCATTTATTAGTATTTATAATACCTTAAGTTCTCTCTAACATTCAACATATATAATACTTAAAATCATATTAATTATATATTATTATTTTTATAAAATTTACCCATTTTCTTTTAAATACATTATAACTTTGTTCTCTCTTAACGTCATTTGTAAGTGTGTTAAAGGTCAGTTTACACGGTAATACAATGTATTACGACTTTGTAGAATCAAAATATTATGAAATTCTCTCCGTGTTTAAAAGAAAAAAATAAAAATCTTTTGGAAGTATAATTCATGTTTACACGGATGGTATAAGTAAAATCAAAAATAATAACAAAAAAGCAGATGGTTGCAGTTTTAAATATTTACAAAAACAACATGAAAATTTCCTGAGTTGATTTTAGTTGTTTTTGTAATTGTAAAAAAATGCTATCACATTTAATGTACTCCGTTAAAATACACCTCTGGTGTGATGAGAATACATAAGTTTCTAAAATGGTTTAGAAAAAAACCATTTACCGACCGCTTGTCAGATTTTGTATCCGTATTCTCTCTTACTCAATACATTTTGCTTTTACATGATAAGATTTTTCTCATTCTACATAATCTTTCGACATGTCGTAATACATTATATTACCGTGTAAACTGGCCTTAAATAATTGAAGTCCTTTATAAAATAATGATCTTTGCATTGTTGTCGTATTTGCCCTTTTTAACCTGAAGTCTTCAGCATTTCGCAGCTGATATGGTTGTACTTCACCAACATATTTGATTTGCTCGCATAGATATTCTGGAGCATTACCATGTTTAATTTTATGTATAAAACTCAGAGTATTGAATTCAAGTCGCTGTTGATATTTAACCATTTAAGTGTGTTAAGCATAGTTGCTTCCGAGGACTGTGATGAAAAAAGTAGCTTAGAAGCCAAATATCGTAAATATCACAAGACGGTACAGCGAGCAGTGCGACGAGATAAAAGAAAGCACATGGACAGCCTTGCAGAAGGGGCCGAAAATGCAGCAAACTCTGGCGATACGCGAACTGTTTTTGAGATTACGAAAAAACTTGCAGAGCAAAGAATGCGTACCGAACACCCAGTACGTGACATAAGTGGAAATCTGCTCATCACTGACCAGGAACAACTCCAAAGATGGAAAGAACATTTTTCAACGGTATTAAACAACATGATTGATCCTGCAGCTCAACCACCTATTTTCGCAAGTTCTATCACTGCAACAAACCCTAGGATTCGAATCTCGCCCCAAGCCTTGCAGAAACCATAGCAGCTATAAAACAGCTTCCAAATGGCAAAGCTGCGGGTACCGATGGTATTCCAGCTGAAATATATAAATGCGATCCAAACCTTACGGCTGAACTACTACACCCCCTTATATGTGAATCGTGGGAAATTGAGTCCTTTCCAGATGAATGGAAGGATGGTATAATAGTCAAGATTGCAAAGAAAGGAGACCTTAAGAACTGCAGCAATTGGCGAGGCATATGTGTGTTACCAACCATAGCAAAGATAATTGCAAAAATAATCCTTAATCGCGTTAAAGAGCACCTAGAAAATACCATCAGCTCATGCCAAGCCGGTTTTCGCAGTGGATATTCCTGTGCGGATCATATCAACACCTTACGAATAATCACAGAGCAGTGTGTGGAATTCAACTCCAAGCTCTATCTTCTTTTTATTGATTTTGAAAAAGCTTTCGATTGTATTAACCGGGAGTTCATATGGTTAGCTTTGCAAAGAAGAGGTATACCGGAAAAACTTATATCGCTGATCAAGGAAAGTTATAACCAAGCCAGATGTTTCGTTCTTCACAAGGGGAAGCTATCTGACCCATTTATGGTGCAAAGTGGAGTTCGCCAGGGATGTATATTGTCTCCTTTGTTATTCCTTGTCGTGATAGAAGATGTTCTAAGTTCCATAGAAAATAGCAGCCATGGTATCCAGTGGCAAATCAACAACAAATACCTGAACTACTTGGCATACGCAGATGACATATGCTTACTTTCGCACAGACTTTGTGATCTAAAACAGACAACACTAAATTTGCAAGACAAACTGCGCTGTACAGGTCTTAAAATTAATACCGGAAAAACAAAGGCACTGAGTGTAGGAGTTGACTCTCCATCAACACTAAATATAGGCGACCAAATTTACGACTACACGTCCAACTTTTGCTACCTGGGTTGTGAGATTGACGAAAATGGAGGTGCCGACTTAGATGTAGAGAGTAGAATAAACAAGGCAAGATCATCCTTTGGCATATTAGCCCCAATATGGCAAAACAACAAAATAAGTCTTCGCACTAAGCTTAGAATCTTCGAAGCAAATGTCAAATCGGTACTTCTCTACGGATGCACAACCTGGAAAGTTACGAATATCATTACCCACCGCCTACAAACATTTGTCAACCGATGTCTCAGAAGAATTCTTCGCATTTTCTGGCCTCGGACAGTCTCTAATGCCGACCTGTTAGTGCAGTCAAGACAGATTCCGATAGAAATTGAAATACGGAAGCGCAAGTGGCAATGGATTGGTCATACACTACGACGAAACAACGACAACGTCGCCAAACAGGCACTTCGATGGAACCCATTTCAACAACCTGGCCGGCAACCTGGCAGACCACGTACAACGTGGCGACGTTCCACCGAAACTGAGATGAACAGTCTTGGCCTATCTTGGAACGAGTTAAGATCAACGGCACAAAATCGGGTCCGCTGGCGATCAGCTGTTATTGGCGCCCTATGCTCCAATGGGAGTTAGAGGAACACATATATATATAAGCATAGTTTTAATTGAAGTATATGTGTTGCATTTTAAAATAGTCCGCATTGCTTTATTTTGTAACTTTTGTAATCTATTTAATTGATATTCATTGCAGCATGTATATATTATTGTTGATCCGAATTCAAAATGCGGTTTTATTATCGTATTGTAAAAATTTATTGCCGTCATTATTGACACTTTATTTCTAATTCTTTTGAAAAATCCAAATTTTTTTACCAATTTTTTTGCATATGTATTCATTATGATCTTTAAATTTCATATCTCGGTCTATTAAAAGTCCAAGATATTTTAAATTTGCAACTTTCTCTATAACTTTTTCGTTAATTTTCAAGGTTGTTTCACTATTCATATTTATTTGCAGCATTTTTGTCTTTTTTTCATTTAATTTTAATTTGTTCATTTTTTAAATGAAGCTCAATGAACAAGTTTCATCGAAAGTAATTAAATTCTACTATTAGAGATGTATAAATTTTGGGCAAACAATTTTCGTTTGGGAGCTATGAAGAAATTTACTGTTTAAAAAACTGTAAAAAAATTGTGTATGTATGTTGTACAAACTGAAATCTAAAAATCATTATTTCTAAAAATAAAAAATCTTAATTTGAGAAAACAAAATCTTCAAATCTTATTTTGTTCAAAAAATCTTCAAAAATAAGATAATATGTATCATTGTTCGAAAATAAACAGTACATTATTTAGCGCATATGATGAAAACATATCATATTCTAATGGTATTTTGACCAACACTTTGGAAATGAAGGAAAACTATTCATATTATGGTGTGTTTAATGTGTAATTAAATTTACTGAAAATGGTGTTGAATAGCCTTTTATGTTTTCAATGATAATTTCTGTTTTTAATTATATTTTGTATTTAATAATATATATATGTGGCAATAAATAATAATGGCTTAAGTTGACTTAAGTGCTTTTTAATTTTATTACATATTCATACCATCTTCATCAAAATCTATGACGCAGTTAAATTTCAAGTATAAAATGTCATTATTAATAAAACTATACGCATTTATATTTTACCTTTCACAATACAACACACAATTCATTTTAGACACAACCCTTAATATCTCAAAACACGAAATTTCGACTTAAGCCATTATTATTTATTGCCACAGATATGTATGTATATCGTTACCTAAAACGCAAAAAACCCTATCTAACATTTTGAAAATTTTACATAAAACTATTTAAAATGATAAATTTATTAATCGCCTTAAACTGTTTAAAATTTATTTTTCTTCTACTTTTCTTGTAAAACCTAAAGGCCCAACCATAATATGCATAGCCTTGCTTAGCCTACTGTCAAAAATTATCAAAAAGTCTCTCAAATGTATTTAAAAAAACAAAAACAAAAACAAAAAACATTTGATTCCGTACGGAATGTGCGATCAGTTTCGCACTTTGCTTAAGCAAATGACAGTTTCATAAAACTAAAAAAAATTTTCTTTAAGTTCAATATGGTTTGCCTCATATGATTTACATTTATTCGCACATTTGCTTAATCCAACTTAAGCACATTATGGTTGCGCCTTAACAGTTTTTTTTGACAGTTGACAATGTTGCATGTTTTGCAAACTGTAGGTTAGGGCTTTAAGCGTTTATCATGTAATATTTTGTAGATAGGGCCTTTTGTTTTTTTGTTTAAAAAATCGCTAACTTTTGTCAAACTACTGAATTGTTTTTATTAAATAAATCTATGTATGTATATAATTTTTTTTATATAAACTTCATTTTATTTAAAAGAAATATAAGATTTTCAGGTCAATTAATGTATAATTCATTCATTAAAATTATACAATTATTTAAGAAAATTTAGCATTTTTTTAGCATTTTCAAATGTTATTTTTAGCATTGTTTTAATCCCCATTTAGCATTCAATTTTTTTTTAGTTGCGGTCACACTGGTGATTACCGAGAATATAACTGTTATACAAAATGAGTATGCTTAAGTAAACAGAAAGTTGGCAGCGCTAATTAAAGAGAGAGAAATAATGATAACGTGGACCAATCAGGTTCGAACAAAATGACATTAACATATTTCCAAGGTATATTTATAGCAGGTAGTCTCGGAAAGCCAGCTGGTTATTTTTTATTTGCTTGTTTTGCGATACAAACTGTCAAATGTTGTATAGTAAACAAGTTTTTTTGTCTCTTTTCAACCCCTTTGCTGTTTGACAGTTCGTATCGCAAAACAACAATAAAAAGCCCTGTTGTTTGTTTTATTGTACAATTGTTGTAATCTCGCGGCTACCTGCTATAAATATACCTTGCATATTTCCAAGAGACAGGGTTCCCAGTTTTATTTTAGGCCTTATCCCCAATTTTCGATTTTTCATCCCCAAAAATCCCCAAAACAGCTAATTTCTTATCCCAAAAATCCCCACATTTTCTTAAAAATAAAATACATAATGTTATGTCAATGAAAATGTTGAGCTTAAACATCCTTTTTTGCTATAAAATATGGGTCTATTAGCCCAATTATCAATAAAAATTCCCCGAAAGCTTTCCCTTTTCCCATTTTTACTATTGATTTAAGTTAACACAGGAAAAATGGGAGAAGGGGAATTTTTATTCAAAATTGGGCTGTTAACTTACATCAAATAAGTGTTAATATTAAGCATTTCATGTCTATTGTGACGGAATAATAACCAAAGCCGACAAAATGGAAATCACAAGGCATACAGAGATGAAAAAAGTGACGTATGAAAAATGCCCAAATCATTTGTGAGGGCAGCTTTCGAAGAAAGAGAAAGAAAATGTTTTTTTATTGTAAAGTTGCAATGTGTAAAAACAGGCCGCTACTATCAACACGAATTGCGTAATCAAAAATTACAGTTAGGCACGAGCAAACCGTCAATAGCAGTTTAAAATAATAAAACATCAAACATAAAAAAACATTTGCGTTAGAATAAATTAATCGGCTTATAGTCGCCGATAATTTTTTAATCTGCCGCCGCCAAAATGTTTTAGTAAATTCCCTCAAATAATTATTTAACACGTCAACTTAATAGTAAAGAGAAAATGTATTTGATGGAATTGAGAAGGGGAGCATAATTTTTAAACAAACACAAAAAGAACACGTCAGTTTAAAAGTGCATTAAAATAACCGGCAACTCTGGTTCTGTATTCAGTTTTAAATCACATAGCAAAAAGAAAAGAACGTGTAACAAGAAAGTTAAGAAAAATAACTCAAACAAATTTGTCTTCTAAAAGGCGTTAAACGTGAAGTGAATTCTATTTTTTTTAAATTGTATATAGAAAAAGTAAAGAAAATTAACTTAATAGTTAAATTATTTATATAAATGTAAGTATTTTTTTTCTGAAATAATAAAAGTAAGACAACAAAAAAACAATGGCAGACATTTTGTAAAAGGTGGCAAAAAATTTAGAATTGGTGATACATAGTTTTTTATTACGTGTATTGTAACCCATAATCAAATATTTTTCTTATAATTAGAGTAGAAACAATTAAAATTGTGTTAATTTAAAACCTTTTATTTAGTTAAAAAAAATTGTTAAAAAGAACATTCTAGAACAGTCGGCTTTCTAGAAAAAAAAAGTTTGTTCCCAGTTAAAAAATAAATAATTTTATACTGAAAGTCTGATCGTAATATTTTGGACTGTGTAATGTGGAAAAACTTGTTAAAAAATGGCTCAACCTACATATAAAACGAAAGTGCATTTACAAATATTTGTTAAAACAATAAATTAAAAAATAAATACAATTTGCGGTTATTTTTATGGATTTTTCCATTTTTTTATATGTACGTTATAACAGTTTTATCTGCAAATGTTTCAAAGAGAGCTTTTCATTATGGGGTGGAAAACAAGTGTTGTAGAGTATTAATCGGGTACTCATTTTTTTTTTAATACCATACCATTTTTATATGTATTGCATTCTCATGTGATGTCTATACTAGACAATTTTTGTCATTATAAACTTCGAACTTCATATATAGAAAAAAACGGTGATACAAAAAGTTTTTTATAAAGAAGTTGACGTTTATGACAAAAAACTGTCAGGTGAAGACCCCATGCTAAGGCTAGTTTACACTATCACACAAGTCTTACGTATTCCATACTATTTTGTGAGATAGAAATTTGAGTTTTGTTGCGAATGTCAAAAAATCTAATTCAGCATTACAGTTTCTTTCTGTTCACACCAAGGCGAATTGACTAGAAGGTGAGGTCAACTCTACATCAACACTGCTTCTGTGGTCGGGTTGTCAAAAATATTGCTAGTAAAAAAATAGGTTTTTTTACATAAAAAACTAGTTTGTACACAAACTTTGACAAGTCGACCACCGAAAAAAACACCATATGTTGACTTTTTACTCAATTCGGCTTGGTTCACACTATTAAGGTCCAAATACACTTGTCAAATGCTTGTCCAGCCGGCGAATTCATCTTGTACGTGTGCTTGAAGTAATATTCGCCGTCATATCTAAATTACTTGATTTTCCATCCAGCATCGTCGGTGTGACACATGCAAACATAATTTCACTAAACTACTACAATGCTTGATGAGTATTTTGATCAATGTATTTGGGCCTTAACGTTGTACTACAGCGACTATTCTGTTCCTTACTTAAAATGCAAGCTGATCAAATGAAAAGTATTATGGTTTTGAAAAATTTCAAATTTCAAAATTTTTCGTAATACCTACTTGTCATTTTGAAAACACATTGCTTTCACACTTTCTCATATTGCTTAAGATTTTGGCATGTATTAATACAAAGTGTAATAGTGTAAACTAGCGTTTATTAGTTCGTTCATGGAAATGTCCATTCAAACAACCCATATGTTGAAAATATTCAAAAGAATGTATTATGGTGTTTACAATGTTGCATATAAATGGAAATTTCACGGCTAGATAACAGTTATCAGTATTGTTATCTCAAGTGCAAAATCAAATTTATTGTTTTTATCTCAAAAAAATCTATTTAGCAAACTTAAAAAAAATTACAGTAGGTGAAGGTATAAAAATGCCACGAAAATATAAGAAACTACATATAAGGTCTAAGAAAACTTGTTTCTAAATTTTATGAAACTTTCAATTGCTTAAACAAAGGGCGAAACTTTCCGTATGGAATCAAATATTTTTTTTTTTAACATTGAGAATATTTCTGATAATTTTGACAGTAGCTTTATTTGACAATCCGACCACCGAAAAAAAAACCAGCTGTTGACTTGACCCCACCTTCTAGTAAATTCGCCTTGCAAAGTCATCGTCCAGACTTGCAATTTTTGTTGCAGCAATTCTGGAGTTTATTGCTGAGAGGTGTGAGAAGATTGGAGAGAGGTACTCAGTTTCATGTGTACTCTACAATACTGTACCCATGTTCTGTAACTTTAGTGAGAACTTCTCGCATTGAAAAGATCAATATATATTTATAGCAGGTAGCCACAAGATTACAACAATTGTACAATAAAACAGGGCTTTTTATTGTTGGGCAACAGGGCTTTTTATTGTTGTTTTGTGATACGAACTGTCAAACAGCAAAGGGGTTGAAAAGAAACAAAAAAGATAAAGACAACAAACTTGTTTACTGTACAACATTTGACAGTATCACCCCTATCGTGAATAAAAATTCCTTGAGAGTTTTTTGCCTTTTTTAATTTTTCCTATGCTAATTCTATTGCAAAAATGGGAAAAGGGAAAAAACTCCCAAGGTATTTTTATTCACGATAGGGGTGTATGTATCACAAAACAAGCAAATAAAAAATAACCAGCTGGCTTTCCGAGACTACCTGCTATAAATATACCTTGGAAAAGATGTGAAACAAAATATTCCATCGTTTCTCGAAAAGTGAGAAAAAACTATGTCTGTAACTCATGTCGAAAACTATCAAAAGAGATTACGTCGTTACGTTATAAATGTCATAACATTTCACCCGAAACCGATGTGACATTGCAGACATTGAGAACGTCAGTATATCAATGACGGCGATCAAAATTTACTAAAATTGAAAATTTTTCAACGACGGCGGCGAAAATACAACTGTCGGCTACTCCAAATAATGTAAAGAGCGACTTCAATGTTTGATGTTTGCAAACAAGCTTTGAAAAAATTGTAAATTTTATAGAAATGTTAAAAGCAAAATAATTAAACAATAAAAAAATGTGACAATAACAAAATATTACTATTCTTTGAATTTTGCATTTTTAATTGTTTTTTTAGTGTTGAAATTTTTTTCGTCCCATTTTTATTCGTGACATTGACAGTTCAAAGCGGGATCTTTTCTTACAAAAATGTTTCAGACACACTTTTTCTGTAAATTGACGAGTAAGTTCATTACGTAGGGTCTTCACCTGACCATTTTTTTAATACCAAACTTCAAACTTCATATAAAAAAAAAACGCTGACAAAAATGTTAAAGTTTTTTTATATTGACTTTGACGTTTGGTATGACAAAAAATTGTCAGGTGAAGACACCATATTACAAGTTACAGACACAGATTAGTAAGAAAAACAGCTGTTTATTTCAATATATGGCATTTTAGTTTCATTTCACACATTTTAATTGAAAAGTTTATCGACGCGAGAGTTACAGAACTTCTGACTTTGGTACAATTGACTTGGTAGTTATTTTGGGACTTTATGTACCCCTTGGAACCAAAGAAAAGTATGAAAAATTTAGTAAATCTAGTCTACTCTTTTGGTATTTTTTAAAGAAGATGTCAAATGGAAAATTGCTTTTTAAAATTTAATTCTATTAAAAATTAAATAAAAATGCGAAATTAATTTTTTTTTGCTTGTCCTGTAAACTTATAAAAAGTGTGTACGTTATTTTGTATTTAAGGTGACGATATGCACATGATTGCCGTATTTATATTAATGGCCAATTTCACCAAGTTCAGTTATAATTTAAGTCAGTAACATATTCTAAACTGGAAGTTAAAGGAATAGTTATTTCTAACATAGGGCTGAAAGTTTACAATAGACGTAAATCATCAATCTACCATTTTTATAGCTTTGTATTCTAAAATTGGTGATAGTATATAATTTTTTGGCAAGACATATGAAAACTTAAATATGATCAGCTCTATAGCTTGTTAACTAAAGGCTTCTTCAGTTCCATTAGTTTTGCTTTTTGGCACTAAAAACATGAACTTTTTGTTTTTAATATATAAAGCTGTTTAAAAAACGTAATGTATTTCTTTTTTACAAAAAAGTTTTCATCAATATTCACAAAATCAACAACAACCGCTGTTCTAATTTTTTGTATGCCCTTATATTTTGTATACCCAGTATCAAGGCGAATTTACTTCAGGTGGCGGCGAGACTACAACAAGTCAACAACACGAAAAACAACACTGTATTTTATTGTTGCTTGAGTTGGTCGGTATGTCAAAAAAAGTAAACAAGGCGAATTCAATTGTAATCAACTTTTGACATTTCTCTATATTAGTTTGAAAAAAGTAGTCTACAGCACATAACAAAAATTATAAAAATTACATTTAAGTTGTATTAAAATAAAAACTACTTCCAAATTCTTGCGTTTTGGGTGGCAAAAATATCTTCCACGTCATCGTAAAGGTTTTTGTGCTTTCCAGCAATATTTGCAAACTGTAAATTGGCATCGGAGGCACTTGTTTACTTCTCTCTTTCAAACATTTGTTTTATATCATATCGACCATCATCAGAAAAGACTCGAACTCTTTCGCCAGTTTCATCATGGGTGTTAACACGTTTTTGCTGTTGTTTTTTCTTGCCGCCGTATGAATCATTTGGATGCAGTATTTTCGATGGTGGAAATGGTCTAGTATGCCCCGCTTGATCAGTGTGATTTAGTAAGATATGTTCATCTTTGTTTACACCAGATTTATCGCCTTTAGATTTGGATCTGTTATCGTTACTCTCAATATATAGAGATTTTTGTCGTTCTTTAAAAATATTTCTTTGGGCGGGTACTTTTTCTAGCTTTTTTTCGTAGTTTATCTGCAAGTTTCATAATGCACATTATTTCAGCTTTAAGTATTTTTGCTCCTAAATCGTTCATTTGATGGTCAATAAAAAATTCTGATGTAGAAGTGCAAGATTTTTCATTTTATTCCTCTTTCGGTACAGCTTCATTATATGCAGTCTCATCATCACTGCCATCGTGTAATTTTCTCTGAGGCGTCATGCTTTCAGTGAATTTATTTTTGTTTCTTTGCTTTTTCCATTCTTTACACTGAATTAAACTTTGCAAATATATTGATTTTTCTGATAGTGTACTAATGTAGTCATCGTCATCTTTTGGTTTCTTAAATGCGGGTATACCAGTTCCTGTTGTTTTCCAATAGGGATTAAGTTCTATTGAGCTTTTTGCCGGGTCGTACGCATCAATTTGTTTTTTTTTTTTATTTGGCTTACTTCCTGTGCGTTCCCGTGAATACGTTTTTTACATTAAAGCGTCTGTCATCCAACTATCTCGTTGTAGTGGCTCTTCTCCTTTCTTCAAATACACAAATTTATTTAGTGGACTTTTTTTTTGGATCTTTTATTGTGCTTATCTTTTTTCTTTTTTGATTTATTTCTCTTGGCTTCTTTGCTCCTTTTCTTAAGCTTTTCTTCGACTGATGGGAACATCCAATTTGTTTCACCTTTCAATATCATTTTGGTGTGCCGTTCAGCTCTTTGTTCAGCCCGCTTTTTTGCAAAAACTTCCAGTTACAATTTAACATAAACATCTTTTGACATATGTATCTCTACATAATAAAAAAAAAAAATGTAAACAACTTTTGACATGTCTCTACCCAATTATGCAAGAAAAAAGTAGCACAGCTGTGTTTTCACCGCCACCTGAAAGTCAATTCGCCTTGCCCAGTATAAAGTGTAAAAAAGCAATAAACAACAAGCTGATATTGTTTAAAAATTGACTTTATAAAAACTGTAAAAAGAATTGTGTATTTTGAACAGTAAACTAGGTATAAAAGCACGAGAAAAAATTATCAGATCATATTTTGGTCAAAGAATCATCGGTGAGGGAGGCACCCTATACGAAGACAACATAAATTAAAAAAAAATTTAATTCAAAACCAAAATGAAGTTTAGGTTTCAAGCTACAGCAGAAGTAATATTTCCTGTCACAAAACTAATATGAACCAAACAATGGTCAAATTTTTATCCGAAGTCCATTTGTTAAATTAAATTAAATTGTTTTCTAAGTAAAAAAAATAAAACACGTAAGATCATTTTTATTTTTTAATTAGGTAGACTAGTTGGAAGTTAACTAGTCTAATTGATTTCCGCCAGAAACTCTAGTCTGATTGACTACAGCTTGCTGAAGTTATATATACCTATTACTCGGTAAATAAATAATAACAAAAAAATTATTAAAAAGTAATTTTTTCATAAAAATATTTTAAACTAAATAAAGGTTTCCAAAACCATTTTTCGAAAATGGGGATAATCGTTATCGTCCCTGATCAAACAGAAAAAACGCCAACTCAATCTTTAACGCTTATATGTATTTGAAAAAATTATCATTTTATATAAAATCCTATAAGAAATGAACACGTCAATTGTTAATAAGTGATTAAAATTAAACAAAATTAAGATAGCAACAAAACCTTTTGCAAATAAATAATACCTAGATTGTAAGTATTGAACACGTCTGAATTTAGAGTTTACTTTTTATAAAAAACAAAAAAAAAACACGTCAGTAATGAAATTTTGTAGGTAAAGTTTTACAATTACTGAAAAACTTGGGTCATTTTTATCTTTTAATTGAATAACTTATACCTAATTTTTTTAAATAATTTGCATAAAAAAGTAAAACACCTTATTTGAAAATTAAAAAAAGTGTTTAATAATTTTTGTAACTTTAAAGAGAAAAAAATTGTCTCCCTTTCTCATTTATGCCGGCTTTTTAGCTCTTGTTTCTTTACCAAGTTGTTTCGATTAAGCTGGCTTATAGAAATTGTACACGTATACAAAACAATATGTAATTTCTTTCATAAATATCATTTGCTTTTGTTGCTATCATTCATTTTAACTTATACGTATTTCGTAGATCATTTACAACAAGTCACCGGCTAGTTTTAGGCAAATACTCTTTATTAAATGAATTGTGTTGTTGTGAGAAAAATTCTAACGTGTTTAACACACAAACGAGACCTTCAGTATTTGTAAATTCAACCAATGTCAAAGTCATTTTTCATTCCGAACAATTAAGTTCAGTTGTGTTGCGCCTGTCAAGGGTTGAAGACGTATTTTATATTTCGCTAAAGCAAAAAAAAAAAAAAAAAACTATAAGGTACAGTGCTAAAGTATTTTAAGTGTAATTACATACATACATCATAAACAAGAGAATAAGCTAACAAACTGGTTTTTTATGTGCTAAACAACGGCTTATTCCCAAAAATGGGTCAAACATTGTTAGAATTAATGTTCGATAATTGAAAAATAAAGAAAGCTTAACAAAAATCTGGATACGTAATGCATACACAACGACGCTACACGTTTCTAATTTTACGTTAGAATGTGCTGACGCAGGCAAATAGTTTTGTTTATTATCTGCCATTTTTTAGTGTTTTATTTTTAATTTTCCGTTAATGAAAATAAACAACTCAAGATTTATTTTAATAATTTTATCTCTTACAGTTAATAACAATTCAATACACACTCAATATGAGATTATTTGTCTTATTGGCTGTAGTGGCCTTTGTGGGCCTATCTCTGGGAGATGACAAAAAGGAAAAGGATAAAGAACTTGGCACAGTTATTGGTATTGATTTGGGTACCACATACTCATGGTAAGTGGTGTTTGTTTGTTTTCACCAATTGAAAAAAAGATCTCTATTATTTTATCCCTACAAGATGTTTAACCTTTTTTCTGTTTTGAATTCTAGTGTCGGTGTTTACAAAAATGGTCGTGTAGAAATTATTGCCAACGATCAAGGTAATCGTATCACTCCCTCCTATGTTGCCTTTACTGCTGATGGTGAACGCTTAATTGGTGATGCTGCCAAGAATCAATTGACCACCAATCCTGAAAATACCGTCTTCGATGCTAAACGTTTGATTGGGCGGGAATGGAATGACAAAAATGTCCAACACGACATTAAATATTTCCCCTTTAAGGTTGTTGAAAAGAATTCAAAACCACATATCGCCGTCGAAACTTCCCAGGGCAAAAAGGTCTTTGCTCCCGAAGAAGTATCCGCTATGGTTTTGGGTAAAATGAAAGAAACCGCTGAAGCCTACTTGGGAAAGAAGGTTACTCACGCTGTTGTCACTGTACCCGCCTACTTTAATGATGCTCAACGTCAAGCTACCAAAGATGCTGGCGTCATTGCTGGTTTGAATGTAATGCGTATCATTAACGAACCAACTGCTGCTGCTATTGCTTACGGTTTGGACAAAAAAGAAGGTGAAAAGAACGTTTTAGTCTTCGATTTGGGTGGCGGTACCTTCGATGTATCCTTGTTGACCATTGATAATGGTGTCTTTGAAGTAGTTGCTACCAACGGTGATACTCACTTGGGTGGTGAAGATTTCGATCAACGTGTTATGGATCATTTCATTAAATTGTACAAGAAGAAGAAGGGTAAGGATATTCGCAGTGACAACCGTGCTGTACAGAAGTTGCGTCGTGAAGTTGAGAAGGCTAAACGTGCTTTGTCTAGTGCTCATCAAGTCCGTATTGAAATTGAATCGTTCTTCGAAGGCGATGACTTTTCTGAAACTTTAACTCGTGCCAAATTCGAAGAATTGAACATGGATTTGTTCCGTTCCACCTTAACACCTGTAAAAAAGGTAGTGGAAGATGCCGACATGGACAAAAAGGATGTCCATGAAATCGTTTTGGTTGGTGGTTCCACTCGTATTCCTAAGGTTCAACAATTGGTTAAGGAGTTCTTTCATGGAAAGGAACCATCCCGCGGTATTAATCCTGATGAAGCTGTTGCTTATGGTGCCGCTGTCCAAGCTGGTGTTCTCTCAGGTGAACAAGATACTGATGCTATTGTCTTGCTCGATGTCAATCCATTGACTATGGGTATTGAAACTGTCGGTGGTGTCATGACTAAATTGATCCCTCGTAACACTGTCATTCCTACCAAGAAGTCTCAAATCTTTTCTACTGCTTCTGATAACCAACACACTGTCACCATTCAAGTCTTTGAGGGTGAACGTCCCATGACCAAAGACAACCATTTGCTGGGTAAATTTGATCTAACTGGCATTCCTCCAGCACCACGAGGCATTCCTCAAATTGAAGTCAGCTTCGAAATTGATGCCAACGGTATTCTCCAAGTAAGTGCAGAAGACAAGGGCACCGGCAACAAGGAAAAGATTGTTATCACCAACGACCAAAACCGACTTACCCCCGAGGACATTGAACGTATGATTCACGATGCTGAGAAATTCGCCGATGAAGACAAGAAACTCAAAGAAAAGGTTGAATCTCGAAACGAATTGGAATCATATGCCTACAGTCTAAAGAACCAACTTGGCGATAAAGAAAAACTCGGAGCTAAATTAAGCGAAGACGAGAAAGCTAAAATGGAATCAGCAATCGACGAGTCCATTAAATGGATGGAACAAAACGCCGATGCTGATCCCGAGGAATACAAGAAACAAAAGAAGGACTTGGAAGCCATCGTCCAACCTATTATTGCTAAGTTGTATCAAGGCGCTGGTGGCGTTCCACCCACTGAAGGCGATGACAACGAGGACTTGAAGGATGAACTGTAAATTGGTGGCGTCTAATTGTCGTGCAGCGATTTAAGTTATAGTTCTAGTTTAGTTGTAGTTCGCAGTTTAGTTAAAAAGAAACAAACAAGCAGACTGATACACATTTAATAAACCGTAAAATATTTTTGTGTTAATTTCAAAAAAAAAAACAAACAATAAGAAAAACAATTAAAACAAAATATTTATTACATCAAAGACAAAAACACATGCCTTGTTTATTTAAAACTACAAACACTTTCTTAGGCAGAAAAATACTGCCTGTTTCGGAAAATAAAAAAAAGTTTTCGTTTGGGATTTTATATTCAAAACAAAAACAAATTTAGCTTTTTTTATTGTTGTTTCAATGTAAACTCCCAAAATAAAAATTTTTATTTTAAAAACAGATAGATATTCTTTTTCTGTTTTTGGGAACACCACAATATCACACGTGTGATTTTAAAAGCACATGTGATTTCTGAAATCACATGATTTGAAATAAAGTGATTTTCAGGAGAGGCCTAAATATTTTAATTTGAGTGTGTTCATTCCTCGCATTCCTTACTTTTTTGTTTTCCCCTTATTTGTAAAAAAAACCGCCTATAATTCATATTAAATTTATTTTCGAAATTCAAATAAATTCATTTTGTAAATTTAATTTATAAATTAAAACAAATTATTTTGTAATAAGCTACAAATAAATACATTAATAAAAAGTTCTTCGATTTTTAAGAAGAAATTTCTAATTAAATAATTTATTGTTTCCAAACTATGAAATACTTAAACTTTTGCAAAAACAAAAATATATTAAAATAATTTATTAAATAAAAAAAATTAATAAAAATAAACTTCTGTTTTTATTAGCATAAACAAACAAAAGACATTATTCCTTTTTTTAAAAGCTATTATTTAACTTACAATGTATGCAAGTTCCCAGCAAAAAAAGACATGCAATAGAAGTAGTAAATTCATGGGTTCCGCGGATAATGCACTGGTTCTTTTTAGGTGAAACATGCATGATTTTAACATGAGCATTGGCAAGCATGGGTTCACATTTAGGTAAACGGCTCGTCATTAAAAATATTGCTTAGAACCAATGAAAGTTCAGTGATTAGATCGGGGTTTTCATTGATCTGGAATATTAACTGAATTGAGTGTGAATGAAAAGCAATGAGTCTTTAATGATTTTAATACGTATTTTCATTGGTGCTCGATATTAATTTTTATATGCATTATGTATTATAAATTACATTTTTCCTTTTGTTTTCCCTATGTAGAAGTAAGTAAGATTTTGACAACGGCGGGTAAATTTTACACAAACAAAATGCCTGTTGTTTTTATACCCACACCACAATAGTGGAGAGGGTATTATGCATTTGTGCTGATGTGTGTAACGCCTTAAAATATTGGTCCTAGACCCACCTTAAAGTATACCGATCGTCTTAGAATCACTTTCTGAGTCGAACTAACGATGTCCGTCCGGCTGGCTGGCTGTCCATGTAACCTTGTGCGCAAAGTACAGGTCGCAATTTTGGAGATATTTGATGAAATTTCGGTCATAGGTTTTTATTGGCACAAGGACCAAGCCTATTGAAAATATGCCGAATCGTAGGACCACGAGGGAACATAGGGGGAAATTTCTTCCTCTCAGAAACTATCAAACCGATTTCAATGAAATTTAAAACATAGATAGAGCCATATCTATATGTACACAAAATGTATGCATTTTTTAAAAAGTAGGACCACGAGGGGAGATAGGGGCAGTTTCTGCCTCTCAAACCGATTTTAATGAAATTTAAAACATAGATAGATCCATATCTATATGGACACATTAGCTATACAGTTTTTCAAAAATAGGACCACAACGGGAAGTAGGGAGCAATTTCTGCCTCTCACAAACTTTCAAACCGATTTACATGAAGTTTATAAACAGATAAATTTATATTTATATGGACACATAAGCATGATGTGTTTTTAAATACTGTGGTGTAGGGTATCATATGGTCGGGCTTGACCGACTATACTTTCTTGTTTGTATTGTTGTAGAGGTAAGCAGACCTATTGGATAAGCCTTGATATACGCAATATAACAAATTTTAATACATATCTTATATATAAATACGGGAACAATTTGCTTGTGGTTGTTTTTTAAGTATCTTATCGTCCACCGATTTTAATGAAACATATATCGTTTTAAAGGAATTTGTGGAGACATGAAGAATATACTTTTTTTCTAAATTTTTTGAATTAAAGTATTTGAAAAGCGTTTTAATTTATCTTACAGACATACGTACAAAGTTGGGTGAATAGTGCATTTTTGCCGTTCTCTTAAAATGTGTACGTTTTTTTTTTTTTTGTATAACGCATATGTTTTCTCGAAAGTAAATGTCGAGTGGTCAATTTCGACCACCGGGCGATCCTAGTTAAAATTAAATGTATGTACATTAGGGATATAACTTTTTAACAATTTTTTAAAATATCAAAATTGGCATAGCACAGTCCGATAGAGCATAAACAACTATAAGGGAACGTATATTTATTTTTTCGCTAAGGTCAAAAAAGTTCACGCACCAACCGCGATGAAGTTTTGAAAATATTTAATTTTCTTTTCAGTTAAGAAAAATTAATAATATGTTTATTTAAAACAAAAAATAGCTCATGTATGAAATTTCATTAATATTTAGAGATGGTAAGAGATTTTCCGCAAACTAAAACGTATCTTTTACCTTTTATAACAAAAAAAAAAAATTAAAAAAGAATAAAAAACACCGTATAAAATTATGAATAATCAATATTGGCATTGGTTTAGAAAACCCAATTTGTGCGTGAACTTTTTTGAGCAAAATTACAAAAGATTAGGATTTTCGGGGTTACTAGGACATGGTTGACCTCATGGTACTATGCCAATAATTGGTTATACCCCTAATGTACATATGTATATATTAAAAAAAAATTTAACTCAATCATTAAAGTCAATTGTTATAATATTCATCCCCTTTCAATCCTAAAAGAATACCTAATTATAGTGAAAAATTGTAATTCCTACATAAGAGTTGAATGGGTGCATAGCATGTAATTTTTCATGGGTTCACTTATTTAAAATTTATTTGAATTTTGGAACGCATTGTTAATTCATTCAAGTAGTTAAGTGCTAAAGAAGTCATGAAAATATCCCTTCTACTTGAACAACTTCAAAAGTTTTTTTGCTGGGTTTGTTCGGGTGGAATATAGCAACTCAATTTTTGAAGCAGTTATCTTCAACCGATTGAGCTGAAATTTTGTATACACGTTCAGTTTGGATAAAAATGCATGGTAAACAGTGTGACGTCATGCTAAATCCAATATGGCGGACTAGTTATTTTTAATGCACTTCTACAATATGGGTAGCAAATGAAAGGGCTTGCTAAGAACAACTCGAAAAATAAAGTGGTCACTCTAAATCCAATATTGCGGCGCACACACAACACGGCTGACTAATGGCGATTTCTTTTCTGAGAAAAATATGTTACAGTATATACATGTTACATTTTCTAATGTTACCTATAATCACTCGAAGTGTTACATGTTGTGCAATTTCAATAAAACACAATTAGTGCTTTTATTTACAACTATTACACTTTCATCATTAATGTACTTAATGAGCGATTTTTAAAGCTATTTAAACGGTTTCTGCACGCTATTACTGGTTGGAAACAAATATTAACATCACTAATGGCTTATAAAAATTAAAACGTTTAAAATATAAATAGACTTTTTTTATATTTTGTTTTAAAACAAATTGTTTACAAAATTATGAGCGGTTTGAATTATGACAAACAAAATAAAGCATTTGTTGTACAAAGAAAGTCGTAAGTACCAAAGTTGTAGAACAGGGCAGTATGAACACCTTAAGTAAAAGTAAGGGTAAAATATGCAACATGTTTTGCACGTTTTTCATCAACATATTCACAAAAGAACTTGAAAATTTTTCCCACAGTTGTATTTTTTGTACAAACGAACACAAAAATGTAGAATATGTAACATTAATGCAACATTTTTTTCAGAAAAGAAATCGCCATAAGTTTTAATTGCTTGCTGAGAATACGAATGCGAGTTTTAAAAAAATTAAAAGTAAAAATTCTTTTTTAAAAAGTAGCTATTATTTAAATTATAAATTAAAAGTAATCACCCCTATCGCAAACAACTACTCCCATGAAAAAATCCCATATTTTTATACCCTTCACCTCAGGGTATATATTAGGGTATTCATTTAATCGACCTTTTGCTTTAATCGGTTAATCGCTCGATTAATTAACCGAGGTTTTGGTTTAACCGGTTAATAATCGGTTAATTTAGTTTTTGATCGGTTAACCGATTAATAAAGTTTTTTTTTTATAAATTAAGCAATTTCAACAATTCCTGAACTAAAACGAGCAAGCAAAAAAGCAATTCATAAATATGTAATATGCATTTTCCAATTAATGCACAAGGTGTCTTATCGTCATAATATCCTAAATAAAATTTAAAATTTTTTAAAGTAAATATTTCAAACAAAATGAAAATTGTAATGCTCTGTTCATTGGTTCGTCACAACTGTATATGGGCATTTCCACAGAATGATCTGCCAGGATGAAAAAATAAAATGTTGATTATCATCGTCTTTTATTGTTTTTTATTAGAAAAAAAGTCTATGTTCTTATAAAAGAATGGTTTCCCAGCATATCTGAGCTGTTTAACTTGAGACAATTGGGCTGGAAACTGGACAATTTTATAATTTCCTGTATTTTCTACTTCTACTTCTAAAGTTTTATATACTGATTTTACATGCAAAAAATATGTTTTGTTTACACTTTTTCTGCATAATCTCTCCATTAAAATCAATTGTAAAAGGAGTATTAAGTTTTTTTGTTAAGGAAATTTGAAGACATTTATGGTAAAATGCATGGTGATAATAATAAAAAAAACATATGGGAAAATCGTACGTTCGCGACCGGTACATAAGCCAATTAAATAAAAACCAAGAGAGATATTTTATTTTGCTTCTATTTTGTTTACGTTCGTGACCACACGTTTATAACTCTTATTATGAAAACTTAAACTCAATGAAATCCATCTTTTGTACTAAACATAGAGCTACCCAAATGCTATCGAATCGCAAAAAAAAAAATGCTAGGAAAAGTTTTGTTTTCTATATTATTTCTACATCAAAAGCGTACGAACGTACGTTCGTGACCCCAGGAAATGCCCATATTTTAACTCAAAATACAAGCAGTAGCTTACAGCAGTCATATCGTTGGCTTAATATGCAAACCTGCTATCCACTTTCAGTACATTTTACAGGAGAGAAAAAAAAACTTTTTATTTTTCCAATTTGAAGCTTGATAGAAAATTAAAATTACAGTCAGTTTTTGTTGAAATCAAAGCAATCGGAAAAATAAGTTTCAGTTGAAAAATAATTGTATATGAAATCGTTTCTAAATATTATTTATTGTTTTAAATAAATATTTAATTGTTTTTTATAAAACGTCCTGCCTTTTATTCGTCGAAATTTAATACCAAGATTACAACAGGTTATGGGCGACTCAAAAGAATCTCATGGTATTCCGCAGTTTAATGGCTCGGGTTTCGATGATTGGCAGTTTCGCGTAAAATTGCATTTGGATTCTTTGGGATTATTGGAAGTTCTAACCGGCAATCCACCCTTAGATGCAGGACTGAATGGCAATTTTATGAAGAACGATAAGAAAGCAAAAGATCGGTTGGTTGGATTTCTACATTCAGATTGTTTGTGTTATGTTCGCGAAAAGAATACGGCAAAAGATATGTGGGATAGCTTACAATCTGTGTTTGCAAAGAAATCGTTGGTGAATCAACTTTTATTGCGTAAAAAATTATCAAGGATGCGTATGAACGAAGGTGATTGTGTGATTGCCCACATAATGGCATTTGAAAACTTGATACGACAATTGAAGATGACCGGCGCTACCATTGAAGAATCGGATTTATTAGCACAATTGTTTTTAACCCTCCCAGAAAAATTTGATCCATTGGTAACTGCACTGCAAAATGTTGAAGAGGGTAAGCTAACGTTTAATTTAGTTAAAGAGAGGTTAATGTCAGAGGAAGCAAAAATATCTGACCGAAATGAAGAAGATATTGAACAGAAAACTGCTTTTGTTGGCAAGAAGTCCAGAAAGTTCAAGAAGTTCAATGGTAAATGCTTTAATTGCAACAAATTTGGTCATCAGGCCCGTGATTGTAAAAATTCTGAAGTACAAATGGTTAAAAATAAAAGTGTTTGCTTCATGGTTAACAGTAAACTAAAACAAAAGTGTAATGATACCAGCAAACATATTATTTTCAAGTTAGATTCTGGAGCAAGTGATCATATGTCAAATGAAAAATGGTGTTTTAAATATATAAAGGAGATGAAAAATCCAGTTGAAATTAATGTAGCTAAAAACAAGGAATTTATAATAGCAAAACAATATGGTGAAATAAACGGTATAAGTAACAAAGGTGTACTTGAGATTAAAGAAGTACTTTATGTTCCTGATTTACGTGATAATTTGCTATCAGTTAGAAAACTTACTAATGCCAATATAGTAGTAAAGTTTTTGCATGATAAAGCGGTTATTTTGAAGAACAAAGAAGTAATTGCTACGGCCAATTTATGTGGAAATTTATATGAACTAACCGTTAATGTAGACAGTTCATCTGCATTATTAAATATTGTAAATAATGTTGTCTTATGGCATCGTCGACTTGGGCATATTGGTGAAAATACACTTCGAAAGATAGAAAAGGCTAATCTTATTAGTGGACTTTGTCTGAAATCAAATTCGATTGGTTTTTGTGAAGTTTGTGTTGAAGGTAAGCAGTGTAGAGAACCTTTTGATGATAATCGTTTTAGAGCTAAAAGGGTTTTGGAACGAATACATTCTGATGTTTGTGGACCTTTTGATCCAATTACTTGGAACGGATATAAATATTTCGTAAGCTTCATAGACGACTTTTCACATTTTGCGGTGATATACCTAATCAAGAAAAAGTCTGACGTTTTCAAATCTTTGCAAGAATATGAAGCACTTGCTACAAGCATGTTTAGTGGAAACTTTATTTCAAAGCTTACAATTGATCAAGGTACAGAATACTTATCTAAACTACAACATGAGTGGTACAAAAACAAAGGTATACAAGTAGAACCGACAGTGCCGTACACTCCTCAACAAAATGGAGTTGCGGAGAGGTTTAACCGCACAATAACAGAGAAGATAAGAACAATGTTAATTCAGTCTCATGCTCCGAAAGCGATGTGGTCTGAAGCTGCTTTGACGGCTGTATATTTAATTAATCGTTGTCCGACAAGATGTCTTGATAATTTTAGGACCCCCGCAGAGATGTGGTTAGGTGTCAAGCCAACATTTAAAAAAATTAAAGTTTTTGGTTGTAAAGCATATGCCTAGATTCCACGTCAGTGTCGCAAAAAGCTTGATGCAAGAAGTAAAAAGTGTGTAATGGTTGGATATGCTCCCAATGGTTATCGTCTTTGGGACATGGAAAAACAAAAAGTTATAATTGCAAGAGACGTAAAATTTGAAGAAAACATTTTTCCTTTCATGCAATTAAACAATGGAACTTTAAATGATGTTGTTACTGTTAAAAGAAGACATGAGCAAGAGGGGGAAAATGAATGTGATGGTGCTGTATCTATAACTGAATCAATATATGACGAAAATGAAGTTGCAGTAGCAAGAACTGACATCAGCGAAGATGAAACTGTAGATGAATTAAATACTGATAACTAGGGATGCGATTTCCATGCAAATGCATGTTTTTTGTCGATAGTCTAAAACCTATGTCTACCAATTATCTTTCCGAATCATCAAATTTGCGTTAAAATGGCATCGATTTGTTTTTGCATATTGTTGCATATTTTGGTGAAAATGCATATTTTGCATATTTTGGTTTTAAACGCATATTTTTGCATATTTTAACATTTTTAAGTGATATATTTTTTTAAAAAAGTTCTTCGAAAAATTTACAAATTGTATAAAAAAACCCTTCGAAAAAAATTTTTTTTTAAATCAATTAATTAATTTTTTTGAGCTCTGCTTTAAATACAAGATATCGACAAAAGATCCTTAAATTTTTAACCGATGCTGTACCTTACATTGTTAAGGCTGCCTGCCAATTGTCCTAAAACAATTTATCGAAAACTGTTACATGCTACTTGATTGGCATATGGTTTACACCGAGTTGCAGAGGAAATCGGAAGCCAATTCGATAATTTTGATTAATTGGTTTCATACAGGATTTAGTTCACTTAATAGTCAACTCAAATTAATTGATATGGCAGAAAGTAACATTAACATGTGAATGGAAAATAGCCCGACAAATTAAAAAAAAAAAAAATTCAAAAACTGTTGCAGATAAAAATAAAAAATAGAGGATTTCAAAAAATAAAACAAATTTCAAATATTTTTGATCTAGAATCAAATGTATTGGCATCCTTGAAGTATGCCTCAACTTCGGTTGACGTTGAGAGATCATTTTCCATGTACAAAAGTTTTTTAACAGACAAAGGCTTACTTTTGATAACATAAAAAAGTATTTATTTGACTATGCAATTTAAATGATGTAGTTATTTAAATTAACTGCCTGTTCATATATTTCCGAACGAAGATTTCCTTCGCATAACTTACATTTAAAACAAAAACAAATTATAAAATATTGTTTTTGTTTTACATTAAAGTTAAGCGAACGAAGTCTTCGTTCGAAATCGATGAACAGGCAGTTAATTTAAATAACTACATCATTTAAATTGCATAGTCAAATAAATACTTTGGGGGTAAGTTCTAAAAAATATGTTACCTTTGAATAGCAATACAATAAAAACCACAAAAGAATTTTTTATTTTAAATAAAATAAAAAAAAAAAACAAACGCTTTTTTTATTAAAAATGGTCAAGTTTTTAGTGCATTTTTTTAATGCATATTTTGGAATTTTTAGTGCATGTTTTATGCGCATATTTTCGATTTTTTAGTGCATGAAAATCTCATCCCTACTGATAACAGAGTTGTAGTTAATAATGATGATGTAGATCTAACTGAAGATGATGAAACTTTCTCTGATGCAGCTGTTCCAGTCCGTCGTAGTAATCGAGAAAGATACGCGCCTAGAAAACTACTAAATTATATAACTGGGTTTGAAGTTGCTGTTACAAACAAAACAATTCCAAAAACATATCGTGATATTAAACTTGTTGATGATGCTGATAAGTGGTTGCAAGCAGTATCTGAAGAACTCAAGTCCATGGACAAAAATCAATCCTAAAAATATTAAACTTTTAAATTCTAAATGGGTTTTTTGTATTAAATTAGATGAAAATGGCAATCCAACAAAATATAAAGCTCGACTGGTTGCAAAAGGCTTTCAACAAACGCAAGGTATTGATTTCTTTGAAACGTATGCACCTGTAGCTAAATTGACAACAATACGTGTAGTGGTAGCTGTTGGTTTGCATCGTAAATATATTTTTCATCATTTAGATGTAAAGACTGCGTTTCTACATGGTGATCTGCAAGAAGACGTGTTCATGAAAATACCAGAGGGAGTTCAAGCAAATGATAGAATGGCTTGTAAATTTAATAAATCCTTGTAAGGTTTAAAGCAAGCTCCAAGATGTTGGAATATGAAATTTAACAATTTTATTCTTTCACTGGGATTTAAAAGATCCAAACATGATTATTGCCTTTATACAAAACAAAATAAAAACCATAATGATGATCTTATTATTATAATGTATGTTGATGATCTACTTATTGCTGGTAGTAGATTAACAAGTATTGAAAAGTTAAAGAAAGATTTATCAAAACGTTTTGAGATGACTGATTGTGGAGTTCTTAAATTTTTTCTTGGCATGAAGATCCAACATAAGGGAAAAGAAGTTTTAATTTCGCAAAATGCAGGTATTGAAAAAATATTATCAAAGTTTGGAATGGTTGAATGCAATCCAGTTAAAAGTCCAATGGAAAAAGGATTGCAATTAACTAAAATCTAAAATCAGAATGCAGCCAACCTTATAGAGAACTAATTGGTAGTTTAATGTACATAATGTTATGTTCTCGACCTGACATTTGCTATCCTGTTGGCTATATGGGAAGGTTCCAGCAAAATCCAAATGAAATTCATTGGCAGCATTTAAAACGAATTGTGCGATATTTAAAGGGAACATCGTTGATGAAGCTACATTTTAAAGTCACAAATAATGAACCCATTATTGGGTTTGTTGATGCTGATTGGGCATCAGATGCAACTGATCGAAAATCAGTGAGCGGATATGTTTTTAAAGTTTTTGGATGTACTGTTTCATGGTGCAGCAAAAAACAACAAACTGTAGCAAAATCTTCTAGTGAAGCTGAATATATGGCTCTGAGTTTGGCTACTACGGAAGCTATTTGGTTAAAAGGAATACTTCATGATCTCGATATCATGCAGGAAGATAAACCAGTTATATTGTATGAAGACAATCGTGGTTGTATTGGAATGGCGACAAATTTGGAAAGTAAACGTGCAAAGCATATTGATATAACACATCATTTCGTTCGTGACAGTGTGGTTAGTAATAAAATTAAGATAGAGCATATTGGAACAAGTGAACAGTTAGCAGATATTTTTACTAAAGCGATAGAGATCTCGTTTTCAAAACTTTAGAAATGTTATCGGATTATCTGATTGAGAGGGGGTGTTGAAATCAAAGCAATCGGAAAAATAAGTTTCAGTTGAAAAATAATTGTATATGAAATCGTTTCTAAATATTATTTATTGTTTTAAATAAATATTTAATTGTTTTTTATAAAAAGTCCTGCCTTTTATTCGTCGAAATTTAATACCAAGGGCCTAATTCTGGCAGTCGTGATCGAGTAATTTCTCGATTCGAAGGCAATTTCATTTGAGTCGATACTGAACGAATCGAAACTATTTTTTCAGTATTGTGAAACTCAAATGAATTCTTTACAATACTGAAAAAATAATTTCGATTCGTTCAGTATTGACTGAAATATTTAGATATTAAATTGCTTTCGAATCGAGAAACTACTCGATCACGACTGCCAGAATCAGGCCCCAAGATTACAACAGTTTTACACACTTCCAGACTTAAATAGAAGAAAAACTACATGCTGGTCGACGAGGCGTATCTTTCTCTACCACACGGCATCAAAATCTCAATTTACATAAAAAGTGGATTTAGAAGGTTTGCATATTAATACGACGATATATTTCCTGTAATTATTTATGACTACCTTGTGAATCCCCCATATATTTTCATATTTATGCAAAAATAAACTGAGATAATTTTATTAATTATTTCAATAGCTCCTTTAACTATTGAAAATCTTATAAAATAATCTTTAAAAAAAGTTATTTATTTTAAATATTTAGGATTAAAGCGACTCTTTTCTTTCGTTTAACAAAATTTGACTTGGAAAATATTATTTTACTTATCGTAGATGAATGTCTAATTTCTCAGTCCTTTTCCAGGATTTCTCTAAACATATAAAATACTCCATTATGCCATTAAAGTTGTTTTAAAATTTTAACACTTCTAATTGTTTTGGTTAATTCTGTTAAAAGACTGATATGAGAAGAACCAAATAACTAAACACATCCACATAAAAAGTACGTAAAACAAAAAAAGGTGTTGGCAATCAAATATTTAACCTATTTTTCGCCTCATTCATGTTGATCGATGATGAAGATAAAAAAACATTTAAAAATATTGTAATTTTAGTCATCGGTTGGCGGAAAATAGGTTAAAATGAAGATAACTGAACACCTTCTTTGTTTGTATTAAAAAATATTTTCTAAACAAAAACATTTTGTATATGAGACGAAACAAATAATTAGAAACACAAAAAAATATGTTATAATACTACAAAATATTGAAAATTTTGTTACTTCGGTTAATCGACTGAAATTAACCGGTTTAATCGTTAATCGAAAAAAGCCAATTTGAAAATAACCGATCAGTTAATCGGGTAGTAATTAATCGGTTAACCGGTTGACGGTTAACCGAATGAATACCCTAGTATATATAAGTTTGTCATTCCGTTTGTAATTTCTGCAATATTGATCTAAGACCCTATAAAGTATATATATTCTGGGTCCTTATGAGGAGAGAACTTTATTTAACCATGTCCGTCCGTCCGTCCGTCTGTCCGTCTTACGTTTGATATGTGTTTTCCGGAGACTCCAGACATGATAGCGGCAAGGTTGTTTTACATTTATGTCACGTATAGTCCACCATTTCGTGCTATTGAAATTCAGCAAGATCGGTCCACAAATGGCTGAGATATGATCAAAAAACCACGACTGCCTCTAAATTTTTCCAAAAATCCCTTGTTGTTGTTGTATTTTTATTGCTTTTTTCTGTATATCTGGAGAACGGCAAAAGCCAAAGTTTCCAAATTAGGTACACACATTTAGGTTGTCAATACACACCACACAAAATGTGGGCGGGATTGGAGAAGTGGGCGTGGTACCTCCCGTACAAAAAAAATTAAAAATTGTATAAAAGCCTAAATTTTAGGGCTGTCCTATGGATATGACCCTATAAAGTATATATATTCGGGGTCCTTACGAGGAGAGAACTTGATTTAACCATATGATGTCCCTCTACCCCCCCCCCCCCGCCCAATATGATTTTCGTTATCACCCTTCTTTAAAATATATTTAACGAAAATATTTTTACAAATAGAAGCTAGGAATTTTTGTTTTTATTTTTGCTACTTAAAAACTCGCCAAAAAAGATAAAAGAAAACAAACAAACTATTTTTATTTTTTTTATGTTCTAAAAACGATTTAAAAAAAATATTTACTAGTTTTCGCTTTTTAAATTTTATTTATAATGAAGTTTTAAGTATTGTAAATATGTATGTATAGGTATGTAAAATTTATTTAGTTTTTGTCTAGTTGCTCTGTATTCTGCTCGCACAATGGTGAAGGGTATATAAGATTCGGCACAGCCGAATATAGCACTCTTACTTGTTTTATTTTGTATTGTGAATGATTCCCATAACAAATTTTTTGGGAATAAATTCCCAAACTTAAAAAATTTGGCATCGCCAATGTTTACTCCCGCGAATTTTTTTAATAAATAAATTCCCAACAAGTGTTAATGTGAACGAGAAGGGAACATGTAAATTTTGATTTATGTTCTAAAGTAGGACTAAATTAAATTACTTTTTCCTCTTATTGAAGGAGTGTACATAAAGAAAATGAAGATAAACACTATTCATTATTTATTTTATCATATTTTTATTAGTGCTGGTTCACACAGGTCAAGTTTACTTGAACAGTTTTATTTACATTTTCTTTTGAACTTGCGTTCACGTTCATGCACAAAATTAATTTTTGTTTTCTTTTCCTTCAACTTTGTAGCTTTTTATTATATTACGGATGAAAAAAGAAAAGAAAAATACAAAACTGACTGGTACGGTCAAGTATGTACCCCTTTCCATTCTCTTTACCCCTCTCTCCTAAAAGCTCGAGACTTGAAGAGTCAAACTTGACCTGTGTGAACCAGCACTTAGTATTTTATTTTGTATATTTTTCTTTTACAATATAATAATAATAATAAATTTTTTCTTTTATTGAGTCTTTTCTTTTTTTTTTTTTTGACAATCGAAAGGTTGGAATTAACCATATGATATTTGACAGATGTTTCTTAGAACTATATTCGTCTTGTTCTAATACACGCTAATTGTATACGCTACATGCTAAAATATAAAAATGAGTATCACATTAAAGAATCGTGTTTATATGAATATTAAAACACAGTGCTTGCTCATGGCACTTACTTTAACGAACAGAGCAAAAGTCTGCAAAATTCAACAACTAAATAACACTTAAAAACTACATAAAAACGGTATGTTATGTTAAAAAAACAAACATTTTAAACATTGAAAACAGTGATTAACAGTGGTGTAGAAACATATGTTATACTAAAAACCGAAACGTACATGTACAAGAGTTTGACAGGTACCGGCATTTGAAGTTAATAAACAATAAATTGAATAATTTATATTATTTTTGTTTTCACTTAATAAAAAATAAACAAGCTATTATTTTCAATATAATAGTCAAATGTAAAGCCATATGAATAAATATGATAATGGTATTTGATAAAATTATTGTAATGGTAGCCTAAATATATATTTTATAAATATATTTCTTAATGCTAATATCACAGAGGGTTTTATACTAGCCCCTATTGGAGCCTGGTGCGGATCTGAGGTAGAAGTCCCGTTGGGAGTTGGCATCAATGCTGACGTTTACGACGCCGATGGGAGACAGGTATATAGAATTGTTCCAATCAGTATATCTTTCCGCTTCAAAGATTTCATTCATAAGGTGATTATCGTGTAATTCAAGCCGCTCAATCAAACGCTTCTGTAACGTAAGCGCGTAGTCGCAGAGTGGTGTTATATTTGACTTTTCGTAGATATACAAGTTGGAAAAGCGTTTAGTTGGATTTTGAAAGTTCCTTCCTAAACATTTTCTCAGAATGGACCTCTCAAAGATTTCAAGCTCTTTTGCGGCAACTGGGGATATGGTAAACCAAATCGGAAAAGCATATATGAGTATTGGCCTAATAGCCACCTTGTACAGGAGTAATTTAGTTTTTTCAGCTAAAAATTTACTATGCATTACACTGGAGAACATTCCTGCAATTTTGTTTGCCTTTGATAAGAGAGCTCTGCTGTGGATGTTAAACTTCATTAATTTATTAAACTGCACTCCGAGATATTTTATGGATGATTTAAATGGGATCTCAGATCCTTCTAGGGAGAGTGAAAGATTTTTGCTTTGTGGTACAACGTTACGATTACATTTACCAGAGGCGTTCCTGATACAAATCGCTTCGGATTTGGCTGCATTAATTTGGATACCCCATTTTTTGTAGTAATTGTTAATGATGTTAAGATGTGCAATAGCCTCAGTGAGAGCCCTAAGAGGATATTCGTCATGCGCATAAACCATGCAATCATCGGCGTATAATATTGCTTTTGAGCCAGCGATACAATGTGGGAAGTCATACAGAAATATATTGAACAATAGAGGTGCCAACACGCTGCCCTGCGGTACACCACTTTTAACGCTTCCAAAAGACGAAGGTAAGTTATTAATTTCCACACAAAATTCGCGGTCAGTAAAATAACTGGAAAACATTTTTACCAAGAAGGGGTCAACACCTAGTTCTACAAGCTTGTACAAAATCCCTTTGTGGCACGCAGAATCAAAGGCTTTTTGTATATCCAGGGATATAGCTACTGTGCAACGTTTTTCCCTTAGATTGTCTGTGACATCAGTATGGAATTTCAGTAATGCGTGTTGAGTGGAATGATGCTGCCTGAATCCAAATTGGTAAGGTGGAAGGGGACAGAATATAAATTCATTTTCCAATTTTCTTTTTAGGATGTGCTCGAAAATTTTACCAATATTGGATAATAACGAGATGGGCCTGAAATCATCAATCTGAATGCTGTTGTGTTTCTTTTTTATTGGAATGATTTTAGACGACTTCCAAGCCTTAGGAAAGTAGCAATTATTTAGGCAATTGTTGAAAAGGCACTCCAAGAGTTGCAGGGAGCTGTCAGGTAATTTTTTAATTAAAAAGTTGGAAATATTATCAACGCCGCTAGATTTTTTGTTGTTGATTGTATTTATGATTTCTTTTATTTCAACACAGTTTGTGAAATGATAGCTGTCGACGTTTTGCATATAGTGAAAGGCGTTATCAAATGTATAAATATGACGAGGAACTTCTGAGATGTAAGATGCAGCTCTTTCATTTAGATTAGCCACTGGGTAATCGGGTAAGTTTTCACTGTACACAGACGAGTAATATGTACAAAACGCTTCACCTATTTCAGATTCATTTGAAACTGCTATGCCATTCACGCTGATTTGTTGAGGGAAGACAGATTTCTTTTTCCCCGACATGCGATAAATCTCCTTAAAAGCAGACGTGCCGGGCTTTATTTTTTCCAATTTACTGTTGAATTTATAAGCTTGATCGATACTGACCAGATCTTTTAGAATTATTTTTAATAGTCCAATTTGTTTCGAGATAATATTGTACTCCATGCTTGACCTACCGCCTGTACGGTGGTATATTTTTTTAAGTTCTTTTTGCCACTGATGCTTTACACGGAACATTTTTCTTATATTTTCAGGTAAGGGTGTTTTGTTATGTTTTAATTCAATTTTAACTGAATGCCTGTTGGAGGTTGAGTTAACAATTTCATTGAATTCGTTAATAAGTCCATCAATTTCATTGTTTCTAAGATTTCTATATCCAAGAGGCATAATAGAGGTCGCTGCAATATCTATATCTCGTTTGAAATGGTTCCAATTGGTGTTTTTATATGATGTATAAAAACTAGGCGATCTTAGGGAAAAGTCCGCGTTTTCCAATCTCAGTTCCATTTTTAGAGGAAAGTGATCCGAGAACGTTGCCAGGCTGGTCACTTTAAAATTCGGAGTTTCTCTATTTACTAAGTGAGAACTGAGAAGAAAGTGGTCTAAGAAGGAGTTGCCGTTGGGGTAAGTTGGCTTATTGTCACAGATGCGAGTAATATCAAGGGTATGGACCTGAAGCCAGTTAAATAATGATTTGCCATTATTATTTTCAGAATGGTCGCCCCAGGACGTATTTTTGGCGTTCAGATCACCACCCAGGATTACGGAGTCAAAACTACGTGCAGCGTTTAGGATTGAATTGAGTCCAATACCTAAAGCATCTCGAGGCAGATTCGTAGGAACGTGGATGGACCCAACTAGAATTTTTTTAATGCTGCTGTTGATTTTAATTTCAATTTGAAGAAAAGTAGTATTGAATTGGAAGACGTCAATAAAAACCCTTTTAAAAGAGATTGTGTTTTTCAATAAAATTGCCACACCAAGGGGGGATTTATCATAAAAAAAATTGTATCCGTCTATAAATATACGCATGTTTCCTCTAAGGTGGCACTCTTGCACAAAGGCAATGTCAATTTTATTATAGTGTAGGGTATTAGAGAGTTCAATTTGCCGGCCTCTGTCAACCAGTGACCGCACATTAAATGTTATGAAGTTTAAATGTTTAGGGAGTATTACTAACTTTATTGTATAGACGCACAAATTCTGCCTTTGCGTCCGGCTTTGACATAAGGCGGTATTCTTTAAGAAAATTTTTAATTTCTTGTTCTATAGTAAGTTCCTCTGGCTGCATAAAGTATCTGGTCAGCTTAAGAAATTCATCAACAACTGAATTTTTCTCAGTGTTGGTGTTAGTATTCTGGTTAAATAGGTTAGCAAACGACTTACCCGGAGAAATATATGAGGTAGCTACTCTCCTGACATTGCGACTAGCAATTTCTTTTTCCTCTTGAACTTTTATCATTTTCTGACGTTTAGTTTGAACGTACTTTTTGTAGGCGCTACATCCCCTCCAGTTTGCTGGATGGCCGACTTCACCGCAGTTCACGCACGTTGGTTTGTTGCCATCTTGATGTTGTAACAGGCATTTGCCTGGTTCATGTTTCTGGTTGCATTTCACACACTTAAATTCTGCGTTACAGTTTTTTGAGATGTGTCCCCAGTGCTGGCAACGCCGGCATTGAATTTCCTTTTTCTTGTTATTAGGCTTCTCCCACGATACAACCTGGCTTGCAACGATTTTGATATGCTTAACATCATCTTTGTTCTTCCCAGGATGGAGAGTCACTAAAAAAAGACCAGTCACGTAATCATTTTTGTATGAGTGAGCCGTAGAAAAATTTGAAACTTTTGCCACCACTCCTGGAACCTCTTGGTCCAGTTTGCCCTTTATTTCTTCGGATGGGGTTCTGTAGTCGAGTCCTCGTAGGACCAACGACACTTGTTTTAATTCCTTCGGCGTGAAAGAATATGAGTTCACACCCTTTTCCCTCAAAATTGCCATCATTTCAGAATGCGCGGCAGTGTCTGAAAAATAAATTTTGCTTTTGCGGCGATTCACGTTTTTAATTTTAAATGAAATCTTTGGCGTAATCCCCTCCAGTTGGCAGGCTAAAGCTTTAATGTCCTGATCAAAAATAAAAATCGGCGGACACAGTTTTTTTCTGGGTTCCATAACATTTGCAGTTGATGTGTTAACAGCGTCCGTTTTGGAGTTGTTGGTATTTCTGCTACTCGCACCATTTGTATTTTGAAAGTCAAGTTCTCCCAGAATTGAAAAGCGGTTTTGGTTGTTAACATCAAATGATGTTACGTCAATATCATCCTGGGATACGTCATGTCTTTTCTTCCTTTTCAGGCCACCCATTTTAGCACCATTAGTGCCGTCATCCATGGGCTCTTCTCCCACCATATGCAAAATAATATTAATCCGTTTAAAATTTGTTTAGTTTTAAGTTTTTATTTTATTTTTTCTTTGTTTCTTTTAAATTTTAATTAATTCAATAAAACAATAAATAATTTATATCTTCTCAACCAAAATAGGGAAAATGTCTCTACCTGTTAAACAATATTAAATAAATTTTCTTTTACAATACAAGCACTGACAAGGTACTCACAATAGAGACTTTTGTTTACAAAGCACTGAAAAATAATTCACAATAGAAATTTTTACTCCCAAAATATTTGCGATACCGATTTGTTGGGGATGGGAATTAAGGTTTGATCCCATGTATCATATTCCCATAACATTCCCGATAGGGGTGAATAATAAGTAATAAGTTATATAATATAAAAGCTTGTCGCGAAATTAACTTGTGCAGAAAAGCAAGTTAATTAATAACTTGATTTTAACTATCAAAATGTTTAAACTAAGTAAATACAAGTATTTAAGTCTCGCGACAAGCGAAATGACGTTATAATTTGATAGTAAAAGTTTTAAAGCAAAAAATTATTTTTTTTTATATTATTCGCATTCAAATAAAAGCTTGTTTTCTAAAAATGTTTTTTAGCCCAATTATGAATACTAATTCGCCGGGAGTTTTTTTCCCTTTTCCCATAGAAAAAATGGGACAGAAAGTTTTAAAATTTGGCATTAAGGTTGTATTAATAAATTTGATAACATGTTCTGGAAATCGAGACTTAGCTAACGGTATATCTTTTTTTTTTTTTTTTTTGGTAAAATGCTTTTTTGGCCGTCTTTTACTCAATGCAAATGGATGAAACTTTGCAGGCATACATATTCCCGATGACAGTACACGAATACATGGGCGTAGCCAGGATAAAATCTAGGGGGGGGGGGCGTCCAAATTTTTTTTTAATGTTCTTTTTTTTAGAAAAGCGTTTCTTAAAAAAATTTTTTTTTAATGTTCTTATTTTCTAAGTAGTTAGAACAAATCAAAAACTTTAAATGGATTTTTTTTGAGTTATGCCGGTCTTGCAGCAAATGAGCAATATGTTGATGGGTTTTCGATTAGATCAGTTACAAGAAGTGAGTACATTCGTAAATCAATGTCTCCTGATGCAATAAATTTACTAAAAGCAGAATGGGCAGTGCAACAGTTGATAATTAACAAATTAAGTGAAGTTAATAAAGAACATAAATTCAAAATAAGATGCAGGCAGTAAATTTTCATTGTCCATGGACAAGTCTGAAAAATTGGAGATACCTAAACACATCGCTCCTTTATTGCAACAAAGTCATATCTACAAAAAAAATCGAGCTTCGCAAAATAAGGTATTAAAGTTTTCAAAGTGTATCGATTTATAGACATATTTTGCAATAACTTCGGTTCAGTTTGAAATATAATACTTAAAATATAAATTTGTTTCATTTTGTGACGGTTTATATACCCGGGAAGTGCGAGGAAACCAAAATAAAAAAAACTATGGAAACTCATATAAGATACTACAACATACAATTTTAAAAACGCATTGTCCTAACGATTACAGGTGGATATTGTAAGAAGAAGTCTGGTCTGATATAGACATAGTTTACAATAAAGAAAAAATCGTTTCTGATTGTGAATAAGAACCATGCAAAACTGTAAACTTTTGCACTTTAAACTATTTATCCAATCTCGGTAAAAAAGTGAACGAAATTTTTCGGAAACATGGTAATTAGTAAAAAAAATCTGAAATATACTCTTTGTCGACTTCCTAAACGCATTGAGTGTGTCTGAATGTTATTTCCTAAGCTTTTAAAAATGTAAATATATATTATCAGGCCTGTTCTGAAAATCACATTTTATGAAAGTGATTTGAAATCACAAGAAAGGTGTTCTGGGCATATTATTTTGTGATTTCAAAACGTTCAGCTACGTAAACAACTTTTTGAAATCACTTTGTTATTTTTGCGACTATTGTAAGATGGCCGCCATAATAAATTACTTAAATAAAATATTCAATGTGTTGTTTTTTAATTGTTTATGCAAAAAACTATTTTATTTGCAACAAATTCTTTAAAAATGAGAAAATTCTACGACACTAAAAAAATGATATTTGCTTTTGAGACTTCTGTTGTGATTTCAGTTTGTTTTTTTTTTAGTTGAATTAAAGATATATAATTTGCTAACAGCGGCGTGAAAGCAAAGTGTAATATTTATTAAAAATTGTAAGAGCTGTAAAGAATCACAGGAAAAAATCGCTTCTATCGCGAAAATGGCTAAAATTCGGGAAAAATTGCAAGCTTGTAAACAAGCCCTAAAAAAAATAACAAAAAAATATTGGAAAAATGGCGAAAATTCACGAAAAAATTTTATATTTCAAACGAGCCATAAAATTGATTGAAAGTCCTTAAAACTATAAGGAATGGCAAAAATTCGGTAAAAATTTCTAAATTAGCGGAAATTCGCAAAAATTTTCTATCAGCGGCATGATAGCAAAATTCTTTTATCTATATATATAAAATTGTAACGTTGCTGACTGACTCACTGACTGATTCATCATCGTACAGCCTAAACGCCTGAAGCTAAAAACTTGAAATTTGGACCAGAGATTGCTCACTCCCCAAATCGATCCACTAAAAACGGGATAATTCGGTAACCTTATATCTCCAAAGCTAAAAGAGATACAAAAAAAATGTAATACTTATCGTTGTTTTTTAGAAAAATAAGCGGACAGGTGTCTGGTACTTTTTTGAAATTCGGCCCTATTAGGGAGTAAACGGGTAAAATCAGAATTTTAGTACCTTTTGGCCACCCCATTTACCTTTTGAACCAATAAACATAGAAACAAAGTTTATACCACATTCGAAACTTATAAAAAAATTACTTTTGATGCTTTAATGGGGGGGGAAAAATAGTACCAAAAAAAGGAAATACGGGAAATTTGATATTTTACTTTAGCTTTTTGCTTCTACAACTGGTATTTTTTTAATTATCGTTAATATTGGACCTAGAAACATACAATTCAAGATGCAATGTCCTGAGTGGGTATGAATCCATAAGGGTAAGTTTTTGGTACTTTTCTGTTCATTAACTGGTACTTTTTGAATTTCCGTTAGTATTGGACCTATAAAAATAAAATTAAACATGCAATGTCCTGAATGGATGAGAATCTATAAGAGGGAACTTTTTGGTACTTTTTTGTTCATTAACTGGTACTTTTTGAATTTCCGTTTGTATTGGACCTAGAAACATGAAATTAATCATGCAAGGTCTTGAGTGAATGACAATATGTTAGAGGGATCTTTTTGGTACTTTTTTGTATTTTAACTGGTACTTTTTTTAATTTTCGCTTATATTGGTCTTATGAACATAAAATTAAACCTGCAAGGCCCTGAGTGAATGAGAATCTCTGAAAGGGCTTATTGGTACTTTTTAGTTCTTAAGCTGGTACTTTTTGAATATCCGTTATTATTGGAATTAGAAACATAAAATTAAAGATGCAATGCCCTGAGTGGATAAGAATGTATAAGAATGAAGTTTTTTGTACTTTTTTGTTCCTTAACTGCAAGGTCCTGAGTGAATGAGAATCTGTAAGAGGGCTTTTTGGTACTCTTTGGACTTTTAACTGGTACTTTTTGAATTTCCGTTTATATTGGACCTAGACACATAAAATTCAAAATGCAATGTCCTGAGTGGATGAGAATCTATAAGAGGGAAATTTTTGGTACTTGTTTATTCATTAACAGGTACTTCTTAATTTTCCGTTAGTATTGGTCCCAGAAAGATAAAATTAAACATGCAATGTCCTGAGTGAATGAGAATCTGTAAGAGGGATTTTGGTACTATTTTGTTCTTTAACTGGTACCTTTTCAATTTCCGCATTTATTGGATCTAGAAACATAAAATAAATATGTAAGAGGGATTTTTTGGTACTTTTTCGATCTCTAACTGGTATTTTTTATAAACTTGTACTTTTTTTAATTTAATACTTATTTTTGTGCAATAAATAAAAAAAAGTAAATAATTGTCTGGTCCTTTTACGAAATTCGGCCGTTTTAATAAAAATTATACAACATTTGTAACTTATCTAAAAAATACAAATGCATATTTGGTACTTTTTCGAAATTCGAACGATTAAGGGATGAAAATTGTACCTATGTTTGATACTTTTTTAAAAGATTTTTTTGCCATCTATTTATCTTTCATCGCAGAGCCTAAACGTCTGAAGCTAAAAGGTTGACATTTGAAACAGGGGCTGGGCTCTCGCCAAACGATCCTGCTAACCTCATACCTCCTAAACTAAAAGAGATGATAAACATTAACACTTATTGTTGTTCATTAGAAAAATCCGCTAACCTCATATCTCCTTAACTAAAAGAGATACAAAAATTGAATACTTATTATTGCTCATTAAAAAAATAAACGAACAGGTTTCTGGTACTTTTGTGAGGTACGGCATTTTTGGGGTGTAAAAGGGTAAATAAGAATTATATCACATTCTAGCTTATCTAAAAAATACAAAACAGATTTGGACCTGTTTTGAAATTCAAATGTTTAAGGTGTCAAAATCGTTCCTAATTTTGTAACTTTTTTCACAACATTTTTCTCCATCTATCTATGTATCTATATATATATAAAATTGTAACGTTACTGACTGACACATCCTAAGATCCTGAAGCTAAAAAGCTGACATTTGGACCGGAGGCTGGCCTCTCGCCAACTCGATCCCGCTTACCTCAAAAATCCAAAAATAAAAGAGATACAAAAAATTTAACACTCAATATTGTTCATTAAAAAAATAAGAGGACAGGTGTCTGGTACTTTTTCGAAATTAGGTCCTTTTGGGGAGTAAACGCGTAAAACTTGTACATATTTTGGAACCTTTTTGTCACGCCACCACTGTATGTACATTAGAGACACAAATTTTCTGGACATCATTGCCCCAAGGGACACATTTTTCAGTTCAATTTAAGCCAACATTTTTTTTTTTTGCTCAATTGGCGAAGTCCCTACCGCCCACCAAAGTTTTTTTCATTCTATGACAAAAACGTACTAAACTATAGGCTCCAACTTTAACATTGAAATTTTTAATACATAAATGCGGAGAAAAAAAGTATCAAAAAGGATAATACGGGAAATTACCTTTCTTTCATTTGCTTTTGTGTTCTACGGGTCGTACTTTTTGAGTTTCCTATATTGAACTTAGATGCACAAAATTATAGGTGCAAAGTCCTGTGTCAATATCAACCTATGAGATGAAAAATGTTGGAACTATTTTGCTAAAGCCGATTTACATATACTCTGGCATATACATATGTTCATGAAAGAAAAGGCCTGATTTGAAAGTAGCGGGTTAAATGCTAGAATTTAAACAAGTTTAAACCTAGAAAAATAAGCTTTGGCATACAAATATGTCCACGAAGGAGTTTGTATACAAAATGTTGCCGGCACAGCGCAGTCTTACTTAAAACGTGTGTCTTTAATGAAATAATAAAAAATATCACATTTCACCGGAAAAATCCGAGTTGCAGAGAACGTTAAACTAAGTTTAAACTTAATCCCCATCTCAAAAACCCGTCCTTAATCGGTTAAAAAAACAAATTGTTGGAAAATAACATAAAAAGCGTTAAAAATTAGCTATAATTTTGTAAAACAAACTTTTTGTATTTTCTTGTGCTTTCGACAATTGAAAATAACACCGAAAAACACAAAAACGGTGTGATTTACAGAATCACGTGATTTTCAGAACAGACCTGGGGTTAAATTATGGCAGTCGTGATCGAATACCTTTTCGATTCAAAGGCAGTTTTATTTCTTATTCTTTCTGTCCATACTGAACGGATCGAAATAATTTTTTTGTGTTGTAAAGCACTTATTTGAGTTTTCACGACAATGAAAAAATAATAACGATTTGTTTAGTATCGACTGAAATAAAATTGCTTTCGAATCGAAAAAGTATTCGATCACGACTGCCATAATTTGCCCCCTGTATATATACATATTATCAGGGTTGTTCTGGAAATCGAAAACGCAAAACGCTAAAATTTGGAAGAGGGTTTTAATAAACTTTTAATCTAATTTGTATAATTTTTGTTATAAAATTCTGTTTAATAGAGAAATTTTTCTATAACATTTGTCATAAAATTCTTTTATTACTGAAATTTTATCTAAAAACGAGGTTTAAAATTCTTGCGTTTTGCGTTTTCGATTTCCAGAACAGCCCTGTATATATTTAACAATTTTTATGATTCGTGAAATATTTTAAATCTTGAACTTGAAACTTGGCAAAAATTAAAAAATCGACCATAATATTTTGGGAATTTAATTTTCACAAATGACAAAAAACATTTTACTTATCAAGTACTAAAAGTGAGTTCTAAATTCGGGTAAGAATTGTGGGTGCTAAAACAACAGAAAGTTTGTAATTATAGATTTAAGTACATTCTGTGTCTTGTTTTATGTTAAGTTTTTAGAAAGAAAGCGACGCGGTAAGTCACAAATAAAAAAGATAAAGAAGAAAGTAAAGTCAATTCAGCCCGACGATTTGTAACCTACACCACTGTATATAAATAATGGATCCGGTAAAAGTAAAATATGTTAAGAGGTAAAGATTCTTAGAGAGAGGGTTTATATGAGACCTATAGTCAATTTTGAATCCACCAGTAAAAAATTTGCCCATGACATAGTAAATATTATAAAAGTACTCGATGCCAAATGTTATATAAATACCAACATTTAAAAGGAATTAATGGCACTTAAGGAAATTTTCGGGAGTGGTTTGTGTTCGTTTAGGTTTCCAAAAACATATTTTTCGTTAGAATAAGTGTTGAAATTTTTAATTTGTTTCTGCTATGAAAAATTAATGCTTTGCAAAAATATACAATTTTTATAACCAGCCCAATTATGAATATGTACATACAAATTCCCCGGGAGTTTTTTTACTTTTCCCATTTTTACAATTGAATTTACATAGAAAAAATGGGAGAATGGAGAAAACTCCCGGGGAATTTTTATTCATAATTGGGCTGAATATTTTGGAGAAAATCAATGATAATTGCCACAATATAAAAAAATGTGTCTTCTTAGTCTTTTATACCATAAAAAATCATTGGAGTACCTAGGTTATACTTGGTGCCTAGTAGCCGGTAATTGTCCGTAGTGCTAAGGAATATAAATAACTTTTACTAATAGGTACATAAACATATCGCACCCTAAATACTAAAGGGTATTAACTCAAAATTTTCATTTTTTCACTTTTTGAAAGAAATCGACACATAATATTCATATCTACCCGCTGTAAAAATATCATGCTATTTTGTCTACTTTTTGGTAATTAAAAGTTTGGTTTAAAAATTCTTTTTCATATGCCTGTAATGTAAATTTAAAAATTGTCTTGCTTCTACTGAAAATTTTAAAATTTTGAGTTAATACCCTTTAGTATTTAGGGTGCGATATAACCCAAACATTACTACAATTTTTTTTATTAGCTCATCCACAATGCATTTATTTAACATTAATTAGATTTATATCAAAATATTTAAGCTTATGTCTTATAGAATGGTAATTTTTATAATTATAATTATTTTATAATAATTGCAAGGAAGTGTGAACTTTTATAATAGTATGTAGCATGTATATTTGCAGATGTAATGTGTTTTTGAATATATCTACTGATTAGTAGTTATATTCAAGGAATGTTTTCCATTTTAATTTGTAATTTCATACATAATACCAATAAATAACACATTTTTTACAAATCAAAACAAATAATTTACAAAAACAGGTAAATTTAAAACATAAAATATTTGTGCTTTAATTTCCAAGAACAGGGACATACAAACAAAACGTTTAATTGCAAATGTATTTCCAGTTTTTTTTATTAATATTTAAACCTAACGAATGTATGTTTCTATGCTATCGGATTCTTTTTCATCAGTTCTATATCGGCAGCCATCATATCATTGACCAATTCCATAAATGTGACTTTAGGTTTCCAATTTAATTCACGTTTAGCCTTTGACGCATCCCCTAACAGAAGATCTACCTCGGTGGGGCGGAAATATTTGGGATTTATACGAACACGTACTATTCCACTATCCTCTTCAATACCAATTTCATTAACACCTTCACCCTGCCATATAATTTGACGGCCTATGTAGCGAAATGAAGCTTCCACAAATTCGCGCACGCTATGAGTCTCTCCTGTAGCAATGACATAGTCTGAAGGTGTTTTCCGCTGTAACATCTTCCACATTGCCTCTACATAATCCATGGCATGTCCCCAGTCACGTTTTGAATCTAAATTCCCCAATTCAAAGTATTCCAGCTGATTGTGATAGATTTTTGCCACCGAACGCGTAATTTTACGTGTAACAAAATTCTCACCTCTGCGAGGTGATTCGTGATTGAATAGAATACCGTTGCAAGCAAACATATTGTAGGCTTCCCTATAATTAATGACAATCCAAAACCCATACATTTTTGCACAGGCATACGGGGATCTGGGATAAAATGGTGTTTGCTCATTTTGTGGCGTTTCCAAAACTTTGCCGTATAACTCTGAAGTAGAAGCCTGATAGAATTTAACTTTATTTTCCATGCCACATGTGCGTATGGCATCCAATATACGCAATGTGCCAACAGCATCAACTTCTGCGGTGTATTCGCTCAGTTCGAATGACACCTTAACATGGGACTGAGCAGCCAAATTGTAAATTTCTTGAGGTCTAACCATATTGATGATTTTCACCAAACTGCTGCTGTCGGTCATGTCGCCATAGTGTAATTTCATGGAACCACCCTTGTGGGCTTTCGGATCGGCATATAAATGCTCTATACGTGAGGTATTGAATGTGCTTGCTCGTCTTATGATACCGTGAACTTCGTAGCCTTTCTTTAGTAAGAATTCGGCTAAATAAGAACCATCTTGTCCTGTTATTCCGGTTATTAGTGCAATGCTTTTTTCCACTTGCATTTTACCATTCATTTCCAATGTCTTACTGATGGTGGAATTTTCCAAACTGTTTTCTTGGTTTTCTGCCATTAGCTTAGTACTTTTATTTTATTAGTATTTTTTTTTGTTATTTTTGTTTGATAAAAACATATGGGGGATTTCATACGTGCGCCAAGATAGCGTCGATAGTTATCCACGAAAACGCAAAATTGAATTGGTGCTTTTGGGGGATGAATAAAAAATGAGAATTCAATGCTTTTGGGAGTTTTGCTTTTGGGAATTAAAAATTTAGGAATTTAAGAATTAGGGTGTTCGAATAAAAATGAGAAATTGTAATTTAAAGCAACAAATTACGGAAAAATGGAGTAAAAAAGTAATGTGACGACAAGTTTTGTGGGACAAAACTCGGTCACACCCTGTTGTGCTTCTTAGGGGTTTTTTTTTCCTTTGAATCAACTACACTTTGCCTCACGCTGTGATCACTTCCGTTGGTCGTAAAACTTTTGTAACACACTGTACCTAACGGGCAGGAATGCGAATAGTAAAATAACAACCAACAACAAAGCATACAATCGCGACAAACAAGTAACACTAACAACACACACAGCAAACAAGTAACAATAACAAAGCAAGCAGTTTTAAACATGTAAACAACAAGCAACAAGATATGAATAAGACGAGTAAAGAGACATAACAATAACAACTACGGGTACTGATTGTTGTTAGTGCAAAACATAATACTGATTTTAGTATAAAAGGAGCAACATAAACGTTGAAAGGATGACTTGTTATCCAGCCGAGCTCGAGAACACATCAGGTAAGAAATGGCAAAGTAGAATCCTAGTAAAACAAACCCAGTAGACAATTTCACCGAGTGGTTCTCTAACACGGAGTGAAATTCTAGTAAAACAGCCCAGTATACAATTTCACCGAGTGGTTTTCTAACACGGAGTGAAATTTTAGTAAAACAACCCAGTAGACAATTTCACCGAGTGGTTCTCTAACACGGAGTGAAATTCTAGTAACACAACCCAGTAGACAATTTCACCGAGTGGTTTTCTAACACGGAGTGAAATTCTAGTAAAATAACCCAGTAGACAATTTCACCGAGTGGTTTTCTAACACGGAGTGAAATTCTAGTAAAACAACCCAGTAAACAATTTCACCGAGTGGTTTTCTAACACGGAGTGAAATTCTAGTAAAACAACCCAGTAGACAATTTCACCGAGTGGTTCCCTAACACGGAGTGAAATTCTAGTAAAACAACCCAGTAAACAATTTCACCGAGTGGTTTTCTAACACAGAGTGAAATTCTAGTAAAACAACCCAGTAGACAATTTCACCGAGTGGTTTTCTAACACGGAGTGAAATTCTAGTAAAACAACCCAGTAGACAATTTCACCGAGTGGTTTTCTAACACGGAGTGAAATTCTAGTAAAACAACCCAGTAGACAATTTCGCCGAGTGGTTTTCTAACACGGAGTGAAATTCTAGCAAAACAACCCAGTAGACAATTTCGCCGAGTGGTTTTCGAACACGGAGTGAAATTCTAGTAAAACAACCCAGTAGACAATTTCACCGAGTGGTTTTCTAACACGGAGTGAAATTCTAGTAAAACAACCCAGTAGACAATTTCACCGAGTGGTTTTCTAACACAGAGTGAAATTCTAGTAAAACAACCCAGTAGACAATTTCACCGAGTGGTTTTCCAACACGGAGTGAAATTCTAGTAGAACAACCCAGTAGACAATTTCACCGAGTGGGTCTCTAACACGGAGTGAAATTCTAGTAAAACAACCCAGTAAACAATTTCACCGAGTAGTTTTCTAGCACGGAGTGAAATTCTAGTAAAACAACCCAGAAGACAATTTCACCGAGTGGTTTTCTAACACGGGGTGAAATTCTAGTAAAACAACCCAGTAGACAATTTCACCGAGTGGTTTTCTAACACGGAGTGAAATTCTAGTAAAACAACCCAGTAGACAATTTCGCCGAGTGGTTTTCTAACACGGAGTGAAATTCTAGCAAAACAACCCAGTAGACAATTTCGCCGAGTGGTTTTCGAACACGGAGTGAAATTCTAGTAAAACAACCCAGTAGACAATTTCACCGAGTAGTTTTCTAACACGGAGTGAAATTCTAGTAAAACAACCCAGTAGACAATTTCACCGAGTGGTTTTCTAACACGGAGTGAAATTCTAGTAAAACAACCCAGTAGACAATTTCACCGAGTGGTTTTCCAACACGGAGTGAAATTCTAGTAGAACAACCCAGTAGACAATTTTACCGAGTGGGTCTCTAACACGGAGTGAAATTCTAGTAAAACAACCCAGTAAACAATTTCACCGAGTAGTTTTCTAGCACGGAGTGAAATTCTAGTAAAACAACCCAGAAGACAATTTCACCGAGTGGTTTTCTAACACGGAGTGAAATTCTAGTAAAACAACCCAGTAGACAATTTCACCGAGTGGTTTTCTAACACGGAGCGAAATTCTAGTAAAACAACCCAGTAGACAATTTCGCCGAGTGGTTTTCTAACACGGAGTGAAATTCTAGTAAAACAACCCAGTAGACAATTTCACCGAGTGGTTTTCTAACACGGAGTGAAAATCTAGTAAACACAACCCAGTAGACAATTTCACCGCGTGGTTTTTCTAACACAGAGTGATATTCGGTAAACAAACAAAATACCCAGTAGACAAATTTCCCAGCGTGTTTTCCTAACACCAAACAAAATATCCGATAGAGCGAGATTTAGTACAACCCGAAGAATCCCGTAGTGACAACCCCATTAGTGTTTTCTCTCCAAAGTTCCCCGTAACAAGCGGCACAACAAAGCTTCAAACACTGGAATTTATACCAGCTTAAGCAACCAAGTGTCAACAGCAACGAGGCAAGAGAGGACATAACACGGAAGGAGTGCTAAGGCGATAAAAGCGGAACACAACGCAACTTAATTATTTTCATAACTTGTAAATTATAATCCTAATAGTACTAATAAAATTATTGAATTTATTAAAAAATTAAATAAAACTCAACACGTGTCATATTTTCTTGTAACGGACCTGGACAAGGCTGAGTATACCCCAAATAAAGTCGTTACAAGTGGCGCCCGAGCAGGGACATCAACAGGAAAATAACACAGGAAGGTAACAAAGAGGCAAGATGGTAAAGATGAACTGGGTGTACAGTCTGAGAAAAGAAGAGCTGGTAGCCTATGGCGAAGAATTCGGCTTAGACTCGAGTGGCACAGTGGAAGAAATACGACGACGTTTTTCGGAATTTATCAAAGGCGGTGATCACCAACCCGATGAATTGTTACGGCTTGAGCAATTGGAGCGGACACACGGGAAAGCAGCATCGCCAGCTAAGCAGGAAACAACTGAAAAAAAAATATATATATGGTGTTGCTTAATATTTTTTTTCCGGAAGAAAGGGAGGAGTGTGACGACAAGTTTTGTGGGACAAAACTCGGTCACACCCTGTTGTGCTTCTTAGGGGTTTTTTTTTCCTTTGAATCAACTACACTTTGCCTCACGCTGTGATCACTTCCGTTGGTCGTAAAACTTTTGTAACACACTGTACCTAACGGGCAGGAATGCGAATAGTAAAATAACAACCAACAACAAAGCATACAATCGCGACAAACAAGTAACACTAACAACACACACAGCAAACAAGTAACAATAACAAAGCAAGCAGTTTTAAACATGTAAACAACAAGCAACAAGATATGAATAAGACGAGTAAAGAGACATAACAATAACAACTACGGGTACTGATTGTTGTTAGTGCAAAACATAATACTGATTTTAGTATAAAAGGAGCAACATAAACGTTGAAAGGATGACTTGTTATCCAGCCGAGCTCGAGAACACATCAGGTAAGAAATGGCAAAGTAGAATCCTAGTAAAACAAACCCAGTAGACAATTTCACCGAGTGGTTCTCTAACACGGAGTGAAATTCTAGTAAAACAGCCCAGTATACAATTTCACCGAGTGGTTTTCTAACACGGAGTGAAATTTTAGTAAAACAACCCAGTAGACAATTTCACCGAGTGGTTCTCTAACACGGAGTGAAATTCTAGTAACACAACCCAGTAGACAATTTCACCGAGTGGTTTTCTAACACGGAGTGAAATTCTAGTAAAATAACCCAGTAGACAATTTCACCGAGTGGTTTTCTAACACGGAGTGAAATTCTAGTAAAACAACCCAGTAAACAATTTCACCGAGTGGTTTTCTAACACGGAGTGAAATTCTAGTAAAACAACCCAGTAGACAATTTCACCGAGTGGTTCCCTAACACGGAGTGAAATTCTAGTAAAACAACCCAGTAAACAATTTCACCGAGTGGTTTTCTAACACAGAGTGAAATTCTAGTAAAACAACCCAGTAGACAATTTCACCGAGTGGTTTTCTAACACGGAGTGAAATTCTAGTAAAACAACCCAGTAGACAATTTCACCGAGTGGTTTTCTAACACGGAGTGAAATTCTAGTAAAACAACCCAGTAGACAATTTCGCCGAGTGGTTTTCTAACACGGAGTGAAATTCTAGCAAAACAACCCAGTAGACAATTTCGCCGAGTGGTTTTCGAACACGGAGTGAAATTCTAGTAAAACAACCCAGTAGACAATTTCACCGAGTGGTTTTCTAACACGGAGTGAAATTCTAGTAAAACAACCCAGTAGACAATTTCACCGAGTGGTTTTCTAACACAGAGTGAAATTCTAGTAAAACAACCCAGTAGACAATTTCACCGAGTGGTTTTCCAACACGGAGTGAAATTCTAGTAGAACAACCCAGTAGACAATTTCACCGAGTGGGTCTCTAACACGGAGTGAAATTCTAGTAAAACAACCCAGTAAACAATTTCACCGAGTAGTTTTCTAGCACGGAGTGAAATTCTAGTAAAACAACCCAGAAGACAATTTCACCGAGTGGTTTTCTAACACGGGGTGAAATTCTAGTAAAACAACCCAGTAGACAATTTCACCGAGTGGTTTTCTAACACGGAGTGAAATTCTAGTAAAACAACCCAGTAGACAATTTCGCCGAGTGGTTTTCTAACACGGAGTGAAATTCTAGCAAAACAACCCAGTAGACAATTTCGCCGAGTGGTTTTCGAACACGGAGTGAAATTCTAGTAAAACAACCCAGTAGACAATTTCACCGAGTAGTTTTCTAACACGGAGTGAAATTCTAGTAAAACAACCCAGTAGACAATTTCACCGAGTGGTTTTCTAACACGGAGTGAAATTCTAGTAAAACAACCCAGTAGACAATTTCACCGAGTGGTTTTCCAACACGGAGTGAAATTCTAGTAGAACAACCCAGTAGACAATTTTACCGAGTGGGTCTCTAACACGGAGTGAAATTCTAGTAAAACAACCCAGTAAACAATTTCACCGAGTAGTTTTCTAGCACGGAGTGAAATTCTAGTAAAACAACCCAGAAGACAATTTCACCGAGTGGTTTTCTAACACGGAGTGAAATTCTAGTAAAACAACCCAGTAGACAATTTCACCGAGTGGTTTTCTAACACGGAGCGAAATTCTAGTAAAACAACCCAGTAGACAATTTCGCCGAGTGGTTTTCTAACACGGAGTGAAATTCTAGTAAAACAACCCAGTAGACAATTTCACCGAGTGGTTTTCTAACACGGAGTGAAAATCTAGTAAACACAACCCAGTAGACAATTTCACCGCGTGGTTTTTCTAACACAGAGTGATATTCGGTAAACAAACAAAATACCCAGTAGACAAATTTCCCAGCGTGTTTTCCTAACACCAAACAAAATATCCGATAGAGCGAGATTTAGTACAACCCGAAGAATCCCGTAGTGACAACCCCATTAGTGTTTTCTCTCCAAAGTTCCCCGTAACAAGCGGCACAACAAAGCTTCAAACACTGGAATTTATACCAGCTTAAGCAACCAAGTGTCAACAGCAACGAGGCAAGAGAGGACATAACACGGAAGGAGTGCTAAGGCGATAAAAGCGGAACACAACGCAACTTAATTATTTTCATAACTTGTAAATTATAATCCTAATAGTACTAATAAAATTATTGAATTTATTAAAAAATTAAATAAAACTCAACACGTGTCATATTTTCTTGTAACGGACCTGGACAAGGCTGAGTATACCCCAAATAAAGTCGTTACAGTAATCAACAATAATAAAAATATAATATATATATATATAAAAGTATTCAAATAATTAAATGGAGTTTATTTATAATTAAAAACAAACATTTTTACTTATAATAAAAAAAGACTTCTTTTATGATAAAAAGACAAATCATAAATATTTAATAAAAATATAAAGTATGTATTAATAAAACCGAATTTGGTGTTTCATTTTTTTGAGGTGAGAGGTAACGTCAAGGAAGAAATTCTAGTTTTCCAGAAATCAGGTTTAGGGCAACGTCAAAGAAAAAACTGGATAGATTATGAAAGTAGACGTACTAAGGAATATAAATCGCTTTCCGTGCAAAAAATTGCCGGGCCAGTTTTCCAGAAATCTGGGTTCCTCCAAAATGGTCAGTAAAACTGGGATTTAATTGTTAAGGGTGTTAGAGGTAACATCAAGGAAAAAACTGCATAGATTATGAAAGTAGACGTACTAAAGAATATAAATCGCTTTCCGTGCAAAAAATTGCCGGGCCAGTTTTCCAGAAATCTGGGTTCCTCCAAAATGGTCAGTAAAACTGGGATTTAATTGTTAAGGGTGTTAGAGGTAACATCAAGGAAAAAACTGCATAGATTATGAAAGTAGACGTACTAAAGAATATAAATCGCTTTCCGTGGAAAAAATCGCCGGGCCAGTTTTCCAAAAATCTGGGTTCCTCCAAAATGGTTAGTAAAAACTGGGATTTAATTGTTAAGGGTGTTAGAGGTAACGTCAAGGAAAAAAATGGATAGATTATGAAAGTAGACGTACTAAAGAATATAAATTGCTTTCCGTGCAAAAAATTGTCGGGCCAGTTTTCCAGAAATCTGGGCTCATCCAAAATGGGCAGTAAAAACTGGGATTTAATTTTTAAGGGTGTTAGAGGTAACGTCAAGGAAAATCTGTATAGATTATGAAAGTTGACGTACTAAAGAATATAAAGCGCTTTCCGTGCAAAAAATTGCACGGCCAGTTTTCCAGAAATCTGGGTTCATCCAAAATGGTCAGTAAAAACTGGGATTTCATTTTTAAGGGTGTTAGAGGTAACGTCAAGGAAAAAACTGCATAGATTATGAAAGTAGACGTACTAAAGAATATAAATCGCTTTCCGTGCAAAAAATTGCACGGCCAGTTTTCCAGAAATCTGGGTTCATCCAAAATGGTCAGTAAAAAATTGGATTTCATTTTTAAGGGTGTTAGAGGTAACGTCAAGGAAAAAACTGCATAGATTATGAAAGTAGATGTACTAAAGAATATAAATCGCTTTCCGTGCAAAAAATCTAACGAACAGTTTTCCAGAAATCTGGGTTCCTCCAAAATGGTCAGTAAAAACTGGGATTTCATTTTTAAGGGTGTTAGAGGTAACGTCAAGGAAAAAACTGCATAGATTATGAAAGTAGACGTACTAAAGAATATGAATCACTTTCTGTGCAAAAAATTGCCGGGCCAGTTTTCCAGAAATCTGGGCTCATCCAAAATGGGCAGTAAAAACTGGGATTTAATTTTTAACCCTGCGTTACTATCGTCTGGGTGGATTCCACCCAAAAGGCTTAACTTTAAAGAAAACTATATCATTTTTCATGAAAATCGTTCTTGTAGTAAAATGTAATCTATCTTTGAATAGTTTTTTATGTTAAGAAGTACATTATACTACATTAATTTGAGATTTTATTTATATAAAATTTGTTTTAAAAAGAGCTTGGGTGGTTTACACCCGCGAAAGTAATAGCGTTTAATTTTTTTTTTTTTATGGGGGATGGGTGTTTTATACCCATCGATAGTAACCATGTACATTATTTTAGGGATTACATTTTGTGCAAATACGAATTTTTTTTTCAAAAGTCACAGCCACCTACTGTGTACTAGTTGCTATCAATCTACAATCTATGCATTGTCAAAAAAATACGAAAACCATGATGAAAATTACGAAAAACATTAATGTGTAACTAAATTTTGTTGGTAATTCGCTCAATTTTTACGCAAAATTTTACGTTGTTAAAAAAAAAATTTTACTTTGTTTAGAAAAATGTTGTTAAATTTTTTTTTTCCCATATCCTTTCAACTTTCCAAATCAGTAACCCGCATAGGATTGGCTTACAAATTTTCTTAATAATTACTAGTTTTACATAATCCATTTATATAATTTTTTATTTATTTTTTAATGAAATATAAATAAACAACATACATACATATAATTTGAAATAAAATAATAGATATACGAATAAAACTAAATTTATTCGGTATTTTAGTGCTCATTATTTTAAAAAATTACGTTATTTGAATTTGACAGTTAAGAAACGCAGACACTTAAAATGCATGGGTGAATTACACCCAACGATAGTACTGATGTAAGTGAAATATACGATAGTAACGGAGGGTTAAGGGTGTTAAATGTAACGTCAAGGAAAAAAATGGATAGATTATGAAAGTAGACGTACTAAAGAATATAAATCGCTTTTCATGCAAAAAATTGCCGGGCCAGTTTTCCAGAAATCTGGGCTCATCCAAAATGGGCAGTAAAAACTGGGATTAAATTTTTATGTAAAGTAAATGTTAAAAAGCGCAAAATTTGTATTACTTTTCTATCACAGACATGGCTTAAGGCGTCCTTTTCATTATTGGCGGGGAAAAATTTGTGCAACACTAAAATAGGCGCTAAATATTTGTTGATATAAAGTTGCCATACCAAATTGATTTTTTACACATCGTATTCAAGAACCGTAAACTTACTAGCATTATCACTAAAATGAAAAGTTTGCTGAAAGTTTTACAAACCTAAATTTCAGTAAGTTTATTGCATTGAGTCAAAAACTAGGTTTTGTACCTTAGGTGATATGCTCCTGAAAATAAATATAAATGGAAATTTCGTCATCTATTGGGCGAATGTTATTCCATCGCCACTGTAGTGCATTACGTATGCATTGTAATTTTTGCAGGGTCTTGGGTTTTTTTATTATATACAGTTATTTCCGCTTAATTGAGTTTCTAAAAATGTACGACTTTTGACGCAATTAAAGGGGAACTAAATTAAGCAGTACTCGGTTAATTGATTCACCGCACAGTGGCTAAAAATCATTTTTCATCGGCCAAAAACGATAATAATATTTTTAAGGGTTGACATTCTATAAATCTAACATGAACAAAGGTATCATAATGAAATTTTTCAGTTATGTAGATTAAAAAGTTCTTAAAACAGTGGACTGAAAAACATCCCCATTTTTGATTAACAAATACCCAAATTCCCAATCCCGGAAAACGGCTTTAAATTTTTTTTTTGTTTAATAAAGGCAATACAATTTACCACTCGATATTGATCAGAATTTTCTAGAAAATATTAGAAAACATTACTGTTCTAATGGTATAAAAATCGGTGTGTTGAATTACTATTAAATTATTTACTCAAATTATTTTATTTTTTTTTTTTTTTTGTTTGAAAAATTTGATTTTGAATAGCGCATATGGGAGTAAAAATGTCAAACTGACTATTAATTGCTTCTACAAGCATACACTTAATGTTTTCTTTCGAAAAATATAAAAAATTTTATATATTTCTGGAGAAATTATATATATATACATTCGCCTCGTATATGCCTCTATACCTTGAAAAAAAAAATGCATAGGCATGTAATAATACCTATGATCATTTTGTGAATAGTTTTCTACATTATCAACTCTACAACAGGTTCAACTGGAACCAGTTCCACTAGAATACTTTTTAGAATAAAAAAATAAATAAGTGTAAATTTTTATTTTCTTTTTTATTTAAATAACAATAAGGACAAAAAACATATTTTTTGCTTAAATAACAATAAAAGTTAATTATATATACTATTCATTCAGTTGGAAAATTGCCTCCAAATATTCCATATTTGGTTTTGTATTACCTCTGTCATGTAGCAGCCCTTTTGCTTCTTCATCCAAGTCCCGAGGTTCTATTTCCATTGACTTGGAATGCTAGAGATGAGCGGATCTGAAGTTGCCAACAATATATTAAACAGATCTTCGTTTAAAAAATCTCGTGACATTTTTCTGGTATTGTGCTCCCTATAAAATCTCTAATCTCTAATCTTTATTCCTTTTTTCCTGAAATTCCTCTCACAGATCTCCTAGTGGTACTAAATGATGCCTAATGACATCCTCTCCATGATTAAGGATTTTATGAACTGTTGCAAGCATATTTCTCCATGGATATTTGGTAGTATATATTCGTGCTGTTTCTTTGGCATAATCCCCAAATTTTCTATAATCAATTCATTCATTGCATGCAAGTACATCAATGATTGTTTTAAATCTTGATATAAGACTTATATCAACCAAATCATAACTGATTTTTAGTATGTGCTCTATAATTTGTATTCTTGTATGTAGCGGCGATAATCCAAATTCATATGCATTAGTATTATGTGCGTTCGTTTACTTTTCCAGTAAAATCCAGTAGGTGAGTAATATGAAAATTTGTGTACGCGAACGCATTTCAGTAAAATCCAGAGCAAATTTGTACAAATTTTGGGGTAAACGAACGCAGCTAATAACTAATGATTTTTCCTGGACTTGGTTTAATTTGCTTGATGTGGTTTGGCATATAATGCAGCTGTGTGAAGCCTTTGTGTCAGTCGAAGCCTGACCTACTTTTCCATCTGTCATCTTTAGCACTAATTAATAGTTAACTTCAATTGTATGGCCATCTATTTCTAATTCTAATGGTAGAAACAAAACTAAAATGGGCTAAAGTAGGATACGCTTAAAATCCCACAGGTATTGGTAATTATATAATATAAAATACCTAGCACAACTTGGCTTGGTACACTTATATTTCAGTCATATGAATATGTAAAATAAAAAGAGCAAAATAAATGTTGCGAATAATTTTACACAAACTAAAAAAGTGTTCTTTAGGCTTGTCCAAACAGGTACAAAAGTGCATTTGGGTTTAAAGTGGATACTTTCACCTTCCTACAGCTAGTAAAATCTCTCTAACCCCTTTTGAACCTCATAAATTCTATTCTTCTGAACTTCAATTTGACTAAAATATAGAATCTGAAAAAATATTTAATAACACAGCAGGTATAATCGGTACAATTTTACAACATAACATTGTTTAAAGACTGCTTTACTACCAATATAAAAAATGTTGAACCCACTATTGATAACAGTTTGACATAAAACATAAGAAAAGAAAAATCGTTATAAAATCAATTTTTTTAAAGTTTGAATTTCCGAGGTTTCCAATTTATGAGGTCCGCAAGTCACTCTCCAGAACCTCCATGGACCCGTGTTCTTTCAATTTAACTTAAAAGCAACCCGGCCATGACAGTTTTAAATTTCATTCAAATATGTTCAACCGTTCATAAGAAGCTAAATAATTTTTCAAAACGAAACGTTCGTAAAACATTGTGTTATATTTCAGTCATATGAGCAGCTTAAATAAAAATAGAAAAAAAAAAATGTTGCGAGTAATTTCATTAAAATGTAAAAAGTGTTCAACAGACAGTTCCAAACAGTTGCACAAGTATATATGGGGTTAAAGAGGACACTTTCAGCTTTCTGATGGTACTAAAATCTCTTTAACCCCTTTTGACCCTAACAAGTTCTACTCCTCTAAAATTCGGATTTAACTAAAATATAGAACCTGGGGAAACATTTAATAACACATCAGGTATAAATGATACAGTGATGTAATGAACCATTTCTTAAAGAATACAATCCCACTAACATAACTAAAAAAATTTCGACCAATTATTGATAACGGTTTGCGAGAAATCAAAATTTAGTTCTGATCAAATTTACAAAAATTAATTTTTTTCTAAAACAACATAAAATATTTGTTTCCAGCAGCATGCCACAGCCACAATTACCAATATTTAATCTAGTTTTTTGGATACCTTAGTTCTTATATGTTTGCTATCGAATGGCATTACCATTTTTGAAATCTGCGATGACAAAAAATTGGACTTTTGGCCGATGAGATTCAATTTTCAGCCATAGTGCGCCGACGCAATTAAAACGAAAATTGCTCAATTGAGCAAGATGTGCAATAAAGCGAAACACCCATGTGTAGATAAAAAATAAAACTAATTTCTATATTTATTTTATATAACATTTATTTATAAACAGAAACCAACAAAAATTTTTTTTACGTTTGTGCAGCAAAAACACATTAAGTACACGGAAACAATTAACCGAAAAATTTGCTCTTGTTTCGCGCAATACGGACGCAATTAAACGGTACTCAACTGAACGGGTATTTTTACATAGACAGTTATACTGAATGATTTCGTTCCATGTTTTTTAGTGCAATAAAACGGGAAACTCAACTATAATAATTGATAATACCATGGATGTTATGTTAATTACAATACATTTTTTTGTTAAAAGTAACCAAAACAAATAAAAGTGTTAAAAATAACAACAAATCGGTCAATAAAATCTGCATAAACACGAGGCAACATAAGTAGAAACATAAGGATAAGAAATGACATTCTCTTTTCCGTTCTCTCCTAAAAGCTCAAGACTTGACGAGTCGAATTTGACGTGTGAGCCGGCACTTATTAAGAAGTTACATAAATTATGACTCATTACTAGAATAAAAACAACTATGCTAAGCCATTGACATATATTTTAAAATATCACAAGTGATGGATAAAACTAAGGCTTAAAACCTCTTTAAAAAGTTTCATATAGGATTGAAATAATAAAATTTGCCTTAACAACCCAAAGTTATAATTTTTTCCAGTAAAATAAGACAAACAATTTTATGTTTTATAATAGAATTAAAAGTTTTTTTTAGTACAGCATATATGTTTTTATAAAACTTGAATTTTTAGCAAATTATTTATTTAATTTGTTGTTGCAACCATTTCTTTTCTAAATGTGCTCCGAATTTTTTATTTACTACAATTTCCATTTAAACATCAATTCAAAAAATTGTATACGTTAAAAACCCATTTAATTAAAAAAACCCAACTAATCTGGCATCCTGACAACGAACATTTTCAAGTTTAACAGTCACAGTACAAAAAACAAGTTGACAACTCACCATTTTACTTTTTCAGTATAACCAAGGCCCTTGAGTATAAAGAACCATATGGCAACTTAATTTTATGTTTTCTTTTCCTTCCTCTTGCGGTTGTCTTATTTTTTTGGCGCTCTTTTACAATAGTTTTTTAAAATGACATAATTTCACTTATTTATTATTTTTACTTATTTTCAATAGAATAAAACATTAATTTAAGATCACATAACATTTAAATCATATTTTCACAATCACGATTTTCATTATATTCTAACCCACAGAGTACTATAGTTCTGTGTTCTAAACACTTCTGCATTTGCTTTTTTACACACATACATATTTATTTATTTGACTTGTTGCACTTTTTTTTATAAATTTCCATTTATTTTTGAAAGCACAAAAATTAATTAAATGACAAAAGCCTTTTGATTATATTTTTAGAACTTTTGTAGAATAATTTTTATAATTTAAAACACTTTTATTGCAATTCGTAACAACTACATGTTAACCGGTTGAAAAGCGAAAAAAAACTAGTAAGAATAAGGTAAAGGAGGCTGCCAGACTATCTTTATAAGGCAAAGCAATGGGATTGTGGGATGAATTGCAGGATGACAGAGCCGCCTCGACTAAAAATTTTTAGAACCAACATTATTACAAATCACGAAAACAAACCAAGAAATGTCATTCTTTTACATATCGAAAAATTACGAGAATCATTGTTTATAAAAAATAAATAGTTTTGTTTTTAAGAATAGAGCCCGTAAAATTTCCATACAAAATTAACGTTATTTAAAGTTTATATATGGGTAATTACATGTCAAAACGACCAAGAGTGGGCATGACCCCATGCGATTTTAATGAAATTTGGTAAGAAGGTTATTTTTTCTTATAAGGATTTTTTTCAAAAGTTATGTCATATTTAAAATGTCATAATTTCGCCGAATTAGCCGAATGTGTTGAGCTTATTTCTTCAATATCTCGAAAACTACTTGGCATACGAAGATGATTTTAATGTAATTTTAAAGAGAATACTTGGGGCTATAAACCATATATTGATTTTTTTTAAATGTAATATCTGCAAAATATCAAGTATTTAAAAACGAGCTAAGTCTAAAACTTATTTTTTATTTGGTTGATTTTTTTTTATATAATACCTCAAACTGTTCTTTAAAAATCCTGAAACTTTGAAGGATTTTTTTTTTCTTTTCTAAGATTTGATTTTTTTAAATTTTCAAATAGAATTTTAATATTGTTATTATAAAAACGGCTATAGTTTTTGTTCTCTTGTTTGTAAATTTTATTTTGATTTATAATCATTATTATTATTGTGGTTTCAAATTGCTCTTTCTCAAATAGTTTGTGAATAATTGTATAATACTACAGCCAAAGTATGTATATTTATACCAAGTAGGGTATTCATTCAGTTAACCGTTAATCGGTTAACCGATTAATTACTACCCGATTAACTGATCGGTTAATTTAAAATTGGCTTTTTTCGATTAACGATTAAACCGGTTAATATCAGTCGATTAACCGATTAACCGATGTAACAACAATTTTAATTTTTTGTAGTATTAAACCATTTTTGTTTGTGTTTTCTAACTATGGTGAGTTCCAAAACGTCGGTTGCAAAGCAACTCGCTTTTTTAAATGCATTCTAGAATGCAACCATGTACAATTTCACAACGTTTATCTTCACCAGAGTTCATAAAAAAAAGTTTCCAATGTGCACCAAAAGAGTTGTGTATAGAAATATGTTTTCATCAAGGCGAATTCACCTGACAATTTTTTGTTATACCAAACGTCAAAGTCTATATAAAAAAAACTCGAACATTTTTGTCAGCGTTTTTTTTTAATATGAAGTTTGACGTTTGGTATGACAAAAAATTGTCAGATGAAGACGCTATGTAAAGGTGACCGCATCATGAGATAGCATTATGCTAGCTATCCCTTTCTTTTAAAAAATACTATGTATTTTGTTTTTGGAAAAAATTAGAGTGAATGTCAAAATTATTGGTTGAAAATATGAAAGGAATTTGTTTGTTTATGAAATACTTATACAAAATTGCTTTAAAAGGTAAATCTTTTTCCTGTATTGCAAATTTATTGTGGCTCCACGTATTCCTTACGCCTTTTAAAATCCTCTTGTTAATATTTTTGCTCACTTTTTTTTGTTTTATTACATTTAAATAAATTTTTTTTTTCTTGATTTAGATTTTAAATTTTAACAAATTTTTTCACAAAATGTAAATAACGCTTGACATTTAGTATACACACAAGGAAATAAACAATAAACAGATGACTCGAAAATATCACCTTTATGAATTCGCCTTGGTTTTCATACAATATATTTCCTTCTAAAAATACATTTTAAAAATACAGTACAAAAAAAGGATTTAAAGAATTCGGAAATAAACTACAAAAAACAAGTTGACAACTCACCATTTTACTTTTTCAGTATAAGCAAGGCCCTTGAGTATAAATAACCATACGGCAACTTTATTTTATGTTTTCTTTTCCTTCCTCTTGCGGTTGTCTTATTTTTTTTGGCGCTCTTTTACAATAGTTTTTTAAAAAGACATAATTTCACTTATTTATTATTTTTACTTATTTTCAATAGAATAAAACATTAATTTAAGATCACATAACATTTAAATCATATTTTCACAATCACGATTTTCATTATATTCTAACCCACAGAGTACTATAGTTCTGTGTTCTAAACACTTCTGCATTTGCTTTTTTACACACATACATATTTATTTATTTGACTTGTTGCACTTTTTTTTTTATAAATTTCCATTTATTTTTGAAAGCACAACAATTAATTAAATGACAGAAGCCTTTTGATTATATTTTCAGAACTTTTGTAGAATAATTTTTATAATTTAAAATACTTTTATTGCAATTCGTAACAACTACATGTTAATCGGTTGAAAAGCGAAAAAAAACTAGTAAGAATAAGGTAAAGGAGGCTGCCAGACTATCTTTATAAGGCAAAGCAATGGGATTGTGGGATGAATTGCAGGATGACAGAGCTGCCTCGACTAAAAATTTTTATAACCAACATTATTACAAATCACGAAAACAAACCAAGAAATGTCATTCTTTTACATATCGAAAAATTACGAGAATCATTGTTTTTAAAAAATAAATAGTTTTGTTTTTAAGAATAGAGCCCGTAAAATTTCCATACAAAATTAACGTTATTTAAAGTTTATATATGGGTAATTACACATCAAAACGACCAAGAGTGGGACATGACCCCTTCCGATTTTAATGAAATTTGGTAAGAAGGTTATTTTTATCTTATAAGGATTTTTTTTCAAAAGTTTTGTCATATTTAAAATGTCATAATTTCGCCTAATTAGCCGAATGTGTTGAGCTTATTTCTTCAATATCTTGGCATACGAATATGATTTTAATGTCATTTTAAAGAGAATACTTGGGGCTATAAACCATATATTGAATTTTTTTTTTAAATGTAATATCTGCAAAATAGTCGGTCAAGCCCGACCATATGCTACCCAACACCACAGTATTTAAAAACATATTGTGCTCATGTGTCCATATAAATATGGATTTATCTATGCTTATAAACTTCATTTAAATCGGTTTGAAAGTTTGTGAGAGGCATAAATTGCCCCCTACCTCCCCTTGTAATCCTATTTTTGAAAAACTGTATAGCATGTGTACATCAGAGAACTGCAAAATCACAATTTTTCTTGATTTATTCATACGCTAAAATTTACATTCACTCTTTGCTCGCAAAACAAAGTTCAACGTTGGTAATTTTTACATCGTTTCGTACACATTTGATTTTTGCATTTATTCGTTTTTTATTGAAAGTGCTTTATTTGCATTTTTGTTGCTCACGCGATATAACACAACTGTGTAAATTCAAAAGAACACATTCTTATACTTTTGCATTCAAGTAGTCATTGTTCGACTCGACTCGACGCTTTGTTAACATTAACAACAATAAACCACTCGATGAGACGCTTTGTTAAAATTAACAACAATAAAAACAACACTAACAAGAATACATTGTACCTACATAAAGAACTACTGTACTTTTTAAGATGAAAAAAAGTCTGTTTCTATGGAAATTGTTTGTATGTATGTACCTACATAGGTATGTGCGTTTAGTTTCATTTAAATTTTATTTTCTTGTACTACATAGTTAATGCTGAATGAATACATGAGTAATAATTGCTTCATTTCTGGCTTTTTTGTTTGTATTTTTTTTCTTTACCAAAACAATCATTGTCCACCGAACACACAAACATCTTTATTAAAAAACGAAGCTAACGATTGTATAAATAACAAAGCACGATGTGCATTATTTGAATGACTGCAAACCAGTAGCGAATATTTGCGGTTGCGCAAGTTTGATTGTATGACCGCAAGCGAGTGTATTTGTTGTTGTTGATTAAACGCGATTTTTTTCAATCGCATAAAGCTGTTCTCTGGTGTCCATATAAGTATGGATCTATCTATGTTTTAAATTGCATTAATATCGGTTTGAGAGGCAGAAATTGCCCCCATTTCCCCTCGTGGTCCTATTTTTTTAACAAATGCATACTTTTTGTGTCCATATAGATATGGTTCTATATATGTTTTAAATTTCATTAAAATCGGTTTGATAGTTTCTGAGAGGAAGAAATTTCGCCCTTATCTTCTCTCGTGGTCCTACGATTTCGACTTGGTCCTTGTGCCAATAAGAATCTATGTACCAAATTTTATCAAATTATCTCCCTCTCCACTATTGTGGTGTGGGTATAAATATTGCCAAATAATTATCTAAAAAAATATTAAGAAAAATATAAAAAAAGTAGATTTTCAATTTTCTTTAATTCACTGTCATTTTCTTACAGGGTTCAAATGTGCTTCTTCAAGTCAAATTTCAATATATACAGCCTTCTTTCAATAGTCCTGTTCCCTCCAATATACTTTTTCCAAAGCCAACCTTTGGTTGGAGCCAAAATTCAGGATTGTTCTCTACCTCGGGCCCTAAAATTTTTTCCATTATTGCCGGTTATTGGGCCATTCACATTAGCCTAACTTGTTCATTGTTTTTAGAAATATATTTTCCACCAATCCAAATAATAAAATAATTCCCAAATTCTAATATTATAAATATATCAATTAATTTACATTTGTTAGTAGAAAGAAACCGATTAAAGGCTAGGTTATATGTAATGTAAAAATAAATAAATAATATAAATTGCCTCTTATTCGACCTTTTCAAAATTTAAACCAATATTTCAGCACTTCGTTGTGTGCCTTCTTCAGAGTTTTGTTTCTTGAATTTTTCACAATATGAATTAACAATTTTTATCAAATTAAATAAAATTAGCACAAAATTAAATATATTTCACGATATTTTATCATATTTAAATGCGTTTTTATAATAAAATTGTAGAAATTAGTTTAATTTTCTTCTTAATTATCGCGATTTAATTTACTACGTTCTATAAGGAATTTGCAGTTTTTAACAGACTTGGCATTACTTTTTACACAAAACTATCCGGTAATACCATGTGAAATAATAATGAAGGTGGCAGCACTACGCCAGATGACAATTTTTTGCTCTTGCATTGCTTGTCTAGCCTTATGTCAAAGTGTTGTTTATGTTTACAAAATGTTCACGTTTTGTGCTTAATTATTGTATTTTATTAAAGTTTTTGATAATTTTAAATTAAAATAAATAAGACATTGACCATTATTAAATAAAAATAGGCTTTTGACCATCCTATCTGGAGAACACACTCCAGATATGATGGTCCTATGCTCCTTGCAGGAGTAAAAGGAACAAATATATGTATATGTTTATATCTGGAGAACGGCAGAAGCCAAAGTTTCCAAATTAGGTACAAGCATATTGGTTATCAAAACACAACATCAGACTAAATTTATTCGAGGTTGGACAAGTGGGTGTGGCAATCCCCATACAAACCCATCAAAGATTTCTGTGCATCCGAAGAATGGCATGAGTCAAAGTTTCCAAATTAGGTAAAAGCGAGATTGGACAAGTGGGCGTGGCACTTCCTATACAAATACATTAAAGATTTCTGTGCATCTGAATAACGGCAAATGCCAAAGTTTCCAAATTAGGTACAAGCATCGAGGTTTTCAATTCACAACATCGGACAAAATGTGTGCAGGATTGGACAAGTGGGCATGGTACTTCTCATACAAAGACATTATATATGTATTTCTGTATATCTGAAGAACGGCAAGAGCCAAAATTTCCAAACTAGGTACAAGCACTTTGGTCATCAATACACAACATCCGACGAAATTTGGAAATATTCGAAACCCGGGTTCTTGTTGCACGCCAGTAAAAAAATTTTATATAAAAGTACATATGTATGTACTATATAGACAGCTAAACCTCTATATCGATTTTTATAAAATTTTGACAGTATGTTACTGATGGTCTGAAAGGTACAATAGTCTTTATAATTTTTCGAAGTTTTGAATTGATAACCTCCCAAAGCTAACACTTACTGGATGAAAATGAGTTTAAGGCCCTAATTATATTAAACGCAACGCCAAATAATTACGTTGAAAGCAAAAACAAAGTCATAAAATTTTTGTAATTTTGTTGTTGCTTTCTACAGAAAATCATGTACCGTTGCGTTGCGCATAATTAGAGCCTAAAAAAAAAAATGTTAAATGAATTATACATATTCAGAAAACGGAACGGGTTATGTTAGTACTAACCCTGCAGCTAGACTATCAAGTATTGCTTTCAAGTTTTTTACAGATACTGCTTGTCAAAATTCACAAAAATTCAAAGCTGTGACATAGGCTACACATAATTTTAAAGCAACTAATTTTCAAGATGCTACCTATCCAGAAACCAACTTATAAAGAAAGTCGAAAAAATGCTCATTACAATTAGCTGTTTTCTTGAAAGTAAATTGAAAAACGAAACTTAAAAGAGTAGTAACTGAATGCGAATTCGTTTTAATTTTAAAAAGTATTAGTGACTTGGTAAAAACGTGAGGGTTTTTAAACTAAAACACAAAACCCCAAGGTAAAACAAAAAATTGACTATTTTTAAATTTAAAAGTAACCAAAACGGCAACGCTGGTTACGATGCGATTGTTCAAAAGTAAAAACTTACCTTTAGCAATATAATATAATTTGAACCAATGCGTTCGATTCGTATCCAGGGGCCTAATTCTGGCAGTCGTGGTCGAATACTTTTCCGATTCGAAAGCAATTTTATTTCTAATTCTTTCACTCGATACTGAACGAATCGAAATTATTTTTTCAGTATTGTGAAACTCAAATTAATGCTTTACAACTATGAAAAAATACTTCCGATTAGATATTAAATTGCTTTCGAATCGAGAAAGTACTTGATCACGACTGCTAGAATCAGGCGCCAGGTCTTATTTTACTTTTCTATATATATTTTTATTAAAAATTACATTCATTAAATAGATAAATTAGTTTAAAAAAATTAATTTTAAATTTCCGTAACTTAAAATTACTAGAAAAGAACAGTTATTTTTTTTAATTTTTAAAATTTAACTAAAAACAAAATTGATAACATTCATACAAATAAAAAGATTGATATTTTAATTGTGTGTATGTAGATATATGTATCTACTACTGCACCTACTACAGTAATCCTTTGATTTGTCTTGATTGGTTCTTGAAAATGAAAACGTAAAGCGAAACAACGCTAATAAAATTTAAAATAGTTTTTTTTACATTTCAGATTTATTCTTTTAATTACTTCAAAATTACAAAAAGTCAGTCACAAAAAAGAATTCAAATAAAACAAATCAATTTCAACAATCAATTTTAAGTAATGTTTTGCTCCAGTATTCTAGTCTACTTTTGTTGTATTTGTTGACTTTGTAAAGCCACATTAAAATCTAGAACCGTAAACCTTAAATGCAAACGAACGGTTACTACACAAAAATTCGAAATTGACAGGTATGTTCTAGGTTTCGACTCGAATTGAAAACGAAAAATTTTTCAAATCCGCATAATTCATAAATTGGTGTTCTCAAATCCACATGTTTTTGTGTATTCGAAGTTTTTGTTCGAAAAAACTTTTTTTGGACTTAAGATCGCTAATTTGCTAACCGCAGCATGATAGCAATGTTTAATATTTTTTTAAAATCGTGAAAGCTGTTAAGAATCACAGGAAAAAATAGCTTCTATCGCGAACATGGCTAAAATTCGCGAACAATTGCAAACTTTTAAACAAACACTACAATTTATTTGAAATCGGTAAAAAAAAAACAAAATGTCGAAAAACAACAAAAAAAAAATGGCAAAAATAGCGAAAAATCGCGTAAATTTTTAATATTTCAAACCAGCCATAAAATTTATTAAAAGTCCCTTAGACTATAAGGAATGGCGAAAATTCGGTAAAAATTGTTAAATTCGCGGAGATTCGCAAAAATTTGCTAACAGAGGAATGATAGAAAAGTCTACTATTTGTTAAAAATCGTGAAAGCTGTAAAGAATCAGAAAACTTACTGAAAAAAATCGCTTCTATCGCGAACATGGCTAAAATTCGCGAAAAATCTCAAAATTTTAAACAAACAAAAAAACTAATTTGAGATCGCTAAATCGATTAAAAAAAACAAATTGTCTGAAAATAACATAAAAATCGTTAAAAAAATAAGCTGTAATTACATCAAAATAATGAAAAAGTCGATTTTAAATTTAGGGTAAGTTAGGGACTTTTGCATTTTAGATAACGATATATTTTTGATTAAATGGGATAAAGAAGATTTTAAGCTAAAAACAAAATTTATTTTTTTGTTAAAAATGTTATCAAATATTAGAATTAATGTCGATTCGTTTTACTTTCACCAACCCATTACTACTCTAATTGAAAACGAATAAAAACTTGTGGATGTGAAATGCAGAACACCAAAAATGCTAAAGTAATCCACTTTCGAGTGGATTCGGATTCAAGAACACACCCGTGAGTTATTGATTTATTTTTTATTAAACTGCGATCGAAAATAGCGACTTAATAAAATATATTCAAATACCAAGAACACCTTGTTATTATTGATATTGTAAAGTTGACGATATAATTTCAAAGTAAATCAAATTGCGACGCAAACCGAAACAACGCAAATCAACGGATTACTGCTGTTAATTAAATAGTATCATAATTTTGACTACTATCAATATTATTAATTAATTTTTTTAGTATTGTATGACATTAATTTAAACGTTTGTTCTTGATTCCTGCAACTAAATAGATGATGAATATGCATGAAGATATTGAAGGCAGGCATCCAATTTGAAGTGTGTGTTCGCCTCGCCATTAAGATCCATGATAATACATACATATTTAAAATAAAATAGTTTTTTAAATAGTAATAGCGGCAATGTTTTTATTTAAGATGAAATGTGTGTGTGTTTTTTTTTTTAAAGGAATATATGTATATATAAAACACAAGACGAATTGAAAATATTCAGCTAAATCAGAAGTTCTTAAACACGATTTGGAATAGTGTCAATAGTATTTTCAGCCTCATCGTCTTTCTCTTGACCACCACCACCACCACCCCCACTATTATGCTATAGGGGATATTTGCCAGTTGTACATATTCAAATGATTTTTTAAACAATAGTTGTATGTAGTTGCAGTTGAAGTTGTTATTGTAAATTCGATTATTTGAACCGTGTTTTAAAGATTATTTGGTTGGTTTGTTAAAGAAATTTTAGATAAAAATCACATTAAATACCAAGAAGTATCCAAAATGGTTGTTAGCAGAAGTAGAATTTGTAGAAATAGTATTGTGAGTTTCAAAATTTGAATAAATTTTTTGCATAAACAATTTATTAAATATAATCAATTACAGGCACATACACACACACACACGCACATTATACGCAGTTAATATGGAAAATCGTCAGTAGTGGTAAATGAAGTTTATACAGTCGGTAGAAATAGAGATTGACGATATTTTTGTTTCGGAAAAAAATATAAAAAAGAAAACAACGAAAAAAGAAACAGGAAGAAAATAAAAAGTTAAAATATTAATAAAACATTACATAAATTTTAAAGGCATTAGAAGAAACAAAAATTAAACATATACACTATTTACAAATGTTTTTAAGAATTTGTTTTCATTACATGTAATTAGGTTTGAAATGAGGCGGAAGTTCTGAATGTAGGAAATTTTTTATTTAATTTAAAGACAAAATCTTTCTCAGGTGCGGTATTATTTTAAAACACACTTGGGTAGTTCAATGTCAAATCGACTAATAGTGTTTTCTTTTCTACAAAAAAATGTGACATTTTGTTTAAAAAAAATGCAATTTGGTGTCTGTTTCTTAAAAATTTTGCTCCCGAAAAGAGTGAGTTTTTTAGAATAAAACAAGCCCGATCCCTTTCGATTTTAATATCTCGAAAACTACTTTACATACGAAAGTGATTTTTATGTCATTTCAAAGAGAAAAATGTAATATCTGCAGAATATTAAATTGTAAAAACCTATTTTTTTGATTTGGCTGATTTTTTTATAAAAACCCTCAAACCGTTCTTTAAAAATCCTGAAACTTTGAAGAAGGTGTTTTTTTCTTTTGTAAGATATGATTTTTTTCTTTCGCAACCTTTAAAAAATAATTTTAATATTGTAATTTTAAGCAATAAGTACACTGTGCTAGTTGAAAAAAACAGACAAGCCGGGAACCTGGCGTTTTAACCTAATCCTGAATCCAGTGGTGCTAACCGTTTTTTTTTTAGGTTAGCTCTTGTTTTCAAGATATGCCGTTATTTCGAAAATGTAGGAGGTTTCACAGCATATATTTACGTAACTCAAAACGGGTTAGGATATTGAAACTACTAAAAAAAACTAGCAGTGTACTTATTGCTCAAAATTACAATGTTAAAATAATTTTTTAAGATTATTTTTTTAAAGGGTGCGAAAGAAAAAAACTCCTTCAAAGTTTCAGGATTGTTAAAGAAAGGTTTGAGGTTTTATATAAAAAAAATCAGTCAAATAAAAAGTAAGTTTTTGACTTAGTTCGTTTTAAAAATTTAATATTTTGCAGATACATATTACATTTTTCAAAAAATATTTGTTTTCAATATATTGTTTGAAGCCCCAAGTATTCTCTTTAAAATTACATACAAATCATCTTCGTATGTAAAGAAGTTTTCGAGATATTGGAGAAATAAGCTCAACACATTCGGCTAATTGGGCGAAATTATGACATTTTGAATATGACATAACTTTTGAAAAAAAATAAAATTTTTTTTTTGTATGTTCCTAATAGGATAAAAGGAACCTTTTTACCAAATTTCATTAAAATCGAAAGTGGTCGGGTCCCACTCTTTGTCGATTTGACATGGAATTACCCACTTTAAAATTTAAGAATTTGCCATAAATTGTTGTAAATAAAAATGGATTCAGACTATGTGGCAAGACGCAGAAAAATATTTCATGAAACAGAGAATTATGATAAAGGGTGTGGAGACATTTGGAGGGAAACAATGTCGCACGAAATGTGAATTCAGGCAAGAATTTGATGTTCCTCTTTTATTTATATGATTCGCAAACATTTTTAAAATCGAGTACATAGTTAAATTTAAATTTAACTGAATGTCCCACATTTTCGAACGAAAATTTCATTCGCTTTACTTACATTTAAAACAAAAACAATATTTTAAATAAAGCTGTAAGACTAAAACGTCAAATTGTAACTTGCAAAAAAACGTAACCTCTGAACGTATGCAAGTTTTCGAAGGGACACCAAAAGAAAATATTTACGAATATTGTTGCAGGGTTGCCACATAGTCTGACCGGTTTATATGACAAAGAAAAAACATATAAAATAAAATATAAAAACAAGTAACATTCTATATAATGTATTCTCGAATCTTATATACCTTTCATCATAGTATTGAAAAAGCCATTTTTAAGTTGTTTTTGTTTTAAATAACTAATTTAACCCTCAAATCATTCTCAAAAAAGCTTACGTTAGTTACCCTCCTGTGTGGTTTTTCACACCAATATCTACTTAGCTGTGGCGCCATAGTTCGTTTGTAATCAAAGTCATGATTTACGTTGCATTAATGATGTATTTATCTCGTTGTTTATTAAAAACAAACCATACAAAGCTTGTGTGTATGTTATACAGGCACTCACTTTATAAAACATACATTGCATGCAGTTCGCAACAATATCAAAAATTCACACTAGCCGACAGAAAATTTTGTCTTTACACAACGAACACGAAGTCAAATCTTAGATATGAAATGACTTTATCATTTGACATCAAACACAATTTTCAAACGTTTTTCAATTGTCTGATTTTAACATTTAAATTAAAATTGACAATGATTTGAAAAAAAAAAACATTCGACATCAATAGTTTTATCAATTTGATGTCAAATTGGTATCAAATGTTAAATTCAAATCAAAACTAATCTGGGCAATACTTAAGCGAAAAATAAATATAAACATTAAAAATCACCATTAAAGTTAAATTTTTACTTCGTGGGTAAATGTGTTTTACAAGTAACGATTTCTTTCTTGTGAAAAACAAAAATTATTTGTGAGAAATTACAATGATTAAGAATACGAATAAAAAAAAAAAATTTTTAACGGGAAAGTGAAGAAGTTAGAAGTTTGTTGTATGATTGCGGTGCTACATCCTCAAAATTAAAGGGAGCAAATTATTTCGTCTTTGCAAGAATTAGAGGTCGGAAAGAACATTATTTTATCTTTTAGCTATGTTGCCGAATGTTTATTTCACAGGTTATTAATAATGAATTTAAATTAACAAAATAAAATACTTTAATTTATGTTCCACATTGTATTATAATCCTCATTTGAAAAACCTTTGAGAATTACGTTTGAAAGCAAGTTAAAAATTAGGGCATTTTTCAATATGAAAATAATTTCCCCTTTTTGTTGAGAATGCTATGATTTTCAACTGATTTTTAAATCATTTTCAATTTGAAATCAAACCTCCGTGTTTGTTGGGTAGTGCAAATTAGATAATATACTACGTTTATACGTAGCCTATTTGCGAATAAAAATTATTTGCGATTAACTAACACTGTTAAAACATACATTTTCTTAATGAAAATTCTTATTTTTAAGTGATGCAAGATGGAAAATTTATTCATTTAGTAGCACTATATATTTATATAAACTTTTTATTTTTTAAATGAAAAAGATCAACACTTATTGTGTATTTTTAACTTTATTTGCACATTTTTGATTTAATTTTACTTTTGTTGTCATATGAATGTGCCACATCGAAATAAAAACGTAAAATGGTTAAAAGTGTGGCAATGATTAAAATCTAATTTGCAAATAGTGTCGTTAATCAGGAATTGTTTTCATGAGGTAGCTATTCGCAAATAAAAATTTTATTCACTGTTTATGCGGCAATATTCTCTACTTGCAATATTTTATTTGCTAATAAGTGGTGCGTATAAATGTAGTAATAGAAACTACATACATACATACATATATGTGGAAAACCACACACGATGTAACTTTCAAGAGTTCTGAAATATTTCGATCCAAAAAAATTTTAAATCAATAAATGCGTTTTAATGATTAAATTGATATTGCTAACAAAGTCAAGAAGTTTCTTTAGTGTAGCTAAACAATTTTTTTCATTATAGTGTAAAAATTAATCCTTTTGTGTGGTTTTTCACACAAGGGTGATTTAAAGTTTAATAAAATTGTATAATGTAATTTTACTCAATGCAAGAGGGTGTAAAAATTTTAATTTTTTATGTTTTCGGACCATACATTTGTACAACACAAAGAAAATACAGTCAACATTTTAATACTGCAACAGCTCCCAGTGTAAACATGCTAAGAAGCTAAATTACCTGTTTTGATAACCAGGTTTCAGTAGGTAAAGAACTAGAAAGAACTGCTGCTGGAACCGATCCCACTGAAGAATAAAGATGCTGTACGGGAAAGTCTGCCAAGTCCAAATTTGGGAAAAAAACTTATTTTACAAAAAGTAAAGTCTTTGGAACCAATTACCTTCATGTATCCAAATTAAAAGCAACACTGCGGTTTGAAAAGAAACTTTTACTTTTTCTGAAAACGTAAATTTAATTTACTAATTATAAATATTCATCATCAGATTCAGACCGTGATTTAAAAAACATGAATTTTTTAATTACTTTTAAAAACACAACATATTCAAACGATGATTTATTTCCCATGACTTTAGGGTTGATTTTTTTCCCGTTATCAGTAATTCTTCTTTACTTGCTATTTGTAAATACAAACAATTTAAACGCGCTCCGTGTTTTGTATTGTATTAAAAAATATGGAGCAACATAAAAAAAATACAAATGTGTGCAAAGGAAAATATAAAAAAAAGACACAGAGAAAAGAAAATTTGATTTTTTCTTTACCCCGCTTGCTTTTCTACACTGTTCGCCTACAAACACCAAAAATCATGTCTTAAAAAAACATGAAAATAATCACCGTCTGAATCGGGGGGTTACTGCGTATTTCGATTCGAAAGAAATCATTTACGAATTCGAACAATTTGTACTGTGTATTACGATTTTTGTAATATTTGATTCGAATAAACGGACGTTTTTATACTTTATCGAAAACAAAAAATCACTTTCTTCACAGCCCCTCTCTATTACGAACAAAAAGTTTTTATCAAATTTTCAACTTTTTTAAAAATACAAACTCTGCCATCGCTGCGAAAGATTTCAAAAATCGTAATACACAGTACAAATTGGTCGAACTCGTAAATTATTTCTTTCGAATCAAAATACGCAGTAACCCCCCAGGACTAATCGGGCCTGGCACATAACAGATTATAGAGTACGGTGGACGTAATGGCCGGTGCTTAGTAAGACCGATTTTAAGCCACAACTAGGCAGGAGCAAGTTCTGCGTTAGAGCAATAGTAGCTATTATAACGGCCCACAGCGTGATGTTCATCCACCACCCTCAGGCAATGGGATAGGACTCGTCGGGTTTATGTACGTTGTGCGAAGACGCAGAGGAGATAGAGACAGTTTAGCACATTCTGTGTCACTGTCCAAGGCTACCAAACAGCAGGCTCAGATGGCTGGTTAGTCGGCGAATTGGGAGATGTCTTAGGTTGTAGGCTCAAGAATATGGTGGGTTTCGTAATTGGCATGAACTAGCTTTATAACAGGAGGCTACGGACTGCGTATATGTGTGTAGGACTTTTACTTAGGGTCGCTTTTCTTTGGGCCGATATTCACATCCTTATCGTGGTTGGCGAATTTAAAATACGCCTACGACTGTTTGATAATAGAATGTGAACTTATTTCCTTTAATCTAGTACCAAACAGTCGCAGGCGTATTTTAAATTCGCCAACCACGATAAGGGTGATTATCTTCCACTATTTTTTATGCTTTCACTCACTATTTTCTACTTAGTCTTCTTTTATTACCTAAGGCGTCGCAATGGACCACATTGGTCTGAATGCGGGTGTATAAAATGGCTTCGTACCAGTCTTTCTACCTATCGTATTGGGCTTTGCGAAACGGGGGGCTATTGCGTATTTCGATTCTAAAAGTAAACTTTTTCGAAAGAAAATTCCCGATTCGAAAGTTATCTCGTACAGCGTAACTCGTAACAAATGGGAAATTTGATAAAAGTAGGTAGCATAGCGATTAAAATACCAATGTAAATGGACGAAAATACTCCAAAACAAAAGAAATATTAGTCAATTTGTGAAAAATATAACTGTTTTTTTTTAAATAGGATTGTTTTCGCCTGTGGTTTAAAGTCAAAAGAAAAAGTCAACAATTTCTTCATACTGCTTTAAGAAAATTTCAAGACCATAAATATGAAAACATTTCTAATAATAACATTAGCAATCATTCATTTTACATCAAATCTAAAATACTTAAATTTTTAGTCACTAACAAAATAGCTTTTGAAAAATTTTCTGACGCTTTTTGCAAAACCGACGCTTCTTTTCGTAACACAGAGTAGGACTTTCGAAAGAGATGCTTATTGTACGTAATGGAGTTGCCGTTTCGAACGCATTTTTTGTGTTTTCGGTAAGGTATAAACAACTTCCGTTCATTCGAAAAAAAATATGTAGTTCCAAAATTGTTCGAACTCGTAAATTTTTTCTTTCGAATATACGCGGTAGCCCCCCACTTCACGTTTAATGGGCGCATAGCAAATAACAAGAAGTTTAAAAAATACAGATACACTCTTTCAATACATAACAAATAAACTAAAATTTTTAATTTTTTAATATTGAGAAGATTTTGTCTTTGTAAACTAAAAACAACAAAAGACAATTGATATTATTTGTGCAACAAACAATATTTTTAAACAAACAGTAAAAAATAAACTGCACACAAAATTACATACATCCATATAAGTATGTATACATATGTATGTATTTTCTAAATAATATTTATTTAAAATTATTAAAACAAAATTATTCAAAATTAAGTTAAAAAAAACGAAAGCAAAATTATTCCTTTTTATTCTCCTCTACTTCTTCGTCATCAGGACATGGTCGGCTAAGTATTTCCTGACAAAGTGCAATATAGTCCTGTAAAAAGAGTATAGTATGCGGACGTGTGTGTTTTGGTAACATGAGTAAATATGAGTGATTCGAGTGGAGGCGCATGAAGGGTATGATTTAATGTAAATAAATTTAATTAAATGTCACACAATTGAATGAACAGACAGAGTGTTGTAGGCAAAAGAAAAAAAAAGCAAAATATAAATATATTATTAAAAATAATGAAAAAATTCAAATATTTAATAAAAATACACAAATGACAAAAATACACTGGTTTTTATCGCACGAAGGAATTTGAAAATATTTAAAAACACAAACAACATTAACAACTAAAGGTTTGTTCACAATGGGAGCAACAATTTCCGTTTTTCTTCTCTCTTATTTCTTCCCAAAGTATTGCATATATTTTCCTTTCATTTTTCGAACAAAATTGTTGCCTAAATAACGTATATAATAATTTTGTGTATTTAGTTTTTATGAAAATAAAACAAAACGTTTCAAAAAATAGTAATAAATACGTAATATTATTGTGGGGCAAATTTGCAAACGATTTTTTAATTGAAAATGTGTTTGGTTGCGAAAAACAATTGTTGCTCTATTATGAACACCAAGTGAAAATGCTGCTGCCATTGTAAACGAAGCTTAATTCGAGTATGTAATGTGTAAAAAATAGTGGTATCCTTTCAAAATACATACATATGTATTATTTAAAGTTTCTGGAGGACCTAACCCGGCGTTTCCACTTCCTATTATCAACGAAAAATCGAGGAAGCAGCCGATTGGCTGAATGAACAAAATGGTGTGAATGTTAGCGAAAAAATGTGAGTGTATTGAGTTTTTCGAACTTGTACTTGCATGTGGAAACGCTAGGTAAAATTCAAGCAAATTTTTGAAGGTATGGTTTATGGTCAATTTCACCAATTCTATTTGAATATCAATTCATAATGAGCTGACAGGCAGTAAATAAATTATTGAAATCGGCAATTAATGTTTCTTTTTCTCTTCATTTCAATTACGAAAAACATCGACGCAAACAACTACGATTTATTCAAAACACCACAAATTATAATGCATAAAACGATTATAAATTTTAATAATGGCATAAATCTTATATAACCCTAGAAAGATAACCTTATTTTTTATACTGAAAAGACAACGACACGTCTGAAAGACGAATGCTTGTTTCTATCCTTTAACGGATATCACCGAAAATAATATTGATCAATTTTATTGTTGAAAACATTTATTTATTCTATTTCTTTAAAAAAAATATAATTTTTAAACAGAAAATTACAATAAAATTAAAAAGAAAATTCAATTAGCTTTATCAAAAATTAAAGAGTTTTTAGAAAAAAACTTCAGTTCGGTTCTAAAAACGAAAATAAATATTTTCTTTGTACTTTGTGTAGATAATGTTATCTGTATTAACTTATATAAACAAAAAAAAAAAAATAATTTGAATAACATTATGTGCAAGATTTACAAATTTTGTTTTGTGGTCGCCACATACATATCCTCCAATAATTCATCTTCCGATTCGCTTACATTTTCCAGTGAAACCGAGTCCTCCAACACCCTTTGAAAAATAGCGTCGTCAAATTCTGCGTGGTGACAGCCGCGCTTTCAATACATTTTTTGAACAATACCTTAAAATTCAACCAAAACACAAAGTTATCTTCGCTACAAGAGTAACACTAAAGATAACGATACGTCTCTTAGACATATGTTGTGCTCATTTGTGTTTATTTCTCAAAAAATCCATAACTTACAACATAAAAACTGCCACCACCAACTAGGTGCTGCTAACAACTGAGATAATTAAACGGGAGAAAGTTGTATGTTGACAAATATGAAAGTAAGAGCACAAAATTGAAAAAGCATACGTCTCACTGACGTACCTTATCTTTCTAGGGATAAATACATACAAACTATAATTATCAAAATTGATACAAATAAAGACTTCTACGCCTTGTGCATGATTTACCGTTTATTGACGTAGTAGTTCTCTTGTAAAGGTTACCAAGTCTTTTTAATATATGAAATACGTTATTTCTTACAAAAAAATGTATGTATTACGTGACAATTGGAAACTCTACAATTAATTTACTCGGAGAGTTCTCAAAAACATGTTCAAGTGTGTTCTGATATCCGAATTCACTCGAAAGTGGATACCTTTAGCATTTTTGGTGTCCTGCAATTTACATCCACGTGTTTTTATTGTTTTTCAATACGAGACTTTGTATTAAAACATGCCAAAAACTCAAGTAATATGTAAAAGTGTGATAGTGTGAGTGCAATGTGTCATAAAAATGACAAGTATTACGAAAAACAATTTAACATCCCATACGACTTCATCATTTTTTGAAATTTTTCGAAACAATAATACTTTTCATTTGATCAGTGTGAACTGTAATGTTAAATTAGACTTTTTGACAGTCGCAAAAAAACTCAATAGATTTATATCTAACAAAGTATTATGAACTAGCCTTAAGGAGTTGGTGAAAGTAAAACGAATCGGCTTTTATTCTTATATGTGATAACATTTTTAACAAAAACTAAATTTTAGTTTTTTCCCTCGACTAAAGCAAACACTATTGGTGCGTTCGTAAATGCATCACTGCGCTGCATCAGAAAAGCAAACTTTTTTTAATGGCGATAAAAGAATAATTTTAATTTTTTTTATTGTGTGACTATTAATTTTGTGGAGTATTTCACAATTTTTTGATCCGCATTTACTTCACTGATAAATATATAACCATTTGAAATCACTGATGCAGCGCAGTGATGCATTTACGAACCCTAGTTCTTTAGTTACACAATAAATTATTCAATTATTTAATATGGGGCACTAGCTTCTAGTCTATCAAATAAAAAATAATATGTATATGTATCTACTTTAATTAGTTTTACTAATGAAATTTAATTCAGGGAAAAAAACAAGAAGACCTTTTAAGACATTCTCGTTGCAAATTAGGCGCCTTTTTTAAAAAAATTAGGTAAATAAGTATGTATGTATGTATGCATGTATATTTTGTTAAGATATATTCAAACCTAACAAATATTTGACAAACAAAATCCAAAAAAGCGTGACCAGAAAATTAATTATACTTTAGCTTTATTTTAATCACTTTTATTCACCCTTATCGTGATTGGCGTGACTGTTTGGTAAAAGATTAAAGGGAACATAAACTTATTTCCTTTAATCTATTATCAAAGAGTCGCAGGCGTATTTTAAATTCGTTAACCACGATAAGGGTGATTTATTTACTAAACTTTATTTGTAAGACGATAATTGTAAAATTAAATATAGAAATTTTTAAATGTTGCTTGATCTAGTCAAAAGTTTTACAAAAGCAACCATTTTTTAATAAAATTAGTGGTTACGTATAGGACGTCAAATAATAAAAAATACAAAAAAAAATTTAAATTTGACGTTTATTTGTTATTTTTTGTAGTGTTAGTTACCCTGATTAAAAATAAAAATCGAGTGCGGAAATTTTATAGAATACCATATTTCTTTCGCATCGCATTGACTTTCACATCGAAATACAGAATAGGCCCAGAATTTTAGTGAGCTATCAGACAGTTTGAATATATATATTTACCAATATTCAAAGCAATTTTTTTAGAAAGTTTCACACCTGAAAAATTTATCGGGATCTATTAAATACGTTGCATCATATAAACACAGTGATCGCCTTCCTCAAGTCGTACCAGATTTACTGTTAAAATCTAATACATTTGTTGACCAGAGTTTTATCGTCAAAAGATTTCTAATCTATCACAACATATCTGCGGCATTTTCTTAAAACATCATAAGTCAAATTTAAAAAAAAATGTTGTTAATCATATGAATTTTCATTCAAAAAATATTTTTGTTTGTTTTTAAGATTGACCAACATCTTTTTGGAATTATCTAAATTTGGTTAGGGCATGGATGATTATTTGTCATTCGATGAGCCAGTTGAATAGAGGGATCCAATTGATTATATGACTGATTGATCCCTAGTTACAAAGACTGCAATGTCCACTTTTTTCACAAACGTAACTAATAATACCTCTTAGTTGTATTTAATGAATGCTTCCAATAAGTGAATATTACATTACCAGAAACACGTTTAAGAAGTGATGCAAAAACGGCAATGTCCATTGGAGATTTTCGAAAGTGCATGCTAATTTCTTTATTTTGTTTCTTTTTTGCAAAACAAAACTAAAAAGAAATTTAAAAATATAACAAATTATATTTTATATGAAACAGTTAGTTTTATTGTTCATTTTATAACTTTGTCATTAGTCGTAATTATGGAGCTAAGTTGTTATGAAGTTCCTCCAAATCAATCAAGAAAAAACTAACCCCCGTATTCACAAACGATTTTTAAATTTAACAAACGTTTGTTAATGACAATTTTCATAGTAAATTAGCTTTAGTTAGCGAAGCCGGTGTTTGTTATACCATAGAGGAGAAAATCCTTGCGCCCGGCCAAAGGCCGGCTGTGCAGAGAAGCTTTAGTTAGCGAAGCCGGTATTTGTTACACCATAGAGGAGAAAATCCTTGCGCCCAAAAGTGTTTTCGTTATATATTTAATATATACACCCAGAGACCATTTTTAAAAATTTGTTTACCATATTATGTTTCATTTAACCAAATCATTGTCACCGACAACCATATTATGGTTAAATTAGTTTCTTTAAAAATAGTTTTGTTGGTTGGGACCATAATGAAACATGTTTTTCTCTGCGTGTATGCAGATCATTTTTTTGTATTTAACTCCTTTACTTATTATGGACCTAATGACACTTTTGAAAGTGTCATAACGTCCATTTGCAAAGTGTCATAGTGTCCATGAACGTTATGACACTTTTGAAAGTGAATCAAAAAACTATTAATGATTTACATCGTGACTTAAACTTGTCAAAAGAGAACTCGAAATTACTCGCTTCATGTTTGAAAGAAAGAGTATTTTCGGACACAGACACTAGTTTTTTTTTTACTTCGCAATCGCTCCAAGATATTTGCAATTATTTCCAGAAAGTAGAAAGTGGGTTTTTAGGAAACAACCGAAGCCATTACGATAGTCAACTAATTCCAAATTTGATGGAAGACTTTTATGCCATAGCTGTATATCAAATAAATACAGAAAATTCAGTAGCCTTTTTCTTTGTGACCAACAAGGTAAGAGATTTCACCGAAGTCTTGCAGTTATGGAAAAGCATTATCAGCGACATTGGGATCAGACAATGATGGGTAAATAATGCTGGAGGCAAATTCGTGAACCGCAATCGCAACATAAAAGGAGAAATAAAAGAGCAAAAATACAACATTTTTGACCAAAAATAGAATTATGTAAACAAATGAATTTATCTCTTTTTGTCTTTTGTCTTAATCCTAATCCAATCAACACAACCAAGAAACAAAAATTTGTTTTATTAAAAATTAAAATTTGGATGTTTTTGCTAATTATATTGCAGCTTTCTTATTTTTTGTCCGATGACAGCCATTCTGTTACAAATATGTTTGGAACAAAATTGTCAAGATATGGGTTTTAAAATTAAGGAAAAATTTTTTTTTACCTTAACAATGTTGAATTTTGGAAAAAAACGAAAAAAAAAAATAAATTTTTTTCCAATCTTTAGGCATGTAACTCAGTGAATTTTTGTCCGATAAACACAGGATATATATCAACTGAAAAAGAATGCCAAATGAATGCCATATTCGTGTTCAGCAGCCCCGATTTATCTTAGAAAACATCTCATTTCTGTTGTGGTTATGGCAAAAACTTAAAAATTTGTGAACCAGTGTTTTTTACCGTGTTACTCGTCTTAAGATCAAATTGAACTGAGCTTTCGTTGTAAGTAGACGTGTTTTTTCTATCGCTTAAACAAAATTCGTTTAAAACAGTTTAAACTATTAAAATATTTATAAACAAAAAAAAAAAAAAAAAACTATAAAACAAAATAAATTGAAGTGCCCGTTTAAAAACGCATTATAGAACAAAAAAATCTCATTATTAAAACTATGTTAATTCCTTAAAAAAAAGAAAAAAACAAAAGAAAAATTCAAAAAATCTAAATTGTATTTCAAATCAATATAGATTTGTGCATAGTATTTATTTCAAAAACTCCTAAACAGAAAACTAATGGCCATTTTCTCAATGTATCGACAAACTGTCTGTTACTTAATGTCAACATAAATTTATTGGTTAACGATTTTGGGTTTCTCAATATACCGAAAAAAACAAAGTTTTGAGCTGACAACGCCACTCAAATTACATGTTAAAGTTGGGAGTCAGCTGATTGAATTTATCTGTACGGCAAATAAAAGGAAAATAAATAATTGGCAGTTGAGTGCCTGTTAGCTTTGCTATAAAATCGAAGCAAATGACACATTGAGAAAACCAAATTTCTTTAATGTGCAGTTTTTCGTTGGGAAAAAAGATAATCGCCTAATGAGAAAATGGCCATAAGAGTATCAAAATGAGCGTACAAAATTATCTTTCTGCAACACATGTAATAAATCTCTTACCGTTACTGGAGACTACGTAAATTGTCGGTACTGTGGTCGTAAGTATCATTACTCTCCTTGCGCTACAGTCTCTGAGTCGACATATACGAACATGAATACTGAAGAAAAGCGGCATGGAAATGCATGGTATGTAGAGCCCGTAGTAAATCGCCAAATAATTTATATCAGGCAGGCTTACGAAGAAAAACAACAAGATCAACCACAAAACAAACAACAAATAAATAATGGTGATGATGAAGGTACAAAAAGTGGCAGAGTCCCTTTTTTTGGATAATGTAAACACCAATGTTCAAGAACTTAAGACTGATTTTAATTCTTTTAAAGCAACTGTTACAAACGACATGACGGACATAAAGACCGCTATACAACAATTAACGAGCAGCCTGAACACAACACATAATGCGTTACGTGAAGAGATGGCTTGTGCATTTAAAAAGCTTACTGATGCAATGTCTGGTTTAGCTAATCAGGTCAATAACCTGAAAGAGCAAAATAAAGAGAAGGATGTTCGCCTACAACACATGGAAATGCTCAACAAGAACGTAGAGATAAAAACGTACAAAACCAACAACAAACACCAGTTGAAGTAATCAAAACGATCGCCGCATCTGTTAATGTAGAGATTCTAGACACTGATATTAGCAATGCATATAAAATAAATAAACAAAATAATTGTTGAGTTTTGCTCACTAAATAAAAAAAAAGAGATCATGTCAAACATCACTCGTCATAGGCTAAAAGGAGGAATATTTAACGAAGATACTGCAACTAACACACAAACTACTAAATCCAACAATGAGGATAGTGTCTTTATAAATGATGAATTATCAGCTCATAATCGTAAACTCTTATGGCTAGCAAAGACAAAAGCCAAGGAATTGGGATGGAAGTTTGCGTTGTATAAAAATGGGCAGGTGTTAGCTAAAAAAAGTGAAACTTTAAATACTATCTTCATCTTAAACTCATGTGATATTGATCATATTATGTAAACAAACATTTTTTCTTTTTTGTTATTTTTTTTCTCAATCTAAACATGAATAATATACATTTTGAAACAGTTGACACTGTTAGTCACATCAGTATTTGATCTCCTAAGTTATCCCATTTCCATCCTTTTTTTAAATATTCGTTCCCTTCTGGCAATTTACCGTACGCCATCAAACAAAATAAATGAGTTTATTACAGAACTAGATGATGCGCTAAACAAAGCAAATAAACAACAAAACATTATTGTAATTGGGGATATAAACATTGATCTCTTAAAAAGTGACACCACAACTACTCTTTATCTTGATATGATGTCATCCAATGGTCTACAATGCATGATCGACGAATGTACAAGAGAAGATTTAAATAGAGACACCCACACGTGTATTGACCATCTCTTTGTTAAACTTAAACACTTAAATACAAACATATATTCATCAATAATACAAACAAACATCTCTGATCATTATTCTCTAATATGTTGTATCTCGGACAATGACAATGTTAAGAGAATAATAAGAAATGATACCCAACACACCAAAATAAGTGATTATAAAGTAAATCAACAGATCTGTAAAACAAACTGGCACGAAATAGAAAATTAAAATAACCCAAATATAATAAATTAATACATGGAAAATTTTGTAAAAGTTATGAAAATTCTAAAATTAGTGTTCAAAAAAAGAAAAACAGAATACCAAATCCGTGGATGAATGAAAATTTAATAAAAAACTGTGAAACTCGGGATAAACTTTTAAAAAAATGGGCAACGAATAGAAACAATAAATATTATGAAAATTAATACAAAAAATATGGAAATAAATTAAATAAACAACTAAATTTTGCGAAAATTTTTTATTATAAAAACAAATTTTACGAAAATAGGAACAATATCCGAGTGACGTGGCAAATCATAAACGAAATTATCGGTAAAAAATCTAATAATGTTGATGAAATAAATCTCAAAAACTTTAAAAACATGAATTTAACAGAAATTTGCAATAACTTTGCAACAAATTAAAAAAAAAATGTAAAATATATTCTACACAACTGTGAAATACAAACAATAAATCAACCAACACAAGTACTACAAAACTCATTATCAGCCTGTTCAACGATTTCGAACGTTAACGTTCGCATAGAATATTACATTTAAAACAAAAACAAATTTTCGAATTTTGTTTTTGTTTTAAATATAATTTTCTATGCGAACGATGACGTTCGACATCGTTAAACCGGCAGTATATCTGTGTAATACAAACGAAACAGAAATTTATAATATTTTAAATTCGCTAAAAATAAAAAAAGGTGCGGGACATGATGAAATCAGATTGTCTGATCTAAAAAACAATGCAGGTGTAATGACTCCTATTATAACTAAACTCATTAAATTTATAATCAACAATAAAAATGGTTCAAAATCAGAATTTAATAATTATCGACCAATCTCAATCCTATCCGTTATTGAAAAAATAATGGAAGAGGGCATATGCAATAGATTAACGGACTATACAACTAAATATAAAATAATAAATACAAATCAATACGGATTCCAAAGGGGCAAAAGTATAAATAAACTTCTTGGTAACTTTGCAAATTACATAAATGAGCAATTAAGTAAAAGCCACCATTGCTTAACGTTGTTCATAGACTTCAGCAAAGCTTTCGACACTCTATCACATATCAAGTTAATAAATATGCTAGAAAGAATAGGAATTCGTGGAAACTGTACAGAATGGTTCAAAAACTACCTAACGCTAAGAAAATATATTGTAAAAATCAATAACAGTTTAAGTGAAGAAACCTCGTCTGATTTTGGTGTGCCGCAAGGCTCCAAATTAGGTCCCATTCTTTACATTATATACTCCAACGAGCTTATTAACTCATTAAAAATGTGCAAGACTTATGCTTACGCGGATAATACTGCTATAGTAGTAGCCCACAAAAATATAGATTCCGCAGCAATAATAATGCAACACCAGCTCGATATTGCGGTAAGATGGTGCCACGACCATGGTTTAATAATTAATGCGTCTAAGTCAAAACTTATGCATATTAAACCACCACATTTGCTTTATAGGGAAATAAACCTAAAATTTCATTCCACAGAATGTATGCATAGAAGAAAGTTATTAGAGTTCGACTACTACGGAGATCAATGTTCCACTACAATTGAAATATCTTGGCGTGTATGTAGATCATAATTTTAAATGGATTATACATATAGAAGAAGTTCGTAAACAATTAAGAAAAGTTGCGTTTATTTTGCGTCATTTAAGTTACAGATCCAGCAAAACAGTTGTAAGACAAGTATATTTTTCTTTACTCGAACGGCATCTTCATCATGGTATAACAGCATGGGGCAGCTCAACACATTGTGAGAAACTTCAAAAAACGCAAAACCAACTGCTAAAAATACTAAAAACTACACGACCTTCAAACAACATTACAAACACTCCAACAAACAACATGACTTGAAACAATGGCAACAATATAGTGAGTAATGTTGATAACAATAGCTGCGTTCGTTTACCCCAAAATTTGTACAAATTTGTGCAAATTTGTACTGGATTTTACTGAAATGCGTTCGCGTACACAAATTTTCATATTACTCACCTACTGGATTTTACTGGAAAAGTAAACGAACGCACATAATAACAACACAAACTATTTACATAACGTCATCAACAACATAGCAACAACATCATCAACAACGTATAACAACTCAAATGCTTTAAGTAAAACAGATAACAACAATCTGTTAACTAATAATATAGCAAAAGAACTACAAATACTAAACGTTAAAAGCATATACTTCACTACATTATCTATCGAATTCTACAATGATTCAAGATTCCTTACAAGAATAGATCACAACCACCAGACCCGGCTAAACGCTGAAGGAAGATACCGTGTACAGAGACACAAAAATCACTACGGAAAAAGCACCCTATCCACAGTTCTACCAACAATACTAAACAAAATGCCTACTGAAATATTGGACACAACAATAAATTTTTACAAGAGAAAAAAAATATTTAAAAACTTTTTTATAAATACTCAATGAACCAAAAATTAACTTATATTTAAAAAACTTTTTAAACACATTTTTCATTATTTTTTTTTGATATTATAATTTTGCAATCCAGCAACGAATGCTCTATATGTAATAGTAAATTTAGCATTGAAATTTGTACCTGCAGACAAGCCCTAGCGGCTTTGCAAGGTCATTAATGTAAATAAATAATTAATTTAAATAAAAAAAAAAAAAAAAAATGTTTTGTCAAAATAGCACGGATATAGTACCCACTGTGTTAAAAATATCTGCCTTATTTTTAGCTATCTTATAGCGTTCATCAATCCCAATAATTGGTCCATATATTTTTTGTTGATCAGACAAGGAGTTTGAAGTGGTCTTATATAACAAAACAGCGCCCACTGTATTAAAAATAGCTACCTACATCCTTGCCTATAATTCATCGATACATTTATTGTGGACCGGTTATTAGTTAAGATTTGATTTATCTGCCGCTTCATTGGACTTAATTTCTATTGGCTTCATTTTCAAGTGTGGCCGTGCCGAAATATTTTAGTAGTTGTTGTATATTAACAGCCGTATTCATAAAAAATCTTAATTCCGTTTTTAGATACATTTTTGTTAAAAATCATTTAAAGCTTAAAAAAGCTTTTTTTAAAATTCTTATTCATAATCAGCTTTTAACTAATACAGGTTTTACCGTATTTTTAATTGGATGGTGGCAATGCTACCTCTTTTATTTGTCACTTGAACCATAATGATGCAAAACAGTGGTTATTAATTCACACTTGTACTCGTATCTACAGTTTTTTTTTTTTTGTCTTGTGTGGAGAAAAATTGCTTTTTATAAATTAATAATTGTACGATGGTTTCACTTTTATTTAAAAAAATAAAAAGAGTTCAAAAACTATTTAGTAAAAGTGCCTCTTAGATGATGATTTTATTGCTAATAAAAAAAATATTCAAATAACTAGTTTTATTTTATTTGTTTTGATCGTTTACACATCACTAGTTCATTTTGTACAATTAATAATTTGTTGAAATTAAAAAATATATTAATAAGATTTATACATACTTTCATTTTATTAATGCATAAATATAAATAATATTACACATCACTAGTTCATTTTGTACAATTAATAATTTGTTGAAATTGAAAAATATATTAATAATATTCATACATATTTTCATTTTATTAATGCATAAATATATAATAATATATTGAATGAAAATTTCTCGCAAAAATGTTCAAAATGTGCATATACACAAAGCAAAAATGTCATTTTAAAATAGGTTTAAGCAAGGGTCGAACCAATTTTAAAATTCGCTTATTTACACAAGGTTTAAAATAGGATTTTAAAAGTAATATTCGCTTATGAATACAATTTTAACGATTTATGCTTTGAAATGATGTTTAAAATGTTTATGAATACGGCTGTAAGGCGCTAAGTTATTGATTTTTTTATGTTTTTAGTAAATAATCACCCTTATTCTATTTGGCGTCGGCAATAACAACGGCAATTTTAAGGCAACAGCAATTCTTATCAACAACAATTCTTTGTTAAATTGGTATTTTGTAAGAGTATTATGACGCCGTTGACTATTTATCGATATTGTTAATTAAATACAGCACACATCTAATATTAAAATCAGCTGATTCATTTTGTTTACTATTTTTTTTATAAGAAAAAAAAATTCTGTGCTGTTTGTGCAAATTTTAAGTTAACTAAAAATTTGCTTGTAAAAAAAAATGTTTAAATGAAAATTTTTTTTATTACATTAAATTTTCCCAAGATTTGAAAGTTATTTTCGGCTGAATAAACTTTCTTTTAAACATATGCTAGGAATAATAGAGCCTCATTTAAAAAAGGGAAGGTTTGTTCCAAACACAATATATTTGCAGCAACATTGCGTTTTTTGGCCCAGGGATCGTACCAGCTCAGCGTTGGAAATTATTTTAACTTTTGACTGTCCCAGCCACTAGTTAAAAAATTTTGTTTGAGACTCTGGAGAGAACTTTGTCCACAATGGATAAATTAAAGTTGCATTTCTTTGAAAAGCAGCATTTCCAGGTGTAATTGGCTGTGTGGACCAGAGAACTGCAAAATCACTATTTTTCTTGATTTATTCATACGCTAAAATTTACATTCACTGTTTGCTTGCAAAACAAAGTTCAACGTTGGTAATTTTTACATCGTTTCGTACAAATTTGATTTTTGCATTTATACGTTTTTTATTGAAAGTGCTTTATTTGCATTTTTGTTGCGCACGCAATATAACACAACTGTGTAAATTCAAAAGAACACATTCGTATACTTTTGCATTCAAGTAGTCATTGTCCACTCGATGAGACGCTTTGTTAACATTAACAACAATAAACCACTCGATGAGACGCTTTGTTAAAATTAACAACAATAAAAACAAGAATACATTGTACCTACATACAGAACTACTGTACTTTTTAAGATGAAAAAAAAGTCTGTTTTTATAGAAACTGTTTGTATGTATGTACCTACATATGTGCGTTTAGTTTCATTTAAATTTTTTTTTTTCTTGTACTACATAGTTAATGCTGAATGAATACATGAGTAATAATTGCTACATTTCTGGCTTTTTTGTTTGTATTTTTTTTTTCTTTACCAAAACAATCATTGTCGCACCGAACACACAAACATCTTTATTAAAAAACGAAGCTAACGATTGTATAAATAACAAAGCACGATGTGCATTATTTGAATGACTGCAAACTAGCAGCGAATATTTGCGGTTGCGCAAGTTTGATTGTATGACCGCAAGTGAGTGTATTTGTTGCTGTTCATTTAGTGCGATTTTTTGAAAATTGCACAAAGTCGTTCTCTGGTGTGGACGGAACCCACATCAAAATTTTTGCACCAAAAAAAAAAAAAAAAAAAAAAAAAAAACAACACCACCATCTCTACTTTAATCGCAAGGTATATTTATTAGGAAAAGAGACCCTGCATAATCCTCTGGCTAGTGATGGATTTCTTACAAGCTCTTCTACTAGCTTCTCGAACTGGCACTTAGTTTTTATTTTAATTTTTTCCATTATATCCACAAAAAAATATATCAAAACACAAATGAAGAAAAATATCAAAACCGCCGTAGAAATCAAAATTGCAGCCAACCATAACGTAAAATTTTTAAAACACGACACAAAGCAGAATAAGACAACACTAAAAATGCCGACGACAAAATCAAGGGCAATTTAAGGCAGCAGCAACGCCAATTTTTCTTAGAAAATACCAAACATTTGTTAACAGTCATCGAAATATGGCAATATTGCCAACGGGAATACGAAATTGAAACAAAACATAAAAAACGGCTTTGTTTACTGTTGACGACGCCAAATAGAATAAGGGTGAATTTCATTAAGTGGGGCGTAATAATTGTCTAGTAACTAGCATTACAAAAATTTAACCAATCGTTGAAAGAAAAGTTTTTTGTGGTTTTTTCGCAATAAATTTTTAAAAACGGATTTAGTACAAAATTTTTTTTTTAGCTATAGTTAAACCTTTTTTCAACTTGTAAGTTTCTGTAGATATGTTCATTTGTGTTTATTCCAATTATTTTCTAAGTTTGCAGTAGTATTTTTGAAATAATTTTGAAAATTTCATTTAAAATTATTGCATGTATTTTTTGTAAATGAGCACAAAAAGTTATTATGTTTTTATGTATGTATATAAATTAATTAATAAATAAACATTTATAAATTACTAAATATGTATGATTAATTTTATTATATCTTTTAATTATTAATTTTTTTATTTGATTTAATTATTGTTCATATTAAATTATTTATGAATACATAATTAATTTTGTAAAACAAACAAAAAAGGTAAAATGTAAATACGCTTATTGACAATTAAAGAAAAAAAATTAACAAAAAATATATAGCATATACATGGAAAATAACTATATATTACAGTGAGGCCTCGATTATCCGTAATGGACGGGACCGGGAGCTTTCTGGATAATCAATTTTCCCAGTTAATTGAGCAAGAATGTTGGGTAATTTTTGTGCATTATTAAATTAAATTATAAACGAATATTATTGTATGTATGTACATACATACATATTTATAGAATTACAAAAACATTCAGGGATCTTATAAACATAGTAAGGCAGTTCACGTCACAAGTTGTGCAAGTTTTCCATGTAGTTGTTATGTTTTTGAACTTTTGCCTTTTTGCAAGGGTACAACTTGTGACGTGAACAACCTTAGGGTAAGTTCCGAAACGTTAGTTGCAGAGCAACTAGCTTTTTTAAATGCATTCTACAATGCAGCCGAGCAGAATTTTAGAATGTTATCAGTCACAAAGTGCACCAAAAAAGTTTTCTATGCGTACATAATAAACAAACTGAGCATCGTTAAACTTGATGATACATTTTTGACTTTGACTACAAAGTATTATGTTTTGGAAGCATACTTACGTATGTATTCAAGCTTCCAGTGCATTGTGAGAAAATTCCTTCTTCGTTTTATTAGCATTTTGTTTTGATTGGATAATGGATGTTGCCGGTTAATCAAATCACGGATAATAGAGACCCCATGTATTTCTTTTTATATGTTGGTTTTTATGAACAGTTTAAAGTTGATGATCATAATGGATTTAATGGTAAATGTTAATGCTATTATACATTCAGAGATAAAATTACTTTATGCCATAAATTTACTACATCAAGCATTTTTTTATTTTATTGGATGTAGTGCGCTTAAATGTTCACAGATATCGCATTGTTTAGATGGAAACTTTGTAACAGACAAAATGTGGATAGATAAGCATTCTTTAGATATATAAATGGCTGGTTGTTTTATTTTACAGTTACAGGTGCTGATGATGGTGGTGGAAGTGATGGATTTCCTTGTTTCTAAAGATGGAGATTTTGCAAATGTTGAATTCCTCTTTATATGTGATTTTTTTAAAGTTTTTTTAACATTGTAATTTTTATTGGTTTTTTTTGTAATGTTCAAGCTTATTAATTGTTTTTTTTTTTCGTTATAATTATGAAATATGATTATTTTTATGTTCAGTTAATGACACAAAGTGATTAAATAGATTTTTATACAGCCAAAATGGATCCTTATACTTAATGCACAAGAAGGTGTGTGTGTGATTTTATAAATTCAAAATTAAAAAAAGAACCCAGAAGCAATAAACAAATTATTTGAAATGAAGCGAAACAAATACTTATGTATATAAAACAAAAATAGTGGGATAAAATTGTTCTGTCAGTTACAAGAAATTGGTTGAAAAATTGTTATAAATAAAAATTCGTTGCTTCTTTATAAATGTATGTATAGTTATTAAATCTGTTCTTATTCAGAAGTTTTGTCTTGTAGATTGGCTTGGTAGGTAAGTTTTAAGTAAGTCAAAGTTTGGTTATGTTTGTTTTTGTTGTAGTTTGTTCTTTATTAATTAAATCCTGCTTTTCATTATAATTATAATAAACTCTCAACAAGGCTGCTGATTGGTAAAAAAAATATTATGGATGTTGAGTTCACCCACCATATATTGTGTTTTGTTTTTTTTTTTCTAAAGGGAAGGGAGGGGTAGAGAATCCTTATTTTCTTTCTTTTTTGAAACAACAAATGTTGTTGTTCACTGTTCTTTTTGCTCAATTGAAGGTTTGTTTTTCTCTATTTAATGGTTGTTGTTTTTGTGTGCTTTTTATTAATTTTTCTTTTTTTTTTTTATTTGCATTTTTTATAATTTTTTTTTTTTTTTTTTTTTTTGTTAATATGTTTGTTTGTATGTTGTAAATGCAGAATAGTATTTATGTGAACAATTAAAAAAAGAGAAAATTTTGTGTAAAAGTAGTGTTTTGTTTAAAAAAATTGTAGTAATAAAAAGAAAACATTTAAATAAACATAAGAGCGGGAGGAAAGGAAAAAAGGAAAAACGATATATGATTTTAATAATTGTTTTGTTACATTTAAAATAAATTTCATTTCAAATTTACCGCTCGTAGTGGCATTTTAAAGTTGGCTGCTGCCTGCAGCTGTATTTGATAAGCTAAGCTATGAATTTTGAAGCCATAAAGTCTATAAATTAATAAAAAAAAGTACAAAAAATATTTGAAGCGTGACAATATAAAAAAACAATAACTGTTTATACCTTGGAACAAATTGATTAGTAGGCCTTTTAGGACGATATTCAGGATGCACCATAAATAACATATGTGGAAAACCAGTACCGAAATAAGCACCATCCGTATGATGGTGTCGTGATGATTTTGGTGTATAAACATCAATGCATTTGGGACAATATACTTTAACCATTGCCTCACCAGGAATATCAGATAAACCTATTTTTAAACAAATTTTATTATTTTTTTTGTAAAATATGTACATATGTATGTAAAAATTCATTTACCTAATGGTAACATTGGTTGACTTTCACAATATACACGTGGGCAATGTCCAAAATCGCCAGTTTGGTATTTTTCAATCATTTGCGCAATGCCACGATTTGTTAAAATATAACGTGCGTGTATCAAACCATATAACATTTCAGCAGCTTGTTCGGTCATATCAGATTGCAAGGGATTATCTTCTAGTTCATCCTCTGAAATTATAAAATAATTTTTTGTTAATCCTAATTTTTGTTAGTTAATTCAATATATAATTAGGCAATTCACAATTGTATTATATTGGTCGTATTTTAAGCCTGTCGTAATAATGTTGCTTTATTTTTCAAATTAAAAGATTACATGGCAATACAAATTTTTACCGGTAAATACATACATAATACATAGGCTTATGTATTAATAGTGTGTTATTTTTATACAATTTTAGTTAATTTTTCTTTAACTATGTATAATTTTTGTTCACGTAACATAAAAAATTATATTTTTTTATCTTTTAATTTTGACGTTTACACTAAAGGCTCAGTTAGCCGGAAGTAACAGTAAAATTGCAAATCAGCTGCTTCATATTGTTGTATGAAAAGCAATAAGAACGATTATAAGGTGCTTTTGAGAACTTTAACAGTAAAATGCAGTAAATGAGTAAACTGAAAAACTTGCTCTCACAAAAAGCTGTTGTCCAAAAAAGTACGCGAACGCAAAATTTTTAAAAATTCGTAAAATAAAGGCAACAGCTGATGGCAAATAACTGAAGTGTTGAAAAATATTGACACTTTTGACTACCTAACTCGTTTTCTTATCGGTACTCGATTAAATACTTTTTATAACACGAACATTTTTGGAAACAAACTATTTTATGTAATCTTTCATATTTGTTTGTTTTTTATTTTATTTGATTTTACTAGTTTGTAGCGGGTGAAATTATTAAAAAGAACATGAATATCTTTTTGCTATTGATTACTTAAGTACCCAAATACTTTACACTTTTACAACTCTAAACAAGTAAGAAAGTATAGTCGGTCAAGCCCGACCATATGATACCCTACACCACAGTATTTAAAAACACATCATGCTTATGTGTCCATGTAAATATGGATTTATCTATGTTTATAAACTTCATGAAAATCGGTTTGAAAGTTTGTGAGAGGCAGAAATTGCCCCCTGCCTCCCCTTGTGGTCCTATTTTTTAAAAACTGTATAGCTAATGTGTCCCTATAGATATGGATCTATCTATGTTTCAAATTTCCTTAAAATCGGTTTGAGAGGCAGAAATTGCCCCTATCTTCCCTCGTGGTCCGATTTTTTTAAAAATTTATACATTTTGTTTCCATATAGATATGGTTCTATCTATGTTTTAAATTTCATTAAAATATGTGAGAGGACGAAATTTCCCCCTATCTTCCCTCGTGGTCCTACGATTCGGCCCATTTATAGGCTTTGTCCTTGTGCCAATAAGAACCTATGACCCAAATCTTATCAAATTATCTCCAAAATTGCGACCTGTACTTTGCGCACAAGGTTACATGGACAGCCAGCCAGCCGGACGGACATCGTTATTTCGACTCAAAAAGTGATTCTGAGTAGATCGGTATACTTTAAGTTGGGTCTAGGGACCACTATTTTAAGGCGTTACACACATCAGCACAAATGCATAATACCCTCTCAACTATTGTGGTGTGGGTATAAAAATTAACATAACAAAAAAAAATTTCAAAAGTTTGTATTTAGCCAAATAAATGCTTCACAAACAAGTTTAATTAATTAATATTTATTCACTTTTTGTTTTGGTTTAAGTTTTATTTCAACTTTTCTTTTATTTAACAATTTTTTCACAATTTGTATGCTTTTTTTTGTAACTTTTGTTTGTTTACCTTTTGAAACATGTTTTTTTTTTGATTTACTAAATTTTAATGCAAAATTTTCTGCAGTAAAAATTTGTAAATACTCAGACAAGAACTGTCACTTTTCGCTCTCAATTTATGTTCTCATTTACTGCATTTTGTGTACTCGAACGCAATTTCGTAAAATGCAGTAAAGTTTAGTAAAAAATAGTAAAAACTTTTGTGTTCTCGAACGCAACTATAGTAATTCTGAGTTCATACGGCTCATGTCAAAATGATACTTTAGTACTAAGCACTGTAGAACACTTTGTGAATTGGCTAAATATATTAGTGTAAATAAACATTTTAAAATATTTAGTAATATAACTTACCAGGCTCTAAATCTAAGATCATATCTAGAGCTTGTCTATAATTTGGTACTTGTTCATTTAAGCCAGTTAAATTGAATTTATCCTGTATGTAATCTTCATCAACCTAAAAATTCGAAATATATTGATTTATAAAATTATTATTAATTTATTAAATTAAGTTAACCCAAAAGCTCATCATTTAAATAATAAAATATATATTTTTTTTTTCAAATTAAAAAAAAGGCGGACATTTTGTTCTTTGCAAATAACAAGATATTCTGAAGCTTTAATGTTATCCAATGGCTAAGCAAAAAGAACGTAAAAAAATGAGGGAATAGGACTATCACAAAAAGCTATATCAGGTATGTGAAAAAAATTGATTTTGAAAACAAAACGATTTAAGACCGACTATTTCGTTTTCAGTATCTTTAAAAATACATTCTCCTTTTTTCCTGTCTTCATTCTTCTTATTATTAACACAATATTCTTATGTATGTATGTTACCTAAACTGTATTTTGGAGCAAATATTAAAACTTATTTATAAATGTATTTTAAAATTACACACGTTTACAGTACATTTCGTTCCGGAAAAATGTTTACCGTCGCTGACTAATTATAATGAACGGATTCTTAATGCCCCGGTAGGCTAACTGTTAGTGAGCTAGTCTATCAGCGGCGGGGTTGCGGGTTCGATTCCCGCCAGACAATCATAAAAAAAGTTTCTTTATCAGCACTAGTTTTCGCTATATAGCCTTAAATCAAAAATTAAGGCCCTTGCAGAGGCTTTGCTACATGGAATGTGAGAGCCTTAAATGAAACTAGTAAATTTGAAAAACTTAGAAGTGAGATGTTTCGCTTCAAAATAGATCTCGTAGCCATACAGGAATGTCGATGGAATGGATATGGTCAGGTGAGTGGTGACAAAACACATACACTAGGACGTTAAATGGTTGTAATTAACTGATATGCTCCAACTGAATCTCAAGACGTTGCACACTGGGAAATTCCGGCCAAAATTATTTTTTTTTTAATTTTAATAAAATTTTGATGACAGATTATAGCGAACACTTCAAAACAAAAAACTCATTTATTATTTTGGCTCTTAGATAACTAATAGTGGAGCAAAGTCGATAATTTTTTTCTTATAAATTTGAGGGTTTTAAAGTTGATTTTTGTGATTTGATATAAAGGTAAGCTATGATTTTTTCTTTTAAGTATTCTTTGAAAATAAGCACGTTAAGTTTAAACCGTATTAGTAATTAATCATTCCATGTGATAATTGTTATTTTGTGCGCGTTATTTTTTTGGATAAGTGAATTGATTGTGAGTTACTTTAAAAATAAATAAAACCTAAAGTAAGCCAAATTTAAAGAGACCATAACAAAAAATGTGGGGCTAGGGGAGGTTAAGTGATAATTAGATCTAGTACTGTTAAGTATCAAAAGTAAGTCATCCACCACTATTATGGATAACAATCTTAAAGCGATGTGGTGGCTTAAGTCTTGGCTGTGGTTCGTGTCTTGGCCCGGGTATTTTGCCAGCAACTGGCGACTCCCGAGGTGAAGGCAATGAACTTAAAGGCCTTGGCGACGAAAAGTTATCCATCCCCTAAACCGAGGTGTTATGCGACTCGTTCCTATCGGTTGGTTTGCAGTCAGCAGTTACCGACTGTGTTATCACGGAGCTTTGCTGATACCTGGGCACCTCAGCAAATAGACCACGCCCCTACCACGTTAATGGGGACTATGACGTGGTGGACCTCTCAATTCCCCTACACTCGTGGGACCAACTAGCAAGATGAACAACTCCAAAAAACAACCACAACAAAAACAAGTAAGAAAGTATAGTCGGTCAAGCCCGACCATATGATACCCTACACATCCACAGTATTAAAAAACACATCATGCTTATATGTCCATATAAATATGGATTTATCTTTGTTTATCAAACTCATTAAAATCGGGTTAAAAGTTTGTGAGGGGCAGAAATTACCCCCTACCTCCCCTTGTGGACCTATTTCTGAAAAACTGTATAGCTTATGTGTTCATATAGATATAGATCTATCTATGTTTTGTATTTCATTAAAATCGGTTTGAGAGGCAGACATCGGCCCTATCTCCCCTCGTGGTCCTATTTTTTAAAAAAATACAGCCTTTTTGTGTCCATGAAGATATGGTTCTATGTAAGTTTTAAATTTCATTAAAATCGGTTTGATAGTTTCTGAGAGGAAGAAATTTCCCCCTATCTTCCCTCGTGGTCCTACGATTGGGCCTTTTTTCAATAGGCTTGGTCCTTGTGTCAATAAGAACCTATGTCCCAAATTTTATCAAATTATCTCCAAAATTGCGACCTGTACTTTGCGCACAAGGTTACATGGACATCCAGCCTGCCAGCCGGACGGATATCGTTAGTTCGACTCAGAAAGTGATTCTACTTTAAGGTGGGTCTAGGACCAATACTTTAAGGCGTTACACACATCAGCACAAATGCATAATACCCTCTCCACTATTGTGGTGTGGGTATAACAATTAACGGAAACTGATGACGGACAGGCGAGAATAAGGACATCGATTGACAGCGAGACGAAAAAGCCAGGTGCTGTAACAGCCCAGGCAACCAATGAAGATCGGCCCAGGCTGATCAGAAGTGGTAAGGCAGCTCGACCAGAAGGCGGCTGCTCCAAAAACTGCGGCGAGGTACCCCTGAACTTCGCTCCAAGTACCTCCAAAACCGCACAAGCCCTTTCCGTCATTGGAATAGATAAAAGGCGTGCTGCCTTGCGTTTCATCGATCTTCTCGGCTCCAAGAAAGCTGAAGACCTCACCAATGAGCAAAAAGCTTCATTGGCATGGGCAAAGCCCACATAGCTGGGCTGCCAAGTGCTACTCCTCCAGCTCCTGAAAAGATGACAATGCCTAAACGGCAACGTTCGGAGGAGGAAGCTGCAGCCGTGAAACAGCAACCAGGGACGAAACGTCCCAAAATTTCATCGAAACCGATGAACAAATCTTTTAGCGAGCTATCATCGATAATGGTGCCATTTCTCATACCAAGTGGGATCTGGTAAAACAAAAACTCATGGGTGTGTTCTGGACGATCCTCAGGGAGAATCCAGGGCCACCCACTTATTTTAGAAAAACTAAAGAACAACTAATTGATATTAGTCAGGCCATTTTTTGATTTTTTTTATATTGGCAGGACGATTTTTGTTTGTTTTTTTTTTTTTTTGAGTACAATAACTGCTTGTTTTTTAAACTCAAGTGCAAAACTCTTTTAAATTACTGCCTGCTTTTACATGGGGTCTTCACCTGACAATTTTTTGTCATACCAAACGTCAAAGTCCATATAAAAAAACTTTAAAATTTTTGTCAGGGTTTTTTTTATATGAAGTTTGACGTTTGGTATGGCAAAAAATTGTCAGGTGAAGACCCTATGTTAGATCGGGAGCACAAAAGTGACCAGTTTAACTTACATTTAAAACAAAACTTCAAGATGTCCATTCCTTAAGGGGGCTCCCATACAAAATGATTAATACAGACTAGAAATATATTGAAGAAAACGTACCATAACAGCCAAGGAGTCGCCTTAACAATTTCTCGAGGCATACTTGTCCCTTATCACTACTTCTTAAGGCGGTTCCCATGGAAATATTGCGTTTTTTGAAATTTAGAAATTAATTAAAATTTTTCGACATTTGTGAATAAAATCAAAAGTTGTTAACAGATTTTAATCATTTATAGATTTGTTTTTTATATGTCTGGAAAAAATTAGAAGCATAGCTGTAATTTTTTTTATAAATTTTTAGCAAACAAAAATTTCGAAATGTTGCTAAAAAATTATTTTACCAAAAAAAAAGTTATGTTTCTAAAACGACTGCGCATGTTAGAATAAAATTTAACGTTTAAAGGAAATTTTGTTGCGGATTTTTGTCTTTTTTTAGTAATTTCAATAAACTGAACCGTTTTTGAACCGATATTAAATTCAGCGTACCCGAATTAGGTTAAAGCGCCAGTTGTCCGGCTTGTTTAAAAAAAAAGTGTAAAATTCTAGTACAGTGTAATTGTTTGATAAAACTTGCGAAAAGCAATAAAAAAAAAACGTTTTTAAATATAGTAATAAAAAGAAATTAATTGTACTTTATTTTTATACTATGTACTTTTTTTCTTAACCTTTAATAATCAATGTACTTTAATTGCAACAAAAAAAGTTGGGAACCCTAGCTGCAACCCTCAACTGCCCACACAGGACTGGAAAGTAGTGAAGGTTTCAGCTGCTGAAAGGTCCTCAAGGTCGGCGATTGTGATTATAAAACAGCAATCCTTGGAGCCACTGAGGGAGAGGCAGGGCAAGCTCTACTATGGTTTTAGTACGATCTTGCTCCGTGTCTACCGAAGTGACAACAATGGCAATCCGGATCCGTCGGTAAGTGAGGACAAGCAACCTAAGGAAAGCATGGCTTGCGACGATGCCGTGGACTCAAGTGACAAAGAGGATACCCAGTCTGTCTCAGGATTGGTGGGTGATTTCTTTGATCACTTGGGTGATATGGTTGATAGGGACGTGCTGCTGGAGTCTGACCAGGAGGACGTCAACATCACAGTGGTCGCCAAAATGGATCATGGTGAAGGTGCTACAGATCAACCTCCACCACTCTAAAGCAGCATCTGCTGCACTGCTCCTCCGTGTGGTGGAAAGAGGGGAGGAGCTCGTGATGCTCCAAGAACCCTGGATTCACAAGAATCGGGTTTGCGGACTAAACCTCAAAGGCTACAAGCTATTGTTTGCGAAAGGTACAGGTAACATAAGATCTTGTGTCTTAGCTAAAAACTCGTTGAATATCTTCATTCTTTCTAATTACAGTGATGAAGATACTACAACCGTTGCTCTTGAGACACCGGACGGTATAGTCTGGATGGTCTCGGCGTATATGGCGCATGACCAGGAGCAGGACCCACCCAACGGGCTCATCCGTGATGCAGTAATAAAGGCCGCGGGCACTGGAACACCGGTTAAAACCTGTGCCGATGCTAATGCGCACCACACTATATGGGGTAGTAGTAAATAGGGGCTGCGAGCCTACGTTTGTTGTTGCAAATAGGTGTGAGGTTCTTGATGTCACGCTAGTTAGTATAAACCACATCGATATGATCGAGAGCTGGATGGTTTCGAATGACTGTTCGCTCTCTGATCACAGATATGTGGAATTTAGTCTAGGGCTTAGGTCTTCAGGATCGATGGCTATATTCAACACTCCTCTCTGGTCCGGTCTCTATCTGACCCTCCTAGGGTTGATGATATCGGAGGGATCGATGCGGCAGTGAATCTGCTTTCGAACTCACTGCAGTTGGCGACTTCCTTGGCTTGTAAGCCAAGGGTGCGTAGTAGACTGGTCGCATCTTGTATGGGATTTTTTTGTTGTGCAACCTCCTTAATTTTCGAAATAACGGTATATCTCGAAAACCAAAGCCAACATAAAGAAAAAAATTTCAACTTTCTTAAAGTAAATTTTATTGCGTAATTTCGGTTTTTTTAGTTTTTCAATAAGCTAAAGCGTTTTTGAGTTGCGCGAACATATGTTAATCTATCTATACAATATATAATTTCTTAGAATGTCAGGATGTTTGCATGTATGTCCTATTCTTTCCGCAACTTTCTGAAGCCATCTGATGACATATGAAGCTGAAATTTGGCACACTTGAAGTACTTTCTCTGCGGAAGATCGTAACGAAGCCATATTTTTGATTTTCGGCTTTTCAACTAGTATAACTATAAAGATCTGATAGAAAATATGTTTTTTTTTATAAAATGGGGAACATTGGGCCCCACCCGGCACGGCTAGGCACCGTCGGTTTGACCTGAAAAATTAGATCATGATTTCTTACACCAAACCTCATATTTTAAGCAGCGCAAACAATTAAATTTAAAAAAAAAAAAAAAAAATTGCGACCAGTCTAGTGCGTAGGGGTAGGAACCGGCCACCATGGTGGGATCCTGACATTGCACAGGCGAGAATTGACTGGCGTAGGTTGTTCAATGTGGCAAAGCGCCAAGGCAACTGGGCGGACTATAAGTCATCATTGAATAGGTTTAGAAACTTGGTTAGATCAGCGAAAAGGATTGCTTGGAGGAACTTCTGTAGCGGCGTGGAAGGATCCTCTGAGACGAACCGTTTACGTAAGGTAATGGCTTCGAGCCCGGTTGTCCCGACCTATGTCCGGATATCGGATGGTTGGACTACGAATAGTCAAGAAACACTGGAGGTGTTAATTTATACTCACTTTCCTGGAAACTCCCAATGGGGAATGCGGGATCAAGCGTAGGAGGCAACTCCCATTCCTATGTCCATTCCATTGGACTATGACAGGATTAAATGGGCTATCGATAGCTTTAGCCCACATAAATCTCCGGGTATGGATGGTATAATTCCGGCGGACCTGCAGAGGAATTCGACCCTGATAGTACCCTGGTTGCTGGCCATATACAGGGGATGCGCTAGATTTTCGTATCTTCCTGTGAAATGGACCCTGAGTAGAGTCGTCTTTATACCCAAGGGGGTAAGGCTTCTCACACCGAGCCGAAGGACTACAGACCGATCAGTCTTGCACCCTTTCTTCTTAAGACTCTTGAGAGGGTTATCGATGTACACTTGAGGATGACCATCCCAAGAGGTTTACTCTCTGCTTCTCAACATGCCTACACAAAGGGCAGGTCTGTTGAGAAGGCTCTTCACTCTCTAGTCGGAACTATTGAGAGATCGCTCGAATTCAAGGAGTTCACACTTGTGGCCTTTCTCGATATTGAGGGGGCATTCAACAATGTCAACCCGGACTCTCTCGTGACGTCCATGAGGAGTCTGGGGATCGACACTGGTATATGTAGATTTGTGGACAATCTACTAAGGAATAGGGTCATTTGCTCTACAATAGGTGAAACCAGTGGAGTTCTATCCCCACTATTGTGGAACCTGACTATGAACACCATGTTGATAAAGATGGACGACATGAGAATCAAAACAGTGGCGTATGCTGATGACGTTTCAGTGGCCATCACAGGGAGGCATTTGGACGTAATGTCCCAGTGTATGGAGGCTGCCTTGAAGGTACTCAGCACCTGGAGTGCATCATGCGGTCTGGGTGTAAATCCTTTTAAGAAGGAACTGGTACTCTTTACGAGGAAGTATCGGACCGAGGACTTTAGGCTTCCGAGGTTAAATGGAACTGAGCTTCAGATATCTCGCAGTGCCAAGTATCTGGGCGTGGTTCTGGATAGCAGGCTGTCATGGGGACTAAGTGTCCGGATCAGAGATGAAAAAGGCAATAGTTGCCATATATGCGTGTAGGGGTGCAATCGGCAGAAACTGGGGTATGAGCCCGAGGTGTGTCAATTGGATCTTTGATGCTGTGGTAAAGCCGACCCAGTACTATGGGGTCTTTGTATGGTGGACTGCATTAGATAAGGGTATACACCGCGCGATGCTTGAGAAAGTATACAGACTTGTCGCGTTGATGATCACAGGATCAATGCGATCTACTCCCGCGATGGCGCTGTTGACGATATTGAACTGGCTCCCGGTGGACATAACGGCCAAACAGTTGGCTCTTTGCTCGGCGACGCGGCTGCACGAGGCGAACGGCTGGTCGACCCTTGACTATGGACACGCCAGGATAATCGGAAGTACGATTGTCCCTGATGGAGTGGACCACTGCACCCCGGTGCCGTTCTTTGGTGCGGGGTTCGTGACACAAGTGGCGCACGGCAATGTGCTGTCGGATACTTTCCGTGAACCAACCCTAGGGTCTTATACTGATGGTTCGAGGAAAGGTAAGAGGATTGGCGGAGGTTTCTTCATAGAGGAACTGGATGTGAAGGTTTCCTTTCGTCTGCCGGATGGATGTAGTGTCCTGCAGGCGGAAATCTCGGCTATAAGGCGTGCGGCCAACTGGCTGAGGTATCATCGCATATCGGGGGATATACGTATATTTACTGACAGCAAGGCTGCCCTTGCTTCCCTAGCGGGTGCTACACGACATCTAGGTTAACTGTAGAATGTCGGATGTCTTTGGATGAGATTGCGAAACATTCAAGGGTAACGCTTATATGGATACCGGGTCACTCGGAGTGCCCGGGTAATCTAATAGCAGATGGGCTGGCCAAACAAGGTGGTCGCATGGATGACGTATTCATCGATCAATTTGTTGGTCTTCCAATGGCTCACTGTAAATTACTTCTCAGGCGCGAGTCTTATAGAGTTGCGCAGATGAGGTGGACATGTGAGTCCACCTGTTTGATATCCAGGATCCTTTGGCCTGGATATGATGAACGGAGAACTAGCTCTCTACTTGGGTTCAGCAGGAACTAGATTAGGACGGTGATATCGGTTTTGACTGGACACTGGCCGGTGGGGACTCATGCTGGAAGAATGGGTCTGGAATTTAACGACTACTGTAGGAGTTGTCAGAACGAGGAGGAAGAGGAGACTGTGCTTCACTTCCTTTGTCATTGCCCTGGATTGCTGGGCATTAGGGACGAATACCTGGGGGAACTGGTGTTTTCCTGCTTGGGGGATCTGTCCAGGATGGAACTAAAATCGCTCCTTCTCTTCACTAGGAAGACAAAGTGGTTGGAACTTGCAGTGACGCCATCTGAGCAACTGCTCTTAGGGATGGGCATTGGCGCCGGGTATCACAAAGGAACCAATGAAGGACCCAAGTAAGCTGTCTTTTTGATCCCTGTCCATGGAACCTAGCCTAATTCCGTGTTCAGATATGCACCTTAATTGAGTTTTACGCAATAAATGCCATTATTGAGCTCAATTAGCCATACAAAATTGCAATTTAGTAATTGCTCAATTAATACGAAATTGTTATAAATATTGAGTAAAATTAAAATGCGACACTGTAACAAGTGTGTTTATTAAGCAAAACGCAACTAACTAAACAGTGTTTTGACATTTGGCAATTGAAATTACAACAAAAAAAAAGGCCCATCCATTTGGTCTGCGCAAAAACCAGATGTTTATTCCTTAAAGATATCATAAGTTGTTTATATTTTCTTATACATGTAAATTTTTGTTTACGTTGAATGTTGTATGTAGTAGTAATATAAATTGAGTTAGCTAAATTGTGTATATGTGAACAGAAAGATAATTATGTCAATTAACCGAATATTGACTCAATAAAAAAGGTATATTTGAACACGGTATAACCTAAGTACTATACATTTCAGCTGCCACCGCCTGCCACCCTAGTAGCCAGATCATTTTTAGTAATTTCCTATATTTGTATAAGATTAGCGTGACTGACTGGGTGATCATCGCTCAGCCCAAACAACTCAAGCCAGACACTTGAAATTTTGTATGTAGACTCCCCTCTCAATGTGTCAATAAAAAATAGAGACTTTTGGAAATTAAATTCATAAGGGGTTAGAAATGGGTAAAAACGGGTAGACGTAAAATTCAAAAAATACCATTATTGAATCGAAAATCATGTGTTGGGTACTTTTTTGAAATTTGCACATTTTGGGTATATAAAAGGGAAACAATAAAATGTTGGTACTTTTTTGGTAAACAATTTATCTTCTTAAAGTAATAAAGATAAAAATAAAGTTAAATTGTGTTCTCTTCTCTTAAAAAGCTCTTATGCAAATTTTGGTACCTTTTGGAAATTCGAATATATAAATACCGTTGGTACTTTTTTCTGTTAAGCTATTTTTATTTTTATACTGAATATATGCCCAATATTTGAATGCCAAATTTCAGCTATTTACTGAAAGAACAGATATTTGTTATATATGTATATGTAGCTATGCAGTCGCGAGTACAGGGGAAGAAAAAAAGAATTGGTACACATCCTTACACATCCTTACCCATCTCAACCCCCACCAGAGATCAGCAATGAGTAGTGAAAAAGTGAGAAGAGCTAAATCATGACTCATAAATTCTTGTACTTATACGCACTCATACTTATTCCAATGTGATTCAAACTCATATTCACTCAAAAGTTTTATTTTATTCATCGTACTCATACTTACCAACATTTGTAGTGTTTGATTTAGAATCTACTCAAGTCAATGTGTATAGGCGAAGCAAAATGCGAGGCTGCCAGATTTGTCCCCGAAATAGCAAAGTGACGATTTGGCAATTACAGTTTACTAAAGTAACATGTATGAAGTAGACGATTTTTCGGCAAATTTATCTGGCAATTATTAAGTTGTGTGTTTTCTCTGTTGTGTTAAAACGGTAAATGGATGAGATAATGATTTGAATTATTGTGAGTATTGTAAGTATTTTCTTGAAATTATAAATTAAGCTGAGGTCATTTATGAGTATGCGTATAATGTCGACGTCGCTCTCATAAATATTTCTCTTGTGAGTATGAGTGAATCAGAGTAGTTTAGTTTAAATGATTTCTACGCACTTATACTTACAATTGCATGAGTCAGTATGAGTAGCGAAAAAACGATTCATTGCTGATCTCAGACCCCCACCCACCTTAAACTGAAAAATATATACCATTTCTATGATCTTTCCAAATGAAATTTCGCAAAATTGTATGTTTCAGTTGAAGGTTCCTAAACAATCCCCCCGTCACCCATCCAACAGGAGCTCAAGTCGGATCCACGTCTGAGTTATGTTAAGATATATATATATACATATATTATGTATTTATATAATCACATAAGTTCACATATTATATTATAACAATATATGATCATATCTACTTTTATTTTCTCAGGTAGGTAAACAGATGGGGACAGGAGATGAGCATATATAGATATTCCACAAACTACTAATATAATCGCTACAAATGATCATATTTTATTGCACCTCCAAAGCCTTTTATAATTTTGTTCGATACTTTTGGGTTGCCAATGATCTGGCCAACCCCTGTATGTACGTGTCTTAAATTTCAGCCATTTACGTAAAGAAATAAAGAAGTTATGGATTTTTGGCCGGAATTTCCCAGTGTGCGTTGGTATATAACTTGGCGTTTACATTTGCCAGTACTGGCAAGACAGTAGCAATACATGCAAACTTTTTCACTAATACATGCACACTTTTCCAACTGTCTTGTCTACTGTCTAGCAAATTTTGCAGACAGTAAAATTGGACAGTGATTTGACATTTGCTATCAGTAATCTGAAGTTTTGTTAGCAAAAGGGGAAAAAATCAAAGTGTAAAAAAAAATTAAACATATTTTGCTTTGATTTTTTATATTTTAGTTAAGTGTTATGATTGTTAACACAATATACATAGTTATTTTAAGCTGTTTTTAAGTTTGTTTAGTTCATGAAAAACACGTTTAGCTGGACTTGAACATCAACATTCACGTTTGACTTATTTTTAGAAGTGAACTGTCTTAACTTCTGTCTGGACGCCTACGTCACGAAGACAGTAAGTAGTGTTTTTGGAAACTTACACTCAGTTTAGATGAGGGCTTTTACGACGTCGCTTTGTCGACGTCTCTTTTGGTTTGTTGGTGAGCGGTGTAGAAAAGAAAGAGGGGTTAACAAAATGTCTCGTTTTGTATTTTGCATGTCGTTTTTTACATTTCTCTTTTAACTTTTTCTGTTTACGTTTTATTCTTTTTCTTACTTTGAAGTGTGTGGTTGAAAATACAGTGAGACCTCGATTATCGATAATAGACGGGATCGGCAGAATTCTTGATTATTTATTTTTTTTGGTGTGTTTCTTATTTTATGTAAATATATAACGTTTTATTATGTAAACATGAGGAAAAAAGTAAATTTGGCAGAACATGCTTCCACACCGTTAAGATATTCTCTTTCTTCGTTTATTTAAATTTCTTTTGATTGTTCAAAATTTAACGAAAAAAAGATAATTTGTTTATAATTTCGGATAATAGAGGCAATTTAAATCAGTGCAAAAAAATTTTTTGTTTTCCATTTTATTGAAGCTGCCGGTTAATCGAATGACGGGTAATCAAGGCCATACTGTAAATAAAAAAAAGACATGCAACCAAAAATCATCGTATGAACGCAAAGAGATTTTGGAAGTTGCTTTAAAAGGGAATCAAGATAAAACGACGTCGTAAAAGCCCTCATGTGAATTGAGTGTTATATGTATTTTCTTACTGTCTTGCCAGTACTGTCAAATGTAAACGTACTGTAAAAGACGAGTTATATGAACAACTGAACAGTTGTTTTGAAATGCACATTCACAAGGGTGATATTACATTGCTCTTGGGTGACATGAATGCGAAGGTTGCCATTGATAATGACGGGGTCGATCGGTATATCTAATGGACCTACCGACCATTATAAAAATGAGCTAGGTATGAGGAATATATTTTTTTAAAACCCCTTTTATTAAATCCAAAACCTGTTTCGCGAAATTTTTTGAGGTTTCTGAGATAAAAATCATTCATTTTGCTCCATATCAACTATTTTAAAGTTTTTTAAGTATTGTTTTGCTCTACACGCCACTATTTGACGATTGCACCAAATTCTTCATATAAAAACGTACAAAACAAATTTCACTCTTGCTTTGTTTCATTGCCGGACGAAAAAAGTAGTTAAAGCGATATGGGCAAATCCCAGAAACAGTCCACCAACCAAAATTTATCAAATGAATTTTTTTTTAATGGAATATAAGATTAGATGTATAATTTCATTTATGTATTAAAAAATATGTTTTTCAATGATCATCAGGGAAACTAGAAATATGCAATTGCATGTTTTTCCTTGTGCGACTAATGAAGGCAGAAACAATATATTTATCCGTTTTAGAGCTTTTTATGAATTTTGGCATCGATTTGTTAGTGCATATTTTTGCATATTTTTGCATATTTTACCATTTGCAGCATATTTTAGTTAAAAGGGACTTTTTGCAGCATTTTTTAGGTTTATAGCGCATAGTTTGCCTTTTTAATGCATATTTTTTTTTCGAAAATCTGTTACTTTACGGACATCTACATCTAATTTTTACTCTTAAATTGTAAAACAAAGCAGGTTGTCATTAAGAATAAATGTTATGCGATTTGTATCTAGACCAATCTTTTAGTATTCCGATTGACTCAGAATCACTTTTTAAAGTGGTCTAACGATGTCCATCCATCCGCCTGGCTGGTTGTCTGTCCATGTTAGCCTTGTGCGCAGAGTACAAGTTCCAATTTTGTAGATGATTTGATCAAATATGGACGAAGTCTATGCAAAAGGTGAGAATCGGTCTATAATTTCAAATTCAAATTAGACTCTTTGTGTCCGCAAGCTATATAATTAAGATGGTATTCAAATTAAATTCGTGCCAAAAATATTTTACTTCAAATTAAATTATTTTCGAATCGGTTCACATTTTCTCAAAGCTCCCGTCCTTAACTAGCTTTAAATTCCTTTTAAATTTAAACATTTGTTAACATTTAGCGACCGTACCTAAAATCCCTTTAAGACAAAAACCCATATGGATGTTAATATCTAGATAATATTCGGCGCAAACATCTCTTATAAGAATTTTAACCTTTTTAGGTTTTTTTTTTTAGATTTTGTTATTAAATTGTTGAATATTGTGTCTTCAAATGAGCAATTTTAATTTTAGGGCATATTTTTAAAAATTTTCAGGGCATATTTACCAGTTTTTACTGCATATTTAATGCGCATAAAAAGTGTTTTTAGAGCATATTTCTGGTTTCCCTGATGATCATTAATGCAATAATTTTTACCAAATCCTACCCCACTGCTGATTTCTTAATTTTATATGTACGTATATTTAGCATTATTTCAGGTGATTTTTGTGCTTAAAATAGCACTTACAGCAGACTTATCAAAATATAAATTTCATTCAAAAAAAAAGGTGATATTCATTAGTTAAGAAATTAGTTTAAGAAATGCAATTCATAAAAATATAATTTGTTTTGTTAAAATAAATAAAATATATTAATAAAATACTACTGGAAAAACTGTAGCGTGCGTAATGTAGCGTGCGTCACAAAGGGTTCACGGCTTTTGTCAAAAAATCACAAAATTTTTTGGCTGCGAATAAGTGCGTTTAAAATTCTCTTATAGTCATCATTCTTTTAGGAATTAGATTTTGTATACCTTATCATGCCAAATTCGCTAAAAAATTAGGAAAACACACTTCAACCTTTGAAGAAACTTCCACTTTTTGTAGCGTGCTTCACAAAACTTTGTGATCAATTATTTCGCAACAAATACTTGCTAAGAAATTATGATATATGCCATTCGTAAGTGCATATTAATGTCACTAAATACTATATATAAGTTGAAGCTATCTTTTTTGAAAGACAAAAAAATTTTTATATTTCAATCAGAAATCGCGTGCGATTGAAGCGTTCGTCACGCAGGATTTGCCCATATCAAACCAATAATCTTCTGCATTCGCCAAACAGTGGTGTGTATAACAAAACAATATTTAATAAGCTTTATATATAATAGTTGATATGGAGCAAAATTTATGCTTATTATCTCAGAAACCATAACAAATTTGGTGAAACCGGTTTTGTATTCAGAAGGGGGGTATTTATTATACCCCATGCCCAACTAAATTTTTTTTTTAAGTGGTCGGTAGGTCAAACCAATAATCAGCTATCGATATGAGTAGCAATAGAGAATTTTTTACAACATTAAAATTTGAAATTGGCGGTGATATTTACTTAGCCAATGATAAAAAAAAAACTGCTCAAAGGTCTGGAGAAGGATTTATTTACAGTCAAGGTAACAAATTAAGGAGAATATATAATACACTTTTCTCTCCCCTCTCACTAACAAACTCATACTTTCTAAAAGATTTTCAGTCGAATAAAACGAATTTTTGCAAAATCTTATATTATTCCGCAGATTGTTCCACCATTTATGTTAGTTTTTGTAACATTTTCAATTCCAAACGGCTTAGGATAACTAGCAGCAATTTGACACCAAGTTTGTTCATTTCTTTTAGTTTTTCGAAAGTGAGCGTATTTTCAACAGACGGACATGGCTTAATCGACTTAGAATAACTCAAGGAGCCAGAATATTTATACATACTTTACGGGGTCTGAGATGAATAGTAAAAAAGTTTCACACGGAATGACAAACTTAGTATACCCTCTTCACAACTAATTGTGGTGGAGGGTATAAAAATTATTTTTTAAATAAAAACTTCAGTTTGTTTTTTATAGGAAAAATGTCCTTGTTTTTAATTTTAATAATTATTTTGTTTTTTGTTTACAAGGTAAAATTTGTTTGTTTTAGCAATTCGGTTAACAGCGAGTGGAAATTGATTAAAATAACTGTGGCACGTATTTAACTGGCATATTAAACTTCACACACTTTATGAACTTATTACCTTACTCTAATATGAACTTTGTACCTATGTATCTCTAATTGTCAAAAATTCATTCAAAAAAACACATAACATCCAGAATAACTCTCTCGGATGCATAAATCTGCCTTGCTTAAAATTATGTCAGAAACATTAAAATACAATAAAAAACAAACTTATGTATTTAAAAAAAGGAAACTAAACAAAAATATATTAAGAAACATTTATAAAATTTAGCGATGTAACTAGGGTTGCCAGACGGCCTGGAATGGCTTGGATTGTCCAGGTTCCAGCTAAATTGCATTTTTTCCAATTAAAAAACTTTATTTAATTTTAAAAAATTACTTTTTTTTTAGTTATATTTTTTTAAAATTAAATTATTAAGGGTAATCACGATGGTCATTGTGCAAATTTGCAATGTGTAAATTTACAGTGCATATTATGATTGATCGTGAGCATACCACTTTTATTTTTGTGCAAATATGCTATTTTTCTAAAAATGTATTCTGGCAACACTAAAAACTTCTGGCAGCACTGTAAAAAATCTGCATTTGTTTACAATTATACACAAGCAAATTAAAATAAATGTTTTCTTTTTAATTTATTTAAATTTAATTCTCTATTTTATTTTACAATCTGCGAAAATGTTCAAGTTATAAATTTTCTTAAAATCAACATGGCATTTAATATGTCAAATGTTATTGCTTACATTTGTTTGCAACTGAACAAATATGCACTACTAACTTTGCTCATGGGTTTTTTAGTGCAAACGAAGTAAAAAAGAGCAAATTGCAAATACGTACATTTTGTTGTTGTATTGTGCAAATGTGTGTATTTTTGCACGCATTTGCATCGTTTGCACACTTGGCACTACCCATCGTGATTTCCCTTATTATTTTTTATAGAACAAAATCCTATACTAAGAAAAAATTGTAAGGAAAAAATTTCAAATTTCAAACAAGAATCAATTCCTCTGACCTAATAAAGGCTACAATTTAAATAACACAAAATTTTGATGAAATTTGCAAAATGTTGCTTTTTTGTAATAGTTCTATTACAAAAAAGCTTTATAAAATACATAACTGAAATTTAGCTCATAGAATAAATTCGAAAAAATGAAAAATTTTGAATATAATATGAGGGGCTTAGAGTACCTTTTCCGAAAATTAAGTTTACATATGGAATTATAGGTATAGTTCGGAGAAGTTGTTCAGAGCACAAGAGGTGAATGTAGGATTCTCATCCGGACGCTAGATATATTGAACAATTCAAGCACTTGACATTAAAATACCTGCTTCGCTTGGAGCACAAGCGAAACAACCGCTTCTGTCTCATTATTTTAAATAAGTCACTTGAACCCCTTGTGCTTTAAGCCCCTCATATAAAGTAACCTTCGGAAGGAAATAATTCCCAGTTTCTATTTTTTAAAATTGTTGAGTTAAATACATTCAATTCATAAAGTGTCACTATCCAGTGTGACACTAAGAATGCTGACGAAGGCCGTAGCGGGCCAGAAAATGCATTGCATTCTGCTGGTGTCTAATAATTGTAAATTTTTCTGTACATACAATATTCCTCATTGCTTTCCAAAGGAAGGCTAAGGTAAAATGTAAAAAGAAAATACAATATAATAGTCTGGTAGTGTAAAAAGTCATTTCTGAAAAATTGAAGGAATAGAACTATTACAAAAAAGCTTTATAAAATACATAACTGAAATTTTGCTCATAGAATAAATTCGAAAAAATGAAAAATGTTGAATCTAAAATATTTCGTAATATGGATGCTCGTAATGTATGGAGAACCCTAAAAAGCCATGGTTGCTTAGACTCTGATTCGGAAAACTTTTTTGGTAATGTCAATTTATTGTATGATTTCTTTGTTGGTAGTGGTAGTGATATTTTAGAAAATTTTGGATTTGACGACTTTATTGAATCTCCTAATTGTTTTTCATTTCATTGCGTTTCAGAATTGGAGGTTATTGATGCACTTGATAAAGTTCGGTCTCTATCGTTAGGAGTTGACAATGTTCCAGTTCGCATGATTAAAATGGTATTTCCCTTTTTGTCTAGATATATACTGCTTCTATTAAATACCATTTTAACTACTTCTATTTTTCCGCAAGCTTGGAAGATTGCCCGTGTTACTACAATTCCTAAAACACGAGTAGTAAATGAACCCGGAGATCTAAGACCAATTTCTATCCTTCCGGCTTTGTCTAAAGTTCTTGAGCAAATAATGAAACAGCAAAAGTTGGATTCTTCTTTTTTGAATATTAGTAACAACCAATATGCATTTCACAATGACTATAGTTATTCGCTGATGATTCTTGATATTACTGAGCATGTCCGTCAAAATATTAATGAGAATAATCCTAGTGTCCTTATTTCTCTTGATCTTGCTAATGCTTTTGGTTCTATTTGTCATTCTACGATGATGTAGAAACTCAGGGATGAATATAATTTCTCTAAATCTGCTTGTAAACTCATTTTTTCATATTTGGTTGGTAGATCTCAATATGTAGAACATAATGGTGCTACTTCTGCTTTGCGTATCTTAACTACGGGTATACCAAAGGGTTCCGTTTTAGGGCAACTACTGATTTGTTACTACATCGTTATGCAAACCATTAATTTTTGCCGATGATGTCTTCTTACTCTTTAAAAGCAGAGTTGACTTTAGTGATGTTTTACAGAATAATATAAATTTTTACTTAGATCGGGTATGTGAATGTACTTCTTTTAATTCGTTATCTATTAATCCCAGTAAGCCTAAAGCAATGATGTTTGGACCAACCACTCGTTTTTATCCTGACATTAATATAGTTTTGAGCAATACTCATATCTCTTTGGTTGACCATATTAAGTGTCTAGGTGTGTATTTGGATGGCAAACTTTCTTTTGATCCCCATATTAATATGGCTTATGGTAAAATTTATGGTATATTACGAAAAATTAATTCTACTAATTTAAACTTGCCCCTTCGAATTAAGTATAACTTGGCACATGCTCTGATGTTTTCGAATATCTTATATGGCCTTGAAGTATACTCAGGAACTGGTTCTATGCGTTTGAGGATGATTAGGCGTATTTTCTATCTAATTGTTCGTTTTGTTTATAATGTTAGACGTTATGAACATATTTCTAATATTGCTTTTAGTTTTCTTGGATGCACTTTTATTAAATTTTTTAAATATCGGAACATGATTTTGTTTTATAAAATTATCAAAAATAATAAACCACCTGAATTATTAAACTCCTTTGAGTTTATGCGTTCTTCGGCTTTGGAACTTTTTACCATTTTCGTTACGTATTTTTTCCTATTCAAATAATGTTTTTCGGGTAAAAATTTTAGACTTTCTTTTGCTACTGACGGATGATAATTATGATATCTATATTTTTAATGTGGGAGCCTTAATCTAAAGTGATACTATAAGGGTATTCACGTCACAAGTTGCACCCTTGCATAAAACCAAAAGTGCAAAAATATAGCAACAACAACACAGAAAAATAGTTGTGCGTAAATAATTGTCTTTGTGGTTGTTGTTATGTTTTTGCACTTTTGCTTTTTTGCAAGGGTGCTACTTGTGACGTGAATACCCTTTATGTATATTTTTTATAATTTTAATCATGAACTATAATTATAGATTAATGAATATTATATATACGTATGTAGCTTAAGCATTTATCACTTGTAATATTGATTTTTTTGCCTAAATGGCTTAATATTACGTAAATAAATGAATAAATAAATAAAATAATTATAATAAATTAGCTTGACAAAAATAACATTCATAAATTCATCACTCTGGCCAAAGAAACAACTACAACAATAAATTATGGAAAAAATTTCACGTTCAAAATGTCACGTATCGACTCTGATTTTGGCTTAAAAAAATACAGACGATTTTGGTATCAAACCAAAGACATTTTAATGTTATATTGTTATGTTGTGAACGTTAAATTCTGAAAGTGGTTTGACTATAAAATTGTGCCAGGTTTCGCTAAATTGCGCCTTTTTATACATGGCCAAAAAAAAAAACTACTTCTATTCTTTTACGTTCGAACCGCTACTTTTTTTGCCATTTTCTTTGACCTAGAATCGCACCCTCCATCAACTTTAACATAGATGGCAGTGCTTTCTAAATGGTAAATTTTAAGGGTTAACAATTTTTTTGAGCTCTGCTTAAAATACAAGATTTCGACAAAAGATCTTTAAATTTTCATCCGATGCAGCACCTTACATGGTAAAGGCTGCCAATTGTCCTAAAACAATTTATCCAAAACTGTTACATGTTACTTGCTTGGCACATGTGGTACACCGAGTTGCAGAGGAAATTAGAAGCCAATTCGATAATATTGATTTATTGGTTTCATACGGAAAAATATATTTTTAAAGGCTCCTTCACGAGATGCAATTTTTAATAAAATGTTTCTCTTGGTACCGTCACCACCGCAGCCAGTATTAACAAGAAGGAGAACCTGGAGAGATGCTTCAGAATTCTATTCAATCAACTTTAAGCAATTAAAGAATTTTATTAAAGAACTTGTTGCTACCGATGCTTATGCAAAAAAAAAGTAAAAGAAATATTAAATTTAAATAATATCAAAAGTCTTTAAGCATTTGTATTTTCCAAATTCGGATATATTGGTGAAACAATAACTAAATTTGAAGGATTTAGTTCACTTAATAGTCAACTCAAATTAATTGATATGGCAGAAAGTAAAATGAACATGTGGAAGGAAAAATAGCCCGACAAATTAAAAAAAAAATCCAAAACGTGTTGCAAACAAAAACAGGATTTCAAAAAATAAAACAAATTTCAACTATTTTTGAATTAGAAAAGTATTTATTTGATTGTGCAAACAAAAATTTAAAAGATGTAGGGTTGATATTAAGTTTTAAAAAAATTTTATACCTTTGAATAACAATAAAATAAAAACAACAATAGAATTAAAACAAAACAGAATAAAAAAGCAACGTTTTTTTTATTGAAAATAGTCAAGTTTCCAGTGCATATTTTTTTTAAGGCATATTTTGGAGTTTTTAGAACATATTTTATGCGCATATTTTCGATTTTTTTGTGCATGAAAATCTCATCCCTAGTTATTATATTTTTAATATGTACATATCGTTACTTTAATATAGAAAAGCCCTAACTAACGTTTTCCTTACTTTACAGGAGAAGGAAAAAACTTAATAAAAATTGTAGTATTGTAGTTTCGATTTTTTTAAACGCAGTTTTTTTTTTAATTGTTTAGAGAATTTAATAAAAAACTGCTTTTAAAAAAAATTGCGACTACAAGACTACAATTTTTATTAAGTTTTTTCCTTCTCCTGTAAAGTAAGGAAAACGTTAGTTAGGGCTTTTCTATATTAAAGTAACGATATATAATATTTTTCTTAGAATTTTTTTTGAGTAGAAGTTTGTAATCGGCTAAGGCCAAAAGGCTAGGTTATTGAAAATGAAGAAATAAATAATAAAAAAATCTTGTTTTATATAGTTCATACTAGAGTACAGCTTATCTTCATTAGAACTTATCTTAAAATAATAAAAAAAAACGACGGTAATTTTAACAAAAAATTTAACTGAAAATATCCATTAATTTCACTCGATTTTCACAACATGGCTGTTTTTTATTTGATTTAAATTTATATATACCAAGTCGCATTTATGTATAGGGTGGCAGATATACTACAACGATACAAAAACCAAAGAAACAACAGATCATCACCCTTATTGTGTTTGGCGTATTTGAAATACGCCTACGACTGTTTGGTAATAGATTAAAGAGAACGTGAACTTTTTTTCTTTAATCTATTACCAAACTGTCGTAGGCGTATCTTAAATACGCCAAACACAATAAGGGTGATTATTTACGTTTACGGCTTGAAATGTCAACAAAAAAAACATTATGAAACTAAAACAAATTAGTTCGAACTGTCAAAGTCAGCAGCCTTTTTGCTGCCACTTGCAGTGAATTCGCCCTGATTATAATTTTGTAATCACCCCTATCGTATAATTTTTCCCCTTTTCACATATTTGCGATCATGAACAACTCCCATGAAAAAATGTAATTCAAAGAAGAATAATAACGTGAAAAACTGTTCACGGGAATAACAATTCCCCTTATCGTGAAAAAATTTTTCCCTCGTAATTTGTTCACATTTCCCTTAGATTTTCTCACTTTATTTTTGCTAGGGAACAGAACATGTATGTAAGTTGTTCCGCCTATAAATCAAATATTAAGTGTTAATAAAGTTAATAACAAACAAACCGATATATTGCTCAACAAAATGCAAAACAATAGGTCGATTGCCTGCAGATTTGTGAAGCTTTCGATAGACTTGGTGGCAGAATTTTGAAAAATATTTTACTACATAAAATTTAAAAAGTGCAAAACACTAACGTTGTAATCAAACTATCCCTCCAATACTAAATATTTTGCTTTATTATTTAAACTTTTCTTTAAACTATATTCTTGTATATTTTTGAACAAAAACAAAAATCCTAGCTTTTTAACTTTTTTTTATTGCAAAATAAATTCTGAAGTAAAATTTTACTTTTTCTTATAGTTAAGTACATTTTCCAACTGTCCAGTTATTTTTTCCAAATCCAGGTGAATTTTTTCTATTGCCCAGTTATTTGACTTTTGGTATCTGCAACCCTAAATGTAACGATTACCAATACCAATATATCTTCAATACTTTAGATTTTCCGATATATCGGCATAGGCGATATTTTGCAGTCGATGCGACGTTACTTTTTAAATTTTTTTTTTTTTTGGAGTATTTTTGAACAAACAATTAAATTTTCTTTACTTTTTTTGCATAGCAATTAAGAGAAATAACACATTATTGGCCAATTTTCAGGATTGATATTAAAACACATTTATTTTTAAAATCGTTTTAAATACAAAATTCTCTTCTTCACTAAAAACTTAAGTGAAACTTAAGTCACCGATGTGGCACACTTAACTTCAACTTAAGTTTCCATTGTAATATTTTAGCACGGTGGCCTCAATATCACAACAATACAACAACAACAGGCAAAGCATATATACTTTTTTATATTTGTTTTTTGTATTTAGTAGTGCTACCATACTTTTATCTTAATTAAATAAAACTTTTCAAATAAAACTCAAAAAACCAATCTGTATTAAATACGATTTAAGTTTGTTATGAAAATTTACTTAATATTGATTTAAATACTATCCTGAAAATTAGGCATAAGAGCCTAAAATCAAAACAATAATTAAATTGTTTCATATAACAAATGAATCAACGGAGATTGAGAATATTCCCAAAATTTAGAGGCTGAGTTAGCATTAGCTATAAATAAAATATTTGATGCTTTATAAAATAATGAAACCTTTTCTTTATCTGCAATTCTTAACCCTCGATGCATTGCTCAAATATTTCAACAACTGTCTTCAATAGTATCGAAGATAGGTCTTGTTGAACAACTTAACAAGTCTCTGTATTCCTAAAGTGTTAAAAACATGAACAACGATACAGGTTGTACGAGTTCTGATAGGTCTAAAATAACTAGCCTTTGGAACGTTTTTAAAAAATATTCGGAGAATCCGAGGAGGATGAGCATCTTTCTCTTCTACGTTGAGATTCTGCTACAGAAAAAGCCGAAAGAAACCTAAGATTTTCTTCAAGCAGATCCCAAAATTGAAGAAAATGGCGCAGAGAATCGGTATCGTATAGGCAAGAACGCGTATCGTTACGTTCTTAAAAAAATTGTTACTGCATGTTCATCTTTTTCCGAACGAAGACTTCGTTTACTTAATTTACATTTAAAGCAAAAACAAATTATAAAATATTGTTTTTGTGTTACGTTTAACTTAAGCGAAAGAAGACTTCGTTCGATTTCAATAAAAGTCAGATGCAGCTACTTTTAAGTGAAACAGAAATACATACATATGGGCAAATCCTGCGTGACGAACGCTACATTCGCACACGTTTTCTGATTGAAATATAAACATTTTTTGGTCTTTCAAAAGAGATAGCTTCAACTTATACATAGTATTTAGTGACACTAATATGTACTTACGAATGGCATATATCATAATTTCTTAGCAAGTATTTGTTGCGAAATAATTGATCACAAAGTTTTGTGACGCACGCTACAAAAAGTGGAAGTAACTTCATAGGTTGACATGCGTTTTCCTAATTTTTAGCGAATTTGGCATGATGAGAAAGATGACTATAAGAGAATTCTAAACGAACTTATTCGTGAACCCTTTGTGACGCACGCTACATAACAAAATAAATTATATTTTTATGAATTGCATTTTTTTAACTAATTTCTTAACCAGGGACCGGAAATAACAGTTATATTGGAATTTTAAAACAAAAAAAGCATATAGAAATAAATGTCGAAAAACTGATTCAAATATACCATATTGTTCCTTATGCACTTGTCAATGATAAAATATATTGATTTTTATAATTTTGATTTTTATATTTTCGATCAAACTTAACAGTTATTTTTTAATTTTTATGTTTTTGAACAAAAATAACTGTTATTTTTGATTTTTATTTTTTCGATCAAAAATAACAGTTATTTTTTGATTTTTATTTTTTTGAACAAAAATAAATAAAAGTTATTCTCTAAATAAATGACTTTATTTAATAATTTAGAAGACTTTAAATTTTTATTTTAGTGTGAAATTATCATAGGAATTCCTTATGCACATTAAAATAATTATTTAAGTCATCTAAATTATTAAAATACGAACATTTATTTAGAGAATAACTTTTACTTTTGCTGGAAAAATCATAGGAATTCCTTATGCACATTAAAATAATTATTTAAGTCATCTAAATTATTAAAATACGAACATTTATTTAGAGAGAATAACTTTTATTTTTGCTCGAAAAAATAAAAATCAAAAAATAACAGTTATTTTTGTTAAAAAAAATAAAAATCAAAAATAACTGTTATTTTTGATCGAAAAAATAAAAATCAAAAAATAACTGTTTAAAAAAATAAAAAACAAAAAATAACTGTTATTTTTGTTCAAAAAAATAAAAATCAAAAAATAACTGTTTTCATCTGACTTTTATGGGAAAAGGCATAACTGTTACGGTCCCTGTTCTTAACTAATGAATATCAACTTTTTTTTAACGAAATTTATAATTTGATAAGTCTGCTGTAAGTGCTATTTTAAGCACAAAAATCACCTAAAATAATGCAAAATTCACGTACATATAAAATTAAGAAATCAGCAGTGGGGTAGGATTTGGTAAAAATTATTGCATTAATGATCATTGAAATACATATTTTTTAATATTAAAATGAAATTATACATCTAGTCTTACATATATTCCATTAAAAAAAATTCATTTGAAAAATTTTTGGTTGGTGGACTGTTTCTGGGATTTGCCCATATGTCAATGAATATTGTTAGGATAAAAAATTATAACTTTTTGTAAACACCTAATTAAGTTTTTTCGGATCATACTCAGAAACACTTTGCACTAGCATAATAATCTACCAGGTACGCTCAAAGCTACAACAAATGTACAATAAAAAAACAATAAGGCTTTTTATTGTTGTTTTGAAATGGTAACTGTCAAATTTTGTTTATTATTATATAGTACCTAAACAACAATTGACAGTTCCTATTGCAAAACAACAATAAAAATGTCTGAAAAATCACTGAAAAAAATAATCAAATGATGCTTAGAGCGTACCTTGTAGATGAACCAAGGTACATTTATTATACATGTGTTAATGTACCTTGAGATGAACTATGCAGTAAGGCTTTTTAATCATCTTGAGTATTTAAATTTTTCAAATTAAAATCTCTCGCAATTTCGTTTAGAATAATGCACAAGCAGAATCAAGCTTCACTTTCAGTATAATTATCATTAAATTAAATTAGCATTAAAGCAAGTTTGCCCCTAGTTTATTCCCACCTTAATAAATTCTTAGTGTGAAGAATTATGCAGTACACTTTTAACTTTTTGTCGCAAGCTTTAAATAAGCCCTGCAAACAAATGGAAGATATCATCTAAGGCAATAGTTTAGCAATCAGGGGTGTCATAGAAACCGATCTTATCGGTATTGGATTTGAAACCGACAAAAATAATACGTTGGTGTCATGAAATCCAATGTTGTTTTTTGTTCGAACTAAAATTTGTGTCGGTTTTAGGTGTCACAGAAACCAATGTTATCGGTTTTTTATTGAAAATAAACCAAGCAGCTTACAGCTCTTGTTTTTAATTGGAAATAATAAAGTTGTTAAAAGCATAATTTTTTATTTTATTTTTTTCAAAAGTTAGGTTTTTTCCGAAAATAGAAGTAAATAAAATTGATAATTTGGTAAAATAGTACTTTTTTGCATGTTTCCGGTATTCTCCGGCAGCGGGCTGCTGCAAATTCGCATATTTTTACAAAACAATAAAATTACACAAATGTGAACAACAAGTGCAATGCAAGTATGTACATACATATGTAATACAACGATGGCATTTATTTCATATGTTTACTGTATGTATTACCACTTCTTATTTTATTTTCCATAATTTTCCTTCAATAAAAACACAGGTTTTACAATATTTTAGCGCAAAACTCATAATTTACAAAATTGTTAAAACAAAAATTGCATTTAACGCTGTAAACACATGAGCCAAAACATTAAACAGCTGATTCGAATATCGGTTTTATTTGTATTCGAAAATAACAAATCCGACTTGTTTTCATGACACCAAATGAAACCAATATTGGTTTGCAAAACCGACAATGAGCAAAACCGACTTGGATTCTATGACACCCCTGAATATCTCAAAATTGTCATCTAGAAGAAAATAATCGAATTAATTTTTTATTTTCTTTCTTTTATAGTTTAAAAAAAAAATACAAAATGTAGACAGGAAAAAATTTAAATTATTAAAGGCCTGTTCGTCGATAGCGAATGAAGTCTTCGTTAAAACAAAAACAAATTATAAAACATTGTTTTTGTTTTGCATGTAAGTTAAGCGAACGAAGTCTTCATTCGCTATCGACGAACAGGCCATTATAATTATACATCCATTACATTTTATATATTTTTAAAAAATATATAAAAAGGACGTATTCTCCACGGTAACAAATATTACAGATATTAGAGAAGAAGGCAAGAGACAGGCAATATAATGTTCTCTATTCTTTCTTAATTACTTTATATTATTTATAAATTGTATTATTTTTAACTATATTTTATAAATAAACAATGTTATTTAAAATAAAAAAATTGGTTTTTTGAAATGCAAAATCTTCTTTTTATCATCCTAATGATATTTTGGCGATATCTTCCTATTTGCTTATTAGTGGTTATCTGGCAATATTGCTAGTTTATCATCTAGATTAATCGCTTTCGTATTGCTTAGAAGTATTGCTATCGAGACACGTTTCTTCCCGAAGGAAGTATCTTCCGCAATACGAAATCGATTATTGCCGCAATAATATTTTTCGTCCAGGCAATACGTTTGGCAAAACATATGGAGCATATCTGTGTTTGCTGGGAGGAAGCTCCTATTTTAAATTTAAATACTTACTGAGCTACCTAAATAAGAGCAGAAGCGTTTTTTGTATGTCAAAACTTCTCATTTGCATACAATTTATTCGAAACAAACCATTAGAATGCGAATTAGAAACCACCCGGCTGATAAATCTTATTTGACAGATCGCCATGCTATGTCATGTTTAAAAAAACGCTTGCCGCTTTTGTTTAGGTTGTTCAGTTAGGTATTTCCTTTCGGTTAAGTTGACATATTTAACATAAATACGTTGATAAAATCATCGGGGTATGCCAAGATTTATTGCATTAATGGAAATAATACTAGGAAGACATCAGTGTTAATACATTCTTATTTTGAGCTTAAGAATTTGCACATTTCTACCTGACAAAATAAGTAAAATAATTAAAAATTTCTGTAAAAAAACATCAATAACTAATTTTTAAATACAAATTATAACGAGGTGTGTCGTGTCTAATAGGTACAAAAAAGAAAATAATAAAAACAAAAAAAATAAGAACATTTAAAAAAAAAATTTTTAAGAAATGCTTTTCTTAAAAAAGAACATTTAAAAAAAATTTGCCCGCCCCCCTACATTTTATCCTGGCTACGCCCATGTATTCGTGTATTGTCATCGGGAATATGTATGCAAAGTTTCATCCATTTGCATTGAGTAGGTATAAGGCGGTTAAATTAACGTTACAAGATTTGATTTTCCGAAGTGAAGCTAAAGAAAAGGTTTTAATAAGACAAACAACACAGTTCCCACCCATACATTAGATAAAGTGAATCTTGGTTCTGTTGTAACTTATGGACATACCTACCGCTAACTAATGCAAATTATTTTCGGAATAAACTGACGCAAAGTTTACTTGCATAAACTATGTAAACCATCATACATAAATGAATGATTAGATAACAATTGTTATTTGTTATTTAAATAACTTATATACAAATGAGCCAAAAAAAATATTTTTTAACTAGAAATGGTTTTAATTTGTTTTAATAACTTATGATACATACCTCACAAAAAAATTCGTTACCGCGTAGACCGCAAAACCAAGTAACCCAAGACACTTCCTCAGAGCTGCTCATCTTTCTGCAAAAACCGGGGGAAAATTAGTAAAGCAAGACACTTACTAAAAGATTCTATTTAAAAAACATTATACACCAATAAACTAAAATGTGTTGTAAACTTTGGTGAGGCTATTGATAAATATATTAAAGGGCAAAGACATTTTGTTAATACATAGATAATAAAAATAAAATTATTATTGTCTTCACGTATCGCACACAAATTTTATTTATTGAAAGACACATTTCAACTTACTTAAAGAAAATTTTTTTAAAAATAAAACTTTAATTTAACTAAAGAAATAAAACCAAAAATTAAATATTTGTCCAATTGTAGTTATATTCTGTATCACTTTTTTTATTATTTTACTACTTTCTACAAATTTTTGTTAAAAAAATTGTCATGCACACTTTTTATTACTTTTCTTTTATTTCCAAAAGGGAAATTTTTATTTTATTCGTATGTGTCTTTTGTTATATTATTTCACCGACGACATATTTGTCAAAAAGGAAAAAATATGTTCGTTTTCATTTAAACACTCCGTTTATCATTATTTACGTTTTACCATCAACATTTATATTTTTATGTTTGTTCTTCTCTGTCGCATGGTTTTTATTTTAATGTTTTGCATTGAAAATATATTAAGCTCTCTTTTTATCATGCCAATTTATCGATGCCGTATAACAGAATAGGTAACTTTTTTATTTTCTTTTTGTGTTATACACCGCTTGACTGTTTTAAAATGCATGTTTTCATGTCGTTTTATACACTTTATTCTTACTTTATCACTGATATTTTACTTTAAATTTAAACTATCACTTAAGCAAGTTATTTTAAAGTTGAATAGTTCTCTTTAAATTTATTTACTTTTATTGCAAATCACTGTAAAACAAACTTACCTTTATCAAACCACGTTTGAGGAATGAAAAAACTGAAAAATATCGAGAATAAGAAAACGCAACAGAAAATGAAAAAAATTGCAGTGCTGTACTCTTCAGGGTTGATTTTAAATAAATAAATTTACAATTTTAAAATGGTACTTTTACAGTATGTTTCAAAAATATCACGCTGGATGGTCCATCAAGCATTCTTTTCTAATTTGATTTCAAGGTATATTTACACAAGGTAAACTCGTAGGCCCATACGTTTGTCGGCTGTTTGCCCCTAATACGTCAAATTTCGTGTATATGAGCAGGGTTGTCAGATTTTTTTGAGCTTCATCGCCAAAACTAATGTCAGAAATCGCCAAAAATCTCCAAACGTCAATTTTGTTCAGTTTTCATACATTTTTTTTGAAATTAAAAAAAAAGCTAGTATAATATTTCAGTCAAAAATCGCCAAAAACTGAGAAAAAATACAAAAAAGTCGCCGGAAGTAAAGTTTGTTTAGTTTCTTCATATTTTTTTTTTAATAACATAAAATGGAGATCATATCTTCAGTTAAAAAATCGATTTCATTACTGCTGTTTTGACCTGCACATGGCCCAATTAGCGCGTCTACAACAATCCAACAGTAGGAAAAACAGCACACATTTTGTTTATGTAATAAATGATAAAGATGCCAAGAACAAAAGCATTTGTTTGTGTAAAAAATGTTATAAATGCCAAATGCCAGACTTGGTCTGGGTTCACACTATGAAAGTTTTCTTTCAGAAAGTCAGAGTTTATAGGTGAGAGAGGAGAAAAGAAAAGCATGTTCTCTTCCCCTCTCACCAATAAACTCAGACTTTCTGAAAGAAAACTTTCATAGTGTGATCCCAGACCAAAAGCAATTTGCTACAAAAACAATTGCACGTAAAAAACACAACTCTTCAAACAATAAGCAGGCGTTTCGAGACCTACGAATTGGACCACAGAGTATACAGAGGCGTCACGAGACAGAAAATATTGTGTTTTTTCTTCGAAAGCTGCCCTTTTTGCGTTTTTTGTTTTGATTATGCAATTTGTGTAGATAGTAGCGGCCTGTTTTTACGCATTGTCACTTCACTAACAAAAAACGTTTTCTTTCTCTTTCTTCGAAAGCTGCCCTCGCAAATGTGCAGCAAATACAGACTGTTGACAGAGTGTTACGTGCAAGGCCTATCCAATAGGTCTGCTTACTTCTACAACAATACAAAAAACAACAGGCATTTTGTTTGTGTAAAATTCCCCGACGTTGTCAAAATCTTACTACTACATAGGGAAAACAAAAGAAAAAATGTGATTTGTGTCCATGTATGTGTGGCAAAAAACCGAAAACGTAAACAAAAATACACATGTATATGGAAAATGTAAACAACTTTTGACATCGTTGAGGAATAAACCAAGTAAACATCTGGCTGCTTGCGCAGACCTATTGAATAGACCTTGGGCCTATCCAATAGGTCTGCTTACTTCTACAACAATACAACAGTACAAAAAACAACAGGCATTTTGTTTGTGTAAAATTCTCCGCCGTTGTCAAAATCTTACTACTACCCTGCAAATAAAATTGGACCACCTGATCCATTTTGATAAAATGGACTACTCCATGGACTGGTCCGATGTAATGCAAGCATTGACCATGTCATTGTTAAAAAGTGTTTGTAGTGAGACGACATGTCTTCATTTTTTAACGACATGCTTTCGTTTTTAACCGACTTCAAAGCTAATCCTCTTGAGTATACCATAGAGTAGTCTTAAAACTACTCCTTAGTGGTCCAAAGGTGGGTTATATGGTCCTCTACTAGGACATCGTAATGTTAAATAGAGCAGGTTTATTCCATACGTTTGGGTTAGTTTTGGACTAGTCCTGGTCCCTTGTGGACTACTCTTTACACGCGTGTTTGGACTGGTCCTATTATTTGCAGAGTACATAGGGAAAACAAAAGGAAAAATGTGATTTGTGTGCATGTAATAAAACGTAAACAAAAATATACATCCATAAGGAAAATGTAAACAACTTTTGACTTCGTTGAGGAATGAACCAAGTAAACATCTGGCTTGTTGCGCAGACCTATTGGATAGACCTTGGTTACGTGCAAGGCGAATTTGAGTGCCCCGGTAGGCCAGCTGGTAGTAAGCTAGTCTATCAGCACCGGGGTTGTGGGTTCGATTCCCACCAGAGACTCTGGTTTCTTTCCTGCAGACAAGCGAAAAGCTTCGCGGGATTAGCTTAGGATATTAAAAAAAAAAAAAAAAAAATAAAAAAAAAAAAAAAAAAAAAAAAAAACAAGGTAATTGCAACTCTACAACTACAAAAAGCCCCATGTATTTTTTTTTTTGCAATTTAATAGGCGGCTGTCAAAAATGCTAACAAGGCAAAAATTGATTGAAAAACAAAATGAAAATTTTGTTTGGGTAATAAAAGAGATTATTAAATTCACTTTAATTATTCGCAGTTTTTCTAAAAAATTTTTTCGGTTATTTTGGCGCAAAACATAAACAAAATTATATTTTGACGTTTCCCTATTATTTTTTAATTCGCCGTGGAAACAGCTGATGAACGGCTGACGAGTTGAGCTTACCTTCTTAAATTCGCCTTGATGTGGTGTTTTTTTTCGGTGGTCGAGTTGTCAAAGTTTGTATACAAACTAGTTTTCTATGTAAACAAACCTGTTTTTTTTACTAGCAATATTTTTGACAACCCGGCCACAGAAGCATTGAAGTTGTAGAGTTGACCTCACCTTCTAGTCAATTCGCCTTGTCTGCAACTACAAAAAGCCCCATGTATTTTTTTGCAATTTAATAGGCGGCTGTCAAAAATGCTGACAAGGCAAAAATTTATTGAAAAACAAAATAAAAATTTTGTTTGGGTAATAAAAGAGATTATTAAATTCACTTTAATTATTCGCAGTTTTTCTAAGAAATTTTTTCGGTTATTTTGGCGCAAAACATAAACAAAATTATATTTTGACGTTTCCCTATTTTTTTCTTAATTCGCCGTGGACTCAGCTGATGAACGGCTGACGAGTTGAGCAAGGTATATTTACATAAGGTAAACTCGTTGGCCCATATGTTTGTCAGCTGATTACCCCTAGTTGGAACCTTAACGTCAAATTTCGTGTATATGAGAAAAAATTTGTACATGTGTGCGTTAAATTGTTTTTGTTTTATATGAAGACAATTTTGGCAATTCGGTTCCTTTTATAGATCAGCATGTATACACTCCCAAATGAGTCTACCTTGTGTAAATATACCTTGGAGTTGAGTTTACCTTGTTGAATTCGCCTTGAGTTTACCTTTTTAAATTTTTGACAGCTATCTATTAAATTGCAATAACAAAATACATGTGGCTTTTTGTAGTTGTAGAGTTGCACTTACATTTTTAAATTCGCCTTGGTCGTTTCTTTGTTTTGATATGTTACCGAAAGTCTTTTTTATGATCAGAGCAAGGCGAATTGACTAGCCGGGATAATTTTTGACTAAAACGGGTGAAAGAATTTGTATGATATATGTAGTCATGCGATTGAATGCAATGACTGTAAAGTTCATTTCCAGTTGAATTGCTAGATCTACAATTCCAATGTATATGTTCTGCGTTCAGATCCCCGAACAAGAAGAAATCCAATTTATTAAATCTAAACAGTCGAAGCCAAAGCAAAAACGAAAAGTTTTTGGTTTGACTGACTGAAACTTTTAATAAATTCCAAAGTTAAGGTGTAAAGCTAAGATCGCACTATCGGCGCAATGTACCAATTTTTGTCGTATTTCATGTGCCGATAGTGTCACCGGTCAAAATTTTTTAATATGCGACAATCTGTGCCCAAAAAGTGTTCATATTAACCTTGATACGCCAATTATGTGAAGACTCTTTTGCACAATGTGGAGCAATCAAATTGTTAAATATGTTCCGATTTTTATCGGCCACTTGCGCGCCGATCACAGTTGCCAATCAGCACCGATACAAGGGATGGAAAAACGAATTTTTTACATTGGACCAACTGGCTAATCAAATTTTACTTTTTTGAGCTTAATTGTACCAAAATACATTTGTTTTATCTATTATTTATGTATTAAAACGTTAAATAGTACATTTGTACTGTTAAATAAAAGAAAACAATTCGCTTTAACCAAAACATTGCAGTTGTATCGATCTTGCCGGCCCTGGTTTCTAAATATCTTTTTACAAAACAACAATTACAAAAAAAGAACAAGTGCAGTAAGTTTGAATAAAATTTAATACATTTTTTATTATATATTAATATGTGACAATTTCAGTTAAAAGGGACCTATGGATGAAAAAATCGATTTTTACTTTTTTGGTGATTCTTAAAAAAGACAATACGCTCTTTCCAATGCAGCAAACCGCTTTAAAATACACCTTTGATAAGAAAAGAAAATAACTTGTAAACTTAAAAATCGTTTTTCTCCAAAACGTATTTTTTCCCATAGGTCCCTTTTAACTGAAATTGTCACATATATTATTTAAAATTGTTAGGAAACATAATGGAATATTCAGACGGAGAATTTTGCGAATTTCTAAAGCAAATTTATGTCTGCCAACAAGCAAATAACCAAAAACATATGATTTAATTTGCCCAAATAGCACGATAGTGTGACCGCATTGTACCGATTATTGTCGCAATCGAGTTTTTGCCGATATGAACCAAAACAATTGTCACAATGTGCGACGATAATGGGACCCCCCAAGAATAAATGGTGCAATGTTTTAAAATGTGCGCCGATATAGCACGATAAAAATCGTCACAGATTGTGCTATTTGAGCCGATAGTGGGATGTTATGGCGATTTCTTTTCTGAAAAAAATATGTTACAGTATATACATGTAACATTTTCTAATGTTACCTATAATCACTGGAAGTGTTACATGTTGTGCAATTTCAGTAGAACACAATTAGTTGTTTTTATTAACAACTATTACACTTTCATCATTAATGTACTTCATGAGCGATTTTTAAAGCTATTTGAGCGGTTTCTGCACGCAATTATGGCTTGGACACAAATATTGACATCACTAATGGCTTAGAAAAATTTAAATGATTATCATATAAATAGACTTTTTTTTTGATTTTAATGTGTAAATATATTTACATTTTGTTTTAAAATAATTTTTTTACAAAATTATGAGCTGTATGATTTATGACAAGCAAAATAAAACATTGGTTGTACAAACAAAGTAGTAAGTGCCAGAGTTGTAAGACAGGGCAGTATAAACACCTTGAGTAAAAGTAAGGGTAAAACATGCAACATGTTTTACACGTTTTTTATCAACATATTCACAAAAGAACTCGAACATTTTTCCCACAGTTGTATTTTTTGTACAAACGAACACAAAAATGTAAAACATGTAACATTAATGCAACATATTTCTCAGAAAAGAAATCGCCATTAGCTTAAGAGATGTAGTGTGTTTAGTTTTGTTTTCGTTTTTGCCTGCGATGTGTATGTATGTTTGCATTCTGCCTAAAATCCGGAATTTGTTAAGTCTCAGTCAGTCAAACCAAAAACTTTCGAACATGTCGACACCCTACTAAACAAAAAAGCTGCCCTACATATACCCAGTTCCCAGTCTGATGTTAGCCCTGGTTCACACTATGAAAGTTTTCTTTTAGAAAGTTTGAGTTTATTTCTGAAAGAAAACTTTCATAGTGTGATCCTAGACTAACATAGGCAGGTCATTCCACTTGTACGTATTTATTGCTTTGTAAAATAGTATGCTAAAATAGCAACACTGTTTGACTCAATAAATACTCACGCGCTCATCTCTGATGCACACATGTAAATAAAAACTAAACGTACACCAAGGCGAATTCACTTTTTACATGAATTCGCCTTGACGTGCACGTTCTGTTTTTCATTTATATTTGGGCTATTTTATTGTTTTAAAGAAAAATAATGACGGAAGAAACTAATGGAGAAAAAACAAAGACGAAACTTCAAAGATATTTTATTGATCCCGTCTCAAAAGAAGATGTAGAACAAATTAAGCTTAAACAAAAAAATCAGCAAGAATTTCAAGGAGAATTCATTGAAGTAAATGGTAAAAAACAAAAGTCACTTCCATATCATTTGAAACGCAAAAAACTTCATGACGATAAAAAACTGGAAGACAAAAGGCCAGAAATACCTAAGGAACTTTTACGAAAGTACGAACGTGGTGAGAAAGTGGAAGGGTCTGGTGTTAAAACCAAATTTTTTAAGGAGAAACAAAAGCGCAAAGAAGTTTATTTGGAATATGCTGCAGAACAGGCGGCGAGAAACGAGCTTTTATTGACAGAACAACAGGGCTTTATAGAACCAGATGAAGGCGAAGTCACGGCGGAATATAGACAAGAAGATATTGCCGCAAATGTAGATATACAATCGGCAGCAAAATTATTTAAATTAAATTTAGATTTTGGTCCCTATAGTATGAGATATTCTAAAAATGGTAGACACCTGTTGTTGGGCGGCCGTAAAGGCCACATAGCGGCATTTGATTGGATCACTAAAAAATTGAGCTGCGAAATGAATGTTATGGAAGAAGTTGCTGAAGTTAGTTTCCTACATGTTCACACAATGTTTGCTTGTGCACAAAAAGATCATGTTTATATATATGATAACAAAGGAACTGAATTACATTGTATCAAGAGATTGTATCGTGTTAATCGTATGGAATTTTTACCATATCATTTTCTGTTGGCTACAGGCAATAAAGATGGCTATGTTTCCTGGTTGGACGTATCGATTGGAGAGTTGGTGGGTAACTATAACACAAAGTTGGGTGATATACGGATAATGCGGCAAAATCCAGGTAACGGAGTACTTTGTATTGGTGGAGGAAAAGGTTTGGTATCAATGTGGTCACCCAAAGTACGAGAGCCACTCGCTAAATTATTGTGCCACACAACACCAATGTCTGCTTTAACAGTGGATCACAGTGGCAAGTATTTAGTAACAGCTGGTTTAGATCGTAAAGTAAAAGTATGGGATGTAAGGGCATTAAGCGGTCCATTAGCAGAATATCCTTTACGCTTACCAGCCAATCAAGTTGATGTGTCACAAAAGGGATCTTTAGCCATATGTCAGGGTAATTATTGTGAAATATATAGTAATTTGTTTGTAGGCGAAAAAACAAGTCGACCATACTTGCGTAAGAGTTGTGATTCTTTTATTCATGGAATGCGCTTTTGTCCATACGAAGATGTTTTGGGAGTATCCACTGCCAAAGGTTTCCAATCCTTACTGGTCCCTGGTTCTGGTGAACCAAACTACGATGCTTTGGAAGACAATCCATTGCAGACACGATCACAACGTCGCGAACACGAAGTTCACTCTCTATTAGAGAAAATACCTGCTGAACTTATAACGTTAAATCCTAATGAAATCGCCACAGTAGATGCACCTACATTACAAGAAAAAATCGATGCTAAACGCTCAATATTCTTTGTTAAACCACCACAAATTGAATTCAACTCAAGACACAAAATGAAAGGCAAAGGTGGAAGTGCTAAAGCTTCTCGGAATAAACAAATTGTTAAGGATCAAAAGAGAAAGGTATGTAACTTTTATCTTTTAATACCAAAAATAACAGTAATTTTGGAAATCTAAAACAAAAATATAGATATTGCATTGCTCTTTAAAAATTTTGATTAATATTTTTTCGTACAAGAATAGGTTATATTTTTTTAGTTTTTTGAGCAAAATTTGTTTTTAATTTGTTTGAGCAAAAACAACAGTTATTTTTTGATTTTTATTTTTTCGAGCAAAAATAACGGTTAGTAAATTTTTTTTTAAGCAAAAATAAAAATTATTTTCTTAAGAAATATTTATTTTAATTTGCTTAACAAATCCCTATGATGATCACACATTAAAAAAATATAACGGCAATGAACGTCACATATTGCACCCTTGGGAAAAAGCAAAAGTACAAAAACAACCAAACTGACAATTATTTGTGTCTTAAATGTGCTTTATTAGGACCAACGAAATTTAGAGAACACTTTTTACAAAGGCTTAAACTCGAATTACCAATGTATAAGAAACAATATGTTATTATTTTGACATGTATGAAATAGGGAATGGTAAATGGATTCCAAAATCGATTTTCGATTTTTCGATCGACTTTTTTTATTTCGGTTTTTGAAATCGATTAATAGAATCTCAAAATCGATTTTATAATCGATTTCAAAATCGTTTAAGATTAGATTAGAAACTTGTTTTTAAGAAACTTGATGTCGGAAAGATCCAGATTTTTTCCTTGTAATTTCGTATTTAATATATAAATTACATACTTTTTGTTTTACACTCTGCTTATAACTAGATTTAAATGTCGCTCACACACTGGGCTGTTTGAATAAAAGTGTATTTCTACAGGAATGTCATGGTTTAATTCACCTGTTGTGTTTCTGTATAGTATGTTGAATTTCACAAAGCTGACTTTCAGTGTTTGGTTCGGTGCGATATGTTTGGACGGTTTTGTTCACTGTCCGTTGATGGCTTTAATTTCTGAAGAACAAAAGTCCATATATTAAAGTTGAAAGTATACCCGAGGTACTAACACGTAAAACTAAAACTTTAAACTTGAAACACTGCGCTAACATACCACCTGCACAAGTATGTACGCACAAACAAATCTCAAGTTTTATTGTGCATGCCCATAATTGATCGATTTAATTAAGATTCCTAAATTTTGATAAAAATAAAAAAATCGATTTTAAAAGCCCAATAAGACGATTTTTTTAAACACAAAATCGATTTTCGATTGGAATCGAAATTTTACCATTCCCTAGTATGAAACAACTACAGTGTAACCTCGGTGAACGCAACCAATAGAAATGTTGGGCTGTTGCGATAACTGAGTTGTTGCGCAAAGCAAGTCACAAATTTCTAGTCATATTTTTCTATTTAAAAGCTTATCTTAAACCAGTCAAGAATTTTATAAAAAAAACTAAGGTTAGCTTTTAATAATCGTATTTATTTGATTGAAATAAAGAATAAAAACAGAAAAGCAAAATAAACATATAATAAAAAATTAATTAAATACACATTCAAATGTATGCTAATTTGTACTGATGGTTGTTATCGAGTTAAAGATTCATGTTTTTAAGGAAAAAGTCTGAAATTTTCGACTGAGTTTTGTTGAACAAAATGGTTTTATATACTTGTTTAAATACACTTTGTAAAACAACAATATTTTTTCTCTTTTTCGTATTTGAATATTATGTTATTGAAAGAAAACATATTGAATAATATTTCTAGTTATAATATTGTGTCTGAATTCTATTGCTAATAAACTTTTACAATTTATTTCAATTATTAATAAAATCACATCCGCTGTTATTATTAATAACCCGAAAGGATATTTATTAATTAGTTGTTTATCCAATAGGTTATGGGCCTTTAGTGCGTTAGTGATTGTTTGATTTTTATACATTGTAAAATTCTTAATTTAACAAATTGGAAGACTTCAAGACGTGTGTAAAGAAGCTAAATGGAGAGAATTATCAAATTTGGAAATACAAGTTGGAACTCTTATTGATAAAAGAGGACTTGTGGGAAATAGTTTCCAATGAAAAACCGACTACACCAAATGCATTTTGGACACAAAAAGATGCTAAAGCTCGTGCAACAATTGGACTATTAGTTGAAGACTCTCAATTGGTTCATCTTCGTAATTTGAATAATGCACACACTTATTGGGAAGCTTTGCGGAAAATACATGAAAAATCAACTTTATCAAATAAAGTGATGCTTTTAAAGAAGTTATGTCGTATGCAATTAAAAAGCAGCCAAGGCATGGAAGCGCATATTTCTGAAATGCTTGAACCTGTAAACCGATTAAATGGCTTAGGAGAAAATTTAGCGAATCATCTCCAGGTGGCATTTTTATTAGGTATTTTGCCAGATGAGTATAATAATACTATTACTGCTTTGGAAATAAGATCAGAGGAAGAATTAACATTAGATCTTGTGAAGGAGAAGTTAATCCAAGAGTTTAGGCAAAAACAAAATGGTGATCAAGAATCAAGTTCCACTAATCTAGCACTAAAAATGCAAAACTCAAAAATAACAAAAAAATGTTACGGCTGTGGTAAAGCTGGGCATCTTAAACGTGATTGTCGTATCAAGAAACCTGAACATAAAACTTCAATAAATAAAGCAAAGAAAACTGTAAATAGTGATGATAATACTGAATTCTGTTTAAATTCTGGTGAGAAATTAAGTCAAGATGAATGGTATGTATATTCTGGAGCAAGTTGTCATATGAGCAGCAATAGAGAATTTTTTACAACATTAAATCTTGAAATTGGCGGTGATATTTATTTAGCCAATGGTAAAAAGATAACTGCTCAAGGTTCTGGAGAAGGATTTATTTACAGTCAAGGGAAAAAATTAAAGATAACAGAAGTTTTGTTTGTGTCGGATCTAGATGGAAATTTATTATCGGTTGCTAAAATGGTTCAAAATGATATTCAAGTTTTATTCATCACCATAGCTACACATCCAAAAACCTTCAAATACGATAAATTTTGTTCACGACCGCTAAATATTTCCTTGAGTGATTTTCCATTTAAATTTCTATGTGGTGTTCTGTTTAACAAATATACTGCTGTACTTAACGATTCAGCCCAATAAAACTTTTTTAATGCAGCATCATACATCATTATTCGCGCTTTCTCAACAACTGTCCTGTTCATCCGCTCAGCTTTACCATTCTGCTGCGGGGTGTATGGTGCTGATGTTTGGTGCAGAATTCCACTACTGTCACAAATTTTTCTAATGTCCTTATTACAAAACTCTAGACCATTATCTGAACGCAAAATCTTGATTTTCTTATTTCAATTTCAATTTATTGCAGGTAATATAAAAGCCTCATTAGGCCAATAAACTATATTACAAAGAAATATACCTGAGTTAATACTAAAAATATTTAAATTTAGAATTTGACTTAAATCCCTAGGTCCCAAACCAAAATAAATATCAATATACATATATATATATATATATATATATATATACACATATACATGCACATATATATATATATATTTAAAAGTAGAATTAAATAGAATAGAATGGTTTTCAACCATTTCCTTAAATATTTTTAATTTAGCTGGGACCTTTGATTTATTCTTAAGTATATAAACGAATACTTTATTAGAATAATCATCCAAGAATAACAAAAAATACAAACCGACACCCATCGATTGCTTTTCCATGGGCCCGCAGACATCTGCATGCATGAGTTCAAGAATGTCATTCACCTTACTTGTTGATGATTTAAACTTTAAATTTGTCTGTTTTCCTTGAAGACATGGAATGCATTTTTCACTTTTCGAATCATTCTGAACGTTGTTGACGGTTTTTAAACTTTCATCGATATACCCAGCATGGCCCAATCTTTTATGCAGTTCTTTTGTAATGCCAACAAAATTGTTTTTTGATGAATGAAGATCCAGTTTATACACGTCACTGTTGAGGGTAGCAGTCGCTATGACATTATTTGCACATTCAATTATACATTTTTTTGTAGACAGCGCTGTTGTTTTTTCGATGCCCAACTGATTGGTGCTCCCTGCTTCATAAACACAAAACCACTGACTGATTTTCTCTCGTCCAAGTCACCTGCATAGTCAGCATCGCAGTAGCCTTCTATTTTATTTATTTATTTATTTATTTATTTCAACAGGTAATACAAAAAGCCTTCTCGGCCAAAAATAAAGTATTACAAAGAAAATACATTAATAAATCACTATGTCAATTTCTATTGTCTTATAACTAAAGCTCCTGTATATATTTTAATTAAAAGTATGGTTCTTAACCCAAACAACATAATTATTTCAACATATAGACGATTAAAGATTGTCCCAGCTAGAGATTTATGTGATTTAACAGAATTCTCTTATAAGTACTGAAAGAATGTGAAAAAGATTTAAGTTCAAGAGGTAAACTATTCCAAGTTCTCGCAACTCTTACTAAAAGTGATCGTGAGAAAATGTCATAATGAATAAGAGGAATTAATATATGAGGATTTCTAGACGAACGCAAAAAATTAAAGTTACGACATAATTCAAAGGGAACACCACATTTAAGAGTTTTAAAAAAGAAAAGCAATGTACGCAGCAGTACATAATTTTTAAACGTACATCCTAAAAATTCCAAGGCGCAACTAGTAACGTGATCACGAATTCTAAGACTATATACAAATCGCAATATTCTGTTAAATATCCGTTCAAATTTATTTAGGACAGAGATCGATGAACCAGAAAAAATCTCAATACAATAATTTAAATTAGACATGAGGAGAGCATAAGCTACACGACGTTTTATGTACTTTGGTATATATGAACCAAGAGAGTACAACCTTCTTAGAATGAAAAACGTCTTGCAGGAAAGATGGTTAACGTGCCGTTCAAACGAAAGATATCGATCAAGATAAACTCCAAGACATTTTAAATTATCTACAAATTGAATAGCCTCACCATTTATATAAATTGATAGCTGTTGACAGACATGATTACTGATAGCAAACTGAATAGCTTTGGTTTTAGTAGGATTTATTGAAAGATTATTAGCTGACATCCAGTTTGAAATTCTTAGTAAATGACTATTAACAGCTGACTCAAAATCATATCCTGGATTGGCCTCATAAAATAATAGTTGCACATCATCGGCAAAAACATACGACTGACAAAAGTTGTTACACATAATTTCAATGCATTCATTAAAGTACATTATAAAAAACAAGGGCCCTAAGACGGAACCTTGGGGTACCCCAGAGGTCGCAGCACCTATATTAGAAACAGTATCATTTAACGAAATGTATTGAAAACGTTCATGAAGATAGGAAAAAATTAATTTGCAAGCAGTCCTAGAAAAATTGAATGTTTCCCTTAATTTACACAGCAATCTGTAGTGATCAATACTGTCAAAAGCTTTACTAAGATCCAATGAAACCATCACGCAGCGCCTGCGCTCATTTTAGTGCCTTCTAGCAGCATCGGTAAGAGAAAGTAGCAATGAGGTAAAATTATAATTATTACGAAAGGCAAATTGATTTGGATGCAATAAATTGGATTCATTATTATGCCGTAAAATTTGGTCTTTAATAAGAGTTTCAACAATTTTTGATATTGCGGGCAGTATGCTTACTGGCCTCAAATTATCAATATCAAAGCTGCCTGCTTTTGGTATAGGTACAACCCGTGCCAATTTCCATGATGTAGGGAAAGTAGAAACAGTGAAAATTGTGTTCACAACATGAAGGAGTATATTTGATATGAGAGGATATATAAGCTTAATAAATTTAATGGGTATAGAATCATGTCCCGTAGCGTTTGATTTAATCCTTTTTATAGCTAGTATTAATTCATTTTCAGTGACATTTTGAAAAGAAAAATTTTCCAATTCATCAACCAAATCATTATAATCAAAATCATGTATTCGACTTGGAGTAAAGTTGGAGAGAAAACTATTATTTAGGTATTCAACATCAACTCCATTTAAGGGATTTTCATTTGCTCCCACACAACCTAGATTTTTAAGTTTTCTCCAAATCTCCTTACTATCCGCTGTATTAAATAAACGTAAACCCAATTTTCTACGCTCTTTCCTAATAGTAGCCTTAGCCCTATTTCTATATTTGCAATAAGTTCTCCAGTTTGAATCAGTACCCTCACGGCAATAAGCCTCAAACGCCAAGTCTCTTAGCGATCTTGCAAGAACAACATTATTAGACTTCATAAAATCAATGTTATTTCTATTATAGACCCTAGATAAAGGAACTTTGCTATGAAGTTCACTTATTAATAGCTCTAAACCATTCAATTGTACATTTACATCACTAGTGTTAAAAATCAAAGTTGCATCAAATTGGCAAACACACATACCAAGTTCATTATAATCAATTCTATTATAATCTTTAAATTCCACCATATTACTATTTAAACTAACAATACTTTTATACGAGAGATATATAAAGCTGTGGTACGAGTTAGTAAAAGGACATTGAAATTGGCCAGTATTCGCTATCAAAGAGATATTGCTCACTAGAAAGTAATCAATAAGCGAAGTTCGATCGCGAGCTAAATCTAAGTGTGTGGGCATAGAATTATGAACCGTATACAAACCAATTCTAAGACACATCGAACGAAATTCTGTAGATATTACCTCATTAAAAAGATTACGATTAAAATCACCCATAACAATTATATTAGAATATTCCTCAAATAAATCACCATGTAATGTTTCAAAAGAATCGATACAGCCGTTTGGCAAGTAAACAACACCAACTAATGTGGGAACACCATCAATGCCTATTATTTCCACAAATAATGATTCACAAACCCCGTAATCAGTGCTTCTAAACACAGTTTTATATTTAAGTAATTTGGATACATAAAGACATACACCACCCCCTCTTAGTAATAGACCATCATCCCCATCATCATTTACACCATTATTTACTATATTACCCTGTCCAATAACGTCATTAACATTAGCACCCACCCGGCGTGTACGAAGATTATGAAGAACACTAACATCTGCTCTACGTATACTGCGATCATTCCTAATAATGTCATAACCAGGAATAGATAACACCTGGGTAAGCGTTTCTCGCACTAACCACGTTTCGGAAATACCAATTACATCAATACCCGAGCCATGTATAAGATGCCTCAGCTCCTCTAACTTAGTGGATCTGCTTGACGGATTAATACTTTGAACATTTATATGTCCAAGATTTAGTTTGTCATGATTATTACCAAAACCAGACTTAAGTATAGAATTGTCACTAGCTATAGGACCTAGATTATCACTATGGTACATCAATGTTAAAATAAATATATGTTGTTTCGGAGAACCATAAATTTAATACAAAAAGAGCCATACTTAACTTATAAAACTAGAAGGAAAAATTATAGATATTTTTTATTTTATATTTTTTTTTTCTTTTTTGTATGATATAATACTGATAATTGGATATACAATTTTAAAGTGTAGATCAATTCTAATCTTCATTAAAATGTTAACTTCACTATTAAAGACTTCTATTTTGTAATAAAAAACAAAAAAAAAAAAAACTGATTACACATTTCCAAAAAACAAAACATGGATATGAAATTATTTTCGCATATAAAGATTATCAGGGGTGTTCTGGAAATCGAACACGCAATACGCAAGAATTCCAAACGTCGATCTTTAATAAGATTTCAGTAATAATAGTATTCCATGACAAATGCTATAAAATTCTTTCTCTATTCAGAAATTTATAACAAAAATCATAAAACTTAGATTAAAAGTGCATTAAAACTAACTTCCAACTAAATGCGCCTTGCGCCTTCGACCTCCAGAACACTCCTCTATATATAGAAATTTTAGAAAAGTAACATATAAAAAATTAATAGTAAGTGTTTTTTAACTTATAATACTCATCTTAAACAGATTTTCCAAAAAGTTCAAGACATTGTTCAAGATCCAAAGTTTTCTCAGCACCTCCAGCAAGCGGTTTGATAATACATCTAGGTATTGATTTATTCATCAACTTGAAATAGGAAATTTGCCTATCTTTAACCAACGATCGACACAATTTTTGAAGTTTACCAGCCATAGGTGTTAGATTATCATTCAAATATACTCGGTTTCTAATTTGTTTAGCCCCAACTGTTTTATTCCCAATACTTTCTTTTCCCCCTTCGATTAAGTTTCCTTTTCCAGTGTCTCCAATATTATCAGGTTCATATATATCAGAGAGAATCAGATTTTTGTTTTTGAAGTATGCTTTCATCAACTGGTCTCGTAGGGAAACATCATTAAATTTCACTAGCACTGCTGTGTTTCTTCGAATATACATGACTCGTAATATATCATTGATGCTAATGCCAAGTTTAAAGTGATCGCACAAAGTTAAAATGGGCTTAGATAGATCTTTGAGTCCATTTGGTAAACCAGATATTATAATATCATTGCGATTTAATTGATGTTGAAGTGCGTTATTCGCCAACTCCAGTTCGCTCAACTTCTTATTCATTTTGCGTTCGTTTTGAATAACCAAATCCTTGCATGTTAAGAATTCATCCTTGAAGGTTTTAAGACTCGAAGAAAGTTCCGCACGTATATCATTTATAATAGATTCAAATTTGTTGCTTTGGTCGGCCTGTTCCTTTTTTTTATGTCTGCAGCCAGACTACTTAAAGACTTGTTAAAATCTGAAAATTCCTTACGAATTTCTTTCTTGAAAGATGTTTCAGTCTCTGTAGAATCCATAGGATTTGCGATGCAGTTTTGACAAGTAAATTTTAAATTGCGATTTTTGTCAAGAACTTGAAATACTTCTTTAGAGACTCCTTCACAATCAGCGTGAAACCAAATTTGACAAGTAGTACATAACAAACTACGTTTTCCAGAAACGTTCAGCTTACAGCTCCCACATAAATAAGGCATTTTACTTAATCGTTGTTTTCTTTAGGGCCGGGCCAGTTTAATTATTTGTTAAAGACCCCCCAAAAAAATTTTAGAGTTTCCTTTTTCCTTAAAAATGATTTTGTAGTCGATTGTGCCCTTTAGATAACGAAGAACTCGTTTTGCCGCCTGCCAATGTTGTATGCCATAGTTAGCATTAAAACGGCTCAAAAAATTGACCGCGTAACAAATATCTGGTCTTGTCAACTGCGCAGCAAATAACAAACTTCCAATTAGTTCTTGATATGGATATTTTGCCATCTCAAGTTTTTCTTCCTCGTTCTTGGGACATTGCTCCTTGCTTAATTTAACATTAACATCCATAGGGGTCGATACGGGATTACTTGTTGACATTGAGAAGCGTTCTATTAATTTGTGAATATACGCCGTTTGATCAATTGTTAAATTTCCACCTGATTTTTGTATACGCAATCCCAGAAATGATTTTGCTTCGCCTAAGTTAAGTTTAAAAGTTTCCTTTAGTTTATGAAGTAATAAATTTCGTTGATGGTTATTATTCCAAAAAATTATAATATCATCAACATAAATCGCCAATATAATTATATTTTCGCCCCCAATTTTGGAATAAATACATTGGTCACTTTTTGACTGTATTAAGCCAAGATTCTTTAGCGTTTCGCTTAACTTAATGTTCCACATCCTGGATGACTGTTTTAGCCCATATATTGGTATATTAAGCTTTAAAATTTTTCCATCAGGTATGTTAAACCCCTCAGGCACGTTTATATAAATGTTCTCATCAAGGTCTCCTTGTAAAAACGCAGTACAGACATCTAGGTGATTTATATGTAATTTAAATTTAACCGCTAACGAAAACAAGTAGAGAAGTGAGGAATACCTTATGACAGGTGAATAGGTTTCGGTGTAATCTATGTTAGACCTTTGTGAACAACCCTTAGCTACTAATCGGGCTTTATAACGAGCGACATTACCACGTTCATCGCATTTCAACTTAAAAATCCACTTTGTGGATAGTTTCTTTTCCTTTCCAGTGTAGTTTACAATAGACCACGTGTTATTCTCAACCAATGAATTAATCTCATCATTTACTGCCTCTTTCCAAAAATTTGCTTCATTAGAGTTAACTGCTTCAATAAAACTATTTGGCTCTATTTTGCTACCAATAGATGCATACGCAACATAGTCACTTCTATCAGGTGCACGTGAAATTCTTGATGAACGTCGGAGAGCACCAATTTGGGTATCAGTTACGTCCTCACTATTTCCTGAAATGTCATTAGATGAAAAACCAAGTAGCTCTTCACAATCGTATATAGTGTCTTGTAGCTCATTTTGATTACGTTCAACCGAACTATTATTGGTAATGGAATGATTTAAATTTTCGTCTACCATACTCCTCACAAAATTTTCATCATTTAAAGAATTAGACTCTCCAACTTTCTGACCATTTTCAATACAACTATTTTTGTCTTCCGAAAAATACATTTGGTTCTCAATGAATATTACATTTCTACTTACATGTAATTTCTTTAATACGGGGTCATACAATCTATATGCTTTTGAAGTCTCACAATATCCAAGCATTAGCGTCCCATTTCCTTCTAAGCTGTTTCGGTGTCATCACCATAGCTACACATCCAAAAACCTTCAAATACGACAAATTTTGTTCACGACCGCTAAATATTTCCTTAAGTGATTTACCATTTAAATTTCTATGTGGTGTTCTGTTTAACAAATATACTGCTGTACTTAACGATTCAGCCCAATAAAACTTTTTTAATGCAGCATCATACATCATTGTTCGCGCTTTCTCAACAACAGTCCTGTTCATCCGCTCAGCTTAACCATTCTGCTGCGGGGTGTATGGTGCTGATGTTTGGTGTATAATTCCACTACTGTCACAAATTTTTCTAATGTCCTTATTACAAAACTCTAGACCATTATCTGAACGCAAAATCTTGATTTTCTTATTTGTCTGGTTTTCAACCATTTCCTTAAATATTTTAAATTTAGCTGGGACCTTTGATTTATTCTTAAGTATATAAACGAATACTTTATTAGAATAATCATCCAAGAATAACAAAAAATACAAACCACCACCCATCGATTGCTTTTCCATGGGCCCGCAGACATCTGCATGCATGAGTTCAAGAATGTCATTCACCTTACTTGTTGATGATTTAAACTTTAAATTTGTCTGTTTTCCTTGAAGACATGGAATGCATTTTTCACTTTTCGAATCATTCTGAACGTTGTTGACGGTTTTTAAACTTTCATCGATATACCCAGCATGGCCCAATCTTTTATGCAGGAGTTCTTTTGTAATGCCAACAAAATTGTTTTTTGATGAATGAAGATCCAGTTTATACACGTCACTGTTGAGGGTGGCAGTCGCTATGACATTATTTGCACATTCAATTATACATTTTTCACTTATAAATTTAATCCTGCATCCTTTTTTTACTAACTGACTTACTGAGATCAGATTTGTGCAAATTTGAGGCACATAAAGTACATTTTCAATAACAGCATCCATCAACTTTTGCCCAAAACCTTTAAACTTGTATTATTTGCTACCATTACACTCTCATCAGAAGTAAATTCGACAAAGTTTTTAAAACCATTCCTATTGTCATATGTGCCGCTGCACCAGAATCAACCAGCCATGTGTCCTCTTCATAAACGTACTGCGCATTAAATGCCACAGTCAAAGTGACAACTGTGTTTCCCTGATTAAACTTTTTGCTTCTGCAATTTTTTGCCATGTGACCTTCATTTTTACACTTGAAACACACAATAGTACTTTTCTTTTTATGAACATTAGAATCTTTGTTGTGCTTTTGCTTACTGTATAAAGCAGAATCTACGAGCTTTGTTTAACCACTTGCATGGTTATAATTATCAAAATCCTTTAAAAGTTTCGTTTTGATTGTATCAGCTGGTATTGCAATATTGCTGCAATAAACTGCCTACCCATTCATCGCTTACCGCCATACCGATCTCATTCAACTTTTGGGCTGTGGCTATTATTGTATCCACATATTCGCCAATGTTCTCACAATTTACCAAATGCGTAGTTGTGAGTTTTCTTAATAAACCGCAACGTCTAGTTAGACCGGAGTCGTCATAAGTAGCCTTTAATTTCTCCCACATTTCTTTAGCATTTGCCATTCCCTGGATGTGTATGTACAGGTTTGATGAAATATATAAGACTAGCCTTGACATTGCCTTCTCCTTAATGTCAGCCTTTTCCTCGGTACCTAGAATCGAATTCCAATAGCCTTGTAGTTTTAACGCGTGCTCTGCCGCAAACCTCCATCTGTGGTAATTATCTCTTCCTGTTAGTTTTTCAATCTCAATTATTCGCTCCATTTTGCGCTACCTGGGCCCATAACCTGTTCGAGTTATGCGTGAAAAACCTAACCTTGAATAATAAAAAGACGCGTGGAGTTCAATTCAAAGTTTAATTACTAATGATATATATGTATATTGGTAAAAACTAAAGTCAAAATGTTAATTACAGTGTTGTTACCAAAGTATACTGTTGTTACAAGAATATTTAAAAGAGTTGCCAAGTATGATTTATTTCACATTTCAACAAAGTCTTACCCTGGGTCTCCACGTAGCAATTTTTATTGTTAAGTACAAGCAATAACGTCGGCAGAACAATGGAGCAATAATTGCTAATTATATTGCTGGAGAACACTTGAAATTGCTTTGCCATAAATTTGCAATTTTCACCGCGAGTAGTTGTATAAAGTTTTGTGGCTGTATTTATGACAAATGTTTTGTGTTGTGTTTTGAAGTGGTTGTTAATTTTTTTTTTTTTTTATTAATAAATTATATTAATAAAATAATTAATTGAATTTGTCGTAGCTGCATTTTGTATTACTTTTTTGTTTATTTGCGTTTGCTTTTGTTGATATTGACGTTTATTTTAAAATATAATATATAAAAACTTTTTCTTGAAGTATTTTTTCACTTGGCGGCTTTTTCTTGATTGTTTTTTAATAAATAAACACACTTATAAATAAACAACCGTACAGAGAAATGAAATGTCAGATAAATAAATTACATTGCGCAATGGATTGCCATTCATGGCAATTTGCGGTCTATACGTCGCAAATTTAATGGACCAATCAAATTTGACGTTTGCCGCAATAAATATTGCTACGTGGAGACCCGGGGTTATAGAAATGACTCGTTGTTTGCTAATAGAATCTGGATTAGAACTTAAGTTTTGGGCAGAGGCAGTGAATACTGCGAATTATTTAGAAAACAGATTGCCATCGAAGTCAATTAATGAAACTCCTTATGAATTATGGTATTCAAAACAACCATCTATGAAGCATATAAAATCGTTTGGTTGCAAGGTATATTTTCACATTAATAAAAATTTTCGTCAAAAATTGTTGCTAAAAAAGGATCTCTTGTTGGATTTTGTGATGAATCAAAGGCATATAGAATACTTGATAAAGATACAGACAAAATAGTCATCTCCAGAGATGTCAAGTTTATAGAAAATATTGAATTTTGTAATAGTAACAAAAACTATAGTAACAGTTTAGTTCCTATAGAACTATTGAATGCTAATGACAAAGATTATGAAAATAACTATTTGTTAGATGAGATCTGTGAAGATAATTATGATACTGCTGATAGTGAGATTGAACCTGAAACAAATTTTTCAAATAACAGATCAAATGCCGATGATTTAATGGAACAAAATAATAAAACCCAAAGTGTAAATGAAATTCAACCAGCTGTTAGAAAATCATCAAGAACTAAAAAAGGTGTACCGCCAGCAAGATATAATTGTAAAGCTGTTACATTTGAACCACATTTCTAATAGTAAAAACTGGATGACTGCTATGGAGGAAGAAATACAAGCAATGTATTCGAATAATACTTGGGATTTGGTGGAATTGCCTAGAGGAAGGAAGCCCATAGGGTGTAAATGGCTTTATAAAGTAAAGACGATGGCTGATGGAACTATCAAATATAAAGCACGTCTCGTAGCAAAAGGTTTTTCTCAAAAGTATGGTCAAGATTATGACGAAGTGTTTGCTCCTGTAATTAAACAGTCCACATTTAGAACACTCTTAGCTGTTGCGTCTTATAAAAAAAAATTTTTGTCCATCACATTGATTTTAAAACTGCGTTTTTAAATGGTGATTTGGAAAATTAAATTTTTTTGAAATAACCAGAAGGATATGAAATATCCACAAAGAAGAGTCTAGTATGTAAATTAAATAGAAGTATTTATGGTTTAAAACAGTCAGCTAGATGTTGGAATAAAAAACTTAATGAAACATTGATAAGTTTAGGATTTAGAAGGGGAAATACTGACTGTTGTTTATATACCAAAGGAGATAATGAAAATATTATATATTTACTAGTATATGTGGATGATATTCTCATCATTGGAAAAAATTAAATTATTATAAACGAAATTGTAAAAGATATTTCTAAATTATTTAAAATTACTAATCTCGGAGCTCTTAAACTATTTCTAGGGATAGAAGTTGAAAGAGTTTGTGGAAAATTTAATGAACACCAAAAAGCATATATAAACAAAATTCTCGAAGTCTATGAAATGGTGAATTCAAAAAATTCAAAAATACCTTTGGATGTTGGATATCTAAAAGAAAATTTATTATCAAATGATCAGTTAGATTCAAATGATTTAAATCGACAAGCAATTGGATCTTTATTATATTTATCAAATAACACCAGACCTGATATTACTGTTGCTGTATCCATACTAAGTCGCAAAGTATCATGTCCCACCAAAAGAGATTGGAATGAAGTTAAGAGAATATTTAAATATTTAAATGGTACTAAAAACTTAAAGCTATGTATTGATGCAAATGATCTTAAACTAATTGGATATGCCGATGCAGACTTTGCAGGAGACGTGAAAGATAGAAAGTCTACAAGTGGATACGTATTTCAACTCGGTGGAACTACTATTTCATATGCAAGTAGAAAACATAAGCAAGTAACTTTGTCTTCAACAGTAGCCGAATTTGTTTCACTGACAGAAGCTACTCAAGAACTTTTGTGGTTAAAATTGTTATTTAAAGATTTAAACTTACATATATCAGACATTACTGTAATGGAAGATAATCAAAAATGTTTGAAATTATTAGATATCGATAAAATTAATTCACGTACAAAACACATTGATATTAAATATTATTTTATTCGTGACACCAAAGAGGCTAAGGAAATTAAATTTGAATACTGCCCTACCGAAGAAATGTTAGCAGACCTATTAACAAAGCCATTAAGAATTGTAAAAATAACTAAATTTCGAAAAAGGATTGGTCTTATTTAAATGTTTTTCAAATTGAGAAGGGGTGTTGAACAAAATGTTTTTATATACTTGTTTAAATACATTTTGTAAAACAATAATATTTTTTCTCTTTTTCGTATTTGAATATTATGTTATTTATTGAAAGAAAAAATATTGAATAATTTTTCTAGTTATAATATTGTGTCTGAATTCTATTGTTAATAAACTTTTACAATTTATTTCAATTATTAAAAAAATCACATCCGCTGTTATTATTAATAACCCGAAAGGATATTTATTAATTAGTTGTTTATCCAATAAGTTTTTGTACTTGTCATATTTTTTTCAACTGCAATTTCATGAATCTTTTGCAATACCATTAAATCCTCCAAAGAACAGCTATTCTCCTCTGTCCATTGTAGACAAACGTTGAAGGTTTTTATTGCATCCCGACATCTTATTTTTGAAGGTATTGGACCTAACACAACTTGTGACTTGTTTTGCTTTTGCAAAGTTGCGTTAAATTGAGGCTTTGTTTTTTTAAAAAGTTGCGTTTACAGAGTCACAAATGTTACGAAATTGGGTGTTGCGTTAAGCGAGGGGTTGCGCATATCGAAGGTTGCGTTCAATGAGGCTACACTGTATAAAGTAGTTCCAACTACTATTACTCATCTCATGTGGACCCCGAATCAATCTGGATTCACCCGGTAGAGGTAACCCGGCTATTGAGTCTGTATCTAGATGAGTCAACAGAACTCGAGAATTGACAATATAATAAATATATGTATGTACCAGAGAATGACAACAAGTACCCATAAGAATAATATACAGAGGTATTTACCCACGCTTTTCGTTATTGTGTATACTAAGGCGACCAGATTTTGAAAATAAAAATAGAGGACATAAAGAAAAAAAGTAAAAAATTTTTTGACTTCAACATTTTTTTTACTTATTTTACAGACAAATTTACATTCCCATAATAATAAATGTAAAGAAGATTTAAAAAGAATTACATAATAATAAATGTAAAGAAGATTTAAAAAGAATTACATATCGTCGGCTTAATATGCAGACCTGCGAAATCCACTTTTTAAGTAAATTGGGATTTGATGCCGTGTGGTAGAGAAATATATGCCTCGTCGACCAGCATGTAGTTATTCTTCAATTTGAATCTTGAAGTGTGTCAAATCAACTATATTTTTGGTTCTCCTCTCAAGCAGTAAATAGTAAATTGCACAGAAAAAACCGTTGATCACCGTGAAATAAAATTTTTATTTTAATTTACATATAAAAATAAAAGCAAATATTGGTCATGCTTTTAAAAATAAAGAGGACAAACATGACAGATTATGAAAAAAAGATGATAAAAGAGGACACAAATTTTATAGAGGACAGCCAGTTAAAAAAGAGGATTGTTCTCTAAAAAAGAGTACATATGGTCACCTTATGTATACACATATTTATGACGCAAAAAGTATGGTTATTACTTATACTTATGCACGGCAATATCTTCACGCAACCACATTCAGTAAACAAAAGTACATGAATATTATGCAGATGTTATTCAATACCCATGAATGTGTTTTGGTTATCTGCCATACAAATAAAATATCCATGTTTAATAAAATACCTTCAGTATTTTTGGCACTTCTGTGTAAAAATGAAAAAAAAACTACCAAAAATGTGCTTTGTCACTAGGCAGGTATGGGACTATGTACATATTATTTATGATATTTAAAATAAATTTGTCCGTAACATCAGCAGTACCTATCTAAAACTACACATAAGCTATACATTTTTATAAAAAAATAGGACCACGAGGGGTGGGAAGGAGCAATTTCTGCTCTCCGAAGCTACCTGACAGATTTTAATGAAATTTAAAACATAGATAGATTCATATTTATATAGACACTTGAGCTATGAATTTATTTAAAAAATAGGATAACGAGGGGAGATAGGGAGCAATTTATTCCTCTCCAAAACTATCCAACAGATCTTAATGAAATTTAAAACATAGATGGATCCATATTTACATAGACACATAAGCTATGTATTTTTTAAAAAATATGACTAAAAGGGTTATTGGGGGCAATTTCTGCACAGCAACATGTGACATGAAAAGTTGACAAGTCAGATGTAAAAAACATGTCTTGTACATGTATCTTAAGCATACGCTATAAATAAATATGTAGTGAGTGGTTTTTTCACTCTTTCTTATTAGCACAACATACAAATCAATACTTACATGCATACATAAAAAACAATATCTTCCATCTCGTGTCGTCTACCTATGCTATGTGCATGCTTTCATGTTTCGTTTTATAGGAAATTTAGTCCTATTAAGAATGAGTTTTATCTTAATGGTGTTAATCTTAACAATGTAGACTCCAAGCTTGATTTGGGTGTTGTCTTTGATTCATCCATGTCGTTTGTTTCCCATATTGAGTTTATTATTCCTAAAGTTTATAAAACGTTAGCTTTTTTAAAAAGGAATTGTTTTGAATTCCATGACCCATACACATTTAAGCATATTTATACATCTTTTGTTAGATCAAAGTTAGAATATGCTTCAGTTATCTGGAGTCCTTATATTGCTATTCACATTTCTCGTGTTGAGAGAGTACAACGTGTGTTTATTAAATATGCCTTACGCTCACATACTCAATTCCATTTTGCTCCTTATGAGTCTAAATGTCTTCTTATTGGCTTGAGAACTTTAGAATACCGTAGAAAATTACAGTCTATCCTACTCATATATGATATAATTAATTCAAGGGTTGATTGTCCTGAATTATTGTCTTTAATACCATTCAATATACCAGCTAGAAACTTCAGGATAATTGACACATTTAAAGTTCCAGTTCATCGTAATAATTATGCTCTTAATGGCACTTTAACGAAAGCATTTCATTATATTAATAAATTAAATATATGCCTTCAAAAAAAAATCTAAATCGCATATTGAATTTTGCACATCAAAAGATAATTTTAAGTTATTTCTTTTGAGTATTTTATAAAATTTTTTATATATCGTTACCTAAAACGCAAAAGGCCCTACATAACAAGAAATTAAAAATCGACTTTTTCAATAAATCTGATGAATTGCATCAACAGTAATGTCCACAATAAATTTTGGAATCTTTCAACCAAATTTAACGATTTTATTAACAAAAAACAAACGGCCCTATCTACAAAAGATTATATGATACGCGCTAAAAGACCTTAGTAACAGTTTGCATAATATGCAACATTGTCAATTGTCAAAACAACTGGTAGGTTTTACAAGAAAAATAATTTATAAACAGTTTAAGGCAATTTATCGATTAACATATTTAATAGTAATTTGCATCTCCTGTAAAATGTTCAAAATGTTAGATAGGGCGTTTTGCGTTTTAGGTAACGATATGTATATATTCCAATTATTAACTTTTTTTTTTTTTTTTTTTTTTTACTTTGTAATATATTTTTCTATGTTAGGTTAGTTGCATAGTCTGTAAGGAACTTTGTTTTCCATAGACTGAAATAAATAAATAATAAGAAAGAGTGTAACCGCCACTTAATACATTTAGCGCTTGCTTAGACGCCTTTCTGTAACGTTTTCAAACATTTCTTTTTAATAAGTTGTAAAGAAGAGTTTTTCTTTAAAAATTTCATCCAGTGTATGTATGTATGTAGCATATGAAAAATTATAAATTTAAAGTATAGAAAATAGTCAAGAAATTTTAGAGAAAATAAATGATTTTGGAGAGGCATAGGTCGCCCCCTATCTCCCCTCGTTATCCTAATTTTTTTTAAAAATACATAGCTTATGTGTCTATCTATGTTTTAAATATCATTAAAATCTCTTAGATAGTTTTGGAGAGGCAGAAAATACCCTCGAGCTTCCCTCGGGGACCTATTTTTAAAAAAATATATAAAGCTTGTGTGTTCATATTAATATGGATATATCTATGTTTGAAATTTTATTAAGATCTGTTAGATAGTTTCGGAGAAGCAGTAATAGCCGCCAACCGCCCTTCGTTCTAATAAAATAAGCTTACCGCCTTAGTCAAATGTTAAAAAGCTTTTAAATTATCTTGATATTTTTCTGAATAACAACACAAAAAAATTTTGCCTAGTTTCAACATTTTTAAATTTGCATTTGCCATCTCTGCTCTCTCTTACGCTCTGTATATTTACGTTATACTTACGGTAATACACATACTTATATGGGTATTGCAGATAGCTTACAGAAATTTTATTTATATCTGCATGTACATTCAAAAAGAAGAATAAATATGCAAATACACATTGGCAGCGTATACCTATACATATTCAACTTTAGCTTCCCTGTTGGCCAAACTGCCGTCGACGACATTTTCGTCAACAATTTATGCACGACATGTCTTCTACACTTAGGATTTCTGGAAGACAATTTTGAGGAAAATGTCGTGGATGACAAAATACTCGACATTGTCTAGTGCACTGTCTTTTGAAAAAGTTAATAAACGACGACATGACCGACATTGTCTTTCAAGTTGTCTTTTGTTAAAACTTATCCACGACAACATGACAGACATTTTCTTGTAAGGTATCCTCTATCAACAACTATACACGACAGTATGAGCGACAGTGTCTTGCAAGCTGTCCTGTATTAAAGTGTATGCACGACAACATGACCGACAGTGCCTTGTAAGGTGTCCTTTATCAACTTCTAAGCACGACAATATGAGCGACATTGTCTTGTAAGCTGTCTTCTTAACCAACAAAAATAAGTTGTTCCCAATAAAAAATAAAAATAACTAAAATAACGATAATAATAAAAAAAACAACCAGTCAGTCAGTCAAGTCTGAGAACTCAAAGACTAAGGTTTGATTTTAAAAACATATACATATGTGCTACTGTATATTTTTATTTATTCAAATAGGTTTATAGGCGACATTGTCGTGTAAGCTGTTACTCCTGCAACTTCATCGACATTGTCCTTTACGCAGTCGTTGATGTCAAAGTAGAATCCATTGTCGTCTATATAGTCATCAAAGACAATACAAGCGACAATGCCTTTCATGTGGTCATTAACGACTATATGGACGAAAATGTCGTGCATGTGGTCATCAACGACAGGCTGAGCGACATTGTCTCTCTTTGTGTCGTGCACGATTTACGCGACACTTGTTTGAAAATCTCATCGACGATTTGCATTAGTTGTCCCTTACGTGTCGTGCAGGAATTAACATTGTCGTGCACGATTCATCAATGATTCTTGCACGACATAGCCAACTGGCCTAGTGGCCCAGTGGTATGGCGTACTAGCTCCGAACGTGTATATTCGGTAGCTCATTAAAAACTACCGCTAGTCCCACTACAATCTACCTCACATGCTTCTGAGTGGCGAATTTAACACGGGGATGTCCTACGAGGTGGCGATGGATCCCTCTCTGCATAATCTCTACCTACCATAAGGGTTAGCTACTTATATCTTCAAAGCGTGCTAGCAAAAAGCAAGCGATTTTGTTGTTGTTCTAATAACGGGATCTATTTCGGATACAAATTTTTCTGTGTTGTCGTTGAAAAAAAATTGTTTTCTGCATTACTTGGAGCTATAGAATTAGCTAGCAAAAAGTGGGTACCTTTTTTAAAGTGTTAACACTAGATATTGGTGTCTAGGGAAAGATTTAGGTGTGATTTGAATGCCACATCAGTAGACCCTGGTACAAATTGAGTGAAAGTGCTAACTATTTTGCCTGTCATTGGTGGCGATTGCTACTTTTTATACCACTGGGGGGTATTGGTACGTATGTGTATGGTTTTGTCTTTACCCATACATGTCCGTACATGTTTTCTCATCAGGGCTGTCAGACTTGGGGATTTATCCCCAAAGTTGGGGATTTTATGCGAGCAAAAAGGACAAAGAAAGTCATTTGGGGATTGGGGATTTTTTTGGGGGATTTAAAAAAAAATTCGGGGATTTTTTTGGGGATTTTACACTCTTTTAATATATTTTCCCTTTTATTATTTATGCTTATTTTTCTTTGTCTCGTATTAAAAATATGAAAAAAAAAGTAGCAAAACTTTTATCTTACTCTTATCAACAACTTATACGGTGTAAAAGGTCCTTATTAAGATCATTTTAGTTAAAAGGTAGTGTTAAAGGAACTTTATAAATTTATGTTATTTTTCCTTCAGGGTACAAACAAAATAAAATAATTTTTTTTACAAAAAATTTTTATTTTGGGATTTTTGGGGATTTCTAATTAAAATTTTTCTTACTATTTTTACTTTTTTTAAAAAAAATTTTTAAATTTGGTCAAAAAAAAAAACAAACAGAAAAATATTTACTTATTAAGGTTTTTTTCTTAATTTGGGGATTTTTGGCGATATTTTTTAATTTGTTGGGGACAAGGAAAAAAGTACCTGGCAGCCCTGCTTCTCACTAATATTGAAAGAGTGAAAATTTAAGTTTCTTTTAGCAAATAAACAAAATTTTCCATTTTGATAGGATTTTCGCCTATACCTAGTAATTTAATTCCGCTACCTGACAATTCCATTCCAATGCAAAATCAATTCAAATTTCAATCAATTCAGTTCAAATGAGTATGAAATTAATTGCTAATTCTTTTTTCTAATTCATTTTGAATTCATTCAAAATCAATTCTATTCAAATGAATCTGTAAAATGAATTGCAATTCACTTTAAGAAATTCGTTTGAATTGGAAACGAATTGCAATTCATTTTACAAATTCATTTGAATTGGAAAACGAATTGAAATTAATTTCTGTCTAATTCATTTCAATTGACTCAAATTTCATTCAATTCATTTATTTGTGTGAAAAGAATTAATTCAAAATCTGCTAATTCAATGCATGAATGATTCACGAATTAATTTAAAAATGAATGATTCATTTACAGCTCTGGACTTTAGGGTCGCCCTATGCCTTGATCTGTGAATATTATAAATGTCGTTTATTTGCTTGATCCAAATGAGATCGTAATGGGAAATCTATTTTTTCTATTTAAATATTGACCAAAATCTATGTACTCTGTCTGGTTTGTAGATGAATGGCTCATTAATGTCGAATAAATAGGTTTCATTTAATTCGTGCTTACATTTTTCAAAATCGTTAAAAAGTTCTCTTGAGTGCCCCGGCAGGCAAGCTGGTAGTGAGCTAGTCTATCATCCGGGGTTGCGGGTTCGATTGCCGACAAAGACTCTGGTTTCTTTCCTGCACACAAGCGTAGAGCTTCGCGGGATTAGCTTTAAAAATTAAAAAAGAAATTCCTTAAGCATTGAATATTTCAACGAAAACAAATTTGCTTTCGACGGTGCAAGCGATCTATCAAACAGACTTTTTCAACCGAATGGTGTTGAATTCGAGTTCTAAAGGTTTGTTTCCAGAGCTGCCGTTTTTGGTTATTTCTAACCAAAATTGGTTATATTTTTTTTCAATGTGGAGATGTGAATATTTTTTTCGTTTTGGTTACTTTTTTTCTAAAATGATAATACGTACAAATATGATTTTCTTGATACAAAATTTTACGAGCTCAAATAATTTGTATTGTGTACATACTATGATTTCTTCATTATTTGTTACCAATGAACGGAAGTTTTTGTACTTTATCGAAAACAAAAAATCCCTTTCAAAACTGCAACCAATTAATTTTTTTAAGGTATTTGCTAAGAAAAATATTGCCATTTGTGATTTTTATATTAAAAACGGCCATTTTCGAAAACATATGAAGTTTTAATCGATGAAGATTTCAATTATTTTTTTTAAATGAGTATAGCTTTTTTTGATTTTAAGAATACTTAAGGTTAGTAGTACTTAAAGTAGAAAGTGCATTAAATCATGCGGAATCAATTTGAGAAAATGACTGAAAAATTACACAAAAGTCGTTTTATTGTTTCTTAAAACTTGAATATAAATTAAATGTTCTAAATTTAGGTTATTTCCAAAAGTAGATATATTTAAATACATATTTGAAAATACAAATAGGAATTTTAAAGATTTTTCCAAAATACATTGATTTAACAAAATAATTTTAAAATTTATGGAATTTTACATGAAACGTTAGAACTGAAATCACAGCGCATAAAATAGGAACTCTTAAATTATTTGAAAAATACAAAATGTAATTGAAGCAGAGCCGCGAATAACGTTGTAAACGCCACTTTTTGCAAAAACTGTTTTTTTCGGATAACCGTTAACATTACTCTCGTACACTGTTTAAACCTCAAATCACCCAAAATTATGCACCTTAAAGCCCTTAAAAATTACATACAAAGAGTCAGCTAGTGGAAGAACGTTGTAAGTTACTTAAAAATGATACAAAGTAAACGGTTTTAAACGTGGAATAACGTTTTAAAAGCCATCAGTCATGATGCTTTGTGTAGTGGAAGAACGTTTTAAATGACATCGTGAGTGTGGATATGAAACGTTTTTCCACTAAAAAAAGTTATAAACTGTAAATTTGCATGTATTTAAGTTTTAAATTTGTTGATATTTTGCATAAATATTTTTATTATCATTATTTTTAATTATCTAAAAAAAAAATAAAAAATTAATAATCTTGCCAGTTAAAAACGTTTTTTTGCTCTCCTGAAAAAAAATTATTTTGTAACTTAAAACGTTATTCGCGGCTGTGCTTCAATTAATGATCTCGTTAAAATGCTATTTTTGAATATAAACACCATCAAGTTAGAAACCAACTTTGAAACTAAAATAATTTAAATAAACTCTTTTTAGAAATAAGAAATATAAATGTTTCAAAAACTTGAAAAATTTATTTTTTCATCACAAAAAATTTCTAATTTTTGTCAAACATTCAAGACAAAACCCTGAAGAAGGCACACAACGGAGTGCCGAAATATTGGATTAAATAAATTTAATATTTTTCATAAAGAAGAGACCTCAAGCTTAATTTAATAATAATATTATTACATCTTTAAAAAAATAATAATAATAAAATATCAAAAAATTTCCAGTAAAAACTTCGCTATATTTGCAGATGAATAGCTTCTTTTATTCATTTTTCAGAAACTTTCATCTATAACTACATTTATAACAACTTCTGTAACAACTTTTTTCTGGATATATACAGTGAAAAAATAAAGACTTACTTTTGAATGCGTTCATTTTGGAACATCCCTTGTAAAATTCATTGGTTCTTTCAGTAGAAGTGTAAGTAGTGCCTTTATGTTTTTCAGATTACTCAACACATTATTTTGTAGGCGAAGTTTTTACTGGGTTGTTGCCACTATAAAAACTTAAAAGAAACATAATGTTGCCACCATACTTAAGAATTTTAACTACCAAAATCAGGTATTAATTTTTTCCATTTATAGTAGACTTATGAGTGGAATTGCCGGCATACTGAAAAAAAAGTCTCGAATAAATAAAAACTTTTACCCCCAATTTCACCAAGTTCAGTTATAATTTACTATCAGTTATAGATGTCAAAACACATTATTAACTGGAATTTAAAGTAATAGTTGGTTCCGTTAAACTTGGTGGAATTGGGGGGTAATTAAGTTTCTCGTTATTTTTTTAATATGTAAAAGAATTTAATTATTTGTTTTGTTTTCCTGACTTATAATTATTATTTTACTATAAAGTGCACAAATCTAACTAACCTTTGTATTACAATGCAACTTAAAATAAATTTTAAAGATTTTCTCAATTTATAAAAGGCATTTTAAATTTGGTTATATTTTTTCACATTTGGTAACATTTTCAAAAATTTTGGTTGTAAAAATTGTATTAGTTGTGGCAGCACTGTTTGTTTCGTATAAACTGTGTGAAAATGAAAAGTTTTGACATGAAAAAGATGCTTACCGCTCTTATTTATGGTAGCTCCAGTAAATCAAAATATGTAGAATTTTTTTTTATCGAATGTGCGCCGTAATGTCGAAAATCGAATTCAGTTCATAATAGGCACCCAAGTTTTTTTTCTAAATCATTTTGTACATTTGGTACATTGTACGAAAGAATTACGTGAACTATGTTATATTAAAAATATGTATCCATATGAAGTTTTGTAATATCGTTTTAATATACATCTTTACTTTTGTTTTCAGGAATTCATTCAATCTGTACGTGAAGCTAAGAAAGATGTAATAAAATCTCATAATACAATTGCCGAAGATGACTTTATACCCTTAGAAAGTGAAGCCAGTGTATTGGATCGTTTTAAGCCCAAGCCTTTTAAAAAGAAAACATAACTTTGTTAAAATTTAAACTTTTACGGCCAATTTCAGCAGGTTCAGCTTTAATTAACTATCAGTTATAACTTTAAAAAACATCTTATTAACTGGAAGTTAAAGTTATAGTTAACTTTACCTGAACTTGGTGAAATTGGCCGTTAGTCGTATATTAATTCGAGTAAATATTTTTATTGATCAAACAATGGAATAAATAAAATTTATGCGGTAGTTAATATATATTGACAATAACCAGCTATTCTTTTGTCTGTAACATTACTTTTTACATTTTCTAGAAGTTTACTCAAATCATTCTTGTTAATGCTTGATTGAGGATGTAACCAATAAAACAAATTTATAATATGTTTTTTACCCTCAAACACATTAGTTGCACCCACAACTTGAATTGTCTGTAGGTTTTCCACAACTTTATATAGAATACCTCTTAAAGCATTCAAGAATATTGCATTCTGTTGTTTGCCCAATTTACTCATTGCCACTAGGCATGTTTCGCTAATTGTTGGTTTTAATAAGAGCTTTGGTAAATATTCCAAATATTCACAGAATTCTTCGCTGCCGTAGGCTTCATAAAGTGTAAAATCTTGAACAATACCACATAGTAATACCAGGATTTTTGAGCCTATACCCATTTCTGTAAATTTGTTAGTTAAAAAGGCTTCAATACAGCATTTGAGTAAAAGTATTGTTGCAGCTTTGTGCAGTTGTAATAACGTCAACCCGTTTTCCAAAAGGAGAGCCCGCAACGCCAGAACTAGAGGCCGCATGTAATCTTTTGAACTTTTCGATGATATGGAATTCACTATTGATGTAAGATAATTTAAGACAGCATTAAATCTAGTAGATTGGGTATTAAGGTTATTAGAATAAAAACGGCACATTAGATAGGCAACTGTAATATTTTGCTGGTAACAGTGTGGTGACATTTCAGAATTAACATTATTATTCTTTCTTCTTAGATTACCATTATCTGAAATATATAAATATTTGTAAAAAAAAAAATTAATGGTATTTTCGTAACAAGATTTTTTACGTACATAAAATTTGATTTTTCTGAAATTCACGTTAAATTAGTTTATGTGAATGAGATGCAAAACTCGTTCGTTACACCTTTTTCGAATTTTGGAAAAAAGCAAAAAACATATAGCGCCGGATTAACTGGACCAAATAAGTTGATTTTTTTTTTTTTTTGATTTTGAAGTGTTATGCCATTCTTGATTAATAACTCAACAGTTGAAAAATTGAAACTATCTGAAATAAGAAAAATAATAGATTTATTTTGTAACGAACGAGTTTTGCTACGATCCATATGGGATCGAACGAATTTTGCAACGCACTTTAGCCCACCAGAAAAATTCATTATTGAACTTCAGTATATTTTTAAAGTTATATCAGTTTATTAAAATTATGGACAAAATGATTAAAGGACTAACCAGAATATAAATAACGTGGCTTAAGCAACTGAGCGAATACATGTAAATCATATGTGAAAACCATGTTGAGCTTAAGGGAACTTTTTGTTAAATTTTATGAAACTGTAATTTGCTTAAGCAAAGTGCGAAACTAATCGCACATTCCGTACGGAATCAAATGTTTTTTATTTTGTTTTTGTTTTTTTAAATGTATTTGAGAGGCTTTTTCCTTTATATTTGACAGTAGCTTAAGTTTGTTTATGCATATTCTGGTTGGGCCTTAAGAATTTAAAAGCTTATTTTAAAAAGTTCAAGAAACAACAATCAATTTTTAAACCGATAAAGAAAGTATTTCATCTTCAGCGAACTCCTCGTTGTTTTCTTTTACACCATGATCAACATTGGTATTGTCCAAGACAGAAACATAAAACTGCAATTCTTTATTATTTTTCCAATTTACCCCAAAGTGGTTTGATAACAGCTTTTCGACATCTTTTTTCTTTTCAGGCTTAATTTCCACATTGATTGGAAGTTTTTCTGGATTAATATCCTTAATTTTTTTCCTCGTTTCAAGAATGATTTAGGCTGGCAAGAATTAATTCTGTAATTCATTTCTCCTTGAAGAGTTATTATTGTTTTCCCTGTTTTTTTCTATTATAATTCGCTTTGAGGCTTTAAATTGGAAATGTAGTTGCCCTGGTGTTTTCAACACAGAAGCTAAAGCAGTTTTCCAGTCATATACAGGCACTTCACTCCCAACTTTTCGAACTGTACAGAATTCGTTAAATAAGTCCCAGTATTCGCTAGGCTTTATTTATTATCGTCTTTTTTTTAGGCCCTAAATTTGTAAAACGCAAAAGCAACGCCAAAAATTATATTGAAAGCAAAAACAAAATCGAAAATATTTCATAATTTTGTTGTTGTTTTCTATAGAAATGAATATTGTATTTTTAAATTTTAAACGCTGCATATCTTGTGGCGTTGATAATTTTTAAACGCAATATGTATTTCTGTAGAAAGCAACAACAAAATTTTTGACATTGTTTTTGCTTTCAATGTTATATTTGGGATTGCGTTGCGTTTTACAAATTCAGGGCCTTAATTTTTTTTTCAATCCTCCCGAACACCCTTTAGTGTGTAAAAATAAAACGCTTTGTATTTTGTATTAAACTAGTTGCTGTGTCTTTTATTGTTCGGATTCACATTAACTACTATTACCAACTTAACTTGACCACTGACAAAAGCAAGAAAAAAGTAAAAAATCGTTTTATTCAAATCTATGTCATTGTATATGTGCCTGCTGTCAAAACGCCAGTCTCATAAAAACAGCATTGCCAAATTCTACCAGCCAGTGTGGCCACTACAACCCTATCGGGTGGAATGAATGAGTGCCCTACTACAGGATAAGTTATTGTAATTTTTTTTGCAATTTCGTGATTCAGACAAAAACTTGCTCAGCATTCCTAAAACAGTGATATTTTTATTTTGTCCTGGGCAGCCATCACAAAACAATTGTACTTCCTGAATGTCTTTCAAGTGTTTATTCTTTAAGTGGAATTATAAAATAGAGGAGATTTCATTGGATCCTTTATGTCTTTCGTTTTCACACCATGTATATGAAAACACAGATCCAGGATTTTGCTCACTAGCAGAATTTCCCTCGCAGATTGTGAAATTAAACAAATAGAGTTGTCTACTATAATATGCGGATTGGTCCGGGTCACGCGGCAACAAAAGGTTTTTTTGGCAGTCAAACGAGAGCTTAAGGGCTGATGTACCCTCTTCTTTTTTTAGCATTGTGTAAAACGCATTCGATTTTTGTTATGCACAGTATATTGAGCCATGACTTCAACTTTCGATGGTCCTGAAGGCATTTCTTTTATTTGTGATTTCAAACGAATACATTGAGAACAAGCATCTGTCGCTGGAGTTTTGAAGCTAATGTTAAAGTCATAATTGAAATTATGATGAAAATAGGAATACTTGACTTGTAAATTAAGAGGAGCAGCAAACCGGTTATACTCCTTCCATAAATCTTTGACAGTGCAATCGCTTGGTAAATACTGTCTGTAGGATTTTTTCCGAGTATAGTGGGAATCTACAAAGTGCAAGAACTTTAAGAAATTGGTTACTCCTTCCTTCTTAAATTGAAATTTTTTCGATGTTCTGTCACCTCCTCTTCGTTCTTTTGGAGACTGCTGGTCAATAAGATAGGTTTTACCAATATTTTGCACACGAAATTTTGATATATTAATGGCCATTTTCTCAATGTATCGACAAACTGACTGTTACTTAATGTCAACATAAATTTATTGGACCGATAAACTGTCCGTTAACGATTTTGGGTTTCTCAATATAACGACAAAAAACATTGTTTTCAGCTGGCAACGCCACTCAAAATACATGGAAAGGTTGCGAGTCAGCTGATTGAATTTATCTGTACGGCAAATAAAAGGAAAATACATAATTGGCAGATGAGTGCCGGTTAGCTTTGAGATAAAATCGAAGCAAATGAGACATTGAGAAAACCAAATTTCTTTAATGTGCAGTTTTTCGTTGGGAAAAAAGATAATTGCCTAATGAGAAAATGGCCATAAGAATACCAAGAAATACTTTCGAACACACTTGTAGCATACCATTTAAGCGAATTTTTACAAAATATTTAATGGTTATAGAGCTGCTTCTTTTCTTATTGGGTAGTTGTCTCTCATAATTTTTGCGAACTCTACGTTTAATTGGAGTTTCCTGAGACGTATGTTTCAAAATAAAATGATCTTGTTGTATCTTATTACTCGTATTGTAAAAAGCTTTATGAAAGCGCCTTACATCCTGTGGGGTTAGCTGTAAGCAAGATAATCTTTTTTTTTTGAATGGCTGCACGAAGGAATTGATAGAAATTCTTTGACTCTATGCCTGAAAAATGTAACACACGCCAAATTACTTACGTCTATGTTCAAATTATATATGTAGATATTTATCAAAATTATTATAATACGTACCTATCCAATTTAGCAAGTTCCCTTTTCCAACTGTTTTTATTAATTTTTTTTTTTTTTTTGCTCCATTAGGTTATTATTATTATTGTCATCCATTTCTTAACTTTAATAAAATTAAGAAAATTATTGTCCGGGGAAAAAACCTTTTTTGCTCTTAACTTTGAATAAAACTTTAAAATTTTTTAATATTTAAACTATTTGATTTCACTACAAGGTTATTGGGTTAAAATATATTCAACTTAATCGGGTAAAAGTTAAGGAACAAGTAAGTTCTTATTATAAAAATTTGTTCAAACGGTGTTTGTTTTATCTCGGTGAACAAATCCACATTTTTTTTGCATAAAGTTTTGATATGTGTCGCGCTAAACGGTATTTACATATGTTTGTTGTTGGTAGATGCATATTTAAACACAAAATTTGTATTTAGTTGTTAATGTAAAAAGTTATTTTAAACTGCAACATTAATGTTGACAAAATTACCCAGTGAACAAGCGACTTTTGCTACAGAACATGTAACGAGATAGTTTTGAAAATGACTGCTAAATGGAACAAACCAGTTTTGCTACTAACTGCAATTTTAAGTCATAAAAAAACATCGAAATATAAATGTATTAAGTCGATGAGTATATTTCTGTGGCATTTTGACAAAACATCTTAAGTCGAGATAAGATAGCAAAAAAGTTTTTTAAAAAAACTCGGTGAAAAAATCATTTTTATTAAATAATAAAATAAATCAAAATTAAAGAAAAATTTCGTTTATAATACAAAATTTTAAAAACTTAAACAAAAATGTTTTTTGAATGAAAATTCGTTTGATTAACAACATTTTTTTCCACTTTTTAAATTCGAGTTAAGATGTTTTGTCAAAATGCCACAGATTTCTTTTCATTAGGCTTCAAAAGAACTTTAAGAATCAATTGTCATCTCGTTTTCTTTAATTTTTGTAACGAACGAGTTTTGCATCTCACCTACTCATATAGAAGATAAAAAAATTTATTACACAGACAGCAGGCTATCGTTTTGCAACAGAATTGCATACTGTATAAAATAAATATTTAAAAAAAATTGATTTTATCGCTTAATGAACTATAACGTAAATACTTGCAAATTAGTTTTAATTGCGAACGGACGTGTTTCTAAAAAGCCAAACTACTATAACTAACAAATCAAATATTTTTTCCCATCAGGATATATGTATGTACGTATAAAAAAAATATTGAAAACAAAATACCAATTTGGCTTCTCAGACAGATGTTTTGCGTGGTCAGTGTCTTTTCTCTATTCAAACATATGAGTATAAAGTGTAATAAGCTTTACTAAGGTTACCACTTCTTTCCGTGCTGCCCCCTCAAACAAAGTGCATTTGCCAGAATAGAGGAAACTGTCTTCATTGGGGTAAGAGTTATTTAGAATGCAAATCATATCGGGTGAAAATTAAGGACAATATTAGACAAAAAATTGTCTTCCACCATAAGGCTCGGAGCTTGAACCGATACTTTACGCAAACGACATGATAAATCAAATTAAAAACAGCACTACTTTTTCATATGCAGATGATACAGCTGTTATCGCGCGCATAAAAATATTGAAACCGCCATTGAAAGTATGCAAGATCAGCTTAACATTGTCACGAAATGGTGCCATGATAATGGGTTGGTTATTAATGCTAACAAAACTAAAATTATGCATATACGACCCTCCCATTTTAAAGGCACAAACATTAGAATAAAGTTTCACGATACAGACTGCTTACATAAAATGAACATTCTCAACAGTAATCACGACACATGGTACACTTTTATAGAACTCGTAGACACTTATAAGTATCTCGGTGTATACGTTGACCAGCACTTCAAGTGGAAAATTCATGTAGAAAATGTTTAAAAGAAACTAAGAAAAACCTCATATATTCTTTACCATCTCTGAAACTGCTCCACATTTACCGTTCTAAGGCAGCCTTTTTTTCATTGGCAGAATCTTACATAATTCGAACATTGCATAATACTTCAGAAAACACAAAAAAAAAAAGAAAAAAAACAATGTCTTTCAATGTCCCACCAAAAAACAACAACAACATTACTATTACAACAAACAACAATAAATATATACAACTCCTCCACCCACCAACAACAATAATATATACAACTCCTCCACCAACAACAAAGATACATAACAGAAATGGCTACAACATCCTTTATCACAACCAAGGTATATTTACACAAGGTAAACTCGTTGGCCCATATGTTTGTCAGCTGATTACCCCTAGTTGGAAGCTTAACGTCAAATTTCGTGTATATGAGAAAAAATTTGTACATGTGTGCGTTAAATTGTTTTTTTTTTATATGAAGACAATTTTGACAACTCCGTTCCTTTTATAGAGCAGCATGTATACACTCCCAAATGAGTCTACCTTGTGTAAATATACCTTGATCACAACTTTCAAAACTATATTGTCAACAGCAGCTTTAATACAACAAACACCAATGCAATTTACAGCCCACTTTACAATACAAGAAGCAACAACACGAATAACAACACTGAAATAACAGCAACTCGGAAACTAACAACCTGTATATTAACAACCGTTAACAATAATATTGATATTAGCACCAATAATTCCAGAAACAACACTGACATTTAGCAACAACACCGGCCACAAAACGGATTATATTTCCCTGTGGTCTAAAGAGTCCAAAGATAAAGTCAACCATTGCTATTTTGTTAAAATTAAACAAAGGGATAAATTAAAGAAAGGGTCACAAAACGTGTCATTGGCATGAAAAAGGGTTAAAAGTTATACTTTAGTGTCACAACGGCAACACTGCACCGAACTTAAATAAATTTTTCGTCAAATGAGGGAACGAATGAGTAAGCAAAACAAATCGAACAGTACACTCCATTGTGTATCCCTTTTGATTCCTCTCTCCTCCTTCTCGCCTATAAGGTAAAAATCCCAACGATAAAAAACGTATAATGTAAATGGGGACCAGGGTTGCCGAACATGGTATTTTCCGACCAAATTTGGTCGGATATTTTTTGTTTAGTCGGATGGTAGGCCAAACCTAATTTTGGTCGGTTTTAGAAAATTGGACGGATAGCAGACAATTACAAATCTCATAGCTTTTTTACCAAACACAAAAATTTTTTTTTAATTGTTGTTGAAACTATGGATATGGCTTTAGGAGCAAGTAACTTTGACGGTGTTAGTTTTATAAAGGATAGTTTTGTCATCTTATTCGAGCTCACTAAGTCAGATGCCGTTTAAATTTTTCTTCCTATATTCTTATACAAAATTTGATCGGAATGGCAACAAACGGCGCTCACGCCATGACTGGAACTGTTGGTAAGCTTATAGCCTATTCATCGATGTCGAACGTAGAGTTCGTTCGCTTAAATTACATGTAAAACAACGAAAATATTGTATAATTTCTTTTCGTTTAAAATGTAAGTTAAGCGAACGTAGTCTTCGTTCAGAAATAGATGAACAGGCAGTTAATCTTACTTCGCAATGCAAAAAATATTGAGGTTCTTTGTGGTACATAATATTTAAAGTTTTTTCACAAAGTCCTAAAAGAATAACATAAATAAAAGAATTTCAGGAATTCTGTTCTGTATTAGGTGTTTCTTATTCAAGATGGACTTCTTAAAGGAAGATGTTGTAAGAATCGTAGAACAGTGGGATGCTTTGATACTGTATTTGGAAACATAGCTTTATAAAGGCAAATAGTATAATAGCCGCAGAACTTGCAGAAAGTATGGATGAGTTCCAAAACAGAGCAAGTTATCAACGCGTATACAATAAGCCAACTATGCATTGTAAAACTCTTTGATACATTTTTTACGCTGTCTGCAAGGTATTAGGATGTATTGGAGCTCAGCCTATGTCTTATAAAGTTTAATACTTTTATTTAAATTGTACAAACTTAAGTTAATAAATTTTGATTCATATTTTATTAGTGGTCTATATGTGTTTTTGCATACGATCAATGCATTATTTTATTTTATAAGCGTTATTAAATGTATATGGGCATTTCCCCAGAATGGTCTACCAGGATGAAAAAATAAAATGTTGATTATAATCGTCTTTTATTGTTTATTATTATAAAAAAGTCTTTGTTCTTATAAAAGAATGGTTTCATAGCATATATCAGCTGTTTTACTTGAGGTAATTGGGATGGAAACTGGAAAATTTTATATATTTCTGTATTTTCTACTTCTAAAGACATTTTTATATACTTATTTTACATGCAAGAAATATGTTATGTTTACACTCTTTCTTCATAATCTCTTCATTACAATCAATTGTAAAAGGAGTATTAAGTTTTTTTGTTACGGAAATTTGAAGACATTTATGGGAAAATGCGTGAAGTTGACTTCTATTTTGCGTACGTTCGTGCCCACACGTATATAACTCTTATTATGAAAACTTAAACTCGATGAAATCCATCTTTTGCACTAAACATAGAGCTACCAAAATGCTATCGAATCGAAAAAATGTTTTGTTTTCTATATTATTTGTACATCAATAGCGTACGAACGTACGTTCGTGACCCCAGGAAATGCCCATATACATTTTGTTAAAGTTAAACGTTACCAAAAAAAAATAATATGTAGATTTATAGCTTTATCCAATAAATATTAAACTTTTTATCAAAAATACATATACATACAATCGTCATATAAAATGCAAAAGGACCTATGTTCATTTTAAGAAAAAGAGAGATAAAAACTTAATAAAAGGCAGCTATTGGGATTATAAAAACGGGGTTTTCTTGTTAATATCGTTAACACACTACGCATGATTGACACAATCCTTAAAAACAGTTTTTGTAATCTCAGTCGTATCGCTACAGAAAATTTTTTAAAAATTATGATTGGCCCTTTTGCATTTTTATGACGATATAATTGTTTTGAAATATTTCAAAAATTTGGTCGGTTTCAAAGGATTTTGGTAGGTTTTGCAGACAATTTTGGTCGGATATGGGGACGTACAAACAACAGTTACGTTCATTCGAAACAAATAGTACGAAAATAGCAATACACAGTACAAATTGTTCGAACTCGTAAATTATTTCTTTCGAATCGAAATAAGTTTAGATGGGATTCTATAGGGTATTTACCTGTTGTCTGGGTAAATACCAGGTATATTCCTTTTTTGGGAATTTATTTGGGTTTTTATAAAACTCAAATTCATATGGCAATCATTAACTGTAAATAACATTAATATAATTTTAAATTACTTTTCGTTTTTTATCATTAAATATCAAAAAGCTTGTTAAATTGTACTAAAACTAAAATAAACCGGAGAATATTGATTTAAAATTGTTAAGAAGGTATAGGTTTATTAGTGAAGCTAATATTGATTAAATTAAACCTTAAAATTTTATAAAATTTTGTACAAAACTTTTATACCTACCCTTTTGGTAAATACCACAATATTTACCAATTCTTACCCCATTTTCCCTATTTACCGGGTATTTACCAATCAAGGCGAATTCATACAAGGTGGTCTTATTTTGAAAATGGATACAACACTGTAAATTACTTTAACATTGTGTCAAAATTATACAACACTGTAGTAAACAAATAAGCTGTGTGTCAAAAATATATGCTGTCATATTTCATTTAGTTTTTAATTTTAATTTTAAATCGTTTTTTTGTGGAATGCAACATTGTGTCAAAATTATACAACACTGTAGTAAACAAATAAGCTGTGTGTCAAAAATATATGCTGTCATATTTCATTTAGTTTTTAATTTTAATTTTAAATCGTTTTTTTGTGGAATGCAATAATTTAAATATTTGTGTTTAGAAAACTTTATTTTCAAGAAGTTTTTTATTTAAAAAAAAAAGTGCAGATGAAGCAGACCGATTGCTCATGGAATCTTTTTCTGATAAGATTTCATTGCATTCACGAGTAAAAGAAGAGCGTTTTTCATCGTCGAAGAGCTCATTTTTAAATCGTAAAAGATTCCCCGCATATTTTTGTTTGTTTCATTTTCTGTTACATGGTACCAAGGCCCATTGAAAAGGTCTGCGCAAGAAGCCTGATGATCATTGTTTTCGTTCTTTTGAGCTTTCAAAAGTTGTTTACATACACGTTTTTTCCTTTTGCTTTGTATATATATATATGTGGTAGTAAGTTTTTGGCAGCTTAAAAGAAAGTTTTTTGTTTTTGTACAAGTAAGCAGACCTGATAGATGGGCCTTGCATGGTACAATTAATAAGGCAATCCTAGGTCTACAACAAGATAAAACCAGCATTTATTTTGTTAGAAAAACCTGATAGATTGTCAAAATATATGTGTATTTCCAGCAACAATATCTTTATTATTAAACAAACAAAGTTGTAAACCTATTGTGAAGGCTTTTAACAATATTCAGCTGAGATACGGTTTTTTGTTTTGCATTTTCTCTTTTGTTTGTATATTATTGAAATAATATTTTCTATTTACAAAAGTTTTTTGAAGTATGATATTTTCAAAACCAATTTTAATTTTTACATACATATGTACATAAATATTTACTGCCGTATTCATAAAAAATAAAATGGATTTCAAATGAGGGGCTTAAAGCACAAGGGGTTTAAGTGCCTTTTTCTTAAATTGAGTTTACATATGGAATTATTGCTGAAGTTTGGACAAGTTGTTCAGAGCACAAGAGGTGAATATAGGATTCTCATACGGACGCTAGATGTGGTGAACAATTCAAGCACTTGACATTAAAACACCTGCTTTGCTTGGAGCACAAGCGAAACAACCGCATTTGTCTCATTATTAAACATGTCACTTGAACCCCTTGTGCTTTCAGCCCCTCAAATGTATTTTAAGAAGTATGAAAATTTTGCCTTTAAACACATTTCAAACTTATTTTATTTTTAATGTATTCGGTAGTTAGTATTTCTAAAGCAACTCTTAAGCTACGTTCACAATTAAAAAAACATTTTCACTTGGTGTTCATAATAGAGCAACAATTTCTTTTGCAACCACACACATTTTGCATTCAGAAACCGTTTGCAAATTTTAGCCACAACAATATTATGCATTTATTATTATTTTTTACAACATTTTGTTAAAATTTTCATTCAAAATATATTTTCCTTTCAATTTTAGAACAAAAATGTAACTAAAATTATTTTAAAAATTTAACTAAAGTTGAGTCCAAGGCCCATCTATCAGGTCTGCTTACTTGTACAAAAACAAAAAACGATTCTTTTTAGTTGTCAAAAATTTACTACCACATATACAAAGCAAAAGGAAAAAACGTGTATGTGTGGCATACCATAAACATAAGCAAACGTATACATGCACATGTAAGCAAAATGTAAACAACTTTTGACAACTAAAAAGAACATAAACAATGATCATCAGGCTTCTTGCGCAGACCTTTTCAATGGGCCTTGGTTGAGTCTACTTTCTTTAACTTAGCAACAATTTGTATGAAATTGTTTCTGACGTGTTAAAAAATTTTTATTTAGTTTTGAATGAAAATTTTAACATAATAATGTTGTAAAAAATAATAATAAATGCATAACATTGTTTCGGCTAAAATTTGCAAACGGTTTCTTAATGCAAAATGTGTGTGGTTGCAAAAAAAATTGCTGCTATATTGTGAACACCAAGTGAAAACATTTTTTTGATTGTGAACGAGGCTCTCATATCAAAAACCAAATCTAATTTCAATTAATTAAAAAACTCAAAAGAAATGGACACTTCATTCTAAAAACTGTGCGTCTTTCAGAAAGTTGAAAGAAAAGAAGGAATTAATTCACTTAACCTTTTTGAAAGAGAACGAAAGATTCACATATTGAAAGATTTTGCCCAATAATATATTCATGTATATAAAAGAAAACGTTTTCTATTACTCAGTTATTTACAAGTTGAATTAAATAAATAAATAAGGGTATTCACGTCACAAGTTGCACCCTTGCAAAATAGCAAAAGTGCAAAAACACAACAAAAACCACAAAGACAATTATTTACGCACAACTAATTTTCTGTGTGTTTGTTGTTATATTTGTGCACTTTTGCTTTTTTGCAAGGGTGCAACTTGTGACGTGAATACCCTTAATATATCTTGAAAATTAGCCTTTATCCATGGGTGAAAATATTTATTTACAGTAATGTAATGCAGGGTGAGTTCCAAAACATCAAAACACATTGCAGTGTTGAGGTTTTGATACAAAGCAACGTGTTTTGTTAACTGTGTAAAAATATAAATGCCAACAAAGCATCAACAAAATTATTGATGCATATTTTGTTTGCGCATCGCTAACCATTATTATACATTCAGGGACGACATTGTCAATGTTTAAATGGTTGCGTTTAGGTTTGCGTATGAGCTTATCATAATAGAGACTATTGAACTAAGTTCTTTTTTATTTAATACGAATAACCGAGAAAACCTAATTTTGTCTTTACTAAAAAATAGGCCGTTAAAATATTAACTTACTCTCTTCAAATGTCATTTGTTGATAAGGATAAAAATCCTGCAAAAAGTTGGCAGCAATTACGTCAGCATATTGATCTTTAAACCATAAACTTAAATCATGATTGTTTACTTGTTGTTCATGTAGTTCTATTAGCGACCATAAATTTTCAATTATTTCCAATACAATTTTCAAAGTTATCGCCGCATCGGGGGTTAACAATGTTTCCATAAGCCCACTTCCTAGTTGAGGTCTCACTTCTAACCACGACTCTAAAAGCAATGGAATTAAATGTTCTACATACGAATGTAATTTTCCTAATTCATCATTCGCATTAACTTCTCTCGATAGTGTGGCACTGCCCAAAGAACGATTGAATATTAAAGATAAATCACAAATTTGATTTGGTGCAAAACATCGTTTGACACCAAAGTGCTGTTCAATTTTTGGGCTGTATGTGACAAAAATGTTACTTTTGTTGTTCGCCATTAAGGCAACATCACTACCGAAGCGTTTGTGATCAACTAAAGTTTGTAACATTTGTTGCAAACGCAACAGGACTTTAGAGCGCCATTTAATTGTAGTTTGTCTTTGACCCATATTAACTGTTAACATGCGGCCGGCCTTATCACCTTCAGCTCTAACTCTAGATATCATTTCTAAGAAGTTTTTAAAGATTTTTTCGCTATGAACAGCTACCAGGTAAGGTACATGCTGCAGTAATACATCCAACATTAATAAAGCATCTTCCTGTATGGATGCTTGAATATGAGTCATAGCACATCGTAGATAAGACGAAATAATGTGAAAAAATGGAGATACTGCTTCTGTTGTTAAGTTTCCTAGTAAACTACTAAGTGTTTTAAAAGATTCTTTTCTAGCGTCGCGCTCCACATCAAGTGAAATTGCTGCTACACCTTGTATAACATCGTTTAAAGACGACAACAATCCAGGACTGTTTATGCTTATAGCATCTCTAAGGTTTCTTAGTGATTCTATGCGAAAGCTTAAACTATGATGTTTTAGTTTTGATAAGATTTCTTTCAGGTTAAACTGTTTCTGACCATTCGAATATTGGTTTTCTTTGAGTTGCTCTCGAATTGTAATTTTGCGCACTTTAAACTCTGTTTTGGTCACATTTAGACCTTTAGGTAATTTAGCACCTTTTAGTTTAACTTTGGCTTTTTCAGCACGTAGTTTCTTTTTATGTGAACCACCCATTTTGATGTTTCACAACCAATTTTAATATTAAAAATAATTTGAATATCCGAAAGCAAATAAACAAATGCACGTGTGTTAAAACAGCTGGGCATAAAGTTGCCATACACCAATTATTTGAAACTTCCCTACGAATTATGCTCCCCACAGGCAAGGCAACATTTATTGGAACGTGGTCAAGTTCCCTTTATGCTACTACGTGTGTAGCGATATTACAAAATTTTATATTTTGTTTGTGCCGGTTCACACACGTCAAGTTTGATTGACGAGTCATGGAGGGGAAAAGAAATGGCATTCTCTTTTCCCTTCTCTCCTAAAAGCTCAAGACTTGACGATACAAACTTGAGCTGTGTGAACGAGCACTTTGTTCGCTTACATGCAGTCTACAACTGACATGAAATGCTTAACTTTAACACTAATATGATGTTAGTGTTAGGTATAGACTCATCATGTTAGAAATTTTCTCATGTTAAAACACGGTTGTTAATGCAATTGTTATAACAACGCATTTATAACTTCAAGTTATAACAGCAAATCATGTCAGTTGTAGACGGGCAGTTACTTGAGGGTTATGCTATGTTCACATTTGGGTTTTTAAACGCGTTTAAGCAAAATGTTGATTAAGTTAATCAAAGCCGTTCACACTACATTTGAGATGAATAAGATGACAGATGATTAAGAAAAAAAACACAACAAACAAATTTATATTTATTTAAAGTATTAAAAATGGATGAGAATGCTTTTATAAAGTTATCAGAAGATCATGAAATTTAATTTTTATTAAATTATTTTTGTGAAGAAAGGAATTTTACAACATGAAAATCAATTAAAATTGTTATTGATAATCTTTCATTCTTGACGTGGCTCGGGCTCGAACCCTGGCCGGCAGGTTACCATGACATGTTTCGATCGCAACCACTCGATCTCCTCAGATGGATTTGCCGTCTTACACTCGCAGCCATCGACGACTGCTGACGTCACTAGTCAAACATCAATCCTTAAACCAAATTGTATTTTAACATTTGGTAGATCGAAATTTGCTTTCCTGAATGATTATCAATCTTAATTGATTTTACATGTTTTTTCCTTTACTTCTGTTCTTCCGTACTTTCGTCAAGAATTTTTCTTGAAGTCCAAGTACATTTTTTGTTCTCTCACCTTGTCTTTCCCTTCTCTGTTGACCTTTTTCAGCACAACTTGAAGGACAAATGTACACATAGAGCTCGTGCCCTAGCTTTAACAATAATTAGTATTGTGGTTATTTTGTTGAACTATTTATGGTTTTTAATCCAAATTTTTAATATTTTTAATTAGGCTTAAGTTCATGAAATTTAATTTTTATTAAATTATTTTTGTGAAGAAAGGAATTTTACAACATGAAAATCAATTAAAATTGTTATTGATAATCTTTCATTCTTGACGTGGCTCGGGCTCGAACCCTGGCCGGCAGGTTACCATGACATGTTTCGATCGCAACCACTCGATCTCCTCAGATGGATTTGCCGTCTTACACTCGCAGCCATCGACGACTGCTGACGTCACTAGTCAAACATCAATCCTTAAACCAAATTGTATTTTAACATTTGGTAGATCGAAATTTGCTTTCCTGAATGATTATCAATCTTAATTGATTTTACATGTTTTTTCCTTTACTTCTGTTCTTCCGTACTTTCGTCAAGAATTTTTCTTGAAGTCCAAGTACATTTTTTGTTCTCTCACCTTGTCTTTCCCTTCTCTGTTGACCTTTTTCAGCACAACTTGAAGGACAAATGTACACATAGAGCTCGTGCCCTAGCTTTAACAATAATTAGTATTGTGGTTATTTTGTTGAACTATTTATGGTTTTTAATCCAAATTTTTAATATTTTTAAGGTCAACAGAGAAGGGAAAGACAAGGTGAGAGAACAAAAAATGTACTTGGACTTCAAGAAAAATTCTTGACGAAAGTACGGAAGAACAGAAGTAAAGGAAAAAACATGTAAAATCAATTAAGATTGATAATCATTCAGGAAAGCAAATTTCGATCTACCAAATGTTAAAATACAATTTGGTTTAAGGATTGATGTTTGACTAGTGACGTCAGCAGTCGTCGATGGCTGCGAGTGTAAGACGGCAAATCCATCTGAGGAGATCGAGTGGTTGCGATCGAAACATGTCATGGTAACCTGCCGGCCAGGGTTCGAGCCCGAGCCACGTCAAGAATGAAAGATTATCAATAACAATTTTAATTGATTTTCATGTTGTAAAATTCCTTTCTTCACAAAAATAATTTAATAAAAATTAAATTTCATGAACTTAAGCCTAATTAAAAATATTAAAAATTTGGATTAAAAACCATAAATAGTTCAACAAAATAACCACAATACTAATTATTGTTAAAGCTAGGGCACGAGCTCTATGTGTACATTTGTCCTTCAAGTTGTGCTGAAAAAGGTCAACAGAGAAGGGAAAGACAAGGTGAGAGAACAAAAAATGTACTTGGACTTCAAGAAAAATTCTTGACGAAAGTACGGAAGAACAGAAGTAAAGGAAAAAACATGTAAAATCAATTAAGATTGATAATCATTCAGGAAAGCAAATTTCGATCTACCAAATGTTAAAATACAATTTGGTTTAAGGATTGATGTTTGACTAGTGACGTCAGCAGTCGTCGATGGCTGCGAGTGTAAGACGGCAAATCCATCTGAGGAGATCGAGTGGTTGCGATCGAAACATGTCATGGTAACCTGCCGGCCAGGGTTCGAGCCCGAGCCACGTCAAGAATGAAAGATTATCAATAACAATTTTAATTGATTTTCATGTTGTAAAATTCCTTTCTTCACAAAAATAATTTAATAAAAATTAAATTTCATGAACTTAAGCCTAATTAAAAATATTAAAAATTTGGATTAAAAACCATAAATAGTTCAACAAAATAACCACAATACTAATTATTATCAGAAGATTATTTAAATCATTTTAATGATGGAATTGTGAAAATTTATGAATTATTAAAGGAAAGAAAATAAAAACATAAGCAGAAATCGTGGCCGGTTGTACACGATCATGTTGGCGATTCTACATTACACTCAGTTTGAGGTATGTTCAGTGGATTCTAAGGGGTTTATGAAGTGATTTAGTTGTAATCATGTCAATTTGAAGTGATTAACAAATCACTTCATTGTTTGGGTAATCATCACGATTTTGAAGTGATTAGAGCTTAATCACGTTCGAGCTGCTTAAACGCGTTTAAGAACCCAAGTATGAACATAGTATTTGACACGTTTTGCTCAAAACAAGTTGTTTTGCTCATAGTGGAAACATAGTATTACACGATCAAGTTTTGCCTATCAAGTTTTAATACACTCACACTTTCTTACCAATAATACACTAACACTTTTTTACCAATACACTCATACTTTTAAAAATTGATACCAAAGTATATTTATACCAAATAGATGCAAGTCTACAACAAATCAACAATAAAAAAAACATCATTCATTTTGTTTGTGTAAAAAACATTTGATACTGTCAAACAGCCAAACATAAAGAAAACAAAAAAAAAAAATCATGGCGCACTAAAATGTAAGCAAATTTTACAATATCGAAAATAAAACAACTGAACAGCTGATCACTTGCATGTACTTGTAATAAAAATACTTTAATTGGCCCATCACACATTAGACTAATTTTTAAGCGAACAATTTTTGTTCCATCAATCACACAATATAGGAAAATTATCTGGCATAAAATGTGTACGTGTACAAAACTTTGTATGTATTAGTGTTTTTTGCATTCATTTGTTTTTGAAAATGTGCATGTATTAGTTTTGTGCTGCTTGTGCGGGGTTGAAGCCGGTTGAAACATTACGCCAACGAAAAACCATTCCCTTCACCTCGCTTGCCTACAAACTGCCATTTTACGCCAGTATAATTAGTCTAGTGTGTGATTATTTATTTCCTTTTATTTATATTTCGCTGTTGACGGTGATGAACATTTAACAGGCATTGATATTAAATTACATTGGTGTGAGAAAAATGATATGAAGCAACAACATGATAATGGCGAACAGTGTACAAATAGCGGTGAGCTACACACTCTACCTCTACAACCCCTCGCCGACAAACTTAAAAGGGGACTTCCTAAACACAATTTTTCGTCGTGTATATCGATCACGGATGGGATTTGTGGTATAATTGTACCAAATTTGGTACAATCGAAACTTAATTGGTACAAGTCATCTTTTTTTTTTTTTGGTACAATTAAAGCAATACCTACGAAGTTTTATCATTTCTTTTAGGTGGATTAACTCACTTTTCTTTTTAATAATAAAATTTTTGCTAACATACCTCCAGCCCTTACCAGAACTACCAAAAATTTCATTATTGTTAATTTGCGCTTATGATGTTGTACAATCATACTAAGCACATGCAAACATACATAAGTATATCCCTGTAGGAAGCCTGGGACGATGTCTCCAAATTTCACTTTTGTTTTTGTGACACTGTCTACACTTTTGTCTGCCTTTGACAAGAAAATAGACATTTTGTATTCCTTTTTATATTGTATTCCATCACCACAATAATGGAGAGGGTATTAAGCGTTTGTACTGATGGGAGAACACTAAAAAATATTGGTTCTAGACCCACATTTAGGTATACCGATCGACTCAATATCGTTGTCTGAGTCTATTTAACGATGTCCTTCAGTCTGGCTGCAGGCTGACTGGTTTTTTGTCCATTTAATGTTGTGTGCAAGGTAAAGGTCGCAATTTTGATGAAATGGTGAGAATCGGTTCGTACTTTTCGGAATAGTGTTTGTATTTATAAACTCTTTTATTATGTTGGTATTTAGATTTAATTTGGGCAAAACTCATTTTATTGCAGTCTAAATCATCTTACAAAATTTTATTGAAATCGGTCCATATTTGACGATACTACTATCGGAAAGCTTTTAAAAATTAGCTTAAAAAATCTTAAAGAATGTTGTGCTGGTAGGTCCAATATTAACCATAGGCTCCATATAAGCGCCCTTCCTAAAATACGTAAGGGCAAACAAATCTCATATAGATGAAGATATCTAAATAATATTCAATATTTATGATATTCACCATATTATTTCCATTTTGTCCTATATTATGCAATAAGTCTCACAAAGATTTCATTAATTCAATAAAAAGGTGAACATAACCTATAGGAATAACATAAACAGCATTGTACAATGTTACCAACATACTTAATTTTCCGTTCGTTGTGCAATAAAACTCAAAAGTCTTTTGATTGTTGCCAATATATTGTTCCACCTTCGAATATCACATTCACATTGGCGATATAATCGCACGATACGTTAAATTGAACAATTTTATTGCAAGTGTATAAGCAGCTTAAAAGACTATCAAGAAAAACTTGATCGTGTGGCCGCAGGGTTAGAAGAACGTCTGGTAGCATTACAAAATTCTTTCACCCAAACACTTCCAAACGAGTCTCAAAAGTGTGGTGTAATTGTGACGAGTATCGAAAAGTGTTATTAAATTTGACAGCCAAGTTTTGGGTTCTTTTTCTCCGTGGTTTTTGCGATTCAACATGGCACCAACTGTAAGTGTCCGTAGAAATAATAAATTTGGTATAAGTATTGCTGATATAAATTAAAACTTTTGTCGCTAAACGCAGCGAGAATACGTGTTTAGTGAATTCAATTTAGTTTTAAAGGAAAACATTAACTGATTGCTTAGAAAAGAATGGATGGAAAATAAATTTTTAATTTTTTTAGGCTAAGACCCAAAAGGGCGATAAACCCGCTGCCGCCAAAAAGGCTGAACCTGCAAAGGCTGCGCCAGCTGCCGCTAAAGGCAAAGTTGAAAAACCCAAGGCCGAGGCTGCCAAACCTGCTGCAGCTGCCGCCAAAAATGTAAAGAAGGTCCCAGAAGCCGCTAAGGATGTTAAGGCTACTGCAACCAAGGCTGCTCCTGCCAAGAAGGACGTCAAAGCTGCCGCTCCTGTTAAGAAGGATGCTAAAGCCGCAGCTCCTGTCAAGGAAGCACCTAAAAAGGACGCTAAAGCTGCCGCCCCAACCAAGAAAGCTGAACCACCCAAAACTGATAAGCCTGTTGAGAAGGCCGCTAAGGCTGTTGTTACCAAACCATCTGCTGCCAAACCCAAGAAGTCAGTCACCAACTCTGCTGCTGTTGCCACCGGTAAAGTAGGTAAGAAGGCTGTCTTGCGTGGCAAGGGACTTAAGAAGAAGAAGGTGTCCTTACGTTATGCAATCGATTGCACCAACATTGCTGAGGATAACATTTTGGATGTGGCCGACTTCGTAAGTAATCGAATACAAGTGTTTTACGATTTTAAAATAAACTGTGACTTAAATAGAATAACAAAGAGAAAAGTAAATGATCACATTAATGCCTTCACGGCCATATGCTTTTGGCATTGCTTAAGTAAATATCATCCCAATTCAAGTCCCAAGTGGACTTTATTTTTCAAAAATTCCCAAAAAGGGGCTCTGGATGTAGCACAACGGGGTAGCCTCTGACTGTCGGAACCTGGTCTGGCCAGTGGTGCAACCGTTTGTGAACTGCGTCAAGTCGTGCTATGTAAACCGCCACGTGGTGGGCCCTGGGTTGAGTACACTTGCAACCGCAAGTGCTCGAGCCAAGATGCATTGTGCGCCCTGCCAAAGCGTGTTTCCAAGTTGGGCGCTGCAGGAATCCATTCACTATAAGCAAAGCTTTGTATAGAAAATACTTAATATAATCAACACCCTTAGTTTTAAAGGGCTTTGTTGCTTAACCACGCAACAGTGTTTTACTAATGTTTAAAAATTGTAAAATGAACAGGTAATTTTAAAACTACTAACATTCTAATTTACAAAAAAAAAAAATTTGTCTAAAATTTGGCCACGACTGATTTGTTGTTGGAGAGTGATTCCCTCGCTTTAATAACAGTGTACTCAGTGGTATAAAAAAATCCCACTCTTTTTATATTTGGATTTTAAATTTTATCCTGATTTGAAAGCTTAACAACAAAAGAGATAAAAAAATTCAATTTGGATATAGGTACATACATATTTCCAGAGTCACAAAATGAATAGACAAGTTTTTTTTTTGTTAAACTCGCTAAAATGTTTGAAACTTATTTCCTTAAATTGATTTAAATTTTTTTTTTTTTATTTAGGAAAAGTACGTCAAGGCCCGAATGAAGGTTAACGGTAAAGTAAACAATTTGGGCAACAATGTCACCTTTGAACGAGTCAAAATGAAGTTGTACGTCAACTCCGATGTCCACTTTTCTAAGGCTTACTTGAAGTACTTGACCAAAAAATACTTGAAGAAGAACAGTTTGCGTGATTGGATCCGCGTTGTCGCCAACGAAAAGGACTCGTATGAACTCCGTTACTTCAGAATCAGCTCTAACGATGATGAAGATGAAGACGCGGAGTAAACTTTTTTTTCCTTTTTTATTCATTAAAGTGATGAAAAAAACTTTATTTTAAAGTATTTAAATAATAAAAAAAAAACTTTATTTTAAAGTATTTAAATAATAATAAAAAAAAACTTTATTTTAAAGTTTAAAAATTTAAAAAAAAACCAAAAGTGTAACAGCTAAAACTCGCAAAATTTTGTATTTTTTTTTTTATGTTAACAAAAAATGTAACATTTACAACTTATCAGTAGCAGTTGTAAAGTAACCACTGAGTATAGGATCAAATTTTTGCAAAGAAGCAAGTGTTGCCAATTTAGCATTTTTCATGATAACATTTAGAATATCGTCTGCTTAATATGTAAACCTGCCAACTCCCTTTCAACACATTAACAGAAGAGACAAAAAACTTTGTTTTTCCTATTTTTTGCTTGAGAGGAAACGTTTAAAAATATGTGTAGTTGATGTGACACTTTAATTGAAGAAAAACTACATGCTGGTCGAAGAGGTATATCTTTCTTTAACACACGGCATCAAAATCTCAACAAGTGGATTTAGTAGGTTTCCATATTCAGCCGACGATATGTTTCCGTGAATGAATATTCATTATTAAAAACTCAGTTGAGTTGTAATTTCTTAATTTTTGTATTATGGTTTACAACTAGGGAATGGTAAATGGATTCAAAAATCGATTTTCGATCGACTTTTTTTATTTCGGTTTTTGAAATCGATTAATCGAGCCACAAAATCGATTTTAAAATCGTTTAAGATAAATTTGCAACCTTATATAACAAAGGGGGATACCTGCATTTTTGTTTTGGCAAAATACTAAAGAAATTGAACTAAGATTTTTACAGTGGACAGATATTACTACTATTATTATTATTACTACAGATATTACTGCTGTTTATAACATTCCTGCAAAAAGTGAAAATGTGTTAATTTTTAGATGACGTTTACAGGAGCAAGTGCAATATTTGGCATTTCATTACTGTAAATCTGCGCCATCTGTCATTTTTATTGCCACTATCGCTTCATTTTCAGAAAATGTTGCGATAGTGATAGAGAGTACCAAGTTGCCATTTAGCTTTCGCATCGAAATTGTTTTCGCATCGCAATAGAGAGTAGACCCCCTGGGGGTCTGGCTTGAGTGTATGGATAGTATTTCAAATGATTATGACAATAGTTCTTGTTCGGTGGCGACTGTTTCTTTGCTAGGTTACTATTAAGTTAGTTTTAGAAAAGAAACGTTTGCATGTCGGAAAGATGCAGATTTATTTCCTTATAATTTTGTATTTGTTAGGATAAATTACATACTTTTTGTTTCTTCACTCTGCTGATAACTTGATTTTAATATCGCTTACACACTGGTCCGTTTGAATATTAGCGTATTCCCACAGGAATGTCATGGTTTAATTCACCTGTTGTGTTTCTATAATATGTTGATTTTCACAAAGCTCACTTTCAGTGTTTGGTTTGATGCGATAAGCTTAGGACTGTTTTGTTCAATGTCCATTGATGATTTCAATTTCTGAAGAACAAGAGGACCTTTATTAATTAAAGTCGGAAGTATACCAAGGGTACTAATAGGTAAAACGTTAAACTACAACAGTTTTTTACTTTAAATTTTGATAAAAAAAATAAAAAAATCGATTTTAAAAGCACAATAATCGATTTCAGTATAAAATCGCATACGTAAATTCGATTGCAAAAAATCGATTTTTTTTACCACAAAATCGATTTTCGATTGGAATCGAAATCGATTTACCATTCCCTATTTACACGTTGCTACATTGTGGTGAACAAAAATTATAACTGATCACAACCAGTTGTAATAATTACTGAGTTGAGTTGTTAAACGTAATAGGGGCCTTTATAATGTAATTTAAGAATAAATAGATGAATAAACAGGCCTGCCACAGAAAAAGTGGAAGTGATTTCGTATCTTGCTTCTCATAAAACGAAATTTGCCTTCGAATAAATTTTTCGATTTTGATATTAGTTTTCGCATTGCAGAATACCGATTTTCCACTTTTTCGCATTTTAAATGTGAATAAATACTGTGCGAACATCGTAACGTAGAATAGCAATTGTTCGCATTTGTGTAGGTGTGTATATATTTTCCTTTAATGCTCACTGTATCTTTAAATATAAAAACTTCGTCATTAGAAGAAATTGCAATTTAAGTACTAATTTTAAGATTTAAGTAATGTTAAAAAATCTTTATTGATCAATAATACTTTTTACAATTGGTAGCAAATGTTTCCTTGTAACTTTAATATTAAATTGTTTATAAAAGGACCCATTCATAAAATTGCAATCTTTACAATATTCAATTGAGAGTTCAGGCTCGTCTAATGATGTTATGCGTTTCTGAATCAATTCGAATAAATTAGAGTCGCTAATATTTATTATGCCAATATCTCGATGGACACTATTGTCTTCAGGATGTACATACATACCCATCAATAAAACCAAACAACAGTTAAATTCGTTTGCGAATTCCGAAACAGCCGTATCAGCGTTGGATTTTAAAATAAACTGTTGTACCGGCAAAGGAAAACCGGGTAGAGCCACTTTAATGTTTTTGTTTTTTGTGGAAGTTACAATTTTAAAGTCCTTTCGTAACAGTTGAGAAGCTGTTAAGAAACTTACATCTGCTCTAGCTTCCACTAGAGACTTAAATATTTCATCTCTGGGTTTAACACAGTTGATTTTTTTCATAGCTTCTTCCAATGCAAAACAAATTTCATGATCTTTGGGGGTAGCTCTCGCAGCCAACTCTGAAAAGTTAACAGTGTCCAATACTATAGTACTGCGCAATAGATTTAAAATTTCCTTTTCCTGTTCACTAAACATTTTTGAATTTAAAAACTCCTCCGCAACAAGTGTGGCACATGATCCAACTAAACTTAAATGTAAATCACAACTTTCAGGAATAACTGCTAAAGCATCTTTTGGTCTATGATCATATATTGCAAGACATTTTTCTGACCAAGGACTAACGTGATGGTCAACTAATACGAAAACATTTTTTTTCAAAAAATCAACGCTTAATTCATCTTTGAACGTTAACAATTCCTCGTTGATGTTGTTTTCTTGAAATATAAACTTAACTTCAGTCTTTATAGGATAATCCCTTTTGGGAATATTAAGAATCGGTAAATAGTTGAATGTTTGTGATGCATGTAATTTAGTATTTTTGTTATTTTGATAAAAATATGCTAAAGAAATTGCACATACTGCAGAATCCAAATCACAGGATTCATTACCCAACACAATACAAATTGGTTCCTAATGAAATTATATAAATTCGTTATTATAAACATTTGTATATAGTATATTTATTACCTTAGTGTTAACAAACTTTCGTGTCTGTCTTAAAAAATTCAACATCTTTGGATTGAATCAAGGCGAATAAATTCGCGTTGGATTGAATCAAGGCATAGAGCAAGGCGAATTTATTACAGGTGGTCTTAAAAGCCCTGCTGATATTAGCAAAAATCACTATTGGATGTCAAAATTTTGTTTATTCTCTTTTATCAAGCCGAATTTATTACAGGTGGTCTTAAAAGCCCTGCTGCTATTAGCTAAAATCACTGTTGAATGTCAAAATTTTGTTTATTCTCTTTTATCATGGCGAATTTACTACAGGTGGTCTTAAAAGCCCTGCTGATATTAGCTAAAATCACTGTTGAATCTCAAAATTTGTTTATTCTCTTTTATTATATTTGTTTCTGTTTTGTTTTATTGACATTGTACCATGGTGGAATAAGCAGGTGGCATCGTTACGGCAACAAATACAACATTACAACAAAAATGGATATTATATCACCGTTTACACTCGTAAAACTGCTCTGAGTGGAGAAGCAGCTCGCGCTTTTTGTCATTATTTCTTAAAGGCAAACAGGTCGTTTTTGTTTGTCTGCTTTTGTTGCGTTTTGCGTTGTCACCCCGCATTGGTTAGTGTTTCGGCGTCGTATAACTGTACCGAGTTACAGTTTTTGCGGTATCTGCATTAACTATATGCAATCGTTTTTAACCTCAATTTGAGGTTTTTGTCTGGTGGAGAACCATTAATAACTCATGTGACTGGTGGAGAACCAATATAACTCAGACGTTTTACTGGTGGAGTACCAAGGAAATAACTCAGACGTTTTACTGTGGAGACAAGATATACTCTGGAGCTTATTCTCTTCGCCTTCCTATACGAAGGTCTAGGTCGATCGAGGACTTGTGGATGAGGCTCCAACAAACCGTGTGATACCCTGGCAATATAACTCTAGATAGTTAGCCAAAAACTTTTAGTTTTTAAGCAAAGTCAAAAAAAAAAAAAATATCACCGTTTAAGTCATAAAATACTTTCAACAAAAACCAAGAATACCGTTGAACGTGATGAAATAAATAAATTTTTAGTCAATTTTTATCAATATCTTATTTATTTTAATTTAAAATTATCAAAAACTTTAATAATATACAATAATCACAGCACAAAACGTGGACTTTTTGTAAACATAAACAAAACTTTGACATAAACCTAGACAAACAATGAAAGAGCAAAAAATCGTCATCTGGCGTAGTGCTGCCACCTGTTTATTCCACCATGCATTGTACAATGATTTTACAAAAACAAATTAATTGTGGTTTTTGTACGAGTTGTACTTGTTGTAGTACCGAGATTACCTGGGATGAATTCGCCTTGTCTTTTATTATCTTTGTCTCTGTTTTGTTTTATTTCTGTTTTTGACATTGTTCAATGATTTTACAAAAACAAATTGCTTGTGGTCAAGGCGAATTTATTACAGGTGGTCCTAAAAGCCCTGCTATTAGCTAAAATCACTGTTGGATGTCAAAATTTTGTTTATTCTCTTTTATTATCTTTGTTTCTGTTTTGTTTTATTTCTGTTTTTGACATTGTACAATGATTTTACAAAAACAAATTGCTTGTGGTTTTTGTACGAGTTGTACTTGTTGTAGTACCGAGATTACCTGGGATGAATTCGCCTTGCTTGTGGTTTTTGTACGAGTTGTACTTGATGTAGTACCGAGATTACCTGGGATGAATTCGCCTTGGCACAGAGTATACAGAGGCGTCACGAGACAGAAAATATTGTGTTTTTTCTGTCTTTTTCTTCGAAAGCTGGCCTTTTTGCGTTTTTTGTTTTGATCAAGGCGAATTAACTCCAGGTAAGCTCAACTCGTCAGCCCAAGGCGAATTAACTCCAGGTAAGCTCAACTCGTCAGCCGTTCATCAGCTGTATCCACGGCGAATTAAAAAAATGGTGAAACATCAAAATCAAGGTATATTTACACAAGGTAAACTCGTTGCTACAACAAGTACAACAAGACAAAAACAACACGCCAAATTGTTTTTGTATTTGGAACCATGGTGTCAAAAAAAACGCAACAATGTGCCTTTAAAATAAAAACACAAATTGAAAAAAAAAACAACACGTGCAGTTCAGAATAATAAGCTGAAACAATTTTTAATATATTGTGCATTCTCACGCATAAAAATAAAGTATTATTGCAAAAAATAATGCATTTAAATGTATTTTGTTTGCTTAAGGCTAGATTACACTATTATACTTTGTATTAATACATGTCAAAAACTCAAGTAATATGACAAAGTGTGATAGTGTGAATGCAATGTGTCACAAAAATGACAAGTATTATGAAAAACGTTTGACATCCCATACGACTTCATCGTTTTTTGAAAAATTTCTAAACAATAATACTTTTCATTGGATCAGGGTTGCATTTTATTTCATGTGTAAGTGTTTATACTTTGTGTGATGGTGTGAACACAAACTGTCATGTTACATTAGATTTTTTGACAGTCGCAACAAAACTCATTAGATTTCTATCTCACAAAGTATTATGGAATACGTAAGACTTGTGAGATAGTGTAATCTAGGCTTTAGTAATCACAAGAATTAAAATTTCACAAAAATAAAATGTTTTTCACAATTTTACACTTTTTTAATTCAAAATGGCGCGCACTAACCATAAGTATGTAAACAAACACAAGGAACCAACGGAACCAACATAAATAACTTTTGACACTAGGCAAGGCGAATTTAACAAGGTAAGTGCAACTCTACAACTACAAAAAGCCCCATGTATTTTTTTGCAATTTAATAGGCGGCTGTCAAAAATACCGACAAGGCAAAAATTGATTGAAAAACAAAATAAAAATTCTGTTTGGGTAATAAAAGAGATTATTAAATTCGCTTTAATTATTCGCAGTTTTTCTAAGAAAATTTTTCGGTTATTTTGGCGCAAAACATAAACATAATTATGTTTTGACGTTTCCCTATTTTTTTTTTAATTCGCCGTGGAGACAGCTGATGAACGGCTGACGAGTTGAGTTTACCTTGTTGAATTCGCCTTGACACTAGGGTTCCAAATGGGGTAAACAGCTGACAAACATATGGGCCAACGAGTTTACCTTGTGTAAATATACCTTGGTCAAAATATTGTTTTGTTTCTATACTGAAATTTGACAACCAGTCAGAATATTGCAAAAACAAAATACATGGAGCTAATTCGCCTTGTTTTGTAGTTGTAGAGTTGCACTTACCTGTTATAAATTCGCCTTGCGTCAGTCGTTCATCAGCTGTATCCACGGCGAATTAAAAAAATGGTGAAACGTCAAAATATTGTTTTGTTCAAGGCGAATTTATACAAGGTAAGTGCAACTCTACAACTACAAAGCAAGGCGAATTAACTCCATGTATTTTGTTTTTGCAATTTTCTTATTTGTTGTCAAATTTTAGTATAAAAACAAAACAATATTTTGACGTTTCATGATTTTTGTGGATACAGCTGATGAACGGCTGACGAGTTGAGTTTACCTTGTTGAATTTCTATAAAAAAAAAGAAATTTTTTTGGCGATTTCTGACATCCGCTTTGGCGATGGAGCTCAAAAAAATCTGACAACCCGGTAGTGGTGACTGATATATTGGTTAAAGTTTCTATTAGTTTATTAAGAGCAAAATGAAAAAACTAACCGATACTCTTGTGTACATGTGATCTTGCCTTTCTCTCTAACTTATTAATTCCACCCGTCTACGGAATATATATCTGTACTTTTTACTCTGCTGCTTTTTATTAGTCAATGATAACCTAAATAATAGTTAACGCTAACTAGTTAGTCTTAACGTAAATATTGGTTAGCACTAACTAGTTATTCATAACGTAAATATTGGTTAGTACTAACCTTTATAAAATACATAAATTTTTTTACTTAAATTTTTTATTGAAAAAATTATCATCATATGCATAGGAAATTAGACTGCAGAAAATTATATACCAAGTATCGTCATCGGCTGCTTTATGACGTTCCACTTCTTGCATGCATCTGGAATGCATTTCTTGTAGGGTTGTTTACACGGCAATACAATGTATTACGACATGTCAAAAAATAATGTAGAATTTGAAAAATCTGAGGTCGAGGCACGAAATCGACGAACAGGCCAGGCCGCATTTTTTTTCTTAAAAAACCCATTAAATTCTTTTGAAAAAGTTGTTTACGTAGCTGAACTAAAAAAATAATTTCGATCCGTTCAGTATGGACAAAAAGAATTATAAACAAAATTGCTTTCAAATCGAAAAAGTATACGATCACAACTGCCATAATTTGCCCCCAGGCTTATATATATTTTTGTTTAACTACCCTATAAGAAGACTACCGGTCATTTTACTAGTTATATGACCGGTAGTGTTGACCAATATATTGCTTAAAGTTTCTATTAGTTCATTAAGAGCAAAATGAAAAACTAATGGCGATTTCTTTTCTGAGAAATATGTTGCATTGATGTTACATGTTCTACATTTTTGTGTTCGTTTGTACAAAAAATACAACTGTGGGAAAAATTTTTCAAGTTCTTTTGTGAATATGTTGATTAAAAACATGCAAAACATGTTGCATATTTTACCCTTACTTTTACTTAAGGTGTTCATAATGCCCTGTTTTTCAACTTTGGTACTTACAACTTTGTTTGTACAACCAATGTTTTATTTTGATTGTCATAATTCATACCGCTCATAATTTTGCAAAAAAAATTTTTTTAAAACAAAATATAAATATATTTACACATTAATCGTTCTTTTTAATTTTTCTAAGCCATTGGTGATTTCAATATTTGTTTCCAAGCCATAATAGCGTGCAGAAACCGCTCAATTAGCTTTAAAAATCGCTCATGAAGTACATTAATGATGAAAGCGTAGTAGTTGTAAATAAAAGCAGCTAATTGTGTTCTATTGAAATTGCACATGTAACACTTCCAGTGATTATAGGTAACATTAGAAAATGTTACATGTATATACTGTAACATATTTTTCTCAGAAAAGAAATCGCCATAACTGAAACTCTTCTGTACATGTGATTTTGCCTCTTTCTATTGTGAACTTTTTTTTCTTTAATCTATTACCAAACTGTCGTAGGCGTATCTTAAATACGCCAAACACAATAAGGGTGATTGTTACAAGTAGAATTTTGAGTTTTTATTATTCTTATTCGCTTTAGTTTTATTGGTTTAATATTTTAAGCTTTCCTAAAATCTTTGGGAAAAGGTTTGCTGCATAGTTTAAAAACACAACTGTGAAAAAAGTTTTTTGTCCAGAACCTTTCTTGTGATTTGAAATCACGTTCACAAAAGTGATTATCAGAACATGCCTATATATTTCCTTCCAGTATGAACCTATATGTGAATGACTTTTTATTGTGATCTCTATGTACCTTTATAAGTAAATACATAAAGATGTTATTATTTTCATAAAAAATTCATTTAATAAAGTATAGGTAATAGGTATATTATAAAATAAAATAACTTTACAATTGTGGTTCCTCAGTAGTATTATGTTCACCCATCTCATCATCAGCACAATCCAATGTCAAATCGTCCAACATTTCCGCCAACGTTATGCGTGGAACATTATCATTGAAATCCAAAGTGTCTCCCCCATCAACTGGTATTTTCTTATCATCACGGTAAATATTGACTTGTTGACGATAGTCAGGGTCTTCCTCCAAATCTTCCAAGAATTCATGATAATCATGTTTGCTACGCTCATCCGTAGCTTCGTCAGCCAAATGGCGTAATTTCCAAAAACGTTGGTTAGAACGCGATTGGCGATCAATGTAACATTTTTTTACTAAAACTACATCAGGTATTTGTTCGGGGTTGAGTTTTTCGAATTCATAATCATTAATATTAGCTTCTCCTAAATTGTAGCACAAGACAGAATCTCCCACCTTCAGAATGTGTCCCAAATGTGAGCGAGTATGAATGGGGCTGTCATTGATTCCAAGTTCAGAAGCTCTCACAACCCAAACATCACAGAGAACGTGGCGAAAAGAAAGCTGCCCGCTTCCAGGGTTATGTTTTCGATCTTTATCCATAATTATTTCTACGTCCATTACAACGTATTCCACCAATTGCTTAGGATTACAAATGCTATCGAAAGGTGTTCGGTAAAATACGTGACTGGAAAGTTCGGCAATTTGGGCTGTCAAAGGATCTATTAAATGTATTCCACTAGCAACCTTATGTACTAAACAAATTGGTGATAGATTTCCTAGCTGCTGTCGCAACTTTTTAGATAAACAAATAGCACTGTCTTTGGATAGCGGAACAATATCAACAGACCAAGTATATTTGTAGTTATAGCTATTGCTGTGTATATCTTGGGATATTAAACGCTTCGCAGATGTTATTTTTACAGGAACCATTGTTTGTAGAAAATCAACCATTTTCCGAGCATGATTATCGTTAGCGTAGTAGAAATCCAAACCACCATGCATAGGCTTAATGCCCAAGGTATTTTCATGGGCCTTATGTTTTAATATCAATTGTTCCAAGTAGTAGAACGTTTTCTTATTCTCTGCTCTTTGGCGAACCTGCACCATACAACGCCAAAAATCTTTGGCCTCCGTTTTATGACAATCATCACACATTTGATTTTGTACTGTGAATTCCACTATAAAGACCTGTTGCAGAACAGTGCCTCCTGATATTTCCCCATGTACAGTCAGTTTAACTTTAATGCGCTTTGAATGGGCTTCCGTCCACACAAATCCAGCGTCAACCAATTTAACTTCTTTAAGGCCTTTTAACTTTTTGAGGCAAAGAGCTAACAATTCCCTTGATTCTAATGCAGCTTGTATCCATTCTCCGGGTGGCTGCAAATAGCGCTCACAATTGCGACAGAAATGCAGTACTGCTTGTTTGGGTATACCTTCAGTAATGTCAACATGATTACGTAGACAAGTAACACACATATTGGAAGGATTCGGTTGTATAGCCACCCCACATTCGCAACACAATATTATCGATTGTTTTGTATTGTTCGATGAAACACCCGCATTAGTACCGTTAGTAAAATCAACATATTCCATTTTCAACACTTCACAAACAACCGATAAATATATACCAGTAATTAAATTTTTTATACTTATTAAAAACTATTAAAAATTTACTTGTAAATTTTAACAAAAGTGAAAACAAAAACACGTGCAGCAATGCGTTTGATGTATAATAAATTAGTGTTGCCAAGTCAAACGAAAATAAGTTTTATTTTTGTTTATTAGTCTAGGATCAGACGGGGCGATTTTTATTGCCAACTTTTCCACAATTTTCTTTTACCCCCTGTTTCTACATGCAAGTGCAAGTTCGAAAAACTCAATACGCTCACACTTTTTTACTTACATTCACACATTTTTTTTTACTTTCAGCCAATCGGCTGTTTCCTCGATTTTACTTTGATAATATGTACGTATAAACTACCTACATGTGGAAACGTGGGGTAACATTCTCACCATTTTTAAACTGTCTTCCAATCGGCTGTTTCCTCTATTTTCGTTGATAATACATAAATAATTGGCCCTGGAGGCTTTCTTTGTATTGATATTAATAAATAAATAAAAAAATACGTATAGACTACTTGCATGTGGAAACGTAGGGTTAAAGTCGTTGACATGTTCGAACACGAAGATTGGTCTATCCAAGGTAACTAATGTGGTGTTTATAGAACACGAGCGCCTTACTCGTCCGTTCAACTTACATTTTCGAAATTTTGTTTTTGTTTTAAATGTAATTCGAACGGACGAGTAAGGCGCTCGTGTTCTATAAACTACACATTAGTCTTCCTCGAGTACTTTTGACGATTAAAAACTGATTAATCACTTGCGCGCTTGAAAAATTACTCGAAAATGATTCGTTCTTAATTTATTGAAAATGCAATGACAAAACATACAGCAATCGAAAATGGATCACACAGGTGTTTGAAATATGACTGTTTTGACTTTTAAACTTATATAAATGTATTTAAATTTAATACAAAAATCTGCCAAATGGAAAATAATTGTTTTCTTTGAACTAAATATTTTTTCTAATTATATCACATCTACGCCATTTTAGAGCATTGTACATATAAAATAAATAAATAAAAACCCCCTTATGTGAAAGCTCAAGCAAGACTTTTGGGCTTATTCAGGTGTTCAAGAGTGCACGTAGGTGTGAGATTAAAAGAGAAAAAAGCACGGTGCAGTAGTTTTGCCGCGGTCTGTTTGAAAGTCAATTATTTAGGTATTTTCTAACATAGGGATTTCACCTGACAATTTTTTGTTATAGTAAACGTCAAACTTCATATAAAAAAACGCTGACAAAAATGTTAGTTTTTTTAAATGGACTTTGACGTTCGGTATGACAAAAAATTGTCAGGTGAAGACCTCATGTAGTAATTAAAACATTAACTGCCTATTTCACGATGTCACTCGAACGTTTACGTTCGTACAAATAACATGTAAACCAAAAACAAATTTTTTAATTTTGTTTTTGCTTTATATGTTATTTGTGCGAACGTAAACGTTCGAGTGACATCGTGAAATAGGTAGTAAATTTAGCAATTACATTTTAATAAAAATTATGTTCATGCCTTTTAAATTTGCATTTTTTATTTAAAGCGTATTTAATCAACATATATTTTTAGTTATTTAGCGTCCCTAGATCTATAAAACTTGGCAGAAATACATATGTGTTATGGTCATAGGCTAGTAAACCTCATTAATCATTCGCAAACGATTAGAACAAAAAGCATACAGATGTGAAAAAAGTGACGTATGAAAAATGTCCGAATCATTTGCGAGGGCAGCTTTCGAAGAAAGAGAAAGAAAATGTTTTTTGGTAGTGAAGTGGCAATGTGTAAAAACAGGCCACTACTATCAACACGAACTGCGTAATCAAAACAAAAAATGCAAAAAGGGCAGCTTTAGAAGAAAGAGACAGAAAAAAACGCAAAATCTTCCGTCTCGTGACGTCTCTGTATGCTCTGTGGATTAGAATTAGGACTGAAAAATTAGTCGAAAAAGACTCTAGACGATCAGTATTACGACTAAAAAATAAGTCGAACAAGACTCCCAAATAATTAAAAATATGAGTCATAAATGAGTCGAAATTGATCAGAAAAGCGGGTAATAAAAGACTCCTCAAGAAGAGTCGCGGGTAGGGTACCATTTTCTCCTGAGAAAACAATCATTTATAATCGGAAAATGAGCTCATATATATTGATGTTAATGTATTTTTGTTAAGATTAGTTAACGTTTGTTATTAATTTATATTAACATAGAACCCTTTGTAATATTTGAAATACTTGAATTATTTATTTTTTCAATTTTTATAATTCATTCAAAATTAAACTTTCAACAATTAAAGGTTATGAGCCCAGGAAGCTACTGAAAATAAAAGTAATAAGAAAAAATAATATTTGTTTTTTTTTTTATTGAGAAGATAATTCAAGAAGAAAATGGATTTTACAAAGAATATAAAGATTCTACAAGGCGAAACAGATTGGCCAATGTGGAAAAGGAAAATAAGGGATCTTTTGGATTATCATGAAGGAGCTTTGGATGCGATAGACAGAAAATTGCATAAGCCAACATCTCCAGATCAATCTGCCACATTAGAACAAAGAAGAATATATAAAGAAGAAAGCGGTTTGTATAGAAAAGCCAACAGCTATTCAAAATCGGTGTTGTGTAAGTTCTGTAAGTGATGACATTTATCAAAAAGTCATGGACAAAGAAAGCGCTGCAGATGTGTGGGATGCCCTCAAAAATCTATTCGAAGCAACAGCAAAAGATCAGTTATTTAAAATATGTGCTGATTTTTTCTCATTTATATGGGATGATTGTCAAGATGTGACCATGCACATAGCAAAATTAAAAGGACTATGGATAGATTTTAATAATAGTTTAAAAGAGAAGAGCTTGAATGAGCTACCAGATTTATTGCTCAAGGGTAAGATATTACACATTTTGCCGTCGAGGTTTAATACCTTCAAGTCAAGTTGGATGATGCTATGTAAAAATGAAGACAAAACGTTTGATGAGTTAACAACGCAAATAACGATGTTTCAAAGAAATTTTGGAAAAACTGAAGACAAATTAAGTGAACAGGCCTTTGTAGCAAAAGGAAAATTTAAGAAAATTGAAAATACAAACAAATTTCAAAAGAAAAACGATGTCTGTAATTATTGCAAGAAGAAAGGACATTGGGTACGAGATTGTCGTAAGTGGTTAGCAGATGGTAAACCTAATAAAGAAGTAAATGAAGCCAAAGCTGTGACTCAAATGTGTTTGCCTGTATTTTGTGAAGAAATAAATGTGGTGCAAGAAGCCGATACCACAAGTTGGTGGATTGATAATGGTGCAACGTGGCACATCACAAACTCAAAGCAATATTTTATTGATTTTAGGATTTTTCAAGTCCTAATTTTATAAAAGCTGCAGGTAAAGAAGTACTAGATGCAGAAGGTAAAGGAATTGAATGTAAAATCGACAACAAAGTCGAAACGTTATTTTTAACTGACGTATGGTATGTACCTAAAATATCAAGAAATTTATTCTCAGTTCTTGCTGTTAAAGACAAGCATAAGAACAGTAAATTTATATCAACAACTACTAACTGTAGTTTAATTATTAATAGTAAAGTAGTATTAAGTGGATCAAGATTAAAAGGTGGTTCACTTTACAAAGCCAACATCAAATCTATAAAGCAACACTTTAACGAAGAAGTAAATGTAGTTCAAGATTCCGCTTTATCAAGACAAACGACACATACAGAAGATGCTTAAGTTAGAATTGGGAATTTTTGTTAAGGATAATAAGAATGTTTGTGAGCCTTGCATTTATGGAAAAGCCCATGGATTACCATTTGGTCATAGAGCAAATGTTTCAAGTCCAGGTGAACTTATGTATGTCAACAGATGTCTGCGGTCCATTTAGTGAATCATTTTCGAAAATGAAGTGCTTATTGATTTTTAAAGACGCTTATACAAAGTATCGTTTTGGATCCGTAAGTGCTGGTTCACACACGTCAAGTTTGACTCTTCAAGTCTTGATCTTTTAGGAGAGAAGGGAAAAGAGAATGCCATTTCTTTTCCCCTCTCTCCTAAAAACTCAAGACGACGAGTCAAATTTGACGTGTGTGAACCGGCACTAATAAAACAGAAATCTGAAGGATTGTCTAGAAGAAGCACAGAATACACAGAACTGTAAAAAGTGACGTCTGAAAAAGGCCCAAATCAATTGCGAGGGCAGCTTTCGAAGAAAGAGACAGAAAGCTTTTTTTGGTAGTGAAGTGGCAAGGTGTAAAAACAGGCCGCAACAATCAACACAAACGGCGTGATCAAAACAAAAATAACAAAACACAAACCACGTTAAACAAATGCATTAGTTCAACAAACGTTGTTTTTTGTGCAAAAAAATGTCTTTAGTAATATTGTTTTGTGTTATAATGTTATTTACTTACTTAAATATTATTTACTCGTGTTGTGGTGAACTTAAAAGTTAATTTTTACAACAGTTTTGTAAATAAATCTTAACTAAATAAATGTGTGTTTATTGTATTGCGGCATAGAATATGATGAAAATAGAAATGCAATAGGGCAGCTTTCTTTGAGAGACAAAAAAAAAAACGCAAAATCTTCCGTCTCGTGACAGTTCTGTGTATTCTGTGAGAAGAAGTTTTAATGTTAGCAAATACACGTGGTCTTCCTATTAAAGAATTATTGAGCGATAATGGTGCTAAAATGGTGATCTTAATTAGGACCTTTTTTCTGATAAGAGTAAGATAAAAGTTTTGCTACTTTTTTTTCATATTATTTAGTCTATTTTTTCGACCTTTTAATTTTATTTCTTCTTTTTTCAAATCAAGCTCAAGGTCAGGTTAAGAAAAATATATTAATTTATTATTTCCAATATTTCGCTGCCACAATGGACAGCTTCTTCAGGGATCTTAAGTTTATAAATTTTAAAAAAATTTTTTATAAAACAAAATTTAAATTAAATAACAAAAATTGACAACATGAAAAATAAAAAATAAAAATAATACACAGGAAACAAAATTATTTTATTAAAATTGTCTAAACTTATTCAATTTCCTATCTTATTCTTATAAATTAAATGTCTGTAATTTTGAGCTATATTGTCTGTATCGGTTTTAAAATTAATTCTTTGTTCTATTGGTGTGTTGATTATTTGTAACATTTCTAGCATGAAGCGCCGTTTGTAGTTTGTTTCTGTATTTAAAACGGTTGTATTTTCGAAATCTGGTGTATGTATAAAATTGGCACAATGTGAAGACAATGCAGTTTTTTGATAAGATATATTTTTGTATTTTTGATCAGATCTATGTCCTGCTAGTCTAGTTTTTAATTTGTTTTTCGTAGTACCTATATACACCTTATTACATATTTCATTATCCTTACCCTTGCAGGGAATTTTATAAATAATATTAAACCTATCTAATTTCTCTGTTCTATCTTTCATTTTACTAAATAATCTATCTAATGTATTTTATGTCCTATGAGCTATCCTATAATTATTAATGTCATAAAGAGTTTTCCATTTCATATTTTAAATACGAGGCAAATCAAAATAAGCATAAATAATAAAAGAAGGGAAAATATATTAAAAGAGTGTAAAATCCCCAAAAAATCCCCGAATTTTTTTTAAGTCCCCCAAAAAAATTCCCAATCCCCAAATGCCTTTCTTTGTCCTTTTTGATCGCATAAAATCCCCAACTTTGGGGATAAATCCCCAAGTCTAACAGCCCTGAAGGTAAAGTTAATTCTTAAGAAAAATGGAGTTATGCAAAGGTTAACAGCACCGTACACACCTCAACAAAATAGTGCTAGTGAAAGAGAAAATCGAACAGTGGTTGAGATGGCTCGTACATTTCAGTATTCAAATCAAGAAGCTCAGTTTCCAGATGCCATATGGGCAGAATTAGTAAGAACAGCTATATATATATTGAACAGAACTCGAAAATCGTCAGTTGAAGGTAAAAGTCCTTTTGAATTATGGATGAGGAAGAAGCCTAGAATACATCATTTAAGAATCATATCATGCGAATGTTATGTCCATATACCTATACAAAAGAGAAGAAAAATGGATGCGTACATTTAAGTATTCAAATCAAGAAGCTCAGTTTCCAGATGCCATATGGGCAGAATTAGTAAGAACAGCTATATATATATTGAACAGAACTCGAAAATCGTCAGTTGAAGGTAAAAGTCCTTTTGAATTATGGATGAGGAAGAAGCCTAGAATACATCATTTAAGAATCATACAAAAGAGAAGAAAAAATGGATGCTAAAGCTACAAAAGGATATCTTATTGGTTATGACGATGATGAAAGATATCGTGTTTTCATTAAAGAAAAATCGGAAGTTTTTCTATAACGAGATGTTAAATTCATTGAGAAAATAAAAACGTGCTTAATAACTAATAATCAAATAAAGAAAAATTTAGTTGAAAAAGATATTAGTGTAAACGATAAAGGAGTAAATCTTAGGTTTGAAGATTATCCTAGACCTGATATGGACAACACAATTGAACAAGAACCGCAATTGATAGAAGATTCAGAACAACTTAGTGAAGATGAAATATTTAGTGATACCAGCGAACATTCAGATTTAGATGAAATAATATCAGATCGAAACGTTGAAGAAGTTGTAATTTCTAAAAGAAAGCGTAAAACAAGTCATAATGATTCTGAAATACCACTTGTAAAAACATTAAGAAATCGTAATAATCTTAAAAATTCTAGATATGATGATTATGTAATGGAAGTTCAAGATTTTGCCAATAAAATTAAAACTCGTATTACTTTTTCCGATGCCGTAAATAGTAAAGAATCTTCACAATGGAAGAAGGCAATGAATTCTGAAATAAATTCTCTAAATGAAAATGAAACATGGGAAATGTCAGATCTTCCTAAAGATGCAAAAGCTTTACCATCAAAATCGGTGTTTCGCATGAAGATGAATCCAGATGGAACAATTGAAAAGTTTAAAGCCAGGCTAGTAATTAAAGGTTTTGCTCAACGTGAAGGGATTGATTATAATGAAACATTTAGTCCTGTAGCACGATTCGGAACAGTACGAGCAGTATTGAGTATAGCCGCAAGCAATAACTTGAAGTTATATCAATTTGACGTTACTACAGCATTTCTTTATAGTAAATTGGAAGAAGCCATTTTTATGAAGCAACCTGATGGTTCGAAACGTGTTTGTAAATTAAAAAGAAGTTTGTATGGTCAGGGCTGTCAGACTTGGGGATTTATCCCCAAAGTTGGGGATTTTATGCGAGCAAAAAGGACAAAGAAAGTCATTTGGGGATTGGGGATTTTTTTGGGGATTTAAAAAAAAATTCGGGGATTTTTTGGGGATTTTACACTCTTTAAATATATTTTCCCTTTTATTATTTATGCTTATTTTTCTTTGTCTCGTATTAAAAATATGAAAAAAAAGTAGCAAAACTTTTATCTTACTCTTATCAACAGCTTATACGGTGTAAAAGGTCCTTATTAAGATTACCATTTTAGTTAAAAGGTAGTGTTAAAGGTACTTTATAAATTAATGTTATTTTTCCTTCAGGGTACAAACAAAATAAAATAATTTTTTTGGCTGTAGGAAAAATCGCCCAAAGAAAAATGGCCCAAAAAAATAAATGAAAAAATTCCATGTAAAATTGGGCCTGAATTCATATGAAAAGTGACCCAAAATTTTTGGGCTATTTTTCGTTACTATTGGGTGATTTTTCGTTTTTTAAATTTGATTTTTCATAATGAAAAAATCACCCAAAAATATTATATGAAAAATAGCCCATTTTTTCAGGCCATTATTCATTTTTAAAATTTCGTCAAAATCTTACATACTATATGTCTAAATCATTCATTATTACTATACGTCGAATTCCTAAATGTTATTTATAAAAATAACGGGACATATTGCAAAAAAGTGGCATGTCATAAGGTCCAGTGTCATAGTGTCGAAGCGTAGCCGGCCTTTGGCCGGGCGCAAGGATTTCTCCTCTTTGATAAAACAAGTACCGGCTTTGCTAACTAAAGCTTCTCTGCATAGCCGGCCTTCGGCCGGGGGCAAGGATTTTCTCCTCTATGGTATAACAAAAACCGGCTTTTATAACTAAAGCTCCTCTGCATAGACGGCCTTCGGCCGGGCGCAAGGATTTTCTCCTCTATGGTATAACAAATACTGGCTTCGCTAGCCCGCCCAAAGGCCGTCTGCGCTGAGAAGCTTTAGTTAGCGAAGCCGGTCTTTGTATATCATAGAGGAGAAAATCCTTGCGCCCGGCCGAAGGCCGGCTATGCAGAGAAGCTTCAGTTAGCGAACCCGGTTTTTGTTATACCATAGAGTAGAAAATCCTTGCGTCCGACTATGCCGAGACGCTTTTGTAAGCGCTATTTGTATTTGTTACACCATAGGAGAGATATGCAGTGATTAATTAATATTTAACTATTGAATAGTGCACAAAGTTTGGCGGAAGGCTCAAATAAGTATTACTGTCCATACTGACGCGCAGCTGTTGAAGATACAATGCAATTTTTTACATAAAACTTACATTTGTATGTTACTAAATTTATATGAATAATAAACACTGTTTTGCAAATTGGGTAATTTTTAATTTTTTTTTTTTTTTTGGTAAAAAATTCGTTTTTTTGGGTCATTTTTCATTTTTATTTTGGGCCCTTTTTCGTTTCTTTTTGGCAAAATTTCATATTTAACTTTTTGGGTCATTTTTCATGTTCTTTTGGGCGATTCTTCATTTGGGCGATTTTTCATTTATTTTTTTGGGCCATTTTTCTTTGGGCGATTTTTCCTACAGCCAATTTTTATTACAAAAAATTTTTATTTGGGGATTTTTGGGGATTTCTAATTAAAATTTTTCTTACTGTTTTTACTTTAAAAAAAAAAAAATTTTAAATTTGGTCAGAAAAAAACAATCAGAAAAATATTTACTTATTAAGGTTTTTTTTCTTGATTTGGGGATTTTTGGGGATATTTTTTTAATTTTTTGGGGACAAGGAAAAAAAGTACCTGGCAGCCCTGTGTATGGTTTAAAACAAGCACTACGTTGTTGGAATAAACGTTTGGTAAATTATTTATTAAAAATTGGATTCAAAGTCTGTGATGCTGACCCATGTTTATTTATAAGAAATAAAGAAGAAAATAAATTAATTTTAGTGTTATATGTTGATGACGGTCTAGTTGCAGGAACAAATGAAAATGACCTTAACTGCCCGTCTACAACTGACATGATTTGATGTTATAACTTGATGTTATAAAAGCGTTGTTAAAACATTTGCATTAACAACCGTGTTATAACATGAGAAAACTTTTAACATGATGAGTCTATACCTAACACTAACATCATATTAGTGTTAAAGTTAAGCATTTTATGTCAGTTGTAGACTGCATGTAAAGATTTATTAAAAGAATTAAAAGCGGAGTACAAAATGACTGCAAAAGAAGCAAATTATTTTTTGGGATTGGAGATAAAGAAAGAAAATGATGAAATAATAATTTGTCAAGAAGCTTATGCCAAAAAGATATTAGAAAGATTCAATTTTGATGGTTGCAGATCAGTTTCAACTCCAATGACTAAAGTGGTAAATGATACAAAAGAAAATATTTTCGAAGTAAAAAGAGTTTTTCGATACATAGCTGGCACAAAAGACTATGCTATAACATACAAAGCTGACAACAAATTACAGCTAGAATGCTACAGTGATGCTGATTTTGGTGGTTGTTCAAAGACGGGTAGATCAACATCTGGTATTGTAATAAAATATGCTGGAGCTATAATTTCATGGATGAGCCAAAGGCAGCCAATAGTTGCTACTTCTACAACAAAAGCTGAGATAGTTCCTGCTACTGATGCTACTTAAGAAATTATATGGCTAAAGAGACTATATTCAGAACTTATAAACTTAAATGATATTCCTATATTGCAAGTGGACAATAACGCAGCAATAAAATTAGCTCAAAATCCAGAGTTTCATCGAAGAATCCCGGGATTTTCAGGAGTAGGTGAATCCCGAACCACAGGATTTTTGATTTCTAATCCTGGGATTTTCGGGATCCCGATTTTTTTATATTCTTTATTATTTTTAAATTTTTTTTCATAACTTGTATAAAGATACGTGTATTTGTTGACAAAAAAAGTTTAAAATACATTTGAATAGATTTGAAATACCTATCTATGGACAATTTAAATATATATTTGACAAATTTAAAATATTTGGATAATTTCAAAATACATTTAGGTTTTTGAGATGTCAGTTTAACTAGGTTTAGTTAATCTTGAAACATATTTGTGCCGTCATAACAAAGTTCGTATTCATAATTTTGACGGAACAGCTTAGTTTTGCTTAAAATGTTGGTCTTTAATACAACTCAACTCTAGTTCAGTTGAAATTTTGCAGTTTTTGTATTATGATTTACAACTCTGTGTTAGTGCGGTTAACAAAAACATTATTTTATAGATATTCCGCACAAGTTTTTTTCACATGTGTTTTGACAAAATTTCACGTGAAATGTTGAGCAGAGTACCAGGCCTTATTCAATAAGTCGCACAATGGTTTCATTCATTCAATAAAAAGGTGAACTAACCTATTGGAACAACATAGACAGCATTGTACAATGTTGCCAACACATTTCACTTTTATTGTTGTGCAATAAATATTTTCTTCAACCCCGAATCCCGGGATTCCGAAAAACCAATCCCGATTGGAAGCCCTAGTGTTAAACAGATATCAACAGAAAACCAACTAGCTGATATTATTACGAAACCTTTACAAGCAACAAGATTAAAATATTTAATAAGTAGTTTGGGAATTTCAAATGTTAACCAATTTCTTAACAAGGGGAAGTATTGATGTTAATGTATTTTTGTTAAGTTTAGTTAACGTTTGTTAATAATTTATATTAACATAGAACTCTTTGTAATATTTGAAATACTTGAATTATTTATTTTTAAAATTTTTATAATTCATTCAAAATTAAACTTTCAACAATAAAAATATATGCCTATTTTAATCGCGCAGAGGAGTCATAAATGACTCGAATATGATCAATTTTTTCATAAAATGCTTGCAGGGACATTCCTTTTGTAATTTCTACAATATTGATCTTATCCCTATAAAGTGCATGCTATATATATTCTGGGTCCTTATGAGGAGCGAAGTTAATTTATCGATGCCCGTCTGTCCGCTGAAGACCCCAGGTATAATGAGGACTCGATAATTATATTTTCATGTCAAATACATATTTGCGGAATTATTTGAAATTTAATAAATTTCAAAATGTTTTAAAATCCAAAAAATAAATTATTTTGTAGCTTTGCTTTAAATACAAGATTTCGACAAAAGATCCAACTATTTTCAAACTATGCAGCACCTATTATGGTTAAGGCTTTCAAAGGGCTTAAAATATTTTATCCAAAACTGTTATAAGTTACTTGCTCGGCATACGGGTTATACCGCGTTGCAGTGGAAATTAGTAGTCAATTCGATAATAGGTGCGTTTGAGTACTTTTACAGTAAAATGCAGTAAATGAGTAAACTAAAAAAATTTCTCTCACAAAAAGCTGTTTTACAAAAAAGGACGCGAACGCAAAATTGATAAAAATTCGTAAAATAAAGGCAACAGCTGATCTGATGGCAAATAATTGAAGTGATGAAAAACATTGACACTTTTGACTACTTAACTCGTTTTCTTATCGGTACTCGATTAAATACTTTTTATAACACGAACATTTTTGGAAAATACAAACAAACTATTTTATGTAATCTTTCATATTTGTTTGTTTTTTATTTTATTTGATTTTACCAATTTGTAGCGGGTTAAATTATTTAAAAGAACATGAATAATTTTTTTGCTATTGATTACTTAAGTACCCAAATACTTGACACTTTTACAACTCTAAAAAATTAACATAATAAAATAAATTTCAAAAGTTTATATTTAGCCAAATAAATGCTTCACTTAATTAATTGATATTTATTCACTTTGGTTTAATTTTTATTTCAACTTTTCTGTTATAAAAAGTATTTAACCGAGTACCGATAAAAAAAACGAGTTAAGTAGTCAAAAGTGTCAATATTTTTCAACACTTCAGTTATTTGCCATCAGCTGTTGCCTTTATTTTACCAATTTTTACAAATTTTGCGTTCGCGTACTTTTTTTGACAACAGCTTTTTGTGAGAGCAAATTTTTCAGTTTACTCATTTACTGCATTTTACTGTAAAAGTTCTCAAACGCACCTAATTTCTGCAGTAAAAATTTGTAAATACTCAGACAAGAACTGTCACTTTTCGCTCTCAACTTATGTTCTCATTTACTGCATTTTGTGTACTCGAACGCAATTTCGAGTACAGTGTGCAGTAAAGTTTGGTAAAAAATAGTAAAAACTTTTGTGTTCTCGAACGCAACTAGTATTGCCATGGTGGAATTTCACCATGAGTATTGCACGTTTAAATGAAATGATTGGGAGTCCAATCACCGCATACGATATCGAGCAAAATTGATCGAAATTATTTATTTTGGTATCTTGAAACTCGATATCGAATGAAATGTATTGAATTTGAAATAATAGCATTCGACATCGAGTAACTCGACATTACATTTATCGAGTTTTCATTCGATACGCCAGTGTCTATCGTATGCAAAAACATTCTATAGTTTATTTGATACGATAGTATCGAATGCGGTGATTACACCCCTGGCTAGATGCTTCAGAATTCGATTCAAAACTTTGAGTAATTTAAGAGTGTTAGATGCGCTTGTTGATACCGATGATAATGCAATTAAAAAAGTAAAAGAAATATTAAATTAAGGTAACATTAGAAGTCAATTAGCATTTGTATTTTCCAATTACGGATGTATTGGTGAAACAATAAGTTATTAGTTATTGTCAATAACTAATAAGGAGGGATTTAGTTAACTTAATACTCAAGTCAAATTAATTGATATTGCAGAAACTAAAAATTATTTTGGTTAACTATGAAAGTAATATTGCCAGGGTATCACACAATTTCCAGAGCGTCAACCACAAGACCTCGTTCGACCTAAACCTTCGTATAGGAAGGCGAGAGCTTCCAGAATCCGTTCCGGAGTATTTTTTAAAAAACGTCTGAGTTTAATTTGGTTCTCCACCAGTCACATTGAGTTATTAATGGTTCTCCACCAGACAAAACCTTAAATTGAGGTTAAAAACGATTGCACAAAATCAATGGTGACAGCCGCAAAAACCGTAACTCGGTACAGTTATACGACGCCAAGCCATTAACCAATGCGGGGTGACACCGCAAAACGCACGAAAAGCAGACAAACAAGAACGACCTGATTGTCCTTCAAACTGAATTTTTTTATATTTTTGTTTTTAGTAAAATTAAAAACGATTATGAAAAATTTTTAAGTTTTTTATGCATATTTTTAATTTTTTGTGCATATTTTGGATTTTTTAGTGCATATTTTAAGCGCATAGTTTCGATTTTTTAGTGCATGAAAATCTCATCCCTATTGAAAACGAAAAAAAACATCTTTTCTATCAGGGGTCTAATCACCGCATTCGATATCGAGCAAACTTGATCGAAATTATTTTTTTTGGTGTCATGAAACTCGATATCGAATGATATTTATTGAATTTGAAATAATAGCATTCGATAACGAGTAACTCGACATTACATTTATCGAGTTTTCATTCGATACGTCAGTGTCTATTGTATGCAAAAAAATTCGATAGTTTATTCGTACGATAGTATCGAATGCGGTGATTAGACCCTAGATCTTTATAGTTATACTAGTTGAAAAGCCGAAAATCAAAAATATGGCTTCGTTACGATCTTCCGCAGAGAAAGTACTTCAAGTGTGCCAAATTTCAGCTTCCTATGCCATCAGATGGCTTCAGAAAGTTGCGGAAAGAATAGGACATGCATGCAAACATCCTGACATACTAAAGCTAAGATCCCACTATCGGCTCAAATAGCACAATCTGTGACGATTTTTATTGTGCTATATCGGCGCACATTTAAAAACACTGCACAATTTATTCTTGAGTGGTCCCATTATCGTCACACATTGTGACAATTTTTTTCGGTTCATATCGGGCAAAACTGAATTGCGACAATAATCGGTACAATGCGGTCACACTCTCGTGCTATTTGGGCCAATTAAATCATATGTTTTGGTTTATTTGCTTGTTGGCAGACATTATTTTACTAAAGAAATTCGCAAAATTCTCCGTCTGAATATTTCATTAAAGCTTCCTAACAATTTTAAATAATGTATTAATATAAAATAAAAAATGTATTCAAATTTGTTCAAACTTACTGCACTTGTCCTTTTTTTGAAATTGTTGTTTTGTAAACAAATGTTTACAAACCAGGGATGGCAACATCGATACAACTGCAATGTTTTTGTTAAGGCGAATTGTTTTCTTCCATTTAGTAGTACAAATGTACTATTTAACGTTTCAATACATAAATAATAGATAAAACAAATGTAATTTTGGTACAATTAGGCTCAAAAAAGTAAAATTTTAGTAGACAGTGTGTGCAATTTAAAAATTTCGTTTTGCCAGCAAAAGAGTGTTCACATTATCGGCGCAGCAAGGTTTATTTTGATTGTCCACAGTCAGCACAATTTCGGCACAGATTGTCGCATATTAAAAAGTTTTGACCATTCACACTATCGGCACATGAAATACGGCAAAAATTGGTACATTGCGCCGATAGTGGGATCTTAGCTTAAGAAATTATATATTGTATAGATAGATTAAAGTCCCAGACAGCAAAATAATTCGACGTCGTTCAGATATCTGAGAGAAATGTCGGCAAAAAAGTCGGAATCGTATACGAATTCTGTCAGATTTCTGACCCAAAAACGTATGAAGTGGTTGACACGAATTCTGACAGACATTTCGTGGGAAATTTTGGTTTTTTGTCGGCATTTCTGATAGATATCTAACAGAAATCTAATTAAAAAGGCATGGAAAGTTCTGATGTGTTCGCCGAGATTTTTTTGCTTTCGAACTGATAGCTGAAAGAAATAATTTTATTGCAAAATATGTACATAATTATACATTTTACACGTATGTACCTTTTGTAAGCTTTTTATCTTGAACAAATAAAATAAAATTATTTCCAACTGAATGACAATTGTCATTATTTTAAAAAAATGATGATGTGGTGTTTATAGAACACGAGCGCCTTACTCGTCCGTTCAACTTACATTTAAAACAAAAACAAAATTTCGAAATTTTGTTTTTGTTTTAAATGTAAGTTGAACGGACGAGTAAGGCGCTCGTGTTCTATAAACTACACATAAGTCTCTTTAGACAAATCTGAATGAATTCCGTTGAAATTCTACATAAATCTCCCCCGATATATCCATGCGAAATCGATCAGCAATCGGCCAGACAGTAAGAATATTCAATGTCTGAAAGAAATCTGAACGAAATCTCTAAGAATGAAGTCAGACATTTGCACGAAATGTCTGATTCCGACAATGTCGAAGTATTTTGCTGGCTGGGGTATTTGCTGTTTAATATTTTAGTATGATACGCAGTGTTCTCAGTTTTGGGGATTTACCCCCAAATTTTTTTTTTGTAATTGGGGATAACAATTTCGTAAAAATCCCCAGGGGATTTTTATGGAAAAAGCACTTTTTTCGCTGGGGATTTTTGGGGATAATATATTATTATAAATTGCTTTTTTGCAATGGCAAGATCGATTTGGTCAAGATTTGAGCTCAAACTTTAATCGTTTGTGCTGTTTGAACTTTTTTAAGAACTTGTTGAAATAGTTTTAAATATGGTTTTGTACAAACCAGCGTTACTTCTGTTGAACTATTTAGTCTTTTTCTGTAATGAATACAACCAAAATCAATATTTGTATTCTAAAAACTTTGTTTTTGTTTTAAATGTAATCGAACGAAAGAGAGAATTCTTTCGCACATCGGAACTAGACACTAAAAAAAACTATTTTCTATTCTGTTTGATTTTATGCTCTGATTTTAAATGTGTAATTGCTCTCAGCTGTTATGCCAAAAATAAGCATTGAAAATTAAAGTTATTTAAATTGTATTCGTTACGTCCCTAATTAAAATAATAAATATATACACAGAAAAAATTATTAGTAGTTTTTTATCAATCAAAAAAAATGATTTAAAAAGTATTTAAATTTAATTAATGTGATAATTGAATCAATTATTTTTTTTGTTGAATGAAAATTAAAAATATAATTTTGATTTAATTAACATTTTAGTTAGGTTAGCTTTTAAATAAATTTTGAATTGAAAAATTAATTAAATAACAAAAAATTATTTCGTTTAAAAAAAAATAATTCAAACTTGTGAAATTGTTGTTGGAAAATGTCGAAATCAATCAACACATTGTTTGAAACGGCAAAGTTTTTTTTAACATTTTTTTAATTAAATTTAAAAATATTATTTATTGAGAAAAAAATATTCAAAATATTAAATTTTTACAATTTTAAGTAATCAATATAATCATTTTGGTAATAGGTGCAAAATCAATAAATGGGTTGCTTGTTTATATGAATTTGGAACAAATTTGGTGATTAGAGACAATTTTTAATTTTTTCTGTGTAAATATACCTATTTTATAATTTTTCGTTTAAACTTAATTTTAAAAATAAAGGTAATTATTTATCTGATAATTTTATTAAATATCATCTTAAACGTGTTACTATTGCACTTGTTTTATATCTTACAAACATAATTTTTGTAGAACTTATACAGATAATGAATCTATCATTTCTGTTAATTCTATGGGTTCAGCACTTTTAATCAAAATATCAGAATCATTTGGTTCCACAATTTTTGTATGGTCTCGATATATATTAACATTTTTACGAATATTCGCATCTTCCTCCAAGTCTTCTATAAAATCCAGTTTATCTCTAACAAAACGTTCATCATGCGGATCATATGTTAAGTGTTTTAGTTTCCAAAGTCTTTGCTTATTGCGCGCACTGCGATCGTAACATTTTCGGACGAGTATTATATCTGGAATTTGATCTGGCTTTAATTTATCAAATTCTGCCTCATTAATATTTAGTTCATGAATGCTATAACCCATAACAGAATCACCCACGTTGAGAACATGACCCAAATGTGTTCGAGTATGTATAGTGTTATCATTAGTGCCTAATTGTGAAGCCCGTACCAACCAAATATCGCATAATTGATGGCGGCCAAGTTTTTGACCTTGACCCGAGGAACTCTTGGTTTTTTCCTCCTGTAAAGGTTCTATATCCATTACAACAAATTCAATAAGTTGCTTGGGATCGCATATGGCATCGAATGGAGAGCGAAAATAGTTAAGACCACTTAGTTCGGATGTTTGAGCCGTTATGGGATCAAGCAAATGGATACCATGAGTAACTTTGTACACCAGGCATATGGAAGGCAAGTTTCCAAGTCGATGTCTGAGTTTTGGAGGCAGACAAACTAAGCTATCTTTTGATAGAGGTGCAATTTCGACAGACCATGTGTATTTATAATGGTGAATATTACTGTTTTGATCGTGTGATATTAAACGTCTGGATGGTGTTACTTTTACAGGCACCATGCTTTCCAAGAAATTTACCATTTTGCGGGCATGATTTTCAGAAGCATAAAAGAAGTCTAAACCTCCGTGAACGGACTTAATTCCCAAGGTGTTCTCATGTGCTTTGTGTTTTAGAATTAATTGTTCCAAGTACAAGTAGGTTTTTTTATTTTCTGCATGTTGCCTTACTTGAATAACACAACGCCAATAATGTTTTGCCTCAACACGGTGACATTCATGACACATATGATTCTGAATTGTATAGTCAATAAAAACACTTTGGCGCAGTGAAGAGAAATCTGCTGTATTGTCCTCCACTACCAATTTCACCTTAATACGTTTTGAGTGACGTTCTGTCCATACAAAACAAGCATCTATTAATTCTAAGTTTTTTAAGCTTTTTAATTTTTTTAAACACAACCCTAACAGTTCACGGGATTCCCATTTTGCATTAATCCACTCACCGGGAGGCTGTAAAAATCGTTCGCAGCCCTTACACCATTGCAGTTCGATTTGTTTACATATTCCGTCTGTAATATCAATATGCTCACGTAAACAAGCCAAGCACATATTGCGAGAATTGGGTTGTATGTTTACACCACATTCGCAACACTTTATACTACTTGTTTTAATTTCAATTTTTTCTCCATTATTTTTTCCCCCACTACCCTTGGCATTGAAATCAACGTACTCCATCCTTTTGGTTCTAAATTAAACGGAAAGAAGTCTGATTCCAAACTATATTTATACAAAGTATATGTATGCAACTCTACAACAACAATACAGCAAGAATATAAGAATGTGAAAGGTGAAGGGAATAGCCAAGGCGAATTCAACAAGGTAAGTGCAACTCTACAACTACAAAAAGCCCCATGTATTTTTTTGCAATTTAATAGGCGGCTGTCAAAAATGCTGACACGGCAAAAATTTATTGAAAAACAAAATAAAAATTTTGTTTGGGTAATAAAAGAGATTATTAAATTCACTTTAATTATTCGCAGTTTTTCTCAGAAATTTTTTCGGTTATTTTGGCGCAAAACATAAACCAAATTTTATTTTGACGTTTCCCTATTTTTTCTTAATTCGCCGTGGACACAGCTGATGAACGGCTGACGAGTTGAGTTTACCTTGTTGAATTCGCCTTGGGAATAGCCTAGCTAATTTTGAAAGCTCGGAATACGAGCATAAGTACATTACATATTTGTTCTAAAGAATAAATACATTTTTAGCCAATTTTTATTTAATTATGGCCAATATCTTATTTATTTTAATTTAAAACGCCTTGGCATGTATGTATAGCAAAATATAAGCAACTTTTGACAGCTTCAAAGAATTAGCAAAATAAACATATGGCGACTTGCGCAGACCTTCTTAAATATTTATGTACAATTTCATCTGATTTCATCAACTTTTGTAAATTAACATCAATAATGCTAACCTACCGACTTTTTTTTAATATAAACATATTTTTGAACAATTTTATGGCTGTGTTCATGGTGAAATTACTAGTAGTGCTGCCACCTTCTAATTATTTCACCATGGCTGTGTTCTCATAAAGGGCATAAACAAGGCGAATTTATTACAGGTGGTCTTAAAAGCCCTGCTGATATTAGATAAAATCACTGTTGGATGTCAAAATTTTGTTTATTCTCTTTTATTATCTCGGTTTTGTTTTATTTCTTTTTTTGATATTGTACAATTATTTTACAAAAAAAATGGCTTGTGGCTTATGTACGAGTTGTACTTGTTGTAGTACCGGGATTACCTGGGATGAATTCGCCTTGGGCATAGTAAACCACACAAAATGCTTGGCAAACACATTGTTTTGGGGTTTTGCCAATAAACAACTCAAATATTCTTCGTACAAACCACAAAGCATACCGAGATGAAAAAAGTGACGTATGCAAAATGCCTAAATCATTTGCGAGGGTAGCTTTGGAAGAAAGAGAAAGAAAACATTTTTTGTTAGTCCTAATTTACACTAGGGACATTTCTTGCCGGACATATTTTGAATTCTCTTTTAATCTTACCCGAAGCGTTTACATATGAAACATTAGAAGTCAGACAGAAATTAATACTTGTATGTAAACTACGAAAAGTAAGAAAGAGAAATGAAAAAATGTCCAGTACAGATAGTCATGTACTACACACTCTACCTTTTCAACACAGAGCATACAGAGACGTCACGAGACGGAAGATTTTGCGTTTTTTCCGTCTCTTCGTACGCAGTTCGTGTTGATAGTAGCGGCCTGTTTTTACACATTGCCACTTCACTACCAAAAAAACTTTTTCTTTCTCTTTCTTCGAAAGCTGCCCTCGCAAATGATTTGGACATTTTTCATACGTCACTTTTTTCATCTCTGTATGCTTTGTGCTTTTCAACCCCTCGCCGTCAAACTTCGTCTGTCCGGCAAGAAATGTCCCTAGTGTAAATTGGGACTTAGTGAAGTGACAATCTGTAAAAACAGGCCGCTACTATCAACATAAATTGCATAATCAGCTTTCGAAGAAAAAGACAGAAAAAACACAATATTTTCTGTCTCGTGACGCCTCTGTGTGCTCTGTGGTACAAACATTAATTTTCATTTTGTTTTCATTCAGATGCGGCAATTGTATAAAATAAAGGCAAATAATTTAAAGTAGTGACTAAAACAACGAGATATTTTGTGGCAAGCAAAACTGCTAAAAAATTCAATTTAGACAGGCAAAGTTTACTTTGCAAAGTCGAGTTTATGGAAGGGAGGAGAAAAGAGAATAGCGGGGGAGTACGCACTTTGCTGTCAGCGTTACCGTTATGCGACTAAAGTCGCATTTTTGCCTCTTTTTGATTGCCGTGCCTCTTTTTTGGCGCCTTTGTTTTAAATCCCCTTTTGTATTATTTTGTAGTTTTTTGTGCCCCTTTTAATATTAGCGATTAGAGACTGAGTTCATTAAAGGTTTTAGATCCAGTATTTATTACGTCAGCTGAAGACATAAATTACTTTGAAATTGTTTCCGTTTTTATTGATATAATTACTTACCCAGAGGGTTTTGTAAAAGAGTTTAAACTTTTAGAAAACAGATCAAACGATAAAAGCTATGAAGCAATTTTTAAAATATCTTAGCCTGAAACATTTTGGCACGAAATTGGCAATTTAAAAAACTGGTTGACAATTTATATCCAAATTTGTATAAATTTGCTTAGTATGTTTTTACTTTACCACATAGTAATGCATCTGCTGAGCGGTTTTTAGCAATTTTAAAAAATAAATTGTCAAATAGACTGAAAGTAGATACCTGCCAGTCCATGTTATCCGCTTTAAATTTGTATCAAAATAACTTGGAAGATTGGAATATATGTGATGAATTGATAAATAATATAGATTTACGTATTCAAAAACCTGATATTAACTATTCTCCTATCACGGGTTTTTCGTAACTTAATTTTTTTGGTAAAAAAGTAAAATAATCCAAGTGCCAAATATTTATGTACATATATACTTACATATATGCATACATATGTCTATCTATTTAAATGTAAAGTTTTTTTTGTATCAAATCATATTATGAATTATTTTTTTTGCTTTTTTAAGAATGTAGTGTTATTACACTATTTTTAGCTCGTTCTCAGCGTTGAAGATTTTATATAACTTTTGAGCAAAATATGATTTAAAAATTTTTTTTTCACAAATTAAGATTTTTAACTTTAAGTTTGTTTGTACATAATAAATAACTTTTTCACAGTTTCTTAAATAGTCAATTTTTAAAACAATAAGATTTTGTATCAGCTTGTTGTTTATTGGTTTTTCAAAATGTATTATTAAAAAATTTTTTATAAAAAATTTAACTAAAAACCAATTTAATTTTATATAAATATTATGTATTTCGATTTAAATAGTTTCCATAATAAGAAGTACATATGTTTTTATAAAAAATTATTACTTTTTACTTTTTTGCCCTTCTTATAAAAAAATTTAAGATTTTTCTCTTCAAAATAAGAGTTTTCGATGAAAATAATTTAATAAATACAAATGTTTGTTTTTTTTTTGAAAATTTTCCTGTTTTTAAAGTTGTCCCTTTTTTCGCAGAATTCCCTTTTTGTGAGACTTTTTCTTGGAAAATCCCCTTATTGTGCCCCTTTTGAAAATTTTGAACGGTAACGCTGTTTGCTGTACTCGCAAATTCCCAAGGCGAATTTACTCCAGGTAAGCTCAACTCGTCAGCCGTTCATCAGCTGTATCCACGGCGAATTAAAAAAATGGTGAAACGTCAAAATATTGTTTTGTTTCTATACTGAAATTTCGCCTTGGTTGTAGAGTTGCACTTACCTGTTATAAATTCGCCTTGCAAATTCATTTTGTTTTTCGTTCGTAGCAAGGCGAATTTTAATTTTAATTCGCCTTGGTTCGTAGTTTATTTCTGAACAGGGACGATAAAGTTAGTAGCACAATTGTACTTTTTTTACTACTATTTGCAGTGCAAATGCAAATTTAGTACAATTTAAAAATTGCAAACGCTTTTTCCTACTAAAATATGATAAAAACAAAGCAAATAGATCGCCTTAATGTTAATACTACGCCGAATATAATTCAGACCACAGAAGCAGGCCGGTGGCCCAGTGGGAATGTGCCTGACAGTAGATAGCAAGGCGAATTTATAACAGGTAAGTGCAACTCTACAACTACAAAACAAGGCGAATTAACTCCATGTATTTTGTTTTTGCAATTTTCTGACTTGTTGTCAAATTTCAGTATAGAAACAAAACAATATTTTGACGTTTCACCATTTTTTTAATTCGCCGTGGATACAGCTGATGAACGGCTGACGAGTTGAGCTTACCTGGAGTTAATTCGCCTTGGTAGATAGCTTGCTGTCAACTTACATTTAAAACAAAAACAAATTTTGTTTTTGTTTTAAATGTAAGTTGAACGCAAGGCGAATTTATACAAGGTAAGTGCAACTCTACAACCAAGGCGAATTCAACAAGGTAAACTCAACTCGTCAGCCGTTCATCAGCTGTCTCCACGGCGAATTTAAAAATAATAGGGAAACGTCAAAATATAATTTTGTTTATGTTTTGCGCCAAAATAACTGAAAAAATTTCTTAGAAAAACTGTGAATAAATAAAGTGAATTTAATATTCTCTTTTATAACCCAAACAAAATTTTTATTTTGTTTTTCAATCAATTTTTGCCTTGTTAGCATTTTTGACAACCGCCTATTAAATTGCAAAAAAATACATGGGGCTTTTTGTAGTTGTAGAGTTGCACTTACCTTGTTGAATTCGCCTTGTCTACAACTACAAAGCAAGGCGAATTAACTCCATGTATTTTGTTTTTGCAATTTTCTTACTTGTTGTCAAATTTCAGTATAAAAACAAAACAATATTTTGACGTTTCATGAGTTTTGTGGATACAGCTGATGAACGGCTGACGAGTTGAGTTTACCTTGTTGAATTCGCCTTGGTTGAACGAGTCACTTTTGCGGTCGCGTCACAAAGTGCCAATTCGCACGTTGCAAGTCTTATTGATCAGCTTGCTACCTTATAGGCGAGAGAGAGTGAGAGAGACACGTTTATTTTCCTCTCTTCACTCTCGTTATAAAGTAGCAAGCTGATCAATAAGACTTGCAACGTGTGAATTGGGACAAAGTATACAGAGATGAAAAAAGTAACGTATGAAAAATGCCTAAATCATTTGCGAGGGCAGCTTTCGATGAAAGAGAAAGAAAACGTTTTTTGTTAGTGAAGTGACCATGCGTAAAACAGGCCGCTACTATCTACACAAATTGCATAATCAAAACAAAAAACGCAAAAAGGGCAGCTTTCGAAGAAAAAGACAGAAAAAAGATTAGGGGCATAACCAATTTTTTGGCATAGTACCATTAAGTTAACCATGTCCTAGAACCACGAAAATCATAATCTTTTGTAATTTTTCTCAAAAAAGTTCACGCACCAATTGGTTTTTATAAACCAATGCAATATTGAATATTCATAATTTTATACGGTGTTTTTTATTCTTTTTTAATTTTTTTGTTAAAAAAGGTTAATGATACGTTTTAGTTTGCGGAAAAATCTCTAACCATCTTTAAATATTAGTGAAATTTCATACTTGAGCTATTTTTTGTTTTAATTTAACATACATAACACGAATCGTGGTTATTCCAAAATACGCGTCGAAGAAGTGAACATTTACATGATAACAAAAACAAAACAAAACCAAATTGACAAAAATTGTTTTGGCTCATGAGCGGGGGAGTACGCACTTTGCTGTCAGCGTTACCGTTATGCGACTAAAGTCGCATTTTTGCCTCTTTTTGATTGCCGTGCCTCTTTTTTGGCGCCTTTGTTTTAAATCCCCTTTTGTATTATTTTGTAGTTTTTTGTGCCCCTTTTAATATTAGCGATTAGAGACTGAGTTCATTAAAGGTTTTAGATCCAGTATTTATTACGTCAGCTGAAGACATAAATTACTTTGAAATTGTTTCCGTTTTTATTGATATAATTACTTACCCAGAGGGTTTTGTAAAAGAGTTTAAACTTTTAGAAAACAGATCAAACGATAAAAGCTATGAAGCAATTTTTAAAATATCTTAGCCTGAAACATTTTGACACGAAATTGGCAATTTAAAAAACTGGTTGACAATTTATATCCAAATTTGTATAAATTTGCTTAGTATGTTTTTACTTTAGCACATAGTAATGCATCTGCTGAGCGGTTTTTAGCAATTTTAAAAAATAAATTGTCAAATAGACTGAAAGTAGATACCTGCCAGTCCATGTTATCCGCTTTAAATTTGTATCAAAATAACTTGGAAGATTGGAATATATGTGATGAATTGATAAATAATATAGATTTACGTATTCAAAAACCTGATATTAACTATTCTCCTATCAAGGGTTTTTCGTAACTTAATTTTTTTGGTAAAAAAGTAAAATAATCCAAGTGCCAAATATTTATGTACATATATACTTACATATATGCATACATATGTCTATCTATTTAAATGTAAAGTTTTTTTTGTATCAAATCATATTATGAATTATTTTTTTTGCTTTTTTAAGAATGTAGTGTTATTACACTATTTTTAGCTCGTTCTCAGCGTTGAAGATTTTATATAACTTTTGAGCAAAATATGATTTAAAAATTTTTTTTTCACAAATTAAGATTTTTAACTTTAAGTTTGTTTGTACATAATAAATAACTTTTTCACAGTTTCTTAAACAGTCAATTTTTAAAACAATAAGATTTTGTATCAGCTTGTTGTTTATTGGTTTTTCAAAATGTATTATTAAAAAATTTTTTATAAAAAATTTAACTAAAAACCAATTTAATTTTATATAAATATTATGTATTTCGATTTAAATAGTTTCCATAATAAGAAGTACATATGTTTTTATAAAAAATTATTACTTTTTACTTTTTTGCCCTTCTTATAAAAAAATTTAAGATTTTTCTCTTCAAAATAAGAGTTTTCGATGAAAATAATTTAATAAATACAAATGTTTGTTTTTTTTTTTTTTTTGAAAATTTTCCTGTTTTTAAAGTTGTCCCTTTTTTCGCAGAATTCCCTTTTTGTGAGACTTTTTCTTGGAAAATCCCCTTATTGTGCCCCTTTTGAAAATTTTGAACGGTAACGCTGTTTGCTGTACTCGCAAATTCCCAAGGCGAATTTACTCCAGGTAAGCTCAACTCGTCAGCCGTTCATCAGCTGTATCCACGGCGAATTAAAAAAATGGTGAAACGTCAAAATATTGTTTTGTTTCTATACTGAAATTTAGCCTTGGTTGTAGAGTTGCACTTACCTGTTATAAATTCGCCTTGCAAATTCATTTTGTTTTTCGTTCGTAGCAAGGCGAATTTTAATTTTAATTCGCCTTGGTTCGTAGTTTATTTCTGAGCAGGGACGATAAAGTTAGTAGCACAATTGTACTTTTTTTACTACTATTTGCAGTGCAAATGCAAATTTAGTACAATTTAAAAATTGCAAACGCTTTTTCCTACTAAAATATGATAAAAACAAAGCAAATAGATCGCCTTAATGTTAATACTACGCCGAATATAATTCAGACCACAGAAGCAGGCCGGTGGCCCAGTGGGAATGTGCCTGACAGTAGATAGCAAGGCGAATTTATAACAGGTAAGTGCAACTCTACAACTACAAAACAAGGCGAATTAACTCCATGTATTTTGTTTTTGCAATTTTCTGACTTGTTGTCAAATTTCAGTATAGAAACAAAACAATATTTTGACGTTTCACCATTTTTTTAATTCGCCGTGGATACAGCTGATGAATGGCTGACGAGTTGAGCTTACCTGGAGTTAATTCGCCTTGGTAGATAGCTTGCTGTCAACTTACATTTAAAACAAAAACAAATTTTGTTTTTGTTTTAAATGTAAGTTGAACGCAAGGCGAATTTATACAAGGTAAGTGCAACTCTACAACCAAGGCGAATTCAACAAGGTAAACTCAACTCGTCAGCCGTTCATCAGCTGTCTCCACGGCGAATTTAAAAATAATAGGGAAACGTCAAAATATAATTTTGTTTATGTTTTGCGCCAAAATAACTGAAAAAATTTCTTAGAAAAACTGTGAATAAATAAAGTGAATTTAATATTCTCTTTTATAACCCTAACAAAATTTTTATTTTGTTTTTCAATCAATTTTTGCCTTGTTAGCATTTTTGACAACCGCCTATTAAATTGCAAAAAAATACATGGGGCTTTTTGTAGTTGTAGAGTTGCACTTACCTTGTTGAATTCGCCTTGTCTACAACTACAAAGCAAGGCGAATTAACTCCATATATTTTGTTTTTGCAATTTTCTTACTTGTTGTCAAATTTCAGTATAAAAACAAAACAATATTTTGACGTTTCATGAGTTTTGTGGATACAGCTGATGAACGGCTGACGAGTTGAGTTTACCTTGTTGAATTCGCCTTGGTTGAACGAGTCACTTTTGCGGTCGCGTCACAAAGTGCCAATTCACACGTTGCAAGTCTTATTGATCAGCTTGCTACCTTATAGGCGAGAGAGAGTGAGAGAGACACGTTTATTTTCCTCTCTTCACTCTCGTTATAAAGTAGCAAGCTGATCAATAAGACTTGCAACGTGTGAATTGGGACAACGTATACAGAGATGAAAAAAGTAACGTATGAAAAATGCCTAAATCATTTGCGAGGGCAGCTTTCGAAGAAAGAGAAAGAAAACGTTTTTTGTTAGTGAAGTGACCATGCGTAAAACAGGCCGCTACTATCTACACAAATTGCATAATCAAAACAAAAAACGCAAAAAGGGCAGCTTTCGAAGAAAAAGACAGAAAAAAGATTAGGGGCATAACCAATTTTTTGGCATAGTACCATTAAGTTAACCATGTCCTAGAACCACGAAAATCATAATCTTTTGTAATTTTTCTCAAAAAAGTTCACGCACCAATTGGTTTTTATAAACCAATGCAATATTGAATATTCATAATTTTATACGGTGTTTTTTATTCTTTTTTAATTTTTTTGTTAAAAAAGGTTAATGATACGTTTTAGTTTGCGGAAAAATCTCTAACCATCTTTAAATATGAGTGAAATTTCATACTTGAGCTATTTTTTGTTTTAATTTAACATACATAACACATAACACGAATCGTGGTTATTCCAAAATACGCGTCGAAGAAGTGAACATTTACATGATAACAAAAACAAAACAAAACCAAATTGACAAAAATTGTTTTGGCTCATGAGCGGGGGAGTACGCACTTTGCTGTCAGCGTTACCGTTATGCGACTAAAGTCGCATTTTTGCCTCTTTTTGATTGCCGTGCCTCTTTTTTGGCGCCTTTGTTTTAAATCCCCTTTTGTATTATTTTGTAGTTTTTTGTGCCCCTTTTAATATTAGCGATTAGAGACTGAGTTCATTAAAGGTTTTAGATCCAGTATATATTACGTCAGCTGAAGACATAAATTACTTTGAAATTGTTTCCGTTTTTATTGATATAATTACTTACCCAGAGGGTTTTGTAAAAGAGTTTAAACTTTTAGAAAACAGATCAAACGATAAAAGCTATGAAGCAATTTTTAAAATATCTTAGCCTGAAACATTTTGGCACGAAATTGGCAATTTAAAAAACTGGTTGACAATTTATATCCAAATTTATACAAATTTGCTTAGTATGTTTTTACTTTACCACATAGTAATGCATCTGCTGAGCGGTTTTTAGCAATTTTAAAAAATAAATTGTCAAATAGACTGAAAGTAGATACCTGCCAGTCCATGTTATCCGCTTTAAATTTGTATCAAAATAACTTGGAAGATTGGAATATATGTGATGAATTGATAAATAATATAGATTTACGTATTCAAAAACCTGATATTAACTATTCTCCTATCAAGAGTTTTTCGTAACTTAATTTTTTTGGTAAAAAAGTAAAATAATCCAAGTGCCAAATATTTATGTACATATATACTTACATATATGCATACATATGTCTATCTATTTAAATGTAAAGTTTTTTTTGTATCAAATCATATTATGAATTATTTTTTTTGCTTTTTTAAGAATGTAGTGTTATTACACTATTTTTAGCTCGTTCTCAGCGTTGAAGATTTTATATAACTTTTGAGCAAAATATGATTTAAAAATTTTTTTTTCACAAATTAAGATTTTTAACTTTAAGTTTGTTTGTACATAATAAATAACTTTTTCACAGTTTCTTAAACAGTCAATTTTTAAAACAATAAGATTTTGTATCAGCTTGTTGTTTATTGGTTTTTCAAAATGTATTATTAAAAAATTTTTTATAAAAAATTTAACTAAAAACCAATTTAATTTTATATAAATATTATGTATTTCGATTTAAATAGTTTCCATTATAAGAAGTACATATGTTTTTATAAAAAATTATTACTTTTTACTTTTTTGCCCTTCTTATAAAAAAATTTAAGATTTTTCTCTTCAAAATAAGAGTTTTCGATGAAAATAATTTAATAAATACAAATGTTTGTTTTTTTTTTGAAAATTTTCCTGTTTTTAAAGTTGTCCCTTTTTTCGCAGAATTCCCTTTTTGTGAGACTTTTTCTTGGAAAATCCCCTTATTGTGCCCCTTTTGAAAATTTTGAACGGTAACGCTGTTTGCTGTACTCGCAAATTCCCAAGGCGAATTTACTCCAGGTAAGCTCAACTCGTCAGCCGTTCATCAGCTGTATCCACGGCGAATTAAAAAAATGGTGAAACGTCAAAATATTGTTTTGTTTCTATACTGAAATTTAGCCTTGGTTGTAGAGTTGCACTTACCTGTTATAAATTCGCCTTGCAAATTCATTTTGTTTTTCGTTCGTAGCAAGGCGAATTTTAATTTTAATTCGCCTTGGTTCGTAGTTTATTTCTGAGCAGGGACGATAAAGTTAGTAGCACAATTGTACTTTTTTTACTACTATTTGCAGTGCAAATGCAAATTTAGTACAATTTAAAAATTGCAAACGCTTTTTCCTACTAAAATATGATAAAAACAAAGCAAATAGATCGCCTTAATGTTAATACTACGCCGAATATAATTCAGACCACAGAAGCAGGCCGGTGGCCCAGTGGGAATGTGCCTGACAGTAGATAGCAAGGCGAATTTATAACAGGTAAGTGCAACTCTACAACTACAAAACAAGGCGAATTAACTCCATGTATTTTGTTTTTGCAATTTTCTGACTTGTTGTCAAATTTCAGTATAGAAACAAAACAATATTTTGACGTTTCACCATTTTTTTAATTCGCCGTGGATACAGCTGATGAACGGCTGACGAGTTGAGCTTACCTGGAGTTAATTCGCCTTGGTAGATAGCTTGCTGTCAACTTACATTTAAAACAAAAACAAATTTTGTTTTTGTTTTAAATGTAAGTTGAACGCAAGGCGAATTTATACAAGGTAAGTGCAACTCTACAACCAAGGCGAATTCAACAAGGTAAACTCAACTCGTCAGCCGTTCATCAGCTGTCTCCACGGCGAATTTAAAAATAATAGGGAAACGTCAAAATATAATTTTGTTTATGTTTTGCGCCAAAATAACTGAAAAAATTTCTTAGAAAAACTGTGAATAAATAAAGTGAATTTAATATTCTCTTTTATAACCCAAACAAAATTTTTATTTTGTTTTTCAATCAATTTTTGCCTTGTTAGCATTTTTGACAACCGCCTATTAAATTGCAAAAAAATACATGGGGCTTTTTGTAGTTGTAGAGTTGCACTTACCTTGTTGAATTCGCCTTGTCTACAACTACAAAGCAAGGCGAATTAACTCCATGTATTTTGTTTAGCAATTTTCTTACTTGTTGTCAAATTTCAGTATAAAAACAAAACAATATTTTGACGTTTCATGAGTTTTGTGGATACAGCTGATGAACGGCTGACGAGTTGAGTTTACCTTGTTGAATTCGCCTTGGTTGAACGAGTCACTTTTGCGGTCGCGTCACAAAGTGCCAATTCACACGTTGCAAGTCTTATTGATCAGCTTGCTACCTTATAGGCGAGAGAGAGTGAGAGAGACACGTTTATTTTCCTCTCTTCACTCTCGTTATAAAGTAGCAAGCTGATCAATAAGACTTGCAACGTGTGAATTGGGACAAAGTATACAGAGATGAAAAAAGTAACGTATGAAAAATGCCTAAATCATTTGCGAGGGCAGCTTTCGAAGAAAGAGAAAGAAAACGTTTTTTGTTAGTGAAGTGACCATGCGTAAAACAGGCCGCTACTATCTACACAAATTGCATAATCAAAACAAAAAACGCAAAAAGGGCAGCTTTCGAAGAAAAAGACAGAAAAAAGATTAGGGGCATAACCAATTTTTTGGCATAGTACCATTAAGTTAACCATGTCCTAGAACCACGAAAATCATAATCTTTTGTAATTTTTCTCAAAAAAGTTCACGCACCAATTGGTTTTTATAAACCAATGCAATATTGAATATTCATAATTTTATACGGTGTTTTTTATTCTTTTTTAATTTTTTTGTTAAAAAAGGTTAATGATACGTTTTAGTTTGCGGAAAAATCTCTAACCATCTTTAAATATTAGTGAAACTTCATACTTGAGCTATTTTTTGTTTTAATTTAACATACATAACACATAACACGAATCGTGGTTATTCCAAAATACGCGTCGAAGAAGTGTACATTTACATGATAACAAAAACAAAACAAAACCAAATTGACAAAAATTGTTTTGGCTCATGAGCGGGGGAGTACGCACTTTGCTGTCAGCGTTACCGTTATGCGACTAAAGTCGCATTTTTGCCTCTTTTTGATTGCCGTGCCTCTTTTTTGGCGCCTTTGTTTTAAATCCCCTTTTGTATTATTTTGTAGTTTTTTGTGCCCCTTTTAATATTAGCGATTAGAGACTGAGTTCATTAAAGGTTTTAGATCCAGTATTTATTACGTCAGCTGAAGACATAAATTACTTTGAAATTGTTTCCGTTTTTATTGATATAATTACTTACCCAGAGGGTTTTGTAAAAGAGTTTAAACTTTTAGAAAACAGATCAAACGATAAAAGCTATGAAGCAATTTTTAAAATATCTTAGCCTGAAACATTTTGGCACGAAATTGGCAATTTAAAAAACTGGTTGACAATTTATATCCAAATTTGTATAAATTTGCTTAGTATGTTTTTACTTTACCACATAGTAATGCATCTGCTGAGCGGTTTTTAGCAATTTTAAAAAATAAATTGTCAAATAGACTGAAAGTAGATACCTGCCAGTCCATGTTATCCGCTTTAAATTTGTATCAAAATAACTTGGAAGATTGGAATATATGTGATGAATTGATAAATAATATAGATTTACGTATTCAAAAACCTGATATTAACTATTCTCCTATCAAGGGTTTTTCGTAACTTAATTTTTTTGGTAAAAAAGTAAAATAATCCAAGTGCCAAATATTTATGTACATATATACTTACATATATGCATACATATGTCTATCTATTTAAATGTAAAGTTTTTTTTGTATCAAATCATATTATGAATTATTTTTTTTGCTTTTTTAAGAATGTAGTGTTATTACACTATTTTTAGCTCGTTCTCAGCGTTGAAGATTTTATATAACTTTTGAGCAAAATATGATTTAAAAATTTTTTTTTCACAAATTAAGATTTTTAACTTTAAGTTTGTTTGTACATAATAAATAACTTTTTCACAGTTTCTTAAACAGTCAATTTTTAAAACAATAAGATTTTGTATCAGCTTGTTGTTTATTGGTTTTTCAAAATGTATTATTAAAAAATTTTTTATAAAAAATTTAACTAAAAACCAATTTAATTTTATATAAATATTATGTATTTCGATTTAAATAGTTTCCATAATAAGAAGTACATATGTTTTTATAAAAAATTATTACTTTTTACTTTTTTGCCCTTCTTATAAAAAAATTTAAGATTTTTCTCTTCAAAATAAGAGTTTTCGATGAAAATAATTTAATAAATACAAATGTTTGTTTTTTTTTTTTTTTGAAAATTTTCCTGTTTTTAAAGTTGTCCCTTTTTTCGCAGAATTCCCTTTTTGTGAGACTTTTTCTTGGAAAATCCCCTTATTGTGCCCCTTTTGAAAATTTTGAACGGTAACGCTGTTTGCTGTACTCGCAAATTCCCAAGGCGAATTTACTCCAGGTAAGCTCAACTCGTCAGCCGTTCATCAGCTGTATCCACGGCGAATTAAAAAAACGGTGAAACGTCAAAATATTGTTTTGTTTCTATACTGAAATTATGCCTTGGTTGTAGAGTTGCACTTACCTGTTATAAATTCGCCTTGCAAATTCATTTTGTTTTTCGTTCGTAGCAAGGCGAATTTTAATTTTAATTCGCCTTGGTTCGTAGTTTATTTCTGAGCAGGGACGATAAAGTTAGTAGCACAATTGTACTTTTTTTACTACTATTTGCAGTGCAAATGCAAATTTAGTACAATTTAAAAATTGCAAACGCTTTTTCCTACTAAAATATGATAAAAACAAAGCAAATAGATCGCCTTAATGTTAATACTACGCCGAATATAATTCAGACCACAGAAGCAGGCCGGTGGCCCAGTGGGAATGTGCCTGACAGTAGATAGCAAGGCGAATTTATAACAGGTAAGTGCAACTCTACAACTACAAAACAAGGCGAATTAACTCCATGTATTTTGTTTTTGCAATTTTCTGACTTGTTGTCAAATTTCAGTATAGAAACAAAACAATATTTTGACGTTTCACCATTTTTTTAATTCGCCGTGGATACAGCTGATGAACGGCTGACGAGTTGAGCTTACCTGGAGTTAATTCGCCTTGGTAGATAGCTTGCTGTCAACTTACATTTAAAACAAAAACAAATTTTGTTTTTGTTTTAAATGTAAGTTGAACGCAAGGCGAATTTATACAAGGTAAGTGCAACTCTACAACCAAGGCGAATTCATCTACAACTACAAAGCAAGGCGAATTAACTCCATGTATTTTGTTTTTGCAATTTTCTTACTTGTTGTCAAATTTCAGTATAAAAACAAAACAATATTTTGACGTTTCATGAGTTTTGTGGATACAGCTGATGAACGGCTGACGAGTTGAGTTTACCTTGTTGAATTCGCCTTGGTTGAACGAGTCACTTTTGCGGTCGCGTCACAAAGTGCCAATTCACACGTTGCAAGTCTTATTGATCAGCTTGCTACCTTATAGGCGAGAGAGAGTGAGAGAGACACGTTTATTTTCCTCTCTTCACTCTCGTTATAAAGTAGCAAGCTGATCAATAAGACTTGCAACGTGTGAATTGGGACAAAGTATACAGAGATGAAAAAAGTAACGTATGAAAAATGCCTAAATCATTTGCGAGGGCAGCTTTCGAAGAAAGAGAAAGAAAACGTTTTTTGTTAGTGAAGTGACCATGCGTAAAACAGGCCGCTACTATCTACACAAATTGCATAATCAAAACAAAAAACGCAAAAAGGGCAGCTTTCGAAGAAAAAGACAGAAAAAAGATTAGGGGCATAACCAATTTTTTGGCATAGTACCATTAAGTTAACCATGTCCTAGAACCACGAAAATCATAATCTTTTGTAATTTTTCTCAAAAAAGTTCACGCACCAATTGGTTTTTATAAACCAATGCAATATTGAATATTCATAATTTTATACGGTGTTTTTTATTCTTTTTTAATTTTTTTGTTAAAAAAGGTTAATGATACGTTTTAGTTTGCGGAAAAATCTCTAACCATCTTTAAATATTAGTGAAACTTCATACTTGAGCTATTTTTTGTTTTAATTTAACATACATAACACATAACACGAATCGTGGTTATTCCAAAATACGCGTCGAAGAAGTGTACATTTACATGATAACAAAAACAAAACAAAACCAAATTGACAAAAATTGTTTTGGCTCATGAGCGGGGGAGTACGCACTTTGCTGTCAGCGTTACCGTTATGCGACTAAAGTCGCATTTTTGCCTCTTTTTGATTGCCGTGCCTCTTTTTTGGCGCCTTTGTTTTAAATCCCCTTTTGTATTATTTTGTAGTTTTTTGTGCCCCTTTTAATATTAGCGATTAGAGACTGAGTTCATTAAAGGTTTTAGATCCAGTATTTATTACGTCAGCTGAAGACATAAATTACTTTGAAATTGTTTCCGTTTTTATTGATATAATTACTTACCCAGAGGGTTTTGTAAAAGAGTTTAAACTTTTAGAAAACAGATCAAACGATAAAAGCTATGAAGCAATTTTTAAAATATCTTAGCCTGAAACATTTTGGCACGAAATTGGCAATTTAAAAAACTGGTTGACAATTTATATCCAAATTTGTATAAATTTGCTTAGTATGTTTTTACTTTACCACATAGTAATGCATCTGCTGAGCGGTTTTTAGCAATTTTAAAAAATAAATTGTCAAATAGACTGAAAGTAGATACCTGCCAGTCCATGTTATCCGCTTTAAATTTGTATCAAAATAACTTGGAAGATTGGAATATATGTGATGAATTGATAAATAATATAGATTTACGTATTCAAAAACCTGATATTAACTATTCTCCTATCAAGGGTTTTTCGTAACTTAATTTTTTTGGTAAAAAAGTAAAATAATCCAAGTGCCAAATATTTATGTACATATATACTTACATATATGCATACATATGTCTATCTATTTAAATGTAAAGTTTTTTTTGTATCAAATCATATTATGAATTATTTTTTTTGCTTTTTTAAGAATGTAGTGTTATTACACTATTTTTAGCTCGTTCTCAGCGTTGAAGATTTTATATAACTTTTGAGCAAAATATGATTTAAAAATTTTTTTTTCACAAATTAAGATTTTTAACTTTAAGTTTGTTTGTACATAATAAATAACTTTTTCACAGTTTCTTAAACAGTCAATTTTTAAAACAATAAGATTTTGTATCAGCTTGTTGTTTATTGGTTTTTCAAAATGTATTATTAAAAAATTTTTTATAAAAAATTTAACTAAAAACCAATTTAATTTTATATAAATATTATGTATTTCGATTTAAATAGTTTCCATAATAAGAAGTACATATGTTTTTATAAAAAATTATTACTTTTTACTTTTTTGCCCTTCTTATAAAAACATTTAAGATTTTTCTCTTCAAAATAAGAGTTTTCGATGAAAATAATTTAATAAATACAAATGTTTGTTTTTTTTTTTTTTTTTGAAAATTTTCCTGTTTTTAAAGTTGTCCCTTTTTTCGCAGAATTCCCTTTTTGTGAGACTTTTTCTTGGAAAATCCCCTTATTGTGCCCCTTTTGAAAATTTTGAACGGTAACGCTGTTTGCTGTACTCGCAAATTGCCAAGGCGAATTTACTCCAGGTAAGCTCAACTCGTCAGCCGTTCATCAGCTGTATCCACGGCGAATTAAAAAAATGGTGAAACGTCAAAATATTGTTTTGTTTCTATACTGAAATTTCGCCTTGGTTGTAGAGTTGCACTTACCTGTTATAAATTCGCCTTGCAAATTCATTTTGTTTTTCGTTCGTAGCAAGGCGAATTTTAATTTTAATTCGCCTTGGTTCGTAGTTTATTTCTGAGCAGGGACGATAAAGTTAGTAGCACAATTGTACTTTTTTTACTACTATTTGCAGTGCAAATGCAAATTTAGTACAATTTAAAAATTGCAAACGCTTTTTCCTACTAAAATATGATAAAAACAAAGCAAATAGATCGCCTTAATGTTAATACTACGCCGAATATAATTCAGACCACAGAAGCAGGCCGGTGGCCCAGTGGGAATGTGCCTGACAGTAGATAGCAAGGCGAATTTATAACAGGTAAGTGCAACTCTACAACTACAAAACAAGGCGAATTAACTCCATGTATTTTGTTTTTGCAATTTTCTGACTTGTTGTCAAATTTCAGTATAGAAACAAAACAATATTTTGACGTTTCACCATTTTTTTAATTCGCCGTGGATACAGCTGATGAACGGCTGACGAGTTGAGCTTACCTGGAGTTAATTCGCCTTGGTAGATAGCTTGCTGTCAACTTACATTTAAAACAAAAACAAATTTTGTTTTTATTTTAAATGTAAGTTGAACGCAAGGCGAATTTATACAAGGTAAGTGCAACTCTACAACCAAGGCGAATTCATCTACAACTACAAAGCAAGGCGAATTAACTCCATGTATTTTGTTTTTGCAATTTTCTTACTTGTTGTCAAATTTCAGTATAAAAACAAAACAATATTTTGACGTTTCATGAGTTTTGTGGATACAGCTGATGAACGGCTGACGAGTTGAGTTTACCTTGTTGAATTCGCCTTGGTTGAACGAGTCACCTTTGCGTTCGCGTCACAAAGTGCCAATTCACACGTTGCAAGTCTTATTGATCAGCTTGCTACCTTATAGGCGAGAGAGAGTGAGAGAGACACGTTTATTTTCCTCTCTTCACTCTCGTTATAAAGTAGCAAGCTGATCAATAAGACTTGCAACGTGTGAATTGGGACAAAGTATACAGAGATGAAAAAAGTAACGTATGAAAAATGCCTAAATCATTTGCGAGGGCAGCTTTCGAAGAAAGAGAAAGAAAACGTTTTTTGTTAGTGAAGTGACCATGCGTAAAACAGGCCGCTACTATCTACACAAATTGCATAATCAAAACAAAAAACGCAAAAAGGGCAGCTTTCGAAGAAAAAGACAGAAAAAAGATTAGGGGCATAACCAATTTTTTGGCATAGTACCATTAAGTTAACCATGTCCTAGAACCACGAAAATCATAATCTTTTGTAATTTTTCTCAAAAAAGTTCACGCACCAATTGGTTTTTATAAACCAATGCAATATTGAATATTCATAATTTTATACGGTGTTTTTTATTCTTTTTTAATTTTTTTGTTAAAAAAGGTTAATGATACGTTTTAGTTTGCGGAAAAATCTCTAACCATCTTTAAATATTAGTGAAATTTCATACTTGAGCTATTTTTTGTTTTAATTTAACATACATAACACATAACACGAATCGTGGTTATTCCAAAATACGCGTCGAAGAAGTGAACATTTACATGATAACAAAAACAAAACAAAACCAAATTGACAAAAATTGTTTTTGTTTATCAAACAAAATTTACAGTTTTTAAAAGAGAAAGAAACGCGTTATAACTCTCGCGTTAATTTTATTTTAGAATTGTATAGATAACAAAAACAATTTTCGTCACTTTGGTTTGGTTTTGATTTTGTTTTCATGCAAATGTTCACTTCTTCGACGCGTATTTTGGAATAACCACGATTATTAATTTTTCTTAACCAAAAAAGAAAATTAAAAATTTTCAAATCTTCATCGCGGTTGGTGCGTGAACTTTTTTGACCTTAGCGAAAAAATAAATATACGTTCCCTTCAACTTGTTTATGATGCTCTATCGGACTGTGCTATGCCAATTTTTATATTTTAAAAAATTGTTAAAAAGTTATTTCCCTAGTGTAGATATGACTACTTTTTCTGAGGTGAAAATTGCAAATTTATGGCAAAGCAATAACAAGTGTTCTCCAGCAATATAATCAGCAATGATTCCTCCATTGTTCTGTCATTGTTCTGCCGACGTTATTGCTTGTACTTAGCAATAAAAATTGCTACGTGGAGACCCAGCGTAAGCAAACCTACAGACGTATGTACGCACAAAAAAAATACGTTCTATTGTGCATGCCCATAATTTATCGATTTAATTAAGATTAAAGTTAAAAATTGCCAAAATTTTGATAAATAAAAAAATCGATTTTAAAAGACCAATAATCGATTTCAGTATAAAATCGCATACGTAAATTTGATTGCAAAAAATCGATTTTTTTACTACAAAATCGATTTTCGATTCAAATCGAAATCGATTTACCATTCCCTAGCAAAAAGCTCGGTGAAAAAATCATTTTTATTAAAAATAAGACAAATCAAAATTAAAGAAAAATTTCGTTTATAAAACAAAATTTTAAAAACGTAAATAAAAATGATTTTTGGATGAATATTCCCATTTTTTTCAACATTTTAAATTTAAATTAGGATATTTTGTGAATAAATAAAATAAATAAATAAATAAATAAAAAATATGTAAGTTCGTATACGTCAAAAATTATTTTAGACTAAAATTTTTATTTCACTATGGGGACTATCTTATTTATTTTTAATTCAAATAATCAAAAACTTTAATGCAATACAATAATCCCAGCAGAAAGAGTGGACTGTTTGTAAACGTAAACAAAACTTTGACATAACACTAGTCAAACAATACTAGAGCAAAAATCGTCATCTGGCGTAGTCATGTCATCTGTTTATATTATCTTGGATTATACCATGTCACTATCTAATTAAATGTATTTTGATAGCAACTTTGTAAATGTCAAACTAAAGCAAATAGACAATTTTTTCTCACAGTCGTCGTTCGTTATCCCTGGTGAATTTTGTGCATTGAATTTTAAGCATTTAATTAATTTAAATATAAATTAAAACTATAATAAACTAATATAAAAACAATAAAATTGATAAAAAAATATTAAAAATTGCATATAACGCTTGAATATTATCTTTAACAAACACAATTGTGTAAAATATCTTGAATTCGTAAAAATTTCATACGAACGAAAAAAAAAATGGCAAAAGTAACCAATGTATAAAAAATTGGAAAAAAGTGGTCAAAGTGTGGTATTTGAGTGGTAATATATTATAAATTCCATAAATTGAAAAAAAGAAAAAATTATCAACTGGAAACGTAAATAAAAATAGCATATGTAATCATCTTAAAGTAAGCAAAGTCAAATAAACTTAAATTAACAAAAAATTTAAGAAAATCGATCAAAACTTTTCTTTTATTTTTTAGTTGAATTAAAAAAAGTGCAATTAAAAATATTGTAAAAAATTTTATCATCAAAAAAAAATTAGCCAATTTTATTGAGAAAAAAGTGCAAAATGAACAATGACGTGTTTTGGCTGTTAGAGTGCGACAAATAGTGTGTATATGTTGTGACCCCTGCTTACAAAATTTATATGTGAAGAATTTAAATGTTTGTTTATATTTTAGTCAAAAAAAAAAAAAAAAGTTTAATAAATATTAAATAAAAAAAGCTAAATTTCCAATAAGATTTTATAATTCTAATTGTTATTATATTCCGAAAACTTTAAAATATTTTTCATATACAGAGTTGCCAGTTGGGAGTTTGAAATTTTTGTAATAAAGAAAAAGGAAAATTCATAGGTACCTATTAATATTTTGAAAAGAATTGTTTGACTAACTGTAGGCACATAAAATATTTTTATAATATTGAAACGGAAAACTATTGGCTTAAGTCCAGTTTACCGACGCAGCTCCAAATAAAAAAAAGTACATAGGGTAATAGAAAATCGAAAAATAAGAAGAAAAACTTAAATGACAAAAGGTTTGAAGTTATGGACCTCTGAAGTTTTCATATAAATGTGCGATTTCCCACTACTTTTTTTTTAATAGATTTTTCTAGATATAAACATTTTATTTAAAAATTATTTATCCATTTAGGATTAAGGAGCCGGCTATGCGGAGAAGCTTTATTTAGCGAAGCCGGTGTTTGTTATACCACAGGATAAAATCCTTGCGCCCGGCCGAAGGCCGGCTATGCAGAGAAGCTTTATTTAGCGAAGCCGGTGTTTGTTATAACATATAGGAGAAAATACATGCGCCCGGCCAAAGGCCGGCTTTGCGGAGGCTTTATTTAGCGAAGCCAGTGTTTGTTATACCATAGAGGATAAAATCTTTGCGCCCGTCCGAAGGCCGGCTATGCAGTAAAGCTTTATTTAGAGAAGCTGGGGTTTATTTGATTACATTTTTATTACCTAGTCCACTTCCGTAAGGTTTTGATATAAATTTTGTAAAAACTGTATTAGGAGCTAAAGAGTTAAAAAGTTTTAAATAAATTTTGCATTTCCAGAAAGAATACCAATATTGGCCATATACGTTCAGAAATGTAGAGGGAAATCGCAAATTTATATGAAAACTTCAGAGGTCCATAGCTCGGAAACTATGCGTTACCGAGAATTTTGCCATTTAATTTTTTCTTCTTATTTTTCGATTTTCTATTACCCTATGTACTTTTTTTATTTGGAGCTGCGTCGGTAAACTGGAATTGTTCCAAACTATTTTCTCAGTTGAATGAACTGGATGCTTTTAATAATTTTTTAAAATTTGTTCCTAAGAATTAAAAACGGAATCGCAATCGCTACCATTTCTATTTTTGTTTGTAGATCTAATTGTTAAAAGAAACGTTTAAAAATATCGATAATATACTATTTTTATATGTTTTTAGGGATATCTTAGAAGCAAATAGATTTTGTTATGTTCTATCAGTAGAAACGCGATAATCGAAGTGGCAACATCTTGATGATCTGTATAATGAAACATAAAATAATGCCGGTTGGAAGAACTCGTATAATTTGAACTGATAAATAGGTAGATATAAGAAAACGAAACTGGTGTACAGTTTTTCAAACATCATAAACCCAATTTTATGTTGTTTTCATTGTAACAGACTTTCTGCAACCGGAAATTTCTTTCCTGGAAAAAATTTTCAATTGATGCAGATGTTGGTGGGTTGACAATCTTCGGCCAAGTGGTACTACGATCATTCCAGAGCAGAATTGTTGTGTTGTTGTAGCAGCGCGAACTAAACAATAGGATTTGCTGACTTGACAATCCTTGGTCCGTGTTCGTCGAATTTTGAGTTGTTTGGGTGCATATAACCGATTGTCGTGGGAACAATTTTATGTTTTAATGTATTTGACTCCGACAATGTTTATAATTCAGCACATTCGCAAGCACTCATCTTCTACTTAAAACTTATCTAACTTGCAATGACAAAAGTATTAAGGTTTCAAAATACCATTGCCATTCTATAAAAATATTAAAATACTAATTACCCAGCGGTAACTTGAATGAGTAAGAGACATAATAGAAAGCCTTATTTAGCAGACACAAGCCCTCATAGCCGCATTCCATACTTATTTATTTTTAACCCAGGTTGTCATTGGGCGAAAGCCCTTCCACACTCCATTTGAAAACAATTTCGACCCCTTCCTAAAGTAAGGAAGGTCACTAAAAATTAAAAATAAATAAAAATGAACAACTTCCTTTCTCCCTTCTTAAAGAATGGAGTAGCGAATGTGTACTTAATATTTTGAAAGGTCTTTCAAAAATAAATTTAAGCCTTCCAGAATGCATACTAAGCAAATATTTTAGAAATTAGTATAGAGGCCTTCAACAAGGCCTGCCACTTGCGGACCTTCCAATATTTACCGCTGTGTAGTTAATGTAATCTAATACAAGTACAAATTTTTTTTAAGAGTTTCAATGTTTATTTCTTACAATTTCCTTACCATTCAAAATACTCAAAATCGATTTTTATCACACCTGAATTAACAAGTATTACAACAAATAAAAGAACATGTCTGCCTTTACCGTAAACACAAAAAGTTGCTACTGACATTATGTAAAGTTAACAACATTTGGAAATTAAAATACTTTTGCTTATTGGTACATAATACAATTAAAAACTATTTTTAGCCGCATACATAGATATGTATGTTAGTTAAGTTCTTTTCTACTTAATGGCTATGATACTTTCATTCTGTAATGTACAGAACAGTACTAAAGGCCGTTACACACTATCCCACAAAGTCTTTCGTATTTTATAAAAATGCAACCCTGCCATGATAAGTTGTTATTGTTTTTTGAAAATTTATAAACAATAATTACATCAGGGAATCATTTTCATAAAATACGTAATACTTTGTGGGATAGTGTGTAACGGCCTTAAATAACATAGCGTTTACATTTGCCAGTACTGGCAAGACAGTATACTGCCGGCAAATGAGTAGCTAACTACAAAAAAAGCCAACTTTAAGTTAGCTTGTATAGACTAACTTAAAGCCAACAACTAAGCAATGGAAAATTTACATTAACCAAAGTGTATACAAACACTGTATATTTTAAGTAGAGAGAGCCATGTCGATTGGCAAACAAAATGTCATTATAGTCAAAAAACATAGTTTTTTAATACAAAAACTACACTGCCCCGGTATACTAGCTGGTAGCGAGCTAGTCTATCAGCACCAAGGTTGCAGGATCGAATCCCACCAGAGACAGAAAAAAAAATAAAAAATAAAATAAAGTAAAATAAAATAAGAAAAAATAAAAAATAAAAATAATTAAAAAAAATAAAAAAAAAAATTAAAAAAAATAAAAAAAAATTTACTTTATTGACTTTGTGTAACTATATATTTTTATAAAGTTTTTGCTGGGTAGCTACAAAAAGTTAACTTTTAAGTTAACTGAAAGTAATGCAGAGTCGGACAATTGACTACTTCCTAGGACATCGCAATGTTAAAAAAGTTAGTTAATTACATATAAAAGTAATCCAATTGTCAACCACCACTACTTGAGAAATAGTTAGCTTTAAATTAATTGAAAGTTAACTGAATTGCCTGCAGGGTAGCAATTCATTCAAACTTTTTCACTAATACATAAACACTTTTACAGCTACATATTTTGTTTTTGCATTGTTTTGCCAACTAATATGTATATGCTTACTGTCTTGCCAGTACTGGCAAATGTAAACGCTGTGTAAGTGTAAAGAAAAGCCTAAATTTAAATTGTATGTACTGCGTTTTTTTAGATATGCTGTATTTGTACTGTATTTTAATCAATACGCCAAAATGTATACAAACTCAATTTATCTTAATTTTATTACTGGAAACTTTTAAATGTTATCTTTCTCAAAAATTAAAAAAAAAATAACTACAAAAAGTGTAAAAGTTCTTAAAATAATACTCTAATTCTGTTAGACAACTACCGGTTTGTCTAAAGAAGAAAAGTAGCTGAATTTACGAAATACTTTTATCGTATAAACATGTTGTGACTAAATTTGTATGCTTACACATAGTTTTGGAAATAGCTTTTGGAGCAAACAATAAATTTATTAAATAGAACTTACTCCCCAAAAATACAACTCTACCTTGGGAGCTTTTAAAATTTTTCTATTTTCACGCCAAGGCAAATTTATTATAATTCGCCTTGTCTCACGCAATTTTTTGCACATATATGCAAGATATTATTTGTCTCACTCTTACAGCCTGTAATTACATATGCGGTCGTTTTTTTTTTGTTACTGCACAATTGAAATGGCGAACATTTTTTGACAAGTCGTCAAAAAAACATCGTCCTGTGTTTTCTTTGCAATATACAGTGTTGAAAAAATTATCTTTTGCAAATATTAAAATTACAATAATTGTTGTGAAAAATATTATAACATTGATTTTTCCAGATTAATTTGCGGTTAAATTTTAAATAAAGAACTTGAATGAATTGTAAAAATGCAAAATTTCCTCGTCTAAAGAAAAATTTAAATTGTTGAACACAACGAAGTTAAAAAAAAAATTATTTAATAAAAACTAAAAATGATTTAATTAAAATCAATTAATTACTTGCAGAAAAACAGCTCCAAAAATACTGGTTTACATAAATATAAAATAATACACTATTTTTTCCCATAGGCGTAGTTAAAAGCAGACTGAAATTTTTTTTTTGCTGCAATAGATAGGTATATTATAAAGTTATAAAGTAATTGAGTATACTTTTTAACAGAATCTGCAGTTGTTTTCTTGTTTCAATGTTTTGTTAATTAATCGTAGGAGTTGTTAAACACTTCAATTTAATGGCATTTGTTGAAATAACTCATGTACTGACTGCGTCACCGCTGCCGCTACTGTTGACACCATTGTTGTTGCTGCTGTGTTGTCTTTTTGTTCACAAAGATGAACAATGAAAGTGTTAAATCGTCTAAAACTAATTATACTACAGTATCAACTACGTCTATATCTGCAAACCATATTAAGAACCCAATCGCCAATATCAGTAACAGTGAAACTACAGCAACTTCATTTCCTTCAATATCATCCTCGTCGTCATCATTGTCATCATCAGCACAATTTGACGTAACTGTCAGCGCCATTGCTGCAGTAGTCAATGCGAGTAACCAGTTGCCAGTTACAACGCCCTCCAACGCTGCAGCTGTTGTTGCAGTTGCGGTTTCATCTTTAGCTGCAGCTATAATACCTGATATACCAATCGTATCAATTGCCGGTTCGACCTTTAGTGAAATTACAACAACAACAACGTCTACAAAAACGACACCAACTCCTGTACCCACCAGCAAGGAGACAGGTGGTGTTAGCAATAACAGCAACTCTCTAAACACTAATAGCAATAAAAACGCAAATCATAAGGGCGTACAAAATAAATCATCTTCATATTCATCCTCAACAGAACACGCACCATCTTTAACATCATATTCTACATCAAGTGCATCCGTCAAGGGATTAGATCCAATGTCGGTTGCCAATTCATCTGTAACTGGCGCATTAACGAATGCCCCAACTACGGCTGCAAATGCTGCTGCAGCTGAAATTGACAGCAACGCAAACAACACAAAACAGTTAAAAGACAACTCCACCGGCAATACTGCGAAAGGATCTTCTACAAAATTGTGCGGATCAGCAGATACTAAATCTGAGTCATTGTCAACAACAACAGAATTGAAAATAGCTACTGCAACAAATTTGTCAAACTCGTTGACTTCTCAGCCCGCTTCTGCAATCAAGAACGAAGATGTCAATGTCACACCTACTGAAACCAAATCTAAGGTAGGTCTGTTATAATGTTTGATCTAGTTTTATTATATAGCTGTACAATCATTTGATTGCACGCCCATATTTAGGTGAATTTGAAAGACACACACATGCTAACGTACACATATCTAATACATTGATAGTTGTGTTGTATAAATACCTATTTTATTAAGTTTATTTTTTTATAAGCAACTTCTTTATGTCTGCCTTGTCCTGCCCCTTTTAATATTGATGGTTTATGCTTAACTGCTTGCAAAGGTCATAAACAGAAACATCAGTTAGGCAATGTCAAAATTAAATATGTACAGAGTTGTTTTTATTTTTATTTCTTTTTTTTTTAGCTATAAATACAACTTTTTGTAGTTATTTAAAACAAAAAAAAAAAAAAAAAAACGAGAAAGCTTTAGTCTTTTATTGGCTGTTTTAATTAAATATATTTTAAACTTTTCTTCTGTAAAGAAAATAACAAGTGAAAGGATTTATGATTCATTGATAGTCTAACTAAAAGCAGTGCTATGCCCGCTAACATCTTAAATAATTAATAGATCGTATCGACATACATTGGAATGTTTATTATTTTAAATCTTTAAAGTTCTTGTCGACTTTAAGGGGGCACTTTGAGGAGAAATATTTTTATTTTGTGGATCCATTTTTCATTTATTCAGGTATGTGATGAAACTCCATCGATTTCAAAACGGACGTTTTTAAAAGTTGTAATTAAATAAAGTCTTAATTTTAATAATTATACTCATAGGTATATGTATTGCACTTGATCAAAAAGGGTATCAACACAAAATTAAAAAATTTTCAGGCATATGAAAAATAATTTTTAAACCAAGCGTTTCATGGCAGCGGGTAGATAGAAATATTACGTATCGATTTTTTTTTTCTAAAAAGTGAAAAATAAAAGGTTCACTTAAAACCCTCATTATGATCAAGTGCGATATATGCAAGAACATACATATCGTTAGCTAAAATGCAAAAAGACGTAACCAAGGCGAATTCATCCCAGGTAATCTCGGTACTACAACAAGTACAACTCGTACAAAAACCACAAGCAATTTGTTTTTGTAAAATCATTGTACAATGTCAAAAACAATTAAAACAAAACAGAAACAAAGATAATAAAAGAGAATCAACAAAATTTTGACATTCAACAGTGATTTTAGCTAATATCAGCAGGGCTTTTAAGACCACCTGTAATAAATTCGCTTTGGACGTAACTAACAAAAATATAATTTTACAGGAGAAGCAAAAAACTTTGTAAAGTGAAAACTATGAACATGTCAGAAACACATGCATTGATAAGTCGTTCATGGAATTCTTCAACCAATTTTCAAAGAAACCCATTTTATTATATTTTCTTAGAAAAAAAGTGTAATTACGTCGTTTTGCATACTTCAAACAAAAAAACTTGTAGTTACGTCCCTTTGTTTTTTGTTAATAAAAACGCAATTTTTGATCGCATAAGTGTAAAATTAGATTATCTAGAACGGATTTTCAGACGAATTGTGCGATATATATTTAATATTTCTGTTAGAGACCACAATAGAACCACTGAACTAGTCCCGCGATTACTAGGTTGTTCTTTTCATAACTTTTTACATTTACGCCTTTTGCTTCAGTTCTACAAGGTTATGAAATGTGGACTGCCTATTCAGGTAGTGGATGAATTCACTTTTATGCACTTAACTCGTAATGTGCAGCTTGAAATACCACAAATACATCTTTCCGTTTTTGAACGCTCTTTTCAGAATATGCCGAATCTGGAATAATTTGCCTATAACTTTTAGACGGTTTACGTACTCATATAACACTTTTAAAAATGAGCTTTTAAGATTTTATAGTGGAAATACCTATTAATGACATATTTCTAGCATAAGGGGGAAAAAAAACAATGAAACGTTATTATTTAAATTTATATTTTGTAATACTTATGTGGTTGGGGAGCCATCAAATTAAATTAGAAATTACATATTGTACCTATATTGATAAATATTTATATAAAATTGTATCTGTAAATCATGGATAGATGTTAACAGCAATACATGTATAATTGGCCCTATGGGCTTTCTTTGTATTGAAAGAATGGAATAAATAAATAAATAAATAAATAAAAAAAAAAAAAAATAAAAAAGTTTGTCAAGACATGTAGTTTTATAGCATTCATAATAATCAATCAAAAACTCGACTTGGAATTTTTTGTTAGTTACGTCTTTTTTCATTTTAGCTAACGATATATTATAAAATTTATAAGAATACAGACCCCGTTCATAATTAAACAAAATAAGGATCACAATTCTTTATTCGCATTAAAAATATGATTCCACATAACACAGCTAAAACTTTCGATACGATTTAAAAGTACATATGGGCATTTCTCCAATGTCGTATGCGACATTCGTACGCCTTAAAAGTGAAAAAAAAAATTTATATGTTTTTTTGGCATTATTTTGTTTTCAAGATAATACAAAAAAACCAAGGCATGCGACAAAAACAGAAGTCGCTTTTAATGCAAACAGTTTGATTTCAGCGAAACCTGATGAAATATTTTAATGCCACTAATTTTAAAATATAATGCATTGATGTATCTTAATAATGCTTTTTATTTGAATAAAAAATATTGTGTAGTTTATTTTTTATTTAATATTAATCACTGTCGCACGCTACATGTTGCATGCGACATTTTGTTCCATCATACTTTTATGTTTATGTTTCTTACTTTTTATATAATTAGATATGCGTAAGATGATTCTACATTATTTTAAATCAGTGAAGGGCACATTTGCTAATCCTATGTACGCGTGCATAGGAATAAAAATGCAGCTTGTGTGACGTCGACACATGTACACTATAAACTTCTTTGTGTGGTCTGTGGCAATGTACGTTCGGCTGTTCCCAGCGGGAAAACTCAGAAGATCTTCTAACTTCAGGCCTTTTTAAAGGCCTGCTTAAAAAATTTTTTGATTTAATTACTATTCTTACGTTACTGCTAAAGAATGCCTCGGCTCTTTGGTATAAAAGATAAGATACTCTTTGGTATAAAAGATAAGATACAGAAAAGAAGGAGTAACATTTTCTGTTTTGTTTTTTTGCACAAGCAAAAGCAAACGAATTCAGATCCCTTTACAAAAACAAAGTAACATATGTTGTAAATCATTTTAGTTGAAGTTGAAAAGAGAAAGAGTAAAATTTTTTGTTTTATTTTTTTCCCCAAAGCGAAAGAATTCCCGTTATAAAAACAACGTAACGAAGTAGCTACATATTAAAATACAAAATAAAAACAATAATGTAAATCATTTTAGTTGAGTTTTGTTCATTAAGGGCCATTATTATAACTTGTCGTTAGCTGTTATCCGACAGTTAACAGACGCTTTTTGACAGATAACACATTATTATCTGTCAATTTAATCTTAACTTTAGCTAACTTCAAGTTGTAATAATGGCCCTAAGGAAGATAGGACTTGTGCTTAAAAGCTTTTTTTTTATTATATACACACTTTTATTTACAATCTATTTTACAATATTTAGCAAATTTGATTATTTCAATAAAAAAATAGGTATCACATGTCTTATTAAACTACAATAAGTTTAATAAAATATATAAACATACGTTTGTTAAATAGGTATACATACATATATAAAAAGTAAAGTGTTCATTTTCTATATTGGAGATCTGATATGTACATGAAACCTATTCAGTCTTCTAATTTCATTTGTAAGGAAATATTCCTTAATGTTTTAGATTGATAGCCCTTCAATATGACCTTTAATGCATATGTAGAAGGATGGTCTGAAAGGCCTTTTAAGAGCCATTAATTGAAAGGCCTTTAACATACCTTTCTTAAAAACCCTTCAAGATAACCTTTTTGCTAAGGCCTTTTGACAGTTATTTTCTGGAAAGCCTTCTAAGAGCCATTTATTTGAAGGCCTTTAAGAAGCTCTGGGGAAGAAAGGAAAGCGGAAGGCCTTCTCCGCAATGACAACGCGTGTAAAAAAGATATGAGTATGGAAAAGAGCGAGAAGGCTTTGTTTATCCAAAAGAAGGGGTACAGAGGCCTTCTGGAAGGCCTACTTTACTTTTTGAAAATTATAGGTGCTGGCTCCGGAGTGAACATATAAGATGAAAAATGTTGAAACTTTTTTGTTAATACCTAGAAATATTAACTTTGGCATATTGATATGTAAATGAAAGAAAGGGAGACGCTAATAAAGTAGTGGGTTAAAATAAACCTAAAAACATAAACTTTGCCAATTTAATATGTCGACGAGAGAAGGGGAGAGGCTAACGAAGTAACATGAAATCTTGCAGCCGTACTAATAACCTTACTAAACTCTGGCTAACGACTTGCTAAACTCTTGTTAACGTGCTGCCAAAAGTTTGCCATCTTGTGAAAATCAGCCGAACGCGCTTTTTGAGAACGAACCCGAACTTCGGTTAATTTTGACAAGTTCGGCCGAACCCGAACTTTTTGTTAATAAATCTGAACAATTGTACTTTTTTTAATGTATTTATTTAAAACAAAGTTACATTTCGGGAAATTATTACATTTTCACTTTTGGAAGGATGCAACATGAAAAGATAAATTGCACTTTATACCTAGTAGTCAAAACTATTTTATAGTTAAAAATAATTCGGAATTGCTTTTTTTTTTAAGACAAAAAATAAAGTTCAAGTTTAATACAGTATACATTAGGGCTATAACTTTTTCACACTTATTGCGAAAATCAAAAACGGCATAGTATAGTCGTGTATAACATTAAAAGTTATTAATAAAAAATATGATCATTTTTTCGGATTGTTAAAAAAGTTCACGCAGGGATTGGAGTTTAAGACACACGTATAAGACTTATAAGCAACAGTTCTACTTGTTCAATATCAAAGTTTAAACAAAAAACATCAACAATAAAAAACAGTGAGTTTATCTCATCTTACATTCCCCACTACAATTAGTTGAAATTCTCCCAACATTAATTGTAGTTGTAAGTAGGTTATGAAAAACAAAATAAAAACAACAACAACTGACAAACGCATGTTGTCAATTAAGTGTTGTTTTAGACCGTGCACTTGCCTGTTTATTATCAAAAAGTAATTTCTTTGGGAATACAAAATTTTAATATCAAAAGATTTTGTTATTCGTGCTTAATTCCCAGTTTTTATTCTTGATAAAAACACTTGAAATTCATTGAGCTATTCCTATGCGCATTTCACTGGTTGCTTGGCATAGTCCACTCACATTTTTTGCTTAGTAGTAGATATCCATGGTTTGTGTCTAGCCACACGTGAGTAAAACCCAGCTTCATGTAACGTTCTCCGAACTGTTTTTGGGTTTACATCTTTGCCAAAATCTTGTTTTACTTCTGCGGCAACCTGAGAGGATGTTATTTTTTGATTACCTCTTACTTTTCGTACGATTTGTGCACGTTCTCTCTCAGTTAGTTTGCGATGACGACCACAGCGACTTGCATTTTCAAAGTTTGTTTCGCTTTTGAACCGATTTACAATGGTCCGTATGGTAAAATGGCTACGATCCATTAATTCTCTGATCTCAGCAAACGATTTGCCATGGTTATGCAAATGTAAAATTATTTACCGCTGAGATTCAGTCGTTTCACATTGTTTAAGACACATTTTAAAAAGATAACAAACAAAATTAGTATTTTCTAAACTTCTTGCAACTTTTCAGTTACTAAAATGAATAAAAGATTAATAACGGAATATAATAGCATTTGTCAAATGTAAAATTGTTGCCAAATTATTAAAATTTAAATAAAGAAATAGACGCCTAAAAAAGTGTGCCTATACTTTTGTCCATTGTATTTTAGAACTTTTTGTACTTTTTATCTGCCAACGGACTAACTCATCTTTCTACACGAAAAAAACTGCTATAGTCTTAAAATATACAGAAGCCTGTAATAGATTAATAGTAATTTTAGTATAAAAAATATTCATTCTGCTTTTAATACAATCTTATAATGCTAAACGACTGTTGTGCCTATACTTAAGTCCATCACTGTAAAATTAAACATGCATGGTCCTGAGGGAATGAGAATCTGTAAGAAGGATTTTCGTTCTTAAACTGGTACTTCCCACACCACAATAGTGGAGAGGGTATTATGCATTTGTGCTGATGTGTGTAACACCTTAAAATATGGGTCCTGGATCTACCTTAATTAAGAATCACTTTCTGAGTCGATCTAACGATGTCCGTTCGGCTGGCTGGCTGGCTGTCAATGTAACCTTGTGCGCAAAGTACAGGTCGCAATTTTGGAGATAATTGATCAAATTTGGCTTATAGGTTCTTATTGGCACAAAAACCAAACCTATTGAAAATAGGCCAAATCTTAGGACCACGAGAGGAGATAGGGGCAATTTCTGCCTCTCAGAAACTTTCAAACCGATTTTAATGAAATTTAATATATATATATATATATATATATATATATATATATATATGAACACAGAAGCACGATTCTCCATGGGTCCCGAATAGGGTGCAATCTCGTAAAAGTGTTTTAACATACTGTGGTGTAGGGTATCTTATAGTCGGGCTTGACCGACTGTACTTTCTTACTGGTTAAATTTATATTTATTGTTGTTCACTAAAAAAATAAGCGGACATGTGTGATACTTTTTATATTTCAGCCCTTTTATGGGAGTAAACTGGTAAAAACCTGTATTTTGGAACTTTTTTGTCACCCCATCAATCTCTTAAGCCAATATTATTTCACATTCGTAACTTATCTTAAAAAAAAATTCAAACGCAAATTCGCAACTTTCTCGAAATTCGAAAGTGAAAGGGGTGAGCATTGTACTTATTTTCGTTTTCTTTTCAAAACATTTTTCTAAGTATATTGTTATATCACATTCGAAGCATATCTAAAAAACACAAATATTAATTTGGTATTTTTTCGAAAATCGAACGTTGAAGGTGTGAAAATGTTACCTGTTTTATAAAACATTTATCTCCATTAATTAATTAACTGACTGTTGTTATAACGCGAGTGAAAAAGTGACTCTTTCAACTAATGGCGTTTTCTTTTCTGAGTAAAATTCTGCATTTATTCTGCCTTTTACATTTTTTTTATGTTCTTTTATGAAAAACATGTGCTATTTTTTCTGATGATGTTCCCTTTAAAATTAAAAAAAATGCTACATGTTCAACACTCATTTTAAATAAAGGGGCATGAGTGCAGCACTAGATCAAGGCGAATTCAGAACAAGGTGGTGGCAAGTTTCGAACAGTAAGCACTTACAATGTAATACAAAAAACATCTGTTGTTTCTGTTGGCTTTGGATTTTTATTGTCTTGCCACCACATGTAATTGAATTTACCTTCCGCTAATTGTACTTAATTGTTTAATGCCGCAATTTGTGTTCTTTTGTAAACGAAAAATATGAAGCACTTTTTAAAAATTAGGGGAGCATTTAAAAATGATGCCAAATCACATGTAACATTTATGCAACACTTTTTTTTAGAAAAGAAAACGCCATAACATTTAAAACAAGAACCAAATTTAAAAATTTGTTATTGTTTTATATGTTAGTTAAACGATTTACTTTTGCGCTAGCTTTTTAAAAACAGGCAGTAAAATGTTTGTTATTTAATAGGGTGATCGATTATTCGACTGTTTTCAATAACCGGTTTTCGAATATTCCGAATAGTTGCTATTTTATAAAACCAGGTTTTCGGTTAAGCATTTTTACCGGTTTTAATTCGAAAACATAAAAATATAAAAATCAAATTATTTTTTGGAATAAAAAGTTAATTTGAATAAAAACAAAACAATTCACGAAAGTAAGGAACCTACAAAATACATAGATATTCCTTAAGGTATGTTCAGACTTAACAAATAGTTTATTAAACTTTGGCTTTATTTTTAACAATTTCTATTTATTTGCTAAACTTAATGTCTAAGATGATAATTGTACTTATGTATAAGTAGTTAAGAAACCGTCAAATAATGTTTGCTCTAGCCAAACGTTTTGCAAAAGCAAACAATTCTTTAAGAAAATTAGTGGTTAGGTGTAGGACATCAAATATTTAATAGGTGTGAGCATAGCTGTAGAAGTTTTGAAAAACTTTGGTTTTAAAAAAATTATAGGAATTTAATAAATTTATTATTTGAGATATTCACAGAAACTTATTTTAAATGAGTTAATTTGTTGATGGCTGAGCATGTCTATACGAATCAGTAAACTTGAGCCATATTTTTGAAAAGTTGCAAACAAAACCTCTTATCCAGGATTATATTCTTCAATTTTTTTTGTGTCAGCATTATAAAAAACGAATAGTAATATGAACATGCTTTTTGTAGGACATGTCTGTCAATTCGTCGATCACTATTTAAACCCTTCCATGAGATTGTTTGGTTCCTTCAATTTTGTTTTAAGTTCTTGGTAATTTAATAAATAAAACTGAAGTATTATTCCATATCGTTGATTTCGCCGGTATGGTATAGTTTTAAGCATGACGATATGCTAGAACTACTGAATAGAATAATGAATGAATTATTATTGGCAGCATATTTTAGTAAAGTATTTTTTCCAGTCTCATAAAAACTACTTGGAACAGAGTCATGTTTTACTTGGCATATATTTATGTCAAGATTGTAGACTAATTAAAAGTGATTAATAAGTCGTGACGTTGAAGAACCTTTGCAACTTATTATTTTAGGTTCGTTTAAGCACCATTGTCTTTTATATCAGTTCGATATTATCACCAGAGATGACATCTTTCAAATGTCAAATTGCTGATTACTTTTTAAGCTGAACTTTTTTTGTAGTGTTTTGAATTGTTTTTGGTTTTTGTTACAAGAACACACGCTTAAATAAGCGATTTGCATTTACATTGCTCATAATGTTTTTTGGACTTTTGTTACATTTTGTATTGACATTCTTTATTAAAAGTTTAAGTTTGCCAAATATTCAATTAGAAAAATACTTCAATTACGGGTACATTTATAACAAAAGTAAGGAAAACGAATATAAATTATACATTACTAAAATAACCGGTTTATTTTACTAAACTAAACTGGTTAATTCGATATTCGAAAAACGGACTTTTTAAAATATTCGACTTGAGCAAAACTAAAATAACCGGTTAAAACCGGTCGAATACTATTCGATCGATCACCCTATTATTTAAATAGGGGCAAAAAAAGTATAAAAAAGGAGAATACGGGAAATTATATTCATTTCTTTTAAATTTGTGTTCTACATGTGGTACTTTTTGAAAATTATAGGTGCAGGCTCCGGAGTGAACATATAAGATGAAAAATGTTGAAACTTTTTTGTTAATACCTAGAAATATTATTTTTGGCATATTGATATGTCCATGAAAGAAAGGGAGACGCTAACAAAGTAGTGGGTTAAAATAAACCTAAAAACATAAACTTTGCCAATTAAATATGTCGACGAGAGAAGGGGAGAGGCTAACGAAGTAACATGAAATATTGCAGCCGTACTAATAACCTTACTAAACTCTGGTTAAAGATTTGCTAAACTCTTGTTAATGTGCTGCCAAAAGTTTGCCATATTGTGAAAATCAGCCGAACGCGCTTTTTGAGAACGAACCCGAACTTCGGTTAATTTTGACAAGTTCGGCCGAACCCGAACCCGAACTTTTTGTTAATAAATCTGAACAATTGTAATTAAATTTCGGGAAATTATTACATTTTAAATTTTGGAAGGATGCAACATGAAAAGATAAATTGCACTTTATACCTAGTAGTTAAAACTATTTTATAGTTAAAAATAGTTCGGAATTGCTTTTTTTTTTAAGACAAAAAATAAAGTTCAAGTTTAATACAGTATACATTAGGGCTATAACTTTTTCACACTTATTGCGAAAATCAAAAACGGCATAGTATAGTCGTGTATAACATTAAAAGTTATTAATAAAAAATATTATAATTTTTTCGGATTGTTAAAAAAGTTCACGCAGGGATCGTGTTGAAGTTTGAAAACAACCATTTTATCTCACGGACATTTTAAAAACTATACACCTGATATTTGTATGTATTCCTATAAGTATCACTTAAATGCTATTTTGGAATTTATCCACTGCTTTAGATTTAAAAATTTTCCTACGGTTTACAATTCATCGCGGTTCAAAATTTCTTAGAAGGTTTTAGAAATGTTCTTCCCTGCGTGGGGTTTTTTTTCGCAAAACGACGGGAGACAGGTGTTTTCATTACATTCTTGGCCACTCCTTTGTACTATGCCAATAATTAGGTTATAGCCCTAGTATACATATTAGTATTCAAACCTCTACAATGTATTTTTTGAATTTGCGTTTAATATTGGCGGTAGTTTGTTTGCTTGGCAATGAACTCCCCATTGACATTTGTTTGGCGCAACATTTGCATTGAGCGCTTGCTCAATTTTTTTCAAAAAAACTCCAAAATGGGTTGGATGACATTTTTATCTGGAAATATGTATACTACAAAGTTTGGTTTGTTGTTCACCCAAAACTATAGATTATCTTACCATTCGCAGAATATAAATAGAGAGTATTTTTGTGCCAAATAAAATTTAAACGTTTTTTTGTTGTATTTTCTAAAAATTACACATACAAAGACATTTTTATACACTTAAGCATTTTGTTTAGTCGTCGCTGTATTTTTTCGAACTAATAATCATAGAGAAAAATAGTTGTATTGATTTCGTATTATTTTCATAAACAATGATGCCAAATTATAATTTGAAATTATAATAAATAAGGGTAATCAAGATGGTAATTGTGCAAATTTGTAATGTGTAAATTTGCAGTGCATATTATGATTGATCGAGAGCATACCACTTTTCTGGCAGCACTGTTAAAAAATCTGCATTTGTTTACAATTATACACAAGCAAATTAAAATAAATGCTTTCTTTTTAATTAATTTAAATTGAATTCTCTATTTTATTTTACAATCTGCGAAAATGTTCAAGTTATAAGTTTTCTTAAAATCAACATGGCATTTAATATGTCAAATGTTATTGCTTACATTTGTTTGCAACTGAACAAATATGCACTACTAACTTTGCTCATGGTTTTTTAGTGCAAACTAAGTAAAAAAGAGCAAATTGCAAATACGTACATTTTGTTGTTGTGTTGTGCAAATGTGTGTATTTTTGCACGCATTTGCATCGTTTGCACACTTTGCACTACCCATCGTGATTTCCTTTAATATGTTATTCCCTAAAAAAGTTCGGTGTTCGGTAAAGTTCGGTAAAAATTTCGCCGAACACCGAACTTTGACCGAACATCATTTTTTGCCGAACTCCGTAACCGAACCCGAACGTTTGGTCGGACACTATATTTAAATATTAAATTTATTTTAACTCTAAAAACTAACTGAAATGTTTATACATATGTATGTGGAGGAAAAAACAAAAAAAAAAAAAAAAAAAAAAATGAACCTCAGCGATTTTTAATGCAAAACGTGTTGCATTTTTGAGCAATATAATGTGGCACCATTCAAATTAAGAGTTGGTTTATTTTAATTTAGGAGATAAATAAAAGTTTGTAATGAATAAACTCAATGCTAACAAGCTGCTAAGCTTAATCGGCATTCTAGTTAGCCGCTCGTTGCACGTAGTGTACAAACTGTGTCTAACTTTTTGTTAGGGCTGTTAAAGTATAACACTGCAAGACAAATTTCAACTTTTGCCCTCACTCATGATCAAACTGACCAGATTTTGAAAATATAGCTGAAAAAAATATACGTATGTATATCTCAATTTATTTCGCGTTTTTACGCGCAATTCAATTTTGAATGTGAATCCACCTGTCTTTCACTTGGAGAAGTTTTGATTACACCCACACCCGTTGATCGAGATTCCAGATTTTTTGCTAAAATACTTCATACTGTTCTCAGATTTAAAGTGTAAAAAACAATGAGCAAAATCGGTCCACGGGTTCAATGCGTTTGTGCTGATGTTTGCAACACATTAAAATATTCGGCCTAGATCCACCTTTTAGTATACAGAATCACTTTCTGAGTCAATATAATGTAAACCTTGATAGCTACTTTACTATATAGATGATAATATCTAAACAATATTCGGCACGAAGAACTTTTACATGAATCTTGACCTTATAACATAATTTATTTATGGTGAGTTCATTATTGCCCATGGGTCCCAAATAGGGTACACTCTCAGGCCGAGGCCACGCAATGAGCGGCTAAGCGGCTGAGCGGTGAGCGTCAAGTGGCCTTTTACTGAGCGTCATTTCTGAGCGGTTAGTTGTTAAAATGCCATTGTAAAGAGTGGCTCGTTAAATGTAATTACGCAAAAATCGAATTCATAAAAATTTAATACCTGTTCGTCGAATTCGAGCGAAGGCTTTGTTCGCTTAACTTACATTTAAAACAAAAACAAACTATAATATAACTATAATATATGCAAGGCGACATTACGGCGAATTTAACCATTTATATACATATGTATCTACCCAATACAATACTGCCGTATGTCTGTGAAATCTTTTTATTTACTGTTGCAAAAAGTTAACACCAGATTAACAAAACAAAAAATAATTTCTCGGTCATATTTTTATTTTTAAAATTTGGTAATCTGTCTTCCCATAATAGAGGTCGGCTTTGTACAGATCAGAGAACTGCAAAATCACTTTTTTTCTTGATTTATTCATACGCTAAAATTTACATTAACTGCCGGTTTAACGATGTCGAACGTCATCGTTCGCATAGAAAATTATATTTAAAACAATAACAAAATTCGAAAATTTGTTTTTGTTTTAAATGTAATATTCTATGCGAACGTTAACGTTCGAAATCGTTGAACAGGCTGTAAATCTACGCCTGCAAAACAAAGTTCAACATTGGCAGCGTTGCCATTTGTCAAGATTTCTCTTTTTTTGCGAGTTTTTTGAGAAGCCATAAAGTTTTTAATTTATTTAAAGTTTTTTTAAGTTTTTTATAAATGTATAAAGTTTTTCAAGTTTGTAGTATGTAAGTTTTGGACGTTTTAAAAAAAATTATGTTAACAATAATACTTACCTTAAAAATCCCAAAGATATTTATTTAGGTACTGAAGTAATTTCAGCACAAGCTTCAAACAAATTATCTGAAGATGATGAAACAGACTTAAGAGTTCATAGTTTAAAGTTTTATGTTGAACTTTGCAATGTATTGTTAAAATGGTTTTATTTTGATAACGACTTTCTTAAACAGAACCTTTTAATATAATAAAAGGTTACCAAAAAAGTATTGCTCAATTATGTGCTTTTTTCCCAAATGTTTTAGATGTCAGTGATATTCACTTTAAATTTTCGGAACATAATTTACAAAAAGAGCAAAATATTGAGAGTTTTTGGGAGGATGTATTTAAAGTAAGACGTTGCGATAAGTCCGAAGTTTTTCCATATTTAAAAAAAATTGGTTTATTCAATTTTGTCGTTACCAATATCTAGAGCAAATGTAGAGCGTATTTCTTCAAAAATTAATTTAAACAAAAATAGTGTTAGAAACAAATTAGACAACTTTATGTGATATTTTACAAACAAAAGACTTTTTGAAACAAATAACAGTGATTGAAGCAACTTTAAGCAATCAAAAGAAATGGCTAATTTATATTTAATGTTTTTATATCTGTAAATAAAATGAATTCCTAATACATTTTGGTATTTTCTTTTAAAAATTTGGCACTTTTGAAAAAGAAAGTTTTTCTTGAGAAATCAAGTTTTTTTTCTGAGTCAACAAGATTTTTTTTAAAAATATATGGTAACGCTGAACATTGGTCATTTTGAAAGTGCCCTGCAAATAAAATTGGACCACCTCATTCATTTTGATAAAATGGACTACTCCATGGACTGGTCCGATGTAATGCAAGCATGGGCCATGTCATTGTTAAAAAGTTTTTGTAGTGAGACGACATGTCTTCGTTTTTTAACGACATGCTTTCGTTTTTAAACGACTTCAAAACTAAACCTCTTGAGTATACCATGGAGTAGTTTTAAAACTACTCCTTAGTGGTCCAAAGGTGGGTTATATGGTCCTCTCCTAGGACATCGTAATGTTAAATAGACCAGGTCCCTTGTGGACTACTCTTTACACGTGTGTTTGGACTGGTCCTATTATTTGCAGGGTGCTTTCCCAACAAACAAGTCAAACTTTTGAAATGAAATGACTTTATCATTTGACATCAAACACAATTCTCAAACGTTTTTCAATTGTTTGATTTAACTTTTAAATTGAAATTGATAATGATTTGAAAATAAACATTTGATAGCAAATGTTTTATCAATTATTATTGAAAAAAATTTCACGTTCGAAATGTCAAAAAGAAAATACAGAAGATTTTGGAATCGAACCAAAGACATTTTAATGTTACATTGTTACGTAAAATTCTCAAAGTAGTTTGATTATAAAATTGTGCCAGGTTTCGCTTAATTACGCCTTTTTATACCTATATGGCCACAAAAACTACTTCTATTTTTTTCACGTTCGAACCGCTACTTCTTTTGCCATTATCTATGGCCTAGAATCGCGCCCTCCATAAACTTTAGCACAGATAACAGTGCTTTCTTAGTTCTATTATTTAAGGGTTAAGAGAATGTAAAAATATTTGTTGTTTAAAATGTTATTGCATTTTTGATGCGTATGACTGTCACGTTCAACACTTTGGATTTACCCATATTCACTTATGCCATGTTTATTTTTTGACGCTCAGAAAACAACTAAAAACTAGAACAACTTTTATTCCTGAGCGACGCCGCTTAGCCGCTCAAAAATTTCGCTCATTGCGTGGCCACTTCAGTACCCTACAAGAATAGTGACGGTCATTTGACCTATCATATGACCGACATTGCTGATACAGATATCGGTCATCGCGTAGAACAAAGTTTCTATCATTTTCTTAAGGCCAACGTGAAAAAATGACCTAAACTTTTGTGTACGTGTGATTTTGCATCCTTCTTAAACCTATGAATTTTGTGCTAGATAAAACATATATCTGAGCTGCTTACTCTTATACTCTTTACATATCAGTACTGATGTATAAACCGGACACAGCTGACTAGTCAGTACTGATGCATATACCGGTCACAGCTGACTAGTCAGTACTGATGCATATATTCGTCACTGTTGACGTATTTTTAGCTTAAATAAAACACGATTCATTTTATTAAATTCTCATACATATTTTTGTTTTTTATTTAAAATAAAATTCAATATTTGTTCGTTTTACACAATAAATAAATAATTATTTTTTGTCCTATGAGGTAATTTAAATTTTATAAAGCTTTTTTGCAATAGTCCCAACTTCAATATTTCCCTTGGTTTTTGCTTAAGTCAACCTTTGGTTAACATTGATGCTATAGATAAGTACATATACTAAGGAATGATCCTATACAATACCAGAATATCTTGTAGTTTCATTAGAATCATTCCTAAGTATATGTTTACATCTATAGCATCAATGTTAACCAAAGGTTGGCTTAAGCAAAAACCAAGTGAAATATTTAAAGAATGGGAATATTGCAAAAAGGCTTAATAAAACAGGGACCGTAACAGTTATTCCTCCTTGCATAAACGTCAGATGATAACAGTTTTTTTTATTAAATATTAGACGTTGCTCGTAACCAATAGTTTTATTAAAAAGTTATTGGTTTTTGCAAAACGTTTGGCTAGACCAAACACCATTTAACTGTTTTTAAATATCATTGTACAATTCTGCTACATATTGTATCCATTCGAAACGTTTGCCGTGTTTAGTTTTTACTAAAAACTTTTTAGACAATTTGTTAAACCATAAAGAGTGTCTGATTCCACACAATTGTAAAGAGCACACACTAAAGAGGTCATTGTGCGATCAAGAAGTGCTAGATTTGTGTTTTTCGCTACAATTTGCAAAATACTGTAAAATACAAAAAAAAAGACGACTTAATTTTATTTAAAAACTAATTTTCATGATAACATACCTCTGAATATCGTATAACCAACTCTGGCTCCTTACAATGCAACCAAATCAAGTTGACTGCTGTACGTATGCGTTTACACCATTCACTGCAGGTGGAAGAATTAACACGGAAAAATGTTTTCGCCTCTAATCATAATATGACGATTATCCAACTGAACATCGGGATGAGCCTCTTCATTGAGAATACTTTCAGCACCGCCAGCAGGAGCCAAACCAATTAATTCCCAGTAATCTACATGCAATTCGTGTCCACCTGGTGCATAAAACAAATAAATGAGTTTCTACAATATTGTTCACGAAACGAAACTTACCGATTTGCCTTCTGGCACAGGTTTTAGTGTACCAAACATTGTAAAAATCCGTAATGTAAATAAAAAATTAAACCTTTGCCTTGACGTCTTAAACGATGTGCCCATCCATAGATTTTAACGTTTATGTTAATTTTCGACACATTCAAATATGCAGCTGGCCAACTGGGATCTTCGGATATGAGTCTTTTTGGCTTCATCCAAATTTTGTTTAGGCTTTTCCGCATCTTCAACTTCGCGTTTTTCTTTTTCGCATTTTTATAACTTACTTACCCAAATCCTTTGGATTTTCTTTATTTATTTTAATAATTTAATAATTATTAAAATATTTTGCAGTATTTAATTTGAACAATTCACAAATTTTCACAAATATTAGCCAGTAAAGCGTATGCATAACAAAAATTAAAAAAAAAATTGGCATTTTTGTGGTGTTTTCAGTTGTTCTAATCAAACATATATGTTAGAGTGGTACAACTAATGTAAAATTGTTGCAAGTTGTTAGTAAAAATTTTTTTTTTTTTTAGTTTCGGTCATCCATTTCTTGTAGGGTATTATTTCATATGTTTTAATTTTTTGACGCTCAGCCGCTCATTGCGTGGCCTCGGCCCCAGAAATTTGTTTTTAAATACTGTGGCGTAGGGTATCATACGGTCGGGCTTTACCGACTATACTTTCATACTTGTGGAAAGTTAAATACATTTAAATGCATGAAAGAAAAATAGTTTGTAACACAATGTATGAATTAAAACAATAAGTGTAAAGAAAAAAAAATTAATTTTCTCCTAAAAAAAGATCTCCTGGCAACATTGATTTCGGTTAAAAAAAAAACCTAAATACCGTTATATTTGAACATTTCTTGCTTATTAAACAAACAATAGTATGTAAGCAGTCAAAACCTAAAATTGTATTATTTGGGTATTGTTCAGCTTAAGCAGCTTTAAAACAAATTTAAAAGTAATAATAAATACCTACATAGGTATAATAAAAAATATATAAAAATCGAAAACTACCCAATGTTCATACATCCCATAAAAAAAATCAATGCGTGTAGTGTGAAATAAAGGACGGGCCAGTAGAAATTTTGTATTTGTCTATCTTCCGGTACATGTTAAAATTTTATGACATACTTACATATCGTTAGCTAAAATGCAAAAAGACGTAACTAACAAAAAATTCAAAATCGTGTTTTTGATTGATTATTATAAATGCCATTGAACTACATGTCTTCACAAAATTTTACACTTCTGCGATCAAAAATTGCGCTTTTATTAACAAAAAACAAAGGGACGTAACCACAAGTGTGTTTATTTTATAAATGAAAAACTACGTAATAACTCATTTTTTTTTCAACAACATATAATGAAATGGTTTCCTTTGAAAACTGTTGAAAGAATTCCATGGATGACTCATTAACGCATGTTTTCTGACATGTTTATAGTTTTCATTTAATGAAGTTTTTTGCTTCTCCTGTAAAATTATATTTTTGTTAGTTACGTTCTTTTGCATTTTAGCTAACGATATACATAATGTAAAGAAATAAAAAAACATTGTAAAGAAGTAATGTTAAAGTTTTTAAATATATATAAGAAGTGCACTAATTAAATTATTCATCATTTGTGCTTTTGCGTAAATTTGAATTTTTTTCATAGACCTTTATTAAAGCAAATAAAATAAAATTGTAAGAAGACTTGGGTAACGGTAGTGTTTAAAGAAAAAAAAAATAATAATGTTATAAAAAGAAAAGAGTTTGCAGTTAGTTAAACTTGTTACTTTTTAAACTTAAACTTCTTCGAAATTATTTTAAATGCTTTTTAAACAATATACCTACATATACCCATCCGTATCTTTTACAAAACAACCGTATTTGCAATTTCTTAATACATACTTATGTATGTACAAACATTCATACAGAGGATCACAGTGAAATAGTCCATATGTAAGTAGAACTTTAAAATGTAAATAATTTCGTCGGCTTAGAGTGTAAACCTGCTAACTCCCTTTTAACAAATTTTACAGAAGAGACAAACAACTTTTTATTTCTCCTATTTCTGCTTGAGAGGAAAACCAAAAATATTGTTGATTTGATACACTTCAGGACTCAAATTGAAGCAAAACTACATGCTGGCCGACGAGGCATATTTTTCTCTACCATACGCCATTAAAATCTCAATTAACTTAAAAAGTGGATTTAGCAGGTTTACACTCTTAGCTCTTTTAAAAATATATAAATTACTTTAAATTTTTAATTCTAAAGGGATTTCGTTATAAATTTTGAGACCATTATAAAACAATAAGTTTTGGCAAAAATTTGTTCTACAAAAGTCTAGCCTAAAATCACCTACATTACGCAGATTGTACGGTTGAACATCCGCTACGTATGTTAATTGTTTTTGCATGCAGTTTGGCAGCAATCCATTCTTCATTTTGAATATGCAAATTAAAACATTCATTACCAGTCTTTGATTGACCGATAGCCACTGCAATTTTTTGTAACATATCATTTTGATGAGATCGTCCGTGTTCCCGTAAAATACATCGCATACCTTTATTTTGGAGCTTTTGCAGTCTAATCTTCATCTCTTGACTTCCAAGGAATAACAATGTTGAACAATATTCAAAGTGTGGTTTAACTGTTGTATTATATATGTTAATAGCTGTAAATGTTGAAATTCTATTTCTGATTCTTCTTAGAAAACCAATTTTTTTTAGAAATTTTTTTGCAAATATAATGCAGATCAAACTTAAGATTTTTGTCTATTATAACGCCCAGATATTTAATTTCAGCAACTTGTTCTATTGTCACACCGTTAATACTTATATTTTCATCAGTCTCTCCATCTATAATCATAGCTTTTATTTTATTCGTATTAAGTTTTAGTTTGTTCATATTTAGATACTTCACCACCTCCTCCAATTCCGAATTAACGATTCTTACACATTCCTCAGGATTACTACCACTTATATAAATTAGTGTATCATCCGCAAACATACAAACTTTAGATTTTTTTAATACTTTTTCCAAGTCGTTTATGTATATTAGAAACAGTAATGTTCCTAAAACTGCACCCTGAGGTACACCTATGTCAACATCTTCAATTGTTGAGATATACTGACCACATTTTGTTCTTTGGGTTCTATTTTCTAAATAACTATTAAAACACTTTAGTTCCACTCCTTTAATGCCATACTTTTGAAGCATTTCCAATAATATTCCTCTATTAACCGTCTCAAATGCTCGTTTCAAATCTAAGAAAACTGCTACCACACATTTTTTATTTGTAATTTCCGTTTTCCATTGAGTAACCACAAGATTTAAAAGAGATTCACAACATGTTGTTGCCTGAAGCCTGATTGTGTTTCATTCAATAAATTGTTGTCTTCGAAGTATTTGTTTAATTGATAGTGAACTACTTTTTCCAAAACTTTGCTTATTGTCAACAACATGTTAACTGGACGAATTTCATCGGGATCCACTGTATTTTTAATTTTCTGAATCGGTACTATACATGACTCTTTAAGACAATCAGGAAATGTTCGTAATTATCTAATAACATTTTAATTGTAAGAAAATTTTGATCTTTTTTGTTATTAATTTTTTTCAAAGTATTTTTTAACGTATTACTGTTAATTCTTTCAAATTTAAAATTTAAATGAGGATTTACTTGAATTAAATTTTCATATCTAACAAATGGTATGCTATTTACGATTTGATTTACACTGCGCACGAAAAACGAATTTTATTCATTAGCCATTTCTTGTTCATTAGTAACTGACCTTCCATTAATATGTATTTCCTGTACGTTAGAACTATCTTTTTTTAAAACCAGTTCCTTATAGTTTACTATATTTAGAACTAACTGTAAAAAAATTTTATTGAATTATTTTCTCATAAGTGTTTTTTTATTGGTTTGAAAAATGCTTATTATTTACTTAAGCTCTAAAAATTTCTTAACTTTGATGGAATATTAAAAAAAAAGAAAAATACCGTCTATGGGTTTTTTTCTGATTTCGAATATCTAGATTGTTTTCTAACAACTACAAGAAAAACAATTGAAAAAATTTAAGGGAGTGAAGTTAAATACGCCAGTTAAATACGTCCCACAATTATTTTAAATACGTTCCACACGCTGTTAAACGTTGCTTAAACAAACAAATTTTATTTTGTTAACAAAAAACAAAATAATTATTAAAATAAAAAACTATAAAAAACCAAATAAAGTTTTTATTAAAAAAATAATTTTTTTCTTTAAAAGAGTATTTTCATAGAAGTTGTTATTATAATAAGGTCAAATATAAGCTGGTCCAATGGGTATTTCTAGAAGACATGAATCGGGGTAGCGGAAGACTGGAAGTAGCCTAGGGCAAGGTTTTTCATTAACTTAGTATGAAAAATATGGTAATTTTCAAGTCCAAAAAATAGGTATTTCGAGAAGACATGAATCGGGGTAGCGGAAGACTAGAAGTAGCCTAGGGCAAGTAGATTCCAGCACTATAATTTCTACGTCAAGATTCAGCCCGATATCGGAGATATATAATTTTGAAAATTATAGTGCTGGAATCTACTTGCCCTAGGCTACTTCCAGTCTTCCGCTACCCCGATTCATGTCTTCTCGAAATACCTATTTTTTGGACTTGAAAATTACCATATTTTTCATACTAAGGTAATGAAAAACCCAAATTTTTGTTGATAAGGCTAATTGTTTTGCCGAATTATTTGCTAATAATTCTTACCTACCAGATAGCAATCAACCACTACCCGAACTCGAAAAAGTATCCGTAACTATGCCTAGAATATTTTTTCGGGGTCGAGCTGTTAAAAGGGTTCTTGCGGATCTCGACATAAACAAGTCTCCTGGGCCGGATGGTATACCTGCACTGGTCTTGAAGCAGTGCTCTTCGACGCTAGCTCGTCCCTTAGCAAATCTTTTCAGCACTTTATACCGTGCCGCGGAATTTCCAGTCTGCTGGAAAGTTGCTAACGTAACGCCAATTCCTAAAAAGGGAACCGCTAATAACCCTGAAAATTACCGCCCAATTGCAATTTGTTCGGCACTTTCCAAAGTTATGGAGAGTATGGTAAATTACCATCTTGTCAAATATCTAGAATCAAACTACCTACTAAGCGACCGCCAGTATGGCTTTCGTAGAGGTCGCTCTACTGGAGACTTACTAGCTCTGTTATCGGAAAAATGGTGCCATTCCATTCACTATTTTGGCGAAAGTAAGGTAATTGCTTTGGATATTTCTAAGGCGTTTGACAGAGTCTGGCATGGTGCACTCTTGTCAAAACTTGCTGCATTTGGTGTCGGTGATAATTTCTCTCGATTTATATCGAGTTTTCTCAGAGATCGCACTATACGAGTTGTTATAGATGGGGTTTCGTCAAACGAGTTCAAGATTCATTCAGGGGTGCCGCAAGGCTCCGTTCTTTCTCCTACTCTATTTCTTATCTTTCTAAACGACCTCCTTTGTCAAACTTACAACCCTATCTACTCTTTTGCAGATGACAGCAACCTTTGCAACTCGTTCTCATTCGAATGTAGACCAAGCGTATCCGATGTCGCTGCTATGAGGCAGAATATGAATGATACGCTTGGCCGAGACCTTGACATAATCTCGGAATGGGGTCGTGCGAATAGGGTCGATTTTAATGCCCGAAAAACCCAATGTTGCGTGCTGACGCATAAACGCGCGACAAATCAAGGTGCCTCATCTGTATATATGGGTGGTATAATTATTGAGGAATCAGAATCTCTTGATGTTCTGGGCATGAGGATACAATGTGATGTCCGATGGACAGAACATATATTCAAGGTGTCGAAAGAAGCATTCAAGTGCCTCGGTTTTCTAAGACGGTGTAAGATATACTTCACTCCATCTGATCTCCTCACTATTTATACCACCTATATCCGACCGCGTATGGAATACAACTCTCATGTGTGGGCCGGTGCTTCAAAGTCTATTTTGGAGCTTCTCGACCGCGTGCAGGAGAGGGCGAAGGTTCTCATTGGTGACAGTAGGGTATCCAATTCTATTGACTCCCTCGAGCACCGTCGCAATGTGGGTTGTATTTGTCTGTTTTATCGTTACTACAATGGGATGTGTTCTGACGAAATTAGGGATCTGGTTCCCGAAACCCGTACGTTTGTTCGCAATACACGTTTTTCCTCAAGAGCCCATCCTTATGTGGTCGATTGGCAGGTGAATCGTACAACGCATTACAGAGAGAATTCATTTTTTTCCCGCACAGTTCGTATGTGGAATAAACTTCCTGCAGAAGTCTTCCCTCTCACTTACAACATGATTAAGTTCAAATCGAATGTTCACAAACACTACTCCCTCTATCCTCCTTCCCACAACCTATTTTCCTAGTTCCAACACAATGCAATGCATTAGTAGGGGTCATCCCCTGAGTGCTGGTCCTAACAGTAAAAAAAAAAAAAAAAAAAAAAAAAAAAAATCTCTGCGCAGACGGCCTTTGGGCGGGCGCAAGGATTTTTTCCTTTATGATAAAACAAGTACCGGTTTCGCTAAGTAAAGCTTCTTAAATATGCCTTGTTTCCGAACGAAGGCCGACTTCGCAGAGAAGCCTTAGTTAGCGAAGCCAGTATTTGTTATACCATAGAGGAGAAAATCCATGCGCCCGGCCGAAGGCCGGCTATGCAGAGAAGCTTTAGTTAGCGAAGCAGGGTTTTGTTATACATAGAGGAGAAAATCCTTGCTCCCTGCCGAAGGCCGGCTGTGCAGAGAAGCTTTAGTTAGCGAAGCCGGTACTTGTTTTATCAAAGAGGAGAAAATCCTTGCGCACGGCCCAAGGCCGGCTATGCTTTCGAGTTTGTAAGTATGTTGAGGACATTATGACACTCTACAAAGTGGCATAACACTTTTAAAAGTGTCATAAAGTCCATGGACACTTTTTATGACATATTGCAAAAAGGTGGCATTTTTTGCAATATGTCCCGTTATTTTTACAAATAACATTTAGGAGTTCGAAGTATAATGTGATAACACTGTGCGACAAATGGTAGGGGTCAGTGATCGGGAAGGGTTCAAACTAACGGGGAAAGTTATATCGGTAAAAAAGAAGTTATACGTGTCCCGAATTTTCGCTGGGTCACGTCTAGGAATCGAGATATATCGATTTGAAAAATGGGCTAAAAAACTCTTTATACCCTTCACCGAAGTTATAATGGGTATATATAAGTAATTTTTGGGGATTCAGTATTTTGGTTATAACTCAGCCATTTTTTAACCGATTTGACAGATTTATATACGTGTTTAAGAAGAAATTTACCATTTACTTGAGTTATAAAGCTTGGACTCGGGGAGATTTATGGTTCTCGATTTAAAAAAAAAATTTATTTTGTCATAACTTTTTTGTATCTGAACCGATTTTTCCGAGTTTTTTATAAAATATGTTCTGCTAAAAATTTCCGATATTTTGTTATATAAGTAATATCCATAGGACGCATGGCAGCCTAAAAATTTATATAAAAATTTTGATGTTTTTTATCCCATTTTTCAAATCGATTTATCTCGATTCCTAGACGTGACCCAGCGAAACGCCGGGACACGTATAACTTCTTTTTTACCGATATAAAATTTCCCGTTGGTTTCATCACATCCCGATTTTGACTGTCGCATAGTGTAATGAATGATTTAGATAAATAGTATGTAAGATCTGGACGAAATTTAAAAATTGAAAGATGGCCCGAAAAAATTGGCTATTTTTTATACAAAATTTTTGGGTGATTTTTCCTCCAGCCACACAGACAATTAGTTGTGCGTAAATAATTGTCTATGTGGTTGTTGTTATGTTTTTGCACTTTTGCTTTTTTGCAAGGGTGCAACTTGTGACGTAAATACCCTTAATAACATTTAACATATTAAGCGCCATATTGTTTTTAAGGAATCTTATAAATTGAACATCGTGGGTTTTAATATAAAATAGAGAATTAAATTTAAATTAAGTAAAAAGAAAAAATATATTTTAATTTGCTTGTGTATAGTTGTAAGCAACTGCAGATTTAGTTTTTAGTGTTGCAAGAATAAATTTTTAGAAAAATAGTACATTTGCACAAAAAATAAAAGTTGTATGCTCACGATCAATTATAATATGCACTGCAAATATACACATTGCAAATTTTCACAATGACCATCGTGATTACCCTTATAAATTTAGAGAAATTGCAGTCTCTGAAATTACTATTGTATCAACAACAGCCGATGTGTTACATACGAAATGACAAATTACATGAATACATACATAGAAACTTTTCCGAATCTTTTGCTATTCCACAGAAAATGTAAAAAAAAATGTAATTTTCAATACTTTATCAATTCTTCTTACAGGAGTTTACATCAGAATCATGGGAGGAGAGCCGCTTAAAAGATTGGGATGATAGTAAACTTAAAGAATTGCTCGATGAAGCCTACTCCTATAAGAATCCTCGAGATAAAGAAAATAAAAGTAAAACATTTTTGGTAAGTAAATAAATTGTATTTAGTTGATAGATTATTTGCTTTCATTGATAAATTCTCTACTTTAAAACACTGTTTAGCAATTACTTGAAAAGGCGGAAAATGAGGATCAATCGTATCCTTTTTGCGTAACTTCACGTGGATCGCGTAATTTATCCAACTCCATAACGTCCAATAGTTATAATCAATATCAACAAAATTCTCACTATCATTCGCACAGCCATAATCATAATCGTTCACAATATAAGCAAGGTGGTTCCTTGCAAGATCTCTTTGAAATTGGTTTACATGAATCACAATTGGATTGTGATCAAACCTTTGGTATTGGTATAAGTAGTAATCAACGCACACGTCGACAGAATCACAACTCACGGCAGAAAAAATATTCTTCGTCTGTGTCTTCGCGACAACGTGAAGGTGGTAGCTTGCCCAGCAACGTTAATGCTACACATCAGCTAAACGTGGGCGTAAGTGGAGTCGTAAATGATCTAAGTTTAATGCAGCAAGAAGGTTCAACTGGAATATGCACCAGTAAGGCAAGCAAAAAAGAACAAAGACGTAACGCTTCAAAAGCTGCAGCGTCCACAGTAAACTTTTGCACTGAAGCAAAAGAGAACAACACTGCAAGTAGTGTGGGAGAGACTACTGCTACTGGTAAAAACATAACACCCAACACAACATCAGCGTATACTGCAGATGGAGGTGATTTTATTATTGATATGGGAGAACCCATGATGGATATACAGCAACAACAAAAGATTCTACAATGCAAAGGTCAAGATGCAGCAACACAGGTTAGTTTTTGCTTATAATAGAAAATGAATTTTTGTTTTTCTAGCATGAAGAAAAATTCGATTATTTTTTAGGGACATCCATTTTATGAACGTTTAGCAAACAATGACAAACGTATACCTAGAGCCAATATAATTGGTTCAGCAAAGGGGACATACTTTGCTCCCACTACTTCGCATTGCTACGTCGATGAAACTGTACGTTTTAATGCTTTAGAACGAAATGGTGGTACAAACAATGGCCCCACATCATCTACAATCGATGCTAAATTTTTACCCTTAGACGAAAACTATAAATCCTGTAAATCTGTTTTAGGGAGCGATAGTGAAAAATCGCCAGAAATTCTTAGCAAGTCAAAATCTAACACGGTAAGTTTCTATATTAATAGTTTTTACAGGGATGTTTGATTAGACAAATTTTGTTTCTCTATTAAGATTTATACAAAAATTTCCGCACCTGCCTCGGGTTCTGCTGTTTTAACTGGAACCACAAATAATATAGCAACATTGGCGCAGCGCCAACTTGATGAAAATGGCAATGCAGTTAGCGAAATATATCAGAATTTGACTGGTGCAGGTGCAGGCTCGGGAGCAACTATACAAATAAATGCTGTTTCGCCTACAGCTGCAAATGCATCAGCAGCTCTGTTAAATTCATGCGGCAATGTTTCGACTTCGGCAACGGTAACAATATCTCCGCATACAGCATCCACGACTGTCTCAACATCGGCTACAGTTACTACAACATTTACCTCTGGACCTTCGCAGGCGAAGGCAAAAGCCAAGAAGAAGTCGCAACAGGAACGTAATACGAAAACAGTAGATGTCGAGTCTGTAGCTGGTTACCGGGGAAAAGATCCAGTCGAAGAACTGGTCAAATACATTGAAAGCAGCGGCGAAGATAAACAAGCGGGCTCTGGGTCTGGCTCCAAATCGGGTGATAAAAAAAAGGAACGCAAAAAAGATAAAGAAAAGCACCAGAAACTAAAGAAAAGCAATTCTCTGGAAGAATTACGCAGTGGTGCTAAAATGGAAGTTCACGAACTAAAAAGAACAGCAGCCACAACCGAAAGTAATACTGTTCTTGTAAGACAAAAAAGTGGCGGCGGTGGCAAACAAAATAAAAATAATTCTTCTTCTACCGCCGATATTAATAAAAATTTGGAGGGAAAAAATTCCACACAAACCACAAATTCTCGTAAATCAGATCGAAGATCTTGGGGAAATGAGGATCTCAAATATTTGGAAGATCAACAAAATGCAAATGTAACTAACGAAGATAAAACAGTTACGGCTTCTACACATACAGCTAAAGAACGTAAAAGTAAAGTTGGTAGTGGTGGTATTGCAACCTCTACGAAGGAAGAGAAAGATATAAAAGACAAAACAAATGAACGTAATGAACGTAATTTGGCCAATAATGTTGCGCCCACCACAACAATACAATTTGAAAAATTGGATAGAACCGAAAAATCTGATAAATTGGAAAAATTCGAAAAATTAGAGAAAACTGAGAAATCCGATAAAGCAGAAAAGAGTGAAAATAAAGTAGAAAAATCAGAGAAACGCAAGAAACAAGATATTCCACCAAATGCTGTTACTGTCGTCGATATTCTAGCCATTGAATCAGTACTACCAGAAACTGCCGAATTTCATGTGGTCACCAAAAAGAAAAAACCCAAAAAACAAAAAGTAATCAATAATCTAGAAGAAACAACTGTCACTTTTAATCGTACGCACAATTTTACCATGCAAAAAACATCCACATTTAATCAACAGCAGCAACAAATGACTGTCCGTTACAAATATTATCATCATGATAATGCATCTAACACTGGTATATCCAACACAAATACCAACAGTCAAAATTATCAGCAAGCATCCTCTCAGCAGCATCAGCAGTCATCAAGCAACTTCAACTCCTCTAATGTTGTTGGTGCGATCAATTCTCATACACAACATCAAAATCAGCAGCAACATCAACAACAACAGCAGCAACAACAACATAATTCATCAGAAAATTATACTAATACAACAGACAAGTCTAGACGTAAATCAACTTCATCCGTGCCACCATCAGAAAAATCTGACTCAAGTGATCTCGATTCGGTTCATTCGTTACCAATTGAATCTTCCAAAGTAAATGCTACAAGCACAGCTTCGAAAACAGCCAAGGGAAATACGCATCAAAAAACAAAAAGTGTTAAAAACAACAATGCAAGTTTGGCCAATAACAATTCCTCGACTGCAAGCAAAAATCAAAATTCACCTGCACCAATTTCGTATGCTGATATTGCACGAACGAATAAAGAAATTGCTGATGCTGCTGCCTCTGCTTCTGGCATTTTAATAACTAATAATGAAATTTCCACTGAATGCAGAAATTCTGATGCTCCACAAACAAATACAGCAGACTCATTAACTATTGAAGATAAAACGGGGGCTGCTAATGTCAATACCGTAACAACATCGTTGGTAACGACGGTCACAAATGCAGCTACGAAACCACATAAAACTAAAAAATCTCAAATTAAACAAGATTTCCCCGAGCTGAGTAGTACTTCAGCAGTTTTTAACGACGATAAAGTTGTGAGTACGAATTTAAATCATAAGACTATAACATATTCGCAAAGTTTAACAGCTGTAACAAATCTTACGCAAAATACCACTTCAACTCAAAGTCATGGTACTGGTGGTTTTACTTCCGCCAGCGATTCTTCGCCTGTTTCCTCCGCAGATGTTAATACCAAAGCCTCGCCAACGGACCATCATAGAAATTTGATTATACATCAACATGCCCATATTCCTCCAGTACAACATCCACAACAGCAGATTTTACAAAAATCCAAAAGTGTTGAAAATGATTCGAGTTCTACTTCCACGAATTCGTCTTTGTCTTCTGCTAACAATTATATGGCTTCGTTGAACAGCAACAATTTAGATCAGCAATATCCTGCCCTTGAGAAAACAGTCAAGCGCCACAGTTCAGCAACAATAATTGGAACGGCGACGAATGTAGGCAATCTGACTCCATTTAATTTTGCGGCAGCTGCTAAGCAACAAATGACAACTAACGTCTTTGACCAGAATAATATTAATTTAAACAAAAACTCAGCCTTAACTACCTCAAATACTACTAACAGCAACATTACTATTCAAGCGGCATTATTAATGAGCACTAACAGCAACGAAGGCATTAGTGGAAGCACATCCACTATTAATATAAACACAAATAAAAAATCCAAAGAAAAATCTCCACCACTTTCGGCGACAACTAATTCAGCACTAACCCAAGATAGCAGTGTAAATATAAATACACCAAACCTTACAACAACAACGTTAACAAATCCCAAAAAGTCAAAAAAAGAACGACAACAACAGCAGCAGCAGCAACTTCAAATGCAACAAAGTTCAGTGGATAGTTCTCAAGTGAAACATAATCAAAACAACAATAGCAACCCCGTATCTAATAAAAGACCATTTAAAACGCAGTTAAAGTCTTCGAACTCATTGCCTCTAGGTTTGACATCATCGTCATCTTTTGGTAGTCATACTTATAACACCACGTCAACAGTAAATCGTCCAGCTGTTATTATACTTAATGATGATCGCAATTCTGGCAGCTGTGCTGCCGACAATCAATTTACATTTGGCGATTTCAATGAAGAAGAATTGAAACTTTTTGACGATGACAGTCATGCGACTGTTGTTGAAAATACAATTGATAACATTGATATCAATGCGAATCAGTCGGAAGAGGAGGAGAAACATCAACAAACTGCTTATAGTGAGGCGGCGTTTAATGATTCAGGTGCCTCTTGTGGCAATGACATGGCTAATAATTCAACTTCAGATATGTTGTTAAGTTCCAGTATTGATGCATCCTCTCCCAATACATCATTTGTTGGCAATTGTCACGGCAACAATGGAGGCGTAGGAGCTATACATATGCCAGCACTTATTAACAATCAATCCAGTGATAGCGGTATTTACACTGACAAAACAAAGTCATCTAATAGCAGTTGTAGTAGCAACAGCAGTAACGGAGCCGTTGGAGGCAGCAGTATTGTTACCTCAATGCAAAAACAAAAGCAACAAATGTCACCAACCAAGGAAGAAAATAATAAACTTAACACTTTTCTTACAAATACCAAATGCGCAAGTGTTCATACATCAATGGATAATTTAAACCCACCACCACCACCACCACTACCGCCACAGCAATTAGAGACATGCAATGATATTGAGACTGCTATAATTGCTGCAGCACGCGCAGCTGCTAAGCACCAACAAGCTCCACATAGTCACCATCAGCAGCAAAAACAACAATATAAAAATTCAAATACTTCATCAAATTCTAGTTCCTTTTCATCATCTTCACTTTCATCAACGACATCAGCATACCAACACCATAAGCAACAAAAACAACAGCACCTCCACAACAGTAATATTAATAGTAATAGAAATTATAAAAATCAACACGGAAGTGGCAATACCGTGTCATATCATCAGACACATCACCATTATGATGATGACTATGATGATAACGATGATGACTCCATTGCCAATTCACCACGTAGCCGCAGTCCCAGTCGTCCAAGACGTATTTCCATTGCAGGCGGTACAGTGGTCAACAAAGAGTTCGATATACATTTTATACCGCCCACAACAATGCCAACAGCATTTAGTACGCAACACCATAATGATGTCATAATCGATTTTATTGGTTCTGGTAAGTTTTAAACTAGATAATTACACAGTGTGACAGTGATTGAAAATCTAAAGTTATCGATATGAATAAGTCACGTTTCGTCCGATTTTTATTTTTAAACTGGCTTGCAGTCCCGGACAGTGTGCTATCGTTTCAAGCTCCTTTTTATATTCACATAGTTAACAGAAGTTTGGGACTCCTATTACAATCCTAAAACTTTTAGGTTAGGAAAAGACTGTGTTCACTATTGTGTTCACATCTACTCGATGACCGATGAGGTTTATTGTGAATCCCTTAACCCTTTGATGCCCAACTTTTTTTAATCCGTTAGGTTAGGTAGGTTAGGTTAAATGGGTAGCCGTCACGAAGACGACTCACTTGGGTCCTTATAGCGGTCCCTTTGTGATACCCCTAGCCAGTGACAAGGGCCAGCCAGTATCCACCAGACTATTCCCCAGAGGTCACCGCAGTCTCGAACCACCCCGATTCCCTGCAGAACAGGGAGATCGATTTCAGTCCCGCATTGGACAAATCGTCCAGACATGGCAATTCCGGTCTCCCAAAATGCCTCAACCTAACGCCCGCCAGACCGGGGCATTGACAGAGGAAGTGAAACACCGTCTCCTCCTCCTCCTCATCATGACAACTCCTGCAGTAGTCATTATACTCAAGACCCATCCTCCTAGCATGAGTCCCTATCACCCAGTGACCCGTGATAACCGATATCACTGTCCTTATCCGGTCCCTGCCGAGACCGAGTAGTACGCGCGTTTTCGCCGCGTCATAGCCAGGCCATAGAGTCCTGGCCATCAAACAGGTATGCTCGCCCTGCCATCTCCCCTGAGCCCTTCTGTACGACTCCCGTCTGATGAGAGTCCTGCAGCGGGCCATTGAAGTGCCAATTAGGCCGTCGACGAACATGTCGTCCAAGAGACAGCCTTGTTTGGCCAGACTGTCCGCAGTATGGTTGCCCAGGAGCCCACTGTGTCCTGGTACCCATGTCAGCGTTACACTGGAATGTTTCGCGATCTCATTTAGAGACATCCGGCATTCCACTGTCAACATAGATGTCGTAAAGACACCAGCCAGAGCTGCAATGGCAGCCTTGCTGTCCGTAAATATACATATATCCCTCGATATACGATAGTACTTCAGCCAGTTTGCCGCCCGCTTTATGGCAGAGATTTCCGCCTGCAGCACACTACTGCCATCTGGCAGCCTAAAAGAGACCCTGATGTCCAATTCTTCGATGAAGAAACCTCCACCCACTCTGTCGCCCATCCATCGGTGTAGACCCGCAGGGTCGGCTCCAGAGATCGCGTATTATCGAGCAGCTCATCATAGCTACCATGATGAACCGTGAACAAAGCACCGAAAAAGGGTTCCGGAGTGCAATAGTCCAGCCCCGCCAGGTCGTATGACGCGTGAAGCGTGACCCTGGCATGACCATAGTTCCGCGTAGACCACAGGCCCACCGCCCCCAGTCTCATAGCGGAAGTCAAGGCCTGTTGTTCGGCCATGATATCAATCGGCAACCAGTCTAGCATAGTAAACAGTGCCTTCGTCGGTGTCGAGCGGAGTGATCCCGTGATCATCAGCGCAGCCAACCTATATACTTTCTCAAGCATCCTGCAGTACCGTCCCCTTTCCACGGCAGGCCACCACACTATGACCCCATAGAAGAGAATCGGTTTTACCACCGCTTCAAAGATCCATTCGACACCCCTGGGGCCCAGGCCCCAGCTCCTGCCCAAGGATCTCTTGCAGGTGTATAAGGCCACAATAGCCCTATCAACCCTCGTCCGAACGTTGAGTTCCCATGATAGTTTGCTATCGAGAATTACGCCCAAATATTTGGCACTGTTCGAGAGCCTCAGCTCCGTGCCGTTTAGCCTAGGAAGCCTAAAGTTGCCAACCTTGTACTTCCTGGTAATCCGTTGTAAAAATTTAAAATTATTTTTTTCTTTGTTGTTGTTGTTGTTTGAAATTATTTTAGTAAGTTCTAATAAATAAGCTAACAAATAAATAGAAAATATTGTGTGATAAGCTAAAAAACAGTTTCGGGTTGCATTGGTATACTGGTATACTGTCATGGAGGTTTAGTAATGGTCACCTTTTATTTATACCATGCTTTGGTTTTTTTTGCAATGAATAAGGCCTTTAGCTACACATGTTTAAAACTTAAGAAGTGACATTGGCTTAATTTCTGGAGTTACCACTTTAATATAACTCCTTTAGAGGAGACAGCTATTAAAAACGGCAGTTTCAATTTCCCAATATACAATTCGAGTGTAATATTTCGAATACTTGTGGTTTATGCTATATAATTCCAGCAAGATATCTGCCAAGTCAAGTACTCCCATGAATTTATTGTATTGCAGTTCGAGGTATTTCTTCGAATTGTTTGTTTGCTTTTGCCGTTCCACCGGCGACATGTATCTATTGGGGTAACAGAAACATAATTGGAGACTAATGGAACCGCTCGAGCATCATACCAACGAAGCGTGGCAATATTATGGGTGGTGTCAACTCTATAATCGAAAGTTCCTCTCCCTTTCTTTTTCAACTGTTGTTCAGTATGAAGGTCATATTTTCCGCATCTGTTGCTGCGAATCGTGGCGACAGATAAAGTTCCATACACTTTTAGAGTAACTATAAGGCTTAGTGACGTGAACCAGTTGTAAAAAAAAAGAGTTTAAAATTTCCATATCTTTTTGGCGCCACTTAAACTCACTTGTTACCTTTTTTGTTGCTATTGATTCCGATTTTCGGCACTCGCTTCTAAAATAAGCTCTCGATTATACACATTTTTATCAACTTCAATAATTTCCCCTAAAAATCTATTGCCCACCAAATTTTTCGCTATATTCTCATCATCTTCCAAATCTTCATCTTGATCGGAATCATCCCAATCATAATTTAAAACCAACGGAATTTAATCCTTAGTAAGTCCCTTACTGGCCATTTTTATCTGAGAAGTCCAAACTTTTAAATAAAAAAATAACAAATTCATACTTGCTTATGTATCTGAATATTCCAAAAAAACATGCCCACCAGAGATCAGCAATGAATCGCTTTTTCGCTACTCATACTGACTCATGCAATTGTAAGTATAAGTGCGTAGAAATCATTTAAACTAAACTACTCTGATTCACTCATACTCACAAGAGAAATATTTATGAGTGCGACGTCGACATTATACGCATACTCATAAATAACCTCAGCTTGATTTATAATTTCAAGAAAATACTTATAATACTCACAATGATTCAAATCATTTAGCTGATCCATTTACCGTTTTAACACAACAGAGACAACACACAACTTAATAATCAGCGCTGCCAGATAAATTTGCCGAAAAATCGTCTACTTCATACATGTTACTTTAGTAAACTGTAATTGCCAAATCGTCACTTTGCTAATTTGGGGACAAATCTGGCAGCCTCGCATTTTGCTTCGCCTATACACATTGACTTGAGTAGATTCTAAATCAAACACTACAAATGTTGGTAAGTATGAGTACGATGAATAAAATGAAACTTTTGAGTGAATATGAGTTTGAATCACATTGGAATAAGTATGAGTGCGTATAAGTACAAGAATTTATGAGTCATGATTTAGCTCTACTCACTTTTTCACTACTCATTGCTGATCTCTGATGCCCACTCGAGCCCAATGTTGCGTGTATGCAACATAAGAAATTAAAAAAATATCCACGAAAAACCACACATTCTTTTAAATATTTTAAATCACGTATATGTTATTCAATATATATTTTATCGTTTAGGGCCACACTTTTAAAATAAAACTTTTTGAAAACTTTTGAATTATCTTTTGTTACAACTTACTTTTTAAAAAAAAACTCTATCCATTATATGTCTTTTTTAAATTTGCTTAAAAAATTTTATAGCGGTAAAAATTTGCTAATATACGAAAGGAAAGAATATATAACAAAGAATAAAATTTGCAGCAATGCAAAAATTTTAGTTTTAATAAAAATAAATAGGGGCGTTCAAAATTAAAAATACATATGTATATGCAACAATGGGCATGAAAGGTTTAACCACTGTTGCCAATTTTTTTTACATTTCCCCCCAAATTGTACTTCAAAACCGATAGAAACCGCTAAATATTTAATTTAACGGATTTTTTTTTTTAAATACAGCTAAAACCTGAACATTGTTAAAAGTTTTATAGGTATAAATCTAGATATACAGTAGTTTTGACTTAACTGCCTTTTGTTTACGTGCACTTTTGACTTAACTGCACGAAATTGATAATTTTTGGAATTTTTCTTTATAATTCCATACAAATTCCTTTTTTAAGTGCACTTTCTGTACCTGCACATTTAAGATAAATGCACAAACTTTTTGGCATTTTAAAATTATTTTCATACAAAAAATCAAAGTTAGCTGCACTTTGACTTAACTGCCCAAAATAAATAATTTTTGGAATTATTCTGCAAAATCCTTTTTTACGTGCATTTTGTATACCTGCACATTTTTCATATTTTTGCGCAGCTTTAAAATATTTTCATACAAAACATCAAAGATAGCTGCACATATAAAAATATATGGTGGCCACTTTTTCACATAAATATCCAATTTTAGCTGTTTATAAAAACATAAGTCGCAATAATTTTGTTTTTTTTTCCATAAATGTTTATGTTCTTTGTGAATTCTCATTGTTTTTGATAATGTTTCTTTTATATTAAATAAGCATACAACATGTATAAAATTATCTGTTATTTCCCAGCTAGCATAGACTGTTTGTTAGACGATTATGTTTAATATACAACTCCTAATAGAATCTTCTGATGATTATCTGACTCGTCTTTAAATCTTGGAATGAACCTTTTGGGACTCTCTGTAAGAGTCGTATAACAATTACTCAGCTACCTTAATAAGACCGTTTTTGAAGTATGAAAATGCTATTGCCAATACAATTTTAATAAAACAAACCGGCCTAAGGATCTGTAAAAAAGGATTTGCCGACAGGATGGTGTTGATTTCGCGACCGTAAGGTATGTTTTATGGAAATTGTATAAAAATTAGAAGTTTTGACATGAAAAATACGCTTGATGCCCTTATTTAGTTAGCTCCTTCATACGGCTGAGCGTTTCACGAGTTCTAAAATAATACCTACATGAGTCTCATACGACTCTTGGCATGCTTTTTGAAAGACTCGTTAGACAATCTCTACATACATCATAAACGATTTCCTTTACGATTAATATAAGCATTTTTCGCTGCGTTATGGAAGAAGCTCTCTTAGGTATCAGCACGTGTAACAGTTTCTCCCGTGCAAGGAATTGTCTTCAATTAAAAAATTAGCTCGTCGACTATCAAAACCACTCTTTGTGAGATTCCCAGTAGACTCCTTGACGATTGAAAATGCTAGCTGGGTTGAAATAACATTTTAATAAAATATAAATTTATGTATTAATAAAATATTTTTTTTATTCTACTTTTAAATCAAACACTTTGCTTTAGCTGCACTTTTGTGCAAGTAACAACAATTGTGTTCCTGCGCATTAAGGCAGGTAAATGCATTTAAGATAACTGCATTTTTGATTTAGCTGCACAAAAAATCGTGCAAAGGAGATTGTGCAGCTAAGTCAAAACTACTGTACTCAGCTTTTTCAGACTCTAAAAGTACGTTACATAGGTACTGAGCTTTCCAACTTTCCTAGCTATGTTATTAAAATAATAATAATAAGTTGGAGTTATTTATTCGGCTGTGCCGAACTTTGACATACCAAAATTAATTGCAATAGAAATTTTTGTTTCGGTTTTAGGCGGTTTATATGAGGCATATCGTTATTAATGAACCAATCTTCACATAATTTAACAGTATGATTTTTAATCATATACAAAGAACGAATTTGTGCAAAATCTTATATCAATATGTGCATTCAGCCACTAGTTATGCTAGTTTTTGTAACAAAATGATAGATTTTTTCATTTCATAACTAGGAGAACTAGAAACAATTTTATACCTACCAATATTTATCTTATATTTTGAGTCTTTTGAAAGTAAGCGTGACTTCGACAGACGGATAGACAGACGGACATGGTTAAATCGACTCAGGTCTTAGATGAAAACTAAAACAGTTTCATACGGAAGAAAAAAAAATGTCACATGCAATTAGTTAACTAAAACTACAAAAGTAAGTAATACCGTGAACATGTACAAATGGTTTTAAATCAGAAAACTATGAAATATTAATAAGAAAAAGTTTAAAATCTGTTAATTTCGATATTGAGAAATGTTGCTGTAGCGGAAATTAGCCGCTGAGAGAGAGCCGCTAGATTTCCCACATTTCGCTACATCGTATTTTTTTCCCGCGATTGATATTTCAAAAACGCTAGATTTAGCGGGAAAATCTCTAAATTGGCAACAGTGCCCTTAACAGTAAATAAGAAAAAAAGAGATGAGAGAAAAAATTTATTTAATCAAAAGGGCAATAAAAAAACAACAAGTTAAAAGCAATAGAAGATAAAGGTTCTCATTAGAGAACGGCTTTGTGCGATTGCACAAAAATCGCAGTAAATGAACACCAACAAATACACTCGCTTGCGGTCATACAATCAAACTTGCGCAACCGCAAACATTCGCTGCTGGTTTGCAGTCATTCAAATAATGCACATCGTGCTTTTTTATTTATTCCATCGTTTAGCTTCGTTTGTCAATTAAGATGTTTGTGTGTTTGGTTCGACAATGATTGTTTTGGCAAAGAAAAAAAAAATACAAACAAAAAAGCCAGAAATCAAGCAATTATTACTCATGTAGGCATTCAGCAGTTACTATGTAGTATGTACAAGAAAAAAAATTTAAATGAAACTAAACACACATATGGGCATTTCCATGAGAATGCCAACCACGACTCAAAAAATTAAAACGCTTGAAACTTTTTTCAAATATGGTAGAAAGGAAAAAAACACCAAAACTTTACTTTACCGGGGTACTTATAGCTTATTACAATTTTAAAAAACCAAAAAATTGAAGTTTAAACTGACTTTCTCTTTGATTAATTTTAAGTAACTGCAATTAACAATTTTCAAATTTCTGCCGATTAAATACAGATACTGACAACCCTGTAATTATGCTTTAAAATTACTGTAACAACAGCAATTAACAAGATCCATGAGGAATGACCAAATATATAGTTCGATTAGCGGTATATTCTTGTGTTTGTTTTGAATGATATTCTAATGTCACGTACGTGGTGCGAAAACATCATTTATCTTTGTCATTTGAAATTGGCCAGTCTTAATTGTTTCAAATTAAAAGTTGAAAGCAAGATATTTGCAGCAAAAAAATATTTATCGGTATTTTTTTTAAATTGGTATAATACAATTTTTATTAGCTTTTAAAGCTCGTCACGTACGATATTGTAAGTACTAAAATGCAACTTAAAGCATCCTCTTATTATGTTGGTATTTAGTTTAAATTTGGTCAAACCTTATTTTAGTACAATCAAAATCATTTTTTTACAAAATTTTTTTGGAATCGGTCCATATTTGACCATAGCTCCCATACAAGTAATACTCCCGAAAATAGCTTTTAATGACATAACTTCCTTATAAATGTTGGTATTTACATAAAAATTGTCGACAATGACTTTTACGATAGGTACTATGTCATGACAAAATATTGTGCGGGTAGGTTCAAAATTAACCATAGGTCCCATATAAACCCCATTTCTTAAATCGGCTAGGAGCAAAAAAATCTCATTTTGATGGAAATAACTAAATAATATTCGGCACAAATAACTTTTCTGGCGATCTTGATTGGCCATAGGTCCATAGGGCACACTCTCAAATTTTTTTTTTTATAGTGTAGGGTATCATATGGTCGGGCTTGACCGACTATACTTTCTTCCTTATTTGTTTTAAGATTTTTATATACATATATTTACAAAAAATATATTTCGTGCCTTGTTAATACTATAACAGAAAAATCTGTCACGTACGGTATGTCACGAACGATATTACATTTTGTTCATTATAAAACCAACCAAAAAAATTTTTTTTTCCAATTACGGATTATAAAGGAAAAATATGTGGCTTAATGTAAACAATTAAAAAAAGAAGAAAACCCCCCCACAATTCGCAGATTTTTGTATTTTTTTACATTCACCTCAACTTCCGTTTTACGTCACGTACGATATGCACTTATTTTGCTCGACTTTTTGGACAACATGGTTCCGAATTTAATAATTTTTTTTTCATATATAGTACCCTCCAAATGAAACATAATGATAAAAAAAAATTTTCAGTTAAAACTATTTTTGCAAAATATCTATCTCTGAAGGCGTACAAATGTCACGTACGATGACATGGAAATGCCCATATGTAAGTACAAACAATTACCATAGAAACAAGACTTTTTTTCATCTTAAAAAGTACAGTAGTTCTGTATGTACAATGTATTCTTGTTATTGTTGTTTTTATTGTTGTTAAATTTAACAAAGCGTCTCATCGAGTGGTTTATTGTTGTTAATGTTAACAAAGCGTCTCATCGAGTGGACAATGACTACTTGAATGCAAAAGTATAAGAATGTGTGCCTTTGAATTTACACAATTGTGTTATATTGCGTGCGCAACAAAAAATGCAAATAATGCACTTTCAATAAAAAACGCACACATGCAAAAATCAAATGTGTAAGAAACGATGTAAAACTTACCAACGTTGAACTTTGTTTTGCAGGCAAACAGTGAATGTAAATTTGAGAGTATGAATAAATCAAGAAAAATAGTGATTTTGAAGTTCTCTAGTTCTCATTAGCCCTCACCCTATACGAATTGCCCGTCGGTTAGTCTGTGTTCATACGGCTCATGTCTTATTGACAAGATTGCTACTTTATAGGCGAGAGGGACGAAGGGAAAAGAAACGAGTACACAGATGCATGTACTGTCTTTACGTTTTGGTTTCTTATTCGTTGTTTAATTTTGTTTTTGTTTTCAATATCAAATAAAACAAAATAAAAAAAATGGCGTCAACATGATTCATTTGAACGCCAATTCATGTTCAAAGAAGAAAAAGGACGAATCTTGTCAATAAGACATGAGCCGTATAAACACAGACTTAGCTATCTTATGCCCATGATGAAACTGATGCTACTGATGCTGACATCTGTTAGATCATCGTAGAAGCAGATGAATATTGGTAGAATTAAGTTTTGGCTAAACGACCCAACTTATCCATGTATCTAACAATCAATCTATAAAACAGTCTTATTAGTAAATACACCAATCTAATGCTTAGTTCACACGACATAGTTTTTTCGTAATTCGCTCTTTCATTTATAATTCACAGTGTAATACGTAATTAATTTTGAGTTACTATTCCAGCTATAGACAAATCATTGTTATCATTAAAGAAAAACATTGGCTTCTGTTTGGGACTCATAGAATATTAGAAAATAAACCAAATGCATGTATATAAAGGTTTGCTTCTTTAACTAGAAATAGATGTTTTTTAGATGTTTTTAGCAGCGTTTAAAAAGCTGCAGTTGAGATAGTAAAAGTCATAAGATTGTGCTGTAACTTCGACATCTTCATTTGTCATTGGACAAAATAAACTGTTGCCTTTACTTCTGATTCATTAAATGAAAACAGTCGCAGTGAAGGCAAAAGCAAAAAACGAGATGTTGTACACAACAAAGAACATCGGCAGTCAACATGTTCGGAAGTGTTTGGTTTGCTCGACTGAAACTTTTAAAAAATCCCGTAGTTAACGAAGATGGGACGTTGCGTTTGTGTTTTTGTTTTCCATATTTTTTTTAAATAATACATGCGTACATAAATACATAAATATGTACATACATATTTATTTATTTTTAAGCTTAACAAATCTTTTTAATTTTTTGAAATTAAATAAAACTGTATATAACATTATCGCTTTCATATACATACAATGAGCACAAAGTCCCATCTTCGTTAACTTCGGGATTTATTAAAAGTTTCAGTCTGTCAAACCAAACACTTTCGAACATGTCGGCTGCCGATGTTCTTTGTTGTGTGCAACTTTTCGTTTTTTGCTTTTGCCTTCACTGCGACTGTTTTCATTTAATGAATCAGAAGTAAAAGCAACGGTTTATTTTTGTCTAATGAAAAATCAGAAAGTGGAAGAAAAAGCAATTTTTTGATTTTGACTGCAGCTTTTTAAACCCTGGTTTTTAGTCTGCCCAGTAAAATTTTCAAGAAGTTAGATGGCAGGTTTTTACTCTTAGGCGACGATATGTTAAATTGTTGCTTGCTTTTGTATTACTTTCCAAAGCAAAAAATAAAAATATTCATAATTGTAAAAAAAAGAGTATGCCGTTTGAACAGCTTTGTTCACATTCGTTATTTAAAGAGCGAATGATGTAATTCAAAATGCCGTACGAACATAGCATAACTCAGTCTACCAAATTTAAAGCAGGCCATTTGGTCGAAAATCTCGTTGAACTCAACATGGCAGTAACCAGAAACCCAACATAGTCAAATATGTTAGTCTTTTACTGGCTCATTGAAAGCTCTATTACAGTCACAAACAAAACAAGCTTAGCAAATACAACGAGATAACACTATCTACCAAATTAAGCGCGACGCTGCCAGACACTTTAGTTAGCAATCTCGTTGACCACTACATAGCAGTAACCAGGAAACCAAAATAATCAAATATTTTAGTCGTTATCTAGATCATTAAGAGCTCTTTTACAGTTGCCGCAGCCAAAATGCCCTTAAAAAAATATTAACAAACGCCAACTTTCTTTTTTTGCTGCTTGAAAAAAGTTTCCGCACCAAATGATTTGAAATTTGTTCGACATTAAAAAAAATAAAAAAATGAGTCAGAACCCTAATGTACAAATCCATACATATGTATGTATATACGTAGTTATTTTATAAGTTCTGGTTCACGGTTTTTATGGTCATTATAAAACGTTTTTTTTTTTAACAACAAGTTGTATTTTATTTGTAACATATTTAGGAATGTATTAAAAAAATTTATTCAAAATGGCCAACATTTTCCTTCCAGCATGACCGAAAAATAACAGACCATTTGTCTGTGGTACGCACTTACATTCATAAGATGATTATCCACTGTTCGGATAAGGGCACGCTTTAGAGTTTTGTTATTTAACATTTTTTTTTTTTTTTAATAAATTCCTAAATATGTAGCAAATAAAATAATGCAAGTTGTTGAAAAAAATATTTTGTTGCATAAGAACCGTGTACCAGAACTTAGGAAAGTATTTACTATTTTTAAGTTTAAAAGTAATCATATAACGAATTAATTTTTTTTCTTCTACTATTTATTTCTCTTTACAGCATGGGAAGAAGTCGCAAATAGCAAAGTTACAAAGGTCTACGATGGACAATAAATTTATTAAATAAATATGCTGCAGCAGCATTATTACTAGTATTGTTATTAATTTTTTCTCCATCTCAATATCATCATGTTTTTGTAATCGCTATGTTATCTGTTATAAACTTCTAACAAGAAAATAACAAAGCAATTCAACAAGCATAAGGGGGGGAAACAGAAAAGTGTATAACTTTAAACAAAATAACCGTAATATTTTTCTTACGAATTTTGTATAATTTAGGCAACAAAACAGACAACGCAGTCACTCTCGCAGTCTGTATAATTTGAAATGTATAAAGCAGCAGAGCACAGGAACAAAAATGAGGAATGCGTATGTATAATTTTATTTTTAAATAGTATTAGAATGAACAAACATTAAAAATGAAAAACAAATAAAAAACTTAAAGAAATTTATAATAAAATTAAATATTGAAAAGCAAAAACAAGAATTAAAAAAAATAAAAAAAAAATTAAAATAATAATATGTTATAATGAAATTAACTAAAGGTTCACTACTAAGCAAATAAATATTTGATGAAATAGGCTTTGCCACTATTTAGTTTATCTATTCTACTTTTAAGCACTTATTTATTTGATTAAACAAGACTTTATTTAGAATTAAAGAAATAACATTAGATGTTCATCACAATACTACCAGATATTTGACCTTGTTTACTCTCTCTCTCTATCTCTCTCCATTTAACAAACTATCCTTTTATTAAAATGAATATTTGCCGAAAATAGTGATTACGCTTATTTGATCAAATATTGGCCTTCGCGTGACCTTAGCTTAAGAAAGTAATTGAATTTTATAGAGCTGAGACACGAGAATTTTTTTAAAAATACGTATTTTTTTTTTTGTTTATTATTCTTATAACTACATATTTTTCTCTTTTTTTAATTTTTAAATTTTACAAAACTATTTTTTTAAATAAATAAAAAACATAATCCATTTTATATTTTAATATTATTAAATTCGGATGCAGTCATGAAATAAAAAAAAAAAACAGTGGGTTTTTAAAAATATATTAAAACTAATGAATTCAATTCTTTTTGTGTATTGTGTTTTTAACATTTGTTTTTGTAGGTAGTTAACATTTATTTTTTGTAGTTTCTTTGATTTGAAATCTAATGGAAGCGTTGAGAAACACATATGTATATTCCAGCCTCTGAAAGTGGAACGAAGTTCTACTAAAAAGAAAAAATGTGATAAAATTTGATTGGTTTAACAACAACGTTCGCTTAGTTCAAGGCGAATTCATACAAGGTGGGCTTATTTTGAACATGGATACAACACTGTAAAATACTTTAACGTTTTGTCAAAATAATACCCTGTAGTAAACAATTCAAACAAACATTTCATATTGTGTTTAATTTTAAATGTGCTTTGAAATGTAATAATTTAAAAACGTTTTAAATTTCTTAATTCTAAGTGAAAATTATAAAATTAATGAAAGAGTCCCCAGAACCACCAGAAAGGTATACCACTTTGACACATGGTTAGTTAGGTATCAGCTATTGCTTACCTAGCAACCTTAGGTCACCTGAGGCCTAATTCTGGCAGTCGTTTTCGAGTGCTTTCTCGATTCGAAAGCAATTCCGATTATTTTAGTCAATACTGAACGAATCGGAATTATTTTTTCAGTGTTGTAGAGCATTAATTTAAGTTTCATAAACTGAGATTCGTTCAAAGAAAAGAAGAATTAGAAATTAAACTGCTTACGAATCGAGAAAGTACTCGAAAACGACTGCCAGAATTAGGCCCCTGTTGTAAATTCGTCTTGGCTTAGTTGTAAGGATATTTGAATAATTCTGATTATTATTTTTTAATGAGAAAGCAGAAAGAAAATTGAAATCTAAAGTAAGAGTTAAAATTTTTAGCCTCTAATTGATTTTTCATATTATTTAGAAATAAAAAAGAAACAGATTAAGAAATTAAAAAAAAAAACGTTTAGTTCCACAAATTTGGTTATTTAAGGAAATTGCATGTGTTTTAAAACTAAATACAGATTTGTTGTAATTTTACCTCAGTTTTGCATATGATTTCTAAGATTAACCAAATACTAGCAAAACTAAAAATTTGTGGTTGTTGTTGTAGCAGCTAGACCTAAAATGCAATTGTTGCTGAGTTGGCAATGCTTGGTCGTAGTTCGTTAAACTCCAAGTCGTTTTGGTACGTAAAACCGGTTGCCGTAAAAAAATTTGTGGTGTTTTTGGATGGTTTTTCCAAACAGTTTCTTTAATATTGCCTGGCGAAATGAAGCTTAAACTGTTTCTTTGAAAGTTTCTGATAGTCGATCTAGAAATAAATTTCTAAAGCAATGAATAAATTTCTTGCAAAATAAAAAAAAAAACAAGGTACCAGTATTTCAGAAAATTAGCTAATCGTAAAAAAGAAATTGACAAGTTGAAGTAATTTTCGAATAATGTCAATAAAATTTCTAAAATCATTAAATATTATTTCCTTATAAAATATTGTCTACAGCCATTAATAAACAAAATAAAAGTAGTTGAAACGAGTTAAACAAACAAAAAATACTAAAATAAAAAAAAAAAATAAAATGCGCTTTCACATTCTACTTTTGTCAGTTCCTTTTAGCGATCAAATTTTAACACTTCTCCAAGGCGAATTCATCCCAGGTAATCTTGGTACTACAACAAGTACAACTCTTACAAAAACCACAAGCAATTTGTTTTTGTAAAATCATTGTACAATGTCAAAAACAGAAATAAAACAAAACAGAAACAAAGATAATAAAAGAGAATAAACAAAATTTTGACATCCAACAGTGAGTTTAGCTAATATCAGCAGGGCTTTTAAGACCACCTGTAATAAATTCGCCTTGCACTTCTCTTACGTCTGAGTTTAGCTTTTATAAATTTATAAAAAAGGTCTGGGGACAAATTACGGAATTCGATATCGTTCTGCCCTCTGGGGTCTAATCACCGCATACGATATCGAGCAAAATTGATCGAAATTACTTATTTTGGTATTATGAAACTCGATATCGAATGAAATCTATTGAATTTGAAATAATAGCATTCGTTATCGAGTTACTCAACATTACATTTATCGAGTTTTCATTCGATACGTCAGGGTCTATCGTATGCAAAAACATTCGATAGTTTATTCGATACGGTAGTATCGAATGCGGTGATTATTTAAAAATTATTTCCTCTATGTGTAATTTTTTCCAATGATTTAAGTTTGTTAAAGAAAATCAGAGATATGCAAAACGCATATAATAAAAAGTACATTTTCTTGATTTTAAGAATAAGTAAAGTTTTTAACATTAATTTAAAATCCTTTATAATCTAAAAAAAAAATAAATGAAAAAAAAAACGTTTTTCAAAAGCGTCCACGCTTTGAGTTACTTAAAAAATACTGCATTATATTCTTTCTTATAAAGAAAAGCAAAAATTTTGCAGTAAAAACTGACCACAGGGCAACAATTTCACTTACTGTCCAACTAATAGAATTGGATCCACACATTTTAAAACTTTTAAGTTCAGTCTTAATAGTCTACTAAATAAGTCACAGCATCTTTGAGAGTACTAAAATATGCCCTAGATCAAGAAAACTTGTTTAGAAGTACAGCATCGATTCTAGCCGATTAGAATTGCCTCTCAAGTGACGCCCAAAACATGTCACGCCTACTCCTTCTTCTTGGTCATCAAAAAAAAAAAAAAAATGACCCTATTTTATTTTTAGAAAATTTATTATTTTTGTTTGTTTGCCTTAATTGTTTAGATATTTTGGGTTGCCGATTTGTCAAAATGGCCAACTGCCAAATTTGCCTTACCTAATATAAATTTTTATTTTAGTTGCGTTGCCATTAAACAACGGACCTGAAGAAAAACATTTTAAGGGAATTTGAACATTTAAAGAAATTTTAAAACTCTGTGTATGAATTCATTTGCAAATTACTTCAACTATTTATTAAGCTGAAAGAAGAAATCTTAAAAATTATTTGATTTATTTGAACTATTGGGGTTTAAATGAATGTTAAATTTCAAGCTGAATTAAGTTTTTTAATAAATTAGTTAAATACCAAATAGAATTCATTCTTTTAAAGGTTTATTAGTCTCCAGCAAAAGTTTTTTTTTTTTGTATGAAATAATTTGGTATTTTATTAATTTTTCTAAAGTTGGTTTTGGTTATATCCATTTAAAAGCGAACTAAAATGTTCAGTTCCTTCTTGTTCGTAATAACCATATTCTACTTTATTATATTACAAATAATGTTCATACTATTTATTATCTGTTTCAAACTATGCGACGTACACTTTCAGACGTTTTTTGTTAATGCTAGAAAGACAATTGGGTCGCAAACCGTAAGAACTCAAAACACTGTCTATTTACCCACAATTCTATTGCAAACGTATTCTGTTTTCTTTTGAAAATTGTATGTGGGAAAAATCTATATTAATTAAAATGGATGTTTATGCAGCGTTTAAAAAGCTGCAGTTGAGATAGTAAAAGTCATAAGATTGTGCTGTAACTTCGACATCTTCATTTGTCATTGGACAAAATAAACTGTTGCCTTTACTTCTGATTCATTAAATGAAAACAGTCGCAGTGAAGGCAAAAGCAAAAAACGAGATGTTGTACACAACAAAGAACATCGGCAGTCAACATGTTCGGAAGTGTTTGGTTTGCTCGACTGAAACTTTTAAAAAATCCCGTAGTTAACGAAGATGGGACGTTGCGTTTGTGTTTTTGTTTTCCATATTTTTTTTAAATAATACATGCGTACATAAATATGTACATACATATTTATTTATTTTTAAGCTTAACAAATCTTTTTAATTTTTTGAAATTAAATAAAACTGTATATAACATTATCGCTTTCATATACATACATACAATGAGCACAAAGTCCCATCTTCGTTAACTTCGGGATTTATTAAAAGTTTCAGTCTGTCAAACCAAACACTTTCGAACATGTCGGCTGCCGATGTTCTTTGTTGTGTGCAACTTTTCGTTTTTTGCTTTTGCCTTCACTGCGACTGTTTTCATTTAATGAATCAGAAGTAAAAGCAACGGTTTATTTTTGTCTAATGAAAAATCAGAAAGTGAAGAAAAAGCAATTTTTTGATTTTGACTGCAGCTTTATAATCCCTGTGTTTATGTTTTCTTTTTTTTATTTTGTTTTCAAATATTCAATTGGAAAATAGTGTGAAACAGGTATATAGTAAAATGTGTCTTCAGACTTTTTCCTTTATAAGGGACATTAACTTATTTTGGTTTTCTATTCTTAGTTTTATTCTGTCTTTTTTTTTAAGAACATAAATATTTAAATTAAGAATTGATAACGAATACTCTTTATTAAAAAAAACGAACGAAAAATTTAGCAACAATATCTGTTGGAAAATATTTGTTATTCACTAGCATATAATAAAAAAAACAACGGCTTGCGAATGCTTTTTTTAAAGGTTTTGTACCCAAAACAAGAAAATTAAAAGAAATATGCCTTTCTACACTCTTTGCCTATAAATTTCAAAGTCATGAATGACTGTTGCTCTAAGCACAAAAAAATGAAGTCATAATCAGGCCTGTTCTAAATCATGTGATTTAAAATCACTTGCTTTAAAACCACACGTGTGATTTTGTGGTATTCGGAAAATCATACCGTTTTTTTTTTTTTTGTTTCTCAGTCTGCTTTCAGTAATTGAAAATCACACCGAAAAACACGAAAAAACGGAATACCACACGTGTGGTTTTAAAAGGCACATGTGATCTGAAATCATGCGATTTGATTTCAGAACAGGAGGAAGGAAAACTTTTAAAATATTTATTAAGAGAGTACTGTGGCCTTTAAATGCTTGCTTAAAAGGATTGTGGTTTTAGTAATGATTTTTTCCTTGGGATAACAGTCATGACTTATAATCATACGAGAATGTTCTAGAAATCAAAATCGAGTAAAATTTAAATTGAAAAAGGCATAATGAAAAAATATTTAAAATATTTATTAATGGAGTACTTTTAAATAAATGCCTTTTAAAAATGGTTATTGTTTTCGTTATGACATTTTGCTTGGGAAAACAGTCATGCCATTAGTAATCTTCCAGCCATTGACGGAGATTTTTGATTCTTTTCTTTTTTAAATACCGGAGATTTTACCGATTCTAAGAGTAGTTTTGGTTATTCTAAGTGGTATTCAAATTATGAAGTATGTATGTTGCAAAAAGGGATATATTTTTATAAACTTTAAAACAGGATCGTTTTTTAACTCAATTCGATTTTCAGAATATGACTGTTAATGAAACTTCAGTCTTAGTCAGTATTTAATTTTAAGTTTTCAGAAGTGTTTTTATATACCACGTCGCAATATGTGATTGAAAAAAAAAAAACAATTTCGAAATAAAAATTCAAAACGAACTAAACTTAACTAATAATTTAAATCACACTTTTCAAGTTTATGTATTATGCTAGAAACACAACTGGGACCAACGAAGAATTATTTGAACACATTGGTGTATATGAAATTACACACAATTATTGTGTAGTCCGAAATTTGTCGTGTGTAACGAACTCTGCGACGAATTTACACTCATTTGACGAATTCGTCGTGTTATGCAAAGTTCGTCGTTCATCCCAGTTATGTTTATACTGTTAAAAGCTTTTTTCTTTATTTTTAAGCCAAATTTTTTTTTTAATCCCTTAAAAATGTTGGACTCTTAGTTTTAATTTTCATTTCGTTTTTTTCGAAATTATGTCTTATAGTTTTGTAACAATAAACATTTAATTGCATTAATACAACACTGTTTTTTATTATTAGTATTTTAAAATGCAAGAAATATTTATTAATTAATATCGTTATTTTGTTTTTAGATTTTTTTTTTTTAATTCCGATAATTTTTGAACTTTAATTTTTTGACTTTGTTGTTGTTTTGTGCTGTATTTTAAGTTTAGTTACTTAAGTTTAAAAAAAAAAAAATAACAGAAATTATAAATATTTTTGAATACAACTGAAATAAAAAAGAAAATTTGTTTTCTTGCTTTTTATATTTAATATAATTTATAAAAAAAAAAATTATATACAGATATAAAAGAATAAACTAAAATAAACTATATTTTTATTAAAAATAAAAACTGAATTAAAAGAAATAAATTATATATATTAAACAAAAAAAAAAAAAAAAAAAACTCACTTTTTTAATTAACTTGTATTACATTTACAAAATTAAAATAAATTTAAATTAATATTAAACAAAAATCAGAAAATAAATCAAATTTATAAGGCAAGAAAGCTTAAGTTTATTACTTTAAACAAATATGAATATAATTATAAAGATACATATATAATAAATTTAAATAATTCTATATATATCTATGATTAAAAAATTAAACAGTTTTTTTTTTTTAAATATAACAAGAAAATAAGAAATATATAAATAAAATTTAAAAACAAAAAAGTTAAATTTTAGTCCTTTATATAAATAATTAAAAAAAAAAAACTTATTTTTAATGTCCTAATGAATTATATTAATAAAATTAATAGTCATGTAGATATGTATGTGTAACAATCAAAACAAAATAAGTAAAACCTTAAAAAAAAGAAACAGAAAATAATTAACGATATATTCATAATTAAAAAAAAGAAATAAATAAAATAATAATAATAATAATACAAACCTTTGCTAGATTTTCTTAAACTAATGCTTATACTCGATAATAATCCTACATCATTAAAATGAAAACTAATCCTTAAAATTAATAATAACACGGAAAATTATAAGAACATATATAAATAATAATAAAAGAAGCCCTTTATTTAAATATGTAACTGAATATGTTTTGTTTTTTTTTTATTTTGTAAATTATATTTTAGCATTCTGAGTATTTTTTTTTTCTTAGTTAAAAAATAAATCCATTTTTCTTTTTTTATTATCAATTACATATTTTTTAAAACAATGCTTTTTTCTATTTAAATTTTGGTGGAATTTGACCACCTTATTATGAAGTATTCTTTACAATGAAACATTTTTTTTATATGGTTGTATGTATATTAAAATAGTAAGAGTTTTCACGATGGGTAACGCAAATGGGTGCAAAAATACACACATTTGCACAACACGAAAACAACAAAATGTACGTATTGCAATTTGCTTCTTTTGCACTTAAATAACTTTGAGCAAAAATATTAGCGCATATTTACTCAGTTGCAAATAAAATATCGAGCTATACGGGCCTGTTCTGAAAATAACGTTATTTAAAATCAAGTGCTTTTGAAATCACCCGTGTGATTTTGTGGTGTTCTGAAAGTCATTACGTTTTTGTGTTAATCTTTGTGCTTTCAAAAATTTGACATAAGACTAGACAAACAATGCAAGATCAAAAACTCGTCATCTGGCGTAGTGCTGCCACCTTTATAACTTCACCATGATAAGCACTAATGCTGGGTACACACAGTGCAACCTAAATGCAATCTGTTTCAATGCAACCTCAAAATATCAAAGCGTTTTGATGTTGATGCAACCTGGAATGAATGAAAATGAATTTAATTCACTAGATTGCGTAAATGTGTTGCATAGTGTGTACCCAGCATAACAATGCAATGTAAAAAACTCTAAGTTGTTTCTGTTGTTTTTGGATTGTAGTAGTTCCGACACCATCTGTAGTCGAATTCGCCTTGACTTCACCATGATCTGACACATTAAGGGCCATATTGTTTGATTAAGAAACTTGTAAATGGAAATTTAGTCTATATTCGCTTCTAATTAAAATCCAGACCTGTGGCGAAAACTGAATTTTCGCGATAACTGATCCCAAAATTTTATTGAAAAATTATGTGTGTTGTTATTAAAAAAAAAAGAAATGTTTCTATTAATATTTTTACATTTTAAATATATTTAAAGAAACTGAAGTTTTAAGTTCATTTTTATTTTGTTTTCTTTTACGTTTTTTGTATGTGCCCTATTGCACTTGGTGCTTTTGATATGATTTAGCGTTTCTTTATCTCATTGTCGTTTTTTTTTTTTTTTTTTGTTGATTTTTATTTTAGTGCGAGTCATTTGTTATGTTAACACTGAAATACATTGATTGGAAGTAGTGTGAAATAGAACACCAACCGGGTATGGCTTTCAGAACATCACAAAATCACACGTTTGATTTTAAAAGTACGTGATTTGAAACCATGTGATTTTCAAAACAGACCCGATAACTTCTAAAACATTTTGCGCAATGCTCTTATATGCACATATACTTTCATACATTTTCATCACCATACAATGAATTATTTGCAAAAATTTTCTGTTAGGGGATTCTCAAAGATGAAAATAAGAAAATGTCTCTGGGATAGTAATTTTGACAGTAGTAGCCGCACATAGGGGTATTTTGCCAATCTAACCGGACTTTACTTTTTGTTTTAGCTTATATTGCTTCTTAAAACATCGATGAAACTTGTCAGAAATATGTGTTCTGGTACTAGGCAGGTAAAGCTCAAAAATATCTATAATCCGACCAAGGAGGAAAAAGTTCGCCCTAGAAGAAATTATTCAAGCTCTGAAAAATTAAATTTTTTTAAAGTTTTCCCATACTTTTGTTTAGCAAATGCAACTTTTATCGTCGGCGAAAGTTAAAAAACATAAAATTGGACACAGGAGATCATAAAATTACACCTTTCGTCCCCGCTCCCTTTTGAGGGCGGTTACATAAAATAATTACTAAAAAAAAGTAAATATAAAAAGAAATAGATTACTAACGCCTAAGTACCATAAGAATTACATTTTTGAATTCAGCCTGTTAAGCCGAAAATATTTATTTCGTGCCTCAGACGCTTCTTCTGATAATCTGAAATAATGCTTCGCTTATTACAGTTGCGCCATGTATTAAAATCGTTTGCATTGTAGGTATCATAGTATGCCAGGGATATAGAGTAACGTAATGTTTTGCAGTGTCTGAGCAATAACTCAGACACTGCAAATGGATTTTGTGACCACTGGTAATTACTTCAATAATAACTTTGATTGGGTAGATGATATCAAATGTAATTCCAGTTATTTCTGCAGTTAATTCAGGATTGGAAGAAAATCTTCTGCTGGTATTTCCATCGTTGCTGTTTCCAAATCCAGTCTTCGCCCAAATTCACTTCTAAATTTTTCATGGATAGTTTTTTCCTCTCTTTAACAATAGTTTTGTCGTCATCCGACCTTAATTGCCACTTTTTCACTGTGAGTTTGTAAGTCAGGTGTAATATGATCTCAAATAGACGAATTTTGGCTGCGCAGCTGATTAAAATCCGTTACTGTTTCGCACATTCCTTTTTTTCGACAGGTAAAATAAGACTTAGATGTTATAATTTAAATAAAAGACAACCAAGACCTATGCAAATGAGCAAAAACAGAAAAAGGTGAAGTTTTCAAAAAATCACAAACAAACAAAATGGCGCAAAAACGCGCAAGGTTTTTTTTTTTTATTTAAAAGTAGAGATTTCAAATTTAATCGTGATGTAAATATAACATTTTTAACAACGGAACTAAATCACTTTCAAAAATCTTTTATTGTTTTTTTTTACAAAAAATTAACGAAAAAATTAGTTTTTTAATTTCGAACGAATTTGTTTGTCATATAAATTTAATTTTTATAAGTAGCTGTTAATATAGTCTTTCACAGAAAAAACCATGTAAAATCTTTATTCGTTTACCCACAAAAAAATGTGTATATTGTAAACCTCTCAAAATTTACTCAACTTTCCTGAATTTAACAATGTCCCAAAACCACAAATCTAAAGAAAAAGGCTTGAAAATTCACTATACGATGCAGAATTTTGTTGTCTGACGAGCTGCATTTCTTTTACATTTCTTAAAATTAATTTTTTGTCTTATGTCCGGCTAGATTGGAAAAAAGCCCTATGTGCGCCGCCCGAAGTAGCATTCTCTTGAAAAAACCAAATTTAAACAAAAAAGTCGTTTCTTTTTAAAGGCAACTTTAAATTATTTTGTAGTCCACTATAGTCAAAAAATCATGTTTTTAATGTACCAGTGGGGTCTTCTCTCTATTGCAATGCGAAAACTATTTCGATGCGAAAGCTAAATGCCAACTTGGTACTCTCTATCGCTTTCTCAAAATTTTCTGGAAATTAAGCAACATTGGCAACAAAAATTAAAGATGGTGCGGATTTACAGTAATGAAATGCCAAGTGTGTAAAAATATTTGAAATTGGAAAATTTAAATAAAACAAAGTGATGATTTACGAAAATAAAAAAAATGTGTTTGACTTCCTACAGGGAAGTAAAAACATTTTTGTTTCTTTATTTTTTTATTTGATTTTTTTTTTTGTGCCAAATTCTTGCAATATATGTACATACAGTATCGGACAAAATCTAAGCGCCCCCCTCAGTAAATTTTTTTAAATGATAAATTGTAGAGTTGCACTTACCTTGTTAAATTCGCCTTGAATTGCAGTTTTTTAAACGTTGTAAAGTTCATTAAGGGTTTTCATGAAATCGTCATTTGTGCAAATGGGCAAACTTGCGAGACTTAAGTATTTCATGAAGCCTCTTTTTGACTTTTATACAATTTTATTCATGGCCCAATTAGAAGGTCTGCGCATTTTGTTTGTTTTAAAAAATGATAAAGATGTCAAGAACAAAAAATGGTGGAAATGTAATAAACAATTGCACGTAAAAAACACAGCTCTGCAAAAAATCATATTAAAATATTAGAAGAACGAAATAGTTTTCCAACAGTTCACAACTAGGTTATTAGATAGTAATGCGTATAAAAAAATTGAGAATTTTCGAAAAGTGGAGTAAGGCCTTTGGGCTTCTGACACATCCATTTACATCCATAACTATGATAAATACCAAGTCGCCCTTATTCTGGATTTCGGCTACGTTGTCGCATTCAGTTAAGCATCAAACGAAAAAAGGTGTTCCAACAAAAACCTGAATCGAAAGATAAAGACAAAATTTGCAGTTTTGCTATGCATCGTATGAAATCGGAACCAAATAAAAGCAATTTTGTAAATATGTTAATAAAAAGTTAAATTTCACCAAGTTCAGTTATAGTTAACTATCGGTTATAGCTGTATAAAACATATTGTTAACTTAAAGTTAAAGTAAGAGTTAGTGTTAACTGAACTGGGCCGTTAGTTCAAAAACAGTGATAAATAAATGAAATAAACAAAAATTAAATACCTATTTATAAGGCAAAAATAAATCTTTGCTTGTTTAAGAGTGTTTTACACGATCACACAAGTCGTAAGTATTTTGACGAAAATGCATCTCTGATCTAAATATTCACCCCTATCGTGAATAAAAATTCCTTGAGAGTTTTTTCCCTTTTCCCATTTTTACAATTGAGTTAACATAGGAAAAATGGAAAAAGGGAAAAAAAAACCCAAGGAATTTTTATTCGCGATAGGGGTGATTGTTTGAAAATTTTCAAAAAAAAAAAACCAAAACAACTTATACACCCCTATCGCAAACAACTACTCCCATGAAAATATTCCCATATTTTTTTTTATTTCGTATTGTGAATGATTCCCATAGCAAATTTTTTGGGAATGAATTCCCAAACTTGAAAAATTTGGCATCGCCAATGTTTACTCCCGCGAATTTTTTTACTAAATAAATTCCCAACAAGTGTTGATGTGAATGAGAAGGGAACATGTAAATTTTAATTTGTATTCTAAAGTAGGACTAAATTAAATTACTTTTTCCTTTTATTGAAGGAGTGTACATAAACAAAATGAAGATAAACACTATTCATTATTTATTTTATTATATTTTTATAAGTATTTTATTTTGTATATTTTTCTTTCACAATACAAGCTCTGACAAGTTACTCACAATAGAGACTTTTGTTTAAAAACCACTGACAAATAATTCACAACATTAATTTTTACTCCCAAAATATTTGCGATACCGATTTGTTGGGGATGGGAATTAAGGTTTGATCCCATGTATCATATTCCCATAACATGCGCGATAGGGGTGATAATGACAGGGTTGTATTTTCCTTAAAATACGTACGACTTGCGTGATCGTGGAAACTACATACATTTTACTTAAGGTGCTATCAGACGGGATGTATTTTACATATGTACTGTCACTTTTCTTACCCATATGTAATTCCGTATGTATGCCAAAATTACAATTTTACATACGATTTATAATTTTTGCTATCACACCTGCTTATGTTTTTCCTTATGACATAACCTATAAATGTAAGCAAAAGCTGACTTTTGTTTACGTTTCAAAACAAACCAGCTGTTTTGTTTATGTTTGCCACAGGAAAATAGAGCGTGTTCTAATCGAAAAAGTTACATATGTATTTCCACATGTATTTTACACATGCAAAGTTTCATATGTATCACACGATGTGTACAACTTTTACAGATGGAAAATTTGACAGTACATATGTAAAATATATCTCGTCTGCTAGCTCCTTTGTCAAAAAAAAAACTATCAGTTGCTATTAACTCCGATGAACGTAAATGCCGGCTTAAATCGCTTGTGCGCGAAATAATGCCTTCCCCGAATATATCCCTTACCAAAGTTATTGTGGAACCTGCAGTATGTGCTGTGGTCGCTCTTTCTTAAAGAAACCACAAGGTTGGGTGGTTTTCCACAGTTAGCCTAACAAAATTTTTAAACATCTTCGGATATGGAACACTGTTGACAGAGAATGAAAAACCAATGTAATTTTGACAAAAAAATATAACCAAATAATAATTTTTTATAATTTTTCACTAATGTTTATTAAAAAGTTTTAGAAAATAACCTATCACATACCGTCGCATTAAGCAGAAATATTGTTTTTTTATTCTGGTCTGCATAAAAAGGACTTTTTTAGGATGTTTGTAAAGCAAAACCCCGTGATAACCCCTGCTCATTTTGTGTTGTTACAGCTAAACTATACAATTTTCTAATATGGGGGTTCTGCATCGAGGTCCAGTCTAAGGAATTGGGCTGCTTCTCTTTGGTTAGTTTAGAAAAACATTGGAGGTGGGCGGCTAAAAATGTGGGGTTATCATGTGTGCCTGAGCACATGGTCATAAATTGGGTACAGTAGTACTGTTTCAGAACTACTTTGTTTTCTGCGGTAATTCTATTTTACTGTCTGCTGTGGAAAACCTCCAAGTATCTTGTTACAGCTAAACTTTACAATTTTCTAATCTGTGGGTTTTGCATTGAGGTTCAGTCTAAAAAATTATTCTACTATTTTTAGTTTTGTTTATAAATCCATTGGAAGAAGTAGGGTTGGTAGGGCAGTTATATTGATCCTGTTACTCCATCTCGATCCTGTTTGTGCTAGAACTACTCTTGTTTTCCGCGGTAATTCTATTTCAGTATCTACTATGGGCGGTACGCGACATTCATGGATATCCTGCAACCGAATTATTAATGGCATTTTTTATTGAAGTATGTATGCTTTTTTCTAAGCATATTTCTGTTTCTTTGAACTTTTTGGTTCTATGTGAAATTTGTTGGCGTCCTACCACTTGGCCAGGCAATAAAATATTAAAAGTTAAAATTCTACCAAAATTATACATGAATAATTTATAAAATTAATTTTAAATTGTTTAACGAAGTTGAAATGATCTTACTGCCTCTTGTACAATTTCGAACATCAACGTTTGTATAGAAATTTATACGGAAAATATATCTAGAACTAAGTGTTTTTCATAGAAATTTTCTATGCTAACGTTAACGTTCGAAATCGTTGAATAGGCAGTTACTTATTCTTGTGCAGCATTCCGTACCAAAAATGTTATCCAAAAACTAAATGTCTCAATGTTCTCAAAAAAGGGGAAAAATCCCTTATGATTTTTGTTTTACGTTTAGAATAAAATAAAACTGTTACAGCCTGTTCGTCGATTTCGAACGTTAACGTTCGCATAGAAAATTACATTTAACCCTTTCGCACCTATGGGGACATATGTATCCCACTGAATGTTCCCAGAGTCCTAGTATTGAAGTTTTTCACTTTAAATGGTTCAAAACTCTCCCATTTAGTTATTTAGACGTTTAAGTACAAATATTAAACAAAGTTTTGCTTATTATCATAACACGTGTTGGTTGGAGAAGTTTTTTGATCAGTTATCCAAAATGTATGAACTAGACCGTAAATCACAGAAATGGTGGAATAAAGTTTTCATAGATTGGTGATGTCAGCTGTAAATTCGTGGATCATATCTATTGCTGGGTACACACTATGCAACGCGTTTACGCAATCTAGTGAATTAAATTCATTTTCATTCATTCTAGATTGCATCAACATCAAAACGCTTTGATATTTTGAGGTTGCATTGAAACAGATTGCATGTAGGTTGCATTGTGTGTACCCAGCATATGAATTTACAACGTTAAAAGAAAACAATTTCTTTATTTTGTATACCCTTTTTTTATGTGTTTACGACTAATGGGACTTATATGTCCTATGCCAAACTACTGATGGGACATATATGTCCCACCCCAAGCCTCTTCCCTGGGTAGGGGTACTCAAAAAACAGATAAATATTAGTTTAATATGCATATCTTTGTAAAAATATTGGATTTTAAAAGCTTGAAACTAACTAATCGTCTCCCGAGCCGAAAGGGTTAAAACAAAATTCGAAAATTTGTTTTTGTTTTAAATGTAATTTTCTATGCGAACGTTAACGTTCGAAAGCGACGAACAGGCTGTTAAATATAAAAAATCTTGTTAAATTTAAAAAAAAAAATCGAACTATTTTTATCAAAAATAAAAGCTGCATTAAAAACTTCGGTGGTTATAGTTTTAAAATGAGGACTGATTTTTTTAATCTTCCAAACAACTAATAAGTATTTGAAAATACATACATAAATTCGGATATTATGTACGACGATTTGAATGTATAAATGCCTGAGGTTCTCGATGACAGAAGCATATCAGATGGGGAGTTTGAGTGTCATAAAGCTGTCCGAAAAACGGATGCTGCGTTCAATAACAATTTGTATGATAAATTCAAATTGGCATTCAGACCGTTAAAGAAGAACATTAAAGAATACAATTTTAAGAAAACCTAAGTACCTAAAAGTAATGAAACAGAAAAAGAAAACTGTGCACTATATTTTGTGTTCAACAATATTCACAATACATATTTGTTATTAAATTTTATTTTTTCTAAATAAAATATATTCAGTTATATTATTAATTTTCAAATTTGTAAATATTTAAATAATATTTAAGAAATAAATGCAAAAACTAACAAAAAAGTATAATATGTATGTTTATGTCTAAGATATAGTTAGTTATTTAAATATAAAACAAAAATTGATTAATTATAAATTAACAAACACAAAAAAAATAAAAGTAATAAAAACTACCTTGCTAAATATATAAATAAAATGCATTAATTAAAAATAAATAAATTAAAATGAAAAACTATATTGAAAAATAATATGAATTTTTTTCTTTAGAAAAATAAAACCCACTAGGGAAGACTGTGTAGTAGGGAGATCTAACGGTTAATATTCAACCGGCTATTTTCAAATGTCTATTTTTCGAATATCGGATAAACCGATTATTTTGATACAATAAACCGGTTATTTAAATAATGTCCCTACAAGAAATTAATGATTAATGAATTAATGATCATCATATTTTTCACGTTGGTGTTAAGAAAATGATCGGAGAAATGATAGAAAATTAAGTATTTTACATACGTTTTACCTAATTTTGCTGTCAATGTACCCGTAATTTTAGTATTTTTCTAATTTTAATATTTGGCAACCTTAAACTTTTTATGAAGAACTTTAAAACAAAATGTAACAAAAGTCAAAAACATAATGAACGATGAAACTTGCAAAATAAAACAAAAGCTAATTCCGTGTCCATGACAGGGAACGGCTTTGTGCGATTGCAAAAAAATCGCATTTAATGAACACCAACAAATACACTCGCTTGCGGTCATACAATCAAACTTGCGCAACCGCAAATATTCGCTGCTGGTTTGCTGTCATTTATATAATGCACATCGTGCTTTGTTATTTATTCCATCGTTAAGCTTCATTTGTCAATTAAGATGTTTGTGTGTTTGGTCCGACAATGATAGTTTTGGCAAAGAAAAAAAAAATACAAACAAAAAAGCCACAAATCAAGCAATTATTACTCATGTAGGCATTCAGCAGTTACTATGTAGTACAAGAAAAAACAAATTGAAATTAAACTAAACGCACATATGTATGTAGGTACAAACAATTTCCATAGAAACAGAAGACTTTTTTTTAATATCGTAAAAAGTACAGTAGTTCTGTATGTACAATGTTTTATTTATATGTTTATTCTTTATATTGTTGTTTTTATTGTTGTTAATTTTAACAAAGCTTCTCATCGAGTGGTTTATCGTTGTTAATGTTAACAAAGCGTCTTATCGAGTGGACAATGACTACTTGAATGCAAAAGTTTAAGAATGTGTGCCTTTTGAATATACACAATTGTGTTATATTGCGTGCGCAACAAAAAATGCAAAGAAAGCACTTTCAATAAAAAACGAACACATGCAAAAATCAAATGTGTACGAAACGATGTAAACATTACCTACGTTGAACTTTGCTTTGCAGGCAAAGAGTGAATGTAAATTTGAGTGTATGAATAAATCAAGAAAAATAGTGATTTTGCAGTTCTCTGGTCCATGAGTTTTTTTTTAGTCTAAGACAATCCAAGAGATTTGTCCCTACATTAAAAAAAATCTCGAAGGCTAAAATTTTATTTAAACTTTTTTTTAACAATAAAACAATACTAAATTTATTTCTAACTTTAAAAGATTTTGTTATTCGTGCTTAATTGATCATTAATTATAATACATAATAATACGGGGGGTAAAATTTTATCGCTTCAAAAGCACAGCGCGATTCTTGTTCTATAAGTCATACCAAGACACTTTGCCAAAGAAACCATAGGTCAAAAATTAATTTCGGGCCCCAGATTTTTCGAAATACATAGTTAGGTTTCCAAAATATTCAAGAATAGAGACAAACAAATTGTATTTGGTATAGCCAGACCTGTATCATGCGGTTTTTAAGGGTCGAGAAATCTATTTATTTTTATTATTTGTTGCCGCCAGACAGTGTTTTCATTCACTTTTTAATATTTATCGTCTTTTTTGTGGAATATTGACGAATATTTCTCAAAATACAATCTCGAATTTCAAATGAAAATAAAATTTTCAAGCGTTCTAAAAATATGTGCATACGAGCATCTTCGGATTGCATTTCCAAATTTATTGTGTTTACAATTTTCAATATGTACTTCAGAAACAGGAAAGGAGTAGAAAGTCCGAATATAACAAAAAAGCGCTTGTAAAATCTCCTTCAAAATAATTCGGAGTAAAATAAGAATGGAGTGTGTTCCCAATGTTCCAAAATTCTGTTGATTATTTTTTGATGTGACAACCATCATGTTGACGAATAATTGAAATCTATATATACATAAATAAATCGGCTAAGGCAAAACAGTTAAGAACACTTTCCTCCTCTGTATGTCAATCGATTTTAACAAAATATGCACCATTTGAGACAAGGCGAATTCACTAGAAGGTGGGGTCAAGTCAACATATGGTGGTTTTTTTCGGTGGTCGATTTGTCAAAGTTTGTATACAAACTAGTTTTTATGTAAACAAACCTATTTTTTTACTAGCATTATTTTTGACAACCCGATCACAGAAGCAGTGTTGTTGCAGAGTTGACCTCACCTTCTAGTCAATTCGCCTTGGTTTGAGAGGTATTTACTCAGAAGAAGTGCACAATATATATTTTATTAAAATCTGTTCAATAGTTTCAGAGTAATAACCCTGCAAATAAAATTGGACAACCTGACCCATTTTGATAAAATGGACTACTCCATGGACTGGTCCGATGTAATGCAGGCATGGACCATGTCATTGTTAAAAAGTGTGTGTAGTGAGACGACATGTCTTCGTTTTTTAACGACGTGCTTTCCTTTTTTAGCGACTTCAAAACTAATCCTCTTGTGTCTACCATGGAGTAGTTTTAAAACTACTCCTTAGTATTCCAAAGGTGGGCTATATGGTCCTCCCCTTGGACATCGTAATGTTAAACAGACCATGTTTTTCCATATGATTGGGTTACTTTTGGCCTAGTCCTGGTCCCTTGTGGGCTACTCTTTACACGCGTGTTTGGACTGGTCCTATTATTTGCAGGGAAGCGTTCAAAATTGCTACTAACACAAATGCAAAATACATAAATTAAATATTTTTTTTCAATTATCAAATAATAAAAAATTAGGGTGATCGATTATTCGACATTTTTCAGAAACCGGTTTTCGAATATTTCGACTTTATAAATCTTATGTATAAATCGGACCAGGCATAACAGTGACGAAAGCTTTCTTCCTTTGTTTGTGTACTGAACCTCTATGGGGAGAAAAAAGGGGAAATACGGGAAACTAAATTTCTTTTTTTACTTTTCTGTGCTTCATGTGATAATTTTTAAATTTTCTATAATATTGAACTTAGAAACATAACATTATAGGTGTAGGGTCCTGAGTGAATGATAACCTGTAAGATAAAAAATGTTGGTACTTTTTCAACCTATAAAAATAAAAATATGTATACATTAAACTGGGAGAATAAGAACATGTTAGGGGAGGTTTTTGGTACTTTTTCGTAAAGGAGACTTTTTGATACTTTTTTGTTTTTCAATTGGTATTTTTTATATTGAACTTACAAATTTAAATTAACTCACGTAGAAGATAAAACATGAACCAGAGGTTGATCCCTCGCCAAATCGATCCACTTCGAAGGAAAAAATAAATGCTCGAAACAAATAAATTCATATATGTATACTTAGATGAATTATGTTTTCTTCATATTTACATACAAATTTATGGTCGAATTTTGACCATTAGGCGAACACTAGTATTATGAATTCGTTCCAAAATAATCTTAAATTGAGAGGAAGTCGTCTTTTCTACTACGTAGAACGTTTGCAGAAGTGGTTTCCTATATCTTTTAAAAACTTGTCAATATCATCAGAAAATACACGCTTTTATGCTGCCGCTGATACTAAATTTAGAATGTGGCATAAGCAATCGTTCAATGAACAAGTGCAAAAATCTATTCACAATAGCGGAGTTCAGTGTTTGGTGCAAATGGTCTTGCGAAAGAGAAAATGCTAAATATCATAGCTGTTTTGTTAAATCCAACAACAAAAAATAGAGTTTCCCTTAGATTTCATAAAAAAGCTACGACATTTTGCATTTTCGCAAGACTATTTGCACCAAACACTAAACTCCGCTCATATTCATTGGACAGTAAATACTAGTTGGCATTTTATATTTATTATAAATATGTACGTTTGAAATAGTACCAAACGAGTCACGGGGGTACCAGCGTACTTTTTAGTTTTCAATTGTACCAGAAAAAAGTACAATTGTACTAACTTTATCCACCCTGATACTTATGTATGCGCGTACTAAATATGTTAGTATAGCATCATGAACATAAATAACCATTAATGGAATTTTTGGTAGTTCTGCAGCCGTATTCTGTAATTCGCTAAAACTAAATCTCTATCGCTTAAAATCTATAAAGTTGATTTAGCGATTTTTGGCTACGAATGGAATTTAGTAACGTGCATTTCTAAATTTAGCAACGCCATAAAAATCTAATTCGCCGCAAATTTAGCTTTAAATGTCCTCGCTAAAATTTTTAAATTTTGTATTCTCTCACTTAGCGGACACACCATCAAGTTTTGACTTTCAATTCCTTTCAATTTGCAATACACTCTTACTTTTTTACTAAAGGGCATAATAAACGTCACAAATGGCTTGGCAAAAGACGAAATAACCTATCTGCAGTTTTCAAAAGTTTACAGGAGAGGGAAAAACGTTATAAAATTGGAGCTATTAACGATATTGAAACGAAAATTACACATTTTGATTAAAATGAAACCAGTAATATATATCGGTTGAGAAAATTTTGCTTTTCTAATCACAGCTATGTAATGACACGTTTTTTGGAATTGTAAAAATCTGAAACCAAATAACCTATCTGCAGTATTAATTAGTATGAATAAATAAAAATTTCTTTATACACATGAATATTATATACATTAAATAATTACAGTAGTAGTTTCTTTTACTGGTTTAAGCAAAAATAAGTACTTAATGTTTGTTTAAATTACACTATCCAACAAAATTAAACTTTTATCGTGATTTTTGATGATTTATTTTTCTCTTTTTGTTGTGCGTAACGATCCTCTAGGTACAAAAACTGTCATTTGTAATATTACATGTTTAAAATTTTGCACACATATGCGTTATGATATAGAGAATAAAAATCCATAAAAAACTCAATTTTGAAATTTTTGCAGATAGGTTATTAGGTCTTTAAGATGACGATATGTAAAATACATCCCGTCTGCTAGCACCTTAAGTAATTAGAAATTGAATTATTGAAACGAAAAATTAGTGAATCCACCTCAAAGATATGATAAAACCAGTGTGACCACAATGAAAAAAAATTGGATTGTAAATGGGGATTAAAACAATGCTAAAAATTAAATTTTAAAATGCTAAAAAATGCCAAATTTTGTTAAATAATTGAATAATTTTTATGAATGAATCATACATTAATTTACCTTAAGCTTATATAAAAAAATTATATACATAGATTTATTTAATAAAAACAATTTATTAGTTTGACAAAAGTTAGCGATTTTTTAACTGTTAAGGCGCAACCATAATGTGCTTAAGTTGGCTTAAGCAAATGTGCGAATACATGTAAATAATATGAGGCAAACCATATTGAACTTAAAGACAATTTTTTCAATTTTTATGAAACTGTAATTTGCTTAGGCAAAGTGCGAAACTGATCGCACATAAGGAATCAAATGTTTTTTGAGTTTGTTTTTTTTAAATACATTTGAGAGACTTTTTGTTAATTTTGACAGTAGGGTTAAGCAAGGCTATGCATATTATGGTTGGGCCTCTAGGTTTTACAAGAAAAGTAAAAAGTAAGAAAAATAAATTAAAAACAGCTTAAAGCGATTAATAAATTTATCATTTTAAATAGTTTTTTGTAAAATTTTCAAAATGTAAGATAGGGGTTTTTGCGTTTTAGGGCTTATACAAAAATACGTTTATCTGGATTTGAACTGTAACATTCACGTTCGACATATTTTAAAACGTGAACTGTCTTAACTACTGTCTGGACGCCTACGTCACGAAGACAGTTAGTAGTGTTTTTGGCAACTAATATGTATTTTCTTACTGTCTTTCCAGTACTGTCAAATGTAAACGCTGTGTAAATCAAAATAAATAATGGTAAATTTAGCAGTGAAAATGCTAAAAGGGTCACACTGGATAAAAATTTGTGGATATCAGAATGTACTAATAACGTGACCTCACAACCCTGCAAATGAAATTGGACCACCTAATCCATTTTGATAAAATGGACAACTCCACGAACTGGTCCGATGTAATGCAAGCATGGACCATGTCATTGTTAAAAAGTGTTTGTAGTGAGACGACATGTCTTCGTTTTTTAACGACATGCTTTCGTTTTTAAGCGACTTCAAAACTAATCCTCTTGAGTATACCATGGAATAGTTTAAAAACTACTCCTTAGTGGTCCAAAGGTGGGTCCTCTCCTAGGACATCGTAATGTTAAATAGACCAGGTTTTTTCCATACGTTTGGGTTAGTTTTGGACTACTCCTGGTCCCTTGTGGACTACTCTATACACGCGTGTTTGGACTGGTCCTTTTATTTGCAGGGAAGCGCAGCTGTTTGCAGTGATTTTTTTCGTGTGTGACGTTTGTCGTCATTTTTTTGTTTATTTACTTTTTTTATAAGGCATTTTGACACTTACCGTCTCAATTCTAGCAACAAAATGCCTGTTGTTTTTTTTATTGTTTCATTGTTGTAGTACTGAGGTCATTTTGTTAATACATTTTGGTGGATATATTTTGTTTAATTGTACCAAAAATGGATGAATTGTACTAGTGTACTAATAAAGTTTCGATTGTACCAAATTTGGTACAGTTGTACCACAAATCCCATCAGTGAGCCGAATCGAATACAATGAAGTTTGTGGTTTAAAAAAAGCCGAACGGATTTAAATCTATACTTTGTGTTAAAATGTTCTCATCTTTTGTTAAGTTGGATAAATAGCGTTTGTGTTTTCCACAAATCTACCGAACCGAACACTAAGGAGTGATATTAAGTGTTTGTTGTGGAAGACTGGTTTAAAGATTAACTTTGTAAAAAATAAAACAATTTAAAAAAGAATAAAAAAAATTTTTTGAGGTAGATAAGTCATAAATTCGAAAATTATCATTTTGTGCAAAAGTGAAGTTTACGGGGCGTACAAAAAAATGGATACCCTCTGGAATTAAAAACAAAAATTTAAATTGTAAGGCGCTGAGGCCCGTTGGCCCCTTTGGATACAAAAAACCCCCCCCCCCCCTCACTTAGTGGAATGTGTGGGTATTCAAATAAAAGGTAATTTGTGCAACATTGTAAATATTTTGTTTTTATTTTGTATTTTTAATGTTTAATCTTTGGGTTTTTTTTAAATTCTAAAAATGTTGTTTTTGATGTACATATTTGTACAAAGTAAAGAATTTATTCGCAAATCGGATATAGGCAGTAAAAGCTTCTTTGCCTTCTGCCGGGCGCAAGAATTTTCTCCTCTATGGTATAGCAAACACCGGCTTCGGTAACTCAAGCTTTTCAGCATCTAAAAGATACTTAAATTAACCTAGAGGGGAAAATAATAGGCGGATACAAAAACAAAATACATAGGTTTTCGATTTCCATCACACCCCTGATAGATTTGAACTACAATAATTTTAAATGATTTTTGCAGTAGTTCACTTTTATTGATTTCACAAATTAATCACTTTTATACTTTATTAAATTATTTAAGCTTCAGGTCACTTTTTAAAAAAATTAATTAAAATGTTTTTATTTTGTATTTTAAATTCGCCAAACAAGATAAGGGTGATTGCTTTCGTTTTTTCTATTTAATTGTAATAAAGAAACTCTACATCATAGGTACATATGTATATATATAAAAAAAAAGTTAATAATACAACAAAACAAAATAAAAGCTTAATAATTTATTAAACTCAAACAATATGTGCTCTCAGAGCAATATTACTTGGAATTTCAATATTATTCGTAGTTAAAAGTTTGACTATGTTGCGTAGAAAGTCCTGTGATACTTTTAATTCATCAACTGTTTCTAAACGTTCGTAAAGGTTAAGAGCAGCTTCATAGTTATTCGTTTTTATAAAATTATTCAGCAACATATTGTAAATATTTTGCTCATTTATGACACGATTTAAGCCTCTGGCGCCACGAGCCAAACGCAAAAGCGTCTTAACAGCACCCTCCTCACCCAAATGTTCACAATTACGCAGCAATAACTCTTCATTAATACGGAATTCAGGAGTTATTAAAAGACGCCTTAGTTGATTGTCGGAGCCTGATTCAGCAAAGGCCAGAAGGAGGCCGCTATTCATATTAACTACGCCATGAACTTTGGTCACAGTTTCGGTTATGTCAGCCAAAAGTTGTTGCGCCTCCTCAGCACTGCAGTTATATTTTTTTGATAGTTCTTCATTGCCATTACACAAGCCTACTATAAGGGAAAGTAATTCAAATTGTAGCGGGGTATGTTTGAATTGTTGGGCTAACTGTTTAAATTCCTGAATGGCCGCAGGTAGGTCACCTCTTAGTAAACGTTCTCTAATTATGGGACCCAAGATGGCATTGTGTGTTCTACAGTAACCTAATTTTTGTAAAAATGCATATGTCTCCCGTGTGAGATTGCGTTCAGGGGGAAGATCTTTAGATAAAGCTGCTAAATGAGCCACATTGGTTAAAAAATTCCAAACATTCTTTAAAATATAATCTCCTCCTATAATTTGGTGTTTAAGAGAACGTTCTTCTAAAAGTTGTTTCGCTTTTTCCAATTGGCCACATTTAACCAAAAGTGAAGCGTAGTCAACATACTTGTGTTCATCGATTTGGAAACCTACAAAAAAGCGAAAGTAGTTTTTACTTTATCATCAACAGTATGTTTCTATAAGCACTTACCGGGAAAACTTTGCTGCAATTTTTGTAAACTTTGCTCGGCATTAGTGAGATCTTCTAATTTTGTATACATATCAAATATGCTGGCCAGCATACCTGGACTTGTTTGCACCTTTAACTTGTCACACTTATTTTTAATTTCTACAGCACGTTCTAAACGATTGTCGCGTACGTAAAGCTGTAACAGTCGCCTGAGCACACCACGAGTATTCATTTGTTTTGTCTCCAATTCCACTAAATGACATTCTAGCTCTTCAATCGTCATGTCACGTGGATGTTTTATAAATGATGATGCCATTAGGGAACCATCTTCTGAACTATTGGCCAAATACAAATGGCGTTTAGTCATTTCTTTTAATTTCTGAAAAACTATTTTCAAAGCTTCTGAGGGTTCCTCCTCTGTTTTTGTTGTCAGTAGAGTTTGAACGGTATTTGCAGCTCCGGGTGATAGATTCAAACCAATTTTATGCATTTCACCTACAAGGCGTTGTAGGCTATTAATATCACTGCGCATGCGTGCTTGGGTTGAGAGAAGTCGAATTAAAAATTGTCCTACAAAATCTTGTTTCTGATCAATACTTTTGTTGGACAAAGCATTTAGAAGTCTGGAAAATTGATGGTATTTTTTTGTGGCACGCACATTAACAGCAACACTGCATAGCGGAAAAATAAGATCAAAAACATTTATTTTAGTTGTATAAGCCTCTACAAGGGGTGCAACGTTAAACCATTTGTTTTGGGTTAACATGTGTAAAATGATAGGCGTTAGCACTAACGATGTCTTAATACCCGCATCTTCAAGTTGTTTAAGGGTCATTTGAGGATTAGTTAAAACAATCGAAAGTCTTGGTATAACATATTCTGCAATTGTTTGACGATCGCACTCAACTTCAAAGTCTTTCATAATTTTTAAAGTTCGTAATATGCCGGCCTCACTGTGTCTTCTGAAGTTATACATAAACAGAGGCCAGAAATAGTGAGGTCTTAATGGTTGATCTCGTTTAACCAAAGTTTCTAAAATTCGTAGAGCCATTGGAGGGTTGCGTTTAAGTGCTATTTCGGCTGCTAAATGCAGAGCTCGTGTATTTTTATTTGTATCCTCGAGACGTATGGCGATTTCTATAATTTTCGTTAGCTCACAATTGGCTCTAAATAGAGCATGCATTAGAAAGACTCCGTATGTATCAACATCTTGATTGTCTTGGAAAGTTGGCTTTGGTAAAGTATCAATAATGCAAAGTGCATAATCAAGTTTGCTGCAAAGGGTAATTTAAAAGTTTGTTAGTTGTGAAATATACAGAGTTATTATTTTATGTTAAATTTTATTTTAAAACACTTATAAATATTACTGAGCTACCTAAACAAGAGCGGCAAGCTTTTTTTAAATAGGAAAATTCTATTGCCAAACATTTTCAACAAAATACTTAGGTAGCTCAGTTAGATCTAACTTATAAAAAATACCAATACGACTATAATTAAGAAAGAATATGCAGATTAACTATATTTTAGTTATCTAACTAGCTGACCCAGCAAACGTTGTTTTGCCATATAACTTATTTCTAGTGAAAGAAATAGGAATGAAGCTCTTTATACCATGATCGGCGAAAAAATAGCTATTAACTTCTTTATTTCTGTTCGTTACATATTCAAAAGTTAAACATAACAAAGTGATGTATTTTTTATCCTGAAGTATGAAATCAAACAGAGATAATCAATTTTCGATATTTTTGTCAGTCCGTCTTTAGCCAACTAAAATAAGCTCGATGGCTTGCCGACGCGAGAACATGCCACGTATAATTGTCCGTGTGAAAAACATGGCGTGCCCAAATCTAAGCCGCAAACAGAGATCGTTTGACAATCTGACAGAATGCGATTGGGACGTCTGTGCCAATCATCACAGTTCGTGGCAGCAAAACATTTTCGTCTCGGAATTTACCATTCCAAATGATAGCTTCTATAACGTTTTTAATCAATTTTTTTAACGACCAATCGTGTACCATTGCATAGCCGTGGTTGGTTCAACTTCCGAAGAAGAATAGCCGGAGAAAAGAAATTGTCAAAAAAATACATAAACTTTTCAAAAGAATCGGTAAACTAATTAAGAAGGTATAGAAGGGAGTAAGGAAAGGTCACTAAAAATAAAAAATAAATAAAACTGAACAACTTCCTTTCTCTCTTCTTAAAGAAGGGAGTAGCGAATGTGTACTGAATATTTTAGAAGGTCTTTTAAAAAGAAGTTTATACCTTTAAGAAGGCATACTTCTGAAGGCAGGATACCATGCGAAACAAATCTTTTAGAAAGGAGTATAGAGGCCTTTAAAAAGGCCTGCCACTAGAGGTCCTTTCAATATTTACAGCTGGGTTGGAAAAGGTACATATTTACATATGAATGTACATTTAGAATTGTGTTCTTAACAAAAATTATATAAAAAAATTTCTGTATTTTAGCAATATTTTTGTAATAAACTAACTTAACCCAGTGCGCGTCGCTACCCTCATTAAAATAAAATTAGTAAAATGTTTTTACTACAGATTTCGTTTGGTAACGAAGTTATTTTTTGTACCAAATTTTTAATGTAACCGTTTTTAAGGATATAGAAGTTTATATCGTATTTGTATGGGAGACATCACGCCCACCTTTCCAATAACACCCACTTTTTGACGGATTTTGACAACCCTGCTTTATGTACTAAATTCTATTTTTATATTCTAGAATTAACTTACATTTTTAAATTTAACTAATTAGTCAATGTATGTACGCATGTATATCCAAGAACTATTTCTAAGGATTATGACGATAGTTTTGTTCGGATATGACCGTTTCTTTACTAAAACAATTTTTTGCAGGGCATTGATGTCTGAAGGATGCACAGATATTCCCTTGCAATTTGTTATGATAAATAACTTTCTGTATTTTCCACTCTGCTTATGGATTTGAATATTGCTCAAACACTGGTCTGTTTGAATATTGGCGTAATTCAACAGGAATACCATGGTTTGATTCATTTTTCGTTCTTGAATTTTACGAAGCCAACTTGAAATTTTTGGTTCGATACGATTTGTTTTAGACTATTTCATTCAATTGATGAATTTCTGAAGAACAAGCGGTTCTTTATTAAAGTTTGAAGTATACCAAGGGTACTAATAATTTAATAGGTAAAACTAAAACTGTTTTATTAATTCCAATTTGGCATACTCAAATAAAAATTTGAAGTTGTATTATGCATGCACATATGTATTAATTCGTTTAATAGAGATTATAATTAAGAATTGCAAATATTTTGATAAATGTAAAAAAAATTGATTTTAAAAGCCCAATAATCGATTTCAATATGAAACCGCATACGTAAATTCAATTGGAAAAAATCGACTTTTTATTACCACAAACTCGATTTTCGATTGGAATCGATATCGATTTACCATTCTTTTATGTCGGTTTTTTTTAACATTAATCATAAATTAAATTACGATTTTCTCTTGCGAACATATTGTAGTATTAAAAAATGTATGCTTACTTGTTATATAATAACTCCACGCATATCTTCCGTAATGAAATTGGCACTTCTGGTCCCTTAACATAATCAGCATTAATTTCTTTAACCAATTGGCCAACAAAATCTTGAGAAATTTCTGCACATGCTTTAATGCTTTGTAACATTTTTAATACCTGATGGAGTTGAAATTGCCCGTGGTACTGACGCAATATATTGGAAGCCATTACTTCATCTTTATTCTCCATATAAGCAGCAACCAATGTAGATTGCGTCTCAGTACTATTTTCAGATTTCGTTTGGTAACGAAGTTATTTTTTGTACCAAATTTTTAATGTAACCGTTTTTAAGGATATAGAAGTTTATATCGTATTTGTATGGGAGACATCACGCCCACCTTTCCAATAACACCCACTTTTTGACGGATTTTGACAACCCTGCTTTATGTACTAAATTCTATTTTTATATTCTAGAATTAACTTACATTTTTAAATTTAACTAATTAGTCAATGTATGTACGCATGTATATCCAAGAACTATTTCTAAGGATTATGACGATAGTTCTTGTTCGGATATGACCGTTTCTTTACTAAAACAATTTTTTGCAGGGCATTGATGTCTGAAGGATGCACAGATATTCCCTTGCAATTTGTTATGATAAATAACTTTCTGTATTTTCCACTCTGCTTATGGATTTGAATATTGCTCAAACACTGGTCTGTTTGAATATTGGCGTAATTCAACAGGAATGCCATGGTTTGATTCATTTTTCGTTCTTGAATTTTACGAAGCCAACTTGAAATTTTTGGTTCGATACGATTTGTTTTAGACTATTTCATTCAATTGATGAATTTCTGAAGAACAAGCGGTTCTTTATTAAAGTTTGAAGTATACCAAGGGTACTAATAATTTAATAGGTAAAACTAAAACTGTTTTATTAATTCCAATTTGGCATACTCAAATAAAAATTTGAAGTTGTATTATGCATGCACATATGTATTAATTCGTTTAATAGAGATTATAATTAAGAATTGCAAATATTTTGATAAATGTAAAAAAAATTGATTTTAAAAGCCCAATAATCGATTTCAATATGAAACCGCATACGTAAATTCAATTGGAAAAAATCGACTTTTTATTACCACAAACTCGATTTTCGATTGGAATCGATATCGATTTACCATTCTTTTATGTCGGTTTTTTTTAACATTAATCATAAATTAAATTACGATTTTCTCTTGCGAACATATTGTAGTATTAAAAAATGTATGCTTACTTGTTATATAATAACTCCACGCATATCTTCCGTAATGAAATTGGCACTTCTGGTCCCTTAACATAATCAGCATTAATTTCTTTAACCAATTGGCCAACAAAATCTTGAGAAATTTCTGCACATGCTTTAATGCTTTGTAACATTTTTAATACCTGATGGAGTTGAAATTGCCCGTGGTACTGACGCAATATATTGGAAGCCATTACTTCATCTTTATTCTCCATATAAGCAGCAACCAATGTAGATTGCGTCTCAGTACTAATGGATAAACCTGTAGCCTGCATACTCTCCCAAACCGTTTTCAACCCATTCATATCGTTGGCCCGTGCATGAGCCAAAAGCAAGGAGTTAAAATCGTGTTCTGTTAGAGCCAACTGTAAAGAACGCATTTCAGCTAAGATTTCAGTAGTTTGTTTAACATTTCCATTTGCACCCGAAACAGCCAATAGGTGAGGTAATATTTCATTTCGTGAGCCATTATGTTTTTCATATTCTTGTAAAAATTGTTTAAAATCACTCAAAGGTGCCCGATTGAATTGTAAAACTTGCAACATAGTGGAATAGTGTTCTTTAGTAATCTGATCTGACTGCTGCAAATATTGCCAAATTTTTTGAAAATTTGAAAGTCTTTCATCTGCTGTCAAGGAAGGCATTTCACAACCACTTAAATTCAAAAGAAACAAACCTTGTTCATGTGTCAACGACGAGTTAGGATTTGCCTTAAACACCTCCATTAAAGGTTGCAATTGTTCAATGCCTATAAAACCATTCCACGGATAGAAAGATTCCAATTTTCTCATAACGTGATCAAAGCCATGTTTCATAGGCTTTTCATTTTGTTCGGCAGGCTTTCTTTGCTCGCTCGCATAACGTAAGAAAGGGGTGCAAGAAAATTTTGGATTTACTTGTAGAGCTGCAGATACTCTTACACAGTTGTTCTGTAAGGTTGCATAACTCCGGTTAATTGCAGTTTGTGCTGACAATCTTCGCGACAACGTTTGCAAAGCCCGAAAATGTTGAGAAGGTCGTATAAACATTATGCTTATTTGTTTAGATTTAATTAAACAATTTTATATAAAAGATCTTAATGTAAAAACAACTAGAACAATAATTCATTTGGACGAATAAGTCAAATGCCAAACACATGTTGTGTTTACAGCTACAGCTGATTGAACAGCCGGCATTTCTACAAAAGAGCTGCCAAGTCTTTCTATATTATATATTTAGATTCTAAAGGAACAGTAAGAGAACATTTTTTTAAATTTGGTAATGTGAAAAAATAATAAATAATATATGCAATTACTCTATAGCTGTAGTAAATAATTTAAAATTAAAATAAGTATGTACATTAATCTCAAGTGTGCTTTTTTACATGAATTGTTTTTAGGGTTCTCAACTTTTTTTGTTGCCATAAAAGTACATTGATTATTAAAGGTTAAGAAAAAAAAGTACACAGTGTAAATATAAAGTACAATTAATTTCTTTTTATTGATTTATTTAAAAACGTTTTTTACTGCTTTTCGCGAGTTTTATCAAACAATTACACTGTGCTAGAATTTGACACTTTTTTTCTTGAGACAAGCCGGGCAACTGGCGCTTTAACCCAATTCGGGTACGCTGAATCCAATACCGGTTCAAAAACGGTTCAGTTTATTGAAATAACTAAAGATAAAACGAAAATCCCGCAATACAATTTCCTTAAAACGTTATATTTTTCTAATTTGCGCAGAAACATAATTTTTTTTTGGCAACAAAAATAATTTTTTGCAACATTTCGAAATTTTTGGTTAAAAAATTCCAGACATATAAAAAACCAAACAAGCTATAAATGATTAAAATCTGTTAACAACTTTTGATTTTATACACAAAAATCGAAAAATTTTAATTAATTTACAAATTTCATAAAACGCAAAATTTGTATGGGAGCCCCCTTAAGAAGTGGTGATAAGGGGCAATTTCGTCTCCAGAAATTGTTAAGGCCACTGCTTGGCTGTTATGGTACGTTTTCTTCAATATATTTATAGTCTGTATTAAACGTTTTGTATGGGAGAATTTAAAAGAATTTTGCCCTCGTGTTTTAAAAAAGGCAGCTATTGTACTCAAACAAAACAAACAAGTGAAATAGTGCTGTCAGATTTTTTTTCGAAAAATCGTCCTGCCAATATAAAAAACATCAACAAATGACCATGACTGATATTAGTTAGTTGTTCTTTAGTTTTTCTTTAAAAAAAAACTTGTACAATAAGTATTATAATTTTATGACTAATATAACCTGAAACTATTTTGAATTCTAGATAAATCTAATCATGCGAAATAAAGTATTTTCGCGTACTTTATTTTTCTCATAAAGTATAGAGTACAATTACTCGAAATAACGTACAATACTTTATTATAAAGTACGGTTGGCAAGCCTAATTGTTTTTGTTATCTTGTTTTTTTTTGGCAATAAAGTAAAAATGTACATATATAAAACAGAACTACTTCTAAAGAAAATACTACGATTTGGTAAAGTTGTTCACTATACCACATTAGCAGCATATGGTTTACCACATTACCCGCACATTTTTTAAAGTCCTGTCTAATGGGATTTGTAATATTTTCATAAATATCTCTGAAAGTTTGTGTTAAATATTTTTGCAAATGGCTTGGTGAAAACCTAACATATGTAGCATATACAGCCATGTCACAGAGAACAATTCCGTTCGGAATGATTCCGTTCGGAATTGAAGAAAACATATTTGTTAATTGATAGAAAGTGTATTTTGATAGTTTTTTGGCCTTTCAGATACAGAAAACTCCCATTCCGTGCATGAAAACAAAAATGGTTTCATTCCGAATTTTTTTCCGTCATTTTCTGAAGCACCAAAATACGGAATGAATTCCGTTTCCGAACGAAATTGTACTCTGTGACATGGCTGATAGATCGGTTAATCATATTTTATACGGACAAAAATTTGGCAACCTAAAAATCAATAGGTATACCACATTAACGCAACTTCCTGTATATATAGCTTGGTAAAAATATGGGCGAGACTGGAGAAGTGGACGTGAAAACTTCCGTACAAAGATATTCTAGACTTCTGCATGTCTAGAGAATGGCAAAAGCCAAAGTTTCCAAATTATGTTGTCAATACACAACATCCAAAAAATGTTGGCGGGATTTTAGAAGTGGGCGTAGCATAAAATAAATTTATTTATATCTGAAGACCGGTGTTCATTAACCCTTCTGTTTTTATCGTATCTAGGTGAATGGTAAATAATATAGCACTCATGTTTAATATGTTATTTTCAAACCCAAACAATACATTTTAAAAGTTTTTGTTTAAACTCTTACTGCCCGTCTACAACAGACATGATTTGCTGTTATAACTTGATGTTATAAAAGCGTTGTTAAAACATTTGCATTAACAACCGTGTTATAATATGAGAAAACTTCTAACCAAGGTATATTTATAGCAGGTAGTCTCGGAAAGCCAGCTGGTTATTTTTTATTTGCTTGTTTTGCGATACAAACTGTCAAATGTTGTATAGTAAACAAGTAAACAAGTTTTTTGCTGTATCTTTTGTCTCTTATCAACCCCTTTGCTCTTTGACAGTTCGTATCGCAAAACAACAATAAAAAGCCCTGTTGTTTGTTTTATTGTACAATTGTTGTAATCTCGCGGCTACCTGCTATAAATATACCTTGCTTCTAACATTATGAGTCTATACCTAACACCAACATCATATAAGTGTTAAAGTTAACATAGCGTTTACATTTGCCAGTACTGGCAAGACAGTAGCAATTCATTCAAACCAAGGTATATTTTTTTTTTTTTTTTTTTTTTATTTATTAAATATCAATACAAAGAAGCCTTCGTGGCCAAGAGCATGTATTGTTAGTAATATATCTATGTATATATGTACACTAGTAAATATTTAACAGAATTTACTAAATATAAAAAAAATCAAAATAAAAGATAAAAGATAAAAGATAAAAGGCTCCCCTCCCCAGCCATATAAATATTGTATAAAGAATTTTAAGAATAAAAATAAGGTCTCTACAGCCAAGTCAATAACAATGTAATAGATAATGCATACGAAAATGTAATGCAATTAAATATTTAAATTTGAACTCTGTTAAAATGCTCAAGGAGTTTCCTTTTATATGTAAGGTAAGAATACGAAAACAATTTTAAATTATTTGGAAGTGTACTCCAAGTTCTGTGTACTCTAATTAGAAAAGAACGATGAAAAACAGAAAGATGTCCCAGTGGAACATCAATCTGAACGTTACGTGTTGAATTAATAAAAGAAAACATATTTAACAGTAAAGTAGGTTGCCTATGTATCATTATTTTATAAAAGTGGAGCAAAATACGTAGACTCAAGTAATGATGAAATTCACATTTTAAAAATACAGGAACAAGCAACGAAACACGATCATGCTCTTGTATATTCACATCAAAAACATAACGCACAATTTTTCTGAGAATTGCCTCAATAATGTGCAAATTATAAGACCAAGTTCCAGAAAAAACCTCAATGCCGTAGTTAACACGTGACATAATTAGAGAATAGGCAAGTCGATTTCTAATATACTTAGGTGTAAAAGCTTTCAATCGATAAAGTCTTCTCAAGACTAGACAGCATGTGTTAGCTATGGCATTAACATGATCCGAAAACGTTAATTTGGAGTCCAGAATAATACCAAGGCATTTAAGAGAACCTGAAAAACCAATTTCACAGCCACCAATGAATAGTCTAGGGTAAGACAAATTCCTTTCAGAAGAATAAAATTGCATTGCCTTCGTTTTAGTAGGATTTATCTCAAGCGAATTCGTATGCATCCACATGGATAAAGAACTGAAATGATTACACTGTGCTACACTCGAAAAGCACTTCTGAAATGACCTAGTGTGCGTTAAAGGTGTTGGTGAGCATGTTACGAATCCGGGCTTAAAAGTTTCAATATACCTCCAAATTCCCGAGTTATGGACCAAAGAAATTTTTTTGAGGCTGCTACTTTTAAACATTTATAACTTTTTTATTTATTAACCGATTTTTGAAATTCAAACGGTCTTGAAAAGAAAAATAATTGTTATTTTTAAATATATATACTTCTCAGTCAATATTAGCACAAATATGAATAGATTGATTCAATTATATGGAAAATTTTTAATTTTTTTTAAACTTTTAAAATTTCTACGAGACTTTTTTCCGAATTTAGTTTAAAGGCAACAAATATATTAAAGACAGTATTTTTCTGAGTAAAATGAGACGTCATTTATTAATATCGGTTGAGAAATGAGGAAGTTATAGTACTTTTTATGAGGAGCTATTTAAGATTAAAGTTATTTTATTAAATCATGCCAATCTAATCGAAACAGGTTGCCACTCTTTTGTTCGCAAAAGTACTATAACTTCCTCATATCTCAACCGATTTTAACAAATGACGTCTCATTTTACTCAGAAAAATACTGTCTTTAATATATTTGTTGCCTTTAAACTAAATTCGGAAAAAAGTCTCGTTGAAATTTAAAAAGTTTAAAAAAAATTAAAAATTTTCCATATAATTGAAAAAATCTATTCATATTTGTGCTAATATTGACTGAGAAGTATATATATTTAAAAATAACAATTATTTTGCTTTTCAAAACCGTTTGAATTTCAAAAATCGGTTAATAATAAAGTTATAAAAGTTTTAAAGTAGCAGCCTCAAAAAAATTCCTTTGGTCCATAACTCGGGAATTTGGAGGTATATTGAAACTTTTAAAACCGCTTTTGTAATACACTCATCTAGACCTATAACATACACTAGGTCACTTTGAAAGTGCTTGCAAAAAAGGAAATTTTGTAGCACCGTGTTATTTAAAGAATTTTCGAAATTGAAATGTCTAAAATCCGCAGTATACAATAAGAAGATATCATCAGCAAAAACAAAGGGCTGAAGGAAGTTATTTTTCATAATTGGAATGCAATCATTTAAATACATAAGAAACAATAAAGGCCCAAGAACCGAACCTTGGGGTACCCCAGAGATAACAAGATCCACACTAGAGCACGACCCATTAAAGGAAACATATTGGTAACGATTTATGAGATAAGAATATACTAATTTACACGCTGATTTAGAAAAATTGAAGTTCTCATAAAGCTTTTTTATAAGAATGTAATGATTAATGCGATCAAATGCTTTAGTAAGGTCTAAAGAAACCAATATACAATTTAAATGACTATCCAATTTTTTCCTAACGGATTCAGTTAACGAGAGTAGTAAGGAAGTAGTGTTTAGATTCTTTTGAAAGGCATATTGATTTGGATTAATTAACGAATATTTATCACAATGGGATAAAATCTGCACCTTTATTAAGTTTTCCATAATTTTAGACATCGCCGATAAAATAGTAATGGGTCTAAAACTCCCATTAGTATCTCCTTTAGAGATGGGTACTACTTTACCAATTTTCCAACTTGTGGGAAACTTGCCGACAGTAAATATCGTGTTTATTACATATAGAAAACTTGAAGAGATGAGGGGAGCAATGAGTTTTATAAACTTAATAGGAATATTGTCATGACCAATGGCATTAGATTTAATAGAATTCAAGGCTATAAGAAAATCAGTTTCAGTGACCGGATTAAAAGAAAAAGAACCTATACTATCCGATAAGTTATCAAATATAAAATCACCATAAACATTAGGCCTCATATTGCCTAAAAAAGATCTAGCTATTTCCTCAACATCCATTATATCAGCATCAGATTCCGCACGACCAGAACAACCTAAACTACGTAACCTACTCCACATTTGTTTATTATTTATCCCAGTAAACAAACGTTCACCATATTTTCGACGCGATTTCCTAATTACAGATTTAGCCTTATTTCTCAGCCTACAATAACACCTCCAATTTTCATCAGTTCTATTTCTAAGATAAGTCCCATAAGCGAGATCTCTTTCAGATCTAGCATAAATAATGTCCCTAGAATTCATCCAATCTAAAGGAGACGAATTTGGTACAAATGTAGATGAAGGTACAAAGTTATGAAGGCCATAAATTAAATTAGTCAAAATTGATAATTGCAAATCAATATCATTTGTATAGAAAATAGGAGATGTATCAAATTGCTCAGAATACTGGATAAGATCATTGAAGTTAACACGATTATAATCCTTAAATCGAACTATGTTGTTACGTAACGGCATAGAAATTTTAATGGAAATTATTATGAAGCTATGATATGAAGAGAAAAACGGAAATTGCAATTGAGTTTTATAAGCAACAGCAGAAGGTTGGCTACTTAGGAAAAAATCTATGAGCGAAGTGGAACCATTAGCTAGCTGAAAATGAGTGGGTAAACAGTTATGAGAAATGTGCAGGCCGCATCTTACACAAGGTAGACTCTTTTGGGAGTGTAGACGTTCTGCTCTATAAAAGGAACCGAGTTGTCAAAATTGTCTTTATATAAAACAAAAACAATTTAACGCACACATGTACAAATTTTGGCTCATATACACGAAATTTGACGTTTGGGTTCCAACTAGAGGTAATCAGCTGACAAACATATGGGCCAACGAGTTTACCTTGTGTAAATATACCTTGATTCAAACTTTTTCACTAATACATAAACACTATTACAGCTATTTTGTTTTTGCATTGTTTTGCCAACTAATATGTATGTATATGCTTAGTGCTGGTTCACACAGGTCAAGTTTGACTCTTCAAGTCTCGAGCTTTTAGGAGAGAGGGGTAAAGAGAATGGAAAGGGGTACATACTTGACCGTACCAGTCAGTTCTGTATTTTTCTTTTCTTTTTTCATTCGTAATATAATAAAAAGCTACAAAGTTGAAGGAAAAGAAAACAAAAATTAATTTTGTGCATGAACGTGAACGCAAGTTCAAAAGAAAATTTAAATAAAACTGTTCAAGTAAACTTGACCTGTGTGAACCAGCACTAACTGTCTTGCCAGTACTGGCAAATGTAAACGCTATGTAAGGATTTCATGTCAGTTGTAGACTGCATGTTATTTTTTTCTCTTGGCGATTTTTACCCTTTTTTTGTATAGCTTAACCCGTTTTTATTATACACGGAAGCTTTTGCTCATTTCTAAACTGCAACACTGGTCGTCTGGCATTTCTATTCACAGGGTTCGTTCAGTACTTTCAATAAAGAAAAAAACGGTAAAGAAGAGTGAAAAAATGTAAACAAACAATACCCAGCTGAGTTCTTATCACTTCTTAACGGAAATGAATTTGGTGATTGTGTGTGATTTTAAAATAAATAAAATGTTTAAACTTTATTTGTGCTTTTTGGGGTTGTTCTTCATAATAATAAATGGAAATGCTGAAAAAACTAATTGCTTTGGACTAGCGACTATGCTTAAATTTTTGGCGAATCAGCCCCAACAACCTTTTTGTCCATTAACAATCAAAAACAGGAAAAGTGTCATATATTTACTCTACGATGTTCATCCTCCAGAAGGATTTAATTTAAGACGCGACGTCTACATACGTTTGGCTGTCTTTATGCATCAATTACAAGCAACACCAGGCTACGGAAATGTGCGTTTGGTCTTGCCTCCTTGGCGAAGATTATACCATTGGAAATCTCATCACATAGAACAAGATCATTTACCTTGGGCACATTTCTTTAACATAGAAAGTTTGAAACGTTTTGCGCCTGTTATAGATTTTCCTGAATTTTTAGCGGAATATAAGGAATTTGGAGTGGAGGGCCATGATTTACGTTTACCCGTTCATAAAGTTTTACAGTTAAGGCATTTTAAAGATATGTTTGAAAATGGTATTTTTAAAGATAAATGGGAATTGAGTCAAGACTGTCCAGAAAATCCTCAATTGTTGCACGGTTCCTTTTTGAAAGAAGCTCGTCTTTGGCTGAAGGATCCCCAAATACAATGTGTGAATTACCAAGGAAGTGCAAATCTTTTAAAACATCTCATAAAACGAATTATTATGAATTTGGAACATGATGAACTTCCTAAAGTAATTGCCGTCCTAAATGCCGAAATAGTTTTGCATGAACACTGGGCCGATCGACAATTTTGGAAAGCTCGTCGTTCAATGCGTTTTGCCGACAATCTAATAAAAATTGCTGCAGATTTTCGTTACTCTAATTTTGGTAGCTGTGATATAACCGATAATATTCAAAGGCCACCGATGTGGGAATATGAAACTCCTAATCATAAAGGTAAAGCTTTAGGAGGACCATATTTATGTGCACATTTAAGACGAGGCGATTTTCTTTATGGCCGTGAAAAAACCACACCCACACTAAAATCATCAGCCTTGCAAATCAAATACCATCTACAAAATCACAATCTTACCACAGTGTTTTTAGCAACAGATGCTACCGCTTTCGAAATAAAGAATCTTAAATCATACATTGCCCGGTATCGCATTGTGCGTTACACCGCCGAAAATCTTTATCAGAAATCTTTAATTAAAGACGGTGGAATTGCTATCATAGATCAATTAATATGTTCTCATGCTCGTTTCTTTGTTGGCACCTACGAAAGTACATTCACCTATCGCATCTACGAAGAACGTGAAATATTAGGATTTCCAAAAGATCGTACTTTTAATACTTTATGTAAAAAATCTACTATGGAAAATTGTTCTCAAAATTCTGTATGGCCGATTGTTTATTAATTTAATGGAAAATTAAAAAAGCGCGTATATAAATATCAATTACATTAATACTCATTCCTAAAAGTTTACATGTTTAAATGTAAGTTAGTAGCACAGTTTAAAGCCCAAAATCAAAAGACTTTATTACATTAAAAAAAAAAAAAAAAAATAATATGCTGATAATTTCGGTTTTATCTATTAAATAAATGGCTTAAAATACCAAATTACTTATATATTTATTTGTTTAAATTGTTATAACATTTGGTCTTTCATAGTTTCATAAGACTGGAAATCACACTTCCAAATTTTAAGGAGATTGCTCCATAATTTACCAACGAGAAACACTTAAATAAGACTAAACCCATAAAGAAAAATAAAAGTTTAGTCAAATTTAGCCTAATAAAGCTTCTTTAATACTTCAAAATACCACATACCAAAATTCGAGATAATCGGTTTATAATTTTATTTATAAAGTTCATAATTTATAGATTCTATATGAAGTTCACTCCTGAAATATTCTTGCTTTCTGTGGAGGGTACATATAAAAGATTCGGCACAGCCGAATACAGCACTTTAAATTATTGTTGTTTTTTTTTAATAATGTACATACATATTAAAAAACAGACATTTGTAAAACTGATCTGGGCGTGAAAGCAGCTCAATCGTTTTGTTTTTAATATACATATTTAAAGGGCAATCAGGATATTCTTGTTTGTCTGCCCTTAGTGCGTTTTGCGTTTTATTTATGCATTAGCTAATGGTTTTCAGTCGTAGAACTGTACCGCTTTACTATATATTATTATTATTATTATTTATTCAATGTTACACAGAAACCGAGCCCAGAGGGCCATATATGGTTTAAAAATACAACTCAAAACATACTACTCAACAAACTAGGGAATGGTAAATGGATACCAAAATCGATTTTCGATTTTTCGATCGACTTTTTTTATTACGGTTTTTGAAATCGATTAATCGAACCTCAAAATCGATTTTAAAATCGATTTCAAAATCGTTTAAGATAAATTTGCAAACTCATACCTTATATCACAAAGGGGTATACTCCAGCATTTTTTTGGAAAACTACGAGACCTTTTCCAATTGTAATTCAGAAAGCGTCAATTGTAATTCAGATTAGTCAATTGTAATTCAGAAAGCGTCAATTGTAATTCAGATTAGTCAACTGTAATTCAGAACGCGTCAATTGTAATTCAGATTAGTCAGTTGTAATTCAGAAAGGGTCAATTGTAATTCAGATAAGTCAATTGTAATTCAGAAAGCGTCAATTGTAAATCAGAAATTTATTTATTTATTTATTTTTATTTATTTATTTTTTTTATTGTCAATTGTAATTCAGAAAGCAAAGAAAAATTATTATAAATTTTATTCAAGGCGAATTTATTACAGGTGGTCTTAAAAGCCCTGCTGATATTAGCTAAAATCACTGTTGGATTTAAAAATTTTGTTTATTCCCTTTTATTATATTTGTTTCTGTTTTGTTTTATTTCTGTTTTTGACATTGTACAATGATTTTACAAAAACAAATTGCTTGTGGTTTTTGTACGAGTTGTACTTGTTGTAGTACCGAGATTCCCTGGGATGAATTCGCCTTGATTTTATTATAACAAAATAATAAAAAAATGTGCAGCAAAGAGCTAAATATATTAATATATATTCGTATATATTTTGTTGTATTTTTATTATATGCTGAATTACAATTGACGCTTTCTGAATTACAATTGACAATTTCTGAATTGCAATTGATGCTTTCTGAATTACAATTGACTAATCTGAATTACAATTGACCCTTTCTGAATTACAACTGACTAATCTGAACTACAATTGACGCGTTCTGAATTACAGTTGATTAATGTGAATTACAATTGACGCTTTCTGAATTACAATTGACTAATCTGAATTACAATTGACGCTCTCTGAATTACAACTGGAAAAGGTGTAGATAAATTGAACTGAGATTTTTACAGTGTGTAGATATGACTACTTTTTCTAATTTTCCTGCAAAAAGTGAAAATGTGTAAATTTTGAGATCGCCTTTAGAGGAACAAGTACATGTACATTTAACATATTTAAATTGTGTTCTTCTGTAGACAATCAGGCCTGTCACATAAATTAATTCCGATCGAAAGTGGAAGTGATTTCGTATCTTGCTTCCCATTAAACGAAATCACTTTTGATCGGATTTAATTCTATAACAAGCCGGAATTTATCGATAGTATTTCAAAGGATTATGACAGTAGTTCCTGATCGGTAGCGACTGTTTCATTGCTAAGTTACTATTAAGTGAGTTTAAAAAAAAAAAAAAACGTTTGCATGCCATTGATGCCAGAAAGATGCAGAGATATTTCCTTGTAATTTCGTATTTGTTAGGATAAATTACATACTTTTTATTTTTTCACTCTGCTTATAACTAGATTTAAATATCGCTCACAGAGCCCTTATATTAAACTTGGAAGTATATTAAGGATACTAATAGGAAAATACGTAAAATTACAACTTTAAACTGGGAAAACTGCACTAGCATACCTACAGACGTATGTACGCACTAGAGGTCTGCAAGAATAAATAAAAACCAATTTCAACACACTCATTTGTTTTTAAACTACAATGTGTCGAGCACCCAATAATAAAGAAACAAATGAAAGAATAACCAAAGACAAAACGAATAAAAACTCATTTAATTCAGTCAACTCAAGTCAAATGAATGAAATATTCAAATATAATTTGAATGTAAAATTTCTGTACCTACACATTACGTATGTATGTGTAAGCTTAACTCTTACAAATAAAAGAAGCCACAAGCTTACACACATATTATGTCAATGTATTCAAATAAATTTATGGACATTCAATAATTCAAAAATTATTCGAATATTTTTTGTAAACTTGCTCTCTCTAACGGGTTATTCCACTGTTTTGTTATTTATGAATGACTCTCAAATTCATTTACAGTAAAAAAGTATTTTATTCAATTCATTCTCTCTTATTTTTGTATATGGTTTACTCTTTTCTTATATTTTTGAATGTTAAATATTTGAGTAAATGTTGTGCACTTTGAATAAAGGCAAACAAGTGAATTATTCAAAGCAGACCTCTAGTACGCACAAAAAAAAATACGTTAAATTGAGAATTCCCATAATTGATCGATTTAATTAAGATTAAAAATTACCAAAATTTTGATAACAATAAAACAATCGATTTTAAAAGCCCAATAATCGATTTCAGTATAAAATCGCATACGTAAATTCGATCGCAAAAAATCGATTTTATTTACCACAAAATCGATTTTCGATTGGAATCGAAATCGATTTACCATTCCCTACAACAAACAATATGAATATAAAAACAAGTGAGAAAGTGAGAAAGAAAGACCATATGATACCCTACACCACAGTATTTAAAAACACATCATGCTTATGCGTCCATATAAATATAGATTTATCTATGTTTATAATCTTCATGAAAATCGGTTTGAAAGTTTGTGAGAGGCAGAAATTGCCCCCCACCTCCCCTTGTATTCCTATTTTTGAAAAACTTTATAGCTAATGTGTTGATATAGATATGGATCTATCTATGGTTTAAATTTCATTAAAATCGGTTTGAGAGGCAGAAATTGCCCTTATCTCCCCTCGTGGTCCTATTTTTGAAAAAATGCATACATTTTGTGTCCATATAGATATGGTTCTATCTATGTTTTAAATTTCGTTGAAATCGGTTTGATAGTTTGTTAGAGGAAGAAATTTCCCCCTATCTTCCCTCGTGGTCCTACGGTTCGGCCCATTTTCAATAGACTTGGTCCTTATGCTAATAAAAACCTATGACCAAAATTTCATCAAATTATCTCCCAAATTGCGACCTGTACTTTGCGCACAAGGTTGCATGGACAGCCAGCCAGCCTGCCAGCCAGCCAGCCTGCCAGCCAGCCGGACGGACATCGTTAGTTCGACTCAGAAAGTGATTCTAAGACGATCGGTATACTTTAAGGTGGGTCTAGGACCAATATTTTAAGGCGTTACACACATCAGCACAAATGCATAATACCCTCTCCACTATTGTGGTGTGGGTATAATTAACTTAAAAATATAACCATTAAAAAACATTTTTTTTTTTCTTTTTACTTTCCTTTCTTTATGATGTGATGAAAAGCGATAAATTTCAAAACGAAGATAATATAGACTGAAAAAATAGGCAATGTATTAGAAAACAACTGAAAACGACATTATAGATTTCAATCGTTTTGTTTAAAAATCATTTTCCATCACATACTTGATTAGTAAAAAGTATATTGTTGGAATGGGCCTTTTAAAGTATGAAGGCTTTATGGATTGTAATTTGACTTGGAATAGACATTCGAATTAATATGAAAATTCGTAACTAAAAAAGTTAGCCATACACTTTATTTTAAGAATCCGTAAAATAAACAGCAATTATGTTCAGGGTTCTACTGGGATTGGATAGGGGTAGTCTTAGAATGCTTATGGGGTTATTGACGGGTCATTGTCCTGTTAGGGCTTTTGCGGGCAGATTGGACAACGCCATACAGGACTTCTGCAGATTATGCGATGATTCAGAGGAGCTGGAGACGATCGAGCATGTACTGTGCCATTGTCCCAGGAGATAGGTTTCACGACTAACTGGGGTGCATCGCTGGATGTAATCCGGCTGATCTACTGGGGTTTGTCAGGGAAATAGTGCGGTTGTTTCTGTTGAGGGGACTGTAGAGGGGTCAATAGTTCTACGCGAAATCTTACAAGTTACTAACTTTCTTGATTCTATCCATCTCATACTTATTTTCTTTGCTGTCTTTTCTTTTTTCTCTTAATTGAAGGGATTCACAATGGGCCATATTGGTCTCCGAGTGGAAGTTTGCCCTTGGGCGCATAACCCTTCTTAACCTAACCTAAGTTCTGATTAAAAAAAAAACATTGACCTTAAATTTTGGAATTCAGTCTTAAAACTATTAAAAAGTAAAAAAAGAACTTGTTGTTTTTTAATTTTTTTTTAAAACTGAGAAAATCTTGATGGCAAACAAATGGGAAATTTGACGAAAATTATTATGTATTCGCAATAGAGACTGTTAAGAAGAGATTTTTTTGTTTTTGGTAAAGTATAAAAAACGTCCGTTTATTCAAAAGAAATAGAAAGCAAATCGTAATATTCAGTATTAATTGTTCGAATTCGTAAATTATTTCTTTCCAACCAAAATAAATTTAATAATTATGTAAAGTCTCAACAATATTACCCAAAAAAACAAGTAAGAAAGTATAGTCGGTCAAGCCCGACCATATGATACCCTACACCACAGTATTTAAAAACACAGCATGCTTATGTGTCCATATAAATATAGATTTATCTATGTTTATAAACTTCATGAAAATCGGTTTGAAAGTTTGTGAGAGGCAAAATTGCCCCCTACCTCCCCTTGTGGTCCTATTTTTGAAAAACTGTATAGCTAATGTGTCCATATAGATATGGATCTATCTATGTTTTAAATTTCATTAAAATCGGTTCGAGAGGCAGAAATTGCCCCTATCTCCCCTCTTGGTCCTATTTTTTAAAAAATGCATACATTTTGTGTCCATATAGATATGGTTTTATCTATGTTTTAAATTTCATTGAAATCGGTTTGATAGTTTCTGAGAGGAAGAAATTTCCCCCTAATTTCCCCCTAACTTGGTCCTTGTGCCAATAAGAAACTATGACCAAAATTTCATCAAATTATCTCCAAAATTGCGACCTATGTATACTTTGCGCACAAGGTTACATGGACAGCCAGCCAGCCTGCCAGCCAGCCAGCCAGCCGGACGGACATCGTTAGTTCGACTCAGAAAGTGATTCTAAGACGATCGGTATACTTTAAGGTGGGTCTAGGACCAATATTTTAAGGCGTTACATACATCAGCACAAATGCATAATACCCTCTCCACTATTGTGGTGTGGGTATGAAAATTGCAGTTTTAAATTAAGAAGCCATGGTTTATAAGTTTAATTAACATTTTTGTTTTTAATTTATTTTTAAATATTTTCAATGAAATATACAAACTGTTCTCTTGGCAGCTAATTTCAACATTTCACACATTTCTTATATTTAATATTTGTATTGTTGGGAAAATATTGAAAATTAGCTTGCAAATGAAATTTGTATTTTTATTTTAAATATAAATTCTATATTTAGTATAGGTACATACATATACTTCTTTTTTTAATTTATTAGATTTAATTTTGTATGTGTATTTATATAAATCTTATATTAAATTTTAATTATTAAATAAAAATTATATTATAACAACAAAATATGTATTAAATATTATTATTTTGTTTAGTTTAACTTAAATTGAATTTTATTTTTTGGAGGATAGCATACATACATACATATCTAACGATGTATACATATATGCTATAATATGTTTTATTAAGATCGACTTTTTTTATGCAAACAACATAAAATGAATGCAGTTTTGTATTTTAGAATTGTTATACATTTTATTATAATATTTTACAATTATGTATTTGATTATTATTTTTATTTATATTTGTGTAAATAGGCACTTTTATTTTAGAGTTCAATATTTATATTTTCAAAATATAATTTATACAAGACACACTTATAGAAATTAAGCTTTGTAAAATAAAACGATTTTCATTGAAATATTTGTATTTTTATAATAATTGTTATTTCATGTTTCTCTCAGAATATACTAATAAAGTGACCTCACAAGCGCAGCTGTTTGCAGTGATTTTCTTCGTGTGTGATGTTTGTCGTCATTTTTATTGTTTATTTACTTTTTTTAAGGCATTTTGACACTAGCCGTCTCAATTCTAGCAACAAAATGCCTGTTGTTTTTTTTATTGTTTCATTGTTGTAGTACTAAGGTCACTTTGTTAATACATTTTGGTTTCTCTGTTTTGTAATATAAATAAGTAAATAGAATATATGTATGTATATGTATATATCGCACACTAAATCATAAACAGTCACAACTCTAAATTAATTAAAATCTAATTTTTTTTTTCTTAAATTCTTTCATTCGATACTGAACGAATCGAAATTATTTTTTCAGTTTGGTGAAACTCAAATTCATGCTTTACGACACTGAAAAAATAATTCCGATTTGTTCAGTATTGAATGAAATAACACTACGTGACAATTTTTTGACCAAATGCATTTGACACCTAATCTTTATGTAAAATTGTCCGCTGAATCCGAATTGTCAAAAGTAGAACAGTTTTCGAGATATTCCAAAATAACCGTTAGTTGTGTTTTTAAAAAAGATGCTGTGACTGAAATGCAAATATCCAAAAATTAAATTTTTATCCTATTTCAATACGAACATTCTGTGCCCAATAGGAACCAGATCGGTGCAAACATTACAAAGTTACAGAAGATTAATTGAATTAACCCACGACAAATAAATATACAAAGCTAAATTTTTAGTAACAATAAATATAAGTAAACTATTGAATTTCTATGTGGGTTAATTTACGAAATCTTCTGTAGCTTTGTCATTTTTGTACCAATCTATGTCTTGTTGGGCGCAAAATGTTCATATTAAAATAATCTAATGTCGTATGCAATAAAACATTAGGATTTTTAAATCATTGGTTTAAAAAAAAATAACTTGAAAAGAGCAAAATTGAACAAAATCATAAAATTTTCAATGAAGCTTGAACTTTTGTCGCCTGTAACTCTGTCATTTCTTGACCAATCTTCACAAGCAATCAATGGTTATTTTAGACATTTTATAACCTTTCACTAAAAAGAAAGAATTACATAATCCGTTTACAATTGTTTAAGATATTTGCATTTCAGTCACATCATCTTTTTTAAAAACACAAATAACGGTTATTTTGGCATATCTCAAAAACTGTTCTACTTTTGACAATTCTTCATATTCGGATTCAGTGGACAATTTTACATAAAGATTTATTTGGTCACGACTTTGTTGAAATTTTGTCACGTAGTGTAATTAGATATTAAATTACTTTCGAATCGAGAAAGTACCCGATCACGACTGCCAGAATCAGGCCCCTGTTTTTGTCCTTAATTCTCAATTTTCATTTTTGATATGCTCATTTCCATGGTTGCGTGTCACTGTCTGTGTCTCTGGAAAAATACCGTTGTGGGAAACTTGTGATGGTTTCCCAATTAAATTTATTAAACTAATTTTTTCCTATATTTCTAAACATATTCTACATTTATTTAATATGATAATAACAACATCCTCTTATCCTGATGGGTGGAAGATGGCGCGCGTAGTTCCGATTCATAAAAAAGATTCAGTCAATGATTTTCGCCCGATAAGTATACTGCCTTCACTTTCAAAAGTTATGGAGCACATTCTAAAAATTCAAATCTTGAAGTATGTATCACAGCAAAATCTTATAAAAGACTTTCAATATGCATATAGAAACCGATATAGTACGTCGGCTATGCTCCTGGGTATAACTGAAACTGTTAGGGAACATCTAAATGAAAATAGAAATTGTGTTATGGTATCACTTGATCTAACCAAAGCATTTGATCGCCTTAATCATTCTATACTTATTCGTAAGCTAATGCAAAATTATGGATTTTCAAGAACAGCGTGTAAGTTGATAAATTCTTATCTGCTAGGTAGATCGCAGTTTGTGAATGTACGTGATAATAATTCAAATATTTTGTCTGTTTTCTCCGGTGTTCCTCAGGGTTCGGTTATAGGTCCGATTCTGTTTCTATTATATGTGGATGATTGTATTGAGTCTTTAGATTTGCGGTTAGTCAAACCTTTTCTGTTCGCTGATGATATTTAGCTTGTTTTCGGTAATAGCAAGGAGTTTCCAGACGTTTTAGAAGCTGTCATAAATTTTAGCCTAAATAGGCTTCATGGATGGATGGTTGATAACGATTTCTCCATTAATGCCTCCAAAACGAAGGAAATCATGTTTCGTTCTGGGTATCGTAATGTCACTTATCCTGAGATTAACATCTTGGGTAATGACGTTAGTTTTGTTCCGTCACTTAAATGTCTTGGGGGTTATAATTGATCAATATCTAACTTTTAGTCAGCATATTGATGTCATATCCTCTAGGGTTACTTTAGGCCTTAGGAAACTGTATCACTGTGGTTTACATTTGCCAACAAAGGTTAAATATACAATTGCTCATACATTATTGATGTCTCATGTCAACTATTGTATCGAAGTTGATTCAGGAACTCTATCCTATAATTTAGATAAAATGGAATATATAATCAAAAGAATAGTCAGATTTGTGTATGGTATTAAATATCGTGATCATGTATCTCACGCAGTTGAAAACTTTTTAGGATGCAGTTTAGGGGAATACATTAATCTTCGAAATTTAATATTTTTTTATACAATAATTAAGGATGGCGTTCCTAATTATTTACTATCTAGGTTTAGTTTTTCCAGGTCGACAAGAAACTTTCAAATTTTTATTCCGCTTATTACATGTTCTGTCTTTGAAAGATCATTTCTTATTAGAACTGCCAGAAACTGGAATGACTTGCCGCCTCATCTACGTACTTTTTCACTATCGCATGGCGTATTTAAAAACAAACTATTGTCCCAATTTCAAAATCACCCATAATTTAGGTTTGTCTTGTTTTTTGCTTCTGCTGGTTATTTTTAGACTACCATTGTTTTACTAAAAATTCCTGAGCCATGTCCTGAGTAGGTGTACATTTAAATTGATTTTATTATAACATTTTTACAAAATTTTTATATTTTTTCAATAAATATTTTTAGTTTATTATAATTATCATGTATGTATATACATAATATACACTGTGCCATTATTTAGGTTAGGTTAGGTTAAGAAGGGTTGTGCGCCCACAGGCACACCTCCACTCGGAGACCGAATACGATCCATTGTGATTCCCTTCAATGAAAATATGAAGTATGAGATAGAGATAAGAGGAAGTGAAAAGTAGAGAAAAGAAAGTATGATATAGACAGAAAATTAGAAAGTAGGACCAATACCCCCCTTACAGTCCCCTCAACAGAAACAGCCGCGTTATTTCCCTGACAAACCCCAGTAGATTGGCCGAATTACATCCAGCTATGCACCCCAGTTCGTCGTGAAACCTATCTCCTAGCCACTTCAGTCTGAGACCCTGCATCCTAGAACAATGGCACAGTACATGCTCGATCGTCTCTAGCTCCTCCGAATCCTCGCATAGCCTGCAGAAGTCCGGTATGGCGTTGTCCCATCTGCCCGCAAAAGCCCTGACAGGACAATGCCCCGTCAAGAACCCTATAAGTGTTCTGAGACTACCCCTATCGAATCCCAGTAGAACCCTGGTTGCCCCCGCGTCCAAATTGGGCCATAGTGCCCTAGACAACCTTCAATCCATTCTGCCCCTCCAGGATCGGTCAACGTCATCACGGAATTTCTCCCGTATCACCCCATAGTAGTAGCATAGGGGGGTTTTACCCCCCTGTCCCCCACCACTAAGTCGAGACCCGAACCTCCTCTCACGAGTTCGTTCGCCACCTCATTCCCATCAACCATGCAGTGTCCTGGTACCCAACACAGCCTCACGTTGAATGCCCCCATGAGTTCCCTAAGAGCGTTCCTACACCGCGCAACCAGGCATGATCGCACCGTATGGCTCTTCAATGCCCGAAGTGCCGCCTGACTATCGACGTAAATTGTCACCTCAGATCCACCATTATTTAAAAAATTATAAAAAAGAAAGTCTTTTGAATTGTTATTACTTTTTGGCATGGTGGAAATATTGCATTTGTGAAATATTGAATTCTAATGGTACGTCTTTGGCCTTTTAGGCTTATTGTACCACAAATGAATAAATAAATAAATAAAAAATAATGAGTAAGTGAAATAGTAATATTTCGAGATGTGACACTATTAATGCAACAAATGTTAAGTTTTGTTGTGAACCATTTAGTTTTGTGTACATTATTTAATTTGTTTTCTAAGATCCGAAAAAAATACTTTTTCTGCCTTTTTTAGATAACGAACGCGAAATTCGTTTCGTTTTACTAACATTTAAAATAAAAATAATTTATATAATATTGTTTTAAACGTAAGGCAAATTTTTCGCGCGTCATCTAAAAACAGGTAGTTAATCGGGACATGTTCTGACAATCACACGATTTGAAATCGCAAAACGCCAGATTTATTTTATGGTGTTCTGAAACTCGTGTGTTTTGCTTCCGATCTGCCACAGTTTCTTGCAATCTGCCATATTCTAGTATTCACGTACAAATTATTAAAATATTTTAAGAACATGCGCGAATATATCTTAGTTATCAAAATGACATAAAGCTTATGTTTCATGTGTTTTTTATACCCACACCACAATAGTGGAGAGGGTATTATGCATTTGTGCTGATGTGTGTAACACCTTAAAATATGGGTCCTGGACCCACATTAAAGAATACCGATCGACTCAGAATCACTTTCTGAGTCGATCTAACGATGTCCGTCCGGCTAGCTGGCTGTCCATGTAACCTTGTGCGCAGCGTACAGCTCGAAATTTTGGAGATAATTTGATAAAATTTGGCTTATAGGTGCTTATTGGCACAAGGACCAAGCCTATTGAAAATGGACCGAATAGTAGGACCACGAGGGGAGATATGGGGCAATTTCTGCCTCTCAGAAACTACTAAACCGATTTTAATGAAATTAAACATAGATAGGGGCAATTTCTGCCTCTCAGAAACTATCAAACCGATTTTAATGAAATTTAAAACATACTTTCTTACTTGTTTTTTAACTCTGTTCGCTATTTAGTTATTGTAAGGTAACTTAGAGTAAATCAAAACATATCGCACACCTTGCGCAAAAGTGTATATCAGTGTATTTTGTTTTTATTAACTGTTGCTTAAAAACAGTAGTTGCGTTCGAGAACACAAAAGTTTTTACTATTTTTTACTAAGCTTTACTGCATTTTACGAAATTGCGTTCGAGTACACCAAATGCAGTAAATGAGAACATAAATTGAGAGCGAAAAGTGACAGTTCTTGTCTAAATATTTAAAAAATTTTACTGCAGAAATTTTTGCAGTAAAATTTAGTAAATCAAAAAAACATGTTTTAAAAGGTAAACAAACAAAAGTAACAATTAAAAAGCATACAAATTGTGAAAAAAATTGTTAAATAAAAGAAAAGTTGAAATAAAAATTAAACCAAAACAATTAATTAAACTTGTTTGTGAAGCATTTATTTGGCTAAATACAAAATTTTGAAATTATGTTAATTTTTTAGAGTTGTAAAAGTGTGAAGTAATTGGGTACTTAAGTAATCAATAGCAAAAAAATTATTCATGTTCTTTTAAACAATTTAATTCGCTACAAATTAGTAAAATCAAATAAAATAAAAAACAAACAAATATGAAAGATTACATAAAATAGTTTGTGTGTATTTTCCAAAATGTTCGTGTTATAAAAAGTATTTAATCGATAACCGATAAGAAAACGAGTTAAGTAGTCAAAAGTTTCAATATTTTTCAACACTTCAATTATTTGCCATCAGCTGTTGCCTTTATTTTACGAATTTTACAAATTTTTCGTTCACTCGTAAAACTGCTCTGAGTGGAGAAGCAGCTCGCGCTTTTTTTCATTATTTCTGAAGGACAAACAGGTAGTTTTTGTTTGTCTGCTTTTGTTGCGTTTTGCGTTGTCACACCGCATTGGTTAGTGTTTCGGCGTCGTATAACTGCACCGAGTTACGGTTTTTGCGTTTTCTACATTAACTATATGCAATCGTTTTTAACCTAAATGTTTTAATGTGTGTTGTCTGGTGGAGAACCAAAGAAAAAAACTCATGTGACTGGTGGAGAACCATATATAACTCAGACGTTTTACTGGTGGAGTACCAAGGAAATAACTCAGACGTTTACTGGTGAAGACCAAAATACTCTGGACCGGATTCTGGAAGCTCTCGCTTTCCTATACGAAGGTTTAGGTCGAACGAGGGTTTGCGGTTAAAGCTCCAAAAATTGTGTGATACCCTGGCATTATAACTTTAATAGTTCGCCAAAAACTTTTAGTTTTTAAGCAAAATCAAAAAAATAAAATGAATTTAACATTTTTTGTTTTTTATCGATGTTCAAAAATGTTTTGCATATGTATTATGAGCAAGCCCAGCGGGAAAAAGAAGGAGTACGGAGGCCTTCCAGAAGGCCTCTGTACCCCTTCTTTTGGATAAACAAGGCCTTCTCGCTCCATTCCATACTCATATCTTTTTTACACGCGTTGTCATTGCGGAGAAGGCCTTCCGCTTTCCATTCTTCCCCAGAGCTTCTTAAAGGCCTTCAAATAAATGGCTCTTAGAAGGCTTTCCAGAGAATGACTTTCAAAAGGCCTTAGCAAAAAGGTTATCTTGAAGGGCTTTTAAGAAAGGTATGTTAAAAGGCCTTTCAATTAATGGCTCTTAAAAGGCCTTTCAGACCATCCTTCTACAAATGCATTAAAGGTCATATTGAAGGGCTATCAGTCTAAAACATTAAGGAATATTTCCTTACAAATGAAATTAGAAGACTGAATAGGCTTCATGTAACGTATGTTTATATATTTTATTAAACTTATTGTGGTTTAATAACACATGTGATACCTATTTTTTTATTGAAATAATCAAATTTGCTAAACATTGTAAATAAAAGTATACCTATAAAAAAAAAAAAACTTTTAAGCACAAGTACCTATCTTCCTTAAGGACAAAACTCAACTAAAATGATTTACATTATTGTTTTTATTTTGTATTTTAATATGCACCTACTTTGTTACTTTGTTTTTATAACGGGATCTGAAAAAAACAAAACAAAAAATTTTACTCTTTCTCTGTTTCACTTCAACTAAAATGATTTACAGCATATTTTACTTTGTTTTTGTAAAGGGATCTGAATTCTTTTGCTTTTGCTTGTGCAAAAAAAAAAACAAAACAAAAAATGTTACTCCTTCTTTTCTCGCTTCTCATACCAAAGAGCCGAGGCCTTCTATGAGGCATTCTTTAGCTGTTACGTAAGAATATGAATTAAATCAAAAAAAATTTTAAGCAGGCCTTTAAAAAGGCCTGAAGTAAGAAGGTCTTCTGAGTTTTCCCGCTGGGAGTATGGGAACCACTACATTGAAAGCTTTGCATGTGTGGCATTGTATTGGTTTGTCTAAATTTACACGTTTCATCTTTTGATGCTCAACTTCTTTTCAATTCCCTTTTAAAGATGCCAACATAATCACACGCAGCAATCGGTTTCAACTTTTTTCGGTTCAAAACAACAACAATTTCATTAACAGCGAATCAAAGAGAAAAAGAAAAGAAAAAAATTACATGCAGCCATTGCTGGCATCAGGGTTACCGTTGGAAATTTCCGAAAAGGGTCACAAAAAGGGTATTTTCCTGAAAAAGGGGTCAAAAAAAGGGTATTTCAATAAAAAAGGGTCAAGTTTTTTATTAGCAGTATTTCCCATTTTAATGAACATAATAAGATCAAGTTTTTTTATAAGCAAACAAACCAATAATATTTCAGGTAGGAAGAGCTCAAAAAACTTAATTTTTTTATGGAATGCTCTGTCCTATTTTAAACACCTGACAAAATGTTTATTCTTTATCATTATACATAGCTAATTTTTAATCTTTTTTATGTAATTTTCCGATTTAGTGATGTCAAAATATTTTAGTGTTTGTTTTAAATTTTGCAATCGTTCGCAAATTGTAGCCATTTTCTCGATTAAAGCGATTTTTCCTGTAAGTGTCAGATTTGTTAAAGTTACGATTTTTAATAAATATAAGACTTGGCTATCATACCGCTGCTACCAAATATATGGGAATTTCCGCTAATTTAGCAACTTTTACCTCTTTTCATTCCTGTTAGGGCACTCTCAACACTGTCGATTCAAAAGAAGGCGAAAAGTTCAATACCTTTTGCCATTATTAAGGGCGAATTTTTTTGAATAAAACATGCTACTCTTTAAGAGAGCAAAACACCAAATTGCATTTTTTTAATAAAATGTAAAATTGTTTGTTTTGAAAAGAAACCACCGTAAAAAATAACAAATATTTATATGAGTTATGTTTGCTTTTAGGGAAACTGTACTTTACTATCAAAAATCAAGGAGAAGAAAGCATGGAATTGTAAGTTTATACTCTGAGTCTGTTCCTTATCAAGCAATGCTTATTTCAAAAACATTTGTTTAGCACTTCTGTTCCGCAGCGTTGACAAAAAACAAAATGTGAGAGCTATTTTCATAAAAGGGTCAAAAAGTGTCACAAAAGAGGTGATAATGATACAAAAGTATAATTAAAAAAAAGGGTCATAAAAGGTATCAACACCGTCGAAAAAGGGTCAAATTGATACTTTAGTATCACAACGGTAACGCTGGCTGGCATATACCAACGAATAAAAACACAAAGCGTACTGACCGAGTACAGGCATCTCTGTACTAACCCCCTTTCTTCTTTCTTCTCTCACCTAAAAACATAAGAGTTGAGCATCAAAAGATGAAACGTGTGAAAGTAGACTTTGTTTACGTTTGCATTTGTTGGTTTTATGCTCTTTTGCTCTTTGTTTTTTGTGTATGTATACACATCGTTCGCTCTATTAAAAATTTTTTACAAACAATAAGAATTGGAAATTTTTAAATATCACCATTAAAAAAAATTCAATGTGAAGTGCGAGCATGTTTAGAAATTAAAATTAAGAATTATATCTAGAAAAAACTCCATTAAATTCTTCTACATTTGTGCTTTTATGACAATTTCGTAAAAACATTCAAATATTTTTTAATATTATTACTTATCTTACACACTGTATTTGAAATAAGATCAACTCATCTTCCGTACGTGTGCAACAGAGAATAGCTTTTTGCAATTGAAAAAAAATCGCATTTAATTAACGACAACAAATACACACGCTTACGGTCATACAGTCAAACTCGCGCAACCGCAAATATTCGCTGCTGGTTTGCAGTCATTCAAATAACGCACATCGTGCTTTGTTATTTATACAATCGTTGCCTTCGTTTTTTTTTATAAAGATTCTAAGTGTTCTGAGCGCAAATGATTGTTTGGTAAAGAAACAAAAAATACAAACGAAAGAGCCAGAAATCAAACAATCATTACTCATTTATTTATTCAGCATTAACTATGTAGTACAAGAAAAAAAAAATTTAAATGAAACTAAACACACATACTTATGTAGGTACACACAATTTCCATAGAAACAAAAAGTACAGTAGTAGTAGTAGTAGGTACAATGTATTTTTGTTGTTGTTAATTTTGAAAAAGCGTCTCATCGTTGTTTATTGTTGTTGTTGTTAATGTAAACAAAAGTATAGAGAATGTGCTCTTTTGAATTTACTCAGTTGTGTTATATTGCGTGAGCAACAAAAATGCAAATAAAGCACTTTCAATAAAAAACGAATAAATGAAAATATCAAATGTGTACGAAAGGAAAAAAAAATTACCAACGTTGAACTTTGTTTTGCATGTATAGAGTTATTGTAAATTTTAGCGTATGAATAAATGCACAAAAATAGTGAGTTTTGAGGTTCTCTGGTGTGCAACTAAATAAATGAGCGCAAAAAACAAAGGGGTGGGGCTTCTAAACAATTGTTTGCTTGAAATTCAAGGCTTGAATTCAAGCCTTGAATGAACATCACTGTATTAGTGAGAAAAATTCTTGTTTACTCTCATTTTACCGAACTTTACCCAAAAAGTACGGGATCGCACCTTTTAAAACATTTTTTTGTCTCTCCTCAACATTTGCGAATTCTGAGTTGTGAGCAGGCTTGCCAAATTTGCCGATTTTTTGCCTCTAAATTATCAAAGTTTAATTGACAAATGTCCAACTTCGGAGAATGAAAGAACTAAATCCAAATAAAAGAAAAAAGCCATCTGTTAAAATACCTTTTTCTATAAGGAAAATATAAAGAACTTTGTATTTGAGTTTGAAAAATAATAGACGCTTACAAAGGAGTAAGGGTAAGCTTAATTTATATTCACTATCAATAAAAATAATTTGAATAAAAATATTATTTTAGATCCCATAGCCAATCTTATGTAAGGAAGTGAAGTGAATTTGCAAGCTTTTTGGCAAAAATTCAGATTTAAAGCGTGATAATTTTAGTGGTGTATTTCCAAAGAAATTATTTTTCTTCCAATCTTTCGAAAGAAAGAATTTGCAGCCAAGTCAACCTAAATAAAACAAAATTTCGATGGTCCCTGAAAAATTAAAAGTTGGAAGGAAGTTTAATTTTTCAAGTTTAATAATTCGAATTGTTTTGAAACTGATTTCAGAGGGCTCATTCTGGCAGTCGTGATCGAATAATTTTTCGTTTCGAAAGAAATTTTAGTTCTAATTCATTCAGTCGATACTGAACTAATTGAAATTATTTTTTCAGTGTTGTGAAAACTCAAATAAATGCTTTACAACATTGAAAATCAAATTCGAATAAAATTAAAATAGAATAAATTGACGAACTTTAGTCTAATTAAAATATCAAAATTTGGGTTAAAACCCATAAACAGTTTAACAAAATAACCACAAAACTAATTAATAGAATAAATTTTAATAAAAACGACCTCGTTTTGAAAGTTTATGAAACAATTCACACTATGAGCACTAATTATGGCCCTAATTGTGTAAAGCGGTCTGTTGGGACCGAAGAAAGCACGTGTAAATCAAATTCGTGTAAAACAAAGTTCAGGACTGGTACAAATTCCGTTTATGGGACCAGCAATTTAATATATCGTGTAAATCAAGACATGCGATGCATACAAAATTTAATTTTTCGGCCAAAAACCGAGCTAATCAAAAACATATACATAGAATTAAAATTTTATTTTAAATTAAATGATATTTCTTTATAATGATATGTATAAAGCTTTGTTATTATATTTTTATAAAACATTTGAATTAAGAACAAAAAAAATTATTGAAACACATTTGAATATTTAAAATCAAAAATATAAGAAAATTATGTCAATTGTAAAATAGTCAAAAACAAACTAAGCCAGGGCGAATTGACTAAAACCCAATAACATTTTACTGGTTTCTGAAAAAATTTAAAAAATGTTCAGGTTACTGCAAAAAATTGCCATTTCCATTAAAGCCTAGATTACACTATCTCACAAGTCTTACGTATTCCATAATACTTTGTGAGATAGAAATCTAATGAGTTTTGTTGCGACTGTCAAAAAATCTAATGTAACATGACAGTTTGTGTTCACACCATCACACAAAGTATAAACACTCACACATGAAATAAAATGCAGCCCTGATCCAATGAAAATTATTATTGTTTAGAAATTTTTCAAAAAACGTTGAAGTCGTATGGGATGTCAAACTTTTTTCTTAATACTTGTCATTTTCGTGCCACATTGCATTCACACTATCACACTTTGTCATATTACTTGAGTTTTTGACATGTATTAATACAAAGTATAATAGTGTAATCTAGCCTTAAGCAGTAAATTTAAAATTTTTAATGCAAAAAATTGTAGGTACATTGTAAAAAAAATCTTTTAATTTTTGTAAAATATGTCAGTATGCACTTGTGCAGATCTATTTCAGCACACAGTTGATGAAATTTCTTGAATCACAGTGCTGCAATTCCCGTAAAATAAAGATTATTATAATTTTTTGAGCGTGTTTTATTAAAACCGCGCAAAAAAAGCGCGTAATTCAAAAAAGGTTACTATTATTGATCCGAGTTATATCTAAATCGCGTAAATGAAGTACCGTGTAAATCAAGGGATACCTGTACATTGAAAGTAAAAACAAAGTCAAAAATATTTTTTAATTTTGTTTTTGCTTTATACAGAAATTCATATTGTGTTTAGAAATTTTCAACGCCACAAGGCAGCTCTATGCCCCACATACACGTTTCAATTCAATTGTCAACTGAGTCTTTCAACTGAGCTTGGCTTCACACTTCATCAACTGAATTGAAAGATTTTAATTAAATTTTAAAACCCTGCCGTCAAATGAGTAGCTAACTACAAAAAAAAGCCTACTTTAAGTTAGCTTGTATAGACTAACTTAAAGCCAACAACTAAGCAATGGAAATTTTACATTAACCAAAGTATATACAAACACTGTATTTTAAGTAGAGAGAGCCAAGTCGATTAACAAACAAACAAAAAACATAGTTTTTTAATACAAAAACTACAATGCCCCGGTAGACTAGCTGGTAGCGAGCTAGTCTATCAGCACCGAGGTTGCGCGGATCGAATCCCACCAGAGACAGAAAAAAAAATAAAAAATAAAATAAGAAAAACTAAAAAAAAAAAAAATTATTTTAAAAAAATAAAAAAAATTTTACTTTATTGACTTGCTGGGTAGCTACAAAAAGTTAACTTTTAAGTTAACTGAAAGTAGTGCAGAGTCGGACAATTGACTACTTCCTAGGACATCGCAATGTTAAAATAGTTAGTTGTTTACATTGAAAAGTAATCCAAGTGTCAGTTAGCCCTAGTTGCGAAATAGTTAGCTTAAAGTTAATTTTAAGTTAACTCAGTTTCCGACAGGGAATTTAATGAAATAAAAGGCAATTTTTTAAATACAGTGCACTCGCGATAATATGAATGCCCTAATATATGAACACCCCAAAATATGAACACTTATTTTCTTCCATTGCCTACTCTAAAATATGAACTTGTGCAAAAGCTTTAAAATATGAACAACATATAGTTGTATTTTTAATGGTTTTTATATACCTACACAGTGTTAAATCAAAATCAATTTGTATTCAACGACATAATAACCTAGGGATTTCCCCAGCTATCGCTTTAAAGTTGTCTTCAGTTGCTAATCAAAATGTTTGACATACACTTTTAGTTAGTTCTCACATTAACATCGAATTCTATATACATTTTTAAATACAATTTTAACGTGAACATTTTTTAAAGATGAATTAAAAAAAGGATAAGTTTTGAACTTTAAAAAGCAAAATCTGAAGTTTTAGAACATTTAGGAAAAGGTTTTACCAATTTAGCGAATAATTTGTTTTTTTTTTTAATGTTCTAACAATACGTTTATTTGACTTTGAAAAAGAAAAATGTGCGGTCTTCCGAATACCCAAAAAATGGAAAATGCATGCACCGATGGTTTTTGAAAATAAGATTTTGACTGTTAGCCGGCACGGAAAATATCTGGAGATTTTTAAGAGAGCGGGGCGTTTTTAAGCTGATTGAGCGAAAGAAAATCACAGACTTTTTCGCATAACTTTAAGTTTGTTTTTCTTTTTTAAAAATCCATAGTTTTTTAAATGCAATGAACAATAAATAAAACAACTTTAACATTAGAAATTTTTATTTTTATTTTTGCCATTCGCAAATATGAACAATCTTGCAAAAGTGAACTGGCTTTGTTTTAATTAGTTCATATTATCGCGAGTGCACTGTACTTCACTTTTTTTTTTGCAAAAGAAAACTACAAACATTAATTTTGACAGCTAATCAAGAGACTCGAGCACACACAGTACAATCGAATTGAAACACTTACTAGTCCACTTTAAAAAATCTAAATCTTTTGATATTTCTTCAACCAACTCGACAACCGTCAAACTAATCAATTGGCAAGGCCATACACGCTTTGATTTGGACAACAACCGACTCAGTTGACAATTGAATTGAATCGTGTATGGGCTGCTTTGAAATTTAAAAATTCAATAGGAATTTCTGCAACAACAAAATTATAATTGTTTTTGCTTTAATGAAGTTTTTGACGTTGCGTTGCGTTTTCCACAATTACTGCCTATGTTAACTAGATTTCTATTAAAACCAGGGAAAACTTCAGTCATCTCTTAATGTAGAAATTAAATGGTCCATTTATGTAATCTCATACGGCTTGGCTGATTTCTTTTTTCGATTCGAAATTTTCCGGAGATTGTTTGTAAGGAAAAAAATTTTAAAAATTCCTGGTAAAACTCATTTAAGTTTTTAAATCTCAATTTTTTCTAATTAAGGGGAAATTTAAGGGGAAACAAAAAAGAGGAGCTAAATATAATTTTCAATATCTTTAAGAAATCTATTGTACAGATTTTACATTGAATATCATTTTCAATTTCAAATCAAACCTCCTGTAAAACAAAATATTTAATTTAAAAAATTACCGTTATTGTTAATAACATTTATAATCATACATACTCACCAGAGATGTAGATGAGTAGATTCGCTTTTACTGTCACTCATATTTTTAATGCTTTTGTTTCTTTTTTTTTAACAACAACCTGTGCCTATGGTCCGTAAATTTAGTGAGAACTTCTTGCATCGAAAAGATGTGAAACAAAATATTCCATCATTTCTCGAAAAGTGAGAAAAATGTGTGTCTGTAACTCATGTCGAAAACAATCAAAAGAGATTACGTCGTTACGTTATAAATGTCATAATATTGCATTCGAAGCCGATGTGATATTGCAGACGTTCAGAACGCCAGTAACACATATCGTTGACGGCGACCAAAATTTACTTAATATAGCGTTTACATTTGCCAGTACTGGCAAGAAAGTAGCAATTCATTCAAACTTTTTCACTAATACATAAACACTTTTACAGCTATTTTGTTTTTGCATTGTTTTGCCAACTAATATGTATATGCTTACTGTCTTGCCAGTACTGGCAAATGTTAACGCTGTGTAAATTGAAAATTTTTCAACGACGGCGGCGAAAACAAAACCGTCGGCTAAGCCAAATTGTGTAAAAAGTGACTTTAATGTTTGTTGTTTGCAAACGAGCTTTGAAGACATTCGTATATTTTATAAAAATTTTGAAAGCAAAATAATAAAACAATGAAAAATGTGCCAAGAATAAAATATTATTATTATTATTCTTTGCATTTTTAATTGTTTTTTAGTGTTAAAATTTTTTCTCGCCCCATTTTTATTCGTGAGTTTATTTGACAGTTCAAAGCGGGAACTTTTCTCACCAAAATGTTACAGACACACTTTTTCTGTAAATTGGCGAGTAATTTCCTTACGTGACAGTTTGTACTGGCCAAAACAAGTTACAGACACAGTTAAGTGAGAAAAACAGCTGTTTGTTTCAATTTATGGCATTTTTGTTTCATTTCACACATTTCAATCGAAAACTTTCTGGACGCGAGAGTTACAGAACATGGGCACTGTGCTTATTATATTGCTTACATTGTTTTTTCTCTCACAATGGCCAGATAGTTTTCTTATCTTACTGAATCTAGAACAGCAATTGACGAAAATCTTACATAGCGTCTTCACCTGACAATTTTTTGTCATGCCAAACGTCAAAGTCTATAAAAAAAAAACTCGAAAATTTTTGTCAGCGTTTTTATTCCAGGCTACATAAAATCGTAATTTATTGCGATTAAATAATAAAACCAACAAATTTATCCTGGAAATTTTTATTTTTTAAAGGAGGAAATGGAGTCAAGAATAAAAGACTTTAGAAATAATAGGGAGTTTCACAACAGAAAAATGTGTCGCGAATTAACCATGAGAGTTCTATTCAATACTCCACCGTCCATCGATATCGTCAAAAAATCTCACAAACGCATTGTTCGTCTTCCTCAAGTCGTACAAGATTTATGTGTGGTTTATATTTCCAAATTTGTTTTTGTTTTAAATGTAAGTTGAACGGACGAGTTTTGCGCTCGTGTTCTATAAACCACACATTATTGTTAGTTTTTAACGAGCTTATAGCGTACACCAATCCCCAAAAGTCATTCATGCATTTACTGTTTATCAGTATTAGTATTAGTTTGGAAGATTTGAGTTTTCTGCCAACTAAAGGGGTTTGTCGGTTAAATTGGTCTTATAATATTTATTAAAAAAAGGTGCCATCCTTGCTAACTATCTAACATCCTTGCCTATAATTCATCCATTCATTTATTATAGAACAGATTATTAGTTTAGAAGATATAATTTTTTCTCCGATATATTGGCCTTATTTGCTGGTGTGTTTCAGTGATAATAACAAGACAACAAATTCGTTTTTTGAACAAAAACATACCTCAGAATAAAAATAGATAAACGTGTAAAAACGTAAATTTGAAAATTAGGTATTTTTTAAAATATAAATTTAAAAATATTAATTCGTTCTGTGTCATGTACCAAAAGTTGCGGAAATTTGGCTAAAAATAACAAAATTATGCATGTTACGTAAGGCCTTCAAATCACGTGGTTTTCAGAACAGGGCCCTGTTTCTCATAACTACAAGGTACAAACTACAAGTAAAATACGTTAAAAAAGCAACAATTTTACAATTTTTTTTGTTTGAAATGTATTTTACTTGTAGATTTGTAACTACCCAACAGATAATATTGGACTACGTGGTCCATTGTGTCTTAAATGGACTACTTACAACATGGTCCAATGTACTGTTGTATGGACCATGTTATAAGAAATTAACATGCAGTGCTGCCAACAACTGCATGATTTATACTTTTCTATAGTTTACAGTATTACACATTGGTAGCCCTGATGATGTCCATTATTAATTTTTTATGAATTTTTAAAAAACAAAAATTTCGAAATTTTGATAAAAAAATTAATTTTTTTTTTTCAAAAAAAAAAAATTGTTTCAATAACGACTACTCATATTAGAAAAAGAGTTTTACTTTCCTGAAATGAAATTTTGGACCGACTTATGGCCAATTTACTCTTTTGAATTCTCTAGGGGATGAATCCAGATTTCTGGAAAAGGAGTCAACGTGGGCGAAAACAAATGATTAGGATTTGTGGACAATACTATTCTCCATCGTTTTCTATCCCCAGAATTTCTAACAGAGCGATTTGAACCGACTTATGGCCAATTTACTCTTTTGAATTCTCTAGGGGATGAATCCAGATTTCTGGAAAAGGAGTCAACGTGGGCGAAAACAAATGATTAGGATTTGTGGACAATACTATTCTCCATCGTTTTCCATCCCCAGAATTTTTAACAGAGTGAGTTGGACCGACTTATGGCCATTTTACTCTTTTGAATTCTCTAGGGGATGAATCCAGATTTCTGGAAAAGGTGTCAACGTGGGCGAAAAAAGATGAATAGGATTTGTGGACAATACTATTCTCCATCGTTTTCCATCCCCAGGATTTTTAACAGAGCGAGTTGGACCGACTTATGGCCAATTTACTCTTTTGAATTCTCTAGGGGATGAATCCAGATTTCTGAAAAAGGAGTCACAACGTGGGCGAAAACAAATGATTAGGATTTGTGGACAATACTATTCTCCATCGTTTTCCATTCCCAGGGGTCTAATCACCGCATACGATATCGAGCAAAATTGATCGAAATTATTTATTTTGGTATCGTGAAACTCGATGTCGAATGAAATGTATTGAATTTGAAATAAAAGTATTCGATATCGAGTAACTCGACATTGCATTTATCGTGTTTTCATTCGATACGTCAGTGTCTATCGTATGCAAAAAAATTTGATAGTTTATTCGATACGATAGTATCGAATGCGGTGATTAGACCCCAGGATTTTTTGACAGAGCGAGTTGGACCGACTTATGGCCAATTTGCTCTTTTGAATTCTCTAAGGGATGAATCCAGATTTCTGGAAAAGGAGTCAACGTGGGCGAATAAAAATGATTAGGATTTGTGGACAATACTATTCTCCATCGTTTTCCATCCCCAGAATTTTTAACAGAGCGATTTGGACCGACTTATGGCCAATTTACTCTTTTGAATTCTCTAGGGGATGAATCCAGATTTCTGGAAAAGGAGTCAACGGGGGGGAAAACAAATGATTAGGATTTGTGGACAGTACTATTCTCCATCGTTTTCCATCCCCAGAATTTTTAACAGAGCGAGTTGGACCGACTTATGGCCAATTTACTCTTTTGAATTCTCTAGGGGATGAATCCAGATTTCTGGAAAAGGAGTCAACGTGGGCGAAAACAAATGATTAGGATTTGTGGACAATACTATTCTCCATCGTTTTCTATCCCCAGAATTTTTAACAGAGCGATTTGAACCGACTTATGGCCAATTTACTCTTTTGAATTCTCTAGGGGATGAATCCAGATTTCTGGAAAAGGAGTCAACGTGGGCGAAAACAAATGATTAGGATTTGTGGACAATACTATTCTCCATCGTTTTCCATCCCCAGAATGTTTAACACAGCGAGTTGGACCGACTTATGGCCAATTTACTCTTTTGAATTCTCTAGGGGATGAATCCAGATTTCTGGAAAAGGAGTCAACGTGGGCGAAAAAAAATGATTAGGATTTGTGGACAATACTATTCTCCATCGTTTTCCATGCCCAGAATTTTTAACAGTTCGAGTTGGACCGACTTATGGCCAATTTACTCTTTTGAATTCTCTAGGGGATGAATCCAGATTTCTGGAAAAGGAGTCAACGTGGGCGAAAACAAATGATTAAGATTTGTGGACAATACTATTCTCCATCGTTTTCCATCCCCAGAATTTTTAACAGAGCGAGTTGGACCGACTTATGGCCAATTTACTCTTTTGAATTCTCTAGGGGATGAATCCAGATTTCTGGAAAAGGAGTCAACGTGGGCGAATAAAAATGATTAGGATTTGTGGAAAATACTATTCTCCATCGTTTTCCATCCCCAGAATTTTTAACAGAGCGAGTTGGACCGACTTATGGCCAATTTACTCTTTTGAATTCTCTAGGGGATGAATCCAGATTTCTGGAAAAGGAGTCAACGTGGGCGAAAACAAATGATTAGGATTTGTTGACAATACTATTCTCCATCGTTTTCCATCCCCAGAATTTTTAACAGAGCGAGTTGGACCGACTTATGGCCAATTTACTCTTTTGAATTCTCTAGGGGATGAATCCAGATTTCTGGAAAAGGAGTCAACGTGGGCGAAAAAAAATGATTAGGACTTGTGGACAATACTATTCTCCATCGTTTTCCATCCCCAGAATTTTTAACAGAGCGAGTTGGACCGACTTATGGCCAATTTACTCTTTTGAATTCTCTAGGGGATGAATCCAGATTTCTGGAAAAGCAGTCAACGTGGGCGAAAAAAAATGATTAGGATTTGTGGACAATACTATTCTCCGTCGTTTTTCATCCCCAGAATTTTTAACAGAGCGAGTTGGACCGACTTATGGCCAATTTACTATTTTGAATTCTCTAGGGGATGAATCCAGATTTCTAGAAAAGGAGTCAACGTGGGCGAAAACAAATGATTAGGATTTGTGGACAATACTATTCTCCATCGTTTTCCATCCCCAGAATTTTTAACAGAGCCAGTTGGACCGACTTATGGCCAATTTACTCTTTTGAATTCTCTAGGGGATGAATCCAGATTTCTGTAACCAAAACGGCAACGCTGCAATTGACATTTACTTTCGAGAGAACCTGTGCGTTATACAACAAAAACGTACACATTTTAGGAGAACAGCGCAAAGTCATTAAAAAAGATTTCCGACTTTTATTTGCTTAAACGACGTTTTTTCGCGACTTTATTTTTCAAAATGTCTAATGGTAACCCTGTCCTTTTACTTTTATACATGTGTGTTTGCAAGTGCAAAACGAAAACATAAACATTTTGGGAGATCAACATCCCAACAAACACGAAGTCAAACCTTTGATATGAAATGACTTTATCATTTGACATCAAACACAATTCTCAAACGTTTTTCAATTGTTTGATTAAACATTTAAATTCAAATTGATAATGATTTGAAAATAAACATTTGATATCAAATGTTTTATCAATTTGATGTCAAATGTTAAATTCAAATCAAAAATAAACTTGGCAATACTAAAGGGAAAAATAAATGTAATCATTGAAAATGGCGATTAAAGCTACATTTTTTACTTTGTGGTTGCATGTGTTTTACTATTAAAAATAAATTTTAATATAAAGTGAACAGCTTATTTCTTGTGAAAAATAAAAATTATTTGTGGGTAATTACAATGTTTAAAAATAGGAAGAAAAGCAAAATAAAACGGGAAAGTAAAGAAAGTTTGTTGAACGATCGCGGTGATACAATGCTCAAAATAAAAGGGAGCCAAGTAGTGTTTCTAAGAATATGAGGACGGAAAGAAAATTATTTCATCTTTTAGCTATGGTGCCGAATGTTTATCTCACAGTTTATTTAAGTGATTTAAGCGTTTTGCGTTTGCGATTTCCAGCACATCCCCCAAAAAAAAAATAAAATATTTTTATTTATATTCCACATTGTATTATAATCCACATTTGAAAAACATTTGAGAATTACGTTTGAAAGCAAGTTGAAAATAAAAGCATTTTTCAATTTGAAAATAATTTCCCTTTTTCGTTGAGAACGCTATGATTTTCAAATCATTATCAAACGTTTGTCGTTTGAGAAAACGTTTGATTTCAAATCATTTTCAATTTGAAATCAAACCTCCGTGTTTGTTGGGATAAAGCACAACCGTCATTTATACATGTGTGTTTGCAAATACAATGCAAGAAAAATATTTTTTGAGACCCTGCAAATAATAGGACCAGTCCAAACACGCGTGTAAAGAGTAGTCCACAAGGGACCAGGACTAGTCTAAAAGTAACCCAAGCGTATGGAAAAAACCTGTACCCATGTTCTGTAACTTTAGTGAGAACTTCTTGCATCGTAAAGATGCGAAACAAAATATCCTATCGTTTCTCGAAAAGTGAGAAAAATGTGTGTCTGTAACTCATGTCGAAAACTATCAAAAGAGATTACGTCGTTACGTTATAAAAGTCATAATATTGCACTCAAAGCCGATGTGACATGGCAGACGTTCAGAACGCCAGTAACACATATCGTTGACGGCGACCAAAATTTACTTAAATTGAAAATTGTTCAACACAACCGTCGGCTATGCCAATTTGTGTAAAGAGCGACTTTAATGTTTGTTGTTTGCAAACGAGCTTTGAAGACATTCGTATATTTTATGAAAATGTTAAAAGCAAAATAATAAAACAATGAAAAATGTGCCAAGAATAAAATATTATTATTATTCTTTGCATTTTTAATTGTTTTTTAGTGTTAAAATTTTTTCTCGCCCCATTTTTATTCGTGAGTTTATTTGACAGTTCAAAGCGGGAACTTTTCTCACCAAAATGTTACAGACACACTTTTTCTGTAAATTGACGAGTAATTTCTTTGCGTGACAGCTTGTACTCGCCAAAAAAAGTTACAGACACAGTTAAGTGAGAAAAACAGCTGTTTGTTTCAATTTATGGCATTTTTGTTTCATTTCACACATTTCAATCGAAAACTTTCTCGACGCGAGAGTTACAGAACATTGGCACTGGTGTATTTAAAATTACGATGTCCTAGAGAAGACCATATAACCCACCTTTGGACCACTAAGGAGTAGTTTTAAAACTACTCCATGGTATGCACAAGAGGATTAGTTTTGAAGTCGTTAAAAAACGAAAGCACGTCGTGAAAAAACGAAGACATGTCTTCTCACTACAAACAATTTTTAACAATGACATGGTCCATGCTTGCATTACATCGGACCAGTCCATGGAGTTGTCCATTTTATCAAAATGGATCAGGTGGTCCAATTTTATTTGAAGGGGGGAATGACAAAAAAGAAAACAACCACTTTAAATACATGTATGTGCGTGTTTGCAAGCAAATTTAAAACGCTTTTTAAACACTGAAATCTTAAAAAATTAGAAAAAAAATTGTATTGTGCATAAATATCTTTAAAACGATATAAGTTTTATCAAAATCGGTGGACGATAAGAAACTTAAACATCAACTTCAAAAAAATTGCTTCCGTACTTACATATGTATATATAAGATGCTTACTGGGGCATGTTGTGGATATCAAAATCGAGTGAAATCAAGGCGAATTTATAAAGGTGACCGCATCATGGGATAGAGTTATGCTAGCTATCCCTTTTTATTGAAAAATACTATGTATTTTGTTTTTGTAAAAAGTTAGAGTGAATGTCAAAAATATTTGTTGAAAATATAAAAAAGGAAATTTTTTTGTTAATAAAATATACACAATTGCTTTAGAAAGTCCTCAATTGCAAATTAATTGTGGCTCCACTTATTCTTTACGCATTTTTGATTTCTTATGTTTATATTTAATATTCACTTTTTTTATTTAATAAAATTAAAATAAGTTTTTTTCAACTATTAAAATTTTTATTGAATTTTAAATTTGAATTAATTTTTTCATAAAATGTAAACAAAGCTTGACATTAAGTATACACACAAAAAAATTAAACAGTAAACAGATGAGTCGAAAATTTCACCTTTATGAATTCGCCTTGAGTGAAATTAAAATAAATGGAGACTTTCAGTTAAATATTTTTTTTAAAAGACCGTAGTTTTTTTTTTTTTTTGAATTTAAAATAGTTCTAGTTGAATGTTTGAGGCACATATATACATATATAAAAGGGAATAATTCTATAAACTTTTAAAACGGGCTCGTTTTCAAAAATTTTTTAATTGAATTTCACTCGAATATTGTTTCTAGAACAAGTTTTATAAAAAAAACATCCCTAGAAATAACAATTAAAAATAATGCTTTGAAAACGGTACAATCAAAATTGAATTCATTTCCTTTTTCTATTTTGTTTGACAGGATTCCTATTAATTTATTTGTTATGCCATAAATGCAACCAACCCCTTTTAAAATTTTTTTCAAAATCTATAAAAAAAAAATTTAGCATAAATCCTTAAGCATTTATAAAAAAAAAAATTACCATTAAAAAAATTATCGAAGCATTATTTCATAACAAAATTTAATGGATCTCTTTAAGATTTATTGTGGGTTTTTCTTTTTGTTTGTTGTTTTGTTTTAATATAGTTACATGATAATAGATAATTTTAATTATAACGGTTAAATATAGTGTAAAACTAGTTTAATTTTTGCTAATAAAAGTTTTATTGATATATTCAACGATTTTTAAAACAATAATGATAATAAAATAAAAAGAAGGCTACAAAAAAACCAATTGAACTAAATATTTGTCTGTTGATATTAATTTAAAAACAGTAAAAATGTTAACAATATCTAATATTAATAATAAAAATTATGTAAATCAAGAAGAAAAAGTTGTAAGCCTAAAAGTATGCTGCAAATAACAATTTGTAACAATTTAAAGTATAACTAAAAAGTTAAAAGAAAAATTTATATTAAAAGCATACATTTAGGCTTTTAAATTGTGATATATGTATGAATTTGTGTAAAAATATTTAAAAAATTAAATAGATATTTTTTAAATGTATTAGATTTTGTTGTTTTTTTTTTTTTTTTTTTTTTTTTTTTTTTTGGAGGACAATGCTATTTTTTAGGTATTAAAATTTAAATTAATTTGGTGTGTTTTTACTTTAACTTAATAGATTTTGTTTTATAGTTTTAAAGAAACTTTCTGTAATGTATAATAAAAGTTAAATAAAAAAATTTAACTTAAACTGAGTTTGAAATTGTTATTAATTATTTTATATAATTATGTCGTTTATTTTTCTTTCTTAAGGACGCTGAGCACGTTGTTATAAATGTTTCATTTATTTTTTAATATTTTTTTGTTTTATTATATATTTTGATTTTGTTACTATTTTAGTTAATAATATTTTCTTTAAGATTTGCATAAGGCGCTAAATATACTCTACATATGTATAGTATGTATGTGTATATAATTTATATAGTATATAATAAAGATAATTTCTTTTACTTAGCAATATTAATTTCCTATTAAATTTTATCTTTTTTTCTTCAATAATAATGCGTTTTTAACACTTTTAAATATTGAAACTTTTTAAATGTAATGTTTAACAAACAAATAGTTTTTAATTTTCTTCCTTAATTTATATTTAATTTGTAAGTAAATAAATATTTAATATTTTCTGTTTTTTTAATTAATTGTTTAAATACAGTAAAAGAAAGAAAAGAAAAGTTTAATCAATAAATTTTACAAATAGAAAAAAATAGTTGTGGTAACATTTTTTGTTTAACAAAGTTGTTGTTTTTCCTAGATTACTTAAAATATGTTTAATACATACATACTTATGTATATAATAATAGTTACAAATTTATTTAAATGTATGTATGTATGTGTATATATTTATGTAGCAGGGATGGAAGTTTAGGTAATAAGGGAAGTAGGAGGGAGGGAGTTTTGTTTTTTAATAAATTTTTTAGTAAAAAATATTTGCAACTCAAAAGGCAGCTAATTATTTTTCAAATTGTTTAAATTAGTTTACTTAAGTATAATAAATTTATTTTATTGATATATGTATGTATGTATTTTTATGTTTTTATTTCAGTCTGGGTTTACACCATTAAAGTTTTCGTTCAGAAAGTCTGAGTTTATGGGTAAGAGAGGAGAAAAGAAAAGCATGTTCTCTTCCCCTCTCACCAATAAACTCAGACATTCTGAAAGAAAACTTTCATAGTGTGATCCCAGACTCAATGCTAGGAACACAACTGGAGCGAACGTCGTAAGAACGTAAAGCCGTACATTTCTAAAAACACCCTCCGTTTAGCCACAATTCCGTCGTAAACGTATTTTATTTTAAAAATAAAATTCCAAATATGTAATTAAAATTGCTATTTATTTTTCTCCTCTGATTCATGGTCCAATTAGTAGGTCTGCTCGAAACGCCTGCTGATTTTTTTGCAGAGTTGTATTTTTAACGTGAAATTATTTTTGTGGCAATTGTTTTTGACATTTCTACCATTTTTTATACAAACAAATGCTTTTGTTCTTGACATCTTTATCATTTTTTACACAAACAAAATACGTGTTGTATTTTCTATTGTTGAATTATTGTAGTTGTGCGCAGACCTTCTAATTGGGCAATGCTCTTATTTTGCTTTTAAATATGCAATTCGATAACACAAAAATATTTTCATTTTATATTTCAATCAAGACGAATTAACTTTTCAGGTGGCGTTGGAAAAACAGCTGAGCTACTTTTTTTTTCTTAGAGAGATATCGTCAGCTCTTTATTGGTTTTACCTACCGACCATTTTTGAAAAAATTTAGTAATGTATGGGTTATACATATGGGCACTTCCACAGAAAAGCTCTCTTTTTGTCACGTCACGTCACCTAGCAATTATTCTTGTATTTGAGAACCCCGTTGTTCAAATTGTTCTTCTTTTTCACTATTGAAAACCTATTTGCGCTCTACACCCAAATGCAAAAAAGTAAATAATATTTTCATTATTCTTTAAAAACAATTAAAAATGGTTGGTGACGTTACGTGACAAAAAGTAGACATTTCTGTGGAAAAACCAATATATTCTTTAAACACACCCTTTACTTTCGTGTTTTCTGAGAAGTTTCCTGATGATCTGGCCTAAGCAACCAGTGAAATGCATAGGAATAGCTTATCCCATCAACAATAAATTTCAAGTGTTTTTATCAATAATAAAAACTGGGAATTAAGCACGAATAACAAAATCTTTTGAAATTAAAATTTTGTATTCCCAAAAATTGAAATTACTTTTTGATAAGTTTTCTGAGATATTTAGCATTAATTTTGCTCAATATCAACCATTTTTTAGTATATTAAGTATTGTTTTGCTTTACAAGCCACTATTTGGCGAATGCAGCAAATTCATCATACAAAACGTACAAAATAAATTTGACCCTTGTTTTGCTTCATACCCGTAAGAAAAAAAGAAGTTTAAGCGAAAGCAAAACAACATGAAAATAAATTTCACCCTTCATTGCCGTAAGAAAAAAGTAGTTAAAGCAAAAGTAAAAAAAAAAAAAAATGTCAACAACTCTATACACAGCAGTAAGTATACGTATGCAGCACAAAACAATAATTTTCACTTTCAATAAAATATGTACTATTTAATTCCAAGTTCCTTCATGAACGTTCACAAAAATTAAATTTTTCTTCAAAACATATGCCGGAAAAATTGGTGAATATACAAAAATATTCTATCGGTTTTATTCTCAGAAAACTCTATGTACTCTTTTTGGCATATGCGCCAAACCAATAAAATGTTGTGTTTATGGTGTTGTACTTCGTGTAGTATTGTCACCACCATACTTAAAAAACTTTAGTTTTTTTGTAATAAAAAAATAATTATTAATTGGATTTTCTAAAGAAGAGCGTGTTTACATGAATTTGCCTTGTTTCGAATTTTTCTATGTCTATGACAAAACGGTCGCAACCAGATTATGAAATAGAATTTGATCCATGGTAAAATTAATAAGGTAACCCTAATTCTACAACAAGGTAAAACCAACAAGTATTTTGTTGCTGAAAAACCATTTAGATTGTCAAAATATACGTGTATTTCTAGCAACAATAAAATTCTTATTTGTAAAGAATCAAAATTGTAAGCCAATTGTGACATAATGTAATGTTTACTAAAGTTAACAATATTCAGCTGGGTTTCTGGGGTTACCTTATTAATTGTATCATGATTAGATCTAAGTCGATGTACGACGTAGACACGCTTTTACGTTTGTGCCAGCTATTGTGTGCGTTTGTATTTAATATTATACATACGTTCTAAATTGATAACATATCTACGTTGAACGCTATTACGGTGCAACTGTGTTCCTACGGTTAATACATACTACATATAAAATTTAAAACATTACCTCTTTTTGATTTACCAAGTTCATCTCATCCAGGGTGCTTTGCGCTTGATTTTGGTACGTAAACTTCTCAGGCTTTTTGATTTTCTTTGGGGTATTATAGCATGATGCATACCACCATAATTATGATGATGACTGACACCGTTGGTGTTGCTGTTGTTATTAATGGTGGAACCAAAGTAGCTTTGGGTATTGTAACCTTCATCGAGAAGGGATGAATTGTTACTTAAATGTCGATTGGAATTGCCATTAACGGTGGCATACGAAAGATTTGCAGCAGCTGAACTTAATAAGGCCATTTTACTCATATTATGAGGTTGCTGTGCTAAAAGATGCTGTTGTTGCTGCTGCTGCTGTTGTTGTTGTTGTTGTTGTTGTTGATGATGGTTTTGATGATAATTACTAGTTCTATCCAAGGTGGATATTGTGTGCTCTTCCTCAACGGTGGTAGAAGGTGGTCTTTTAATCGGTGAGTTGGAACTAAGACTGGAGTTTTGACTATTGGTGGTTGTAGAGCTAGTATCAATACCTGAGGATAGAGAAAGTGATAGTAAGGCATCTACGCCATCACGGTGACGTTGTTGATCTTCTAATTCTTCTGGTGTTATATTGTGGCTAATAAAAAAAATGAATAAATATAAAAAGTGATTTCCCAATAAAAAAAAATCGTTTTCGGTATGTTGTCTATATATAAAACTTGTTTTAGAAAATTTTCAAAAGTTTTCTTTATAGAAATTTTTTTTCAAACTGATTTTTTTTTACTGAAAACTAGTTTACAAAAATAATTTATGGTAAACGTTTCAATAGAAAATTTTCTTTATAGAAAATACTGTAAAATTTTCTTTTCCACTTTTTAACTTACCATTCTTCACTACTCTCATAGGCGGCATCTGAAGAGGCACAGTTACTTTGATTATCTGCACAGCTTTGATGAGACGATTGGCCACTGCCATTTAAAACTAAAGCAGAGTTACCATTTATTAATGGTGTAGAAGCACCACTACCAGCAGTACTGCCACTACCGCCAGCGGAATATGTGTGATCCTCACTTGGTGAAGAAGTTATAACAGGTGATCTAACAAATTTAAAACGAAACAAATCGCTTAAAATTAGGAAAAAGTTTTCTTTTTTTTAACAATTAACTTACCCATTTTGAAAAGTTTCGGCAAAAACTTTTGGTCCGTGTTTCAAAGCCAACATAGCAGTTGCGGCATTAACATCATCTATGCTATCAGCACCACAATCCCTGGCCAAGCGCTCGATGCTTTCGTAATTGCTAAAAGTGCCCATTATGGAAGAGGGATTGTTTGAATTATTTGCACTATTCCCATTGTTGGTGTTGCTCTTATTGACTTGGGAATTGCCATTGGTTTGAACATTTTGTGGATTATTTGTGGGATGATTGTATTTATTGCTGTTATTAGTATGATGATTTGTTTTGGTTGTACTATAATCGGACGGATATTCATCATCAGGAACATCGGACACTACATCACTGATGTCTTTAAAGGCTTTCGAAAGATTTGGAAATAGATTTGGATCAAAGCGTGAATTGATATGTGATGGTGTTGTTGATGATTTGGAACCATCTAAAACATCATAGCCCTGCGATGAACCAATCGAACCACCTCCGGGACTTTTTAAACTGATTTTATCAGCTGATGAATTTTGAAAGAAGGGTGAACGATTAAGGGCTTGTATTAAATTTTGTCTTTGCTGTTGTTCAACTCGCCACAAGGAACCTTTGCCCATATTCTAAAGTAAATTAATGATGATGAGACAAATTAAAGCTGATATAAGTTAACAACTATGTATGTACATAACCAAATTTTACTTACCGGTGCCTTTTCTACTTTAACAAAACTTTTGTTCAATGAAAGATTGTGACGTACACTGTTCTTCCAGCCAGTAGGCGCAGTCTTAAAATAGGGAAAATGTTGGACTATCCAAGCATAGATTTCTTTTACGGGCAAAGCTTTCTCTTGGGATCCTTCTATGGCCATGAATATTAAGGAACTGTGACAAAATTTTAACACTTAGCTATGGTGATAACTTGCTTCCTTAATAAAATTACTTACCTAAAACTATATGGTGGCTTGTTATGTGTATGCACCAATGGATCATATGGCACTTTATTGGTATGTTTTTGTTTTTGTGGTGTATTTTGCATATTATTGCTGGTATTAATTGTTAACGAGGAGGAAGATGATTTTGGTGTTAGAGGTGTCTGTTGCTGCTGTTGTTGTTGAGATGTAGAATTATTCATTCTTTGGTTTGAAATGTTTGAATTGCTATTGGATATTTCAAAATCTTTGAGAGAATCATTATCATAACTGGAAAAAGAGGTAGGACTGCGTATTGCCTGATGCTGTTGTTGCTGTAAATGATGCTGCAATTGCTGGGGTGTACTACTAAGTGTATAAAATTCTTTGGTTGTATGTTGAGGTTGTGTTTGTATTTCGGGAGAAACCATTAGTGTTGGCGAAGAACTAAAAAAATAATAATAATAATTAGTAAGTACACACATACAAATATTTTTAATTTAAAAGTGTAGGAATTTCTCCATATTCAGTCGTAGTCTGGAAATCGAATTCGAGTGAAATTGAATTAAAATTTTATAAAAAATACTCTTATTTTTTATATACTTAATACTTCGGGGTCAATTTATTTTTACCAGAGCTTCTTTTAAAACCAGGAAAAACTACAGTCATTTTTAAATAACTTAACTGAAAATTTAGGTTGGCAACTGAATCGGTATCGGTAATAACGTATTGTTATTTCGGTAGGTTTTACAATTTAATTTACCAAGCCAAAAAAGAATGTTGAAAAAAACTTAGAAGGATTTTATACATGGGCGAGAATTATCAGAACGATTTTTCTCTAGCATATTGCAAAAATTTTATTATCTTTAAGTATCCTTACAATTTGTGGACCTGATAATTCAAAATTTGATTACCGGTAATGAATATTAGAAAAATCGATTTTAAAATATTGACGGAAACATTTTAACAAAACATTTTTTAAGCTTTAAGAGATCTTCGAAGCCTAATACCAATTTAAATTAAAATAAAATAATATTTTTTCAATAAAAATCGAAATTGCCAATAATATTAAAAAAAATACATACACCACTACTTGATGATGCTGCTGATGATGTTGGTGTGTAGCAGTAGGAGTATTTGTAACGAGAGGCAACGCTGGATGACTAACTAGGGTGTAACCAGGTGGTATGCCAGTTGTTGTCAGTGTTGTTGGCGAAGCAGCTGATGAGGATGAGTTGGTGGACGAAACCGCTATAAAGGGTGCTGTGGTTGACGAATTTGAGCTGCTATAATTTAAAGCTATAGGCGTTGAGGCTCCACTTAAAGTAAAATAGGAGGTTTTACTTAAAGGTGGACTATTGCCACCATTAATAGCTGCCGTCGACAGGGAGGAGGAAAGTGAAGTATTTGATGAGGCAGGTGAAGACACTACGGTAATTGTGGAGCCAATAGCGGAGGCTACAGCGATTGACGTAGAATTATGTGCAGATGCAGCAGACAAGGGAGATAAGGTTAAATTATTGTTGTTATAGTTGTTAGAAATCAAATTTCCTCCACCTCCTTGATCTAAAACATTCATTTTCTCTCTTAAGTATTTTTTATGAGGATGATGGGTGGTACTGCTGCTACTGCTGCTTAAAATAGGAGTAGAACTAACCGCTCCATTGCTTAGCTGCTGCGACTGTATTTTATGACCTTGATTAACTGTGTTAGCGGTAACATTGCTACAACTGGTGGTTGTAATCGAGGTTGCTAGGTTGCTGCCATTAACAACACTATTGCCATTGGCAACAATTGAAGTAGTACTGGGCAGTGTTAATTGTTTGGACCCAGTTTGATTGGTAGCTAATACTACCGTTGTTGTAGTTGCATTATTGCCTGATGTAAAAGAACCACAAGTTGAAGGCGTATAAGAAGAAGAAGGCACAAGAGAAGAAATATTGTTAGTAGAATGACTATTGCTTAAATTGGTGGCATTTATAAGAGCACCGCCACCATTCGAGTTGGTTAATAATTGTCGAGTGGGTAAAAAATTTGTACCCGCTTTATATTCCACTACAGTAGTGGTGCCACTGGGACCTACATGCACTGTAGTGGTAGCACCACCTAAGGCCGCTATATTGCCATAAATTTTCGTATCCTTTAAGTCAACGGCACTGAAACGTTTAAATTGTTGTTGGAAATCACTGGCACTTAAAGTGGTTATTTGAGTTTCTGACGGCAATTCGGTTGTGCAAACACCTGTAGCATTTGTAGAGATGACTTGTTCTTCGCCTGCCACATGATGGGGCAACTCCTCAATTAATTCATGCGCATTTGAGGCATTGACAATGCAAATGTTGGTATTATTCAGTAATGGACGTTTCTGAGCAGTGGTACTATTTGGGTGGTTGCTATTGTTCGTGGCGGGTGTTGTTGTCGTTACGATTTCCTTAATTAAGTTGGAATTATTCAGCCAGGCCAAAGAACGTAACTCTTCATCGTTATCATTTGTGGTGGTAGAAGTCGTAATGACATGTTGCTGCTGGAGATAGTGTGTGTTGTGGTGTTGTTGGGGAGAATGATGATGGTGATCATTGTTTGTTGTGGTAGCATCCATGTGTTCTGTTGCTAGCAGAACTATATTACCGGTTGCCTGAGACGTTCCATTATTGTTGCTATTACCGTTGCTAGTCGTAATGGCTGTTGTGGTCCCATCGTAAGCAGTAAACTGGCCATTACGGTTTTGTTGCAATAGAACATATTTCGAAGTAGCTGGCATGGTTGTTGCATTAAATGTGGCTGGTGTTGCTGTGGAGGAGTTCAGAAATGTTGCCTTTGTTGCGGCTGCCAAAATATTATTAAAATTATTAGCCGTTGTTGTATGTGAAGATATTGCTGCTGTTGTGGCTGCTGCAGAAGAGGTGATATTTAAAGTATTTGTCAATTGTTGATGTGGATGTTGAAATTGATGTTGTGTCCCAGACGTATGGTGTCTAAGACCATTTGAAGCAGATGCCACTACGGTGGCTGTTGTCAGAGTTTGTTGTAAGGTACGTAATTGGCTCAAATCATGAGTCGTCAATATTTGTGTAGGATTGTCTGGCGACATTCTAAAATAGAAGAATAAGACAAAATATGTATTATGTAGAAAGTCAATGAGTCATGTTTGAAATAATAAAAGATTCTAAAGTTACTAGTGTATGTTCTAGTATATTATACAAAGTTACATCAAGTTAATGCCAACTAACTGTTTATTTTTCCTTTTATGTACATATTTATAAGATTCTCGTCCTTTTTTTTCTACTGTTTCTTCAACAAAATTCTGTTTATTTGATTTGTATACAAAAGTTTTATAGACTTTCAAATTGTTTTTTTTTTTAACAAAAAAAAAAAAAAAAGAAAGAAAAAGAAAAGTTGTTACATCAATGACTTTTGTTTTTAATTTGATTTCTTTTAAAATGTTTACATACATATGTGGGTACTTTAACTATTTTGTTTGTGTGGTTTATTTGCATGACCTACAAATTATCTTATCACATTTATTGTGTTTAATATCATTTGAAAATTAAATTTTATTTTCAAAGAAAATAACACGTGCTTTTCGTTTTTCGCAAGAATTTTGTGTGTTTTCAATATTTATTTAAATTAGTGCCAATAAATCATTTAAGGTCAAAACATTCGAAACTTGAAATGCATATACCTATTGGAAAATTTTTAGTGCTTTAGCTGTCTTAGATTTAGAATTTTCGATAAATTTGTGCAAAAGTTTTCTTAAACTTACTGTTGCGCAATTTCGAACATTTAACCCTTACATGCACTTGTCATATGTGTATAACAAGACTTTTTAAAGCCAATTTTTCATTTCTAACGGTATTTTTAAAAATAAAATACCCATTCCAAAAAAAAAATGTTGAAGTGTTTCATATTTTACTTTTGAAAAACATAAGCTGCCCCAAGGACTCTTCTTTGCTGCATGAAAAGTTTAAAAACTAACGCCAGCTCTTAAACACAAATTCAGAATTTCAACGAATTTTTTTTACTAAATTTTGAAAATTTTTAGTCGATGTTCCAAAAAAATCAAATTTTTAAAAAGAACTTGCTTGGTTTCTAAATTACAAATTATGCTTTTGCGAAATATGAAAAAACTATTTATACCAAAAAGAAGTAACGAAATATTTATCTGAATTATAGTATATCTTTGTTCAAAAAATAAAACAGCGCTTTTTACCTTGTTAAAATGAGAACAACCAGTTGTAAATACATATAACAACCAAAATGTATTAATAAAGTGACCCCAGTGCTACAACAATGCAACAATAGAAAAAACAACAGGCATTTTGTTGCTACAATTGTGACGGCAAATGTCAAAATGCCTTTAAAAAAAATGTAAATAAACAAAAAAAAAAAAAAAAAAAAAAAGACACTACACGTCACAGCACGAAGAAAAGCACTGCGAGCAGTCGCGTTACTAAGGTCACTTTATAAGTACATTCTGATAACAACTGTATGTTGTCAATATGTGACCCATACATTTGTGGATAAAATGACAATTAGGTAAATGAGCACACAGGTGAAAAAAGTGACGTGTTAAAAATTATCAAATCAGTTGCGAGGGCAGCTTTCGAAGAGACAAAAGCGTTTTTTGGTAATGAAGTGTCATTAATTAACAACAGGCCGCTGCAAACCACACAAATTATGGAAAAAACAGATTATCTTTCGTCTCGGGACGCCTCTGTGTACTCTGTCGTCAAATTTAGCATAAACTTGGCTATACCACTAACAAATTCGTTAAAGTAACCGAGATTTCGCTTTACTAAACGATATCGGAAGCTAAATTCATAAAGTTAGAGAATTAATAAGATTTTGTTAGTCGTGCTTAATTCCGAATTCTTATTGTTGATAAAAACACTGAAATTTATTGTTGAAGGGATAAGCTATGCCTATGCCTATTTCACTGGTTGCTTAGGCCAGATAATCAGGAAACTTCATCCAGATTTTAGATAAACTAAAGATATTAAACAAATAAAATGTTAAGCGAATAAGAATTATAAGCAACAGTTTAACTTGTAACAATATCAAAGCTTAAACAAAAACAACAATAATAAACAGTGAGTGTATCTTTTCTTACATTCCCCACTACAATTGGTTGGAATTCTTCCAACATTAATTGTAGTTGTTACTAGGTTAAGAAAAAACGAAATAAAACAAAAAGAACTTGCTTTATTGTTTTCGAAAAAAATAAAGCATATTGCCAGTTTAGTTTTTTAAGCCGTGCACTTGACAGTTTATTATCAAAGTAATTTTTGGGAATACATACAAAATGTTCAATTAAGAAGATTTTGTTTGTCACTGAAATAAAATAAAAATTGGGAATTAAGCACGACAAACAAAATCTTGTTAATTGAAAAGATTGTATTCCCAAAAATTACTTTGATAGTTACAGAATAAAGTTACAGTACAAGCTTGGAAATTCGAACCACTTTGTTTTTAGGGCGATTCGAATTTCCGAATTATTCGAATTTCTGGACGGTTTTTTTATACAAAAATTTAGGTAAATTTGACCATAGATATAGAAAAAACTATGCTTTTTTTAATTTAAGTTAAAATCTTAAGGAAATATAACAAAAAATAATAATTCAGTTCATTTGACTTTATTTAGTATGTGTAATACAATCACCAAAAAACTGACTTTTAAACTCTAACAACATCAACAAGATCTGTAAATCATCTTTTAAAATAGGATTACCCTTTTTACTTTGTTTTTGGTTAAACAAAATTGTAAAAATTTTAGTGTTTACAATAAAAAAAAAACCACTCGGAAATCGAATTTTGGATTCTAATTTTAGAGCGCCAAATGTGATGAAATTACTGATTCGAATTTCTGGAAATTCTTGGAAGGAATCTACAAGCCACACAACAAATTTGTTCAGTTGATGGTAACTTCATAACAAATGATAATGATAAAGTTATGGTTTTCAATCAGTTCTTTTTTGATACGATAGAGAACCTAAGTAGTAATATACCAGGTTATTCAAGTGACAATATTAACAACTTTGTAACGTTAGCACACCTTGAAACAACCTTTAATCTTTCCAATATTAACAAAAACTGTGTTGAAGATATTTTAAATACAATATCAATATAAAATAACACCTAAAATGCTATTATGCAAAAAAAAGCAAAATTGCAGATATACATACTTTCGATTATTTTTGGGAAGATGATTGAGCTTGGTGAATACCCTGCTGTTTTAAAAATTCATAAAATTGTGCCAATACCCAAAGGAGTGGGTTCTGATAATGTAAATATGTTTCGACCAGTGTCTGTTTTACCTATTGCAGATAAAGTTCTTGAAAGAATAATTTTTAATCAGTTATCTGAATATTTAGAAAAAAATAACATTTTATTTGAACGCCAATTTGGATTCTGTAAAGGTTCGGGTACTGAAGAAGCGGTTGGGAATATTGTTGACTATATATGTGGAGGCTTTGATGCAGGATTTAATGGAGTAGCAGGCGTTTTCTTTGATTTGTCAAAAGCTTTTGACCTAGTTAATCATGACATTTTGATTAAAAAGTTGGCAATAATTGGTGTATCTAATAACTCTATTAAGCTATTAAAAGATTATTTAACAAAAAGGGAGCAATTCGTTCAGAATGGAGAAATTAAAAGTTCTTTATTAGCTGTTAAATGTGGTGTACCTCAAGGTAGTGTGCTTGGACCACTCAAAATTTTTATAAACGATATTGGCAAAATAAACTTTAATGGAAAACTGTTCATGTTTGCGGATGATATTTGTTTGCTATATCGGTACAAGTACACTCAGGTGTTAAAAACTCATGTAGAGTATGACTCGGCAATATAAGCGGAATATATAAGACTAAACAAGCTTGTTTTAAATGCAGATAAGACTAAGTTTATAAGATTCAGACCATACATTTTAAATAACGATGAAACAGTTGCAGTTCATATTGATGGTGTGTTAATCCAGGAAGTCAATACCATACGGTATCTAGGCATGTTGTTTTGTAGTAATTTACAATGGGATGATCATATTGACTCCATTAAATCAAAAATATCTTCTGCTATCGGAGTTTTATATAAGTTCAAAAATAAACTTGATGTGAAAACGAAAATGCTAATATATCAGAGTTTGATACATAGTCACTTAACCTACCTTCCTATGGGGGGTGTGATGGAAATCGCACACGCAAAACGCAAGAATTTGGAGGCTGTCTATAATACACTTTTAATCAAATTTTTATAATTTTTGTTATAAAATTCTGTTTAATAGATAAATGTTTGTATAATATTTGTCATAAAATTCTTTTATTACAGAAATCTTACTAAAAAACGACTTTTTAAATTCTTGCGTTTTGCGTTTGCGATTTCCAGCACACCCCTGAATAATATATGGGTTTAAGAAAAATGCTTCGCTGAGGAGCTTACAATCGGCACAAAACAAGTCTTTGAAGTTGGTTTTCAATCTGCCAATCAGACATCATACTTTGGATCTTTTTGAGAATTATGCTATAAACGTCTTACCTATAAGAGCATTGTATAAAATGCAAATAATGAAGTTTGTTTTCAAATCCATTAAAAATATTGGAAATTCGTCAGTACAATTCCAACAGAATGTTCAAATTACACATAGGTTAACAAGACAGAGCCAAAATTTGTCTGTATCTAGATGTCGCCTTGAATTGTCAGAGCAGCGTGTTTGTTTTGCTGGTCCAAATGAGTACAATAATTTACCAGTTTTTTTAAAAAACATTGAACTTTTGTCAACATTTAAAAGGGAATTAAAAAAATTTTTGTTAACCAATCTCGAAACACTTCTTGAATAAAATTTTGTAATTTATATTAAAATTTTTTTGATAAAATTAAAAATAGAAAAAAAAACTGTATAAAATTAATATCAAAATTTAAATAATTAAATATATTTATGAAAATAATGAATTAATACTAGTTGCCTTTTAGCCTCTTCAATGCCAATATTGGTGCTGAGGCTTTAAAATAGTTTTGTGATAAAAAGTTATTTTATAGTTATATTATCTATGAATTCGGCATCGAGGCCAACTTATATGAATTCGCCTTGTTTAACGACATACATATCGTTGGTCTCATGTCGAAAGACCCTAAACTCGATTTAAAGAGTCCCTGTAAGTTATTCGAAAAAAAAAATTATTTTACTATTTATTTTTTCAAACAAAGTACATACACGAAAAAAGCCATTTTTTTGCCAAGGTCGGACTTTTAGCTATATTATTGCCATAGCGGTATCACGAAGTCTGAATTAGCTGTTGGCCAAAAACTAATCACACCTTTTTGTGAGGGCCCACCGATTTTCAGAATTGTTGTAGGTTCATAAAAAAATTGGTCATTCAAATCTCAATAAGCTGTTGGCCACAAACTAATGACACCTTTTTGTGAGTGAATTTTTGTAGGTCCATAAAAAAAATTGGTCATTAAAATCGCCAAAACTGAGTATATACAGGGTTTTCCTACCGGTTAGTAGTAGAATCGAATCTATGCTGTCCAATCCGTGTGTTTTTTTTTCACTGTGTTATTACATTAAATTTTTTTGATTAATTAAATTATTAATTTTTTGTTATAATTCTTCTCTTATTTCAATAATCATCAGGTTTTTTTTATATAACAAAACAAACAAAATATCGACAACAGAAATCGCTATAAATAATATGCTATAATATTATGCACTAACACATACGCTCAAACTTAGAAGTAGTTGTACGTAAAATTGTATGCTATAAATATTTTGTGTATTTATGTACGAGTGAGTACGTTAGAATGAGTAGCATTTAAAAAAAAAAAAACTAATATACCTACACAATTTTATTATATTTATCTTATTTTTAAACAATATTGTATTTTCTTGGTTTTTCTTTTCATTTATTCCTTCTTTTTTGTTTAATTTTTATTTTATTTATTTTTCTTTTATTGTATTATTGTTGCAGCCATTTGGCGTCTATAACCAAAATTTGGTTCATTGGATGTGTCGGTTGGTGTGTATTATAGCAACTGTAAGTCACATTGTCAACTAAACTAAAATAATTAGAATAATTTTATTTAAGCAAGGCGTTTGTTTTCTTTATTATTATTATTTTTTTTTTTTAGTTTTTATTTTTTACTAACAAAAAATTAAGAAATGATAAGTTTTTGTTTAAATAAAACAAACGAACAAAGAATTCAAAAACAAATCTTTGCAATCAAAAAGTGTTTTGAAAACATCAGCAGCGGCACAAACAATTTATTTACGCATTTTCTCTAATAAAAAGAGCTAAATAAAATTCTGAACCACTACTAATACAAATTACCAAGTAAAACAACCTGACATCAAAGAGCAAAAACTGAATGCTTTTTAGGAAAATCTAGTCCAGCAGTGTTTCCCAAATAATATGTTATATATTTGACTAACCCTGCGGCCACACGTTCAAGTTGTTCTTGATAGTCAAAATTTACATTAATTGAAAGCTGTGACGTAGGCTGCACTCAATTTGTAAGCAATTTACTTCCAAGATGTCAACAACAACAGAGACAAAGACTCAATTCACATGAGGGCTTTTACGACGTCGTTTTATTTGAACAATCAAAAGAAATTTAAATAAACGAAGAAAGAGAATATCTTAAATGTGTGGAAGCATGTTCTGCCAAATTTACTTTTTTCCTCATGTTTACATAATAAAACGTTATATATTTACATAAAATAAGAAACACACCAAAAAAAATAAATAATCAAGAATTCTGCCGATCCCGTCTATTATCGATAATCGAGGTCTCACTGTATTTTCAACCACACACTTCAAAGTAAGAAAAAGAATAAAACGTAAACAGAAAAAGTTAAAAGAGAAATGTAAAAAACGACATGCAAAATACAAAACGAGTCATTTTGTTAACCCCTCTTTCTTTTCTACACCGCTCACCAACAAACCAAAAGAGACGTCGACAAAGCGACGTCGTAAAAGCCCTCATCTAAACTGAGTGAAACTTGTACTCAGCTGTTAAATTGAAAGTAAATTGCCAAACAAATGGAAAGGTGAAATTGAAAGCCATCTCGTGGTCAATTTAAAAAGTGTAAGTGTGTTAGTAAAAAACTGAGAGTGTATTGCAAATTGAAAGGCAAAACTTGATCGTGTGGCCACCAAGTAACGTAAAGGAATCTATCGGACATGTTCTGACAATCGCACGATTTGAAATCGAAAAACGCCAGATTTATTTTATGGGTTTCTTAAACTCGTGCGTTTAGCTTGCGATCTGCCATAGTTTTTTACAAATATTCTAGTTCTCTTTTGCAATTTGAAGTCGCCAAACTTCTTGCTATTGCGATTTACAGAACATCTAATTTGCGATTTTTAGTCAGAATCGCCAATGTTAAGCGTTTTGCGATTGTCAGAACATGCCCGTATATGTCAATATTGTCGAAAAGTTTAAAGGAGGATCAGCAAAAGTCTTTCGTGGGTACATATTATTAAGACTAGGGCAACCAAAAAAGCACTAAAAACAGTTTTAAGCTCTTAAGAAAAGCGTTTAAAAACATGAAAATAAGCTGTTAAAATTAAAAAAAGCAATTTAAATATATTTTTTTATTTTCCACTTTATTCGTTAAATGTGTTGCTACAGTAAATTATAAATTGATGCGATAATTTTTCGAAAAGAAAACTCAATCTATTTGGAGTCAGCACGTTCTTGTACATAGAGAAAGTTCTTTCTATGTACGTCTACAGATTTTAAGGAAGCATATTTAAAATTGAGTATTTGCTCGAAAGTATATTTTATATGATTGGACTCACAATTCCGCTTGCTTCCTAAAATATCCCCAATATATTTTAGTACCGAAAATCCTTAATTTTTTAATAAAACTGTGATTTACATTTTTTGTCTCCTGGAACACCGTAAATTTTTCTTACGGTGTTCATAACTTGATTCACTTCGGAAACCAATGAAATTATTTTTTGTTTCCAATTGCAGAAATGAACAATATTTGTTTCCGAAAATTAATAGCTAAAACTATTTCTTTTTTTTCTTCTTTTTTTTTCTTCCTTTTCTCATTTTTCCTATGTTAATTCAATTGTAAAAATTGAAAATGGGGAAAAACTCCCAGCGAATTTTTGTTCATATTTGGGCTGTATTAAAAAAATAACGCTACAAACTATTATGGTAAAAAGACGTTACAGAAAGAGTCTTATTGTATGAAGTGACTGTGTGACTGAGGAATTTGATCGTTTGAATACAGCTATGGAATTTTCAACGAGCAAATAATAAAATACGATGATAAAAGGCTTAATACTAAAAACTTAAACACATAAAAAATATATACAACAATATTTAAAGTACGATACAGTACCGCTAAGACAGAGTCACATAAAAATCAAGTAAGAAAGTATAGTCGGTCATGCCCGAACATCTGATATCCAACACCACGGTATGAATAGGGATCTATCTAGGATTTAAATTTCATTAAAATCGGTTTAATAGTTTTCGATAGGCAGAAATTTCCCCCTATTTCCCCTCGTGGTCCTATTTTTTTAAAAAATGCATACAATATGTGTCCATATAAATATGGGTCTAACTACTAATATTTTAAATTTCATTAAAATTGGTTTGATAGTGGGCACAAAGACCTTATTCCGAAAAGCAGATTGTATGGGGGCTATATGAAATTATGGGCCGATTCGCCCTTGTGCAAATTAGAACCTGTGTATGTACCAACTTCATTAAATTATTTTCAAAATTGCGACCTGTACTTTGCCAGCCGACTCAGAAAGTGATTCTGGGTCGATCGATGTACTCAAGGACCAATATTTTAAGGTATTACACACATCAGCAAAAATGCATAATACCCTCTCCATTCTTATGGTGTGGGTATAACAACATACAGAGATAATATAGGTTGTTGGGATGATATTGTAAAAGGGAAACAAAAAAATATTACCATATATAACTTTGAGAATTTGTTTTTGTTTTACATGTAATTTAAGCGAACGAAAACGTTCGTGTGACGACATCGTGAAATAAGCAGTAAGTACCTTTCACACACTCCACTAAAATGGTTATCTTAATTAGAACCCTTTACACCGTATTAATTGTTGATAAGAAAAAGATAAAAGTTCTGCTACTTTTTTGATATTTTTTATACGAAAGAAAGATAAATAAGTGTTAATAATAAAAATAAAGGAAACATCTATTAAAAATGTGTAAAATGCTTAATTTTTTTTTAATCCCCAAAAAAATCCACAAATGACTTTCTTGGTCTTTTTTTATCACATGAAATCGTACAAATCTACACAGAGCAACAAAAAAATTTTTGTTTCCAGATTGCCGTTGACATTACTTGGTGGCCACACGATCAAGTTTTGCCTTTCAATTCCGTTCAATTTGCAATACACTCTCACTTTCTTACTAACACACTCACACTTTTTAAATTGACCACGAGATTGCTTTCAATTTCACCTCTCCATTTGTTTGGCAATTTTACTATCAATTTAACAGCTGATTACATGTTAGTCTTTATAAATTGTTTTTTTCCGACATCTTGAAAGTAAATTGCTTACAAATTGAGTGCAGCCTACGTCACAGCTTTTAATTTTTGTAGATTTTGACAAGCAGTATATGTTAAAGAGTATCAAGAACAACTTGATCGTGTGGCCGCAGGGTTAATGTGAGGAACAGAATAGTCGCTGTAGTACAACGTAAAGAGAGAGTAGCGCTGCAAGCTGTCAAAAGTTAAAACGGCAGTTTCAAAGCAGTGTCAACAGAATTCGAAGTCTTCAAATTTGTTACGCGACCGTGCATTGCCAGCTGATTGCTGTGTTGCCAATAAAGAATGACTGTGTACCAAATTACACATTTGAAGCAAAATAACGCACACAAATCGAAAAAGTAGAATGAATGAATTCGCCTTATTGATATTCATTATTTGCAATTAAATGGTTCTGGAAACCGAAAAAGCAAAACGCAAGAATTTGGAAAATGTTTTTAATACACTTTTATTCTAATTTTTATAAGTTTTGTTATAAAATTCCGTTAAATAGAGAAATACCTATTTGTATAATACATATCTATATAAATAAAAATAAGTCCGTATATGTACGTCGCCGAACTACTCATAAACGCGTCGTGCGATTTCAACCAAACTTATACACGTAGGCAGTGGCCCATATATAGTTTATATGAAGTTTGGTTGAAATCCGATAACGCATGTGTGTGCGGTGCGTATGTGAAGAGTGTGTTTTTGCCGCAGGAAAACCAACTTTATTAAAAACAAGTGTGTTTCTTTTCTTATTTTGTTTTGCCGTGCGAAGCAGGCAACGGGCCCGCTAGTTTGTCATAAAATTCTTTTATTACAGAAATTTTATTAAAAAACGACGTTTAAAATTCCTTTCGATTTCCAGAACACCCCTGAAAGCTTATCAATTGATGTAGTCAGAAACCTGCAGGAAATGTCACTAGTGAATCTGTAGTGATTCACTATTGACACAGTCACCAGTACTAGTGACTTATTATACCCCAGGCAATATTATTTACTATAGACATTTAACATGTGCGTGTCATTGGAAATCTACTACGGACGTTGGTAATACCGACTAGGTAGTTCCTTTGGGAACATATGTAGACATTGGAACCATAGAATCGCTAGTACATTTTAGTAAAAGTAGTCCACACTTTTTGTAAGAATACGAAATCATAACAATCTTTTTTATTATTTCTTCACCTTTTATAGGAATTGTACTTCTCAGTTGTTATTGATAAAATGTTTTTCGTATTAAAGCCAAATATAGTGGCAAATGTAATGTAGTGTAGACACTTCGTTGACAATGTCACCAATTTAGTCGACAAAACTGGTGACTTGGAGACACTTGCACCCAGGTTTCCTTCAGGGAAAGAACTGGATGAACATGTATGTGTTAAGGCACGTATACACGCGAAGTATTTATTTTCGAACATAAGCGGAAACGTCGGCAGAAAACAGCATACAAATGATTTTGTATTGATGATTTGGAATACGTTTATTTTCATCCGCTATCGGGCTTATTTAAAAGCTAAAATTTTGATATGTAAGATAACAAAATATTATGCCTATCTATAACTAACGACGAAAATCTTTTTCTAAAAAAGAAACAGTGACTTTGGTTGAGAAGACTGTGCATTTTTTGGATCAACAATGTCTAAAATGATATACATATGTAAATTTCATAGCTAAAATTAAATCTTGATCTCATTTGGGTAACTACTTTAACAAAAAAAATCTATACAGTTTGGTATGATTGTCTTTTCAATCACAGAGCACACAGAAGTGAAAAAATTACGTGTAAAAAATGCCCAAACCAGTTGCGAGGGCAGCTTTCGAAGAAAAAGACAGAAAGCGTTTTTTTTTTTTTTTTTTTGTAGCGAATGTATAAAAACAGGCCGCTACAATTAATAAAAATTCCGTGATCAACACAAAAACCACGTTAAACAAAAGCATTAATTTTGTTTGTGCAAAAAAATTACATACAGAGGCAGTAATACTGTTTTGTTTTGTCATGTTATTTACTTAGTTAAATATTATTTATTTTTGTTGTGGTAAACTTAAAATTGAATTTTTACAACAGTTTTGCAAATAAATCTCAAATAAATGTGTTTTCATTGTATTGCGGCATAAAAGATGGTGCAAAGAAAAACGATAAAAACTGCTTTCGAAGAAAGAGACAGAAAAAAACAACAATGTCTTCCGGCTCGTGTCGCCTTAAAAACTCATATGCCGAAATTCTAATAAGTGTAGGTACTATCCGCCTATTTTTTGAAAGAAATATAAAAATTGTCTTTTGGAAATTTACATTGAAACATTGAATACCTACATTAGAAACGTAAAACCTGGCGACTGACAAGTCGATAGTAAGTGGGACGCTTATGAGAAAGATAATTAGAGATTTCTTGTCGCTCGCTTAAGTTGTAGACCGACTTCGTGGGCCAGGATGCATATATGAAATCAGCTTGATATCGTACCAGTAAACCAAGCCGAAGGCGTTTTATCGGCGGCTGCGTTTGCGTCAATGAATCGGCGGCGGCTTAAATATCGGCTTGAAATGTTTAAAATAATTATTTAAGGAAAACTATTAATCATTTCTATATCTATTTATTTTTGTGTTAAAGTACAAAACATTAAGGCCCTAAACACAACGCCAAAAGTTATATTGAAAGCAAAAACAAAATCGAAAATATTTCATAATTTTGTTGTTGTTTTCTATAGAAATATATATTGAATTTTTAAATGTTAAACGCTGCATATCTTGTGGCGTTGATAATTTTAAAACGCAATATGTACATATTTCTGAAGAAAGCAACAACAAAACTTTGACGAATTTTTAACATTGTTTTTGCTTTCAATGTTATTTTTGGCGTTGCGTTTGCGTTTTACAAATGAAGGGCCTAAATAATTATAAAAGGATAGTCCAATTTCGTTCTTTTCTCATTACTGTTTTAAACTGATGTTATCTGTAGGACCACATACCCATATCCATTTACAAAAAGTAAAGCTTTCCGAAATAAATTATTACAGTGGTTTTCGGTTAATTGAGCCCCGCTTGAGTTTTTCGTTTTATTGCACTAAAAATCATGGGACGAAATCGTTCAGTATAACTGTCTATGTAAAAATACCCGTTTAGTAGAATTCCGTTTAATTGAGTTACCCGCTTAATTATTTCGCAAAATAAGACCGCATTGCGAAAAACAAGAGCCTAAGCCTTGTTTCGGTTAATTGTTTCCGTCTTCTTAATGTGTTTTTGCTCCACAAACATAAACAAAATTAATTTGCGGCAAGAAAGTCATGTTTCTGTTATATAAATAAATAAATATTATATAAAATAAATAAAGAAATGAGTTTTATTTTCTATGTACACATGGGTGTTTCGCTTTATTGCACATCTTGCTAAAATAAGCGATTTTCGTTTTAATTGCGTCGGCGATTCAATTAACCGAGTACTTTCCCGTTTAATTGCGTCAAAAGTCGTGCAATTTTAGAAACTTAGTTAAGCGGAAATAACTGTAATAAAAATGTAAGCTTTAAATTTCAAAATTGTGCTATCCGACTTAAAGCACAAGCTGCAAAACTTGTACTTTTCTAAAGAGGTGACCGAAATATTGCCAATACTCTGCACTTCCATACAGTGGCTTAATGTGAGACACTTCTTGAATTTTTCGTTTTTTATTTAACAACTGCTGGTAATATTTTATACTTTTTTCTGCCACATTAAAAACTTCACTATCAGAGTTAGATTCGTATTCACAATCTAAATCATTTTGTTGTAGTTCACTTGTATTTTTTGTAAAATATTCTTGCAGAGATTTTGGCATGTTAAGTAAAATGACGCTTTGAAAAATTTTAAGAAAATATAACGGCACTTGAATGTTGCACATTGATGCTAAAACATACCATTTTTGACAAAGAAATTAATACATTAAAACGCAAATCTGTAAAATAAACTTAGGCACACAAATCGGCGTCGGCGGCTTTAATTGAGCCTTCTAAGCCTTGTAGTCGGCGGCGGCGAGGCTTGGAGAAATCAAGCGGCGGCGGCGAGCCGATCGGCTTGGTTCTCTGCATCGTACATTAGTTGCGTTCCAGAACAGAAAAGTTGTTACTATTTTTTACTAAACTTTACAGCATTTTACGAAATTGCGTTTGAGAACACAAAATTCAGTAAATGAGAACATAAATTGAGAGCGAAAAGTGACAGTTCTTGTCTGAGGATTTACAAATTTTTACTGCAGAAATTTTTGCAGTAAAATTTAGTAAATAAAAAAAAAAATATGTTTCAAAAGGTAAACAAACAAAAGTAACAAATAAAAAGCATACAAATTGTGAAAAAAATTTTAAATAAAAGAAGAGTTGAAATAAAAATTAAACCAAAACAAATAGTGAATAAATATTAATTAATTAAACTTGTTTGTGAAGCATTTATTTACAAACTTTTGAAATTTTTTTTATTATGTTAATTTTTTAGAGTTGTAAAAGTGTAAAGTATTTGGGTACTTAAGTAATCAATAGCAATAAAATTATTAATGTTCTTTTAAATAATTTAACCCACTACAAATTAGTAAAATCAAATAAAATAAAAAACAATCAAATATGAAAGATTACATAAAGTTAAAGTTATCTTTATTGAGCCTTTCCAAGGTTATTAAAAGTACAAAGTAAATAAACAAAACGAAAACTTAAGACTATAATGTAACATCTTAAAAAACTAGAGCGCTTATAGCAACAAGCTTACAATAAAAGTAATTTACATATATAAAACAAAAAAATATTGTTTTTTCCGCCCTTGCTCCCGCCCTTGCTTGAGAGAAAATCTCCTAAACTTAAATTATCAACTTAAAACTACCTTAAAAATAAACTTTAAATAACAACAAACAAACACAAAACAAACAAAAAATAAAAAAGAATTAACCCCTATGTGTTCCTAAAGAACTTTTGGAATAAAAAGGATGTCTAATTGATAAATTCAAATCAAAAGAAGGTGATTCATTTATAAACCCAATGGGTGACAAGTAATTTGTATTTGACCAGGTAAAATTTTTCTGATTATTAAAAACATCTGTAATGAATTTATTTTCATGAAATCGTGATCTAGTAACAAACCTACCTAATATATCACAAACGTATAAACCTATAGGTGTAACATTAGATTTTTTATAAATGTAAAGATTTGAATAGCGTTTTGTAAAAGACTCAAAATGTTTTCCAATACAGCAACGTAAAAATTTTCGTTCCAAAATTTCAAGTTCTTTAATTATTATAGGAGAAATGTTAAACCAAATAGGAAAACCATATAAAAAGACAGGTCTTATACAAGTTTTGTACAATAAAAGTTTAGAATTTTTTGACAAATTTGTATTATTAAGGATTTTACTAAAATAACCTATTATTTTATAAGATCTTCTTATCACAAGTCTTGCATGTTTATTAAATTTTAAAAGCTTATCAAAAGTTATACCAAGATATTTTATTTGATCCTTAAATGGAATTTCAATACCATCAAGAAAAAGATTTAATTTTTTACTCTCAGGAACCACAAATCTACGACATTTTCCGGAAGCATTTCGTATACATATTGCTTCGCACTTTGAGGTATTAAGCTTAATTCCCCAATAATCATAATAATTTTTTACTAAAATCAAATGATTTGAAACCTGACTTAATGCAGTTTGTGGAGATTCACTGTGAGAATAAAGCAATGAGTCATCAGCATACAATAAACCAATTGAATGAGTGTTAAAATGTATTTTCCAAAAATGTATTTTCCAAAAATGTTCGTGTTATAAAAAGTATTTAATCGAGTACCGATAAGAAAACGAGTTATGTAGTCAAAAGTGTCAATATTTTTCAACACTTCAATTATTTGCCATCAGCTGTTGCCTTTATTTTACGAATTTTTAAAAATTTTGCGTTCGCGTGCTTTTTTGGACAACAGCTTTTTGTGAGAGCAAATTTTTCAGTTTACTCATTTACTGCATTTTACTGTAAAAGTACTCAAACGCACTTATTGTTGAGCAGAGAGCCCAGAAAAACATATGTACATATCAGCATACCACAACTCAGTGTTGCAAAATTTAAATTTTAAAATGGTACTGAACTTCAACTAAAAGAGTGTTTTTCCCACCAAATGGCAATTTTTGTTAAAAAAAAATAAAACAATAATTTATGAAAATAAAAGGAACAAAAAATATTTTATTAGAATTCTGTGGCATTTTGAGAAAACATCTTAAGTCGAGATAAGATAGCAAAAAAGTTTTTAAAAAAATCTCGGGGGAAAAATGATTTAAATCAAAAAACAAAATTAAAGACAAATTTCGTTAATAATACAAAATTTAAACGTAAACAAAAATGTTTTTTAAATGAAAATTCGCATGATTAACAACATTTTTTTCAAGTTTTTAAATTTGACTTAAGATGTTTTGTCAAAATGCCACAGAATTCATTTATCTAAGTATTTAATAGCAAACAGTATTTATATTTGAAGTATAATATTGGATATATTTTTCCAGGAAATTTAAAAATATTCAGTTCTGAAATGCTTTATTTCTGAAAGATCCGCTAGAACACGGAATTGTGAATTGATATTATTATAGTTTTCTTCATCGTTTGTAAATAGTATTAATAATATCAGTATTATGCAAATGGTTCTTCGGGGAACAATATTGATTATCACTTTTAAGGTTTTATGTTCAAAACAAAATTTAGTTCTTAGTGTTTCGCACATTGTCGAATAAAACGATTTCGCAGTTTCTTTTACTTTAAAAATTATTTCCCTTATATTGCATGTTTTTATAAATATGGTTTTCATTTAAAATTTTCACTAACATATTATCCTATGCATTCCTTTTCATAGAGTTTTTTTGCCAGTTGTAAGATCAAATATCCCATTCTGGAAAGCATTTCAATATTAACGTCGTTAATTATTTTTAAAATACAACAACCTAAGTTTTGCAACAAACACATGATAACCTAAGCCTGCTATCAAAATGATCACTTCACATTTAAAAAAGCTAAAAGCATAAAAAAGTACTGAAAACAACGCTGGGGTACTGCGGTATTTTCAATATGAAAAAGAACTAAAAAAAGTACCAAAGTACTGAATTTTTCAACACTACCACAACTCCAAGCGCACTTGTCAGAAACTTTTGATTTTTATGGATCACCAAAAGCGCAGTTTTTGATGAATAAATGCAACCACATAACATTTAAAGTTTGGGAATAACCAGCCATTTTTAGCAGTGCTAAACAAGCATGCAACAACTATGTACATAGGTATATGTATTGTATTTTTACTAGTGCAAACTCAAACTAGGTATAGGTACCTACTGCATACCAACATCGTCAGATAGATAAAGTAAATAATAAGATAAGCTCTTATATGAATTATATTTGTATGTACTTATGTATGTAGAACATATGTACATACATAGGTATGTATCTAAAGAAACAAAATGTCTGTTACTTAAAAACTCACAATTAAGTTTTTTTTACTTTTTTTCAAATTTCATTACAAAAAAAAGATTAACAAAAAGTAAAATAGGTAGGTATTCGAAACAAAACAAGAAAGCAAAGTCTGGCAAATAATAATTTGATTTCAATTATAGAAATTATTGCGTAAACTATATTTTATTTGCGTAGGTACATACATACATACATACCTACCTATTCATTGTTTTTGTTTTGTTTATGAATAGAGTGACGAATATTTTAGACGTAATAAAAATTTATTAAAACATTTTTAAAATATTTTTTTTTTTTTTAATTACACATTTTTATGCACAAAAAAGGATTTACCTTTAGTTTGTTTATAGCTAAACACTATTTTTAACGGGTTTTAAAAACATGTTTTCTGAATAAATTCATTTACTCTCTCTCACTTGACGTTTACATTTATATATGTATTCATATAGGTATAGATAAGTACATAAGAAACAAACGCACTAACAATAAAAACACATGTAAAAAGAACACACTTGAAATCGTCAACACTTTTTTCATTAAATAATTTATCGGTAGGTAGGTTGGTATGATTTTTGTTTTTATCAAACTAAAACTTTGTTAAAAAAAAAACTTGTTATTTGCACTTTGTATAAAAACAATAAAAAAAAAAATATTGCTGATCGACCAGACTAAGCCAAAGCAACACACACACTAACAAAATAATAGAGAAATTGTAGTGACAACAACCTTCACTAGCGAACGGCATAAACACAGAAAAAATAAATAAAAATATCAGATAGAAACAAATATAATATAGAACACGAGCATTAATGGTAGCAAAAAAAAAATTAAATGAAACTATAACAACGAAAAAAAGTATAACTTTCAAGCACAAATTAAAATTTATAACAATATGCAACAAACACTAGGCTGCTAAATATTTAAACAAGTGATGTAGGTACGAGACAACACAAATAACCTCTAAAAGAATTTCAGTCTTCTGTTATTGTTGCTAAAGAAAGCAAACACAAACAAACAAATCTTAAGTAAAAAAATGTTATGATAGTTTCATTTGTTATTGTTATAATTTTGTTACTACGTAGGTACATATAAACAACAAAAAACGGAAGCATTTAAGTCGCCATAGTTACTTAAATGTAAACACAATTGATGGCAAAGTTCAATTTCCGGAGAGAGATACGAGAGAAAAAGATGGAGAAACAATCAGCGTTGCCATTGAAAATTTTTTAATCCGACGAAACTTGTCTATTAAAGCTACCAAAAGCCTTTGAAACTAAAAATTTTTTTTTATTTATTTAAAAAAAAATATATGTATGCATATAAATTTTTGATATTAACGGCCATTTTCACCAAGTTCGGCTATAATTCACTATCGGCTATAGCTGTCAAAACAAATTGGTAACCGGAACTTTAATTGAAAGTTAGTTTTAACCGAACTTGGTGAAAATTGCCGTAAGTTTGATTTTTATAATATAAGGCTTTTAAATAATTGAAGCAAAGCCGCGAATAAAGTTGTAAAAGCCATTTTTTGCCGATAATCCTTAACATAATTCTCTGTTTAAACATCAAATCACCCACATCAATCATCAATCAAACATCAATGCACCTTAAACGCCTTCAGAATGGCATAAATAGAGTCAGCTAGTGGAAGAACGTTGTAAGTTACTTACAAAATTATACAAAGTAAATGGTTTTGCAACGTTTTAAAAGCCGCTTGGGCAGGGGAAACCCGTTTTAAATGACTTCTGGACTGTAAATATGAAACGTTTTTCCATTAAAAAAAGTTATAAACTGTAATTTTGCATGTAATTAAAATTTTAAATTTCTTTATATTTTGTTTAAATGTTTTTATTATCAAAGTTATTTTCGGGAATACAATTTATTTTCATTATTTTAATAAATAACCTTAAAAAAAATAAGCTTGCCTGTTAAAAACGTTTTTTTTTTTTTCTCTCCTGAAAAATAATTATTTTGTAACTTAAAACGTTATTCGCGGCTGTGCTTATTATTTTTTTATTTAATTTATGCAATAAATAACAAAATTATAAATGTAATAAAAACAAGCACCACTTTAGGTGTAATCATTTCACGCTTAAAGTCAAACCTAGATTTCATTTCATTAAAAATCTCAAAATGAGATTTTAATATTGGTGCGGAAGCAAAATTTGCAACTCTTGATTCCGCTTATGCGAAATATTGATATTTTTCACTTTTTGTGCTGACGTTAAAATTTTACAACAAGAAGACAACGAAAGGAATAAAAATGTATGAAGAAATATAAAATTGAATAAAATTAAAAAAAATTAGTTAAGTTATTTAAAAAAAAAAATGTATTATACGAATAAATTGCAATAAGAAGAAATGATTACTTTAATGAAATTTAGGCTGACTTCCAAAACGTATTAATACAAAGTTTGTATACAGTTTTACTACAGTGTTTTAACCATGCACATGTACAAAGTACCGAAACAATGCAACTATGTGTTCTGTTTATTTAAACGTTTTGAAATGTTAGTGATGCAATGCATAATATTAAAATAAATCTGTATTGCTTGCAAATCAAATGTCAAATATCACAAAGCATCAACTTTAAAACCGATGCTCTGATTGCTTTTTTGCTGCGTTTCTAATACTTACCATTGATGTTTTGGAAGGGTTTGCATTGCATATACTTATATTGTACTGCGGCGTAATGAAACATTAAACTTTGTTCTTATACAAAGCATTTGACGTTTTGGAAGTCAGCCTAAATCAAGACCTTGCTTGTTGCATTGACTCTAAATGGTTCTGGGCCGCGCTTAAAAGATTTATAGCCTTAAACATGTATTGCATTTCTTTTTCCATTTTACTCCCTATCATTTATTTGTAACTAGTATTGCCAGACGGCCTTGAATCGCCTGGATTGTCCAGTTTTTTAGTGTCTTGTCCAGATTCCGGCTAAATAACAATTTGTCCAGTTAAAAAATAATTTTAAAAAGAAAAAATTTACAATAAGCCCAAAGATATATACATTTTTTTAAATGCAATAAAGCAAACGTACGTTTTAAACCTTATAACAGCTGAAATATTAACGAAACTTAATTTTGATATTACTTATGCCCTTATAGATTTAAGGTGACGATATTTTTCTTGTTTTTTTTTTTCTTGTTTTTTTAATTTAAACAAATTTTACTTTTTTGAAATATCGTACAAATATAAGTTTATTTTTAAATTGTCCATTTATTTTTTCCAAATCCAGGTGAATTTTTTACGTTGTCCAGTTATTTTAAGTTTGGTTTCTGGCAACCCTATCTCAACACATCTTTAGATTTATAGCGCAAAACGCTTCTAAGCAATCGTCTTCACTTCTATTTTCAAAAAATTATGTATATTTTTCGCGTTTGCATAGGTATTTTACACAAATTTATCTTATAAAAAAGTTTTTAGTACACGCGAAAATTTTTACACCTTGTTTTAAATGTCGACACAATATGAACTCAGAAATTTTTAAAAAAAGCTTATACCGCAGGAATGAATAATTGCAATTTTTATATCGATCGATATTTATGTCCGTTGAATTTTCCTTTCCGTGAGGAATCAATAATACTACCCAACATTTTATAGAAAAGTAAAAAAACAAAGCAAAATATTTAGTATTAAAGTGATAGTTTGATTGCAACGTTAGTTTATTGCACTATTGATTTTTTGTAGTAAAACTATTTCAAAAATTCTGGCACCACCTTTTTGGAAAGCTTCACAAATCCGCAGTCAATCGACCTGTTTTGTTTTTTGTTGAGCTCAACATCAGTTTGTGACTACTAAAGGAAATTGCTCTTAAAATCAATTTTTTTAAACTTCAATACATATTAGGATTATAATAATATAAATATTATAACGTTATTATTCCGCTTTGAATTATTTCAAAAAATTTTTCGTGGGAGTTTATTATGATCGCCATAACGTGTAAAGGGAAAAAATTACGAGCGTAAAATTATTCACGATAGTGGTAAACATTGATAAAATAAATAAAGTTAGTTATAAATAAAAGGTAAAGCAAATTTGTAAATGCCTATTTCTTTATACCTAGGTATCACCTATTTGGAATTAAGTATTTGTTACACAAAAAACTTTTAGTCATATGGTTTTTGTTACAAAATTCGAATTTCTAAAAATAAAAACAGTCTAATTTTTTTAAATTGTCGAAAATAAGGTTTAGCCCAGTGATGGAAAATTGAAATATTTAGATGGTACTGACCACCAAGTAAAAGAGTACTTTTTCAACATTTTGGTACTTTTTTAAAACATTTTTTTGCTCATATCTCAGCCATTTATGGACCGAGATAAATTTTAACAACAAAAACTATTCTAATAATTTCCAAAATAAAAATACTTCGAAATTTGATACAATATTAAAAATATTGATTCGAAACTTTTACTGAATCCTTTTTTTGCTATATTAAATCATTTAACAGGTACTACATTAAAAAAAGAGTTTAAAGCCATATAAGGACCAGTCTTATATACATTTAGATTCGGAGTCGGAGTTGGAATTTCAGCGGTTGGAGTTGGAGTTAGTACTTTTTGTTGATGACTCAATGTTAAAAAAAAATCAACGCTAAATTTCTAAAGAAGCAAAACAAAAAGGGTACTAAAACGGACGTGGGGGTACCGTGGTATTTTTGAAAGGGAAAAGTACTGAAAATAGTGCCATAGTACTGAATTTTCCATCACTGGTTTAACCTACCATCCGACCAAATGAAAAATACTTATTCCCAATTTGGTCGGGAAGCACCAACAATGGCAACGCTGTAGCCAATGCTGCATTTGCCGAAGAAAAAATTAAGGAGGCTTTTATGTTTATGCAACAAAAAAATAATAAAGTTCTTATACCTACCTACCTACATATGTACATACATAGTATTCTGTACGTAAATATGTATACCTACCTAGGTAGGTATTTAGTTTTTTTTATAAATGTACCTATTTTGTAAACAAAAAAACCAATGGATAAGATAACAATTATATTATGTATACCTACCTATCGCACCGGTTCCTCTAAAGGGGTCAGCTCAAAATTTAAAAATTTTACCTTTTTGAAAGAAAACGATAGGTTAGGCATATTTTCTCTACTCTTAACAACAAAAACAGTCCTTCGTCTCTTCTGAAAATTTATAAAAAATTATACCTAAATTTGATTTATAAATTTTTAGTTAACCCACTTTAAGGGAACAGGTGCGATATGTATGTACATACTGATATATCATCTATTTTTGTTCACTAACTGAACATTGAGCAGAAAAGAGACTATAGAAAAGCTTTTAAAGAGCAACGAAAAAATTTTTAGCTCTCTTAATACTTACTAAAAAAAATAGCAGAAAAATCGTTAACTGCGCATAACAATTTCAAAAAAAACCACAACATCGTTTTTATACAATACAGGGTTGATAAAGTTAGTACAATTGTATTTTTTTTTTTTTTTTTTGGTACAATTCAAAACTTAAAAGTACGCTGGTAACCTGTGATTCATTTGGTACTATTTCCAAATTTTTCAAACCTATTTCTAATTGATATAAAATGACAACTCGAATATGCTGTCCAATTATAATAAACAGAGTTTAGTGTTTGGAGCGAATAGACTTCCGAAAATGCAAAATGTCGTAGCTTTTTTATGAAATCTAAGGGAAACTCTATTTTTTGTTGTTGGATTTAACAAAACAGCTATGATATTTTGCTCTTTTGCAAGACCATTTACACCAAGCACTGAACTTCGCAATTGTGAATAGATTTTTGCACTTCTTCATTGAACGATTGCTTATGCCACATTCTAAACTTAGTATCAGCGGCAGCATATAAGCGTGTATTTTCTTATGATATTGACAAGTTTCTGAAAAATATAGGAAACCACTTCTGCAAAGTTCTACATAGTAGAAAAGACGACTTCCTTTCAATTCATAATATTTTCCAATATTCGTCCACAAGATGGTTGTCACGTCAAGAAGAAATCAACAGAATTTTGGAATCATTTTGAAGGAGATTTTACACGCGCTAAATTAAATATTATTATAATCGGACTTTCTACTCCTTTCCTGTTTCTGCAGTACATATTGAAAATTGTAAGCACAACAAATTTAGAAATGCAATCCTAAGATGCTCGTATGCTCATATTTTAAGAACGCTTAAAAATTTTATTTTCGTTTTAAATTCGATGTGGCATTTGAAAAATATTCGTCAATTTTCCACAAAAAAGACGATCAATTCTAAAAAGTGTACGAAAACGCTCTCTGGCGCAATCAAAAATAAAAATAAATGGGTTTCTCGTCCCTAAAAATCGCATGATACAGATCTGGCTAGACCAAATACAATTTGTTTGCCTCTATTTTTGAATATTTTGAAAAATCCGGGGATCGAAATTCATTTTTGACCTATGGTTTCTTGGAATGACTTATAGAATAAGAATCGTGATGTGCTTTTGACGCGAAAAAATTGTAGCCACCCAATTATTATGTATGTATAGTATACATTGTATTCCTAATTAATGATCATGTATTTTTTGCTATCTATATTTTACATGTACAAATGAATTTACAGTACCTTTTGTTTTTGTTGTATTAAATTTTTGTTTTTAAAAATAAAATAATATAAAAAAAATTTATAAAAAATGATTTAGTACTATTGGGGCCGAAAAAGTACGATTTTAAAAGTTCGTTGGTACGATATTGCTTTTCTCATTTATCATCCCTGATACAATAAAAGCGAAATAAAGAAACAAAGTAAAATTCATAAACGATTCCTAACAAAATAAGTTAAAAAAAATACATTTTATTTACTTTATAATGTCACGGTTCCACATTATAAAAGTTTTTTTTTTCTAAAGTTTTCTTTAATTTTCTTTAACATTCGTTCGTGGCTACACATCGAATTTGTTATAATGAAGTTCTAATTTTTACATGTTTACTTAAGCTTTATTTTTCTGTTTTTGATACATATGTATTTCTAAACAAAAAACAAGTAAAAGAGCTTTATCGGCTATGCCGAATCTTAAAACCCCTTCACCATGGTGCAATAAGATAAGAAATTTTTACAAATACCTACCGCTCTTTAGATATAAATGAATACAGGTATTTTGTGCTACGTCCACGTTTGGCGGATGTTGTCTATTGATAACCAAGATGCTTGCATCTAGTAAGAGGCCACTTATCTTATCCCGCCCATTTTTTAAAGAGGTTGTGTACTAATAACCCAGCTATCTTTATCAAATTTGGACAGGGTTTCTCTTATCGATAGATGTAAAGAAATTTATATTGTGCCACGCCAACTTCTCCAACTCCGCCCACATGTTGTCGGATGTTGTGTATTGATAACCAATATACTTGTACCTAATTTTGAAACATTGGCTCTTGCCGTTCGCCAGATAAACATAATAAAAACTAAAAAAATCAACAAAGCTTTTTGTATATCTGGAGAACGGCAAAATTTGGGCGGGATTAGACAAGTCGACGTGGCACTTCCCTTCAAATACATTATTGATTTTTGTAAATCTGTAGAACAACAACATAGAACAAAAATTTTCAAATAAGGTACAAGCAAATTTTATTTATTTATATTATTAGAACTGTATTTATATAACTTTCTGTTATTATCGCACTATGATGAAGGGTTTATAAGATTCAGCATAAGCAAATATACCTACCCCTCTTAATTTTTTTATTTTACCCTTTTTATTCAAAAATAAAATAAAAGAAATATGAAAAGTAAACGAAAAGGTTTAAAAATCACGTCCAATTATGCAGGTTGATGTAAACGAATTAGAAAATATGTATGTACATATAAGAGAATTTCCAAGTACAGAAAAGTTTTTACCCATGCTATTCTTTCTACCCCTCTTACCTTCAAACTCAGACTTTCATAGTTTGAACCTTCATATAGCGCTAAAGTTACCTGAATTTTTGCTGCTATGGGTTTTTCTATCTTCATACATAGGTACATATGTACCAAGGCGAATTGACTAGATGGTGAGGTCAACTCTACAACTACAATGCTTCTGTGTTCGGGTTGTCAAAAATATTGCTAGTAAAAAAAACAGGTTTGTTTACATAAAAAACTAGTTTGTATACAAACTTTGACAACTCGACCACAGAAAAAAACACCACATGTTGACTTGACCCCACCTTCTAGTCAATTCGCCTTGATATGTACTATGTACATATTCTTGCACAAAAACGCTAAATTACCTGTGGTAATAATACTTATAATACAACATACATACATACATAGCTAGCTGATTATATAGAGCGCAACACAATAAATTGGCCTTTTTTTATTTAAGAACATGCCAAAAGTCATGTGTTTAAATGTGTTCATTTTTTAAATATACATACATGCATACATACATATGTATGTATGTTGGTAGCTGCGACAATTTTATTAACAGATAAAAATTTGTATGTAAATGAATAATGAAATGATAATGCAAAAGTATTAAAAAAAACTCTCCTATAAAAGTTAAAAAAAAAAAAATACTTAAGATAAGAATGTGACAAAGATTTAATCCCCCTAATGTTTACTAAATAGTACACCCTGCATTCCGATTGATTAGTTTGTCAATACATTACATTACAGAAACATTGTTTTCGTTTATTTTATTTGACATAACAAACATTCGTTTTGTGTAAAAAAAATATGGGTGTAGGTTTTTTTATAATAAATAAAATATTAAAAAGTAAACATAAAATATGCAGGTTTTACAATTTATATTAATGATGCGTTTCCTTTTTGTAACCACATGTGCGCATAAATTATAACAAAACTTTAGCACTAGGTATAACACTCTTAAATTTATTTGTTTTTAAAAATTCTCTTTACACTTCTAATTAAAATGCACTAAAAAAATTCTGATACATGAATAAACTACTAACAAAAAAAATGGGTGATACACATGCATATAAGAGAATAACTCACAGATATTATTCTCAAAGATACACTCATTTACTAAAACAAAACAAAAATTTACAATTTCACATGTATTAGTAACAGACCCCCACAATGTCAAACATATTAGTTTGAATGGATGTGTTTACTCAGAGCATAACGTAAACAACGGTAACACTTATTAAAAAAACAAAACAAAAAATTTAATAGGTATATCATGATACAAATACAGAAGGTAGTTCCACTCTCTCTTTTTGTCGCCATATTAACGTTCTGACTGAATTATGAAAATTTGTGCTACCATAGTTTATTAAATAATCCCATTTTTCTGTTTTTGTTTTGTTTTTTGTTTGAAGTTTGGAAAAATAATATATAAATTTAAATTAAACAATTTATATTAAAAAGCTTTAAAATTTGCTAATGTTGAGAATAAAAAGTTACATAAATAAAATATATTTAAAAAAAGTAAAAAACATTTATCAAACGTTATTTTGTACTTCTGATTCGATGCGGAAGAGTTTGTGCAGCTGTGTCAAACACATAAAAAATATTGGTTCTAGACCCAGAATCGATCTAACGATGTACGTCCGTCCAACCGGATGGCTTTCCATGCACACTGTGTGCGAAAATTTAAAACGTTAAAAGAACGCTATTTTGAAGATAATTTAATGAATTTTTTTATAGGAAGTTCTAATTTTCACAAGGAAGAACCTTTGTATACCCACAACACAATATTGATAAGGGTGCCGTATAAACCATCTTCCTAAAATTACTTTAAGGAAAGCAAATTCTATATAGATGAAGAAATTTAAATAATATTCGGCACTGAATAACAGAATTTTGTTCTGCCGGGTCCATGATTGCCCATGGGTCCCATATAGACTTATTTTGCAAAAAGTTGTTCTTTTATTCTGTGGTGGTGGGTCGGGCTTAACCGACTATACTTTTTTGAATGCTTAAGCTTAATTTTTAATTTCTTAGTAGCTCGCAGAACAGCATGCAATTAAAAATCTCTGGGAAGAAATAAAGCTATTAAATGATGTGGTATACGATAGCCTTGAACAATTTATAAACATTTTATCTGAATGCGGGCTTAACAAACCAAGCAACGATTTTTTGCCTAAAGTTGAACATCTTAATTCAACATTTGTCCAAATTAATAGTGATTTTTATATAAAAAGCCCAGTTTTATGAAAAAATTATATGTAATTAAAATGTTGTATTAAATGCAAATATTATAAAAAGGTTATTTTTGGGAAGAATCTTTTTTTAATACATAAAACAATCTAAAATTATTTGTTCAAAGATGAAGTAATTGTAGCTTGAATCTTGTTTTATAAATTTTAGTTTCTTTTTAATTTTCGGGAAAAAAGCTATTTATGCATATAATTAGTGAATTACGCTGTTTTTAATTCTGAGCTCTTAAGCAAATTAAAGTGCTTAAAAATTCACATTAAAGCTGTTAATGCAAATTACACATTTTCTCTTATAATTTCCAAACGGAATTTGTTGCCTTTTTTAATATGTGGCAACGAGATTTTTAATATTGACAAAAAACAAACTTCAAATAATTCCGATAAACTTCAAAAAAATAATTGTGAGAGAGAAGTGGAACTACCTTGTGTATTTGTATCATGTAATATCCCTGCAGGCAATTCAGTTAACTTTCAATTAATTTAAAGCTAACTATTTCTCAAGTAGTGGTGGTTGACAATTGGATTACTTTTATATGTAATTAACTAACTTTATTAACATTGCGATGTCCTAGGAAGTAGTCAATTGTCCGACTCTGCATTACTTTCAGTTAACTTAAAAGTTAACTTTTTGTAGCTACCCAGCAAAAACTTTTTAAAAATATATAGTTACACAAAAGTCAATAAAGTAAATTTTTTTTTATTTTTTTTAATTTTTTTTGTTATTTTTTTTAATTATTTTTTTTTTTATTTTTTCTTATTTTATTTTACTTTATTTTATTTTTTATTTTTTTTTCTGTCTCTGGTGGGATTCGATCCCGCAACCTCGGTGCAGATAGACTAGCTCGCTACCAGCTAGTCTACCGGGGCAGTGTAGTTTTTGTATTAAAAAACTATGTTTTTTGACTATAATGACTATAATGACATTTTGTTTGCCAATCGACATGGCTCTCTCTACTTAAAATATACAGTGTTTGTATACACTTTGGTTAATGTAAATTTTCCATTGCTTAGTTGTTGGCTTTAAGTTAGTCTATACAAGCTAACTTAAAGTTGGCTTTTTTTGTAGTTAGCTACTCATTTGCCGGCAGGGATATTATATGTTGTGTATAGCAGTGTTGCCAGTAAAATTTCGAGAAAGATAAATTTTAGTTTCCAAAAAGATAAAAATTTTTCTCAAAAAGATACATTTTGAAAAAAATTTTTAACATTAAAAATTTACTAACGTATCATTTTTATTTCATATTTAATGAATATTGTAAAGAAAATGATTTCATATAAATTCATTTTTATATTTATTCAAGTCATAAATATTACGTATGTAATTTTTAAAAAAAACAGTAAGGCCCAGAACAGACGGTAAAAGGCAACTGCAACGAAACTCTTTAGAAATGATTGTTTTGAAACCAGTTTCAATCGTTTTCCACACACCCTGCAACCTAAATTGTACCAGAATGTAATGAAATTATCACAATCATTTCGATTTTCAATGCAACTGATTTCCAATGCTTTTCAAACCGGTCTCAAAATGGTCGCGTCGTGTGTGATCCCTCAAATGAGTCTATGGCATAAACTCAAATGAAACTCGAAAATAACTAGAAGTTGAAGTTTCGTTGCAGTTGCGTTTCACCGTCTGTTCTGGGCCTAAGAAAACTCTAAAATAATTTATACGAAACTATCTTTGAATGTTATCAAAACAAATTCATTTTTGTAAAAATTAACACATACACAAGATTAAGCAGACGACAGAAGATTTTAAGGTGCTTTTACACGATTTGTATTTTGCAGTGGACTTGTCAGATGTAGAATCCCTATATTATTGCACATGTCTGTCAAAATTTACAAAATACAGAAGGTTTATAATTGTTGCTTCCAATATTTCGATCTTCTTTGAAGATCATCATCAGGGATTTATTTTCAGTGAATTTTTTTATAAACACAAAAACTTAAAACAATGTTGTTCACACATCGACATCTAGACTTGCACTCTAGATGTCGATGTGTGAACAACATTGTTTTAAGTTTTTGTGTTTATAAAAAAATTCACTGAAAATAAATCCCTGATGATGATCTTCAAAGAAGATCGAAATATTGGAAGCAAATAAAAAGGAATTTTTATTTACAAAAAAACACTGGCCTCGAGCTTGATTAATTTTTATTTATATGAATTGATATTTTAAGAGAATTGGTGAAATTGACCATTAGTATTTTTAGAATTTTTTATTAAATGTTTAAAAGTGGATTTTTTTTATTTTTTCAAGTTTTTATTTTAAAAAAATGTTTGGTATATTTATTTACACAGAAATATTTAAATGCTTATACAAAATTTTTAAGAATATTCCACATTTCAATAACATCTTTATTGCATACTAATAAATTTTAGTACTTGTAAGAAAAACCGTTTTTATTCACAATATTATCCGATATATTGATAGTAAAGCAGGATATAAAGCATAAAAGATTTGTATTCAGTCTTGTTCTGAGTTTGCATTTTAATAATCGCAATAAATTAAACCAACGACCTACTTCAGCGTTTAAGAAAGGTAAAACTTAATTGCCTTAAACCAACTCAGAATGAAAATTTGGGACCTCTTATAAAGAAATAACATTAGTTGAGTTCAAAATGATTTAGCTTAAGTTTGCGTGGTAAGAAAACCCCGAGTTTATTTTTCCAAAAAAGTGCATTGGGTATTATTTCCAAATTTTAACTTATGCACTTACATACATATATTGTATTTCTCGATTTAGTTTGCAAATTTTGAAAAAACATATATTTTTTTCGTAATTTTCAAACAATTTAATTTAATAAGTAATCTCCTTCAAAAAAAAAAAGTTTCTTTAAGATCTTACACAGAACAAATCTCTTTTAACTAAGTTGTGTCTATTATAAAGCGGATGGTCACCGTTGTTGTAGGTTGTACAGTTGTTTTGGGTATATAGATTTTATAGTCAAAACCACTATTCTTCAAATTGAGATTTTTAGACAATATATCTGTGACAATAAGGAAAAATTGTTTTGTAGGAATGCAATTTTAAACTTTAAAGATTATTTTTGAAAATTATTTTTTTACGTTTTTAATCCCTAATGCTCCTAACGTTAAAGATCGGAAGTAAACTTAAGTCGCTAATTGTGTAAAACGCATCGCAATGCCAAAAACTTCATTAAAAGTAAAAACAAAGTCAAAAATATTTTGTAATTTTGTTGTTGCTTTCTACAGAAATTTGTATTTAAATTTTGTATGAAAATTATAAACGCAATACGAATTTCTGTAGAAAGCAACAACAAAATTATGAAATATTTGCGTTACGTTTAACATAATGGGCCTAAAAAAATAAGCAAAAAGTAACTTTGATAAAACTTCCTAAAAAATCGTCCAAAATAATTGCAACTTTGTCCATGGGTGCTTTCATACATGGAGATTACAAAGGTGCCATAAACTCAAAATCGACTAAAACACTTTTTCCTTTTTGCAACAGATACATAAATACAGGCCTGTCACAGAAATCAATATATCAGGGACAGGCCTGATATATTGAGTAAAAAGTATTATGTATGTAAAATAAATAAATAAATAAAAAAAAAAAAAAAAAAATAATTTGTATAAAACAACATAAATTCAGACTGGTTAATATTTTAAAATTAAACGAGTACATACAAGAATTTAATTCACTGCCTGTTCATCGATTTCGAACAAAAATTTTGTTCGTTTAACTTCCATTTAATGGGCCGTTCTTCGATTTCGAACAAAGACTTCGTCCGCTTAACTTACATGTATGTTCTATAATTTAGTTTTAACACACGAGTTTTTCGTTCGAAATCGATGAACAGGCTATTTTGCGGCCCCTGCACATTGCGACTTGTTGTACAGTTTGATTAAGTTGTAAAACCAATTGTTACGTTAGAGGTGTGGTTGGTCTTCGGTTGAGTTAAAAAATTAAAATGATCTAATTTTAATGCAATTGGCGTATTCAACTCAATTTTACTACCAGTTTCAACGCGTAGGGGCCGCATTATATTAAATATGATTTGGCAATTGTTCAAATATATCATCTGGCAACTCTGTTCGCAATAAACACAAAACTCATATCTACATATATTTTACACTTGTTAGAGTCGTGTAATGGGTTTCCTCTTTAATTACGTTTCTCTAATATGTTTTCTCTTTTTTTTTGTGTCTGTTTTGATTTATATTTTATTTTATTATTTTATTTATTTCATATTAAATGAACTATTTACGTCAAACATACAAAAATATGCTTCTTCGCATACAAACACACTTATGCATTTAATAATTCTGTATGGTATTGGTGTAGGGTTGCCATACGTACTGTTTTAATTAGTACATGTACTGATTTTTTGCAATTGTACTGTTTTATGCACAACTCCTAAAACAGTACGCAAATGTACTGTTTTTATTTTGCTCAGTCTATATTTAACAGAACTCGCTTACAAAAAAATATGTTGTGTTAAAAAAAAGTTCTAAAATAATAAGAGTTTTTACGCTGTGGTCATTGTTTTCTCATAAATACACAGTAGAAATATAAATTATAATGGGTGGCTCGTAGCAGTGGTATATTTTCGTGTTGTTATGATTTTATGACTACATCTTCCAATAGTCTTTCCGTTTCCACACCTGAGAAAGACAAAAATGAAATCTAAATTTTTTTTTAAGTACTAAAAAAATACTTATTCCAACACAGTTATCGTTAATTTTTAGAACTTTTTTAATTTTCGGGCATGTTCTGGAAATCGAAATCACGTAAAATTGAAAACAAACAAATTTGGAAAATTATCCGTGTTCAAAATTTATAAAAATACCTAATACCTTTGAGGAACACTTTTCTTTACCTAAACTACTGAAATAAGAAAAAGACAAGTTAATTCAAACAAAACTTTTATTGAAAATATTCATCGTTTTCATTTGCACTTGATTTTAAATATTTTCAGATTTTGTGGATTTTATAGATTAATGGCCAATTTCACCAAGTTCAGGTTTAATTAACTTTCATTATAAAAGTCAAAACACCTATCGTTTTAGTAATAGTTAATTATAGCTGAACTTGGTAAAATTAGCCGTAAATAATTTAAAAATTATTTAAAATTGGAAAATTAATTTAGGAAACAAACATTTTCTCAAACTCTATACGATTGGTGCAACTATGTCTGTAGTGAAAATTGCTTTAAATACGAATATGTTTAAAGAAAATCGTACTTACAAAATCAATGAGTTGATTGTTTTGAGCTAAGTAAGGCTTTTCTCCTTTCTTATATGGCTTACAGCAATGTAATGATTTTCCTGGCCAAATGCTTCGTTTGTGGTGTTTGCTTTTTAAACGCAAATGGTGTAATTTCATATGTATATTTATGAAATGCCATAAACTGGAAATAATTCCTTTGACGTTACACATTTTACGTGTATTTCTTTCTTTATATAATTGTTGTTGCATATTCAATTAAAAGTTTAAAATATTTACCCCAATTTCACCAAGTTCAGTTAAAACTAACTATTACTTTAACTTCCAGCTTACAATATGTTTTGACAGCTTGAACTGATAGATAATTATAGCTGAACTTGGTGAAATTGGAGGTTACTTATTAAAACAAATGGTAATGTTGTCGTCAAAAAAATTTACTGTTTTTTTCTTGATTGTACTGTTTTTATGTATTCAATGTACTGTTTTTCCGAATTTAAAATCTGGCTACCCTATATTGGTGTATCCAACACGAATAGGTACTTTTTTTATCTAATTAAAAACGATTTTTCTAGAAGATAAATCTGTAAAAGATTTAAGGCTTAGTTGATGGTTACCACGAGGTGTCCAGTAAAAATTTCAGAAAAATTCATTAAAATCTTTCCCACGGTTTAGGCACTTATGAGGTCAACTGAATTACAGAAGCCAAATAGATTTATGGATACCCGCCGCGTAGGCCTAATCCATAGGATCTTATCCACTGGTTGACAAGAAATACGTTTGTCAACCACCCCTGAACGTGAGAGTAACCAACACACACATGTCGCAATTTGAGTGCATAATTCGGCTAGATTATACACTCGCACCTTATTTAGGAGCTAGAGCTATCTATGCAGCAGTTGTTTAGTAGCAACAGCACCTAGGGATAGTACTCTCTCAGGCCGAGCTTTCCCACAAGTGGTGAAAAATCATCTCTTAGAAGAATTTTAAAGGTGTTATGATACTTGCTATTTTTTGTATTGGATTTTTTTTAGGATTGACTGAACGAAACAACAAATGCGAGAAAGAACAAGAAATACAATTTGGTAAACAAACCCTTTCGATCAAAAACTAAACAAATTGGCAACAGTGCTAACAATTAATCTGGAAATGTCAATTTTAAGTTAAAAATTTTTGTATTTTTTTTTTTTTTTTTGACAGTCTTAGATTATTTTTCGATAACACATGTATATTTGTTTGACATTTCAAGATTTTTTATGATATAATCATACTCTTTACACTTAGTTTTCCTATGCAAATATATTTGCACTGTTCTCCAATATAGAAAAAATACAAAAAATAGCAAGTATCATAACAGCTTAAGGATGTCCCTTTGAACGACTTTAGGTCTAAACCACAACCACTAAAGTATCCTTTCGCCAAAAAGCATCCATCTTTTGCACCCCATTTGTGAAAGCAAGCTTTAATCGGACGAAAGTGCAACCTTGGAAGTATACCAAAAAAACTTTGGTTACGAATTTTTGTACTCAAAATATGTACTCAACTTGTTTACAGAGATTTTTGTTTCTGATTGGGGCATGGAGAAGAAATTGACTTGTCACTTTTTGGATGACATACAAACATACATACTTACTTGCATACAAATGAATGCAAGTATGTACATACATTAAGTAAATTAAAGCTAATTTAGAAAAATTATTAAGATTTAAGAATTTTATATATGTATGTATGTACCTACATACATACATTTGTACACTCAAACAAAAATTTATGGATTCATATGGCTATGTAAATATTGTATGTACATTAGCGTGGCCGTTAGTTGTATGGAGAACTTTTTTTTTTGATTTCTTATATTCTCCCCCCCCCCCCCAAATCGGTTCAGTTTTATGTAAAAAAAAATACAAAAAAATTTCGTAGCGATAAGTTGTGTTTTAGGGGGGGCGTCGGCCCCTCAAAGTTTGCCATCAAGCCATTTATTCAAATGTAATTTGTTTGCATATGACTATCTCTTAAAAACAACATTTTACAAGAACATGGTATATGGCAATATTTTAGCTCTTCTAGTCAACAACATTAGCCTCGAAGAAAGTTTTTTGCTAAAATTAATATTTAAGAAAATAATTAAGAAAATAACAACAAAATTCCAAACATTTTATATACGTTTTATATATATAAAAGAGGGATTTAATGTCAAGTGAACTAATTTTGAAATCGAAATCTTTCGATTTGGATGAAATTTGCACCACCGTTAGTCCCATTGAATAGTAGTTCAGACACAAATTTTCAACAAGATCGGTCAAAAAGTTTCTGAGTTTGGGAGGGTCAAAGTTTGAAATTTTGGCCATACAGGTGTTCTTTCACATCCATGTAACTTATTACCAATTGGGGTTAGCAAAATTTGTCTCAAGCAGCTTAGATAGCTATTTAATCAATCTTTTTTTGGTTTTTTTAAAAAATTTTTTAACATATTTTTTTTATATTTAAAACTTTTTTTTTTTTTTTTTTGTCAAGTTGTAAATTTAAAAAAAAAAATTTTAAAAATTCAAAAAAAAACAAAAAATTTTTTTTTTTTAAAGATTGATCAAATAGCTATCTAAGCTGCTTGCGACAAATTTTGCTAACCCCAATTGGTAATAAGTTACATGGATGTGAAAGAACACCTATATGGCCAAAGTTTCAAACTTTGACCCCCCCAAACTCAGAAACTTGTTGACCGATCTTGTTGAAAATTTGTGTCTAAACTACTATTCAATAGGGCTAACGTTGGTGCAAATTTCATCCAAATCGAAAGACATCGATTTCAAAATTAGTTCACTTGACATTAAATCCCTCTTTTATATATATAAAACGTATATAAAATGTTTGGAATTTTGTTGTTATTTTCTTAATTATTTTCTTAAATAATAATTTTAGCAAAAAACTTTCTTCGAGGCTAATGTTGTTGACTAGAAGAGCTAAAATATTGCCATATATCATGTTCTTGTAAAATGTTGTTTTTAAGAGATGGTCATATGCAAACAAATTACATTTGAATTAATGGCTTGATGGCAAACTTTGAGGGGCGGACGCCCCCCCTAAAACACAACTTATCGCTACGAAATTTTTTTGTATTTTTTTTTACATAAAACTGAACCGATTTGGGGGGGGAGAATATAAGAAATCAAAAAAAAGAAAATAACGGCCACCCTAATGTACATATGTATGTAGATGTACATATGTATATTTGTTGTTATTGCATTTTGGTATTAAGAAATCACTACATTATTGTGTTTAAGTTGTTAAAGAATACCCTACATAAAGTCTGATTACAATTTTTTTTTTAATTTACATAAATATGGCTATTAACACTTACATTCTTCAACAGATATAGCATCATATTGGGACTAAAAAAATTTTATATTGTGTGTACTAAGATAAGAAATTAAATAACGAATATTAATGAATTAAAAAATTAAAATATAAATTTAAAAAAAAGAAAAAATCTTCTAATAGTTAAGAGAAGGGGAGTTTTTTATTTGTTTGGTTCTTATCATGTACACAAAATGTTAATTAATATACATAAGTATGTATGTATGTACCTGCATATGTATGTATGTAATTGAATAAAATAAGAACTATTAAGTGAACTGGTTAACAATTTAATAGAGTAATAAATTTAATATATTTATGTTGGTGCTACAATAACAAAAATAAGTTTTTATTCAAACATTTTAACTGCCTAACTACCCAGTGTGCCAAACGGATCCGTTTCGGATCAGTAACGGATCCGCATCTTCGTATTTTCTATCCGTAACGGAATCCTTTACTGATCCGTTACGGATCCGCAAGCGGGAGAAATTCCTCTCGAAAAAACGGATTCAAAAACGGATTTTATGTCCGTTTTTTGGATACGTTACGGACTCGTTACGGACATCATATTGGGATCCGTTACGGACCCGTTTGTTTTCATAAAACGGATCCGTAGCGGAATCCGTTACGGATCAGTTTTGGATCCGCAAGCGGGAGAAATTCTTTAAAAAAAACGGACTAGAGGAGTTTTTAGTGGATGAAAGTTCCACACTGACATTTGGCTTTTAATGCTTTTCTCCTATTAAAAAAAAAAAAAAAAATCATTTCAATGGAGTTGTGTTAGATAACTTAGAAAAAAAAAGTTATTACAAATTCATTTTGCTGGGTCCACACAAGGACCTTTTCATAAAAAAAACTCAATTATTAAAAACTGATTTTGCTGGGTCCACACAATGACCTTTTCTTAAAAAAAACTCAATTAGCGATTACACTGATTCCGTTTCTAAGTTTTTTACGGATCCGAAACGGGTCAGAAACGGATCAGTCAAATCGCGATTACACTGATTCCGTTTCTAACTTTTTTACGGATCCGCATCCGTTTTTGTGCACATTGGGATAACATCGATTTATAATTTCATACATACATACCTACATACATATGTATGTAGGTATACTTATATGTATGTATTAAAAATTCCAAATTGTAGAAATTTTTTTTTATTAAAAGAAGAAAGTAAAACTGCGTCGTCACTTCCATTTCAATATTCTTTACAGTGTTACAGTTGATTTATATTGCTTATACTTAAAATGTCGCTCGTAGAATAAAAAAAAAAAACAAGATTGTCAACAAAACTAACTACACATATTAGGTCTGTCTGCGTACACATATTTTGCGCAAAATGTTGCAAAATCTTGCAAAATGTTGTCTGCGTACTCCAAATCTCTTGCAGCGAGAGAGCCAAAAAGAGAATTTTTTGACAGTTGGAAGTTAGAGAACTTGCAAAATGTTACTGGAGAAATTTCCGCTTGCAAGATTTTGCAAATAGTTTGAACAGCTGTTTGAATGAAATTGTTTTTGTGAAATGAAAATAAAAATTTAAATTTAACAATGGCAGAGGTAAGTAGTTAGAATTGTGTTGATTTTTAACGTTTATAATAAATTATAATAAACAAAACATTTTACTTCATGCTAGAAACATCCAAATATACAGTGCGACCGTGGCGTAAGTGGAGTGGAGATGGCAGAACCGATAGAACCAGCAGAACTTTGTGGGACAAACTTTGCAATTGAAGAGGCGAGTATTTGGAATTGTGTTCCTGGCGAGCACTTCACATACAAATTATTTTTCTCCGTTGTCAAGCTGTTGGAGGGCACTGTATTGGGCATTTCATTCTTTTTTTTTCATTAAAAGCCGGCCCTATGTTGGGCAATGTAAGCAAAAGAAGTTTTATAAAAAACCCGACAAATAAAACTAAAAACTAAGAAGAAATTGAATTTACCAAACTAATAACAGTGTAATAAACAAGTTTTTTAATTTACAACACTTTTTAAGCATCACTTTAATTAATAATTTTTTAATTTACCCCGATAATTAAATTTTGCGTACACATATGCTAAAATTCTTTTGCTTTGTTATTTCAATTGTATATACACCGATCAGCTGTTTTCTTGCAAAATTTCACTGGATACTGTCTGCGTACTTTTTGAGATTTTTTCAGCCGATAGAGTAATATTGGTCTTACTCTCCCAAAAAAAATTACTGAGTATTTGCTACTGGAAAAGTACCCAGACAGACCTATTATTTTAAATAATAAACAAAAAAACGACGCCATTATGCAAATGAATATAGTAGGTAATATCTGGACGTGTAAAAACAAAAAAATAGTGCTATTTTCGCCTTTGCGAATCTTAAGGTAAAATTTATTGTTTAATAATATTGTACATTAAAATAGTGTGTATAATATTAGTAGGTAGCACAATATACATGTACTTATGTAGGATACAATCAAAAGTCTATTGATTTTATTGCGTAAAATGTTATATTTTGTAACGTGTTGACAACATATGTAATTTTACTGTTGTAAAAACTTCAAGCCCATGGGGCTTGCTGAGGACTTAGTTTGCCGTCCTAATAAGGATCTTAATGCGATTTGCGAATGGTCTTTCAGGAATAATCTTAAATAAACGCATCACAAACTCAAGCTCTTTCGATATATGTAAGAGGATACCGTAGCAATAACTTGCCTGAAATTTGTATGCAAAATGTCGTTGTGAAATATATAAAGGTTGTGCAAAATCTTGGTATTGTTATTAACTCTGAACTTAATTGCCAGAATCTTGTTAGCTACTTCATTAAAATAATGTATCGGGTAATTTTTTAGCTATTATCTTTTTGGCAAAACTGGTTTAAACAGCTGACGCACGTTTCGTGTTTTGTTTCACTGTCAAACATCTTCAGTTTCGTCTATAATTTAACCATGAATCGTCTTACAAACGAACACCGCTTGCAAATTATTGAATTTTATTATCAAAATGCGTGCTCTGTTAAGTTCATCGCGCGCTTCTTCCATTTTATGGTCAGTTTAATCGACCCACTGAAGCGGCTATTCGGTACATTAATAAGCAGAATTGTCGATTTTGGAGTGAAGATCAGATTGGTAGCAAGAGCTACCAATGCATCCAGTAAAAGTCACAGTTTGGAATCATAACGTAACTGTGAATGGTGGGCGCTACCGTGAGATGATATCTAACTTTTTTTTGCCCAAAATGCGAGAGCTTGACTTGCATGACTTGTGGTTTCAACAAGACGGTGCCACATGCCACACAGAACGCTTAACAATGGACTTATTGAGAGGCGAATTCGGTGAACATTTTATTTCACGTTCGGACCGTTCAATAGGCCGCCTAGATCTTGCGATTTAACGCCTTTAGGCTATTTTTGTGTGTGTCTATACACACATGCCCGCTTCAATTAACGCATTGGAAGACAACATTGAAGCATTTATTCATGAGATACCGGCTGAAATGTTGGAAAGAGTATGCCAAAATTGGACTAAGCGGATGGACCATTTGAGGCGCAGTCACGGTCAACATTTGCATGAAATAATCTTCAAACATTAAATTATATGGACCGTTCTATCGATTCAAATAAAGATTTCATGCATTTTTCTCAATTTTATGTGTTTTTTTTTTAACTTTCCTATAGCTCTTATAAAATCACCCGATACTTAAGAAGGTAACAGAGAATTCTAAGTATAATGTTATGAATTCTGTACAATTTAAAGATAGGATAAAAAATGTTTCTATTCAAGATAATGAAAAATTAATATCACTTGATGTTGTTTCGTTATTTTCTAGTATTGCAGTTGACTTGGCTATTAGAATTATAGAAGAAAATTGGGATAAAATTTCGGGGATACGAATATTAAAAAAGATTTATTTTTAAGAATTATAAAATACTGTGTAGTTTATAATAGATATTTTCAGTTTGATAAGAAAATATATGCACAGGAAAAGGGGCTTCCAATGGGTTCACCAGCATCTCCAATAATTGCTGATATTGTGATGGAGAAATTATTAGATACATGTCTAGGAAAATTGACTAATAAACCAAAAATGATAACAAAATATGTAGATGACTTATTTGTTATAGTAAATGAAAATGAGATAGATATTTTATTATCAACGTTTAATTCTTTTGATCAGAATATCAGGTTTACTATTGAAAGTGAATTAAATTATTCGATTCCATATTTGGATACATTGGTAATAAGGAAAGAAAATATGTTATTGATAGATTGGTATAAAAAACCAACCTCATCAGGTAGAATCTTAAATTATTTTTCTAAGCATCCTAAGAGGATTATTATTAACACAGCTAAAAATCTAATAGATAGAATATTGACAATAAGTGACAATAGATTTCATAGGAAAAATAAAAGAATTATTGGAAATATTTTACAAGATAATAGTTTTCCTAACAAACCAATTCACAAATTAATAAGACAATATAATATAAAAAAATCTCGAAATATTAGTGAGATCTTTGCACCTAAAATATATAAATCATTAACTTATGTACCTGGATTTTCAGAAACGTTAGAAAACTCTAATATTTGTGACAAAGGGAAATATAGAATGGCACACAAGGTAAATAATAATGTTGGCAGTTTATTCACAAGAATGAAAGATAGATAACAAAAGTTAGATATGTCAAATTTAGTTTATAAAATACCTTGTGGTGGCAACAATAATGAACAATGTGCAAAAATATATGTAGGAACAACTGGGACGAAACTGAAAACTAGAATAGCAGGACATAAACATGACCAAAAATATAGAAATTAAAATTCAGCACATGGTACAGCTTTATCGACTCATTGCAGGGATTTAAATCATTATCCAGATTTTGAGAACACCTCCGTTTTAAACGTGGAAGGTTTTAAGAAAAGCAGATATATGTTAGAAATGTTAGAAATAAATAATGTTCCATTTGAAGAAAGGATTAATTTTAAAAAAGATACTGAAGGTTTAGTTCAGATTTATAGATATTTATTGAATAAGAATTAATAGGTTGACGAAAAGGGAAATAGGTTTAGATCTTTGGTTGTTTTCTAAAATAAAGCTTAGATGGCTTAAGTTTGATTTGTAGAAATAAATTTTTTGACGAAAAAGGGAAATATTTTAAAATTGTTTTTTGTTTCCTCTTTTTAATTTTTTAATATTTTGATTTTATGAAATGTTATTTTTGATTTTTTTGTTAATTTTTATTAAATTTGATGAACTCAAGCTTAATTAAAAGAATATCAGAAATTAAAAATTAACAGTTCAACTAAAAATCAAAATTGTTCTTATAATATCCTGAATAAACGAACTACATATTTGAAATAAAAGTGACCTTAAGCTCAAGTATTAATAAAGAAGAAGATAATAATTAAATCTATACTAAGTTAATTTTCATATAAACTAAAATCGTATTTAAATGCAGATTGATTTTTTGAGTTTTGTTTAAAAAGTCTTATTTAATTAAGATAAAAGTATGGCAGCACTACTAAATATAAAAATATATCATAAAAAAGTGCATTTCTTTACAAGGTGGCCTCAAAAAACAGTTGTTTGCTGTTGCTTTGCCTGTTGTTGTTGTATTGGTTTAATATTGAGACCACCTTGCTGTTTTTCCAATGGAAACTTAAAATTAATTTAAATTAACCACATCGGTAAATTAAGTTACATTTAAGTGTTTAGAAAGAAAAGAATTTTGTATTTAAAACGATTTTAAACATAAATGTGTTTTAATATCAATCCTAAAAATTGGGCATAAGTATTCGCCAATGACATAGCTGAACGCCTTATTAGGCGCTTTTAACCTATTTCAACTGGAAATGTTTACAATCCCTTATATTAAACTAATTCAATGTTATGTTGTGTTCTCGTTAATTAGCAATTAAAATAATATGTTAACTGAGCTGTAATCTAATACAAATTGGCACAAAGCTTTATCGTGCTTTACTGACTCGGAAAGATGTGTGACGCCTTCTAAAAACAATACCTAAGGGAATAAAAAATAAACGAATGGCTCATTCTAAAAACAAAAACAATAAATTCTATAGGAAATTCAAACAATCTTGTTCATCTGTAAATTATCTAAGATACTCGACTTTCCGCTCTGAATATGTACATTTTGCTAAATAAAGCATATTACGATAATTATATAAATTACAATAATGAAAATATTAAATGTGGCTTCCCTTTATCCATGAGGTTTCAACACATGGTATCCAACTAAATGATTTTTTCTCTACAACTAATTCGAATGCTTCCCATGATATCGTAACAATCGCCAAGAAATTCTAAAATCTAAAATTCTTTTTCAACACTGGTCCTGATAATATTCCAAAAAACATTTACTTTTCGCTTATAGTCCATTCCGCTTAAAGGCCAAAAACGGATTAAAGCCAAAACTGTCATATTGACTTGCACATTTTTTCGAATTTCATACAAATTATTTGTTCTTAGGTCCATTTCGCTTGTAGTCCATTTTCGTTTAAAAGCCACATTTTCTTATCACGCATTTATAATTCTTTATGCAAAAATGGTCGCTTATAGTCCACTCTGTTTTTTATATTTTTTAATCAACAGGCAACATGTTTTTATTTACCTTTCTCGCAACTATTATTTTAAACAATTTATTTCAATTAAATCAATATTTGGTTATGTTTTAAATAAACTTTTCTTTTGTTTAAAAATAATGGTTTTATTGAAGAAAATAATATTTATATAGTCCAAAATGTGGATTATAATAGATTTCACTAATTATTAGGGTATTCATTCGGTTAACCGTCAACCGGTTAACCGATTAATTACTACCCGATTAACTGATCGGTTAATTTCAAATTGGTTTTTTTCGATTAACGATTAAACCGGTTAATTTCAGTCGATTAACCGAAGTAACAAAATTTTCAATATTTTGTAGTATTATAACATATTTTTTTTGTGTTTTTATTTATTTGTTTCGTCTCATATACAAAATGTATTTGTTTAGTAAATATTTTTTCATACAAACAAAGAAGGTGTTCAGTTATCTTAATTTTAACCCATTTTCCGCCGACCGATGACTAAAATTACAATGTTTTTTTATCTTCATCATCGATCAACAGGAATGTGGCGAAAAATGGGTTAAATATTTGATTGCCAACACCTTTTTTTGTTTCACGTACTTTTTATATGTATGTGTTTAGTTATTTGTTTCTTCTCATATCAGTCTTTTAACAGAATTAACCGAAACAATTAGAGGTGTTAAAAATTTTAAACAACTTTAATGGCATAATGGAGTATTTTATATGTTAAGAGAAATCCTGCAAAAGGACTGAAAAGTTCGACATTCATCTTCGATAAGTGAAATAATATTTTCCAAGTCAAATTTTGTTAAACTAAAGAAAAGAGTCGCTTAAATCCTAAACATTTAAAATAAATAACTTTTCTTAAAGATCATTTTATAAGATCTCCTTTAACGATTGAAATAACTAATAAAATTATCTCAGTTTATTTTTGTATAAATATGTAAATATTTGGGGGATTCACAAGGTAGTCATAAAGTCTTATGTCTTAAAATAATAACAGGAAATATATATCGTCGGTTTAATATGCCAACCGGCTAAATCCACTTTTTATGTAAATTGAGATTTTGATGCCGTGTGGTAGAGAAAAATACGCCTCGTCGACCAGCTTTAGTTGTTCTTCTATTAAAGTCTTGAAGTGTGTAAAACTGACTGTAATTTTAATTTTCTATCAAGCTTCAAATAGGAAAAATAAAAAGTTTATTTTCTTTCCTGTAAAATGCGCTGAAAGTGAGTTAGCAGGTTTGCATATTAAGCCAACGGTATGACTGTTGTAAGCTACAGCTTATAATTTAGATTTCTACTATACAGTTATGACGAATCAATGAACACAGTATTACAATTTTTATTTTGTTTGAAACACAACAATATTTACTTTAAACAATTTTATTTAGGATATTATGACGATATGACTTGATACAACACCTTGTGCATTAATTTCAAAATGCATATTACATATTTATGAATTGTTTTTTTTTTTGCTTGCTCGTCTTAGTTCAAGAATTGTTATGTTTGGTATGTTATTGTTTTTTTTTTGCTTATAAACTCCAAATAATAAGCAATTAATGCATTTTTATATATTGAAATTACTTAATTTATAAAAAAAAACTTTACTAATCGGTTAACCGATCAAAAACTAAATTAACTGATTATTAACCGGTTAAACCAAAACCTCGGTTAATTAATCGAGAGTTAACCGATTAAAGCAAAAGGTCGATTAAATGAATACCCTACTGATTATCCATAAAATGGCTTATAAAAAAAATCTGTTGTAGTCCAAATTCGCTTATAGTCCACAAAAGTTGTGCAACTAGAGTAGTGGACTATAAGCGAAAAGTACTGTATTCCTTTGTTTAAATCGGGAAATTAATCTGATGTTGCAAATTACCGTAGTATTGCGTATCATACCTAAAATATTCGAAAAAATTATAGCCGAACACTTTTGTTACCAAGTTTTAAAGTTCATATCCCCTTGGGTTTCAAAAAAGATGGTCTACTACAACTAACCTCTGTCGTCTAACAACTGCGATGTATCGAGGATTTATACAACAACTACAAACTAATGTAATTTGCACAGATTTTATTAAGGCTTTTGAAAGCCTTTTTAAGTTAAACTTGTTTTACTCTGTTTTACTGAAATTAGTATGAAATGGACCTATTCATACCTCAGCAACAGAACATAAACGATTCTCTTAAAAACCCATTTTCTAGAAGCATAAAAGTACTGTCTGGTGTATCTTAGCGAAGCCACCTGCGGCCACTTTTTTAACATTGTGATTCATTCATCCAATATTCTGGTAATTACGGACAATGTTATAGTTTTTCTTAGATGTCATCGTACCTTTATCGGAGCAACAACTCCTTAAAAACGACTTAAAACTAAAAAAAATTTAAATAAATGCGTTCTGTTAGTAAGAGTCCAGTAACTGCAAGCTACTTTTTTGATATTTATCAGTTGGAGTCGGCTGACAATCTCTTAGATCTCGTTATTCTGCTTGATTCAAAACTAAATTACATAACACATATGACAATGATAGTCAATAAAGGCACGAGTATTCCTACTCGGTTTTGTACCTATATTGATGGCCTAAAGAGTTTAAGGATCCATATGTTACGAAAAGTCTGAAGACATCACCTGCAAGACTTATGTTGGAGTATGGATCCTTAATATAGGACCCTATACTATTATAAAAATTATTCCGACAAAATTGAAACAGTCCAAAAACAGTTATCAACGTTTTGTTTGCGTGGGTTTAACTTTAACTAATGGAATCTGCCGCCCTTTTCTGCTAGACCTGATCAAGCTACCAAATCTAATAGCCTTTTTACACTGATCAACATCTACCATCAATTGCCACCATTTGCGAAGATGTTGACATCTTTCCATAAGAAATACATAGGGCTAAAATCCAACATCTTTAAAAGATGTACCTATCTCATTTTATTCCATTCTACATCTTTCGATTATTTAAGTGTCATCACTAGAAAAGTGGCAATAAGTTCTATTATTATTGTGGCATCACTGACAAAAAGAAGTTTGTTTTGAAAGCAGCGTTACCATTTGTCGAGTTTTATCTTTTATTGCAATGTTTTTTTGTTAAGTATTTTTTATATTTTTAAACAAATTGAACTTCAAATACATTTTTGAGTTTTCTTTTTAAGTTTTGGCACTTTTGTGAAAAAAAAACATTTTTAATTTAAAAATTTTTTTTTTTTTCAAAAATCGTGACATTTTTGTTTGATGCTAGATGCAATGTAAACGAGTGTTTCACATTTTCGAGTTTTATCTATTTTTTTCTACATCTTTGATTGTAGATGTTGATCAGTGTAAAAAGCCTATAAATACCCTTTGTACACTTGCATACATTTCGGAGGAACGCATGGAAGATGTTGAAAATGTGAAATACGCGTTCACACTTGAAACATCTAACATCTACTATTAACAAAAAATAACACCATTTCTGAAAAAAACTTTTATTTTTTTTAAATACTTTTTTTCTACAAAAGTGCCAACATTTCAAAAGATAACACCAAAATGTATTTCTAATTCATTTCGTTTAATAATTTTAGCCAAATTAAGCAAAATAAGGCTTGCAAAAAAGGAAAAACTTGAGAAATGGTAGCGCTGCTTTCAAAGCAACTTTCATTTTGTCAGTGATGCCACAATAATAACAGAATTTATTGCCACTTTTCTAGTGATGGCACTAAAAGAATCGAAAAATTTAAAAGGGAACAAAATGTGATAGTAACATTCTGTAAAGATGTTGAAAAATTTTGATTTTTAGCCCTATGTATTTCTTATGGGAAAATTCCAACATCTTCGCAAATTGATGTTAAATGTTGACAAGTGTGAAAAGGCTATTAATCAACAAAATAGCATTTAATGTTCGTCAACGCATATCTATCACGTCATTTGGTTCCGTTATCAGTTCAATGTTCTTATAAGCTTATTTATGTACTTATGTAAAATGAGAGTTAAAAAAAGCGGAGGTTTACGTTTTGGAAACAAAAATACTTTTTACGTGTGTTTTTGTCTCCATATAGTGAATTATTTTTAGCAGCTTTATTTTACACTTGTTAGCAACACTATTAATAAAGAAAACAAGTAATATTTTTGGGATTCCCAAAATATGAAAATGAAAACAAAAAAGTTAATAATTTGACTTTTAACATTAGTTGACCGAGTTCAGTGAACGAAAATTACGCACCGGAGAAGTATTTCTCTTGAAAAAAAAGTTATTAGTAATTAATATAGTTGAAAAAATGACATCAAAGAAAAAAGATATAGCTAATGAGTTTGGAATTCTTCCCAGTACATTATCAAACATTTTAAAAAACAAGTCAGTTATTCAAAAGAATGTAGAAGTCGAGCATTTAAGCGTTAAGCGTAAGAGACTACGAACTTGTCTTTTTGAAGACATTGACGAAAACCCTTGTGTGGGGAAAGCGCTGACGCCAATTTAGGAGAACGTGATTAATGGATAAGGAACGTTTTGCCAAGATTAATTACAAAATATGATGCAAATGACATCTTCAATGCCGACGAGACCGGTTTGTTTTTCAAGTGCTTACCAAACAAAACAATAGTATTCAAAAATTAAAAATGCGTTAGTGAAAAACAGAGCAAAGAAAGAATAACTGTCCTAGTAGGAAGCAGTATGACTGGTATGGAGAAACTAAAACAGGAAAGGCTAAAAATCCTAGATGCTTTAAAGGAAGAAAATCTCTAGATGTGGATTATGATTTCAACAAAAAAGCGTGGATGACAGGAGAAATTTTTTTCAAATGGATTTTAGGGCTGGGCAAAAAATTTGCTTCGCAAAAAAGAAAGATTCGGCTTTTTGTGCATCCAAAGGACGTAAAAGATAAACTACAAAATATTGAACTTGTCTACTTTCCTCCCAATATGACTTCTCTTCTTCAACCAATGGAGCAAGGCATAATCTACAATATAGGTAAAACAACTTTACAGAAAACGAAATTTTGATGAACATATTGTTACAAATGGAAGAAAACAAACCTGTAATACCCATAGATTTGCTTCAAGCTATTCGAAATTTAAGCACAGTGTGGAATATCTACATACATACATATTGGTATTTCCACAGAAATGTCTACTTTTTGTCACGTAACGTCACCAACCATTTTTAATTGTTTCCCAAAGAATAATGAAAATTTTATTTACTTTTTTGCATTTGGGTGTAGAGCTCAACTAGGTTTTCATTTAGTGAAAGAGAGGAAAAATTTGAACAACGTGGTTCTAAAATACAAGAATAATTGCTAGGTGACGTGACGTGACAAAAAGAGAGCTTTTCTGTGGAAGTGCCCATATGTTAAACCAGAGACTATTGCAAACTGCTTCCAGAAGGCAGGATTTTCAAAAAATGTACCTATTTAAATATCTTAATGTAATTGAAGCTTTTATTGATAAAGAAAAATGGAAAAATGTAGTTCAAACCAAAATACCTGATTATTTTAAATAAATAAAAAACAAACAAAAATATTTCTGTATAATGATGTTTCTATATAGTGAAATAATTGTCTGTCCCAGTGAAGATTCACTATAGGGAAGTTCACCTGTACCTATAAGGAGACTTAAAAAAAGTGGAGGTTTACATGTAAAAATTAGAGAATTATGGATTCTTTATAATTTCTGCTTTTAGGTCCAAATTTAGCATTTCCATCTCTGATACGTTTGTTTATGTTTGTCTATTCTGTCCAGCGTTGCCATTTTGGTGCCTTTCGGGTATTTTTTGGTGCTTTTTTGCTTATGCAATACCCGAAATTTTGTTAAGCACCCGTTTTTGAAAAGCGGGTATTTATAGTGCTTTTAACAATTTCTCACAGTGCTTTTAAGTGCCTTTTACAATATTTACTTTTTTTGTACCATTTTTTAAAACTTCGATTATATTGAGGATGATTAAGATGAGATTTGCTATTTGGGGTACAATTTCGTTTTACCAAAAACTTTATTTACGAGGTTAGAGCTAGGCTTCCAAGCAATTTGGAAATTTTACAATACGTTTACTTTTTAGCGTTGACAATATATTTTTTTTAATTAAGATTTGGGCTGTCATTAAGTTTTATAAAGAATGGTCGGTCACTGCAAATTTTCGGTAATTGCAACAGGCCAGATTTTTTCTAACTACAAAAATCTAGCTCGCACTTTGTTACTGTTTTATGACAAATTCAAACTCAGCTGATGATGATCCAAATGATTTGGTTTATATAATTTTTATTGAAGGTAATAATAATAAATTTAAAAATGTATACAAATGTAAATATATTTATTATTTAATTTTAAATGAAAATGGTCCCCATCAACGCCGTCGCCTTTTTTTTAATTTTGGAGGTATATAATATTCGGCACAGCCGAATGCAACTTGTTTTGTGTTTAATTAAATTTAAAAAATGGCTTAGTGCTCTTTTACGCTTTTTTTTTGTTCAAAATAGTGCTTTTTAGTGCTTTTTTTTAAGTTTAAAGTGCTTTTTGCTCTCAAAAAGTTGGCATCACTGATTCTGTCCGATTGTCTATGGTAAAGAAGAGATAAACAAACAATCAAACAAATATGTAAACACATTGGCTAACCTCTGGCAACCGACAGACCATTTAGTCATACATAGCGCGACTACAACAATAAAAAACAGAGCTTATGCTACTTAAGGAGAAACAACAAAAACATGCACAGATATTAAAATAGCATAAATAAAATAATAATTATAACACGCCGTTTTCTTATTGTAATAAATACATATGCATGAGAGTTTTGTAAAGAAGAGAGACAGAAAATATGGTAACACGAGAAGATTAAATGACTCAACAAAAAAGAGAATCTGTCACAGCGTTGCCAATTTCTGTGAAGTTATCAAAAAATGGGCCAACAAATTTTTTGGATCATAAAATTTTTGTGTAATTTCGCCATGACATTGTTTCACATATCGCCCTTTTGCTGCAACAACGTCATAAGTTAAAAATTGCAAATTTTTAATAAATACCACTACACTGTAGATACTTCTCTGTTTGTTTTGTGCTGCAGGCTTTTGCCGTACTTACTGTTATTTGATTGATCAATTACTTTTAAGAATAATATAAACTCCCTTCTGTTTTACAAGAAAAGTGAAAAACGTCATGCGGAATTTTTAATTGTAATAGGAGGAATGAGGAAAGAGAAAAATTTCCCGCAGAATTTTTATTCGTGATTGTGCTATTTCTTATAAAGATATTGTAAACTCAACTCTTGAAAGAACAATAACTCTTATTTTTCCATTATGTTGAGTGTAAATTTAAGACTTTCAAGTAGTTTTATGTAAAACTTATATTTTTATAAGTTTATTTATTTTTATATTTTTGAGTAATGACATTGTTGGAGAAAAGAGGTGATACGTGCAGCTAAATTGGTTAAACGATTTCATTGCATTTAAAAACTATTTCACTTCGTATACTTTGACAATTTAGATGTTGAAAGCTTTTGGCCGAAATATTTTGAGATAAAAACTGTTTTGGTAAGTCTCTGTTTCATAATTTAAAAATTGCAATTACTTTCCTTCTTATTGGCCAAATTAAAATTAACAAAAACTGACATGAAGAAATATTTGTTGTCATTTAAAATGTGTTTTTAATGACATTTTTGTATCAAACTCTCTTAACGGTGCTGCATATCGTACGATGTTGGACCATTTTGTTAGTCCAGCTGTGGAAAATCATATGCAGCCCAATCATGAATACAAATTCCCCGTGAGTTTTTTCCCTTTTCCTATTTTTACAATTGACTTTACATAGGAAAAATAGGAAAAGGGAGAACACTCCCGGGGAATTTTTATTCATAATTGGGCTGATAACCTTGTGGTTTCAATAAGATCAAGCCAGAGCACATATTGAAGGTGACTCAATGGCTTTGATAAGGGACATATACAGTGGATGCATTATTTCGCGCTCAAGCGATTTAAGCAGGCCTCCACGTTTACCGTTTTTTATATACGAAAGAAAGAGTGTTTGCTTGTTTTCCAAGACGTCTGCATGTGCAATTTCTTTATTTTCTTATACATTTCTGATTAAAGACATTCTATGTGGCACGAACTTCTTGTTTATAGCAGCAAATTCAAAAGGAAGATGCTACCGTTCCGCTGTTTAATGATTTTTCCAATGCCTCCAAATTTAATAAGCCAACGAGTTCCACTTCATTTATCATTGTGTGTATAGTATGTGAAAAAGGCAGAATTTTTATAGCATTTTCTGCAACTGTATGCAATGAATCACAAACGTATTTAACTGAACATTTCTCTATATGTTATGTGTTTTTTGTATGTGTTGGTAATATTGTATTTTGCTTAGTACAGCCACGCACCCATCCCACCAAGTTGTATTCCATAGTTATTCTGCAAAGGGAAACATGTATAATTTTATGCTCGTAAAAGTTTTTAAAATTTTGCACAAGCGCTATTTTTTGATTTTGATGACAAAAAAAGGATTGATGTTGTTACTTTGGAAAATTTAATCAAATCAAACTAGCTTTAAATTTTTTCAACCTTGCAAGCGAAAATCAAAAGTGTTTTGATATTTTTTAAGGCGAATTCCACTACAGGTGGTGTCGGAACTACAACAATCCAAAAACAACAGAAACAAAATAGGATTTTTTGCATTGCATCATAAGTTTTTACGGCTCAAAATGTCAAAATGCTTGGCAAATACACACGTTGTTTCCGTTTGGTGTATGCTAATAAACAACACAAATTACTCCCTACAAACATTAATTTCTTATTTTTGTTTTGTGTTCAATGAATGCAGACGCCGACAGTTTTGTTGCTTTTGCTTTAAAAGGAGAAAAAATATAAAATAAAGGTAAGAATTAAAAGTAAAGTGTTTAAAACAACGATCTGTTTTGTGGCAAGGAATGCTGCAAAAAAATTGAGTTTACTATTTAAAATTATTTTAATGCTTCTTTTTCATCGTCTTGACTCTGCTGAAATGAATACATTTAGCATTAGACGCCACAAAAAGTTTGACAAATATCCAACATGTCTGCCAAATATTTAAAAGTTTTAATATTTCTACAAACATTGCTTTAAATGGTTGTACAAACAGCAAACACCCCAATTAACAACTCAAAATATTTGTACAATCAGATGGCGTTTCGACACCACCTGTAGTTAATTCGCCTTGATATTTATCAAACTCACATCAACCTATACATATGACTTGTTTTTTTAACCCAATCACCAAAACGTGGGATTGATGAGCCAGTTTGATGTGTGGCCATGCTGCTTAAGTTGTTTCCAAAAAAACTCCATGTAAATCTCTAACCTGGCAACTCTGCTTTAATAGATACTACTAAATAGTGTACAGAAGTTAAAGTTCTATTTTTAATTTAAGCAACATAGTATATTGTACCACTGATGGGATTTGTGATACATTTGTACCAAATTTGGTACAATCGAAACTTTAATGGTACACTGGTACAAATCATTCTTTTTTGGTACAATTTAAAAACAATATCCACGAAGTGTGTTTTTGCGGTGGATTAAATCACTTTTCTTTTTATACCCTCCACCACAATTAGTTGTGAAGAGGGTATATTAAGTTTGTCATTCCGTGTGAAACTTTTTTATTATTCATCTCAGACCCCATAAAGTGTATATTCTGGGTCCTTGAGTAATTCTAAGTCGATTTAGCCATGTCCGTCTGTCTGTCCGTCTGTTGAAAACACGCTCACTTTCGAACAACTCAAAAGAAATTAACAAACTTGTTCCAAATTGCTTGTAGTTATCCTAAGCAGTTTGGGATTGAAATCCAGCAAAATCGGTTCAGTAGGACCAGAGCTATGAATCAAAATGTGGAATCACCTCCTAAAAAAATTGATAATTTTGTTACAAAATATAACATAAATGCTGGAACAAGGCACGGAATTAGATAAGATTTTGCAAAAATTTGTTTTATTTGACTGGAAATCACGCTGTTAAATTTCGCGAAGATCCGTCCATAATTTACCCTAAGCCCCATATAAACACTACTCCCGGAAAACAGTTTAGTACGTCTAAAACCGTAAAAAATAACGCTAGCGTAACAAAATTTTGTTCGTCACAGTTTTTTAAGACTAGAAATAACACTGTGAAATTTCGTGACGATCGGTCCATAATTTACCTTAGGCCCCATATAAGCCCTACTACCGGAAAACAGTTTAGTACGCCTAAAACCATAAAAAAATAATGCAATAATAACAAATTTTGGCTCGTCACAGTTTTATAGGACTATAAATGATACTGTGAAATTTCGTGAAGATCGGTACATAATTTACCCTAGGCCCCATAGAAACCCTACTCCCGGAAAACAGTTTAGTACACCTAAAACCATAATTAATAATGCTATCATCACAGAAATTGGTACGTCACAGTTTTAAAGGACTAGAAATGACGCTGTGAAATTTCGTGATGATCGGTTCATAATTTACCCTAGGCCCCATATAAACCCTACTACCGGAAAACAGTTTAGTCGCCTAAAACCATAATTAATAACAAATCGTCACAGTTTATGGTAATAATAACATCATACAGATATTACTCCTTAAACATTCGAACTGTCGGTGGAGGGTATCAAAGATTCGGCACAGCCGAATATAGCACTCTAACTTGTTAATAATAAAATTTCTAATTACATATCCCAAGTCCTGACCAGAACTACAAAATATGGAGTTATTGTTAATTGTTGTTAAGGCTAGATTACACTATTATACTTTGTATTAATACATGTCAAAAACTCAAGTAATATCTAGAATGTGATAGTGTGACTGCAATGTGTTCTGCAAATTTGACATCCCATACGACTGCATCGTTTTTTGAAATTTTTCTAAACAATTATATTTTCAATTGATCAGGGTTGCATATTAACAAATGCATGTTCATGTGTGATAGTGTAACTGTAATGTTACATTAGATCTTTTGATAGATTTTTATCCCACAAAGTATTATAGAATACGTAAGACTTGTGAGATAGTGTAAACTAGCCTTAAGTACATACTTTGACCATGTTAACATTACGCAATTAACGCCGCAACTTTCACATGCAACTTTTTGTGTGTTAGCAAGAGGTGTAGGGAAGAAAACGAGGTTTAAAAAGTGAAAGAAATGCTTGAAAAAAATGTAAATGTAAATGTGAAAAGAGTTTCTTAGCAACTACTTTAAAAGAACATAGAAAAGAAACTCGGCGTTAATTGCATAGTCTAAATGCGGTACATATTTCACTTTGTGAGTCGATTTAACGATGTCGCAATTTTGAAGGTAGTTTGATGAAATTTAGCATGTAGGTTTCAATTCATATGGACGAAGCGAACTGAAAATGGTGAGAATCGGTGTTTAATTTCACTCGCCTTACTTTCCTTTTCTTTCTTTCCTTTCCGGAATAAACCATCTTATTATGTTGGTATTAAATTAAATTTGGACCAGAATTATTTTATTGTAATCTCAATCATCTAACCAAATTGTATTGGAATCGGTCCATATTTGACGATAGCTCCCATACAAATACTACTCCCGAAAATAGCTTTTAATGCCATTACTTCCTTACAAATTTTGGTATTGACAATAAAATTGGCGACAAAAGCTTTTACGATAGCCACCACGTCAGGACAAAATATTCACCCTTATTGTGTTTGGCGTATTTAAGATACGCCTACGACAGTTTGGTAATAGATTAAAGAAAAAAAGTTCACGTTCTCTTTAATCTATTACCAAACAGTCGTAGGCGTTTTTTAAATACGCCAAACACAATAAGGGTGATTGTGCTAGCAGATCATAATTTAACCATAGGTCCCATATAAGCCCCCTTCCTAACAGAACTTAAGGGCAAACAAAGCATATAGGTGAAAATATCTAAATAGTATTCGGCACAAAGAACTTTTACATTAATCTTAAATCATAACATAATATTGGTCTAGCGGGTCCATGATTTCCCATGGCTCCCAAATAGGGCACAGTCTTGAAAATTTGTTTTTGAATACTGTGGTGTTGTGTTTCAAAACCAACTATAATTTCTCAAATGTTTTTGGTGAATAAAGAAGTGTGGTACAATTTATGCTAATTTGGTACAATTTTGCCATTGATACGGTACAATTTAAGAATTGCCAGATCCCAACAGTGTATTGTACCTACATAAGTTCATACATATGTATGTACATACATATATTCATAGTAAGTATGTATAGGTATGTACATATATTTTTTATTATTTGTTAATTGAACAACATCTAATTGTTTTTTTTTTTCTAGTGTTATTGTATACATACATATATAAATTACTTTAAAAGTTTGTATTAAAATTTCTGAAAAATTCCGATAGAAAATCGTTTAAAATTAATTTAATAAGTGTATGTATGTGTATGAGAATGAGAGAGAGTGGTCATTTTTGGTGATGTAAACAAGTTTTATATTTATTGTGTTTGTTTTTTATAATGATTCAAAACAAAAAGAGAAAAGGTTAAGTTTGCGTAAACAAAGCGCGTGCTTTTTACATTTTAGATTGTGCTTTAGCGGTACTTTTTTACTCTTGTATAGTGCAATCGGTGTTGCCATGGTTATAGGTACATATATTTTTATTTAAAAAGTAGGTAGGTATGAAATAAGGAAACTACATACATACATGCATACATATAAAAACAATAAATAAAATGTACCTATTTACAACAATTTTTTTATTTTTAAGAGTTACATTCACGTTCTAAAATCATCCATATCAAGTTGTTATTTGATATTATGCGCTAGGTATGTAGGGCATTATTAACTTTAAACTAAGTCCTCTTGCTAGATCGCCATAGAGGTAATTTTTAATCTGGACCTGTGCCCATGTTCTGTAACTCTCGCATCGAGAAACTTTTCGATTGAAATGTGTGAAATGAAACAAAAATGCCATATATTGAAACAAACAGCTGTTTTTCTCACTAAACTGTGTTTGTAACTTTTTTGGAGAGTACCTACTAGGTGTCGCGTAAGGAAATTACTCGCCAATTTACAGAAAAAGTTTGTGTGTAACATTTCTGTGAGAAAATTTTCCGCATTGAACTGTCAAAAAAACTCACGACTAAAAATGGGGCGAGAAAAAATTTTAACACTAAAAAACAATTAAAAACGCAAAGAATAAATAATAATAATTAATAAACATTTTGTTCTTGGCAGATTTTTTCATTGTTTAATTATTTTGATTTTAACATTTTTATAAAAAAAAGCTCGTTTGCAAACGACAAACATTAAAGTCGCACTTAACATTAGTTTGTATAGCCGACGGTTGCGTTTTCACCGCCGTCGTTGAAAAACTTACAATTTTGGTCGCCGTCAACGATATGTGTTACTGACGTTCTCAACGTCGGCTTCGGGTGCAATGTTATGACGTTTATAACGTAAAGACGTTATCTCTTTTGATAGTTTTCGACATGAGTTACAGACACAGTTTTTTCTCACTTTTCGAGAAACGATGGAATATTTTGTTTCATATCTTTTCGATGCGAGAAGTTCTCACTTAAGTTACAGAACATGGGTACTGTTCAAGTAGAATTTAAAAATAAAATATGAAAAACAATATACCTATGTAGGTACATAGGTAGATAGGTATAAACAGAATTGGTGAAATTGACCATAAGTTGTCTTCACTGAAACAAGAATTTTAAAGTGTAATTGACAAAATTATTTTTTTTAAATAAATTTCATAAAATTTTTCGACAATTTGAATTTTTTATGTTTTTAAATATCGTTATCGATATCGTTAAACAGGCAGTTAATCTGCTTAGTTGTAAAAAATAAAGTAGGTAGGTAGGTAGGTACCTATATAAATAAATTGTATAGTTACCTACCTATTTACATAGGTATTAAAAAATTAAAAATGTAAAATTAAAGTTTAATTAAAAACAAAAATATATAATCAAATTAGCACACGTCTGCAAGCAATTTATAAAAAAATTAATCCTACAAGGCCGCTAAGCAAAAAATTAAAAAAAAAATGTTGTTGACTAGTTAAGAAAAGTATCTCACATTTTGTTAATTTTCCACTTTTTGATGTTGTTTGTGCAAAAGTTGTAGTATTAGTAGTTTGAGTACCAAGTTTAAAGTAACAGTAGTAGTAGTAGTAGTAGAGACAAAAAGCAACAACAATAATAGGTACCCATTTGGCAGATATTTTAAAATGACACTTGACTTATTTTTATTTTAACTAAATTGAAAATTTTCTTAAACATTAAAATACACATAGGTACAAATAAAAATTTAAAAAAAAAATACTTATTACCTACTTTGCTTTCAGATCCATTTGAATTTTTAATTTTTGTAAAAAAAAATGTATTTTTTTTCTAATAAATCAGGTAGGTATTTTTAAAAAAATTATTTTTATATTTTTTTATTAGTGAATTAAAACCGCATGTTTTTTTTAGCATTTATTTTTTCTTCAACGTACTCCACTTCTGTTTAAATTTTTTAACAATCAATATTTTCTCCACTTGATTTATAATCATTTGAAAACACGTTTTTTCACAAAATAAAACTTTTTTAAATATGTATGCATATTTAAAGTTCACAAACACAACTTTTTTAACTTTTTGATAATCAATTTTAAAAATAAATTAAGTTAATTTTTATTTTATTTGTAAAAATTTTCCTTCAGCAAACAAATAAACAATTTGTAGAACAGAATTTAAACAGAAACTTAAACAAAAAAAAAAAAAAAATTCCCCTACTAATAGGTAGTATATTTTTTTGTTAAATAGGAGAGAGTGAATGGTGAAAACGTTGTTTTTGCAACAACGACGCCTTTTGTAATGATTATCGTCGTTGTTTGGAAAAAAATGTTCAATTTATACTGTGTGTACGGCGTTGGCCGTTTTTTCTTCACTTTATTTTTGTTTTTTTTTCGACATACATATTTTTCAGTGTTGCCGCTTCTTTGATAATTACCTGAATAGGGTGTAATTTTTTACTGCCGTGGGTAGAGCGTATTTAATTACATTTAGGTGGAGATCAGGCGTAATTTAAAGTTCTTTCTTTATTTAAAGTTAGGAAATCCTTATTTTGAGTGTTTTGTGGTATTCGTAAGGATGGGTTCACACTATGAAAGTTTTCTATCAGAAAAATATATTGAATTCCGAGGCCAAAGCTTTCGAAAGATGACTTAAGATTTTGTTCCAATATTGTCTTATACTGATATCTGTTCATATTACCTTCAACAACCAACTTATCCCACATACACCTTCAATTAAACACAACCACCCAACCCACCTCAGATGCCGCCTGAAATGTAATAAATACTAAGGAAATAACGATACGCCTTTTTGCCGATACGATACCGATACGAATATTTAATTTGAATTAAAGGTAAACTTGACAAAACTGAAGTAGAACAATTATTTTATTATACAAAATTATAGTGTAAGAAATTATCAATAAATATTTAAAATTGTTATTAACATGATTTAAAAAACAACGAATTTGATTTGATGGTAATGTTAAAAAAAAATAATGTTTTTATAAAAAGGCCCGTGTAAGAGATAATAATTATTCAAAATTTAATTAAAAAACAAAGAAATCAAAGATTTAGCAGTGAGAGGGCATTGTACTACCATGGTGCAAAGCAAAACGGCTTAAGTAGTAGGGGGGTCCAAACTACGCCTTCAATTCGTTGAAGCGTTTAAGTATCTGTACAAAAAAGTAGAATCAGTGTAAAATTGTTTTCACAAACTACACAGAAAACGCGTGCAATACGTATAGAACACATTAAGTGGGATTACTTTCCACATTTGCATGCGTCTTAAAAAAAAAAAAACAAGAAAGCATCAAACGCATAGAACGAGTGGTGTGGAACTCTAGCTAAAGAATTAATTAAAGTATCGAAGTATCGACAGTAAAATATTGCCGATATCGATATTTCGGCAAAAATGAAGTATTGTCGATTTATCAGTATCGGTATTCGTTAAGAGATGATGTCATTGAAAATTAAAAGAAAGAATATACAGTACTTTTCGCTTATAGTCCACTACTCTAGTTGCACAACCTTTGTGGACTATAAGCAAATTTGGACTATAACCGATTTTTTTTATAAGCCATTTTATGGATAATAAGTGAATCTATTATAATCCACATTTTGGACTATATAAATATTATTTTCTTCAATAAAACCTTTATTTTTAAACAAAATAAAAGTTTATTTAAACCATAACCAAATATTGATTTAATTAAATAAAATAATAGTTTCGAGAAAGGTAAATAAAAACATGTTGCCTGTTGATTAAAAAATATAAAAAACAGAGTGGACTATATGCGACCATTTTTGCATAAAGAATTATAAATGCGTGCTAAGAAAATGTGGCTTTTAAACGAAAATGAACTTCAAGCGAAATGGACCTTAGAACAAATAATTTGTTTTTTGGCTTTAATCCGTTTTTGGCCTTTAAGCGGAATGGACTATAAGCGAAAAGAACTGTAGTTTCCTTTTAAAAGGAATTACAAGTTTTTGATGGATGTGGTGAGAAAACTGAAAGTGTCTAGAAAACTTATAATAAAGGTCTTTTGACTATAAATGAAAATATCGGTGGAAAGGAAAAAGGATTCTTCTTGGTAAAAATTATAAATAGGCTGATAAACGATTCTGTAAATGCTTATTCTGTACAAAATTTTTTTACTAACGTTTAATGCATTGATAAATTTATTTATAAAAACTAATGAATTGCTTTTTGTTCAAATAAATTATATTTTATTGTGCACTGTTTAATAATAAGCCGGAAATCCCGGGAAATTGAAAAATAAATCCCGCTTTCCCGGGAAAAAAAAAGTCCGGGAGAAGAAAAACCAGTTTTTTGTTTGTAAAAATTTTTATAAAAAAACGTTAATTCGATATCGATGTAATTTCATTTGTATCGGGTAATTTGTCTTCATTTCAAGTGTAAATTTGATGCTGGTAGCACTGATACATTCGTACATGTGAATTGTTAATATGATGATACTTTTGATAGTGTCCCACACAAACAAAAAAATATACAAATGTACATATGAATGTAAAATAAAACAATCCAATGCAAACTTATCTTTGTTGTTCTCTTTAAATTTTGTTATTGTATTAAAAGATTTTGTTTACTGCAGAGAGTTTTAGTGTGAGAGAAACAGTTTATTTAAATAGGGGACATTTCTAATATAAACTAATGAGAAAAAAAAACTGTGCTGCCAAATCAATTCAATACTATGAAAATAGTCATGCCAAATCAACAATATCGTGTATGCAACATGGATGAGTTGGAGCGGAAAACCAAAAAAATCGAAGTCTTTTATAACAGAAAGCTCCGTTTAAATAATTGGGTAATTCTGACACAAAAATTTAGTTCTATTAAAATGATTGAACATCTCTTGACAATATAATAATTGCACTAAAGTTTGTAAGGCATAAACCTAAAGTGTCTTGATCCAGCTTTCAAAAGTGGAGATTGAAATCAAATTTGCTTTAATATTTAAATTTATTGTCGCCAAATTTCATATCAAAACCAACATTTTTAATGAAGTTATGGCATTAAAAGCTATTTTCAGAGGTGGTAGCTATTGCCAAATATGTACCAATTACAATAAATTTTGCGCGTTGATTTAGATTACAATAAAATGTGTTTGGAGGAAATTTAATCTTAATAGGTACGAACATAATAAGATGGTTTTTGGGCACAAATATTATATTCTGGAAGGAAGCTTGTATGGGGGATATGTGAAGTTTTAAACCGATTCTCGCCATCTTAAATAAGAACCTATCTACCGAATTTAATCAAATTACATACCTACATACTATCTCCAAAATTGCTTCACTTTAAGTTTTACAATCACAGCCACCTATGGTCGGTCACCTATTGTGGAGTGGGTATAAAAGTTGTTGCTTAAAACTAAAGCTTTTGTTTTACATTAAATTTAATTAAGTCAAAATTGTGAGTAAATCGAATAAATATGCTCAGGAAAAACAGAATATAATTATACCTAGGTAGTTAAAATGCATTAAAAACGAGGTAACTAGCCAAACGATTTTTTGCCGTTAATTTAATTTTTTTTGGTAAAAATACTATCTTAGTATTGATTAAATATAATCTGGCATCACCATACTAAACTGAAAATGTAGATATTTTTACTTAAGAAATGCACATAAATACAAAAAATATCCACGTTGTTTAGTGCAAAAAATATAAACACACAAGAAAATGGCATACTAAAATAAAAAGAAATACTTATTTATAAAAAAATAGTAGCTCTCTCTTTCTTTCTTTCTCAATAACTCGCATTATACGCTTTAAAAAGAAATGTAAAGGCCCAACCACAATGTGCTTAAGTTGGCTTAATCAAATGTGCGAATACATGTTTATTATATGAGGCAAACCATATTGAACTTAAGGAAACTTTTTGCTAAGTTTAATGAAACTGTCATTTGCTTAAGCAAGGTGCGAATCTAATCGCACATTCCGTACGGAATCAAATGTTTTTTTATTTTGTTTTTGTTTTTTTAAATACATTTGAGAGACTTTTTGTTAATTTTTACAGTAGGTTAAGCAAGGCTATGCATATTATGGTTAGGCCTTAAGACTAACTATCTCCTCTCTTTATTTTTATGAAATTAAATTTATTTAAAAAAAAATTAATTCCTCTACTGCAACTGTTTGTTGTTATTACATTTTTGTTGTCATTTATTGTATTCTTTCTTTTGCATTCTGTTTTGTAAACATTATTTCTTTGTGTTGAGGTATTGTTGTCGTGTTCTTTTTTGTGGTGTGCTTGTTCTCTTTAGAGAGCTTACATTTTTTTTTGTTTAGTGTGGAGTCTTGGAGCTTTTTATTTTAACACTTAGAAAACTATTAAAAAGGTACACAAAAAAAATGTGTTATTGAAAATAAAAATAAACAAATTAATAAACAAAAAAATAAATAAAAGAAGAGTATAATAAAGTGTTCTGCTCTTTTAATATATTTATATATATATAATATACATTGTATATGTACATATATGTATGTATATGTACCTATGTAGTGAATAGATTTTTTTCGTTTAATTCTATTAACACGCGGAGTTCTTATGCAATTAACACCTTTTCTCCTGCGAAGGGCATCGATGGTTAAATTTTTGTGATACTTTTGTCGTTTATAAGTGGTTATTGTAGGTAGGTACATACTAGGTATGTATGTAATATGTACTCGCTAGTGTAGCAGTAAAATAATTTTTAATTTTAATAAACAGTCACAGATTTGTATTACTATGTACCATCGAATCTTGGAAATCATGGGGCAAATGGATTTTTATTTTCAAAAATATTCTAAACCCTGATAGGTACCACCTACCTAACTATTTTACAAAACAAATTTTTTTATTAGTTGTCAGCAAAAATATAAGCTAAGGTGACTTAAATGTCATGTCAATCTGTCAAAAACCTATAGAAACTTTTAAATTGATCTTTTAATGATTGTTTGTAGGTACCTACCTATAGTAGAATTAGTCATTATTAAAAACTATTTTTAGTAAATGGTATTCACACAAACTTACATACATATGTAGGCACATATCTATGTAAATATTATACATATTTATTTTACGATAACTATAGATGTAAAAAAAATTAAATCTCGTGACTTTGTTTTAATTACAATGTTAAACAAAACCAAATTTCAACAAAAACTACAAAGCACCGTCAATATTTATTAGGGGTTATAGAACTACATATTCTAAAATATTCACCCTTATTGTGGTTGTCGTATACGACTGTGTTGTTTTTTTGTAATAGATTAAAGTATCACACAACTTGTGTTCTTAAACTACTACAAAAAACGACACAGTCGTTTATTTTATTTTAATTTAAAATTATCAAAAACTTTAATAAAATACAATAATCACAGCACAAAACGTGGACTTTTTGTAAACATAAACAAAACTTTGACACAAACCTAGTCAAACAATACAAGAGCACAAAATCGTTATCTGGCGTAGTGCTGCCACCTGTTTATTTCACCATGGTTGGGCCTATACAATTTAAGCCAAGGCATTTTTATAAGATGGCAGTGAAAGCCAATCTGATTTTTATAGTACGCGCAGGTGGAACAATATATTGGCAACAATCAAAAGACTTTTGATTTTTATTGCACAACGAAAAAAAAATGAAGTATGTTGGCAACATTTTACAACAACATTGTAGGTTATGTTCACCTTTTTATTGAATGAATGAAATCGTCGTGCAACTTATTGCATAATATAGGACAAAATGGAAATAATATGGCGAATATCATATACAATAATATTGCAAGTGTATGGGGCGCTTAAGAAATCTGTTTACTTTGTTGTTGTATTTTTACACCAGTATTGCCACTTTGTGGGAAGTTACCCGAATCGGGTGTGGGTTTAAGTCTAAAAACTAGCCTGGGGGAATTTATGTTTACATACTTATAATAAATTTTCTTTTTATTTTGCAACTTTTTGCAGCATTGCTGACTGTATGTCACGAATAACATGAGCAATTTTGGTTTATCAGCATAAACCAGACTTCACGTAGCATCACGGGGAAAACTCGAGACGTGTCACATTGTCACTTGTAGTTTTCAGAAACAGGGCAAAGGTGTAATTTCATTTAAACGGTAATTTTGAATTTTGCTGGTGGTAACACTGCTTTACACTACACAATTTTGAGAGATAATTTTTATTTTGTTTTGAGAGCGTTTCCGTTCTAGTCAATCTTCTATGATTCTAGGCATTTGCAAACACTAACAATGCAATCAGCGTGGCCATTTTGGCATTTTTGCAGCTAGATTTACCATTTTTTTGTCTGATTTAGCTACAAAATATTTTTTTAGCAGTTAGCATTTTTTTTTTGCATTTTTCAACTACATATTTAGCATTATTTAATTTAAAAATATTCAAGATATCTTTTTTCAAAATTTACCACAATTTTTGTTGAATGCACATACAAATTCCTACAATTTTGCTATAGAAACTGTACAATCTTTTAAAAGATCTTTCATATCAAATTGTTTTAAAATTTGATTAGTTTGATCCATTAAATTCATGTTAAGCTGATTTTTTCTCTCAATTACGATTTTGAAAAATTTTTGGAAACGAAAGGAGATACCATAACTTTTGAAATAGAAAAACAAATACGAATTACATGCCGAGATTTTAAACCTCAATTAATATCTCAACTTAGACAACGATTGTCAAACAATTTTCATAACTTAACAAATACTCACTTTTTTGTGTAGAAAACAGTTTAAAAACTGAATGAAGTTCTTAGTTTTGCCATTTAGCAACACGGAAGTTAAAATAGGTTTTTAGTGGTATAAATCTCTTAATAACGAAAATTCGAAAAAGAATGACGTTAAAGACTATAAATTCGCTACTTCATATTTGGTGTGGTTTAAAATGTTGCGATAGTTTTAAAAAATGTACGATCTCATTTAAAAATACGATTAGAACATACATATTATAGTGATATCTCTATCGATCTTCAGAAAAATGTTGTATAAATTTTATTGAAATACATACTATATAAAAGCCATTTATGGGTCAAGTTCCTTTGATTTTTTGTTATGGTATGGTACCTTTTGCTTGACAACTTTTTATGTACGTATATATGGACTGAAATATATTTCTTTTATAATTTTAAGACTGTTTATGTTTAATAAATATTTTATTGTTATTTTTTAATCAGTTTGTTCTATTGATATTATGTGAGTTTATAGGGAAGAATTATGTAAAATAAATCATGTATGTAATAATACATACAATTTAAATTTTAGCATTATTTTTTGGCAGTTTAGGATTTTTTTTTTAGCATTTTTTAGCATTATTTTAAAGCCGATTTAGCATTAAAATATTTTTGGATATGGCCACACTGAATGCAATGCAAATAAATAAACTTGCTTTCTACAACAACAACCACTCTTGTTTTTGTATTGTTGTAGTATTGCTGCTACCGTGCAACATAAGTACGCCTTGATTTAAGCCAGAGAATAAGTTTAGCTATATTTTTACACCGAATTCTCGTAAGTTGGCCAGAATGTTAAGAGAAAGAAGGAGAGTGAGTAAAACAAAATATGAAGTGACGTCAGTTTAAAAGACTATAACAGTATCTACACATTCATAGACCAGCCATACGCTAAATTATTGATAATCGCACATAATAGACTCGTGACTTTAATACGATACAAACTACTAATAGGTAAAAGCAGTACTATACTAATCACTCGACCACGAGACTAGACCAAAACTATATTCATACATGTGTATTAGAATGATAATAATACATATACTTAGGTACCTGCATTCAAACAGATCCATTAATGTATGGGGCCGTAGCAGTGATGCCAGAAATGCAGATTTATCTGCATTTTGCAAATTTTGTACCCTTAAATTGCCAAAATGCAGATTTGACCATTTTTTTTGCGTAAAAATTCCGATTTTTAAGATCTTTACTTTGTCACTTATATTTGTACTATTTCCACTCCTTGCGTTGAAATGAAATTCATGAAAGAAAACACAAAACAAAATCAATAGAAAAAATGTGTGTTTGTTAAGTGTTGACATTTTCGGTACTTACGAAGCTTTTTGCACCTACAGTACAGAAAAATATCAACAAAGATTGCGATTAGAATTCTTAACAAGAAAAGTTCAAGGACAGACATACATTTTTAAATTAATACTTAAAATATGATGGCGAACCATTTGGAAATCGATTTATTATTAGGAATTTTATTCACAAAAGATTACTTAAAACCTTAAAGCTGATAAATCCTTACTTAGCGGCCACACGATCAAGTTTTGCCTTTCAATTACTTTCAATTTGCAATACACTGTTACCTTTTTACTAACATACTCATACCTTTTAAATTGACCCTGGATGGCTTTCAATTTCACCTTTCCATTTGTTTGGCAAATTAACTTTCTATTTAACAGCTGAGTACAAGTTTGTCTTTATAAATTGTGTTGTTGTTGACATCTTGGAAGTAAATTGCTTACAAATTGAGTGCAGCCTACGTCACAGCTTTCAATTTATGCAAATTTTGACAAGCAGTATATGTAAAAGACTATCAAGAACAACTTGATCGAGTTGCTGCAAGGTAACTCAACCTGAGTAATTAAATTTGGATACATACCTATTTTGAATGTAAAAATATCAAAAAATGAGGAAGAAAGAAAAATTAAATCGGTATTTATTTATTGATTTGATGTTAAAGTAGAGGCAGAAAACTGACTTCAAAATCGCGCTTGCAATTTTTAATAATATTGAGTTTAACAAATGTAAAGTGGCTCATACACTTGCAATAAAATTGTTAAATTTTACGTATTGTATGTGTATGTGATATTTGAAGGTGGCACAATGTATTGGTAACAATCAAAAGACTTTTGATTTTTATCCTGGGCTTTACACGTGAAAGTACTTTCTTGCAAGTAGAGTATACGTATATCAACGAAAAATCGAATAAACAGCCGATTGGCTGAAAGTACCAAAATTATGTGTGTGTTAGTGAAAGAGTGTGAGTGTATTGCGACTTTCAGGAAATTTACTTTCACGTGTAAATGCCAGGTATTGCACAACGAGAAGAAAGTAAAATGTGTTGGCAACATTGTACAATGCTGTTTATGTTATTCCTATAGGTTATGTTTACCTTTTTATTGAATGAATTAAACCAATGTGCGGCTTATTGCATAATATAGGACAAAATGAAAATAATATGGCGAAAGTCATACACAATAATATTGTAAGTGTATGGACCGCTTAAAAGAAGTAAAGTAAAAAAGACGTTGACGCCATCGAAATTTTCGTGGCCGCTATAGATTTGATTTGTGTACTGGTTTGCAGAGTTGCCAATTTGGCGCTTTTTAACTGTCGAAAAGACGCATATTTTTTCCTCAGCACTTTTTTTTTGAAAAGAGCGCTAAATTAGCGCTTTTATTGATACCCAACATTTTTGTACTTTTATTTGCATACATTAAAATCAAGACATATTAAACCACAATTTGTTTCCGTTTTTTAAATACTTTACTCTGAAATGCATACTACAAAAGAAAAGAAGTTTATTTTCTAAGGTAATCCATTTCGTTTCTTAAAACAAGTAATTTTAAAACTAGCTGAAGTTGTTTTTAACTCATTTTATAACAGCATCAGCTGTTTTTTACAAATAAAAAACTTCCTGCAAAAAGTAAAATATGTTTATGTTACAAGATATTGGTCGATATTTTGCAATTATTATTGATTTGGAGGAAATCTTTTATCTTTAAACACAAAATACATATGTATATGTATAGGCCCTAATTGTGTAAAACGCAATGCCAAAAATTACAATGCAAGCAAAAACAGAGTCAAAAATATTTTGTAATTTTTTGTTGCTTTCAGCATAAACTCACACTGCGTTTTTAAAATTTTCAACGCTACAAGGTATGCAGTGTTTTATTTATATTTTAATTTTCAATGTCAGCTGCTTAGAGTTGCCACTTGCTTATATTTTCTTGTATGTTGTATGAACAAATTTTCTACATTTGAGGTGGCACCCAGTTAAAGTCGGTTCAATTTAAAACATGCTTTAATTTCGACTATAGTAGCAAAATAATTAAAAGAATGTTTTTCTTTTAAAGTTGTTTTTAAAAAGAACCGACTTTAGCGTTTGACTATGATTATGGGCCTAAGTTTTTTATTTAAATTTTATTTAGCGCTTCTGATTAGTGGCACGGCGCTTTTTGATTAGAAATAGTTCACAACCCTGCTGGTCATTTTGAAAATTTATAAAACAAGGAAAGAAAACCCTGAAGAAGGCACTCAAAGAAGTGCCGAAATATTGGTTCGAATAAACAAGTTTTTTAAAAAAAGACATCAAGCTCGACAATTTATTAGGCCCCTCCCTATTACGGTTTACAACTCAACTCAGTTCATTTTTCGTTGACAATTATTGCAAACGTAAAAAGTCAAATTTGGTTGTCAATTGAAACAAAGAAGCAAAAAAGAAAAAAAATAGAAGCAAATTGTGGGAGAAAGAAATTGAATTTGTGAAATGGTAGCAAATTATTATTAATAAAAGAATTAAATTAAAGAATTAATTAACACTAAAATAACATACCAAAAATTATTTTTATTAAAATAATTTTTTCTTATTCGATCTTTATTATTTAAATTTATATTATTTCTGTTTAAGTTTGAGTTCATTTTTACATAAAAAAATTAATTTTACTTTAACAAAAAAAAAAAAAAAAAAAAAAATTAATATTTTTGTATAAAAAACAAGTAAGAAAGTATAGTCGGTCAAGCCCAACCATATGATACCCCACACCACAGTATTTAAAAACACATCATGCTTATGTGTCCATGTAAATATGGATTTATCTATGTTTATAAACTTCATGAAAATCGGTTTGAAAGTTTGTGAGGCAGAAATTGCCCTCTGCCTCCCCTTGTGGTCCTATTTTTTAAAAACTGTATAGCTAATGTGTCCCTATAGATATGGATCTATCTATGTTTTAAATTTCACTAAAATCGGTTTGAGAGGCAGAAATTGCCCCTATCTCCCCTCGTGGTCCGATTTTTTTAAAAATTTATACATTTTGTGTCCATATAGATATGGTTCTATCTATGTTTAAAATTTCATTAAAATCGGTTTGATTGTTTCTGAGAGGAAGAAATTTCCCCCTATCTTCCCTCGTGGTCCTACGATTCGGCCCATTTTCTTGGGCCTTGTGCCCATAAGAACCTATGACCCAAATTTTATCAAATTATCTCCAAAATTGCGACCTATACTTTGCGCACAAGGTTACATGGACAGCCAGCCAGCCGGACGGACATCGTTAGTTCGACTCAGAAAGTGATTCTGAGAAGATCGGTATACTTTAAGGTGGGTCTAGAACTGCCATCGGCAACCTATACTATTACATTTTGCGATTATATGCGTTGTATGAATGTTACATATGTTGTTGTTAATGTTGTTAAATTCTCTGCAATATGTGTGCACATGTACGTAATAAAAGAGCATCCAAGAGAATAAAAGAGAAAAGAGAAAACGCGGCGCCCTGATTTTGCCGATGGCTGGTCTAGAACCACTATTTTAAGGCGCTACACACATCAGCACAAAAGCATAATACCCTCTCCACTATTGTGGTGTGGGTATAAAGACCTCAAGCTTTATCAAATTTATTTACATTTAAATAATAAAGTCGAATAAGAAAGAACTAGATGACCCGTGCGAATATTTCGCACCGTTAGTTGTCATTTTTGTAACATAAAATGAAAATAATTAATAGAAATTTTAGTAACTTCAATACATTTTATTAAAAGTATAATAATCAGGGCAAGGGACTTCATGCAAATGCATGTTTGTTGTCGGTACTCTGAGACCCACCTAAAGTTAATATCTTTGCGAATCACAATATTTCCAGTAAAATGGCATCAATTTGTTAGTGCATATTTTTGCATATTTTGCTTTAAATGCATGTTTTTGCATATTTTGATATAAATGCATATTTTTCGTCATATTTTGCTATAAATTCACATTTTTCGGCATATTTTGTAATATTTATAAAAAAAAATTGCTCTTTTCTTAGTTTTGTGTTTAGAAATATCTTTCTGTTCAAGGCGAATTCATTATAAGGTGTAGTCAGTGAATCAGCTGGTTATAGTTGTTTCAGCCCTGAAGCTGTCAAACAGTCAAAATAGTATGGGAAAATCTGCTAACTTCGAAATTTTCAAGGAGCAAAAACAACATGTTGGTGTTTGGTACTGAATTACCTACATTTTATTATAAATTCACCTTGTTTCTTTTACCTTTAAAAAGTAGCACATACAAAAATTATACAATTTGTATAATTGTGCACATAATTGTAGACGTCACAATAAAACAGTTTTTGACATTTCATTTTGTTCGCGGTTTTTTTTACTTGAAGAAACAGCAAATAAAAATAATGTTCGGCGAAGAAAAAATAGAACTCAACATAATATTTTTGATTAACGGTGTAAGAAGTATGCCCTAAAATCCAAAAAGTATTAATAAAATAAATTGTTTTTAAGGAAATAAATGCCAAAAGAAAAAATATCAAAAAATAATCTTTTAAATAAGTGTGTTTTTGAGTCTTCAAAATAGAGGGAAAAGTACTTTTTTGCAAAGTTTACAAAAAGGTGTTTCATTTAAAAATTTCAAGTAAATCAGCACCTTCAAAGCCAGAAACACAAAGATTTATGATTTATGAAAACGTTTCGCAAACTTTAATTTCAAGAAAATCAACTTTTGGGGATAAGACTAGGAAATTTAGTTTTGAATTGTATAATGCTCTTATATCGCCAAGTTGTACACTATACAACTATGTGACATTGTTGAAAGAATTAAGTGACATAATTTGTGGCTGTCTATTGACGAAGCAATGGACACTGAAGGACGTTTCTTTGTCTACGTAATTGGGATCTTGAATGCAGAAGAAGAACAAAGTAAAAACAAATTTTTGTTAAATATTGTAAAGTTGGAAAAGGTGGATCATGCTTCAATAGCTCGAACTTTCAAAGATTCAATTTCTCTTTTAGAATCCTTTAATAAAAAAAAAATTTTGCTCTACTTTACCTTTTTTTTAAGATATCTTTCTCAAAAATGTTACATGTCACATGCTAAGCTCATGCCATACATGAAAGTTTTTAAAGTCGCCTTTGCGTTTCAACCATGTATAACAAGATGGGGTACCTGGTTGCAGGCAGTTGAGTATTATGCCAAACATTTTGAAGAATTTAAAGATGTGGTAAATAATTTTAACAAAAATAATGCAGTCGCGATAAAAAAGTAAGCAATATTTTAAATGTACCTAATATAAAGGCTCAATTAGAATTTATACACTCAAACAATGGGTTTCTAGTCGAGACAATAACCGAACTTCAGGGGTTTAAATCATTGAACATCTCGGTTAAACTCGTTGATGACGCTGTCATTAAAGTAAGAAAAGTAGAAGGTCAAATCGGCGAAAAAATAAAAGCCAAAATTTATGCAGTTTTAAAAAAGAATGCCGGATTTAAAAAAGTTAATGAAATTGGTAATATTTTTAATTTACCTTCCAGTAAAGAAAAAATTGTAGACAATGAATATTCTACAAAGGAGTTGACCACTTTTAAATATCCACCTATTACATCCGTTGATGTCGAACGAACATTTTCAATGCTTAAAACTGTTTTAAGACCAAATAGAATGAGTTTACCATTTGATAACTTAAAAAAAACTTATTTATTTATATATGTAAATATATCTTTATCTACTACTACTTTTTAAACTAGGTTTTAAGTTTTTAAAACTGAATGAAATGTATTTATGTTTTTTTTTGTTAAATATGGTTAAATAAATATATTTTTAATGCATATTTTTTACTTTTATTTTTGCATATTTTACGATTTTTAGTGCATGTTTTATGCGCATATTTTGCGATTTTAAGTGCATGAACTTCCTTGCCCTGATAATAATATTAGAAATCATAATATATGTATATCAAGGACCGGAAATTACGAACGGAAAACACAAAATTAAATTTTATTTTTTAAATAAAAAATTTTTGTGTGTGAAAAAAAGAATATTGTTTTTCTGTGTTTAAAATTTAAACGAAAAAGAAAAGAAAAATTTTTTTTGAAAACAAAATTTATAGTTTCAAAAAAAAGCAAAAACTTTTTTTGTAAAAAAAAACAAATAAAAATTTTCAAAAAACTTTTTTTTTTGTTGAAAAATATTTTTTAAAACGTTTTTTTTTAGAATTTTTTTTTCTATGTATGTATTTTTAAAAAATTAAATATGTATGTATGTATTTTCAGAAGCCTCTTCATAAATTTGATTTGAATTTGTTTTGAAGAATGAAATTTTTATGACAATGCTTAAATATAATTATTTTGTTTTTGTTTTTTTATGTTTTTAAGAAAACGTTTTATTTTAAAAACTTTATTTTATGTTTTTAAGAAAACATTTTATTTCAAAAACTTTATTTTATTTATTTTTTTCGACGGCATTTTTTTCAAAACTATTTTAGAAATTTTTTATTTTCTGTAAAATGTAGAATTTTTTAAACTTGCACAATAAATATTTTTTTAGAAACAAAATAAAAAAACATTTTCCGGTCCTTGATGTATATCATACGTATTTACATTCATACATACATATGTTTAAATGCTTTTATAATACTTCTTTGAATACAATGTTAGTGGTAATGACATGATCATCGTTAACTTTTTGCCCGTACGAATCCTTTATCAATGAAAATATTATTTTTTCAATTTCTAATTATTTTTCGTCATTAGTGTTAGAAATAAGCTTTAAAATGAGATATCATTCATTAAATTTGATGCGGTGGTATGGGAGATATTTGCAACCGACAAAAAAAAGTGCTTTAGAAATAATATATATGATTTATATTAATAAAAATAATTTTTGCAAGATAGCGCCAGCTTTTACACTGCACCTTTTTCCTTGATTTTTTTTCAAATTATGAGTTAACATAAATACGTTTTCCCATGCCTTTTACATAAGCTGAGCAATAATAAATATTGCTCTGTTATTCTGCCGACGTTATTACCAACTTGCTGAGATATTTATCTTTAGTGTAGACCTAGGGTTAGCAAAGTTGTAACCCAGTAAAAAAAAAAATTGGGTTTTTTAAAGCACTACAGAGAAAAAGCGCATAATCAAACGCTTCAATTAGAGAGCTCTTATAAAGCATTAATAATCAAGAATAAAATATACAAAAAAGCTCAACTGTGTTGAGTTGTTAATCGTAAAGCAGACCATACACGATTCAATTGAATTGTCAGCTGAGTCGGTTGTTGTCCAAATCAAAGCGTGTATGGCCTTGTCAGTTGATTAGTTTGACGGTTGTCGAGTTGGTTGAAGAAAAATCAAAAGATTTTGATTTTTTCAAGTTGACTACTAAGTCTTTCAATTCGATTGTACTGTGTGTGCTCAAGTCTCTTGATTAAGGCCAGTTTACACGGTAATACAATGAAATTCTCTTCGTGTTTAAAAGAAAAAAAATAAAAATCTGTTGAGAGTATACTTTATGTTTACACGGATGGTATAAGTAAAATCAAAAATAATAACAAAAAAGCAGATGGTTGCAGTTTTACAATTTTTACAAAAACAACATGAAAATTTCCTGAGTGGATTTTAGTTGTTTTTGTAATTGTATAAAAATGTCACCACCTTCAATATACACCGTTAAAATGCACCTCTGGTGTGATGAAAATACACAAGTTTCTAAAATGGTTAAGAAAAAAAACATTTACCGACCGCTTGTCAGATTTTGTATTCGTATTCTCTCTTACTCAATGCATTTTGCTTTTACATGATATGATTTCTCTCATTCTACATTATGTCCTAATACAATGTATTACCGTGTAAACTGGCCTTTAGCTGTCAAAATTAATTTTTGTAGTCAAGTTTTTTAAAAATTGTCTTTTTTTTTTCATTAAATTTTAAAATAAATTTAAAATATTTCAATTCAGTTGATGAAGTTGTCAACTGAGTTGAAAGACTCAGTTGACAACTGAATTGAACGTGTATGGGGCGCATAATAGGGGCCGAAGTATGTACTTGAAAATAATAAAGGTCAAATAAAATATATATTATATACATTTTGATAAATTTTAATTTGTTTAGTTTGCGATTTGCTTTTCTTAAAACAAAACTAAAGTAAGTGCTTTAAGCATTCAATTTTTTATGAATTATTTGAGCACTATAATGTGCAACCAGTTTCCCTTTTGTTTAAATGAAAAAAAATATTAATATCGAATTACCTATTATATTTTTAAATGCATTGTAATATATTTTTCGAATAAAACTACATTAAAAAGGCACTAAATGTGTTTTGAAAATTTTGCCTCTTAAAGCTCTGGCAGCACTGGACCGTAGTAGTAGGGTAATTCCATGTCAAAACGACAAAGAGTGGTACACGACCCCTTTCGATTTTAATGAAATTTGGTGAAAAGGTTTCTTTTATCTTATAAGGAACATATATGAACGAAGAAACATTTTAAAATTTGTTTTTCGAAAGTTATGACATTTTGAATATGACATAACTTTCGAAAGAAGGAGTACAGACCCCTTATAGAAGGCATCCGTACTCCTTATATTCTATACTATACATGCAATGTATTGTAGTTGTGGCAATTACGATAAAAATACATATAAAGTATTTTAAGTTTATTATGTACGATGTAACACTTGGTAAACATATTAGCAATAAAAAATCAATTGTCTGTGACTGCATTATTTGATATTGCCAATCAGTTGTAATGAGTATGATAACGGGCCATTTGAAAAAATTTTGTTGTGAAGAACGCCAATTTAAATAATCTGTTAGGTTCTATTCAATAAATGCTGATGCTCAAAGAACTTGTCTTTTTTTCATTTTTAAAAAAGCGTAACTAGGTTAGATTCCTAAAAGTAGGTTGTTTATAAGTCTACATTCTAACAGCCGTACCTTAACAAAAGCGGAAGGCGGAACGCATTATTACGCTCATCTTGTTTAATAAAACCCACATAGAAATAAAAATGGAGATAAAACCGCTAGATTGACTTAAAATGGCTAAATTGCCGTTACTTTTTAACAATAGCAGCCAAGTTCACTATCTAACGCACTGAAAAAATCGGATTTCCAATTGCAAGTCGTTGACGTCGCGCTATTTGGGTTAACTTCATACATTTTGTACACAGAAAAAATTATTTTTCGAATTCAAACAAAAATTTTGTAGAATCAAACAATTTTTTGTCTAAAATCGGTCCTACAAACAAATTCGCATATTCAAACAATTTATTTGCATTTTGTTTATTGAAAAAAACGCCGATTTTTTCAAACAAATAATTTTACAGAATCAAACAAAAAGTTTACTGAAATTCATGTAAATTTCAAACAAATAATTTTGCTGAATCAAACAAAAAAGTTTTGGCACAAGCAATGACGCGCACACAAGCAAGCACTGTTGGCGAAGATGAAGCAGAGCAGAGCAGCCGGCTGGCTTTGAAACACATTTTTTTGTTGGAATAATTTTTGAACGAAGTCATATTTATACTCACAGTGTTTTTCTTCATCACTCACTGTTGCTTTATCCTTTCCTTTGCTAATGAAGAAGAAATGTAACCAAAAACGGCGGCAGACCGACTCGATATGGTTTCCGCCATCATTCTATTTTTGTATTTAATGTATTTAAACAAACTATTTGAAAAAATTGAATACGGGATTTTGTTTTTTTTTTACCAACTTTGAAACCAACCAAAAATTTATTTTGTTTCTTATAATGTGTTTTTTCTGTTGTTTAAAAAAAATGAAACGTTTTTTTTACCTGCTTTTGTTTTTGTTGTTTTTTTACTACAAACCTCGTCACGCTATTTTATCATTTTTCTTATTGCTGTACTTTTTTAAAGCGTCCAAAAATAGACTGCATGTGTTTTTTGTTGTAGTTCTTATATTTCACATAAAGAAGTGTTGCTTACGATCAAATAAAAAAAAAATGCAAAAAGACGACAACATTAAAGAGCGTTAAATATGTATGAAATATTATTATGAAAACTTCAAACCAATAGCGCGCTTATTAAATTTTTAAAGAGTTGTCCACACTTTTGTTGGTTAAATAAAAATCAAACAAAAATATTGATTGAATCAGTAAAAAAATTTTGTAGAAATCAAAAAAATTTTCTAACAAGTGTTTGTTTGAAAATAATTCGGCAATAATTTTTTCTGTGTATGAGCAGGAGAATTTTTATCGGTATCTAATTTTAAGAACGTTTTAAAATAGGTTGGTACCTACTTATGTATGTATACCTATAAAGATAAATTTTATACACAATGTAGAAAAAACATAGCGAACCATTCCGAATCACTAAGTCATCGTCCAGACTTGCAATCATGTTGCAGCAATTCTTGAGTTTAGAGGTGAGAGGGTTGTGAAGATTGGGGAGGGGAACTCAGTTTTATGTACTCTGCAATTCCGTTTTGTTTTGTTTTTCTCACACTTTTTAACTTGAAGTTGGCTGTAGGTGTATTTGTTATTATAAACAAAATATAAAAAAAGAGAACGAAAGACAAGATAAAATATAAAAATTCCAAAACCAAAATTTCATAATCTGGAAACTTATGCAATTTCAAAGCAGAATTTTTAAAAATTGCAGCAACAAAAATTTACAAGTCTGGTCGATGACTTACTCTAAAATTTCATTTTTTGTGTTATGTCACTATTGAAGTAAATGAGCGTTGCCGTTTTGATTACTTTTAACCAAAATTGGTTACTTTTTTCCCATGTGTACTTGTGTACTTTGTTTCCATTTTTGTTACTTTTTTGCAACACAAAAATAACCAATTTTTAGTTTTTTGGGAACAAGAATTACCCGCTCCGCTTATTTGACCATTAAAGTGGTCTACTTAAAAATTATTTGTTTAGAAGCTTAAACTTTAACAGACTATCAAATTGACCATATAAGGCAGTGCTCCGCAACCGGTGTGCCGTGAGCTGGATACAGGTGTGCCGCGGTCAAATTCAATGTTTTTGACATTTTAGCATTGATGGTCAAAAATTTTTCGGTGGAACTTTTGAACACGATGAATGAATGCATTAAAATCGTAAACATAATTAAATCAAGAGGCCTAAACTCGCAAATCTTTGTAATACTCTGTGCAGTAAAGGGAGCCGAATATGAATCCTTATTGTTTTATACTGAAATTCGTTGGCTATCCCGAGGCAAAGTTTTGGCTATATGAGCTTCGTCACGAGGTGCGTGAGTTCCTTTTAAATCAAAATATGCCCGAACTACATCAGTACCTCGATGATGATTACTGGATATGAACTTTGTGAACTTTGAATGAACTTAATAAAAAAATACAAGGTCCAAATGAGAATATATTGACGAGCTCCGACAAATTACAAGGGTTGAAAAAAAAACTCGAACTTTGGCGGAAAGAGTTGCAAAAGGATGTATGGAAATTTACCAAAGGACCAATCATAGTACAATTGAAAACAAACAATTATTTGTGGATCTGGCCCAACAACATTTAAGTATGCTTCAGCAGAAATTTGATCAGTATTTTTATTCCATTAATACGGAACAATACGATTGGATTCGAAATTATTGCAACCAATGCAATAATTTCTACGGAAGCACTGCCTCTGCAAATTCGAGAGGAATTTACAGATTTAAGTAATGACAAGACTCTAAAGCTTCACTTCTCCGAAGTTCCATTAGATGTTTTCTGGATTTACGTTAAAAAAGAATATCCTTGCATTTCCGACAAAGCAATCCTAACACTACTTCCATTTCCGACAACAAATTTATGTGAGCAAAGTATTAATCAAAAATATTAAGCGGTCATGCTTAAAAGGTCTTGATCAAGAACTTCGGGTTGCGCTGTCAAAAATCGAGCCGAATATAAAACTTTTGTGTTCATTGGAACAAGCGCATATATCACATTAGTGTAGTTAACTTCTGATTTAATAATAATTCAAAGCCTTTAATAGTAATGTAAAAAAGAATTTCAAATAAAAAACTTAAAATTATTGTAAAATTTTGTATCGATTTAATACCTATGTATATATCTTAGCTTTTGGTGTGCCGCGTAATTCTAGGAAGAATTTTGGTGTGTCGTAGGTAAGAAAAGGTTGCGGAGCACTGATATAAGGTTTATACTTTGAATTGTAGACGGCCATTATCTGCTACCTTCCCATCCGGTTTAATATGATTCTATTTCCACCGGGCAAAAAGCATCTATATTAAAAAATCTACCGCATAATTTAGCTCAATTTTACACTTTGATGGCATAATAACAAGGGAAACCATAAATATGCAATTGCATGTTTTTCCTTGTGCGACTAATGAAGGCAAATACAATATATTTAGCCGTTTTAGAGCCTGTTATGAATTTTGGCATCGATTTGTTAGTGCATGTTTTTGCATATTTTAGCGTTTGCAAAATTTTGTGCATAATGTAGTTAAACGAGCATTTTTTAAGTAAATAGCGCATATTTTGTTTTTTTAAAGGCATATTTTGATTCATGTTTAATTTTTTAGATGCCTACAAGAGCTTTTGCAGCAAAAAATTGTTTTCCGAAATTCTGGTTGGCAGATGACTTTCCTGTTTTAAATATATATCTGTATACCCAATTCAATTCGGCATCTGCATTAAATTTTTACTCTAAAATTGTAAGACAAAGCAGGTTGTCATTAAATATAAATGTTATGCGATGAACATAGAAAGCTAGATCAATATGTTAGTATAACGATCGACGCAGACTTACTTTTAAAAGTGATGTAACGATGTCCATCCGTCCGTCAGCCTGGTTTGTATATGGAGAATCGGTCTATAATTTTACTATTCCCCATAAATACTTCTTTCCGAATTAGATTTCTGTGTCTGTAAAACATCTAATTATGTTGGTTTTTAAATTAAATTCGACCCAAAAATATGTTAATGCAAATTAAATTATTTTCGGTCAGTTCACATTTTCCCAAAGCTTTCCTCCCTTAAAATTTTTAGCTTTCTTTTAAATGTTAACCTTAAAGACAAAAACACATATGACTGTTAATATCTGCAAACATCTCTTGCATGAATTTTAACCTAATATCGGCTTAAGCGATAATATTTTTAGGTTTTTTTACATTTTGTTATTAAATTGTTAAATATTTTGCCTTTAAATGAGCAATTTTTGATTTTTTAGGGCATATTTTTAAAATTTTCTGGGTTTATATTCCAGTTTTTACTGCATATTTAATGCGCATCAAACGCGTTTTTTAGAGCATGTTTCTGGTTTCCCTGATAATAACATAGCAAGGTTTAAAAAGTTTTACTTGTAAGAGCTCTTTATATAAAAAGGTTGAAAGCTCTTGCTCATAATGGTCTTAAAATAGACCAAAATAAGTTGTAACTTTTTACAGGAGGTGCCACGTCCACTAAAAATTTTCAAAATTGTTTGATTGTTCATTCCGGACCGGTAATATACCGTCAAAAACTTATAAAAATCGGTCAAGCGGTTTATGAGCCTACAAAATACGAACTAGAGTTGTGTCGTTCCGGAACGACCTAGTTCCATTGAACGATTCCCTAAAAGGAACGGTGCGGACTTTTTCAATAGTTAATTTTTTGTCGTTCCTCGTTCCGCAATTGCAATCCGTGTGATGATCACATGTATTTTTGTAGGGTTATTTTTTGTGTATTGATCAATGTTGCCGACTTTTGTGTATTTTTGTTGTGACATATAAAAATTTTCTAATTAAATCAATTACTAATGTGATCCAACGCAATATATTTTAGCAATACATAATTCTTATGTAGGTAGTTGTTACGCCACAACATAAAAACAAACAATAACAAATATTTGATTGTTAACGTTTTAACGAACGACATAGAAGTTTTTTCGTTCCACGTTCATTCATTGTTCAAAGTAAAAACCGGAACGATGAACGAAAGGAACGACCAAGTTCCTTTGATCTTTCGGATCGGTCGGAACGATTCCACAAAAGGAACGATTTTGCCCAACTCTAATACGAACGAACACAATTTCTTCTTTTGAAATATTTTTCAACTGAAGTGCGAATAAAATATAACTTTTGATACAAAATTGTTTTGGTTACTTTTTTTCGCTTTTGGTTACTATATTTTTACCAGGGCGAATTAACTACAGCTGGTGTCGAAACGGCATCTGATTTTGACAGTTCGGGCTTATTTGCTTTGATTTGTTAGTGTTTTGCTTATAATGGTTGACATTTCGAGCTAATGGCACTAACAATGCAATACAAAAAACCGTATGTTTTTTGCATTGTTGTTTTTGCATTGTGATAGTTCCAACACCACCTGTAGTTGAATTCGCCTTGATTTTTACATTGTGGTTACAATTTTTTTTTGGTTGTAGCAACGCTGATTGTAATTAGGGATGCAAACGATACATCGATGATTAGAAAACATCGATGTATCGTTCATTAACATCAATATTTACATCGATGTTTTGATGGGCGATATATCGGCGATACATCGGCGTCAAAACTAAAAAACATCGACATCGTACATTTAATATTTTCATTTATTAAAAAATTTTTAATATTATTTTTACCATTTTTAATTTTCTTTTTTTTAACTAAACCATTATTTTTAAAATATAAAAAGTGTTTTTCAAAGCATAGCAGTACAAAGTAGGTACGTACTTGTGTATATACATGCATTGCATAACTATATGTAAGGGGTAACCCCTTTTATAATCTGAAGAAATGTTAAAACAATTTTGGAGACTGTGCAAGTGGGGAGACCCAACTATAATATTCTTAAGTTGGCTTAATTAAGCCACTGTAATATACATGTAAATCGTATGTGTCAAATCATATTGTACTTAAGAAAACTTTTTTTTACGTTTTATGAACCTGTCATTTGCTTACGCAAAGTCTGAAATTGATTGCACTTTCTGTACGGAATCAAATGTTTTTTTTTTATTTTGTTTTTGTGTTTATAAATGCATTTTACAGGTTTTTTGTTAATTTTAAAAAGAAGCTTAAGCAAGCTTAGGCATATTATAGTTGTGCCTTTATGCTGGGTACACACTATGCAACGCATTTACGCAATCTAGTGAATTAAATTCATTTTCATTCATTCCAGATTTCATCAACATTAAAACGCTTTGATATTTTGAGGTTGCATTGAAACATATTGCATGTAGATTGCACTGTGTGTACCCAAAATTAGATTTGCAGTAGCAAAGAAGAAATTGAGCAATCCGTAAGTATAATGCTGGGTACACACAGTGCAATCTACATGCAATCTGTTTCAATGCAACCTGAAAATATCAAAGCGTTTTGATGTTGATGCAATCTGGAATGAATGAAAATAAATTTAATTCACTAGATTGCGTAAATGCGTTGCATAGTGTGTACCCAGCATTACTGCAAACTAGATTATAACATCGTGTTTTTTACCGATGTTTTTTAGTATCGATGCTTATCGTGGAAGCATCGATGTTTTTAAATATCGATGTTTTTTAGAACGATGTTGCATCCCTAATTGTAATACATACATTCATATGTATGTATGTATGTACATAATACAATTGGAAAAAGAACTACATGCAAATTATAACTCTTTATTCATTATTCGCATTTTTTCTTCAAAAAAAAAAAAAAAAATAAAACTAATAATAGACGAAAATTGTCCTATTTTTGCGGATACTTTTGTTATTGCAACCATTTGTCAGATGGCAACAACAATAACAAAAGAAAAACTATTTGAGGTTTATATTTAGAACTGCAGAGGTGGACAAAATCTTGCATGCTATCTATCACACTTGTTTGTATACAAAGATTTTTTTTATATGTAGGTACATATGTACATATGTACATAAGAATTTACCTATGTATATACATATGTACTAACAAAAAACATTTTTGCCCAAAATTATTTGTTTTTAGTTTTTTAAATTTATTTTTAAAAAGTTTTCATTTAAAATAAAAAAAAAAGTACCTACCTACCTACATACATATGTATGTATTTAACACAAACAATATTAAATCTCTTCTCTCTTAAGTTATAGGTAGATAGATTTTTAATAAAAAAAAAAATAAAGTTAAATTAACTAGTTTTGATATGATAACTAAACAAAATAAACTATTTGTTTAATTCATAGTTAACTTTAGTTAATTTTCAATTTTTCAACACGCAATAATAAGCAAAAACAAAACAAACAAAAAATAAAATAAATTTAAACGAAAAATAACCAGAACAACAAATCGAAATAAGCAAAATAAAAACACTCGCCTTTAAGTCTTAAGGCCCAACCACAATGTGCTTATGTTGGCTTAAGCGAATGAGCGAATACATGTAAATTATATAAGGCAAACCATATTAAACTTAAGGAAACTTTTTGCTAAGTTTAATGAAACTGTCATTTGCTTAAGCAAGGTGCGAATCTAATCGCACATTCCGTACGGAATCAAATGTTTTTTTATTTTGTTTTCGTTTAGTTAAATACATTTGAGAGACTTTTTGTTTATTTTTGACAGTAGGTTAAGCAAGGCTATGCATTTTATGGTTGAGCCTTTAGGTTGCCTTGACTTAAGTTTCTTTGCCGCATATTTCTGATTATCTTATTTACTTTTAAGTAAAGAAAATCTATTATGTCAATCAATATATAGATAGGTATCAATACAACAAACATTTTGTTGATAGTGAATACCAGTAAATATAAAAAAAAATGTTACCCTTTTTACGGAACAGGGATGGATAATCTAAATTATTAAATGGTACTAAATCCCTACAAAATGAAATCTCTACACTGCAGATGCACATAAGAGAGTTTTTTGTTTGTATATTTTAAATAACAATAAACTTAACATAGAAAAAAATCTAAAAATAATGAATAGCTCAAATTATCGATAAAATTGTTTTTGTATACCCTTCGCGACAGGTGGAAAAGGGTATAAGTACATGGGGTTTTCGAAGAACAGAGACGTGATTAGGGGACTAGGTTGTTACATATTTTTATCATATACCAATAGTCCGAATTTTTTTTCATTTAGCCAGATCGGTACGCAAATGGCTGAACAAACCACGACTGTCTCTTAGTTTTTTTTTTAAATCTCATGTTGTTGTTGTTTTTATATAGCCATGACCGAAAGTAACTAGGTACATACATATGGGCACTTCCAAGATTGTAAACGGGACATTCGCACACGTTTATATTGACAAAACTGTAAAAACAACCTGATTTTAATTTTTCTAAATTAATGATTCTTTTAACTCTCAATTAGCTCTTTAATTTCCGCAAATGAAATTTTTCGCTTACTGTCGTGGTTTCCGAGATAATTGCAAAAAACCAGTGATTGTAAACGGGACAAAAAACTGAAGTGGGTTTTAAGGGGTAACCGTTTAAACAGTGATTTCTGCGAAACCTGACACAATATTTTATTGGGATTAATTTTAAAATGTTGCGTACTAATGTGCCCTAAAAATGGTTTCGATTTCAAAATAAAATATGAATTACATTTTTTTAAATAAATTGTTAAAGAAATTGTAAACGCGACATTGTAAACGGGACAATTTTTCCACCATGATTTAAAATTTTTTTATGTTGCTATTTATAATCCTTTATATAAGAAACTTAATAAAAAATGTTTTTCAGATCATAAATATGCCTTAGATTAGAGTATAGTTGTTCCAAATGCATATTTTCTAATATACACAAGTATGTGCTAAAAGTTGTAGTACTTCGTTTACCATTTATCTTTTTTTTTCGAATCAATTAATTTATACGCATATATTAAAAAAATAAATCTTGAAAAGAAAAATTTTTTTTTTCCATTTTTTGTGGTTGGCGTTTTTTTGGAAATAGCCATATATAAATATACACTTGTGTAAGTTGGTTTTTTTATTCTTTTTTTAAACTTTTTTGATTTACATACTTGTACAGCGCAGTTGATTTAACGATGTCCGTCTGTCCGTAGTGGGGCGCAAATTTGCATAAAAACTATTAGGTTATCGCTCGCTTGCAATGTTAGTCAATTTGTCTTGCTGAAAATTTCAAGTAGGACTGATAATTTTGAAAGAGATTCGATATTTTTCTTCCAGTAATCAGTGTAAAGATTGTTTAAAACTTTCTAAAACACCTGAGCATAGAGCATTAAGTCATTCATACAGAATGATCTCCGACGTAGTAATCGGAACTTTTGCAAGTTTAGTTTAACATAAATTACAAGAATCAAATTGTACTTAAAAAAGTCACTTAATTCGAGAAAAAAAAGAAAAAAGTCATCTTTTTACAATGTACTTTTTATGTTATGGACGTACTGTGATTTTTTTTTTATCTCAAAAAGTGCAATAGTTATAAGTTTTCTATCATTGGGATACGAATTTATGAAGCCCTAATTTTGTAATACGCAACGCCAAAAATAGCATTGAAAGTACCAACAAAGTCGAAAATATTTCAACAATAAATTTCAGTTTATCAATAGTATGAAATGGGAATTTAGCACATTTGAACGAAACCTTTTAAATTAATTTTTTGAATCCCAAGAAAAACGATGATAACTGGCAAAATAAAATAAAGTAATGTTTAAGAAAAAAAAAAAGATTTAGTGTTCATCCAATAAATCTAGTTTGTGAAATCCTTTGATTTTCTGTTGCAAAAAGTTAACAGCAGATTTTGTTAAAAGTTAACAGAAAATTTGGTAATCTGTCTTGCCATAAAAGCGGTCGGATTTGGAAAGATGGCATTATATGCTCCACATTCACGTTTGCCATGTTTATTCTTTGCCGCTCAGAAGACAACTAAAAATGAGAATTCCTAAGCGGCGCCGCTTATCCGCTCAGAAATTTCGCTCACATGCCGCTTATTGTGTGGCCACTTCAGTAGTATTTCATATGTTTTAATTTTTTTGTCGCTCACCTTTCACGGCGTGGCCTCGGCCTTATGAAAGTCGCCGTCGACGTGTATTCTGTCTTGGGTATTTAATTTATCTGTTCGCTCACATGCCGCTTATTGTGTGGCCACTTCAGTAGTATTTCATATGTTTTAATTTTTTTGTCGCTCACCGTTCACGGCCTGGCCTCGGCCTTATGAAAGTCGCCGTCGACGTGTATTCTGTCTTGGGTATTTAATTTACCTTGGCGATTAGATGTAATGGCATTCTTCGGAATCTCATACATTTTAAAAACAGGCGAATGTAGGGTTGCCATACGTACTGTTTTAAGCTACATGTACTGATTTTTTGCAATTGTACTGTTTTATGCACAACTTCTAAAACAGTACGCAAATGTACGGTTTTTTTTTTGTTCAGTCTACAAAAACTAAGATATTAAGAAAAACCCTGCTAAAAATAATATCCTAATATTTAACAGTATAAAGCTTACAAACATTTTGTTGTGTTCCAAAAAAAAGTTCTAAAACAATAAGAGTTTTTACGCTGTGGTCATTGTCTTCTCATAAATATACAGTAGAAATCTAAATTATAATGGGTGGCACGCAGCAGTAGTATATTTTCATGTTGTTATTTTTAAGACATATGATTTTATGGATACCTCTTCCAATAGTATTTCCCTTTCCACAACTGAAAAAGCCAAAATCAATTTTTTTTAAATACTAAATAAGTACTTATTCCAACACAATTATCTTTAATTTTTTAAACTTTTTAATTTTCGGACATGTTCTGGAAATCGAAATCACGTGAAATTGGAAACAAAGAAATTTGGAAAATTCTCCGTGTTCAAAATTTATAAAAATGCCTAATACCTTTGAGGACCACTTTTCTTTACCTAAACTACTGAAATAAGAAAAAGACAAGTTAATTCAAACAAAACTTTTATTGAAAATATTCATCGTTTTCAATTGAACTTGATTGTTTTACACGCAGAAATTTTGTTTTTTTACTACATATTTTAACATTTTCAGATTCTGTGAAATAAAAATAAACCAAGCTATTGTTTTTGGATTTTATAGATGAATGGCCAATTTCACCAAGTTCAGCTATAATTAACTATCATTACAAATGTCAAAAAACCTATTGTTATAGTAATAGTTAATTATAGCTGAACTTGGTAAAATTGGCCGTAAATAATTTAAAAATTTTTTGAAATTGGAAAGTTAATTTAGAAAACAAATACTTTCTCATATTCTATATGATTTGTGCAACTATGTTTGTGGTGAAAATTGCTTATATACGAATATGTTTAAAGAAAATCGTACTAACACAATCAATGAGTTAATTGTTTTGAGCTTAGTTAGGCTTTTCTCCTTTCTTATATGTCTTACAGCAGTGTTATGGTTTTCCTGACCAAATGCTTCGTTTGTTTGCTTTTTAAACGAAAATGGAGTAATTTCGTATATGTATTTATGAAATGCCATAAAATGGAAATAATTCCTTTGACGTTACACATTTTAAGTGTATTTCTTTCTTTATATAATTGTTATTGCATATTCAATCAAAAGTTTAAAATATTTACCCCCTAATTTTACCAAGTTCAGTTAAAACTAACTATTACTTTAACTTCCAGTTAACAATATGTTTTGACAGTTATAACTTATAGTTAACTATAACTGAACTTGGTGAAATTGGGGGTTACTAATTTAAACAAATGGTTATGTTTTCGTCAAAAAATGTACTGTTTTTTTTGTTGATTGTACTGTTTTTTTGTATTCAATGTACTGTTTTTCCGAATTTAAAATCTGGCTACCCTAGGTGAATGCCACCTGGGTTGCACCAAACTTCCAAAAGAGTGCTCCAATGCACTTCAAGGGGTTCGAAGTTGTACTTAAGTACTTTACTGAGGTGACATCGGAGTCAGTAGCCCCCCGGTTGATGCAAGCACCGGTCTGGCTATTGGTGAGGTCTCCTTAAGTATGCTTCTTTCGAGAAATGCTTCCTGTCTCTCAGTGTGATTGGATTTGCAAAAGCCTTGGTTTTCTGATAGGAGGTTGATTTTCAGTAAGTTGTTCACTGTCTGATGGGGAATGGGGGAGAGTCTTTAACAAAATGATTCAACGAAGACCAGCTTTTTTGACAAAGAGATACTATCGGGGAGCACTTGGTGGCTTTAATTTAAACCCAAAGTCACAGGTAGGGTAACATTCATATGGAACGCTGATTTTTCACCCTTGTGGGATAGTTCGGGCTGTGGATGGCCCTAGGTGCTGTTGCTTTTCAACAGAGGCTGCTGGGCTTAATGAATAGCTGTGGAGGTTAGATAGCTCCGGCTCCTAAACAAGGGGTGGGTGTATAATTTTATGTGGATTATATACAGAAACATTAGTTTGGACTTACAGTATTTTCATTTCTTCGTTAAACAAATAAAACAAATTTTTTTATATCGGGGGAAAATGCGGTAAGTATTATCTTTCAAAGTACACACTAAAAAGGTGCATTAGTGCACAGCTAAACTAAGAAAAATTAACAAAATTTACAATCAAAATGTTAACTAGACTAAAACATTATAGGTACGTCCTATTTATTTATAAGAATGACTTATATTTTTATGTATGTATGTAGGTATGTACTTATGTCGAAATAAAGCCAGAGTTGCTTGCAATAACTTTGTGAGCAATGACGTGATTAATTCAATTTTAAACATGTGGTGACAATTTTCTATTGTTATTTTAGTAAAACAAATTTCTTTATTACACTTGTAGGTTAAGTTAAAATAGAAAATAAAAAAAAACGCAATTTTAATGTGGTTAATTTTAGGTTCGCAACTAAATGCAAGATAAGATAAGAATTAAAATGCTTTAAGAAATTAAAATACATACATAACCCTGTATGTACATATGTATGATGTATGTATGTAGGCACCTATTAGAAGAAAAAATGAAAGTTATACAACAAAACGTAGCTAAACGCATTTTTGACAATAAAAAAAAAACAAAATCCCGTGCAAACGAATAAAAAACAATAATAAAAACGACATGTGTTTAGGTTTTATTTTTTGTATTTTAGTATGAGTTTGTTTTTAGTGCGGTCAACAAAATACACCAATAATAAACAAAAACAATTCGCATAGAAAAAATCTTATTGGGAACGACGCCAAACACTCACTAATCATTTAAAGTGTATAAATATAACAACAACAGCAGCAACCGCGCGACGACAGCGGTAGCCAGGGATGATAAATGAGAAACCCAATATCGTACCAACAAACTTTTAAAATCGTACCTTTTTGGCCCCAATACTACTAAATCATTTTTTAAAAATTCTTTTTGGTTTTATTTTTAAATACAAAGATTTAATGCAACAAAAACAAAAGGTACTTAAAATTTATTTGTACATGTAAAGTATAGATAACACCACGTGACAATTTTTTGACCAAATGAATTTGACACCTAATCTTTATGTAAAATCGTCCGCTGAATTCGAATATGAAGTCAGAACTGTCAAAAGTAGAACAGTTTTTGAGATATTCCAAAATAACCGTTATTTGTGTTTTTAAAAAAGATGCTGTGACTGAAATGCAAATATTCAAAAAATAAAATTTTAGCCTATTTCAATACGATAATTTTGTGCCCAATAGGAACTAGATCGGTGCAAAAATGACAAAGTTACAGAAGATTAATTGCATTAACCCACAACAAATAAATATACAAAGCTACATTTTTAGTAACAATAAATATTAAAAATTGCTTGAAACTATTGCATTTCTATGTGGATTAACTTACTAAATCTTCTGTAGCTTTGTCATTTTTGTACCAGTCTATGTCTTCTTGGGCTCAAAATGTTCATATTAAAATAATCTAATGTCGCATGCAATAAAACATTTGGGTTTTTAAATCATTGGTTTAAAAACAATAACTTGAAAAGAACAATATTGAACAAAATCATAAAATGTTCAATGTAGCTTGAACTTTTGTCCCCTGTAACTCTGTCATTTCTTGACCAATCTTCACAAGCAATCCATGGTTATTTTAGAAATTGTATAACCTTTCACTAAAAAGAAGAAGAATTACATAATCCGTTAACAATTTTTGAAGATATTTCAGTCACATCATCTTTCTTAAAAACACAAATAACGGTTATTTTGGAATATCTCAAAAACTGTTCTACTTTTGACAATTCTGACTTCATATTCGAATTCAGCGGACAATTTTACATAAAGATTAGCTGCCAGATTCATTTGGTCACGACTTTGTTGAAATTTTGTCACGTAGTGTAATTAATTATTCATAATAATAGGGTGGGTAAAATTATTTTCGCGTTAAAAGCACATCGTGAAACCTAAGAAACCATAGGTCAAAAATGAACTTCGAGCCCCAGATTTTTCAAAATAGTTAGTTTTCCAAAATATTCAAGAATAGAGGCAAACAAATTGTATTTGGTCTAGCCAGACCTGTATCATGCGGTTTTTAGGGTCGAAAAATCCATTTATTTTTTATTGCCGCCAGAGAGCGTTTTCATACACTTTTTAGAATTTTTCGTCTTTTTTTTGGAAAATTGCTTTCTAAAAATATGTGCATACGAGCATCTTCGGATTACATTTCCAAATTTATTGTGTTTACAATTTTCAATATGGAAAGTATTAGAAAGTCCGAATAAAATAAAATTTAATTTAGCGCTTGTAAAATCTCCTTCAAAATAATACGGAGTAAAATAATAATGGAGTGGGCTCCCACTGTTCCAAAATTCTGTTGAATACTTCTTGATGTGACAACCATCTTTTTGACGAATATTGTTCTAAAATAATCTTGAATTGAAAGGAAGTCGTCTTTTCTACTATGTAGAACTTTTGCAGAAGTGGTTTCTTATACCTTTTAAAAACTTGTCAATATCATCAAAAAATGCACGCTTATATGCTGCCGCTGATACTAAATTAAGAATGTGGCTAAAGCAATCGTTCAATAAATGAGTGCAAAATTGTTTAAACCTACATATTTATAATTGATACTATTTGCACCAAACACTAAACTCCGCTTATATTGATTGGACAGTAAAAACGAGTTGACATTTTATATCAATTCTAAATATGTACACACAAACAAAAAAAATATTGTGATGCCAAATAATTTGAGCATTTGACGATTATGCTGTTGGGGTAAACAAAAACTTGTTGGCGTAAATGAAAACCTTTTGACGCAAGAAAGTTTCCAACAAAAATTTTTTTTACCTCAACAACATGAAAGTATTTGAAGTTTCTCAACAGCAAAATTATTTGTTGCAATTAAAATAACTTTTGTCGTTAAAGGTTTTCCTCTGAAATAACAGCACATTGAAAATTGCTGTTGACGTAAATGATTTGCATTTGCAGGAAATCACAATTTTTGTTGCCATACAAAAATTTATTTTTTGAATCAAATAATATTACTGTTGTCGTAAAAAAATTTGTATTTGAACAAAGAATTTACACTTTGGAATGTAAATTCTATTTGAATCAAACTCAATTTCTTTTGGATTACAGTCTTTTTTTTGTATGTAGGTTTAAAAAATTTCGTAATAGTACCAAATGAGTCACGGGCGTACCAACGTACTTTTTAGTTTTGAATTGTACCAAAAAAAGTACAATTGTACCAACTTTATCAACCCTGGCGGTAGCTAAAGGAATCCGCAATTTGATTCGTTAAATAAGAAGATGAAAAATAAGAGAACTATTGCTCTATTTTTAAACAAATATTGAACAACGACTACAGCAACAATTCAAAAGAAAAGTACCTACTAATCAGCGTTGCCGTTGTGCCGCTAAAGAAGCGCTGCCACCAGTGAAACAAAAAATATGCAGAAAAGCCAAATAAAATATGTAGTTTAAAAAAATTCGACAATGCTTTTTTATTTCTGTCAAGCTTCTTCTTCCTTATATTTTACCTTGTATAACATATATTTTCAACAACATAATAACCACGTCCACTTACCCATCTACATATGTACGTGGATATTTGCCAATACTATTCCCATATCGAAAACAGACGTTTCAAAGGTTTTTGAACGCCTAGTTCATAATCAGATGACTTAATATTTGTACAGCAATTCAATTCTAACTCAAAGACAAAGCTTTCCCCATCTATATTTTTGTTGTTTGGCCAAGGTAATTGTTCATTAAATTAGATTTTATTTCAGCTAATACCTACGTTCTTTATGTAATTAAAAATTCATATCATCCATATTTTTCCAACGTTTCGTGAATGTTTTGTTCACTTTATCAAGGGATTCGTCTATTTAAATTAAAGAGAATATATTTAACAATCAGTGATGCCAGGAACAATTTCAAAAAATCCCTACGTGTTTCCAAAAAAATCCCTTTTTTCCCTACAACAAAAAAAAAAAATTTCCCTACACTTTTCCCTACGCTAAAAATTTATTGTTTTTAGCGACAAGCAAACAAATACATATTTATTTTGTTAACTTTTGTACATATTTATTATAATAAAATTAATTTATTAAAAAAACAATTAATTTCAAAAATAACACTGTGTGACAAATTTCATTTTTTTCTTTTTGACAGAAACGCCTTTATAAATCCTTTAATCTAGAACAAAATAGAGTCAAACTTCGTATTTGATTTATCATTTCCTCATCTTTTGTTCATTTTTTAAGAGCTTAATAGTTTTCAAGAATACTTATTTTTAATAATTTTTTTAACATAAGTATCTTATAATTTTTAGCAAACTTAGTACCAAATAAAAGGGGGCTCAGTAAAATTTAAAAAAAAGTTTTCTTCAGTTCCCCTGAACTTAAATATAAATCATTTCATATTCTTAAAAGTTTTCATTTAAAATTTTTTAAAAATTTGAAATTGTATACATATTTTCAATTCTCTTAGCTTAGAAGGTGTGATTGTGTTTTTACAAACAAACTTCTTTGCAGAAATTTAATTTGTTAGATATTCGCTTGAAATTTTTAGAAAAAATCCCTAAAAAAAGGAAAAATTCCCTACATTTGGCATCACTGTTAACTTTATTAGTTATTAGTTATGACTTCCAATAACAGAAATTAATTTTTTATTACACTTAACAATAATTCGTTGTAGGCAAATATAAAACACATTAAACATTAAACATGAAAAATTAAATTAAACACAAACTTTAAAATTATATCACAGATCACTTGTTTTAGATATTGCAACACAGTAACTGGCATATTAATGTTTTGTGTGTCTTCTTCGATCGACTCAGTCGATCACTCTATTCTGTGTCTTAAGCGGCCCATACACTTGCAATATTATTGTATACGATATTCGCCATATTATTTCCATTTTGTCCTATATTATGCAATTAGTCGCACAATGGTTTTATTCATTCAATAAAAAGGGTGGGGTATCACAGAGCCATAGGACATAAAGCCATAGTGGCGCAAGGATTTTCTCCTCCATGGTATAACAAACACCGGCTTCGCTTACTAAAGCTTCTCTGTATAGCCGGACTTTTGCCGGACACAAGAATTTTCTCCTTTATGGTATAACAAGTACCGATTTCGCTAAGTAAAGCTTCTAAAATCTGTCTTGTTTCCGAACGAAGGCCGTTTACGCAGAGAAGCTTTAGTTAGCGAAGCCGGTGTTTGTTATACCATAGAGGAGAAAATCATTGCGTCCGGCCGAAGGCCGGCTATGCAGAGAAGCACTTGTTAGCGTAGCTTTTTCGGGTTTTTTCCATATATGAATGACGTCCCCAAATTTAGGGGCTTAGTTCATTTTGGGTTTGGGGAGTTAATTCATTGGGGACTTAGTTCATACCGCCATTTTTGACATAAAACAGGGCGACATGAAACAACAAAGCATTTTCTACATGAAATAGGGTGAAATACAATCATTATCAAATATATGGCTTTATGTCTCATTTAACGGAAAAAATTTATGGCGTTAAGTCCCATTATATTGAGACTTAATGGCATATGCCCTTATGTCTCAATGGAATGGGACTTGACGCCATATGGCTTTGTGACACCCCACCAATAAAAAGGTGAACATAACATTCTTTGTGTCTCACTGGATAAGGTATAATGTAACAAGAAAATACAATATAATAGTCTGGTAGTGTATAAAGTCATTTCTGAAAAATTGAAGGAATAGAACTATTACAAAAAAGCTTTATAAAATACATAACTGAAATGAAATGAATTGAATTTTTTTGATGATTTTTATTCTTGATTGCACACGGGATAATCATCTCAAAAATGAACTTCGAGCCCCAGATTTTTCAAAATAGTTAGTTTTCCAAAATATTCAAGAATAGAGGCAAACAAATTGTATTTGGTCTAGCCAGACCTGTATCATGCGGTTTTTAGGGTCGAAAAATCCATTTATTTTTTATTGCCGCCAGAGAGCGTTTTCATACACTTTTTAGAATTTTTCGTCTTTTTTTTGGAAAATTGCTTTCTAAAAATATGTGCATACGAGCATCTTCGGATTGCATTTCCAAATGTATTGTGTTTACAATTTTCAATATGGAAAGTATTAGAAAGTCCGAATATAATAAAATTTAATTTAGCGCTTGTAAAATCTCCTTCAAAATAATACGGAGTAAAATAATAATGGAGTGGGCTCCCACTGTTCCAAAATTCTGTTGAATACTTCTTGATGTGACAACCATCTTTTTGACGAATATTGTTCTAAAATAATCTTGAATTGAAAGGAAGTCGTCTTTTCTACTATGTAGAACTTTTGCAGAAGTGGTTTCTTTTACCTTTTAAAAACTTGTCAATATCATCAAAAAATGCACGCTTATATGCTGCCGCTGATACTAAATTAAGAATGTAGCTAAAGCAATCGTTCAATAAATGAGTGCAAAATTGTTTAAACCTACATATTTATAATTGATACTATTTGCACCAAACACTAAACTCCGCTTATATTGATTGGACAGTAAAAACGAGTTGACATTTTATATCAATTCTAAATATGTACACACAAACAAAAAAAATATTGTGATGCCAAATAATTTGAGCATTTGACGATTATGCTGTTGGGGTAAACAAAAACTTGTTGGCGTAAATGAAAACCTTTTGACGCAAGAAAGTTTCCAACAAAAATTTTTTTTACCTCAACAACATGAAAGTATTTGAAGTTTCTCAACAGCAAAATTATTTGTTGCAATTAAAATAACTTTTGTCGTTAAAGGTTTTCCTCTGAAATAACAGCACATTGAAAATTGCTGTTGACGTAAATGATTTGCATTTGCAGGAAATCACAATTTTTGTTGCCATACAAAAATTTATTTTTTGAATCAAATAATATTACTGTTGTCGTAAAAAAATTTGTATTTGAACAAAGAATTTACACTTTGGAATGTAAATTCTATTTGAATCAAACTCAATTTCTTTTGGATTACAGTCTTTTTTTTGTATGTAGGTTTAAAAAATTTCGTAATAGTACCAAATGAGTCACGGGCGTACCAACGTACTTTTTAGTTTTGAATTGTACCAAAAAAAGTACAATTGTACCAACTTTATCAACCCTGGCGGTAGCTAAAGGAATCCGCAATTTGATTCGTTAAATAAGAAGATGAAAAATAAGAGAACTATTGCTCTATTTTTAAACAAATATTGAACAACGACTACAGCAACAATTCAAAAGAAAAGTACCTACTAATCAGCGTTGCCGTTGTGCCGCTAAAGAAGCGCTGCCACCAGTGAAACAAAAAATATGCAGAAAAGCCAAATAAAATATGTAGTTTAAAAAAATTCGACAATGCTTTTTTATTTCTGTCAAGCTTCTTCTTCCTTATATTTTACCTTGTATAACATATATTTTCAACAACATAATAACCACGTCCACTTACCCATCTACATATGTACGTGGATATTTGCCAATACTATTCCCATATCGAAAACAGACGTTTCAAAGGTTTTTGAACGCCTAGTTCATAATCAGATGACTTAATATTTGTACAGCAATTCAATTCTAACTCAAAGACAAAGCTTTCCCCATCTATATTTTTGTTGTTTGGCCAAGGTAATTGTTCATTAAATTAGATTTTATTTCAGCTAATACCTACGTTCTTTATGTAATTAAAAATTCATATCATCCATATTTTTCCAACGTTTCGTGAATGTTTTGTTCACTTTATCAAGGGATTCGTCTATTTAAATTAAAGAGAATATATTTAACAATCAGTGATGCCAGGAACAATTTCAAAAAATCCCTACGTGTTTCCAAAAAAATCCCTTTTTTCCCTACAACAAAAAAAAAAAATTTCCCTACACTTTTCCCTACGCTAAAAATTTATTGTTTTTAGCGACAAGCAAACAAATACATATTTATTTTGTTAACTTTTGTACATATTTATTATAATAAAATTAATTTATTAAAAAAACAATTAATTTCAAAAATAACACTGTGTGACAAATTTCATTTTTTTCTTTTTGACAGAAACGCCTTTATAAATCCTTTAATCTAGAACAAAATAGAGTCAAACTTCGTATTTGATTTATCATTTCCTCATCTTTTGTTCATTTTTTAAGAGCTTAATAGTTTTCAAGAATACTTATTTTTAATAATTTTTTTAACATAAGTATCTTATAATTTTTAGCAAACTTAGTACCAAATAAAAGGGGGCTCAGTAAAATTTAAAAAAAAGTTTTCTTCAGTTCCCCTGAACTTAAATATAAATCATTTCATATTCTTAAAAGTTTTCATTTAAAATTTTTTAAAAATTTGAAATTGTATACATATTTTCAATTCTCTTAGCTTAGAAGGTGTGATTGTGTTTTTACAAACAAATTTCTTTGCAGAAATTTAATTTGTTAGATATTCGCTTGAAATTTTTAGAAAAAATCCCTAAAAAAAGGAAAAATTCCCTACATTTGGCATCACTGTTAACTTTATTAGTTATTAGTTATGACTTCCAATAACAGAAATTAATTTTTTATTACACTTAACAATAATTCGTTGTAGGCAAATATAAAACACATTAAACATTAAACATGAAAAATTAAATTAAACACAAACTTTAAAATTATATCACAGATCACTTGTTTTAGATATTGCAACACAGTAACTGGCATATTAATGTTTTGTGTGTCTTCTTCGATCGACTCAGTCGATCACTCTATTCTGTGTCTTAAGCGGCCCATACACTTGCAATATTATTGTATACGATATTCGCCATATTATTTCCATTTTGTCCTATATTATGCAATTAGTCGCACAATGGTTTTATTCATTCAATAAAAAGGGTGGGGTGTCACAGAACCATAGGACATAAAGCCATAGTGGCGCAAGGATTTTCTCCTCCATGGTATAACAAACACCGGCTTCGCTTACTAAAGCTTCTCTGTATAGCCGGACTTTTGCCGGACACAAGAATTTTCTCCTTTATGGTATAACAAGTACCGATTTCGCTAAGTAAAGCTTCTAAAATCTGTCTTGTTTCCGAACGAAGGCCGTTTACGCAGAGAAGCTTTAGTTAGCGAAGCCGGTGTTTGTTATACCATAGAGGAGAAAATCATTGCGTCCGGCCGAAGGCCGGCTATGCAGAGAAGCACTTGTTAGCGTAGCTTTTTCGGGTTTTTTCCATATATGAATGACGTCCCCAAATTTAGGGGCTTAGTTCATTTTGGGTTTGGGGAGTTAATTCATTGGGGACTTAGTTCATACCTCCATTTTTGACATAAAACAGGGCGACATGAAACAACAAAGCATTTTCTACATGAAATAGGGTGAAATACAATCATTATCAAATATATGGCTTTATGTCTCATTTAACGGAAAAAATTTATGGCGTTAAGTCCCATTATATTGAGACTTAATGGCATATGCCCTTATGTCTCAATGGAATGGGACTTGACGCCATATGGCTTTGTGACACCCCACCAATAAAAAGGTGAACATAACATTCTTTGTGTCTCACTGGATAAGGTATAATGTAACAAGAAAATACAATATAATAGTCTGGTAGTGTATAAAGTCATTTCTGAAAAATTGAAGGAATAGAACTATTACAAAAAAGCTTTATAAAATACATAACTGAAATGAAATGAATTGAATTTTTTTGATGATTTTTATTCTTGATTGCACACGGGATAATCATCTCGGGTCGAATTTACATGTTTCGAGATTAACCTCATCAGAATTCTATGCATAAATATTCAAGATTCAAGACTAAACGTTTAAAAGTTTTTAGACCCTGTATTGATAAAATCCAAACAAGATTAGGTATATACATTATTTTAAAATTGTTGCCGAGTTTAAAGAAATAATTATCAAACCCGAGGATAAGTCAATGGATTTCAGTTTTACTTATGGCCATTTTCTCATTAGGCGATTATCTTTTTTCCCAACGAAAAACTGCGCATTAAAGAAATTTGGTTTTCTCAACGTCTCATTTGCATCGATTTTATCGCAAAGCTAACCGGCACTCATCTGCCCATTATTTATTTTCCTTTTATTTGCCGTACAGATAAATTCAATCAGCTGACTCACAACTTTTACATGTATTTTGAGTGGCGTTGCCAGCTGAAAACGTTGTTTTTTGTCGGTATATTGAGAAACCCAAAATCGTTAACGGACAGTTTATCGGTCCAATAAATTTATGTTGACATTAAGTAACAGACAGTTTGTCGATACATTGAGAAAATGGCCATTAGAATGTCAAATGACAAAACGTTTGAATGGTTTGAAAAATTATGGTTTGAGGTCGGAAATTTGAAAATTAGATTCAACGAAAATCATTATCCAAATTTCTTTTAATTTTTGGTTTCATTTATTTCTTTTTAATGCCGCTTATAAAAAGGCTGACACTTTTTACTTCGAAATAACCTTTTGTGACTGATCCTTTTTTGCCACTTTTAGAAAATTTTTCACGGCAACACTGCTACTAATAAAATAAAACAAAAACCAAGCAATTCCTTATATTGTACAATAAACAAATTTGTTGTTGTTGTGTATTAGTGTGCGTGTAAGCTTTTTGACCATTTCTTTGCACTTTTTTGTTGTTTTTGTGGCATGCTCAACAAAACTACTATTTATGAACGAATAATTTGTTTATTTTTATACCATTCACCGAAATTAGAAAGGGATATATGTACATACGTATGTAGGTATATTATATGTAGTTTGTCATTCCGTTTGTAATTTCTACAATATTAATCTTAGACCCTGTAATGCATATATGTACAATGTATGTATATCCTGAGTTTATATGAGTAGCGAAGTTAATTTAACGAGGTCTGAAATTATTCGTTTATCAAAAGTTTCTTTGGAACAACTAGAGTATAAGGGGAACACCAAGGTCCTTATGGCCGGTGCTTAGAAACCTATTCTTATTTTCTTCACGGGCCACTGCCTGATTGCAGGATTTGGTTGTGCGACGACACAGAAGAGATACAGACAGTTGAGCACATTCTGTGTCACAGTCCTAGGTAACAGAACAGACTGGGTAGTAGCTGAGGGGCCGATAATCTGATGGGATTCGTAATGGACATGACCTGGCTGCATAACAGGTGGCAGGACGTATTTAGGAATATTATGTGTGGCAGAGTTTCTTCTGTTTCTGGTCCGTTTTTCTTCCAGTATATAAAACTATGCTTACACTTTTTTTTTATTATTCTTTCCTAATACCTACCTACATAGGAGTCACAATGGATCAAAACGGTCACCGGTTGAGGTTGTGAAGATCGGGTTTGCACCAGTCTTTCTTTCTAACCTTAACTTGTATTAAGTTAAGGAGCTTCTAAAGTTTCATGTAATGAGAAAAATATAGAGAAGTTATTTTACACTACATATGTACATACATACATACATACATATATAACTTAGCAAAGCAGTTCAATCTTGTTCCAGTATTAAATTACCAAGTTGCTTAATAAAATTTGTTATAGGCAAAAGATAGCTTCGAATGATTCTGTGGTTTCGATAATTATTCTTGTTCGTTGGTTAGAAGCACCTTCTACAGATGCAAATCTTTTAAGTTACCTAGATTTACACTGTACACTAAAAACAAAACTTTCGGAATCCCCATTTTTTCATATATGTACTTACATACATACATAACAACTGTAAACAAAAACAACACAATTACAAATTATTAAATTATATTTTGTTTTTCCCGTTTTTCTTCTTCATCGCCATCGCTGTCTTTTTTCCATTGTTGTCGCTCATTTTCTTTTTGAAATGTTTGTTTGTTTCCGGCTTTTTTTGCATACAAGCGAGACAGACAAACCAAAAATAAATATAAATAAATATGAATAGTACAGAGTCGGAAAACACAATAGAGTCGAGTAGTTAATCATGAATAATTTGAATAATTTATTTTCTTTTTATAATGTATTTAGGTATGTATGTATTCGTTTTTAACCTATTATTAAGGCTCAGTTAGGCGAACGTTGCTGTACCGTATATGTACTGTATCAATCAGCTGTTCGCTTTTTGTTATATAAAAACCATGCAAAAGCTTACCGAAATGTAATGTACCGTAGTTGCGACGTACCATTCTGTATAAAATAGAATTTCATACCGTTGTTACGTGACATTTGTAGAACAGTGATGGGCGCCTTGTATGTTACATTGAATGCGGGTATTTTTACTCTGTTTTTCGGTACTTTTTTCAGTATAGCTATGAAATTGCGACAAAACAACTTACAATACAAAATATTTCCATATACACAAATATACATATGATTAGATGTACAAAATAAACAAATGCATATGCACATACAATGGAAATGTGAATCATATAAAAGGCTTTAAATGGTATCAAACCCTTGTTTGGTGTATGCATATTTACAATATAGGTATGTATGCTAAAAATATATATAGGCTAAAATACAAATTTGTTTATTGTAAATCTTTAATATAAATATTAAATTATTAACGTTTTTTACATACCTACACTGTTTTAGCGGCGGTCACTATTTAAACATTTTTGATTCTAATCACTGTGTGTATTGTTTTATGTATACTATTGCTTTTTGTTTATGAATGGGAAAAACACGTTTTTAAATGTTCTATAAGTGCACCAACGTTCTTACAGTACGGTGCGGTACATTACGGGTACAGCAACGTTCGCCTAGTAACACACAACCAGTATTCTTTAATCTCTTATTATTTTTTAAGCTTTTTCCTTATGTCGAAAATAATTCTTTCTTTCGTTTTTCCTATGAATAAGGGGATTAATATTTACCCTTTCGAGGGAAAACATTAATTTGCATGAAGTTCCGCGCACTAATTATGACTTTTAAAATCAAATAAGAAATGTTTGAATTTTTTTAAGAAACCCCTTGAATATTAGTGAAGAATAAAGGCCTCATTACCTATAGAAAAATTTTAATTGGATCAGATTCATCTGCAACGCAACGTCACGTTTACGTAATAGTGCCTATTTATACACAAGCTTGGTAAGGAAAACGGAACAGCTGATCAGTCCCGTTTACGTAAGAGTAACGAGGCCTTAACAGTTTTAGAAACGAGATATATGTATACGAATTTACATTTTAGTTTAGAAAAAAAGTCTCAAAAGACCAGAAAACGTCTAATAAATATTCACCCCTATCTTGAATAATTTTTAGCTCGAAAATTTTCCCCTTTTCACATATTTGCGATCATTAAAAACTCACATGAAAAAAGGTAATTCAAAGGAGAATAATAATGTGAAAAAATGTTCACGGGGAAAAATTCCCCTTATCGTGAAAAGTTTTTTCCCTCGTAATTTGTTCACGTTTCCCTTAGATTTGTTCACATTATTTTTGCTAGGGAACAGAACATGTATGTAAGAAGTTCCTCATATAAATCAAATATTAAGGGCTGGATCCGTTAATAAGGCACAAACCGATATATAAGTCAACAAAATGCAATACAAAAGGTCGATTTTCTGCTGATTTGTGAAGCTTTCGACAGACGTGGTGGCAGAATTTTGGATAATATTTTATTACATAAAATTTTAAAAACTGCAAAAAACTAACGTTCAATCAAACTATCCCTTAAATACTAACCCCCGTCAGGGCTGTCAGATATGGCGATTTCTCGCCAAACGTGGCGATTTTCAAATGTGTTTGGCGATGAGATTTTTCATTTGGCGACTTTGTTGGCGAATTTTGATATAACTGGCGATTTACTTGGCTATTTTTACCATTTCTATTATTTCAGCGATTTTTTTTTAACAGTTTGTCTTTTTTTGTTGTCATTACATATTTAAAAAAAACTGGCAACTTTTTTTCACAAGATTTTTGTTTTGTTATCATTAAAAGTGAATTTAATTTTCAGTCACTATTTAATTCTTATAGTATGTATGAAGGTCCATAGTCCAATTCGTAGGTCTGCTCGAAACGCCTGCTGATTGTTTGAAGAGTTGAGTTTTTTACGTGCAATTGTTTTTGTAGCAAATTGTTTTTGACACTTCTAACATTTTTTACACAAACACATGCTTTTTTTCTTGGCATCTTTATCATTTATTACACAAACAAAATGTGTGTTGTTTTACCCTACTGTTGCATTGTGGTAGACGCGCTAATCAAAACATCAGTAATGAAATCGACAAGGCAGAAGTGTACGATCCTATAGACTTTTTTGTTTTTTTTTAATGAAGATATGATCTCCATTTTATGTTATTAAAAAAAAAAAAAAGATAGAATTTTTTTTATTTTTCTCAGTTTTTGGCGATTTTTGACTAAAATATTATAAATAAATATTATATACTAGCTTTTTATGCAAAATTTAATTAAAAAAAAATGTTACGAAAACTGTAAAAAAATTACGTTTGGCGATTTTTTGCGATTTCTGACATCCGTTTTGGCGATGGAGCTCAAAAAAAATCTGACAACCCTGACCCCCGTATTCATAAACGATTATTAAATTTAACAAACGTTTATTAAGGAGAATTTTCATACAAAATTTGTTTTGTAAACCATTTTTAAATTTAAAATTTTTTTATAAATACGGGCGTAAATATTTTGCTTTATTATTTTAACTTTTCTTTAAAATATATACCTGTATATTTTTGGACAAAAATGTCATTGATTTTTAATCTTTCTTCTTTTTTATATTCACATAATTAGAAAAAAAAAAAACATAAATGTTCGTGTCATAAAAAGTTTTTTATCGAGTATCGATTAGAAAAGGACTTAAGTAGTCAACGGAGCAAATCTTTTTCAACACTACAATTTTTTGCCATCCGTTGTTTCCTTAAGGCGCCCGTACACGACATGTATTTGTCATCTGACATGTCAAATTTTCAAGTCACATGTAATTGTTCATGTCTGCCAAATTTCTGTTTTACATAAGGTTTATAATATTCGGTCACAAACGTACATGTAATTTGCTTCTGACATTCACCCTTATTCTATTTGGCGTCGTCAACAGTAAACAACGCCGTTTTTTATGTTTTGTTTCAATTTCGTATTCCCGTTGGCAATATTGCGATGACTGTTAACATATGTTTGGTATTTTCTAAGAAAAATTGGCGTTGCTGTTGCCTTAAATTGCCTTTGATGTTGTCGTCGGCATTTTAAGTGTTGTCTTGTGCTGCTTTGTGTCGTGTTTTTAAAATTTTACGTTATGGTTGGCTGCAATCATTATTTCTTGGGCGGTTTTGATATTTTTCTTCATTTGTGTTGTGTTTTGATATATTTTTTGTGGATATAATTGAAAAAATGAAAATAACAACTAAGTGCCAGTTCGAGAAGCTAGTGGAAGAGCTTGTAAAAAATCCATTACTAGCCAGAGGATTATGCAGGGTCTCTTTTCCTAATAAATTAAATATCCCTTGCGATTAAAGAAGAGATGGTGGTCTTGTTTTTTTTTTTTTTTTTTTGAGCTAAAATTTTGATGTGGGTTCCGTCCACACAGCCAATTACACCTGGAAATGCTGCTTTTCAAAGAAATGCAACTTTAATTTATCCATTGTGGACAAAGTTCTCTCTTCATGGCTTCCAGAATCTCAGACAAAATTTTTAAACTTGTGGCTGGGACAGTCAAAAGTGGAAATAATTTCCAACGCTGAGCTGGTACGATCCCTGGGCCAAAAAACGCAATGTTGCTGCAAATATATTGTGTTTGGAACAAACGTTCCCGTTTTTAAATGAGGCTCTATTATTACCAACACATGTTTAAAAGAAAGTTTATTCAGCCGAAAATAGGGTTGCCATACGTACTGTTTTAAGCAGTACATGTCCTGATTTTTTGCAATTGTACTGTTTTATGCACAACTCCTAAAACAGTACGCAAATGTACTGTTTTTTACGCTTTGTACTGTTTTTTGCTCAATCTATATTTACAAGTACTGGCTTACAAAAATTATGTTGTGTTAAAAAAAAGTTCTAAAATAATAAGGGTTTTAACGCTGTGGTTTCACGTGAAATTGAAAACAAAAAAATTTGGAAAATTCTCCGTGTTAAAAATTTTTAAAAATACCTAATACGTTTGAGGACCACTTTTCTTTACCTAAACTACTGAAATAAGAAAAAGATAAGTTAATTTTTACAAAAATTTTATTGAGAATATTCATCGTTTTCAATTGCACTTGATTTTAAATATTTCCAGATTTTGTGAAATAAAAATAAACCAAACTATTTTTTTGTTTTGGATTTTATAGATTAATGGCCAATTTCACCAAGTTCAGGTTTAATTAACTTTCATTATAAAATACAAAAAACCTATTGTTTTAGTATAGTTAATAATAGCTGAACTTGGTAAATTAGCCGTAAATAATTTAAAAATTTTTTTAAATTGGAAAATTAATTTGGGAAAAAAACATTTTCTAAAATTCTATATGATTTCTGCAACTATGTGTGTAGTGAAAATTGCTTTAAATACGAATATATTTAAAGAAAATCATACTTACACAATCAATGAGTTAATTGTTTTGAGCTAAGTAAGGCTTTTCTCCTTTCTTGTATGGCTTACAGCACTGTTATGGTTTTCCTGGCCAAATGCTTCGTTTGTGGTGTTGGCTTTTTAAACGCAAATGGAGTAGTTTCATATATTTATGAAATGCCATAAAATGGAAATAATTCCGTTGACGTTACACATTTTAAGTGTATTTCCTAATATAATTGTTGTTGCATATTCAATCAAAAGTTTAAAATATTTACCCCAACTTCAGCAAGTTCAGTTTATTACTTTAACTTCCAGCTTACAATATGTTTTGACAGTTTGAACTGATAGTTAATTACAGCTGAACTTGGTGAAATTGGGGTTTACTAATTAAAGCAAATTGTTATGTGTTCGTCAAAAAAATGTACTGTTTTTTTCTTGGTTGTACTGTTTTTTTGTATTCAATGTACTCTTTTTCCGAATTTAAAATCTGGCTACCCTACCCGAAAATAACTGTCAGATCTTAAAAAGGTTAAAAAAAATCCATTAGGCACCTGGGAAAATTTAATATAATAAAAACAATTTTCATTTAAACATTATTTTTTTACAAAAAAAATTTTATTTAACTTAAAATTTGCACAAACAGCACAAAACTTTTTTTTCTTATAAAAAAAAACAGTAAACAAAATGAATCAGCTGATTTAACATTAGAGATGTGTGCTGTATTTTATTAACATTATCGATAAATAGTCAACGGCGTCATAATACTCTTACAAAATACCAATTTAACATAGAATTGATGTTGTCTTTGATAAGAATTGTTGTTGCCTTAAAATTGCCATTGTTATTGCCGACGCCAAATAGAATAAGGGTGATTGTCTCTGTTTTTTTTCGCATTGTTATTGCAGAAACCAAACTTGTTCTCGGTTTCAAAATAGCTAGCTGCCGCCACGAAAATATTTATTTTGCGCCGTAAAATAATTTAGCCATCTTAACATTTTTTTCTTTTATTTTAAAGATACCAATTTAGAATTTTATAATAAAACGGTTTTTATGTATATATTTACACTAATTCTATTCAATGGTAAGATGAGCATACATATCTTGGTATTTTAAAATATTAACTTCAGCCGGCTAATGATTCCGTCAATAGTTGACGCCGCTGCCAGTTTCTTCCCGGCATAGATTTCTGATGTCAGATGGTTTGTCAGAAGAAAATAGAGCACGCTCTAATTGAAATTTTGTCAGATGACTTTGCGTCTGACTTTTACAGAAGCAAAGTTAAAAAGGTAACACACGACATGTACCTATGTGTTTTGCAGTGGGAAATTTGACATGTCAGATGACAAAAACATGTCGTCTATACGCTCCTTTAAATTTATGAATTTTAACAATTTCCCGTTTGTGTACTTTTTTGGCCAACAGTACTCATTAACTGTATTTTTCTCTAAAAATAATTTGACTTATGGTAAAAGTAATTTTGCTTATGGAACGCTTTGAAATAATTTGAAAAAATATAAGATATCCCTATTATTTTTCCAACACTGTATTTATAGGTATAAAATATTTACTAGAACAAATATACAATAAACATACATACATACATTTATCCATACATAGTATATTTTTACTATTAAAGAGAACGTTATTTTTTTATTTTATTAGAAAAAAACGTTAAAAGCAAAAAAGAGGAAAAAAGCGCATGCATTATTTTATTAAATTTTCTTGCTGTTTTGTTTTATTTTTTCTTTTGTTTAAATTTAACTTTTATGATGAGTTTAAAAATAATATGCACACGTAAATTTTTTTAGAAATTTCTTGTTTTTTAATTTCAACTTCCTGATACTGCAGGCATGTGTGTGATTGACAAAATAGTCGAAATTTACGGAAATGTTCATAGATCTATTATTTAGACTTTGGCAATCTTTATTTTATAAAATTTTTTGACATTTTTAGAGTGGTGAAAAGGAAAAAGAATAAAACGCGTGTAATCGTTTTATACAGCAAATGTTTGTATATATCGTTGGTTTATATCGTTGGTTGGATATTGAGTTTTTTAAATGATTCTTAAACATTTCGCACAATTACACCTCATCACAAAAGTTCAATGGAATAGTATCCAAAATAGCGGTCTTACAAGCAATTATACATTTTGCTACAAACAGTTTTTATTATGTTTTTACCTTCTCCTGTAAAGTTGCAGTGAGTTAGGGCCTTTCTACATGGGACCAAAGATAAGTATATTGGCATCCTTTTTCTGTAAAAGAGATGTATCTTTAGAAAGATCCACTTTACGTACTTTGAAGAAACTTCAGGGCCTAATTTATTATGATAGAATTCAAATTGAAAAAGCGTTCGTTTTAAATTTCACTTAAATTTTTTTCTAACTTAGATCCCTACATGGGAAAATTTTCTAGGAAACTTTTTTAGGAGTTAATATTTTTTTAAAATTACAGGTAGTTTTTAGAAAAAAAAATTTTAAATATTTGTTAGACATATTTGTACCTAGTTTTTCTGCGCCATTTTAATTTTCGGACTTAAGTTAATAATTCATGCATAAGGCTATCCTTAACTTTAGGTTTAAAGCCATTTAAATAGCGATTTCTGAAGCAAAATATAATTAGTTTGCCAAAATCAGCTGATGCATGTAATTTGATATATTAAGGAAATTTGATTCTACTCTTCTGACAGATGCGTAGGATGTGACAAAGCGTTGAACGTGTGCTGTAAAGATTTAATACCGATACCAGGAATTTAAAGACAAAAGAAAGTTTAGCGACTTCAGTTAAACTCTGTGTGAAACAGGTCCCAAAGAATATACACAATGTATTTTCCGAGTAACCAGACAGTATACCAAACCAGTAGACCACCGGCCAAACGTGGTGGTCGCGTGGATGACACATTCATTGATCAATTCGTTGTCCTTTCAATGGAATGAATCACTTATCAAGCGCGAGACTAATAGAATTGCGCAGATTGGATGGATCTGCGAGTTCACCTGATCCATATTTATGATAGAAGAATTAGTCTGGAACTCAACGACTATTTTAAAAGTTATCATGATGAGGAGGAACTGTGCTTCGTTCGCTTATTCTCTTCATTAGGGAGATGAATTGATTTAACTCTGCAGTGACACCATATGAGTAACTGCTCCGAAGGATGGGCATTGGCGCTAGGTTTCACAAAGGGACCACTGATGGACCCAAGTGTCTTTCTATGGCTGCTCACGGAACCTAACCTAACCTATTTTCTGATACTGACGATTTCATTTGGTAAACGACCATTAAAAGTCAATAATAATAAATCTCATTACATATCCTAGTAGTGCTGGGAAACTATCGATAAACTATCGATATTATCGATAGTCTTAAAATATCGAAAATATCGATAGGAAAAATATAAATATCGATATTTTTATTATTTAAAATACGGCTATGAAGACATCTAACAGCAGGTATACACACAGTTTTTTGCCGCAAATTTTTACTTGCTACATATTATTAATTGTATACATATTCTGAACAAAAACATTTAAGTTAAAATTTTTTTTTTGTGTTGTTGTAATACAATAAATAATAAAAATATTTAAAGCAAAGCAAAACGGTGAAAAACAAAAACAACTCTTTGCATGAGTACGAACAGTGAAACAACACTAAGACAAAATGAAAGAAACGTTTACGTTTTAGTTAATGCAAATGAAAATAATGCAGAAATAAATAAAACAAAACAAAACAATATTAACTACCTAACGGTTAAGCCAATTATTCGAACACGTTCCCTATCACCCTCGGTATTTACACAAACGGTGGATAGTGACTCATTAAAAAAACTACAACTAGATTTGGTGACAAGTGTTGCCAGGCCAGCAAGTATTGCCGTGACGTCAAAAGCAAATTTAGTGGGAAATGATACCATGAACTTAAACACAAATGCAATGGAAAACCCCCCTGTAAAAAGTTGTCAAAAGACTCAAGTCCAAGTTGGTATGGACAGGTATATAACAGTCCTTAAACGGGGTCGCAGCCCTACTTCTTCAGCTGTTGCTTCGGCATCAAAAGTGCCATCTTTTGATAAAATAAATTCCCAAAATCGCTTTGCAATTCTGGAGGATGAATCCTCTGAAGCACCAAACGTCATAAAATCATCCAAGCCTCCCCCGATATATCTTAGGGAGCATAACTCAAATGATCTAATAAAGATTTTAATTTCGTTGGTTGGTGAAAATTCTTTTTATGTTGCTGCAATAAAGCGAGGTAGTATAAATGAAACTAAAATTCAAGTAAATCATGAAAATGACTTTCGCAAAATAATAAGCAAATTTGAGGCACTTAAAAAAAGTTTTTACACATACCAACTCAAGAGCTGTAAAGGTCTCCATGTGGTGATTAAGGGAATTGATACATGCGTAGACCCAGAGGAAATTAAAACAAGATAAAACATGTGGTAATTATTAGAAATAGGGACTTTAATCCACAACCACTTTTTCGAGTGGAATTAGAGCCCGGCGACATTAAGTTAAAAAAAAAACGAAACGCTTCCCATTTATAGTGTGAAATATATTCTATACAGAAAAATCACAATGGAGGAGCCGCACAAAAAAAAATGGACCTGTTCAGTGCTTAAACTGCCAAGAGTTTGGCCATACCAAGGCATACTGCTACTTACCCCCTTTCTGCATAGTATGTGGTGAACTACACGGTTCAGTTTCTTGCGATAAGTCTAAAACCGACCCCAACGTAAAAAAAATGGAGCAACTGTGGCGGTAATCACACTGCCAATTAAAGAGGATGCCCTGTATATAATATCGTCAAGCAGACGGTTGAACCGAAAACAAATACCCCTCAAATGCTGGTCGCAAATCAAGTAAACACAAATGCAATTCAAGCCCCCCAGCCTAGTAATAACAGAACCTCTTACGCTAACGTCCTAAAATCAAACCATCAGCCTATGCAAGGTGCCTCGCCAAGTAATGATGAAACTCCGGTTTCTAATTTAAGTCGTTTAGAAATGTGTGATCATCGTGAAGATTATCTCCAAGCAACGAACATTTGCGTTAATTAAATAGAAACCTAGTAATTTCATCGTTATACTCCCCGCCTAGATTTTCAATATCGGAGGACCAATATTATAAATATTTTAAATCATTAGGACCGTGTTTCCTAGCCGCTGGCGATTATAACGCTAAACATACCTTCTGGGGTCGCGACTTATAACACCAAAGGGTCGTGTTTTATTTAACACAATTTCTTAAATGGCTTTAAATGTGGTAGCGAGCGGACAACCAACATATTGGCCCACTGATCATCAAAAAATTCCAGATGTCATCGATTTCGGCGTGGTTAAAAACATTCCCATAGAAACGATTCATGTTGAAGCTTCCCTAGAATTATCTTCCAACCACACACCTACAATTGTTACTATAATGAACCCCAATAGAATTGTACCCCCGACTGGTTACTTAGCGACGACAGCTACGCAAATTAATTGGTTAAAAGATACAAAATATCTCAGTACCCATTGCACAGAAAATATTCCACTTAGTACACCGGATTATGTAGATCGCTCTATTGACAATTTTGACAGTTTTCTGAAACTAGCTGTTCAACATTCCTATATTGCCCCCAAAAAAACAAAAACTATTAAAATATATTCCACAGATGTCGAGCATCTTTTGTCTGAAAAAAGGAGGGCTCGAAGAGAGTGGCAATTGCACAGATCCCCTCAAGTTAAGAACTTACTTAAAGAGTGTACAAAAAGACTAAGAAAGTTACTGCAGACTCAGAAAACGGCTTCTCTGGAAAAATATCTTAAGGAACTTGATGCATCCCCACAATCAGACTACTCATTATGGCGTGCAGCTAGAAATCTCAAAAGGCCAGTTGTCTCTAAACCACCATTAAGAAACTTCAATGGAAGTTGGGCAAGAAATGATGTTGAAAAAGGAAATCTTTAAAAAACGTATTTACCCCGAATATATCTCACGATATTGCGGTCGAGTTACCACCTTTGAGTTAAGATAAATCGAAAAGGCTATTTGTGATTTAAACCCCAAGAAGGCTCCTGGTTTTGATAAGATCAGCAACAAAATGCTTTTGGAGCTACCCAGCATAGCAAAGAAAATTATTCTTTTAATTTTTAATGCTATTTTACGCCTTGAATACTATCCTCAAAAGTGGAAGGTTTCCTTAGTCACCATGATACCTAAACCAGGAAAGGATCACACGAAAGTTGAGTCATATAGGCCTATAAGCTTACTTTCTAATATATCAAAGCTGTTTGAGAAGCTATTAACGTCAAAATTAACCCTAATTTTAAATGAAAATAGATGTATTCCTGTGCCCCAGTAGATGTATTCCTGCAGACAAGCGTCAAGCTTCGCGGGGTTTAGCATAGGGAATTAAAAAAAAAAAAAAACGCCAATTCGGCTTTAGAAGAGAATGCAGCACAATTGAGCAAACCCATCGTATAGTAGACGCAATAAGAAAAGCCTTTGAAGAAAGAAAATATTGTTCCGCTCTCTTCATCGATGTTTCTCAAGCTTTTGATAAAGTCTGGCATGAAGGCTTATTACATAAATTGAAACTAAACTTACCAGTAAACACACACAAGCTGCTAGAAAGCTACTTAGTCGGTCGAAAGTTTATTATTAAAGAAGGTGATTATTTAAGCTCTCCTCAGCAAATTGACGCTGGAGTCCCTCAGGGAATCATCCTGGGCCCACTTTTATACTTAATATATACTTCGGATATGCCAACAAACAACTACACCCAAACTTCAACATTTGCTGATGAAACAGCTTTTTTACGCGTGCACGAAAACAGTCAAGAAGCATCTCGATACCTACAGGATCATATATTTCAACTCGAACTATGGTTAAAGCAATGGAGGATAAAGGTCAATGAGCAAAAATGCGTATATATAACATTCACCTTGCGTCGGGAATCATGCCCCCCTATTAAAATCAATAATCAAATAATACCTCAAAATTCGCATGTAAAATACCTCGGTATTCATTTAGATCGCCGTTTAACGTGGAAAAGCCATATAGAGGCAAAATTAACTCAAATGAAACTAAAAGCCATCCAAATTCATTGGCTTATTGGAAGAAACTCTGTCCTTAGTCTCGACTGCAAACTTCTTCTTTACAACTCTATCTTAAAGCCAATCTGGTGCTATGGTATTCAGTTATGGGGCACTGCCTCGGCCTCTAATATTGAAAAAATTCAAAGGCGTCAAAATAAACTACATACTTCGAATAATCACAGCTGCCCCTTGGTATGTTAAAAACTCAAATATTCACAAGGATCTCAATGTTCCATTAGTTAAAACTATGATTACGAAATATGCAGTAAAATACTTAAAAAGGCTCGAATTACACCCGAACCCACTAGCACGAAATATTTTAAATGATAGCGGCCACACTCGCTTAAGAAGAAGAGACACTGCAGCACTTATCCAATTAGATGAGCGATAAACATCTATATTAGTGAACAGAACCCGTGATGAAGAAAATTTTTGTCTGGCACTGGCAGGACATAAAATAACGTATTAGGTTAAGAATTGATTAATTATTGTTAGTTTATATTTAATATATGAAGATTCAATAAATAAATAATGAAAAAAAAAAAAAAATATCATTAATTCGCACTGAATTACAGCAATGAATACAAACAACAAGCATGGCAAGTGGTATGGATTGATAAGCAGTGCTTTTTACTGCTAATTAAAGGCCTTTAAGTCGAAATTTTTACATGTTTACATAGGGAGTGAAATGTCAAAAATTTTTGTAATGTTGTAAAAAAAAATTAAAATCCAAATGTAATTGCAAGCATAGGACAAAGCAATGACGACCATTAGAGGAAAAGTCCGCTAGATTGGTTACCTTTTTGGGTTTAGAGTTTAGAACATTTTTTAAAGTTGCAATGTAATATGTTATAGTCCCTACTTCGGTTCCTTCAGAAAGGTACTTATCAATTTTTAAAAAACTGCCATCTAAAATAACGTGCGTATATACATACGTCTCATAGGTTCAATAAAGTGATAAAAACAACGAACTGTAGCCTTCTAAAAAATAATTAATGTTTTCCTGCACAAGTACAAACATTCCGTCGATAGTAATATCAATATATCGATAGTGAAATCTGAACTATCGATATATATATATATATATATATATATATATATATAGAAAATATCGATAGTATCCCAACTCTACATATATCCTACAGTTTCATATTATTACATCGCTTATTACTTCAATAGTGCCATAACTCAAAAAAATCCATTTTGAGATAAACGCGTTTAGTTTTTAATTTGCTCTAACCACTTCGAAAAAAAAAATAACGACACATTCTCTTTAAACGGGGAAAGTGTAAAAGATATCTATTGGTAGATGAATTTTATACAAAATATAAAGAAAAAAAAAACCAATAATTCCGTATCATTAACTCTAAAAATTAATTTTTTGAGTTATGTCACTATTAAAGTAAATGAGCGATATGTAACATTTTTGTACAATTTGTAAATACCTATTTGTACAACTTCAAAACACTTTTAGCCATCCCTGACTTGTAATTGTCTGAATGTATTGTATAATTAAATAAAAAAGAGATCGATCCACTGATTCTTCTAGTAAACTAAAATTTTTTTTAATGAAATTGCATAAAATATACAAATTAATTAACAGACTAGACGCTAAATGTCTATCTCTTACTAAAAACAACGATAACAATATGTAGTTGAAAATAATGCCAAACTAGTTAAAATAAAAGCAGAATATAGAAATAGAAGAAAATGAAAAATAAACAATAAAAGAAATAGACTCAACAGATAAAAATATTTTTTTTAATAATGACGTCAAATTTTAGAGAGAAATATTCTTTATATTTTGTGTATTTCAGAGATGGCTTTCTAAAAAACCCCCGATTGCAAATAAATTATAAAAAAAAGAGACGTAAATACCATGTGTTTTGTATGCAGCGTGCCCATTTTATTTTAGCATTTTTGGAGATAAATTTATCATTTTTTTTTTATGTTAATTTTGCTACAAAATTTCTTATTTAGCAGTAAGCATTTTCTTTACAATTTGCCAATTGTTTATTTAGTATTTTCTATACGTTAAAGTTAACATTAACAAAGTTTTGCAAATAAATCTTAATTAAATAAATTTAACAAATAGAAACTGGGAATTATTTCCTACCGAAGGTTACTTTATATTATATTCAACATTTTTAATTTTTCGAATTTATTCTATAAGCTAAATTTCAGTTATGTATTTTATAAAGCTTTTTTGCAATAGTTCTATTCAAGGCGAATTCAACAAGGTAAACTCAACTCGTCAGCCGTTCATCAGCTGTCTCCACAGCGAATTAAAAAAAAAATAGGGAAACGTCAAAATATAATTTTGTTTATGTTTTGCGCCAAAATAACCGAAAAAATTTCTTAGAAAATTAAAGTGAATTTAATAATCTCTTTTATTACCCAAACAAAATTTTTATTTTGTTTTTTAATCAGTTTTTGCCTTGTCAGCATTTTTGACAGCCGCCTATTAAATTGCAAAAAAAATACATGGGGCTTTTTGTAGTTGTAGAGTTGCACTTACCTTGTTAAATTCGCCTTGATTCTATTCCTTCAGTTTTTTCAGAAATGACTTTATTCACTACCAGACTATTAATTACATTTTTTTTTTTTTTTTTTTTTCATTGTACGGCGGCATAAAAGATGGTGCAAAGAGTAATGCAAAAAAGGCAGCTTTCGAAGAAAGAGATAAAAAACAATATCTTCCGTCTCGTGTCGCCTTTGAAACTTGAATTTGGATGAAGTTTCCTGGTGATCTGGCCTAAGCAACCAGTGAAATGCTCATAGAAATAGCTTATCTCACCAACAATAAATTTCAGATTATCAATAGTAAGAATTCGGAATTTAACACTTTATAACTAAATCCGGACAAAATTGAACTGGGCTGCCACATATTTCAATTTTTCAGCTTAAGTTTAACTGAGCTGCCACATCATATTATATGTATAATAAAATCACAGAGTATACTTGTAGAAAAAGTGTTTTTATGTTTTATTTTAGCACAATTTGTATTAAAAACAACTTGAAATCGAAAAATATTTAAATGGAGTAAAAGGAATTAATTGCAAAGCTTACGACTCGTTTACATACGTATTCGATATGGTAGCTCTGCTTTTCCAGACATGGGTGAATCGTTTTGGGGAAAACTCTCAGTAAAACAAATTTTCTCTGGACAACAAAATTGTTCGGAAGCATTGGGTCAGCCACACTTAAGATCAAATTAGACGTGACATAAACATAATGCCATCGTCGTTACAATGGCCATAGAAACCAAAGTTCAATTGGTTTGTATGGTTATGGTTATGTTCTTATGTTAAGTGACCTGTAATCAAATACAATGTTGCTTATAAGGTTGCCTCAAACAGCTGTATTGACAAGCTTCATGCTTGTCAATATAATAGAATACGATTAGAATAAAAAAAGAGAGAGAGAGAACAAATTAAAATTTTGGTTTTTTATCATGACTTATTTAATTTCTTTACAGTAAAATGCCCATGATTTTAATATATTTTTTTGTTTTTGTGTTTGTATAATTTTGTTTTGCATTGTTGTAAAATACAGATGACACATTCTTTTTTTATTTAAATTATTTATTTATTTCTAAATATAGAATATATTTTTGTATGTATCTTCATAAAGCAATTAAAATGGATGCAGGGTTTCATTGAACAGTTTTTTCAAATATGTATTTCAAAATATTACCGCAAAATAAATGAAGAATATATTATTAAAAGTAGAATCTGTATTCATATTATAAGGCTTGGTAAGAATTGTTCAATGTAAAATCTAATAATATCCCGAAGAGAGAGATTCTATACTATACTTTAGTGTTCTGTACGGTAGAAATATGAAAAACACAAACGCTAAAAATGTTTGTTAAGTAAATACCTTTGAAAAGGACATTTTCCTGTTTTTGATCTTTGTACACAATAAGAATACTGTAATTAACCAACTCAACATAGAGATGAGAACATGGATCAAATCTAAGATTTGATGAAAATGTTAATGTTTTCTTAAGATTGTTTTTAGCTTTTGTGAGTTTGCTATTGGGAGGAAACAGAGGAAATAGAGAAGGCAGGGACTTTGCATTTTTTAGTCGAAATTCAAAGCAAACCATAATTGGCTTCCTTAAACCGTTTAATTTTCAAACTATTATAAATTTTAATTTAAAAGATAAAATGTGATTCTTCAATCTTTATGAAATTCTAAAACTACCTACGTACATTTGCTGGCCATTATAATGCATATTTTGCTTATACATACTTACATAAAAAAATATTGGCAACATCAATGCATGCATGCAATCAATTAGCACATATACATAGATATAACCTTTCGAAATCAAACTTAACCGAAACTAAATTAGGATTACCCAAAATATTCACGGATAATACCTATATTTATCATAAAAAAATAAATATGTATTATGATAATATGACATTGGCAAATTTTTAACCGGTCTTAACGAAATTTTGTAGCATGATTTCTAGTCATATAGTGGGTGATTTTTTAAGAGCTATAGGAAAGTTTAAGAAAAAAACACATAAAATTCAGAAAAACGCATGAAATCTTTATTTGAATCGTTAGTACGGTCCATATAATTTAATGTTTGAAGATTATTTCATGCAAATGTTGACCGTGACTGCGCCTCAAATGGTCCATCCGCTTAGTCCAATTTTGGCATACTCTTTCCAACATTTCGGCGGGTATCTCATGAATAAATGCGTCAATGTTGTCTTCCAATGCGTCAATTGAAGCGGGCATGTGTGTAAAGACATGAGCTTTAATATAGCCCCACAAAAAATAGTCTAAAGGCATTCACCCTTATTGTGTTTGGCGTATTTAAAATACGTCTACGACAGTTTGGTAATAGATTAAAGGAAAAAAGTTCACGTTCTCTTTAATCTATTAACAAACAGTCGTAGGCGAATTTTAAATACGCCAAACACAATAAGGGTGGTTAAATCGCACGATCTAGGCGGCCAATTGAACGGTCCCGAACGTGAAATAAAATGTTCACCGAACTCGCCTCTCAATAAGTCCATTGCTAAGCGTGCTGTGTGGCACGGTGCCATCTTGTTGAAACCACATGTCATGCAAGTCAAGCTCTTGCATTTTGGGCAAAAAAAAAGTTGGATAACATCTCACGGTAGCGCTCACCATTCACAGTTACGTTACGATTCGCATCGTCTTTGAAGAAGTACGGTCCAATGATGCCACCAGCCCATAAACCGCACCAAACTGTGACTTTTACTGGATGCATTGGTAGCTCTTGCAATGCTTCTGGCTGATCTTCACTCCAAAATCGACAATTCTTCTTATTAACGTACCGAATAGCCGCTTCAGTGGGTCAATTAAACTGACCATAAAATGGAAGAAGCGCGCGATGAACTTTCTTACCAGAGCACGCATTTTGATAATAAAATTCAATAAATTGCAAGCGTTGTTCGTTTGTAAGACGATTCATGGTTAAATTATAGACCAAACTAAAGATGTTTGACAGTGAAACAAAACACGAAACGTGCGTCAGCTGTTTAAACCAGATAAAAGCTAAAAAATCACCCATTTAAATGAATTTGTACAAAATCATATGTCAATCATCTCAATATGCTTCAGTGGGAGTTAGAGGAATATATATATCCGTGCGTTTCGTCACCATTTATTTTTACCCATAACTCTTATCCTACTGAACCGGTTTGCTGGATTTCAATCCCAAACTTCTTAGGACAACTATCAACAGTTTGAAACCAATAATGTTCTTTTCTATTGAGTTGTTTGAAAGTGAACGTGTTTTCATCAGACGGACATGGCTCCATCGACTTGAATTACTCAACGACCCAGAGTATGGAGTCTCAAATGAATACTAAAAAAGTTTTAAATGGCAAACTTATGCCTGCCTACACAACACAAGATTATTGCTCAAGTCGTACATTTCGTAACGAAACTTGTAACACACACTGTACAAGTAAACTGTGCAATATATTATTAATAATTTATTAACGAAAAAAGCAACATGTACAAATAAAAAAAGTTTTTTCTTTTTTTATTAACTTTTTCATATATTTTTTATATATAGCCTATTGCTGTTTTTAATACGCAATATTTTAGGCGATTCATTGCGCAATTCTAGTAACGTTGTTCGTAATATTTTATCCGCGCTCATTTTTTTGTTGTCATTTCTTAAAAAACTGAAACTAAACTGAACATTTTTAATATACACTACACAAGTTCACTGTACAGTTCTACAAACTTGAGCAAATATCAACATCGTATAGTGACCAGACTTGAGCACTGAATTTGTGCAGTGTAGGGCATTAGTATACCCTCATTTACCACTAGTGTTAGAGGCAGGGTTGATAAAGTTGGTACAATTGTTCTTTTTTTGGTACAATTCAAAACTTAAAAGTACGCTGGTACCCCCGTAACTCATTTGGTGCTATTTCCAAATTTTTCAAGCCTACATATTTATAATACATATAAAATGGCAACTAGTATTTACTGTCCAATAAATATAAGCGGTGTTTATTGTTTGGTGCAAATAGTCTTGCGAAAATGCAAAATTTCGTAGATTTTTTATGAAATCTAAGGGAAACTCTATTTTTTTGTTGTTGGATTTAACAAAACAGCTATAATATTTTGCAAGAGCATTTGCACCAAAACACTGAACTCGGCTATTGTGAATATATTTTTGCACCTGTTCATTGAACGATTGCTTACGCCACATTCTAAATTTAGTATGATGGTATTGACAAGTATTTAAAGGACATAGGAAACCACTTCTGCAAAAGTTCTACATAGTAGAATGGACGAACTCCTCTCAATTCAAGAATTTGTTGGAACGAACTCATAATATTTTCAAATATTCGTCAACAAGATGGTTGTCACGTAAAGAAAAAATTAACGGAATTTTGGAACAGTGGTAACCCACTCCATTATTATTTTACTCCGAATTATTTTGAAGGAGATTTTACAAGTGCGTAATTAAATTTTATTATATTCGGAATTTCTACTCCTTTCCTGTTTCTGTAAAACATATTAAAAATTATAAACACAATAAATTTGGAAACGCAATCCGAAGATGTTCGTATGTATATAATTTTAAAACGCTTAAAAATTTTATTTTCGCTTAAAAATCGAGATTACATTTTGGGAAAAAGACGATAAATTCTAAAAAGTGTATGAAAACGCTCTCTGGCGGCAATCAAAAATAAAAATTAATTCATTTCTTGCTCCTAAAAACCGCATGATACAGGTCTGGCCAGATCAAATATAATTTGTTTACCTCTATTCTTGAATATTTTGGAAAACTAATTATTTTGGGGATCGAATCGCGATGTGCTTTTGACGCGAAAAAATTTTACCCACCCTATTATTATGTATAATTAATCCACAAATGAATTTTTAGTACCTTTTGTTTTTGTTGTATTACAATTATATTTTTAAAAATAAATGAAAAACATTTTTTAAAAAAGATTTAGTACTATTGGGGCTAAAAAGTACGATTTTAAAAGTTCATTGGTACGATATTGGTTTTCTCATTTATCATTCCTGGTTAGAGGGTATAAAAACAATCAGTATTTAAAAAAAGAATCGTAAATTAATAAAGTTAGTTTAAAAAAAGTTTTTTTTTCGAATTAAATGTGCTAAATTATATGGCAACATTGTTTATTTGTTTTTTTTATGAAAGAGAACGAAGTTTCCAACTCTGTAAGACTTAGTCATACACTGAGCAAAATAATTGGGCTAATAATAATAAAGCAGATATGTATTTTTTATTTAATTGGTCACAAATTGTTCTAATAAACAAGCATATGTACAATAAGTTATTTTTTTGTTCAATTCGTTATTGTTCACTAATATTTTTAATTATTAAAAAACAAAAACAATTAAGAATAAATTAAAAAGTTAAATAACTTGCTATTAACAAATAAATTTATACATATATGTACAATGTACATACATATATGTATGTAATAGAATTCATTATGTTCGGTGGAATACGTACCTATAACAAGTTTACATAAGTATGGTTTTGTTTGTTCTGCTGCCGGAGCAGTATATGTGTAATTATTTCATTAATATATAAAATCACATTTTAAGTATGTACTTACGTTACAAAAATAATTACAGAATGTCCTCCTTTTTTAATCTTTATTATTGTTGGTATTTTTTTGTGTTTGTTTTTTTTTACATACAATTTCACAAAACTATAAGTTTTTGTTGTTGCTATTGCGTATGTGAAAATAGAAAAGTTTTAATTATAATTTATAAGCTTGATTTTTTTCTTTACGTACATATGTATGTATGTAGTAGGTACCTATAAACAATTTTTTGTTTGTTTTTATGTTATGTGCTAAATACCATATACTAATTTGTATTGGTGTATTTGAAAGTATCTATATACATATGTATTGCACTTTTTTGTTGTTAAATATAAGTTTTTTTTATTTTTGTATTTGTTCTTACATATTTTTTTTATTTATTTTAAATAAATTTTTTACTAAATTTGTTGTTTTACTTGGATAGGCATTCTTGACAGAATGCTTTATTTTACATTTTACAAGGTTTAAGAAGGTAGATATTTGAATTTTTCAGAAATATACTAGGTATATAACTTGTTAATTAAATATTTGCTTCTTTGATGGGTATGTATATTATTTTAACAATTTTTAAAAAAACAAATTATTTGTATAGTTAATTTAAAGAAAATGGAATTAACGCAACCGTATGCTTGTAAGGCACAAAACAAATTACGCCGTCAGCCGCAAATAAAAATAAATAATAACAACAATAATATAACAACGAAAACAAAAAAATAACAACAAGAAAATCGCATCACATCATCGCAATGCCATTCATTGTGTGTTTTACGTACGAGCGAGTACAACGGAAAACAACAAAAATACTCTTTTTTTTAATATTAGAGCACAACTTTGCATAGAATGAATAGAGTACGACACTAATATTATGTATCAGTGATGCCGTTTGGTTACGTTTGTTACAGTTTTCGTAACTTTTGAAGACCCGACGTAACATGTATTTTAGAAGTAATTTTTTTTTAAAAAGTTCTTGTTTCATTAATATATGCTACGTTTATACGTAGCCTATTCGCGAATAAAAATTATTTGCGATTAACTAACATTCTATTTATATGTCTATTTCTTAATGAAAATTCTTATTTTTAAGTGATGCCAGATGGAAAATTTATTCATATAGTAACACTGTATGTTTATAAACTTTTTATTTTTTAAATGAAAAAGATCAAAAATTATTGTGTATTTTTAAATTTATTTGCACATTTTGGATTTTATTTTACTTTTGTTGTCATATGAATGTGCCACATCGAAATAAAAACGTAAAACGGTTAAAAGTGTGGCAATGCTTAAAATCTTATTTGCAAATAGTGTCGTTAATCAGGAGTAATTTTTATGAGTTAGCTATTCGCAAATAAAAATTTAATTCACTGTTTATGCGACAATATTCTCTACTTGCAATATATTTATTTGCGAATAAGTGGTGCGTATAAACGTAGTAATAGATAAGATCTTCCCGCCTCTGAAAGCAGTTTTGAATTTTCAAACTCAATTACACTTTATCTTCAGAAAAAATTTACCTATGAGTTAGCTCAAACGTCGCTATTAAATTTAAAACAACTTATGGATGAAATTTGTATACAGTTAAACCTCGATTATTTGTAACCGTCGGGAGCGGGGGCATTCTAAATAATCAAGTTTCCCGGTTAATTGAGTTCCAACTTTGTTTTCAATTGTTAAGACTTTTCTTTGTCTTTTACCGCTGATACGAATACCATTGTTAAAATAAACACAACAATTCACACTTCCCAAATTTCTAAACAAAATATCTGTACAAATGCTTTCGAATCATGGTATGCAAGCAAGCGAATTCCCTTTTTCGTTTTATCCACATAGTGTTTGATTGTTAAAAATAATAAAAAAAAAATTTGCTTATAATCCCGGATAATAAAGTTAATCATGGTTAATCGATGCAAACAATTTTATTTCCCGGATAATTGATGTTGCCGGTTAATCGAATCACGGACAATGTAGGTGAAATGTATTTAGAAAAAAATTGCCAACCATTTTATATTGAAGTTTTTAAACAAATAAAGTTTCGATTTTTAAAATATTACATCATATTGAAGACCAATTTTTTAAAAAAAAATTTTAATGTTGGAAAAAGTGTGAACAAGTTAAATAAGCAATTTGCATGTTAGTTTTTGTACATCTGTTTTCGAATGCGTTTGTGGAGAGAATATTTAGCCAACTGAAACTGACCAAGGCGAATTACCTACAGGTGGTGTCGAAACAGCATCTGATTTTGACAGCTCGAGCTTATTTGTTTTGATTTGTTAGTGTTTTGCTATGAATGGTTGATATTTCGAGCTATAAGCACTAACAATGCAATGCAAAAAACCATACATATGTTGTTTCTATTGTTTTTGGATTGTTGTAGGTCCGACACCACCTGTAGTTGAATTCGCCTTGAAACTGACTGAAACAAGAGTGGAAGGCAGAACGTTTTCTTCCGCTTAGCTTTTACGCTGATGCGCCATACCTAAACAAGCGCGTTAACTTTGTGACACGAACAGTAGTGGCAACTTTCTTGTTAAATAAAACCCACATAAAAGAAAAAATGGAGATAAAACCGCTAGATTGACCAAAAATGGCTAATTGCCATTATTTATTCATAATAGCGGTTAACTTAACTATTAAACGCGCTGTCAAAATCGGATTTTTTTCAATTGCAAAGTGTTGACGCTGCACTACTTAGGCATGCTTCATGCAATTTGTATATATACATGACACAACAAGAAAACGCCTGCCGCCTTTGTATACTGACCACCATTGAAACGATTGTCTTTGTTTGTTCTAAATTATGTTTTTGTGCAATAAACGAATTTGTTGTCTTGTTATTATCACTGAAGTATGAAATAAAAATATTTCTTTTATATAAATAAAATAAATTTACTATTACTCAAGGAATATTTTAAATTGGAACTTTTTACGAAACACGTACATTTTTTGAAAGAAAATCGTAACTTTTTCTATCCTTGCCCTGGCAGCACTGATATGTATTTATTTGGCTGTGTTCATACGGCTCTTGTCTTATTGACATGATTGCTACTTTATTGGCGAGAGGGACAAGGGGAAAAGAAACGAGTACACAGATGCATGTACTGTCTTTACATTTTGCTTTTTCATTTGTTGTTTAATTTTGTTATTGTTTTCAATATCAAAAAAGCACATGTCATCAACATGACATGAATCATTTGAACGCCAATTCATGTTCAAAGAAGAAAAAGGAAGAATCTTTTCAATAAGACATGAGCCGTATGAACTCAGACTAGTATAAGCAGCAGGCATGGATATTATGATATAATTGCACTTTTAGGTACATTTAAAACTTTATTGGTACCACCGTGAACTTTTTGGTAATCCTTGAAATCTTAAATGTCTGCCTGTTTTCAGTGTAATTTTAATTAAAGAAAAAATTAAAACTTCAACTTTTTAAGAAAACCGGGACGAAACTATCATTACACTGAAGAAAAAAAAAATGTTTAAGCTATGTATAAGAAAGCACTAAGAGAAATGGCAAAAAGCTTAGGAAGATCTTTGAGGAAAACCAAAAATATTGTTGATTTGACACACTTCAGGACTCAAATTGAAGAAAAACTAGATGCTGGTCGACGAGACATATCTTTCTCTACCATACGGCATTGAAATCTCAATTTACTTAAAAAGCAGGTTTACACTCTAAGCCGACGATATGGCTGTTAACGATGATACCAATATATAAACGATACTTCAGGTTTGCGGATATATCGGTACCGGCGATATTTTACTGTCGAAACGACGATAATTCTTAAACTTTTTTGAGTTTTTTTAGACAAACATTTTAATTTTTAATTAAATATGTATCAATATACATATCTATCTACAAATAAAGCGAAGGGTCAGACTTAAAAAAAGCTGGGAATATATTTGCCTAAGCCGGCCTTTAGTCATGATCAATTTTAAAGTTTGTTGCTTTGTTAAATGTTTGTTGAATTTATTTGTATTGCATTAAAAGAAAAAAATTTGAGCTAATAAAGTTTTGTACTATTTCGCTAATTAATTATTAGGTTTATTGTATTGTACTTTTCTTTTTTTTTTAAATTCGTCTTTTTGGAAAAAAGAACTTCTTGATTTTGTAATAAATTCCTTGTTTTTTTCTGCCAAGCTGTTTCTTTCTTGCTGTCTGTCACGACAGGCTTAACAGCTAGTGTACATACATATACACATATACTTATTTATAGAGAAACAAATGGAAATATATATGTATGAACGTATATAATGAAGTCGATAATTACAAATGAATGACGATTTTTTAAAAATTAGTACCGATATGGTCTAAAAAGTACATTCAGAAAAATCATTTTCCGTCCCTGATAAGCAGTCATACAGAGAAACATGACATTTGTGGGGTACGTTGGTTGGATGGAATGTTTAACACAATAAAAACAACAACAAACCCGCCAGCCAACATTTTATTTTGCTGTTTTCTTTACATTTTATTCTTGTTTTTCTGTTGCTTCTCAATTTTATTGGTGGTATAAATTTTTTCTCAATTATAAATAATAAGCAGTGTTGCCAGAAAAGTTTTGGCATATTCATTTCATAACTCAAAATCTAAATACAAAAATTTTAAATTGCTCAATAGCACATTAGTTTTAAACTTTAAATTTAGTTGATCAATTTTCTTTCAAAACAAAAAGTAAAATTTCTACATTAAGCTGCGCTATATCGTCGATTTGAGTGATTTCTGATTTTAAAAACCTTATTGGACCAAATTTTAATGTAGTAACAAATTTAGTTTCGGGGACCTTAGATAACCATTTTCGCTGATACTGATTTAGTTGGGGTTCATTCTTTCAATTGATCGACCGGTTAGATGAGGAATAGTATTAGCAGCCACGTAATATGTATGTGACTCACATATTGCGACTGCCAATGGAACCTCAACTAATACAATTTATTACTTTTTAAAGCGTTTTAAAGTGATTTTGAAAAGGCAGCTTTATATGGCATCTATTACAAATTCTAAATCGATCATAATAAAATTCTTTAGTGTTATTTTTAGTCTCATAAGCCTAGTACCTAGTTCAAATTTGTGAAAAATGTTGAGCAACATTGATTATTTCATACGAAAATTTTGGTTTAATATGGGGGTCTATGGGAAATATAAAGCTATCTTTTTGAAATTTGATTATTTCTAGTCTTATGAAACTAATTTCTGAAAAATGTTCACCCATATGGCAGCACTTATAGTAAGAGGAGTGCATACAGTGTTGCCATACTTTTCTCAAAGAAACAAGTTTCGCAAAACTTTACATTTTTTTATTCTTATTTTACTTGCGGTCTACACGTGAGATGATATAAAAACTATTTATATCCGCAAACGTCAAATTCAGTCGCAAAGTTTATCTTATAAGATAGTTGTGATGAGATGTCTTATCTCCTAAATAATTTTAATTTTTGTTAAAAAAACACATTCTACAAAATTTTTTATGTGGAAGACTTGTGAAGAAAAGTAAAGTAAGTAGCGACTCTAAACGCTCAGTTAGCCGGGAGTAAAAGTAACGTTTCAAATCAGCTGCTTAATTTTTTTATATGTAAAGCAATTATAACGATTTTAGTTAGCAGTAAGATGTTACGTCGCAATCTGTAAGAAATAGATGGTCTATTTAACGGCAAGGTGAATTTACTCTTACTCACGGCCAACCGAGCCTTAAGAAACATTATATAATTTTAAGAAGTTAATGCGGGGTAATACTAAGACTGGAGATGGGGTTATAATTTACTTGAAATTTAATAGATAAATGAAGTTTTAACAGAACAATTCGAGCATTTGCTGCAATAGAGTCATAACTCAAATTTGAATTTTCTAGCACCTTAAAATCTAATTCTTCTCTAGAGATTTGAATGTTCCACGGAGAATTAAAGTATTAAAAACATTAACTGAAAAATTAGGTTTTTTGAGTTATGACTCTATTGCAGCAAAGGCTCGAAATCTTTTGACTCGTTGTCATATTTGTTAACAGAATACGTCTTTTTTACTTAAAAACTACATCTATACTGTAGTTATTCGTAATCGTAAACCGTATGATGAGACCCAATTCTGGATGAATTGTCGAATTTGGGTCGATATCAATCCTCATGAGATCCACGATCGTGCATCCCAAAAAGTCACTGTTTGTCGTTCCACATTTCTGTGGACAAGCCATCACCGTAACGGCTAGCGCTATAGGCCAATGATAACCAACTTCTTTTGACCTAAATTAGTTGATATGGACATCAACGACATTTCGCATGAGAGTTTGAAATGAAATAATCCCCCACATATTCATGTTTCATATGCAATAAAACCCCAACGAAATGAAAGAACGACCCAAACAGAAATAAAATAATATCCTCATTTTTGGAGAACTATTTCATATAAAATAAGACCTTACAATGTAAAATACATTTAATTATACAGTTTTGGCATGTACATAGCACGTTTGTCCCTTGGACGGGCGCAAGGAATTCCTCCTTTATGAAATAACAAATACCGGCTTCGCTAACTAAAGCATGTCTGCATAGCCGGCACTTTGGCCGGGCGCAAGCGTTTCCTCATTTATGGTATTACAAACATCGGCTTCCTTAACTAAAGCTGCTCTCCATAGTGGGTCTTTGGCCGGGCGTATGGTGCGATTTGCCCCCTTAAATATTTTCCTGTAGGGGTTCTTAAGTTGATGGTATGTGCGAATAAGACACAAACTACAGCGGCTCTCACCGCCAACATAGCCCATACCATCAGTCTAATTATGCCTGAATTATAGGCAAGAGCCATAGAATTAAGGACATTTTGGATGCGCGACGCCAAGCGAAATCGCGGCGGACATTTGTATGATGATATTCCATACATAATTGCATCGATAGGCCTTTAAAACGAATAAAAAATATCGATGATATCTCACACATACTACTTTGCTTTATTTAAATTTTAAGATCCGAAGCGCTTAATGAAAGATCCTCTTCATGCTATTAGGTTAAAATTAGATATCCAAATATTCCATAATCCACTTTGACTATGTCAAATGTATGTATTTTTTAATTTTGGTTGTAGAAGTTAATAGATTTATTTTGGTTCATCTTTATCTAGTCAATATTTCGAAAGTATTCAAATTACGTTTGTTTTTCTAAAAATTACCACATGGAGCTTATACATACATACATAGATACAATAAATATGTTGTGTGTATTAATGAAAAAAAGACAAAAAAAGCAGATAAAATACCTTTTTAAAGAATAAGCATCAATTGTAATTTTATTTTCATCTACTTCTGTATACTATTGTGCGTATAAATACATACATATGCATTTCGATACACATGCGAATAACTAAAAAATACTTTTGTCTATTTTTAAGTACTTATTTTAAATTTATAGTACAGTGAAACTTCGATATAACGAATCTAGAGGGCATCGAAAAATACTTCGTTATAGCTATTGATTTGTTATACATATGCATTGTGAAACCTTGGTATAACGAAATTTAAAGAACTGCGAAAAAAATTCGTTATAACTACAGTTTTTTTTTTGTCCAAATTCTATATTTCACGAAAATACTATGTATGTACATAATAAAATATCACTATTTAAGAGGTAAATAAAAAATGATGTTTTTATGATTTTTTTATTTTATTACATTTTAGTAAAATATTGTGAAATTTTTGTTTGTTTACGCAAGTTTAGAATGCAACCATCAATACTTTTTTCGACAGATGCAAAGCTGTCGAATATATTTTGCGGTGTCGAATCCTGGGCTTCAAAAAATGTTTGCAGTTGTCCGACAATTATTTTAGCCTCTCTAGCTGTTACAACATTTTCGACTTCTTCAGTTTCTTCATCCTCCTGCTCACCATTATCTTGTGGTTTCGTTTCACTAGTTATAATGTCATCATCGGTAAAGGTATATTTTTTCTCGTATAAAAATTGATTTAAGTTTTATTTTAATACACTCATTTTGGCAAAGAACCAAAACAGAACTGACTACATTTGTGGCGCTTTACACATGCAAAGACTTTTATATACTTAAAATTGAATTTTGCTTTATTCTAACTTCGTTGTATGGAGGCTATAGTTCAAGACTTCGTTATGTAGAGGCCTTTGATAACGGTATTTTAATTAATTACACACTTAAAATGTTATATGTATGTATTTCTTATTTATAATTTCGTTATATAGAGGCTTTTGAAAAAATACTTCGCTATATAGAGACTTTATAGCACAGAATTTCTTCGTTATAGCTATAGAGCATTTTTGTATGAAAAACTTTGCAATAAAAAGGGGTTTTCAAGGGACTCAGCTAAAAATTCGTTATATCGAGTTTTTCGTTAAAACGAAGTTTCACTGTACTTTAAAACATATACATACATATGGATTTGTGGGTATAGAATTACCCAGTTGGCCACGTCTTTAAGGCATCCTCGAAGACGGATGCACGACAATGTTAATACCTGCACGACATGTGAGGGACAGCGGGAACAAATCGTCAACGACATTTTCCAACAAGTGTCGCGTAAATCGTGCACGACACAAAGAAAGACAATGTCGACTACCTTATCATTAACGACTACCTGCATGACAATGTCGTCTATTTCGACGTCCACGACAAAAATTAATTTATGGTTATCTAATTCAGACAGTTTTTTAGTATAGTTGGAATTTTAATTTTTGTTATACATATGTTTTATATTCGACTCCTATAAGCAATCCTAAAGTTGACAGTGAAGTACTAACTGCATGTAATCCATTTTCCAGCTCGCGAATAATATCATCATCATTTTTGGTTTTACTGATTAGAACTAATTTGTAAATTTTTTGTGGGTATTTAAATCAACAATTAAAAAAAAGAATATGAGACTTTTAAGAAAACCAAGCAAGTGATTGAATAGCATTCAAGAAAACTTTGCCGTCAGTAGCTTTTATGCAAGACAACTTATAAGACAGTTTCCCTCATACTGTCCCACATAGAGTTTAATAGAGGACAACTTATAAGACAAAGTCGCTCATACTGTCGTGTACGACGATTTCCTGTAAATTGTCTTCTAGAAAACCTAAACAAAAGGGGACACGTCGTGCATACATCATTGACGATGATGTCGTCAACGGCAATCTGGCCAACTGGGTAAGACAAAAGGCATTTAATATGTTCTTGTAGGTACCTTGTGTAAATGAATTGTCTCGTTTATGTAAATGTAAATAATACCTACACATGTATGCCCATTGTTTGACGTTTCTCTATTTGTTAAAATCTTTAAAAATTTGATTGATCATACATACATATCGCGCTCGTACAACAAAAGTGTATTAACTCAAAATGTTTGGCTCTCACTTTTTAAGAAAAATCGACAAGTAATATTCGTATCTAACTGTTGTAAAAATATTTCGTGCTATTTTGTCTACTTTTTGCTGATGAAACGGTTGGTTAAAAACTTATTTTCCATATGCTTTTAATGTAAAATTAAAAATTGTTTTGCTTCTACTGAACATTTTTAAATTTTGAGTTAATACAGTATTGTTAAACAAGTGCGATCGATATGTGTATATTTTTCAATGCAGTTTGTTTTTATTTGCTGATTGTTTTGTCTTCTGCTTCTATTAGTTGTCTCTTCGTACACAATTTGTCTTGTCCATCCGCGTATCTGTGTAAATGTAATCAGTGGTGGTGTAAGTGTTTCTTATTAGTGGCATAGTTTTATTCGTTGACACGCGCGTGCTCAATAAATGCGCAAAATGAATAGTAAACAATATTTTGTTTTTGCAAATGAGTAAAAAATTAAAAGGGAAAAGTTACAAACCAATAACAACAATAATAAAGAAGAAGTAGAGACAGAAAAAAACTGTCATGTTAGTATTAGTATTATACCTGTTATGCAGTATTGCCAAGCCTTGTGTAATTTTCATATTGTGTTAAATTTTACTTGCACGTGTAGCCTATGTGTAATTACTTCCATGTGTAATCTATGTGTAATTTTACTTTAAGTTCTATTTTTTCATTCTTTTTTGACAGTCAATATTTTCTTTTCGAACATTGAGTTTTTGTCATTTTTTTTAGTTTATATTACAGTCAAAATTGATAAATGTAAAATTGTTAAAAATTTGGCAATTGTTTTGTTTTTTTTATTAAAATGTAATTTTTTTTTGAGCAGGGAAGTATTTTTTTAGTGATATTCCATATACAGTATTGCACGGATAATTACCAATAAAATGCCAATATTTTTGGGTAATTATGCGGGGTAAGCATTTAAATGAATACGCTTAACTACCTCGTTCAAGTAATTATTAGTATACGTTAAAATACCTCATTCAGGTAATTAATCGAATGCGTTTAAATACCTTAGTGAGGTAATTAAACGTATTTATTTACTAGATACCTTAACTTTGATGTATGAAAAAAAGTTATGACAGGAATTTTTACATGTATCAGCTAAATTTAAAGAGATGGCAATAAAAAACAATGGAATTTGCTGTCTTTAATTTGACCTGTAATGCTTTTTGAGATGTCGTGTCATATACTCCTAAAGCTCGCTCATACATACAAACTTATGATCAGAGAAACCGTAAATATGCGACTGCATGGTTTTTCTTGTGAGGCCAATGAAGGCAGAAACAATATATTTATACGTTTTGGAGCTTTTTATGAATTTTGGCATCGATTTGTTTGTGAATAATTTGCATATTTTAGCTATTTCTGCAATTTTATTGCATACATATTTGAAGTATATTTTTATACATGTTCAGCAAATCAAAAAAATTTATTAAAATTCTGGTTAAAGCCTGGTTCTGTCAAAACGCATATGAAAAAAACTTGTGCGGAATATCTATGAAATAATGTTGATAGAGTTGTACTCTGTTCATTTTATGAAAAAGTTCCGAAATGTTTCTGGCAACATTTTTTTACAACTGCGAAATAATGTAAGCTGCATTTATTTCTCGTAGAGTTTTAAGCAAAAACAAAAAATATGAACTGATTATTAAAAAAGAAATAAAAAATTAATATAACACAACCGGTAACAGTTTTTTTAACCATATTTACTTTCTTTTTTATTAAGAAAATACATTTTAGTAAAATAAATGTGGGGTTTGTTTACATACGCAAAACAATGTCGCATACTTTACATGAATACAAACGTCAAATTGTACAAACTCGCAATATAAGTAACACTGATACATGTCAAAATTTTCGTGTGAAATAAAAAATGTTTTTTAATCCAAATTTTAAGTATTTTTATAATTAGGCTTTTCTGAATAATTATCCATTTTTGGATAACATTTTTCACAAATTTGAACAGAGTACTAGGCTTAACAGATGAATTTTCTGTTGCTTTAATTACACCATCTACATTTAATTTTCACTCTACAATTGTAAGCCAAAGATAAATGTTAATCCAAATTGTAACGTTTAGTAAATCGATCAAATCAGAAGCACTTTTTAATGTGATCTTTTCGTGTCCGTCCGTCAATCTGGCTGGCTGTCTGTCCATGTAAAACCTTATGCGAAAAGTAAAAGCAGCAGTTTTTTATATAATTTGATAAATTCGTTTTAATTGTCATAAGAACAAAACCTATGTAAATTGTTAGAATAGAGTCGGTCTATAATATCACATAGTCCCCATGCAAAATTCTTTCTTTATGTTCATAAACCTTTTAATGATGTCCATATTAAGATAAAATTTGACGCAAAATATCTTACGGTTGAATTGGTTCTTATTTAAACATACAGCTTCTATTAAAATATCAACTCCTAAAAAATTCAAGCTATTTTATCCTTTCGAATGTTACTATAATTTATTGCGACCTTTCCTTTAAGACAAAATATCTCATATATTTGGTGTATCTAGATAATATTCATCAGAAATAACTTTTATATGAATCTTAGGCTCATAACATTACTTTATTCTGTTGAGCCCACGATCAAGTTTATTTTAATCTAAATATTAAATTGTGGAATATTTTACTTTCAAAAAGGCCATATTTTGTTTTTTTGGGCATATTTTTTTTTTAAATTTTAGTACATAATTTATTTTTTTTATTAACATGTAAACTTGGCTGCATTACTTGCTGTGTTGTTGTCAAATAGTACTGAGGCAATTGAACGAATGAAATTTAGGTGTAATTTTTTTTTGGGAGTTAAATATTTAAGGCAATTACCCGAATTGGGTAACTAAGCGAATTCCAATTAAACGTGGATTTTTGTTTGAAAAATGGAAGAAAAAACGAGGATATAAAACTCAAGGTAAATAACCTTGAAAGACATTTAAGCGTGGGGTAATTTACCGGGTTATACTGTAGCACTAAAAACACCATAGTTGCATCACTAAGTACTAATATGATTTTTAGTCGATATCGTCAAAATCTAGTCACAAAGTAGATTTTGTTTTGTTTGGGAAATCTAGTCAAAAACAACTAGATTTTGTTAAAAAATATCGTAAATATTAAATTTCGTTCTAGTATGTTAAATTTGTTCTATTTATATACATATATTGTATGTTTTTTAACCTCTTCAATAAGTTTGTCCTCCGTGATTATTAATTTGTTGAAATAATTCTTTTCGATTGTCAGTTGATTACTTTTTAAAAGTTCAAAGTTAACCACCAACTTTCTGCCGCAAACGCGTCCAAATGTTTTATATTTAACTTGTTCTTTGAAAAAGCACTGGTTTATTTTTTTGAGAAAGAACGCGTGTTATGTAGGTACTGTACCTTAAGAAAAAGGCCGCAGCTTTTATAAACTACCGAAATTTCTTTGCGATTTGACTTTCTGGCAAGCTCAGCTTGTATGAGAAACCAAAGTTTTGGTTTCATTGGCAACCCTAGTAATGATTTTGATCATACAGAATTTAATGAGAATGTCGTAAATGTTAATATAGGCTTATTTTTTTAATAAAAAATACTAATATTTTAAATTGAGAGATAAAAACCACAGCAAAAACAAAATAATAAGAAGATAATTGGGTATGGCTAAAATAATATGAATGTATGTATGTATTTGTTATGAATGTAATAAACAAGTACACTTAGTCAAATGTATTGTGCTAGTAAATGACCCCCCTCTCCTGGGATACTCGCGCTCATGTATTATTCATTTTTTAACTGGTTAAAAAATCAATTGTATTAGTGCTTACGAATATAAACAAATATTTTTACAAAAGTAAGTTGTAAAACATAAATATTGTAAACTTTAAGTGTGTACAAATAGGATCAATCCTCGGTTTTGGTGCAGCAATCACGCACTTTATAGATCTTGGGTATTATGAGAAAAGTTGTAGTAGTTTCCAGTTCATCTGCTGACCAGCACAAAACGTTTTAAACATTATTTTAAGCTGCATTGCAAGGTAGGTATCTATGAGACACGATGGGTTAAGAGGCATGATGAATTTCTGGGAAACATTTTAGAGTGAAGAGCTAACTTTAGTTTTCCAGCAGCTCTTTAAAGAAGCTAATAGCTGAGCAACAAGATATACATACATAGATACTCACTGTCGTAGAATTGTATCACAATGGCAAGAAGTTTGGCGACTTTAAATTGCAAAAGTATGCTCAAGGGAACTAGATCGAAAGAAAAGTACGAGTTTCAGAACACCATAAAATAAAGCTGGAGTTTTACCATTTCAGCGGTGCGGCAAATGTGTGTTTAGCGCAATCAAAAGCGAATAATCTTATGAATCATGCTATTAACCAATCTATTTCTAATAAAACTATCTAATTCACAAGTTTATATAAACGACGCATTCGTTGTCTAATCATCTAATTATACAGTGCTGTATTTTGTAATTTTTTTTACAAAAGTGTGTTCTTACTATACGATTGAGTTTTATACAGTGACGGACTATCACTTGTTAAAGTGATTTTTAATAAACAAATATTTTAACTAGATAGACCGACGAATTTCCAGCGGAATTCACTTTGTTTCTTTTCGAAATTTGGATAGTCGGGCATGTTCTATAAATCCAAATTAAGTTTATTTGAAATCGAACAAATTTTGAAAACAAGTCTGTATTATATAGGGATTGCTGTTCGGGTTTAACCGAAAACGAAACCGCGGTTTTAAATGCCTAAAAACCGAAACCGAAAACCGACAAAAAAAACCTCGGTTTTAGCTTTTACTTTAACAATGTATTTATGCTTGAAGAAATTGCAAATTAAACATCATACTCGTACTTCATATACAAAAACTTTATACAAAACAGCCTTCAACAATGACAAGGTATTTCAAAATTCTTAAAATTCAAAATAAGTACTAAGAAGAACAAATGTTATCTTTATAACTCTTAAGTACACGCCTTATTTGTGAGGCATAAACTGCCACCTGGGCCACTTGAATTTTGTAAGGAGTTTCTTGTTGCTATAGAAAGAACTCACACTAACGAACCCCTGGGCAAGGCTGGGACTACTTTTATAGGTATGGAGTTTTATGGCTATAGCAGGAACATTTTGTTGGGAAATAAAATAATTTTTCGAAAAGCAGAAAAGGAAGAATTCTTATGGGTTGTGTATGCTTTTTGAAACGTTTCATTTTGATTTTATTTACTGCTGTACATATATTATAGGGAAGGGCCTGACCAGGTCCAGGCACATAAAGTTTCGTTCTATATACTTAATAATTATATTAAAAAAACTGGAAAAAAGGCAAAGAATGCCTGGCCAGGCCCAGGTATACACTTAAGGGTTAATAAAAGTACCTGCATTGAAACAAATAAAAAAATATATATTTTTATGTATGAATTTAACTTTGATATTTTCAAAACCGAAAACCGAACCGAAACCGACCGGTTTTAATCATTTTAAAACCGAAACCGCGGTTTCACATTTTTCCGGTTTTTAGCAAACTCTAGTATTATACATACACTGATTTTACCAAGGCCTTTGATAAAGTTCACCATAGGCATATGGAAGTTAAACTTAATTTACTGAGGTTAGTTTAAAATGGATATATTCATACTTTAAAACAGAAAACAAACGATTTGCTTTAATAACACATTTTCTAGAAGCATAGAAGTTCTGTCTGGTGTACCTCAGGGAAGCCATTCTGATGTATACAGACGACGCACAGTGGCGCCCGTAGAGCAAACGAGGTTGCAAAAATCAAAATTTTCATGAGCGCCGACGAAGTTTTGAATAAACCCATGTTATAGGAAACTTTTCAACGATTTCAAATATGCCACTCTTAATAATATCACATTTTTAGTTTAGAAGATAAAACCGTTCAAAGTTGACCGACTTTCGGTTTTCAAAAAAACACACAATTTTTAGTCAATTTGTTGCGATTTCAGGTGTAATATCACGAAAAATAGGTAACGAATCGCCTTATTTTTTGTTTGTATTGATTGATGTATTTATTAAATGTATAATGATAAAAAAAAATTAACTGTTTGCTTTGTGTTTCTCCTGGTAAATCACTATTAAAAACTTTGACGGAAAATAAAAAAAATCTATATTTTTCTATATTTGCCATATTTGCAAAACCTGTTCTTTGATTATTTCTTTACATAATTCAAAAGGTTTTATCTGCCCGTACGTGCCCGTTTGGCTTCTAGAGGTAAAAAAAGGTTAAAAAGACATGGTTGCAGAAATTGTATGGCGTCCATCCCTTATATGTTTTGACTGACAGTAGTTTGATCTAATAGTTTGAAAAAAACTACTCATTGAAAATAGCAGGTACGTACCTCACTTAAACAATACTTTGGCGTACAAATGGTCAAGAACAATATTGTCTTATGGTCCCTACAGGGACCATAATATCAAAATTGCATTATTCAGCCTAAATCCATATGTATGCAGGGAACAGGTAAATTTTTAGGCATGGCAGCATAAGCCTATATATTGCAAAATAAGCATAATGCCTGGATTAGTCTACGACTGAAAGTTGGCGCAACAATTACTGAAACCATTAAACAATTTAAGTACTGAAAACATGGCGTTGAACAATTTAAAATTATTTGAACTGTTTAGAAAGTCAACCACACCAAAGTTTTTCACGGAAGCTGCTTTAGAAGAACTTGATAGCTTATACGGAAATATTGAGAGAAGCAAAATTATAAAAAATAATTTTTATCTTATAACTATATGCAAATATTAAGGCAAAATGGGTGAAATCTAATCGAACCATTCAGAACTTCAACTCCAAATACGAGGACTGGCTTATATGAATATTTTACAGAAATTTGAAAAAATTAAATTTAAAAAAAAATTCTTTTTTTAATTTGTTGGGTAATAATTTAAAACATAAAACCACAAAGAAAAAAATTAAAACAATCTAAAAATGTAAAAATAAATTTTTTTTTAGTTACCATAAAATTGATTTTTCTACTAATTTTAACTTGGATAACCCATAAGTAGGCCCCTACAAAGCGTAGCACCCTTTCCAAACGCTCATTTCATAGGCTGAACAGTTATCTATCATATGCTGTTCAATTATCTTATTCGGTTCAAATTTGCTAGCTATCGTCAAATATAAGAACAACAACTCCGTCATAACGACTTAAATTTTTGTACATGTGGTGCAATGTAAATCTTATGCAACTTAATCCAAAAAATGTAAATACACGCGCTTTGTTAGAAAAAGTCCGATACCTGTATGCTACTTTTTTTAAGTTATCAGTTGGAGTCGGTAGATAATTTCTTAGATCTTCGAATTCTGATTGACTCGAAACTAAATTTCATTGCACATATAATAATGACAGCTAATAAAGGCAGGGGTATATGTACTCGGTTTTGTAAAACAATGGGCTAAAGAGTTCAAGGATCCTTATGTTAAAAAGTCTGTATACATCGCTTGTCAGACCTGTGTTGGTGTATGGATCCGTGATATGACAGCCTATATATAGAAAATATTCCGACCAAATTAAATAGTTACTGACTTTTTGTATGCGTGGGTGAACTTTAACCAATGCAAACTGCCGCCTTAAGCTGGGATCACACGATTGCCGCAATGCACCAATATGGCACAATTTTGATTGTGCTTTATTGACGCACAATAAAGAAATGGCGACCCTCCGCCCAAGGTAACATGGACAGCCAGCCTGCAAGCCACCGGACGGACATCGTTAGTTCGATTCAGAAAGTGATTCTAAGTCGATTGGTCTAGGACCAATATTTTAAGGCGTTACACACATCGGCACAAATACATAATACCCTCTCCACTATTGTGGTGTGGGTATAAATATATTGTATTGGGTAGTTTGGTTTCATCCTATAAATCAAGCAAGGGGAATTAAACCATTTATAAACAAATCTAAACAATACAATACTGCCGTATGTCTGTGATATCCCTTGATTTGCTGTTGCAAAAAGTTAACACCAAATTGACAAAACAAATAATTTCTCGGTCATATTTTTATTTTTAAAACTTGGTAATCTGTCTTGCCATAATTCGGTCGGCTTTGTACGGATGAAATTATAAGCTCCATATTCACTTTTGCCATGTTTATTTTTTGACGCTCAGAAAACAACTAAAAATTAGAACAAGCTTTATTCCTGAGCGACGCCGCTAAGCCGCTCAAAATTTACGCTCGCATGCCGCTCATTTCGTGGCCACTTCAGTAGTATTTCATATATTTTAATTTTTTGACGCTCTTCGCTCAGCCGCTTGACGCTTAGACGCTCATTGCGTGGCCTCGGCCTTATTCTGATAGACTAGCCTTCATCAAGCTGCCAACTCCACAGAGACGTAGACTGTGCTAAACATTTGGTTTTTTTCAACATAATTATTGGCGACATAGGTATGCTCTGGATTCTTAATCAACCCTATAACATTTAATGTTGCTCAATGTTCATCACGTCGTTTGGTTCCGTTATCAATTCAATTTGTTTATGCCAATGCTGACCCATTAAGAAGGATATGTAACGAGTTCAACAAGTTTTATGAATTTATTGACTATTCTTCTAGTCCTACTGATATTAAAACTAGTTTATTTATTTATTCAAACTCATAACATACTTTTTTTTAAATGTACTTGTATTTAATTAAGAAGCCAGTAAGGATTATATATATTCCTTCCATCGACAAATAAATAATAATAATAATAATAATTTAAAAAAAAACATTTTTCATTTTTTCGAATTTATTCTATGAGCTAAATTTCAGTTATGTATTTTATAAAGCTTTTTTGTAATAGTTCTATTCCTACAATTTTTCAGAAATGACTTTATACACTACCAGACTATTATATTGTATTTTCTATTTACATTTTACCTTAGCCTTCCGTTGGAAAGCAATGAGGTATATTGAATGTACAGAAAAATTTACAATTATTAGACACCAGCAGAATGTAATGCATTTTCTGGCCCGCTACGGCCGTCGTCAGCATTCTTTGTGTCTCACTGGATAGTGTTACTTTATAAATTGAATGTATTTAACTCAACTATTTTAACAAATAGAAACTGGGAATTATTTCCTTCCGAAGGTAACTTTATATTATATTCAACATTTTTCATTTTTTCGAATTTATTCTATGAGCTAAATTTCAGTTATGTATTTTATAAAGCTTTTTTGTAATAGTTCTATTCCTACAATTTTTCAGAAATGACTTTATACACTACCAGACTATTATATTGTATTTTCTATTTACATTTTACCTTAGCCTTCCGTTGGAAAGCAATGAGGTGTATTGAATGTACAGAAAAATTTACAACTATTAGACACCAGCAGAATGTAATGCATTTTCTGGCCCGCTACGGCCGTCGTCAGCATTCTTTGTGTCTCACTGGATAGTGTTACTTTATAAATTGAATGTATTTAACTCAACTATTTTAACAAATAGAAACTGGGAATTATTTCCTTCCGAAGGTAACTTTATATTATATTCAACATTTTTCATTTTTTCGAATTTATTCTATGAGCTAAATTTCAGTTATGTATTTTATAAAGCTTTTTTGTAATAGTTCTATTCCTACAATTTTTCAGAAATGACTTTATACACTACCAGGCTATTATATTGTATTTTCTATTTACATTTTACCTTAGCCTTCCGTTGGAAAGCAATGAGGTATATTGAATGTACAGAAAAATTTACAATTATTAGACACCATCAGAATGTAATGCATTTTCTGGCCCGCTACGGCCGTCGTCAGCATTCTTTGTGTCTCACTGGATAGTGTTACTTTATAAATTGAATGTATTTAACTCAACTATTTTAACAAATAGAAACTGGGAATTATTTCCTTCCGAAGGTAACTTTATATTATATTCAACATTTTTCATTTTTTCGAATTTATTCTATGAGCTAAATTTCAGTTATGTATTTTATAAAGCTTTTTTGTAATAGTTCTATTCCTACAATTTTTCAGAAATTACTTTATACACTACCAGACTATTATATTGTATTTTCTATTTACATAATATAAAGAAACCTTCGGAAGGAAATAATTCCCAGTTTCTATTTGTTAAAATAGTTGAGTTAAATACATTCAATTTATAAAGTAACACTATCCAGTGAGACACAAAGAATGCTGACGACGGCCGTAGCGGGCCAGAAAATGCATTACATTCTGCTGGTGTCTAATAATTGTAAATTTTTCTGTACATTCAATATACCTCATTGCTTTCCAACGGAAGGCTAAGGTAAAATGTAAATAGAAAATACAATATAATAGTCTGGTAGTGTATAAAGTCATTTCTGAAAAATTGTAGGAATAGAACTATTACAAAAAAGCTTTATAAAATACATAACTGAAATTTAGCTCATAGAATAAATTCGAAAAAATGAAAAATGTTGAATATAATATAAAGTTACCTTCGGAAGGAAATAATTCCCAGTTTCTAATTTAAAAAAATTTGGTAAGTTCTTTGTCAAATCGACTGAAGGCAGCTATAAAATAGAAAGGATAAGCAACTCAATATTAATATGTATTCGAAAATAACTAATATTTTATAGTTTTTTAAAAAAATGTGTTAAGAATTTAGGTCGTCACTGTATGTTTTGAAATATGCTGTATTTATACCAGGCCTGGAAATGTTTTATTTATTTGGACATTTTGTAAAAAAAACTTTTTAGAATGTAATAACCATGGTGGAATAAGCAGGTGGCATCGTTACGGCAACAAATACAACATTACAACAAAAATGGAAATTATATCACCGCTTACGTTAAAAAATACTTTAAACAAAAATCAAAGCGTGCCGCTGAACGCGATGAAATAAATAAATTTTCGTCAATTAATTTAAATTAAAAATTATTAAAAACTGTAATAAAATACAATAATCACAGCACCAAAAGTTGACTTTTTGCAAACATAAACAAAACTTTGACAAAAACCTAGACAAACAATGCAAGAGCAAAAAATCGTCATCTGGCGTAGTGCTGCCACCTGTTTATTTCACCATGGTGATAACTTAAAGCTCAGTTAGCCGGGAGTTACAGTTACGTTGCAAATCAGCTGCTTCATTTTGTTGTATGTAACGCAATTAGAACGATTATAGTTAGCAGTTATGCATTAAACACATTCACCACAGCAGGATACACGAACACACGACTACAAATGCTGCTGGGTGCAATTATAGTCGTGTAGTCAGCTACTAAATTATGTTGAAGACGGCAGCTACAATTGAAAAAATATAAACAGCTGTTTTTTTCTGTGTGTTTATATTTCAGTGGTGCCACTATCACTTTTTTTACTTTTATAAAATGAAAAACATGCGTAATGCAGACTTTTATACAAACTTAATTTAAGATTATTAATATATAAATACTTCTTTATAATACATTTTATAAAGTAAAAACAATTGAATTTATTATAAAACATATTACATATTATAATTTTGTTGTTTTTGGTAGTAAAAAACAATATAATTTTAACGGCAGATTAAATAAATAAATACATATAACGGTAATTTTCACCAAGTTTGGTTAAAGCTAACTTTCAATTAAAGTTCCGGTTACCAATATGTTTTGACAGCTATAACCGATTGTTAATTATAACCGAACTTGGTGAAAATGGCCGTAAGCTGCATTAAAAATAAAAAAAAAAATTACCGTCAACATTACCACGCGTGTCGTAAAAGTTTCAGAACACTTTGGGTACGTATGTTAACGCAGGAAAACTATTCATCAATGCTGCACTGATGCAAAATGTAGTTGCTGATGCGTAATTACCAGTTGCAGTTGTGATGCTGATCAGTGCTGCTACAAGCAATAAAATTTTTACAAAATTTTTGAAAAAGTTACTATCAGGCCTGTCATAGAATTCCATTCCGATCGAAAGTGGTTTTTATTCCGTATTTTGCTTCTTCAGAAAACGAAAAACGAAAAATTTTTTAAGGAATGAAACCACTTTTGGTTTTCTAAGTGGAATTGATTATTTCAGTATTTTATACTCGAAAAAACTACTTAAAAATATTTTTTATGGATAAATAAATGTTTTTTATGATATAGATTGAAGAAATAACACACTTTTGATTTATTTATTTTACTTTATATTGATTTTATTAAAAACATAATAATTATTTACCGTTGCGTTGCTACCTTTTTTTCCTCACAAACCACTTTTTTCATTTCTACGCTGAACATTGCCATACAAAAATCATATGGGTTTTATGTAAAGTTGCCATATCCAATTGTAAAACCAGAGTTGTTATAAAAAAACACATTTAGCAAAATCGGTCGGAATCTGAAGAAGCTAAAACTAAATCGATCGGAATTGAACATACGGAATTAAAACCATTCCGATCGGAATTTGTGACATGCCTGTATATGTAAAAAAATATAACCAAATTTAAAATGCCTTTATTAATTGAAAAATCATTAAAATTTATTTCAAGTTGCATTGTAATACAAAGGTTATTTGCACTTTATAGTAAAATAATAGTAAATAATAACGAAATGTAATTCTTTTACATATTAAAAAAACAAAGAAAAACTTATGTGTAGTTTATAGAACACGAGCGCCTTACTCGTCCGTTCAATTTACATTTAAAACAAAAACAAAATTTCGAAATTTGTTTTTGTTTTAAATGTAAGTTGAACGGACGAGTAAGGCGCTCGTGTTCTATAAACACCACATTAATTGAAAGTTTTTATTTATTTGAGACTTTTTTCGTAAAAAAAAAAAATTTATTTTACAAGAGATAAATCCATAAAATTTCCATACAAAATTCAGTATATTGAAAGTTAATAAATTGAATATTTTTTAATATGCCAGTTATAAATAACAAAAATAGAAAATTGTTTCGATTTCTTAACCCTTTTGTCGATGGTAATTTACGTCTGGCGATTATTTTGGAGGAATTTAAAACGATTGGCAATATGCGAAATGCATTTTATGTAAATATTTTCTAATTTACATATATCTAAAATATTATAAAAACTTTTTTCTCTTGTTTGTAAATTTTATTTCAAATTTATAATTCTTTTAAGTTGTGTTTTATTCGACCTTTTTATATACGTATAAATAAAAAAGCTTTTATTTCAATTTCGAGGCCAGTATTGAAAATAAATTTTATTTTAATATTTGCCGATATTTCCATACTCTTTGAGTATCATCATCTGGGCTTGCAAATAAATAATAATTTATATTAACCACGGCAAATTACTGTTTATCTCTTAGTATCGTCTGTTCTTCAACTGACCAGATGATGAAACTCAAAGAGTATCGAAATATCGGCAAATATTAAAATAAAATTTATTTTCAATACTGGCCTCGAGCTTGAAATAACAACATTTTTATTAATATTTATAATTCTTTTTCTAAATAACTGTTTCAAAATTGTTCTATTCGATATATTTTGTGAATATAAAATATTAAGGCGAATATAAACAAATTCGCCTTTCGTAATGTACATTCAATGGGGAAAAAGTATATGACTGACAGTCAAAAGTTTTTTTTTGCCAAATAATTATCTTAAAAAACATTAAATAAATATATGTACATAGCAACATGTTATAAATAGTAAAATTTCAAATTTCTTAAAACTTACAGCCATATTTCTTAAAGAAAATTCCATAAATTTTAAAACTATATTGATAAATCAATCTTTAAAATTCCTATGTGTATTTTCAAATATGTATGTATATAAATATACTTCAGGAAATAACCTGAATTCAGAACATTAAACTTATTTTCAAGTTTTTAGAAACACTAAAACGACTTTTGTGTATTTTTTCAGTCAGAAAAACTAAGCTTATTTAAAAAAAATAATTGAAAATCTCCATTGATTAAAACTTCATTTGTTTTCGATTTCAGAACATGGCGTTTTTAATATAAAAATCACGAATGGCAATATTTTCTTAGCAAAAATCTTAAAAAAATTGTTTGGTTGCTGTTTTGAAAGGGATTTTTTTTCGATACATTATAAAAAATTTCCAATCATTGGTAACAAATAATGAAAAAATCGTAGTACACAGTACAAACTATTCGAGCTCGTTAATAATTGTATCAAGTAAAACATATTCGTACATATTATTATTTTAGAAAAATGTAACCAAAATGAAAAAAATATTCACATCTCCACATTGAAAAAAAAATATAACCAATTTTGGTTAGAAATAACCAAAAATGGCAGCTCTGATGCTGATACTTTTTTACTGCACAACAGCTGTGCAAAGTTTGAATTTCAAAAGTATAATAAGCAAACATAAAATAATAATAAAAATGTTATCAACAATAACGATATCAAACAGTGTTGCCAATTTAGCCATTTAGTGGCTAGATTTAACCATTTTTCACCCTGTTTAGCCATTAAATTAGCTTAGCCATTAGCCATTTTTGAACTTGTTTAGCCATAAAATTTTTTTGCCGTTTTTCTTTTAAAAGAATAATTTTTATTTTATTATAAAAATGTATAAAAGTAAAATTAACATTTTGAACAATTAAAACGCCTTTAATTTAAATCACAACTTTTACAAATGTTGAAAATCGCTATAAACTATGACGCTGAAACATCTTTCAAAATAAAGGAAAAGTATTCCACTATTAAATTTATAAAATGGATCAACACAAACATCGCTGTTTCTTTCTGGTTGCATGTATTTCAATAAAGGGATGCAGGCGTTAACAAAATTGTTTTAGAAATTTCAGAATTGACTATAAAGTTGCTTTCACTTCCATGGTCTAATGCTGAAGTAGAGAGGGTGTTTAGCCAAGTAAACATCGTTAAAAGTAATTTGAGAAATAGGTTACATTAAGCAACCGTTAATTCAATTTTATCAATTAGGTAAATATTTTTACCATAACAATACAATATTTATACCACCACCACAATAGTGGAGAGGGTACTATGCGTTTGTGCTGATGTCTGTAACACCTTAAAATATTAGTCCCTGCCCACCTTTACGTATACCGATTTACTCAGAATCACTTTCTGAGTTAAATTAACGATGTTTGTCCGGTTGGCTTGCTATCCATGTAAACCTTGTGCGCACGGTACAGGTTGCAATTTAGAGATTATTTGCTAAAAATTTGGTACAAAGGTTCTAATGTGGTGTAGGGTATCATAAAAACGGGTTTAACCGACTATACTTTTTTATTTTTTTTAAGTGTGGATCTGGACTCAAAAGGTTGGGTAAATGTTGTCGTGATTATGATTTACCTTCAAATTATTTAAAACTTATGATTATTGTAAACTAATGAGTGATTCCTATGAGATAAACAATAAAGATATCGAATTTTTCGATGATTTAATTTTTTAATATTAATTTACGTTTATTCTTATTTAACAAATTGATCTTAACTCACAATTTCATCGTAAACAACTTTAAATGAATTATTTCTGTTTTGTTATTGAATTTTAATGTGTTTTTATTTAAAAAAGCTTTTAGCCATTTTTAGCCCATTTTTAGCCATTTTTGCCGTTAATTTAGCCGTTTTTGGTCACCAAGGTTTGGCAACACTGATGTCAAATTTTATTAAAAATATTGAACCAACAACTGACAGTTTTCTTATAAATGACAAGAAAAAGCATCACAAAAAAAAATATAACGATTTCTTTTATGTCAAAAACTATTGCTTCGGAAATTAACTGCAGCAATAATTGCCAAAATTTGCTGCACAAAATAAACTTTTGACACATAAAAGTCATGCCAAGTTTCTTAAAAGTGATGTTTTTCTAGAATCTTTGTGCCAATAAACCATTTTTTTTTATCTTGGTATTAAGATTAAACTTTATATTCTAACAGTCGTATTCATAAAAACTTATTAATGATTAATTAACCATATTTAAGGAAAAATTGCTAAAGTTGTATTCATAAACGAAAAATAGTCTATTGAACCTTTAATAAACCATTCATAAAGTAAGAAAATTTATTGTTGGATTTACCCTTCTTTAAACCAAAAATAAAATTACATTTTGATAAATGTTTGCATTTTATGATATTATTTTCGTGAAATATGTTTTAAAATAATGGAAAAAAAACGTTTTATTTATTAATATGGAGATGTTTAATACATTTAATTAATTTTTTTTTTATTTTAGACAACCAATTTAAAGTTACATTGTAAAATATTTTAAAAATGTGGCATATGATTTAAATGAATGCGTAAAGAGGCAAATGCAGATATTCGCTTTAATTATTTTTAAAATTATTGCAATTAGTATTTTTAATGTTTTAAAGAACGAATTGTTGTCCAAAAATTAAAGAAATAAGGAAAATAACCAATCAAAATAATAGTGATGCAAATAAAAGGTAAACAAACTTTTCATCGTTTATTTAAAAAAAGGTTCAAACAAACATTTTTATACTACCTTTCGGTAAAATTTTGTTCAGAAACTAAAATAATATGTATTTTTATATTATAAGAATAATTTTTAAGATCTTAAATTATAAAAAATATATTAATAAATAGAATATCATGTTAACCGAATAAAAGTTTCATGCATCACTAGCAATAAAATGGCAGCAAAATATAAAGAAAGTTGCCATACTTAAACACAAAATCGCCACAAACAGTTAATAGTAAAAGAGATGTTAATGTGCGTTTATGAATACAAATTTTTATAGGAGTTTTATAAGACAAAAAGCGTTTGATAGTTATTACATACAATAAGCTTAAAATAAGAACTTTTTATGAATACGGCTGTAAATCTATAGTTCCTATACAATTATCACTCACAAAAATATTACCAACACCATAACATCCTTAAAAATGTTAGTTTTAATACCAAATTTTTCGACTATAACCTTATGTGTTTTATCGGGTCCATGATTGCCCATGAGTCCCAAATTAGGTACACCCTCAAATATTTATCTGTATATTCTGTGGTATAGGTTATTATATGATCGGACCCAACCGACTTATTAATCATATATAACTTAATTTGACCAAATTTGAATAAACTATCATGATTTGTTTCAGTTTTGCCGTATTAACGGGATTTTTGGGTCGATAATTACAAAATTCGGTTAAGTAGTTTTAGTATTAAAAAACATAAGCTGCACCAAATTTCAATACAGTTATCAAATTTTTATAAAGATGATGCTAGTTTTGCCACTAAAGTTATTAAAAAATTGAAATGCTCGAATGGAGCATATGGTAAGTTGTGGGCCGATCTTCTCCAAATTTAGTTGTGTGATTTCTAGCTTTATGAAACTATGACATACCAAATTCTGCTTTAACTGCGTTATTCGGTGCGCCTTAGGCATGCAAAAGTATATCCGAGAATGGGTTTTACATGCGACCTATGGTAAATTATAGACCGATCATCGTAGTGTAAAATCAAGTCATAGAAAACGAGTCCTTTTGTTAATAACAATCGGTTCAGTTTGTCACCAATTTTTGTTAATTTCTTTAATAGAAATAGAATATTTTTCAGGGTGGAGGGGTTCTGGTTTAAATGAAGAAAATTAACTCAGCTGAGCGAAGTCGGTGCTTGATAAACCATAAAATTAAGAACCTTTATGTCCAGAAAGAACAATTCTATTTAGCAAAGCCGGTATTTGCATACTATAATTAAATAATACATAGAGTATATAAACTATTACCACATTTATACTCATAACTCTATATTAAACAAAAGATTTATTATAATATAATTTTTTAACTTTAATAACTGAAAGCTTGAAACGTTCCCTATAAAATATTATATGTAAAAAATACGTTTATATCGATAACATTTTGAGATTAGAGCCATTTTGATAAAATGCATTAGTAAATTAAAATATTTTTTTAAATTGGTTCTTAATGGGTTAATAATTCGGCATGTTTTATATACCATGTGAAAGGTATTTGGAAACACCCTTCAGCGATACCCATATTGCTGTGATCCAATTTATACTTCAAGAAATATTGGTTAAGAATTGATCAACTTTTATGGTTTTTAACTCTAAAACAAAGTTCTTTGGCAAACATTTCTGTTTTCAAAGCACTTATAAATGTAATTTTTTGTTCCTTGTTTGCCGATGAGCTAAAAATCTGGATAAGTTCCGGGGTTATGTAAAAAATTAATGAAGTTATTAAAAGAATACCAATTTTTATATTATTCATATGCTACCAAATTGCATACGACTTTCAACAAATAACATATTTGTCAACATACGTAAAAAATGTGTTGAAAAGCAAAAAATATTGTGTCTAGACGATATGCTATAATTGTGAACAAAAGTTTGCTGACATCGTTAACAAATGCCTGTCATATGTTGGTAAGCATACGTTTGTTGAAAAAATTTGGTGCCTATACGATATGTTGGCACTTAAAGCTAATTTTTCAACATTAATTTGCTGATTCAACATATCGTGTATAGACTTAGCTTAATATAACTTGGAGATCATAATACAAAACTGATGGGACATAAATGTAAATTTGTTCGGCTTTTGAACATGATGGAAAATGATAACAGGATTCAGATATTAACCGGTTGAACGTTAGTACTTCTTTCAAACCCAGCCGTGATAAAAATTGTTTAACTTTCGGTGGGAATTTAACTGGTAGAGTTCTTTAGAGAAAAAAATATGTACCTATCAGTTCAAATTTTTTTAGTGACTTATTTTCTCAAACCTAAAAGACAGACTAAGAGGATTTGTGTTTTCTTAGAGATCTGGCCGCCGAAAATGATTGAGTTCTTTGTTGGTTTCACAAAACAACAAAAAGCAATAGAGCCTACCTAAAAACTATAACATACGTTTTTTTTAAGTCTGTACTATCTTGCAGAACCGACTAACGAATCTTATTGTATTCGCTAATGCCTCTTTTTGCTTCCATCAAGAACTAATGGAAGGAAAAGGAAAACTAATCCTGTTGGGATCAATAAAATTTTTAGATTTTTGTCTAAAATTATCTGGCAACGCTAAAAGAAAAGGAGAGGGGAAAAAAATCACAAATTTTTAACAGAGAGTACATTATTCTTGTAAAAGAAAAAAAGTAGGTACATATCACAGAGGCCGGGTTTATGTGTTGTTGTGTAAAGGAATTTAAAAAGAAAATTTATTATAAATATTTTATCAATAATGCGTCTTGCTTTATTTTAGCCAAATTTTATTTTCCTTTTTAAAGCACTTTAGACCTTGTGGGGACAATACCTACATTGTGACTTCCCTGCAAATAAAATTGGACCACCTGATCCATTTTGATAAAATGGACTATTCATGGACTGGCCCGATGTTTTGCAAGTATGGACCATGTCATTGTTAAAAAGTGTTTGTAGTGAGACATGTCTTCGTTTTTTAACGACATGCTTTCGTTTTTAAACGACTTCAAAACTAATCCTCTTGAGTATACCATGGAGTAGTTTTAAAACTACTCCATAGTAGTCCAAAGGTGGGTTATATGGTCCTTCCCTAGGACATCGTAATGTTAAATAGACCATGTATTTTCCATTCGTTTGGGTTACTTTTGCACTAGTCCTAATCCCTTGTGGGCTATTCTTTACACGCGTCTTTGGACTGGTCCTATTATTTGCAGGGTTGTGTATCTTATGCCGTGTTCAGATATACCTTTTTTATTGAGTCAACACAGAAAAAATTATTGCCGAATTATTTTCAAACAAATGCTTGTTTGAAAATTTTTTTAATTTCTACAAATTTTTTTACTGATTCAATTAAAATTTTTGTTTGATTTTTACTTAGCCAACAAAAATGTTGACAACCATTAAAAAATATAATACACGCGTTATTAGTTTCAAGTTTTCATTATTTTGTATAAAATATTTAACGCTTTTTAATGTTGTCGTCTTTTTGCATTTTTTTATTTGATCGTAAGCAACACTTCCTAATGTGAAATATAAGAACTACAACAAAAAACACATACAGTCTATTTTTGGACACTTTAAAAAAGTACAACAGTAAGAAGAAAAGAGGTTTGAAGTAAAAAAAAAAAAAAACAAAAAAATAGCAGGTAAAAAAACGTTTCACTCTTTTTAAACAACAGAAACAACAACAACATTATAAGAAACAAAATAAATTTTTGGTTGGTTTCAAAGTTGGTTAAAAAAAACCAAAATCCCGTATTCAATTTGTTCAAACTGTTTGCTTAAATACAAAAATATAATGATGACGAAAAACATATCGAGTCGGTCTGTCGCCGTTTTTGGGTTACATTTCTTCTTCATTAGCAAAGGAAAGGATACAGCAACAGTTAGTGATGACGAAAAACATTGTGTGTATAAAAAAAGACTTCGTTCAAAAATTATTCCAACAAAAAAATGTGTCTCAAAGCCAGCCGGCCGCTCTGCTCTCTCTGCCATCATCTTCTAATAAAGTGCCTGCTTGTGTGCGCATCATTGCTTGTGCAAAAACCTTTTCTTTTTTTTTGATTTTGAAATTTAGTATATGAATTTCAGTAAACTTTTTGTTTGATTCAGTTAAATTATTTGTTTGAAAAAATCAGTGTTTTTTTCAATAAACAAAATGCAAATAAATTGTTTGAATATGCGAATTTGTTTATAGGACCGATTTCAGACAAAAAATTATTTGATTCTACAAATTTTTTGTTTGAATTGGAAAAATATTTTTTTCTGTGAATATTCGGTTAATTGACATAATTATCTTTCTGTTTACATATACATAATTTAGCTGACTCAATTTATATAACTACTACATACAACATTCAACGTAAACAAAAATGTACATGTATAAGAAAATGTAAACAACTTTTGACATCTTTAAGGAATAAACATCTGGTTTTTGCGCAGACCAAATGCATGGGTCTTTTTTTTTTTTTTTTTTTGTTGTAATTTCAATTGCCAAATGTCAAACCACTGTTTAGTAAGTTGTGTTTTGCTTAATAAACACACTTGCTACAGTGTCGCATTTTAATTTTACTCAATATTTATAAAAATTTCGTCTTAATTAAGCAATAACTAAATTGCAATTTTGTATGGATAATTGAGCCCAATAATGGCATTTATTGCGTAAAACTCAATTAAGGTGCATATCTGAACACGGTATTATACTGTTACAAATAGCGATACACAAAAGTACATACATATGTATGTACATACCCTACAACTTGCTCACCGATACTGTTAATGCTTGTGAAAGTGTTTTATTTATTATTAGTGGTATTCACACCGAACTTGTTAATTTGTTACTCGGTAGTTTGTTAATTTGTTAAAGTTACCAACTGTGAACGACCCCCTTTTTAAAACTTTGTTAGTCTGGTAACTTTCGTAGTGAAACAACTGAAATATTGCTCTGACACAATTTATTATTCTGGAAAAAATAAAACAAAGTGTAAAAAAAACAATTGTCAACCATTTAATTACTCATGCTTTGACACAAATAACGTTTGCTGGCGGTAAGTAGTGAGTTACCAACTAACAACTATTTTATCAGGGGTGCCGTGTCGTTAATTTGTTAAATGTTAATACGGTAGCGCGTTAAATATACAAAAACAAAATGCGTGTAAAAAAGTAACGATTAACGACTAACAAACTAACAAGCTCGGTGTGAATTCCGCTATTGTTTTTTGCTTCAGTTTTGATATAATTTTAGCATTTTTTACTTTGATTTTTCCTAAACTTGCCTAGGCCCTAGGATGTACATATGTAAGTATGTATGCATGTGCAAGTTTTGTTTTCAATTTTTTTAATAGCCGTTATAACAATCATGTCTTCTTTCGTTCATAAAAAATGTATCTAAAAGAATGAAAAATAAAAAAAAACTAAATGTGGGACAACTATTAAAATAAAACTTGCTTTTTACATTTCTCCTATTTAGCTCTTTCTGTCTCTCTTGTTCAAAACAGATAACATGTATCTCCAATTTATTTAGTTCTCTCTTTAAAAATAACAAAACGGTAAAAATAAACAAAAATAATAAACAAAACAAAAAGATACAAGCAACAAAAATAATAAATAAAACAAAAAGATAGAAGCAACTGTTAAACAGGTGCACTCTAGACTTGCCACCTTTTCAAATTTCCTAAATCGGACAGTGTCATTGTCTTAAAAAAACAACAAATTCGTTTGTTTTTATTAACCTTTTTAATTTCCTAAAACAATAATATCGTTTTAACGGCCAATTTCACCAAGTTCAGTTAAAACTAACTATTACTTTAACTTCCAGTTAACAGTATGTTTTAACAGTTATAACTGGTAGTTGATTATAACTGAACTTGGTAAAATTTGCCATAATTCAAATTATTTTAAATCAAGGCTCACTTACATCTGCTTGTCTTTTTCTGTTAATTTTCCAATGCAAAATTTAATACATAAGCGGAATTCAGTGTTTGATGCTTTTGTGATTGTAGCTTTTGTTTGCAATTCAACAACAAACTACATACACAGAATTGCAATTGTCACATCAATACTTTTGCGCAAAACTAAAACTGAATACCTATTTGCGCAATACGTGTATTGCGTTTGCATCCCTGATATAAAACACAAATATATAGCGAACTTTTTTATTTCATACATGTAGTTAATTTTTAGTTTTTTTCTGTGTACTTAATATTATTGTTACATGATGACCTTAAGCCTAATTAAAATATCAAAATTTGGATTATAAAAACCATAAACAGTTCAACAAAATAACCACAATACTAATTATTAAATAATTAATTTTTTGTTTCTCAACTTCTTTTTTTGAAATCCCGAATACCGGGAGTTGAGTAAACCAGTATCGGTTGGCATCCCTAGTTATACGAGTACCTTAATTGAGTGTTAAATGATCCCATACTTAATACTATTTTTTAATACATTTTTTGGTATAAAATTTTTGGTGTTTACTTAAAAAATATATTTTAGCTCTTTTTGAGCTTCAAAAAAAAAAAAAAAAAAAAATGCCATGGAAAATACCTACCAAGGCCCAGTTTTTGATTTCGTATTTTAATACTATTTTTCTTTTAATTCTGTTTTCCAGCGCTTTTTTATTTTTTATTTAAAGTCTATTTATGTTTTCATTGTGTTTTTACTTAACAAGGTGACAATACAAAACAACAGGCAAAGCAAAAAAAACAATCAGTAGTTTCTTTGAGACCACCTTAACAATAAATACACCTACCAAGTTTCTTTATTTTGGTTAAAAAGCTTTTTTACTATATTTTTTTAAATTTAGTAGGTAGCCCATTGATGAAACAAACAGGTGGCATTACACGTTCGTTTAGTATCCCAAGAGTTGGCATCACCGGGTGCACTTCTCTTCTAAGCTTTACTAAAAGCAAAACAGATTTATTCTTATTTCACATTGTGGAATTTCGTGTTTGTATGAGTGTACCTACATATATGCGATCTATTGCGATATTTTTAAACATTTATAAATGTTTAAAAATACCGCAATATATCGCATAAATTTGTGTTTTAAAATACATTAAAAATAATTGAGCTAAGTTTTTTTTATAAATATGTACATCATTCCACATCTAAATCTAATTTTGCTTGAATCATTGTAAACCAGTGTTGCCACGAATTTGGTGTAATTTTTACTATCTTGGGTAGAACGTGGTTTATTTATTTAAGGTGTAATTTGAAATTTAGTTACCCAAATAAAATCAAGATTCGATTTCAGTGATGACATTTATTTCATTCTAAATATTGTTGATAAAAAAGGCACAGTCTTCTGAACCAAAGTCGTCGCCAGATGGACTCTTAGATTTGGATAAAGATTATCATATTATTTTGAACCTGAAGTTTATTGGAAAAAGCTATTAAAACTAAAAATTAACCTGGGGAAAGATTTGTTTCCAATAATCCAATATAATAAATATTATTTTTATTTTGGAACTTTCAAACGTTTAAGTTGGGACTATGAAACTTAAAATTGTAAAAAAACGAAAACAAATTATTTTGATTCGAAGATCAATAAATGGCATTAGCATCTAAAATTGATTTCCAGCATATTAGCGCCTCGCCTGTCCTTGACGAAACGCATTGTAGGCGTCTCATTATGGTCCACTTTTTCTGGCTGTATGTCACGAATAGCATGAACAATAAGCATAAACCAGTGACTTCACGTAGCCTCACGGGAAATAATCGAGAGGTGTAACATCGCAAGACCTTAAATGATAATTGATATGCTATTTTCTCGAAATCAAAATATCTGTTCATTTGTGGCAAAATAAGTTGCATCACTAAAATCGACTATAAATTGCTCGAATCGGTGTCTGATTTTCTAAGCAACTTTGGATAATTTGGTAGCGTTGTTCAAGCATGAATCTATTTTTGATGATTTGCCACAGCAAAAAGTGAGAGCAGTTCGGTTGACAGCTAAATTTTCCTAAGTTCTATTGTGCTTAAAAAAGGGCAATGAACATTTTGAGCCTTCCTCAGATATATGCAACCAAATGAAGTTGAACTCATTATTTAAGGAATTTTATTTTATCTTTAATGTTATTTTTGTTAATTTATTTTAAATGACAATAACAAGCTAAATAGTAAGACTAATATTGATCTCCTATAAATGTTTTTTTTTTGTGGCTTTTCTTATTTGTAAATGTTTTTTATTAAATAAAAAGTTAATTCTATAGGTATCAGTTGCAATTTCATTTAGATCGGGTAGTATTGCTTGATCTCAAGTGTAATTTTAAATTTTGCTGGTGGTAACACTGTTGTAAACAGAAATTTTAAAAACTACTCATCCATTATTTCTTTATAAGCTTCTACAACACAAAGCTACCACAATACGTTATTATCGTTGTCTTTTGGTTTTACTTTTTGTCTCTAAAATCTAGTTATTTCGGTTTTAATTTGTCTGAACTAACGAGATTGCATTGTATTATCTTTGGAAATTTAACAAACATTCTGTGCAAAAAACGAACACAGTTGGGAATACACACACATTAAAAACCAATACTATTTTCTTGATAGGCATCTAGCCAAGCAGTTCCATAAATTTTATTAACCATGCCTATTTTTATTACTATTTATACAGTAAGCCGCAATTTTTATTAAAAATAAGTGACATGAAACATTAACTTCAGCTTAAACGGTGTACAGTATTTATCGGATATAAGAACATCTCATATAAGAACAAAACGCATATAAGAAACATTTTCAAAAACACCATGTCTTTTTTGCGATTTTTCTAACAAAAAAGGTTTCATATAAGAAAAACGCTTATAAGAAAAAAACTGATAAAAGAACATTTTTCTTAAACACCAAAATCACAAAATGTATAGAAAAAGAATTTATATAAGAAACTTCCAACCAAGGCGAATTCATAAAGGTGACATTTTCCAGTCATCTGTTTATTGTTTATTTTTTTGTGTGCATACTGAATGTCAAGCTTTGTTTACATTTTGTGAAAAAAATTAATTCAAATTTAAAATGCAATAAAAATTTAAATAGTTGAAAAAAAAAATTATTTAAATTATATAAAACAAAAAAAGTGAAAAAATATAAACACAAGAAATTCAAAATGCGTAAGGAATAAGTGGAGCCACAATTAATTTGCAATAGAGGAGTTTCTTAAGCAATTGTGTATATTTTATTAACAAAAAAATTTACTTTTTTATATTTTCAACAAATATTTTTGACATTCACTCTAACTTTTTACAAAAACAAAAATTTTTGGCTTTTCTAAAATCTTTGGAAAAGGTTTCCTGATGAGCTGGTGTAAGCAACCGGCGAAATGCGCATAGAGGCTTGCTTTCCCTCAACAATAAATTTCAGTGTATTTATCAAATATGAAAAACTGGGAATTTAGCACGTCATACGAAGATCGTATTAATAAAAAACATAGTATTTTCCAATAAAAAGGGATAGCTAGCATAACTCTATCTCATGATGCGGTCACCTTTATAAATTCGCCTTGCTTCCAACGGCAACACAGAATTTATGTAGTTTGCATGGACAAATCTGTTTTCTGACAGTTTTACAACAATAACAAAGTTTTTTTTTACTTTTAGCTTTAGATGAGCGAGCTGGTACTCATGAGAAGCTTTGTGTTTTTTGCCAATAAAAACAAAAGTTGCAATTTTAAAAGAAATACAAAACGGGATAAAAAGAAGCGAAATTGCAAAAAAAATATCAAATTGGACTTTTAATGTTATCTAAAATAGTGAAAAACTCAAAAGACATAGACAATAATTATTTAAAAGTTAGAAACGTTAACATGGGGTCTTCACCTGACAATTTTTTGTCATACCAAACGTCAAAGTCCATATAAAAAAACTTTAAAATTTTTGTCAGCGTTTTTTTTTTTGTATGAAGTTTGACGTTTATTATAACAAAAAATTGTCAGGTGATGACCCTATAACAAAAAATGAGACAGAAAACCAAAATATGAAAGTCTTATGGCCATAGCAACTTATATAAGAAATAAGTTTCTTATATAAAATAGTTGTATATAAGAAAAAAACGCTTATAAGAAACTTTTTTCCTGGATTTTTTAAGTTTCTTATATCCGATAAATACTGTACCTATTATATATATACAGAGGCGGACAAAATTATTCACGTATTAAGCCTGGTACTCTGTTCAACATTTCACGTGAAATGCTGTCAAAACGCATATGAAAAAAACTTGTGCGAAATATCTATGAAATAATGTTGATAGAGTTGTACTCTGTTTATTTTGTGAAAAAGTTCCGAAATGTTTCTGGCAACATTTTTTTACAACTGCGAAATAATGTAAGCTGCACTTATTTCGCGTCGAATTTTAAGCAAAAGCAAAAAAGTATGTACTAATTATTAAATACGTAATAAAAAATTAAAATTACACAACCGGTAACAGTTTCCTATCCATATTTACTTTCTTTTTTATTAAAAAAAATTATTTTTAGTAAAATACATGTGGGGTTTGTTTACATACGCAAAACAATGTAGCATACTTTGCAGGAATAAAACCGTCAAATTGTACAAACTCGCATGATAGGTAACATTTATATGTCAAAATTTTCCTGTGAACTAACATTTTTCACAAATTTGAACAAAGTACTAGGCTTTACCTTGAAATAATATTATCTAGCTACATAGCGAAGAAGATTTATCGATGTCCGTCTGTCCGTTAAAATCGGTTTTCCGAAGACCCCATATAAGTCAAAATTGAGTTTTTTATGGATTTTTATTCCCTATATCATAACGCATATGTGTGCAAAATTTTGAACATGTAATCCCTGCAAATAATAGTACCAGTCCAAACACGCGTGTAAAGGACCAGGATTAGTCCAAAAGCAACCCAAACGTATGGAAAAAACATGGTGTATTTAACATAACGATGTCCTAGGGGAGGACCATATAACCCACCTGTGGACTACTAAGGAGTAGTTTTAAAACTCAGGAGTAGTTTTAAAACTACTCCATGGTATACTTAGGAGGATTAGTTTTGAAGTCGTTTACAAACGAAAGCATGTCGTTTAAAAACGAAGACATGTCGTCTCATTACAAACACTTTTTAAAAATGACATGGTCCATGCTTGCATTACATCGGACCAGTCCATGGAGTAGAGGACCGTTACGCAGAGAAAAATATATCATCAAAAATCACGATAAAAGTTTAATTTTGTTGCATAGTGGTATTTAGACAAACATTAGGTACTTTTTTTTTGCCTAAACCAGTAAAAGATTATATAACTGTTATTATTAAATGTATATAAATTCATATGTATAAAGAACTTGTTATTTATGTATTCATACTAATTAGTACTGCTGATAGGTTATTTGGTTTCAGATTTTTACAATTCCAAATAACATAAGCTGTGTTAAGAAAAACAAAATTTTCTCAACCGATATATATTTCTGGTTTCATTTTAATCAAAATGTGTAATTTTCGTTTCAATATTGTAAATAGTTCCAATTTTATAACGTTTTTTCGCTCCCCTGTAAACTTTTGAAAACTGCAGATAGGTTATTTCGTCTTTAAGGTGACGATATACCCTTTTCCACCTGTGGTGAAGGGTATAAAAAGAGTCCTTTTTAGGATTTCAGTATATTGGTCGTAACTCGGGTATTGATTCGACTGATTTAAGTACCAATGTGTTAAGGAAGAAATTGTCCATTACGGGGTTATTCAACTTGGACTCAGGAAGATCTATGGTTCCCGATAACGATTATTTTTTCAAATGTTTTGGTCATAACTTTTTTGTATCTGAACCGATTTTTCCGATTTTTTCAGAAATTATGTTCTACTAAAGATTTCCGATCTTTTGGTATATAAGTATCCATAGGTCCTATAACTGCCTAAAAATTCAAGTGTTTATAAAATTGTTCATGTTTTCTGTACGGGGTGTACCACGCCCACTTCTTCAATCCCGCCCACATTTTGTGGGATGCTGTGTATTGATAACCTAAATGTTTGTACCAAACTTGGAAACTTTGGCTCTTGCCGTTCTCTAGATATACAGAAAAAATAAATAATAAAACAACAAGGGATTTTTAGGAAAAATAAGAGGTAGTCGTGGTTTTTTGCTAATATATCAGCCATTTGTGGACCGATCGTGCTGAATTTAAATAGCAAGAAATGGTTGACTATATGTGACATAAAACAACCTAGCCCCTATCATGTCTGGGGTCTTCGAAAAACACATATCAAACGTAAGACGGACATCGTTAAATCAACTTCGCTTTTAATAAGGACCCAGAATATATACACTTTATAGGGTCTAAGATCAATATTGTAGAAATTACAAACGGAATGACAAACTTATATATACCCTTTCCCACCTGTGGTTAAGAGTATAAAAATAAAAAATGTTGTTACGTCCTTTTGTATTTTAGGTGAAGATATGTTTGTATGTACTTATTTATTTAAAGATAATCTTATACGCATGTTGTCAAACAAATGTAAAAAATTTATATACACATTAGCGTGGCCGTTAGTTGTATGGAGAACTTTTTTTTTGGATTTCTTATATTCTCCCCTTATAAACCCCCCCCCCCCCCTAACTCAGAAACTTTTTGACCGATCTTGTTGAAAATTTGTGTCTAAGCTACTATTCAATAGGACTAACCTTGGTGCAAATTTCATCCAAATCGGAAGACATCGATTTAAAAATTGGGTCACTTGACATTAAATTCCCCTTTTATATACTATATAAAACGTATATAAAAAGTTTGGTATTTTGTTGTTATTTTCTTAATTATTTTCTAAAATATTAATTTTAGCAAAAAACTTTCTTCAAGGCTAATGTTGTTGACATATATCATATTCTTGTTAAATGTTGTTTTAAATAGATAGTAATATGCAAACAAATTACATTTGAATAAATGGCTTGATGACAAACTTTGATGGGCGGACGCCCCCCCTAAAACACAACTTATCACTACGAAATTTTTTATATTTTTTTTACATAAAACTGAACCATTTGAGGGGCGAGAATATAAGAAATCAAAAAAAAGTAAATAACGGCCACCCTAATGTACATATGTATAAAAAAAACCATGTGCAACAGACATACATATGTACATGTACAGGATGGCCCAAAATGACCCAAGGGGTTTAAATTCGTCATAACTTTTTTAATAATTTTTTCTTTGTTTGTTCAGCAATTTGTAAAGAAGACTTGGGGACCATGGTCCAATAAGTAGGTCTGCTCGAAACGCCTGCTGATTTTTTGCAGAATTGTGTTTTTACGTGCTATTGTTTTTGTTGCGATTGTTTTTGACATTTCTACCATTTTTACACAAACAAATGCTTTTGTTCTTGTCTTCTTTACGATTTTTTAAACAAACAAAAAGCTGTTTTTTTTTTACTATTGGATTGTTGTAGTTGCGCGCAGACCTATGTGCAACTACACATATCATGTGTAATTTTTTTATGTGTAGCCCATGTGTAATTCATGTGCAATTTAAAATTTTAACGTTTTGTAGCACTGATTATTGTTATTATTTTGTCACAAAATGTAAAAAGGTTTAATATTCTTGGCCAAGGCGAATTCATACAAGGTGGTCTTATTTTGAAAACGTTTTACAACACTGTTAAACATTTTAACGTTGTGTCAAAAATTCAAAGAAATATTTGATTTTGTTTTTATATTAAATTGTGTTTGTTTAAAATTTTATAACTTAAAAAAGTTTTAAATTTCACAATTTTAATAGAAAATTAAAGAATTTAGTTAAGATTCCCCAGAATCAACAGGACGGTATACCATTTTGACACAAGGTTAGTAATCAGCTGTTGCTTACGAAGCAAGATAAGTTCACCTTGTGTAAATTCACCTTGTTCTTGACAAAACTTAAAAATTTAATTAAAAGAATGGAAGCGTTAAGGGAGCTGAACTAAAAATGGTTGGATCATTAACTACTAACCATTTGGCATTAAGATAGCTTTTGTCGCAATATATTACCAACAACGACAAAACATCCCGGGTACATTTTTCTTTTTTTTATTTCAAAAGAGTGGATCATTGACTGCAAATGTTGGAGCTTCTCAAAAAAACAATTATAGAAAAAGGGATTCATTTGAAAATCTAGTTGGATTTGAACCAGTACATAATATTATGTTTGGACCGTATAATTCAGATGTTTAGTTGTTAAAAGACGAAAAGCCAGATATTGCTTTTATAAAATGCTCGTGCCACCTAAAACATTTTGTAGCGTCGAAGGCCTGTCTAAAACTTCCAACATATTTGGAAAATTTACTGCGTAATATTAGATTTTGTTTTATTAGAAGTAATGCTCGGCACACTTAAGGAGTTTCAAGAATACACATTTTCGCGACAACATGCACTCTTACATTTTGCAAATTTTTAGCTTCATAGTAATTTGGAGCCAGAATATTATTGGAAAAAGGGTTTTAAAATAAAAATTCCATGGGAGACAGATTTTTTCAAATAGTTATTTTTGTTTTAATCTTTTCAAATGCTGCTGCGGAAAGAATATTTTAAGCAATTGTACGACAGATATAAAAAGGAATACGTAGAAATTGTGGACCAAACATTCCTATTCTAATCATTGTAAACAATAAGTGGAAGCTTTAAATATCTGGAAAAATCAAAAAAAAAAAAAAAAATGTATCTCAATGTAAATGTGATGTATTTTACTTTGTTTATTTTTTAGTTATAAATTACTAAAAAAAAATAGTATGATTTTTTGTTTTGAACCGTTATTTTTATGAAATAAAAAACGATGATTAGTAAATTTAAAAAAAAAAAAAAAAAAAAAAACGCAATCGTTATTTTTTTAACTATTTGGAAAGTTTATACATATTATGAAATTCAAATCAAAACTCGTGAGTTTGCAAAGGATAGCATTTGTAATTTCTATTTTTATGTGTAATTTTGGCATGATCCATGTGTAATTTATCATTTCGTTGGTGTCAGCACTGGTCATGGTACAAAAGAACAAAAATAATAACGCTCGAAATTTTGCGAAAAGTTAGTCCGAATTTACACGTTTCATCTTTTGTCGCTCAACTTCTTTTCAATTCTCTTTTGAAAATGCCAATATGATCACACGTAGCAATGGGTTTCAACTTGTTTCGGTTCAAAACAAGAACAATTTTATTTACAGCGAATTAAAAAGAAAAGAAAAAATTTACATGCAGCCATCGTTGTGCGTATACCTGGGACCTGTTTCTCAAACCTACAAGTTACAAATCTACAAGTTAAATACGTTAAAAAAGCAACAATTTTGGTTTTTGTTTCAAATATTTTATTTTACTTGTACTGACTTGATCGTTTCCCTGGCTATTGGAATCACGGAGAGACCGCTAAAAGGACCCAAGTGAGCCGTCCTCGTGACGGCTGCTAATTGAACCTAATCTATCCATATACCTTCGAATAAAAACACAGCGTTCTGACCGAGTACAAGCATCTCCGTACCAATCCCCTTATTTTTCTTCTCTCCCCTAAAAACACAAGAGTTAAGCATCAAAAGAAGAAACATGTGAATTCAAACTTATGGAAAAAATTTTAAAAAGAGCACGTATGTGCAAAGCAGAAACTGGTCCTCACTTGCGAGATATGAAAATTATAATTAAATTAATAATACTCTCCATTTATTTACCGTAGGTATTTAAGAAAAAAATTTGTAATTACATATGTGTTAAATAAAAAGTTATAATAAGCTCAAGCTCCTTTGGCCATTTTGGTTCACCCTGTACATACTTAAGCACACAAATACCAATACGATACGATTATGTCTATATGTTTTTTTTTTTTTTGCTTAAAAATCAATGTATAGAAAAATGTTTAAAAAAATTAGAATTTAAAATGAGGGCAAAGTTCTATGAAAGCGTTATATGGCATGCAAATACAAATACACTCGACAACAAAACATAAAATAAAACAAACTAAATAAATCGTTGGCATTTTAGTATAAACTTAATTGCATTTGTGTTGATGATCTGTATTTGACTGAATTAATGTGTTTTATTTTTAACGATACCAAAGTATATGTATGTACACGCAGATAAAAAACATGATTAATGACTGGTCACTACGATCATTTTTATTCATATTTTCCAAATATGTTTACCATAATGCATTTTTTATAGTGCTCATCCAACTTGAAAACATATTTTTTGTCGTAAACATTTTTATATTCACTATTATAATATTATATGGTGCTTTACATCTAAAAAGTAACTCTGATCTAGCTAAACATATTAAATAATGTGAAATGTGTGAAATTCTCTAAATGAGCAAACATTTATTGTCAAAACAAACAGTGTGTGTTTATAAAGACAATCAAATTTTCTCCCACTGTCCGCGAGCGTCAGTTACATGGATGATAACAAAAGAATTAAGACGTTTTTCGGGAAGAAAAAGACCATGCTGCCTTGCAAATTGACGAAATAAAAAACTACACGTTTATTAAAATAGGTAAGTTATTTATATATGTATAGGTAGTTATAAAAATAAAAATATATTAATGTTGTCTTTCTTGCAGCCAAAAAAAACCTACAATATTGAAACCGGCATATAAATTTTATCGTTAGCCCAAATAAAATAAAAAGTGGCTGATGCGTTGTGGTAATTCGTAGAGCTTCGCCACAAAATATTGTGGACTTACCAGAAATCCCACCAGCAGATGACAAAGTACTTTTTTAGGAAGAGACTTTTAACAACATATCACAAAACTGCAGATATATGAGATGGTTGCAGGAGACGTTTTGTATGCAGACATTTTATATCAAACAGAAAAACAACCTTCAACTCAAGTAAGTAAGTATATGTAAAAATGTATTTATTTAATTTAATTTTTTAATATATGACATTCTGTGTCGGTATATATAATACAAAGTGTATGTACATTGTACATGTAATGTTAATAAAAAAATAAATGTTTGAAATTAAATTCTTATTGGTTTTATTTGTGAGAATCATTTAACATGTTTAAATAGGCATTTTACATGGTGTTAGGAATCTGAACATAATAATATGTTTGAGACAATAATTAGCTATTAACATGATGTCTGAACATATATTGTTACTTAAGACATGTTTGACACAATCATTACTACAAACATTAATGATAGTTTGCGATTGTGATTGTATCAACCATGTTTTTTCTTTGCGTGCAGATTTGTACATATTTAAGAATACGTGTATTTTAGATAAAAATTGATAGTCTGGCAACATCAGCTGCCAAAATTCAAAAACTCGAATAACTTAAAACTGATTGCGAACTTAAAAACAAAATCTACTGGAAACTTTTCAAGTACTTAAAAAATTAGCAACGAGAGTGTAAAGAAACGTATAAATTTAAGCCAAAAAAACCCAGTTGGCTACGTCTTAAAGACATCTTTAACGAAGGGTAGAAGAAGACATACTGAGGACAGCTCAATAAGAATTTACGACTAAATTTGTCGTTGACGTTATGCAATGACATTTTTTTTAATAATTTGGTCGACGACTATGTATGTTTGTATATAGATACAAGAAAATAGGTATCTCCTGTACTATATACGACAACACCCTGATTGTGTAAGGCGTTGTCGTTAACGCCTGAGTTGTTTTTTGTAATAGATTAAAGTAACACACGACGTGTTCAGAAGAGTGCCATTAAACCTGCGTCTAAACTTTGTTTGGACAAAAATGCCCGACTCCAGTTCGTGATAGTGAAGCTTAATTAAAAATCTTGTTTAATCTTCCTAATCACTCTTTTTTTTTAAATAAATTTTGAAAATAAAAATAGAGAACATAAAAAAAAGTAAAAAAATTATTAGATTTTTTTAATATTTTAACTGACAAATTACCATTAAATAATTAAAATTTTATTTTATTAAATTAAAAAAATAGCATATGTATATAAAAATTTACATTTACTTTAAAATAAGTTAAAAAAAAAACGAAACTTAAAAATTCATTGCACTAACTTATTCAAAATTTCATACTGCAAGTGTATGAGAGCTCAGTAGGAGTATAAACAGAACAAGCATGTCACGACATTTTTCATACGATTTGACAGAAAAAAATCGGTGACCGCCGTGAAATAAAATTTATTTTAATATATAAAATTAAAAACAAACACTGATCATGATTTTTAAAAAAATGACATACAGGACACAAATTTTATAGATGACAGCCAGTTAAAATACACTATTGTCCTCTAAAAAAGATAACGTATGGTCGCTTTACTTTATGAAACAAAAAAAAAAGCCTTTAATACACAGAACAATTTTATAGCAGGATTTATCAGTCTCTATAATTTAAATTAAAAACGGGCAATAACTCACAAACTTATGGAAGCCACTGTAGATATGTAAAGTTTTTTTTACAGCCAATCCCACGATGTCACAATTTCTAAAATTTGTTTTTGTTTTAAATGTTATTTTCTATGCGAACGTTAACGTGTGACATCGTGGGACTGGCTGTTAATTTTCTAAATTTTAAAAATAAATTTGGACTTAACTAAATGCATTTGCAATTGATTACTTTAAATTGTAGTTTAATCGAAAAAAAAAACCTTCAAGAAAAATTAACATATTCATGTGATTTGATCTCATTTTGATTTTTTGTACTTCATTTTATTTAAACTACTACAAATAATATTTAACATGATGGAAAGTTTGCAAGTTAAAAATAAAAAATTATGAAGTAGATAAATCTACACAAAAGTATATTTGCGCTACACAATTTAAATAAAAACTTACTGTCTGTTTTTAGATGACGACATTTGTTTGCACAACGATGTCAAACATGACTGCAGTATTGCCATATAAGTGGCCGTTTACATTGTTCGATTTTTGTCGCCGCTATTCTTACTTTATTGGTGGGAGGAATGAGAGAAATTAAAAGGGTACAAAAGCGGGTGTACTCTTCGATTCGTTTTGTTTCCTCTCATCTGACGAAAAAATGTATAAAAGTTCGGTCGCAAATCTGTTGCTTATAGAAAAAGTTGCTGCAATTCAAATTACACAATGTAAACGCAAAAGCAACTTTTAAGAAAAACCGACAAAAGTTGCAGCGACAAAAATAACTTAATATAAATGGGCACTAAATAAACGCCTTGTTAGTCATCGATGGACTACAGACCGATTAGTTTTCCATCCTTTAATCTTAAGACTCAAGAGGTTTACTCTCTGCCTCTCAACATGCCTACAGGTCTGTTGAGACGGCTCTTCAATCTCTAGTCGGAACTATTGAGAGATCGCTCGAATTCAAGGAGTACACACTTGTGGCCTTTTTCGATATTGAGGGGGCCTTCAACAATGTCAACCCGGACTCTATCGTGACTTCCATATGAAGTCTGGGGATCGACGCTGGCATACGTAGATTTGTGGACAATCTACTAAGGAATAGGGTCATTTGCTCTACGATAGGTAAAACCAGTGTACAGAGGCTGGTGAATAGGGGTACTCCCCAGGGGGGTTCTATCCCCACTATTGTGGAACTTGAACTATGAACTATGAACACCATGTAGACAAAGATGGACGACATGAGGATCAAAACAGTGGCGTATGCTGATGTTTCGGTGGCCATCACAGGGAGGCATTTGGGCGTAATGTCCCAGTGTATGGAGGCTGCTTTGAAGGTACTCAGCATCTGGAGCGCATCATGCGGTCTGGGTGTGAATCCGTCTAAGACGGAACTGGTACTCTTTACGAGGAAGTAGAAGATCGAGGACTTTAGGCTAAAGGGAACTGAGCTTCAGATTTCTCACAGTGCCAAGTAACTAGGCGTGGTTCTGGATAGCAGGCTGTCATGGGGACTAAATGTCCGGATGAAAGTGGAAAAGGCAATAGTTGCCATATATACGTGTAGAGGTGCAATCGGCAGAAACTGGGGTATGGGCCCGAGGTGTGTCAATTGGATCTTTGAGGATGTGGTAAAGCCGACCCTGTACTATGGGGTCATTGTATGGTGGACTGCATTGGATACGGGTATAAACCGCGCGATGCTTGAGAAAGTATACAGACTTGTCGCGTTGATGATCACTGGATCAATGCGATCCACTCCCACGAAAGCGCTGTTTACGATATTGAACTTGCTCGATATCCAGGATCCTTTGGCCTGGATATGATGAACGGAGAACTAGTTCTCTACTTAGGTTCATAAGGGACCAGATTGGGACGGTGATATCGGTTGTAACTGGACACTGGCCGGTGGGGACTCATGCTGGAAGAATGGGTCTGGAATTTAGCGACTCCTGTAGAAGTTGTCAAAACGAGGAGGAAGAGGGGACTTTGCAGTGACGCAATCTGAGTAACTGCTCTAACGGATGGGCATTGGCGCCGGGCATCACAAAGGGACCAATAAAGGACCCAAGTGAGCTGTCTTTCGATGGCTGCCCATGGAACCTAACCTAACCTAACCTAGTCATCGTCCAGACTTGCAATTTTTGTTGCAGCAATTCTTGAGTTTATTGGTGAGAAAATTTTGGAGGGGTACTCATTTCACCTTAAGTCAAAATAAAAAAATAAAAAGAAGTTATGTTGTTGCCAGGTAAAAAACAAGTATGATAAGTAGCAAAATATAAAAGTGGTATGCTCACGATCATTCATAATATGCACTGCAAATTTGCAATTTGCCATCGTGATTGCCCTTATTAATAGTTCCATTTGCACCTGAAAAATTGCAAATATCAATAATCTCACATGCATACATATGTACATAATAATTTATTTGCATACTTTTAAGTCTTCAACGGTTTTAATCTAATTGTTATTTTATCAGTTATGTTAAACTTAAGTTTTAATTTTTAGTGTTATAATTTACATTTTGATCAAATATTGCAATACAATGGATGTACGAGATAATTAGTTGTTTAACTTGAGGGTTACACGATCAAGTTTTGCCTATCAAGTTTAAATACACTCACACTTTTTTACCAATACACTCATACTTTTAAAAATTGATATGAACTTGCCTTTAAAAATCTTTTTCCAGTGAGTGGTTTAATTTACGTTCAAGAAAACAGCTGATTTCAAATTTTTCGTTTGTCTCTATAAATTGTTTTCTTCATGGCATCTTGAAAGTAAATTGCTCAAAAATTGAATGCAGCCTATCACAGCTTTCAATTTATGTAAATTTTGACAAGCAGTATATGTAAAAGACTATCAAGAACAACTTGACCGTGTGGCCGCAGGGTAAACCATAGTAACCTTGGAAACAATGTGACCATTTGTGCATTTTCAGCTTAACATTTTACGAAAATTTTTGCGACAAAGGTCAAAATCCATCTGACAACCCTGCTGCAGTACCCATGTATGTGAGAACTTCTCGCAATGTGCGAAAAAAGTGTGTCTGTAAGTCTGAGTTCATACGGCTCATGTCTTATTGACAAGATTCTTCCTTTTTCTTCTTTGAACATGAAGAAAGCAAAACGTAAATACAGTACATGCATCTGTGTACTCGTTTCTTTTCCCCTCGTCCCTCTCGCATATAAAGTAGCAATCTTGTCAATAAGACATGAGCCGTATGAACACAGACTAGCTCATGTCGAAAACTATCAGAATAAATTACGTCGTTACGTTAAAAATGGCACAATATTCCACTAGAAGCCTATGTGATATCGTAGACGTTGAAAACGCCAGTCGCACATATCGTCAACGGCGACCAAAATTTACTCAAATTGAACATTTTTATTCGTGAGTTTATTTGACAGTTCACAGCGGGAACTGTCTCACAATAATTTTACAGACACACTTTTTCTGTAAATTGACGAATAATTTCCTTACGTGACAGCTATTACTCGCCAAAAATTTTACAGACCAAATCGAATTTACTAGAAGGTGGGGTCAATTCAATATATGGCGTTTTTCTCGGTAGTCGACTTGTCAAAGTTTGTATACAAACTAATTTTTTATGTAAGCAAACCTTTTTTTAATAACAATAAATATACTTTTAAAAAAATATCATCATATATGTATATACTAAGAATATTTCTTCCACAAAAAAAAATCAAACAAATACAAACAAACAAAATCACCATCGTGGTTGGCGAATTTAAAATACGCCTACGACTGTTTGGTAACAGATAACAGAGAACGTGAACTTATTTCCCTTAATCTTTTACCAAATAGTCGCAGGCGTATTTTAATTTCGCCAACCACGATAAGGGTGAATAATATTTTTGACAATCCGACCACAGGATCAGTGTTGTTGTAGAGTTGACCTCACCTTGTGGTCAATTCGCTTTGCTACAGAAGCAGTTAAGTGAGAAAAACAGTTGTTTGTTTCATTTTATGGCATTTTTGTTTCATTTCTCACATTTCAATCGAAAAGTTTCTCGACGCGGGAGCAGGGTTACCGTTGTAAATTTTCGAAAAGGGTTACAAAAAGTTGATTTTTCAGAAAAAGGGGTCAAAAAAAGGGGTGGGGTTTTCAACAAAAAAGTAAAGGGTTACGTTTTTTAAAAGCAGTATTTCCCATTTTAATAAATATTAGTGTCCGACCGAACGTTCGGGTTCGGTTACGGAGTTCGGCAAAAAATGACGTTCGGTCAAAGTTCGGTGTTCGGCGAAATTTTTACCGAACTTTACCGAACACCGAACTTTTTTATGAAATAACATATTTATTATAATTTCAAATTATAATTTGGCATCATTGTTTTTGAAAATAATACGAAATCAATTCAACTATTTTTCTCTATGATTATTAGTTCGATAAAATACAGCGATGACTTAATAAAATGCTTAACCCATTAACCGCCAAAATAAAACCAGAAGCGATAATTAACAAAAAAGGTTATAATTTTATTCATTGCATACAAAAATAATATAAAAGTATGAAAAAATTAAAGAAAATAATAAGTGGGTGGAGTAGGGCAGGTGTACTCAACTGAGTACAGCGGCGGGTTACAGGTGAAAAGTTTCAAAACAATTTTTTTCAATGCATAATGTTTTTAAACATTTCTTGCATTGCCAGCGAACTCTTGCATGACATAAAACGCATCTTAATTGTTTTTCAAACTTTATTGGGTAGTGACCTATACCATCTTGTGGTAAACCTAGGACCAATGAAGATGAAAGTCGAGCTTTTTTTTGCGCGTTTTGGCGTAAATAGTACCTTGCAATGTAACGCCGAAATAAAAGTTGATCCATGCCATCGTTATGACTCATTACATATAGCCGCCAAGCGTTTGCAATGGCCATGTCTATGATATACGTAAACAAGGGCCACCACCATTTCTTACCACGAATAGCAATTCTGTAGAGTGAAATGGACTGGTCCAGTTCATCTACTCCTCCCATATGCTTGTTATAAGACTGAAACACCTTTGGTATATTGACATCAATTTTTTGCTGTTGTGTTGAAGACCAACGTTTTACAGTTCCTAATGGCTCAATTGTGTCGTAGTTCGTTGCCATTGTACAGACGCTATTGTCTTTCCATTTTACCAATAGAATTTGATTTTGCTTGTCAAACCTATAGTCATATGAGGCTCGCTCTTCTTTTTTCATTTCTTTCGCGCTTCTCAATGGACACTTTTTTGTTCTGTTCTCTCTAATTGTTCCAGTCGCACGAAATCCTTTTTCCTTAAGATCCACCAAGAGATTATAACTAGTAAAAAAGTTATCAAAAAATACTTGGTGTGATACTGAGTCAGTCTTCATTTTTTCAAGCAATTTTTTTACTACTCTTGACCCTAAGGGATCAGTAGAATTTTCCTCTGATTTTCCACAATAAAAATCGAAAGTGTAGCAATATCCGGTGGAACTAGCTGCTACCCAGTTCTTAAAGCCAAATCGTACTGGTTTTCCACGTATGAACTGCTTAGCAGGGTGATGGCCGAAATATTTTACCATCGACTCATCAATTGAAATGTGCTCGTGCAATACTCCCCACTGAAGAAATTTGCTCATTACAACTTCAGCTAATGGCCGAATTTTAAACATTTTGTCCCTGGTAGTGCCAGCTATGTCATTGTTAACAAGATGAAGATTCCTTTTTATATCTCGATATCTTTGCCTAGACATGGTTTTTGATACCATTTCCATGCCAACATCTTCATCGTAAGACCAGTATAAATCCTCTCTGGGTAATTTGTGATACCCAGATAATATCAGTACACCAATGAAATTTTTTAAGTCGACGGCGTCAAGTTGAAAGTTATGTCTGTTGTTTTGATTAGCATATAAAATTGTATTGCTGATAATCAGATTAGTCACTTCTTCATCAAATATTTTTTCGAATACATGTACTGGGTTGAGATTACTAAATAACTTCTTAGCATCTTCTTGTCTGGCGATCACATCAGTCGATACCTGAGTTGTTGAAGAGTATATTGGAAAACACTTACGCCACGCTGGTAGTTGACTGCGTCCTCTCTTTACCTTATCGGCCAACGCTTCATCATCGCTACTGTCGTAATCATCAGTTATATTATTGTCGCGCATAAAAACCTCAATGTTACCCGGCAAGTCTTCAGCTACCATGATCTCATCACCACCTTCTTCTTCATCTGTTAACACGCTCGGCTCTGGAGGAATGATAGCGAAATCATATAAAGAATCATTGTCACTATCTTCCAATATTGCGTTAACAGCTTCTTTTAAACCTTTAAATGCATTGCAAGCTTTAAATCGTTTAGAATTCATCTTGAATCACTTTTGTACTCTGACCTTCACAATGCAACTATAAACACTAATGAACTTTATTTAAAGCAGTCACTACCGATAAAACTCTTAGCTTCTTATTTTGGGAGTCCCCTTCTTACATAGTTAAACACGCAAGTATGCATTTATATTTCTGTAAACATAACAGTGTTGCCACAATTTTTATATGGATTCCGCCAATGTACTCAATTGAGTACAGTGACATTTAAAATTAGATAACTTTGTTAAAGTAAATGGCAGTCCACTTATTTTTTATATATTTTGTAAATAGAAATGCCAGCTTTTAGAAAATTAAAATAAAAAAAATTAACAATACAGTAAAAGCTAAAAAAATGGGGAAGTCTGTGCTTATCTCGCCACACCAATTTTGTGTAAGTTTAAGTGTCCACTTTGTGACAGTTAGTATGTATGTACCCATTTTTTTTTATTATTATAATAGGGTACAGGTTTATTTTAAGCTACAAACGCAAAAAATATTATTAAAACTTTCAACATTTTAAAAATTACGCCTATTATTTAGATGTACTCAATTGAGTACAGCGGCGCCAAATGGGTTAAGTGTACAAAAATGTCTTTATATCTGTAATTTTTAGAAGACGGTAAAAAATATAACAAAAAAACGGTTAAATTTTATTTGGCAAAAAAAAAAATACTCTCTATTTATATTCTGCGAATGGTAAGATAATCTATAGTTTTGGGTGAACCACAAACCAAACTTTATAGTATACATATTTCCGGATAAAAATGTCATCCAAACCATTTTGGAGTTTTTTTTGAAAAAAATTGAGCAAGCGCTCATCGCAAATGTTGCGCCAAACAAATGTCAATGGAGAGTTCATTGCCAAGCAAACAAACTACCGCCAATATTAAACGCCACTTAGAGAAAATACAACCCAACGAATTCAAAAAATACATTGTTGAGGTTTGAGTGCTAATATGTATACTAGGGCGATAACCAAATTATTGGCATAGTACGACGGAGTGGCCAAGAATGTTTTAGTAATGAAAACACCTGTCTCCCGCCGTTTTGCGAAAATAACTTCACGCAGGGAAGCAAATTTATAAAACCTTCTAAGAAATTTTGAACCGCGATGAACTGTAAACCGTAGGAAAATTTTTAAATCTAAAGCAGTGGTTAAATTTCAAAATAACATTTAAGTGATACGTATAGGAATTTATACAAACATCAGGTGTATATTTTTTAAAATTTCCGTGAGATAAAAATGGTTTTTTTCAAACTTCAACCCGATCCCTGCGTGAAGTTTCTTAACAATCCGAACAAATTATCATATTTTTTATTAATAACTTTTAATGTTTTACACGACTATACTATGCCGTTTTTGATTTTCGCAAAAAGTGTGAAAAAGTTATAGCCCTAATGTATACTGTATTAAACATGAAATTTATTTTTTATTTTTTGTCTTAAAAAAAGCAATTACTAATTATTTTTTAACTATAAAATAGTTTTGAATACTATAAAGTGCATCCTTCCAAAAGTGTAAATGTAATAATTTCCTGAAATTTTATTTTTTTTTAATAAATACATTAAAAAAGTACAGTTGTTCAGATTTATTAACAAAAAGTTCGGGTTCGGGTTCGGCCGAACTTGTCAAAATTTAAAGAAGTTCGGGTTCGGTCTCAAAAAGTGCGTTCGGTCGGACACTTATAAATATGTATAATAAGACAAAGTTTTTATAAACAAACAAAAAATATTTATTTCAGGCAGGCAGTGCTTAAAAAACTTAATTTGTTTATATGTATGTCCTTTTCTATTTTTAACACGTGACAAAAAGCTTATTCTTCATCATTACAACTAATTTGTTTAATACTTTTTATGTTATGTTCCGACATTTTCTTTTTTTTCGATTTAGCGATTTCAAATAAACTTTTTTGGGTTTTTCCTAATTTTGCAATCGTTCGCGAATTTCAGTCCTGTTCGCAATTGAAGCGTTTTTTCCCTGTATGTTTTCTGATTCTTTTAAGCTTTTACGATTTTTAATAAATATTAGACTTTGCTACCATACCGCTGTTACCAAATATTTGGGATTTCCAGCTATTTTTACCCAATTTTTTCATTCCAGTTAGCTTTAGGGATTTTTAATCAATTCTATGGCGCTTTTTTGCAAACTTTTTCGAGTTTTAAATTTTAGCGAAGCTTTGTTGCTCTTTGAGGCAATCGTCGCCGTTTTAAAAATAGCCCCCATACCTAAACCGAAGTCACCTATTTTACAGGGCACTCTTTACATTGTCGATTTTAAAGTGGGCGAAAAGTTCAATGCCTAATGCCATTATTAAGGGTGAATATTTTGCTACTATTTAAGAGAGCAAAACATTTTTAAGAAACGAACAGCTAATTGCATTTTTTAAATAAAATGTCTCAGTTTTTAAATAAAATGTCTCAGTTTTAATAAAAAAATAAAATATGTACATGAGTTATGTTTGCTATTAGGGAAATTGTACTTTAATTTGTACTTTACTGTCGAAAATCTTATTTAGAAGTCGTAAAAAATCTTTTAACACAAACTTTCTATGTTTTGGTATAAAATCTTCACTTGAAGTCCATGCCTCCATCTTCGCTTATTTCGAAAACATATGTTTAGCACTAACGTTCAGCCGTGTTGGTTGACAAAAACCAAACTGTGAGTGATATTTCCAAAAAGGGTCAAAAAGTGGCACAAAAAAAGGTGCAAGTGATACAAAAGGATAATTTAAAAAAGGGTCATAAAAGGTTTCAAGACCGTCGAAAATGGGTCAAATTGATACTTTCGTATCACAACGGTAACGCTGCGCGTGAGTTGCAGAACATGGGCACAGGTTGGACAGCTGTATAAACGGTAAACAATCAAAACTTGGCAACTCTTTTATTGTCATAATAACAGTGTGCCCATATTAGCTTTTTTCGAACTAAATTTAGCTTTATTTTATCTAGGGATGAAACGATACCTCTAAGGTATCGATACTTTTACTCGATGTGGTATCGCTCGTTAAGTATCGATACCTACTTAGTATCGAAAAAAAAGTATACTTGTATCGGTTTGTATCATAAAAGAATAAAAAGCATTATTTAAAAACGTTCTTATTAGTGTTTTAGTACTATACAACACAATAAGAACTACAATCCATTAAAACTTTTGTGCAAAACAAAAAGTGTAAAGATTGAGACCACTTTTAGTTACCACAAAGTACCAATTTCCTTTCGAAAAATCTTTTTTATCTTTGGAAACAAAATTTTAAAGAACGTTCAGGATAACAACCTTTAATTTGCCTTTTATTCCAGAAATCAACAATGTCACTATGTATTTATTTTAAATGTAAATATGTATTTTATTTTTAAATTAATAAATATATAATAATAAAGGGTGGTAAAAAAATAATCCACGATGTAAATTGTGAGTCACACCTTAACGTCAAATTTTTTGCGCAACTTAAATTGACCTTTCTTTGTTTCAGTATTTAACAACTTCTATCATAGAGAAGAACACAATTGAGCAGCGCATTTAAACATTTCGTGCACATCGTGATTTTTTTGGTCAGCATAATCGACCCAATGTTTCCACAATCGGGAGAATTGTGCGCAAATTACAGCAAACCGGGTGTGTTGAAAATGGGAAAACGTATGTGCATGTCCGCCCAGTTAGTTCCGCGGCTGGCGGCGTTATCGGGCCGTACATCTTCGAAAATGAGGTCGGCAAAGCAATTACCGTGAGTGGTGTTCGCTATCGCGAGATGATAACGGACTTCCTATAGTCAGAAATTGAGGAAGTGATTTGTGGTTTAAAGGTGTTTACTGGGCAAACGGTTTTTTGATCCCGTAACTGCTGCTCCAGCTTTGGAAAATAATCAAAAATTTAATATTAATTTCAATACCAAAGTGAAACGAGCACTTTTGACCGATACTGAGTATATTCTTAACGATACTACTTGGTACTCGGTTGCTAAGTATCGATTACAAAAATACTTGGTACTTATATAAAAGTATCGAATATGTACTTGTATTTACTCGTATCGTTTCATCCCTAATTTTATCACGTTAAGCCAGTGATGGAAAATTTAAAAATCGAGATGGTACTGACCACCAAGCAAAAGAGTATTTTGGTACTTTTTTTAAACGTTTTTTTTTTTTTTTTTTTTTTTTTTTTTCTTGAAAAACAGTTAAAACAAAAATACATAAAATTAACAAACAAATTAATTTTAATAATAAAAGGACTATGTTAATGGTCTAAGCAATGATATTTTCGGGCGCAAAGTCGTTAATCATAATTAAAGTTTTATTTTTAAAATTAAATTTTGTTCTGTGTGTCGCAAAAGTTTTAAGTAAACTAAGGCGACCAGATTTTGAAAATAAAAATAGGGGACATAAAAAAAAAAGTAAAAAATTTATTTGACTTCAATATTATTTAAATATTAAACAGACAAATTTACATTCCCATATTTATTTGTATATGGGTAATTCCATAGTGTTGAACGTGACAGTCGTACACATCAAAAATGCAATAACATTTTAAACAACAAATATTTTTACGTTCTTTTAACCCTTAAATTAAAGCACTAAGAAATCCATGTTATCTATGATTAAGTTTATGGAGGGTGCGATTCTAGGTCAAAGATAATGGCAAAAAAAGTAGCGGTTCGAACGTGAAAAAAATAGAAGTAGTTTTTGTGACCATGAATAAAAAAGCGTAATTCAGCGAAACCAGGCACAATTTTTAAGTCAAGCTAATTTCAGAATTAAACGTAGCAATGTAAAATTAAAATGTCTTTGGTTTGATTCCAAAATCTTCTGTATTTTTTTTAAGCCAAAATCTGTGTCGATACGTGACATTTCGAACGTGAAATTTTTTCCATAATAATTTAACTGAATAATGATTAAAACAAAATAAAAATTTACCGTTATTCCGAATAACATATTACGATATATAAAAATTTACATATATGTACTTAAGTAAAATTAGTTAAAAAATAACGAAATTTTAAAATTCATTGCACTAACTTGTTCAAAATTTTATACTGCAAGTGTATGAGAGTTTAGTAGGAGTATGAACAGAACAAGCATGGCACGACATTTTCCATTTGATTTGACAGAAAAAACCGGAGATCGCCGTGAAATAAAATTAATTTTAATTTATAAAAATAAAAGCAAATATTGGTCATGCTTGTAAAAAAAAGAGGACAAAGATGACAAATTGTGAAAAAATATGATAAAAGAGGACACAAATTTCATAGATGACAGCCAGTCAAAATAGATGATTGTCCTCTAAAAAAGAGTAAGTATGGTCACCTTAAGTAAAACGATTTTGCAGATACCTAAAAAAGCAGATCAACATTTGTACATCAAAAAACATGAACGAAAAAACGAACAAAAAATTTTGTGTAGGCAATGTCGTCAATGTTAGAAAAAAAAAAACTCTAAATTTCTCAACAAAGAAGCATAACCAGAGGAGAGTACTAAAACTGACGTGAGGGTACCGTGGTATTTTTGCAGTGAAAAAGCAATGAAAAAAGTACCACAGTACTCAATTTTCCATCACTGCGTTAAGCTTTCATTTCATTTAGCTTTAGCTTTTTCTTCCACCTTTCTTTGCAAAATGCATTTAGCTTTTTCTTCAATTTGAATTTTGTGTAATTAGTTTACATATCAAAATAAATAAAACATTTTATCAAAATAAATTTATATATGTATTAATAAAGTAGTTAAAAAATAATACGACTGTTAAGCGGCTCTTGCAATAAAATTATTCAATTTTACGTATTGTACAATTATATCGCCAATGTGATATTCGAAGGTGGCACAATATATTGGCAACAATCAAAAGACTTTTGATTTTTATTGCCCGACGAAAATATAGTGAAATATGTTGGCAACATTTGTTCACCTTTTTATGAAACCATCGTACGACTTATTGCACAATATAGGACAATATGGAAATAATATGGCGAATATCATATACAATAATATTGCAAGTGTTGTGATGTCGATTTCATCTCGCCTGTTGTAGTTTCTTTTGTTTAATTTTTTTTTTTTTTTTTTTTTGAGAGTATAAATTTTAAATAAAACTAACTTGTTTTTTTTATAGTTTATTTAGGCAAGTTCGTTTTGAATTTTGGGTTTTCAAATATATTTATACCCACACCACAATAGTGGAGAGGGTATTATGCATTTGTGCTGATGTGTGTAACGCCTTAAAATAGTGGTCCTAGACCCACCTTAAAGTATACCGATCTACTCAGAATCACTTTCTGAGTCGAACTAACGATGTCCGTCCGGCAGGCTGGCTGGCTGCCCATGTAACCTTGTGCGCAAAGTACAGGTCGCAATTTTGGAGATAATTTGATAAAATTTGGGTCACAGGTTCTTATTAGCAGAAGGACCAAGCCTATTGAAAATGGGCCGAATCGTAGGACCACGAGGGTAGATAGGGGGAAATTTCTTCCTCTCAGAAACTATCAACCAGGGTTTAAAAGCATCCATCAGCTGAATGCTTTTTATTTTTGCTTTTGCCACTGCTATTGAAATTTGTAATTTTTTTTCCAATAGCCAATGTTTTGTTTTTCGTTTGTGCAAAAAAGCAAATCTCCTATTTTGCATATTTTTATTTTCTGACAACTGCTTTTTTACCAGCCAGCGACAAAAATGGATAACCACATAAAAAGCAAAAGCTAAAAAAAATTATTTCGCCTTTTGCTTTTTTTCTTTTTCCTGAAAGAAGAGCTAGTTAAAAAAGACAAACAAAAAAAAAAAATCTAAAATTCAAAGAACAAAAATTCTTCTCTGGCTGGTAATAACAAAAAGCCGATTCAATAAAATGAAAAGCAGCTGAAGTGTTTGCTAAAAGCAGTCTGAGCAGAGCTATTAGCTCTGCAAAAAGGCAGATTACAACGAAAAAATACTGATCAGTGTACAAGCAACATGGTTTTTTTCATGGTGATGAGGAGAAATAAATTTTTGCCTTTCTTCAGTAATGTTGTAGTAATGTTGTTGTTGCTCGCCAAACAAATAACAAATTCTTGTTGTGTTTGTTTTGCATGAAAAATATCACTTGTCGTCGTCGAGTATTTTTTTTCGCAATCATGTGCCTTTGCAACCTTTTTTGCTGCTTTTATCTCCTATTTTGCGGCTATTAGCAAGCATTGGTTTTTGATTTGGCGGCTGTTTGACAGAAGCTGTTTCTTTCATTCTTTTTCCTACCTATTTTTTCCTTCAACATAAAAGTAATTGCCGTTGCTTTTTGAGTTCCATCAAATTGTTAAAAAAGCAAAAGCTGAAAAAAGCCAGTGCCAATTATTTTGTGTGTTTATTTTGCTGCTGCTTTTGAAAAGTGTGGGCTTTTTTAGCAGTGGAACTTTTCGGCTTTTTAATTTTGATTTTTTTTTTTAATAGGAAAAAGGCAAAATTTGGCTGCTTTTGCTAATATGGCGATAGCATTTTAAACCCTGCTATCAACCCGATTTTAATGAAATTTAAAACATAGATAGAACCATATCTATATGGACACAAAATGTATAAATTTTTAAAAAAATCGGACCACGAGGGGAGTTAGGGGCAATTTCTGCCTCTCAAACCGATTTTAATGAAATTTAAAACATAGATAGATCCATATCTATAGGGACGCATTAGCTGTACAGTTTTTAAAAAATAGGACCACAAGGGGAGGCAGGCGGCAATTTCTGCCTCTCACAAACTTTCAAACCGATTTTTATGAAGTTTATAAACAAAGATAAATCCATATTTACATGTACACATAAGCATGATGTGTTTTTAAAAACTGTGGTGTAGGGTATCATATGGTCGAGCTTGACCGACTATACTTTCTTACTTGTTTCTATTGAAATTGTACTGGAAAGAAGTTTTTTTATATAAAGGCGGATAATTAATTACGTATATTGGAAAAATTTGTGGAAGGAAAGGCACTTATAGTTTTAAATAACAGCCAAAGGATTTTGTGAAATCTGGTAAGGAATTAACATACTTTATCCAATATAGGGAATTTTAAAGTTAAAGTTTATTATTTTGTGCTCGTTCTTAGTTTTATTCTGGAGAAACACAACAGTTTCGTATAAAGCCTCTGTTCAGTATTTCGTGGGAAATGTTTTCGAACTCAATATAAAAAAAAATTCTGTGAAATAAGCCTGGTACTCTGTTCAACATTTCACGTGAAATGCTGTCAAGCCGCATATGAAAAAAACTTGTGTGGAATATCTATGAAATAATGTTGATAGAGCTGTACTCTGTTCATTTTGTGAAAAAGTTCCGAAATGTTTCTGGCAACATTTTTTTACAACTGCAAAATAATGTAAGCTGCACTTATTTCACGTGGGATCTTAAGCAAAAGCAAAAAAATATGTACTGATTATTAAATACGAAATAAAAAATTAAAATAACACAACCGGTAATAGTTTCTTATCCATATTTACTTTCTTTTTTATTAAAAAAAAATTATTTTAAGTAAAATACATGTGGGGTTTGTTTACATACGCAAAACAATGTCGCATACTTTGCAGGAATAAAATCGTCAAATTGTAAAAACTCGCATGATAGGTAACATTGATACATGTCAAAATTTTCGTGTGAAATAATTAATGATGCTCAACATTTTTCACAACTTTGAACAGAGTACTAGGCTATACAAACGAAAAAATGTTGATAGAGTTGTACTCTGTTTAAATACGAAAAACATGCGAAATGTTTCTAGCAACATTTTTATTTTCCGTGCGAAACAAGTGCAGCTCCTATTATTTCGCACGGAATTTTAAGCAACAACTAATCATTTTTTGTAATTTTTTATTTTGTTTTTGTGAAGTGTAGTTTATATTTATAACAAGCGTTTCAAAAATACAAATGTAGAAAAGTGCAAAAATTAATAATCAAATGAAATTTTTTTGTTTTTTACTATAGAAAATAATTAAAATAAATTTTTTTTTGAATATTATTTTTGTCAAGCTAATAGGGCCTAAATTTCTTCAATGTAAATAAAATTCAATTTTTAATTACATAATTTTGTTCCCGACGTTTCGTCGATTGTTTGTCGACTTTTTCAAGGGATTGTCTTTTTAAAAATTATAAAAACAATAAAATAAATACAATAATGTACCACATAAACATTAAAGACTTACAATATGAAAATTTAATCACATTATTTTTATTTTTTTTAATGACATTCATCAAAACACATGGTTTTGTCATAGATGGGGGTAGTGCACTTGTTTAAAATTATTGTAATAATTTTGTTAGTCCCAATTTACACGGTTGAAATTGAAAGGCAGACATTTTTCTTATTCTCTTTTGAACTTGCCTAAACCTTTCACAATCGCGAAATTAATAGGCAGACAGAAATTATTGTTTTCCTCTTTTCGTTCTTTTTCGCTGTTGACGGAGATGAACATTTAACAGCCATTGATACTACAATTACATTGTTGTGAGAAAAATGATATGAAGCAACTTTATGCTTTAAAAATAATGAAAAACAAAATATTTAATTTTATATTTTTTAATAAATTTTTTAAATGGAAAAATGTGTCAAAAATGGGCTTTTTTTAATCCTTTTACCAAAATATTTTATAAAGTCTTTAAAAAATCAATTTGTTAATAATATATTAAAAATCATTTCAGATTTTATTTTTGTGAAAACAGATCAAACAAATTATAGTAAACTTTAAAGATATACGCTAATAAAGGTACTGGTCGAAAAATCGACCGGTGGCATAAGATGGGTTAACATAGAGTTAGGAAAACCAAAACTTTACTGAACACCCCTTTTAATACTACATTTTTAATCGAAAATCACTTTAAAAGTCCTAACTAACAGCAAATTTCTCAGCCGTCTGCGAGCGCTTGCAGACTTTGTGGGAAGTAATAATGTAAGTTTTTTTTTTAATTGATTTTAATAATTTTATTACATTTCTATTTTTCATTTTATAAGCATGAATATCTTTTATTCAATTCTAATGAATAACTCAAACTTTTAACGACTTCATTATTTATTTTTATGTTAAGGGAACCCCTTAAAATTCATCCTAAAAGATATTCCTACAGACAAATCCCGATGATTTGTACCCCGATAAATCGTAATTCCCGATAGTTCGTAATAAACTGTCGGTTCCTTGAAAAAATCGCGTTAATTCGTAAAATGTCCATAGATTTTGGATAGATTATTTTTTTAATAAAATCTTATTTACCTCTTATAAATCGTAATTGTTTGCTAACTACCTCTTATAATTCGTAATAAAAACAACAGAAACATGGAAAGAATGATTTTTTGTTTACCACTATTTTATTTTTCCGTGGGTTTTTGCTTGTAAGTAGGTTTATTTTAAGATCAGTTTGTTACATGAATAATTTTTATGTATAATTTAAATATATTTTATTTTTAACAATTGTTTTTTATGTTTTTTTTTATCGTTTTAGTAAATTATAGAAAAACCGCGTTTATTCGTATTTATTTTACTTAAAACCGGTTAAATTGAAACCCCGCTAAATCGAAAATCCCTATAATTCGTAAGAAATGGCCGGTCCTTAGCGATTACGAATTATCGGGATTCTACTGTATTTATAAAATTATTTTTATTTGTTTTATGTATTTGGTTTTCCTATTAAGATTTCTATTTTTGTTTTATTTGAAAAACAAGAAATTTAAATTATTTTCGAAATAAGAATGGTCACTTTTCTTAATTTCATTTAAAATGTTAATCTATAATTTATTTGTCTTGAATAAAAATTTTAGTTTTGTTAGATTGTTTTAAACTGGAATTTTAAGCCTTTAATTTTCGTAAGTTTGCGAAAGAAAAGTCATAAAGATAAGTTAGTATTTTAGGGCTGGCACTTGTCGTTATTAGCTAGGCCAGTATGGTGGGTGGGTTGAGAAGGGAATAGAAATTTCACCTTGTTATTCCCAACGTTAATCAACAATATTAATCTTTACTCTTTTCTATACTACCATCTACATTTCGTTGAAATTAGCTACCTAAATTTAAAGATCTTGTAGCGAGATTAGCACATACCTTATAGGGGACAAGAACACACCCTTAACGACGAACACGGCCGGTTATTTATAGATATCACTGTCCCATATATGTATGATACGGAAAAAGGTAAATCGTTACAGTGTATGGGTCGCTTCAGCGCATAATATCTACAACTCAAAACTTTTTAAAATATAAATTGAAACAAAAAAAATATGCAAATACAGTGGTTTCCCAATTTAACGAACAATTAATTGTCAGCCCTGTTCGTTAAATTGAAAAATTCCTTAAATCCAGTACTAAAAAAAATATTTATTCATGTAACAACAAATTAAAAGAACAATTCATTTATCATATCGTATTACAAGTAAATGGATTTTATAAAATAAAATGAATGAAAAAAGTAATTATTAAAGAAAAAAGTACATAATTATTTAACGAAACTTGTTATTGACGTTTGTTTTTGAGATTTCTTTAAAACTTGTTATTGACGTTTGTTTTTGAGATTTCTTTAAACATTTTTCAATTGCTTTCTCTTGAAGCTCACGTAAAATTAAGAAGGGTTTTCAAGATATCGCTTTAAATTGCCACTAGTGCAAATGGGCAAACTTGCGAGACTCGTTTAATGAAGACCCTATTTAATGTGTGGGTAATTTTAAACAATTAATGCCCATTTGAAAGAAACGTCAATAAAAAAATTAATTTAAAAAAAATAAATTAAAATGTTAAATTTGTTTTTAAAAAGTCATCAAGAAAGCCAAAGGTCTAAAATTGTTGCAGAAATTTATTATGTATTTGTGATTTATAAACACTTGAATTTTTTAAAGGAAATGGCGGTAAGCATTAAAAAAATGTGTTTTTATAAATGCACAATTGAACTGTGCAGGTTTACGAGTCAAAATTGTTGGTCAAATTTACGAAGTTTGTGTAAATTAATTCTCATACAATTTTTGACAATTCATTTGCGAGGGCGTAAATATGCACAGTTTAAATAAAATGTTTATATCTAGAAAATTTATTCAAAAGCTTTTAAATGATACCAATGTTGGCTATATACGTTCAAAAATGTAGTGGGAAATCGCAAATTTATATGAAAACTTCAGAGGTCCATAACTCGGAAACTATGCGTTTACGAGAATTTTGTCATTTAATTTTACTTCTTATTTTTAATTTTCTATAACCCTATGTTCTTTTTTTTATTTTGAGCTGCGTTGGTAAACTGGACTTAAGCCAAATATATTTTTATAAAAATAATTAAAAGTTACTATTAGAAAACTATAAAAGAAATTAAGCTTTAGTTTTTGGCTCTAAGTTCTTCTATACCTCTTTTATTTTAAAATCTGGTCACACTGCATAGCAACGACCGAATCAAGGATGCAACCCAAAAAAAGCAACAATTGTATGAATGTACATATTGCAAAATTGTTATTGTACAAAACTGATAAGCGTTATTCGCACAATACACACAGGATATAATATATGGCACATTTATAATAATGTATACACTATGTACTAATTTAAAAAGTTTTATTATTAAATTTACAAACAAATAATATTGAAAAACTTACCACATTTGAATAACATACATACATATGTAAAAGTTATACACAACAACACAAATTGACAAATATTTTACTATGGTATTTTTCTAAAATTGTTTTTGTAATTTTAAACTATGTACTTTTTTACATATTTTTATTATCCTTTAGTTTATCAACAATAACTTTTTCTTGTTTATTTATTTATTAAATCAAAAAATCATTGACTCCCGCATAGAAGAAAAACAACTACAAAAAAATGTGCTTTGCTTGGAATTATTTGTTTACGTCAGGGTTTCAATGTTTTTATCAGTTTGTTGTCATTTTGCTTGCAAGCAAAACAAAATCTGCCAGGAGGTATGTTCAGTGCAAGTTAACGGAAATAAGAAAGTCATCGTCCAGACTTGCAATTTCTGTTGCCAAATAATTCCTCTTCATTGGCTTTGCTTTCGCTTTCGAAAACAAAGCTATTTATTTAAATTACTAAATATCTTAAATTATTTATGAATAAACAATAAACACAGCATAAAAAGTCTTATTATTTTCTGTTTGGAACACAACAAAAAATTGTAAAGTGGTACTGTAAAACGTTAGGATATAATGACAATATGGCTTAATAGAATACCATTTGAAGCCCGCAAATGTGTATAACTTAAACAGGGTTTTTCTTAATTTCTTTGTTTTTTTGTAATTTGTTGTTTAAACCAGGACTGTGGAACCGTCAAAAAATAGTTCTAATTCCGATTCCAACCGCCGAAAATTTTAAGTCCGACTTCGACTTTCTACTCCAACTCTTAGTTCCGGTTCACAAACTTCAAGTTTGACTCGTCAAGTCTTCAGTTTTTAGGAGAGGGGAATATAAATGGCATTCTCTTTTCCCTTCTCTCCTAAAAGCTCATGACTTGACGAGTCAAACTTGACGTGTGTGAACCGGCACTTCAGTGAAGCTAAATGTATCAGAGTTGGGGGTAGTGCATTAAATATTTAGTGCACTAAGGTTTCCACTTAATTCCACTATAGTGACAACATTTTGATTTTCCACTATTTTTCATCACTATAGTGAAATTTTAACTTCCACTAAAAGAATTAGCGGTAGTGAAACATTTTTTAACTACCACTAAAAAAAATTAGTTTCCACCTCTACTAAACATTAGTGGTAGTGAAAATTTTGCAATACAATAAAATAGTGCAAATTTTTAACAGTCACTACATGAATATATATATATATATATATATATATATATATATATATATATATATATGTTCCTTTTACTCCTCTGGGGAGCATAGGGCCGCCACAAGTTGATTCCAATGATCTCGATCATCAGCGCGATGTTTGACTTCGTTCCACTGTAGTCGTAGCTCGGACAGTTCGGTTATGATATGGCGTTTCCAGGTGTGTGATGGTCGTCCGATGCGCCTGCTTCGCTGTGGGTTCCAGTCTATGGCCTTCTTAGTGATATCGTCTAATGGCTTGCGGAGAGTGTGTCCAAGCCAGCCCCATTTGCGTTTTCTTATTACCATCTCAATTGGTTGCTGGTTGGTATCTGACCAGAGTTGGGATTTGATATTAAGGAGGGCCAGTAAACACGCAAGACTCTACGCAGGCATTTGTTAACAAACACCTGAAGGGACTGGATATCGCGCGGTGCAATATCCTAAGTGTTTTTGTTTTATCTTCAATCCAACTAGCTTTGCTGTTTCGCTAACTAGATTTAGCTTTGATTGCATATCGGAAAACGAATGACTTAATAACCATATATCATCTGAATAGTCCAGGTCCTCTAATCTGTCTTGCAAACCCCATGTTATCCCTCTCCTATGACTTGTTGACTTTTGCATCACTACATCTAGGACACAGTTAAAGAGGAGTGGTGATAACACACAGCCTTGGCGAGCTCCGGTTTTTATTCTGATGTTCTTGCTTAGTTGTTTCTCATGCAATACGCGGCATGTTGCATTGCTGTACAGTGTCTTTATTAAGTGTATTATTTTAGTCGGGACACCCTTGCATGCCAGTGCGCTCCATATGGCCGTGTGACTAAGAGTATCAAAAGCCTTTTCGAAGTCAACAAATACGAGAAAGAGAGGCGATCTCCACTCAACAGACTGCTCCACAATAAATCTAAGACTATTGACCTGATCGACGCAAGATTTGTTGGAGCGGAAGCCAGCTTGTTCCCTTCTGAGAGGAATTGCTTTTGACAGGCTTTTTGTTGATTAAATTCGCAATAACTTTGTTTACCATGCTCAACAAAGTTATACCTCTCCAATTCTTTCTGGTGGTTAAATCGCCTTTTTTGGGAAGATTTTTAATTGCGCAGGAGGTGATTTCGTCGGGTATGGAATCTTCATTCCAGAATGCTCTTATGATGGGTTCCAATAAGCGGGCGCTAGCAACTCGGTAGGTTGTAAGGAGTTCTGGGGAAATATTATCCAGGCCAGGGGATTTGTTGTTTTTAACTGAACTAATTGCTTCGCTGATTTCAATGATTCCTGGACACACAGAAGATATGGATGGATGCAATACAATAAAGCGGACGTTGTATTCAGCATATTATCGTAAAAATTTTCCCATAAGCTGAGTTGCTGCGTTTTTGATGTTACAAGTTCCCCTACGTCATTCTTCAGGGGTCTGCCAGACGAAAATGTTCTATTAGTTAACTTGTTCACAGCGAGGTATAGGTCTCTCGTGGGATGGGTTGCTGCTGCTGCTTGTAGTTCGTTTGCTATATTGTTGACCCATTTCCGCTTATCACATCTCGCATTACGTTTAACATCTCGGTTAATTCGGTTATACGTTTCCTGATGTTTAATTTTATTCGAGCGAGTTTTGCTCGAGTTAAAGGCAGCTTTTGCCTCCTTTCTGTCCTGAATTAATTTCTATGTGATTTCGCTAATCCATTCCTTTCGGGTGTTGTTTTTGAAACCAAGGTGATGTTCTGCAGCTTTGATAAATATATCTTTGATTTCTGGCCACGTACGTTCAGAGTTGTTATTTATTTTCAAAAGATTTTGTTATTCGTGCTTAATTCCCAGTTTTTATTCTTGATTAAAACACTTAATTGACAACATCTTTTGTAAGTTGTTGTTGTTTTTATTTTGTTTTTCTTAACGAAACCCTTTAGAAATTATTGTTTTAAAACCAGTTTCAATCGTTTTCCATACACCCTGCAACCTAAATTGTACCAGAATGTAATGAAATTACCACAATCATTTCGATTTTCTTTGAGAACAGATGAAACGCAAACACGAGTTTTCTGCACGCCGGTTTCAATGCAACTGATTTTCAATGCATTTCGAACCGGTCTCAAAATGGTCGCGTCGTGTGTGGTCCCTCAAAGGAGTCTATGGCATAAACTCAAATGAAACTTGAAAATAACTAGAAGTTGCAGTTGCGTTTCACCGTCTGTTCTGGGCCTAACAGTTTTTCCTTTTTTCATAAAAGTCAGATGAAAACAGCTATTTTTTAATATTTGCCAAAATAACTGTTATTTTTTATTGTTATTTTTATATCAAAAATAACTATTATTTTTTTATTTTTTTGAACAAAAATAACAGTTATAAATTGATTTTTATTTTTTCGAGCAAAAATAAAAGTTATTCTCTAAAGAAATGTACGTGTTTTAATAATTTAGTTGACTTTTAATAATTATTTTAATGTGCATAAGAAATTCCAATGATAATTACACATTAAAATAAAAATTTAAAGTCAACTAAATTATTAAATCACGTACATTTCTTTAGAGAATAGCTTTTAAATTTGCTCGAAAAAATAAAAATCAATATATTACTGTTATTTTTGTTCAAAAATAAAAAAAATACCTGTTATTTTTGATCAAAAAAAAATGAAAATCAAAAAATAACAGTTAATTTTGTTCAAAAAAAGGAACAAGTCCAGTTTACCAACGCAGCTCCAAATAAAAAAAAGTACATAGGGTAATAGAAAATCGAAAAATAAGAAGAAAAAATAAAATGGCAAAATGAGTTTCCGAGTTATGGACCTCTGAAGTTTTCATATAAATTTGCGATTTCCCTCTACATTTCTGAACGTATATGGCCAATATTGGTATCATTTGAAAGCATTTGAACAGATCTTTCTGGAAATGCAAAATTTACTTAAAACTTTTTAACTCTTTAGCTATTAATACAGTTTTTACAAAATTTATATCAAAATGTTACGGAAGTGCACTTGGTAATAAAAATTTAATCAAATAATCCCCAGCTTCTCTAAATAAAGCTTCGCATGGATTTTCTCCTCTATGGTATAACAAACACCGGGGTCGCTAAATAAAGCCGGGCGAACAGATTTTCTCCTCTATGGTATAACAAACACCGGCTTCTAAATAGCCGGCCTTGGGCCGGGTTTACTCCTCTACCACCGGCTTCACTTGCTAAAACTTCCCTGCAAAGCAATTAATACGTAAGTAAACCAACAGTTATTTAAATAAAATAAAGCAAAAACATAATACATGTATGCGCATACACATGCATATGTATATCAAACATAGTAATGCATACAAAGTTACCGTTATTAAAGTAAGTATAAGTAATTTTAAAAATTTCGCCGTCACATTTGAAAAAACAATGGAGATCAATAGATCAACGCAAATTTTTACCATTTTTAATAATAATTTAAAAGGGCCCTGTCCAAGCGAAACCCTGCAAATTTTAGTGGATTGGGGACTAATTCCAAAAGAAGGCGATTACCTTTGTATTAATGGTCATCCTTTAAAACTAGTCCCCAGCAATAACATTGACGGATGGACTTGGAGGTAAGTAAATGTAAATTTATTTAGATATAAAAAATTAAATATTTATGCGTATGTAGATGCTGGCACAACTCCCGGGACAAAAAATTAAAAGGCCACAGGTGCAACGTAAATGTGTATTTAATGGCGATTTCTTTTCTGAGAAAAATATGTTACAGTATATACATGTAACATTTTCTAATGTTGTGCAATTTCAATAGAACACAATTAGTGCTTTTATTTACATATATTACACTTTCATCATTAATGTACTTAATGAGCGATTTTTAAAGCTATTTAAGCGGTTTCTGCACGCTATTACGGGTTGGAAACAAATATTAACATCACTAATGGTTTATAAAAATTAAAACGATTATAATATAAATAGACTTTTTTGATTTTAACATTTCTCCGGTGATAAAGCCTAAACCATATTTTAATGAATATATGTTACAAACATACATATGTATATATTTTCAGTCATATGATACTTTAAATCATATTGGTTACAAACACCAGAAAGTGAACCACACCATCGAAACCTGTGGCGGCACATCAACAGTCAGTGCCAGAATACAATAGGAGGAAGCAGTTTTTTAACGGATATGTACAAAAGTTTATTTTCCTTCGTTGGTGCAAATCGCAAAATAAAAACAAGTACGTGGAGTTTTTAAACCTGCCAGGTAAAATGTACAACCCTTTACAGACCAATAATAATATTGAAATTATTACCTTAATAACAGCAGAGAGCTCGTTAGAAGAGGAATCGGAAAGCGAATAAATTTGTTAATTTCTAAGTATAGATAAAAATAAGTATGTATATATATATAAGTTAAGTTAAGTATATTTTAGAAAAAAGTGAATTACAAAAGAAATTTAAAACATAAATACATATATTGATTTTTATGCTTACTAAAAACGTTTGTTTTTTTCACAAACTAATCGGCGCTCCTTAATGAATTAATAATTTTTAAATAAAATTTTTATATCTAGAAAAATGTATTCAAAAGCTTTTAAATGATACCAATATTGGCGATATATGTTAAAAAATGTAGTGGGAAATCGCAAATTTACAAGGCGAATTCAACAAGGTAAACTCTTTAGAACATCTGTTCGTCAGCTGTATTATCCGAGTTGTCAATAAATTGTATTTTTTAATTAATTTTGTTTTTCATTTAAAAAAAATTGTGATTGTGTTAATTTGTGAAATTTTATGACAAAAAAATTAATTGTGGCTTAATTCTAGATAACCAACGCAGTTCCAAATAAAAAAAAACAAAGGGGAATAGAAAATGAAAAAACAGCAAGAAAAAATAAAATGGCACAATTCTCGGAAACGCTTAGTTTCCGAGTCATAGATCTCTTAAGTCTTCATATAAATTTGCGGTTTCCCACTACATATCTGAACGTACCTATATAGCTAATATTGGTATAATTTAAAAGCTTTTATTTAAAAATTCTTAATCCATAAAGAAGCGGCGATGAGTTTGCGAAAATATTATAGTAAGCATATCAACTGTTATGCGAAGAACCTTTATTTTGCAAAGTCGGTGTTTGGTATACCATAGATGAGAAATTCCTTGCGCCCAACCGAAGGCCGGCTATGTGGAGAAGGTTTATTAAGCGAAGCTGGGCTTTATTTGATTAAATTTTTGATTCCTTTTTGTAAAAACTGTATTAGGAGGTAAAGAGTTAAAAAGTTTACAATTAATTTCACATTTTCAGAAAGATCTGTTAAAAAGCTTTAAAAAGACACTAATAATGGCCACATACGTTTACAAATGTAGTGGAAAATCTCAAATTCATATGAAAACTTCAGAAGTCCATTACTCTGAAACTATGCGTTTTGTAGAATTTTACCATGAAATTTGTTCTTCTTATTTTGCAATTTTCTATTCCTCTATGTCCTTTTTTGTTGGAGCTGCGTTGGTAAGCTACATTTGTTTCTAATTTGTATGCATATGCTGGGTCCTTGAGCAATTTTTAGTCTATTTAGCCATGTCCGACTGTTCAAAACACTCTCACTTTCGAAAAACCTCAAAATAAAAGAACAATATTGGTGTAAAATTCTTTCCTCTTCTCCTAAGCATTTCTGAATTGAACTCCAATACAATTGGTTTAGTTGGAAACGAGTCAAAAAACCCAATGTGAAACATCGTGCCTTAAAAGTTTATACACACTTTGATTAAAAATAACTAATATAAATGCATGGCAGAATGCACCCTTAACATTAAATTTTCAAAAACACAGAATACATTAAATTTTGTTTAGATCGGTTCATAAACACACAACTTTAAAAAATCAATAAAAAATTTTATTGTTTACTTTTTATTCACACTTTTTGTAAACAACTATTTTGACAACTCGGATATGTTACACTAGCAAAATGCCTGTTAGTTTTGTTAGAGTTGTAATTGTTGTAGTGACGAGTTTACCTTGTTGAATTCGCCTTGGCAAATTTATATGAAAATTTCAGAGGTCCATGCCATTTAATTTTTTCTTCTTATTTTTCAACTTTCTATAACCCTATTTACTTTTTTTTTATTTTGAGCTGCGTTGGTAAACTGGACTTAAGCCCAAAAAAATAGAAATAAAAAAATAACTGTTAAGTTTGATCGAAGATATAAAAATCAATATATTTTATCATTGACAAGTGCATAAGGAACAATATGGTATACTTGAATCAGTTTTTCGACATTTAATTCTATATGCTTTTTTTGTTTTAAAATTCCAATATAACTGTTATTTTCGGTCCCTGATTAAAACTGCTAGTGAAAATACAAAAAACATGTTCGAGACTCGTTTCTAAATGTCAAAAAAGCAAAAAAAAAAAAAAAAGAAGAAGCACATTCTTGTACTACAAGACGATTTTCAGAAAATTGTTGAAAATTAAGCAAACAATACAAAAAACTACACGTAATAATAAAATATTTGTTCGAAACCATTAGAATTATATCAAAATATAATCTTGATATTTGAATAGCAATAAACAAAATGGAGTAATAAAGTTAATATGTCCTAACAAGGTGAAATTTTTCTCTATGCCGAAGTAGCACAGACAACAATTAAAAGAAAAAAGTATAAACGGCAACTACCAGTAAAAACAAAAAATTGCGCGAAAAAAAGTGTAGTAGACGCAACATACATACGGATATGAGCGAACTGTAGCAGGGCAGACATGTCTAGTGCGAGGTAACTCTTAAGTTGTCATCTTCGATTTGTAACAATATCTGGCAACAGACAAGGAAACAAAATTGTGCAAATCAAAATAGGAAAAAAATATACCAAGCGGTTTCAGCTCATCGCACGAAGACGGGACTTGTTTTTTTCTCATGTAACAAACAGTGTCTTGTTAAAGGGGATAAATGTTGAGTTTTTGTTTTTACAAATAAATCATTGAAAAAAACCTACTACCGGGTATACATTTTGCATAATTTTCATTCATGTGATCCATTTGGTGGAAGGTTTAGAAAAAAGGAAACTTAAACTTAATAATGGTAAGTTGTCGGTAAATAAATTTTCTATTTTATCTGCTTTAGTTATATTTATTTATGTGTTGGTTTTTAAAAAAAAATTAAAATTTTCTTGCAATTTACATGTGTAACGAGGTCAAGTACAATTTTAGATTTTATTTGTACAATTTTTTCTGTTTTTATTGTGTTTTCCTTATGTTTGTTTTTTTGTTTTTTTCTTATCTTGTTTTCTCTCCTTACAAATATTTTAATTCATCATTGGGTGCATTTCTGTGTTTTATTTTACTGACAATGGCAGCTATCGCAAATTATTTTAACTAAAATTGAAAGTATACCTATCTTAGGAATAGGTTTAGGTTTACCCCCATATTCATAAAATTGTTTTGATTTATGAAAGGTTTATTTAACAAATTTCCATAGAAAATTCGTTTCATAGTATACCTTTTATTAACCTGAAATGTTTTTTAAGAATCGTGAATTGAGTTGCTTTCCTAGATGCATAATTCACAAAAATGCGGAGTGCTGATTTTACTCGACTTAAACAAATTTTGGTTTGAAACGAAAATAACGTTCTTCCTACTTTGTTTAAAACAATTTTTGGAAAAAGGACAATGCAACTCCCAGGACTGTTTTTTTTTTCTTTTGAAATATTCACCCTTATTGTGTTTGGCGTATTTAAAATACGCCTACGACAGTTTGGTAATAGATTTAAGGAAAAAAGTTCACGTTCTCTTTAATCTATTACCAAATAGTCGTAGGCGTATTTTAAATACGCCAAACACAATAAGGGTGATTAATTATTTCAAAGGAAATCCAATTAGAAATTTTTTACATGGTCTGCTAAAACTATAAATTCAGGGGTGTCATGGAAATCGAAAACGTAAAACGAAAGAATTTTAAGAGTCGTTTTTCAATAAGATTTCTGTAATAAAAAAATTGTATGACAATTATTATACAAATAATGCTCTATTAAACAGAAGTTTTTAACAAAAATTGTAAAAATTAGATTAAAAGTTCATTAAAAACAACTGACAAATTCTTTCGGTTTACGTTTTCGATTTCCATGACACCCCTGATAGTTATGGTGTACCCTATATTTTTAAAACTGACTGCTTTTCATAAAAATTTTCTATGCGAGATTATTAAAAATGCATTAATGTGCTGTTTTCACTAGAAAAGTGACTGAACGTGTAGTAAAATTAATATGAAAAGCACTCAGGTTTTTGTGTGTTTTTCATATAAATTTTACTACACGTTTAGTCACTTGTGTTGTGTAAACAGCACATAACTTTTTATACCTAGAAAGTTTGAGAACTTTATTTTTTTTAACCTTGTAATTACATACATATTTCTTCTGTTCAAAATACATTTAGTAAATCATGGTATTTTTTTCGTCCTCTAAATGGTTTTAATTTGGAAATTTTACAACTTACCAAAGGTACTTGATTTTAAAGATTAGCAAAAATTAACATTTGTATATCGTCACCAGAAACCCAAAACACCTTAACTAACCAAAAATTAAAAATTGGCTTTTAATTTTTTCTGATGTATTACATCAACACACATGTCCACAAACGTTTTTGGAATCTTTCGACCAAAAGGCGCTATCTACAAAAGACTATATGGTAAACGCTTAAAGGCCTAACAAACAGTTTGCATAATACGAACATTCTCAAAACGACTGGTAGGTTTTACAAGAAAAATAAATTATAAACCGTTTAAGGCGATTTTTCAATTTATCATTTTAAATTGTTGTTGCTTATCCTGTCAAATTTTTAAAATGTTAAATAGGTCCTTTTGCGTATTAGGTGACGATATGTATTTTTAAAGAAGGAAATTTTCCTGGACTAATTAGTTGAAATCTTTTAGGACTATAATATTTATTATGTACTTTCAAATTCGATTTCACAAGATACATATATCGTCACCTAAAATGCAAAAGGGCGCAATAACAAAAAAAAATTCTAAATAGAGTTTTTGATTGATTATGATGCTCGAGACTAAATTACACATCCCTATAAAATTAAACAAAAAAAAATTGTTACGCCCTTTTGCATTTTAGGTGACGAAATATACGGTACTTTTTAAAAAATATTTCATGCATAGATAACGAAGCAACTGTTGAAAGAAAATCAGGAAATTACTGCGAAAATTTAAGGAAAATCGGTTCAGTAGTTTAGGAGACTATAGGTAACATACAAACAATCTCAATTTCATTTTTGTATACTTATCTATGTATGTGGGTATAAACTTAGAAGGAAGAAATAAACTAATTAAGCAATAAAAATGCGATAAAATATTGCTTTATACTTTAGGTACAATTCATCTTTATCAGAACTATTTTTAAAAAGAGGAAAAACTAGGGTCAGTTAAAAAAATTTAACTTGAAATCTCCATCGATTTCAAATTCACTCGATTTTGATTTCTAAAATATGGCTGTTAGTAATTTACTTAAATACGTATGTAGTATGTGGGTATGAAATAAAATCTTATCAACCAAATAAATTTTAAATTTTTTCTTTTCAGACACTGCCAAAAATCTTTTCGTTGGCATCTAAACATTTCAATAATTTTGATACTATGTCATTTGGAGCAAGCACAACTACAAACATAAATTCATTATCACACCAAGAACAACAACATCAAACAGCACAAAATTCGCAAGAACAAATCTTAAACTCAATTAATCCTCAACACTCAACAATGTCGTCGTTATCTTTAATACCGACTTCTACACATTTGGAAACAAACAATACAATGTATGATCCAAATGTTAATCTTAACGCAAATGTTGCTTTATCCCCCCAAGAATTGATTTCTGAAAAACAAGATATGCAATTATTGGTAGAATGTGTTATGCCTGGCATATATTTGACCAAAGATTTTATATCATGGAAAGAAGAGCAATTGCGATCTTATGGATTCACTCACATAATCATAATTGATAAACATATACAAGAATTATATTATCCAAATCAAAAACCAGACATATTTAAACTCTGTTCAATGAACAATGAAAAAACTAAAGATATTAGACCTGACGCTAGACATGATAATAGTTCCTCTCTAAATGCATTTGATTACTTTTACACACCATCGTCAGCTGCAAATCATTTAAGTTTTGGCAAGGAATTTGAAGTGATTGACTTAAATTTTGGGGAAAAATCATACTTAACAACAGTTTTACCAAATTGCTACAGGGCAGTTAAGTTTATCAATAAAGCGTTACAAGCTGGTGGCTCAATTTTGGTGATTGACTGTAATGGTGGCGAACAAAAATGTTTAACAATTATTGTTGCTTATTTGATGTATAAACATAATATTAGTTTTGGGTAAGCTTACAATAAGTGGACTATACTTTTATAATTTTAGTATGTATTCCTTTATTATATTTTTTTAAAATTCAGCTTTATTAAAAACTGATTGAATTCGTAAAGCTACTAAAAATTTCGCTAAGAGCTGAACTATTAAAATTTTTGTTTTGCAGTTAATATGATCTTGTTTGAAATTAGATTTAACTTTTTTATACATAAAACCAATTCTACATTAACTTTTTTTATCGTATTTAAATATAATAAGTCGTAATACTGTCTTGTTGATTGATTGATTGATTGATTGTGTAGTAAAATTTATATGTAAAATACACAAAAAACTGAGTGATTTTCATCTACAGCACAATACTGCTGAGCTTAAGAGGAAAACCAAAAAAATAGTTGGTTTTACACACTTCAAGACTCAAATTAAAGAAAAACGCAATTTACTTAAAAAGTGGATTTAGCAGGTTTGCATATGAAGCCGACGATATGCTGCCTGTTTTTCAAACTAAAATAAAAATTTTCGTTTAGGAATTTATATTGAAAACAAAAACAAATTTGAGTTTTTTTATTGTTGTTTCAATATAAATTCCCGAGTGAAAATTTGTATTTTAGTTTGAAAAACAGGCAGTCAAAAGTTTTAATCAAAGGAAATAAAAGTCTCTGATTATTTCCTTTTTAAAAGCTTTTATTTAACTTACAACGTATGTATGTATGTTTGTTCGGGTGGAATATAGCAACTCAATTTTAAAGCAGTTATCTTCAACCGATTGAGCTGAAAATTTGTAGACACGTTCGGTTTGGATGACAATGCATGGCAAACTATGTGACGTCATTCTTAATCTAATATGGCGGCCACGCACATCATGGCGGACTAGTTATTTTTAATGCACTTCTACAATATGGGCATCAAATGAAAGGGCATGCTAAGAACAACTCGAAAAATAAAGTGGTCACTCTAAATCCAATATGGCGGAAAAACACAACATGGCGGACTAGTTATATGGGTACCAAATGAAAGGGTTTGCTAAGAATAACTCGAAAAATAAAGTGGTCCCTCTAGATACAATATGGCTGTCTAAGCTTTTAATGCTTGCTAAGAATACGAATGCGAGTTTGAAAAAAATTAAAAGTAAATATTCTTTTTTAAAAAGTAGCTTTTATTTAAATGCGCTAAAAAGTGGAAAATAAATTAAAAGTAAAAACCCTTTTTAGAAAACAAGCTTTTATTTGAATGCGCTAAAAAGAAAAAAAAATAATTTTTTGCTTTAAAACTTTTACTATCAAATTATAACGTCGTTACACAATTTATATAATATAAAATGTTGTCGCGAGATTTACTTGTGCAGAAAAGCAAGTTGATTAATAACTTGATTTTAACTATAAAAATTTTGAAACTAAGTAAATACAACTATTTAAATCTCGCGACGTGTATTAAATTTATTTGCCAAAGCAACAAGATGTACAAGATCTACAATAGCAAAACGCAAATTCTGCAAATATAACCACTTAAAATTATCCCAGGGCTCACAACATGGGAACTAGGTGGTTACCTGGCGGATCTTGACTATGCATACGACATGCCTTCTGCTGCATAGTCACTCTGACATGGCGGAAATCCTGAAAATGGTGGTGACAAAATCTGCAAAGGCAGGTCTCAAAATAAACATAAATAAGACGAAGGCAATGAGAGTGAACGCAATATCCAACAGACCATTCTCTATTTAAAGTAATTAACATCAGGAAGTGCGACAGTCTTGTCACTTGGGTAACATCGACTGGAGGCTCTTTGGCAGCTTGACAGTCTTTCGGCCAACTCAGCACAGTATGGAGGTAACCTTAATCTTCATCCGCACAAAAGTTAAAATCTTTAATTCATGTGTGACATCTATGCTCCTCTATGAAGCTGCCAAAGACGAGTCTTCATTATCAAAAGTCTAAGAAGGAAAAAGCTGAAATGAAATTTAGAATGTAGCATTAAGTAAAAATGACTGGAAAAAAATTTTTTGAGGCCCTATTCTCCTTAAGGAAACAATAAACATATAAGAAGGATCCACATTTCGCATCTTAGTAAATATTACAGAGATAACAATAGCAGAATTCACGCTATTGCAATCACGCTTAGCAGACAATTAACAAATATTTAAGGTGTATGTAGTACTAGGATTTTAAACAACAAAGTGTGGGAGTATTTTTGGGTCAAACAAACAAGTCGAAACATCTTTTTTTTTAATGACACTAAAACGATTATTTTATACTAATGGGTCGATAACGGATAGTAACAGAACTGAAGTTGAGTTGCCAGCAGCGAAATTAGGAAACAACTCTTCTCTATGATCTCTTTAATCTATTACAAAACAATAGCAGGCGTATTTAAAGTTCGCCAACCGCGATAAGGGTGAATATATGTGATTAGTAAAACTTGGAATAATTCTCAGCAATAATCAAAAGAATTTTTTGCAAAAATTTGATTGTAATTTTTTTAAAAGTGAATTTCGACATTGGGTCTTTTAGCCCCAAGCCACAGATATTATCATCACTAGGGATACGATTTCCATATAAATGCATGTTTTTTGTCGATAGTCTAAGTACGATATCGAACAATTATCTTTCCGAAACATTAAGTTTGGGTTAAAATGGCATCGCTTGGTTTTTTTTTTGCATATTTTGGTGAAAATGCATATTTAGGTATATTTTGACAATTTTTGAATGATTTTTTTATTATAAAAAAAGTTCTTAAAAATTTTTTAAAACGAAGCAGCACCTTAACAAATTGTAATTTTTTTAAAAGTGAATTTCGACATTATTACAGATATTATCATCACTAGGGATACGATTTCCATATAAATTCATGTTTTTTGTCGATAGTCTAAGTACGATATCGAACAATTATCTTTCCGAAACATTAAGTTAGGGTTAAAATGGCATCGATTTGTTTTTGCATATTTTGGTGAAAATGCATATTTAGGTATATTTTGACATTATTGAATGATTTTTTTATTATAAAAAAAGTTCTTAAAAAATTTTTTAAAACGAAGCAGCACCTTAACAGGTTTTCAAGACGAAGTTTTGACAAAAAGAATACGAAAAAACAGAAGAAAGGAAGCAACATGTAAATAAACATGAAAATGATAATTACAGCTAATTTCGAACCGCGAGTACCACTGGTTAAAGATTGATGTTTGACTGTTGGCTGGCAGGCACCGCAGTGGTGAAGAGGTTAGAACGTCAAAGAATTCCGATGAAAGAATGTGGTGATTCTTGAAAGATGTAAATTCAACCCGAGTTCGATCCCCAACTTAGCTAAGAATAAAAATGATCAATAAATTTTAATAAGTTTTATGTTGTAAAATTCCTTCTTTCAGTAAAAATAATTTTATAATTTAAAATTAAATTTGATGAACTCAAGCCAAACTAAAAATATCAAAAATTAACAGTTCAACCAAAAACACAATTGTTCTAAAAAAGATAAGCAAAACGTCACTTGTTATATCTTCTAAAATATCGATCAAAATAATTGAAACTTTGTCCATCAAGATCTGAAAGGTGCCATTAAACCAAATTCGAATTCGAAAATAATTTGCTGATAACAGGGTCTAAAATATTGCAGAACTTTTAATAAAAAAAAATCTCTTAATAAAAATTTTTAAGCAAAAAGTAAATTTTTTAATAGAATATCTTTCCTTAATAACACCAAGAAATCAAAATAATACAATTTCTTTTTTATAACTTCATTTTCCCTAGTAATGCCTTTGCCCGCCTTAAAGAATTTTATAAGAAAGCTGATTTGGATCGATTTTATATTAGTCAACTTTATGAATATGAACCCATACTACAAGTACAACGTGCTCAGTCACGAGGCCACAGTTGTTCTAGAGAACTTCATGCTGCCATTTTAAAACGTAAAAAAACTCATGACGATGATGATGCAACATTAGACACCAACACAACATATTTAACCACATCAGCTACATCATCTTCATCCTTCTATCCTAACACCAGCACATACACTAATGTTACAACTACAACAGAGTTGTTGGATAACTGTAATCCTCTAAATCGTTTCGATAGTACACAAATGGATAGAGACAAGATAAAACCGCCAAATCAACATAATCATCCAATGACACAAGATAATCGTAATCCTCATACATTTACGCGTTTTATGAGTGGTACGACATCGTCAACGACAACAACAGGTGGTTGGTATAATTGGGAAGATTATGCTATGGAATAAATAAATGAGCACGTATGTATAATGTTTTGTATTAATCACTACATCAATTTTTATAAATTCTATAAGATGGATGTAATATGAATATTTTTAACTTGTACCATGAAGAAATGATACCTATTACTTCAATTTTGTGAATAATATTTGCAAATTATGATGAAGTTTATAGACATACATAAGTATCAAACATCCAACATTGTGCGCGAAATAAATATAAGGTCCCGTCATTAAATATGTGAATTGATAAACAATTTTAATATGTACCAAGATTTAAATTTTTTAATTCTTTATATTAATTTCATTAGCTGTTGATGGGATTACATATAAAGATTAAAAACTAAATAGTCTCATAAGTGAAGAACTGAATTTCTTATGCTTTTAAGGGAACATTTCATTAAAATAATTATTGATTCAAGAGCTAAATAAAATTATTTTCTGAATGTAAAACGTTCATGCACTTGAAAAATTATTCCGCCTTATTGCGAAAGGCGTTGTCGTTAACGGCTGAATCGTTTATTGTAATAGATTAAAGATAAACACACAACCTTTGTTTATATTTAAAAAAAATATACCTACTACATATTTTTAATTCTAATTTTCTAATAATTCTAAAATTCTAAATGTATGTCTTTGGTTCATATAATTTACTTTAAAAAATTTATATGTATTTTGTAATAAGAAATACTTTTGCAAAAAATAAAAAAAAGTAACTGCAAGAAAATGTAAAAATGTAATATTAATTAATGAAATAAAAATAACAATGATTAACAGTTAATCAATTAAACTATTTTTAGAATTAATCATATTAGTTAAGTGTACAGAAATTTGGTTCGTTTTAAAATACTTTTTGTTTATTTTTTTTTTATTTGCTTGCATTGTAGTTTATCCATTTTAAATTTAATAACCAATCTCTTAATACAATTTTTGTGAACGTCATTATACAGTAAAATAAGAACCCCTTTTTTATCGCATACATAACTATAAGTTCTTTTTTAAAATATCAAAATTAAAGTGTGATTCATATTAATTGCAAAAATTATATAAAATGAAGTTTACATTACAAGTAACTGTATAATTTTTGAATGCAAATGAAATACATACATACTTATATACATACATACAAACACATGTGTAAAAAATAAATAACATACATTTTCTAATGTTCAATATACATACATACATACAAAAAATTTTTGTTTTACTTTTGACTAAAATGTTCATATAAAATTTTCTCAACGCAAGGTGAAGTGAACAACAAAATTACCCCCTTAATTTTATTCCTTATGCAGGATAATGCGAAGATCAAAAGGTGCACTTACCCAACTGAAAGTAACCAGTTCTAGGAGTTATTGAATCAAAAATATCTGATTGGGCAAAATAGTTGTCCTAGAACTTACAAATGGTATCAAAGTGTTTTATGCTTGCAAAACATCAACAGGACTAAAAACAGTAGACCCACGTCTGTTGCATTTGGTGGCAGGCATTGAAACTTATAAAGCTTAGGAACCTTCTACCTAGGGCTTAGAGCTGTCCTTCGATTGTCATAACTAGTACGATAAGAAGCTCAACTAAAGCAATGGGAATGACAGCGAGAAGTCTCCCTAGATTGAGAGAATACAGTTTGGTGGAATCCTACAAAGTGGGTTATTCCGTTATCTAAGAAGAAATTAAATTTAGTGTTCACACCTTAAGGCTCAGTTAGCCGGGAGTAAGAGTAACGTTGCAAATCAGCAGCTTCATTTTGTTGCATGTAAAGCAATTATAATGATTATAGTTAGCAGTAAGATGTTGCGTATCAATCTGTAAGAAATAGATTGGTTTTACTTTTTTACGGTAAGGTTAAGTTACTGTTACTTCCGGCTGACTGTAGGTGCAGCTGCAGCCGTCTTTAATGAAGAAAGTAACACTAATGCCCGTAATTTCTACAAAAAGAAAACTGGCCCTGTTCGTACCTTGCAGTTATTTCTACTTATTTAAAATTTTATTTGATCTATGTGTTTTAATCTTCAGTTTTATTTTAAAATATGGCAGATTTTCAGGTATGTGATGGAAATCGATTATAAAAACGATACGATTTGAAACCGAAAATATCGTTTTCTGTATCTTTTGAAATGGATTTTAAATGCATTTTCCTTTTATTTTCAGTTTTTATTCTCTCAAAATGTATATTATATACGTTAACTGAAGTGTATTCTGAACGAAAACTTAAGACAATAATTCAGAAATAGATTTTAAGATCCTTCGAAATTCATCACACCTTTTAAAAACGTTCGTTTTGAAATCGATCGATTTTCATCACATACCTGTTTATTCCAAAGATTTCGATACACTGCTAGGTTTCTTTTTGTAGAAATTACGGGCATAAAAGTTGGCAACCCTATGCAAGAATAAAGCAAAAAGTTCTTAAGAGAAAAATTTTTTTGGAAAATAAAGTATAATTGTGGTTTTAATTCCTCTATTAATTGAGGAAATTAAAAAAAAATGTTCAAATATTGATAAATTATTAAAATATCAATAATTCGTAAGCTTGTGCCTTTTGGAAAATTAATAAACTTCAAATAACCTACCTCTGCTTTGCTTTGTGGCGGATTTTTTATTTCTGAGTTGTTTTGTTGCTGCTTGAATGGAAATAACATGGTTGCTGTAAGCTTTGCTTCTTTGTTATAAATTAAATTGCAAAATTTGTGTTCACGTATATAAGATAAAATATATTTATAAGTTGATCCTGTCAGTTCGTATTGGATTTTTCGCTCTTCACTGGTGATCCATCTTGTTTACCTTTTTTTTTCTTGTACATACATACATATTTGTATACTTGGGACAGTGCTGGGACTTTTTAATTATTTAATAAATATGGCGCCACAACAAGAAACTTATAAATGTCCTACATGCAAGAAAAATGTTACTAAAACACAAAAATCGGTGGGATGTGCCTGCTGTGGTCTATTTTTCCATATTACCTGTGCCAAAATTACGCCTGATGAATTTAATTTCATGGCAAAACACAAATCATTAAAATTTGTTTGTATAAGCTGTCCGAGTACGCCTGTCTCTAATGATATTCAAAATGAGTTAAGAAAAGGGTTTGAAGCACTAGCTATGTCGTTAGAAAAGGACTTCGAGCTAAAATTAAAGGAGGTTAGACGAATAATTGAAGAAAAGCTAGATGATGCAACGAATATATTTAAAATACATTTGGAGGAACTGGCTAAACAGTGTTCTCAAAACAAGACTGAAATGAATGAGCTTAAAGGTGATATAACGAATACCTGTGAACTTATAAAACATGTGGACTCAATAAACAATGACAGAACAAAAAAAATGGAAAGGGAATCTAATACGACTTTGAGACGTTTAAACAGATCCAACATAGTTATAAGAGGTTTACCTAAATCAATCAAAAATCTTAGGGAACCTATCATTATAATAGGATCGATGTGTAATGTTTCCATTACAAACTCAGATATCCAGCATTGCACATACTTTGGTGGAGATAAAGCTGTTTTGGTGAAATTTAATTCAGTTCAAATACGTGATCAAATTATGATAAATTATCACAGGGATCGTAATATTATACTTAAAGAAGTGATTGGAGGTAGTATCGAGTCGAAAGTGTATTTGAATGATCATCTAACCCCTGCTGCAAAAAAACTTGTCAACGTCTGTAAAGAACTAAAGTTGAAACAAAAAATTAAGAAGTTTACACATCTGAATTATGATATTCCTAAAGTTCGAGTTGAATTAAATTGTGGTACAGTAAAAATATTTGATTATGATCAATGTTCGAACATTTTGAAGGAACCATCTGGCTCCTTGCTAAATCAAACGATAGATAGTTGAATTGTAGTTTTTTATATCTAAAATTGTTGTTTTTTTTTCTTGCCTATATTTTCATACATAATTGAATATTAATTGTGTAGTTGCCAAATTGTAACTATTTACTATTCACGTTTTTTTTCTTTATATTCTTTCAACTGACAATACGTAGCTTTGCTAAAGGGAAATATTTGAAATTAAAGTGTATTTTTTTTTTCTCTATTGTACGTAATATTTTTTATGCATTCTTATAATTGAAATATTTAAATTAAAGCAGTTTTTCTTTGGTAAAAATCTTAGTGACGCAATGTTTAATGTATATATTGCTGTTATATGTTTAAAGTTGAAATTTTTTAGCGAACTTTGATTTGTTTCCTTTGTTTTACATAAAAAATTTTACATGAGAACGTTTTTTATTTTTTCTTTATTTCCTCATAAATTTTTTTTTTTTTTTTCAATTCTTTTCGTCAGCTGAAAGATACATAAGTATTTGGTAGTTGTTCAATTTGGTAACTTTATATTTTAACCTTGAAGTACAATTCCTTAAAAGTTTATTCTCTTAAGCTGTTAATGTAAATAATTTCTAGTTTTGCCTGGTTAACTTTATTTTAATATTATTTATCACTTATTTTTCTTTTTTTTTTTTTTTTGTATTAGTAATTTTTTATTTTACGTTTTACATAATGAATGCTATAAATTTGGGTCCAGTTTGCAGTGATAATTCATTTATTTATAACAGCGTACAAAATTTGGACAATTGTTTGAAAATTGGGCATTGGAATATAACCAGTTTTGGTGTGTCTGCAGGTTCTACTAAACTTGATGAAATTCGGCGAATTTTGGATGGTAATTATCTGAATATAGTTGGACTGAGTGAAACTTGGTTAAAACCATTTGTTTTGTCAAATGCTGTTAATATACAGGGTTATAATATGTGTAGGAATGATAGAGTAGATGGAAGAAGAGGTGGAGGCGTTGCGTTGCTGCTATCAGCTAATCTGGATTACAGAATTGTGTTTATGTCTGATAGTGGTGATGCTTGTGAGGCGCTGTTTGTCGAAGTCACTATTCGAGAATTTAAACTGTTAGTGGGTGTGTGCTATTTACCCGATGGTAATATAAATGCCTTTGAGAGTTGTGTCGGTGATTTACTAGTTAGATATACAAATGTTATCGTAATGGGCGATTTTAACACCAATTTATTTTGCCAAATAGACTCCCTTTGTGTTCGCTCTATTTGTCAACGATTAGATCTAACGTACCATCATAACTCTATTCCCACGAATTACCATGCAGGTTGTGATTCGACTTCGTTGATTGATTTCTTTTTTATGAGTAAAGCAATTTCTCTAGGTGTGGCAGGTCAAATGCAGTGCCCTGGTATATCTCGCCATTCGTTAATCTTTATTGCTGCTTTTATTCCAAATTCACTTTCCCCACTTTTTGTTTCATACCCAAATTATAAGGCCTTAAGAATTGAGGATGTAGAGGCAGCAGCACATGAATGTGACTTTACTAACATGTATGTTACAAATGATGTTAACTTGCAACTTGAGGCACTTATGTTTAATATTAATCTAATTCACTCAATTGTTCCTGTTGTGAGACGGAAAGTATGTTCTACTAGGGAGAATTGGCTTGATAGTAATAAAATCAGTTACTGGACTTCTCTTAGGGACTTAGCCTATGGACATTATCTTCAAAGTAGGACTCCGAGTAACTGGAAAATTTATTGTATATATAGGAATAAGGTAAAAGGGGTTATTCGAAAGTTAAAAAGAGGTGCACATGAACGACTTTTTAAGGATTTCAGTACGGATAGTATGTGGCGTTTTTTGAGAAGAAATGGATGTCTCGAATCACGAGAACATGAGGCTTTTACCGAGCCAGATGATTTAAATAATTACTTTGTTGAATGCCAAAATCAGAATCCAAGTGTTTTATGTAATTCCGGGGGATTTTCTGGGTCGGGGTTTTCCTTTAAATGTATTAATTCCGATTTGTTATACACTGCATTACTAAGAATTAAATCCACTGCTGTGGGTCATGATATGTTATCAGTAAGATTTTTAAAGATAATTTTTCCGTTTGTTTACTCGCATTTGCTTCACCTTGTTAATACGATTATAACAACATCAACTTTTCCTCATAATTGGAAAATTGCCAGAGTCGTGCCTATCAAGAAGGAAGGTCAGTCGTCTTGTTTTGATAACTTGCGGCCTATATCAATACTTTCCGTTCTTTCTAAAGTAGTTGAGCATATCTTTAAAGACCAAATGATTGAATTTCTGGATCAGAGATCGTTAATTCACTCCGCACAGTCAGGATTTCGAAAAGGTTATAACACAACTTCGCTGCTATTGTCTCTGACAGATTCTATTAGACAGTTTTTAGATAGTCGTAAGAACGTGGTTTTACTTTCTATAGATTTCTCAAAAGCGTTTGATAAAGTAGTACACTCTAAATTACTACTTAAATTGTCTCATGAATTTAATTTTTCCCGTTATGCATGTAAACTTATTGAATCTTACCTTTATGATAGATCTCAGTATGTATCAGTAGGCGCTCGTTACTCTCAGATTCGTCAGATTACAAGTGGTGTTCCACAAGGATCTGTAATTGGTCCGCTTCTTTTTATGACTTATATTAATGACCTGTTAGAGACATTTAATGGCGTCTCCTGTAAGCCCTTCGTCTATGCTGACGATGTACAATTTGTTTGTTATTCCGATGCTGAGTTCCTCGACGTGTTGGAGGAGGGTGTTAATTATGTAATTCGCGAGGTGGTAACATGGGCTCATGACAATGGATTCAGTGTCAACCGAGTTAAAACGAAAGTGATGGGGTTTGGATTTGAGACAAATAATATAAACATTACTATTGACGGTGTTCCTGTTATTTTTGTTGACAAAATGAAATGTCTAGGGGTCGTTATTGATAACTTGTTAAATTTTTCTCCTCATATTAATTACCTGTCGTCTCGGGTATCATTTGTCTTGAAAAGACTTTATTCTCTAAATATTTACTTGCCTTGTTCAGTGAGAAGGCGGGTGGCTGTGGCGGTCTTAATGCCACATATACTATACTGTCTGGAGGTCTTTTCGGGCGCAGGTAATTATGTACTTGAGAAATTTAAGGTTATTTTTAACAGAATTATTCGTTATGTTTTTGGTTTGAGATTTCGTGATCATGTAAGTCGGCATACGCTTACCTTTCTACGGATATCTTTTGAAAATTTTATTGCCTTTAGAATACTACTATTTTTCTATAAATGCATTGTAAATGGTTACCCTGATTATATTGTTGAAAATTTCAATTTCTCTAGGTCAACAAGGAATCCTCAAATTATTTTTCCTATTAGACGTTTGAACACTTTTGGACAATCATATCAGATTCGGGTTTCAAAAATCTGGAATACTTTGCCAAGGGATCTAAGAAAATTTTCTTATTCGCTGCATTTATTTAAATCTAAGTTGATGGAATTTGCAGAGCTAAATAACTTATCAATTCACTAAAACGAACATTTGCCATTGTTTTGGAATTTTCTATCTGCGTAATATGGAAACAGAATATATAGCATTTTTTATGTCTTTGTTATTTAATGTATTCATTTTATTTTTGAACTTTATATATAAGTTTTATATACATAAGTAACATTATTTTCTTGTTTATTATATTTTTTTTTTATTAATTACTGAAGTTTGTTGTTTAATTAGTAGTTTTTATTAACCATATAAGGCCCTAAGGGCTCGGTTATGTAATCGAAGAAATAAATAAAAAAAAAAAAATAAAGACTTCTTGGCGGTTGCAGTGCATTTCAGGCGGAAACTGTCGGTATTTCAAAGGTAGCTTAATAAATGCTGGACCACATAGAGATAGGCTATATATCGTCATATGATTTACAAAAAAAGCCCCAAATTGCAAAAAATTCAAAATCTACTTTTTGATCGATAATGATGCACCATATCAAATTATCTTCTAAATTTAACACTCCCACAAATCAAAATAAATTTCTTATCAACAAAATTCTAACAGGCCTTAGTGGCCAATTTAAAATACGCCTTCTACGATTGTTCGGTAATAGATTAAAGAAAACGTGAACTTATTTCCTTTAATCTATTACGAAACAGTCGCAGGCGTATTTTAAATTCGCCAACCACGATAAGGGTGAATAATTCATTTTTAGAAAAAAATCCTCTCATTTCATTTATTTTATTTCGTAAAATCCAACCAAATTTATTAAATTAAAAAAGTTAAATAATCTAGTGATTTTAATATACAAACATTCAAAAGTTTACAATACTGAGTGATTTTAGAAGTAGAACTGTTATTATTTAATTAATACAACTTATTGAATCTTAGCTGGTATTTCGACACAAATAATATCTTCACCATTTTGATCCTGTAATTCCCATTTAACCATTACTTTCACTTTGGGATATGCTTTCAAAACTGGTAAGGTGGCGATGTACTCGTATGTTTCATCCTTTTCCAAAGGACATTTAAGACCACTATCGGTACAGGCATCAGGATTTTGCAAATGAAAAGGCATTTCAACACCCATCACTTTACCGTGAACAACAGTTTTGATCGATGTTACGTCTTCAGCTGTAAATAATAAAAAAAAACATTTAATTTGTTTCTATTTTTTTTTTTTTTTTTAAAGAACATTTATATTCTTACCTAGAGAGAAATCAATTGTTATGGAGACGGATGAATTACGCTTTAATATGCATTCATTTTTGGTCGTATCACAATCGGAAACCACAATTTTTGTAAATTTTCCTGTTTTGGAACCTAATAAAAATAAACAAATATTATTATTATAATTTTTATTAAGGTAATAAAATTCTATTTACTACATATTCGAATTTACATTTAAAACAATGCATCTTTTTTTTTATTAGAAACTTAATAATTTGCTTATCATTTTTTTTTTTTTAAATATTAAATGTATAAGTATATAAGCATCCATTATCAAATACGTGTTTTATTTCCAAATGTTCTTTAAATCTAATATTGCACACTTGATTTACATACTTGTACGAATATTATTTAGAATACAGTATTTATCGCTTATATGCATTTTTTTTTATCATGAACTTTTTTTGGAGCTTTTAAACAAGAAATGCATGTATATGGACCCTATTACGGTTTACAACTCAACTCAGTTAAGTTGTAATTGATCAGTTGTAATTTTTGTTATGTTTTTGTTCACCGCAATATAGCAAAGTTATAAACCATAATACAAAAATTGTAAACCGTAAAAGAGGCCCTAGTTTTGCTACTCCATAGGTTTAGGGGCCCTATTCTCCAGTGGGAGAGAAAGATGGCAGAAGAAGAAGAAGGAGAATACTCCATAGGTGACATCGCAGATTTCAACCAATTTGTTTCGCTAATGAAAAAGAAGCAAACCCTAGTTATTTCGCTAGATTATCCAAACAGATATGCACTGGTTACCCCAGGCATCTCTCTCTTATATACTGAATTCCCGGACATTTACATACACATTTTTCTCGCGTTAGTTCCTACCGTCTAGTGTCCAATTATTCAGCCTTATAACGGTTCTCGATCTCGAAAACGACTAAGTCATTTTTTGTAGTAAATTAAAGAACACATGTTTTGTGTCACTTTAACCGTAATAAGGCTGATTACTGCGATCACCGCCCTAATATTTTTGTTGCACCTGAGCAGCTAGGCCACAGAGTCCTGGCTAAGGAACACGAGTCCACACTAACTGTGCAAGTCTATAAGAATCGTTCTGAATGAGAGACTTACAGTGAGTCATTAAAAAGCCATGTGATGCGATTTATAAATCTATTATCCAGTAGAGCACATTGCTTGGCAAGCTCATCGGCAGTTCGTATGCTCTGGTACTTGGCCACCTTATTTAACTTAATTTTGTATTTGTGGAATAGTAGATTAAAAACAGAGATTATAAACATGATTTTCTCAATATTTATGCTATTTCACATACAGCCTTGTCAAATTAAGCCAGCAATATGTTGGTATGCAATAGCACCTAGGGAGATCCTTGAGCAGGTCGAACACACAAGCGGTAGAAAATCAGTCCTTGGAGCTAACTTTTTACGAACTATCTCCGTGCTGCGGATGGTTTAAACCACAACCAACACGTGATGCTCGAAGGGTTCTCAACTAATAGGCCACATACTGCCGTAGTACCCGATAGGATCTCTGGTTAGTTACGGTCTCAAGAGATCTGCTAATTTTGAACTCTGCCGAATTCCATGTATTGGCAGCACTTGATTTTCCTGGAGGATGTAACACCAAAAGGTGAAATATGTATAATTAAACCACCGAACACTAGCGCCAAAATTTCGCCTAAATCTATCATCGATAATCTTAAAAAATGTAATTGTTAAGCTCTTGAAAAGATGGTTAGTATACATACATACATATATATTTAGTTAGTTCTTTGTTTACACAATTTATTACTTAACTAAATTTTATTAGGTTCAATTAATTTTTTTTTACATTAAAACCGGAAATAGCAAATAAGTCACTATAATTATAATTTTAGATTTAGTCATAATAAGTAGTGAAACATAGGTATCTTAAACACCGACAAAGTTCACTGTAGTTCGAGTACGATTTTACTAAAAACCTTACACGCATTTAAGAACTGAAAAGTTTGAATTTATGATTTTCGTTTTCATTGATAATTCTTAATTAGGCTTAATTGAATTAAATTTGCAAAATGAAAAAAATTATAACAGAGTTTTTTTTATTTTTAAAATATTATTGTAATTTGATATTTATATTTTTATTTTACACTACATAATAAATTAAGTATGTATTTACCACAATCCGTAAATTGTAAAGCATTAACAGCATTTTGGCAAAATCCAGCCAATAATGCAAATATAAGCACAAAATGTTTCATTTCAAAAATTTTTTTTTTAAATAAAGAAGAAGTGAACCGTCCTTTAATGAAGATAAATTACTACTGAATTTTTAAAACTCAATTTTTTATAAATTCAATTTGCCAAACGACGTTAAAATACTCAAAATATTCTCTTTGTTGTTATATTTATTTTTTTAATTGAATAAAACACTATAGTACAACTGCAATACATATAGTAAGTATATATATAGTACATACATACAACTATACCGGTATAAAAAAATTCGATAGAGGTCTTTCTAGTCGAACGATAAGATTTGTACATTCATACCTATATATGTTTGTATGCACATAATACATATGTATGTACCTACATACATATTGTAGCATTGAGTGAGAATATTCATATACCTACAATGCAGTAAATAATACGTAGGCGGCTTGTAAACAATATGCATTTCCGTTTTTATTCAATTTGTTTTAAAATAATTTTTATAATACAATTAGCAAATTTCAAGAATTACATACAAAATTTACATAGAGTGACTCTTATAAATTTGTTAGTGTTTTTATTCTAAAGATAACACTACAAATTAATAAAATTTGGTAGACCCTAACATTGATTCTACAAATCAAGGCCTATCCAATAGGTCTGCTTACTTCTACAACAATACAAAAAAAACAGGCATTTTGTTTGTGTAAAATTCCCCGCCGTTGTCAAAATTTTACTACTACATAGGGAAAACAAAAGGAAAAATGTGATTTGTGTGCATGCATGGTGGAATAAACAGGTGGCAGCACTACGCCAGATGATTTTTTGCTCTTGCGTTGTTTGTCTAGGTTTATGTCAAAGTTTTGTTTATGTTTACAAAAAGTCCACGTTTTGTGCTGTGATTATTGTATTTTATTCAAGTTTTTGATAATTTTAAATTAAAATAAATAAGATATGGACCATAATGTCTGGCAACGCTATGCCTGAGTGAAGCGCGTGTTTTTCTTAGCTGTCGAGTATTTTATCTTAAATAATTAAAAAAAATAAAAATCTAATGAATTAAATAACATCTATTGTGAAATTTTTACATTTTAATTAATGCTGAACATTACAAATTAAAAATTTATTGTGGATTGCTGTTAAACATTAAGTGCTATTGCTGTTGAGTGATGCAAAAAAAAAGTCAACCATAACCTGAAATATATAAATATTTGTGTGAAGTTTAACATTTAAATAATATAAAGAACACCTTATAATTGAAATATAATTTCGTTATAAATTATCAGTCTGATTTGCTGATTGTTGTCTTTTAATATTGTATGCTGTTGTTGTTTGCTGTCTGTTACTGCTATTAAAATGCCGCCTGCTAAAGCCTTTAAGTGCGGAGTCTGCAGTGATTCAATTTGTAAAACCCAGGGCAGCATTATGTGCCATGTTTGCAGGTTATGGTTCCATCTTCCCTGTGCCAATGTTTCTGACAAACACCTTGATTTGTTTAAAGAGAAACAAACATCATTTTCTTATACGTGTTCCGATTGTGCTAATGGCCCTAAAAGTCACGATTCGCTTCATGATGAAATTCGTGCTATAAAAACAAGTTTGGATGAGTTTATTAAAACTAGTCAAGCAGATCGTGACTCGTATATGAATTCCTTAACAGAAATTCTTTCTGATTTTAAAAAGGAGATATTGTCCAGTAACAAACAAATGAAGGAAGATGTCTTAGCTTGTACCAAGCTCGTCAATAGCATAGAGTCATCGACTTCTGCGAAAATAAAGTCCCTGGAATTGGAAAACCATATTCTGCATCGTAGATTGTATCGTGGTGATATAGTTATTGGCGGTATGCCTTCAGGACTGGATGATCTTGTATCGGTTATATGTTCCTTGTGTTCCTTCTACAAAATAAGCATTTCTTCTGGGGACATTAACTATGCTTGTTACATGAACAATAGGAAACTTATACTAGTAAAGTTGAATTCTGTTTACTTGCGTGACAAACTGATGAAGGAGTATTTTAAAACCAGATCATTGAAGGTCAGTGATGTTATTGAAGGCGATATTAGTAGCCGAGTGTATTTAAATGATCATGTTTCCCCTGCTGTATCACACTTGAGAATATTGTGCCAAAAGTTGAAACGTCATAATTGTATTTCGAGGTTTAGAGTACTAAATACCGACTGGGTTAAAGCTAAGTTGACTTTAAATGATGGTAAGGAGGTTATATACGATGTGGATCAATGTTCCGGATTATTAAGCAGCAGCCTAAACTCATAAAACATTTTCAATATTTTGTTTTTAATTTTTTATTTTTATTATGTGTTTAACTTTAAATGGTTTTAACAACTACTTATGGTTTTGAATTTTCCTGCCTATTAAATAGGATTAATATCAATTGGTTGTTAAAGCTTTTTAATAATATGTTTTCACATATATCTGTGGTAATTATTTACATAACCTTATCTGTTTTCTGAATTAACCTTTTGAAATTGTAACATTGGAAGCTTTGTTCACGATGAAAAAACATTTTCACTTGATAGAGCAACAATTTCTTTTGTAACTACACACATTTTGTGTCGGGAAACCGTTTGTAAATTTAAGCTACAACAATATTATGCATTTATTTTTATTTTTGAGAAAACGAAATTGTTTTTTTATTGTGAACGTAGCTTAATGCTTTTATAGGAATTTTTTTTCTGTTGCTTTTTTATAGGTAACTCGAATATTGTTATATACACATGAATTTATTTTTAATTACCACAGTTTTTCAGTATTAATTTTTGTTATTATCTACACTGTTTTTTTTTTATTAATATTCTTTGTTTAATTATTTTTGATCTCATTTTTGCTCTTGACAGTTAAGTTATATGTATATGATTGTATTAAATTTACGATGCATCTTTTTTATATAGTTTTTTACATTTGGTTCCCCACCCTCTTTGTTTATAATGTCGGCTAATGTTAACATTGGTCCAATTATAAGTGGTAGTTCTTTTAATGTGGTAGATTTGCGGAATGATTCTGACCAGCTGAGAATTGGTCACATTAATTGCCAGAGCATTCGGCCTAGTGGCTGCTCTACGAAATTTGATGAATTTAAGAATATAGTCAGTAAAAAGTTTGATATTTTTGCCATGACGGAAACCTGGCTGAAGCCATATGTATCTAATTTGTCCTTAAAAATTCCTGGTTATTCTTTGGTAAGGAATGACAGGTTAGGTATGCGTGGTGGTGGTGTTGGGGTATATGTATCTAATATGTTGCAATTTAAAATAATTTTTAAGATGTCAGAACTTGGTGTCTGTGAATCGCTCTTCTTACAGTTAGAGAGCGGTGGTGTTTCTGTCCTTTTTGGTGTTGTTTATTTGCCTAATGGCAATCTTATGTCTTTTGAAGAGAGACACTTTGATTTATTTATGAAATACTCTAATGTGATTATTGTTGGAGATTTTAATAATAATTTGTTTGACACTGTTAAGGCTAATCTTGTTAGATCGCTATGTGTAAGATGTAACTTATCTCTATTTCATAATTCTAGGCCCACTTATTTTGATGTTGCACATTCATCGACGTCCTTGTTAGATTATTGGCTGGTTAGTGATAGCTCTATGGTCGAATTTTCGGACCAGGTTCAATGCCCCTCTATCTCTCATCATGCATTAATTTTTGCCACGTTGCGTGTTATGGTCAGGCGTTCTGAGGAATTTATAGAGTATAGAAATTTTAATGAAATTGACTGGAATGGTATTGCTTCTTTTTTAATGAATTTGGATTCTGTGCCGTTTTTTGACTCTCCTTCTATTGATTTCCAATCTTCTTATTTGTGCTCTCTTATGGAATCTATTTTTGATTTTGTTCCAGTTGTTAGAAGGAAAATTCATATTGGTATTGATAATTGGATGAAGTCTAACAGTGTAGTGCTAGCAATTTCCTTACGAGACTTAGCTTACTCTGCCTTTCGGTCATCTGGTACTGATGTAAATTGGAAAACTTACTGTAGGTATAGAAATAAGGCTAAAAGTGTTATACGTAGGGAGAGAAGAAAATATTTTGCAAAAAAGTTTTCTGGGCTTGATTCATCTGCTATGTGGAGGTTACTAAAGGGACGTGGATTAGCTAGTGATTTAGGAATACAGTGTGACTTTAATGTTGATCAACTTAATTACTATTTTTCTAACGATATGGATTCGCAGAGTGTTAATCAAGTTAATTACGGTGCTTTTGAACAGCTGGATGATTCTTTTTCTTTTAGAAATGTAACTGAAGAAGAACTTTGGATGGCTATATGCAGGGTTAAGTCTAAGTCCATAGGTACTGATGGTATTCCAATCAACTTTATAAAAATTGCTTTCCCATATATCTCTGGGTTTTTGATATTCCATGTAAATTCTATATTGACTACCTCTACGTTTCCTACCTTATGGAAGGTGGCGCGGGTTGTACCTATCCCTAAGTCAGGAACTGTTGGTGGTATGGAGGACTTAAGGCCTATATCTATCCTCCCTGCCCTATCTAAGGTGGTAGAACATATTCTGAAAGACCAGATTCTCTCTTTTGTTCAAGGGAAAGTCTCGCCATCGCAGTATGCCTTCCGTAGTGGATACAATACCACTTCCTTGCTGTTGAATCTAACGGATATTATTCGAGAAAATATAAATAGGAACAGATTGACGTCATTGGTTGCATTGGATTTAACTAAGGCCTTTAATTCGATTAATCATGGCGTTATGTTGTCCAAATTGAAAGATCTTTTCGGATTTTCATTGTCTGCGTGTAAGATGATTTGCTCATATTTGTCTGAGAGGTGTCAATTTGTTGATGTAAATGGTAAACATTCAGGGATACTTCCCCTTCACTCAGGAGTACCTCAAGGCTCTGTCTTAGGACCACTTCTTTTTATATTATACGTTAATGACCTTTCCGAGTATATTGATGACAATGTGTGCTGTTCGTTTCTTTTTGCTGATGACGTATTTCTACTTTTTGGTGCTGATCGTGACAATGCTGATGTTCTTGAATCTAACATCAACTTTAGCCTTGAACGATTTTCACAATGGGCGTCTAGTAACTTCTTAGTTATCAATACTTCTAAGACAAAGGCGATCCTCTTTGGGGTAACTCGTCATCATTTTGTTGACCTTAATATTTTTATTGGTGGAGATAGGCTTGCCTTTGTTGACCGGATGCGATGTTTAGGTATTTACATTGATGATCGTCTTATTTTTGATAAGCATGTTGATGTTATTTGTTGTAGGGTCTCTGCAATTTTGAGAAGAATTTACTCGAACAATATTTATTTACCATTTCACATTAAGTATAAATTGGCTTATGGACTATTAATGCCGCATATTTTTTATGGGCTTGAAGTTGTATCTGGCTCTCTGGCTCTCGTTACGGCTAGATTGAATCGTATTGTGAATACTATTGTGCGATATACGTATGGTGTTCGACGTCGAGCGCATATTTCTGGATATGTCAAACATTTTCTTGGTTGTACTTTTAAAGGATTTATATCCTATCGTAACTTGCTACTATTTTTTAGAGTTTTGAAAACTGGGCAACCTTCTCAACTTTGTTCCAGGTTTTGCTTCACACATTCAACTAGGAACCCACAACTTATTATACCTAGAATTCGTTGTAGTTGTTTTGAACGGTCGTTCTTAGTCAGAGTAGCTCGATGTTGGAATTATTTACCAGTGGACCTTCGTATATTCTCTCATTCAAATAATGCATTCCGATTAAAAATTATGTTACACTTTTCTGTTCAGGATTAAGAACTCTTTTGATTGTTTTTTCCCTTTTTGCCTAATCTTAGGTTTAATGAGTTAGTATGGCTTTATTTCAGACAGAATTTTCTGGAATGATATATCTACTTGACTTATCTATTTATTTATTTTTTTTTTTCTTTTCATATGAGCTACTACTTTGGGACCTGTTAATTGATAAATTAGTATTTTTTAAAAAATTTCTTTCAATCTTGGCTGGGGAGCCATTTGTATTTTTGTATTTTTATACTTACATACTTGAATAAATAAGTTTTTTGATTATTTATTGTATCCATTAATAATATTCAGGATTTTGCTTTTGTAATATATTTTTATTGGCCTTGATAGGCTTTTGTATATTACTTTTATTAAATAAATAAATAAATAAATAAATAAATAAATAAATAAATAATTAAAATAAAAATTGACTAAAAATGTATTTATTTCATCACGTTTTGCGACACGCTTTGAGTTTTGTTTTAACAATTTTTTGACGTCAACGGTGATATAATTTCCATTTTTGTAGTAATGTTGTATTTGTTGCCGTAACGATGCCACCTGCTTATTCCACCATGTGTGCATGTATGTATGTGTAGCAAAAAAACCAAAAACGTAAACAAAAATTTACATGTATAAGGAAAATGTTAACAACTTTTGACATCGTTGAGGAATAAAACAAATAAGCATCTGGCGGCTACTCTCTATTGCGATGCGAATTCAATTGCGTTGCGATAGCTAAATTCCAACTTGGTACTCTCTATCACTTTCGCAAAATTTTTTGAAAATCAATAAAAATAAGTCTAAATTTACACGTTTCATCTTTTGATGCTCAACTTCTTTTCAATTCCCTTTTAAAGATGCCAACATAATCACACGCAGCAATCGGTTTCAACTATTTTCGGTTCAAAACAACAACAATTTTATTAACAGCGAATCAAAGAGAAAAAGAAAAGAAAAAAATTACATGCAGCCATCGCTGTGTATATACCAACGAATAAAAACACAAAGCGTACTGACCGAGTACAGGCATCTCCGTACTAACCCCCTTTCTTCTTTCTTCTCTCACCTAAAAACATAAGAGTTAAGCATCAAAAGATGAAACGTGTGATAGCAGACTAAGATGACGCAGATTGACAGTATTGAAATGTCAAAATATGTAAAAAAGATTGAAATTGGGAAATTAAAATAAAATAAATAGTGATAATTTACGAAAAGAAAAAAATAAAAAGATGCGAAAGACAAATGCGCAAACGCACCAAAGAGTACCAATCTCAAGATTTGCTATCATTTTCTTTCGCATCGCAATAGAGAGTGACCCCCCTAGCCTCTTGGGCAGACCTTGGAACCGTTTTAAAATTTTGGCAAATTTTTTGTCAAATATACATACATATAACAAAATGTTTTTGATTCGAGACTCTAGAAGTAAAAAATACTAAATTTATGATCGAAATATATGCGATTACTTTGCTTTTGAAGCCGATTCCTAAAAGATTAGATTATGATAGAAAACGCTAGGTGGGGTACCCCAGCTTGCACTTGGGTTATCATTTTTTGTAAAAATCACCTTAATGAGTCTTTTTCAGATAACATTTAACAATTAAAAACTGATTACTCACTAGCTATTGAATGAGGATTTATACATGATTCATTTTTTATGTTCAAACAATGATTTTTTTACGAAAAAGTGATTTTCAGAACTTGCCTGTTTGTAGACAACATAGGAAAAACTCTTTTATTATTCAATGGCCGTTTTCTCATTAGGCGAAGATGTTTTTGCCCAACGAAAAACTTGAGATAAAGGAAATTTGATTTTCTAAATGTCATTCATGTTTACACGGATGGTACAAGTAAAATCAAAAATAATAACAAAATATTATGAAATTCTCTCCGTGCTTAAAAGAAAAAAAAAAAATCTTTTGTAAGTATAATTCAAGGTAAACTCGTTGCTACAACAAGTACAACAAGACAAAAACAACACGCCAAATTGTTTTTGTATTTGGAACCATGGTGTCAAAAAAAAACGCAACAATGTGCCTTTAAAATAAAAACACAAATTGAAAAAAAACAACACGTGCAGTTCAGAATAATATGCTGAAACAATTTTTAATATATTGTGCGTTCTCAAGCATAAAAATAAAGTATTATTGCAAAAATAATGCATTTAAATGTATTTTGTTTGCTTAGTAATCACAAGAATTAAAATTTCACAAAAATAAAATGTTTTTCACAATTTTACACTTTTTTAATTCAAAATGGCGCGCACTAACCATAAGTATGTAAACAAACACAAGGAACCAACGGAACCAACATAAATAACTTTTGACACTAGGGTTCCAAATGGGGTAAACAGCTGACAAACATATGGGCCAACGAGTTTACCTTGTGTAAATATACCTTGGTATAATTCATGTTTACACGGATGGTACAAGTAAAATCAAAAATAATAACAAAAAAGCAGATGGTTGCAGTTTTAAATTTTTACAAAAACAACATGAAAATTTCCTGAGTTGATTTTAGTTGTTTTTGTAATTGTATAAAAATGCTAACACCTTCGATATACTCTGTTAAAATACACCTCTGGTGTGATGAGAATACATAATGCTGGGTACACACTATGCAACACATTTACGCAATCTAGTGAACATCAAAACGCTTTGATATTTTGAGGTTGCATTGAAACAGATTGCATGTGGATTGCACTGTATGTACGCAGCATAAGTTTCTTAAATGGTTTAGAAAAAACCATTTACCGACCGCTTGTCAGATTTTGTATTCGTATTCTCTCTTTACTCAATGCATTTTGCTTTTACATGATATGATTTCTCTCATCCTACATTATGTCGTAATACAATATATTACCGTGTAAACTGGCCTTAACATTACGATATTATGCCAGTGGCAATTTTCGATTTAGCCATGCCCGTCTGTTGAAAACACGCTCACTTTCAAATTAACAAACTTGGTGTAAAATTGCTTATAGCTATCCTAAGCAGTTTAAGATTGAAATCCAGCAGAATCGGTCCAGTAAGATCAGAGCTATGAATCAAAATGTGGAACCACCACCTAAAAAAAATTTATAGTTTTGTTGCAAAAGCTAACATAAACGGTGGAACAATGCACGGAATGATATAAGATTTTGCAAAAATTCGTTTTATTTGAATGAAAACCACGCTGTAAAATTTTTGAAGATTCGTCCTTAATTTACCCTAGGCCCCATATAAATCCTACTCCCGGAAAACAGTTTAGTACGCCTAAAACCGTAATTAATAATGCTATCATAACAAAATATGGCAAGTTACAGTTTTATAGGACTAGATATGAAACTGTGAAATTTCGTGAAGATCGATCCATAATATACCCTAGGCCCCATATAAACCCTACTCTCGCAAAACAGTTTAGTACGCCTAAAACCGTAATAAATAATAGTATCAGAATAATTGAATACTTCACAGTTTTATAGGACTAGAAATAACACTTATAAATTTCGTGATGATCGGTCCATAATTTACTATAGGCCCCATATAAAGCCCACTCTGGCAAATTAATTAAATGCGCCTTAAATCGTAACAGATATATTTATTGTGGTAAAATTTCTTCCAACTAAGTTACATACATATGGTCAGAAAAAATGTTATGCAATTTTGAGATATACGGTCCATAATTTACCTTAGATCCCATATTTAGCAGGCTTCTGAAATTCACTGTAAACGCTTAAACTAATTTTACCGCTGTTTTGAAATTTATGTTTTCAATACCAGAAATCACTCTTCAGAATTTTGGGATGATTGGTTCATAACTTACCATTGCTGCAATATAAATAATTTAAGGTCGACTTAAACTGTTACGTATCATGATATTTTACTCAAGCTAGTTAAAATTGCTAAAAAAAAAAGCGTAACATATTCTGATTGTCAGTCAATAATTTAACACATGTCTAAACCGCAACCAATTTTAATGCTGGGGCCCAATTACCGCATTCGATATCGAGTAAGCTATCGTATCGAGTAAACTATCGTATTATTCTGCATATCGAATAAGCTTACGATTTTTTTTGCATACGATAGACATTGACGTATCGAATAAAAACTCGATAAATGTATTGTCGAGATACTTGATATCGAATGCTATTATTTCAAATTCAATACATTTCGTTCGATATCGAGTTTTGAAACCAAAATAAATAATTTCGATCAATTTTGCTCGATATCGTATGCGGTGATTAGACCCCTGATGTCTGTTTTTATAAAGATAAATTAATGATAAATAGATAGAATTATAATTAATAAATAAAAATAATATTTTTAAATTAAAGCAATTCTTTTTTAACTGGACATTTTTTATTTGAGCTTGCAACAGGACAAGACCCAAAAAAACAAACGTATAAAGAAATGGCTTCCTCTTTTCCCCTCTTTCTTCAAACTTGACGTGTGTGAACCAGTACTTAGTTTTATCGTGTATGGTAAAAACTGGAACATGAATATTACATTGCAGCCACACGATCAAGCTTTTCTTGATAGTCTTTTACATATACTGTTTGTCAAAATATGCAAAAATTGGCAGCTGTGACGTAGGCTGCACGCAAGTTGAAAGCAATTTACTTTCAAGATGTCATTAAAAAAACAAAATTTATAAAGAGAAACGAAAAATTTGCTCACTAACCTTGAAATCAGCTGTTTTCTTGAACGTAAATTGAAACACTCACTGGCAAGAGAATTTTAAAGGCAAGTTCGTATCAATTTTTAAAAGTATGAGTGAATTGGTAAAAAAGTGTGAGTGTATTAAAAATTGATTGGCAAAACTTGATCGTGTAACCCTCAAGTTAATACATGTTTCAACTAATGTTGCCTCGTCTGTTGGCAGCACTTTGACATATAGATGGCGCCGCAGACATTAGACATATGTCTGCCACGTATAATTTGTCAATACAACAATTTCATTTTCGCCGTTCATTCGTCTAAATTTACTGAAACGAAAAGTAAGTGCGAGGTGCATACTCTAAATAAATACTAAAAACATAAATTTTTTAAATTAATTTAATAAATAAACTAAGTTAAAGGTTGAATAAAATATTTGACAAGAAATATCTTTATAAAACATAAATATTGTAAAACAAAAAAAAAAGTGAATACGATGTAGAGACACAATTGTAGAAATTTGCACCAATTAGTAAAAGTTGGTAAATAGAAAAAAGTTAATGTTATTTCTTATAAGAAATTAATTAACAGAAAAAAGTAAAAATTTTCTGTTGAAAACATTTACTGGGGAAATAGTTTAACGTGTGACGTATGCCACGAGTGCAAGCCCAGTATGTATAAAAAGTAGACTACAACAAGTTGTATTATAGAGACGCACACAGAACGTGTAACAACTTTTCACTTATTCACTTTTCTTTAAGCTTTTACTTTTTATGTTTTATTTAATATTCGATTCTAATTGCACTTGTTTTCTTCTTTTCTTTAAGTTAAAAATTTCATTAACAAAAACCCGCCATGGATAAAGTTGTTAAGTTCTGTGAACCTGGTCGTGCTTTCGCCAAGGACTCCATCCGTCTGGTAAAACGTTGCACCAAGCCCGATCGCAAAGAATTCCAAAAGATTGCCATTGCCACCGCTATTGGCTTTTGTATTATGGGTTTCATTGGTTTCTTCGTTAAGCTGATCCACATCCCAATCAACAACATCATTGTGGGCTCATAAATTTCAAATGGACGTTTTTATACCTCAAAGCTGCATCAGCTTATATTTGTATCATCATCGTCTATTTATTTTTTATGTTTATGAATAATTTTTAAGTTTCACATCCACAAAATATATGAAAATTTATTAACGTTCGTGTTTCCACTTTAAAAGAAAAAATTTCATTTTTTGTAAATTTTTCTAGACTAAGCGATTATTATTGCGAATTTTCATAACAGCCATCAGTGGCTAGCGAAAGTTTACTTTTTAACATTTTTTTAAATCTGTTTAATTTATAACAAAATAAATTCTATAATAAAAATTATACAAATTATTTTTATTAATAATGAGTTTAAGGCCCGTTTCCACAACTTACCGATTGCTACAAGTATACTTTAAACGGCCTTATAAAAAGTGTTCCATTATTAAAACTTAATTTTAACCTAAAGTGAACGATAATGTAGATTAAGGTTCATCCTACCTGGTAGGTTAAAATAAAGTAACAATGGAACACTTTTTACACGGCCGATAAAATCCTATCTTTAGCTATCGGTAAGTTGTGAAAACGGGCCTTAGGCTTTGTAGGTACCTAGTTGTACTTTTAAAACAAAAATGGTGAATGATCGAAATTTAAACAAATATCGAAATACTACAGTAATTTTATAAATAATTAAAATCTTGTTTGATTTCAATTCCACTTTATTTCGATTTGTAGATCATGTATATGAGGTAAAAAATGCAACATTAATCTTCATTTCAATAAATTTTTTAAAGCAACCACAAATCTCCTAATTTTAAGTAAATACTCAAAGAAATGAGTCCGGAACTATAATCTCTTCTATAAATAATGGTAATTGTGAGCAAAAACAAAAAAAAAAAATTTGGAAACAAAAGAAACCTCTATTATTTGAAACATATCCCGAAAAAGAAAGCCTACAAATGTGTTATAGGTTAGGACTCGTATTGAAAACGCAAAATTTTTTGAATCAGCATAATTCATAAATTGGTGTTCTCAAATCCGCATGTTTTTGTGTATTCGAAGTTTTTGTTCGGTTCAAAACGCTTTTTTTTATCAGCTGTTCAAAAAAAAAACGAGTTAATTCGGATTCTAGAATACACCCGCTAATACAGATTATTTTACTCGTCTTCGAGGAAGTCTGAAAATTTTTTTTAAATAGTTTTTGTGGTTTCACAACACACGTGTTGCAACAAATTTTTATCTAGCTTTTTTCTATTCACCAAATTAGAAATCTAGTCCTTATGTATATCGCGACCTTAGGAAAAGGTTCTATTTGTACCTAAAATACATGTAAGATAGAACCTTGTTGTCCTAAGGTCACTTATATAAAATTGTTCCGATACTGACTGACTTTGCACAATCGATTCAATAATATGCGATTTTTAAAATTCGATCTTTATTTTAAACCAAAAAACTTAGAAATGAAAGTTGTATTACATTCGTAACTTATCTTAAAACATACAAAATTACGCTAAAAAGCTGAAAATCGTACCGATTTTTGGTACATCTTTTAAAAAACATTTTCCTCCATTCATTGACATACACATACATACATATGTATTAAATTATGGGCTCCCACTACAATATTAAAATTTTTTATACTTCAATTGGAAGAAAAATGGTCAAAAGGGGGAAATACGGGAAATTGCATTTTAGTTTTACTTTTCCGTGCTACATGTGGTACTTTTTGAATTTAAAAATATAAGATTATGAATGCAGGCAGGGTCCTGGGCGAATGAAAACCTATAAGATGAAAAATGTTGGGACTTTTTTGTTTTAACCTAGAAACGTTAACTTTAGCATATAAAAATTAAACTTACAATCGTTCGAATTCAATTTTACTTCCTTTCGATTCCCAGAACATGTCCGATTGTATAAAATTACTTGAATAGTTTTGTTTTATTTTTATCTTAACTCTTAAAATATCATTAAAATTTATATTAAACAATATACTGTTTATATTCCCTATTAACTATGTAGTAGTGTTAATGTTTGTGATGCAATACATCCTTAAATTATGGTATACATTTGTGTGTGATTTTCATTTGTTTGTCAAAAAGAGCACCAGCTCATTCTACCATTCGATATGCTTACAACAACGATAAAAAAATAAACGAGAAGCACTTATGTTTGTTAGCAAAAATTTACAATTCTTCAAAGAAAGCAACACGAGCTTTAGTTGAACCGGATTTCAATTTTTTCAATGTTGAATATTTAGTTTCACCGGCTTTTAATTGGGCCTCACTTAATATATCAAGATTCGTTTGATTTTCTTCAATTTTTAAAAGTTCGATTTCTGATCTCAAAGTTTGCAGTTGATTTTGCACCTGTTTGTGCTTTTTCAAATACTCTAAACGACTACGTTCTATTTCGTTGGTAATTTGTTCCATTTCGCTGTCAGTTAAAATGAATTCTTTTGTTTCGAAATCATCATTATCTGAGTCAACGTCGGCAACCTCATTTACTACAACACCTAAACCTCCTCCCACTTGATTTAGGTTATTTAAATTATTTGTGGTTAATTCAACACCACCTGTCGATCCATTTATATCGGCAGTAGAATTACTATTTGTCAGAGATGGAGTGCTGACAGAGGCGGCAATATTATTGCTAGAACTCGAAGATGAATTGATTGTTATATTTGGAGGCAGCATACTGTCTTGAGAGCTTTTACGGCCACGATTTAGGAAATTTAGTAGACGAGCTGTGGCTTCCCGCTCGGCTAGTTTGGCACAAATTAGTTCTTTTTTAAGTTTCTCTGCTTCGGCTTCACGTTTGTCCTTCTCTACGGTCAGCTGATGAACATAAAAGTCTGCATCACGTATTTTCTTTTCAAGCTCCATTTTTTCATGCTCAATTTTCATTTGACGTTCTCGTAAACGATCCATTTCACTTTTAAAGTGATTTGCCTTGCACTCAGTTAATTGCATTTGCTCTTCGTTGACCCGACTCTTTTCGAAGTACAACTCTTTTGTTTCTTCAGAACGACGCTGCAAATTAAAATAAAAAATTACTTGGATACCTTTAAATAGCAAAAACTTACCAAAGCATCACTAGCCATGCGCATATCTTCTTGCAGGCGTTCTAGGCGACTTTCTAGTTCAAAGCGATCTTGTTCAGCCTTTTCGCGTAGCTTTTTTTCTCTTAAAAATTTTGTGCGCTCAATTTGTCTTCGTTGCTTTTCTTCTTTGGCTTGAGCTTTCATCTGTTGTATTTCCATGGTATCGGGCTTACGACGTCTCATGTATAAATCGTGATTTCCCTTGCAAAGATCCAAAATCTTTAAATATAGGTTATTTTAATTATTATATTTGAATTAAATTTTTTTATATTTTACGTACCATTTTATTAATGTGTAAATCTTGTGAATAAAATATAAAACTGGAAACTTTTGCATCCACTAGTCTTATGGTAAATTTTTTATCATCAAAACTAACATGTCGTATTTCATTCCATTGAAATGTTGTTTTCGGCGTTAATTTGTTGTGATAATCGTATATATTAAGTCCAACAGCAGTTACACCAAGCCACAGTTTAGTTTTATTTTTATTCTGTCAAATTTAGTTAATAAAAAAACTAAAATTTTTAATAAATATTTTACTTACAGTAATGGGAAAGTAATTTACACCATACATATCTAGGTCTTGGGCAATCTTCAAGTATTCCATTTCAACTTCATCACGTGTCATTGGTTCATGATCCATATACCTTATAAAACAAGATTAATGAATTTTAATTAACTGCAAATGCACAGTTTTTGAAATTGTATAGAATAAAAAAATTAATTAACAAGTTTTTGTAAATAAATAAATAAATAAATAAATAAATACGTATTTAATATCATTTATTTTAAACAAAACGAATCTTTGATATGAAAGCAATAAGCTTTAATTATGTGAAAAAGGAAGGGGCATTGTTCTTATGCTTATAGGAATCAATGCATTTTATACAAAAAGACTCAATTCTGAATATAATAACAAAAAATAAATTTTTATAATATTATAATTAAAACGAAATAAAAAAAAAAATACTTTAAAGTTCAAAACTTTAATTACATATTAAAGAAAATTATCTTATAGGTACTTATATCGCCCACCGATTTTAATGAAACATATATCGCTTTAAAGGAACATATTACGCACAGTAAAATTTTTTTTCTACATTTTTAGAATTATTAACATGAACATAGTAAGAAGGGATAAAAATTTATTTTTACAGTGGTCGAATTTCGGCCATCGGGCGAAACTAGTTAAATTAAAACTTACCAAGTTTTTATACGTTCCTCCCACATTTTTGGTGTCATTTGATATTGGTCCGTTACGCCTTTTGGTAGTAAATCCACGCCTTGTAGCATGCCATCCTTATAGGTTTCCGAATCATATGGACCGTATTGTACGTGAACAGCATACGATGCTAACAGGACCGAAGCTTCGGGGCGACAATAAATATCCATTGAGAGTATACTTTGTTTAACTTGTAAAAAGAATAAATGTTGTACTATCTCTTGTATCAGTTCTTCGCTAACGTTCTCTGGAAAATATTTCGCATAAAAACTAAAGACATAAAAACTATTTGGTTGTAACTGAATGCGTTGATCTTTGACTTTTTTGTCCATTTTCAGCCAAGTGACATTGCAGCGCGTATCGACATATTGCAAGCCAAAATACCAATATTCCCGCAACCCAATTGTACGACATACCAAATCGAATAAATCTTGACCGCTGGCTCTCTGTTCCAACTCAAATTCGAGTTCCGAATCAAAGGTGATAACCTTAACCGGAAAAACCCGTGTTTTTTTACTACGAAATGGGCTCATTTTGTTTCGAATCCTGTTTGCGTTTATTCGAAATACACTCGAATTTACATTCCCGGTGGTTCTTAAGGTACTTTTTTGACCGATTCGATTTTATTTTTTGTTTTTAAATGAAATTATTTTATGCTGGCGCTACATACTTTAGGCACATTTCTTGTTAATTACATATAATATAAGGCACTGGTATTGGTATTGCATAACAATATTGGAATTTACAAAATTTATACTATATTTTAATGTTTAATGTAATATGTACCAGAAAAATAACAATTTTTCTTTAGATTAAAACTAAAAATAAAATTAATTAAAACAACAACAAACTTATACAATTGTCAAAATTGGTATAAGCAACAAATGTTTGTTGTTGATGGCTGGCGGTGTTCACTAATCAACTCATTTGACACAAAGAAATCAATGCAAAGTCGACCAAATTTAAAGTAACCACGATTACTTTTTGTGATCTGCAATGCCAATTTAGCGCGTATTAACTATACAAAAAGTTTTTTTCGTCTTAGCGCGTTTTAAGTAAAGTCAATAAAAATAATTCAAAACTTATTAATTTTTTTTGTATACAAAAATTGTTTTGATAACAAATTTTTTATCTCCAAAAAAAAAAAAAAAAAAAAAAATACAAATAAACCTGAATTATTTTCATTCTGTTGATGGAAAGTCTTTCTAAAGTTGTGAACAATCATTGTTTAATAGAGTGCGTCCTCGGTTTCTGGCCGAGTCACACATTTTTTTATGCCAATCACACATTTTTAACATATAAACATACTTTAGTTTATAAAAATATTTGTAGTGCTAGGAACACTATTGGGTTGCAGGTCATAAGAACGTAGAATGTAAGGCCCAGCTTAATTTGACCACAATTCAGTCTTAAACGCATTTTGTTTTATGTAAAAACCAAGGACCGGAAATTACGAACGGAAAACACAAAATTAAATTTTATTTTTAAAAAAAAAAATTTTGTGTGTGAAAAAAAGAATATTGTTTTTCTGTGTTTAAAATTTAAACGAAAAAGAAAAAAAAAAGTTTCTTTGAAAACAAAATTTATAGTTTCAAAAAAAAGCAAAAACTTTTTTGTAAAAAACCAAGGCGAATTTATTACAGGTGGTCTTAAAAGCCCTGCTGATAATACCCAGCTAGCATTTTCAATCGTCTAGGAGTCTACTGGGAATCTCATGAAGAGTGTTTTTGATCGTCGGCGAGCTCATTTTTTAATCGTAGACGATTCCTAGCACGGGAGAAACTGTTACACGTGCTGATTCGTCTGTGAGATTCTTCCATAACACAGCAAAAGGCGCTTATATTAATCGTTAAGGGAATCGTTTGTGATGTATGTAGAGATTATCTAACGAGTCTTTTAAAAAGCATGCCAAGAGTCATATGAGACTCATGTAGGGATTATTTTACAACTCATAAAATGCTCAGCCGCATAACTGAGCTACCTAAAAAGGGGCATCAAGCTTATTTTTCATGTTAAAACTTCTAATTTTCATACAATTTATATAAAACAAACCTTAAGGTTGCGAAATCAACACTATCCTGTCGGAAAATCCTTTTTTACAGATTCTTAGGTCGGTTTGTTTTATTGAAATTGTATTGAGAATAGAATTTTCATATTTCAAAAACGCTCTTATTAAGTAATTGTTATATGACTCTTACAGAGAGTCGCAAAAGGTTCATTCCAAGATTAAAAGGCGAGCGTTTAAAAAAATTTTTAAAAAAGTAATATATAAAAAAATATTTAGATATTTTTGTTTTTGTTACTCGTCAGATAATCATCAGAAGATTCTTTTGGGAGTTGTATATTAAACATAATCGTCAAACAAACAGCCTATGCTAGCTGGGTAGCTAAAATCACTGTTGGATGTCAAAATTTTGTTTATTCTCTTTTATTATCATTGTTTATGTTTTGTTTTATTTCTGTTTTTGACATTGTACAATGATTTTACAAAAACAAATTGCTTGTGGTTTTTGTACGAGTTGTACTTGTTGTAGTACCGAGATTACCTGGGATGAATTCGCCTTGTAAAAAACAAACAAATACAAATTTTCAAAAAACTTTTTTTTTTTTGTTGAAAAATATTTCTTAAAACGTTTTTTTTTAGAATTTTTTTTTTCTATGTATGTGTTTTTAAAAACTGAAATATGTATGTATGTATTCTCAGAAACCTCTTCATAAATTTTATTTAAATTTGTTTTGAAGAATGAAATTTTTATGACAATGCTTAAATATAATTATTTTGTTTTTGTTTTTTATGTTTTTAAGAAAACGTTTTATTTTAAAAACTTTATTTTATGTTTTTAAGAAAACGTTTTATTTGAAAAACTTTATTTTATTTATTTTTTTCGACGGCTTTTTTTTCAAAACTATTTTAGAAATTTTTTATTTTCTGTAAAATGTAGAAATTTTTAAACTTGCACATAAATATTTTTTTAGAAACAAAATAAAAAAACATTTTCCGGTCCTTGGTAAAAACTCAAACTTTGTTGAAATTTTAATTTTGTTTTTGCTTGTCTTATTTTGTTTTTAAGTATTTCATTTGAAGGTACAAAAATTATTTTATTTTATATTTAAAACTTTCCTTTTTTCGCAAAGTTGGATATACTGAGACTATAGTCTTATTATATAAAATGTTAATATATATTTAAGTTGTTGCAATAATCAAGGAGTTGCGCCTATCAAGGGTTGCAGTAGCCGAGGATACACTGTAAACATGAAATAGGGCTCAAGCTAAAAAAATCTTGTGAAAATTACACACACAAAAATAATCTAGGTAATTTTAACAAAGCATAGTACCTTGCTGCATAGGTAATTAATTTTTATTTAAAAACAAAAAAACTAAGTTTTTTTATCTAAGATAACTGGTAATTTCTGCAATAAGTATTGCGTAAAATTTTTTGCAATTATTACTACTGGATTGGAATTATTACTATTGGTCAATTAGATTTTTTATTTGTGAAAAAAGTTCAATTTACATAAATTTAATTATAAGACAAAAATAAATCGCTAAATCGAGACCTAAATTACATATTTTTTTCTCTATAAAGTACTTTACATAAAGCCCTAACATTTTAGCATAGTTTAGAAATAACAGTTATAACAAAAACATTTTAAAAAATAAAATGAAAATTTACTCGATTTTTTATCCACTTCATTTCAATGTCTAGAATATGCCTGATAAATCGATTTTGAAAACGACATGATTTAAAACCGAAAATTTCGTTTAGTCACTTTAAAAATTAATTTCTAAAACATTTTGGTCCCTTTTTCAAGTCTATATTCTAAAAATTATAATGGAACTGAATTTCGAATCGATCGAAATTCCTCACCCATTTGAAAAAACCGATTTTTATTACATACCTTCAGCAGGGCTTTTAATACCACCTGTAATGAATTCGCCTTGGCTTAAACATAATTTTAAAAATATTTAGTTATAGACTTTAATATTTAAGATTGGCAATTATATGCTGACAATACAAATACATTTTTTAATTTTGTTTATTCCAATAAGAATTAAATATTTGAATAAGACATTACTTTAAAATAAATATATAAAAAATACATAAATATGATATAAAGAAATAACATATGGGCATTTCCGTCAAAAGGTCCACCGTGACCGAAAATTTAAAAGTTATTAAAAGCTGATTATTTTACGATATTGTTATAGAGAAATGTTCAGATTTTACTAATTTTAAAAATTCAACCATTAATTTGTTCACTTAGATGAACAATCAGACTGCAAAGTTGTGCAAACGCAATTTCTTATTTGTGAGAATGTTTTATTGTATGTTTTCTTTAATATTTATCTTTCTTAAAAGAGGTGATATTTGATAAAAATTATTCCAAAAAAATTTTCTTACATGGTCTGTAATCTAAGGAAGAGTTCAAAGAGAAATATGTTAGTCGGATTAACGGTAAATTTTTATTTTATTTTGATCATTATTATTATGGAAAAAATTTCACGTTCGGAATGTCACGTATCGACCCAGATTTTAGCTTAAAAAAAAGAAAATACAGAAGATTTTGGAATCAAACCAAGACATTTTAATGTTACATTGCTACGTAAAATTCTCAAAGTTGTCTTACTAAAAAATTGGGCCAGGTTTCGCTGAATTATGCCTTTTTGTACATGGCCACAAAAACTACTTCTGTTTTTTCACGTTCGAGCCGCTACTTCTTTTGCCATTATCTTTGACCTAGAATCGCGCCCTCCATAAACTTTAGCATAGATAACAGTGCTTCCTTAGTGCTATAATTTACGGGTTAATAGAACGTAAAAATATTTTTTGCTTAAAATGTTATTGCATTTTTGATGCGTACGACTGTCACGTTCAACACTTTGGAATTACCCATATATTATATATGTAGGTATAACTTCATTTATTTATTTGGACATTTAAAAAAGACCATAGTGCAAAGTTAAATTTAAAAAAGCTGCTTTTTTACACCGTACATCTTTTAAGACGTTCCAAATGTAGATCATGTAATAATTTGTTTTTAACATAATAAAATGGATTCTGAGATTCATCTAATTCTGGTTCATACAAATTTTTATTGGGTTCATAGGCAGTCATTTGTTTTAGAACTGAATTTTCTCCAGAGGATGTCATCATTTCTTTGGCAGAATGTTGCAAGTGATTGGTGTTTTGATGGGATAAAGGTTGAAGTTGTTGATTATATTGAGCCTCTTCAAAATTTGATAGGTGTAAATTGTTAATACGTTTAGACAAAGGCGTTGATTCGCATGAAACATCGTCTTCTCGACTGCGTTTTCTATAAAGCAAAATGATTAAATTACGACGTTAAAAGCACTTTATGCATGTTCTCGCCCACTGTAACATATAATTCTCCCTTGGAACCTTTGGGGTAATAAATTGTAACATTTACCTTTTATCTATAAGTCCGGACATATTTTATCTTATCCTGCAGTTCAACGAATTAAATTTTATAATGTTAATATTTATTTACTAATTTTTTTCGTTTTACTTCACTAAAAGGTTGATTAACTTTTCAGCTGTCATTGTTTTTATTTCATAAAATTTTTGTTCTCAAAACAATGACATTCTCTTTTCTCTTATAACAGTATGCACACAGTTGTATCAAAATGTATGTATCGTTGCGGATATTGGAACGTTTCTTAAAAGTAAAGGATACGTTTATTATTATTAATATTATTAAACGCAAAATAATTTTTTTAAAACATAAACCTATTTTTTATAAATAATAATAATAATAAATAATAACCCCTTGTTTATGTAATAAAGTTAATATAATAGGTATAATGAAGGACATTTTTTTTTAATTAAATTTTCTTTATGATGCTTTTATCAAAGTAAAGCAAAGCATATTACTAACACATTGTGCATTAAAAAACAAGCTAAAATATTTCCATTGTAACCTTTATGATAAGAATTATTACAAGTCTTATATATACATATATATATATATATATATTTTTTTTAGAAGTTTTGTATATGAAATTCTGTTCTCAAAATCTTTTTCCATTAAAACTTATTGTTCCTAATTGATATGATAATTTTTCATTTGTATTTTATAACAAACTTAAGCTTATTGCATTGAAAAACAAACAATTTGTCAAAAAAAGTAATTCAGTTCGTTCACAATAAGCTTTATTGCTTACATTTTATTTATTTAATTTATCTACTCCAGCATTTGAACATAAGCATATAAACTTAAAAATCTTTCTATTTAAAAATACCCAGCTGGAAAAATTGCAAGCACTTGCACTTTTCAGACCTTTACATGGGGTCTTCACCTGACAATTTTTTGTCATAATAACCGTCAAACTTCATCTAAAAAAAAAGCTGGCAAAAATATTAGTTTTTTATATAGACTTTGACGTTTAGTATAAAAAAAAATTGTCAGGTGAAGAAACCATGTTAAGAAAATCTACAAATGCATTATTTATTCCACTCTGCCTTCTTTGAATAGTTATTTAATAAAGTAATTTTATACAACATTCTATAACTTCAAATTTCCATTCTAAAGCTTCGTACAGACGATGGTCAGATCTTACAATGTTGTCATTAAAATTGCCTAAAAATGTCTTGCAACTGTATGAACTTACAATGTTCATTTTCATTTGGAAGATGTGTAAAATGAATGCATCTGACAACGGCACCATTGTCAGAAAAATTACAACATTGTAAGATCTGACCATCGCCTGTACGAAGCTTAAGACAAGGCCTGTCAATATCGTCCTCTTAGAAGTAATGTGTAGAGAAATACTTCTCAAATTAAAAAAAAAAAAAAATACTCAACACTAAAAGTTAGTAATTTACTCCTTCACATTATTAGCAACAACAATTAGGCTGAGATAAATAAATACTTATGTCTGAATTAATAAAAATATTTTAAATTTAATAAAGGTTTACAAATCAAATTTTTTATGAAAATTTTCCTTAATAATCGTTTATTAATCCGGGCGCTAATATTTTAATTATACTTATTTTTTGTTGAAGGTCTTCAAGCTGTCTTTAAAGTAGATGCGAAAAGGCAAGGGCTTCGTGACCATTGACACACCTTTTAAATTAGAAATAAAGTTGGAATGCAGCTGGGAGGTCTTATGTCTGCATAAAAAGTCTTTTAGAAATTCTTCTTACTACATACTTCTTTTTCCCGCTGGTGAACTTTTACTTATTCTCTGCCTTCTTTAAAAAGGTCTTTTATAATTTCTTTACATGCGTATATATTGAATGAAAACTACTTTTTATATTTCACAACTTATTGAATAGTGTGGAGTAAAACGAAATAATAGTTGCAATAAAGTACTCAAAAATATTGAGCGGTCAATGTGTACCTTATCAACTTTTCAACTGGGTCAACTGAAATTAGTAATTCACATGAAAGTAGTTTAGTTAGTTCTTTCGATAATATTCAATTTAAAAGCTATTTTGTTTAAAGATTATTAATCATAAATTTTAATCAAATAGCTTTGTCAATAGTTTTTAATAAAATTTCAAAAGTAATACTTTATTTGCTTTCAAATGGCTACGTTTTCAACTTTCTTAAACGTGAAAATTATTGTATTTATTGCACCACTTTGAAAACTCACAGTTTAATCCACGGTTACGATTTTTACTATAAAATGTCTAAAACAAAACTGACTCACGGCGAAGTCTTTGAGCTGTAGGTGTTTTAAATTTTAAAGTTCTAGAAGTACTGCGTTACTAAAATTAATACTTATGCAACTTCTATTCAATTTAATTTAAAATACTACATTTAAGCCTAACGAAGATTTTGAAATCACCTTCGAATTGCATTAAAAGAGTATATACGTAAAAATTAACAGTTGCAATATCCAAGTTAAAACGTTGTAGAAATTAGTTAAGGGCGTACTGTAATTCAGAATCCTTCAAAAACGTTTTTTTGTCAACTTTTCATTTATACTATTCGTTTGCATGGCTGTGTTTTAAAACTCCTATTTTATGCTACTCCGGATTGTGTTCACCACCAACCGTGGTGGATTCCCGTTAGTCATATTCAAGAAGCACAAAGCAAAGAACAGCAGAAAGAAAATTTATAGAAGGAAATTTTTTGTGAATACGAACTGATCTGCCCAACCCATAAAATTTTTTGTCAAAAATGTAAGTAAATTAATAAATTTTTAAAAAAAAATAACGAAAAAACTAAATAACAAAATGTGCTAATGAAAGACTATAAAAAATAAAATGTTAATGGACAATTTGTGGTGCAAAAAAAGAGAAAATTCTTAAGTGAAAAAAAGTTGAGACGATACAGAATAAAAAAAAAACTGAAACGATGACGGAGAAGTAACGACGAGATGATGAAGTCGGCGAAGCAGTGCAACAAAAAGAAATATAGAAAAAAGAATAATGGTGTTTTTTTTTATTTAAAAACGGTGTGTGGGGAAAATGTCGCCTACATTTATTATAAAAATCTTGCTTGTGTTCTTGCGGCAACTTTAAATATCAAAGCAGCGCGGTTGTTCAATTGGGCAGAATTAACCAGTTGTCGCCGAGTCTATATATCCGACTAATGGTGGATTAAGAATTGAGCTAAACAGAAAAATAAACCCAGGATAAGTAGTGTCTGACGTGATAATAGGCTACCAAAAATAGTTAACCAGTTAGCCATCGCAATCCTTTCAGCTTATCTATAAGAAGAATTTGTGTGTTTTTTGTTGGTATCATTGTTTATATTGTAGTTGGTTGGTGTAGTAGAAATTGTTTTTTAAATGCCTTGCTATTTTGTTTGGAATTTTCTTTATTCTTGTGCTAAATTCCTGAAAACAAGTTTTGAAATCAATGACTTTCAGATATATGTATGTAGTGTAATGTTAACAAATTACATTTTTATTATCTACGGCCAAAAAATAACAAACGCTACTACAATTAACTGCAAAGTACCTATTGGTACTATTTTCTAGTTTATATAGATATTTTCTAATTTATACATAAAGGTACATATGTATGTACATATAAAGTAGACAATTATGTTGGTTATTTTGTAAAGTAGCATGTATTGCTTAGCAGTTTTGCGTATGAATTAATTTACAACTTATTTCTTCTCCTTTTTACTTCTACTTCTTACTATACATGCATGTATAGACGGGACATTGGTATTGATTGGTATGTAGTTAGTAATTCTTATCACGTTATCGTTTATAATTTTCCCGTAGGTATAAATAAATAAAAAACAGCAATAGCAACAACAGCACCATCAAAAATTGAGTCATAATAAATATATAAAATTGCATTAGATTTTAGATACACACACATACTACAACTACATTAAATTTGTCAAAACGTTTCATAGTGCAGAAATGTAACTACCATTCAAATTTTTTATTGTAGTCCACAACAATGAAATCCCAGCTTTCATGCACCATGCAATCTTAATAAGTTGCGTCGTGCTATCACTTTTAATGGTTGTAGGGCGCGACTTCATTCATCAAAAACAATAAAAATTCATATTATACAATAGCAAAAGCGGAGTGTATATGGGAGTTCGTGTTTGTGTAAACAAATTGTTGTTCAAGACAGAATATTAAAGCAATAAGATCTTAAATATATTATTTAAATTATTTAACTAGTACATATGAGGTTGCTCTTTTCAAACTTGATTACACCAGAAAAAAAACTAAAAGGCATGATTTCGTCAAAACTACACCTTTTCCAGTTGTAATTCAGAAAGCGTCAATTGTAATTCAGATTAGTCAATTGTAATACAGAAAGCGTCAATTGTAAATCAGAAATTGTAATTCAAAAATGTGCACCAAGGAGCTAAATATATTAAATTGAATTACAAGTGACTAATCTGAATTACAATTGACGCGTTCTGAATTAAAGTTGACTAATCTGAATTACAATTGGAAAAGGTGTAGAATATTCCACTTAAGAATGACATTACCCATTTCAAATATACATTTTTTGAAAAGGTAAACAGAGTTTAAAACTAAATATGTACTTTTGTTAAAACCACTTATAATAGAAACAAACTTAAATGTACGATAATAAGCCCCCTTTCACACTCGGCAAGGAAAAAAAATTTCAAAAAAATTTGTACAGACTTTGTTGTTGTCGGCAAGTAACTTGCCGAGTGTGAAAGGAGGCTAACTTTTCAAAATTACGTATTCGCATCGGATGATGAAAATAATACGAAATTAAACCTTCTATAACCACAAAAAAATTTGGTTAATTTTACTTTAACTGAAAATGCAATATAAAAGCATCTGAATTGAAAAAAGAAAAAAATTATGTGAGAAACTTGCTTGTTAAACAATTAGACGAGGGTTGGACTAAAAACCTGAAGCGCTCTTGGTATGTCAGTGTAAAAAATGATAGCAATGACGTTGAAAGTTTGGATGAAAATTATTATCAATTATAATAAAATTTATAATACATTTTCTTTGCTTTCTGAATTACAATTGACAATTTCTGATTTACAATTGACGCTTTCTGAATTACAATTGGGAAAGGTGCAGTTTCAGCAAAACAAGTTTAACCCACAGTGGTTTGAATCAAAATATGATTATTCCAACCAGCCGCGTCAAAACTAGATTATTCCATTTCAAATTTTCGATTTATTTTAAATATGTAAATAATCAGGTTAGTGATAAAAACCGTCGTTTTCAAAAGAATATATTTTTGCAGGTGTGATGAACAGTGTCTAAAAAAGTTAAAAGTTGAAAAGTCGCAATATTTTAACTTTTCAATGCTTTTACTTTTCTCTGCTTTTTAAAGTCAAACATTGATTCCGTTAAACTTGTGAAAACAATCGGCAGTCTTGTGCTTTTTCTGCGACTGTTTGCGACTTACAAAAGCTAAGAGACTGATTGTACTTTTACTTGCGAAACTGTTCAAAAGAAAAGAAAATCAAAGTCACAATTTTTAAAACAACTCCTGGCAAAAGTTTCATTCAACTGTATGTTTTTCGTTTTGTGATTTTGCTTTGACTGAAACTGTTGTTGATTTCAGAAGCACAAGCAGAAGTCAAATCAAAAGAAATTAAAACTATTGCAGTTTTTTAAACACTGGTTATGAATTTCCACCGATAGGCTAGCTGCCAGAGACAGGTTTCTTTTCTGCAGACAAGCATTAGTCTTCGCGGAAACAAGCTTAGGGAATAAAAAAATCAGAATTTTAACTGTTTGTTCAAAATTAACATATAATATAAAGTTTAAAAGAATATAGACTGGAAAAAAGAGGAAAATGTATTAGAAATCAATGTTTTAAGATACTGAAAACGACATCGATTTCTAATCGCTCTAATTGCAAATTCGTTTTCCATCACACACCTGTATTGCTAAGTTTTTAAATGCTGCACAAAGCAGTGACTAATTTTGTCGGGTTAAATAGCATTCCTAAAAACCTATTTTCTCAAATTGTGCAAAAACATAAAAATAGAATAGTCAAGTTAAGATAAAAAAAAAACGAAAAATCTCGTTAACACTTTGGAACTCTTTACAATATGTGTAACTCTCCAATTTGTTTAAACTTTAACAATTACACAAAAAGCTAGTGTAAAAGTATTTTTGCACAAGAATCTTTTAGTTTGAAATATTTAAAGCTTTAAAGTTAAAAAATTTAATTTAATGATATATTTTTTTAAATTTCCATATTACATAAAAAGTTCTTCACAAAAAAAAGTTCTACACAAAAAAAATCTTCCAAAAAAAGATCCTTCAATTTTTAACCGATACAGCACCTTGCATGGTTAAGACTGCCAATGGGCTTAAAATATTTTATCCAAAACTGTTACATATTAGTTACTTGCTTGGCACATGGGTTACATCGTGTTGCAGAGGAAGTTAGAAGCCAATTCGATAATATTGATTTATTGATTTCATACGGGAAAGAAATATTTTTAAAGACTTCTTCATGAGTTGCAATTTTTTATAATACAGTGGTATCCCGGTTTAACGAATTATATATTGTCAGGCCCTTTCGTTATATCGAAAAATTCGTTAAATCCCTAAGTTTTTTTTAATACATTTTTAATAATAAAACAATAATATTTTAATAAAACAAAGTAAATTCGTTTATTTCCATTCATAATACAAACAACAAATAAATACTTCATATCATTTTCAATTAAATGAGTACAAATGAGGTATTTTGCTTTTAATATAGGACCACTAATAGGAATGTTCCCCTTCCTTTTGTTTTGAAACCATTTAAACAATTCTCACCTGTTTTTAAGGTCCTTCTATTCTTTGATCCGAAATAAGTCTTTTCCATTTCGCTCAAAAGTTTCCGTTTTGATTCTATAATTGTGCATATTGATGACTTTGGCAGCTGATATTTATTAGATAAAGCACTTAGTCACATGCTCTTTTCATAGTCGTCAAAATGTTAAATTTTTTTTTTAAGAATTTAACGTTTTCCTTTGGGCATTTTTTTTTAGCGAGCAAGTATTTTCTTTAATTTCTTTGTAAGAAAAGAAAATATGTACTTCTCTTAACTCGTTGTTTTCAGTAAAATCGCTATTAAAATATGGTTAAAATGTATACAAAAACAAAAGAGAATGGGTGCAAATATGTTTGCATTCATTATATTTTGTTTTTTCAAATTTTTTTGTAAAAATTCGTTATATAGAGTACAAAAATTTGCTGTTTGTTCGTAATATAAGGTACTCAATGGAAAAAATATGACCGTACGTTAAATCGCGAATTCGTAAAACTGAGTATTCGTTTAACCGGGATACCACTGTAATAACAATGTATCCACCTCAGATCAATTTAAAAATATTATGGAAGAACTTGATGCTACCGATCCTTATGCAATTAAAAAAGTAAAAGAATTATTAAATTAAAATAACATCAACAATTACGGATTTATTGGTGAAATAATAACTAAATTGGAGAAATTTAGGCCCCTATTACGGTTTAAAACTGAGTTGTAATAAAGACAACTGGTTGTAATCAGTTGTAATTTTTGTTATGTTTTTGTTCACTGCAATATTGAAAAGTTGTAAACCATAATATAAAAATTAAGAAATTAGAACTCAACTGAGTGGAGTTATAAACCGTAATAGGGGCCTCAGTTCACTTTATCTTTGTTTGTTGTTTGTTTGTTTCGATTTAAGTTTCCTAGCTGCGACAGCAGCTAGTTATTTGGCCGGTACATATTAGTACATAACGCCATCGCCAATTCCCGCTAGAATATACTAGGGTCGTTCAATTATACTTCAAGTGGAATTCCACCAATTATAGAAATTATATTTTCAAAATGTCTACAAAATCACAAGGTTAATGTCGAACCCCGAAAAAAACCGCAACGCGGTACAGTTATCCGACGCCAAACCATTAACCAAGGCAGGTGAGACGTAAAACGCAACAACGACAGACAAACAAGGACGGCCTGATTAGCTTTAAGAAATAATGCAAATGACGCGCGAGCTGCTTTTCCGCCGAGAGCAGTTTTACGAATGTTCACTTTATCTTGTTTTTAATAAAATAAAAAAAAACTTTTTTTATTGAAAATGTTCAAGTTCTTGGTGCATATTTTGGAGTTTTAAGTGCATAACTTATTCGCATATTTTCGATGCTAGTTTACTACTAAGCGTGAATTCCGCTATTGCAATATCGTTTTTAAAATTTGTTTGATTTTAAATTCGCTACATTTCGATGTTTGCATTATTTTTACTCTACCTAAAATTTGATATGCATATTTTATCCATTGTCAAGTAATTAATTCTAAGTCAAACCGTTTCATCCTTTTGTGGACGACCGAAAATAACATGTTCATAATGTATGTATATTTTTCAACACAATCATAGAATTACTCTTTAATATAAACTTAAAAAGGCACTCCCCACAAACACTGTCATTTCAAGAAAATAAAATAAATGCACCATATGATGATAATGACATACAAACGTACATTCAAACATAAGGGATTATTTCCAGAAGTAATGTCTACCAACCACTCAGTATGTATTAAGTTATTTTGTGTCTACGTTAAGAGTGTTTAAAAAAAGTTTCAACAGGAACAGAAAAGGAAACAATTAAAATGATAAGCAAAACCAACAAAATAAGCTTTAAAGAATGATTCATAAGAACAAACTGCTATTATGTTTTTATTATAATTGCAAAATTTTATGTTTTAAGATTTAAGAATTGCTTCTGTTTTGATTTCTTTGTTATTTAACTCAAAACTAACTTCTATCCTTTTTTGTATTATTTCAGCACAATGCAGACTATAAAGTGTGTTGTTGTCGGTGATGGTGCTGTTGGTAAGACATGTTTGCTTATCTCTTATACAACCAATAAATTTCCCTCGGAATATGTGCCCACCGTATTCGATAACTATGCCGTAACGGTAATGATTGGTGGTGAACCCTACACATTGGGTCTTTTCGATACAGCTGGTCAAGAGGATTATGATCGCTTGCGTCCATTATCGTATCCACAGACAGATGTGTTTTTGGTGTGTTTCTCAGTCGTTAGTCCTAGTTCATTTGAAAATGTTAAAGAAAAGGTAAGTGTTATAAGTAATTTGTGTAAAATATATATTTTTCGTTAAACTAATATAAAACTCTTACCCGAAAGGATTTTAAGAGCAAATAGTATTTATTTACGTTATTTATAGATATTCCCAAAATGCATTTCTTATTGCACATGAAATCATTAAATTAAAAATAGATTTCTCTTAATATAGTGGCATTAACAAAAACTTTTAATTGTACAAAATCTATTCAAAACACATTAAAAAATCTCAAAATATACAAAATTTCACCTTTTGCAAGAAAACGTTATACAGTGATCATATCTACCCACTGTAAAAGTTGCCTTAACTTTATTGACTGACTATGTATGCATAAAACACATCATGGTCCAATTAGTAGGTCTGCTCGAAACGCCTGCTGATTATTTGCAGAGTTGCTTTTTTTCGAGCAATTGTTTTTGTAGCAATTGTTTTAGACATTTCTACCATTTTTTATACAAAGAAATGCTTTTGTTCTTGATGTTTTTATCATTTTTTACACAAACAAAATGCGTGTTGTTTTTTCTATTGTTTTTTATAATGGCCCATGAACACAAATAAAAATTTCACAAATGTTAGAGTTTTATAACAAAAATAACGTATCCATGATAAGTGTCAAGGTACATTTACACAAGGTAGGCTCCAAGGCGAATTCATACAAGGTGACCTTGGCTTGCTACGTAATCAACAGCTGATAACTAACTATATGTCAAAATGATATGTATGACGCAAGGCGAATTTATAAAGGTGGCCGCATCATGAGATAGAGTTATGCTAGCTATCCCTTTTTATTGAAAAATACTAAGTATTTTGTTTTTGTAAAAAGTTACAATGAATGTCAAAAATATTTGTTAAAAATATAAAAAAGGAAATTTTTTTGTTAATACAATATACACGATTGCTTAAAAAAACTCCTGAATTGCAAATTAATTGTGGCTCCACTCATTCCTTACGCATTTTTATTTCTTGTTTTTATATTTTTCCACTTTTTTTTTGTTTTATACAATTTAAATAAGTTTTTTTTTCAACTATTTAAATTTTTATTGAATTTTAAATTTGAATTAATTTTTTCACAAAATGTAAACAAAGCTTGACATTCAGTATACACACAAAAAAATAAACAATAAACAGATGATTGGAAAATGTCACCTTTATGAATTCGCCTTGGTATGACGTTAATATTTTTTGACATTTCTATTTAAATATTTATTTCAATTCAAATTAAGTTTTAAGATTTTTTTTTTAATAAATTGAAAATTAAAAATAAACGCACGCAAAAGAAATTTAATTTATGAGAAGGAACTTTGTTCCGAGTTCCTAAAAACAAAGAAAAAAGAAGGAATTGGAATATTGCTAGCTGGCTGATAGTTTGTCGATCGGTATACTTAAAGATGGTCTAGGACCAATATTTGGAGGTGTTACAAATATCAGCACAAACGCATTCCAGCTTGCATATAGCGTTACTTTAATATAGAAAAGCCCTAACTAGCATTTCCCTTTCTTTACAGGAGAAGAAAAAAACTTAATATAAATTGTAGTATTGTAGTTCCGATTTTTTTTAAACGCAGTTTTTTATTAAATTGTTTAGTGAATTTAATAAAAAACTGCGTTAAAAAAAACGCGACTACAAGACTATAATTTTTATTAAGTTTTTTCCTGCTAGTGTAAAGTAAGGAAAATGTTAGTTAAGGCTTTTCTATATTAAAGTAACGATAGGCTGTTTGGCAGACAATTGTATTAAATATACATTTTATTACAAAAACATTTAATATTTTTTTTTTATTTATTACTTTGTTATATGTACATTTTCTGACACGCTCGTCCTTTAATCTTGGCATATCCTTAAACAATCATTTAATTAGTATTTCAAGAGTAAAAACAACAATGTTACACTTTGTTTATCTTTCGGCAAACCATCATCGAATGAATCTTTTGCGACTCCCTGTATGAGTCATATAAAAATTACAAACCGACTTTAGAAGCTTTCAAATAAGGTTTTCTAACCGGGTGACGTTGAATTTGCGATCTAAAGGTTTGCTTCTTATTTCTTGTATGAACATGAATAGCTTTGTCAAGAAAAAAATGCTGATGCTGTTATTGAGGTAGTTGATTTTATTGGCTTGTCATTTCATGAGTTGCAAAATAATCCCTGTATGTGATACTTTTCTTGACATGCTTTCTGAAAAACTCCTGAGATTATCTTTACAAACACCTTAAACGAATAATATTGAAAAAAGCAAAACTTATTACAAATAAAATTTGGTTTGCACACATTTTAAAATTATTGCATATACAACACACGATTAAAATTAAAATCAAAATGAAAAATAACAGCATATATCAAGGTATATTTATAGCAGGTAGCCGCGAGATTACAACAATTGTACAATAAAACAAACAACAGGGCTTTTTATTGATGTTTTGCGATACGAACTGTCAAACAGCAAAGGGGTTGAAAAGAGACAAAAAAACTTGTTTACTTGTTTACTATACAACATTTGACAGTTTGTATCGCAAAACAAACAAATAAAAAATAACCAGCTGGCTTTCCGAGACTACCTGCTATAAATATACCTTGGCGTATATTTTTGAAACACAGCTATTTTGTTTACTACAGTGCAAGGTATATTTATAGCAGGTAGCCGCGAGATTACAACAATTGTACAATAAAACAAACAACAGGGCTTTTTATTGTTGTTTTATGATACGAACTGTCAAACAGCAAAGGGGTTGAAAAGAGACAAAAGATAAAAACAAAAAACTTGTTTACTATACAACTTTGACAGTTTGTATCGCAAAACAAGCAAATAAAAAATAACCAGCTGGCTTTCCAAGACTACCTGCTATAAATATACCTTGCTACAGTGTTGTATCCATTTTTTAAATAAGACCACCTTGTATGAATTCGCCTTGGTAGGCTCGTTAGCAAGGCGAATTTATAAAGGTGACCGCATCATGAGATAGAGTTATGCTTGCTATCCCTTTTTATTAAAAAAATACTATGTATTTTGTTTTTGTAAAAAGTTAGAGTGAATGTCAAAAATATTTGTTGAAAATATAAAAAAGGTAATTTTTTTGTTAATAAAATATACACAATTGCTTTTAATTGCAAGTTAATTGTGGCTCCAATTATTCCTTGCGCATTTTTAATTTCTTGTGTTTATATTTTTTATTCACTTTTTTTATTTTATAAAATTAAAATAAGTTTTTTTCAATTATTTAAATTTTTATTGAATTTTAAATTTGAATTAATTTTTTCACAAAATTTAAACAAAGCTTGACATTCAGTATACAAACAAAAAAATAAACAATAAACAGATGACTCGAAAATGTCACCTTTATGAATTCGCCTTGCTCGTTAGCAAACATTCATAAGCCGCAATTGTCAAATACGTATGTTTGAGCCAAAATTTTTACATGTGTGCGTAAATTCTTTTTGTTTTATATGGTGACAATTTTGAATAGTCCCCAACAAACACGGAGGTTTGATTTCAAATTGAAAATGATTTGAAATCAAACATTTGTTCAAACGACAAACGTTTGAAACGTTTGATAATGATTTGAAAATCAAAGCAATCTCAACAAAAAGCGGAAATTATTTTCAAATTGAAAAATTTTCAACTTGCTTTCAAGCGTAATTTTATTTATTTATTTTTATTAAATATCAATACAAATGTTTTTCAAATGTGGATTATAATATAACTATGGGTATGGGAGATATTTGCAACCGACAAAAAAAAAGTGCTTTAGAAATAATATATAATATAATGTGGAACATAAATAAAAGTATTTTATTTTTTTAATTTAAATTCATTATTAACTAAATTAAATAAACTTAGAGACAAATATTCAGCACCATAGCTTAAAGATGAAATCATGTTCTTTTCGTCCTCTAATTCTTGGAAAGACGACATACTTGGCTTCCTTTTATTTTGAGGATTGTAGCACCGCGATCATACAACGAACTTATAATTTTTTCATTTTTCCGTTTAATTTTTTTTTTAATTTATAATCTTTATCATTGTAATTATGTATGTACTTACAAATAATTTTTGTTTTTCACAATAAATAAAACGTTCACTTAACCACGAAGTAAAAATTTGACTTTAAGACGACCTGTAATAAATTCGCCTTGATTTGAATTTAACATTTGATAACAATTTGACATCAAATTGATAAAACATTTGATGTCAAATGATTATTATTTTGATTTTAAATGTTAACATCAAACAATTGAAAAACGTTTTCTCTCTTGTGTTTGATGTCAAATGATAAAATAATTTCATATCAAAGGTTTGACTTCGGTTGTTGGGTCTACCTTGTGTAAATCTGCCTTGGTACGTGTGAAATGCAACAACAAAGTAAGCACATTTCTTACAAACACAATCATAGAAATAATTTATTTTTGCAGATGAGTTAGGTTTTTCTCTGTCTCCATGCATTCTAGTCAATTATTTATGCAAAGAATACTTTTTGTATTCACCTTCTCGAAACGATCTAGATCATAGAAACTACCAAGAATAATGCGTAATTCAACATTCTATGTTTAATGCATACTGCAATTTATTCCTTTTTAGTGGGTGCCAGAAATAACACATCATTGTCAAAAGACACCTTTTTTATTGGTGGGAACACAAATTGATTTGCGCGATGAAACCAGTACTTTGGAAAAATTGGCTAAAAACAAACAAAAGCCCATTGGTATAGAAATGGGAGAAAAATTGGCTAAAGAATTAAAAGCTGTTAAATATGTGGAATGTTCAGCTTTAACACAAGTATGTGACAATATTCAAATAATTTTAATTATGATTTTTCTTTATAAACTGTTAATAATCGATTATTGCTTTAATTTGATGTTTACAGAAAGGTCTTAAAAATGTATTCGATGAAGCAATATTAGCTGCTTTGGAACCACCAGAACCAACAAAGAAAAGGAAGTGCAAATTCTTATAATTTTTATGTGTATTATAAGTTATTGAAAACAACATAACAAAAAATACACGCAATCAACAATTTCTAAAAAAAAAAAAATTAAATACATATTGGCTTATAAGAAAAAGAAAAAAGTTATCATACAAATTTAAAAGCATAAAATTTCATTATTAAAACTTAAAAAACAAAAATGAAAATTTAAAAATTTATGGCTTAATTTGAAAAAAGTAAATGACCAGTTTATAAGTAAAGTTTTCTAACCAAATCTTAAAATTGTAAAACAACACCAACATTTTTCATAATGTTAAACTATTTTATAGAAAAATAAAACTTAAAAATATTGAAAAACTTTTTAAGCAGCAGTAACAATAATTTATCTAGAATTATAATGAAAAATAAAACCAACAATGAGCCAATTTAGACTAGACTAATTTTTAGTCGGATTAACTTTTGTTCTTTCCAAACTACACTGGATTAATTATTCTGGCTTAAAATTGTATACGTACACGCAGCTTTGTATGTGTTAGTATTTTTTTATATTCATGTTTACACGACGGCGAACAACTAACGATTAAAATCGCTCTGCAAAAAAGAAAACACTGAACCTGATTTTTTTATAAGTGTGTATGTATTGGTTTTGTTCTGCTAATGCAGGGTTGAAGCTGGATTAAAAATTATGCCAACCAAAAACGATTCTCTTCACCTCTTTCGCCTACAAACTGTCGTTTTCTGCCAGAACAATTAGTCTAGTCTAAATTGGCTCAATAGAAATGAGTTTTCAAAAACATAATGAACAACAAAAATAAAATAGTTATTTATCATAAAAAATCTTTATAATCATTATTCCGTTTGTTCCATTTTTTCGTTTCGTTTAATAATGAACAGTTTTTGCTATAAAACACATTGTTAAACATAGAAAAAAAAATTTTTTCTTACAATAAACTCTCTATCCCCATCACTCTCTCAATATTTCCCCTATTCTTCTTTGACATAACAAGCATTGTTAATATTTGAAAAAAAGAAGAAAAAAATAATCTAAAGTGAAACACAAATCGTGCATAAACATGCAAAAATAGTAAAAAAAACAAATGAAAACAAAAATGATTCTAGTTCTTCGAAATGAACTAATGCATTTTTTATTTAAATTAAATAAAAGTATATTAAAATATATTAACCATTAATAATAAAAGCAAAAAAAACATATTTTTATATATACAATTATCAATTTTTACATAATATTTTAGTTTTAGACATTGTAATTATTGATTTCAGATATTAAAATAAAGAATAAAACCAAGAAATTAAACTCCAAAAAAAGTTTGCCTTTTCTGACATTTTAGGTTTACCGAAGTGAATCGTATTTAATAAAGAAATTTCGCCCTTTCATTTCCCAAATAAACATATTTTGAATTTTTATTTATAAGAGGACCTACAACTTTTGTTATTGATAGAGTTGTGTGATAGAGTGAGCGCGAAAAGATTTAATGAAAATTGAAAACATTTATCAAGGATTTTGAGACAAAAGCACAACTTGTTATTTGCTTACAATTTGGAAATGGTCAAGGCGAATTTAACAAGGTAAGTGCAACTCTACAACTACAAAAAGCTCCATGTATTTTTTTGCAATTTAATAGGCGGCTGTCAAAAATGCTGACAAGGCAAAACTGACAAGGCAAAAATTGATTAAAAAACAAAATAAAAATTTTGTTTGGGTAATAAAAGAGATTAATTAATTCACTTTAATTATTCGCAGTTTTTCTAAGAAATTTTTTCGGTTATTATAGCGCAAAACATAAACAAAATTATATTTTGACGTTTCCCTATTTTTTTTTAATTCGCCGTGGAGACAGCTGATAAACGGCTGACGAGTTGAGTTTACCTTGTTGAATTCGCCTTGGTAATGGTTTATTGGGAATTAAGCACGAATAACAAAATCTTTTAAGGTTTTTAACAGTGTCAAATTCAATTTTTTAATTCCCCACCACGGTCACCTCATACAAATTTGCCTTGCTCCAAGGCGAATTCAACAAGGGAAACTCAACTCGTCAGCCGTTCATCAGCGAATTAAAAAAAATAGGGAAACGTCAAAATATAATTTTGTTCATGTTTTGCGCCAAAATAACCGAAAAATTTTCTTAGAAAAACTGCGAATAATTAGAGGTAGTCGTGGTTTTTTGCTCATATCTCCGTCATTTTTTGACCGATCTGGCTGAATTTCAATAGCAAACTTAAACGGAGTACCTATATGTGACATAAATATACATCAACCTAGTCCACATCATTTCTGGGGTTTTCGGAAAATCCATTTCAACATACACACGGACAGACGGACAACCGGATTTGAACTTCGCTTTTCATAAGGACCCAGAATATATCTACTTTATAGGGTGTAGGATCAATATTGTAGAAATTACAAACGGAATGACAAAGTTATATATACCCTTTTACCTTCGGTGAAGGGTATAAAAAAAATAATTTTTGGGATTGCAGTATTTTGATCATAACTTAGCCATTTTTAAACCGATTTGAAAGATTTAAATACCGACGTGCTTAGGAAGAAATTTACCATTTACTTGACTTAAAAAGTTTGGACTCGGGAAGATCTATGATTCCCAAAAATGGATATTTTAATAAAAAACATTTTATTTTGGCCATAACTTTTTTGTGTCTGAACCGATTTTCCCGAGTCTTGTGTAAAATATGTTCTACTAAAAATTTCCAATATTTTGGTATGTAAGTCATATCCATAGGACATATGGTAGCCTTAAAATTTAGGTTTTTATACAATTTTTAATTTTTTTTGTACGGGAGGTACCACGCCCACTTCTCCAATCCCGCCCACATTTTGTAGGATGGTGTGTATTGGCAACCTAATTTTGTGTACCTAGTTTGGAAGATTTGGCTTTTTCCGTTCACCAGATATACAGCAAAAAGTAATAAAAATACAACAACCACAAGGGATTTTTGGGAAAAATTAGAGGTAGTCGTGGTTTTTTGCTCATATCTCAGCCATTTGTGGACCGATCTGGCTGAATTTCAATAGCAAAATTATAATAAGAATACCTGACAGAAAGATACCCCAACGAAGCTCCCATCATATCTGGGGGCTTCGGAAAACCCATTTCAACAGACAGACGGACAACCGGATTTGAACTTCGCTTTTCATAAGGACCCAGAATATATCTACTTTATAGGGTGTAGGATCAATATTGTAGAAATTACAAACGGAATGACAAAGTTATATATACCCTTTTACCTTCGGTGAAGGGTATAAAAACAAAACAATATTTTGACGTTTCACCATTTTTTAAATTCGCCGTGGATACAGCTGATGAACGGCTGACGAGTTGAGCTTACCCTGAGTTAATTCGCCTTGATGCTGGATGGAAAATCAAAAAATTTAGATATGACGGCGAATATTACGTCCAGCACACATACACGATGAATTCGCCCGCTGGACAAGCATTTGACAAGTGTATTTGACCCTTAACATAGCGTTTACATTTGCCAGTACTGGCAAGACAGTAGCAATTCATTCAAACTTTTTCACTAATACATAAACACTTTTACAGCTATTTTATTTTTGCATTGTTTTGCCAACTAATATGTATATGCTTACTGTCTTGCCAGTACTGGCAAATGTAAACGCTGTGTTAGACTACGTCAAGGCGAATTAAATGTTTTTTACATACAGCCTACAACTGACATGAAATGCTTAAGTGCTGGTTCATACACGTCAAGTTTGTCTCGTCAAGTCTTGAGCTTTTAGGAGAGAAGGGAAAAGGGAATGCCATTTCTTTTCCCCTCCATCCTAAAAACTAAAGACTTGACGAGTCAAACTTGACGTGTGTGAACCTGCACTAACATTAAAGTCCCAAATACACTTGTCAAATGCTTGTCCAGCCGGCGAATTCGTCGTGTACGTGTGCTTGACGTAATATTCGCCGTCATATCTAAATTTTTTGATTTTCCATCCAGCATCGTCGGTGTGACACATACAAACATATTTTCACTAATACCACCACAATGCTTGATGAGTATTTTGATCAATGTATTTGGGCCTTAACCAAGTAAGGGCACCACTACATTGAAAGCTTTGTATGTGTGGCATTGTATTGGTTTGTTTACGTTTGCATTTGTTGGTTTTACGCTCTTTTGCTCTTTGTTTTTTGTGTATGTATACACATCGTTCGCTCTTTTTGCATTTTCATTTTGCATTTGCCCATAGCTGGCCTTAACACTAAAATGATGTTAGTGTTAAGTATAGACTCATCATGTTAGAGGTTTTCTCATATTATAACAGGGTTGGTAATGCAAATGTTTTAACAATGCTGTTATAACATCATGTTATAACAGCAAATCATGTCAGTTGCAGACGGGGAGTTATAGATTTTTAAACCTAGTATCACAGATTTAGTAATCTGTGCCTAGTATTCAACTCGCCTCGATGTTTATTATCTTCGAAAAACGTATGTTGCCAGTGCCATGATGAAACACGCGTGTCGTATAACTACGTCAGATCACGATTTTTTGCTCTTGCATTGTTTGTCCAATCGTATGTCAGTTTTGTTTATTTTTACAAAAACTGCACGTTTTATGTTATGGTTAGAATATTTTATTACAGATTTTGATAATTTTAATTAAAAGTTATTTATGTAAATATATTCCAAAATCGCGATTTTTGTTATACAAATTTTTTTTCACTCTATATTTTTTTCAGTGTCAAACAATCAGCTGTGTTGTTTGTTGTTATAAGGGAATGAGATTGCTTTTGGTTGTGTTAGCCGTTTGTCTGTATTTGCTCCGAATTTTATAAGTGAAAATGTTACAAAACTGTAACAAATTATTAAAATTTAAATCCTGCAGAGTTCTGGCGACAAATGTAACAAGAAATTTAAGTGTTCTGGGAATTGAAACTTCATGCGATGATACTGGCATTGCAATTGTTCGTCATGAAAACGGTCAAAATACAGTGCTGGCAAACGTTTTAAATTCGCAACAAAGTTTTCATATAAGGTGAGTGAAGTGTTGCCGTTAGATTATTTTCAGAATTAAACTAAGAATTTCAAAGAAATTTCTCTAAAATGTACAGGACAAGGTATATTTCGTTGGTCTCATGTAGAAAGGCCCTAACTCACATAAATACAACTTTACAGGAGAAGGCAAAAACATAATAGAAACTGTATGTATCATAATGTTAAATGGCTTCTTCAATTGCTTGTTTAACTGATATTTTTGATGCTATTGTATTACATTTTTGTGACGAGGTATTTGTGGGGAATGTATTGGATTCACTGAAAAACTCAATTTCGAAAAAAATCGAGTTAGGGCCTTTCTACATGAGACCGACGATTTATAGCTATAAATATACATACCTTGGTACAGGATATCGAGGGCCTATATTCAAAACCCTCTATCTTTGATTTTCACGAATATGACTTTTTAATGGTAAAATGTTCAGTAAAGCAACCCTCATCTTTGGTGTGATTTTCATAACAAACATATTCTTTTTTGCTGTTTTATTTGCATTTTTGTATTGTCTCTATCTTATACAAATTATTTTTCTGAATGCAAAACCCTCTTTCTTTTCTAATAATAAATTTTCAAATACATATTTTTTTGAATAACTTGTTCCTGCAATGCATGTGTTTTACTATTTTTTGCAAGCTGAACATGAATTTGACATTTTTAATGGTTTATTAAAATAGCGAAATCCGATTCTGAACTGAATGATAACTTTAATATTTTGCATGCTTGTTTATGGAAAATATAATGTCCATGGCATAAAAATAAATGGTAAAAGTTGGAATTCATCTATGATATAATTGTCAAAAAATAAGAAATTTATAGGATGTTTAAAATCATATGTAATTAAAATGTTGTTACCGTGTGATAAACTTACATAATAATATGTGCGTTCGTTTACTTTTCCAGTAAAATCCCAGTAAAATCCAGTAGGTGAGTAATATGAAAATTTGTGTACGCGAACGCTTTTCAGTAAAATCCAGTACAAATTTGCACAAAATTGTACAAATTTTGGGGTAAACGAACGCAGCTAATATCAGCTGATGAATATAATCAACACGTTTAATACAAAAAAACATCGTGCACAGTATGAAAATGTATTGATAAAATTGCAGCTGAGAATGGTGTACGTCACGTTTTTACAATGGACGCTTAACCAGTAAAACTTTGTCAAAATATTAATGCATCAGTAATTTACTTTAAGCAACGCCTTCAGGTACACAGTTTTACTATTTATAATATAAGTAGGTACTCATCAGTGAACAAACTATTGGTGGAGCGAAATCAATGGTGATTTGTCCGCGTCGGTATTTGTTTCCTTTATTATTCATCATTTAAAAAAGTATTGCTTATCAGATTCATTGCCAATTACAATTTGCTCGAATGGATGTGTCTACCAAAACCGTAACCATTATTTATCTTATGCTCTATCCAATTTTGTTGTTAAAAATAATAAAGTTATTGAACAGATGTCTTAGAGAAAGGCCATACGCAAATGCCCATGCTAAGATAGAGATTAAGTTGAAAAATCAATCTAAACACTTGCCAATCGATTCAGTTCCTTATTTAAGATCTCTTTTATATCTTCCAGATGTTAGCGTAAAATATAAAATAAATTTTGATACAGATCACATTGATCTTCGTGTTCGTATTAAACCTTATACAGAAAATATTGAACCAAAACCTCTATATTCTGCTCCAATTTCAATTCAACCAAATAAGTGGAAGAATTTGCGAGATTTGAACAGCGTTATACCACCGGAATACCATTATTTTTACGATCATCAAACTCGAAACATACTTAAAAAAGCAAAAACAAAAAAAAAAATTTTTTTTTGCTATAACTTTTTGTTTAATATTATTAATTGTTAAGTTTTTTTTTATCTTATGTCGTATTATTAGCCATTATTTTAAATAAGCCACGTTAAACACTGACAGATGGCATAAATAAATTCAAAATAATTAATTTTTATTAAAATGCAATACCCTCTATCTTTTCATTTTCATACATACATACATATTTATTTATTTATTTTTACATTACCTATAACCTAGCCTTTAAAGGCCATAATCGGTTACAAATTTCTCCTAACAATTGTAAATAAATTAATATATGAATGTATGTATGTATGTGTATTACAAAAAAGGTAAGATAGCTTAATTAAAATGTAAGAATTCCAGTTATAAAAAATCCCAAAACGAACGATTCAGAAGATTATATGAAAATATAATTATATAAAAAAACATTGAATATTTTTAAGAAGCAAAACCCTCTATCTCGCATAAAGTCCCCGATAATGCAAAATTTTATGAACCAATTACCTGTGAGATTCAGTAGTAGATTTCAAAAGTATTGTAGAATACCGAATTTTAATAACCCAAGTAATACGGTTTAAAAAAACCGTTTTTTTGGCTCTCCTAAAAAGTTGTGTTTTTTAAGATAGAGGATTTTGAATATAGGCCCTCGATATGTTTTTTAAATCAATACCATTGCAGTGTCACATTCCTGAAATGTTTCTATTTTTAGATATGGGGGTATAATTCCTCCTCGCGCACAAGATCTGCACAGGTCTCAAATTGCTAATGTATTTGAACGATGTCTGGAAGAATCGAAAATGAAACCAGAAGATATCGATGCTATTGCTGTTACCACAAGACCAGGTAAACTATAAAAATATTTATTTGTATTGTAATAAAACATGAATGTGTCTATAGGCTTACCCTTAAGTCTATTGGTTGGCTTACGTTTTGGTCGTTATGTGGCTCGTTTATATAATAAACCCTTAATCCCTGTACATCACATGGAAGCTCACGCATTACAGGCTCGCATGGAATATAATATACCATATCCATTTCTATGTCTTTTAATAAGTGGTGGTCACAGTCAATTGTGTTTTGTTAAAAATTCCAAAGATTTCTTGTTATTAGGTAAAAGTTTGGATGATGCTCCAGGTGAAGCATTTGATAAAATTGTCAGACGTTTAAGACTGTATATTAATCCAAAATATAACAAATGGAATGGTGGACAAATAGTAGAAGATGCTGCTAAAAGTGCTACTAATCTTGAGGCATTTGAATTTCCATTGCCATTGGCACGTATGCGCGATTGTAATTTTAGTTTTGCAGGAATAAAAAATAATTCATTTAGGGCAATAAAACGACAAGAGCTAAAGGAGGGTAAGTTTTTATTTGAAAAAATGTGTTTTAACAACTTCTGCTCTATTGATTCTTTAATAAAAATTTATACCTATATTTTTTTATTATAAGTACCTATTGCAGAATTTTATAATAATCAATTAAAAAATATAAATTAAAGTTTTTTAAATACAATAGTTGACTTAACACTAAATTTGTTAAATTTGTAAATTATCACTTCGTTAAGTTTGTTATCGTGAAGGCCACGAAATTATTTTTTGTGTTGTGAAGACTCAAATAAATGCTTTACATCACTTAAAAAACAATGTTGAATCGATCACTATTGACAGAAAGAGTAATGTAAAAAGGTCGTCAGAATTTGTAGTTTTTTGTAATGTTAAATTGAAAATCATTTAACTGACTTATTACCTAAAGATCAAATGATTGCGATTGGAAGCAGTTATGCTAGACTTATGTAATTGATGTAAAACGGAATAGAAAGAAATATTCAGTTCATCCCAAGCAAAATCTCAAAATGCATTTTTTGCCTTAATACCTTTTTACCTATTCCTAACGTCATAGAAATATTAATGAAGGTTCATTAAATATTTGTATCAAATTAAATACAAATTTTTAAGATTAACTTAATTAGTTAAATTAAATATGTATGTAATTCATGATCTCCGAACCATTAATGAAAATTTTCGAAGTAATCATTTGAAATTTTCAATGAATGCAAGATTTAAAAATATAACTAGAAATATACGGCCATGACCTGGAAATCGAGCAAATTGAAATCGAAAGATTTTTTTAAACACCGTAGCTTTTTATTATTTTAATAGTAAATCTAATAAATATTTGTAATTGTTACTTGAAGTATGACGTACATATAAAAAACGAAATATTTTTATAAACCTTTAAAACAGGACCGTTTTGAAAATTTGTTCGATTTCAATTTCACTCGAATTCGATTTCCAGAACATGAGTGATAAACAATCGAAAAGAAGCTAGCGTATTTTTAATTATATATGTATTCAAAAATTTCGTTTATCTAGGATGCCCACCAGACTCGGTTATTTCAAATTATGCAGACTTTTGTGCGGGTCTCTTAAATGCGATAAGCCGCCACTTAATGAATCGAACTCAAAGAGCCTTGGAATTTTGCATAGAACGTAATTTCTTCGGTAATGCACCTCGTTCACTTGTAGTGTCTGGAGGTGTTGCCAACAACGATTCAATATTCTGTGATATGACTTATTTAGCCGAACAATTTGAATGTAAAACCTTTCGTCCTTCCAAAAAGTATTGTTCGGATAATGGTGTAATGATTGCCTGGAATGGCATAGAACAGATATTAAAAGACGAAAATTGTCCAAGATGGGATTACAATAACATCGATATACAAGGCAAAGCAGAACTAGGTGAGTCTCGTATAAATGATATTGTGGCTGCTAATATTAAATGTAAATGGATACGTCCGCTTAGGAGTTGATAAATTAGAAATAAAAACTTAATTGTTATCTACCAATTTGTTTATTTATTTTTTCGTGACATCTATAAATGTTTATGTTATTTAAACATAAAAAATTAATACAGTAATAAATATTATTAAATAATACATGATTAAAGTCTAAACTGGGAATAAAATGAATACAAAATTTTAATAAAATAATAAATTTAACGTTCATAATAGACTCGATAGTATAATGTTTTTGATCGCCATATACTGTAACTATTGTCAAATTTCAATAAATAAACACCTTCACCAGGATAGATATGAGAACCAACATATACTTCATTGAAACATTCCCGTCGATAAATAGGCACAATTATTGAAATTGGTGGCTTTATAGAAGAGTTACTAGTAAAAGTATTGCGATCATTTGCCAAGGAGCCGCATTCAAGGTCTTCATTGGTTGACAAATAATCTTCATCTAAAAATTCATCATCATCATCGCTGTCACTGACATGAACTGTTACCTCTTGGGTTATGGGTTTACTCCATTCAAAGTAAATACCAAAACCAATATCGTAATTATCCGTTGCAAATTCCCAAAATATGGATTTACCATTAATATTAGTGGGTACACGTACCTTATAAAAAATAAAAAAAAAAAAAATTATTATTTGCGCCTACTATTTTAGCCAAAACATTAATTAACAACTTACAGTAACAGTATCCCCATGTCCCACTGTTATGACACCATCTCCATCACCAGCCGATACTTCAACTTTAAATTCTTCAATATCTGGTCTAGTCCATATTTTAGCTGGCTGCAATAAAACATAATCTTCATCTTCCTCGTTATTATGGCTTTGCAATTGTGGGTTTTCATTATAGTGTTGTTGTTGCTGCTGATTACTTAAAGATAATTTGGCCAATTCCTTATTTAAATCATCTTCATTGTTTTGCGATTTACTGTTTAAAGCGGTTTCGTTCTCGTTTCTATTAGAGTTGGATGTTGTGTTGTTGTTTGTTAGATTTTCAGTGGGATTACGATTTTGCATGTGTAATTGCTGCATATACTGGTGATAATGTTCTTGTTGTAGTTGATGTATAAGAACCGCTTGTTGTTCAGGATTTCCGGGAAACTGTTTTTCGGCATAGGTCTAGAAATTTAACAGTTTTAAAAGTTTTGTTTTTCTGTATTAAGCAATTATTAGCAAATAAAGAAGTAAAATCAATACTTTTGGTTAATGGTAAACAACAATTATTTTAACCAGCGCACAGTGGCGCCATTTGAGTTTTTTCGTTGCAAAAATCATATCTTTTGAACCGAATAAGATAATTGAACAGTTTAAACAGCATATGATAGATAACTGTTCAGCCTATGAAATGAGCGTTTGGAAAGGGTGCTACGCTCTGTAGGGGCCTAATTATGGGTTATCAAAGTTAAAATTAGTAGAAAAATCAATTTTATGGTAACTAAAAAAAATTATTTTTACATTTTTAGATTGTTTTTATTTTTTTTCTTTAGGTTTTTATGTTTTAAATTATTACCCAACAAATTAAAAAAAAAATTATTTTTTTTTAAATTTATTTTTTCAATTTTCTGTAAAATATTCATCACAGTTCGTAAGAGAAGGTATATCTAAAAGACTAACCATTTCTAAACTATAATTATTTTCTAACTCTATTCGTGACTTCACATGCCGCAGGGAAGATATAAGTGGATCGGAAGATGCTGCCAACATGTTGAAGAGGTCCTCATTTTGCCTTACCCTTGATGCTTTGAATGTGTTCTGCAATCTATATTTTTTATAAAATTTGTTAAGAGACTCCTGTGCTTCTTCAGAAAGCTCTCCAATTGGCAAAGACTGGTACTCAATTATATCTTTGCCATGCGCCAATATTTTATGGACGGTCGGGGTCAACTTCTTCTGTGGATACATTTCTGCTAAAATAGATGCAGTTTTCGACGCATATTCTCCATATTTTGTAGAATTGACATTTTCTTTGCAGTTTAAAACATCCAAGATCGTTCCCAATCTTTTCACGATTTGATTGTCAATTCCAGTGATTCTAGTTACTGCCTCATCATTTTCAAAAAATCTCCTAGAAGTGTTTCCATCGTTTGAGTTACCGTATCCGTGCTTGGGACAGTCTACTTTTAGTCCAACTTGTTTAAAAAAAGCATCCTGTATTTGCTTCTTTCTGATCTTTTCCTTATCCTTTATTGATGTATTTTCATCGAAGTTTTCCTCCTCTTGTGGTAGGGTATACGCCAGTTTTAGCAAGAATTCCATACACCTTATCCTTGCGTGCAATGGTGACATTCCATATTCGTAATTCTCCTCATTTGTAGAATCGTTTAAATTACCAAAGTTCTTCTGACTCTTTTTGCAAATCGGGCATGACATTGTTGAGGTTGTTCCTGTCAGTTCGTTTACGACTTTTCCGTCAACCATGGTCAGATGGAACTCGTAATTGCATTCAATATATTTTCCTTCTCCAATTTGCAGCTTTGTAGGCTTAATCTTGCTTATTTGTTCTTCAATGTCCTTCACCGTGGTCCTTATGAGTTCTGCCGATTCCCTTGCAAACTGAAACATTATTGGTCGGCAATAATGCACTGATGACGGACGTGGATTTTTCCAGTGAAGGGAAACATCCGATTTAAGCCGCAAAGGAACAACAGATGCCATAAACATATTTCCGTCCGATATTGTAGCGTCATCGGAAGATATCCTTTGCTTATAAACGCTTTGTCCGGATGATCCATCGCAGCCCCATTTGCTGATCAATGTCAACTTCTCAGGAAGAATTTTCACCTCATTTTCAGGAAGACTCTCCAACAACCGTTTTGCTGTATGGCCCATGAGATCCTGCAGATTGGCTTTCGCAGAGACTTCCGTAAATTCCGTATGCAGTGGTCGTGAATTTATTTTGGCTTGCGTAATATGCTTGTATCCGGGTAAAACGTCAGCGCCGTGTCGCGTTAAAGATGCCCGTAGTTTCTCATATTTCTCTTTGGAAAGTTCTAAGTCCATAAACAAGGCCAAGGCTTCTTCGGAACCATACTTTTTAATGTGTGCGTTTGTGGGCGTGGGAATGCTTTCCTTAATCCTTTTTAGTCGCAGTGGGCTTGCATCAGCAACAGATTTGGTTATGTGCGACCTAACTCTTTCACTATCCTTTGTAAATTTAATAGACAGCGCTTCCGATAATTGCTTCGTGGTCAAGTCATTGGTGGCATCGGCAAGTTTCCTCTTTCTTGTGAAAATTGAACACTCCTCAATACTTTTTTTTGGCCTTCCTTTTGCTCCTCTGGTTGATGTGGTGGGTTTATCTACTGCCAATATATCCAGGATGGTATCTTCATTAAGCCAGTCCTCGTATTTGGAGTTGAAGTTCTGAATGGTTCGATTAGATTTCACCCATTTTGCCTTAATATTTGCATATATCAGATAAAAATTATTTTTTATAATTTCGCTTCTCTCAATATTTCCGTATAAGCTATCAAGTTCTTCTAAAGCAGCTTCCGTGAAAAAATTTGGTGTGGTTGACTTTCTAAACAGTTCAAATAATTTAAAATTGTTCAACGCCATGTTTTCAGTACTTAAATTGTTTAATGGTTTCAGTAATTGTTGCGCCAACTTTCAGTCGTAGACTAATCCAGGCATTATGCTTATTTTGCAATATATAGGCTTATGCTACCATGCCGAAAAATGTACCTGTTCCCTACATACATATGGATTTAGGCTGAATAATGCATTTTTATATTATGCACGTGTCCAAATAAGATTTGTGCCTACCTGTAGTCAATATTGTTCTTGACCATTTGCAATATATAGGCTTATGCTACCATGCCGAAAAATTTACCTGTTCCCTGCATACAAATGGAATTAGGCTGAATAATGCAATTTTGATATTATGCACGTGTCCAAATAAGATTTGTGCCTACCTGTAGTCAATATTGTTCTTGACCATTTGTACGCCAAAGTATTGTTTAAGTGAGGTACGTACCTGCTAATTTCAATGAGTAGTTTTTTTAGATTTTAGATCAAACTACTGTCATACAATTTCTGCAACCATGTCTTTTTAACCTTTTTTACCTCTAGAAGCCAAACGGGCACGTACGGGCAGATAAAATTTTTGAATTATGTAAAGAAATAATCAAAGAACAGATTTTGCAAATATGGCAAATATAGAAAAATATAGATTTTTGTTATTTTCCGTCAAAGTTGAAAAATAGTGAAAAAACGGATAGTTTTTAAATAGTGATTTACCAGGAGAAACACAAAGCAAACAGTTCATTTTTTTTTATCATTACACATTTAATAAATGCATCAATCAATACAAACAAAAAATAAGGCGATTCGTTACCTATTTTTCGTGATATTACACCTGAAATCGCAACAAATTTACTAAAAATTGTGTGTTTTTTTGAAAACCGAAAGTCGGTCAACTTTGAACGGCTATATCTTCTAAACTAAAAATGTGATATTATTAAGAGTGGCAGATTTGAAATCGTTGAAAAGTTTCCTATAACATGAGTTTATTCAAAACTTCGTCGGTGCTCATGAAAATTTTGATTTTTGCAACCTCGTTTGCTCTACGGGCGCTACTGTGCAGCGTTTAAAAAACTACAGTCAAAGTAGAAAGACAGCCATTTCTTCCACTTCCTAATTTGTCATTGGCCATGGAAAAACTGTTGCTTTTACTTCTGATTCTGATTAAATATAATCAGTCGCTGTCAAACCAACTCAAAAAGCGAACATTTGTAAAGAAATTTTTTATTTTTTTATTTATTTATTTATTAAATTAAGTCTATAGATACAATCCTTACAGACTAACTATGTATTCAATTTAACAATTTTTCTCAATATAACTGCAGTTACATGTTTAAACTTAAAATAATATTACGTTTAATAACATTAACATTTAAAGAAAAATCTACAAAATTAAACATTTCATTAAAACAACAACATAATTTCCTAAACGGGTCTGCCATCTCGTAGTTTGTTCTAAAAGTTTTAACATATAGTGGTTGATTAAATCTTAATGTGCGTTGAGGAACATTCAATGATATTTTACTTAAAAGAAAATCTGATAAAACATTTCCGTTTAAAAGATTTACTAGAAATGAAACGTTAAGCATAATTCTTCGGCTTTTTAATGTTGGCAGTCGAATCAAAGCAAGTCGTGATGAATAAGATGGAAGCGCATAATAGCCTCTATAAGCATCTCTTAAACAAAAAAGTAAAAACTGTTTCTGAACAGATTCGATAAGATTAATGTGAACGTTATAGTAGGGGTCCCATACAATTGAGCCATACTCTAAAATCGGTCTTACAAGTGACATGAATAATTTTTTGGTAATAAAGGGGTCCTTAAATTCTTTTGCCCATCGTTTGATGAAAGCCAAGATTCCTCGAGCTTTATTAACAGCCATCATGATATGTTGTACAAAGTTTAATTTTCCATCCAACAAAACACCAAGATCCATAATTACGTTTACTGATTCCAGTTTGTGACCACTGATATAATAGTGACCAAGAGCGTCACGCCTTCTCGAAAAAGTCATGTGCTTGCATTTTTTGAGGTTAAGTTCCATATATTAAACAAAATTAAATAAATGTAAACTAAATAACCTGATAACTAGATTTCCGTGAACAACCCAAATGATTGATTATTATTATTTTTTTTAACCCGAAAAAATCCGGCCTGTTGCAATTACCGAAATTTTGCAATGATCGACAATTGTTTATTATTAGGGATGAGCTTTTCATATATTAAAAAATCGAATATGAGCATAAATTATGCACTACAAACTCCAAAATATGCATTAAAAAAATTTAAATATGCACTTAATACTTGGAATCATCAATAAAAAAGCGGTTTTATTATAGTTTTATTTAAACAAAAAAAAAAAAAAATTCAGTCAATTGTACAATATTTTTTATTTTTTTATTTAAACGTGTTTGCATAAACCAAAAAAATACTTTTTTATTTTATCAAAAATAACCTGTTCGGACGCAAAAAACTTTTGTACATGGCAAATAATCTCTCAACGTCAACCTAAGTTATAGAAGCATCTTGAAGGATGCCAAATTATTTGGAGAATATATATTTTCTAATTCAGATCCAACATTTGATTCCATATCTAAAATGGTTTAAATTCGTTTTATTTTTTGAAAACCTATATTTTTTTTGCAAAACGTTTTGGATTTCTTTAATTTGTTGCACTATTCTTCCTTCCACATTGTTAATATTACTTTCTGCAATGCCAATTAATTTAAGCTGATTATTAAGTGAACTAAATCCCTCCAATTTAGTTATTGTTTCACCAATATATCCGTAGTTGGAAAATCAAAATGCTTAATGACTTTTATGTTATTTAAATTTAATATTTCTTTTCCTTTTTTAAATGCATAATCATCGGTAGCAAAAAGTTCTTAAATAACAACTATCGTCTTAAAACATGCATTCGCATGGAAATCGCATCCCTATTTATTATATTAAGAGACACCTTATTTTTAATAAAAAAAATTATCTTTTTTATTTATTTTTTATTAAATTTCAGTCACCTAGCCTATGGGCCATAACCGGTTTACAAATTTAACGTATTCTTTAACGTAAACAAATTGAGCAGATCTAAAATAAAATCTTATACAGAGAAATAAAACAAAAAAACTTTATGTAAAAAGGTAGCAAGTAAATTTATCCAATAAAGTACACAAATAAGGTGTTCGACACGTCAGTATTGGCTTAACACGTTTTCTTTAATTCTCTTTTGAGCGCACACGCTCATACGCAATCACTTTAAAAATTGTGCTGAAAAAAGTCCAGGTTCAGTGTTATAAAGCATTTATTTGAGTTTTCACAACACTGGAAACATAATTTCGATTCATTCAGTATCGACTTAAAGAATTAGAAATAAAATTGCTTTCAAATCGAAAAAGTATTCGATTCCGATTGCCAGAATTAGCCCCCTGTCGAGTTGTCACCATGTTAGAATAGTTATACCCCTAAGATTTGATATAAGAGGAAACGAAAAGAATATTTATTGTTGTTTGAAGCCTTAGTTTTGATTAGATCAGTTACAAAATACTTTTGGAGGTACTACGCATAGCATAGAAATATTTTCATTCATTTTTAATGGTATTTTAAGCCAGAATAAGATCACACAAACGATGAGTCATATATAAAGCTATTAGTTTTAAAACTAACCCTTATTTTGAACGAAATTTATGTTTTCAAAATCTCCAATTAGGATTTAGAAGAAAACATAGCACAGTTGAACAAACGCATACTCATAACAGGAAGATATTCTGGCCTTCGTCTGGATTGTAAACTCTTTCAGAAGTTCAATCTGGCGCTATGGTATACAGTTTTATTTAAAAAGGCTTGAATTACACCCAAATCCACTAGCTCGAAATATTTAAAAAACGGCGGCCACACCCGCCTAAGGAGATTAAATACTGCAAGCCTTGTCCGATTAAAAGAGGGCGCAACACCTTTGTAAACGGAAATCCTGACTAGAGGAATTTTCATAAATGTTCATACAAGGGCTTAAAAAACTGCAGTCGAAACAAAAACTTTCGAACAAAAAACGGAAATGAATCATTTAATTCAGAAAATTTTCATTTTTTAAATGAGAGTTGACGGGCTTCTTAAATAAACGATTTAAATGTGTGAACAACTTTTTGCTTTTTAAGTTGGTTTGACAGCGACTGTTTACATGTGATGAATCGGAATAAGAGCAACAGTATTTGTTTTTCGATCAATGACAATGGCAGTTTTTCTACTTTGACTGCAGTTTTTTAAACGCTGGTACATACATATGAAGATTCAAGAAATAAATATTAAAAATTGCGAATTTAAAGAAAACAAAAAAATTTCTTAAATCCTTCTTCCAACTTAAAACTGTTTTCGTGTTACATACAAAACTTTCATTCAAAGAATGGGATGTTTAAAAATAATTTATTACAAAAAGAAAACAGAAATGCTTAGTAACCCCATTAATATTCTTATTGACCCATTTAAAAAATGATTGATTTTTATACACGCATAAACATTTTTTTGTATGTGTCTTACCTTAAACTGTTGATATGTTTGCTTGTTTAACGCATCCTGTAGTTGACGTTTTTGCATTTCTTCCTTGTAACCTTCCTCTAAAAGTTCCTGTTGTTCACGTTCCACTTTCTCCTTCTCTAATTTTTCTTGTTCCATCTTTCGTAGTTCTTCTTTTAAGGTTTCATCCCGATTCTTTCTCACCGCCTCTACGTAGGGACGAAAAGCACTGCACATGGCGTCCAGCAAATCAATAAATCCCTCCATGGCTTGTTCGCGGCTGATGTCACCCAGCGTTTGCCAGTGAAGTCGGCGATCTTTTCCAATGACATCTAGAACACCCAAGGCAGGTGCATCCTTTGGATTGAAAGGCCCACATGAGGCTTGTTGCTTAAATGCTATTAGCTTAAGATTATCCTCATATGAGAGGTGAATAGCTTTGCCAGAATTTTCTGTTTTAATTAAGGAAAGAGGCAACAAATATTAAAATTTTCTTTTGAGTTCATTCTTTTGCATACGTTTGTAAAACTGTAGAGCCATTCGGTAAAGTTCCCGCAATGGAAAACTCCATTTTTCTAATTCTGCTACATTTTTATCCATTATTTAATGATTTTAATGTTAATTCAAATTTATTTCTGCAATCTAAACTTGTTTTTTATTAGAAAATACAAAAAACTTTTTATTGAAAAACTATAAACAAAAAGTGCTAAATTTTTCTTATCTACTGCCTGCCAAGAAACTTTGAATAAGGTGGTGCTTGTTTAGCAAAAACTTTTGTAATATGTTATGTAGCTGTCAAGGCCACGGTTATTATTTTTGTTATTTACGTTTTGCAATAGGAAAAAAGATAGATTTTATATTTCTATGCGGCAACAAATAAGATAAAAAATATCAGCCAAGACAAATTCATGGCAAATATGCATCCAAGATAGTTATTCTGACTAAATTTTATTCATGCACATATATGGATTTTCTCCATTAAACTGCATAGATAAAAAACGAACAGCTGGGCGGATACGTATACCTGTTTAGAGTTCACGGATTTCAGTTTCTTAAATCAGAGCTGTCACATTTTTCGTCATCGCCAAAATAATTTATCGAAAATCGCCAAATTTTATTTTTTTAGATTTATGTATCATAGCAGCCACACGATCAAGTTTTGCCTTTGAATTCCTTTCAATTGCAATGCACTCTCACTTTTTTACTAAGTGCCGGTTCACATACGTCAAGTTTGACTCGTCAAGTCTTGAGTTTTTAGGAGAGAAGGGAAAAGAGAATGCCATTTCTTTTCCCCTCTCTCCTAAAAGATCAAGACTTGAAGAGTCAAACTTGACGTGTGTGAACCAGCACTAACACACTCACACTTTTTAAATTGACCACGAGATGGCTTTCAATTTCACCTTTCCATTTCTTTGGCAATTTTAGTTTCAATTTAACAGCTGATTAAATATTTGTCTTTATAAATTTTTTTTTAATGACAACTCGAAAGTAAATTGCTTTCAACTCGCGTGCAGCCTAGTCATAGCTGCCAATTTTTGCATATTTTGACAAACAGTATATGTATGTAAAAGACTATCAAGAAAATCTTGATCGTGTGGCTGCAATGTATGTTAAAAAATCGCAAACCAGGAGTTATATAAAAAAGTATGCAAGAATAATTTTACCTTTAATTAACATTTTCTATAGCGGTTTTATTCTTGGTAGTAAAGTACCCTTGTAGACCTTATTAATCCTATTTATGTATTTATATTTGCATTTATTTATTTTTATTTTTTATTATGATAACATCTTCTATATATAAATCGGCTAAGGCAAAAGAGTTAAGAACACTTTCCTCCTCTGTATGTCAACCGATTTAAACAAAATATACACCATTTAAGAGGTATTTACTCAAAGAAGTGCACAATGTATATTTTATTAAAATCTGTTCAATAATTTCAGAGTTGTAAGTGTTCAAAATTGTTACTAACACAAATGCAAAATAAATAAATAAAAATTTATTTTCAATTATCAAATAATAAAAAGTTAGGGTGATCGATTATTCGACATTTTTCTGAAACCGGTTTTCGAATATTTTGACTATATAAATCAGACCAGGCAAAACAGTTAAGAACGCTTTCTTCCTTTGTTTGTCAACCGAACCTGTATGGGGAGAAAAAAGGGGAAATATGGGAAACTAAATTTCTTTTTTTTTTACTTTTCTGTGCTTCATGTGATAATTTTTAAATTTTCTATAATATAGAACTTAGTAACATAATATTATAGGTGTAGGATCCTGATTGAGTGATAACCTATAAGATAAAAAATGCTGGTATTTTTTGTTTTTCATCTGGAATTTTTTGAATTTTCGTTAATATTCGACCTATAAAGATAAACTTGTACATTAAACTGGGTGAATAAGAACATGTAAGGGGATCTTTTTGGTACTTTTTCGTTCTACATCTGATACTTTGATTAATTTTCGTTAGTATTAGACATAGAAACATAAAATTAAACGTGCAACGTCCTGAGTGGATGACGATGTTGAAGTTGAAATTAGAAGATCTTTTTTTTGTATTTTTTGCTAACCTGGAGTGCACCGTGGAGATTTTTTTTTTCAAGATGCTAAAAAAAAAATCTTTCTGCACCACTGCTCGCCAAATGTGGACCAAAAGGTTCTGAATGCGTGGCTTATCCAAATACACCCGAACACAAATCCACAGAATCCGATACGCGACACCATATCTCAGAATCACCACTACTTGAAAATAGCTTAGATGGATCGCAGCAACAACAACATATTGAGAAATTTGTTTACAACGTCAATAAACATCAAAGCGCATCAACACCAGACGAAGGACCGCACTTTTCCATAAAGGGGGGAGGGATGTTGAGAGTCACCCTCGTATATAATAAGTATGACATTATTTAGTATTAAGTAATAAAAAAAAAAAAAATAGATTGACTCAATTATACGAGTCAGCACTTTAGACACTTGCTGACTTTAGTACAGTCAGCATTTTAATTATAAGAACTAGGTATAAATAGCGGGTAAGAATAATTTTAAGTTGAGTTGTAATAAGCAAGCAAATAAACATCTACCTGCGATCTCCACGGAGCACTCCAGGTTAACAAAAAATACAAAAAAAAAAGATCTTTTAATTTCAACTACAACACAATATATAAAGGAGACTTTTTGATACTTTTTTGTTTTTCAATTGGTATTTTTTATACTGAACTTACAAAACTAAATTACTCACGTAGAAGATTAAATATGAACCGGAGGTTGGTCGCCCGCCAAATCGATCCACTTTGAAGGAAAAAATAAATGCTCGAAACAAATAAATTCATATATACTTAGATTAATTATGTTTTCTTCATATTTACAAAAAGAAAAAAATCATGGTCGAATTTTGACCATAAGGCGAACACTAGTGTAATATAAATCCTCCACGGCCAATATAAAACTATTACATACCATTTAAAATACCTACGATTTAAAACTTCGTAAGATATATAATACAAAATTAAAAATAAATAAACAATTTTTTTAAATGCTTTCTGCGTGAAATCCTATAGAGCATAGAATTCAAAAAATTAATTTAAAATTCGTGTTACCTTTTTGGTTTCACAAATATCAAAATTTGTTGATACTTTTTGTTTTAAAACACAATGTTTCTTCGTGTGAAGCGATGTTGGCTGTTTTGTTCTTTCTCATTTTGCTGCGTGCGTTGTTTTGAATTTATCGGATAAAAAAACAAAAAAGGAACTAATTGCGAACATTGAAAACCATGAAAATTAGAGAAATGGGGCCGTGTTCACATCTGTGTAATTTTATTACTATTTATATCTAATTATAGGATATGTGTTATGCCTTGGGAGCGAGTATAAAGGCCCAAATACATTGATCAAAATACTCATGAAGCATTGTCTGGGTTCACACCTTGAAAGTTTTCTTTCAGAAAGTCTGAGTTTATAGGTGAGAGAGGAGAAAAGAAAATCATCTTCCCCTCTCACCAATAAACTCAGACTTTCTGAAAGAAAACTTTCATAGTGTGATCCCAGACATTGTGGTAGTATTAGTGAAAATGTGTTTGTATGTGTCACACCGACGATGCTGGATGGAAAATCAAAAAATTTAGATATGACGGCGAATATTACGTCAAGCACACGTACACGATGAATTCGCCGGCTGGACAAGCATTTGACAAGTGTATTTGGGCCTTAAGGTTATATAATTAGACAAGATATAGATAAATAAAATTATATATATATACATATATACATATATGCATGTTATGCATTTTAACATAACATCTTGAGTTGAGGTAAGATAGCAAACCAGTTTAAAACAAGTTAGAGTGCTATATTCGGCTGTGCCGAATCTTTGATACCCTCCACCGACAGTTCGAATGTTTAAGGAGTAATATCTGTATGATGTTATTATTATCTTAAACAGTGACGATTTGTTATTAATTATGGATTTAGGCGACTAATCTGTTTTCCGGTAGTAGGGTTTATATGGGGCCTAGGGTAAATTATGGACCGATCTTCACGAAATTTCACAGTCTTTTTCCCAGTTCTATAAAACTTTGATGTACCAAGTTTTGTTATAATAGCATTATTTTTTACGAATTTAGGCGTACTAAACTGTTTTCCGGGAGTAGGGTTTATATGGGGCCCAGGGTAAATTATGGACCGATCTTCACGAAATTACACAGTTTTATTTCTTGTCCTATAAAACTTTGATGTACCAAATTTTGTTATGATAGCATTATTTTTTACGGATTTAGGCGTACTAAGTTGTTTTCCGGGAGTAAAGTTTATATGGGGCCTATGGTAAATTATGAACCGATCTTCACGAAATTTCAAAGATTTGTTTTTAGTTCTATAAAACTTTGATGTTCCAAATTTTGTTATGATAGCATTATTTTTTACGTTTTTAGGCGTACTAAGTTGTTTTCCGGAAGTAGGTTTTATATGGGGCCTATGGTAAATTATGGACCGATCTTCACGAAACTTAACGGTTTAATTTCTAGTCCTATGTAACTGTGACTTGCCAAAATTTGTAATGATAGCATTGTTAGTTAGGGTTTTAGGCTTAATATACTGTTTTCCGGGAGTAGGGCTTATATGGGGCCTAGGGTAAATTATTGACGGATCTTCACGAAATTTCACAGCGTGATTTCCAGTTGAATAAAACGGATTGTTGCGAAATCTTATATCATTCAGTGCATTTTTCCACCATTTATGTTAGTTTTTGTAACAAAATTATCAATTTTTTTTAGGTGGTGGTTCCACATTTTGATTCATAGCTCAGATCCTATTGAACCGATTTTGCTGAATTTCAATCCCAAACTGCTTAGGATAACTACAAGCAATTTGACACCAAGTTTGTTGATTTCTTTTGAGTTTTTCGAAAGTGAGCGTGTTTTCAACAGACGGACAGACAGACGGACATGGCTAAATCGACTTAAAATTACTCAAGGACCCAGAATATATATACTTTATAGGGTCTGAGATGAATAGTAAAAAAGTTTCACACGGAATGACAAACTGAATATACCCTCTTCACAACTAATTGTGGTGGAGGGTATAAAAACTCTATAGAATATCATCATAATCGAATTACAAAAAAAACCAAAATTGAAAAAGGGGTTCGTTTATAAAACTAAATTTTAAAAACGTAAACAAAAAGTTTTTTGAAAGAAAATTTGTATGATTGAAAAAATTTTTCATTTTTTCTTCTTCAACTTTTAAAATTTTACTCAAGATGTTACGAAACGATACACATATGTATATAAGTATATAATAAATTCTTTTTGCCTTTTAATTTTTAATTACTTAGGTATTAAGACTGTGTAATATTTTTTTAATGGCCCACGTGGGCTTCGTATTACCGAACTGAAGAATAAATTAAAAAGTAAATTTAATAAATGTATTTAAAAATTTATCAGTATAAGTTTTTTCTTTTTTAATTCAATAACTTTTTCACTTTCATACAATATTTCATCCACTATAATTATTCCAGCTTTGTCACTAAGTTGCTTACACATTTTATAAACTTGACTTTGCTCCGTGTATATGTATTTGTAAAGCGGCTCATACACTTCAATTTTACGTATTGTACAGTTATATCGCCATGTGTATGTGATATTGGAAGGTGGCACAATATATTGGCAACAACCAAAAGAATTTTGATTTTTATTGCGCAACGAAAGAAATGTAAAATGTGTTGGCAACATTGTACAAAGCTGATTATGTTATTCCTTTACATAGCGTCTTCACCTGACAGTTTTTTGTCATACCAAACGTCAAAGTCTATATAAAAAAACTCGAAAATTTTTGTCAGCGTTTTTTTAATATAAAGTTTGACGTTTGGTATGACAAAAAATTGTCAGGTGAAGACGCTATGTTAGGTATCTTCAACTTCTATTAAATTAATTAAACCATTTTGCGACTTATTTTATAATATAGCTAAAAATGGAAATAGTATGGCGAATATTATTAACAATAATATTAAGTTAAAATGCTTAAGCTCGAGGTCAGTTGTATGTAAAATTTTTCTTTTTTTTTTTGATATTTCGATATTCTTTGAATATCATCATCAGGGAATGTTTACTAAAATTTTGAACAATAACATTACATTCAGCCATGTCACAGAGTACAATTCCGTTCGGAAACGGAATACATTCCGTATTTTGGTGCTTCAGAAAATGAAGAAAAAATGTTTCGGAATGAACCCATTTTTGTTTTCATGAACGGTATGGGAGTTGTCTGTATCTGAAAGGCCATAAAACTATCAAAATACACTTTCCATCAACAAACAAATATGTTTTCTTCAATTCCGAACGGAATCATTCCGAACGGAATTGTACTCTGTGACATGGCCCATTGTTTCTATTTTTATTGTATGCTTTGTATTTTTTAATATTTAATCTGTTTAATACTGAGTATTTATGTATTGATTTGTTATTCTAAAGAATATCGAAATATCGTAAAAAAATAAAGACAAATTTTACATACAACTGACCTCGAGCTTTAGCATTTTAGCTTAATATTGAATTTTAAAGGTCGAATAAAAATACAACTTAAGAAAAATTACAATAATATTGCAAGTGTATGGGCCGCTTAAAGTTAAGTAGTACTTCTGTTTGATGTTTCGCTGTTAATGTCATCGTCTGTGATAAAAACCAAGGCGAATTTATAAAGGTGACCGCATCATGAGATAGTGTTATGCTAGCTATCCCTTTTTATTGAAAAATACTATGTATTTTGTTGTTGTAAAAAGTTAGAGTGAATGTCAAAAATATTTGTTTAAAATATAAAAAAGGAAATTTGTTTGTTAGTTAAATTGTGGCTCCACTTATTCCTTACATAGCGTCTTCACCTGACAATTTTTCTATAGTCTATATAAAAAAAACTCGAAAATTTTTGTCAGCGTTTTTTTAATATGAAGTTTGACGTTTGGTATGACAAAAAATTGTCAGGTGAAGACGCTATGTTACGCATTTTAATTCCTTGTGTTTATATTTTTTCACTTTTGTGGCTCCACTTATTCCTTACGCATTTTTAATTTCTTGTGTTTATATTTTTTCACTGTTTTTGTTTTATATAATTTAAATAAGTTTTTTTTCAACTATTTAAATTTTATTGAATTTTAAATTTGAATTAATTTTTTCACAAAATGTAAACAAAGCTTGACATTCAGTATACACACAAAAAAATAAACAGATGACTGGATGTCACCTTTATGAATTCGCCTTGGTAAAAACTGAAACATAGGTAATCAAGGCGAATTCAACAAGGTAAACTCAACTCGTCAGCCGTTCATCAGCTGTCTCCACGGCGAATAAAAAAAAAATAGGGAAACGTCAAAATATAATTTTGTTTATGTTTTGCGCCAAAATAACCGAAAAAATTTCTTAGAAAAACTGCGAATAATTAAAGTGAATTTAATAATCTCTTTTATTACCCAAACAAAATTTTTATTTTGCTTTATTAAATTGCAAAAAATACATGGGGCTTTTTGTAGTTGTAGAGTTGCACTTACCTTGTTAAATTCGCCTTGATAGGTTACCCTGCGGCCACACGTTCAAGTTGTTCTTGCTAGTCTTTTACATAAACTGCTTGTCAAAATTTACATTAATTGAAAGCTGTGACGTAGGCTGCACTCAATTTGTAAGCAATTTACTTCCAAGATGTCAACAACAACGGAGACAAACTTGTACTCAGCTGTTAAATTGAAAGTAAATTGCCAAACAAATGGAAAGGTGAAATTAAAAGCCATCTCGTGGTCAATTTAAAAAGTGTGATTAGTAAAAAACTGAGAGTGTATTGCAAATTGAAAGGAATTGAAAGGCAAAACTTGATCGTGTGGCCACCAAGTAATAATACATGTTGTAACTAACGTTGTCTCGTCTATGGGCGCCGTAAAATCGTATTAATTAAAACAGAGTTGCACACTTAACACTGAAGGCGAAAACCGCTTATATATACACAGCGTTTACATTTGCCAGTACTGGCAAGACAGTAAGCATATACATATTAGTTGGCAAAACAATGCAAAAACAAAATAGCTGTAAAAGTGTATATGTATTAGTGAAAAAGTTTGAATGAATTGCTACTGTCTTGCCAGTACTGGCAAATGTAAACGCTGTGTTATTCTACTAGTGTGGCCAAGGCGAATTTAATTCGCCTTGAGTGTGGCTATATTGCAGTATTTTTAACGTTTTTAAATAAATATTTTTAAATTTAGGATTTGTGTGATCAGTTAATTGAATGTTGGAAAAAGTAATTATGTATTATTAATAAAACCAGTCTTTATTAGCGTGATTTGCTATGTGAAAATAAGTCAGAAAATTTAATGTACATATTACTTTTTTAAAATATATCTTTTATTTATAATACTTTTTCCAATAAACTTAGGGTTCTAAATCACTATGAAGCTCATATACATATATCGAAATCTAAAAGTTCATCTTATACCATTTATTATCAAACTGTTAAAAGCTTTACATTCACCCAATTTTATTAAATAACTAATTTAAGTGTTATTGGAATTTTGGTTGTGTTAAACTTTTTGATCTATGGCAACACCACACATAGTTGGTTTGACTTATAACTTGTGGTTTGACTTACACAGCGTTTACATTTGCCAGTACTGGCAAGACAGTAATCATATACATATTAGTTGGCAAAATAATGCAAAAACAAAATAGCTATAAAAGTGTTTATGTATTAGTGAAAAAGTTTGAATGAACTGCTACTGTCTTGCCAGTACTGGCAAATGTAAACGCTATGTTAAATTTTAGTATAAACTTGAATTTACGCGCAATTTTCCATTTTTATTAGCCTGTGAAAAAGTGAAATTTGTGCTTCGCAAAAAATAATTTGGAAGTGATTTAACTAAGTTGAAAAAATATCTTGTAAGTAACTTAACCTCTCACTTAAACACTGCCACAAGCCGATTTTCTTCAAGTTGTCGATTTTTAAAGAAATCAAGTGAAATAGTGGATCAATTTTGTAGTTCATAACAAAAGTTATAACTGGAAAATATTTGAGATTTAGAAAATACGTAACTAGATATTTTGAAGGAAATAAAAATATACTTTTATAAGTCCAATACCCTTAGTATAACAAACTAGTTTTGTCGGTGGCTTCGTTCGCGAGGAAAATCCTCCTAAGGAAATATATAACGGTTGAAACTATTAGCAATTTGGTTGATCAAAATGCGTACTTCCTGATTACTATAGGTATACATACTTATGTTCATATGTAAGTTTTAAGGAAAGCAATTTTTTTAAATATTTTATTTGGTGGTATGTATTGTATTTTTGAGTCTACCATTTATTTTGTACCAATCCGTGGATTTGCTGTGTTGTGTACTATACTTCGAATATATTTGAGTTATAACGTCAAGGGTTAGCAAAACTATGGCAAGATCAGGTCAAATTTCGCACCTTACATTAGGTTTAAGGATATTCTCCGTTTCCAAATATTTTCGGAGGAGATCGGCAAATCGTCTAGCGAAAACGTCACCCTTTCAAACTATATGTTTACAATCGCGCATTACTTTGGCTGCATTACTCTGTTTTAAAATGTTGCAGATCGAAGTTTCGACATTAGTAGGGTTTACCGAATCTTGACGGTGCGAAGGCAAAGGCGATTCCACGCTTAACACTTACTTTTGCTAATAGTAAATGCCCTTTCTAATAGTAGTCCACTTTCTTTCTCTATACTGACAAGAATGTGCTGATCTATGTAATTTTGTTCATTCGTCCGTAACTCTTCTTTAGATTTCACCAATTTTCTTAGATCACTAATGCCAAACTTGGTCTCCCTCAGACATTCTCGATTGACAAAATTTGCTAGAGATCTTTTTGGTAAGAGCAATTCGTATTGTCTCAAGTTTTGTCCTGCAAGTCTTCAAAAGATGTCAGCTCGATAACCTCATGTAGCAGCAGGGGCAAATGGTTAAATTCCGTGTTGTTAGGATGAGTGGTATAGACACTGCCCAGAACGTTATCTTTTATCACTCTAAGCAAAATGAGCAAATGAACGCAAAAAAATGATTTCCCTAGGAATGAGACCTATCTATTTATTTTTCACCCACGTAAATACCAAAATTATAAAATTCATCTAAAACTCTGAAAATAAATTTTACCTGTACTCTGTATTACGATTCGGACTGTTTGCTTTGATATATACTTTATCGAAATAAATAATTACTTTCAAAACAGGAACTCTTTATTATGAATAATAACGTTTCATAAAAGTTGCCATCTATATATCGAGCACTTACCGCAAAAAAAGCTTAAGCGGCAAAAACACAATATTACAGGAGGTTCTATTCTATTTAAAAAAAATTTTGTATGTAGGTTGCCGCTTAAGCTAGAATTGTTTTTGCTATAAAATAGCAACGGTACCTTATGTGACCATGACATGTTAGAATATGATGCAAGTGCTGCCATTAAATTCATTTACTAAAAGAACGAAAATTGAAAATGATGTCGTTTAAGTTATTTTTGCGGTAAGGGCTCGATGTATGTTTTATGCATCCTTTGTTCGTTATGTTATAAATCGAGAACCACTCAAATTATTTACAAGCCAATACATGCGTTGAAAAGGTCTACTTTCACTGATTGTTAAAAAAATACATCACGAGGGGAGGTAGTGAAACCATCAAAAAGATTCCGAAACTATCTAACAGATTTTAATGAAATTTATTAGCCCAATTATGAACAAAAATTCCCCGGGAGTTTTTTCCCTTTTCCCATTTTTACAATTGAATTAACATAGGAAAAATGGGAGAAGGGAGAAAACTCCCCGGGAATTTTTATTCATAATTGGGCTGTATATATACCTACCTTTTTTTTATAGACACATTAGCTATACGTTTATTAGACCCATAAACCATGTATTTTTTTTTTTTCAAAATTATGACTACGAGGTGTGGGGAGCGTAGTCGTGCACGCCGGGTATCCGCTGCAGAATTATAAAAATAAGTTGTTAAAAAAATTCTGGGCAGCGCCTGAACCAAAAAAGTGGTTCGTTTATAAATATAACTTTGCCAACGTTTTGAATCATTGAAGTTAAATTGAGAGTTAAAAAATATTTGGTTAGAAAAAGTGCCAAAAATAAGATAGAGTTTTGTTTCGTAATCAGTCCGAACTTCAATAAAGTAACAAAACACATTGAAGCTGTGTTTAAGAAAGTATCAAACCTTATTTGATTTCAATTGTATTCCTTTTAGTTAACTTTTGAATGTTAAAAAAGAGCAAAAATAAGCCGTTTGATGGCATTTATATACTTTTTGAATTTTGATTTTATCTATCTTAATTTCGAAGCTATTAGATGAAAAATTTGAGCCGTTTTTTTACCCTTTAAGCGATCGAATTAAAAAAAAATGTCTTAGTGGATCTGCTTATCAAAAGAGGTACCTATGTATGTACCCAGTTTCAAGTCTCGAGCTTTAGCCGTTGAGTTGCCAGCAGCGAAATCAGGCAACGCTACACATGTTCAAATATAAAATAAACAAGTTTTTTGTGTATTTTAACATGAGCGGCAGCGTTGCCTGATATCGCTGCTGGCAACTCAACATCAGTTGTGTTGTCATCCGTAATCGACACATTAATTACAAACACAATTTTTTTAAGGTTAAATATTCATTAATATTACGCATATTTATGCGTTTGAATAACATTTATTGCAATTTTTTTTGGAATAATGTAGTATTTATTTGAAATATATGAACTCTTTGTCTATAAGTATTTTGTAATGCTTTGCATGTAGATTCTATAAGAGGTTTACACACTGATTTGTAATCCAAAGGAATGTTGATGGTTTTGTTCATTCATTTACTTAAGGGTTATAGATATTTTTACGAGTTTATGTTGAAAAAACACAATTTATCGATTAAATTTAGTAAAAAATTATATAATAAAAAAAGTAAAATAAAAAAAAAAAACAAAATACTTTTAAGGGTACAATTTGTGTCAAATATTTTCCAAATTGAGTAAATAGATATACTTATATTTACTTTATAATTTTATACTTGTTAAAAATTAAATTGAAAGATTTTATGGCGAACGTATAATGGCTTCATAGGCAGCAAAAATCATTGGAGCCACTTCTACAGAACGTGATTTTAGGCTAAGAGTTGCATCTGGATTACCAGGTTGCAATTTTAATTCGAGTAAAACCCATATGTTATTGGTCAGTTTTAAAGATTGATACAACATGTCCTGACCCTCAACATTGCGCTTAGCAATTGTAAAAACATTGTTAGTGGTCATTTTAGAGGCTATACCATCAGTAGTGCCCACTACACCACTTAACGAATATTGAACCTCATTTGCAGCTGGTATTTCTTTCCAGGTATTAAGAAATACACGCTTATCAAGCTGACCATCTTCAGCAAACAAAACATTGCCATGAATCAAACTGGCGAAATAGAAAATATCAATATTATTTTTGACAGCAACTTGTAGATTGTTTAAAGGTTCCATGCGCTGCACAGGACCATGGGTAGCCAAAGATAAACTGGCTTCTGTTGATTGATTGGGAGGTAAAGGAGCTACTTGTAAAGGTTGGCCGGGAACTAAGCCAAAACTGTTCTTATTAAGTTGTATGGCAAAACTGCTCATGGGCTGCATAGCTTTGTTAGTGAATTTCATATCCATGAAAATTTCACCATTGCGGCGGGAGAAACTGCCTTGAATTTCCAAGCCTTTGCCTTTCTCAGCAGGTAACCAAACAATTTTTGGAATTTGTAGACCAACGTTCAAAGAAGCGCCTCCAAGCCCAAATATATCACCTAACAAACTAGTAGCTCCCCCGGCTGTTGCATCAGCTGGGGGTCCACCAAGCTGGAAAAATATTTTATAAATTAAAATATCGTAAAAATGTAATTTCTTAAATTTGTTTACTTACCAAAATATCTAAACCTCCACCCAACAAATCAACATTTGTGGGAGCTGCTGCTGGCATTGAAGGTGTATTAATGTCCATTGATAATAAATCACCAATCAGAGATTCTTGATTGGGTATAACCATAGCTTCACTGCCAGCACTAGTAGTTGCATTGTTCTCACCATCACCAGTAGTAGCAGCCCGATTTGGCAAAGACTTACGTACACCAGCACCGCGTCCTTCGACAAAAGCAGTGGGTGGCTTGTGGTAAACACTAGCCAAGGAGCTTATATGACAAATCAATTCATCTAATAAAGTGGGCTCAAGTAAATCAGTTTCCTCTGAAATTAAAGGTTTATCAGCCAAAACAACTTCTTTGGCAGCAGCTGGATCAGTAGACAATAAACGCCAATAGATAAAACCACGATCGCGTAGGTCGGGATTATCTGAATCTTGAGTAGCCAATGATAGAACGTGTTGCACCAACTCTTGGGTATCAGAAGGCCGTTTTAAGAAAAGTTTAACTACAGCAGTCAACAATTGCAATTGGACTTGGGCATTTTCATCTTGGAAACCTTCCAAAAAGCTATCCAACAACTCATCAGCATTATCGATACGTTCGGCATATTCACCAATAATCCAAACCATTGAAGCTCGAGCTTCAGGTTCATCCAATGTATCAAGATTTTCACATAATGTACTAATAATACTCTCATATTTATTGGGATATTTTCGGAAAATATCCTTAATGACAACAATGGCCTCTTGGACTACATAGTTGACTTTGGTCTGGATCAATTCCAATAAAGTGGAAACACAACGTTCAGCCGAAGTTTCAACCTGTTTGAAAAAGAAACCAATTTATTTTTTTATAATTTGTTTAATATATTAACAAGAAAGAGTGCTATATTCGGCTGTGCCGAATCTTATATACCCTTCACCATTGTGCGAGAAGAATACAGAGCAACTAGACAAAAACTAAATAAAACTGGTAAATATTTTTTTTTTAAATAAGAGACAACCGGTTTTGAACTTCGCTTTTCATAAGGGCGCAGAATATATATACTTTATAGGGTGTAGGATCAATATTGTAGAAATTACACTTATATATACCTTTTTTACCTTCGGTGAAGGGTATAAAGAGTAATTTTCGGGAATTCAGGGGTCTAATCACCGCATTCGATACTATCGTATCGAATAAACTAATGAATTTTTTTTCATACGATAGACACTGGCGTATCGAATGAAAACTCGATTAATGTAATGTCGAGTTACTCGATGTCGAATGCTATTATTTCAAATTCAATACATTTCGTTCGATATCTAGTTTCAAGATACCAAAATAATTTCGATGAATTTTGCTCGATATCGTATGCGGAGATTAGACCCCAGTATTTCGGTTATAACTCATACAAATTTCCGATATTTTGATATATATATAAGTCATATCCATATGTAAGATGGTGCGTATTGGCAACCTAAATGTGTGTACCTAATTTGGAAACTTTGGCTCTTGCCGTTCTCAAGATATACAGAAATAAAAAAATACAACAACAAGGGATTTTTGGAAAATTTTTGCTCATATCTCCGTCATTTTTGGACCGATCTGGCTGAATTTCAATAGCAAACTTAAATGGAGTATATGATCAACCTAGCCCACATCATTTCTGGGGTTTTCGGAAAACCCATTTCAACATACACACGGACAGACGGACAACCGGATTTGAACTTCGCTTTTCATAAGGACCCAGAATATATATACTTTATAGGGTGTAGGATCAATATTGTGGAACATACAAACGGAATGACAAAGTTATATATACCCTCTTACCTTCGGTGAAGGGTATAAAAATACTTACTTTAATAGCACAGCGACCAATGGCTCTTACAGCTTTACGTACAAAATCTACATCGACTTCAGTGGCATATTCTTTTAATTCGCTTAATACCTGAGCAATATTACCCTGATTTGCCAAACGAATCATAATATCCAACTTTTCCAATTTTACATAAATGGGATCATTATATTTGACAAAGAATACTTTCATTTCATGTTTGAGAATATCGGGACGCTTTTGTACAATCAAATTTATGTTACGCAAAGCTACGTATTGAACTTCAGGTTCAGAGGACAACAAGGTCACCAATGGAGGTGCCAATTTTTTGGTAAGTGTAGCACAAAAATCACCATCGTTAGAAAGCATTTCCAAAAGTTTCATCAACACCTTGACAGCACTTAAGACTACGGCAGCATTTGCATGGGCCAAACGGGGTGTAATACGTTCACAAATCGATTGGGCTTCACGCTCATCCTTAGGACTATAGTTGGCCAAAGAGTCCAAAATAAAAACTTGACCCCATTCAGTGCATTCATTTAGAGCAGTCAAGAGTTTATTTATGGTGGCGGAGTTCATTTCCACCAAAGGCTGTCCCGATTGGCTAGATTCATTAATTTCACTCAAAGCAGCCACTGCATTCGCCACAACCATGGGATTAGAGTCGGATAAAAGATCCTTCAGTTGGTCAAGAAAACCTTGATCTTCTACCATCGAAGCGGAAATATCATATAACTTGGCCACACATACAGCAGCAGTTTTACGAACATAAGGATCTTCATCCTTAAGACATTTGCGCAAAGGTTCACATAAATACTCTGTGATTTTATCGACGCGTATGCAACCCATTGTACGTACAGCCAAAGCTCTTATCAATGGATTAGAATCTTCACAATCCTTAACGAATGTATTTACAGCCATGATGGCAGCATCCGGCTGAGACTTGGCATAATTCATTAAATACAAATAAACCAACTTTTTCAATTCGAGGTTATCGGTTTGCATGCAATTGACTACATCGGGAAAAAGAACGGAAACATCTTTGCCCACAGTCATGCTAGCAATTACCTAAAGCAAAATTAATTAAATTGAATTAAAAATAGTTTAAGTTTATTAACACATACTAATAGATTTTGCAAAAGAAATGTTTTACATAGGTATACTATGTACTTGCCTTCTTAACAGCTTCCTTCTTTTTCTCTTTCTTATCATTGTTCAATTCAGATTTTAGTTCAAATATTTCACCTTTTTTGGTGGTCGAAAAATACTTCGAATCGGTCATCTAAAAAAATCAATTGTTTTAAAAAAATTTTTAATTTCATGTAAATTAATTTCAATATAATGAGGAAAACTGATATTGAAAATGCCAGCGCAGTTCTACTAATCATTTTTTTCCGGGGCGTATACTAATTTTTTCGTAATCAATTGTGAACTTTGTTAATGTTTTACAATATTAATTTTTTCTTATTTAATAACATAATGAAAATAAGTTCTAAAGTTTTTAGTTTGTTTGTAAAAATATTACCTTTGCTTTAGTTAAATTAATTTACAAATATTTTATAGCTGACGAATAACTTTTCACTTGTTTTTTATTCAATAAAAAATTCGATAATGTCAATACACGGTTGCACGAATATGGTAGAATTTTTGTTTTAGGAAGTGTTTGGTTGGCTTATCTAGTTTTGCAGGCAGCGTTGCCGTTGGAAAATTTCAAAAAGGGTATTTTCCAAAAAAGTGTTAAATAAAACTATAAGGTTCAAGTTTAGTAACCAAAGAAAATAAGATTTATTAATTTTTTTAAATACATAAGAAACAATTTTGTGCTTAACATGTTTTTGTTGTTCTTGGGTTAAATTCTTTTTTGCAGTTTTATGTACGTAGTAAACATGTAGTAAATATGTCCGCTAAAATTTAAAACATTTGTAGAATAAAACTGACGGTCTGGAAGGAGCTATAGGCTAAATATATTTGTTGACATTTTGAGTGGGCGTGACACCTCCCATACAAAGACTATCTGTAGATATCTATATATCTGGAAAACGGCAAAAGGTAAAGTTTCCAAATTTGGTATAATTATCTTAGTTATCAATACACAACATCCTATGTAATCTCGGCGGGATTAGATAAATGCGCGTGGCACAAAATATACTTTATAGTGGAGCACGGACACATAGCTATTTTGTCAATACAAAAATCTGTTTAAAAGTAGGTGTCTTTGAAAAAGCTGGCGTGACACTTCCCATACAAATAGAAAATAGATCAGTTACAGTAAAAGTTAACATTTTTAGTACAAATAGCTTCAATATCAACAAAAGACATAACAAATGTGGGCGGGTAAGGAGAAATGCGCAGTATCCAAAATAATTTTAAATATGAAGGGTGTTTTTTATAGAGTGTCACAACTTTGAGTTGGCATCACTGCTTTATTTAAGCACCCATTTAACAGCTGATAGTTGCTTTTTGTTTAGTTTGCTTCAAGGCGAATTGACTAGAAGGTGGAGTCAAGTCAACATATGGTGTTTTTTTTTCGGTGGTCGACTTGTCAAAGTTTGTAACTAGTTTTTTATCTAAACAAACCTATTTTTTTACTGGCAATATTTTTGACAACCTGACCACAGAACCAGTGTTGTTGTAGAGTTGACCTCACCTTCTAGTCAATTCGCCTTGGTTTGCTTTGCAATTTCATTATGAATCAGTGATGGAAAATTCAGTACTATGGTACTATTTTCAGTACTTTTTCCTTTCAAAAATACCACGGTTCACCCACGTCTTTGTTAGAAATTAAGCGTTGATATTTTTTTTAACATTGACAACGAGGGCTGTTGAGACGTCAACAAAAAGAACTTACTCTGACTCTAACCGCTGAAATTCCAACTCCGACTTCTAATCTAACCTTAATGCTGAATGTATATGAAACTGGTCCTTATATGACTTTAAACTCTTTTTTTAATCCAGTACCTTTTAAATAGTTAAATATAGCGAGAAAAGGATTTAGTTAAAATTTCGAATCAATATTTTAAATATTGAATCGCCAATTTTGAAGTATTTTTATTTTGGAAATTATTCGATGCTGAAGAATTTTGGAGTCGGTGTCGCGAATTTTTTGTGGGTACTTCAACTCCGACTCTAGTACAAAAACCTCAACAGCAACTCTACAACTCCGACTCCACAGCCCTGTTAACAACATTGCCTACACAAAATGTATTCTTATCAAAAGGTTATGGCAACACTGCTTGTTGGTATTATTTAATGTCAGATATCCTCATCAGAATTTTGCTGTTGAAATCACAAAGTATACAGAGCAAGGCGAATTTATTACAGGTGGTCTTAAAAGCCTTGCTGATATTAGCTAAAATCACTGTTGGATGTCAAAATTTTGTTTATTCTCTTTTATTATCTTTGTTTCTGTTTTGTTTTATTTCTGATTTTGACATTGTACAATGATTTTACAAAAACAAATTGCTTGTGGTTTTTGTACGAGTTGTACTTGTTGTGGTACCGAGATTACCTGGGATGAATTCGCCTTGATACAGAGATGAAAAAAGTGACGTATGAAAAATGCCTTAATCATTTGCAAGGCAACTTTCGAAGAATGAGAAAGAAAACGTTTTTTGTTAGTAAAGTGACAATGCGTAAAAACAGGCCGCTACTATCTACACAAATTGCATAATCAAAACAAAAAACGCAAAAAGGGCAGCTTTCGAAGAAAAAGACAGAAAAAAACACAATATTTTCTGTCTCGTGACGCCTCTGTATACTCTGTGGTTGAAATTTAGCCAGCTCGGTCCATAAATGGCTGAGAATTGAACAAAAAAATATGTATGTATTTTAGTTTTATATTTTTAAGTTTATATTAAAAAAAATTTTTTTTTTTAAGTACCAAAGTATTGAAAAAAGTATTCTTTTGCTTGGTGGTCAGTACCATCTAAATTTTTAAATTTTCCATCACTGTTATGAATCAGTTTACACTAAAGCAACGCATGCAAAGTGTTGAAATTTTGTAATCAAAATAATTGTTCAATTCAAAATTTTATTTCCCATTTCTGGTTGAAGTGAGGAGAATCCACAAGCTTTTGTCGAAACACCATTACATACACAGAAAATTACTGTTTGGTTCGCTTTATGGGCTGGCGGAGTCATTGGCCCATATGTCTTCAAAAACGATGATTGATATACTCAAAGAAACTTTTGATGAAAAAATAATATCACGTAATGGGCCAAATAATTGGCCACCAAGATCGTGTGATTATTTTCTTTGGAGTTATGTTAAGTCACTTTTCTACGTCGATAAGCCACGAACAATTAAATCAACATTTGAAGAGTTATCGGCGAAGTACGGCCGCAAATGCTGCGAGAAGTTGTTGAAAATTGCCTTCTACGCGCCAGCCGTGGTAGTCAGAAATCATATTTAAACATTAATTTCATAAAATTTTATTGCCATTAAAGCCCGTTTCATTGATATTAAAAAAAATTATTTATTGCTAAATTCGTATATATGTGAAACTATAACAGCTAAAGTCATCAAAGTTTTCACAGGCAACTTTGACATCCATATGAACATTAAGCGAAGAAATGGAAGCGCTAACATTTATGAATTAAATGCCACAATGTGTATATTTGGTTAACTATAAGAGCTATAATTACGATTTTTTTTGGGATTAACTTTAGTATCAATACATATACATAAGTATTTTGGACAAAAATGGCCCGTCTACCAATAGTGTGCGTGACACTTCCTATATGAAGTGAATCTGTGAACTAAAGCCACCAAATTTTGTACGACTAACTTTAATATCAGTATGTGCTGGTTCACACACGTCAAGTTTGACTCTTCAAGTCTTGATCTTTTAGGAGAGAAGGGAAAAGAGAATGCCATTTCTTTTCCCCTCTCTCCTAAAAACTCAAGACTTGACGAGGCAAACTTGACGTGTGTGAACCGGCACTATGAATATTTAAGCAAAAAATGGGCAAACTACCAATTGTGGGAGTGGCACCTCCTGTGCTTAGTAAATAAATGAAATTCTTTTATCTTATAAACTATAATAGTCTACAAAATTTGCAAATATATGACGTGGTGCCTTCCATATGAATTAAATACTAAAATTCGTATACATATCTAGCCAGGTGCCATAAAATTTTGCAAGGCAATTTTTTTATATAAATAATTGAAGAATAAATGGGTATAATGGATCATATTGCTCAATTTGATGTATCACTAGTTTTTTCTACAAACAATGTTGATGAACAGCTTCTTGTTATAAATAACCTTATTGATAAACTTTTTCTCTGTGTACCTACCGGAACAATTACTAGGAGAAGGGTTAATTATGAGTAGATGAATTGTGGTGTTGTAACTGCTGCTAAGTCTCTTCGTGATTAAGCTTATAGAGCCTACTTTGATAACCCGACCGATTATAATTGGAAGATATATACTAAATATCGTAATAAAGTTAAGACTGTTATTAGGAAAGAAAAAAGGAAATATGATATGAAAAGGTTTCAGAATGTGGATAATTCTCAGATGTGGAAGAAGTTACGTGATATGGGTTGTGTTGGTGGTAATGGTTCGAGTGGTGAATACGTTGATGTTAATTTTAATAATCATGCTTTTATTGGTAAAGCTTTTATGATACTTGCTATTTTTTGTATTTTTTCTATATTGGAGAACAGTGCAAATATATTTGCATAGGAAAACTGACTAAGTGTAAAGAGTATGATTATATCATAAAAAATCTTGAAATGTCAAACAAATATACATGTGTTATCGATAAATAATCTAAGACCGTCAAAAAAAAATACAAAAATTTTTAACTTAAAATTGACATTTCCAGATTAATTGTTAGCACTGTTGCCAATTTTTTTTAGTTTTTGATCGAAAGTAGCGGGTTTTAACTTTTTTGTTTTGCGATTTTTAGCTTTTTTGACGGGGTTTTGTGGGCAAAAAACGTGGGAAATACTGTTTGTTTTGTTTACATTTTATTTTGGAATAACAAACAATAAAATTTAATGCAAATAATGTAAAATATTACGAATTACATCGGGGTATTTTCTTTAATTGAAAATTTATGATTTGAAATCATATATGAAGGGCACCTGCTTTATTTCACTGATCAAAAAAAAAATAGTTTCATCTGCCCAAGCTTTTACCATTTTTTTTTGTTTTAGTCAAAGAAAAAAATAAACATGAGAAATGTCAATCAGAAAAAAGGGTTTGTTTATCAAATTGTATTTCTTGTTCTTTCTCGCATTTGTTGTTTCGTTCAGTCAATCCTAAAAAAATCCAATACAAAAAATAGCAAGTATCATAACACCTTAACCATGGCGTTGGTAATATTGGTTCATTTGATTTTACCGAAAATACTAATGGTGAAAGTTTGTTTTCATTTGGTAATATTTCTGAGGTTGAACTATGTAGTTCGTTGTTGAATATTAAATCAAACTCCATTGGTGTTGATGGTTTTCCTATAAAATTCATAAAAATTATTTACCCGTAAGGGATTGCCAGTATGCATATAGATGTGGCCATAACACAACCTCACTACTTTTGGGATTGACTGATACAGTAAGATAATGTTTGAATAAAAAAGAATTATGTTTCCTAGTATCCTTAGATTTATCTAAGGCATTTGATCGGGTTGATCACTTAAGATTGCTTCAAAAATTAAGAGATTATTTTAAATTTTCTAGAACTGCATGCATGTTAATTGGATCATATTTGACTGATCGTACTCAGTTTGTTAATCTAAACAAGGAGAGTTCATTTGTTGGAGCTGTGAGTTCTGGTGTGCCTCAGGGCTCTGTTTTGGGACCGTTACTGTTCATTTTATACTTGAATGACTTTGTTGATACTATTGATACAAGTTATTGCAAACCTTTCTTGTTTGCTGATGATATACAGCTGGTCTTCAGTTGTGATCGTGATTTTATTGATGTTTTAGAAGCTACTTCTAATTTCACTTTGCGTAATATTGAAAGATGGATGAATGATAACTGCTTTTTGATCAACACCACAAAAACTAAAGCACTTTCAATTGGTCCGCATTCAAATGATGTTTCTGAGTTGAACATTTTCTTATATGGAGGGGTAATTAATTTTGTGGATTCCTTAAGAGTGCTTGGTATTATAATCGATGGTCAACTTAGTTTTGAATCACATATTAATATGGTCAATTCTAGAATTTGTTTTACCCTAAGAAGGTTATATGCACTTAATCTGTTCTTGCCCTTACATGTCAAGTATAGAATTGCACATGCACTTTTGATGTCGGTTATAAATTATGGTATTCAGATCTATACTGGCACTAATTCTGGTAATTTGAAGAGAATTGAATATTCTGTTAATAGAGTTGTTAGATATGTTTATAATAAAGCAAGGAGGGAACATATTTCTCCTAGTGTATTAAAATTTGTAGGGTGTTCTTTTCAGAATTATGTTACTTATACACTATTATCTTTATTCTATAAAACGACTGTAACACAAACTCCAACATTCTTAGTTAAAAAGTTCATATTTTCTAGATCTGATCGCAATAAGCAACTTATTATCAACAAAATTTCTTCAAATTTTTATGAACATTCCTTTATTGTTAGATTATCAAGAGTGTGGAATAAATTGTCTCTTGAGTATAAAATGTTTTCTCTTTCTTGCAGGGCTTACAATAAGTCAATTTAAAATCATTTAGGCTAGAAATTGTTTTTGCTGACTGGACTTCACCATATTTGTAAATGGTATTAGGTAATATATATATATATATATTTGGCTGGGGGGCCATTAACATTAACTTTTTAGATTACATTTAATACATATAAAAAATGAATTGTTAGACTTGTTGTTGAAGTATTGTTTGCTTGCTAACCATATATGGCCCAGAGGGCTTGGTTAGTTTTTATTAAAATGAAATAAATAAATAAAATAAATAAATAATGCCAATAGTGGGCCCTGAACGGTAACAGCTAAAGTTTCCTTATTTGGTACACATAGCTAAGTAATCAATGCGCAACATCAGTCAAAAAGTGGGCGTGATTAGATAAGTAATCATCGTACAAAAAATAATTCCGTTTATTTGAAGAACGCTAAGTGTGAAATTTTCAAATTATGTATGTGCTAACATAAATGCGTTTTCCCATGCCTTTAACATAAGCTGAGCAATGAGATTTATTGCTCTGTTAGTGCTGGTTCACACTGTTCAAGTTTTAGCCATCAAGTCTTTATCTTTTAGAAGAGAAGGGAAAAGAGAATACCATTTCTTTTCCTTTCTCTCCTAAAAACTCAAGACTTGATGTCTTAAACTTGAAGAGTGTGAACCAGCACTTATTCTGCAGACGTTATTGCAAAATTGCTGAGATATTTATCTTTGGTATAGACCTGGCACTTTGACACGAAATGTATGTATTTTGCAGTGGCTTTGTCAGATGTAAAATCCATATGTAATTTGTCTTTATTAACGAAAAACATTATCTTGGGTTATAAAAAAACTTCACACACCAAAAACATATAAAATTTTTTAATATTTTAAATTAGGCTTGAGTTCACAAAATTTAATTGTCATTAAATTATTTTTATGAAGAAAGGAATTTTACAACATAAAAATTAATTAAAATTGTTATTGATAATCTTTCATTCTTGACCGTGGCCGGGGCTCGAACCCTGGCCGGCAGGTTACCATGACATGTTTCGATCGCAACCACTCGATCTCCTCAGATGGATTTGCCGTCTTACACTCGCAGCCATCGACGACTGCTGACGTCAATAGTCAAACATCAATCCTTAAACCAAATTGTATTTTAACCTTTGGTAGATCGAAATTTGCTTTTCTGAATGATTATCCATTTTAATTGATTTAACATGTTTTTTCCTTACTTCTGTTTTCTCGTACTTTTTGTCAAGAATTCTTCTTGAAGTCCAAAGTACATTTTTTGTTTTCATTTTTGTCTTTCTTTTTTCTTTTTTCTGTTGATCTTTGGACTTCAAGAAGAATTCTTGACAAAAAGTACGAGAAAACAGAAGTAAGGAAAAAACATGTTTAATCAATTAAAATGGATAATCATTCAGAAAAGCAGCAGTCGTCGATGGCTGCGAGTGTAAGACGGCAAATCCATCTGAAGAGATCGAGTGGTTGCGATCGAAACATGTCATGGTAACCTGCCGCACTATGGGATTTCTGCTGCATAAAAGGCATTTTTTGACTATTACTTTTAAAAAATCTAATGATGCTATTTTAAAGAGAAGAGTCTGGCAAACCAAAAACTGCATTTCTTTTAAGATATATGTATATATATTCTTAGAAAAGATCGGTTGAAATCAGGTTAATGTTGTGAAAGGGAAATATATGGTAAGTTTGTTCAAATTCAGAGATTTATATATCGAAGATGTTTCGAGCGGAAAAATCTGAGTGTCGACTTTATTTAAGTCCAAAGCCTTGTTTTTAATTTAAAGGAAAAGAAAATGTTATTGCATACATAGTTTGGGAGATATGAGTGCATAAAAATTGTCCTTAAAAATTCAGCATTGGCTGTTTTCGTTGGAGAAAAAGTCAGTTAGCTCGGTTTACCTCCGTGCTCTCAGTATAACGAAATTAGAGGTAAAAGGCTCTTCTTTCTAAATAGTCAAACAAATTCACCAACTTTTGTCAATCTTTTAAAAAAAATCCAAATTTAGTAAAAAAAGTCACGAATATTGCACCCTAGTATTTGTAATAAAAAAGTTTTGCATACCTTTAGGCTTAACGGTTTAAAGAAATTTGAGTTATCAACTGACATGAAATGCTTAACTTTAACACTAATATGATGTTAGTGTTAGGTATAGACTCATCATGTTAGAAGTTTTCTCATGTTATAACACGGTTGTTAATGCAAATGTTTTAAAAACGCTTTTATAACTTCAAGTTATAACAGCAAATCATGTCAGTTGTAGACGGGCAGTAACAACAATTTCTTAATAAATTGTTGACAAATGTTTTTAAAAGTGAATAAGATTAAAAAAAAAATAAACAAAATCATATGTTTTAATAAAAGAAAATGTATAGAAGAAAACCGCTTAAATTGAAAACAAAATTTGCAACCAGTAAACAGTTAACGTTAATAAATAAATAATAATAAATATTGTAATAAAATTTAAAATATAATTCTAAAAATGATTTTATTTTCTGTGTCATATAGTGAATTGTTCCCGGAACTTATTGATTGTGGTAGCAATGTCAATTTGTTAACAAATTTTATAAAACAGGAAAATTCGGTGCTTACTATTGATGAAATTGAAATAGTGAAAAAGGCAGTTCAAAAAAGGTTTTTGGTAATTTTTTAAATCGTTGGGGAGAAGCGCGACTTGGTTAGAAATTAAATACATCTTTAAAAAATAAATTAATTAAAAATAATTCATTTTGAATATTATGAAATTTCTTTTCATCGTTTGCTTGAGTCGTCCGATCCATATATTAGTAGCTTAAGACGTCAACCTCATAAGAATATTTTAGAATTAGATGATGTGTTTAAAGATATGATAGTTAATGAATAAAATGCATTTCTTTAATTAAATATTACTAGTATTTTCAATGAGAATTATATTTATACGAAATTTGTTCATTCAGGTTAAATAAAAGACGACGCATTTCAACCAAAATTGTTAGTTTTTTCTTTTATCAATTATTACGCCAAATTTAATCAAATTCTATTGACAATTGCGCTCTATACATTGAAAAGAAAATTACGTGGAATAATGGGGGTCCATGGGAGGTACCACTAGGAGTCGACGGATTTCAACCAAAATTTATAGTGCTCCTTTTTAGATCAACTTATGGACATCTGCTAAATTTTATCAAATTCAGTTGCGAATTGCGGCCCATACGTTGAGAAGAAAACAAAGCAAAAAAATGGGGGTCCAAGGGAGGTACCACTAGGAGTCGACGGATTTCAACCAAAATTTTTAGTGCTCTTTTTTAGATCAACTTATGCACATCTGCTAAATTTTATCAAATTCCGTTGGGGATTGCGGCCCATACGTTGAGAAGAAAAATAAGCAAAAAAAAATGGGGGTCCAAGGGAGGTACCCCTAGAAGTCGACGGATTTCAACCAACATTTGTAGTGCTCTTTCTTGGATCAACTTATAGACGTGTGCCAAATTTCGTAAAATTCTATGAAGAATTGCGACCTATACATTGAGGACAAAAATTCGTGGAAAAATGGTGTTCCAAGGGAGGTACCCCAAGGAGTCCACGGATTTTAAAATTTTTTTGTATTTTTCTTTTCTACTTAAATTTAAACATGCGTGCAAAATTTCATAGTTGTAGGATCACTCCTTCTATTTTTTGCAGGTTGATGTATGAAGAAATACCACTGTGTGCCGGCCAGGGTTCGAGCCCCGGCCACGGTCAATAATGAAAGATTATCAATAACAATTTTAATTAATTTTCATGTTGTGAAATTCCTTTCTTCATAAAAATAATTTAATGAAAATTAAATTTGATGAACTTAAGCCTAATTAAAAATATTAAAAATTTGGATTTAAAACCATAAAGAGTTAAACAAAATAACCACAATACATATAAAAATTGTTACAAATTTGTAACAATTCTCACTGAAAACTATTCGTCATTTTGGCGATTTTTTTGAAAGACGAAAAGATTCACACACTAAATTCAAAATGGCGCAAAAGTTAAAAAAGTCTCACAAAAAGTCGCAAACCTCCAAAAAGCGGTCAAATTGCGACTTAAGTGGCGCCGTATAGGGATAAGACCCAATAAAAACAATCAATTTTGTATTCATATTTTAACAAACAAATGCTTATCAATTTTTATTTATTTATTTATATTATTTTTTGTTGTATATTAATATCATGTTAAAGTAATTCATTAAAAAAAAACAATGAAATAAAATATTTATTATACATAGTAAAATGTTAAACTAACAATTTAATAAATTTTAAAAGTTTTTTTATTATTATTTTTTTAGTTTACAATAAATGAATCATAACTATTTTTATGTGTAAGTTATTATGTGAAAAGGTACATATTTGCTGTTTAAGTTTTTATAAAAAAAGTTGTAAAAATATTTTATAAAATAATAAAATTAATTAACAATAGAATTTTTCATAATTTAATAAATAATTTAATAAATAATAAATAATTTAATAAATAATAATTAATAAATAATTTAATTTAATAAAATTCATTGCTACGAATTTTTGAAGTTAGGTTTAAAATTTAATAACGTGGCTTGCCATACTTGACGTTGTTCGGCGTTTATTAGTGTTGGTTCACACAGGTCAAGTTTGACTCTTCAAGTCTTGAGCTTTTAGGAGAGAGGGGTAAAGAGAATGGAAAGGGGTACATACTTGACCGTACCAGTCAGTTTTGTATTTTTCTTTTCTTCTTTCATCCGTAATATAATAAAAAGCTACAAAGTTGAAGGAAAAGAAAACAAAAATTATTTTTGTGCATGAACGTGAACGCAAGTTCAAAAGAAAATTTAAATAAAACTGTTCAAGTAAACTTGACCTGTGTGAACCAGCACTTACGTAACGGTAGTGGGCAGCTGTCGATTACAGTTAAAGTTATACATAATATTGCATATCTTGGGGCTTTTACATAAAATAGTTTAAAGTGCAATATTTTCAAATCCTGACAAAATTTCTTTTAACTGAACAAATAATTAAATTCAAATTATATATTTTTTTTATCTTAAAAAAAGATTTATCTTAAAAAAATATGAAATAAGTTTGAAAAAGAAATTCAGTCTTTTGAAAATAATTTCAAAACTAAGGTAGCTCTAAGTTCTATGTATGTATATATTTGATCAATTATGTATATTTATTGCTGTTATTAAGTTGCTGCAGTTTTAGTTTTAAAATTTATATTTTAAATTATTTTATTTTGTATGCATATACATATTTGTAATATTGTTTTTTTTCTCCATTAATTAGCAAAAATATTTATTTTAATTCGGTAATCTTTTATGTACTTATTTCTGAAAAGGTTTGTGTTTTTCTCGTTTTATAGTTCCTATATATGGGAACGTTATACTTAGTTTGAATAGTTTCATTGCTTTAAGGTGGTTTCGGAATGTGCTTTAAATTTAACTAATTATTTTATAATTGGTGGATTTTTGGGTGAATCTGTTTTAATCTTTAATATATTTTACTTCTTTTTTTAAGATATCTTAAATATTGCTGTTTTTGAGAGATATGTTCATTGTCCGTTTTTTTTAAGATTTTAATTAAAAAAATATTCTTTAGATTTTTAAAGAACAAAAATACTGTCAGGATTTAATAATCAAATTGTAGCGAAATTGAATTTTGTTAGAAATTATTATTAGTTTCAGTTGAAAGCTATTTGAAAAGGTTTGAATGATAACACTACGTGACAATTTTTTGACCAAATGAATTTTACACCTAATCTTTATGTAAAATTTTCCGCTGAATCTGAATATGAAGTCAAAAGTAGAACAGTTTTTGAGATATTCCAAAATAACCGTTATTTGTGTTTTTAAAAAAGATGCTGTGACTTAAATGCAAATATCCAAAAAATAAAATTTTAGCATATTTCAATACGAACATTTTGTGCCCAATAGGATCCGGATCGCTGCACAAATGACAAAGTTACAGAAGATTAATTGAACTAACCCACAACAAATCAATACACAATATACAGCTAAACTTTTAGTAACAATAAATATTAAAAATTGCTTAAAAGTATTGAATTTCAATGTGGGTTAATTTACTAAATCTTCTGTAGCTTTGTCATTTTTGTAACAATCTATGTCTTGTTGGTCGCAAAATGTTCATATTAGAATAATCTAATGTCGCATGCAATTAGATTTGAAAAACTTTTACGTAAGCAGATAGTTCAATATATAAAAAATAACAATCTACTTACTGAAAAACAATATGGGTTCCGAGCTAACCATAGCTGCATTACTGCTCTGACTGATGTTTCCGAAGATATAAGAAAGGAAGTGGATGATGGCAATTTAGTAATGCTTATATTGTTAGACCATTCAAAGGCATTTGATACAGTGGACCATACAATATTAGCTCAAAAACTTGAAAAAATTATGAATTTTTCTGTAACTTCGGTTAAATTGATATCGTCTTACCTTGAAGATCGTATGCAGTATGTTGAAACTAAAAGTTTGACATCTTCACAGTTTCTGCCAATTATTAGGGGCGTTCCCCAAGGTTCCATTCTCGGACCGTTACTGTTCTCAATTTATGCAAATGATTTTCCTGATAAATTACACCATTGCCGTATTAGATTGTATGCTGACGACGTTCAATTATATATAAGCACAAAAAAACAAAACATGGAGGCATGTACTGCCAAGTTGAATGAAGACCTCAAACGTGTTGCTCATTGGGCAGATATAAATGGTTTAAGTTTAAATCCTTCTAAATCGAAATGTATTATAATACGAAGGAGAACCCAGAAAATAGATCAACATCCTAATATTTGTATCAACGACCAACAAATTGAAATAGTTGAAAAAGCAAAAAATCTTGGTCTCATTTTTAACAACACACTCGCTTGGTCAGATCATGTAACATTTGCTTGTGGTAGAACTTACTCAATACTAAGAACACTATGGCAAACACAATGTGAGATATGTTTATGGCATAAAAAATTATGTCAGTGATGGCAGTTATATTAATATTACCCCGTTTTCAAAAAAAATATACGGGGTGCTATTTAAAGACTTGTTGAAAATACGAACTCTTGTTTATCTGCATAAAATTATAACCACTCGTGAACCAAATTATCTCTTTAATCGTTTAAATTTTAGTCGCCTCGGAAGAAACAAGAATTTAATTCAATATAGACACCGCACGCTAGTTTCGGAATTGCAATTTTTTATAACTGCAATACGTCTCTGGAACAATCTTCCCCCAACAATTAAAGAAACTAGCAGCGCCCTGCATTTCAAGCAACAGTTATTTAGATTTTATTCATAAATAACTAACGTTATTATTATCGTTTTAAATATTGTTTTCGTATATAAATATGTATTTCATGTTATTATTTTGTATATTTCTTAATGTTATTGATAAATACTTTTGATCATAACTTCATTCGATTTCTACTCACTAAAACCAATGTTTTGTTGTAGAAGTTCCAAATAAATGAAATAAAAAAAAAAAAAAAAACATGAGGATTTTTAAATCATTGGTTTAAAAAAAATTACTTGAATAGAGCAAAATTTAAAAAAAATCATAAAATTTTCAATGAAGCTTGAACTTTTGTCCCCTGTAACTCTGTCATTTCTTGACCAATTTTCACAAGCGATCCATGGTTATTTTAGAAATTTTATAACCTTTCACTAGAAAGAAAGAATTAAAATTTCAGCGGATTCAGCGGAAAATTAATGATTAGCTGTCAGATTCATTTGGTCACGACTTTGTTGAAATTTTGTCACGTAGTGTAATTTGTATTTAGTATAAGCAACTCCTTACGGCCGGCAGTGGGTTTTATTTACAAAATTGAATAACTTGGACTATGCAAACAAGTATTAATAACTTGAAGAAACATTGAAAAAAGTGAAGGCAACATTATATAGGCTCTATGAAGGAGCCAAGGAAATCATGAATATCGGACGACCCCTGGACGCGTATCCAGACATAATATTCTAAGTTCCGAGCGAAATTTTGACAAATCGACCACCGAAAAAAACCATATGTTGACTTGACCCCACATTCTAGTGAAATTGCTTTGGCAGGAATGTTGCTTTAGAAATGCTCATTGCAGATCCGGTCCTAAGCGTATCACTCCTCCTGCCCAACATCGAGAACTTAGGGAATATAGGCAAACTGCCTTCTGATCTTAAAGAAAGATTATTAACACTATGATACTGGCTAGGGGTATCACAAAGGGACCGCTATAAGGACCCAAGTGAGTCGTGTTCATTTAACCTAACCTAACCTAACACTATGCTAGTTGAAAAAAAAAACTGTCAAGCGGGGCTCCAGGCTGGTAAACCTAATACAATTCGAGTACGCTGAATTCAGTGGTGATAACCTTGTTTTAAGGCTAGCTCTCATTTTCGAGATATACCATTATTTTGAAAATGAAGGAGGTTGCATAGGGAATTTAAAAACAAAAAAAAAAAAAAAATATGTATATTGGCGTAACTCAAACGTAACGTAGTAGTTTATTGCATAACCTAAAAAAACCGAAATTCCGCAATAAAATTACCTTTAAGTAAGTCTGAGTTCATACGTCTTATGTCTTATTGACAAGATTCTTCCTTTTTCTGCTTTGAACATGAATTGGCGTTCAAATGATTCATGTCATGTTGACGACATGTGCTTTTTTGATATTGAAAATAATAACAAAATTAAACAACGAATGAAAAAGCAAAACGTAAAGACAGTACATGCATCTGTGCACACGTTTCTTTTCCCCTCGTCCCTCTCGCCTATAAAGTAGCAATCATATCAATAAGACAAGAGCCGTATGAACACATACTAAGTCTAATTTGCACAGTAGTTTTAGAAACATAATTTTGTTTAATGTATGGAGGTCCGTCATACATTTTATATCTCTAGGGCTACTTATAGGTAGTTGCGGGACTTTTTCTTTAATATATATGAATAATATAATTGATATACATTGCAGAAAAATTCCCATAACTGCCTAGGAGTCGTTTCTAGGGGGATAACTATATGACCGACCTCCATTTGTTGTTTTGTCCGTAATATTTTCTCAAATATACTAGCCACTTGTCACCACCTTTATGGCGGTTTCGTGAAATTCTTAAAATTTGCATGCAGCTCCTAGGATGCCCCTAGAAGGTTTAAGTGTAGGACCAACCCCACCTTATTTTTCATCATCATCACCCACACAAAATTTTCGATACAGACTAGAAATATATTAAAGTAAAAGACTCTTATCTTTCTAGGAGTTTACTCTAGGGGGACACAATATATGACCGTCCTCTATTAGTTTTGTCGTCCTAAACATTTTCTCAATCATACTTGTCCTTTATCTCCTTTCTGATTTCATCAACTGCACTCCTTCATGGGTGGACCATAAAAACACCATCAGGATCATTATTGAGCAATCAATAGATAGGAGAATGCATCGCCACAATGCAAAAGGTAACCTCCAAAAATACCGTTTTACACGACGGTCTGACGAGCCAGAAATTTTTAATTCGTACGGGAATCTTTGCGACGATTTTAATATGTATTATAATGTTTAAAAAACTACAAACAATTTGACATCAAAATAACATGAAACGTTATTTACTGGTTAATAGAATGTTCACACGAATACGTTTTTCTAACACTCAATTTACATGATGAATTTTATGACGTCCAATTTTAGACGTCATTTTTTGTTTGGTAGCAAGCGGTGTAGAGAAGAAAGAGGAAGAGAAAACAGAAATCATGTCTATTTTTCTACCCCTCTTTCTTCTCTACACCGCTTGCTACCAAACAAAAAAATGACGTCCAATTTAAAATTCATCATGTAAATTAAGTGTAATTCGTTTTCTCAAACGCAATTCGCAGCCTACTTATAATCCTTATGCTTATAATCCTTATAATGCTTATAAAACTTATAATCCTTATGATCCGAATTACAGAATCGGACACACAAAAGCCATAAATTTACTTTACATTAAAAAAAAAAAAATCTTTCGTTTGTACCCTTTATGTATATCACATATAGTCCAAAATAGGTTGCCATTAGAATTTCAGCCAAATCGGTTCACAAATGGCTGAGATATGCCAAAAAACTAAGACTGCCTCTTATTTTTACCCATAAATCTCTAATTTTTACACAAAAACATTTATTTTTTGAAATCTTTTTAAAATCTATTTTCAGTTTCACTTAAATTAAACCTAATAAAATACTGTAGTATTATGATTGCGAAAACCATATCGTGCATGCTGCTGGTGTCTTATAATTGAGAGAGAGTTAGTTCTTCTGTAAGCAAAGGGGTGGAATACAACAAAAGTGAAACAAACATGTCTGAAGGGGTAAGTAAATAATAATATTCTCTCACTTTGACTTAAGTCAATACCAATGACTTCCGTCACCACCCAGCGGGAAAATGAGGAATTGATTACAAAAATAACTAAAAAAATAATGTATTATTTTCGAAATAATAATAATGCATTCATTGGTAATTTTATCAGAAAAAATTATTCATTGATTACCACGTATATTCCCACATTTGCAGAACAAGGAATGTATTGTTTCTGTTCGTGACTAAATATTATTCGTGTATTTCTTTTACATATTTTCTTAATAAAAATTCGTTACTTTTTGCTGCCTTTATGTCGTTTACAAATTTTTATGAAAAAGGATGCATTATTTAATTCATTCGCAGAATAAATTTAAATAATTTATTACAATCCTAGTACATGTTCCGGGTTAAGAATAATGAATTCTGGAATCAAATATACTACAAGGTATGTATTACATTCTCGATTCCTATTGATTACATTTTCCTGCTGGGAAACTGTCATTAAATTGGGCCTAATGAGTCTTTTCTCCGATGCTTCTGAGTCAATTTTTTATGATTAAATTTTTTATTAAACTGTAATTTTTGTGTTGTCGATATGTCATCCCAGTGTTGACATAATTTAAATTTTTGACATTGATGACAATTTGTCCAAGTGATGTTAAAGCTGACATCACAATGATGAAATGTGTTGTGGGGTCAAAAACGAAGACACTTTTCATAGTACTGATGTCAAAATACATCAGCGTTATGGCGCCTTTTCTATCAGTGTATAGTAGCGAAAATTAACAAAATCAGTTCATTCATGGTCAAGTAGTATTAAATATAAAAAATGAGCAAAATCGGTACATTATGTTATCGGTGCCCATACAAATAATCTCCCGAATTTAGTATTTTCATACAATAGGGTTCATAGAAAACCAGCTAGGTGGATTAAAATTGAGTTTTAATATTTTCTGTGTTGGAGTTTTGTTTGGTTTTGAAAATCAGCAAATTTTATTGACCTTTTATTTTACCTAGCGTTAGTCTGGGTTCACACCATGAAACTGTTCTTACCGAAAGTTTGACTTTGTTTTTGAGAGGAAAAGAATACATGCTATGTTCTCTCCTCTCTCACCAATAAAAACTGTCTTTCGGAAAGAAAACTTTCAGAGTGTGAACCCAAACTTAGAGAGCAATTGGATTTTCAATACTATGGTGAAGGATATATGAGTTTCTGCACTTTTACTTATTTTCCAATTTAGTTATTAAATTGTATGAATGTTTAAAAAAAAATCTTCATGGTATTGATATAATAATAATTCAAAATATTTATTATTATTATTATGTACTATTATTTGGTTTTGGATTTGGTTTCTTTGGTATAAGTTTTGTAAATTTTTCTTTTTTATTTTATTATTTAGCATAAAATAGTTAGTTTTATTCAATTTTCGTTTAAATATAAATTGTAATATGTAAAACATTTTTTATTTATTTTAATTAAATTTGTATAATAAATAACAGCAAATGGATAAAGTTTTAAGTTTGGTTTTAGTTTAATACATAGAAAGAAATATACAAATAGTTTAATAATAAAGTAGAGGAAAAAAAAACTTAAATATTATTTATTAAATATTACTCTACAGTAATACATACATATGTACATATACATACATATAAGATGAATGAATGTATTTAAAAAATTTACAGTTATCTAAGAATACAAAAATGAAAAAATATAAAATTATTTTTAAATAGAAAATTTTAAGAGATCCCAGAGCATAAAACGGAATTGCTTAGAAGACTGTAGGCAGTGTTGCCAACTTATTTTTTTTTTTTAGGAATAAAGCTAAAACAAAGATAAAAATTTTCTACATATTTTTGAAGAAGAAACTTCATTTTTAATAGTAAAATCAATACATTTTCTTAAAATAAGTAAAATAGTTAGGACTTACTATGAAGTGTACAAAAATTTTTAAGTAATAAATTTAAATTAAAAAAAAAAAAATTAATTAATTTAACTAAATTAAGGCATTTCGACAGTTCCACCTTTAATTCGATAGTTAAAAACTACTTGCACATTGCTATTGCCTTTGACTCACGATCACGAACGCCAACAAGGAAAGGAAATGTTATAACCAGCGTTGCCGTTTTGGTTACTTTTAACCAAAATTGGTTACTTTTTTTCTCAGTGTGTACTTGTGTACTTTTTTCCATTTTGGTTACTTTTTTTCAACTGAAAAGTAACCAAATTTTGTCTTACTTGGCTGTTAGACGATCAAGATTTTCACTTCTTATTTTAAAACCCCCAAACTTTTTTACCAATTCACTCATACTTTTAAAAATTAAATAATGTTTTCTTTCAGTTTATCTTTCAAGTTGAGTGTTTAAATTTAGGTTCAAGAAAACAGCTAATTACAAATTTAATGGGCATATTTTTCGATTGAGCTTTGGGCCGTTATTTGGGTTTTTAAAAAAGATGATGTGACTGAAATGCAAATATCTTCAAAAACTTTAAACGGATTATGTATTTCTTTTTTTTTTAGTGGAAGGTTATTAAATTTCTAAAATAACCATGGGTCGTTTGTGAAGATGAGTCGATAAATTTTTGGGCTGTGTAGGGGCTTTAAAAAAATATAACATCACTGATCTGGGGTATCCTTTTCTTTACTCCTACCAGAGATCAGCAATGAGTAGTGAAAAAGTGAGTAGAGCTAAATCATGACTCATAATTCTTGTACTTATACGCACTCATACTTATTCTAATGTTATTCACACTCATATTCACTCGAAAGTTTCATTTTATTCATCGTACTCATACTTAAGGCCGTTACACACTATCCCACAAAGTCTTTCGTATTTTATAAAAATGCAACCCTGCCATGATAAGTTGTTATTGTTTTTTGAAAATTTATAAACAATAATTACATCAGGGAAGCATTTTCATAAAATACGTAAGACTTTGTGGGATAGTGTGTAACGGCCTTTAGCAACATTTGTAGTGTTTGATTTAGAATCTACTCAACTCAATGTGTATAGGCGAAGCAAAATGCGAGGCTGCAGGATTTGTCCCCGAAATAGCAAAGTGACGATTTGGCAATTACAGTTTACTAAAGTTACATGTATTAAGTGGACGATTTTTCGGCAAATTTATCTGGCAGCGCTGATTATTAAGTTGTGTGTTTTCTCTGTTGTGTTAAAACGGTAAATGGATGAGCTAAATGATTTGAATCATTGTGAATATTGTAAGTATTTTCTTGAAATTATAAATCAAGCTGAGGTCATTTATGAGAATATTTCTATTGTGAGTATGAGTGAATCAGAGTAGTTAAGTTGAAAGGATTTCTACGCACTTATACTTATAATTGCATGAGTCAGTATGAGTAGCGAAAAAACGATTCATTGCTGATCTCTGACTCCTACCGAAGCAATATGAAACCTAATAATGAACATAGATTTAAAGTCTGTTGATTCTTTAAAAGTTTGAAAGCTCAAACGCAGACAGTTTTGTAAATAGACGAAAATAAGTGTTAGATTTGTTAGGCGGTGTCAATTCCACAAAAAACTTTTTCAAACAGTTATAAGTTATTGTACCTTCCACACCATCAGTAACATACATACTGTTAAAATTTTATAAAAATCGATCCACAGGTTTAGGTGTCTATATACATTCGATAACTTTAGTGCAAATAAAATAGTGTACTTCATACATAAATATTTTGGTTACTTTTTATTGCGTTTGATTACTTTATTTTTACATTTTGGTTACAAATTTTTTTTGGTTGTGGCAACACTGGTTATAACGCACGCATAGGCACGATGAATTTATAAATTATCAAGATCACGTTCACTCACCAACAAAGTTTTTGCTATCATGAACGCTCGCATACAATTAATTTTTAATTTCTCAGAAAGTGGACTTGTTCCCATGTTCTGCAACTCCCGCGATTGAAATGTGAGCAATGAAATCAAAATGTCATAAATTGAAACAAACAACTTTTTTTCTTACTTAACTGCGTCCGTAACATTTTTGGCGAGAAATGGCTGTCACTTAAGAAAATAACTCGCCAATTTACAGAAAAAGTGTGTCTGTAAAATTTTTGTGAGAAAGTTTCTGCCTTGAACTGTCAAATAAATTTAAGAATAAAAATGGGTCGAGAAAAAATTTTGACACTAAAAAACAATTAAAAATGCAAAATATAAAGAATAATAAAAATGAAATATTGTGTGTTGCTGATCGCATAGCTTGAATGATCGCCATGATCCAACTTGGGTTTTTACTGAAAGAAAATTATGCCCCGCCCACTTTTACGCCCAGTTTTTTCGATTTATCTAAAATCAGAAAACGGCTTCATCAGCTACCGAGCGAAGCCGGGGCGGCCAGCTGGTAAAGAATACAATTAATAATAATATTTTGCTCTTGGCACATTTTTTTATTGTTTAATTATTTTGCTTTATACATTTTTATATTATATACGAATGTTTTCAAAGCTCGTTTGAAAACAACAAACATTAAAGTCGCACTTTACATTATTTGGTAAAGCCGACGGTTGTATTTTCGCTGACGTCGTTGAAAATGTTTCAATTTTAGTAAATTTTGTTCGTTTTCGACATGAGTTACAGACACATTTTTTTCTCACTTTTCGAGAAACGATAGAATATTTTGTTTCACATCTTTTCGATGCGAGAAGATCTCAACAAAGTTGCAGAACATGGATGGATAATGTTTGGTTAATATGATTCATAATTTTAAGTGATTTTTACATGTCAAAATCGGCGCCGGCTTCTACTTTTGGAAGATCGCATTCGATGTTTGGACCAAACTACTCGGTTGTTTTTTTTGCAACTGGGATGTGTTTTCCACAGCTTCCTTAAGCGGCTCAGTATTAATTGTTCTAATATACCAGTTTTAGCAGATTTGCACTCTACTTTTTTTTAAGCCATTTTTGTTTTATGAATTTTGTTTATACCTACCACCAAAAAATTGGGGATATATTGATTTTGTCATCTTTTTTGTTAAACGTCGAAAGAGTCATACGGCTCAAAAACGGATTGGGTACGTTCGCAAATGCAGTTGTTGTGCATTACTTGCGCATTAATAAAGTTTACTGTTTTAAAAGCATCACTGGTAAGAACCTTGGCATCACTCTCATATGTCAAAAGTTTTTTTATGCGGCAATTATTGCATCAGTTAATTTTCTGATGCAATAACTTTTGATATAAAGTAAAAAAGCGAATGTGTTCAATCTGCTCTCTATCAGGGATCCTATAAAGTATATTTTCTGGTACCTTGTAGAGTTCGAAGGTGATTTTGTCTTTTGAAATGCATCAGTCTGTTGAAATGCACGAAAAAGATGCCAATAAAAGACTTGGGGAAAATAATATTTGGTAAATAGGATTAATGACGGCTGATTTGTTTAGTATTGAAAATGGGCAAAATCGGTTCATCATTTCGCATAGACCCATACAAATGTTACCCTAGAATAAGGCCCTAATTGTGTAAAACGCAACGCAATGCCAAAAATAACATTGAAAGCAAAAACAACGTCAAAAATTTGTCAAAATGTTGTTGCGTTGCGTTTGCGTTTTACAAAATTAGGGCCTAAGACTTTTGGCGCGAAAGTGGCTATACGGAATAAGCTAGAGCAACATAATCAGGCTTACAAGGTTTAATACCCTTTGTACACTTGAATACATTTCGGAGGAATGAATGGAAGATGTTAAAAATGTGTAACATGCACAATCAATAAAAAATGTCACCATATCTAAAAAAAAACTTTAATATTTTTTAATACTTTTTTTTACTACAAAAGTGTATTTGGAATTCATTTTGTTTAATAATTTAAAAAAAAAAATTAACAAAAAAGACTTGCAAAAAAGGAAAAACTATTTATTGCCACTTTTTTAGTGCTGACACTAAAATAAACGAGAGATGTAGAATGGAATACAATGAGATAGGAACATCTTGTATAGATGTTGATTTGTAGATCTATCCTATTGCTTATGGCAAAATTTTGACATCTTTGCAAATTGATAGTAGATGATAATAAGTGTGAAAAGGCTATTATACACGAAACACCAGTCAAATTACATATTTTGTTAAATATTGCTCGTTTTGAAAAAGAAAAATGAGTTTTTGTAAATGGACTAAAACATTAAGATTATTTTTACATAAGTAGATATACATATAACTAAATGATGCGAAATATGATATTAACTGTTTTTAAAAAACCATAAATAATTTTTTTTTTATTTTACAATTTCTTTCTTATTTGTAAGACTGTGAATCTTCCCTGTTATTTGTTATGGGTGTTTGGTTTTTAGTATATTTCTTTGTTTGTATTCATTTACAATTGTTTTAAAAAATTACTAAATTTAATGTAAATATTAATATGCAATTTTATTAATTTAAAGTTTGTTGGAACGTATAATAGTTTATAATTATAATGATAATAAGTTTAACAAATATTAATATGTTTGATTTATTTTTTTTAATTTATTTAAAATTTTTCATAGAATTTAAAAAACGAAGAAGGAAGAAAAAAAAATTTTAATCGATTTATTTTGTTGTGTATATACTCTAATTTTTAGTATTCATTCAATATTTTAATATTAAATTTGTTTTCAACATTATTTTAAAACAATAGGATTTCACTAGAGTTTCGTATTTTACAGTCCCCATTTTAATTTAATTATAATACATAATTTTTTATTTGATAATACTTTTTAATCCAAAACATTAGATTATTTGAGAAAACTCAATGAAATCTTGCTACAAATTCATTCATTAACTTTAGAAAAACTTATGATATCGCAATTTTCAAGAAATTAAAAAAAAAAAAAAAAAATTAAATCAAGAAAAATGTGTTTATCGATAACGACTACAAAATTTAAAAGAAAACAAATTTTTTAAATCTTATGAATAAAAAAGTTTTCTAAAAAAATCTTGTAAATAAAAAATATTATCGACTACGAAAACAATTTTCAAGAAATATCTTATCGATAATAACAAAATTTTCTATAGCAAATCTTTCTGAAATTACCAACATTATTTAAAGATAATCTTATCGATAACGACAAAGTTATCTTAAAATCTTTCTAACAAAACTCTTGTTGATAACAATTTGTTTTTTAAGAAAATCTTATCGATAAAAAAATTTTCTAAAACAAAATTTTCAAAAAAAAATTTTTGTCAGTAACATAATTAACTAAAGAAAATCTTGCCGATAGCATCATTTTCTAAAGAAAATCTTGTCGATAACATAATTTTCTAAAGAGAATCTTATCTGTACCAAAATTGTCTTAAGAAAATCTTATCGATATCATAATTTTCTAAAGAAACGAAATTTTTTTTCAACATTATTTTAAAACAATAGGATTTCACTAGAGTTTCGTATTTTACAGTCCCCATTTTAATTTAATTATAATACATAATTTTTTATTTGATAATACTTTTTAATCCAAAACATTAGATTATTTGAGAAAACTCAATGAAATCTTGCTATAAATTCATTCATTAACTTTAGAAAAACTTATGATATCGCAATTTTCAAGAAATTAAAAAAAAAAAAAAAAAAATTAAATCAAGAAAAATGTGTTTATCGATAACGACTACAAAATTTAAAAGAAAACAAATTTTTTAAATCTTATGAATAAAAAAGTTTTCTAAAAAAATCTTGTAAATAAAAAATATTATCGACTACGAAAACAATTTTCAAGAAATATCTTATCGATAATAACAAAATTTTCTATAGCAAATCTTTCTGAAATTACCAACATTATTTAAAGATAATCTTATCGATAACGACAAAGTTATCTTAAAATCTTTCTAACAAAACTCTTGTTGATAACAATTTGTTTTTTAAGAAAATCTTATCGATAAAAAAATTTTCTAAAACAAAATTTTCAAAAAAAAATTTTTGTCAGTAACATAATTAACTAAAGAAAATCTTGCCGATAGCATCATTTTCTAAAGAAAATCTTGTCGATAACATAATTTTCTAAAGAGAATCTTATCTGTACCAAAATTGTCTTAAGAAAATCTTATCGATATCATAATTTTCTAAAGAAACGAAATTTTTTTAAAAATCTCGTCGATAACAAAACTTAAAAAAAAAATTTTCTAAATTTCTAAAGAAAATCTTATCGATAACATAATTTTTTTAAGAAAATCTTGTCCATAATATCATAATTTTGTAAATATAATTTTTTAAGGAAAAATCTTATCGATAACAATTTTTTGTAAAAATCTCGTCGATAACAAAATGTGCAAAGAAAATTTTGTTGGTTACATAACTTTCTAAAGAAAATCTTAGCGATAACATAATTCTTGTCCAATCTTGTCCATAACAAAATTTTCTTAAGTATTAAATCTTATCGATATCATAATTTTTTAAAGAAAATCTTATCGGTAACACATTGTTTTAAAAAATCTCGTCGATAACAAAATTAAAAAAAAAATCTTGTCAATAACAAAATTTTCAAAAAATAATTTTGTCGGTAATAAAATTTCTAAAGAAAATCTTATCGATGCCATGATTTGCTAAAGAAAATCTTATCGATAACATCAGTTTCCAAAAAAAATGTTATCGATAACGCAATTTTTTTAAGAAAATCTTGTCCATAACAAAATTTTCTAAAGTAAATCTTATCGATATTATAATTTTTTAAAGAAAATTATTACCGAAAACATAATTTTCTTAGAAAATCGTATCGATATCATATTTTCTAAAGAAAATCTTGCCAATAGCAAAATTCTGTAAAAAATTTTTTGTCTATAGCAAAATTTTGTTAGAAAAATTTAACCGATAAAATAATTTTCGAAAGAAAATCTTGTCAATAATTAAATTTTACCATTGTTTTGTATTAGGATTTGAATATTTCATGCTTAAACTTTTGGGCATTTCATAAAAAGATTTCATTAACACATTGCATCTGGGGAAGGAGGGGGCGGGTTAATATAGACATAACTTTTAGTCATAAATTTAATGTATATTAAAAATTTTATATAATATATATAACTATTAAATTTTTTTGGTTTAAACTTGTATAATTTGGAGTCAATTGAAAAAAATTACTCATTTTGCGTTATTTTTGTGAACTTTTTTGTAATCATCTTTGAGTGTGTACTCGTATGTATGTACGACTGGTTTGTTCAACAAAAATTATGTAGTACATATCTATTTATTTATATAATATATAATAAATGTGTGTGTATATATTCTATATATGTATAAATATAATATAATGTATAAATAAATAGTAATTAATAAGATTATTTACATATTAGTTTTTATTTTAAAATTAAATATTTTTTTTAATACAGAGGAAGAAAGCAAATTTGTTGTGACTATCAAATTTAAGTACAAACGAAAGATTTTTCAATTCCATTTAGTTAAGTTTTGCAGAACTTTTGTGACAATACATACACAAAATACGTTTGGCCTTTAAACCCGATAGTTTTAGCAAATATGCTTCCTTTATATTTTGAGTTTATGTACAGCTAGTCACACTATAAGTGGGACGGACACCTCATAAAAATACTTAGTTTATGTTAATTAGTTTATGCAGGTATGAATTAAATTATTTGTATATCTGATACAAAATTAAGCACATTCAATGAAAATTCTAAAATTTTGAGTTTTAAACAAATCAAAGTAAGACTTTTTCTATGTCTCCCATTTATAGTGTGAATAGCTGTATTTTAACTACAACATGTTTTTATGAATTGTAATCGAAATGTGTATGTATTCTGTTTGTAGTTGTTAATGAATTTAATTTCGAGTCTAATGTAAATCTAAGCATTGCTCTTACTTACATTGCGATTTGTTAGTTGGTTTCTTTTTTTGCCTGGAATTCCAATGCAAACTGTTTAATAAAACTCAAAAACTTAAAAACTATTTAAACTTATCATCTGTTTTAGTCGTCCCACGTTGGAAATTGTGTTTCATCGATAAACATACTAAATGTTCCCGTGTTTCCGCTGGTTTGACCAATTGCAGGATTTCTTGAACTTGTTGTGTTGTGTGTATTTGTGGAATTTGGTTCTTGTGTCTTGTTAGAGTTATTGGAGCGAGGTTCTAGAAGAAAATTTCAAATTTGTCAAACATGCTTGAAATGGTAAATTCAAAAATTTCAATCATTATCGATAACATTATTTTGTACCTACATTAGTATAGATTTCAATTTAAAATTTACAACCGAAATCGTTATTGATAACGAAATTTTCTTTTAAGATAATTATAGATTGTCAAATTTCCTAATAAAATCGATGCCATCAACGGAATTTTTTAACGATATTATAACGAAATTGTCATTGATAAAAAGCTTTCCTACTTCTGTAAGAATTACTTTCGATAACAAATATAATTAAAATAAAAATTTTAAAAAATTTCCTACAGAAATTGTCCCCGATACAAAAATTTCCCAAAGAAATTGTTAACGGCAATAAAAAGAAGAGTGTCTCATCGATAACAAAGTTTCCTAGAGCATCTAATTGTAATTAATAGTAAAATTGTTATCGATAACAAAAAAAAATCAAATTGTCATCGATAACAACATTATTTAAAGAAATTGTGGTTTAAAAAAAATCGTAATCGATAATACAATTTTCTAGTGAAATTGTTATCGTTAACGACATTTCTCAAACCTAAATTTTTTTAAAGATACAAATTTGTAAAGCAAAAATTCCTAATGAAACTGTTATCGATGAGAAAAAATAACCTAATGAAATTGTCATCGATAACAACGTAAATTGTTACCAATATAAAACTTTCTTAATTATTTTTATTTATATTCATTTTAGTGTTATTTGACTTAATTTTGCCTCTATCGAACCGAACTATTATCGATAACAAAATAATCTAACGAAATTATATTAAATAATAAAATTTCCTAACTCCTAAGTTCGATATCGTTAAAAATATTTTTCATAGCGAAATTTCCTATCGAAATCGTTATCGAAAATCAAAATTTCATATAAAAATTTTACGTAAAATTCAATGTTTTTAACCAAAATTGTTTTAAATGAAAAAAAATTTGTTAAACATTTTTTTATCTTACTTGTCGCGTTTTGCTTAGAATTATCTTTACTGGCCCATACGGGTTCATGGTTTTGGTTCATATAGGAAGGCTGATCCCAAACAGCTTTCTCTTCGACATTTTTGCTCTGGAATCGAAAAGAAAATTATGTAATTATACTGTTTGTGTAATATAATTGTTGAAACACTAACATAGTCTTTGTCGACTCTCAATTCCATGTCATCGGTTGCCTGTTCGAGGGTACTGTGCGTGATGCCATAATAGAAGTACATTACTAAGCCCAGTGACATCCAAATGGTAAATCTAACTAAGGTTAATATGCTTAACTTAAATATTAAATAGATATTGACTGCAATGGCAATCGCTGGAATAAATGGAAGTCCTGGGGTAAGGAATGCAAGCGCGTACCTGAGAATTATAGAATTTATGTAGAGCGTTAGTTTTTGACTTTTTTAGGCTCGGTGACACGAATATTAGAATGGTTGTTTAGTTATAATAAAGTAATAATTATCTTTACCTATTTTGTGGTTGTCTTGAGATAATTAATAATATCACAAATATGCCGATAAATAAAATGAAATAAATGAATGCTGCGAAACCACCGGACCAGCCAATGGCCGCAAATAGATCCAAGAAGAATATGAGACCGAACATGATGCCAACAAGCTTGGTCACATACATGCCTGCGGGGTGCGAAAATTTGGAATTTTGAACAAGGTTTGGTATATTTTTTTTTGTTTTTTTGAAAAAGTCAAAATTTTCGGTTAAAATACAGGTATTAGTTCAGCTTAATCTAAAAAATCTTACCACTCTCCGAGGTGGCCTGGCCGGGATTTATCCAGGGAAAGAAACCAGGACAAAGGTACGAATACTCGTGAATCTTTCTTGTTATGAAATTTAGACCCATAGTATCGAATGCTGTAGCCTGTCCTGTCGGACCAGTTGGTGCTCCATGTACTGCGCCATAAAATTTATTTTCTGAACGATCTGATACTAAAAACTGATCATCACGACCCAAATAGCCTTCAGGACTTTCATCAATTAACGAATCGTCGGAATCCGACATGCCGCGTGTAACACGTTTTATGGTTAATTTATTTGATTCCAATACTTCTGCTGTTGTTTTATGGGGATCATTTGCGGCACCCGCGGTTATGGGTGTACGTAGTTGAGCTGGTAGTAGTTCGATTAGGGAAGTACTGTGTGGTTGATAACGCAGCACTAAAACACATGTGGATACCAGTGTATAGGCAAGCAGGGTACCAATTGACATCATTTCGACTAGAATCTCTAGACGTACCGATAGTGCTACTAAGGCAGCTGCAATGCCACTACCGATTGTGGCCAAACCAGGTACATTTGTGCGTTGCCACAGCTGAGAAAGTTGCCTACAATTTAAAATAAAAAGAAAGAAAAAAAAAAATAATGAACAGTTTTCGATTTTTGGAAATTTTACAGACCTTTAAAATGAAAAACGCGAATATTGACCTACTATAGAAATAATTATACTGCCGCTTTATTTTTACAATTTTTTGAAAATTGCCAACCATTTTAATACAATCCACCACAAGTGGTGTTTGTTATTCCATGTGATGCACCAAGAAATATTAATCTGAGAAGGTCTATATGTTTTGGGTCCCTTATAAAAGAACGATTTCGATGTCAAATTCTAATTTCTAAAACCTTAAAGCAATTCGAGATTTAAGCCCAGCAAAATCAGTTTAGTAGAAAAAAGTTATGGATCTAAATGTGGATCAAACGCCCTGAAAAATTCTAACGCTATACTGTTTAGTAGAAAAAAGTTGTGGATCTAAATGTGGTTCAAACGCCCTGAAAAATTCTAACGATATACTGGTATTAAATAAAAAAAAATTTAACCCCTCTGCTTAGGTGGGCGCTGCATAACAAAAAGCTTGATTTGTGTTAACGGTACAAAATACCAAAAACTACCACAAAAAAATCGGTTGCAGAATGCACCAATTTGCCACAAAGTTTTTGTTTTTATTTGGACCAGCACTCAAGGGATACCCATACTAATGCATTACATTGTGTTGGAACGAGGAAAATAGGTTTTGGGAAGGAATATAGAGGGAGTAGTGTTTGTGAACATACGACTTGAACTTATTCATGTTGAAGGTGAGAGGGAAGACTTCAGTAGGAAGGATATTCCACATACGAACAGTCCAGCAAAAGAAAAACCAATTTACCTGTAATGCGTTGTACGATTCGCCGCCATATCGACCACAAAAGGATGGACTCTTGAGGAAAAACTTGTATTACGAAAAGACTTAAGGGTTTCGTTAACCTGATCCCTAACTTCATCAAAACACATTCCATTGTAGTAACGATAAAACAGGCAAATATAACCCACATTGCGATGGTGCTTAAGGAAGTCGATTGGATTGGATAACCTACTGTCACTAATGATAACCTTTGCCCTCTCTAGCAATCGGTCGAGAAGCTCCAAAATAGGCTTTGAAGCACATTAGAGTTGTATTCCATTCGCGGTCGGATATAGGTGGTATAAATAGTAAGAAGAACAGATGGAGTAAAGTATATCTTACACCGTTTAAAAGAACTTTTGCGTTATCTCGCATATAAGTTGGCGCCTCCATGTCTGCAATGGACAGCCGCTTCTTCGCGTACTAGCCTGGGGTGTCCAGTCGATGGCAGCTTTTGCTATGTCTTCTGTTTGCCTGCGCAAATATGACTCGTCCGAATCAACAGTATGATTTGTTCTGTTCCATTGATATTGTTGCAGACCAGAATATCCGAAGAATTCTTCGCAATCATCGGTTGACAAACACCTACAGCATTAAATTACGCAGCAAAGCGTTTAACGCCTCGCAGGCATATAGGAGCACGGATTTTTCACAGGATATTGCAGGAAAAGCTCCAATTTAGTTATACATATAGTTACTATTAATAAAACCATAAAATTTTGCAATGGTCGGAAATATGTAGGTACCATATAGGTCCAGTGCTCTTAAAACAGTCTTTTGTACTCCTGAGCCCGAAACGAATAATAATAATGTCTTGATATTTGGCACATATTATTTTTAATGACTGGAAATAGTGCTGCCATATTTTATGAGTTGATTGATTACAGATTTTTGACAGATCACCTATAAAGTCCACTCCCGAAAAATTCTAATGGAGGGTGTCAAAAATTTGGCACAGCCGAAAATATAATTCTTTCTTGATTTTCCTGACTAGTAAGCTCTAATACTCACCTAAATATTAAACCGTCCTGAGCCATGGCATATATAACTCTTGGCATGGGGAACATGGAACCAAACATGGCCACTGATAGACCAGCCGTTGCACCAATCGCCACAATTGTCCTACACTTGGGCGCATTAACATACGACCACATTTGTACTAAAGCCGCTCCAGAATTGATGTGATCGTAGGGCACGACCAACGTTAAAACGAAACTAACTGTAACATAAGCGAAGAGAACAACAAACAGTGAACCGACTATTGCTTTTGGAATACTTTTTTGAGGATTATGTGCTTCTTCGCCCGTAGTGGCTATAATATCAAAGCCGATAAAGGCATAAAAGCAAGTGGCAGCACCGGAAAATACCTGTAACGAACAAAAATAACAAATATAAATACACAATAAATTAATAAACAAAATGTCATGATATACACAAGTAATTATTAGTACACCTACCCCACTCCAACCATATGGCAAAAATCCTTGATGCTCAGTCCATGTATTTGTGTCGACATAAAATAAGCCAGCAGTCATAACAAACACCCACGTTGCAAGATTTATGGCATTTAAAGTATGATTAAATATCACCGATTTGCTGGCGCCCATTGCCAGTACACTTGTCATAATAAGTGTAATGCCAAAGGCTATAAAATCAGGTGGTTTACCTGAAAACAACAAAACAGAAATAATACAAAACAATTATGCTTTAAGAACGTGTGTATTTAAAATTAAAATATTTATGTAAGAACAATATGTTTATCTTACCAAATATGGTACCAATGGCATCGCCTATGGCTGCTGATATGGCACCACCAGTAAGTGAATCAAAACTTGAACTTAACGCACAAGCACAGGCACTTGTTCCTGTTGGAGAATTTGAAAACAAAAATAAATCTTTTTTGATTATCTTGTTTAAGTTACTAATGTAGGTGATGAGTGTAAAACAAATTAAATAAAATGTTTAATTTCAAAAGATTTGTTATTCGTGCTTAATTCCCAGTTTTTATTATTGATAAAAACACTTGAAATTTATTGTTGATGGGATAAGCTATTCCTATGCGCATTTCACTGGTTGCTTAGGCCAGATCATCAGGAAACTTCATCCATAAAGATTTTAGAAAAACTAAAGATATTAAACCAAATAAAACTGTTAAACGTATAAGACTTATAGCAACAGTTCTACTTGCAATAATATCAAAGCTTAAACAAAACACATCAACAATAAAAAGCGGGTTTATCTCATCTTACATTCCCCACTACAATTAGTTAAAATTCTCTCAACATTAATTGTAGTTGTAAGTAGGTTAAGAAAAACAAAATAAAAACAACAACAACTTACAAAAGATGTTGTCAATTAAGTGTTTTTTAGGCCGTGCACTTGCCTGTTTATTATCAAAAAGTAATTTCAATTTTTGGGAATACAAAATTTTAATTTCAAAAGATTTTGTTATTCGTGCTTAATTCCCAGTTTTTATTATTGATAAAAACACTTGAAATTTATTGTTGATGGAATAAGCTATTCCTATGTGCATTTCACTGGTTGCTTAGGCCAGATCATCAGGAAACTTCATCCATAAAGATTTTAGAAAAACTAAAGATATTAAACCAAATAAAACTGTTAAACGTATAAGACTTATAGCAACAGTTCTACTTGTAATAATATCAAAGCTTAAACAAAACACATCAACAAATGTTTAAGAAATAAAAATTTTCCCTGTGGGGAACAGAAAAGTCGCTGAAGTACAACGTTACGAATAGGGCTGCAAGCTGTCAAAAGTTAAAAACTGCAGTTTCAAAGTAGTGTAACCAGAATACGTAGTTAAAGTAGTCCTTGCAGTTGAAGCTGATGCCCAAATTTGAAAAATTTAACTTTGTTGCGCTACAGATCATTCGTCAGCTTCAGCTACTACAACAGGCAGGGCTGCCAGATAAATTTGTAAGGAAATCGTAAATTTCCTGAGAAAAAATAAAAAAATCGTCTTTCACGTTTCGAAAAATCGTCAAACAAAATCGGACAACTTAAAATTTTGTATTTTTTAACAACTGTTGTTTAATTTTGATAAAACAAAAAACATTCAAAGAATAAATATAATTACTTCATACCCAGCTAGCATTTCATTCGTGTAAGAGATACTGGGAATCTTTGATCGTCGATTACCGCATTTTTTAATGGTAGGGAAAAACAGTAACACGACTGAGATTCTTCCATAGCTCAGCGAAAGACGCTTCTTTAATCGTTGTGGGAATCGTGTTAGATTTGGGCAAAGATTAACTAACAAGTCTTCCATGTCAAGAATCGCATGAGACTCATGTATATATTATCTTACAACTTGTAAAATGTTCGGTCTATAGTTGTTAAAAAATGAGTTATACAGATAGTCGTAATTGATCATGGTTTGACGAAAGATAAACAAATTGTAACATTGTTGTTTTTGTACTCTGAAAATAATCATTTAAAGATTTTCTTAAGACTTGCATATTTCAGCCGTACCTAAACAAAAGCGGCACGCGTTTTTGAATAGAGCGGCCTCAACGCTTTGCAAATGGAAAAACCGATTTTAACAGCCGGTTAAATAGTGAAGTTTTACGCTATTGTTAATGAATAATGGAAATTTAGCAATTTTTTGGTCAATGTGGCGTTTTTATCTATATTTATAATTTGTGGCTTTTATTAAACAAGAAAGCTTTCACTTGCTAAGGTATGGCATATCAGCGTAAAAGCTAAGCGAAAGAAAACATTCTGCCTTCCGCTCTTGTAACGGTACGGCTGTTAAACATTCCAAGATTAAAAAACCTACGTGGCAGAAAATTTAATGTTTTATTAAGACTTGGAGACAAGAAAATCGTCACTTTTAAGAAAAATATTGGAAAAACGGCACTGCATGATTCGGAACAAAAAATCGTTAAAATTACGATAAATCGTCAAATCTGGCAGCCCTGACTACAGGCCTTACGCTGGGTCTCCACGTAGCAATTTTTATTGCTAAGTACAAGCAATAACGTCGGCAGAACAATAACAATGATTGCTGATTATATTGCTGGAGAACACTTGTTATTGCTTTGCCATAAATTTGCAATTTTCACCTCGAGTAGTTGTATAAAGTTTTGTGGCTGTATTTATAACAAATGTTTTATGTTGTGTTTTGAAGTGATTGTTAAATTTTCTTTTTTAAATTAATTAATAAAATAAATAATTGTAATTGTCGTAGCTGTGTTTTGTATTGCTTTTTTGTTTATTTGCATATGAAAAAAACCTAAAACTTGTATTGTTCTATTTAAAAAAATAAAAATATACAAAAAAAAAAAAAACAAATTCTTCGTTTTCTTTTGTTGATATTGATGTTTATTTAAAAATGTAATATATAAAAACTTTTTCTGTATTTTTTTGAAGTATTTTTTCACTTGCTTTTTTAATAAATAAACACACTAATAAATAACCAAACGTACAGAGAAATGAAATGTCACATAAATTACAACTGATTTGACAGCAGATTGCTAAGCAATAATTGCTCAAGCAATAAGAAGAGCAATCATTGCGCAATGGATTGCCACTCATGGCAATATGCGGTCTATACGTCGCAAATTTTATGGAGCAATCAAATTTGACGTTTGCCGCAATAAATATTGCTACGTGGAGACCCGGGGTTAATTAAAACAGTAAATTTAATTTTTTAACGGCATTGGGCAAGGCCAATTGAATAGGTCTGCGCAAGAAGCCTGATGATCATTGCTTATGTTCTTTTTAGTTGTCAAAAGTTGTTTACATTTTGCTTACATGTGCATGTATATGTTTGTTAACGTTTATTGTTTTTTCCCACACATACGTTTATGATATGCCACACATACACGTTTTTTTCCTTTTGCTTTGCATATGCGGCAGTAAGTTTTTGACAACTAAAAAGAAATTTTACACAAACAAAATACATGTCGTTTTTTGTTTTTGTTCAAGTAAGCAGACCTGATAGATGGGCCTTGGCATTGGGTTTTAGTTAAAATTTCAGTGCTTTCTAAATTTGTCAATTTGTGTGTAACATCAGGAAATATTTTTTTAATGAGCATGTCAAGTAAATATTTCTGTTAATTACGGGAAACCCGTATACTTCCAAAAGACAAAATGTTAATAAATTATTTTGATGAAAAATTGTGTTTTAAAATAGTTTAGAATGGAGAATCCGTTAAATTGTTCCAGTAGGAAAAAGTAATTAACCAAAACGCGGGCCATTCTAAATATTTCGCTATTTGTCTCATACTTCTATCCTGTTTATTATAAATTGTCGACATAAAATTTTTTATTACGCAGTACAACATTTTTCAGGTGATTGATTCGGGACTCAATTCTGATAATTGCTTATGAAAGTAGACCCAAAAAGAAGAACTTCTGCATCATTAGTTTGGTCATGATAGCTCAATAAACAATTTAAAAAATAATTTGAAGTTAGTAAATATCGTATAGGGTAATTTGTCACGTTTTAGGCTCTTTTTTTTTGTCATAACTCGAGAACCACTAGTCCGAATAAGCCAAAACAAAAATTAAGAATTAAAATTCCTTTAATTTGTTCATACAACGTTTCGCTACATAAGCAACAGTTTCGCAGTTATAAATAAATGTTTGAAGAAAAAAATATTTTTTGCCCAAAGTCGCATAACCTATGTACAAAATGAGACATAAATCATAAAAATCGATGAACGCGTTTCGCTTTTATTCACAACTAGCTGACCCGGTCTACGTTGCTGGCCCTAAGTAAACATTAGTTTTGTATTACCACACGATTTAAATTGAGCATTTAACGAAATTTACGGCCTTTAAAATAAAAATCCATGGAATACCTATCATAAATTTTTTTTAAAAAATAACTTACATATGGTGTGGATATGGGCTCAATCAAAAAAGAATAAGTTGGACCATGGCGATAATTTTAAAGAAAAAATCGTCCAAATCGGTCAAGCCGTTCTCAAATCATGCTCTTAATAGAAAAAGTGGGCGTAAAAGTAGGCGTGGTAATTTTTTCTTACGATGAAAACGTAAAATAAATTAATACGAACAGTTAAAAGAAAAATTAGTCAAATCGATGGAGCAGTTTTTTGATTTTAGGTAAATCGAAAAAAGTGGGCGTAAACGTGGGCGGGGCAAAATTTTCTTTCCGTAAAAACCTAAGTTAAACCATGGCGATCATTTTGAAGAAAAAATCGTCCAAATCGGTCAAGTCGTTCTCCAGTTATGCGCTTAATAGAAAAAGTGGGCGTAAAAGTAGGCGTGGTAAATTTTTCTATCGATGAAAACTTAAAATGGATTAATACGAACATTTGAAAGATAAATTAGTCAAATCAAAATCGTCCAAATCGGTCAAGTCGTTCTCCAGTTATGCGCTTAATAGAAAAAGTGGGCGTAAAAGTAGGCGTGGTAAATTTTTCTATCGATGAAAACTTAAAATGGATTAATACGAACATTTGAAAGATAAATTAGTCAAATCGATGGAGCAGTTTTTTGATTTTAGGTAAATCGAAAAAAGTGGGCGTAAAAGTGGGCGGGGCAAAATTTTCTTTCCGTAAAACCCTAAGGTGGACCATGGCGATCATTTTAAAGAAAAAATCGTCCAAATCGGTCAAGCCGTTCTCAATTTATGCGCTTAATAGAAAAAGTGGGCGTAAAAGTAGGCGTGGTAAATTTTTCTATCGATGAAAACTTAAAATGGATTAATACGAAGATTTGAAAGAAAAATTAGTCAACTCGATGGAGCCGTTTTCTGATTTTAGGTAAATCGAAAAAAGTGGGCGTAAAAGTGGGCGGGGCAAAAGTATCCTATGTCCGTCTCCTGGCTCTAAGCTACCTCCCTACCAATTTTCAGCCAAATCTGTTCTGCCGTTCTTGAGTTATAAGTGGTGTAACTAACACGACTTTCTTTTATATACAGTTAGGGACAAAATTGTTCACAAATTTAGCGTTATTGGCAAAATAGGCTATAAATTTTTGTTTTATTTATAACTATTTAAATATTTTTAACTATATGAAAAGTAGAACATTTCAAGAACTCAAAAATAAAAACTTTTCCAAAAAATATATGTTCATAATATTTTACACGGTATCAGTATTGACTTCTGGATGTGAACAATTATGACCCTAGTTAGATATTATTGTTGTATTTGGGTCCTAGCGTTTGGTATGTTGTCCATTTGCTCTTTTAAGCTGCCTTAATCTTTTTTTCCATTCTTTTACAAGAGTTCTTAGCAGTTTTGGCTCTATTTTTTCCAAGCTTTAACGGCAAGCTCGCTAAGCTTGTATCCAGTGTTAGGCGGGTTCCTCTGAGCAAACAAAAAAGTGGTATTTTGGAAAGGACCAAAGTTACTCAAATCGCTACTACTCTGGCGACTAATTAGGTAAAATTATTTTCGAGTTTTTATTTTCTTCAAACTAACTTTTAGGTATTTCTGAAGTATGCTTAATATTGTTGTCCTGCATAATGATATCACCCTGTCGTGATTCTTAGCCGAATATGGCTTAGTGCTTGACACACATTTTTCTGGTTCCCGCGAAAACATTCTCATGTCATTTATGAGATCATCAAAATTTTAACATTTGGAATTATTTCACTCTTTTACGCTAACACTTTTGCGCCAGCCATGTTAACACCCGTCCGCCTGCCTGCAATCCGATAATTTTTGTCCGATCTAAGCATGTTACACGAATTAAATCTTTAAAACTGAATTTTTCTTACTTTTTTGCAAACTTCAGCCGTTTTCAGCTGTTATTTTTGCTAAAAGATGGGTTGTCGCTCTTTATTCTAGCTACCAATCTACTAGAACTTAAACAACTTCGTATGTTTTTAGCGCTTACATCTAAATTGTACTCTATGCTCAGTATTTGCCGTACCTTAATAGCTATACTGACTACACCAGTAACAATAAGTCGCTTTGATTCGCGAAAATTATTTGGCTATAGTTTTTTTTTGGCGACCAGCTTTGTTGCTTTTGGTATCCAAACTACACTTTTTTTTATTTAACATTCAAATCTCTCTGAATTGTTGTATTTTGTGTGATCTTGCGATGTGAGACTTCTTTTTATAAATTTTTCACAATGCTTTGTTTTAAAATTGCCGCTTTTGACTTACAGTTCTTGAATAAACTAGGCAAAATTTAACTGCTCGAATTTTTTTCAAATTTTAAAAATATTTAATATTAATGAATTAATTGACTAACTTTAAAAGCAAATCCCACAGATAAAACTTGAAATTTTGTTGGAATTTTTATGACAGATTCACACAGGGTCAATATTGTTCACACATATGGTTTGGATGTTAGCTTAGTATTAATATAAAAACAAACGGTACTTTTGAAAATAAGTTTACATAGTATTATTTTAAAATGTAGAAACCCATACAATAGTTTTTGAAAGTTTCCAAGTTGAAACTTTAATAGTTTTCATGATAAACATAAATGTTTTATAATTTCGTGAACAATTTTGTCCCTAACTGTATATATAGATTAAGTAAAGGTATGAATTTCAAAAATTTTCTCGAGATATCCACAAAATTCTTTGGAAAAAACATTGATGACTTTTTTATTGATTCTTTATTTTGCATGAAAATAAACATTCCGATTCATATTACAGCTATTCTTACACAGAAAATATACAATTTTTATATCTTATCTATGCATGGAAACAAAATTTAGAATATTTTCAATAATTGTCACTATCCATCCTCGTTGAAGTTGATGCTTGTGGTTCTTATTTTCTTCGTAGGTTGTTCATGTTCATGTTCTGAGTCTGCATCATCCTCCGAGATAGACGTAATATTCAAGGGCATGTTTTGTTCAGTGTGTCCACAAATTTCAAACTGCATAATTTTAGAACTCCACCAACAAACCTCCGCAAGCAATGCATCCAATTTTTTGCCTTCGCTTTTCCATTGGCATGGTCACCTGGTGGAACCTCTCTCCTTGTTCGTCCGATTCCTGAGGTAATTATGCCAAAAAGGTTTCAAGGTGGAAATGCAAGAAATGTAATTTTAACGTCATGGATGCATTGATTTTTTCAAAATAATACAGCAAGTTGTCCACTCGTGTCTGTATGTCATCTCGCTGTACACGATTCTTTCCTAAAACTCCTTCGATGACTTGTTTTGAATGCGTCCCATGCACATAGGTGGTTATAATGGTTCGAAAGAATATTTTTGAAAGATTCGCTTTTCATTAATTTTCGTATATCCGGTCCATTGAGAATACATGTTTGAAATATTAAAAAAAACCTTTACAAAAAAATTATTGAACATTTTTTCACTGAGAAGATGGATTTCAAACCGTCATAGTCGTCATCAATATCGTTGACTACCACTTCGACGAATATCCCAGCTATTCCTAATTTCATGTGGAGCGACGGCAACAAAATATCATTTAGATCCTTTATCAAAGGTTTATTCTTTAATTTTAATTGTTTCTCGAGCTCGGGAGTTCTTGCTTTCCAATCTTTACATTGATATTGATTTCCTGTGTATCGTGAATCCCAATTACAAAGAAAGCAGAAGTATTTTGGAAAACCGACCTTTAATACAATACCTTTAGATCACAACAAATCTTCCATTTGTGTACATTGTAGTTCATTTTCTCCAAAATTTCGCCTAATGTTTTATACGTTTCCTTCATAGTTGTGCTGAATCCCAATGGAATGGACGGTTTTTTGTTCGTTTTGTGCAATAGCACAGCCTTCAAACTTGAAACTGAACCATCGATGAATAAACGCCAGTCGTCAGCGATATAATCCATTCCCAATTTTTTCACTAAACCTGGGATATCATGGGAGTAGGTGAACGTATTTGCTTCGTCAACGGAATAAAATTTCTGAAAATCAGCTTGGCGTTGTCGGTATGATGTTGCGCTGACATTTTGCTGTGCCAGTTTTCTGCTTTTCAATAATGATGTCAACATTTCGGAATTTTGTTGTGATAGTCCCATCTTAGCCACAATGTAATCCATTTCGATTTGTGTTAGCAGTTGTGGTCCATAATTGTCAATATCGGGTATTCAATCAGCATCATTCAAATTGGTTGGATTGGTGAAAACGGTTTCGGCTTGCAGGGACACAGCATCCATACTCGGTGGTTTAGGTGTACCGGTACCAGCAGCGCGTTCAACTGGAATTGTGGCAGTAAAAGCAGCAATGTATACTTTTGTTTTAAATTTTTTTCTGTTTTATCCAGCACGAGAATTATGATGTCCTGTTAAGTCTTCCACCCCAACTATTGGCTTCATAAAAGAAAACTAGGGTATTATAACAATTTTTGCACACTGTGTTCGGCGTAAAATTTGCACCACTTAAATCTGCTTCATCAAAATAATGACAATACGCTGTTTTGAATTCCTCAGTAATCAATTTTTTTCGATCCAGTTGGCCTCTTTTTGTGGGCACTTGTTATTTTCCATATTTGAAAAATATATTATATGTTTTGTTATTATTCACTTTTAAAAACCGGGGAAAAGTTCACTTGTAATTCTCGCGTTTGTCGACTCTTGTTAAATGACAAAAATCGATCAAAGAGCACCTATAAATACTACAAATATTTCAATATTTTACTGGCAGGTACTTATGAAATACTTATGTTTTCGAAACGTTCCAAAACACGAGCACTCATAAATGTGGGTGCAATTTCTGTAAAAAATCGTTCAGGTAACTAACGGAAAAACCCACTCACATTTATTAACGCTTATTACTTTGCTAACGCAATCATAATAATCAAATAACCTTTTGTTTATTCACCCCTATCGCGAATGTTATGGGAATATGATATATGGGATAAAACCTAAATTCCCATCCCCAACAAATCGGTATCGCAAATATTTTGGGAGTGAAAATTTCTATTGTGAATTATTTGTCAGTGGTTTGTAAACAAAAGTCTCTATTGTGAGTAACTTGTCAGTGCTTGTATTGTGAAAGAAAAATATACAAAATAAAATACTAATAAAAATATAATAAAATAAATAATGAATAGTGTTTATCTTCATTTTGTTTATGTACACTCCTTCAATAAAAGGAAAAAGTAATTTAATTTAGTCCTAATTTAGAATACACATTAAAATTAACATGTTCCCTTCTCGTTCACATCAACACTTGTTGGGAATTTATTTAGTAAAAAAATTCGCGGGAGTAAACATTGGCGATGCCAAATTTTTTTTAGTTTGGGAATTCATTCCGAAAAAATTTGTTATGGGAATCATTCACAATACGAAATAAAAAAATTATGGGAATATTTTCATGGGAGTAGTTGTTTGCGATAGGGGTGATAACTTTTTTTTAATTCTGAGAATCATAAAAAAAGTCATCAATGATTTTTTCAAAGAATTTTGTGGAGATCTCGAGCAAATTTTTGAAATTCATACCTTTACTTAATTGTGAATAAAAGCGAAACGCGTTCATCGATTTTTATGATTTATGTGTCATTTTGTTCATAGGTTATGCGACTTTACTTGAAAGTAATGGGACTTGGCACTTTTTTACCGTTTTGGATTTTTTATGATTTAAAAATAAAAAAATTAAATTTTTTGGGCAAAAAATACTTTTTTCTTCATACATTTAATTATAACTGCGAAACTGTTGCTTATGTAGCGAAACGTTGTATGAACAAATTAAAGGAATTGTAATTCTTAATTTTAAATTTGTTTCCCTTATTCGGACTAGTGGTTCTCGAGTGACAAAGAGCCTAAAACGTGACAAATTCCCCTATACGATACTTACTAACTTCAAATGAATTTTTAAATTATTTATTGAGCTATCATGACCCAACTAATGATGCAGAAGTTCTTCTTTTTGGGTCTACTTTCATAAGCAATTATCAGAATTGAGTCCCGAAATCATGTGTTGTACTGTGTTATTATATACGTTACAAATGCGTCCGAACAGGGATCGTCAAACACATACATGTACACTTTTTACTTTTTGTGAGATGATAGTGAATCTTGTTCTCAAAAACACTTAACATTTTTTTTTTAAATTTAAAAAATTTCAGTAGAAGCAAAAAAATTCTTGAAAGGCATATGAAAGAATTTTTAAGCATGTATAATAGAATTTTTCTTTTGTAGCTGATAAAAAAAATTAGCATAGCTGTGTTGGTGTCAAATTAATCGTCGTTTTCATATAAATGTGAGTACCTTGTACCTTGAGTATTGTAGTCGGTAGTCTGCTGTCGTCTATGTGTTTAATGCATAAAGTTTTAAACTTGGTAAAATTTGTTAAGAGTTTAATAATAATAAAGGTTAACTAGTCTTTTTATTTTGCAAATCAAAAATATTTTGTTATAAAGTTAGATCATTTTAAATAATTCAATGGAAATATTCATCAAAACTCATATTTCATAAGATTGTAAAAACTTTATTTAATTTATTAATAAGTATATGCAGCTGTCAACACGTTGTACAATGAAGCACAGCAAAAAAAAAAAAAAAAAAAAAATAAGACAAAATATTGTAATAAAAGAAAGAAAATATGTTAATATGTACATACCTATTAAATATTCCAATATCATATTCCAACCAATAATAAATGCAACAAATTCGCCAACAGCAACATATGAATACATATATGCGGAGCCAGATGTATGTGGTACACGCACGCCAAACTCTGCATAACAGGCGCCTTAAAGTATATTAAAACAATAATCGAAAAATAGATTGTATTAGTTTGTATGTGTGTATGACGTATGTAACGGTATATTGACTACGTTAACAAAATGTTTGGTTTTTTTTAACATTTTTCAAGTCTGGGTGTTAAAATGGCAACATGTTGTACGTGTACGCTAATAAATCAATACATATTGCAAATGTCACACTAAATGTTTGGGTATTTTACAGGTGGTAAAGATGTCGTTTGATCTTCTTTAAAGAAAATAAAATACTTTTTAAAAAAAAAAAAATTTTTATTCTGAAATACTCGGCGTTTTCAAATCGATTCAGCACGTTCTGAAAACTGCGATTTCCTTGCGTTGTGTTTGATAACAAATCAAATAAAATATTTTAATACTTGCAGCGTTCTTGCTTATTATATTAGCTTTAAAAAGATACAATCAAAAGAAGTTCATAAAGCCGACGATATACTGTCCTATTCAGTCGTACGATTAGCCAAAAATATCATGTGTGCCCATAAAGACAAATTTTTTTGACAAGTCTATTCGACTTGCAAATGTTTATGAACATTTTCATAAAATGATAGTTTCTATGCGATCAGAGTTGCATTTTCTTTTTTTTTCTTGTAAAATAGCTGAGTCTTTTGAGATGGCATCATTTTTGTGGGATAGTGATAGATAGATTTTCGTGTCAACGAATCGTACGATTGTGTAGGGTAGTGGATCCCGGCCTTAAGTAAACAATTAAGACAGACAAATATGTCCGTTTGGCCGTCTGTCTGTTGAAATGGATAATCTAAAGACCCAATATTGATGGGAACTTGGTTCGTTTATATATATATGTCAGATATGCTCCGTTAAATTTTACTGTTGAAATTCGTGGCACAAAATAAATTTATTTATTTATCTAAAGAACGGTAAGAGAGAAATTGTCAAAATTTGGCACACATAGCTGAGTTCTCAATATACACAATCTCTCTAAAAATATTGGATTGATTAGAGAAGTGGGCATGGCACCTCCCGAACAAGGACATTGCATATTTCTGTAGATATTGACAATGGCAAGAGCCAAAGTTTCCAAATTAGGTACAAGCATCTTATTTATCAATACATGTGGGCGGGATTGGAAAAGTAGGCCTGGCACAAAATAGTTTTATTTATATCGTAAGAATTGTTTTTACATAACTTTCTGTTCTTATTGCACCATGGTGAAGGGTATTTAGGAATCGGGAAAGCCGAATATAGCACTCTTACTTGTTTGAATTCATTACATAATTTTTCAAATAAACGAATCATCCCTGCAAATAACACCCGGAAAAAAAAATTTGGGTATTTTGAAGCACTACAGAAAAAAAGCGCATAATCAAGCGCTTCAATTAGAGAGCTCTTATAAAGCAGTAAATGATGAAGAATAAAACATACAAAAAAGCTGCTATTTTAGTGCTGACAAGGAAGAAGGGTTTAAAGCGAAAAAATTGAACAATGGCATTTAAACAAGTAAAAGCAAAACATTAATGAATATGTTAATATAGTTAGCCCTTAAAAAAGCACTTTAGGAGCGCTTTGTTTGCATGTTAAAATAAGCGCTTCTTGTCAGCAGAAAATAGTCCTCTAAACCGGTAACACCCCATACAAAAATCAGGCATCCCCTCAGCAGGTTTGAAGCGCTTTGAGGTATGAATTCATACAAAAAACCTGCTCCTTTTGGAGCACATTTTTTACTGGGTAGGACCAGTCCAAACACGCGTGTAAAGAGTAGCCCACAAGGGACAAGGACTAGTCCAAAAGTAACCCAAATGTATGGAAAAATTATGGTCTTTTTAACATTACGATATCCTAGGGGAGGACCATATAACCCACCTTTGGACCACTAAGAAGTAGTTTTAAAACTACTCCATGGTATACTCAGGAGAATTTGTTTTGAAGTCGTTTAAAACCGAAAGCATGTCGTTAAAAAACGAAGACATGTCGTCTCACTACAAACACTTTTTAACAATGACATGGTCATGCTTGCATTACATCGGACCAGTCCATGGAGTAGTCTATTTTATCAAAATGGATCATGTGGTCCAATTTTATTTGCTGGGATATTATAAATTTTTATTATGCATTCACTCAGAGAAAACCCTGTTTAAATATGGCCACGTTGAACAAAACTATTTTTAAAGACAATTGTAAACATATTATGTTTAATATGACTATATTCTTGTCACCAACAATCATAATTTGGTTAAATAAGTCCTGCTTCAAGAGCCCACAACCATATTATGGTTGCCTCAAAATATGTTATGGTTAATATGACAAAAATTTGTTTTTGAATTAACAATAGTATTTTCCTCTTTTTCAAGAGCAACATACTATGGTTGAAAATTACAAATATATGGTTAAATTAAACAAAATATGTTTACAGTTTTCTTTAAAATAGTTTTGTTGGAGGTGACCATATTTAAGCATATTTTTTTCTCTGGGTGTAATTTAATTTTCTCTTTAAAGTGCAGTTTCAATGAGTAATTTGGGACACAGTCATGTGTAGTTTTCGAACTCTTCATTGCCAACACTGCGTCAAGTGAAGATCTTAAGTCCTCGTCCATTTTATGAAACATTTGCTGCAAAACCTTTAAGTTTCAGATGAAAGGGGAAAGACAAATGGAAAAGTTTACTTTGTTTCGTGTACAAGCAGTTTTTGTGAGTTTGTTATTGAAAGAATGAGAGAAGTCATACAAAATGCTTAAATGCTGCAAAACAAAAGTTTTATTGAATGGACACGAACGCAGTTTCAAAAGAGAATTGCGGAAAGTTTCTGCAGCAAAAGTTTCATAATTTGGACAAGGACTAAGTGGATAAAAATGTTTAAACTTTGTATTTAAAAACATTTTAGAAAAAAGTATATCTTTTTATTTAATTGCAATATAAAGGTTGATTATAAAGTAATAGCCCAACCCGCATTTTTTAAAGATACAAACTTTACAATATTTTGCCATTTTATAGAATAAATCCGTCAATGTAACTTTATAAGTATTAATTGAAAATGATTACCTGAAAAAATACTAGCTACAGCAGCAATAATAAAACTAATTATCACACCAGGACCGGCAATATTTTTAGCCACCATGCCGGCAACTAAATACATACCAGTACCACAACACGAACCAATGCCCAGTGATGTGAGATCCAAAGTGTTGAGGCATTTCTAAAATAATAAAATGAAAGGCAAAGAAAAATATCAAAAACACAAAGTACACATTTAGGAAGGACAGTAATAATATCTAATTCCTTTTTTCATAAAAGCCAGATGATAAAAGATATTATGTGATTTTTATTTTTTCAAGCAAAAATAAAAGTTTTTTTTTTCGAGCAAATATTAAAGTTTTTTCTTAAATTTTTTAATTAAAAATAAAAGATTTTTTTATTTTCTTGAACAAAAATAAAAGTTTTTTTTTATTTTTTTTAACAAAAAAAAAGTTTTTTTTATTTTTTTGAACAAAAAGAAGTTATTTTTTTGAACACAAAATAAAAGTTTTTTTTGATTTTTATTTTTTTGAACAAAAAGAAGTTATTTTATTTGAACAAAAATAACAGTTATTTTTTGAGTTTTATTTTTTTTTTCGATCAAGAAGAAGTTATTTTTTTGAACATAAAATAAAAGTTTTTTTTGATTTTTATTTTTTTTCGAGCAAAAATAAAATTTATTCTCGTAGGAAATTAACGTGTTATAATAATAATAATAGCTGACTTTAAATAAAGGCTTTCCAAGATTTTCAGAGTTTGTTTTTTAAGATATTTAAAATATTTTATTTCAGTTTATTATAAATAGTGACCCCCCCTACTGGTTCGGCAGGCTGCCAATCTTTTATCAAAATTCTTAATTACGTATTTCAATAAACTGTTGCCAATAGTTGATATCTGCTCGATTAAGTTGTTTTAAAGCTCTTGAACTGTTGTGGGATTATTGCTGCACACTTTCCACTTTAAAAAACCCCACAAAAATAGTCTACAGGTGTCAAATCGCATGATCTTGGTAGCCAATTCACTATAATGCGATATTCGAATTTTTCTATCAAAAGATCCATTGTTTCTTTTGCTGTGTGGCAAGTGGCACCATCCTGTTGAACCCACATATTCTCTTCGTCTAAATCATAAATTTTCCGCAACAAAAAGCTTCGGATCATCTCCCTGTAGCGATTTCGATAATACCTCAAATTTGGACACCCTTAATTTATTTTAATGTGTATAGGAAATCCTCATGATGATGATTACACATTAAAAAAACATTTAAAGTAAACTAAATTATTATAATACGTACATTTCTTTATAGAAAAACTTTTATTTTTGATCGAAGAAATAAAAATAAAAACAAGTAAGAAAGTATAGTCGGGCAAGCCCAACCATATTAGGGTATCATATCACCACAGTGTTTAAAAACACATCATGCTTATGTGTTCAAATAAATATGGATATATGTATGTTTATAAACTTCATGAAAATCGCCTTGTGGTTCTATTTTTGAAAAACTGTATAGCTTATGTGTCCATATAGATATGGATCTATATCTGTTTTAAATTTCATTAAAATCGGTTTGATAGTTTCTGAGAGGAAGAAATTTCCCTCTATCTTCCCTCGTGGTCCTACGATTCGGCCTTTTTTTAATAGGCTTGGTCCCTGTGCCAATAAGAACCTATGACCCAAGTTTTATCAAATTATCTCTTCAATTGCGACCTGTACTTTGCGCACAAGGTTACATGGAAGGACATCGTTAGTTCGACTCAATAAGTGATTCTGAGTCGATCGGTATCCTTTAAGGTGGGTCTAGGACCAATATTTTAAGGCGTAACACACATCAGCACAAATGCATAAAAAAAATCAAAACATATCTAAGTTTTATTCTAGCTCGAAGAAATAGAAATCAAAATTTTAAAAAAGCAATATATCTTATCATAGACAGTTGATCATAAGGATCCATATGGTTTACTTGAATCAGATATTTACTTATATGTATATGTTTTTTTTTTTGTTTAAAAATTTAAAAAAAAAAACTGTTATTTTCGGTCCCTGGAAATATGAAAGTATTTAAGCATTTCTAGTTGTTATCTCGAGTACTTGTTTAACTCTTTGCGAGTTTTCATTCAACATATGTAATTAACTGACTCACCGTTAATTTTGGCTTTGAAGGTTGTGAATTACCGTCCTGTAACTGTTTAACATCCTTAGTTCGTATTAATTTTGGTAATAATGTGGCACTATTTACACCGGGTGGCAAGGGAACTTTAAATTTTACCTAAAAAATTAAAAATAAAATCTAAATTATAATACATACATACATACATTTTAAGAAATAAATATTTAAACAAAATAGTTTTTCAAATAAGTCTACATAAAGGATGTAACCGTTATCGATTTATCGGCGATGCTTCAGGTTAACCGATTTATCGGTTAACCTTGAACAAACAATTTAATTTTTCAATGCTTATGCTATGTTCATATGACAATATAAACCACTCGTTTCGCTCTCTGAACCTGTTCATACGAATCATTCTTGTTTCATTTTGACATTTTTTTTTGTGTTGTTAGTCTGAGTTCATACGGCTCATGTCTTGTTGACAAGATTCTTCCTTTTTCTTCTTTGAACATGAATTGGCGTTCAAATGATTCATGTCATGTTGACGACATGTGCTTTTTTGATATTGAAAACAATAACATAATTAAACGACGAATGAAAAAGCAAAACGTAAAGACAGTACATGCATCTGTTTACTCGTTTCTTTTCCCTTCGTCCCTCTCGCCTATAAAGTAGCAATCATGTCAATAAGACAAGAGCCGTATGAACACAGACTTAGTGTGATTTTATTTAAAATATGTAGATAAAAAAGTAATTAAAAGTTTAAAATATATTATTTAATACTTTTATTAATTTATTTGCATTTTGTTTATTGAAAAAAAAAACACTGACTTTTTCAAACAAATAATTTTACTGAATCAAACAAAATAGTTTTTGCACAATCAATGACGCGCACACAAGCAAGCACTGTAGGCGAAGATGAAGGCAGAGCAGAGCGGTCGGCTGGCTTTGATGCACATTTTTTTGGGGGGTGCTTTAAAACCATGTGAGATAAGGCCATGATGGCTTTATTGCTCAATTGAATGGGAGATAAAGCCATAATGGCCTTATTGCCCAATCATTGAGAGGTCATATTTAAAAGTTTGCGATATAAACATATTTTTTTTCGCAAATGAGAGATAATGCCATATTTTTCAGAATATTGTTATGAATGGTGTAAACATTCTGTAAAAGGGAAAATCCTTAGTTATCATTAAAAAACATTTTTTATTCTTGTGACGCACGCAGGAAAACTTTATTCAGCGAAGCCACCTGCTGCGTCCTACTGAAGGAAGAAACCCCTAAGTACGGCCGCAGGCCGCCACGCAGGAAAGCCTTAGTATACGAAGCCAGATTTCAATACATAACTTTAGTGTCTCCGGAACTGAAATGAGAGATAAAGCCATTTTCTAATATTGCTAATGTGAGCTAAGGCCGTGATGGCTTTATATCCCATTCAAATGAAAAAAAAATAAAAAAGGCTTTTTCTCCCTATTGAATGATGGCCTTATCTCACATGGTATTAAAGCACCCCCCCCTTTTTTTGTTTGAATAATTTTTGAACGAAGTCTAATTTATACACACAATGTTTTTCTTCATCACTCACTGTTGCTACCTATATCCTTTCCTTTGCTAAAGAAGAAGAAATGTCACAAAAAACGGCGGCAGACCAACTCGATATCGATACTTTCCCGTAAGAATGTATTAAGCGACACTTTTTTCGAAAATGACTTTTTGATGTGGAACTATTCTAGAAGTTAAGCGCCACATTTTGGCCTGGGTTTCGCTGCCCTATCATGGATGCAAAGGAAACTAGAGTGAAAATAAAATTGTATCAACCGTCAAGTTTTCTCACTGGAATAATGTTGCACCCTGTAATTTTTATTATCCGCCAAAGAAACTATGCTAAGCCACTTTTTTAAATATGTTTTGTATTCTGAAAATCGCTTTCCAAATATGTTTCTTTCAATAAAATCCGAAAAATAAATAACTAAATGAAACGTTTTTTTCGTTTCCTACACAATTTTAGAAATGTCGCTTAATACATTCTTACGGGAAGGTATCGATATGTTTTTCGTCATCATTCTACATACATATTTTTGTATTTGATGTATTTAACTAAACAGTTTGAAAAAATTGTATACGGGATTTTGTTTTTTTTTTTACCATCTTTAAAACCAACCAAAAATTTATTTTGTTTCTTACAGTGTTCGAAAATAAACAGTACATTATTAAACGTTCGGCTCACACACCCAGGAACGATATCTATTTTTTTAGTGATTGTGTAGACATACACAACCCTTAATACCATTCGTAACTATTTTCAAGAAAGAACCGAACATTTTAAAATGTTCTTCGTTAAAAAACAGAACAATTGTAGTGATACTGTAGACAAACATTATACTTTAATGTTCTATAATGTTTTTTTCGTGTGTGTATTTTGTTTTTGTAAAAATGTTTTTTTTACCAGCCAAAAGGGACGAACATTAACGAGCCGAACCGAACGCATTGAAGTTTGTGGATTTTCAAAAAAAATCGAACGGAATTAAATGTTCACATCTTTTGTTGAGTTTGATAAAAACAGTAATATTTTTGTGTTCGAAAGATGACTAACAGGGTTTGTGTTTTCCACAAATCTACCGAACCGAACATTAAAAAACGACATTTAGTGTTTATTTTCGAACACTGGTTTCTTATAATGTTGTTGTTGTTTAAGAAGAGTGAAACGTTTTTTACCTGCTGTTTTTTTTTTTTTTACTACAAACCTCGTCATGCTATTTTATCATCTTTCTTATGGCCATTTTCTCAATGTACCGACAAACTGTCTGTTACTTAATGTCTACATAAATTTATTGGACCGATAAACTGTCCGTTAACGATTTTGGGTTTCTCAATATACCGACAAAAAACAAAGTTTTCAGCTGGCAACGCCACTCAAAATCCATGTAAAAGTTGGGAGTCAGCTGATTGAATTTATCTGTACGGCAAATAAAAGGAAAATAAATTATTGGCAGATGAGTGCGATAAAATCGAAGCAAATGTAACATTGAGAAAACCAAATATCTTTAATGTGGAGTTTTTCGTTGGGAAAAAAAGTAATCGCCTAATGAGAAAATGGCCATTTTTGTTGTAAAGTGTCCAAAAATAGACTGTATGTGTTTATACCCTCCACCACAATTAGTTGTGAAGAGGGTATATTAAGTTTGTCATTCCGTGTGAAACTTTCATTATTCATCTCAGACCCCATAAAGTATATACATATGTATATTCTGGGTCCTTAAGTAATTCTAAGTCGATTTAGCCATGTCCGTCTGTCTGTCCGTCTGTTGAAAACACGCTCACTTTCGAAAAACTCAAAAGAACTAAACAAACTGGGTGTCAAATTGCTTGTTGTTAATCCTAAGCAGTTTGGGATTGAAATTCAGCAAAATCCGTTTAGTAGGATCAGAGCTATGAATCAAAATGTGGAACTACCACCTAAAAAAAATTGATAATATTGTTACAAAAACTAACTTAAATGGTGAAATAATGCACAGAATGACATAAGATTTTGCAAGAATTCGTCTTATTCAACTAAAAACCACGCTGTAAAATTTTGTGAAGATCGGTCTATAATTTACCCTAGGCTTCATATAAACCCTATTCTTGGAAAACAGTTTAGTACGCCTAAGACCATAATTAATGACGTTATCATAACAAAATTTGGCTCGTCACAGTTTTATAAGACTTGAAATGATACTGTTAAGTTTCGTGAAGATCGGTCCATAATTTACCCTAGGCCCTATATAAACCTTACTCCCGGAAAACAGCTTAGTACGCCTAAAAACGTAAAAAATAATGCTATCGTAACAAAATTTGGTACATTAAAGTTTTATAGAAATAGAAATGACACTGTGAAATTTGGTGAAGATCGGTGCATAACTTACCATAGGCCTCATTTAAAGCCCACTCTGGTAAAATAATTAAATACGCGGTAAACTTTCTTCCAGTTTAGCTTCATATGGCCAGAAAAAATGTTAAGCAATTTTGTGATATACGGTCCATAATTTACCTTAGATTCCATTTTCGCAGCCTTCTGAAATATACTGCAAACGCTTAAACTAATTGCACCGCTGTATTGAAATTTATGTTTTTTAATACCAGAAATCGTTCTGCAGAATTTGTAATGATTGGTTCATAGCTTACCATGGCTTTTATATAATTTGTTCTCCTGAAAATCATTTTTTAAGTTCAGCTTAAACTGATATTCTACTCAAGCTTTTTAAAATTGATTCCGATTGTCGGTCAATAATTTTATATAGTTCTAAACAGCAACAAATTTTAATGCAGATGTCTGTTTTTACAAAGATTATAATAATAAAAAGAAATCATACAGATATTACTCCTAAAACATTCGAAGTGTCGGTGGAGGGTATCAAAGATTCGGCACAGCCAAATATAGCACTCTAACTTGTTTTTGTTGTAGTTCTCATATTTCACATAAAGAAGTGTTGCTTACGATCAAATAAAAAAATGCAAAAGGACGACAACATTAAAAAGCGTTAAATATTTCATATAAAGGGTGTATGTGAAACGGTAGCAAAGTTCTATGGTGAATTAAAATCTCTACGCTAATGTCAAAATTTATACTAGCCCCAGGGCTAGTGAAATTTTATTCACCGCAACAGTGTCAAAAATTTACTTCCATGAGTACTTTGCTACCGTTTCAAACACACTCAAAATTATGAAAACTTGAAACCAATAACGCGTATATTATATTTTTGAATAGTTGTCCACATTTTAGTTGGTTAAATAAAAATCAAACAAAAAAAATAATTGAATCAGTAAAAAAATTTGTAAAAACTAAAAAAAAATTTCAAAGAAGCGTTTGTTTGAAAATAATTCGGCAATAATTTTTTCTGTGTAATGAAATAATGGGTGCGTTCGTAAATGCATCACTGCGGTGCATCAGTGATTTTAAATGGTTATATATTTATCAGTGAAGTAAATGTGGACCAAAAAATTGTGAAATACTCCACAAAAATAATAGTCACACAATAAAAAAAATTAAAATTACTCTTTTATCGCCGTTGAAAAAAGTTTGCTTTTCTGATGCAGCGCAGTGATGCATTTACGAACGCACCCTATTTCTTTAAATTTTGAGCCGTTTTCCTTTGCACCATAATGTTCTCTCATTTAAAATTTTTTCTGCTTATTTCGATTAATGATTGTGAAAATAAAAATAGTTCTGCTTGAAGTTTTGGGTTACTTTAAAGAGGCTAAAAAAATCCATAAAAATATTCCGCTAGTTAAAAGTCTTCGAACACAATTAGAGAACCGTTGCGTCAGATAATTCGCTTGCCGAACTTTGTCTTCAGATATTCCACTCTTCCACTCGATGTATGGCACGTTGCGCAGTCCTTTTGTGTTCGGCTCTTTCTTGAAAATAGCTCCGAACGGTATTAAGAGTTGTGTTCGTCTACACAAACACTAACAAAATAGATATCTTTCTTAAGTGTGTGAGCCGAACGCTAAATAATGTACTGTTTATTTTCGAACGCTACTGCTTGCTCGTCAAAATGAAAAAATTTAGCTTATAAATTAAGCCTGGGGTCTACTCTCTATTTCGATGCGAAAGCTAAATGCCAACTTGGTACTCTATATCAATTTCGCAAAATAGTTTTAAAAATAAGCAATACTGGCAATACAAATTAAAGATGGCACAGATTGACTGCAATGAAATGTCAAAATATATAAAAAAATTTAAATTGAAAAAATTTAAATAAAATTAATGGTGATGATTTGTGAAAAGAAAAAAAAAAAAGAAAATAATGCGAAAGACAAATGCGCAAAAACAGAGTACCAATCACCATATTTGACACCATTTTTTCGCATCGCAATAGAGAGTAGCCGCCCAGAAGTGAGCTTCATCCTTCATTTTACATAAAAGCACGTATTAATGATGAAACAGAACTGAGTCTTCAACTTCAGGCAAACATTTTAAAGCCCATAATTAAAACGTCGGCAGTAACTTCAAATTCTCTCTCATTTCTTTCGTTTTCTTTTGTTCTTATTTTTCTTTGTTTACAAAATGTGTGAAATTGAATGAAAGTATGGTAGCATTGTTAAGAGAATAAGTGTCTTTATGTGAGAGCATTAGAAAACACGTCCTCAAAATAAAATTGATTTTATTTCTCGACCGCATTCTCTGGCATAATTTTATGTCAAACTGTATGAAAAACAACGTTCAGCCCCAGTTCTGTTTCATCATTTAAACGCCAACCTTAATAAAAACAAGTTAGAGTGCTATATTCGGCTGTACCGAATCTTTGATACCCTCCACCGACAGTTCGAATGTTTAAGGAGTAATATCTGTATGATGTTATTATTATCTTAAACTGTGACGATTTGTTATTAGTTATGGTTTTAGGCGACTAAACTGTTTTCCGGTAGTAGGGTTTATATGGGGCCTAGGGTAAATTATGGACCGATCATCACTAAATTTCACAGCGTCATTTCTAGTCCTTTAAAACTGTGACGTACCAATTTTTGTTATGGTAGCATTATTAATTATGGTTTTAGGTGTACTAAACTGTTTTCCGGGAGTAGGGTTTCTATGGGGCCTAGGGTAAATTATGTACCGATCTTCACGAAATTTGACAGTACAGTATTCCACGGATAATTACCTCGACAAAAATGCCAATATTTTTGGGTAATTATGCGGGGAAAGCATTTAAACGAATACGCTTAACTACCTCGTTGAGGTAATAATAAGAATACGTTTAACTACCTCATTGAGGTAATTAAGCGAATTCGTTTAAATACCTCAGTGAGGTAATTAGACGAATTTATTTACAAGATAACTTTGATGTATGAAAAAATTTAAGAAAGGAATTTTTACATGTATCAGCTAAATCTTAAGAGATAGCAATAAAAAACAAGTAAGAAAGTACAGTCGGTCAAGCCCGACCATATGATACCCTACACCACGGTATTTAAAAACACATCATGCTTATGTGTCCATATAAATATGGATTTATCTATGTTTATAAACTTCATGAAAATTGGTTTGAAAGTTTGTGAGAGGCAGAAATTGCCCCCTACCTCCCCTTGTGGTCCTTTTTTTTGAAAAACTGTATAGCTAATGTGTCCCTATAGATATGGATCTATCTATGTTTTAAATTTCATTAAAATCGGCTTGAGAAGCAGAAATTGCCCCCATCTCCCTTCGTGGTCCTATTTTTAAAAAAATACATACATTCTGTGTCCATATAGATATGGTTCTATCTATGTTTTAAATTTCGTTGAAATGGGTTTGATAGTTTCTGAGAGGAAGAAATTTCCCCCTATCTTCCCTCGTGGTCCTACGATTCGGCCCATTTTCAATAGGCTCGGTCCTTGTGCCAATAAGAAGCTATGACCCAAATTTCATCAAATTATCTCCAAAATTGCGACCTGTACTTTGCGCACAAGGTTACATGGACAGGCAGCCAGCCAGCCAGCCGGACGGACATCGTTAGTTCGACTCAGAAAGTGACTCTAAGACGATCGGTATACTTTAAGGTGGGTCTGGGACTAATATTTTAAGGCGTTACATACATCAGCACAAATGCATAATACCCTCTCCACTATTGTGGTGTGGGTATAACAATGGGATTAGTTGTCTTAAATTTTATCTGTAGTGCTTTTTGAGATGTCCTGTCATATCCTACTACTACTCATGGAAGCCGTAAATATGCAATTGCATGGTTTTCTTGTGCGACCAATGAATGCAGAAACATGCGTTTAGAGCTTTTAATGAATTTTGGTATCGATTTGTTTGTAAATAATTTCCATATTTTAGCCATTGCTGCATTTTTATTGCACACATATTTTAAGTTTTTAAAACATATTTTAATACATGTTAAGCAAATAAAAAAATTGCTTAAAATTCTGGTTAACAGATGAATTTTCTGTTGCTTTAATTTCGCCACCTACATTAAATTTTCACTGTTCAATTTTAAGCCAAAGCAAGTTTTTGTTGAAGATAAATGTTTTTCGCAACTTATAACATAGAAACCTAGACTCATCGTTTAGTAAACGATCGAATCAGAAACACTTTTTTAAATCATCTTTTCGTGTCCGTCTGTCCGTCCATATTGCTGGTTGTATGTCCATGTAAACCTTGTGATAAAAGTAAAGGTAGCAGTTTTTAGATAATTTGATAAAATTGGGTAACCTATGTAAATTGTAAGAATCGGATAATATATAACTCTTATATGAATCTTGACCTCATAACATAACTTTTAATGAAAATATTAATTTGTTGAATATTTTGCCTTTAATCAAGCCATATTTTGTTTTTTAGGCATATTTTTTAAAAAAAATTATAGTGCATATTTTCAAATTATTAACATGTAAAACTTGGTTGCATTACTTGCTGTGTTTTCGTCAAATAATACTGAGACAATTAAACGAATGAAATTTAGGTATAATTTTGTTTTGGGAGTTAAATTTTTAAGGCAATTATCCGAATCGGGTAATTAAGCGTATGGCAATTAAACGTGGATTATTGTTTAAAAAATGGAAGAAAAAAAACGGGGATTTAAAACTCGAGGTAAATAAGCGTGAAAGGCATTTAAGCGTGGGGTAATTAACCGGGTTATACTGTATCATTTATAGTCCTAAAAACTGTGACGTACCAAATTTTGTTAAGCTAGCGTTATTTTTTACGGTTTTAGGCGTACTAAACTGTTTTCCGGGAGTATTGCTTATACGGGGCTTAGGGTAAATTATGGACGGATCATCACGAAATTTAACAGCGTGATTTCCAGTCAAATAAAACAAATTTTTGCAAAATCTTATCTCATTCCGTGCCTTGTTCCAGCATTTATGTTATTTTTTATAACAAAATTATCAATTTTTTAGGTGGTGGTTCCACATTTTGATTCATAGCTTTGGTCCTACTGAAACTGCTTAGGATAACTACAAGCAATTTGGCACCAAGTTTGTTCATTTCTTTTGAGTTGTTCGAAAGTGAGCGTGTTTTCAACAGACGGACAGACAGACGGAAATGGCTAAATCGACTTAGAATTACTCAAGGACCCAGAATAAATATACTTTATAGGGTCTGAGATGAATAATTAAAAAGTTTCACACGGAATGACAAACTTAATATACCCTCTTCACAACTAATTGTGGTGGAGGTTATAAAAATATAATGAAATAATTTGCAAACGTTTCAAACTAAGGCCCTAATTGTGCAAAACGCAACGCAATGCCAAAAATAACATTGAAAGCAAAAACAATGTAAAAAATTTGTCAAAATTTTGTTATTGCTTTCTACAAAAACACATATTGCGTTTTAAAATAATCAACGCCACAAGATATGCAGCGTTTAAAGTTTAAATATTCAATATACATTTCTATAGAAAACAACAACAAAATTATGAAATATTTTCGATTTTGTTTTTGGTTTCAAAAAAATTTTGGCGTTGCGTTTGCGTTTTACAAAATTAGGGCCTAAAACTTCTGGAAGTGTTTTTTCTCTGTTGCATAAGCTAAACACCACATTTTTTGGTTTTGCGAACAATAATAAACTTAATATCAAATTAAAAGTTGTGTTGAATTTAAAACCGCGAACCTTATTTTTGTATATAGAACAGAGAACTGCAAAATCACTATTTTTCTTGATTTATTCATACGCTCAAATTTACATTCAATCTTTGCTTGCAAAACAAAGTTCAACGTTGGTAACTTTTACATCGTTTCGTTCACATTTGATTTTTGCATTTATTAATTTTTTATTGAAAGTGCTTTATTTGCATTTTTGTTGCGTACGCAATATAACACAAATGTGTAAATTCAAAGGAACACATTCTTATACTTTTGCATTCAAGTAGTCATTGTCCACTCGATGAGACGCTTTGCTACCATTAACAACAATAACAACAATAAACCACTTGAAGAGTCGCTTTGTTAAAATTAACAACAATAAAAACAACAATAACAAGAATACATTGTACCTACATACAGAACTACTGTACTTTTTAAAAGTAAAAAAAAATCTGTTTCTATGGAAATTGTTTGTATGTACCTACATATGTGCGTTTAGTTTCATTTAAATTTTTTTTTCTTGTACTTCATAGTTAATGCTGAATGAATACATGAGTAATGATTGCTTGATTTCTGGCTTTTTTGTTTGTATTTTTTTTTTTCTTTACCAAAACAATCATTGTCGCACCGAACACACAAGCATCTTTATTAAAAAACAAAGCTAACGATTGTATAAATAACAAAGCACGATGTGATTTTTTTTAATGACTGCAAACCAGCAGCGAATATTTGCGATTGATTGTATGAATACAATTGCACAAAGCCGTTCTCCGATATAGAACTCGAAAGCGATGAAACTATACGCAAAACAGATTTTTTAACACAACTTCGAATTAATTTGCAATGCACAGAAAAATTTTTTGACAAAAATTTTACTCTTAGAAATTATTGAAAGATTGCAAAGCCTCATTTTGTTACCATACGATAATAACATACGTACCCAACCATTTGGAGTGCAAAAAGCCCCCCTGGAAATATTAAGCCACAAGTATATTCACACAAACAAATGTACATATAAATATTAAAATAGTTGCATTTACTTATCAGGATATTTATGCAATTAGTACTTAATCGTCTGAATGTGCAGGCAAGTTTGAGTGTGTCATGTTGTACATATATATGTTGTGTATATATACATATATATGTGTGTGTGTGTGTGTGAACCCTGCAAGCATTTAAAATTTTTTTGGGAAGATGGAAGTAAACCAGCGTCACTTTCTTTACACTTCTGCGGAATTGAAATAAATTAAACACATTTTACAAAAGAAAAACGCACTACAATTCTATTTTCATCACCTGGACTATTCTTTTTTGTCACTTCTGAGCGATAATAAAAAGAGAACGCTCAGTTTTCTCAGCAAATAAAAACGCTGCACCAGCGAGAACGTATATTTTTTAAAAAAAAGTACATTGTCTTAAAGAGAGTGAACATTTTACAAAAACAAAATACATTTGAATTTTATCTTTCGAGGTTGAATTTGGAATTTTGAATTTTTTTTTAGGCTTAAGAACAAAATTTGAGCTTATATACTTTTTTTTCTTTGTAATTCGGTACAGTCATGCAAAGCTAAAACGAATTCGGACGGGTCGTAAAACACATGAAGGCAGACAAACAAGAACGGCCTAATTTACGCTTAATATATTATGACAATTATGCGCAAGATGCTTCTCTACCCAGAGCATTTATTTATTTATTTGTATTTGTATCCCAATTGTATCTTTCTGGCGGAAGATTGGAATTATGATAGTTTATTGGGCGAATCTTTTTCCGAATTTCCACGATAGCAAATGCTTGTTGGGTATGTACAAGCAAATACAGTATCAACTGACCATGCATGAGTGGAGTAAAATAAAAGCGAAATGAAAACAGCGCAAAATAAAAGTAAAAAAAAAAAAAAATTAAATCAAGGTCCTTTATGAGCTTTGGAATAACATAAATTGCATGCACAACATTGTTGTTCTCCTCTATTCACGGCATTGTGTGGCAAATTGTAAGGAAATAATTGTTGATTGGATGTACAAGTGCATGTTGCCGTATATGTGTGTGTGTTTGTTTTAATATTTACACAAAATTCACATCCGTTTTCTTTTACTCAATATCCTAAACATTTATAAATTTTACCTCTTGAGAGTTTTTGTTTTTTTTCAGCGGAGAAAAATTAAGCTGCATTTGACAGTTGTGTAAATTGTCTTAATTTTTTTTTTTGCATACTTTTAATTAATAAACAAGACTTCAATGATTGGTAGCTATTAAAAATACGTAAACCTGTTGCAATGTTTTAAAAAGAGATGAGAAAATTTGTTAAAATCTATATATCGCACTTGTTCAACAATACTCTATTAACTGAAAATTTCAAAATTTTCAGTAGAAGCTAAACAATTTTTAATTTCATATGAAAAAGTATTTTAAAACCAACCGTTTCTTTACAAAAAATTAGACAAAACAGCACGATATTTTAACTGCGGGTAGATATGACTATTACATGTCGATTTCTTTCAAAAAGTGAAAAAATAAAAATTTTGAGTTAATACAGTATTGTTGAACAGGTGCGATATGTATATTTTTAAATTTGAGGTTTTGTGTTTTGGGCGTTTTGTACAAAATTGTTAAAAATAAAAAATGTGTATGTCGGTAGAATGTTCGCTTTATTAATAAACATAAACATAAACAAACACAAAATTCTTTAACAGCTGATAGGTATAAACGTAGAAACATTTTAATTTGATCAGGTTCATCTGCAACGCAATGCTCCAACGTGAAATCTGTACTGCTCTATGGAAGCGAATCTTGGAATGCACAAAAAAAACCAACAGTTTTAAGTTTTTGTCAACAGTTGCCTTCGTAAAATCCTACGTGTGCTTGGTCCGAAAGAATATGGCGTAGGCGGAAATTCAGGATATCGCCAGATGACATCACCAGAATGGTCATCGATTTGAACCTCATAGGCCAGAGAAGTGTTGGCATACATGCCCATACATGGAGTAGGCAGCTCAATTTTGAAATCAGAACTTCAGGACACAGCAGGAGTAAAATAAGGCGTAATTTCGAAATCAGAACTTCAGGACACATCTGGAGTAAAATAAGGCGTATGTTGCCAACCTTGGTTCCTTATAGGAATTACAGGAAACAGTATACATATGTGTATCCACACCGCAACGTCACGTTTACGCAAAAGTACCTATTTATACCCATTTTTTTGATAGCCAGGCGGCTCTGATGGCACTAAGGTCGCATAAAACAACGTTTAATCCCGTTAGCCAGTGCAAGAATGAACTTTCTAGACTAGGCAGCCTATTTGACTTTACCTTAATTTAGGTCCCTGTGTATAGAGACCATTACGGCAATGAACAGGCAGACGGGCTGGCCAAGATTGGAGCTGCTATTGATATTTCGCAAGGTGTGTCAGTCGCAACACCCCTGGGAACTATCAGAAGCGAAATCTTCAGACACTTTACCTGGATATGACTTATGATAAACGGAAGAAACTGGATGGCTGCGGGCCTACCAAAGAAACGTGGCCCACGTACGAAATAAGTCGCTCTGGGCGACTTATTAACTTTAGTCGCAAGGCCATTTCGAGACTGGTATACGTATTTACTGGTCACTGGACGATCGGCTAACACGCTATGAGACTAGAGTTGGGCAAAATCGTTCCGACCGGAACGTTCCTTTCGTTCAACGTTCCGGTTTTTTACTTCGAACAATGAATGAACGAGGAACAAGAAAACTTCTTTGTCGTTCGTAAAAACATCAACAAACAATAACAAAGACTGGCTGAGATATCGCGGGATAAACTCGGCAATTTGGTGAAATATCTCAACGCAACAGGCTGGCTCTAGCCACCTCAGTATTGCCCTGGTATCACGCTTGATCCGGGGTTCCTACTCTTGACGAGTTGTGTGGTGTCAAAACGGAGTCACTGTCGACTCCACTTGCAGCACGCCTAGTTCTTGGCGTGCTACGTTAACCAACTAACAAAGGAGACAGTATTTCATCTCCTGTGTGATTGCCCAGTGTTCAGTTCAATTTGGAAATTACCTCCTACAAGGGCTCTCCGAGATATCGCGGGTTTAACTCGGCAATTTGGTAAAATATCTTAGCGCAACGAGCTGGCCCTAGCCACCTCAATATTGCCTTGGGTCAAGCTTGATCCGGCGTTCCTATTCTTGACGAGTTGTGTGTTGTCAAAACGAAGTCACTGTCGACTGTACTTGCAGCACGTCTAGTTCTGGGCGTACTACCAGGTTAACTAACTAACCAAGGAGACAGTATTTCATTGATTGTTCAATTCAATTTGGGTATTACCTCCTACAAGGACTCTCTGAGATATCGCGGGTTAAACTCGGCAATATGGTGGCTCTAGCCACCTCAGTATTGCCCTGGTGTTACGCTTGATCCGGTGTTCCTACTTTTGACAAGTTGTGTGGTGTCAAAACGGAGTCATTGTCGAATCTACTTGCAGCATGCCTAGTGTTTCGGCGTGCTACCACGTTAACCAAACAACCATACACAAGCTTGGTAAGGAAAACGGAACAGCTGATCCACAATGTACGCGCATACGTAAGAGAAACGTGGCCTAATGGCCATAAAAGTTGTCACGATATTCAAATTCAAACAAAAAGTGACCAAAAATAAATAAGAACAATTTTGCAAACAATTTTTATACCCATATTTCTAAAACACTTGACATTTCAATACAAATTTGTTACAAATTTAAAAAATTCTATATGAAAAATTTCTTAACGCAAGGTGAAAGGATTTTCAAAATGACCCGCTAAAAAAATACCATGCCCTCAAATCGGTCGAGCAGCATGCCCAATGTGAAATTAGCTGCATGGCACGTAGCGCCGTTCTTTTAAAATCCCATGTCGTTGGCATTTATATCATTCGATTCAGGCAAAAAGAAGTTGGTTAACGGCTAAAGCAGTTTTGAAATTAATATGGACCGATGACGGCGCCAGTCCGAAATATACACCAAAGCGTGGTACTTTCGGAATGAATTGGGCAATCTCGGATCTATCCTAGCCGCTATCTAGCTGCTATCAAATGTCAAAGCTTAAAAGTCCCTGCTGGAAGATTCTTTACTTTTAACCGCCCAACGTTCATAATATTTATTTATTATTTATTAGGGCCAATTAATATTGACATTATAAAGGGCCATTCACTGATCAATTAACTTTTTTTCAAACAACTTAGTCTTGTTGTGCTCTTTTAATAAAACGTTTTGACAAAACAACTCATTATTGAAATCCTTGAGCCACTTGTGTGCGAGCATTCAAAAAGATGTTAAGTACAAATTTCTTAATATAAAGAATATCAGATGTTATGGCAGCCCGTTAATCAATATTTGCAACAAGTACTTATTGTAAATGACGCCTTTAAACGTGAAACGAAATACAATACGACTATATATACAATAGAAATATAAAAAAACAGAAAAGAAAAAAGTAGTAGGAAAAATGAAAAGAATAAAGAAAACTCGTTTAGATAACAATCAAATTCAAGCAATGACACTCGTATATTAACATTAATACTAAAAAAATAAAAAAGGGATGTGGAATGCATAGTAGGGCAGCAGAAGTTGTATATTTTAAAATAAATAAATGTTTTTTTTTTCAATGGGCTCGTAAATTTGAATTTTATTTGTCATACGCCTTAGAGAATCTGCGGCGTATCAATAAGAATATGTTTATAATTTTCAAAACCTAGCGAATTTATGCTGACAAAAAAAATTGCATAACAAAATTTTGTCTTTCATTTATCGTTGAGCTTTCTTTTAAAAAAATAAAAATCGGATAAGGGTGCCCCGGTAGGATATTAGCTATTCTATCAGTCGCACGGTTGCGGGTTCGATTTTCGCCAAAGATTTTGGTCTGTTACTCTATATAAAGTAATAATTGCTTGTTGAATTAAGTTAGAATATATCTTTAATTGTGACAGCGCATAGAGAAAGGGAACAGTAAAAACCAACTACACAAAACAAGAGGTAGGGACGACCTACGCGCGTTTTCAAAGTTGACCAACAAGGTTGAGATGTGCCGCTTTCAAATGAGACCAATACCAATACGCTCAGTGATGGTACACCAAAGATACACGTATTTAAATCTTTAAAATGGCAAAACCCTTAGGTCCCTTTCTATTTTTCGCGTCAATTGTAAAGGGTGTCCAAATATGAAGTATCATCAGTCAATGGAAATCGCTACGGGAAAATGATCTGAAGCTTTTTGTGGCGATTCATGATTTAGACGTAGAGAATATGTGGTTTTATCAGGATGGTGCCACTTGCTACACATCAACAAAAACAATGGATCTTCGGAAAGAAAAGTTCGAAAATCGCATTATTTCTTGTAGAGAAAGAGTGATTGGCCACCAAAATCGTACGATTTGGCGCTCTTAATAACAGTTTAAGAGCTTATTAACAACATTATCGAGCCGATATCAACCATTGACAACAGTTTATTGAAAAACCTAATTGAGAATCAAAGTTTTTCTTGAGATTCAAAAAATTAATTAACAAGGTTTCGTTTAAATGTGCTAAATTCCCATTTCATACTATTGATAAACTGAAATTTATTGTTGATGGGGTAAGCTATTCCTTAGAGCATTTCATTGGTTGCTTAGGCCAGATCGCCAGGAAACTCCATCCAAAGATTTGAGAAAAACCAAAGATATTATACAAATAAAACTGTTAAGCGAATAAGAATTATAAACTGCAGTTTTACTTATAACAATATCATAGCTTGAACAAAAACAACAACAACAAACAGTGAGTTAATCTTTTCTTACAGTCCCGACTACAATTGGTTGATTTTTTGCCAACTCTAAATGTAGTTGTAAGTGGGAAATCAAAAAAACAAACTACTTTATTTTTTGCCAGTTCAGTTTTATTTACACTGCCACATGCATATTAGTTGTCAAAGTTTTTCTTGGGATTCAAAAATATGTGTAAATGTTCCATGTTTTAATAAATAAATAAATATCGGACTATTTATTTAAAAACGGCAAATTTATCTTTCGTTTTCTTTAAAATCCATTAATTTTGCAAATTTCAAACGAATTTTTTTTGAAAGTTTATTTACTGATATAAAAGAATTTTAAAAATGTTGACTTGCAAAGAGTTATCCTAAATTGGCTAGTTTGCTAAAACTCTGATAACAATTGTTTTAAGCATTTCCCAGTCTCAACGAGCCATCGCTATGTTCGAACAACAAATAATTTCGTATGCAAATATGAATTGTAGCTCTTGTAGACTGCTGTTATCGATGTTTCTCCTTGTCCAAATAGGGTTCTTCAAACATTTGTTTACACAACAATGTCGAAAATTAGTGCCAGTATTGCCATATAAATGAACTACAACTTTATTTTTTTTGTTGCTTTTTATATGGGCTGTCGCTCCATACTTTTTCATATCGAGATTATAAAAACATCAATTTTTCTGTAAAAGTTTTGTTCTTCTGCGCACATAACAATGACTTGTAAAGACGGGATGGGGTTTCAAACATTTTTAGCAAGAACGTATAATTTTGGTGGTTTTAAGCATTAAATTTATGCATTCGTTTTTAACCTGTCTTGACTTGATAGAGAACCATATATGTGCATCTCAGAAGATCTACAGGTAGAGTACCATTCAAAATTCAGGAAGGTTCGCCTCTTATATACGAAGTTCTAGCTGGGACGAGGACTTTTAAAAGAGGCTCGTATTTTTGCGAATTTGGAATTAACACCCTGCCAATTTGAGATCCAGAAAGCTCAGCCATTGAACTTAAAGCACAAGGAAAATGACTAAAGAGTAAAGCTTTCCGTCCAAAGTAAAACTCGAATAGAAACCTTAAATTGCCATATAAAATATTAAAATTAGATTAGCCTTTTGAAAACAACAAATTTATTTTCCCAAATATATTGATTTCGACCCACTGTCGAATGAAAGGAATGTAGGAAATAAAAAGGTAAAGTTTTTATAATTATTATCGTAATCAACAGCCACAGTAACGACAATTGTATTATCAGGACTAAGAATGGTAAGCAGTGTTGCCAGAGGGTTGAAAAAATCCCTACATGAAAGTTTATTTTTAATTTGACCCTTTTTGCACACCCAGCGTTAACTTTGCAAAATCTTGAGTTTGTAGGAGAGAAAAAAAAGGACGGGAGTGCATACAAAATTTGATTCAATCGCAAAGTTGTTTTATTCTTCGTCTGTCGGTTGTACATAGTTGTAGTTGGTTGCATGTTTAATTTGACAAAACAACAACAAAAGCACACAAAAGCGTGCGCAAAATTAATAGAAAGTAAACTTTGCTTGTTAAATTCAAGTGAAAAAAATCGAACAGATTTTTTATAAGTTTAAGAGAAAGATGATATAAAATATATGTACGTTATTGCCATTTTCCGATACAAACAGCCTGGGCAACGCTGTCGAACGACAACAAGTCACTCATTATCGATCTCAAAAGCGGCTTACTAACTATCGACTTGTCAGGCGTCAGGTTTGGCGTTTCTAATGTAATTCATTCATTGTCAAATTACTATCAGCCCAATCATGAATAAAAATTCCCCGGGAGTTTTTGCCCTTTTCCCATTTTTGCGATTGAATTAACATATTCTACGTTCATACGCACCACTTATTCGCAAATAAATATATTGCAAGTAGAGTAGTAGAGTAGCTAACTTATGAAAACAATTCCTTATTAACGACACTATTTAAAATAAGATTTAAAGCATATCCACACTTTTAGCCGTTTTACGTTTTTATTTCGATATGGCACATTCATATGACAACAAAAGTAAAATTAAATTAAAAATGTGCAAATAAATTTAAAAATACACAATATCTTTTGATCTTTTTCATTTAAAAAATAAAAAGTTTATATAAAGGGTGGTTAAATTTTAAGGGCCGATGTTGAATGTGAACCACACCTAAACGTTTTTTTCTCCATTTCATTTAACATTTCTCAATTTACACAATCGAGCAACGTGTTAAATTTATTCAGGTTTATGATGAAAATAGGCGTTCAAATCAAAATGCATATCGTGCACTTCGTGATTTTTCGGTCAATTTAATCGTCCAAATGTGCGTACAAAAAGAAAAATCGTGTAAAAATTTGAGCAAGCCGGGTCTGTAGTAGATGTGAAAACACCAGTGCATGCTCGTACTGCAGAAAATATTGCTGCTGTTTGCGATAGTGTAGCTGAAGAGCCGTCCACCTCAACTCGTCGTCGTGCCCAACAATTGCACCTCTCACGCCCTTCGTTGATGAACATTATGCATAAAGACTTGCATTAACACGCTTACAAGGTACAATTGACTCAGGAACTAAAGCCTCTTGACCATTCCAAACGGCTCTTTTGCGCGACAAATTCAATTGCCGTGACGACCTCACATGGTGGCGATGTCAATTGGCCGCCAAGATCATGTGATTTGACACCGTTGGACTTCTTTCTGTGGGGTTATTTGAAAGAAAAGGTGTACGTCGATAAGCCAGCAACAATTCAAGAGCTAAAGGATGAGATAATTCGGCACATTAACGGCATAGAACCTCAATTATGCCTCATCATCCTCGAAAATTTTGACCATCGGATGGAGATGTGCATTTGTCCGATATTTTGTTCCATTCATTATTGAACCATGCCAATTTTATCATAATAAAAAGAAATGACAATAATTTGCTATATAATTTGTGTTTTTTTCAAAATCAACATCGTTGATAGGATAACCAATTCCTAATCGCATTTCACTTTTTTATTAGTAAGATTTCCCTATGACGTGCTATTTTGTTAGTGGTGTTGTTTTAAAGAAATATAAGCGGAGTTCAATATTGGGCTGGCAACTTTAATTAAATCTAACGGAATCTATGTGTATTTTGTTGTTGGATTAAACAAAAGAGCTACGATATTTTGCATGTTTTTATTTTGTATTTTTTTAAATCAACATTTATAAGTGCACTCATACCCCGGGTTGCGTCGCTTCGGTTTGTTTCGTTTCGAAGTTGCGTAATTTTCAAATTTCTGTGATTTCGAAGTTGCGTCGTTTTTGTTTCACTTTGCGTCGCATGGTTTCGAAGTTGCGTCGATAGTGATTCGATTTGCGTCGTACATACATATAAAAATGATTGTACAACGCTACAGAAAAAGGGGATTTCCCGTTTAAGTCTAGTGCAAATATGTATGTGAAGGTTGTCTGCTGATTGCATCTGGTTTCAAATTACATTTGCTGAAGAAAAGTTTAATTTAAATATAGCACCTAGTCAAAAAAAACAAATAAGCTTAGAACAAAAACTGGGCGTTTGACGCGTTCTAAATAAGGGGAAAAGGCTGTTAATATTGAAAGAAACCTTGAACTATACCCCCTTACAATAAAATCCATTTGCTGTTCCAGTGACGCTGATAAAATTAAGAAATTTGTTGAAACAAGAACATCGTTACAACATAAACAGGTTACAAAAATGAGAAGTCTCCTAATGAAAAAAATTAAGCCACTTCTTACTATTTGGATTGAAGGTCAAAATCAGCGATGAATGCCCTTAAAATAAATGGTTATTCAAAAAGAGAGCTTTAACTTTATTTGAAAATCTAAAGTAAAATTATGCGTTATAAAGTCTATCAAATCAAAATTAATTTTTTCAGCTAAAATTATGAATCTCGGAACCAATTAAATAAAAATCAACACAAATGTATAGAAAATCGTGCTTCGGTTTGCGGCGAGTTTTTCCGCTCCCAATTAGCGACGCAAACCGGAGTATTGGTGTATGTATGTTAAAGATTTCTTTACAATATCACACAAGTCTTTCGTATTTTCACGGAATGCTTTGGTTGTTTGAAAATTTTCGTTAAATCTTTGATAAAGAATACATGTTTTTGATAAAAAAAATTTGTATATAAGAAAATTTGCAGGGAATTTCATAAGGAAAAAATTGACCAGCAGGTAAAAGTGCGTAGGTATTTTCGAAAACATTTTTGGCAACACTGAATTGATCTAACTTTAAAAGTGCACGAGAAATGTAAAATATATAACCAGTGCTGTCAAAACTTTTTGAGAAAAAAGGCTAGATTTTGTTAAAAAAAAAAATGCTAGAATAAATGCTAAAAAATTTATATAAAAAATGAAGAAAAATCTTCATTAAAGTGTAATGGACAAGGAAATTTTCTATAATATGCTGTATTTTGTCCATCAGCTTTCGCGACGAGGTCAAATTGCCTTTTACAAAAGTTTTTGAAATGATCGACAGTTGCAATTGAACTGTGCACAGCACATAAACTTAATACCACCTCTCCTGAAAGTTGTAACAAATTCATTTAAGAGGGATCGGATGGTTTTTAGTTATGCCCTGAGAATTTTTGTGCCTTCTTGTTTCTGCATGTTGCTCCAAGCCACTAATTTTAGAAACAATTATTATTAAATTATATTTCGTTAAAATTTTGTCTTTTCAATTGGAACCTCGATTTGAACGCAAATAACTTAAAAAATCCCTTTAAATTGTTCTTTGGCTTTATTTCTTTTCTCTTCAAGGCTCATGATTAAAGTTTTGATAATGCTTGATCCTTTTTAAAGATCTATATTTTGCTTTTGTAAAATGATACTAACTGGCTGTGTTACAATAAGTATCACACTTAATATGTATATGGGCATTTCCATTTTGACGTGTCGTCATATTTGTAACACAAAATGTAAAAAAATTAAATGAAGAAGTCAAATTCAGTGTTCGAAAATAAACAGTACATTATTTAGCGTTCGGCTCACACACCGAAGAACGATATCTATTTTTTTAGTGTTTGTGTAAACATACACAAACCTTAATACCGTTCGTAACTATTTTCAAGAAAGATCCGAACATTATATAATGTTCGGTTCTTCGTTAAAAACAGAACAATTGTAGTGATACTGTAGAAAAACATTATATTTTAATGTTCTATAATGTTTTTTTCGTGTGTGTATTTTGTTTTTGTAAAAAATGTTTGGTTTTTTTTATCAGCAAAAAGCGACGAACATTAACGAGCCGAACCGAACACATTGAAGTTCGTGGATTAAAAAAAAAAAAACCGAACGGAATTTAATGTTCTCATCATTTGTTGAGTATGATGAAAACAGCATTATTTTTGTGTTCGAAAGATGACAAACAGGGAAACGTTATTTTTTTTAATGAATTTCTACACAAACACTATTAGCGTTTGTGTTTTCCACAAATCTACCGAACCGAACATTAAAGAACGATATTTAGTGTTTATTTTCGAACACTGGTCAAATTTGTAAAAAGGATTTTTATATATACAAAGTAATGAAGTTGCACTGTATTCAGAAAAAAAATTACAGTAATCGACGCTAAGGATTTGCAGATATAAGCAAAAATCTGCGCTGGCGTGACGTTAAAAAAACGGAAGTGGATTTTGACTTGCATTACAAAACTGAATAAGACTGCGAATTGAGCCAGATGTTTTGTATAAAACCTTTTTTAGTTAACTTTGGACTAATACAGATTTATTTTTCAAGTATAAAATTTAAAAATCTTTTCTTGTTTTAAGGTAAATATGGGCATTTTCAGCGAAAAGTCTACTTTTTTTTAATGTAACGCCAGATTACAAATAAGATTGTATTTTCGGACCATTTGTTCAATCGTTATCCAATTTGTTACTAAATGTAGAGCTAGTTTTTAATTAATTTTATTTTTTTTTTTTTAATTTTGTAATTCCCTATGCTAATCCCCGCGAAGCTTGACGCTTGTCTGCAGGAAAGAAACCAGAGTCTCTGGCGGGAATCGAACCCGCAACCCCGGGGTTGATAGACTAGCTCACTACTAGCTAGCCTACCGGGGCACTCACCTTGCGCTTTACACCAAGATATAAAGAAGTAAACTATACATATACAATTTTTTGAGAAACAATTCAAAATACTTCTGGCGTTACGTTACAAAAAGTAGACTTTTCGCTGGAAATGCCCATATTCCGCAAATAAATTCAAAAGTACTAAGTGAGTTCCTTAATATAAAGGTAGAGATACTACCTTTCCACTCAGATATTTTTTCCAAAGCTTCTACTATATGATGTGCACTTGTTGCAAAGTTAAAATTCAGTCGTGACGGTCCGCCCGCTTGGGCTGATTATATTTAAAAAATTTTGTCGTTTCTTTAACAAATGTTACAAATTTTTGTATTAATAGCACTTTATTGCTTTTAGAAATTGAGTTGTTTGATTTATGGGAATAGCAAGGCGTTTGTTTCGCATTAGCCGCGGTTTCCAGAGTTTTTTAGCAGCTCCATTTTCTCTGACTAATGTCAGAGAAAACACCCATCTGTTCCAACACCTACACAAATTTTTGGGTCAAGGCCAACATTTGTTTAAGCTTTAAAAACTATTGATGATAGTGCCTTCGCATCAACGGACACATCAACGTCATCAATATCCTTTGAAGCCTCTTCAAATGCGTTTTCAACAAAGCCAATAAATTCTTCCCTACCAACTTTTTGTTATATGTTGAAATATCTTAAAGATAAGGATATCTGGCTTTTCCCCGACAAATCCTTGCTTTCGTCAAAAATTATTGAAAAGAATTTTAATTCATAATTCAAATACTGAGGCTTTTTAATAATTCAACCGCACGTATTATTAAGTCAAACGCTTAGTCTTTGGATATAGATGGCACCTGCTGGGATTGAATGTAGAATAATAAGTATTTGAATACGGTTAACTAGATGTTTCATTGGAAATATCTAATAAATAACTATTAGGATTAAGATTTGAATACTTACTGAAAATTTCGTTCGAGATTCAATAAAAAAACAAAAATCCTTACTGGGATTTCCAAAAATTTTGTGCAATTAAAAAAAATATTATTATTGGAAATTCTTGCATTATAAACATATAAACAAAACATATTTTTATAATTTAGGGGGGGGGAGATTGATTTGGGCCTTTTTCACACGTCACTTTTTTGCAGTTCTGTTAGTAATCTGTGCTTTGGGTAAATACCAGGGTATTTACCAATTCTTTTCCCTAGCATAATTTACCAATTGGATATTTACCTTATTCCAATCTATACACATTAATGAGCATTTACATTGTTGCATTTTTTAGATCTTTTTCAATGTTAGAATCTTTTGTTTTTTTTCTTTAATTTTTGTTATCAAATTAAACATTAATGCAAAATATTAAAAATACCACAAGAACTAAAAAATTTTCTAGAAATTTTTAAAAAAGCTAGAAAATATGCTAGATGCAAAATCGGGGTTTTTCATGCCAAATGACTTTAAAAAATGCTAGATCTAGCATGAAAAATGCTAAATTGGCAACACTATATACAACTAACGCATTTCACTTTTTTTTTTTATTATTATTCTCATTTACCCTGCAAATAAAATTGGACCACCTGATCCATTTTGATAAAACGGACTACTCCATGGACTGATCCGATGTAATGCAAGCATGGACCATGTCATTGTTAAAAAGTGTTTGTAGTGAGACGACTTTGTTTTTGTTTTTTGACGACATGCTTTCGTTTTTGAACGACTTCAAAACTAATCCTCTTGAGTATACCATGGAGTAGTTTTAAAACTACTCCTTAGTGGTCCAAAGGTGGGTTGTATCGTCCTGCCCTAGGACATCGTAATGTTAAATAGACCATGTTTTTTCCATACGTTTGGACTAGTCCTGGTCCCTTGCGGGCTACTCTTTACACGCGCGTTTGGACTGGTCCTATTATTTTCAGGGTAGTTTTTACCATATAATTTTAAATGTATGTATCCCTGCAAATAAAATTGGACCACCTGATCCATTTTGATAAAATGGACTATTCCATGGACTGGTCCGATGTAATGCAAGCATGTACCATGTCATTGTTAAAAAGTGTCTGCCTATTGTTTGTAGTGAGACGACATGTCTTTGATTTTTGACGACATGCTTTCGTTTTTGAACGACTTCAAAACTAATCCTCTTGAGTCCTTAGTGGTCCAAAGGTGGGTTATATGATCCTCTGCTAGGACATCGTTATGTTAAATAAACCATGTTTTCCATACGTTCGGGTTACTTTTGGACTAGTCCTGGTCCCTTGTGGGCTACTCTTTACACGCGTGTTTGGACTGGTCTTATTATTTGCAGGGATACTTTACACACATACTCATGCACACTCATGCGCATTTTATGTGTGCGTGTGTTTATTAAATGTTTTGTAGATATGCCACAAGTTGTTGCTGCTGCTATTTTGCCTTAAATGTGTCACTCATTACCAGTTGCCCTTATTGCCAAACAAAAGAAACGTTTTTGTGTTAGTGGTAAACAAGTAAGAAAAGTCGTTCGTAAGACAAGTCTCTGTTTTGAATTAAGTTTTCTCTAAGTTTTTGAGCTTTTAAATAAGACTGGCAATAATAAAACAAATGCCAAAAGTAAATTCTACATCATAAAAGTGGAGTTTATGTGAATTTAGACTAAATATTTGAAAAAAGAATTAAAATAATATATGTGAAAATTTGCATACAAGAATAAATGAAAAGAATAACACATGAAAAAAGAATAAAAACTACTATAATAAATATATTGCAGCTGATCTGTTATGTTAAACATATTTATTTGAGTAACAGTTGAAGACGAAATCTAAACACGTATTTGGACTCTAAGCTCTCATATTAATGCCTTAAAGTATGCAATTTATCTTTGAGTAGCAATTGAAAGTAGTACATGCTAAATGTTTATGTTTTTTGTGGATTATTAATTTCTATACTGATCCCTAAAGTATGCAAGCTTTTAGTAGAACACCAAATAAAATAATAGCCGCAGGTACATCAAAAAGACAAAGAAAACTTATTGAAACGTCACCAGATATCATGGCAACAGATAATGCAGTAGGAGATATGGCCGTTACGGATTTAATGGAAATGATGAACAGATCAATGTCAAAGATACTCGATGAAAAGTTAAAAAATTTGCCATCAAAAGATGATCTGGAAAAGGTGGAGAAAAAAGTTGAGTCATTTACAACAAAAATCGATGAAATCGTTAGAGAAAATGAAATATTGAAGAAAAGAGTTAAAACTTTAGAGGAAGATAAGAATAAAGATCACTCTACTATTGCTCGTTTAGAAGAACATATGAAAAGGAGAAACATCATTATCAGAGGATTGAGTAAAGGGCCTATTTATGAAACGGTTAATAGTTTTATTAAAGAAAAACTTAAAATTAATTCGCCATGTGAATTTGAAAGTATCCGCAAGCTATACGAGAATGATGTTACTATGACAGTCATTGTGGAATTCAAATCCGAAAGAACGGTGCGAGACATTCTAAGGAACACAGTCCATCTAAAAGGGACTAAAATATCTATTGAACTGGATCTGGGATGCGACCGATTGTTAGATAAAAAAGTGATGCTGCAGCTGAAAAAAGATATACTTTGCATCAACAAATCTCAACGTGTGAGCGTTCGAAATGACAAGCTTAAGATTGGAAATCGGTGGTTCAAATGGAACAAGAATAAGGAACTGGTTTGTGGTGTAGAGAAAGCAGAAAACTTTTTGAAGACTTTATATGGTGATGTTATACCAGGTTTAGATTTAAAATATGATAACATTGTTGAAAAAATTAACTCAAAAAACTAATAAAAACTAAATACTGTAAAAGCGTTGATAATATAAGCCAAGTAGAAAATGATATTGTATCAAAAAATTTAAAAGTACTTTCTTATAATATACATGGATTAGAAAATAAAATCTTGTATAATGATTTTTTTAACTATGTAAACTCTTTTGATATTGTTATATTAATAGAAACACATATTTGTGAAGAAAAATTTGGAAATTTTAAAAAATATTTTAAAAATCTTAACATTTTTTGGAAATCAGCATACAGAATAAGCAGATATGGTAGAGCTATTGGTGGTTGCATGTACGGAATAAGCAAAAATATTAATCAAAAAGAAATAAAATGCACATTACGTAATGTATCGGGCATAGATGTTATTAATATCAAAACGATAAGTATGGAGGTTGAAATATATCCATTGTATTTACGTGGTGTAAACTGGGAGGAGGACTTTGGGATGGTGGAAAACTTTTTCATTGAAAATGGTGTGCAAAATGGATTGTTAATTGGTGATCTAAATGTAAGAGTTGGTGAAATACAACAGGTGGTGGAGGAGGAGGTTCAGAGCTGGTGCCCTGCTTTTTTGGGGAAAAGAAGATCACAAGATAAGGTTATTAATGGCAAGGGAAAGAAGTTTATGGAATTATGTGAAGATTACGGTTTAGTAGTACTAAATGGTGCCATTAAGGGTGATGAAAATGGAAATTTTACCTACATCAGCAGGATGGGAGATTCAGTTAATGATATATGTGCCACATCACTGGATATTTTACCACACATTACTGAATTTTCTATAGATGATAAAACCTGGTCCGACCATTTCCCAATAAACTTAGTATTAAATGTTAATATCAAAAAATCACCAACTACGTCGCAAATACTTTTACCTAAGCTAAAATGGAATGAAAAAGAAAAAGACAAATATATTGAGAACATCCAATCTCATCTAAATCAAATCAAAGAAAATAACGCCGATATAAATTTATCTGTTTTAATAGACATAATTAAAAAATCTGCACAACAAAACACTACAGAAAAAGAAATATTAGCACCTAAAAGCCCATGGTATAATTGGAAATGCCAAAATGCGAGACATAGATCACTTAAACTGCTTAAAAAGTATAGAAAGTATAATAATGATGTCAATAAGAAAAATTATTTATCAGCCAATTTAAAATATAAAGAAATATGCAAAGAAAGCCAGTTGAAATATTACAATGAACTGGAGTTTAAATTGAACGCGGTAAAAGATAGCAAAACTTGGTGGAAATTAGCAAGAGCTATACGTAACCAACCACGCATTTCCAGCATAAACGTTTCTACATCAGAATTTAGAGCATACTTTAAAGACTTATTAAATCCAGCACAATTGGCTCTTGAAATTAGCTACGCTCCTTTTCTGACAGAAGACTCTTTCCTAGATTCAGAAATAACTACCTTGGAAATTATTCAAGTGCTAAATAAAGCCAAAATAAATAAAGCACCGGGGGAAGACAGAGTACCCTATGAATTTTGTAAGAATGCTCCAACTGAATTGCTGAAAGAATTAACCAAATGCTATAACTATTTATACAACTCAATGGAAGTTGATGAAACATTTATATCAAGCGTAATTTTTCCTATTTTCAAAAAAGGCGACCCCAACTTAGCGTGCAATTACAGGGGCATTTCATTTATGAATTGTGTTGCAAAAATTATGATGGGTATCATAAACAATCGCCTACATCATTGGACTGAACAGAATAATATCATCACGGAATATCAAGCTGGATTTCGAAAAGGTTATTCTACAATGGATAATATTTATAACTTGGCAGCTGTTGTAAATTTGAAAATGGAAGAAAAGAAAAAAGTTTATGCCTTTTTTGTAGATTTTAAAGCAGCTTTTGACAAAATCTCTCGACACTCTCTTATGTTTAAGCTACATAGTCTTGGTGTATCAACAAAAATGGTAAATTTTTTATGCAGTGTCTACTCTAGAACATACTCAACTGTTTGGAATGGAACCGAACTTTCTGAACCATTTGAAACATATTCAGGCGTCAAGCAAGGGTGCTTATTATCTCCCTTATTATTTTCTCTTTACATAAATGACCTTCACGAACATTTAGGCGGAGGCATCGTAATAGATGAATTGAATATTAGGTTGCTTTTGTATGCAGATGACATTGTAATATTGGCAGATGAAATAGAAGTGTTGCAGAAAATGATGGAAAGATTAGGAGAATATTGTGACTTATGGGACCTTGAAGTAAATCTAACAAAGTCTAAAATAATGGTGTTTAGAAATGGAGGTAGATTATCTTGTCGTGAAAAATGGCTATTTAAAGGCGAAGTTGTAGAAATAGTAAACGAATATAACTACTTAGGTATGATTTTAACCCCAAAAATGGCATTTTCAAAACATGTACAAAGTAGAAATTCGGCAGCAAAAAATAGTATAAATTCTACTTGGAACTCGTTTCTGAACAAAAGAAATATATCCTTTAAAACAAAATACAAATTATTTGAAGCTGTGAGCCGCTCTGTACAATCATATGGTGCCCAAATATGGGGAAATAATCACTTTGAAGATGTGGACAAGCTGCAGAGATATTTTATAAAACGGATATTAAAACTACCCAATTTTACACCAAACTATGTCTTAATGCTAGAGACTGGTTTGCAAGACGGTCATTTCTACACCCTTAAATTACACTTACAATACTTATATGTAACACTTTTTAAATTAAATTCATCGCGATTAACTCGCCAATTAAGCCTTAAAATCCTAGAAAAAAACATCTTTTGGGCAAAAAGAATTAATGAACTAGGAAACGAGTTCAACATATATTGGCAAATGACCACAACATCACACCAATGGGTCGAAAATCAAAACTATTTTCTGACTGCCTTGGAAATTAAATACCATAACGGACGCCTCATGAGAGCCTCTCAAAGCCAAACATTTTATAAAAACCTAATTTCCACAGCTGGCCAATTTTATTTTATGATTTTGCATGACCAAAGTTATGTAACATTGATTCTTAAAGCTCGCAGTGACTTAATAAATTTAAATGGCGCTAGGTTCTCGAGAAGCAGCAATAAAGAATGCTCCTTGTGCAATACAAGAGAAATTGAATCAGTTCAGCATTTTATATGCCGATGTCCTGTTCTAAATTCCATCAGATTGCAACAGTTTCATACCATAGCAATACCAGAAGAAAATTTTTTTAAATTACTAAATGGCGAACTTTATAATTGGGAAACATTAGCAAGATATATTACCAACGCTTTAATTTATCGAAATTTTTTAATAAATGAATTTAATCATTGAAATAGTTTATACAAAACATTTTATATCTTCTTTTTAAGCCTACTTTTCCGGCTAACGACAATGTCAAAGCCGTACGTAAATTTCTTTTATTTTATTTTATTTACCTATTTATTTTTTATTATACATATAAAAATAAAAAAGAATTACTGCTACTACTACTACTACTACTGCTACAGCCTTATTCTTTTAAAATAAAACAGATTTATGAAAAAATAAAATAATAATAATAATAATAATAGTGGTAAACAAATGTGTAGAACAATCAAAAAAGGAATTTTTTTATTTTAATGAATAAAAGAGCTGGGGAGGGGGGCGGGGGGGGGGAATAACTAAAATAACTCCCAGTAAATGTTTGTTAAAAGGGTGCCTATTGTATTGTATGACTGCTCTGGCTGTATCCGCCTATTTGCTGTATCCGCCATTTCGGTATATACCAATTTAACCGGAAGTCAAATGAATGCATATGTATAAGTTGTTGTTTTATGATTTTCTATATGCCTGCAAGACATCAATAAGTGCTAGAGAGGGAGGAAAAGAGAGCCCTATAGTTTGATCAAGTGTTATGGCACTGTTTTGCACTTAACCTCATTTGAATATGGTTCGTAAGTAATACTGATAGTTATGATAGTAAGTTAGAGATATGTATATCTAAACAAATTTGTTGTTAAAAATTTCTGTAGCTGACATAAAATATTAGTGTCCGACCGAACGCACTTTTTGAGACCGAACCCGAACTTCGATAAATTTTGACAAGTTCGGCCGAACCCGAACTTTTTGTTAATAACTCTGAACAATTGTACTTTTTTTAATGTATTAATTTAAAACAAGATACAATTTCGGGAAATTATTACATTTACACTTTTGGAAGGATGCAACATGAAAAGATAAATTGCACTTTATAGAAGTCAAAACGATTTTATAGTTTAAAAATAATAAGTAATTGCTTTTTTTTAAGAGACAAAAATAAAGTTCAATTTTAATACAGTATACATTAGGGCTATAACTTCCCAGTTGGCCAGATTGCCGTTGACGACATTGTCGTCAATGATGTATGCACGACTTGTCCCCTGTTGTTTTGGTTTTCTAGAAGACAATTTACAGGAAATCATCGTGCACGACAGTTTGAGCGACGTTGTCTTGTAAGTTGTCTTCTATTTAGCTTTATATGGGACAGTATGAGCGACTTTGTCTTATAAGTTGTCCTCTATTAAACTCTATGTGGGACAATATGAGCGACACTGTCTTAAAAGTTGTCTTGTATAAAAGCTACTGACGACAAAGTTTTCTTGAATGCTATTCAATCACTTGCTTGGTTTTCTTTAAATTCTCACATTGTTTTTCTTTTAAATACCTACAAAAAATTTAACAAACAGTAAAACCAAAAATGATGATGAAATTATTTGCGGGCTGGAAAATGGATTACATGCAGTTAGTACTTCACTGTCAACTTTAGGATTGCGTACAGGAGTCGAATATTAAACATATAACAGAAATTAAAAGTCCAAGTATATTAAAAAACTGTTTGAATTAGATAACCATATAATAATTTTTGTCGTGGACGTCGAAATTGACGACATTGTCATGCAGGTAGTCGTTAATGATAAAGTAGGCGACATTGTCTTTCTTAGTGTCGTGCACGATTTACGCGACACTTGCTCGAAAATGTCGTTGACGATTTGTTCCCGCTGTCCCTCACATGTCGTGCAATAATTAACATTGTCGTGCATCCTTCTTCGAGGATGTCTTAAAGACGTGGCCAACTGGGTATTTCACACTTTTTGCGAACATCAAAAATGGCATAGTTAAGTCGCGTAGAACATTAAAAGTTATTACTAAAAAATATGATAATTTTTTCGGATTGTTAAAAAAGTTCATGCAGGGATCGGGAGTTTTAAAAAATATGCACCTGATATTTGTATATATGTATTTCTATACGTATCACTTAAATGCTTTTTTGGAATTTATCCATTGCTTTAGACTTAAAAAGGTTCCTACGGTTTACAATTCATCGCGGTTCAAAATTTCTTAGAAAGTTGTAGGAATTTGCTTTGTGTTTTTTTTCGCAAAACGACGGGAGAAAGGTGTTTTCATTACTAAAACATTCTTGGCCACTTCGTCGTACTATGCCAGTAATTTGGTTATAGCACTAGTATACATATTAGAACTCAAACCTCTACAATGTATTTTTTGAATTCGTTGGGGTGTTTTTTCTCGAAGTGGCGTTTAATATTGGGGATAGTTTGTTTGCTTGGCAATGAACTCCCCATTGACATTTGTTTGGCGCAACATTTGCATTTAGCGCTTGCTCAATTAAAAAAAAAAAAAAATCCAAAATGGATTTGATGACATTTTTATCTGGAACAATGTATACTATAAAGTTTGGATTGTGGTCCACTCAAAACTATAGATTATCTTACCATTCGCAGAATATAAATAGAGAGTATTTTTTTGCCAAATAAAATTTAACCGTTTTGTTTTGTTGTATTTTTTACCGTCTTATAAAAATTACACATTGATTAAATAAATAAATAAATAAAAACATTTGTGTACACTTAAGCATTTTATTAAGTCATCGCTGTATTTTTTCGTTATGTTATTATGTTATTTCATAAAAAAGTTCGGTGTTCGGTAAAATATCGGTAAAAATTTCGCCGAACACCGAACTTAGGCCGAACATAATTTTTTGCTGAACTCCGTAACCGAACCCGAACGTTCGGTCGGACACTATAAAATATTATTGAAAATAAATTAATGATGAGTAGTTTTATTATCTTCAACTATTTGAAATGCTGCGTTGAAACTAGTGTTTTCCCCGTCCAATTGTTATATTTCCCGCTTTCCCTTGATTTTTCTTGCGGGATCCCGGGAAATACAAAACTCTGCATAGTTTAAGAAAACAGCTATTTATACTTTGAAATTTAGTTTTCTATTCTCTTAAAATTAGCATCTGTGGATGGGTAGTCGATAAGATCAATTACAAGAACTGAGTATGTACATACGTAAATTAATGTCACCTGATGCAATAAATCTACTAAAAGCAGTATGGGCAGTGCAACAGTTGATATATAATAAATTAAGTGATGTGAGTTAATAAAGAACATTAATTCAAAATAACATGCAGGCAGTAAAGTTTCATTGCCCATGGACAAGTCTTAAAAATAGGAGATACCTTAACATATCGCTCCTTTATTGCAACATAGTAATATCTACAAAAACAAACGAACTTGGCAAATTGCGATTAAAGTTTTCAAAATGCATTTTGAATAGATTTTGCTATAACTTCGGTTTAGTTTGAGATATAAAACGAGAAGGTATAAAGGAACACTTTGCCTAAATAACTTAACATTTTTGATTTTTTGAGATATGACTATTTATGTCTATGGACTTAAATCCGTACAGACTATAATTAAATAACAAACAATATTATTAATTTATGTATTTAAAAACAAGATGATACTACGTTTAACGACACTGGTACTTAAAGAAAAGTCAATAATACATTTCGTTAAAATCTTTACATATTCTCCGAAAAGGATCAGAATTTGCGTAGTTTGTGTGTACAGCTTGAAGATATGGTATATAATTGCGAGTTGATCGCTGAGGAGCAGGAATTCAGAACTAACGTTACCATAAAGCAAATTAACTAAAAACGCAATGTTAAGCATTTTTCGTCGGCTTACTAGTAATGGTAATTTAACGCGTGCAAGTCTTACAGAGTAAGATGGAAGTACTTCAGAAGGATTTCAAGTTGAGTTTCCTAAGCAGAACAATAAAAATTGTTTTTGGACAGATTCTATTCGGTTTATGTGAACATCATAATCAGGATCCCAGATAATAGAGCCATATTCGATGATAGGTCTTACCAAAGATGTATATAACAGCTTTGTTATCATACACGCAGAGAAAAAATATGGTTGGGCATGGTTACGGCAACAACACTATGTTTATTGTAACAATACATTGTTGTCGTACACAAATAATTGTTATTTTTATTTAATATCAACAATATTATAGTTACTGTAAACATATCAATGTTTATCGCAATTATAAATTTGAGTATTGTTGACCGAAAAATAATTATTTTTCTAACAACTAAATTATGATAACTTTCAAAACATATTATACTACCCACAACCATATCATGATATTTAATAGCCATAACATGATAACTTTCTATACATTTATCATATTATGTTTAAGATGCAATAAAACTATTTTTACTCTAATAATATTATGTTAGCGCCATTTGTAAAATTACTTTGAATCAGTTGTGTCGTTTTTTTTTATTTGTGAGCGGTTAAACAAAATAAATTACCATAAAAAATAATAAATTTAAAGAAATTAAAATAATTAATAGTGCAAAATATCGTAGTAAAATCCAACAACAAATATTGAACTCCGCTATTTTATTTATATCAAGAAAAATTTTAAAAAGTCACAAAATAAAAAATCGATACATAAAAATTTTAATTTATTTTGTATTTTTATGAGTTATGAAAGGTGCTGTATCATAATATGATTGCTTCTAAATTTATTATGATTAACATGATGATAATATGATTACTTCTTAGCTTATTATGATTAACATGACAATAATATGATTAATTTTTTAGCTTATTATGCTTAACATGATAATAATATGATTGCTTCTTAACTTATTATGATTTACATGACAATAATATGATTCCTTCTTAACTTATTATGATTAACAGAATAATAATATGATTAAGGAAAAATATTATGATGTAATTTTACGAATATATTTAGCCATTCTATGATTCAATAATAATCTTAATATGGTGACTACAATCATGAATCTTATCATAATATGTTGCTCTTAGAATTAGTTTACCACAACCATGTTTTTTCTTTGCGTGTAGGATCAGTGAACTCCTTAGCCCAGCGTTTTATAAAGGCAAGTACACCACGAGCTTTATTTATCGTTGATGTAATATTTTTTATAAAATCTAATTTTGGATCAAGTAAAACGCCAAGATCCAAAATCTCCTTTACTAATTCAAGTTGACAGTCACCCAAAGTATGGATACCCATAGGATTCCATTTTCTACAAAAACGCATATGCTTACATTTTGTTAAATTGAGATTCATGATGTTGATATTGCACCAGTTATAGAAATTATCCAAATCATGTTGAAGATTGAGCATTTCCGATGATTTTTTGTAGCTTAAAAATATTTTTACATCATCGGCATACATTAACACATTACAATTGTGGTACTCCAGAATTGACGATGATGCTCTTTGATGGTGTATTATTAAAACGAACACTTTGTTTCCTATAAGTAAGGTATGACTCAAGCCCAGCGAAGACTGTTGTTAGTAAAACCCATTATGCAAAGTTTTTTAAGAAGAAGGCTATGGTTGACTTTATCAAAAGCTTTACTGTGTATATAACGTCTGTTATTTATGTATTATTGAATCCTTTATGAATAATAGTGGTTAAATGTAATGTTTGCAATGTTTATTAAGTGATAAACACAAATTTTTTCAATTTGTGTTGTTTTATATACCCGTGAAGTGCGGGGAAACCGAAATAAAAATTATTGTGGAAACTAGTGTAAGATACTACAACATACAATTTGAAACACATTTAACTGATATAGACGTTGTTTATAAAAAAGAACAAATTGCTTCTGATTGTGAATCAGAAGCATGCAACGACGGTGCACTTTTAACTATTTGTCCAACCATGGTAAAAAAGTGAACGAAATTTTTCGGAAACATGGCAATTAGTAAATAAAATCAGAAATATACTTTTTGACGACTTACACAGCGCTTTGAGTGTGTCAGGAAGTTATTTCCTAAGCCGTTAAAAATGTTAATTCATATATTTATTTATTTTATGAATTAACTTTTTCAACTCATATCTTGAGTACCTCAATTTTTGTTTGTTTTTATTATTGTGTTACGAATTAAATTGTTATGTTTATGTTATCTTTTTATCTTGTATCTAGAGCATAATAATGCGGAATTTACATATAAAAGCATAAGGTAATAATAATTCAAGTTCCTCTTTCAATCTTCAATTCATTTTTGTAGTATTTAAGCATTTTTTTTATTTACTTTGTAAACAAGTTCTCTACGCTTTCTTATACAAGTTTTTTTCATTAAATAAAAACTAATTAGTTTGTATTGTGTATGGAGCGGGATCCCGGGAAATTTAAAAAAATTTCATGCTTTCCCGGGAAATTTAAAAAATTTCCCGCTTTCCCGGGAATCGAAAAACTCCGGAAAAAAACTCTAGTTGAAACTCAAGTATAACAAGTGCCAATCATAATAATAACAAGTAAATTTTTTAATAGATTGTACATACATATTTCAATTATTATAATTAAATTAAAAACTACGGTTGACTATAAAAAGTTTGCCAATTATGTCCGTGACAACTGTCAAATTCAATTTGTTGAATTATTACTGGCTTTTAAAGCTTGATAATGTTTAAAATTTTGAGTGCTCATCTTTTTCTTTGCAATGGAACTAACACGCTACAGTACTTTTCACTTATAGTCCATTCCGCTTAAAGGCCAAAAATGAATTTAAGCCGAAATTGTCATATTCACATGCATTTGTTGAAATTTATAAAAATTATTTGTTCTAAGGTCCATTTCGCTTGTAGTCCATTTTCGTTTAAAACCCAGATTTTGCGTATATAATTCTTTATGCAAAAATGTTCGCTTACAGTCCTCTGTGTTTTTTATATTTTGTAATCAACTCGCAACATGATTTTATTTACCTTTCTGGCAACTATTATAAATGCCAAATTTCGCAATTTATATTTAATAATATGGTGGGTTCACTCTGACAAAAATATTAGAGTTTTTTTATATAGACTTTGACGTTTGGTATAACAAAAAATTGTCAGGTGAAGACCACATGTAAAGAACCAATGAAATTTATATTTATGTTGTGTTTGTTTTCGTCATATAAAGAATTAAAATGAATCTCATACTTAAGGCTTTTGAAGCATTAAATTTTTTATACAGTTTTGTTTTTATTGTAAGCTTTAAAAGCATTTGAATTAATTAATAAAAAAGATTTCTGTTTTAACTACTTATTTAAATTAAATCAATATTTGGTTATATTTTAAATAAACTTTTCCTTTGTTTAAAAATAGTGGTATTATTGAAGAAAATAATTTTTTTATAGTCCAAAATGTGGATTATACTAGGTTTCGTTTATTCTCCATAAAATGGCTTATAAAAAATTAGGTTATAGTCCAAATTCGCTTATAGTCCACAAAAGTTGCGCAACTATAGTAGTTGACTATAAGCAGCTATGGGCAAATGCAAAATCAAAATGCAAAAAGAGCGAACGATGTGTATACATACACAAAAAACAAAGAGAAAAAGAGCATAAAACCAACAAATGCCAACGTAAACAAACCAATACAATGCCACACATGCAAAGCTTTCAATGTAGTGGTGCCCATACTTGACTATAAGCGAAAAGTACTGTACCTCACTTCGGCATATTTTCAAGTTATTCTTTATGATATGAACGTGTTCGTCATCATATATTCAGGGGTGTGCTGGAAATCGGAAACGTAAAACGCAAGAATTTTAAAAGTCTCTATAAAACAGAATTTTATAATAAAAATTAGATTAAAAGTGTATTAAAAACAATATCCAAATTCTTTTCGATTTCCAGCACACCCTTGATATGCTTGAACATTGGCAATTTGACGCAGTTATTCTGCCAGTAGTATTGCTTGTGTTAAGATACCACAAGTTGCTTAGTGGTCGGCGGGTAAACATTTTGGAACAAAAGGTAAGATAAGGAAGGCACTTGTATTGAACCAAATTTTTTCAATTTCAACCGTTTCTAACAAAACCAAAAACAAGTTGTTTCGAACTGTCCAAATCTGATGGTCACCACCTGTAGTTGATTTCGCCTTGCATCTTTCGAAATAACAATAACCCTAGGTCTACACCAGTGAAGGGCACATTTCCAAATCCTATGTACGCGTGCATAGAAATAAAAATGCTGCTTGTGTGACGTCGACACATGTATGTACACTATAAACTTCTTTGTGTGGGCTGTGACAATGTACGTTCGGCTGTTCCCAGCGGGAAAACTCAGAAGACCTTCTTACTTCAGGCCTTTTTAAAGGCCTGCTTAAAAATTTTTTTGATTTAATTCATATTCTTACGTAACAGCTAAAGAATGCCTCATAGAAGGCCTCGGCTCTTTGGTATGAGAAGCGAGAAAAGAAGGAGTAACATTTTTTGTTTTGTTTTTTTTTTTTGCACAAGCAAAAGCAAAAGAATTCAGATCCCTTTACAAAAACAAAGTAAAATATGCTGTAAATCATTTTAGTTGAAGTGGAACAGAGAAAGAGTAAAATTTTTTGTTTTGTTTTTTTCAGATCCCGTTATAAAAACAAAGTAACAAAGTAGGTGCATATTAAAATACAAAATAAAAACAATAATGTAAATCATTTTAGTTGAGTTTTGTCCATTAAGGAAGATAGGTACTTGTGCTTAAAAGTTTTTTTTTTTTATTATAGGTATACTTTTATTTACAATGTTTAGCAAATTTGATTATTTCAATAAAAAAATAGGTATCACATGTGTTATTAAACCACAATAAGTTTAATAAAATATATAAACATACGTTACATGAAGCCTATTCAGTCTTCTAATTTCATTTGTAAGGAAATATTCCTTAATGTTTTAGACTGATAGCCCTTCAATATGACCTTTAATGCATTTGTAGAAGGATGGTCTGAAAGGCCTTTTAAGAGCCATTAATTGAAAGGCCTTTTAACATACCTTTCTTAAAAGCCCTTCAAGATAACCTTTTTGCTAAGGCCTTTTGAAAGTCATTCTCTGGAAAGACTTCTAAGAGCCATTTATTTGAAGGCCTTTAAGAAGCTCTGGGGAAGAATGGAAAGCGGAAGGCCTTCTCCGCAATGACAACGCGTGTAAAAAAGATATGAGTATGGAATGGAGCGAGAAGGCCTTGTTTATCCAAAAGAAGGGGTACAGAGGCCTCCTGGAAGGCCTCCGTACTCCTTCTTTTTCCCGCTGGGTTGCTTTGTTGTTATTTCATCAACACAAGCATAAATGTGATAGTATGTGTGTGCCCTTTACTGGTCTACACTAAGAATAAAAATCTCAGCAAGCTGGCAATAACGCAGAATAACAGAGCAATATTTCTTATTGCTCAGCTTATGTTAAAAGCATGGGAAAACGTATTTATGTTAACTCATAATTTTAAAGAAATCAAGGAAGAAGGTTCAGTGTAAAAATGACGCCATCTTGCAAAAATTATATTTATTAATGTAAATTCTTTCTTATGCGACTTGGTTTTTTAAATGTTTATTAATTTGTTTAACCTTGAGGTCTTTTTTTTATATAAAAATATTAATTTTTATTAAATTTATTTTTTTTCAAAAAGTAATTTCAATTTTTGGGAAAACAAAATTTTAATTTCAAAAGATTTTGCTATTCGTGGGGAATGTGAGATGAGATTAACCCACTGTTGTTTATTGTTGATGTGTTTTGTTCAAGCTTTGATATTGTTACAAGTAGAACTGTTGCTATAATTCTTATACGTTTAACAGTTTTATTTGGTTTAATATCTTTAGTTTGTCTAAAATCTTTATGGATGAAGTTTCCTGATGATCTGGCCTAAGCAACCAGTGAAATGCATAGGAATAGCTTATCCCATCAACAATAAATTTCAAGTGTTTTTGTCAAGAATAAAAACTGGGAATTAAGCACGAATAGCAAAATCTTTTGAAATTTATTTTTTTTGTTAAAATAAAATTTATATTTTTATATAAGAAATAACTCAAGCTTTAACAAATTAATATAAATATAAATCATAAAGATCGAATAAGAAAAAAATTATATTAATAAAAATAATTTTTGCAATTTTATTTTAGTGTTTATTTAATTCTTTAATTTGATTCTTTTACTGCAATTATAATTTTCAACAATTTCACAAACTTCTCAAAATTCTTTCCCACACAATTTGCTTTCTTTTTTCCTTCTTTTTTCAATTGACAACCAAAGTTGACGTTTTATGTTAGCAATAATTGTCAACGAAAATGGACTAACAATTATTGCAACATAAATAGCCGGCAATAAATATGTACGAAAAGTGCTGTCTACATTAATATGCAATATATGTTGCAATATTTATCTCTGGTATAGACGGGCAGTAACTTAGTGGCCACACGATCAAGTTTTGCCTTTCAATTTACAATACACTCTCACTTTTACCCAGCGGGAAAAAGAAGGCCTCTGTACCCCTTCTTTTGGATAAACAAGGCCTTCTCGCTCCATTCCATACTCATATCTTTTTTACACGCGTTGTCATTGCGGAGAAGGCCTTCCGCTTTCCATTCTTCCCCAGAGCTTCTTAAAGGCCTTCAAATAAATGGCTCTTAGAAGGCTTTCCAGAGAATGACTTTCAAAAGGCCTTAGCAAAAAGGTTATCTTGAAGGGCTTTTAAGAAAGGTATGTTAAAAGGCCTTTCAATTAATGGCTCTTAAAAGGCCTTTCAGACCATCCTTCTACAAATGCATTAAAGGTCATATTGAAGGGCTATCAGTCTAAAACATTAAGGAATATTTCCTTACAAATGAAATTAGAAGACTGAATAGGCTTCATGTAACGTATGTTTATATATTTTATTAAACTTATTGTGGTTTAATAACACATGTGATACCTATTTTTTTATTGAAATAATCAAATTTGCTAAACATTGTAAATAAAAGTATACCTATAATAAAAAAAAAAAACTTTTAAGCACAAGTACCTATCTTCCTTAATGGACAAAACTCAACTAAAATGATTTACATTATTGTTTTTATTTTGTATTTTAATATGCACCTACTTTGTTACTTTGTTTTTATAACGGGATCTGAAAAAAACAAAACAAAAAATTTTACTCTTTCTCTTTTCCACTTCAACTAAAATGATTTACAGCATATTTTACTTTGTTTTTGTAAAGGGATCTGAATTCTTTTGCTTTTGCTTGTGCAAAAAAAAAACAAAACAAAAAATGTTACTCCTTCTTTTCTCGCTTCTCATACCAAAGAGCCGAGGCCTTCTATGAGGCATTCTTTAGCAGTTACGTAAGAATATGAATTAAATCCAAAAATTTTTTAAGCAGGCCTTTAAAAAGGCCTGAAGTAAGAAGGTCTTCTGAGTTTTCCCGCTGGGTACTAACACACTCACACTTTTAAACTGACCACGAGATGGCTTTCAATTTCACCTTTCCATTTGTTTGGCAATTTTACTTTCAATTTAACAGCAGATAACATGTTTTTCGTTATAAATTGTTTTTTTTTTATGATATCTTGAAAGAAAATTGCTTACAAATTGAGTGCAGCCTACGTCACAGCTTTCAATTTATGTAAATTTTGACAAGCAGTATATGTAAAAGACTATCAAGAACAACTTGAACGTGTGGCTGCAAGGTAATGTAAGAAAAACATCATGGTGGAATAAGCAGCTGGCATCGTTACGGCAACAAATACAACATTACAACAAAAATAGAAATTATATCACCGTTTACGTCAAAAAATACTTTAAACAAAAATTAAAGCGTGCCGCTGAACGTGATGAAATAAAGAAAGTTTTAGACAATTTTTATTTAATTATGGTCAATATCTTATTTATTTTAATTTAAAATTATCAAAAATTTTAATGAAATACAATAATCACAGCACAAAACGTGGACTTTTTGAAAACATAAACATAACTGATATAAACCTAGATAAACAATGCAAGAGCAAAAAATCGTCATCTGGCGTAGTGCTGCCACCTGTTTATTCCACCATGAAAAACATATGCTAAACACTGTTACCAACATTAGTTAATTTCAATGTTATTTCAATCATAGAGTTAACATTTTTTGATCTGATTAAAATTTTGTGTTATTATTATATTTTACTTATAAATAACTAATGATTGTAAGCTTGGGCCTCAGTATCATGTTTTACTTTATCTACATAAAACTGTCCATGCAAAAAAACTCATTTATCCCAAAAATTATTTACTCTTAAGCCTTTGAAGTAAAAGTTTTTGTACAGTCTGCATTCGTAATGTTATTAACTTTTTTCACGCTTTTCTTTTCTCATTTATTCCATTTTATTTTTCTTATATTTTGCTTCTGTTTATAATTGTTTCCTTGTGAAAACACGAAAAAGTTGGGATTTTTTTGTGTGTACATAAGAGAATAAAAACAATTATTTTTATTAGTAAATACACTTAGATGTCAACACAAATTGTCATTTTCTAATTAAATTATTCTTTTAATAAAATCTGCAAATTAGTTAAAGTGCAAAATGCGACATTCAGTAGTTTGTTTGTATTGTTGGTTTAGGACCGAGATGGATTTGTGGATGGAATAATATAATTTATAAAAAATATGTATGTATGTATAAAATAGCAAACTTATTTAAAAGAAATGTTAAAGCAGTGCAAGCAAGCCAAATTACACCACATGGGAGAGAAAATGGCCAAGCAAGAATAAGGGGTGGTACAAAGTGATGAACAGAAAATGGCAAAGTAAACATGGTACCACATTCACCAACACCAGAATGTACTAACTCAAGTAGAAACATTGCTTTATATATCATAGATAGGGATCTTCCAAAGTCATTATGTAAAGCGTGTTTTTTTAGAGTGTCACAACTTTGAGTTGGCATCACTGCTTTATTTGAGCACCCATTTACAGCTGATAGTTGCTTTTTGTTTAGTTTGCTTTGAAATTTATATCTGAATCGACTTACTTCTGAATCAACTTACTTCAGAAAATTGTTGAAATTTTTTAATCAAAATAATTGTTCTATTCGTCAAACTCATCGTGCACTTCTTCCATTTTATGGTGTACATAATCGTCCTTCAGAGCGGCTAATTCGAAGAACAATAGATCGTTTTCGCACTACATTTACTGTTACTGATAATGTGCATCCCTTGAGACGCCGAACAGTGGGCACTGAAGAAACTGTAGCCGCTGTACAGGAAAGCATTAAAGATAATCCTAATCAATCAATTCTTCGAAACTGGGGTTGTGTCCTTCCACTATATGGAAGATTTTACCAAATGATATTGGCTGAAAAGCTTTCAAGATTCAACTTGTGCAGGAATTAAAGCCAAACGACCATCGTATGCGCCGCCAACTCGGCGAATGTGCTAAAGAACAAATTGATATTGATTTTGAATTTCCATTCAAAATTTTATTTTCCAATGAAGCCCATTTTTGGTTGAATGGGTACGTAAAGATCGTATGATTTAAACCCATTGGACTATTTTCTTTGGGGTTATGTTAAGTCGCTTCTTGTCTACGTCGATATACCACAAACAATTGAACACCTGAAAATCAGCATTCCAAGAGTTGTCAGCGAAGTTGTTGAACATTGGTGTTCCAGATTGCGTCTTCTACGCGCCTGCCGTGGCGGCCACATGGCAGAAAAATCATATTTAAACATTAATTTCTTAAAATGTTCTTTCGAATAAAGCCCGTTTCATTGATATTAAAAATATATTTTTTTGTTTTATTAAGATTTAAACTTTAATCACTCTATAAAAAACACACTTTATTAGAAATTTCTGTAGTAATTATGATGGAATAACTTTTGGTGGTGATTTAAATTCCAGAATGCTACATTGTGATAGTTTTATGGTGTTTTCTTTTCTAAAAGATAATAATGCATTTTAATTGTGTAATATATTTATCAGGTTACACGGACTTTTACAATTTACAAATTGATAAATTTTTCTACATTACAATGGAATAAAATACACTCAACACTAATGTGTATTTAGCGTGTTAAATATTGAATGCAAAGTTTGTACTAATAAGCAATATTCACCAATGTTGTAGCAATTTTCAACATTAAATTTTCTTTGAATTCCAATAAGCTTTAACAACACTGATTTTCAATAATTAAAGTCAGCTGTTCTTAAAAATGTTGCGCCAAAAAAAAAATTATTATTAAATAAAAGTAAAACCAAGGCGAATTCAACAAGGTAAACTCTTTAGAACATCTGTTCGTCAGCTGTATTATCCGAGTTGTCAATAGATTGTATTTTTTAATTATTTTTGTTTTTCATTTAAAAAAAAATTATAATTGTGTTAATTTGTGAAATTTTATGACAAACAAATTAATTGTGGCTTAATTCTAGTTAACCAACGCAGTTCCAAGTAAAAAAAAACAAAGGGGAATAGAAAATGAAAAAATAGCAAGAAAAAATAAAATGGCACAATTCTCGGAAACGTTTAGTTTCCGAGCCATAGATATCTTAAGTCTTCATATAAATTTTCGGTTTCCCACTACATATCTGAACGTATATAGCTAATATTGGTATAATTTAACAGCTTTTATTTAAAAATTCTTAATCCATAAAGGAGCGGCGATGAGTTTGCAAAAATATATTATAGTAAGCATATCAATTGCTATGCGAAGAACCTTTATTTTGCAAAGTCGGTGTTTGTTATACCATAGATGAGAAAATCCTTGCGCCCAACCGAAGGCCGGCTATGTGGAGAAGGTTTATTAAGCGAAGGTGGGGTTTATTTGATTAAATTTTTGATTCCTAGTGCACTTCCGTGACGTTTTGATATAAATTTTTGTAAAAACTGTATTAGGAGGTAAAGAGTTAAAAAGTTTGCAATAAATTTTACATTTTCAGAAAGATCTGTTAAAAAGCTTTCAAAAGACACTAATAATGGCCACATACGTTTACTAATGTAGTGAAAAATCGCAAATTCATACGAAAACTTCAGAAGTCCATTACTCTGAAACTATGCGTTTTGTAGAATTTTACCATGAAATTTGTTCTTCTTATTTTTCAATTTTCTATTCCTCTATGTCCTTTGTTGTTGGAGCTGCGTTGGTAAGCTACATTTGTTTCTAATTTATAATAACAATATTAGTGTAAAATTCTTTCCACTTCTCCTAAGCATTTCTGAATTGAACTCCAACACAATTGGTTTAGTTGGAAACGAGCCAAAAAAACCCAGTGTGAAACATCGTGCCTTAAAAATTGATTCACACTTTGATTAAAAAAAACTAATATATGTAAATGCATGGCAGAATGCACCCTTAACATTAAATCTTCAAAAACACAGAATACATTAAATTTTGTTTAGATCGGTTCATAAACACACAACTTAAAATATAAAAAAATTCAATAAAAAATTTTATTGTTTACTTTTTATTCACACTTTTTGTAAACAACTATTTTGACAACTCGGATATGTTACACTAACAAAATGCCTGTTATTTTTGTTAGAGTTGTAATTGTTGTAGCGACGTGTTTATCTTGTTGAATTCGCCTTGAATAAAACAAACGAAAAACACAAAGTTTTTATATTCATTCATCACAATATAACTAAAAATCACAATACAAAACAAATTGTACGCAAACACAAGAAAAAAGTTAATAAAAAAAATGCTTGCATACTTGCATAAAAAAGTACTTAACGCAGATGCAAAAAAGGGTATTATTTGACACTCACTTATAACTTGGGGTAAGAAATGGAACAAATTTACCATTTATTTTTGCAACATATTTAAAATGGAAAACGACAACTTCCCACACTTTTGCATATATTTTAAGAATAGAACAAAAACCCGCGTGAATGGTTGCATACGTGGAACATTATTGCCAGAAAAGAAAACACCATTAGTCTCATGAATGGTATTACACTATTTAATTTGCTTCAAGATTGTGCTTCTTAATTTATTAGAATTTCTGACAACATTCCTTCATCCCAAAATGGTTTACCTTCTTGTATCACTTTATAATAAGCTCATCCTATTTTTTTTTTTAAAGATTAAAATTAGAATTTCATAACTTGAGAGATAATTTTCAAGCAACCACAAGCTTTAACAACTTTTAAACATATAAACTGGACCAATTTAAGAAATGATTTCAAACTAAGGGGACTTAAGGGAAAAATGTCCACTCTTATATTAATGAATTCTCGAGTTGTGTTATTCAAATTTCAGAAAGACATTCTAAAAGAATTAATATTAAAAACAATCAAATTTATATCTTAGATAAAACAATTTAAAATAGTCTTGGCAAAAATAATTGAAAATAAACTTTACTAGAACTCTGATTTACTTAAAATTTTCTCTCAAATGTTACAACACCTTTATTGCAAATTATGCAATAAAGTACCTTTCCATCTATTTTTAAGACATCTTTGTAGTCAAAAACATACTTCTTTAAAAGATTATTTTTTGTTCTTTTGGCATTTTTCCTAAAAAACACAATTTGTTCATATTATACTTTTTAGATTTTAGGTCATAAGTTATTTTTTTAAATTAAATCTGGCAGCAATTACGTTGTTGTCATCATAATAAATCGAAACTTAAAATGTTATTTTTATTTTACTAGCTAATTTTCAATTACTTTCTCAATTTTATTTTCTTATGTTAAAAGAAAAGTAAAATTAAGTTCAAATACTTCAAAAGGGAACTTAAACAATTGCAAGTTCCTTGTATCTTAAGTTCCTTCATTGTTACCCTCTTAATTAAAAAAAAAAATTATGTCTCTTAAGTACTAGTTAATGAAAAACGCATTGACTTGATGGAGGAATTCCTCGACCACTTAAAACGAATGCACAAACCCTGCAAAGAATAACGAAAAACCACCCTACGGAATAAAAAGCATAACCGAACGATGCTTTAGAATTATGATGCTTTTAATCCCAAGTGAAAAATTATATTTCAAGGACAAGGACGGATAAGTTTGCTAGATACTGAAAAAAAGGAATATAAAGGGGAAATTTTTCATTAAATATGCAGAATACGTGTATTATCAGTGAGCCAAATTTTAATTTTTAATGCATACTCAAATGTATGTCCACACAATAAAGAAATAAATACACCCAGTAAACAATTTTTGCTGACAAATCTGATGTAAGAGAAAGGGTGTAACTTTATCTGAAACCTAAAACAATAATCAACAACAATTTTTTAAACGTTTTATTCTGGATTCTGGATTCTTATTAGAAGATAAGTTCAAATCTGGTTAACCGTCTGTCTGTTTCCGAAGACCCCAGATATGATAGGGACTCGGTTGTTATATATTTATGTCAGATATTCTCATTTAAATCAGATCGGTCCATAAATGACTAAGATATGAGCAAAAACCACGATTTTTTTTCCCCATTTTGAGGTTTTTTATTTTTTTCTGTATATCTGAAGATCGACATGGGCCAAGATGTTGAATGTGAACCACACCTAAACGTCATGTTTTTTTCTGCATTTCATTTGACATTTCTCAATTTCAGAGTAACTCAATTTGAACCATGGAAAGATACACAATCGAGCAACGCGTTAAAGTTATTCAGGCTTATGAAAATGGGCGTTCAAATCAGCACATTTTCACCTCAGTGATTCGTCAATAAGCAGAATTGCCGCATTTGGGCGAATGATAATCGAAGAGTGATTGTCGAAAACGCAATATACCCACAAGGAGTGACTGTTTGGTGCGGTTTATGAGCTGGAGGCATCATCGGTCCGTATTTTTCCCTAAATGCGGCCGGTCAGGCAGTTACTATGAGTTTACAAGTGAGTTTTGCTGATCTGATAACAGATTTGTGCCGCCATTACCAAGTTTGAATATAAAATTTTGACGGAAGAGCTTAGTTTTGCTTAAAATGTTGGTCTTTAATGAAATATTAATAAACAAATCACATTTCGCATGAAAAATCCGAGTTTCAGACTACATTAAACTATGTTTAAACTTAAACCACAACTCAAAAACCTGGCCTTAGACTTTTTTCGTTAGGGTTTAATTATATCGCTGATTAATGCCAACATATATAGCATTTTGACCATTTTGTGTGGTTCATGGCTAATAAATCGGTGAATGTTTAAACGGTGGGTTAGTTGAACTACACTTAAATTTATATGTAGCTTACACTCAACAGCTGTAAATCACTGACCCATATATTATATCTGTGGCATTTTGACAAAACATCTTAAGTCGAGATAAGAAAGCAAACAAGTTTTTAAAAAAATCTGTGAAATAATCCTTTTTATCATTTTTATAAAATAAACTAAAATTAAAGAAAAATTTCGTTTATAAAAAAAAATTCTTAACACGTAAACAAAAATGATTTTTTTACAACATTTTTTTCAACTTTTTTAATTTGACTTAAGACGCCACAGATATGTGTCTAAAAAATTATAATGTGGCAGCACTATGATAAATGTTGTAAAATTCCTTTGGTTTGTATTGGTAGCTTTAACGCCCTATTTTATGCATTTAAAGATGGTTTTACTGATTAATAGATTTGCTTGTTTAAACACATTTAAAACCAAACAGAGAGTTTAACTTGCACTGATTTTTAAGCCCTAAATCATGAAAAATTAGGTCTAGCGTAATCTATCGTGCCAGTGCATCCGCAGCGGATTCACAAATAATGTCATCAATTTTGCATTCATTTATAATTTTCCATTTATAACTTTTAATTAAAAATCAAAATGAGTTGCTCTTAATGAAAACCCCTTTAGTTGCATATCAGATTAAAAAAAACCCAATAAGCACAAATTTTTTGTGAATTCCAATGTTGGAATTCCAGTGTGAATCCAAGCTTGAATTACATTTGAAATCCATCCTCTTTCCAGTCTGTTTGAAGTTTGTTAAAAAACAACAACAAATTTGTTTGAAGCATATGTTATATAAACAGGTTCGTTTCGACTTGAATTCCACTGCAATTCCATGCTTCAATTCAAGTGTAAAAACAGGTTCGGTTCAACTTAAATCACACTGTTATTCAAGGCTGGAATTATACCGTAACCCTACGTTTCCACACGCAAGTAATTACTTGCAAGTAGTGTGTGTATACGTATTATCAACGAAAAATCGAGGAAACAGCCGATTGGCTGAAAGTACAAAAATTGTGTGTATGTTAGTGAAAACGTGTGAGTGTATTGAGTTTTTCGAACTTGCACTTGCATGTGGAAACGTAGAGTAAAGGTACTGTTTTGTTCGATTGTAATTCAATGGTTAATTTTGCTGGATTCGCTATTAAATTCAACTGTGTTTCAACTGTAATTCAACACTGGAAATTGGAAATTGTGACTGGATTTCAAATGTAATTCCACTTGAGTTCCAGCCTAAATGCTTATTGGGTACGTTTCCACACGCAAGTAATAACTTGCAAGTAGTGTGTGTATACGTATTATCAACGAAAAATCGAGGAAACAGCCGATTGGCTGAAAGTACAAAAATTGTGTGTATGTTAGTGAAAACGTGTGAGTGTATTGAGTTTTTCGAACTTGCACTTGCATGTGGAAACGTAGAGTAAAGGTACTGTTTTGTTCGATTGTAATTCAATGGTTAATTTTGCTGGATTCGCTATTGAATTCAACTGTGTTTCAACTGTAATTCAACACTGGAAATTGGATTTTGTGACTGGATTTCAAATGTAATTCCACTTGAATTCCAGCCTAAATGCTTATTGGGAAAGTTAAATTAAATATAAAAGTTTTTTTTTTAGTTTTGCTGGTGTTTGTTTTGAGTGTGTGTTTGCATATTTACAGCTGCTTCTTCATTTTCAACTTTTCCGGGAAAACGGAATTGAAAACATTTGGCAAATAGGAAATGTGTAAAAAAAGTTTTACATACATACATACAAACATTTACAGAAATAATTGTGTAACATGCAACATTTTCATATACGTAACACGTTTTTTTTACCGATTATTATTTCAATGACAGATTGCAAAATGGACTTGTACGTGGGCTAATTAAAAATGTTTTGAATAATAGTTATTAAAATAATTTGAATAAGTCTTTGTTTAATTTTAATAAGATTTCTTTTTATTTTTAGGTCAGCAAGCTATGAAGGCGATTTTTCATACCTTCAACGGAAGTCCGTTTTAGCCAACCGGTTTGGCATCGACCAGTAAAGCAAATGACTGGGCAATAAGGTGGGTGAGTTCAAGTTTTCCATTTGCTGTTAATCTATTATTATTTATGTATGTATAACTCTTTACTATTTCTCTAGCAATTAAGTGATTTTATTCTTAAAGAACTTATCTCATAAACCTTGTCTTAACGCTTTATTTGAACATTAAAAAGAGGTTATGTGTACACATGATTTTGACTCGGGAAAGCTGAAGGTCCACACACCATGCGTTCATACATAGATGCGTATGATTCTTTTTGTGCATTTTATGCGTTTCTAAATTCAAGTTACATGCAATGCGTTTTATGCGCCAAATTTGTTTTTTTTTATCAGCTGTTGTGCTAATATGTTTAACAATTAAAAACAGTTTTGCAAGAAATGGAGAGTGTAATTCATATTTTAATAGAATTTATTTAATAGAATTCATAGGGGAGTAAGCTTTTATTATAAAAATATTCGTGATTTTTCACGGTATCAATATGTTTCCAATTCATGGCATTTGTTAAAAAAAATAAAAAGCCCAACAAAGATGACACTCAGAAGATAAAAGTAATCGATAAGTAGAATGTTCTTGTTAAATTGTGCTAAAAATTAATTTTAATGTATTTTATTCATTAAAGTTTATACAATCTTTATAACGAAAGCTTTTTCTCTTATTAAAAACCTTTTTTAATGCAAAAACATAGTAAAAAGTAATCCACCACACAAACATATTTATCGATAACATTGAAAATAAAATATGATTTGCCATCCATGGCCATCAATAACAGCTGACTTTTTTTCACCACACATGCGACGGATACAAAAGTAGAAAGTAAACCTACTTTCATGCGTTGATGCGTCTATGCATTCTCTGCATTTTGTTGTGTAACTTGTCATATACAATTACACTAATTCAACTTTTTTGTCAAATGCATAAAAAGGACAGACGCATAAACGCATGGTGTGGACCTTCAGCTGAAGACTGCTGTTGTCGACGTTTTGTCCCTGTTCAATCATAAATGACAGTATTTCCATCTTAAAAGGTATTTTACACTATCACGTAAGTCTTGAGTGCTTGATATTTTGAGGAAAATACAACCCTGTCATGATAAGTTGTTATTGTTTTTTGAAAATGTTCAAACATTAATAAGATGAGGGAAGCATTTTCATTAATATACTGAAGTCTTGTGTGATAGTGTAAAACGCAGTTAATCATCATTGTGGCTTTTTATATGGGTTGTCTTGTCATTCGAATCATAAAAATGTCTAATCTAATCTCTACAAGTGATTTAAGGGAGAGAATATGCTCTTTATAAACGACAAAATTCTCCGCAAAAACTACTTTTTTATATGGGCTAATGTAAAAAATGCAATCCTTTAAGAAGAAAGTTAACACCTCGTGTTCTACGCCTTTCCGCAGTCTACACAGAAAAAAAATAATTTTTCTATTTAAACAAACAATTTGTAGAATCAAAACATTTTTTCAGGGTTGTGAAGTCGGAGTTGCGATTTTTGACCTGGAATCGGAGTACCCACAAAAACTCGTGCATCCGACATATTTTTCAAAATAAAAAAATTTCAAGAGGGTCTGCTTGAAAAATCTTGAAGGCAGAAATTAAGTACCAGTCTACTTTACATATGCTAATAATTACATTAAAATTTCAAAATAAAAAAATTTCAAGAGGGTCTGCTTGAAAAATCTTGAAGGCAGAAATTAAGTACCAGTCTACTTTACATATGCTAATAATTACATTAAAGCTCAAGGCGGCACGGCACGTGTTAGTATTAAAATACCGATTTGAAATTTTTTTTCTTGCTATATTTAACTATTTAAAAGCTACTGCATTAGGGTACAATTGCACATTTGGGACTATTTAAACTTAAAACTTGTTTAGTACAGTTAAGAAATTTTCCCAGTTTTTTAAATTTCATACGGCAACTTATAATTTCAGTCATATTTGCGAAGTTTTAAGAACCAAAATTCGACTTTGAAAATTAATCTTAAAAATGGTTTAGTAAATTTATTCCAGCAAAATTAAGCAATGAAAAACATTATAGTACCGTACCACTATGAGTAAAAATGTTTCCAAAAGAATACCAACATTTTGATAACATTAATTTGCTATTTAGAGATCTTGCTGACTTTGAAATATTAAAATCTAACGTAGATTTAAGTACAGTGAAACTTTGATATTACGAACTTCGTTATAACGAAAAACTCAATATAACGAATTTTTAGCTGAGTCCCTTCAAAAAACCTTTTTATTGCAAAGTTGTTCATACTAAAAATGCTCTGTAGCTATAACGAAGAAATTCTGTGCTCTAAAGTCTCTATATAGCGAAGTATTTTTTCAAAAGCCTCTATATAACGAAATTATAAATAAAAAATACATACATATAACATTTTAAGTGTGTAATTAATTAAAATACCATTATCAAAGGTCTCTACATAACGAAGTCTTGAACTGCAGCCTCCAAACAACGAAGTTAGTATAAAGCAAAATTAAATTTTAAGCAAAATGGGGAAGTCCCTTTTAAAAACAACGAACGGTACATAAATGTCTTTGCATATGTAAAGCGCCACAAATGTAGTCAGTTCTGTTTTGGTTCTTTGCCAAAATGAGTGTATTAAAGCGTAAATCAATTTCTATACGAGAAAAAATTTATATAATTGATGCTGTTGATCGTGGTGACAAATCTAAGCAAGAAATAACTAAACAATTTAATATAACGCCGAGTACTCTTTTCTACACCGCAAAATACATTCGACAGCTTAGCTTCTGTCGAAAAAAATATTGACGGTTGCATTCTAAACTTGCGTAAACAAACAAAAATTACATAATATTTTGCTAAAAAGTAATAAAATAAAAAAATAATAAAAACATAATTTTTTTTACCTTTTAAATGGTGAATTTTTATTATGTACATAGTATCTTCGTGTTAACAGAATTTAGACAAAAAAAAACTGTAGTTATAACGAATTTTGTTCGTATTTCTTTAAATTTCGTTATACCAAGGTTTCACAATGCATACGTATAACGAATCAATAGCTATAACGAAGTATTTTTCGATCCCCTCTAAATTCGTTATATCGAAGTTTCACTGTATCCGTAATTAATTTCTGGCCAACAGTTTCGGAAATAAAAATATGAGGCTAACGAATTTATGTTTCAAGATAACTCGAAAATTGTGTGAGAAATATCAATTCCAAATTTATTTGCAAATTTGGAAAGAATCTTTTCTTACCAAAATATTATCCAAACCAAAGAGAAAAACAAACTAAAAACCGCAACTCTTTGCGGCTTAATCCAAGCAATTGGCTTATTTAACTGACGAAATTTTAACTGAAATTATGTAATTATACCAGATATGTAATTTGTTATCAAAATTGTAATTCTGTGGCGTGATTCTGGCAGTCGTGATCGAGTACTTTCTCGATTCGAAAGCAATTTAATATCTTATTATTTCAGTCACTTCTGAACGAATCGGAATTATTTTTTTTTTAGTGTTATAAAGCATTAATTTGAATTTTACAATACTGAAAAAACAATTTCGATTTGTTCAGTATCGACTGAAAGAATTAGAAATAAAATTTAACCACTGGTTAAAGATGAATGTTTGACTGTTGACTGGCAGGCACCGCAGTGGTGCAGAGGTTCAAAGAATTCTGATGAAAGAATGTGCTGATTCTTGAAGCATGTGAATTTAACCCAGGTTCGATCCCCAGCTCAGCCAAGAAAATTATCAATAAATTTTAATAAAATTTCATGTAAAAAAAAATCCTTCCTTCAGTAAAAATAATTTAATGAAAATTAACAGTTCAACTAAAAATCACAATTGTTCTTATAAATAATTTATATACCAAAGTCTATTTTGTTAATTTTGTAGAAAAGCTATTTTAGACTTTAAAGTCTTTTTTTAAATATAATTTTGTTTTAATAAAAGCACTACATCTCTTCCGTTAAATTTTTTTAAATTTATCAAAAAGTAATTGAAATTTTTGGGAATACAAAATTTAAATTTCAAAAGATTTTATTATTCGTGCTTAATTCCCAGTTTTTATTCCTGACAAAAACACTTGAAATTTATTGTTGATGGGATAAGCTATTCCTATGCGCATTTCACTGGTTGCTTAGGCCAGATCAGGGAATTAAGCACGAATTACAAAATCTTTTGAAATTAAAGTTTTTTAAATTTTTTTTCTATAACTTCCTTAAATATATATATCGATCCTATAAGGAGCATAGGGCCTCAACAAACTTCTTCCATTCAGATCTATTCATCGCAATAGTTTTTACTTCACTTCAGCTTTTGTGCATTTTTTTAGCCTCGCTATCAATTTGCCTACGCCATGTATGTGCTGGTCAGTTCGGTTTGTGCTTTGTTGTGATACAGACGTGTATTTTAGCCCCGCATACAATTTGAACTATTAATTAATCACATTTGATTTTGTAATCTAAGCAGCGAATGGACGCTTAAAAAAAAACAAAATAATATATTTTGTTAATTAAATTATTTAACATAATAGTGAACAATTTAAAACGATCAAATTAAATAAAATAAATCAGTAAAAATATATATGTACGTATGAATGTTCATACATGTGTATACATATTCTGAAAAAAACATTTAAATTCTGGTTTTTCTTTTGTTGTTGTAAAATACAATAAATAATAAAAATATTAAAGCAAAGCAAAACGGTGAAAAACAAAAACAACTCTTTGCATGAGTACAAACAGTGAAACAACACTAAGACAAAATGAAAGAAACGTTTACGTTTTAGTTAATGCAAATGAAAATAATGCAGAAATAAATAAAACAAAACAAAACAATATTAACTACTTAACGGCTAAGCCAATTACTCGAACACGTTCCCTCTCACCGTCGGTATTTACACAAACGGTGGATAGTGACTCATTAAAAAAACTACAACAAGATTTGGTGACAAGTGTTGCCAGGCCAGCAAGTATTGCCGTGTCGTCAAAAACAAATTTAGTGGGCAATGATACCATGAACTTAAACACAAATGCAATGGAAAACCCCCCTGTAAAAAGTTGTCAAAAGCCTACAGTACAAGTTGGTATGGACAGGTACATAACAGTGCTTAAAAGGGGACGCAGCCCTACCTCTGCAGCAGTTGCTTCGGCCTCAAAAGTACCATCTTTTGATAAAATAAATACACAAAATCGTTTCGCGATTCTGGAGGATGAATCCTCTGAAGCACCAAACGTCATTAAATCGTCTAAGCCACCCCCGATATACCTTAGAGAGCAAAACTCTAATGAGTTAATAAAAAGTTTAATTTCGGTGATAGGTGAAAATTCCTTTTATGTAGCTGCAATAAAGCGCGGTATCATTAACGAGACTAAAATACAGGTGAATCACGAGGATGATTTTCGAAAGGTAATTACAAGTTTTGAGACTCTGAATAAAAACTTTTATACGTATCAACTGAAGAGCAGTAAAGGTCTTCAGGTAGTAATCAAGGGCATAGACTCATGCGTAGACCCGGGGGAAATTAAAGCTTTTTTGGAAGAGAAGGGCTTTAAAATCAAAAACGTAACAAATATCAAAAATAGGGAAAAAAATCCCCAACCACTATTTCGAGTGGAGCTTGAACCCGGCGACGTTAAGCTCAAAAAAAAATGAAACGCATCTAATTTATAATTTGAAATATATTCTGTACAGAAGGGTAACTATTGAGGAGCCGCACAAAAGAAATGGTCCTGTTCAATGTCTAAACTGCCAGGAATTTGGCCATACTAAGGCATACTGCTACTTACCCCCTGTCTGCGTAGTATGTGGTGAATTACATGGAACAGTTCTTTGCGACAAGTCTAAAACCGACCCCAACGTAAAAAAATGTAGCAACTGTGGCGGTAATCACACTGCCAATTATAGAGGATGCCCTGTATATACTATCGTCAAGCAGTCGGTCGGACCGAAAACTAATCCCCCTCAAATGCAGGTAACAAATCAGGTTAACACAAATGCAATTCAAGCCCCCCAGCCTAGTAATAACAGAGCCTCTTACGCTAACGTCCTAAAATCAAACCATGACCCAATGCAAGGTGCCTCGCCAAGTAATGATGAAACTCAATTTTCTAATTTAAGTCGTTTAGAAAAAACCATGGAAACATTAGTGCAAACAGTAAATAATTTTACGAACACAATGGGTAATATGATGCAGGAAATGCTTAGAATGCAATCGATGTTATTGCAAGCTGTACTTAACAAACCATGAACTGTTTAAAAATTTGTTTTTGGAACGCAAACGGCATCCGCCAACATAAAAATGAATTAGAATACTTTCTTAAAAATAAACAAATTGATGTCATGATGATTTCTGAAACTCATTTGACCTCAAGAAGTACGTTTAAAATAAATGGTTATACCAAGGACCCTCGAGATAGAGCTTGTGGAGGTGCTGCCATTTTAATAAAGGCCCGAGTCAAACACTACCTAATGTGTGATCATCGTGAAGATTATCTCCAGGCAACAAACATTTGCGTTGAGGAATTAAATAGAAACCTAATAATTTCATAATTATACTCCCCGCCTAGATTTTCAATATCGGAGGACCAATATTGTAAATATTTTAAATCATTAGGACCGTGTTTCCTAGCCGCTGGCGATTATAACGCTAAACATACCCTCTGGGGGTCGCGACTTATAACACCAAAGGGTCGTGTTTTATTTAACATAATTTCTAAAATGGATTTAAATGTGGTAGCGAGCGGACAACCAACATATTGGCCCACTGATCTTCAAAAAATTCCAGATGTCATAGATTTCGGCGTGGTTAAAAACATTCCCTTAGAAACGATTCAAGTTGAAGCCTCCCTAGATTTATCTTCCGACCACACACCTACAATTGTTACTATAATGAACCCCAATAAAATTGTACCTCCGACGACAGCTACGCAAATTAATTGGTTGAAATATAAAAAATATCTCAGTACCCATTGCACAGAAAATATTCCGCTCAGTACACCGGATTATGTAGATCGCTCTATTGACAATTTTGACAGTTTTCTGAAACTAGCTGTTCAACATTCCAATATTGCCCCCAAAAAAACAAAAACTATTAAAATATATTCCACAGATGTCGAGCATCTTTTGTCTGAAAAAAGGAGGGCTCGAAGAGAGTGGCAATTGCACAGATCCCCCCAACTTAAGAACTTACTTAAAGAGTGTACAAAAAGACTAAGAAAGTTACTGCAGACTAAGAAAACGGCTTCTCTGGAAAAATATCTTAAGGAACTTGATGCAACCCCACAATCAGACTACTCATTATGGCGTGCAGCTAGAAATCTCAAAAGGCCAGTTGTCTCTAAACCACCATTAAGAAACTTGAATGGAAGTTGGGCAAGAAATGATGTTGAAAAAGGAAATCTGTTTGTCAATCATTTAAAAAACGTATTTACCCCAAATATATCTCACGATATTGCGGTCGAGTTACCACCTGTTGCTGCTAGAGCAGCTGTTCCGCTAAGATTTGAGATAAGATAAATCGAAAAGGCTATTTGTGATTTAAACCCCAAAAAGGCTCCTGGTTTTGACAAGATCAGCAACAAAATGCTTTTGGAGCTACCCAGCATAGCAAAGAAAATTATTCTTTTAATTTTTAATGCTATTTTACGCCTTGAATACTATCCTCAAAAGTGGAAGGTCTCCTTAGTCACCATGATACCTAAACCTGGAAAGGATCACACAAAAGTTGAGTCATATAGGCCTATAAGCTTACTTTCTAATATATCAAAGCTGTTTGAGAAGCTGTTAGCGTCAAAATTAACCCCAATTTTAAATGATAATAGATGTATTCCTAACCACCAATTCGGCTTTAGAAGAGAACACAGCACAATTGAGCAAACCCACCGTATAGTAAACGCAATAAGAAAAACATTTGAAGAAAAAAAATATTGTTCCGCTCTCTTCATCGATGTTTCTCAAGCTTTCGATAAAGTCTGGCATGAAGGCTTATTACATAAATTGAAGCTAAACTTACCAGTAAACATACACAAGCTGTTAGAAAGCTACTTAGTCGGTCGAAAGTTTATTATTAAAGAAGGCGATTATTTAAGCTCTCCTCAGCAAATTGACGCTGGAGTCCCTCAGGGAAGCATCCTGGGCCCACTTTTATACTTAATATATACCTCGGATATGCCAACAAACAACTACACACAAACTTCAACATTTGCTGATGATACAGCTTTTTTGAACGTGCACGAAAACCGTCAAGAAGCATCTCGATACCTACAGGATCATATATTTCAACTCGAACTATGGTTAAAGCAATGGAGGATAGAGGTCAATGAGCAAAAATGCGTACATATAACATTCACCTTGCGTCGGGAATCATGCCCCCCTATTAAAATCAATAATCAAATAATACCTCAAAATTCGCATGTAAAATACCTCGGTATTCATCTAGATCGCCGTTTAACGTGGAAAAGCCATATAGAGGCAAAATTAACTCAAATGAAACTAAAAGCCATCCAAATTCATTGGCTTATTGGAAGAAACTCTGTCCTTAGTCTCGACTGCAAACTTCTTCTTTACAACTCCATCTTAAAGCCAATCTGGTGCTATGGTATTCAGTTATGGGGCACTGGCTCGGCCTCTAATATCGAAAAAATTCAAAGGCGCCAAAATAAACTACTTCGAATAATCACAGCTGCCCCTTGGTATGTTAAAAACTCAAATATTCACAAGGATCTCAATGTTCCATTAGTTAAAACTATGATTACGAAATATGCAGTAAAATACTTAAAACGGCTCGAAATGCACCCGAACCCACTAGCACGAAATATTTTAAATGATAGCGGCCACACTCGCTTAAGAAGAAGAGACACTGCGGCACTTGTCCAATTAGATGAGCGATAAACACCTATAAAAGTGAACAGAACCCGCGATGAACAAAATTTTTGTCTGGCACTGGCAGGACAAAAAATAATATTAGGTTAAGATTTGATTAATTATTGTTAGTTCATATTTAATATATGAAGATTCAATAAATAAATAATGAAAAAAAAAAATGTATGTGCTGGTCGGCCTCTTCTGCGACTTCCCTGCTGGTTCCATTCGATAGCATTCCTGGCAAGATCGGACTGTGGCTTACGGAGTGTGTGTCCAATCCAATTCCACTTTCTCCTCTTAATTTCTACACACAACGGTATTTGACGTGTTTCAGCCAACATATTGTTGTTTGAGATGGTTCTTGGCCAGAAGATTCGTAAAACTCTTCGGAGACATTTATTTACGAAAACTTGCAATGTGTTAATGTCTCGGGAGGCAGCGTTCCAAGTTTCGCATCCATATAAAAGAGTTGACTTTACATTAGTGTTGAAAATGTTGATTTTAACGCGGCGTGATAATGAGGACGATTTCCATACTTTACTGAGCTGGCCGAAGGATTGTGTGGCCTTTTTTATTCGGCCTACAATGTCTTCACTCGATCCACCAGTTCGATTTATTACAGCTCCGAGGTAACAGAATGTTTTAACTTCTTCTAATAATTCATTATTTATTAGAAAGGGATTCAAATTTTCAGAATTTATTCTCATAACTTTGGTCTTTTTAATATTGATTCTCAATGCGGCTTTCTCTGATATGTAGGTAAAACGTCTTAGTCAAAATCTGGTACAAAATAATTAAAACCTTGTCCAGTAGCACTTTTAAACATGAAGATTACAAAGGTGTCAAAGCTCAAATTTTGCTTAAGTCGACTTAAGCACTTTTTGCCACAGATATTTTAGTACATATACAAACATATATAAATAAGATTTATAATACCTTTTGCATAAATATAAATATGAATAATTTGCATTTAAAAAAGTCTCTTAGAACAATTAGGGTCAATAAAGTACAAATTTTAATGGTTGTTTAAAATTCTCAATGCCATCCCTGTACTGCATCAAACAAAAAAAAAAAAAGAGTTTAAAATCAAATAAGGACCACTCTCATATGCATTTAGCATTAAGGTTTGAGTAGGAGTCGGAGTTGGAGTTGGAATCGAAGTCGAACTTAAAACATTTCAGCGGACAGCCCTGCATTTTTTATTTGAAACCGGTACTACACTGAAAGAATTTTCTTCGCAATACCAATGAATTTTGACATTAATCCCATGAAAAATTGCATTAAAAAGAAACTTATACAGCGTTGGATCAATGAAACCTGTTTCATTAAAAGGATTTAATGAAACATAACATAAGATCTATGAATATTACTCATTGGATGAATACTTTCAATAAAGTAAAAATTTTTTTATTACATATTTTTTTTTTTTTTATTTTTTTAATTATTTTTTTTTTATTTTTTCTTATTTTATTTTACTGTATTTTATTTTATTTTTTCTGTCTCTGGCGGGATTTGATCGCGCAACCTCGGTGCTGATAGACTAGCTCACTATCAGCTAGTCCACCGGGGCTGTGTAGTTTTTGGATAAAAAACTATGTTTTTTACTCAATTAAGAGCGTAAATATGAGATTAAATTGTCCATAATAACAATAACAACGTTGATTGAAAGTGGATTGAAAGTTTTTGTTTCATTGCTATAATGACATTTTTATTGTCATAATGAAAATTTAAATTTATGAAGGCAATTATTGAAATATGTTGCTTTTGTAAAAAAAATTTTTGATTTCATAAATTTCATGGCATACATGTAACATTAGATTTATGAAATTATTAAGTCTTACATTTTTTAATTAACAATTAAACATATTTTTAAGGAAACTATAATTTTGTATTAATTTATGAATATAGTTATGTTTGTATATTGTTTTTTTATGTTCCCAATTAAAATTTTTTGTTTAACTTGGACAAACTTAAGTTTTCTTATGTCCAATGAAAATTTTCAACGTAATTACGAAATCCAATGAAGCGATTTTAACGAAAATATTTCATTATAACTATGAAATTCCATTTAGACAATGAAAATTTTCATTTACCCAAGGAAATTTTTTTTATGAAAATGATTCATTGAATATATGAAGCATTTTTCTTTCAGTGTATAAACAAATTAACATATTTAAACAATTTATTTTGCATTTCGTTTATTAAAAAAAAAAACAAAATTAGATTTTTTCAAACAAATAAATGGGATTATTGGTTAAATTTGTTTTTGATATGATGATGATCAATAGTGAATCAGTACAGTTTCAGTATTGCCATTTTCTACAGGGTTATGAATACATATTAACTTTAATATTTATCATAGAATGTACTTATAAAGTGATGTAAGTAATGCAGCTGTTCGCAGTGGTTTGACGTTTGGTGTATTTTTTTGTTTTTAAAAATTTTTTTGTAAAGGCTTTTTTTAAATTTTTAACATTTTTTATCAAGGCTTTTATAAATTTGTCGTCCCAATTCTATCAACAAAATGCCTGTTATTTCTTCTGTTGTTGCATTGTTGTAGTACTGAGGTCACTTTTTTAATAAATTTTGATTTATCCTATACAAACATGTATCAATGAGTCTACAAGTAGATTTAGTTTGTTCTTTTATTTATTTTATTTTTTTAATTTCACCAGAGACTTTTCAATCATACATATCCTTGTACGTACAGATATGATATACAAAAGAAGAAATTATAAAAAGACAAAACTAATAATTGAAACTTTTGTGTACCAGAATGACATTTTACATAAATTCAAATCAATCTCATAAAAATCTTGTTCTTATTTTTTAATCCCTTCACCACAAGTGACAATACTATATGTATCAGGCGCGGATCCAGCTTGAGCCTTAGGGGGGGGGGGGGGGGGGGGATTTTGCATGATACAAAAAAGTGAAAAATTTGTTTTTAAAAGTTTATTAAAAACAATATGTATATTAGGGTAAGGACATTTTGCAATTTTTGCGAATATCAAATTCTGCATCGCATAGCCGTATAGACCGGGAAAAAATATTAAGAAATTATGTATTACTTTTTCGCGATCGTGAAGAAAGTTTTCGCACCAGACGCGATAAAGTTTTGAATTTAAATTTTTCTCCTTACTATAAAAAATTAACATTTAATTACAAAATTTTAAGATTTTCTAATAATTTCATGAATATAACAAGATCTTACCATTTGTACGGAAGCAGGAGCTTTAGAAATTGCATTTGGGCGGAAACTTTTTTTTGGCCAAAATGGCCTGAAAAAAATATTTTCATTATCAATACTAAATTGCCCATCGCGTGGTGGGATGAAGAAATTTTGCCCAAAAAAAGTCATACCCTAATTAAAAAAACTTAACAAAAAGGTTAAATAAAATATAAGATTAGTTCAATATACATTGATCTTTTTAAATAAGCAATTTATGATTTCCTTGTGAGGCAAATTTAGACAGTACAGTCTATCTTCTGTCGTTGTTTCTCGTAGCTTTACTGACAAGCATTGAAACGAAAATTTGAAATATTTTTCTTAGATTTAGGTAGATATCTTCATCACAGTTTATTAAAGCATCTACAACGTTATCTGATAGATCAGCCTCAAGTTAAGATCTTAGTAGGTGTTTATCTCTTTTATCAAATATAATCAGCTCATCAGCTAGTTGTGGTTTTAATAGTTTCGTATCTGTATATGACTTGATTACACTTTGAGGTAGAAGCTTATGTAAGTATGTTCGCCAATAAATTCAAAAGTACTAAGTAAGTTCCTTAATATAAAGGTAGATATACTACCTTTCCACTCAGATATTTTTTCAAAAGCTTCTACTATATGATGTACACTTGTTGCACAGGGTTGTCAGATTGATTTTGACCTTTTTCGCCAAATTCAATGTCAAAAATCGCCAAAGCCTTTATTTTCAAGTTTTTGGCAGTAAAATACATATTTTTTAATTTATTAAAAATATTCTTTATAAATTCTAAAAAAATTAATTTGTTCCGTATCGCTAAAATACGCCAAAAATTCAAAAAAGTCGCCATGGTATATATGTTGCTTAATTTTTATTTAGAAAAAAGTAAAAATAGCTAGTGAACACAAAAATGGTACGATGTTTACTCCAAAAAAAGTTTTTTTGCGGCTAGTATTAAACAAATATTGGATATATTTACATTTTTATATATGTATGTAGTTGCAGTTTTATTATATATCTAAAACGCTTCACCGGCAAAGCTACCTATTTGTCTTCTTTTTTGGAATACATTGTAAGGGTTTTTCATTTATTCAACGATGGTACAAAAGAAGTGCAACTTATAACTCGTAACAACGCGTCTAGAAGTTCGTATTGCATTCTACTTTAAAGGCGAGTTGTAGTGGAGTTCATAGCTTAAACACAGGCATTACTTATAATAATATAAAGAACAGTCAAAGTAAGTTCCTTGAAATTGTATGTACCTGCCGTTTCGTTGCAGCTTTAAAGTTTTGGCATAAACTTATTTATCTTTGCAATTAACCAACGCTAATTTTTTCATTGGGTTTCAAAAATGTCCAAAGATATGTAAGAGTTCATAAAAATCTTTAAAATATCACTGACAACAACGTATTGTATCTGGGATAAAAAATTGCCACATACATATAATGAAAAAATGTCCATAGACTTTAAATATATTTCTAGGTATGTTAATTTCTATTTATTGATTCTTTCAAGAGCACTCTTAAATATGAGAAACTATTTTCTCGAAGATATTCATTATCTTCATCAGCCATTTGAACTTTCAAATACTGACCATACATATTAATGCTTCAAACTTCATACATAAAAATAATATAAGTATAATAAAATTAATATTATTTCTCAGTATTGCATTTAACGATTTTCAAAACAAATGCATAGCTCATCAAAAATAGCCAACAAAATCGCCAACTTTTTGTATTAATGCCACTTTATTGCTTTTAGAAATTGAGTTGTTTGATTTATGGGAATAGCAAGGCGTTTGTTTCGCATTTGTCGCTTTTCCAGAAATTTTGAACAGCTCCATTTTCTGCTGACATCAGAGGACATCCATCTGTTCCATCTCCTATACAATTATTTAGGTCAAGATCAAAATTTGTCAAAGCTTTAAAACCTATTGATGAAAGTGCCTTCGCATCAATTGACACATCAACGTCATCCATATCTTTTGAAGCCTCTTCAAATGCGTTAACAACAAAGCCAATAAATTCTTTCCTAAAAACTTTTTGTTGTATGTTGAAATATCTTAAAGAAAAGGAAATCTGGCTTTTCCCCGACAAATCCGTGCTTTTGTCAAAAACTATCGAATAGAATTTTGATTCATATAACACATAAATATATACATAAATATTGCAAATACGTAGGCTTTTTAATAATTCAACCGCACGCATTATCAAGTCAAGCAAGCGTTTAGTCTTTGGATATAGATGGCACCTGCTGGTATTGAATGTAGAATAATTAGTAATTGAATACGGTAAATTAGATGTTTCTTTGGAAATATCTAATAAATAACTATTAGGATTAAGATATGAATACTTATTGAAAATCGTTAGAGATTCAATAAAAAAATAAAAAATACTTATTGAAAATTTCGTTAGAGATTACATTAAAAAAAAAACCTTGCTGGGATTTCCAAAAATTTTGTAAATTAAAAAAAATATTATTATTGGGAATTCTTTTATTATCGAAATATATTTTTATAATTTTTAAAATTTTTATAATCCGCGCCTGATATGTATAAGTTTGGAATTTGATAGGGGGCTTAGATATTTATATCACATAAAGTGTAGAGAAATTTGCAAATTGAAATTCATTCAGATCAATTAGTCTGCTTTCACACGTTTCATCTTTTGATGCTCAACTCTTATGTGTTTAGGTGAGAGAAGAAAGAAGAAAGGGGGTTAGTACGGAGATGCCTGTACTCGGTCAGTACGCTTTGTGTTTTTATTCGTTGGTGTATGCACAGCGATGGCTGCATGTAATTTTTTCTTTTCTTTTTCTCTTTGATTGGCTGTTAATAAAATTGTTGTTGTTTTGAACCGAAAAAAGTTGAAACCGATTGCTGCGTGTGATTATGGTTGCATCTTTAAAAGGGAATCGAAAAGAAGTTGAGCATCAAAAGATGAAACGTGTAAAATTAGACTTAATAATTGGCTTAGTTATTAAACAGAAAAAATTCTCCAAAATTGTTCACCAATTAAAGCATTAATCAAAAATAAAATCAGTTTTGATTTTTGCATAGGAATAATGTTAAATGTTACCGTTGATTTCTAAAGTGTTGTGCATGTGAATAATTCAATGTAACATTGTTAGTATAGTTAAATGTAAATAATGGGTGTACATATTAAATTTTTTTAAAACAATTTGGTGGCGCTTTGCGATTTTTTTTTATAATATATTTTGGTGTTATTTTAATTTAATAAGTGTTTGGTGTTAATTAGCTTAGATTTAAATAAAGTATTTATGGACTAAATTTATTATTGCATAAAATAATATAATTTTAAATTAAAAGTGATAAAGTTTTATACTGATTTACAAAAATCTAAAATTCTTAAAAAATGACTCGCGGTGGCAACTAGACGAATGGGGTTGATGGACTTTGAAGAAAACATTCCACAATATTACGGAATATGTAATCGGCCTTCAACAAATCGAATGATGATACTTACATCTTAGATGTTTCTTAAGGCGCTGCGAAATATGGCCCCAGGAAATATGGCCCCAAAAAAAATGAAATTTGACCCCAAATTTGGGGCTAGTTTTCATAATGCAATATGGCCCCATTTTTTTAATGAAAAATTACCCCAAAAAAATGAAATAATCCTAAAAATAAAATGAAATATGACCCTAAATTTGGGGTTATTCTTCATTATGAAAAATCAGCTCAAAATTTATAATGAATTTGAACCCAAAAAAGAACACAAAGAAAGTTTTTTTTTTTTTTTTTTTTTTTTTAAATAAATTTTTTATTATTGAATCTTTCTTATCGAAATTTACAATATGTATTCAAATCTTAATTCTATTTGTTGTTTATTAGTAGTTACCAGTGTAATCACTAACTGCTGTATTCAAATTTTAAAAATGTCTTCTAGTTAGGCTCAAAGTATCGGTTCTTTTTAGCCTCTGGTGACCTTCGAACTGAAGCAGACCCCGAAACAAAGAAAGTTACATTAAACATTTTCGGTGGAGTTCATATGCCCGAAACTAAAAATCACAAATTTAGAATCCCGATTTCAAAGTCCGGATAATTATACAGTTTTGGTTTTAAAAATCGTACGATTGATAGCATGGTTGGGCTTTCGGCCATGCGCAAGGATTTTTTCTCTATGGTACAACAAAAACTGGCTTTGCTTACTAAAGCCTCACGTTATAGACGGCCTGCGGCCTGGCGCAAGGATTTTCTCCTCTATGGTATAACGAATAATGGCTTTGCTAACTAAAGCTTCTCTATATAGCCGGCCTTCAGCCGGGCTCAATGATTGTTTCCTCTATGGTATAACAAACACCGGCTTCGCTAACTAAAGCATCTCTGCATAACCGGTAAGGATTTTCTCTACTAAGGTATAAGAATTCGGGTTTTTTATACTATCCCTAGAATCTTTTACATAGAATTTTATAAAATTTGTGTAAAAATGTTTGGCGTGATTTTTCATTTCTTAAAATTTGCATTTTTTTATTAGTAGACGAAAAATAGCCCCAAAGTAAAGATTGTGATTTTATTTGGGGTCATTTTTCATTCCACTTAAAATGCAAAAACACCCTAACGAAAAAATGAAAAATAACCAAAAAAAAAAAAAAAAAAATTGCGCCAAAATTGCGTGTTGTTGTGTCTCATGTAAAATTTTTTGGGGCCGTTTTTCATTTTACTTTTGGCGCCATATTTCCTGGGGTCATTTTGCGCACCGCCGTTTCTTTTAAGTGTGGCTTAAACTCAATCACACTTTATTTTCGAAATTTTTACTTCATTAAAAGCTATTTTCGGGAGTGGACCGATTTCAAGAAAATCTGGTAAGATGAATAGAGTTGCAATTTAATAAATGTCGGTCGAATTCAATCTAAATAACAACATTATTAGACGGTACAAAACTTTATACCGAAGAGAATTTTGTATGAGGGCTATGTGGAATTATGGTCCGATTCTCACTAGTTGCAATGGGCACAATTTGTTATTCAGCACAAACGCATAACACATTGTCCAACATTGGTGGTGTGGGTACAATAACAACAACTCTGCCAAAAAGCAAACTAAATACATATTTACAATTATTTGATTGTACTGATGTGTGTAATAAATAAAACTATCGATCATGGGAATCACGAATTGCCGTAATGAGTTTAGGATTCATGTAAAAGTTCTCTATGCCTAATAATTTCTAGGTATCTACATCTATATGAGATTTGTTCGTCTTAAAACTTTATACCGGAGATAATTTTTTATGAGGGCTATGTGGAATTATGGTCCGAGTCTCACTATTTGCTATGGACACAATTTGTTATTCAGCACAAACGCATAACACCCTGTCCAACATTGGTGGTGTGGGTACAATAACAACAACTCTGCCAAAAAGAAAACTAAATACACCCTGCAAATAATAGGACCAGTCCAAACACGCGTGTAAAGAGTAGTCCACAAGGGACCAGGACTAGTCCAAAACTAACCCAAACGTATGGAAAAAACCTGGTCTATTTAACATTACGATGTCCTAGGAGAGGACCATATAACCCACCTTTGGACCACTAAGGAGTAGTTTTAAAACTACTCCATGGTATGCTCAAGAGGATTAGTTTTGAAGTCGTTTAAAAACGAAAGCATGTCGTTAAAAAACGGAGACATGTCGTCTCACTAAAAACACTTTTTAACAATGACATGGTCCATGCTTGCATTACATCGGACCAGTCCATGGATTAGTCCATTTTATCAAAATGGATCAGGTGTTCCAATTTTATTTGCAGGGCATATTTACAATTATTCGATTGTACTGATGTGTGTAATAAATAAAACTATTGATCATGAGAATCACGAATTGCTGTCATTAGTTTAGAATTCATGTAAAAGTTCTCTATGCCTAATATTATCTAAGTATCTACATCTATATGAGATTTGTTTGTCTTAAAGAGATTGTAGGGAGGGTGTTCATATAGGACCAATGGTTAAAATGGATGTACCAACACGAAGTTTACATGGTAGCTGTTACAAAAGTTATCGTTGCCAAATTTTTTATTAATACCAATATTTCTAAGGAAGTTATATCATGTGCGGTATTTTTATGGTATTGTATGGGAGCTATGGTCAAATATGTATCGATTCCAATAAGATTTGATAAAATTTAGGTTACATTAAAATATTTTTTGGTCAAATTAAATGTCAATACCAATATAATATGATTGTAAATTGGCACAAACTTTTATTCCAGAAAGATCTTTGTATGAGGGGTATGTGTAATTTTGGACCAATTCATACAATTTATAATAAGCAGCATTTTTGTTCAGCATAAACGAATAATAAACATTCTACCTTTGGTGGTGTGGGCAGAAAAACAAATTTTCCAAAAAGAAAATTAAAAATGATTTCAGTCATTCTGTTTTAACACTGCAAACCGCTTTATAAATAATGTAGGACTTGTTGCATCCACAAGTACAGGTATTTTAAAAATAAATACTAAATGTAAGCATTGCTACAACAAAGGAGTATTGTGAATTAATGTTGTTGTTTTAAATAGATTTTAAGCCCAGAAGATCCTGTTGATAAGTGAATAAAAGGGACATTAAAGTCTATATGAAACTAATATTGTTGTAAAAATTTTGTTGTTGTTGTTGTGACACCTTTGCAACTTCTAATTTTTAAATTAAAAAAATTTTAAATTAAATTAAAAATTTTAATACATGGTGCAATTTCCTTTTATTGTACCGGCCACCTCTGTGTTTTGCAAATGACAAATTAAATAAGGAGGTGACAGTTTTTGTTAAATTCTTTTGAAATAAACTTTATTAAAGTTTATTCTGTCAAAGGACTACGATAGAAAAATGTGAGGGTGGCTTAAAAATTTTATTTTGTTACACATACAAAAAGTAATAAACATAATAATTTTTTGTTTTAATCTTTGAAAGATGAACGAACAATAACCCTGTTAAGGCTTAATGGTATAATCCTGAGATAAAGAAAAAAATTCTGTAATGAATTTTCAAATACGAAGAATGTGAATGAATGGTTTAATAAATTAATAAACGAGAGCGTGAATGCTCCTAGGAAAAATTTTCTCCCAAAGACTTACCCAATCATATTTGGTTTTAATGTTATTAAGGATAAGTTGAAAGCAATAGCAAAAAAAAAAACATTCTTAATACACATATTGTTAATACATATTTTGGGGAAGTATTTTAAATACAAATACAAAATACGTATGTATGTATTTGAAACACAACCCAGCTATAAATATTGAAAGGACTGCTAGAGGCAGCTCTTTTTGAAGGCCTATATACTCCTTTCTATAAGATTCGCTTCGTATGATATCCTACCTTCAGAAGTACGCCTTCTAGAAGGTATAAATTTATTTTTGAAAATTCCAAAATATTCTGTAGACATTCGCTAAGAAGGGAGAAAGGAAGTTGTTCATTTTTATTTATTTTTTATTTTAAGTGACCTTACTTACTCCCTTCTTTGAGAAGGGATCGAAGTTAATATTAAAAGCAGTGTGGAAGCGATTGCTCCCAATGACAACCTGTGTAAAAAAAAAAGTATGAAATGCGACGAGAAGGGCTTGTGACTGCTTAATAAGGCCTTTTTTTAATTCCCTAAGCTAAGCCCCGCGAAGCCCTGCGCTTGTCTGGCGGGAATCGAACCCGCAACACCGGCGCTTATAGGCTAGCTCACTACCAGCTAGCCTACCGGGACACTCATGAGGCCTCTTTACTCATTCTAGTTACCGCTGCATACATATAAAGGGTGGTTAAATTGTAAGGGCCGATGTTGAATGTGAACCACACCTAAACGCCAAGTTTTTTTCCGAATTTTATTTGACATTTCTCTATTTCAGACTTACTCAATTTGAACCATGGAGAATACACAATCCAACAACGTGTTAAAGTTATCCAGACTTATTATGAAAATGGGCGTTCAAATCAAAATGCATATGTGATGAGTGATGAGGCACATTTTCACCTCAGTGGATTCGTCAATAAACAGAATTGCCGCATTTGGGCGAATGAGAATCCAAGAGTGATTGTCGAAAAACCAATGCACCCACAAAGAGTGACTGTTTGGTGCGGTTTATGGGCTGGCGGCATCATCGAGCCGTTATTTTTCTAAAATGAGGCCGGTCAGGCAGTTACTGTGAATGGTGTTCGCTATCGTGAGATGATAACGAACTTTTTATGGCCCGAATTGGAAGATATGGATGTGGACGATATGTGGTTTCAGCAGGACGGTGCCACTTGCCACACAGCTAACGAAACAATGGCTCTTTTGCGCAACAAATTCAATGGCCGTGTTATCTCACGTAATGGCGATGTCAATTGGCCGCCAAGATCATGTGATTTAACACCGTTGGACTTTTTTCTTTGGGGTTATTTGAAAGAAAAGGTGTACGTCGATAAGCCAGCAACAATTCAAGAGCTAAAGGATGAGATAATTCGGCACATTAACGGCATAGAACCTCCATTATGCCTCAGGGTCATCGAAAATTAAGACCATCGGATGGAGGTGTGCCGCCGTGGTCGCGGCGCCCATTTGGCCGATATTTTGTTCCATACATAATTGAGTAATACCAATATATCATAATAAAATAAAATTACAATAATTTCCTAAATAGTTTGTGTTTTATTCAAAATCAACATCGGCCCTTGAAATTTAACCCCCTTTACATACACTTATACATTAATAAATCCGCTTATAATTTTCCTACACCCCGTAAAATATATATCTTTTGGATCCTTATAAGTAGGGCAGTTAATTTAACGTTGTATCTCAGTCAGTGTGCTTGTTGAAATAGGATTTCCAAAGTAGGATGTTACATATAATTATCGAAAACAGTTCCAAGCATGATACAAATACAGAAGGTAGTTCCACTATCTCTTTTTATCGCCATATTAACGTTCTGACGTTTATGGGAATTATCAGAATTTGTGCTACCATAGGTATTTCATTTTTTTTTTTTTGAAGTTTAGAAAAATTTAATTTTAAATTACAAAAGATTGTAGAACATTTACATATATTAAAAAACTTTTAATATTCATGTGAATTAATAAATTGTAGGCATGAGGCCACCGATGATGAACATGCCGTAGAAATGGGCATAAAATATAGTCTGTAACAAAAGATCGATGTGGAAAACCTGAAATGTTAAATGAAGAATCGGAAGGTAGTGGTAAATTATTTGAAATAAATGAAAAGCGTTTGGACTTAGCGGAGTTTGTTCAAAGTAATGCCGATGAAGAGTTTCTTTTCAATATTCCCTTTATTGGCAAGTTAAAGGAAATTATGTGGCGGGAGCCAATGACGACGACGAGTTACTTTTAAATATTACCTTTACTGGCAACATAAAGTTAAAGGAAATTATTGTGGCGGAGGCCAAAGATAATTTACATCCTGATAAAATTAAATTATTAAAAAACCGTCCTGCCATTACTATTGATGACCATTGGGCTAAAGGGGATCAAGAATTTGAATTATCAAGAGACTGTCAAGCCGAAATTGAATATTCAACAAAAGTGGTGACATGCGATGATAATACAAAAATGTATTGCTCTTTGTGGCGAAAATCACACGTGCGATATTTTGGTGTTCCGTTTTTGTGTCTTTCGGTGTGATTTTTAATTACCGAAAGCACACCCAGAACCCAGAAACGATATGACTTTCAGAGCACCACAAAATCACACGTGTTATTTTGAAATCACGCGATTTTCAGAACCGACCCGATTTTAAATCCTCCTATCGAATGTTATTCAAATCGGTGCTTTTTTGATCGTAGCTTTCACAGAAAACAACTCATGAACATATATAGGCTTTTAAGTCTATAGCTTTCTTATTAATGTATTACCAATGTATTATAATGGTAGTGATAAATAATTTGGACACGAGAACTTTTGTAAAAGCTACACTGTCATGGTAAATGTTATGCTTAGAATTAAACATAGGCCCCATAAAAACCCCCTTTCAACAAACCACTTCATGACGAAAAAATCTCATAAATGTTGATGTAGATGCCTAGATAATATTCGGCACAAAGAACACTTATATGAATCTTACATAATTTAATTTCTTAAGGTCCATGATTGCCCAAGAGAACCATTTCTAAAAAAAACATTCTAAAATCAAAACACGGGTAGAGAATTCGCCTTGATATCATATGGCCAAGTATACATACTTTCTTACTAATATCAAAATAAAATATTGATAATATGTAAGACAAATTACACATTTTAACTAATAACTTCCGAAAGGAATTAATTGTATTTATTTTATATGTGGCAACGCTTTTTTAATAATTACAAAAAAACTAATTTCAAATAATTCCGATAAACTTCAGAAAAAATATTGTGAGAGAGAAGTGGAACTACCTTGTGTATTTGTATCATGGTTCCAAGTATTTGTCTATTAAAACTTAGCAAGATCAATTCAAAAACCACAATTGTCTTAAATCTTATAGGTGCAAAACTTTACTATTTTTAAGCTCCAATTATTTTACTTAGTCCCCATACAAATAACATCCCGGAATAAGGGGTAGTAGTTTTTTACCAAACACGATCTTGAAAAGGTAGCTAGAATGTTTTTCTGTAGCTCTTTTTATATATGGCTTATTTGGTAGCTTCTGGTGACCTGACATACTACAAGAAATGGCGGGCCATCACCATACGCTCATGCACAAATTATCAGGAGAATATCCCACACTATACGAAGAGATTTTAGACCTTAACAAGCTGGCTTCCGGCTATACAAATCCTGTGAAGAGCGCTTTAAAAGTATACAAATAATCATAGAACAGTCTGCAGAACTTCGTTCTCCTCCATTACCTGTTATTTGTAAACTTTAAGAAAGCTTTTGACACGCTTAACCAAAATGTAACATGTAGTAACAAAAAGTCCCGCTCAAGCCTTATTCAAACTTAATATCATGATGTTAAATGTCGTGTTATCCAAAATAACGCACTGAACAGCAGCTTTCGTAGCTGATTCACAGAGCATACAGAGTTGGAAAAAGTGACGTAAGTAAAATGACCAAATCATTTGTGTGGGCAGCTTTCGAAGAAAGAGAAAGAAAGCGTTTTTTGGTAGTGAAGTGGCAATGTGTAAAAACAGGCTGCATCAATCAATACAAATTGCGCGATCAAAACAAAAATGCAAAAGGGCAGCTTTCGAAGACATAATATTTTCTGTCTCGTGACGCCTCTGTGTGCTCTGTGTCTGGTTTTCGGCAGGGCTACGTACTGTCTCCATTGCTCTTTAACATCGTTTTAGATGTTATAGTTTGCAATGCAACTCAAACAAGGCGAGGAATCAGTTGGATCCTTAACCAGCAACTGAGAATACTACAGAACACAATAGAAATTCCCTAAAATTTTTTTAAACCGATGTCTTAGAAGAATCATTAAAGTTTTCTGGCTTAACATCATGCGTTATACTAAGCTCTGGAGACATACAAATCAACGAACAATTCACATCGAAATATAAAACCGCAAATGGTGTTGGATGGGTCACACGCATTGCAGACCTCCAGATAACATAGCCAAAACCGCAATTCACTTGAACCCGCAGGACAGAATACGTGGAGTATGCAGAACGACGCACACCTGGCTTCGAAGTTGATAAGCTAGAGATAAGTCAAACATATTGCATCAAACAGGAACGAGTGTAATCGATTCGTTGTGGCCCTTTGTTCCCAAGAGGGCCCAAAGGACATTTTATATTATATTATAGGTCCATGTTTTGCCTTAACCCCCCATACAAATGTACCCCCGAAATGCTGATTTTCCTAAATAAATTGAAAAAAAAAGAAACGAAAACTTGAAAAAATGGTTTTTATTACTTTATGGTGAAGGACATAAAAGATTCGCTAAAACCGAAAATGTCACTTTAACTTCTTAATGTTTAGATTGTTTTACTTTCTGGAACATGTTTGTATGTGCTTGTCTGTCTGTCCGTCTGCTTTCCTAACATTTTACACATTATAAATCAATGCTACGGAAAACCCCTACACAAATACATAATAAAAAAAGTTTGTGACAAGGAATTAAGGCACACACATATTGTTATACATACACAAACTTATACCAGTCCTGAATCTAAAATTTTCTTCACGTACTTGTGCTTAAATGTGCAGTTTTTTTATTCACCAGCCAACCAAATAAAATATTTAAATTTACTCCTGTTGGTTGTTTATTTCGTACTAGATTCGAAATTCTACTGAACTGACACTGGCAAATGCAGATGAATTTTAAAATCCCTCTGTTTTACATTCCATTCTTATTCCTCTTTTTTTATTATACATTCCAATGTGCTTCTCGAGCTAGTCTGAGTCTTCAATCTATTGCCCTTACGTCATATAATTTTGGCTTTTTTTTGCATATAAATATTTACTCATACACAGGATAATTTTTGCTCGAAACTCTCTAATAAATATTTTAACGTCATCATATAACTATTGACTGCCAGCCGTCGTCAATGAGTGTTAAACGGTAAACCCCTCTGAAGAGATTGTGTGGCTACTATCGAAACATATCGGGGCAACCTATCCATGGCAACCTGGGTTTGATTCCCAGTTCAGTCAAGAATGAAAAATTATCAATAAATTTTAAATTATTTCATGTTGTAAAATTCCTTTCATAATTTAATGAAAATTAAATTTGATGAACTTTAGCCTGATTAAAAATATAAAAATTTGTATAAAAAACCATAAACAGTTCAATAAAATAATAATCATTACAATATAATAAAAAAAATTTAAGGGTAATTTTCAGTGTATTTCTGCATTAACAATGAAGTTTCAAACTTTCGATTTCTTGCTGGGAAAGACATAGATAAGAAGATTTCTGACTGGAAAAAATAAAGCTGGATAAGCTTGCTAGACTCGGCATCACCTTTAACTATATGCTAATGGCTTCCTGCAAACTCAAACTTCGGCGACTGGCTATAGATGTTTCTAACGACAGTTGGGCTGCGAACATTGATTTCACAATTATAAGGCGATTGTGGCTGTGTATGAATGACAAGGGTGATATTTCTCTACTATTAATGACAAGAAAGAAGGTGTCACACGGGTCACTGTCTTATAGTCTATATATAATTTTTTTTTTTTTTTTTTTTGTCATTATTATTTTATTGAATCTTCATGTATTAAATATGAACTAACAATAATTAATCAAATCTTAACCTAATACGTTATTTTATCTCCTGCCAGTGCCAGACAAAATTTTCTTCATCACGGGTTATGTTCACTTTTATAGGTGTTTATCGCTCATCTAATTGGGTAAGTGCTGCAGTGTCTCTTCTTCTTAAGCGAGTGTGGCCGCCATGATTTAAAATATTTCGAGCTAGTGGATTTGGGTGTTGTTCAAGCCTTTTTAAATATTTTATTGCGTATTTTGTAATCATAGATTTCACTAATGGCACATTGAGATCCTTATGAATGTTTGAGTTTTTAACATACCAGGGAGCGGCTGTGATTATTCGAAGAAGTTTATTTTGGCGCCTTTGAATTTTGTCGATATTAGAGGCCGAGGCAGTGCCCCATAGTTGAATACCGTAGCACCAGATAGGCTTTAAGATAGAGTTGTAAAGTAGAAGCTTGCAATCGAGACTAAGGACAGAATTTCTTCCAATAAGCCAATGAATTTGAATGGCTTTTAGTTTCATTTGAGTTAATTTTGCCTCTATATGGCATTTCCACGTTAATCGCCGATCCAGATGTATACCGAGATATTTAACATGCGAATGTTGAGGAATTATTTGATTATTGATTGTAATAGGGGGGCAAGATTCCCGGCGCAAAGTGAATGTTATATGTACACATTTTTGCTCATTGACCATTATCCTCCATTGTCTTAACCATATTTCTAGTTGAAATATATGATGCTGTAAGTAACGCGATGCTTCATAACGGTTGGACGCTTAGAAAAGCTGTATCGTCTGCAAATGTTGAAGTTTGTGTGTAGTTGCTTGTTGGCATGTCCGAAGTATAAATTAAGTATAATAGGGAGCCCAGGATGCTGCCTTGTGGGACTCCAGCGGCAATGGGCTGAGGTGAACTTAAGAAATTTCCTTCTTTAATAATAAATTGACGACCGACTAAGTAGCTTTCTAGCAGCTTGTGTGTGTTTGCTGGTAAATTTTGCTTCAATTTGTGTAATAAGCCTTCATGCCAGACTTTGTCAAAAGCTTGCGAAACATCGATGAAGAGTGCTGAGCAATATTTCTTTTCTTCAAATGCTTTTCTTATGACATTTACTATTCGATGAGTCTGCTCGATTGTGCTGTGTTTTCTTCTAAATCCGAACTGATGGTTTGGAATACATCTATTTTCATTTAAAATTGGTGTTAATTTTGAAACTAATAATTTCTCAAACAGCTTTGACATATTTGATAATAAGCTAATAGGTCTATAAGACTCAACTTTTGTATGATCTTTACCTGGCTTTGGTATCATGGTAACTAAGGAAACCTTCCATTTTTCAGGATAGTATTCAAGGCGTAAAATAGCATTAAAAATAAAAAGAATAATTTTCTTTGCTATGCGAGGTAGCTCCAAAAGCATTTTATTACTGATTTTATCAATACCAGGTGCCTTCTTAGTGTTTAAGTCACAAATAGCCTTTTCGATTTCTCTTATCTCAAATCTGAGGGGAAAAGCTGCTCTAGCATCAACAGGTGGTAACTCGACCGCAATATTGTGAGATATATTTGGTGTAAATACGTTTTTCAAATGATTTACAAACAGGTTTCCTTTTTCATTATCATTTCTTTCCCAACTACCATTCAAGTTTCTTAATGGTGGCTTAGATATAACTGGCGTTTTTAGATTTCTAGCTGCACGCCATAATGAGTAGTCAGATTGTGGAGTTGCATCAAGTTCCTTAAGATATTTTTCTAGAGAAGCCGTTTTCTGATTCTGTAGCAACTTTCTTAGCCTTTTTGTGCATTCTTTTAATAAAATCTTAAGTTGCGGGGATCTGTAAAGTTGCCACTCTCTTCGAACTCTCCTTTTTTCAGTCAAGAGCCGCTCGACATCTGAAGAACATATTTTATTATTTTTAATTTTTTTGGGGGTAACGCTGGAGTGTTGAACAGCTTGTTTAAGATAACTGTCAAAGTTAACAAGAGAGAGATCCACATTCTCCGGTGTACTAAGCGGAATATTTTCTGTGCAATGGGCACTGAGAAATTTTTTATATTTTAACCAATTTATTTGTGTGGCTGGCGTCGCTAAGTAACCTGACGGAAATACAATTCTATTTGGGTTCGATATAGTAACAATTGTAGGTGTGTGGTCGGATGATAATTCTAAGGAAGCTTCAACATGAATCGTTTCTGTGGGGATGTTTTTAACCACGCCAAAGTCGATAACATCTGGAATTTTTTGCTGATCAGTAGGCCAATATGTTGGTTGCCCGCTCGCGACCACATTTAAACCCATTTTAGAGATTGTGTTAAACAAAACACGACCTTTTGGTGTTATAAGTCGTGACCCCCAGAAGGTATGTTTAGCGTTATAATCGCCAGCGGCCAGAAAACAGGGTCCTAATGATTTAAAATATTTATAATATTGGCCTTCTGATATGGAAAATCTAGGTGGAGAGTATAAAGAAGAAATTACTATGTTTCGATTTAGCTCCTCAACACAAATAGTCGTTGCTTGCAGATAGTCTTCACGGTGATCACACATAATGTAGTGTTTGACTCGAGTTTTTATTAAGATGGCAGAACCTCCACAAGCTCTATCTCGAGGGTCCTTGGTATCATATAGTATATAACCATTGATTTTAAACGTATTTCTTGAGGTCAAATGAGTTTCAGAAATCATCATGACATCAATTTGTTTATTTTTAAGAAAGTATTCTAATTCATTTTTATGTTGGCGGATGCCGTTTGCGTTCCAAAAACAAATTTTTAAACAGTTCATGGTTTGTTAAGTACAGCTTGCAATAACATCGATTGCATTCTAAGCATTTCCTGCATCATATTACCCATTGTGTTCGTAAAATTATTTACTGTTTGCACTAATGTTTCCATGGTTATTTCTAAACGACTTAAATTAGAAACCGGAGTTTCATCATTACTTGGCGAGGCACCTTGCATTGGCTGATGGTTTGATTTTAGGACGTTAGCGTAAGAGGTTATGTTATTACTAGGCTGGGGGGCTTGAATTGCATTTGTGTTAACCTGATTTGCAACCTGCATTTGAGGGGTATTTGTTTTCGGTCCAACCGTCTGCTTGACAATATTATATACTGGGCATCCTCTATAATTGGCAGTGTGATTACCGCCACAGTTGCTACATTTTTTTACGTTGGGGTCGGTTTTAGACTTATCGCAAGAAACGGTACCGTGTAGTTCACCACATACTACGCAGACAGGGGGTAAGTAGCAGTATGCCTTGGTATGGCCAAATTCTTGGCAGTTTAAGCACTGAACAGGTCCATTTTTTTTGTGTGGCTCTTCTATAGTTATTCTTCTGTAGAGAATATATTTTAAATTGTAAATAGGATGTGTTTCGTTTTTTTTAAGTTTTACGTCGCCGGGTTCAAACTCCACTCGAAAAAGTGGTTGGGGAATTTTTTCTCTATTTTTAATATTTACTACATGTTTTACCTTGAAGCCTTTTTCTTCTAGGAATGTTTTAACCTCTTCTGGGTACACACATGAGTCAATACCCTTAATCACTACCTGTAGACCTTTACTGCTTTTCAGTTGGTAGGTATAAAAGTTTTTTTTAAGCGTTTCGAAGTTGTTTACTATTTTGCGAAAATCATTCTCATTATTGACTTGTATTTTTGTCTCGTTTATACTTCCACGCTTTATAGCCGCTACGTAAAACGAATTTTCACCTATCACCGATATCAAACTCTTTATGAGCTCATTTGAATTTTGCTCCCTTAGATATATCGGGGGAGGCTTGGATGGTTTAATGACGTTTGGTGCTTCAGAGGATTCATCCTCCAGAATTGCAAAACGATTTTGAGTATTTATTTTATCAAAAGATGGTACTTTTGAGGCCGAAGCAACTGCTGCAGAGGTAGGGCTGCGTCCCCGTTTAAGCACTGTTATGTACCTGTCCATACCAACTTGTACTGTAGGCTTTTGACAACTTTTTACAGGGGGATTTTCCATTGCATTTGTGTTTGAGTTCATGGTATCATTTCCCACTAAATTTGTTTTTGACGTCACGGCAATACTTGCTGGCCTGGCAACACTTGTCACCAAATCTTGTTGTAGTTTTTTTAATGAGTCACTATCCACCGTTTGTGTAAATACCGAGGGTGAGAGGGAACGTGTTCGAGTAATTGGCTTAGCCGTTAGGTAGTTAATATTGTTTTGTTTTGTTTTATTTATTTCTTCATTATTTTCATTCGCATTAACTAAAACGTAAACGTTTCTTTCATTTTGTCTTAGTGTTGTTTCACTGTTTGTACTCATGCAAAGAGTTGTTTTTGTTTTTCACCGTTTTGCTTTGCTTTAATATTTTTATTATTTATTGTATTTTACAACAACAAAAGAAAAAACCAGAATTTAAATGTTTTGTTCAGAATATGTATACACATGTATGAACATTCATACGTACATACATACATATATATTTTTACTGTTTTATTTTATTTAATTTTATCGTTTTAAATTGTTCACTATTATGTTAAGTAATTTAAATAACAAAATATATTATTTTTTTTAAGCGTCCATTCGCTGCTTATATTTATGTATTACAAAATCAAATGTGATTAATTAATAGTTCAAATCGTATGCGGGGCTAAAAATACACGTCTGTATCACAACAAAGCACAAACCGCATGGCCTACGCGGGTTTGTAGGTTTCATCTTAAGGATGTTTCACGTTCTGGTATTAAATCCTCTGGGGAAATCAGGTGAAGTTAATCGAGGCTGAACAGAGATGCTATCTGATACCCTGGGAGTCAGAAGCCTGCGGTTAGCTGGCACCGAACTGATTACACTACGTGACAAAATTTCAACAAAGTCGTGACCAAATGAACCAAATTGTCCGCTGAATCCGAATATGAAGTCAGAATTGTCAAAAGTAGAACAGTTTTTGAGATATTCCAAAATAACCGTTATTTGTGTTTTAAAAATGATGATGTGACTGAAATGCAAATATCTTCAAAAACGGATTATGTAATTCTTTCTTTTTAGTGAAAGGTTATAAAATTTCTAAAATAACCATGGATTGCTTGTGAAGATTGGTCAAGAAATGACAGAGTTACAGGGGACAAAAGTTCAAGCTTCATTGAAAATTTTATGATTTTGTTCCATTTTGTTCTATTCAAGTTATTTTTTTAAACCAATGATTAAAAAATCCTTATGTTTTATTGCATGCGACATTAGATTATTTTAATATCAAGATTTTGAGCCCAACAAGACATAGATTGGTACAAAAATGACAAAGCTACAGAAGATTTAGTAAGTTAACCCACATAGAAATTCAATAGTTTCAAGCAATTTTTAATATTTATTGTTACTAAAAATTTAGCTTTGTATATTTATTTGTTGTGGGTTAATGCAATTACTCTTCTGTAACTTTTTGCACCGATCTGATTCCTATTGGGCACAAAATGTTCGTATTGAAAAAGGCTAAAATTTTATGTTTTGGATATTTGCATTTCAGTCACAGCATCTTTTTTAAAAACACAAATAACGGTTATTTTGGAATATATCAAAAACTGTTCTACTTTTGACAATTCTGACTTCATATTCGGATTCAGCGGACAATTTTACATAAAGATTAGGTGTCAAATTCATTTGGTCAAAAAATTGTCACGTAGTGTTATCGGTTGAGGCATCCGGAAGTTTAGGTTGGGTTCCTTGGGCAGCCATCGAGATACAGCTCTCCTTCAGTGTTCCCTTTGTGATACCCAGCGCCAATGCCCATCCTACAGAGCAGTTACTAGTAGGCGTCACTGCAGAATTCAACCAATTTGTGGACTCCTTTCCGCAAACCATCAGTATACTCACTTATGGATGGTCCACTGCAAGATTGTCTTTCCGGGAAGTTTTACTTTTCTGTTGCAAAGATACTTTCGGAGATTACGTGGTGGTTGTTGCCGAAGCCAAAAGTCGCAGGAAGGGAGATCCCCCAAGGCTTTTATTTCACCACTTGTGGAGAGTTCGGCCTAGATGGTGTTGCTACTAAATAAATGCTGCTGACATATTTCCAAAAGCATCAGAGGTTAAATAGCTCCAGCTCCTAAACAAGGGAGATGTGTATATTTTTGCGGGACTATAAACTCAAATTGCTTCATGTGTGTGTTGGTTGCTCTCACACATAGGGGCGGTTAGTAAACGCATATTTTGTCACCCAGTAATTAAGATCCACAATGAGATAAGACCATCACGACAGGTGCTCATGTAAATCTTTTTCACCTCTCTACTGCATTGACGAGAAGGCGACTGGCCAAAATGGGACTCGCGACTTTCGATGGTTTGTATGATATCTCTGGCATTGAACTGCGGTTTGGATCTACGGCAGGAGTTCTGTTTAGTAAAATTCTATGTTATTAACAATGCAGCAATAGGCTTGAGTGTGTAAGTTAAATCCTGACTGCCATTTTGTATTTAAGTTTAAACCTTAAACCAAAACTTCAAAGTAAAGAATTATATATGTACATTGATCCTTGCATCAACTTGAAACACTATCAACACTAGATAATTAAAAAATAAAAATGAATAACGTCAAATCATTTTTGAGAACAACAAATCATCAAAACTTTCGTTAAAAACTTTTAGCCGGTTGCCATACATTCCACAGTCTTTCTCATATACACAAAAAAATAACATTTACAGTTTTGTTAACATTTTCATTTCCTAAACTCGCACATGTTTCATGCCTTCACGCAAATGTTACGAAATTTCTTGCGTGACAAAAAAAAAATAAAATTAAATTACATATATTTCTCGTTAGAACGAGAGGAAAAAATGTCAACAATTTTTCATTAATCATAAAGGAAATTGCGTTTAACTTTCGTTTGAAAACATGAAAAAATTAAAAAAAAAAAATAACTAAATAATCGTGTTTACATGACAAGACTATGCGACATAACCCTGCAACAATAATGGTGTTTTCTTTTAGTGTCCTTTCATAAATTTGAACACGTTTAGACGCTATGCTTTTTGTTGCAAGCGACAATCTACAATTCGACGTTTAATTATAAAGTTTTTAAAATCTATACGAAAATTTTTAAATAAACACTTGATTTTCGCTTATTTTACATTTCGTACTACATTGCTTACCGCTTATTTTACATTTCGTGCTACATTGCTTACGCCGCAAGCGTTACTGCAGCCTTCGTCCCCAATCTTCTGTTTCATGAAATATTTCTGTGCGACATGTCGCATAATGTGAAACCGTTATCTTCATCAATATTATATGGGCGACAAGTTCTTAAATGGCCTTAGGACACCGTTGTCGACATTTACGTCTATGATAGGCCTGCCATACGTCCTGGTTTTCCAGGATTGTCCTGGTTTTAGACTACTTGTCCTGGTGTCCTGGTCCACTATTAAATTGTCCTGGTTTTTTGTACAGGTAAAGACAAACAAATTTGTTTTTTGCTGGTTTAAATTGTTAACAAAGGTTAAGATTTCTGTTATAACACTGCTAACATAAGAAAATTGTATAAAGAACTTTAATTAAATTCAACTGTTATCTGGTGTAAAGCTTGCAAAAGCGTTCAGTAATATTAGATGATAGTCAATCCTCTTTCAAATTTTGTTTCAACTAGTTATTGTAAAAAGTAATACCGTGTAATAGCCTTTTTACACTGATCAACATCTAACATCTACCATCAATTTACAACCATTTGCGAAGATGTTAACATCTTTCCATAAGAAATACATAGGGCTAAAAACCAACATCTTTAAAAGATGTTCCTATCTCATTTTATTCCATTCTACATTTTTCGATTATTTTAGTGTCATCACTAGAAAAGTGGCAATAAGTTCTATTATTATTGTGGCATCACTGACAAAAAGAAGTTTGTTTTGAAAGCAGCGCTACCATTTGTTAGGTTTTATCTTTTATTGCAATGTTTTTTTGTTAAGTATTTTTTTATATTTTTAAACAAATTGAACTTCAAGTACATTTTTGAGTTTTCTTTTTAAATTTTGGCACTTTTGTGAGAAAAAAACATTTTTAATTTAAACAATATTTTTTTTCAGAAATGGAGAAATTTTTGTTTGGTGGTAGATGTTAGATGTAAGCAATGTAAACGAGTGTTCACATTTTCTACATCTTTGATGATAGATATTAAATGTTGATCAGTGTAAAAAGCCTATAAACAACTTTTATAAGTAATCGAAAACCGATAACAAATTGCTTTCTCTAAGGCAGCCCATACACGTTTCAATTCAATTGTCAACTGAGTCGGTCATTGTCCAAATCAAAGCGTGTATGGCTTTTTCAATTGATTAGTTTGACAGTTGTCCTGTTGCTTGAAGAAAAATCAAAAAAGAGTTTGATTTTTTTCAAGTTGAGTACTTAGTCTGCTCAATGGACAAAGGAAAGAAACTCGTTAAAGACTGAAACACTGGAGAGTATTATTCAATGTAAGTTTGATTTTAATATGACATGCTACCTGTTTTATATCTATATCAAAGACCGAATTAAAAATTATTTTAGTTTAGAACATTTTAAGATCAACTTTTTATTATTTTTCATCGTTTTTATGTAAATGAAGTACACGTTAATTTTTTTTTTCTATATATTGTTGGATTTAAAAATAAAAACTGGATGGTTTTTACATATCGCACCCTAAATACTAAACTGTAATAACTCAAAATTCTTAAATTTTCAGGAGAGCCATAAAACAGTTTATGTAAAAATGGTGCTAATATTTAAAAAAAAAATATTAGTTCCCTTATGAAAAAAGTCCAATCTGAAGAAAGTTTTGTTATGCCTTTTTCAATTTTGTAAGTAGCTAGAAATGTGAATTTTTAGTTGTGACCCTTTAGTATTTAGGGTGCGATATACTTCATACATTTGTATTAAAAAAGAACTTTTCTGTTGGTATAATTTTTTATCCATGTGTCCTGGTTGATAGGTTCAAACATCTGGCAGCCCTAGCCTATGACCATTTTGTCAACTGGGCATATGCACACATACACACACATATACAATACAAACAAGTCCATACGCAATTTATTTGCAAAATAAAGTAAAATTAATAAGAGTGGTGGTGAATGGGTCTGTGAGGAAGAGAGTACTTGTACCAGCGTTGCCGAATTTTTCGTAATTATCCAAAGATGGGGGTACCAAATTTTTTCTTGGGCTATTTTTGGATCATAAAATTCTTGTTTAATTTTGCCTTTACTTTATTTCATATATAAAAGGAAATTTGTCAATCAAACGAATTCATTTCATTTAAAAAGTAATTCAATTACAACCAGACATTTTGTCGGACCGAAGTTATTTTGACGTACATATACATATGTATAACAAACATTTTTTTGTTTTGTTTGAAAATATTCTTAAAGTAAATTTTATTGCGGAATTTCGGTTTTTTTTTTGTTTTTCAATAAACTAAAGCGTTTTTGAGTTACGCGAACATATGTTGTGCAACCTCCCTAATTTTCGAAATAACGGTATATCTCGAAAACCAAAGCCAACATAAAGAAAAAAGTTTAAACTTTCTTAAAGTAAATTTTATTGCTGAATTTCGGTTTTTTTGCTGAAGTTCGGTATATCTCGAAAACCAAAGCCAATATAAAGAAAAACGTTTTACCTTTCTTAAAGTAAATTTTATTGCGGAATTTAGGTTTTTTTTAGTTTTTCAATAAACTAAAGCGTTTTTGAGTTACGCGAATATATGTTGTGCAACCTCCTTAATATATAATTTCTTAGTATGTCAGGATGTTTGCATGTATGTCCTATTCTTTCCGCAACTTTCTGAAGCCATCTGATGACATAGGAAGCTGAAAATTGGCACACTTGAAGTACTTTCTCTGCGGAAGACCGTAACGAAGCCATATTATTGATTTTAGGCTTTTCAACTAGTATAACTATAAAGATTTGATAGAAAAGATGTTTTTTTTTATTATATGGGGAACTTTGGGCCCCACCCGGCACGGCTAGGCACCGTCGGATTGACCTGAAAAATTAGATCATGATTTCTTACACCAAACCTCATATTTTAAGCAGCGCAAACAATTAAATTAAAAAAAAAAAAATTGCGAACAGTCTAGTGTGTACCCATTTTAGAAACCTTTGTATTCTCATCACACCAGAGGTGTATTTTAACAGAGTATATTGAAGGTGATAGCATTTTTATACGATTACAAAAACAACTAAAATCAACTCAGGAAATTTTCATGTTGTTTTTGTAAATATTAAAAACTGCAACCATCTGATTTTTTGTTATTATTTTGGATTTAACTTATACCATCCGTGTAAACATGAACTATACTTTTAAACAATTTTTATTTATACATTGTATAACCGTGTAAACTGGCCTTTAATAATGACATAAATAAAAAAGTTAGCAAAACATTAAAATAATATAGCTTATTTTGCGCCACCCTGTATATGAATATGTTTTCGTATATTAAAAGCTTCAATCTTCATTAAGCACAAAAAATTTATTTTTTGTAATTTTTCAAATTTTTGACCATTTTGATATCATTGTCTGTGTAAAACTAAGTTTCGAGTCCGGCAACACTGACTTTTACAAATAGGAGCGAGAACACAAAAAAGAACAAGTGTAATTTAAGTGGGTAGTTGTGTAGGTACGTGTGTGCGTGTCTTCATTTAACAAAAATAATAAAATGTCGAAATGATATTTATTCTAATTTCTTCCCTCTTTTGTTTCTCAAACTCTTTCACTAAAACAACCAAAGTGCTTTACAAAAACAACGTAAAATTGGCAAACAAAAGTGTGTAAAGTTGGTACAACAAAACTTGAAGAATAAGAAATAACACAGAAACAATTTATCAACATTTTCGATACTAAGCTGAATAGGAAGACAAAGAGAAAGTCAAGGAATTACAAAAGGCAATAATGACGATAATGTTTACCAAGAAAATTCATTGTATATTTCTCTGTATCTATTGTTCAAATTCCCTGCAGGAATTATAAACAGTGCAAAGAGACCTTTTAGAAGGTATAATTTTAGTAACCAAAATTTCTTCTAAACTCGCTGTTGCTATCTGAAGATGTGGTTTCTGAGAACCAAGTTAATATTTAGATACCAACGACATCGAATGCGAGCCTTTTTTAAGGAAATGGCTTATTAATTTGAGTAGACCGAACCGACCGCAAAGCTGGCAGATAAAAAAGATGAAAATTCCTGTATCCGTGTACTGGTTGGCTGTTGGAAAAAACAACAACAACATTGAAACAAGATTTCGGATTTTAAGACTATCACTGTAAGGCTGGGTTTTCGAGATCTCAGTTAAACTAGGTTTACTTAATCTGAAAACCGATTTTTACCGCCATTTGCCACTTTATTTGTACACAAAATGTTGGCGGAACAGCTTAGTTTTGCTCAAAATGTTGGGTTTTAATGAAAAAAAAAATCACATTTTGCCGGAAAAATCCGAGTTTCAGACTACGTTAAAATAAGTTTGATGTTAATCCGCATCTCAAAAAACTGGCCTTAGTGTAGGAACTGCGATCCCAATCTTAGAAAAACCAGGATTTGGTTTGGAGGAGTTTTGTATGGTTATTCTGCAGACTCCCTATTTTTAAGATTAGTGTTGCTGCTATGCTAGCCAGACCCTTTATTATCCGAAAAATAGAAGATTTTTTTCTAAAATAAGACTTTCATTTTTGTATAAATATATAGATACGCGAAATGCCATTAACCAAGGGACAATTCTTTTGCAAAGTAAAGAAGGTGGCATAAAGGAGCTTCGTTTTGACATCTTTACTTTTACTCAAATCTAACAAACTTCAGATTTATTTATCCCATTTTTTTTTTTAATTTTACACTACAACGCTTTACGTTCTCTGTCGCGTTTATTTTTATTAAATTTCTATTTAAGTTTCAGTTTTTTTCTTTTACCATACGAAAGCATTTTTTTATTGTGTTTGTTTTTCAAACCTTTTTAGGGGAAATTAAATGGTTTTTCTTTTTCATTAACACTCATACTTATGAATACAGACTAGAACTCTAAAAGATTGCAATCGATTTTATTGCAATAACATGATTTGTCGTTAATGATTGCTAAAGGCTACTTTACGCTTTCACACAAGTCTTACGTATTTTGACGAAAATGCACCCCCGATCTAATTATTGTATGAAAATTTTTAAAAAACAATAACAACTCATCATAACAGGGTTGTATTTTCCTTAAATACGTAAGACTTGTGTGAGGGTGTAAAGTAGGGATTGCTGTTCGGTTTTAACCGAAATCGAAACCGCGGTTTTAAATGCATAAAAACCGAAACCGAAAACCGACAAAAAAAACCTCGGTTTTAAGATTTACTTTAACAATATATTTATGCTTTAAGAAATTGCAAATTATACATAATACTGGAACTTTATATACAAAAACTTTATACATAATAGCTTGCAACAATGGCAAGGTATTTCCAAATTCTTAAAATTAAAAAAAAAAAAATTAAGAAGAACAAATGTTACCTTTTTTACTCTTAAGTAGACACCTAATTTGTGTGGCATAAACTACCACCTAGGCCTGGCTGGAACCACTAGTATTTTGTATGGAGTTTTTGTGGCTATTGCAAAAACTCACACTAAAGAACCCCTTGGCAAGGCTGGGACTACTTTTATATGTGAGGAGCACAAAGTATACAGAGATGAAAAAAGTGACGTATGAAAAATGCCTAAATCATTTGCGAGGGCAGCTTTCGAAGAAAGAGAAAGAAAATGTTTTTTGTTAGTGAAGTGGCAATGTGTAAAAACAGGGCGCTACTATCAACACGAACTGCGTAATCAAAACAAAAAATGCAAGAAGGGCAGCTTTAGAAGAAAGAGACGGGAAAAAACCCAAAATCTTCCGTCTCGTGACGTCTCTGTATGCTCTGTGGTGAGGAGTTTTATGGCTGCAGCATACTATAGCAGGAACATTTTGTCGGAAAGTGGAATAATTCTTTGAAAAAACTGTAAAGAAAGTATTCTTATGTGTTGCGTATGCTTTTTGATACGTTTCATTTTGATTTTATTTGCTGCAGTAAATATATAATAGGGCAGTGCCTAGTCAGGCCCAGGTGGATACAATATTCACAAAATTTTCATTGGGGCACTTGCGATGACCACGGTGTTTACACTTTTTTCTCATTTACTTCTAAAAAAACACTTTGATTGAGGAATACATAATGTTTAGTTATATTCTTAATAATTGCAGCACAGCCGCAATTATTACACAGTATCACCTTAACGTCTTCAAAATGGCATACAAAGTGTCAGCCAGTGGAAGAACGTTGTAAGTTACTATTAAAATGATGTAACCGAAATGGTCCTGCAGTGCGGAATAATGTTTTAAAAGTCTTTTGCATAAAATTATCATTATTTTTAATAATAGAAAAAAACGTTTTTTAAAACCAATAATCCTGCCTGTCAAAAAACGTTTTTTTTGCTCTCCTGAAAAATTATTATTTTGTAACTTAAAACGTTATTCACGGCTGTGCTTCAATTATATAAAAAAAGGGAAAAAAGTCAAAAAAATACCAGGTCCAGGTATAAAAGTGTTAATAAAAGTACCTGTATTGAAACACATAAAAAAATGTATATGTTTATCTATGAAGTTTAACTTTGATATTTTCAAAACCGAACCGAAACCGACCGGCTTTAATCATTTTAAAACCGAAACCGCGGTTTCACATTTTTACGGTTTTTAGCAAACTCTAGTGTAAAGTACTCAAAAGCACTTGCAATCAAAGTTAAACCTCCGTCTTACACAGGTTTGATTTTCTAATCAAAACGCATGGAAAAATGTCTGGTCAGACTTATGTGTACGACGAAGGGTTAAATCAGAATTAAAGTATTCATACTTTTCAAATTAAACTTCTTCATCTAGAAACAAATCTGACTCTGATAATTTTGAATTGCCAACAATGTAAATTTTTGTTTACAACCGCTAGATCCCAACTCTATATTATTTCGTTGGACTTTCATTATATGTGTGTTCACTATATCGTCATTGAGTTAGGAATGGCGTATATATCTTTTGAATAGCCTCCTCCTGAATTCAAACCCTATTTTACGAAATTTTTTTATGGTTTCTGAGATATTAAGCATTTATTTTGCTCCCTATCAACTATTTTAAAGTTTATTTGTTGTTGTTTTGCTCTACGCGCCACTGTTTGCCGTTTGCTGCAAGTTCCTCATACAAAAACGTTCAACGTAAATTTAACTCTTGCTTTGCTTAATTGCCGTAAGTAGTTAATGCGAAAGCAAATAAAATGACAGCAAGAAAATGAATTTTACTTTTGCTTCGCTTCATTGCCGTAAGAAAAAAGTAGTGAAAGCAAAAAAAAAAAAAATATCAAAAACTCAATACACGACAGCAAGTATACGTATGCAGCACAAAAACCCCTTTTTAGAAATAAATTTATAAAAGTGGTGTATGCGGCACAAAACAATAATTTTCACTTTCAATAAGTTCTAAGTTCGTTAATAAACGTTCACAAAAATTTACATTTTTCTTCATCTTCAGGTATATTTTCAGAAAACTTCATCTAAACCTTAATTGTCGTAGTTTTTCTCCATTACGACTCTTTGGCAAATGCCCCAAACCAATAATGAGCTGACGAAATGTCAAAATGCCTTTAAAAAAAATTTAAATAAAAAAAGGCACGCCACACTACGAAGAAAAACACTTTGAACAGCCACATTACTGAGGTCACTTTATAAGTACATTCTGGGATAAATTAACACATTAATTTTCATAATCCTGTAGAAAATGTCAATATTGAAACTGTACTGATCCACTATTGACTTTGCACAAGTACCACTGACCAACAGTAGAACAGACAATGCATTGCCAGAAGCAGTTGTGAAAATACAAAAAAAAATCTTTGGGGTATATTTTCAGAAAACTTAATCCACTACGACTGTTTGGCGTATGCGCTAAAACAATAATGATCTGGCGATATGTAGTCGTGATTTAAAAAAAAATTTGATCGTAATCGATTTAATTGCAATTTAATTTATTGCATTCAATAACTACTATCACAAAATATTTAAATTTTTACTTAATTTCATTTTGAAATCTTAAAACAAAGAATGAAATCCGTTTTGTTATAATCATTTCAATGCCAATTGATTTTAGTCATTTACGGCTCTGGTACAGACTAAACGACCAACAAATTTAAATAAATTAAAGCCAACCAGAAATAAAATATCACCTTTCAAAAAAAATTTTTTTTTAGTTGTTGTTATAGTCCTTTGAAATTAATTTGTCTAGGACAATCAAAAGGACTTTTTTATACAAAGACCTTTTTGTAGTCGCATTGTATGAAATAACAAAAAAAAAAAAAAAAAACAAAACTTCAATGTTGCGTCTGACTCATTTAAGTCTAATCGACAGTCATTAAGTGGGTAAGAGCCAAACAAAGAATATATAAGTATTTGTGTTGCTGCTGCTGCTTTTCCGTTAATATTTTTATCAAAACCGTTATTTTATCACAAGTATGAAGTTGGTGTATCAAGTCTTTCCACAAGTACCTAATTATTATACCAAGAGATAAAAATTGATTTTTCCATTCCAATTAAAATTGATTGCATTTAGTTATCGATTGAATTTATACACTTCAATTAGCTTATCGGTATTTATGCGATACATAAAGGTCGAATGTCTATCATAGTAATTTTGCTCGCGAAGCAATTACGAAATGAGTTTTATAAATAAATGTTTTGGTATTGCTGGTGGTCAGGGTAAGTTTTTAACTTCAGTAAAAATAAAAAAAAATATGGAAACATACAAGGAAATATGCATTAATAAATTGCAAAAATAAATTATGCATAAGAACCCGGAAGTAAAATACTTTATGGGGTCTTGGATGAATATTGTAAGAATTGTAAACGGAATGATAAATCTATATATATTTGGCCTCATGTAGAAAGGTCGGTCCGTCCTAAAGGCAACTTTACAGGAGAAGGTACATAATAGTTCGCTTAACTAACATTTAAAACAAAAACAAATTATAAAATGTATATATAAATTGAAATCGACGAACAGACTTTGGGGTTTATCCTATAAATCAAGCAAAGCGACATTAGAGCGAAATTAACCATTTATATTACAAATCTACCCAACTTTCCAGACAGATTTTTATCAATACTGCCATATGTCTGTGAAATCGTTAGATTTGCTGTTGCAAAAAGTTAACACTAGATTGACAAAACAAAAAAATAATTGTTAAAATTTGATAATCTGCCTTGCCATAATAGCGGTCGGTATTGACAAATTAAATTATAAGCTCCACATTCACTTTTGCCATGTTAATTCTTTGCCGCTCAGAAAACAACTAAAAATTAGAACAAGTTTTATTCCGCTTTATTTCGACCCCATCAGTAATATATATATATATATATATATATATGTATATATGTATATATGTATATATATATATATATATGTATGTATGTATGTATGTATATATATATATATATATATTTTTTTTTTTTAATTTCCTAAGCTAATTCCGCGAAACTCTATGGTTGTCTGCAGGAAAGAAACCAGAGTCTCTGGCTGGAATCGAACCCGCAACCCCGGCGCTGATAGACTAGCATATATATTTTTCCAATAGATGCTTGTGAAGTATTTTTTGGTAAGAATAAAAGCTATCTGAGATCATAACAATGCTTCCGTGTTTTACTTCACTACCATCTGTAATAAAAAACCAAGGGCGTCTCAAGGTACACCTTGATGTTTTCTCACCTGGAACGTAAACGACTCATTGTATGGGCTTAAAAATATGTTTTTTTTTTAAACGCAGAGGCCCATAATATATTCCTATTTATTCTGAAACTTGGTATTAGAGGGTCAAATAGAATTGGTGCAATTGGCCATAAGACCTACGTATCTTTAGCAAGTACTTTTTTTTAGTACAATGTACATAATTCTATTTTGTTACATATGTAGGAATTTATTTTAATTCTTTTTTTTAAAGAGCACAATTTTTTTAGATCATAGAATTGAGTGCAGAAATCTACTCTGTGCCGCATTTGGTTGCCTCCCGCAAGAGCTTTGCAAAAACTGAGTTGGCAAGAAATTTCCCGCCGATAGGGACAATTGCCAAAAAGAAATAGCAATGTTTCTTTACGGTGTTCATCGTTTTGCCGAAGGTTATGTCTTTAGGGTTAAACAAATTATACAGGGTTAAAAATTAATACTATACAGCAAATAAGTTAAAAAATTTTGGTATGCAAAAATATGTACATATTCGAAAATAGAGATAAAAATGCGAATGTTGGCATGTGTCTTAAATAAAAAATGTTTGATGCAAAGTAAAAAAAAAAAACAAATAACGGTGCAAAATTTTCTTTCTGTAAAAACCTAAGTTGGACAATGGTGATGATTTTAAAGAAAAAATCGTCCAAATCCGCCAAGCCGTTCTCAAATTATGCGCTTGATAGAAAAAGTGGGCGTAAAAGTAGGCGTGGTACATTTTTCTTTCGATGAAAACGTAAAATGGATTAATACGAACATTTAAAAGAAAAATTATTCAAATCGATGGAGCCGTTTTTTTTTATTTTAGGTAAATCGAAAAAAGTGGGCGGGGAAAAATTTTCTTTCCGTAAAAAGTCGGACCATGGCAATCATTTTAAAAAAACAATCGTCCAAATCGGTCAAACCGTGCTCAAGTTATGCGCTTAATAGCTAAAGTAGGCGTGGTACATTTTTCTTTCGATGAAAACTTAAAATGGGTTAATACGAACATTTGAAAGAAAAAATTGTCAAATCGATGGAGCCGTTTTCTAATTATCTTACTCGTCCGTTCAACTAACATTTAAAACAAAAACAAAATTTCGCTCGTGTTCTATAAACACCACATATGTTTTTTGTATTAGTAGTTGTAAAGATCTCATTTTTTTATTGAGCTATTCTTTGTTTCTTAATTAATAAAATTTTATGTCAATTTTGACACTGAACCAAATCTATTTTTTTTTTTTTTATTGAATAACAAAAAAATTTTATCTAGCTGTCGAATACTTTTTTTGACCACTGTATGTAGCTAATTGAATATTTTTTAATTTCCTCCTGGATAGTGGGGACGTTGAGATCTCTGTGGATAATATCATTACGTATATACCATGGGGCGCAGACAATTTGTCGTAATATTCTAGGCTGTATGCTTTGAAGGTTTTGGATGTTTGATGCGCATGCAGTACCCCATAATTGGATGCCATATGTCCGTTATATGAAGTGACCACATCAATCGTCTATCTATATAAATTCGCAAATATTTTACATAATTTTCAACCGGAACCCTGACGTTAGTTATTTTGATTGCTGGGCACGTTTGTCTTCTGAGAGTGAAAGTTAAGTGAGCACATTTAGCCGGATTAACCTTTACTTTCCATTTGTCCAACCAGGCCGTTAATATGAGACTGTAGATTTTGCGATGCGAATGCTGTGTCGTCTGCAAATGTAGAGGTATGCGTGCTCAGGTTTGTTGGCATATCCGCTGTGTATATTATATATAGTAGCGGTCCTAATATGCTGCCTTGGGGGACACCGGCAGTATTTTTCTTGAGGGGAGAGTATTTATCTTGCGACCTTGATCTGAATGGTCTGCCTGTTAGATAGCTCTTCAGAAGCTTGTGAGTGTTTTGAGGAAGCATTCGTGTTCCATGATGCCAAACTTTGTCAAATGCTTGGGAAATGTCTATAAACAGGGCTGAGCAGTATTGCTTTTTCTCAAACGCCGATCTAATAAGGGTGACAATTTTATGCACTTGTACCATGTTTCGCTATGAATCCGAACTGGTGTTCCGGGATGATGCCGTGTTCATTTAGATGAGGAGTTAAACTTAAAACTAATATTTTTTCGAAAAGCTTCGATAGGATTGATAATAAGCTAATCGGTCTGTACGACGCAACCTGGCTAGCATCTTTTCCTGGCTTGGGAATCATAACAATTATAGACCTCTTCCATGAGGATGGGAAGTATCCGACTCGTAATATCGCGTTAAAAATTAGCAACAAGATTCTAGAAGCAGACGATGGTAAGTTTCTTATCATTGACCCTGTGATGCGGTCAGGTCCGGGAGATTTTCTAATATGTTATAAGCAGGGAAACCAGATTTATGCTCTAAAAACACGTTTTATGCGCATTAAGTATGCAGTAAAAACTGGAAAATATGACCGGAAAAATCTTAAAAATATGCCCTAAAAATTAAAAATTGCTCATTTGAAGACACAATATTCAACAATTTAATAACAAAATTTCAAAAAAAAAACCTAAAAAAGGTTAAAATTCATATAAGAGATGTCTGCGCGGAATATAATCTAGATAATAACATCCATATGGGTTTTTGTCTTAAAGGGATTTTAGGTACGGTCGCTAAATTGTTTACTAATGTTAACATTTAAAAGGAGTTTAAAGCTAGTTAAGGATGGGAGCTTTGAGCAAATGTGAACCGATTCGAAAATAATTTAATTTGAAGTAAAATATTTTTGGCACAAATTTAATTTAAATACCATCGTAATTTGATAGCTGTCGGACACAAAGAATCTAATTTGGATGTGAAATTATAGACCGATTCTCACCATTTGCATAGACTTCGTCTATATTTGATCACATTATCTACAAAATTGGAACTTGTACTCTGCGCAGAAGGCCAACATGGGCAGGCAACCAGCCAGGCGGATGAAAGGACATCGTTAGATCACTTTAAAAAGTGATTCTGTGTCGATCGGCATACTAAAAGATTGGCTAAGATACAAATCGCATAACATTTATCCTTAATGACAACCTGCTTTGTCTTACAATTTTAGAGTAAAAATTAAATTTAGATGTCGAAATTGAAGTAACTGATTTTCGGAAAAAAAAATTTTATTTGCTGCGAAATCTATTGTATGCATCTAAAAAAAATTAATATGTATCAAAATATACATTAAAAAGTCAAATTATGCGCTGTAAACCTAAAAAATGCTGCAAAAAGGCTCTTTTAACTAAGATATGCCAAAAAAAAAAATGCACTAACAAATCGATGCCAAAATGCATAAAAAGCTCTAAAACGGATAAATATATTGTTTCTGCCTTCATTAGTCGCACAAGGAAAAACATGCAATTGCATATTTTTGGTTTCCCTGGTAGAAAGTTTGGAAAAAATTCAAATTTGAACTCGTTCTTCTTTCCTGTCTTTTACGGTACAACATTGCAATAATCACATGTACGAGTGTAAAGAAATTTGAATAACTTTTAAACTAACAGATGTCACACAATAAAACATTAACAATATAATCAGGACCCTATAGGCTAATTTCGGTAAAAAAAAAAAATTAGACTAAGTTAGAAAAATTTTGATTTAAATTGGTCATTTCCGGATTTGCAGATGATAAATGTTTTTTTTCTATTTAAAGAGCAATCGATTTTCTATAAGAATCACGTAATTTTTTTTTTTATACCCTCCACCACAATTAGTTGTGAAGAGGGTATATTAAGTTTGTCATTCCGTGTGAAACTTTTTTATTATTCATCTCAGACCCCATAAAGTATATATATTCTGGGTCCTTGAGTAATTCTAAGTCGATTTAGCCATGTCCGTCTGTCTGTCCGTCTGTTGAAAACACGCTCACTTTCGAACAACTCAAAAGAAATGAACAAACTTGGTGCCAAATTGCTTGTAGTTATCCTAAGCAGTTTGGGATTGAAATCCAGCAAAATCGGTTCAGTAGGACCAGAGCTATGAATCAAAATGTGGAACCACCACCTAAAAAACTTGATAATTTTGTTACAAAAAATAACATAAATGCTAGAACAAGGATTTTTTTTTACTGGAAATCACGCTGTTAAATTTCGTGAAGATCCGTCCATAATTTACCCTAAGCCCCATATAAACAATACTCCCGGAAAACAGTTTAGTACGCCTAAAACCGTAAAAAACAACGCTAGCGTAACAAAATTTGTAACGTCACAGTTTTTTAAGACTAGAAATAACACTGTGAAATTTCGTGACGATCGGTCCATAAATTACCTTAGGCCCCATAGAAACCCTACTCCCGAAAAACAGTTTAGTACACCTAAAACCATAATTAATAATGCTAGTATAACAGAAATTGGTACGTCACAGTTTTAAAGGACTAGAAATGACGCTGTGGAATTTCGTGATGATCGGTCCATAATTTACCCTAGGCCCCATATAAACCCTACTACCGGAAAACAGTTTAGTCGCCTAAAACCATAATTAATAATGCTAGTATAACAGAAATTGGTACGTCACAGTTTTAAAGGACTAGAAATGACGCTGTGGAATTTCGTGATGAGCGGTCCATAATTTACCCTAGGCCCCATATAAACGCTACTACCGGAAAACAGTTTAGTCGCCTAAAACCATAATTAATAGCAAATCGTCACAGTTTAAGATAATAATAACATCATACAGATATTACCCCTTAAACATTCGAACTGTCGGTGGAGGGTATCAAAGATTCGGCACAGCCGAATACAGCACTCTAACTTGTTTTTTTTTTTTTTTTGATGTCCGCTTCAATAATAATGCCCCATATGACAGAAGAAGTGGTGAAAATACAAAAAAATTCCATTGGTTATATTTTCAGAAAACTTTATTTAAACCCTCATTGTCGTTTTTCTCCACTACGACTTTTAAGCATAAGCGATGTAACGCTTATGATAACAAATTTTTTTGGTAAAGAAAACCCCATAAGATACAATATAAAAAATAACACAGCGAAAAGGAATAGAATTAAAACATTATATTCTATATTATATCATTTATATCTACATCTCTTAACCTTGAGCACCTAAAGGACCTTCAAATAATTAAAAAAAAAAGAGTTAAAGGACAAAACTGCTAGGCGATAATGAGAACAAAAAACACCATTAAGTTAAGTTACTTATCGTTTTACCCTCGATTATCTTTCAGGTCTACAAGAAAATATTTTATAATATATTGGCCCACATTTTACTGTCTATCGGTTAGTCTTGGATGAAAGATTTCTTAAAAAAAAAAAAAAAAAAAAAAGTAAAACAAAGAAACAAAAATAAAATTAACATCGCAACATAAAATGAGCGAGTGGCAATGAGAAAGGCCAGGGATAACGGAAGGGGAAACGGCACGCACACGATTACACATTTACTTTCGGAGAATTAAGGCATCAAGTCTATTAAGAACCGAACATGGCCAAAGGAGTTTAAGAGAGAAAGTTTTGTTATTGTTGTTGTTGTTTGTTTCTTTTGTATTGTTGTTGTGTTTTCTTGTACTAAATGGTTAAATTTTTTAAAATATGTAAAAAAATAAAAGGTACATATTCTTTTGCAATTTTTTTATCTATTCAATTAATTACCCTTTCCAAAAGTAACAGCAATTCTGAAGCTTTCATGTTTGAAGAATTTTTAATTTTTCACGGTTTTGTTTAACGTTTTCTTTTATATGATTGAGAATAACTTTTCTTTTTTTTTTTTTAATTAAACTTTAATAAATTTGGGAAAACTTGTTTTGGGGGTTTTTTTCTTTAATTAACTATTTTTGGAAGTTTTCTCTATGTAGGAAAATTGATTTTATACTATAAAGTCTGATGAAAAAAAATTTTAAACTTTATAATATATACACACACACATGCAGATAAAATATATTTCAATATTCAACAGTTTATACATTTTTTCTTTAAATATATTGTGTATTTTGTTATAAATATGATTTTAGATTTTCAATTTTCTTTAAGATAAATAAATTCTTTGAGGAATTTTTCTATTAAAAATTTAACTTTTTCCAAAGATTTCCTTATTAAAGCGATTATATATTTTATACACACAAATAATTTTCATTTTAACTTTAATTTTTCTTTCTATGTATTTCGAAAAATTTATTATTAAATATTAATATTTCGCTTGAAATTTATGTATATTAAATATTTTTTATATTATTTCAACTTTCATTTGTATTTTTTTCAAAAACTTTTTTATAATTCACCAAATATTCCGTTTAGTTTTGTGTTAAAATCAGGTTTGTCTTTTTACAAGAGAAAAAACTGAATGAATGGTTGCAATTTTCCGTGTGTATAACTTCAAAAACTTTTTTGTTTTTCATTACAACAAAATCCTTACAAAAAAAAAAAGTTGCTCTCCTTTCATTATTTCCTTTTTCCACCCATCATTATTAGAACGCTTCCGTTCTTTACGTTGCTCCTGCACGTACATAAGAGCTCAAATTTTTCTCACTTCTGAAATTGTCCTTTAACCGTTAAAGTTTGAATTTGTTAAATGTTTGGGAGTAAGTTACTCGTATGTTGCGTTGGTGTTTTTATCAGTGTGGCCATATCCAAAAATATGTTACAGCTAAATCGGCTTTCAAATAATGCTAAAAATGCCAAAAAATAATGCTAAAATTTAAATTGTATAATTGTTTTGTTATTTTACTTAATATACCTTTATACATGATTTATTTTACATAATTCTTCCCTTTAATTTTTATGTTGTAAAATTCCTTTCTTCATAAAAATAATTAAATGAAAATTAAATTTGATGAACTTAAGCCTGGGGGTCTACTCTCTATTGCGATGCGAAAACAATTTCGATGCGAAAGCTAAATGCCAACTTGGTACTCTGTATCACTTTCGCAAAATTTTCTGAAAAATTAAGCGATAGTGGCAATAAAAATTAAAGATGGCGCGGATTTACAGTAATGAAATGCCCAAGTGTGTAAAAATATTTGAAATTGGAAAATATAAATAAAATAAAGTGATGATTTACGAAAAGAAAAAAAAAATTAAAAGATGCGAAAGACACATGCGCATACGTATTGAAGAGTACCAATCGCTAGATTTGCTGCAATTTTCTTTCGCATCGCAATAGAGAGTAGCCTCCCTGGTTAAAAATATTAAAAAAATTTGGATTAAAAACCATAAAAAGTTCAACAAAATAACCACGATACTGATTATTGTATTTCTTCAATATTATAAATAAATTAATTGCTTATGTTCAAAATGTTTTGGTAAATTTATGTGGGATATTACTTACGGAAAAGAGGGCGAACAAGAGTAAACGTGCTTTACACATCTCTTATAATTTATATAATTTTATATAATTTTAAAATTATCTTACAATAAGTTATCAATTAGAAATTCGTAAAGAAGAAATTAGTTAATTATGTAAATTTTCATATTATTCGAATGTATATTCTAAATCAAATTGCAATTTTTAAAAGCTTTTCTACTTTTATAGTCTGGTTCCTTCAATATTTTCCAGCAATTTTTACCTCGTTTACGATAAAATTGACAGACTCACACAAAATTTCCATAGAAGATGCCAGTACTCCCAGTATATTCACATAAATGATCTGATCTCATCTTAATTTTACACAAATAACCCTAGTTTAAGCTTTTTATCATATACCCCCACGTTTCAAATAGGTTTTTGTTAAACTGTTTCCCTTCCTTTAACATAACAAGAACTATAAACGTATACATGTAAATAATACTACTTGAAATTTCCCTGCGGGAAATTTATGTCAATTGGTCCAACACACTGGTGCTGGGAGTTGTGAAAATAGAGCAGGTACAAAAAGAAAGAACTTATGACCAGTGAAAGGAGAACCAGTCATGTAACTAGTTTATGCAGAACAAAAAGGTGGAAAAAGTAATGAATTGCAGAACAGTCTTCACCGGTGGTGTGACAAATTTTTTTGGTCTTTCTAAAATTTGTTTCCTGAGTTCAATTCTACGTCTTGTTTTATTGAAATAATACTACATTGTAGTAACTGTCACTAAACAAGTCCATTAAGAATAGATGTGTGACTGGTCAAATGGTGTCAATTGACCCACTCCAATGACAACCCCATGTAAAAGTGATAGGTTTAATTCATAGAAAGTGTTAAAACTAGAACTGGTCTCTACCACCAAAGACCTATCACGGGACTACTTTGGTGTCAGTTCGCTTCCCTCTAGGGTTATTATTAAGAAGAAAAGGAACATTGTACCTTAACACTTAACATTAAATAAGTCAAATGTAAAAAATGATAACATTTTAGAAATAAACATGAATTGAATTGAATTAAAAATATTGAAAATTTGGATTAAAAACCATAAATAGTTCAACAAAATTACCACAATACTAATTATTTATATAACAGGGGGGTAACCGCGTATTTCGATTCGAAAGATATCATTTACGGATTCGAACAATTTGTACTGTGTATTACGATTTTCGTAAACGTTCGAAACGATGACAGAGGTTGTATTTTTTAAAAAATGTGAAATTTGATGATCAATTTTTGTTTGTAATAGAGAGTGGCTTCTAAGAAAGTGATTTTTTGTTTTCAATAAAGTATAAAAAACGTCCGTTTATTCGAAACAAATATTACGAAAATCGTAATACACAGTACAAATTGTTTGAATCCGTAAATGATTTCTTTCGGATCGAAATACGCGGTAACCCCCCAGTTTTAATAAAAAATTTAATTTTATAAATTAAATACGTCATCAATTGAATACTATTCTTCAGCTACTTAACGTCATTCTATTTCGAATTTTCCTTTTTAATAGATTTATACCACTTAAAACCTATTTAACTTCCGCGTTGCTAAAAAAGAAAAGAATTTAATTCACTGAATGGATTTTCATTTAATGCATTTTTATATCCATATACATTTATCCAGAAATCAAGTGTTGAGTTCTTATTTAACAATTCATATGAATTTTGTTTCTGCCGCTGATGTTCCAAAGTTGTAATTTCATCTACAGTGAAATCAATTATTTCTTCTTTAAAATGTTAGCTTAGTCTGGGATCACACTATGGGCCATTATTATAACTTGGCGTTAGCTGTTATCCGACAGTTAACAGACGCTTTTTGACAGATAACACATTATTATCTGTCAATTTAATCTTAACTTTAGCTAACTTCAAGTTGTAATAATGGCCCTATGAAAGTTTTCTTTCAGAAACTTTGAGTTTTTTGGTGGCAGGGGAAAATAACATATTTTTCTTTTCTCTTCTCTCTCATCCATAAACTCAGACTTTCTGAAAGAAAACTTTCATGGTGTGAACCCAGACTTAATTTGCATTTATATGTATTTTCTGCACAAAAAAAGTAAGTATTTGTTAAATTATGATAATTGTTTAAAACCGTTGTCTAAGTTGACTTTTTAAAACAGCTATACAATCCCGGCATGTAATTCGTATTTGTTTTTCTATTTTAAAAATTATTGTATCTCTTTTCGTTGCCACAAATTTTTCAAAAAAATCAGCTTAACATGAATATAATAAACCAAGCTGTTCAAATTTTAAAACCATTTGATATGAAAGATATTTTAAAAGTTTGTACAGTTTCTATAGCAAAAGAGTAGGGATTTGTTAAGGTGACCATACGTACTCTTTTTTAGAGGACAATCATCTATTTTAACCGGCTGTCCTCTATAAAATTTATGTCCTCTTTTGTCATCTTTTTTTCATAATCTGTCATCTTTGTCCTCTTTTTTTAAAGCATGACCAATATTTGATTTTATTTTTATAAATTAAAATAAATTTTATTTCACGGCGATCACTGGTCTTTTCTGTCAAATCGTATGGTAAATGTCGTGCCATGCTTGTTCTGTTCATATGCCTACTTAACTCTCATACACTTGCAGTATACAATTTTGAATAAGTAACTCCAATGTATTTTTAAGTTTCGTTATTTTTTTCAAACTAATTTTACTTAAGTTAATGTAAATTTTTATATATCGTCTGCTTAATATCCAAACCTGCTAACTCCCTTTCAACAAAATGCTTGAGAGGAAACAAAAAATATATTTGATTTGACACACTTCAATACTCAAATGGCTGGTCCACGAGGCATATTTTTCTCTACCCAACGGAATCAAAATCTCAATATACTTAAACACTGGATTTAGCAGGTTTGCATATTAAGCCGACAATATGTTATTTTTTTAATTTACTATAAGTATATAAATATGGGGATGTAAATTTATCTGTAATATAAGTAAAAAATCTTGAAGTCAAAAATATTTTTGTACTTTTTTTCTTTATGTCCTCTATTTTTATTATCAAAATCTGGTCGCCTTAGATTTGTATATGCATTCAACAAAAAAGTGTGGTAGATTTTCAAAAAAAGATTGCTTGAATACTCTTAAATTAAATAATGCTAAAAAATGCTAAATATGTAGTTGAAAAATGCTAATAGAAATGCTAACTGTTAAATAAAAAAATTTGCAGCTAAATCAGACAAAAAAATGCTAAATCTAGCTGCAAAAATGCCAAAATGGCCACGCTGGTTTTTATTATTATTTGTTTTTTTTTTTCGATAAAGGCAAAAGGTTAACACAATGAGAAACATGTGCGTTTTTGTTGTTTGGAGTGTATTGTTAGTGTATCCTTCTTCGTTGATTTATTTAGTATGTTCGTTCGGCTCTTGTTCAATGTTGTATTGTTAAGGACATACTCTCACACAAACACACTCACACACGTCTTAATTGTATTTTCTTCCTTGGACTTTTACAACTTTATTTGTGCGCAAAAGCTCTAGCAAGTTCCCACTTCACTCTCATCAATTAATGTCTCACTCTATACTCTTTATAGATTTGCTCTTCAGTTTGGCCATCTCTTTTATTTTATATAATACAATTAACAATTATTTATTACTCGCAATAAATAATTTAAAATTCAAATGTAAAGGGTGTTCCAAAATGAAAGCAGTATTTAAATTAAATAGAAAACACAGTTTTTGGTTATAAAGTTTAGAAATTCCTCGTCTATATTATGAAACTCTTGCTGCACAACATTAGAGTTTGAAGATGAAAGGGAAAGTATAATGGAACAGTGTACTTTAGTTCACTGTTAAGATCTGGCAATTCTTAAATTGTACCGTATCAATGGCAAAGTTGTACCAAATTAGCATAAATTGTACCAAAATTTCGCTTTTAAAACAGTAAGAATTCATTACACTTCTTTATTCACCAAAATAACTTAAGAAAGTATAGTTGGTTTGAAACCCAACGCCACAGTATTCAAAAACAAATTTTCAAGAGTGTGCTATATTTGGGAGCCATGGGAAATCATGGACCCCCTAGACCAATATTATGTTATGATTTAAGATTAATGTAAAAGTTCTTTGTGCCGAATACTATTTAGATATTTTCACCTATATGATTTGTGTGCCCTTAAGTGCTGTTTGGAAGGGTTAAATGGGACCTATAGTTAAATTATGACCTACTAGCACAATATTTTGTGGTAAAAGCTTTTGTCGCCAATTTTATTGTCAATACCAAAATTTGTAAGGAAATAATGACATTAAAAGCTATTTTGGGAGTAGTATTTCTATGGGAGCTATCGTCAAATATGGACCGACTCCAATACAATTTGGTAAGATGATTGAGTTTGCAATAAAATAAGTCTGGTAAAACTTTAATTTAATTAATTTAATAATAAGATGGTTTATTCCGGAAAGGAGTTTATATAGAGGGCATGTAAAATTAAACACCGCTCATCACCATTTTCAGTTGGCTTCGTCATAAATTTCATCAAATTAGCTGTCATAAAAGTAGAATCTGTGTAGTTGTACGTAGTTAGTTATATGCACAAATGCGTAGAAGCCTTGAGGCGAAAAGTAGGTTTACTTTCTACTTTTGTAAGCGTCGCAAGCAGCGTTCGAACAAATCAGCTGATTTTGACAAATTAAATTTTATTTGTACTTGTGCTGCTGCTGCATAAAAAGCAGCACAAGTAACTTGAAACGTAGAACGCAAGTAAGGTTATAAAAGCATGCGTCGAAAACGCGTGGTATGGACCTTCAGCTTTACGTATTCTATAATACTTTGTGAGATAGAAAACTATCAAAAGATCTAATGTAACATTACAGTTTGCAGTCACACTATCACACATGAACATGCATTTGTTAATATGTAAGGCCGAGGCCACACAGAGAGCGGCTGAGCGATGAGCGTCAAAGCGTCAAGTTTGAGCGGCAAGTGGCTTATTACTGAGCGTCACTTCTGAGCGGTTCGTTGTTAAAATGCCATTGTAAAGAGTGGCTTGTTCAATGTTATTACGCGAAAATCGTATTCATAAAAATGTAATGCGTTTTTTAAGAAAAACAAGTAAGAGAGTATAGTCGGTCAAGCCCGACCATATGATACCCTACACCACAGTATTAAAAAACACATCATGGTTATAAGTCCATATAAATATGGATTTATCTATGTTTACAAACTTCATTAAAATCGGTTTGAAAGTTTGTGAGAGGCAGAAATTGCCCCCTACCTCCCCTTGTGGTCCTATTTTTGAAAAACTGTATAGCTTATGTGTCCATATAGATATGGAAATATCTATGTTTTAAATTTCATTAAAATCGGTAGTCCTATTATTTTTTTAAATGCATCCCTTTTGTGTCCATAAAGATATGGTTCTATCTATATTTTAAATTTCATTAAAATCGGTTTAATAGTTTCTGAGAGGAATAAATGTCCCCCTATCTTTCCTCGCTGTCCTACGATTTGGCCCATTTTCAATAGGCTTGGTCCTTGTGCCAATAAAAACCTATGTCCCAAATTTGATCAAATTATCTCCAAAATTGCGACCTGTACGTTGCGCACAAGGTTACATGGACAGCCAGCCGGACGGACATCGTTAGTTCTACTCAGAAAGTGATTCTGAGTCGATCGGTATACTTTAAGGTGGGTCTAGGACCAATATTTTAAGGCGTTACACACATCAGCGGCATGTTTATTTTTTGACGCTCAGAAAACAACTAAAAATTAGAACAAGCTTTATTTCTGAGCGACGCCGCTTAGCCGCTCAAAAATTTCGATCGCATGCCGCTCATTTCGTGGCCACTTCAATAGTATTTCATATGTTTTAATTTTTTGACGCTCATCGCTCAGCCGCTTGACGCTTAGCCGCTCATTGCGTGGCCTCGGCCTAACCCTGATCAAATGAAAAGTATAATTGTTTAGAAAAATTTCAAAACACGATGAAGTCGTATGGGATGTCAAATTTTCAGAACACATTGCATTCACACATCACGCTTTTAGATATTACTTGAGTTTTTGACATGTATTAATACAAAGTATAATGGCCATTTTCTCAATGTATCGACAAACTGTCTGCTACTTAATGTCAACATAAATTTATTGGACCGATAAACTGTCCGTTAACGATTTTTGGTTTCTCAATATACCGACAAAAAACAAAGTTTTCAGCTGGCAACGCCACTCAAAATACATGTAAAAGATGGGAGTCAGCTGATTGAATTTATCTGTACGGCAAATAAAAGGAAAATAATAATTGGCAGATGAGTGCCGGTTAGCTTTGCGATTAAATCGAAGCAAATGAGACATTGAGAAAACCAAATTTGTTTAATGTGCAGTTTTTCGTTGGGATAAAAGATAATCGCCTAATGAGAAAATGGTCATAATAGTGTTAAATAGCTTTAGCTAGCCTTTAACATGTAAGTTTAACATCACGAGCATAAATTAACAATAACTCCATTTTTTGTAGTTCTGTTCAGGGCTGGAGATATGTAATTAGAATTTTTATTATTTAAAAGAAAAGTGATTTAATCCACCACAAAGAAACACTTCGTGGATATTGTTTTTAAATTGTACAAAAAAAAAAAAAAAATGATTGTACCAGTGTTCCAATAAAGTTTCAATTCTACCAAATTTGGTACAATTGTACCACAAATCCATCCAGTGCTTTAGTTTAGTTTTTGTGAGTTTGATATTGAGAGGAAGAAGAAGAAAGAGAGAAGGCATACACAGTACTTAAGTGCTGCGAAACACACGTTTCATTCATGAACACGAATGTAGTTTCCAAAGAGAATTGAAGAACATTTTTGAAGAAAATGTTTTATAATATGGACGAAGACAAATTCAGGTTACTTATCGAAAATTAAACATAAAACAACTTGTTCAAAATTTTTGACTTGTTTTGGTCTTGTTGAAATAGACATTTGACTTTAAATAAATATTAAAAAAGAAATCTAACGGTATTAAATTACACGATCTTGAACGCCACTTCTGGTCATCGAAACGAGATAGTACATGACAAAAAAAAAAAAAAACCTCCAATTAAGTAATAAAATTGTTTCTCGGTCTTGTTTAAATCAAATATTGGCCACATCAATATCATCAAATTTTGACAGAAAGAATTGTGCTTTAATTTCGCGAGTCCCACATGGGTGACGGGCAAATTATGTCCCTACTTTCGAGGAACAAAAGGGACGTATAATTTTTGTTACACATCTGTTGTCATGGGATACTGTCTTATAGGTAGGCGTACACAGTACCTGGGAGCCAGACACTTTAATAACTGTCACAACTGCTATGACGAAAATCAGAATAAGGACGCAAAACAGGTTTTTTGTCACTATCCTACACTGGCGAGATGAAATGGAATCCACCAAAATTTACGGATTGTTTGATATTTTTGTAGCTGATCTGGAGTGCATATTAAACTTGGTTCTGCGGTGGAGGTTCTTTTTATTGGTACTCCATGGTATTACAATGGAACAATAATTCTAAATGTATCAGATAGGTGCTGACTGCCATTTTTACCTAACCTATCAAATCGCTAAATCTAGCACCAGTAACAGGCAGTGTGGTCATAATTTTTTTAAGCTGCATCGCCTCCTTTAAAAATCGCCAAAAGTTAATTTTGTTTAGTTCTTGCTTAATTTGTTTTTTATTTTAAAAATTAAATTTTTTTACACAAAAAAAAAATAAAAAATCGCTTAAAATTGAGAAAAAAAGCAAAAAACCTTTAAAATTAAAAAAAACTCTTTAAAAGATCTTCAACAAAAATTAATGTTATTTGTCTAATAAATTGCCACATTTTTTAATAAAAAAAGTTAGTAAACTTTAAATCCATATACTCATGTTCAATGGAATCCTTAAGTTTCATATATAAATATACCAGAATTAGAATAATTTATTTTTTCGTATGACTTTAACGATTTTAAAAACAAATTCATGGCTCATCAGAAATAGCCAACATAATCTTCAACTATTTTATAGATAGCAATATCGCCAAATGGAAAATCTCGCTGCCAAACACGTTGCAAAATCGCCACGTTTGCCGAGACATTGGGAGATCTGACAGCCCTGGTAACAGTTATTTGCTTAATAGAGGTCTGAACAATTTCATTTGAACACAAATTCATAACATTGAAAATTATCAAACTTAATACATACTAGTGGTATTCACACCGAACTTGTTAATTTGTTACTCGGTAGTTTGTTAATTTGTTAAAGTTACCAACTGTGAACGACCCCCTTTTTAAAACTTTGTTAGTCTGGTAACTTTCGTAGTAAAACAACTGATTTATTATTCTGACACAATTTATTATTCTGAAAAAAATAAAACATGCCACGAGAAAGTGTAAAAAAACAATTGTCAACCATTTAATTACTCATGCTTTGACAGAAATAACGTTTGCTGATTGTAAGAAGTGTGTTACCAACTAACAGCTATTTTATCAGGGGTGCCATGTCGTTAATTTGTTAAATGTTAATACGGTAGCGCGTTAAATATACAAAAACAAAATGCGTGTAAAAAAGTAACGATTAACGACTAACAAACTAACAAGCTCGGTGTGAATTCCGCTACTGTTTTGTCGCTGTCACAATCAAATACTGTGTGAACATGTAGAACGAATACTTCACTGTACTGGAAATCAAATGAGAAGCGGATATGTATATTAAATTGTGCTAATTTGCTGTTTGAATTTTTGTAATAGATCTGTTTTTCGTTCCTAGCTTAATGGGGAAAAAGTTATTCTTTCAGTGATACTGAAGCAATAATGCAAAATCAGCGTTTGATGTCTATCGGCTTTAGTCTATGTAGCACATAATTTGCAATTTGTTGAACAAAAAAACTTCAAAAGCTTTTAAACAAAAGAATACTGTGGGCTTAGTTACGCACAATGTATCTGAAGGTTTCGCCTGAGTTTAACATGGCTTTTTTATCGAGTTACATATCAAATTCTTCATTTAAAAATTTTATCGAAAGTTGTTTATCTTTAACTTGACTTCTTTTGTTCTAAATTTTTTGTTTCAAATTCTTGAAAAATCATGTTTAAAAAATGGTAGTATGAAAGAGTTTTTGTATATTTGTAAAAACAATTGTAACTCTGGCAACATTTAATTCAATGTCATCTTGTACAACTCACTGCACTCTCATTTTCTGCTTTAAATAGCAAACACTATTTAAACTCTCTTTTTTTCTAATTTCTCATTACCGTTTCCGTTCGAATGCGTTGTCTCCAAATTTAATTTTTTTTTTGGTACATTTAGGTTTTGTTTTTTTTTTTTTCATGGAAATAGTCATTGTGTTGGATATCATTTTTTACAATTCCTTTTGAATGTTTATTTCGTAAACACCTGTTATCACATGTTTGCTTGAACTTATTGTGCTTTTTAAAGGACATTATTAAACGCAATTCACTGCAGCCCTCTTTCACTTTCAGTTAATCTTTTTAAAGCAAATACAAACACACACACCATACACTCATACTTGTTCGGGAGTATAAAATAATAAATGCGTATGTGTGTTTTGTAGGTATTCATCAGGGATGGGGTATAAAAATAAATTAAGAGGAGTTTTTATTTTCAAATAAACTCATCGATTTAGCAAAAAAAAAAAATAAATAAATTTAAGGTTCTTTTTCTGGATATTAAAAGATCAGAAGTTAATTTTCTCATTATGTACATTAAAGCAGTTCTGTTAATTGGTGAGGCATTATTTGCTCCCAGTTTAAAATCCAATGATTCAAAATCGGTGAAACTCCAAAAAATACATAGATGGACAAATTCGGTATAAAAATATGAAAACTTACCCCATTTGTGTTCAATTTGATAACAGATGTTTTTACCACCTCGCTGTTTTTTGCCACCATTTGATAGCTTTCCGACAACAAGCTGTTAATATTATCACCATTGTTGTGTCATTCCGGCAAAATGTTGTTTTAATTTTTGACAATACACAGTTATTTTATTGACAACATTCAGTTGTCATTTCGACATCACATTTTCTCAGTCTTGTAAAGAATAACCTATTCTAAAGCCCAATTAAAAACATATATTATAAATTAATTCTCGTTGTTCCTATAAAGAGCATAGGGTCGTAACTAGTTCATTCCACTCGGATCTGTCGGATGCAACGGCTGACGTGTACCTATTGCAAACTGTCGTCAATTTCACATCAATCTACGGCTTCCATGTATAAGCACATCGTCCTGTCCGCCTGCTTCCCTAGGAATTCCATTCGATTCCTGCTTGGCAATATCATCATCTTTATTTCCATTTGCGTTTACATTTTTCTATTTATATTGGAATTTGCCAAGTTGTTTCCCAAAGACTAGAGTTAGAGATTGTATTAGGCCAATATATTTTAAGAAGTCTGAGCCAACAGTTGTTATAACCTCCACCACAATTAATTGTGAAGAGGGTATATTAAGTTTGTCATTCCGTGTGAAACTTTTTTATTATTCATCTCAGACCCCATAAAGTATATATATTCTGGGTGCTTGAGTAATTCTAAGTCGATTTAGCCATGTCTGTCCGTCTGTTGAAAACACGCTCACTTTCGAACAACTCAAAAGAAATGAATCAACTTGGTGCCAAATTGCTTGTAGTTATCCTAAGCAGTTTGGGATTGAAATCCAGCAAAATCGGTTCAGTAAGACCAGAGCTATGAATCAAAATGTGGAACCACCACCTAAAAAAATTTATAATTTTGTTACAAAAAATAACATAAATGCCGGAACAAGGCACGGAATGAGATAAGATTTTGCAAAAATTTGTTTTATTTGACTGGAAATCACGCTGTTAAATTTCGTGAAGATCCATCCATAATTTACCCTTGGCCCCATATAAAGCCTACTTCCGGAAAACAGTTTAGTACGCCTAAAACCGTAAAAAATAACGCTAGCGTAACAAAATTTGGTACGTCACAGTCTTTTAGGACTAGAAATAACACTGTGAAATTTCGTGACGATCGGTCCATAATTTACCTTAGGCCCCCTATAAACCCTACTACCGGAAAACAGTTTAGTACGCCTAAAACCATAAAAAAATAATGCAATCATAGATTAAATTTATGTAGAATTAATTAGTATTGTGGTAATTTTGTTGAACTATTTATGGTTTTTTTAATCCAAATTTTCAATATTTTTAATCAGGCTTAAGTTCATCAAATTTAATTTTCATTAAATTATTTTTATGAAGAAAGGAATTTTGCAACATGAAAATTAATTAAAATTGTTATTGATAATCATTCATTCTTGATTGACCTGAGATTGTAAAATTCCTTTCTTCATAAAAATAATTTAATGAAAATTAAATTTGATGAATTTAAGCCTGAAACCATAAATAGTTCAACAAAATTACCACAATACTAATTATTGTTAAAGCTAAGGTACGAATTCTATGTGTACATTTGTCCTTCAAGTTGTGCTGAAAAAGGTCAACAAGAAAAAGAAAGACAAACATGAAAAAACAAAAATGTACTTTGGACTTCAAGAAGAATTCTTGACAAAAAGTACGAGAAAACAGAGGTAAAGGAAAAACATGTAAAATTAATTAAAAATGGATAATCATTCAAAAAAGCAAATTTCGATCTACCAAAGGTTAAAATACAATTTGGTTTAAGGATTGATGTTTGACTATTGACGTCAGCAGTCGTCGATGGCTGCGAGTGTAAGACGGCAAATCCCTCTGAGGAGATCGAGTGGTAGCGATCGAAACATGTCAGGGTAACCAGCCGCCTGGGTTCGAATCTCAGGTCAGTCAAGAATGAATGATTATCAATAACAAAATTAATTTTCATGTTGTAAAATTCCTTTCTTTATGTAGAATTTTTATTTTAAAGACAAACTCTTAAGAAAAACTTCTTAACGATTTAAATTTGTTGTTGTTAAAAGTCTCTAGAAAAATAACTCCCTGCAATTATAAGTGTTGATCGACATTTTTTGATTACTCTAAATAGTTTATATAGTTTCCTATATGCAGGCTTTCAAGGTCATTAATTCAATGCTAACAAAAGATTATTTATTTCATTCTCAATAAAATCCGACGTTTCGGTGGTATTTTTTCCAACTTCTTCAGGGATTGAGTTTTTATAAGAATCTGGCAACATATTGAAAATGCAAAGTAAAAAGTAGTCAACCTGGGATCTAATCACCGCATACGATATCGAGCAACATTGATCAAAATTATTTATTTTGGTATCATGAAACTCGATTTCGAATGAAAATTATGGAATTTGAAATAATAGCATTCGTTATCGAGTAACTCGACATTACATTTATCGAGTTTTCATTCGATACGTCAGTGTCTGTCGTATGCAAAAACATCCGATAGTTTATTCGATACGATAGTATCGAATGCGGTGATTAGACCCCTGCATTTTTTAATTTTTAGTACATCCAATAAAAATTAATTTTACTATTCATCGGTCCGAAAGCCATAGCTGCTAGTGCCCTTACCTCTTTTTATTAGTATTATTAATTGTATTTTTATTACTAATAAATAAATAATAATAATAATAATTTTACTATTCAAAAATTTGATGTTTGTAAGTAAAACACACTTTAATTCAAGGCGTATTCAATACAGGTTGTCTTAAAAGCCCTCTTGATAAAATTTTTGTTGTTGGATGTCAACATTTTGTTTATTATCTTTGTTTCTGTTTTTGACATTGTACAATGATTTTACAAAAATAAATTGCCTGTGGTTTTTGTACGAGTTGCACAAGAGTGCTATATTCGGCTATGCCGAATCTTATAACCATTCATCATGGTGCGTAAATAACAGAAAGTTATATAAAAACCCTTCTTTGAATATAAAAATTTCTATTTTTTGCAACGCCCACTTGTCGCCCACATTTTGTCGGACTTTGTGAATTGATAACCAAGATGCCTGTACCTACTTTGGAAACTTTGGCTTTTGCCGTTCTCCAGATATATAGAAATCTACAATATCTTTGTATGGGGAGTGCTACGCCCACTTGTCCGTTGTCCGTAAGAAACAGTGGTTGTTCTTTGCTCATATCTCAGCCATTTGCCATTTCAATAGCAAACAATTCCGGACTATATGTGGCATATGTAAATATATATCTAACAAGTCCCCGTCACAAATGGGGTCTTTGGAAAACCCATTTCAACAGACGGACAGATGGACATCGTCAAATCCACTTCGCTACTTATAAGGACCCAGAATATATATACATGCTTTAAAGGGTCTAACATCAATATTGTAGCAATTACAAACGGAATGACAAACGATGGTGTTTTTTTTAAGAATGAAAATAATCGACCCTATCGCGAATAAAAATTTCTTGGGAATTTTTTCCCTTTTTCCTATGTTAATTCAATTGTAAAAATGGGAAAAGGGAAAAAACTCCCAAGGAATTTTTATTCACGATAGGGGTGAATGTTTAAATATGATTTCTGTTATGTGGCCGCCACGGCTGGCGCGTTTGGATCACCACTTTTCAACAGCTTTTCGCATTATGATCATCATCCCATCAGCCCATAAAAGCCACCAAACAGTAATTTTCTGTGGATGTAATGGTGTTTCGACAAAAGCATGGTGCAACAAGCAGCTGGAATCGTTACGGCAACAAATACAACATTACAACAAAAATGGAAAGTATATCCCAGCTTACGTCAAAAAATACTTTAAACAAATGTCAAAGCGTGCCGCTGAACGTGATGAAATAAATAAATTTTTAGCCAATTTTTATTTAATTATGGTCAATATCTTATTTATTTTAATTAAAAACAAGTAAGAAAGTATAGTCGGTCAAGCACGACCATATGATACCCTACACCACAGTATTTAAAAACACATCATGCTTATGTGTCCATATAAATATAGATTTATCTATGTTTATAAACTTCATGAAAATCGGTTTGAAAGTTTGTGAGAGGCAGAAATTGCCCCCTACCTCCACTTGTGGTCCTATTTTTGAAAAACTGTATAGCTAATGTGTCAATATAGATATGGATCTATCTATGTTTTAAATTTCATTAAAATCGGTTTGAGAGGCAGAAATTGCCCCTATCTCCCCTCGTGGTCCTATTTTTTAAAAAAGGCATACATTTTGTGTCTATATAGATATGGTTCTATCTATGTTTTAAATTTCATTGAAATCGGTTTGATAGTTTCTGAGAGGAAGAAATTTCCCCCTATCTTCCCTCGTGGTCCTACGATTCGGCCCCTTGTGCCAATAAGAACCTATGACCCAAATTTCATCAAATTATCTCCACAATGGCGAGCTGTACTTTGCGCACAAGGTTACATGGACAGCCAGCCAGCCGGACGGACATTCGACTCAGAAAGTGATTCTAAGACGATCGGTATACTTTAAGGTGGGTCTAGGACCAATATTTTTAGGCGTTACACACATCAGCACAAATGCATAATACCCTCTCCACTATTGTGGTGTTGGTATAAAAACTAAAACAAAATACAATAATCACAGCACAAAACGTGGACTCTTTGTAAACACAAACAAAACTTTGACATAATATAAGACAAACAATGCAAGAACAAAAAAAACTTCATCTGGCGTAGTGCTGCTACATGTATTATTTCACCATGGACAAAAGCTTGTGGATTCTCCTCACTCCAAATGCGACAATTCTGCTTGTTAACGTACCCATTCAACCAGAAATGAGCTTCACCGGAATATAAAATTTTAAATGGAAAAATTTGATATTTTCCAAAAATAAATGCTTGAAATTCCAAATCCTAATGATAAGACTCAACGTTTTAAGCGTAAGGCCTATTATTTAATCCCCAAGGTGAATATGTTTGTATAGTGTATATTCATGCTATATAGGTTTTGTTATTTTGACTTCAGCTTTTTCTTTTCTTTTAGATTTTTGTTTCAACCTCTAGCGTTTTGTTGCCACTTCGTTTAAGACTTTAAGAATTTACCGCCATTTACCCATATTTGAGCTTTAGCTATAAAATAGCATTTTAACCTTTAAAAATGTCATTTAACAAGTAGTCGTAGTGTTTATTTGCTCCTTAGTTTGTTCGTTAATTTATTTTTACACTTGACTTTTTTCATATATGTACATATGTATTTGTTCGCGTGGCAATATCGTTATGAACAATTTGATTAAATTCATTCAATCATACTCATATTTACACAAAACACCTGGTACTTGTGTTTTTATATACTATTTCATATATGGGTATTTCCACAGAAAAGTCCACTTTTTATCACATTACGTTTTTAATTGTTTCTCAAACAATAATGAAAATATTATTTACTTTTTTGCATTGTGGTGATAAGGGCAACTACTTTACATTTAGTGAAAGAGAGGAAACATTTGAACAACATGGTTCTAAAATACAAAACTAATTGCTTGGTGTAGTAACGTGACAAAAAGTAGACTTTTCTGTGGAAATACCCATATACATATACTTATATGTATATGAAAATGCTGCATTATTTCGTAGAGTCATTTTTTATTAGCCTGTTAATTATTTGCTGACAGTTTGGTTTGAGTTCAATCAGTTTTTGTGTCCTTTCGACTTTTAATGTCACACTGTTTCACTCACGTTTTGTTTCCGGTGGTTAATATTTTGTTTTGTCACAGTTTTCAGTTATTCATTTAGAACGTGGAAGTTAGTTTACCACCACCAGTGGTCCTTTTTAAAGTAGATATGTAAGCCCCCTTTCACACTCGGCAAGTTACTTGCGCAAGTTACTTGCCGACAACAACAAAGTCTGTAAGGAAAAAACAAATTTCAAAAAAATGTGTACAGAATTTTTGTTGTCGGCAAGTAACTTGCCGAGTGTGAAAGGGGGCTAAGTATATTCTGAGTCCTTGAATAATTCTAAGTCGATTAAGTTATGTTTGCCTGTTGAAAACACGCTCGCTTCCGAACGGCTCAACAACAAAAGCATACGATTGTTGTCAAATTGTTTCTGGTTTTCTTAAGCAGTTTGAACTTGGAATCCAGCCACAATCATTTTGAAAGGAAAATAATTATGGACCCAAATGTACACTGAAATAATTTTCTTCGCAATACCAATGAATTTTGACATTCAACCCATGAAAAATTGCATTAAAAAGGAATATATGCAGCGCTTCGTTGGATCAATGAAACCTGTTTCATTAAAAGGATTTTATGAAACACTTCATTAGATCTATGAATATTATTCATTGGATGAATACTTTCAATAAAGTAAAAAACATTTTATTTTATTTTTTATCTGTCTCTGGCGGGAATCGATCGCGCAACCTCGGTGCTGATAGACTAGCTCACTACCAGCTAGCCTACCGGGGCAGTGTAGTTTTTGGATAAAAAAAAATATGTTTTTTACTCAAGAGCGTAAATATGAGATTAAATTGTCCATAACAACAATAACAGCGTTGATTGAAAGTTTTTGTTTCATTACTATAATGACATTTTTCATTGTCATAATGAAAATTTGAATTTATAAAGAAATTTTTGATTTCATAAATTTAATGTCATATTACATTAGATGTATGAAATAATTAAATCTTACATTTTTGATTAACAATTAAACATTTTTTTAAGGAAACTATAATTTTGTCTAATGTATGAATATAGTTATGTTTGTATATTGTTTTTTTATGTTCCCAATTAAAATTTTTTGTTTAACTTGGACAAACTTAAGTTTTCATATATCTAATGAAAATTTTTAACGTAATTACGAGATCCAATGAAGCGATTTTAACGAAAATACTTCATTATAACTATGAAATTCCATTTAGACAATGAAAATTTTCATTTACCCAAGGAAAAAATTTTTATAAAAATGATTCATTAAATATATGAAGCATTTTTCTGAAAAATTTATATTTCTAACATACAAAAATTGGTGGCGAATTGCACGGATTTTCATAAAATTTTGCATAACTTTGTTTTATGTGACTAAAAGTTAGTCAAGATCAGTCCATAATTTACCCTAAACAAAAAACGCCTAAAACTGCAACGAATAATTTTATTATCGGGCGTGTTCTGACAATCGCAAAACGCTAAACATTGGTGATTTGACTTGAAACTGCATAATACGTTTACGGTAAATCGCAATCGCAAGAAATTTGGTGACTTCCAACCTCAAAAGAATGCTTAAGGGCAGATCGCTAGCAAAACGCACGAGTTTCAGAACACCATAAAATAAACCTGGCGTTTTGCGATTTTAAATCGTGCGATTGTCAGAACATGGCTGTATTTTAAAATTTGGTCCAATTTAGCTCTATATATCTTTAAAAAAAAAACACATTGAAATTTTAACATTTTAACCAAGGCGAATTCAACAAGGTAAACTCAACTCGTCAGCCGTTCATCAGCTGTCTCCACGGCGAATTAAGAAAAAATAGGGAAACGTCATAATATAATTTTGTTTATGCTTTGCGCCAAAATAACCGAACAAATTTCTTAGAAAAACTGCGAATAATTATAGTAAATTTAATAATCTCTTTTATTACCCAAACAAAATTTTTATTTTGTTTTTCAATCCATTTTTGCCTTGTCAGCATTTTTGACAGCCGCCTATTAAATTGCAAAAAAATACATGGGGAATTTTGTAGTTGTAGAGTTGCACTTACCTTGTTGAATTCGCCTTGATTTTAACGCTGCCTTTACAACAGTGTTATCCAAATCTTCATTTTCTGTGCACAATAGTGCTATAAAAACAATAAAAACAACTCACACCGATGCTTGTTCTCTTTTATTTCAGTTTGATTTCACTTGTTAATTGAGCGTTGATGAGTACACATGTGCGGATGCTTACGGTTTTTTTTCAGCTTTATGGTTTTTTCAGCTTTGATTTTATTTTAATATACACCAGCAAACAAAATAGTATGATGGAAGACAAAAATTTTTGTTTTGTCATTAAAAATGCTTTTGGTAACATGCAATGCATTTTATGTTACCAAACATTTAAAACAAAGAAAACATTTTCAATTAAAAGGCATTTTGACCTTTTTCACATAGAAATAAATAAATTAAACGAGGAAAAAAAGAAAATGTTTTTTCTTGAGCAAAAAAACCTTTATATGCAAAAATTTAAAGAATGGGTTCTGCAAGAAGAGCAAAGTGAGGAAATTTTGCAAAATAAAAAATTAAAAATAGAGATTTCGAGCCAAATAAGCTTGGAAATCGCTCAGCAAGGCAGACCGTTTATTGATGGAATGCTAGTAAAAAATATTTTACAAAAAACTTTTCAAACGTTAAATTATAAAACAGATTTCATAAAGTCAATTCCCTTGTCACCCCAAACTGTGGCTAGGCGTATTGCCCAAATAGGAAATTCGGTGGAGTCTTCTATTGAAGAAAAATTTCACTTTTTTTATATTACCTATCAAACCTGTGTTTTTTCCTACCATTACACTTGCCCCGTCTGTGCAGACACCGACAATTTTGTTTACATCAACAATAGCAAAAAGTTTATCACTTACAACTTCCATCAAAAGCTTTCCCGTTACATGCCCATGAAAGGTTTCCAATGTCAACATTGATTAAAAAACATTAAAATGTTCATCAATGCATCTTACACAGACAACCAGTTGACAAAGATCATTAATATCTGTACTTTCATCTAAAAATAATATTCATAAAATTCATTACATTTGCAATGCTTAGTTTTGTGTTTGCTGGGCAATGTTATGTTATCCAATACAGACGCATTTCATTTAATGAGAGTTTTGGTTAACTATGCTTTACAATTGAAAGTAGTTTCTTGAATGTTCCATATACGCATTATCAACACAAAAAATTTCAAATGATTTCAAAAATAATCACCCCTATCGTGAATAATTTTTCCCTCGTAATTTTTCCCCTTTTCACATATTTGCGATCATGAACAACTCACATGAAAAAAATGTAATTCAAAGGAGAATAATAACGTGAAAAAATGTTCACCGGAAAAAATTCCCCTTATCGTTAAAAATGTTTTTCCTCGTAATTTTTTCACATTTCCCTTAGATTTTCTCACTTTATTTTTTCTAGGGAACTGAACACGTATGTAAGTAACTCCTCCTATAAATCGAATATTAAGGGTTAATAAAGTTAATAAGGCACAAGCCGATATATTGCTCAACAAAATGCAAAACAACAGGTCGATTGCCTGTGGATTTGTAAAGCTTTCGATTGACTTGGTGGCAGAATTTTGGAAAATATTTTACTACATTAAATTTAAAAAGTGCAAAAAAAACTAACGTTGTAATCAAACTATCCCTCCAGTACTAAATATTTTGCTTTATTATTTTAAGGTTTCTTTTAAATATACCTATTAGGTACTTGTATATTTGTTAACAAAAATTTCATTGATTTTTAATTTTTTTAATCTTTCTTCTTTTTTTACATTCACTGGAACTGATAGCGTGGAAATTTTTTCACATGAGATTCACGATTGCTTTTTTCCCTTCGAGGGGAATGAAAATTGCATGGGAACAAAAATTCCACTTGTTATTCACGATAGGGGTGAATAACACTGCTAGTTGAAAGAAAAGGACAAGCTGGGCAAATGAAGTTTTGTCAAAATTCGGGTACACTGAATCCAATGGTGCTAACCGTTTTTTAGGTTAGCTCTTGTTTTCGAGATATACCGTTATTTCGAAAATGGAGGAGGTTGCACAACATATATTCGCGTAACTTAAAAACAGTTTAGTTTATTAAAATTACTCCAAAAAAATTTCCTTTGAGAAAGGTTAAACTTCTTTCTAATATGCTCAGTTGTTTTAGAAACGTATTTTTTTTTTTTGGAAAAATAAAACAACTTTTATCAACTTTTGATTTTATAAATAAAAGTCGAAAAATTTTAATTAATTTAAGAATTGCATAAAACGAAATATTTGTATGAGAGCCCCCCTAAGAAGTTTGGATAAGGGGCCATTCGCGGATTCGGGGGGAAAATAAGGAAATCCAACTCCCCCCCCCCCCAAAATAATAAAAATATGTATTGTTTATTTCGATAATACAAGAATTCCCAATAATAATATTTTTTTTAAAGTACAAAATTTTTGGAAATCCCAGCAAGGATTGAATCTCGAACGAAATTTTCAATTAGTATCCAAATCTTAATCTAATAGTTATTTATTAGATATTTTCAATGAAACATCTAGTTTACCGTATTCAAATACTTATTATTCTACATTCAATCCCAGCAGGTGCCATCTATATCCAAAGGTAAATCCCAGAAACATTCCACCAGCCAAAAATTTTTTAAATTAATTTTTTTTTATCGAATATAAGACTAGATATATAATTTCATTTGTATATTAAAAAATATGTATTTCAATGATCATTCATGAAAAATTTTTTTTTTGGCTGCGAATAAGTGCGTTTAGAATTCTCTTATAGTCATCTTTCTTTTAGGAATTAGATTTTGTATACCTTATCATGCAAAATTCGCTAAAAATTAGGAAAACGCATTTCAACCTTTGAAGTTACTTCCACTTTTTGTAGCGTGCGTCACAAAACTTTGTGATCAATTATTTCGCAACAAATATTTGCTAAGAAATTATGATATTTGCTATTCGTAAGTGCATATTAATGTCACTAAATACTACATATATAAGTTGCAGCTATCTTTTTTGAAAGACCAAACAATTTTTATATTTCAATCAGAAAACGCGTGCGAAAGTAGCGTTCGTCACGCAGGATTTGCCCATATGCAATATTTATGTATACATAAATGTGTTATATGAATCTAAATTCAATTCGATAATTTTTGACGAAAGTACGGATTTGTCGGGGAAAAGCCAGATTTCCTTATCTTTAAGATATTTCAACATACAACAAAAAGTTGTTAGGGAAGAATTTATTGGCTTTGTTGTAAACGCATTTGAAGAGGCTTCAAAGGATATTGATGTGTCAATTGATGCGAAAAGCTTAAACAAATGTTGGTCTTGACCTAAAACTTTGTGTAATAGTTGAAACCCATCTGTCCTCTGATGTTAGCAGAAAATGGAGTTGTTAAAAAATCCTGGAAACCGCGACAAACGCCTTGCTATTCCCTTAAATCAAACAACTCAATTTCTAAAAGCAATAAAGTGCCATTAATACAAAAAGTTGTATCATTTGTTAAAAAAAACGACAAAATTTTTTAAATATAATCATCCCAAGCGAAGCCATCTTCTACATTATGCGAGACGAGATGGGTGGACCGTCACGACTCAATTTTACACTTTGCAACAAGTGTACATAATATCACAGAATACACAGAACTGTCACGAGACGGAAGATTTTGCGTTTTTTTTTGCCCTTTTGCATTTCTCTTTTCATCATATTCTATGCCGCAATACAATGAACATAAATTTATTTAGTTAAGATTTATTTACAAAACTGTTGTAAAAATTAACTTTTAAGTTCACCACAACACGAGTAAATAATATTCAAGTAAGTAAATAACATTATAACACAAAACAATATTACTAAATACATTTTTTTGCACAAAAAACAACGTTTGTTGAACTAATGCATTTGTTTAACGTGGTTTGTGTTTTGTTATTTTTGTTTTGATCACGCCATTTGTGTTGATTGTTGCGGCCTGTTTTTACACCTTGCCACTTCACTACCAAAAAAAGCTTTCTGTCTCTTTCTTCGAAAGCTGCCCTCGCAACTGATTTGGGCCTTTTTCACACGTCACTTTGTACAGTTCTGTGTATTCTGTGATAATATAGTACAGTAGTTTTGACTTAACTGCCTTTTGTTTACGTGCACATTTTGACTTAACTGCACAAAATTGATAATTTTTGGAATTATTCTTTATAATTCCATACAAATTCCTTTTTTAAGTGCACTTTCTATACCTGCACATTTAAGATAAATGCACAAAATTTTTGGCATTTTAAAATTATTTTCATACAAAAAATCAAAGTTAGCTGCACTTTGACTTAACTGCCCAAAATACATATTTTCTGAAATTATTCTTCAAATTCCTTTTTTACGTGCATTTTGTATACCTGCACATTTTTCATATTTTTGCGCAGCTTTAAAATATTTTCATACAAAATATCAAAGTTAGCTGCACACATAAAAATATGTGGTGACCACTTTTTCACATAAATAAAAACATAAATCGCAAATATTTTGTTTTTTTTTTTTACATAAATTTTTATGTTCTTTGTGAAGTCTCATTGTTTTTGTTAATGTTTATTTTAAAATAATTAAACATACATACACACATACATCTATATAATATATATATATACATCTATAAAATGATCTGTTATTTCCCAGCTAGCATAGGCAGCGTTACCGTTCAAAATTTTCAAAAAGGGGCACAAAAAGGGGATTTTCAAAATAAAAGTGGCACAAAAAGGGGAATTCTGAGAAAAAAGGGGCAACTTTAAAAATAAGACCATTTTCATTTTTATTAAGTTATTTTCACGGAAAACATAAACGTTACAAAAAATAAGAAGAGGCTTATTATTATTATGTATAAATAAAAGGCCTAACTCCACTTTCCGAAAATTTCTCAATTTTGTTATATTACTATCTAATTAGATGTGAACCCTTTAAAAATGATTTGGTTCTTTTATAATTTAAATATTTTCCTTCAAAAGATATGAAAAATTGGTATAGGGTTTTAATCTTATATGATTTTTTCCGAAGCTACCGGCCAGATAAAAGGAAAATATACGTAACAAAATTAGGCCATTATATATTGCTTAAATATGAATTGCTAAGCTGCGCGTGTTTGGCAAATTTCTATTTGTAGCATTTTAAATTTTGAAAATCCATTTTTCAAACAATACTAATTTTCTCTAGTCTTTATTTTGTGGAGTAAGGCCTTTTAGCATTTGACACATCCATATTTAGTCGAACTTCCCTATATTATACAAAACTAACATTTTTTTACTATTGTTTATAAAAACTGGTATTTTAGTTCGATTATCTATTAACATTTGCTTCAATAATATCCATATAAGGAACAGTTTGAAGACTTTTGCGTTAAGTGTTAAATTGCTTGTAAGAAATAAAGTGCTGGAAAAAAATCTGCTAGGCTATAAAACCTTTTGTGCTGCTTATTTGACTTTTAATGATCAAATTTATTTTAAAAGAAATGCTGCTACATTTTTGTCAACTAAAACGAGCGACTGTTGTTAAAATCGTTATCAAGAAACTAAGATACTGCCATGCTACCTTTGCGCTTAGTTAATTGTATACCATATTTTTAGGTAATTTTACCTATGATTTTTTTTTTTGTGTGTAAGGAGATCAAATTATAATAATAATGTTTAAATTTGTTCATTATATAGAAAGCTTCATTTAATAGAACTTCACTATAGAGATGTTCGAATTTATATATATAGACATTGAAAAAACACTTCTTGTTTGCAAGTTAACGTGTATGAACTGTCGCATATAATTTTACCCTTCACCACAGCTGGAAATATATAAGTTCGTTATTGGGCCATGTCACAGAGTACAATTCCGTTCGGAATGATTCCGTTCGGAATTGAAGAAAATATATTTGTTTGTTGATGGAAAGTGTATTTTGATAGTTTTATGGCCTTTCAGATACAGACAACTCCTATACCGGTTATGAAAACAAAAATGGTTTCATTCCAAAACATTTTTTCGTCATTTTCTGAAGCACCAAAATACGGAATGAATTCCGTTTCCGAACGGAATTGTACTCTGTGATATGGCTGATTATATAAGTTTGTCGTTCCATTTTTAATTTAACAAAATCGGTTACTAATTGACTTAGTAATAGACTTATAACCACGTTAATATTCCCAAAATAAGGGCTTTGGCACAAATGCGCCTTTATTATGAGTGATAGGTGGACCAAATTTAGTTCTGATATTTCTTATAAGGAGAAGTTAGTAGTGGTACGATTTTTATTAATGCATTACAGTGCTATGCTGTTTCTTTAGTTGTTATATAAGTATCTAATTTCCGAAAATATGCATCTATATATATTTATTAATAAGTTCAACATGGACTGCCGGGTATCAACTTTCAGTCTATTGGACCACTTATTGTTTTATAATGCTAATTTAAAAAAAAAATCCGTTTAGCGGATGCACTTCTATGCGGTGAAGTAAAAACATACAATCATATAAAAGTTGGAAGTTCAAAAAGGGGCAAAAGGGGCACAAAAACATACAAAATGATACAAAAGGGGATTTAAAATAAAGGGGCAAAGAAAGTGGCATGGCATTAAAAAAGGGGCAAAAATCGCATAACGGTAACGCTGAGCATAGGCTGTTTGTTAGACGATTATGTTTAATATACAACTCCTAAAAGAATCTTCTGATGATTATCTGACTAGTAACAAAAACATCTAAATCTTTTTTTAATTTATTATTTTTTTTATTTACTTTTTGACACGGTCGTATTTAAATCTTGGAATGAACCATTTGGGACTCTCTGTAAGAGTCGTACAACAATTGAAGCACAGCCGCGAATAACGTTTTAAGTTACAAAATAATAATTTTTCAGGAGAGCAAAAAAACGTTTTTTGACAAGCAGCATTATTTGTTTTAAAAATTTTTTTTTTCTATTATTTAAAATAGTGATAATAAAAACTTTAATGCAAAAGGCTTTTAAAACATTATTCCGCACTGCAGAACCATTTCGGTTTCATCATTATGTTAGTTACTTGCAATGTTCTTCCACTGGCTGACACTTTGTACGCCATTTTGAAGGCGTTAAGGTGCATAGTTTTGGTTGATTTGATGTTTAAACTGTGTAAGAGAGTAAAGTCAACGTTTATCTGCAAAAAAACAGTTTTTGCAAAATGTGGCGTTTACAACGTTTTTCGCGGCTGTGCTTCAATTACTGAGCTACCTAAATAATACCGTTTTTGAAGTATGAAAATGCTATTGCCAATACAATTTTAATAAAACAAACCGGCCTAAGGATCTGTAAAAAAGAATTATCCTTCAGGATGGTGTTGATTTCGCGACTTTAAGGTTTGTTTTATACACATGATGCCCTTATTTATGTAGCTCATACGGCTGAGCATTTCACGAGTTGTAAAATATTACCTACATGAGTCTCATACGACTCTTGGCATGCTTTTTGAAAGACTCGTTGGATAATCTCTACATACATCATAAACGATTCCCTTTACGATTAATATAAGCTTTTTTCGCTGCGTTATGGAAGAATCTCTCATAGGACTCAGCACGTGTTACAGTGCGTCTACAATTAAAAGATGAGCTCGTCGACGATCAAAAACACTCTTTGTGAGATTCCCAGTAGACTCCTAGACAACTGAAAGTGCTAGCTGTGTTGAGATAAAATTTAAATAAAATATTAATTTATATATTAATAAAATAATTTTTTTTATTTTACTTTTAGTATTGTGGTTATATACTTTTAAATCAAACACTTTACTTTAGCTGCACTTTTGTACAGGTAACCACAATCTTGTACCTGCACATTAAGGCAGGTAAATGCATTTAAGATAACTGCATTTTTGATTTACCTGCACAAAAAATCGTGCAAAGGAGATTGTGCAGCTAAGTCAAAATTACTGTAGAAGCTTTGGAAAAATATCTGAGTGGAAAGGTAGTATCTCTACCTTATATTAATTAACTCCTTAGTACTTTTGAACTTATTTGCGGAATACATATTAAGTGTGATACTTATTGTAACACAACCGCTTAGTATCATTTTACAATAGTACGATATAGATCTTCAAAAAGGATCAAGCCTTATCAAAGCTTTAATCATGTGTCTTGAAGAGAAATGAAATAAAGCCGAAGAACAATTTAAAGCGATTTTCGAGGTTCCAATCGAAAAGACAAGATTTGAACGAAATAATCACTTCCAAAATGTTGAAGATTACTACCGAGTTGTAGGTAACATTCCTCTTATTGAATTTATTTTAGAAGATCTCAAAACACCTTTTCCAATAGATATCCTAAATGAATTGAACATACCTAAACTTCTACCTAAAAGTGTAATCAAGTCATATGGGCAAATCCTGTACCCATATTCTGTAACTTGAGTGAGAACTTCTCGCATCGAAAAGATGAGAAACAAAACATTCCATAGTTTCTCGAAAAGTGAGAAAAAAGTGTGTCTGTAAATCATGTCAAAACTATCGAAAGAGATTACGTCGTTACGTAACAAATGTCATAACAGTCCACTCGAAGCCGATGTGACATTGTAGACTTTAAGAATGCCAGTCACACATATCGTTAACGGCGACCAAAATTTACAAAAATTGAAATTTTTCAACGACGGCGGCGAAAATACAACCGTCGGCTATACCAAATAATGTAAAGTGTTTCTTGTTTGCAAACGAGCTTTGAAAACATTCGTATATCTTATAAAAATGTTAATAGCAAAATAATTAAACAATAAAAAATGTGCCAAGAACAAAATATTCAGGTATGTGATGAAAAACGATCGTTTTCAAAATGATAGTTTTTAGCAGGTGTGATGAATTTCGACCGATTTTAAAATCCATTTCTGAAGTAAAGTCTTTATTATTTGTTCAAAATAGAAAAGAATTTAACAGAATATATAAATGAAAACGAAGGAAAATGTATTAGATATCAATTTTTGAAGATACCGAAAACGATATTATCGTTTTCAAATCGTTTTGTTTTCAAAATCGTTTTCCATCACATACCTGATTATTATTCTTTGTATTTTTCGTTTTTAATTGTTTTTAAGTGTTCAAATTTTTTCTCGCCTCATTTTTATTCGTGAGTTTATTTGACAGTTCAAAGCAGGAACTTTTCTCACAAAAATGTTAGAGACACACTTTTTCTGTAAATTGGCGAGTAATTTCCTTACGGGACAGCTAGTACTCGCCCAAAAAAAGTTACAGACACAGTTTAGTGAAGAAAACAGATGTTTGTTTCAATATATGGCATTTTTGTTTCGTTTCACACATTTCAATCGAAAAGTTTCTCGACGCGAGAGTTATAGAACATGGGCACTGCGTAACGAACGCTGCATTAGCACGTGTTTTCTGATTGATATATAAACATTTTTTGGCGTTTCAAAAGAGATTGCTTCAACTTATATATAGTATTTAGTGACATTAATATGTACTTACGAATGGCATATATCATAATTTCTAAGCAGGCATTTGTTGCGAAATCATTGATCACAAAGTTTTGTGCCGCACGCCACAAAAAGTGGAAGCAACTTTAAAAGATGAAGTGTGTTTTCCTAATTTTTAGCGCATTTTGCATCATAAGGTATACAAAGATTAATTCCTAAAAGAAAGATGAATATAAGTGAATTCTAAAATCATTTATTCGTGATTTTTTGATAAAAGCCGTGAACCCTTTGTGACGCACGCCTTACAACGCACGCTACAGTTTTTCAGTTGTATATAATAAACTCAATTTTATTTATTTTAACAAAACAAATTATATATATAAACTAATTTTGTGATCATTAATGAATGTATGAATGAATATCAATCTTTTTTTTAACGAAATTTTTATTTTGATGAGTCTACTGTAAGTGCTATTTTAAGCTCAAAAAGCCCCTAAAATAATGTCAAATTCATGTATTACATTAAGAGATCAGGGGTGTGGGGTAGTATTTGGTAAAAATTATTGTATTGTAATGATCGTCGAAATATGTCTGAATATAAAAATTAAATTATACATCTAGTCTTATATTCCATGAAAAAAAATTAATTTGAAAAATTTTTGGTTTGTGGACTGTTTTTGGGATTTGCCCATATACAGATACAAAACTTTAAAACAAAATTATTTTTGATAAAAGAGATAAACACCTACTAACATCTGAACTTGAGCCTGAACTGTTGCATTGGCAACAAACATGGAAAATATCTGAAAATCTAACAGATAACGTTGTACATGTTTTAATAAACTGTGATGAAGATATCTAATAATCTAAGAAAAATATTTCAAATTTTCGTGTCAATGCTCGTCAGTAATGAAACGAGCGAGAGGAAGTTTCCTACCCTACGTCGAATAAAAACATGGCTCAGATCAAGAATGACCGAAGATAGCCTGTACTATCTAAATTTGCCTCACAAGGAAATCATAAATTGCTTATTTAAAAAGATTAATTTAATTTATATTGAACGCATCTTATATTTTATTTTACCTTATTGTTTTGTTTTTTTTTTATATATACATACATAATATACACATATTGTTTCTAATAAACTTTGAAAAACAAATTTTTTACTTTTTTGTATCACACAAAATTTCCCCCCTAAGGGCTCAAGCTGCATCCGCGCTTGTAAGGGGCAAGTATGTCTCGAAAAAATATTAAGGACAAAAAGCAAATTGCGGTCGGTCATACATTTTATTCCCCTAGGGTAGGGCTGCCAGAAGTTTGAACCTATCAACCAGGACACATATAAAAAATGGATAAATAATTAACCAACAAAAAACTTTTTTTAATACATATGTATGTATGTATGTTTATGTAAAAAACATCCGTTTTTAATTTTTAAATCCAACAATATATGAGGTTATTAGCGCAGAAGTGGTGTAACCCACAATTTAATTTGGTTACGGTTCTGGTGTAAAGGCCTAGTTAGGCGAACGTTGTTGTACCCGTAATGTACCGCACCGTACTGTAAGCACGTTGGTGCACTTATAGAACATTTAAAAACGTGGTTTATGTTTTTTCTATACATAAACAAAAAACAATAGTATACATAAAGCAAATCACACAGTGATGGGAATCAAAAATGTTTTAAAAAGTACCAAGTGATTTAAATGGTATTAAAAAAGTATTTTGTGTATGTAAAAAACGTTAATAGTTTAATGTTTATATTATAGATTTTCAATAAACAAATTTGTATTTTAGCATATATATTATAACAATAGATATATTGTATTGTGGTGTATGCACCAAACAAGGTTTTGCTACCATTTAAAGCCTTTTATTCTTTTCACATTTCCATTGTATGTGTATATGCATTTGTTTATATGTATTGTACATCTAAACATAAATATATTTGTTTATATGGAAATATGTTGTATATTAAGTTGTTTTGTCTCAATTCCATAGCTTAACTGAAAAAAGTACCAAAAACGAGCAAAAATACCCGCATTCAATTTAACATACAAGCAGCCCATCACTGCTTTACAACTGTCACGTAACAACGGCATACAAATCTGTTTAATACAGATCGAGACGTTCCGTCAACGTGACATTTAAATTCAGTAAGCATTTGCATTGTTTGCAAATGACAAAACGAACCAGACGTTCCATGAGGGGACGTGAACGTTCGGCTAACTCTGCCTTAAGAAATGTTCTTTGCTCTATTCTTTACAGTGCATTAGTCGACTTAGCCAAGATGGCGCTAGAAACATAGTTTTGCAAACCAAGTACTATAGTGCAAGAGAAGTGTTAGCTCTCATAATCTCATAATAAGTAGTCTGAGGTTACACCACTTCTGCGCTGATAGCCTCATATATAAAAAAAAATTAACGTGTACCTCATGTACATAAAAATGATGAAAAATAATAAAAAGTTGAGCTTAAAATGTTCTAAACTATAATACTTTTCAGAAGATTGCACTTTTTCTAGAACTTAATTTCGGTCTTTGATATAGTTATAAAACAGGTAGCATGTCATATTAAAATTAAACTTACATTGAATAATACTCTCCAGTGTTTCAGTCTTTAACGAGTTTCTTTCTTTGTCCATTGAGCAGACAAAGTACTCACATTGAAAAAATCAAATGATTTTGATTTTTCTTAAACCAAATCGACAACTGTCAAACTCATCAATTGATAAAGCCATACACGCTTTGATTAGGACAACATCCGACTCAGTTGACAATTGAATTGAAACGTTTTTGGGCTGCTTTAGAGAAATCAATTTGTTATCGGTTTTCGATTACTTATAAAAGTTGTTTACACGGTATAACTTTTACAGCAACTAGTTGAAACAAAATTTGAAGAGGTTTGAGTCTCATCTAATATTATTGCAAGCTTTTAGTTAAACCACGTTACACCACATAACAGTTGAATCTAATTAAAGTTCTTTATACAATTGCCTTAAGTAAGCAGTGTTATAACAGAAATATTAAACTTTTTTAACAACTAAAACCAGCAAAAAACAAATTTTTTGTCTTGACCTGTACAAAAAACCAGGACTATTTAGTAGTGGACCAGGACACCAGGACAAGTAGTCTAAAACCAGGACAATCCTGGAAAACCAGGACGTTTGGCAGGCCTACCCTAGGGGCGACTCCTGGGCATTTATGTGACTTTTTCTTTAATACACTGCTTTACAAATTTTTAATTTGGAAAATTACCAAGAACGCCACGTGCCTAGATAAGTTAATTTTGACCTCCTGAACACGAAAAACGCTGTAATTTTTTTTTTCAATAGTTTAGTTTTTTAGGTAACGGTACTTTTGTGTTTTTCGGTGTATGGTCCCACTCAAACCCTTGTGGAGCCCAACCGATCGAGATAATTGGCATATCGTTGGAAAGGTAATTGAATGCCTTTTCCGTCGATATGCTAAGAATTTTTATCTGATAAGAATTGGCTGAGTTATGGCACCTCAAAGTTCGAAATTTGCCTATTTTTTACGTTTTTTTCAAAATTTTTCATTTTTATTTCGTTTTTTTTCTACGTTATAGTAAATATCTGGAATGTTTTATTTTTTAACCAAATAGTTTATTTTGTTACCAACATTTTAAGCGTAATTTGAAAAAAATCGGATGAAAAATAAAGTTTTTATTAAGGATTTTGTGGAACGACAATATTTTTCATCTCATATAAAATTCCGTTTTTTTTAAATACGTTAAAACTGATGGTTAAAAAAAAGGCGGAATTTTATATGGGATGAATGGTACAATTTTTACTGTCATGGGTAGAGCGTGGGTAATTTCTCTTAGGTGTTATTCGGGTGTTATTTGAAATTCTTACTCAAGATACCCAAATAAAATCTAGATTCGATTTCAGTGATGATATTTATTTCTTTTTGAAAATTGTTCATAAAATATACACAGTCTTCTGAACCAAAGTCTCGGTTTCTTTTAAGGAAAAGACTTTAATCATTAAATATATAACTGTTTTTAAAAGTTTGGTAATAAATGTCGCTAGATGGACTCTTTTTAGATTTGGATAAATCGAATGATTTAGAACCTGAAGTTTAATCAAAAAAGTTATTCATCCCTATCGCAAACAACTACTCCCATGAAAATGTTCCCATATTTTTATACCCTCCACCACAATTAGTTGTGAAGAGGGTATATTCAGTTTGTCATTCCGTGTGAAACTTTTTTACTATTCATCTCAGACCCTATAAAGTATATATATTCTGGGTCCTTGAGTAATTTTAAGTCGATTTAGCCATGTCCGTCTGTCTGTCCGTCTGTTGAAAACACGCTCACTTTCGAAAACCTCAAAAGAAATCAACAAACTTGGTGTCAAATTGCTTGTAGTTATCCTAAGCAGTTTGGGATTGAAATTCAGCAAAATCGGTTCAGTAGGACCAGAGCTATGAATCAAAATGTGGAACCACCACCTAAAAAAAATTGATAATTTTGTTACAAAAACTAACGTAAAACTAAAAAAATGCACAGAATGCGTAAATGCAAAATGCACAGAAAACGTAAAAAATAATGCTATCATAACAAAATTTGGTACATCAAAGTTTTATTGGACAAGAAATAAAATTGTGTTATTTCGTGAAGATCGGTCCATAACTTACCCTGGGCCCCATATAAACTTTACTCCCGGAAAACAGTTTAGTACGCCTAAATCCGTAAGAAATAATGCTATCATAACAAAATTTGGTACATCAAAGTTTTATAGGACAAGAAATAAAACTGTGTAATTTCGTGAAGATCGGTCCATAATTTACCCTGGGCCCCATATAAACCCTACTCCCGGAAAACAGTTTAGTACGCCTAAAACCTAGCGTAACAAAATTTGGTACGTCACAGTGTTTTAGGACAAGAAATAACACTGTGAAATTTCGTGACGATCGGTCCATAATTTACCTTGGGCTCCATATAAACCCTACTCCCGGAAAACAGTTTAGTACGCCTAAAACCTAGCGTAACAAAATTTGGTACGTCACAGTGTTTTAGGACAAGAAATAACACTGTGAAATTTCGTGAAGATCGGTACATAATTTACCCTAGGCCCCATAGAAACCCTACTCCCGGAAAACAGTTCAGTACACCTAAAACCATAATTAATAATGCTATCATAACAGAAATTGGTACGTCACAGTTTTAAAGGACTAGAAATGACGCTGTGAAATTTCGTGATGATCGGTCCATAATTTACCCTAGGCCGCATATAAACCCTTCTACCGGAAAACAGTTTGGTTGCCTTAAACCATAATTAATAACAAATCGTCACAGTTTAAGATTATAATAACATCATACAGATATTACTCCTTAAACATTCGAACTGTCGGTGGAGGGTATCAAAGATTCGGCACAGCCGAATATAGCACTCTAACTTGTTTCATTTCGTATTGTGAATGATTCCCATAACAAATTTTTTGGGAATGAATTCCCAAACTTAAAAAATTTGGCATCGCTAATGTTTACTCCCGCGAATTTTTTTACTAAATAAATTCCCAACAAGTGTTGATGTGAACGAGAAGGGAACATGTAAATTTTAATTTGTATTCTTAAGTAGGACTAAATTAAATTACTTTTTGCTTTTATTGAAGGAGTACATAAAGAAAATTAAGATAGACACTATTTATTATTTATTTTATTATATTTTTATTAGTATTTTATTTTGTATATTTTTCTTTCACAATACAAGCACTGACAAGTTACTCACAATAGAGACTTTTGTTTACAAAGAACTGACAAATAATTCACAATAGAAATTTTTACTCCCAAAATATTTGCGATACCGATTTGTTGCGGATGGGAATTTAGGTTTGATCCCATATAACATATTCCCATAACATTCGCGATAGGGGTGATTAAAACTACAAACTAGCCTGGGGGTAGAAATGTTTCCAAAACTCCAACATATTATTAATTTTGTTTGTGTCTGGAAACTTTTAAATGCTTTAGTTTGAAAACTATTTAACGCCCCTAACAGTTGTTAAACTGAATTACGAAAGGGACAGTTGTATAAAACCCTGCAGGAATTTTGTTAACTTAATATGGTATAAAGAGTATTTTTTTAGACCAAACAAACTTAAAATGGTAGAAAACACAAAAGAAATGAATTTTAATCGCGGTTAATACACGGCACTACCATTTGAACCCATTGCAGGCGACCAATCCTTTCGAGCATTGCTGAAAGACGTCAATTGTTGGTGCCCATTTAGACAGGGAAACATTTGGAAGGGAAACATTTTGTTTGGTAGCAAATAACAGGTGGGGAAGAGAAAATGTTTTTGTGTTCGGTAATCGGCGACACGCTTTGTTTTCATTTTCTTTGTTGACATTTACTTTGCTTTTTGAAAAAAAAACAACAATATTAACGTTCAAGCATGACAGCTAACCTATCGTTAGCTCTTTCGGTCTTAAAAACACCCATTATAAAGGAATGGCAATGAACATTTTGAACCTTCCCTAGAAATATGCAACCAAATTTGAAATTTAAACTCATTTTATTGGGAGTTTTATTGTATGTTGGTTATTAATTGTTTTTAAGTCTTTAATGTTAATTTATTTTAAATTACAATAAGATTGTTAACAGTTTAACTAATATTGATCTTCTTTCAATGAGTTTGTTGTGTTTTTGATTCTTTGTAAATGTGTTTTATTAAATCAAACTTCAATTTTATATCAGGTGTAATTTTATTTAAATCGGGTAACTTTGCTTGATCTCAAGTGTAATTTTGAATTATGTTAGTGGTAACACTGGTGTAAATGCTATGTAAGAGCAAACAGAATCGTTTTATTTTCGTTTGCTACTACTACTATATCTAATAGAAACAGAAGTTAAGACAGCAAAAGATGCAGCCATAAAGAAGCAAGTGATGTAGCAATAAAAAAAGGAAAAAAAACAAAAAAAATGTTTAAGGCAAATGTAGGGAATATTCAAAATATTCAGGGGTGTCATAGAAACCGATATTATCGGTATTGGATTTGAAACCGACAAAAAAAATACGTTGGTGTCATGAAATCCAATGTTGTCGGTTTTTTGTTCGAACTACAATTAGTGTCGGTTTTAGGTGTCACAGAAACCAATGTTATCGGGTTTTTATTGAAAATAAACCAAGCAGCTTACAGGTCTTGTTTTTTTTATTGGAAATTAATCAAGTTGTTAAAAGGTTAATTTTTTATTTTATTTTTTTCAACAGTTAGATTTTTTCCACTGATAGAAGCAAAATAAAATTGATTAATTGGTAAAATAGTATTTTTTGCATGTTTCCGGTAGTCTCCGGCAGCGGGCTGCTGCAAATTAGGAAGTCTTCTCATTTTTTCTGCAAATATGCAACAACAGCAGCGGTCATTTTATTTATTTCTAAAGTTAAACAACAAATTTGTTTAGATTTTTAATAAATTTAATTTAATTTTTACAAAACAATAAAATTACACAATGCCAATGCAATGCAAGTAATAACACCTTGGCATTTCTTTCATGTTTACTGTATTACCACTTCTTATTTTCTTTTCTCTAATTTTCCTTTAATTAAAAACACAGCTTTTAACAATATTTTAGCACTAAAATCATAATTTACAAAATTGTCAAACAAAAATTGCACTTAAAGCTATAAACACATGAGCCAAAACATAAAACATTCGAATATCGGTTTTATTTGTATTCGAAAATAACAAATCCGACTTGTTTTCATGACACCAAATGAAACCAATATTGGTTTGCAAAACCGACAGTGAGCAAAACCGACTTGGATTCTATGACACCCCTGATTATCTCATTTTCAATAACAGCCTGGGAATCTTCAACAATTACCACAACCGTATACACAAATATTGGTGGCGTCCCAAATATATAATTAGGGAGCTACTAATATTCGCGTTCGCATTTGCCGCTAGATTAATACCTAGTTCAGATATACCTTTTTTATTGAGTCAATATTCGGTTAATTGACATAATTATCTTTCTGTTCACATATACACAATTTAGCTAACTCAATTTATATTACTACTACATACAACATTCAATGAAAACAAAAATGTACATGTACAAGAAAATGTAAACCACTTTTGACATCTTTAAGGAATAAACATCTGGTTTTTGAGCAGACCAAATGGATAGGCCTTTTTTGTTGTAATTTTAATTTCTAAATGTCAAAACACTGTTTAGTAAGTTGTGTTTTGCTTAATAAACACACTTGTTACAGTGTCGCATTTTAATTTTACTCAATATTTATAACCATTTCGTATTAATTGAGCAATAACTAAATTGCAATTTTGTATGGATAATTGAGCTCAATAATGGCATTTATTGCGTAAAACTCAATTAAGGTGCATATCTGAACACGGTATAAGGATATTTAAAACAAAATAAAAATTTACCATTAATCCGAATAACATATTTCTCTTCGAACTCTTCCTTAAATTACAGACCATGTAAGGAACTTTTTCGGAGTAATTTTTATCAAATATCACCTCTTTTAAGGAAGATAATCACCTCTATCGTGAATAACAAGTGGAATTTTTGTTCCCATGAAAAATTTTTCACGCTATCAGTTCCAGTGAATGTAAAAAAAGAAGAAAGATTAAAAAAATTAAAAATCAATGAAATTTTTGTTCAAAAATATACAAGTATTTATTTTAAAGAAAAGTTAAAATAATAAAGCAAAATATTAAGTATTAGAGGCATAGTTTGATTACAACGTTAGTTTTTTGCACATTTTAAATTTTATGTAGTAAAATATTTTCCAAAATTCTGCCACCAAGTCAATCGAAAGCTTCACAAATCCGCCGACAGTCGACCTGTTGTTTTGCATTTTATTGAGCAATATATCGGTTTGTGCCTTATTAACTTTATAAACCCTAAATATTCGATTTATAGGAGGAGCTACTTACATACATGATCTATTCCCTAGCAAAAATAAAGTGAGAAAATCTAAGGGAAATGTAAACAAATTACGAGGGAAAACATTTTTCAAGATAATGGGAATTTTTTCCCCTGAACATTTTTTCACTTTGTTATTCTCCTTTGAATTACAATTTTTCATGGGAGTTGTTCATGATCGCAAATATGTGAAAAGGAGTAAAATTATTCACGATAGGGGTGAATATGAAAGAAAACATATAATAAAACATTCTCACATATAAGAAATTACGTTTGTACAACTTTGCAGTCTGCTTGTTCGTCTTATTGAGCCAATTTAGACTAGACTAATTTTTAGTCGGATTAACTTTTGTTCTTTCCAAACTACACTGGATTAATTATTCTGGCATAAAATTGTATACGTACACGCAGCTTTGTATTTGTTAGTATTTTTTTATATTCATGTTTACACGACGGCGAACAACTAACGATTAAAATCGCTCTGCAAAAAAGAAAACACTGAACCTGTTTTTTTCATAAGTGTGTATGTATTAGTTTTGTTCTGCTAATGCAGGGTTGAAGCTGGATTAAAAATTATGCCAACCAAAAACTACTCTCTTCACCTCTTTCGCCTACAAACTGTCGTTTTCTGCCAGAACAATTAGTCTAGTCTAAATTGGCTCATTGAACGATATTTCTCTATAACAAAATCATACAAAATATGCTTTAAATAACTTTTAAATTTTCGGTCACGGTGGACCTTTAGAAAGAAATGCCCATATGTATTTTGTTTTTGTAAACAATTTTTGGTTTTTTTTTAGCATACAAAAGGGCGCTAAGCACAACTGAAATGAACGAACACTAATAACCTGAACCCGAACACAATGAAGCTTGTGGTTTAAAAAAAAAAAAACTGAAAAGATTTAATTGTTCTCATCTTTTTGTTGTGTAGAATAAGAACAGTATTATTTTTGTGCTCGAAAATGACAAACTGGGAAACGTTATTTTTTTTTATTTATTTACTACACAAACCAGGGATGATAAATGACAATTTCAAAATTGTACTAAATTCAGTAAAAAATTGTACTTTTTAGACCCAAACTGTACTAAAACTAGGGTTTTACTTTTAAATCGGGTTTTATTTTTGTTCGATTAAACGATTAATCGATATTTGGCATTTTTAAATTATTCGATTTAACGAATAAAATTTTAAAATTATTCGATTAATCGAATAAATCTAAATCCCGAAATTATAACTTGAGTAAATAAACCTTTTTTTTTAAATGAAACTTGTCAATGCAGCTCGAAATTGTTGCTTCAATTTCGAACACTTAAATTTTAAAAGAGTCAATATAACTTTGGATTTTTTGAAACTTTTCACTGACATTCCAACCTCTTCTATGCTTCTGCAAATAAGTTCCTCTAGAGCATCGATCGAAGTATCTTGTTTCAAATATTTATTCATTACACCGCTTGTAGCCCCCTTTGATTTTGTTGGTGGAGCATCTTCTTCAACTACTATGTTATAGTCACTGCGTAAGTGGTAAATAAGTGATGTTGTTGAAAAGCATTTACGTTAATACATTTTTAGACACCTGTTACATTTAGCATTATTAGATTTATCCTTCGTAAAACATTTTTAAACTTTCTTTATAGATATTAATTCTCCAACCAAAAAGATTCAATGTTAAATGTTTGAAATTTTTAAATTGTACTAAACATGTCATTGGAGTATTTCAATACTTTTACAATGCTAATAGTACTGAAAAATATACAATTGTACTAACTTTATCATCCCTGACACAAACACTATTAGCGTTTGTGTTTTCCACAAATCTATTGAACCGAACACTAAGGAGCGATTTTTAATGTTTATTTTCGAACACTGGGGGGTTACTGCGTATTTCGATTCGAAAGAAATAATTAACGAGTTCAAACAATTTGTACTGTGTATTACGATTTTCGCAATCGTTCGAAACGATGGCGGAGGTTGTATTTTTAAAAAATGGAAAACTTGATGACAACTTTCTGTTCGTAATAGAGAGGAGAAAGGGATTTTTTGTTTTTGACAAAGTATAAAAACGTCCGTTTATTCGAAATAATTATTACGAAAATTGTAATACACAGTACAAATTGTTCGAATTCGTAAATTGTTTCTTTCGAATCGAAATACGCAGAAACCCCCCTGGTTTATATTGTTTACTCCTGCTAAAAGTTCTTATATTTGAGTTTTTTATAAGCAGTCATAACCACTCCATAGACTCGCGAGCAGTCAATAATCGTATTTTTTACACAGATACGGTCGGCAATTCATATGTATACAACAACTTTGTTTGTGGCTTGGTTATCACTGCTCTATAGCATATTCTATTAATAAGCTAATTATGTGGCAGGCATTTTCCGCGCTTTTAAGTGGATATCAATCTATTTGGACTATATTCTAGGTTATATTACTTCCAAACGTTTATGGTAAATTAGGAAAAAAAAACCCAAAATTTCTTTTAAAATACCCGAATCGGGCTCTCTCATTTTTAAACCCAGGGTTTCCCAGTATTACTGTAAATATTTTCGAACCAATTTCACGATATCGAAAGAACGCTTTCTTTTGCACAAAGACATTTGAAAGAAAAACAAAATTGTTAATATTTGTTTTTGTTTTAAATGTAGGTGGGCGAAAAAAAGAGTTCCTTCGCATTTAGTAAAGTAGGCATGTATTTCTTTATTTTTCCTACCATGCATTCAGTATTATTTATGTTAACTGCTAAATATTTTAAGTATAAATTTCAACAATTTTTTTTTAATATTTACATACATATTATCTTTAAGCAGGAATGACTGTACTTACTCTTTTCCACACATCCCTCAAGTTAGGAAAAACACATAGCACAACCATCATCTTAAAATGTTTATCCTGCTGTAACAGTGATTTTTTTTAAATTAACATGTGCTTAAATTAAAATACATATTCTTTATTTGATGCCATCCGTGTCAGTTAAAATCCAAAGGAGTCAACGACATTTGTTACTGTGCAATTGAAAAAACACTCGTACACTGTAGTTCGAGTGGTGGGCATTCTTCTTTTGGGGTATTTACAAGTAAACATGTGTTCCCCATAGATCGTCTGCATCGGCATTATTAACTCCTCCTTCATCTTTGCATCGTGTAAACATTAATATTATCGTGTGTGTATAGACAAGATTTATGTACAACATATTTTTAACGTCTTCCTGTAAAATCGTAAAAATGTACTTTATTAACCATTTTAAACTTTTGTATAAAACAAAAAGTGTTGCCAAGTAAGAAAATTTAAATTTAGACAAATTTGGCAATAAACTCTCGATGAGTTTTCAGTTGCATTACAGTGATTAAGAAATTGAGTTATTGAAAATTTTGTATGAATTTTTAAGTTCACTCAAAAAACTAAACCATTTTTGAGTTACGCGAATATATGTAAATATGTATGATGTGAAACCTCCGGTATATTTTGAAAACAAAAGCTAACCTTAAGAACGGCTAGCACTACTGGATTCAGCGTACTCGAATTAGGCTAACCCGCCGGGTGCCCCGCTTGACAGTTTTTCAAGTAGCACAGTGTAATTTATCGATCCCATAAAGAACCCACTTCTGAAATATTCCCAACCACTAATCGAAAATAAGCAGCACATTATTTAACGTATGGCTCACACACCTAGTTGTATTAATAAACAACCCTTCATAACTATTTTCGAGAGATTAACGAACATTATTTAGTGTTCTGTACTTCGTTATAAAACATAACAACTGTAGTGATTCTACAGACATATATAACATTTTAATGTTCTATAGTACAGTAAAATGTTCTCATCTTTTTGTTGAGAAAATAAATAAATTATTACTTTTATGTTCGAAAAACACAAACAGTAATGTGACCAGATTTCAAATATAACAAAAGAGTACATAAAGAAAAAAAATTAAATTATTTTTTCAGTGTTGTAAAGCATTAATTTGAGTTTCACAATACTGAAAAAATAATTTCGATTCGTTCATAACGACTGAAAGAATAAGAAATAAAATTGCTTTCGAATCGAGAAAGAACTCGATCAAGACTGACTGAATTAGGCCCCTGTTCGGACGCAAAAAACTTTTGTACATGGCAAACAATCTCTCAACGTCAACCTAAGTTATAGAAGCATCTTAAAGGATGCCAAATCATTTGGAGAATATATATTTTCTAATTCAGATCCAACATTTGATTCCAGATCTAAAATGGTTAAAATTCGTTTTATTTTTTGAAAAGCTATATTTTTTTTTTTTTTTTTGCAAAACATTTTGGATTTCAAGAACAATTTTGATTTTTTAGTTGAACTGTTAATTTTTAATTTCTTGATATTATTTAATTAGGCTTGAGTTCATCAAATTTAATTTTCATTAAATTATTTTCACTGAGGAAAGGAATTCTACAACTTGGAATTTTTATTAAAATTTATGGATAATTTTTCTTGGCTGAGCTGGGATTTGAACCCGGGTTGATCTTTACATGTTTCAAGAATCAACACAATCTATCGTCAGAAGATCTTTGAGTTCTACCCACTGCACCACTGCGGTGCCCGTTAGCCAGCAGTCAAACATCAATCTTTAGCCAGTAGTACTGGTGGTTTGCTGTTATTATCACTTAAATTTTAAATTACATGTTGCCTCCTTTCTTCCGTTTTGGATTTCTTTAATTTGTTTCACTATTCTTCCTTCCACATTGTTAATATTACTTTCTGCAATATCAATTAATTTGAGCTGATTATTAAGTGAACTAAGTCCCTCCAATTTAGTTATTGTTTCACCAACATATCCGTAGTTGGAAAATACAAATGCAAATTAATCTTTTACTTTTTTAATTGCATAGCAGCGGTAGCAACAAGTTCTTTAATAACATTCTTAAATTGCTCAAAGTTTTTTGAATAGTATTCTACAGCATCTAGCCAGGTTTCCCATCTTGTTAATACTGGCTGCGGTAATAAGGGTACCAAAAGATAAGTTTCAATAAAAATTGCAACTAGTGAATGAGCCTTTAAAAATATTTTTTCTTGTATGAAATCAATATAATCGAATTAGATTATAATTTCCTCTGCAACTCGGTGTAACTCATGTGCCAAGCAAGTAACATGTAACAGGTTTGAATAAAATATTTTAAGACCATGTAAGGTGCTGCATTGGTTAAAAATAGAAGTATATTTTTTCAAAATCTTGTATTTTAAGCAGAGCCCAAACAAATTTATTTATTGATTTAGAAAATTTGTTTTTGTTTACATGGAAATTTTTGGAAGAATTTTTTTTTTTAAATATGTAAATTTAAAAATATATCACTCAAATATTTTAAATTATGCAAAAATATGCATTTAAAACCAAAATATGCATTTTAACCAAAATATGCACAATATGCAAAAACAAATCGATGCCATGATAATTGGTCGACATCGGTCTTAGACTATCGACAAAAAACATGAATTTGCATGGAAATCGCATTCCTACTTATAAATAAGTGAAATTAGTTAAAAAATAACGAAACTTTAAAATTCATTGCACTAACTTATTCAAAATTTCCTACTGCAAGTGTATGAGAGTTCAGTAGGAGTATGAACAGAACAAGCATGTCACATTTTCCATACGATCTGACGGAAAAACCGGTGACCGCCGTGAAATAAACTTTATTGTAATTTATAAAAATAAAACCAAATGTTGATCATTCTTTAAAAAAAAAAAGATGACAAAGATGACAGATAATGAAAAACATGACAGAAAGAGGACACAAATTTTATAGATGACAGCCAGTTAAAATAGATTATTGTCCTCTAACAAAGAGTAGGTATGGTCACCTTACAACAGAGGCCTGCGCCTTGACGGCTTAAGCCGGCTGAGCCGCGCCGCCGATTATTTTTAACAGCCGCCGCCGCCGAAAATTTATCGACTAAATTCGGCTTAAAATCAGCCGCCGGTCACAGTCATTTAATCGAATATTCCCTACAAGAAATGCATAACCAAAACTAGAAAAAAATTGTTTATATTCTTTTTATTTTTAATAAAAAACAGTTTTTTTTAATAAACAAAAATGTTAATGAGTAAGATATAGTCCTTGTATATTTTCAAAGGTTTTGCGGTAAAAATTTAAAATCTCATTTAGGAATAGATAAAAGTCCACAAGCATTAACATAAGTATATATGCAAATTAATTTTATTATTCAAACTAAAATATGAAAGTTGGTAAAAAATAATAATTTTTTAATTGGCCTAAGTTTACGTCGACAAAACTTGACGGCGCAGGTCTCTTCCTTACAAACAGAGAAACGTTATTTTTTTAAATGATTTACTACAAAAACACTATTAGCTTTTGTATTTTCCACATATCTACCGAAGCGAACACTAAAGAATAATATAAAATGTTTATTTTTAACTGTCACCCTGCAAATAAATTTGGACCACCTGATCCATTTTGATAAAATGGACTACTCCATGGACTGGTCCGATTAAATGCAAGCATGGACCATGTCATTGTTAAAAAGTGTTTGTAGTGAGACGACGTGTCTTCGTTCTAAACGACTTCAAAACTAATCCTATTGAGTATACCATGGAGTAGTTTTAAAACTACTCCTTAAGCCTAGATTACACTATCTCACAAGTCTTACGTATTCCATAATACTTTGTGAGATAGTAATCTAATGAGTTTTGTTGCGACTGTCAAAAAATCTAATGTAACATGACAGTTTGTGTTCAGACCATCACACAAAGTATAAACACTCACACATGAAATAAAATTCAACCCTGATCCAATGAAAAGTATTATTGTTTAGAAATTTTTCAAAAAACGATGAAGTCGTATGGGATGTCGAACTTTTTTCTTAATACTTGTCATTTTCGTGACACATTGCATTCACACTATCACACTTTGTCATATTACTTGAGTTTTTGACATGTATTAATACAAAGTATAATAGTGTAATCTTGCCTTTAGTAGTCCAAAGGTGGGTATATGGTCCTCCCGTAGGACATCGTAATGTTAAATAGACCATGTATTTTCCATACGTTTGGGTTACTTTTGGACTAGTCCTGGTCCCTTGTGGACTACTCTTTACACGCGTGTTTGGACTGGTCCTATTATTTGCAGGACAGTAGAAGGTATCAAAGCAGCGTTGCCAGAAGATTTTTAATATCTAATAAATAAGACCGTAAAAAGGTCCATCTAAATAAAGAAGTTTCATCGAAAGTAATTAAATTCTAATATTTAAAATGTATAAATTTTGGGCAAAAAATATTTAGTTTGGGAGCTATGAAGCTCATAGATCATACATAAGAAATCTTAAGGGTTCTCAATTTAATATTATATTTTTTGATACCGTTGTAATATCGAAGGCATTTTGAGAAAATTGCATTAAAAAAACTCATTGAAAACATATGGATTTCCCTAAATATATGCCTAATGGAATTTTTATTAAAATAATGTTGGTACACTTTTTAAAAGATATTCTTAAGTACTTACGTATATATTACATTGTTTAAAAATGATCATAAACATGGAATGGGGAATTTTCAAAACAAAAGCTTCTTAACCCTAGGATTCTCGGTAACTTTTTACCACTAAGCTCTCCTCTTGGTCTAGCCAGACCACAATTCACGTTTCTATATATTTTTTTTTTTTAATATTTTGTCCTATTTGAAAAATATTGCAAATAAACAAGAATTTGGTCTGGCCAAGAGGGTAATTTCACAGACTTTACATAAAAATAAAATTTCACCCCACTAGTTTGCTCCAATCGAATCCAAATTAGATTTATTCGATTCAGCACGTATCATTTATAGACCTCACGCCTTTGTTTTTTTTTTTTTTTTTTTGTTATATTCGAAAAATATTGCAAGGAAAGCACAAATTTGGTCTGGCCAGATCAAGACGGTAATCATAGGGTTAAGTTCCATTAGTTTTACCTTTTGGTACTAAATCAGTGATAACCACTTCATAGGCTCGCGAGTCAGTCAATAATCGTATTTTTAACATAGACACGGTCGGCAATTCACATGTATACAACAATTTTGTTCGTTTCAAAACATCCCAGCGGGAAAAAGAAGGAGTACGGAGGCCTTCCAGAAGGCCTCTGTACCCCTTTTTGGGATAAACAAGGCCTTCTCGCTCCATTCCATACTCATATCTTTTTTACACGCGTTGTCATTGCGGAGAAGGCCTTCCGCTTTCCATTCTTCCCCAGAGCTTCTTAAAGGCCTTCAAATAAATGGCTCTTAGAAGGCTTTCCAGAGAATGACTTTCAAAAGGCCTTAGCAAAAAGGTTATCTTGAAGGGCTTTTAAGAAAGGTATGTTAAAAGGCCTTTCAATTAATGGCTCTTAAAAGGCCTTTCAGACCATCCTTCTACAAATGCATTAAAGGTCATATTGAAGGGCTATCAGTCTAAAACATTAAGGAATATTTCCTTAGAAATGAAATTAGAAGACTGAATAGGCTTCATGTAACGTATGTTTATATATTTTATTAAACTTATTGTGGTTTAATAACACATGTGATACCTATTTTTTTATTGAAATAATCAAATTTGCTAAACATTGTAAATAAAAGTATACCTATAATAAAAAAAAACTTTTAAGCACAAGTACCTATCTTCCTTAATGGACAAAACTCAACTAAAATGATTTACATTATTGTTTTTATTTTGTTTTTTTAATATGCACCTACTTTGTTACTTTGTTTTTATAACGGGATCTGCAAAAACAAAACAAAAAATTTTACTCTTTCTCTTTTCCACTTCAACTAAAATGATTTACAGCATATTTTACTTTGTTTTTGTAAAGGGATCTGAATTCTTTTGCTTGTGCAAAAAAAAACAAAACAAAAAATGTTACTCCTTCTTTTCTCGCTTCTCATACCAAAGAGCCGAGGCCTTCTATGAGGCATTCTTTAGCAGTTACGTAAGAATATGAATTAAATCAAAAAATTTTTTAAGCAGGCCTTTAAAAAGGCCTGAAGTAAGAAGGTCTTCTGAGTTTTCCCGATGGGATTAGACTATCACCCAGCGGGAAAAAGAAGGAGTACGGAGGCCTTCCAGAAGGCCTCTGTACCCCTTCTTTTGGATATAACAAGGCCTTCTCGCTCCATTCCATACTCATATCTTTTTTACACGCGTTGTCATTGCGGAGAAGGCCTTCCGCTTTCCATTCTTCCCCAGAGCTTCTTAAAGGCCTTCAAATAAATAGTTCTTAGAAGGCTTTCCAGAGAATGACTTTGAAAAGGCCTTAGCAAAAAGGTTATCTTAAAGGGCTTTTAAGAAAGGTATGTTAAAAGGCCTTTCAATTACTGGCTCTTAAAAGGCCTTTCAGACCATCCTTCTACAAATGCATTAAAGGTCATATTGAAGGGCTATCAGTCTAAAACATTAAGGAATATTTCCTTACAAATGAAATTAGAAGACTGAATAGGCTTCATGTTACGTATGTTTATATATTTTATTAAACTTATTGTGGTTTAATAACACATGTGATACCTATTTTTTTATTGAAATAATCAAATTTGCTAAACATTGTAAATAAAAGTATACCTATAATAAAAAAAAAAACTTTTAAGCACAAGTACCTATCTTCCTTAATGGACAAAACTCAACTAAAATGATTTACATTATTGTTTTTATTTTGTATTTTAATATGCACCTACTTTGTTACTTTGTTTTTATAACGGGATCTGAAAAAAACAAAACAAAAAATTTTACTCTTTCTCTTTTCCACTTCAACTAAAATGATTTACAGCATATTTTACTTTGTTTTTGTAAAGGGATCTGAATTCTTTTGCTTTTGCTTGTGCAAAAAAAAAAACAAAACAAAAAATGTTACTCCTTCTTTTCTCGCTTCTCATACCAAAGAGCCGAGGCCTTCTATGAGGCATTCTTTAGCAGTTACGTAAGAATATGAATTAAATCCAAAAATTTTTTAAGCAGGCCTTTAAAAAGGCCTGAAGTAAGAAGGTCGTCTGAGTTTTCCCGCTGGGCATCAGTCTCTGCGACCGCACACAAGTACATAATATCTTTGTGTGCGTGCGTTCGGGGCTTGGTTATCACTGTACTAAATACATGAACTTTTTTGTTATTTAATAAATTAATCTTTATAAAAATACATTTTTTCTTTTCACAAATAATTTTTTTTCCTCAATATTCCCAAAATGAACAACCGCGAATCTATTGGCGATTTCTTTTCTGAGAAATATGTTGCATTAATGTTACATGTTCTACATTTTTGTGTTCGTTCGTACAAAAAATACAACTGTGGAAAATATTTTCAAGTTCTTTTGTGAATATGTTGATGAAAAACATGCAAAACATGTTGCATATTTAACCCTTACTTTTACTTAAGGTGTTCATACTGCCCTGTTTTACAACGTTGGTACTTAATTCTTTATTTGTATAACCAATGTTTTATTTTGATTGTTATAATTCATACCGCTTATAATTTTGTAAAAAAAATTGTTTTAAAACAAAATATTAATATATTTACACATTTAAATCAAAAAAAGTATATTTATATTATAATCGTTTTAATTTTTCTAAGCCATTAGTGATGTCGATATTTGTTTCCAAGCCATAATAAAGTACAGAAAGCGCTCAAATAGCTTTAAAAATCGCTCATGAAGTACATTAATGATAAAAGTGTAATAGTTGTATATAAAAGCAACTAACTGTGTTCTATTGAAATTGCACAACATGTAACACTTCCAGTGATTATAGGTAACATTAGAAAATGTTACATGTATATACTGTAACATATTTTTCTCAGAAAAGAAATCGCCATATGATGCTTTTTCAATGTTTTGTATGCCCAGAAATAATGATGCATTTTTGTACAAAAGTACAAAAGTGTGCAAAAACAATAGACAACAAGCTGATTTAAAACTTCATTGTTTAAAAAATTTTCTGTTTAAAAAAATGTAAGAAAAAATTATGTAGGTATGTTGTACAAACTTTAAGTTAAAAATCTTTATTTTTAAAAATAAAAAATCTCAATTTGAGAATTAAAATCTTCAAATCTTATTTTGTTCAAAAAATCTTCAAAAACAAGATAAAATCTTAATTCTGGCAACGCTGTATCAAAGATTCGGATTTAAATATTCTTTTTAATTCCCTCTCCCGATCGCTGATACGACAAAAAAAAAACAGTTATTAACAGTATTTAGCTTACGAAAAGCCCAAGCAACATTAGAATTACATATGTGTGTGTGTACATTAGGGTGACCGTTAAAATCAAAAGTTGGATTTATTTAGGTCTCACTCGCCAATTTGGTGGGTATTGATAAAAAAACAACTCAAACTCAAAATTTTTAGGACGATCGGCGAAGGCTAAGCCGTCCCTCAAGCCCGCCAAAGTTTGACAAAAATCGTAAAGTCCGACTTGTATGACTTATATTTAGGAAAATGTTAATTTTACATAAAAATCGTTTTCTAAGAAGTTGTTGTTAACAAAGTTTCCAACAACTTTTGCCTTAACAAGTTTTCTCTAAAACTCATATTGAACAAAACCTAATTAAAATAAAAAGTAAACAGCAGCATTGATGCGAATTTTTTCTTTAGAACTGTTTTTTCTTACTCAAGTCAATTCAGCTTTAATATTTGTATTTGTGTGCGTTTGCTTAAAAAAAAATAGTCAAACGCATATCATTTGTTTCTAACGTACCACAGTTGATAAAGTTGGTGCAATTGTACTTTTTTGATACAATTCAAAGCCAAAAAGTACGGTGGTACCCCCGTGACTCATTTGGTACTATTTCCAAATTTCAAACCTAAATATTTATAATTGATATAAAATGGCAACTCGTATTTACTGTCCAATGAATATAAACGGATTTCAGTGTTTGGTGCAAATGGTTTTGCCAAAGTGCAAATGCAAAATTTCGTAGCGTTTTTATGAACTCTTAAGGAATCTCTGTGTATTTTGTTGTTGGATTTAACAAAACAGCTATGATATTTTGCATTTGCTCTTTGCAAGACCATTTGCACCAAATACTAAACTTCGCTATTGTGAATAGATTTTTGCACTTGATCATTGGACGATTGCATATGCCACATTCTTAATCAAGTATCAGCGGCAGCATACAAGCCTTCATGGCAAAATATTATAAAATCAAAGGAACGAAATAGACCGTATGTACCAATGGTTTCAAGTGTAACCGAAGCAAAAGTCTTTTTGTTTTATAAAAAAAAATTATTTATTACTATTGGGGTCGAAAAAGTACGATTTTAGAAGTTCGTAAGTACGATATTGGTTTTCTCATTTATCATCCCTGTAACATACCTGCACGCTTACTTTATTATTTAAGGGGGCTCTCATATAAAATTGTCATCACAGACTAGAACTATATTGAAGAAAAAGTCCCAGAACTGCCAAGGAATCGCCCCAAGGGGGATTTAATATATGACGGACCTTCATTAGTTTTTTGTGCTTAACATTTTCTTAAAACATAATTGCCTTGTATCTCCACCCTTTAGGGGGGTTCCCATACAAATATGCCGGTTAAATATAATTCTTAAATATGGCCACTGCAGCGCCAAGATTGCCCTTAGTTGGGTCAAAAGTATGACCAACCTCACATAATTTGTTTTATCCCCATTGCCAAAAAAAATTTGGTTTCTAAAACAACTACGCATGTTAGAAAAACCTATATCAATGGTTAAAGGTAATATTATTGTGGAATTTCGTTTTTTTAGTTTATTTTATAAACTAAACCGTTTTTGAGCTACGCTGTGCAACCTCCTCCGTTTTCAAAATTTTGAAAACAAGAGCTAACCTAAAAAACGGTTAGCACCACTGAATTCAGCGTACTCGAATTAGGGTAAAACGCCAGGTGCCCGGCTGGTCGGTTTTTTTTAAATAAATAATAAAAATGTTTTTCAACAAAACTAATTCATAGAAAATGGGTTTCTTTAATGAATTAAAAATTAGATTTTTTAGTGGCTTATTCGATATTTTAAGTTTATTTTGTTTAATAAGAGATAAAGAAAAACTTGTAAACAAATTTTCTAAAAAATTAATATTAATAAGTTATTAAACATAAAAGTCAGATTTCATGTAAATTATAATTTTTCTCAAACTTTGGTGGGCTTGAGGGACGGCTTAGCCTTCGCCGATCGTCCTTAAAATTTTTTAGTTGTGTTTTTATCAATACCCACCAAATTGGCTAGTGAGACCTAAATAAATCCAACTTTTGACTTTAACGGCCACCCTAGTGTACCACCGTACTTTTTGGCTTTGAATTGTATCAAAAAAGTACAATTGCACCAACTTTATCAACTGTGGTACGTTAGAAACAAATGATATGCGTTTGACTATTTTTTTTTTTAAGCAAACGCACACAAACACAAATATTAAAGCTAAATTGACGTGTGTAAGAAAAAACAGTTCTAAAGAAACAATTCGCATCAATGCTGCTGTTTACTTTTTATTTTAATTAGGTTTTGTTCAATATGAGTTTTAGAGAAAACTTGTTAAGGCAAAAGTTGTTGGAAACTTTACTAACAACAACTTCTTAGAAAACGATTTTTATGTAAAATTAACATTTTCCTAAATATAAGTCATACAAGTCGGACTTTACGATTTTTCTCAAAGTTTGGCGGGCTTGAGGGACGGCTTAGCCTTCGCCGATCGTCCTGAAAATTTTTTTGAGTTGTTTTTTTATCAATACCCACCGAATTGGAGGGTTAGAGCATGGAAAAATAGAAAAAAAATTTGATCCATACAGTTAACGACCACCCTAGTGTACATACATGTATATGCATATGTATGTATATAGTACATAATTATTATGTACATATGTATATACATATGTATGTATTAAGGAATGTTTTTATGCTTAAAAGGGAATGACTCTGTATGAATTATGTGTACGATTATGTGTATTTATTAAGTATGGTATCGTCATAACTGTAAATCTGGGTTAAAAAGGCCACAACTGAGATGTCATGCGAGCGTGTGTATGTGCATACTCTCACACTTATACTCTGGCAATATCATATAACGTTTGTTTTATTATTATTTTTGGTTTTTTTTTTTTGTTATTGTTGGTGCTTTTGTCGGATGTGCACATTTTATTTATATTCCACATGTTTACAGCCAACCAGAGTATAAAACAAAACAAAAAAAGCATAATCATCATCATCACCATCGTCGTCGCCTTTTGCCACGATACTCTCATCGTAGTGTGCCTGTAGAAAATCGCCGTTGTGTGTTGTACAACATTTACGAGTATTTTGGTGTTTTTCTTTATTATTTGAAATGTGTAGATCAAGAGTTATTTTTAGAATAAATGTTTCAGTATTAAATGTTTTATTTTACTTTTTTGTTCTTTAAAAGAAAAAAATCTCATTTGACTTCATGAAAAAACAAAAAACTGAAAACGAAATCATCTCCGCCGTATGTTTGAAGCAGAGATGAGCTAAACGTTGGTACAACTACAGTTGAGGGTGGTTGGTACTTTTTTTAAAACTGTTGTGCTAGCGGAAATCTAGATTTTGTTTTAATACCATTTAAAGCCGTTTAACACTATCACACAAGTCCTAAGACAAGTTTTCGGGCTATCCATAACGGGGTTCAAAGGAAAAGTTAAATAAAATACACATAAAGCTGTTATTTCGAAATCACATATCGGCCAGCTCATAATCTTCAATTGCAGGCCAAAAAAATCGGTTATCATACGACCACAGCGTAACGCACATTGCGATTATGCAGAGGCGTGAACATGTTCTCTTCAAATTTCTTTATAATCTTGCCAATTCCTTGCACAGTAGTTCGATTATGACAAACATAATCACCTGATAATGCTCGAAAAGTGGCCACGTTTGTACCACCACTATTGTAGTAAGTTTTAACTATTTTTACACGTTCTTCGGGTTTTAAACAAACTAATTCATACACGCAAAGAAAAAACATGGTTGTGGTAAACATATTCTAAAAGCAAATATTATGATAAGATTCATGATTGTAGTCACCATATTAAGATTATTATTGAATCATATCATGGCTAAATATATTCGTATTATTACATCATAATATGTTTCCCTTAATCATATTATTCTGTTAATCATAATAAGTTAAGAAGGAATCATATTATTGTCATGTTAATCATAATAAGCTAAGAAATTAATCATATTATTGTCATGTTAATCATAATAATCTAATAAGTAATCATATTATCTTTATGGTAATCATAATAAATTTAGAAGCAATCATATTATGATACAGCTCCTTTAATAACTGTCATAACAATACAAAATAAATTAAAATTTTTATGTATCGATTTTTTTATTTTGTGACTTTACAATTTTTCTTGATGTAAATAAAATAGCGGAGTTCAATATTTGTGGTTGGATTTCACTACGATATTTTGCACTATAAATTATTTTAATTTCTTTAAATTTATTATTTTGAATGGTAATTTATCTTTTTTAACCGCTCACATATAAAACAAACGACACAACTGATTCAAAATAATTTTACAAATGGCGCTAGCATAATATTATTAAAGTAAAAATAGTTTGATTGCATGTTAAACATAATATGATAACTGTATAGAAAGTTATCATGTTATGGATAGCAATATGCCAAAATCGACTTTTTGCGAAAAAGAAATGGTTCTTTAGGGCATCAGAAGCAACTTTTGTTCCGCGTCTTTTATATAATTCCGTTATTTACAAAATTACCGTTTTTTTTAGGTGCTTGAAGAAAATCAAAATTTTGACCGTTAATTTTCCAGAATTCGACCAAATATTGTTTGGCAACTTTGTACAAAATCGTATGGCGAGTAGTTTTGAGGAACATTTAATTTCAAAATATTTGCAAATACAGGGTGTTTTTATGCATTTTTCCAAAAAAATGAATTTTACGCCATCTAGCGGCAATAATTTTTACTAACAATATTCTACATTTAGAAAGGTAATTTGAATACCTTTCCAACAAGAAACAAGTAAGAAAGTATAGTCGGTCAAGCCCGACCATATGATACCCTACACCACAGTATTTAAAAACACATCATGCTTATGTGTCCATATAAATATAGATTTATCTATGTTTATAAACTTTATGAAAATCGGTTTGAAAGTTTGTGAGAGGCAGAAATTGCCCCCTACCTCCCCTTGTGGTCCTATTTTTGAAAAACTGTATAGCTAATGTATCCATATAGATATGGATCTATCTATGTTTTTAATTTCATTCAAATCGGTTTGAGAGGCAGAAATTGCCCCTATCTCCCCTCGTGGTCCTATTTTTTTAAAAATGCATACATTTTGTGTCCATATAGATATGGTTCTATCTATGTTTTTAATTTCATTCAAATCGGTTTGAGAGGCAGAAATTGCCCCTATCTCCCCTCGTGGTCCTATTTTTTTAAAAATGCATACATTTTGTGTCCATATAGATATGGTTCTATCTATGTTTTATATTTCATTAAAATCGGTTTGATAGTTTCTGAGAGGAAGAAATTTCCCCCTATCTTCCCTCGTGGTCCTACGATTCAGCCCAATAGATAGTGTGGTTCTAAGACGATCGGTATACTTTAAGGTGGGTCTAGGACCAATATTTTAAGGCGTTACACACATCAGCACAAATGCATAATACCCTCTCCACTATTGTGGTGTGGGTATAAAAAGACTTGAAAATCGGATGAAAAATAACCGAATGAGAAAGAAAAGATCTATAAGAAAACCAAGGCCTATCCAATAGGTCTGCTTACTACTACAACAATACAACAATACAAAAAACAACAGGCATTTTGTTTGTGTAAAATTCCTCGCCGTTGTCAAAACCTTACTACTACATAGGCAAAACAAAAGGAAAAATGTGTTTTGTGTGCATGGATGTGTGGCAAAAAACCAAAACAGTAAACAAAAATATACACGTATAAGGAAAATGTAAACAACTCTTGATATCGTTGAGGAAAAAACCAAATAAACATCTGGCTTCTTAAGCAGACCTATTGGATAGACCTTGAAGAAAACGAAATAGTATCAAATTTATATTAAAATATGTATGTATGCAACTTTTATTAAATCGATCATTAAAGTTTACATTTTTAGTTTTGCGAAAAAAATTTAAGTTATTTTACTAGAAATGTATTTAACAGAAATCTTTATTATTTATACTTTTAAAAACATCAAGTTATTTTATTTTTTAAATTCTTAGAGATCTACATAATAGTGCAAATTCTTTAGCTTTTCTTTGAGTTGGGACTCTAAATCCAAATTTGTTGTTTGCCAAACTTTTTCACCTGTTTATTTGCTTTTGAAGAATTTTTATCCGATTACTCTATACATCGACATCAGATAGTTTATTTCATAAATTAAATAATTCCATAGGCTCATTCACATAAAGCAAATTTAGAAATAGGACTTTACTCTCCGTACGTCGTTTTTGTACTTGTTGTTTGCTCCATCTCTTCCAATCTCTTTAGCATTCTATTTTTTATTTTCCTGAAAACCCTTTTTCATTATTTTCACACCATTTTCCATACCTTGCTTCGTTGGATAGAACTGCAAAATATCGAAAAGGAAGTGAATGCATTTGGTTTGCCGGGCCTTTATTTGCTGACACATGGTGTATATTTCTTTATGAGGTTCCTCTTCGCCATCGCAAACACTCTCTCCACATTAATATTACTGTGGTATGAGTATATATCATCCACAGGTCTATCGATATATCTTTTTAACATTGAATCTTTCGCATCCGCTAAAACCGTTTGGAAAATGTTAACATCTTTTTCAAATTTGCAGTAAGCAAATTAAGCTTGTCTGTGTTAAAAGCAAATTGAAATTTGTGGGGAATTGAATTCAAGAACGATCTTTTATTTATTTCTTCGAACTCTAAATATTCAAATATTTGATACAGCACGTTCTTGAAAGTAAGATGATCACAAGCAACAATTGATTTACAAGTGCTAATATGTTTTAGTGGTTCAATACAAGCTGCTACAGAAAATTTGTGTCTGTAATATAATCATGAATCATTTTCGCATCCGTGTACGCTTCAGGATATTTTTGCACAAACTAAAATAGCAAATCGGTTTCTTTGTAAATTTGACTTATCGTTAGTTAAAATTTTTTAAAATTGTATTTCTTTATGTAAGATCAAATCTGTCAAAAATTTTAAAAGTTACATGCATTTAAACGAACACTTTTTAACATGGTCAAATTTACAAATTAGGTAAGGTCACTTTGCGGACTTTCCATGTAAATTACATAAAAACCCAACGATAGAATTCAATTCTTATGGCGGCATTGCATTCAGGAGGTCATAATACATAAGGATTGGTTGGTCTGATTTCTGGGTCAGAACCTTTTTATATTTTTGTGAGGCTGTGTAATTAATAAGCACGCAAAGGTGACAGCTAAAATATCTACTGCCGCTTTATCACAATAGTTAATGAAATATAAGTATATTTACTTATCACATGGAAAGAAATTTTGTTTCCCAAAGTGAAACAGTGTCTATGTTCTTAATAACTAATGTAAAACTAATTTTAGTAGCATAAATTTAGGTTTTTTTTAAAAATTCACCCTGTTTTTTTAATCAATTAATAAAATTTGTCAAAAATAGGCTGTACGGTTTATACTACGGCACAAATTCGGCTGAATATTATGCCTTGGGAGACAACAGACTTGTTGATGACTAAAATATCTAAAATTCTGCGGTGGTGCTTGAAGATAACACTCCTACTTCAAAAGTTATAAGTGAATGAAGGTCAAAAAACCCAATTTTTTTAATTTTTTCGCCTTTTTTTACATTTTCCTAATTTTCTTGTAAACGAAAAATGCGATCGCCACGCACCACCGCAGAATTTTAGATTTTGATGTCATTAACAACTGTGTTGCATGGCAAGCCATAATATTCAGCCCAATTTGTGCCGCGCTAAATGTTAGAAGTCGTATTTTCTTACTTTCAAGTTTTGTTTTTGCCACTTTGTTTTTTTTTTCAGTGTATTATTCCAACAAAACCCAAAAATGAAAGATTGCTACCCAAACTAAATATTCAATACATAAAAACATTGATTTTGTAGCTAACAACATAAATAATGCGTTAAATTCATAAAAAGTAAAAAATCCAAGTTTTAAGGGCCACCCTAAATATCCGTTTTAGGACAAGTGAGGGGCACTCTAATAAGCAAGTAGGGTACTTGACTCTACCCCCGAAGTATTAAAAATCTTTCGGCATTAATAGTTTGAAAACGAAAAAGTTAATTTTTTTGGCATATTGCTAGTATAGCCATAAATATCATGATATGGTTGTGGGTAGCTTAATTTGTTTTGAAAGTTATCATAATTTAGTTGTTATAAAAATAATTATTTTTCGGTCAACAATACTCAAATTTATAATTGCGATAAACATTGATATGTTTACAGCAACTATAATATTGTTGATATTAAATAAAAATACAAATTATTTGTGTACGACAACAATATATTGTTACAATAAACTTAGTGTTGTTGCCGTAACCATGCCCAACCATATTTTTTCTCTGCGTGTAAATGGCTAACCTTTCACTAAATAAATGACACTTCAGAATACATATCGATTTATTTATATATAGCAAAGATAATGCTCTATCAGCCTTTTATGTAGCAAATATTTAAGATGTTTCGTGTAGGCCCATCAAGTGAAAACTTAAAATTTAGGTTAAACTTGTTTTAAGTCCACCCCACAGGTCCTGTTAAGCTTTTAGCAAGTGAACGAACTTTACTTAACCGTTTTAGAATTTCATAAGAACACACGACAGAATTACCTCTTATGCAAAAAAAGTTAAAGTTCACATTAGTTAACCAAAACATTAAGCTCATACACGTTTGCTGTGCTTAATGCGTTGGCTAACTAATGTGAACTTTACTTTTTTTGCATAAGGGTTAATTTAATGAATTTAAACTTTAAAAAATCTCCGAATGACAATATGAATATACTCTTAACCGAATAATTCCCCTTATTTGGTAGTTTTGGTATTAATCTATTGGGCATCTCTGCTTCGCATAAAAGTATGTTTATAGGAATTCAAAAGTATTAAGTTCGTAGTAAGAGCGCGTACAATTACAACATGTTTCATTATTTTAGCTATGGATTTGTTTTTTTTTTTTTTTTACTTTTTTATTATTTTTGTTATTATTACGACTTTATTCCAATTTATTGGCGCGAATGGGTAAAAAGCATATATATTAAGAATGTATGCAAGTAATTTTATGATTTTTTTGTTGTAGTTGCTTTCCTCATCTTCTATGGATTTGGGTGTGGTGTTAATACTCTACGGTCTTTTAACTGATAACTAAAATTATTCATGTACAAAATAATAATTTAAACTAAATTATGAAATACACATTCGCACTTTTACATTTCAAATGAAATAAAATAATTATTTTGTTTTCAAATCTTAAAAATAAAAACAAACTTCCTTGGCTAATGCTATTTAACACAATAGTTGCCAGAGCTGTAAATGAATCATTCATTTTTTAATTAATTCGTGAATAATGCATGCAGTGAATTAGCAAATTTTGAATTAATTCTTTTCACACAAAAAAATGAATTGAATAAAATTTCAATCAATTCAAACGAATTAGGCAGAAATGAATTTCAATTCGTTTTCAATTCAAATGAATCTATAAAATGAATTCCAATTCACTTTGACAAATTCAAATGAATCTCTAAAATGAATTGCAATTCACTTTGACAAATTCAAATGCATCTGTAAAATTAATTGCAATTCGTTTCCAATTGAAATCAATTTGTTAAAGTGAATTGCAATTCATTTTACAGATTCATTTGAATTGAAAAGAATTAGCAATTCATTTCCAACTCATTTAAATGGAATTGATTGAAATTTTAATTGACTTTGTAAGTAAACCTACAGTAAGCATCACTGTGGTATATAACTAATTTTTTTTTTTTTTTTTTTTTGTAAAAGACAGCAAGCTCGTTTCGTGTATCACCTAGTAAAGGAATTTTAATTATTAGGTATAAATACATTTTTATTTTTATCAAATAATGTGAAAATATTATTAAAGGTGTGTTTAAATAATCTCTTATTTGTATATTGTGGAAAATTACTTTTTTAAAACATTTTCAATCGAATTTTAAAGATTTTAGCAACTTTGAATCTCAACATAACATTTTTTGCTGTCAAAACTGTGTTCGTTTACTCGAAATTCTTACTACTTTTACTACAATTGGAAAATTTCTTAACTTTTTGTATTGAAAACTTCTAACTGCAACGAAATTTGTTAATTTTAGTAATTCCCCCTAGATTTGCTCCTCATTTTAGATTTCATTCATTTGAATTACTAATTCTTTTTTCTAATTCATTTGAATGAATTCAATTCAAATGAATCTGTAAAATGAATTGCAATTCACTTTAATAAATTCATTTGAATTGAAAACGAATGGCAATTCATTTTACAGATTCATTTAAATTTGTCAAAATGAATTGCAAATCATTTTACAGATTCATTTGAATTGGAAACGAATTGAAATTCATTTCTGCCTAATTCGTTTGAATTGATTCAAATTTAATTCAATTATTTTTTTGTTATGAAAAGAATTAATTCAAATTTTAACTAATTCATAACGAATTAAAATGAATGATTAATTTACAGCTCTGATAGTTGCGATATGAGAAAGTTACACACACATGTTCCATACTTTTTTCATATGTTTGTGAAACCGTTTGGGTGGTTTATTTTGCCCTTAACAACAACGTTTTATTAAAAAAAAAAAAAAAAGATGGGTTCTGAATTAGGGTTTGTATTTAATCGGGATTACCGATTGGTGGCATTTATTAATCATTAAAGCAAAACATCTCCCACTTAAATTAGTGTTTAATATTTATTTAAATATTTGATACGTGTCAACATAGGTTAAGGCAATTTAAGCAGAAATAGCAAAAATAAGGGATTACTTAACAAGTTAGAGTGCTATATTCGGCTGTGCCGAATCTTTGATACCCTCCACCGACACTTCGAATGTTTTAGGAGTAATATCTGTATGATGTCTATTTATTATTATAATCTTTGTAAAAACAGACAACTGCATTAAAATTTGTAGCGGAAATTATTGACCGACAATCAGAATCAATTTTAAAAAGCTTGAGTAGAATATCAGTTTAATCTGAACTTAAATGATTTTCAGGAGAATAAATTATATAAAAGCCATGGTAAGCTATGAACCAATCATCCCAAATTCTGCAGAACGATTTCTGGTATTAAAAACCATAAATTTCAATACAGCGGTGCAATTAGTTTAAGCGTTTGCAGTGAATTTCAGAAGGCTGCTAAAATGGAATCTAAGGTAAATTATGAACCGTATATCACAAAATTGCATAACATTTTTTTTGTCCATATGAAGCTAAACTGGAAGAAAGTTTACCGCGTATTTAATTATTTTACCAGAGTGGGCTTTAAATGAGGCCTATGGTAAGTTATGCACCGCTCTTTACTGTGATGTACCAAATTTTGTTATGATAGCATTATTTTTTACGTTTTTAGACGTACTAAGCTATTTTCCGGGAGTAGGGTTTATATGGGGCCTAGGGTAAATTATGAACTGATCTTCCCGAAATTTCACGGTCTTATTTCTAGTCCTATAAAACTTTTATGTTCCAAATTTTGTTATGATAGCATTCTTTTTTACGGATTTAGGCATACTAAACTGTTTTCCGGAAGTAGGGTTTATATGGGGCCTAGGGTAAATTATGGACCGATGTTCACGAAATTACATAGTTTTACTGCTTGTCCTATAAAACTTTGATGTACGAAATTTTGTTATGATAGCGTTATTTTTTACGGTTTTAGGCGTACTTAACTCTTTTCCGGAAGTAGGCTTTATATGGGGCCTAGGGTAAATTATGGACCGATCTTCACGAAAACTTACAGCGTGATTTCCAGTTGAATAAGACGAATTCTTGCAAAATCGTATGCCATTCTGTGCATTATTCCACCATTTATGTAAGTTTTTGTAACAAAATTATCAATTTTTTTTGGTGGTGGTTCCACATTTTGATTCATAGCTCTGATCCTACTAAACGGATTTTGCTGAATTTCAATCAATCATAAACTGCTTAGGATAACTACAAGCAATTTGACGCCCAGTTTGTTTAGTTCTTTTGAGTTTTTCGAAAGTGAGCGTGTTTTCAACAAACGGACAGACGGACAGACAGACGGACATGGCTAAATCGACTTAGAATTACTCAAGGACCCAGAATATACATATATACTTTATGGGGTCTGAGATGAATAATAAAAAAGTTTTACACGGAATGACAAACTTAATATACCCTCTACACAACTAATTGTGGTGGAGGGTATAAAAAGTAGTGCATACAAAGTATTAAATTTTAGCATTTTATTTTAGCACTTTAATTATTATTTTTAGCATTTTCTAGCTTGTTTTTCAAGACAACTTAGCTCCATTTTTAAGATCTGATCTCACTGGTTATTGGTTATTGTGAGACAAAAAAGTTTTTGTCTCACAACTGATGACAAAATTCACGACCTTTCATCGTTAACTTTGATTCTGTTAAACTCTTTCCGAAGCCTTTTTTGTTTGGTTCCGGAAAGCTTACTATACGGTTCTTGCTGTTTTTAACATTAATCATATACCTAGTCAAGTCATAAATACTGGCACACGTGTAATCGCACTTATTATGAATGCAACACTGGGCGCATCCATTTTATATTGACTGCTATTAGAAAGCTGGCGTGTGTACTTCATTGTGACATTAAAAGTTTTTGAGATTAATAGTTTTCAATCATGGAATGGGGCGACATTGAAAATCGTATTGTTGTAGTTGGCTTACTAAAATGCAACATGGAAAAAGGAGATATCTTTAAGATGTTGCGACCGCTTGGAATCACTCGCAATTTCGTGTAGCGTACTGCGAAGTTATTTGAGGATACTGGTGGTGTACGAGACCGTCAAAGATCCGGCCGTCTGCGCACTGTAAGAACTCCGAAAACGATCAAAGCAGTGAAGAAACGAATCGAGCGAAAACCTCTGCGAAAACAGAAAATCTTGTCGCGTGAAATGCAAATTTGACAGAAATCAATGTATCGCATTATCAAAGAAGACTCGTTACTCAGCGCTTACAAGCGACATACTGGACATCTGCTCACGGCGGTGTTAAAGAAAAACGCAAGCGAAAATCAAAATCGTTACTTAGCCGGTACACGAAAAATGCTCACAGGCAAATTCTGTTCACCGACGAGAACATCTTCACCGTAGAAGAATCGTTCAATAAACAGATCGCTCGTGTGTATGCTCGGTCATCCAGAGAAGCATCCCAACTCATCCCGAAGGTTCAAAGAAGCCACCATCCCGCGTCTGTTATGGTATGATGGGGAGTGAGCTACGATGGTGTAACCAAGATCCATTTTTGCGAGAAAGGAGTGAAAGCATCGGCCAATGTGTACCAATCAACCGTCTTGGAACCCATTGTGAAGCCTCTCAGCCAATCATTACTCAACAACAAGCCATGCCCTTCCAGCAAGACTCTGCTCCAGGTCACAAAGCAAAAACAACTCAAGACTATCTTAAAAAAACGTTCCCGATTTCATATCAGCTGTTGATTGGCCAGCTGGTAGTCCAGACCTCAACCCGTTGGATTACAAGTTGTGGTCCGTATTAGAACGCATGGCTTGCTCTACTCGACACCCAAATATTGAGTCACTGAAGCGAGCCCTTGTCCGTGCAGTGGAAAATTTTTCCATGCATGAAGTGCGTCTTGCGATCGATGATTGGCCAAATCGTCTTAGGTCGTGCTGGAAGTCAAATGGAGGCCATTTCGAATAAGTTGTTCTAGGATTTGTAGCTATTAAATAACTCAATAAAAACGAAAATAAAATTTTTTAAAATATTAATTCGTTTTCATTTGGGGTTGATTTTTTGTGTACCAATATTTATGACTTGACTAGGTACAAGCGTTTTTAACCTCACAATTTTAACGTATTTATCTGGTAGAGAACCATTACTAACTCAAGGTGTTGGTGGATATAAAACGCAGACGTTGAAGTGGTGCAGAACCAGTTAAAACTCGGATGAACTACTGTTATTGCCATATTTTATGATCCAAATTAATCTTTTCGTAGCATTCTTGACTTTATTTATGTTGACAATTATGGAATTTTCCATAATCATATTTTTATACGCACCTAACTGTGATATAAATTTATTCATATATGTATAGTATTGATAGGAAAATGTACCTCAAGCATTTTCGAACAAGGAATTCCTCCGAAGCTGCCGAGACTTACATGTGCAACTTACATGTAAATACTACGGCCAAGGTTATCACTTGACAGAAAGAAATTGACACCTTTCATATTTAAAGCGGAATATAACAAGGCGACTCGCTCTCAACGGTGGTTTTCAATATAGTGCTACACAATGCAGTTAATAAAGACCATGTAAGAACTTACTAAGCAGATCCGGTCTGACTATTGCATATTCATACAATCGGAACAAAAAACATTTGCTTTATGAATGAGATATTCACAAATATTAAGAAGTCAGCAAAGACTGTGGGCATCAATACCAATACCAAATATGTAAAAATGTGTGCGAGTGAACTATAACATAATATAACATAACATTCATACATTACATCCATATCGGATTTTATTACTCATAGGAAGTTGTCAGCTTCACATACTTGGAACTCCTTCACATACTTGGGACTCTTACTTGAAAGACGGCATGAGTTAGCGAATCGTGGCCGCAAAAAACAGAGCATATTTTGTACAGAAAAAAATCTTCTCGTCCAAACTAATCTTATGTTCTGTTTTCACAGCACAACTATTTGTACGTGTAGTAAAATTTATATGAAAAGAGCCACTCAGTTTTTTGAATGCAAAACATGCAAAATAAATATTTATAAAACTATAATTAGACCCTCTACTACATATGGATGTGAAACCTTCTCTATGACTACAAATGAACAACAGCGCTTGGTAATATTCGAAAGGAAAAAACTCCTTAAAATATTTGGCCCAAGGCAAGACTTAAATGGTGACTATGTCCAAATCTGCAATGACGAATTGCTTGGAGTTTGTGAAGGAGGGGACATATTGAAATGTATAAAGGCAGAACGGCTTAAATGGGCAGGGCATAGGGCAAGTATGGAAGACTGTATAAGTTGAATTAAGAATAATGGTTAAACGTTTCTGGCAACAGAAAGAATGGAGAAAAATATCAGATTAAGCTAAAGCTCACCCATAGCTGTAACACAAACAGATGACGATTTCGAAGACGATGATAATGATATAAATTTACAGTTTACTAAAAACAGAATCAAGTAAAAAAATAAAAGGAGGAAAAATGGGTTGCCACGGTAAACTAATTGGAAGTGATCTACCCTATCAGTGTGAAGGCGTCGGGTTAGATTTCCGCCAGAAAACCTAGTCTGTTTCACTACAACGGGCTGTTCAGTGTTACTATTGCTTAGTAATAAAAGTTAGAATATAACCACACCACAATAGTGGAGAGGGTATTATGCATTTGTTCTGATGTGTTAACACCTTAAAATATTGGTCCTAGACTAGGGCTGCCAGAAGTTTGAACCTATCAACCAGGACACATAGAAAAAATGGATAAAAAATTACGCCAACAAAAAAGTTTTTTTTAATGCAATGTATGTATATGTAAAACCCATCCAGTTTTTATTTTTAAATCCAACAATATATGAGGCTATCAGCGCTGAAGTGGTTACTTGGTTACGGTTCTGGTGAAAGATATGTTCTTTGCACTGTTCTTAACAGTGCGATAGTCGAGTAAGACAACTGTTTGTATCCAAAACAGATGGCGCTAAAAACATAGTTTTTGGATGGGCCGTTGCAACCAAGTGCTATAGTGCAAGAGTAGTGTTAACTCCTCATAATCTCATAATAAGTCTGGGGTTACACCACTTCTCATATATAAAAAAAATTAACTTGTACTTCATTTACATAAAAACGATGAAAAATAATGAAAAGTTGAGCTTAAAATAATAATACTTTTCAGAAGATTACACTTTTTCTAGAACTTCATTTTAGCCTTTGATATAGTTACTTACATTGAATATTACTCTCCAGTGTCTCAGTCTTCAACGAGTTTCTTTCTTTAGTCCATAGAGCAGACTTGCAAAATCAAAATCTTTTGATTTTTCTTCAACCAACTTGACAACTGTCAAAGTAATCAATTGTCAAAGCCATACACGCTTTGATTTGGACAATAACCGACTCAGTTGACAGTTGAATTGAAACGTGTATTGGATATTTTAAAGAAAGTAATTTGTTATCGGTTTTCGATTACTTATAAAAGTTGTTAACACGGTATAACTTTTTAAAGCAACTAGTTGAAACAAAATTTGGAAGAGAATTGACTCTCATCTAATTTTATTGAAAGCTTTTAGTTAAACGACGTTAACACCAGATAACAGTTAAATTAAATTAAAGTTGTTTATACAATTGCCTTATGTTAGCAGTGTTATAACATAAATCTTAACCTTTGCTAACAACTAAAACCAGCAAAAACCAAATTTTCTATCTTGACCTGTAAAAAAACCAGGACAATTTCATAGTGGACCAGGACACCAGGACAAGTAGTCAAAAACCAGGACAATCCTGGAAAACCAGGACGTATGGCAGGCCTATCCTAGACCCACCTTAAAGTATACCGATGAGAAAGTGATTCTGAGTCGAACTAACGATGTCCGTCCGGCTGGCTGGCTGTCCATGTAACCTTGTGCGCAAAGTGCAGGTCACAATTTTGGTCATAGGTTCTTATTGGCACAAGGACCAAGCCTTTTGAAAATGGGACGAATCGTAGGACCACGAGGGAAGATAGGGGAAATTTTCTTCCTCTCAGAAACTATCAAACCGATTTTAATGAAATTTAAAACATATGGTCGGGCTTGACCGACTATACTTTCTTAATTGTTTTTAATTGTATTTGTAACATAAAATAAATAAGTAAATAGATTTAATCCGTTTCACTATCGCAAATCACAAATTTTCATCGCTATAATCTTTGCGATTGGAGAACATATCCTTGCCTTAAAGTTAAAACCCTATAAAAAAAAAGGATGTATATATATAAAACTCAGAACAGATTTATTTCTTTAGAAACTGTAGATTAATATTCCACCAATATCGGCCAAATGCTCGCCGCGGCTTCGGTGATATACCTCTATCCGATGGTCCATATTTTCAATGACTCTGAGACATATTATGGTTCAATGTCGTTAATGTGCCGAATTATCTAATCCTTAAGCTCTTGAAGTATTCCTGGCTTATTGACGTATACTTTAAAATACATATCTCCAAAGCAAGAAGTCAAAAGGCGTCAAATCACATGATCGTGGCGGCCAATTAACATTGCCACGACATGAGATAACACGGTCATTGGATTTCCCGCTCAAAAAAATCATTGTTTCTTTGGCTGTGCGGCAAGTGGCACCATCATGTTGGAACCACATATCGTCCAGTTCCATATCCTCAATTTCTGGCCACAAGAGGTCCGTCATCACCTCGCGCGATAGTGAACACCATTCACAGTAACTGCTTGGCCGACCTCATTTGCGAAGAAGTACAGCCCGATTACGCCGCCAGCCCATAAACCACACCCAACAGTCACCCGTGGATTCTCATTTGCCCAAATGCGGCCATTCTATTTGTTAACGAATCCACTGAGGTTAAAGTGTGCCTCGTCGCTGAAGATGATGTGCACGAAATTCATTTTGATTTGAACGCCCATTTTCGCGCTACTCAATTGTGAACCTCTACATGGTTGAATTTACAAACACTTAAACAAAGAAATGTCAAATTAAGTTGGGCAAAAATCAAAATAACTTTTGGGAATACAAAATTTTAATTTAAAAGATTTTGTTATTCGTGCTTAATTCCAAATTTTTAATTTTTGATAAAAACACTGAAATTTATTGTTGATAGGATAAGCTATTCCTATGGGCATTTCACTGGTTGCTTAGGCCAGATCGTCAGGAAATTTCATCCAAAAAGATTTTAGAAAAACTAAAGATATTGAACCAAATAAAACTATTAAGCGTATAAAAATTATAAGCAACAGTTCTACTTGTAACAATATCAAAGTTTAAACAAAAACATCAACAATAAACAGTGAGTTTATCTCTTCTTACATTCATTCCCCTTGACGATAAGGTGTGACTCATAGGCCGCTATTACGGTTATAACTCAACTCAGTTGAGTTGTAATTAAGACAACTGGTTGTGATCAGTTGTAATTTTTGTTAAGTTTTTGTTCACCGCAATATAGCAAAGTTGTAAACCATAATACAAAAATTAAGAAACTGAGTTGAGTTGTAAACCGTGATAGGGGCCACAATTAACATCGTGCATTATGGTTGGACCACCCTTTAAATATTTGTATTGTTCTTAAATAGATTCGAATAATTATTTGCCAATAACTTTTATGATGGCGGTGGGTCTTAAATTTACCGCTGGTCCCATATGACACCAATTCTCCAAAAACATTAAAAGGCGCCAAACACCCAGTTTAAAAATTATATGAAAATGAAATTTGTTTTGACTTAAATTTATAAGACTATAGGATATTAAGCTCAGAGCCCCTAAAAGTATTTTAATTGACTTAAACCGAAATAAATATTAAAATTTAAATTTCGTTTGGTGTAAAAAACTGCAGTCGAAACCCAAAAACTGTCGAACAAAAATCGAAAATTTGTGTACAACTTTTCGCTTTTTGAGTTAATTTGACAGAGACTGATTACATTCCATAAATCATAAGTAAAAGCAAAAGTTTTTTTTAGGCTAATGACAGATGAAGAAGTGGAAGAAATGGCAGGTTTTCTACTTTGACTGCAGTTTTTTTTAACGCTGCTCGAAACCAGACTACCAACTTCTGTGATGATCGGTTCATAATTTACCATGGGTTCCATATAAAGCCCAACTCCGAAAAAGCCTTTAATACGGATAAAGCGTTTTTGTTCAATTTAATTTCATATGGTTAGAGATTCCATTATAAAAATGCAAATTCTTGGTGGTTGGATTCTTGGATTCAGCATAGCCGAGTATATAATTACGTACGCCATATTGCAACTGACATTTTGTTTATACAGTTTTGCCCAATATTCAATATTTAAACAATCTGTTAAATGTACATGTTCCTAGGAAACGTTAAACAAAATAGCTTTATAGTCATAAGACTATAAATAAAATAGTATAAGAGTAAAAACGATGTTTCTCTATACTTGTACCAGCTACAGACTTCTTATTTTAGCTCAGTGAACTTTAGTGAACTCCTCTTAGAAGCAACAGCCAGCCACAGATCGATCTGGTGTTGCTGTTGTTGTTATAAATAACATCAACATAACGAGCGAACTGGCAAACGAACAAACGGTGCTTGCTACTTACTACCACCTCAATTTGAAAATTTTAAAAGATTTTGAAAAACCGAAAATAAAACATACAACATTTTTCACTACTGAAACTAAACGAATTACAAATACCTACTTTTTACAAATGTACAGAAAACTACTTCTTCTGACTTGTACAATAAATATCATATCGTCTGAATATTTCGTATGTAAAGTATTGTTGTAAAATGGCAACAACATATTGTATGAACGTATGTATGTACATATGTAAAATAAACTATATATGTATGTGTTACATACATATAAACATATAGTCGTTTGTCTGTCAGTGAGTAAGATTAAACAGTCGTACATTATTACAAATACGGATAGGAGCACATACAAACGTACATACATAAATATACTTATGCATAAACATATCTGTACATATGCCAGTTTAAATCTATGTCGACATGTATTTATAAACTATTTTTGAATTTTCAATACTAGATTATTTCAAAATTCTAGTAGAAAAAATCGTATTCATCTTTCAGATGTTTGTTGTTATTATTTTACTCGAGTGTACCCCAACCACATTTATTATTTTGAAATACTCGTACGAAATAAACACTCTCACATGTTGCACAATTTACTCTCGATTAATATGATTTTCCCATGTAAACAACTCAAAACGTTTAAAATTACTCTATTTTAAATATTCTACGTTGTTTTCTATTATGTGTTTCATTTTATTTCTTTACTTTGGCATAATGGTTTATATTTATACGAAACGATACGAGCATATTTAAATTCTATCTCTAAAATTAATGTTTCAATGTGTTTTATACGGTTTAGTTTAGTACGTAGTAATATGTTCTACGTACAGACATAGATACGTACGTATAAATGTTTGTATGTATGTACGGATGTACGAGTATATTTAAAAAAAAAAGTAGAGTATAAGTGATGACATTTAAACTAAACGAAACTAAACTAAAATAACATCAAGAGAAAAACGGGAAAAAGAGAATTTATCGGCAACGATCGACAATTAACCGTAACCGTCAGTGTTGCCAGTAAATTTTTGGCATATACCTATGCCAAAATTAAAGTTTGAAGTATCCAAAAACGCCTTTATAAAAACTGAAATCTTAACCCCCCCCCCTCCCCCCCCTTGCCAACTTAGCGCCCTGTGCAAGATTTATTCTAGTAGCCTCTTTTTTGCTAATACATATTAAGATTGTTATCAAATTACTGGTGGCGATTTGAAAGAAAATTAAAAAAAAATTTACAAACAAGTGCAATTAGAGCAATTTTAATTTTTGCCCAGCCCCCATGCAAACCATCCTCTGAAGTAAGATTATCTTGCTGCTAAATAATCTAAATACAGAAAGAAAAACACTCGGTATAAATTTAGTTTTTTATACTTACTTTAGGTACGAGTCATACTTTAGAAAAAAGTTTCTTAAAATAATTACAAAATTCTTAAAACAAGTAAAAAATTATTAAACTTTTCGTTGGTAGTGCCACTCTGAGAGTAAAATTACAAAGTGAGCGTTTTAATCTCATTTAACTTATCAAAGTTTGTTGTAGACACTATAAAAACACCACACAAGTTGTTTAAAAACAATTGGCTTGTTGTGTGTAGAAACAACATAACAAGACGAAAACACATTATTTTCATGTTTAAAAAGCAAAATTGAGAACTCTTGATTCTCATTTAGTTTATATATTCAGTTATAAAAGTAAATTAAGGTTTTAAAGAAAAAATCATATCGGGAATGATGCTGGTGTTTTATAATTGAAATTCTGTAAGGTGTAAAATGGGTAAGTTAATCAATCATAATTAAATTTTCCTTCTTATTCCACTTTTGGCTTATTTCAAGTACAAATTCGGGATTGAATCGCATTTTGAGATTGATTCAATCTTAGTTTGACTTAAATCAATCTCATTTTCGGATTATTTTAAGTACGAATTCGGGATAAAATCAACTTTATAATTCTTAAATCAAGCGCATTTTGAGATTGATTTAATCTTAGTTTTACTTAAATCAATCTCATTTTCGGGTTATTTCAGGTACGAATTCGGGATCTAGTATTGATAAGTTAAGTAGTTCACGATTGAAAATCCATACTTGATTCAATCTTTATGTACTAGAAGATTGTCATTACGCGAGTTTCGCTTTTTTTTTTTTTTAAAATACTTTCGGGGATTTGGTTGTGGTTTGTTGCCCAAAGTCGAGGGAAGAGATATCCTTAAAATCCCACTTAGGAGAGTTTGGTGACTGATAACATAAATATGTCACTTTTTTCGAATTTGCCAGTCACCATTAATATATATAACCAAGAGTTGTATTCATAATATAGTGTTGGCACAGACAATTTTTCGCATGCTATGAAAGATAAAAAAATGTTTGGAAAAACAAAAAAGCAAAGTATTTGCTTTGCCACAAAACTAGTTTTGCGGACCAAAGCACATAAGTAGAAACGTACTACTTAATTTGGTAGATAAAGAGATAGCGAGACAGCAACGAACTTGGAAATTCATCAAAAATTTACCAAACTGTGGAGTGGAAATAGCTGCGGACAATGAAAACTTATGAGCACGCCAACCTCGAACTGGTGGATTAACCGCACCTCTCCAGTTTTGGTTCGTCATTATAAAACGCTGATGTCAAGTCGAAAAGCGTAAAGAAACGATGTTCCAGGCAAAAGGACACATCTGGTGACTGGCTCAGATTATCGGCTGGTTCAACGACTACTGTGGATACTAAAAAGGATCCCTGGGAATGTGAACACCCCCGAATATCGCTAATGTCTACTCACGATGGCTGAACAGTTTGATATGAGGGTCAAAGGGCAAAGGAATGTTCTTGGACTTTACGCGTTCTACTGGATTAACTCTTCTGCAAAAGTGAACTTCGGTAATTGACTATCGATACAACTAACAATAAATGGGCCGCCAACACTGATTTTATGATAAGAATATCACGTTTCTACTGTAGGTATAATTGCACAGCGTCTGGGAGCCATGCACTATAATTACTTCCTGCGCAGGCGAAAATGAGGAAGAGAACGTAGAACATCTCTTCTGTCTCTGAGATGCATTGACGAGAAGGGGATTGGCCGAAAATACTATTTATTGAATACTTTTCATCGAAGTTAGCAAATACCTCTGGCATTTAACTGGAGAACATTTTGTGAAAGTCCTGTTTAGTAGGATTTCATTATTTACCAAATAATGGATCAATGGGATTTAGTGTGTCAGTTGAGTATTGGCTGCCATTTCTACCTAAACAGATGTATTGAATATAACTTCTCGTCGTCTAACTCCACCTTATTTTACAAATATTAAAGGGCAAATTTTAAAATTGTAAAAAGTAAAAATTAAAGATAATTATTAAAATCTGTAAAAACAAATCAAAACAATTTTTTGCTATTTGTTATTTTGCTACTAAATTTTGCCGCCATTACGACGATTAAGGCGTTTTTAAGTGCTTTCCGCGAGTATACTTTATATGAGACCTTTGCTAGGGTAAAGACTAAGCACTACAAAATTTTATATAAAATTAATTATTCGTTAAGGTTTTAGGCGCATTGAAGTGTTTTTTGATATTGAGATTTATATGGAACCTTTGTTAAATTATAGATCCATGTTGCCGCATTCCTCCAGCGATTTTACGCTAATTTATGAAGCCAAGGATTTTGTGATGCAGAGCCCACCTAAGTGGGAGGGTTAAAATATTTCGTTACCGTACATATATCTTTAGGATCAGGGCTGTGGAGTCATCAAAAAAAAGGTCCGACTCCAACTCCGTATGATATATGAATTTCAAAGAATTTTTATTTAAAATTTTGGAAAAGGAGTGGCGAGTTTTTGTGGGTACTTCGACTCCGGTACAAAAACCTCAACTCCGACTCTACAGCCCGTGTGAGGATACATTAAGCAATGTAAATAATGTTTGTTCTAAATACATATGTAGTAAATATTGTAAAAACAGAACAGAAATGACAATTTTTTAGGATGATTTGCTACAAAAAAAATAAATATTAGAGATAAAGAAGAAGATAGATTTAAAAAAGAAGGGAATGCGGGTGAATCCAGCTTGGATTACCACATTTCGGTATATAACATTTTACCTACTAAACCGATTGTACCGGACTTCAAACTGATTAGAAGAACTATGAAAAATGTATCACCAACATCATTCTTTTCTGTTAAGTTGTTTCGAGAAGAGTTTGTGTTTTACAGACTTACAAGGCTAAATCTATTATACTCAAGGACACATAATATACATAAAATACAGTCGAACTTCCATAACTCGAATCACCATTATCCCAAAAAAAACTTCGACTTATGGAGACTTCGAGTTACAGAATTTTCTTGTTGAAAAGAGAATAAATTGCAAACTTGTGTACATTTTGTATTTTTTGTTTAAAACAGACACTATTTGAAAGCTTCATACCTAAGCATGTAGGTATGTATTTGTAATAAACAAGTTACAATGAAGTAAAATATCGGCATGGTTTGACTTCTAGCTGCTGTAGACCAATTGAGGACTGCTATGTCGATAATTTTGTATATTTGGGTCTTAATCATTTTACTAAAGAGATGAGATACTGACTCAAACGAGTTGATAATTAATTCTTTATTTTAAAAAATCTATGAGACCGTACTAGCTGGGACACCATATTTATTGTCTGCTTCCTTTTTCTTGAATCCACCCTCGACTTCTTTTATAAACTTATATTTCCCTCCATCGACAAACATTATAAAACACGTTTACTTGCCATGAAATAAACACCTACAAATAATTTTAACATATTTAGGCAAACCAAAAGACACACGTAATGTACAAAAAGGGATTTCCCCGAAAAAAAGAGCAAAGTAAAATATACAAACCTGCTAAACAAGCAAAAGAAAGCGAAAAAAATAAACGAAATAAACAAAACAAGCAAAAACTCCGAGTTATAGAATACAAATTTGAGTATTTAGTTCGAGTTATGGTGAATTTCGAGTTATGGAAGTTCGAGTGACGGAAGGAGAATTGTATGTAGTTTATTGTTTTAGAGCTACTGCCAATCAATTTGGTTCGAGTAAGAGAAAATTCGAGTTAGAGAAGTTCGAGTTATGGGAGTTAGACTGTATATACATATATGTATACATTTTTGGGATCTTAGATGAATATTTCTTAGTGTAACACATTAAATGGCAACACTTTTATTCACCACTCTTGGGGGTAGAGGGTTTAAAATCCGACTTTTAAATAAAATTAAACAAACGGTATGTATTTAGGAAATACTTTTTCACTGCCTTTTTTTAATAATCGGCTCTAAGAGATATTTTAAAAAACACCACAAGAATCGCTCGATCATGACAACCAATTCTGAGAATGTATAGGGCAGAACTTGAGCAATATTTGCGATTAGTTTGGTCAGTCGTTAAAAAAAATAATCCAAATCTACGTTAAACCACAAGCCCTCTATCTGGCAACTGTGTTGTGATTAGCAATGAGAGTGATTGTTGCTAGTGGTGTGTGAGTATGATTAAGTGCATGTATGGGAGCGTTTGTTTCTTCTAAATGTATTTTTTGTTGTTGTTATTTTTTAACGATCATCGTTTTGTTTGGTTTAATTTTGTGTGTATTTTTTTTATTTAAATTTTATTTTAGTACAGAATGTTATGGTTGGTATAAGTATAATACACACTCTTATAATGCACACATTCACACTCACAGTATGGTTCTGAAATAAAAGTTTGTAATACTATTTTTAAAACACAACACTCAACGTCCGTAAACCGATGTACGTTCATAAATATTGAAAACAGAAGGAAAATATAGAGGAAAATTTCAAAAAAAACAAAAAAACAATATTGAAACAAACCAAATTAAAAAGAAAAATGTTTCAGAAGGAAAACACTGAACTGAACAGAACAAGTACCAACAGACAAACTTACGGATCGTAAGTTGCACAGTGGTTTAAACACGAAATAATATTAAAATCATTCGGTTACTTTTGAATCAATATTACATATCGATCTAATGGAAAAATTTCGATTTGAAAACCACATTTCCATAAAAATAATCTACATCAAAAGGCTCTATAATATTTCGAGACTTTTTTGCGATTATCTATATCGTTAGCGACAATTTATCGAAATTTTGTTTTTTTTTTTTTTTCTTGCAAATAGCTTATAAGTACTCGTTGACGAACAAATTCAGTGACTAAATTTGGAGGAAAAGCCCATCTAAATCTTTATAAAATATTGCATTGCTTAAGAAAAAAATAATAATAACTCCTCTCCTCTCCTGTAAAATTTTACTTTTTTTTGCTTACTGGTTGCCCAAAGAATTTCGATACTTAAACAAAATTACGATATCAGAAGCTACTCTCAATTGCGAAGCGAATTTGATTTCGAAACGAAAGCTAAATGCCATTTTGGTGCTCTTTATCACTTTCGCAAAATTTTTTTAAAATGAAATGGCAATGAAAATAAAAGATGATGCAGTGATATATCAAAATATATAAAAAAATTTAAGAAAATAAATAGCGATGATTTACAAAAAGAAATAAATAAAAAGATGCGAAAGACAAATCGGTACAAAAAAACTTTGTTAAAAATTGTTTAGATCACAATGTCGCAAAAAACGGATTTTAATCGATTACTTTACTTGAAGAGGTTGGAAAAGATTTAAAACTACAACATTACATGAGGATTATCTGACTGCTAAAAGAAAAACAAATAAAATGATTTAAAGGGACAAATCTGTTTTTTATGCAGAAAAATTTTCTTCGGCCATTGGCTCCAAAAGAACATGGCAAACGATACGCGAAGTTGGTATCGGTAAATCTACGAACCCAGAACCATGTCCAATTGATGCCGATGCAATCAATAAGAAGTTTTTAAATATCCCTATTGTGCAAGCAGATCAAAATTATTATACCAATAACCATTCGAATAACAATTCTAGCACTTTTTTTTCTTTTGCTGCAGTAGACCAATGTGACGTCTTATCTAGCCTATTGTCTATAAAATCCAACTCTATAGGAGTGGACGGGATTAATCCAAAGTTTCTAAAGATTCTTTTACCTCAACGTCTTCCTATTATTACATTTTTCTTTAACAAAATATTAACCTGAAGCTACTTTCCCTCGAACTGGAAAATAGCTAAAATCGTTCCAATACCCAAAACTGGTTCCGATTTTAGACCAATAGCCATTCTTCCATTTCTTCCATTTCTCTCCAAAGTATTTGAACGTATGATAACCAAATGTCTTGTTTTTTGGATAACAATAACTTACTAACAGATCGTCAATCTGGGTTCAAAAAGAAAAACAGCTGCATAACAGCGTTAGTTGATGTTACGGAGGAGATTAGGGCGAAACTTGCTGATAGCAAGACTAAATTTTTAATACTTTTAGATCATTCAAAAGCGTTTGATACTGTGGATCATAACATTATCTGTTACAAACTTAAACAGTTCTTCAATTTCTCTTCGACCGCTACTCAGTTATTGTCAACATACTTGGGTAACAGATATCAGTATGTTGAAACTGGAATACGAAAATCCAGGTCACTGCCTGTAACAAAAGGGGTACCTCATGGGTCCATTGTTGGGCCACTATTATTCTCACTGTACTCAAATGACCTCCCAGGCGTCCTAATGAATTGTAATGTAAGAATGTACGCGGATGACGTTCAACTTAATACCAGTTGTAATAATGCCTTAATCGACCAGTGTTTTATATCTCTTAATCAACAACTTCATCGTATTTATAGGTGGGCAACGGCAAATGGCTTGGAAATAAATCCAAAAAAAATCTAAATGCATAGTTATTCAAAGGCTACCTACCTATACCTAATATATTTATAAATAATCAGCAGGGGCCAAATTATGGCAGTCGTGATCGAATACTTTTTCGATTCGAAAGCAATTTTATTTCAGTCAATACTGAACGAATCGTAATTATTATTTCAGTGCTGTGAAAACACAAATAAATGCTTTACAACACTAAAAAAATAATTTCGATCCGTTCAGTATGGACAGAAAGAATTAGAAATAAAATTGCTTTCGTATCGAAAAAGTATTCGATCACGACTGCCATAATTTGCCCCCAGATTGAAATAGTAAAATCTGCTAAGAATCTAGGAATATTTTTCAATGACACTCTTACATGGTCGAACCACATTAACTATGCTTGTGTTCGCACCTTTTCCATGATTAGAACTCTTTGGCGGACCCTGCATTGTACACCTTTAAGAATAAGAATGCTTCTTGCTAATACTTATCTGATGCCAGTTTTACTGTATGGCTGTGAACTTTTTGCTAAATCTGATACGATTAGTAAGGCGAAATTGAACGTTGCGTTTAACAATATTGTACGGTACGTGTATGGACTTAAAAGGCGTTTCTAGGTGTTTCTTTGTTTTCATCTCGGCTTTATGGCCTTTCCTTAGATAATCTGCTGAACATGAGTGTTTTAGTTTTTTTTACATAAGATAATATATACCACAAACCTGGGGGGTTGCTGCGTATTTCGATTCGAAAGAAATCATTTACGGATTCGAACAATTTGTACTGTGTATTACGATTTTCGTAATATTTGTTTCGAATAAACGGACGTTTTTCATAACTTATTGAAAACAAAAAATCACTTTCTTAAAAGCCATTCTCTATTACGAACAAAAAGTGTTCATCAAATTTCCCATTTTTTAAAAAAATACAACCTCTTTCATCGTTTCGAACGATTGCGAACATCGTAATACACAGTACAAATTGTTCGAACTCGTAAATTTTTTCTTTCGAATCGAAATACGCAGTAACCCGCCTGAGCACCTGTACGGTAAACTTTGTATTTCTGACATAAGCAGGGGGAAAAGAATTAGATCGTTCGGATATAAAAGTTTAATTTCTGAGTGGCATTTCTACATATTCGAAGTATCCCTCTCGAATTCTATACCCTATAGCCTTCAACTTTTAAGTAACGCACGAAAATACAGGGAAAATATTTTAAAACTGTTTTTAGTATTACTTGAGATTAAAATACATATATTAAATTATCTTAAATTTTTTTTATTGTTTTTATTGTTTGTTTAAATTGTAGTTAGTTATTAAGTTATTAATTATTTAATGATTTTAAGTTGAACATATTCTCAGTTCCATACTGCAAAATAAGACTCTTAGTCTTGTGTATGGAACAATTCCATTAATAAATAAAAAAATTTTATTTATTTTATTTAATAAATAGAAGAGTAATTTTGATAAGGTGCCCTTAAGGACATGGCACATTCATAAGGTATATGCAAGACGCACACAAAAATAAGAGGTTTTTTGCATTGCATTGTTACCTCCTATTCATTTCAGTTTTATTAAGGGCTAATTAAACAAATTTTCATATAAAATTCGTCTTATAAACCTGTTATAAGCACGGAATATTGTTTATGAATAAGGCCTTTCGTTTTTACGGCTCGAAATGTCAGCCATTTTGAAACAAAATCTTGTAAAACCGAACAAATTGGTTCAAACTGTCAAAGTCAGCAGGCTTTTCGCTTCCACTTGTATTGAATTCGCCTTGGGCATATGGGCAGAATGTCAACCACGACTAAAAAATTAAAACGCTAGAAACTTGTTTCAAATATGGTAGAAAGGAAAAAAACACCCAAACTTTACTATTACAATTTTTAAAAAGCAAAAAATTAAAGTTTCAACTGACTTTCTCTTTGATTCATTTTTAGTAACTGCAATTTACAATTTTCAAATTTCTGCCGATTAAATACAGATACTGACAACCCTGGAATTATGCTTTAAAATTACTGTTACAACAGCAATTAGCAAGATCCATGAGGAAAGACCGAATATATAGTTCGATTAGCGGTATTTTTTTGTGTTTGTTTTGGATTCTATTCTAGTGTCACGTACGTGGTGCGAAAACATAATTTGTCTTTGTCATTTGAAATGGATCAGTCTTAAGTGTTTCAAAATAAAAGTTCAAAGCAAGATATATGCAAGAAATATTGATCGGTATTTTTTTTTAAATTGGTATAATAAATTTTTTATAAGCTTTTAAAGCTCGTCACGTACGATATTGTAAGTACAACTTAATGCATCATCTTATTATGTTGGCATTTAGTTTAAATTTGGTCTAACCTTATTCTATTACAATCAAAATCATCTTACAAACTTTGTTTGGAATCGGTCCATATTTGACCATACAAGTTATACTCCCGGAAATAGCTTTTAATGCCATAACTTCCTTATAAATGTTGGTATTTACATAAAAATTGTCGACAATAACTCTTACGATAGGTACTATGTCACGACAAAATGTTGTGCGGGTAGGTTCAAAATTAACCATAGCTCCCCTATAAACCCCCTTCCTTAAATCGGCTAGGGACAAACAAATTTCATATAGATGGAAATAACTAAATAATATTCGGCACAAATAACTTTTATATAATTCTTAAACTCAAAGCATAATTCTGTTCTGGCGATCTTGATTGGCCATGGGTCTCAAATAGAATACACTCTTTTTTTTAAATTATAGTGTAGGGTATCATATGGTCGGGCTTGACCGACTATACTTTCTTACTTGTTTGTTTTAAGATTTTTATATACATATACATATTTACAAAAAATATATTTCGTGCCTTGTAAATACTATAAGAGAAAAATCTGTCACGTACGGTATGTCACGAACTATATTACATTGGGTTCATTATAAAACCATTCAAATAAAATTTTTTTTTTCCAATTACGGACTATAAAGGAAAAATATGTGGCTTAATGTAAAAAATTTAAAAAAAAAGAAGAAAAATCTCCCACAATTCGCAGATTTTCGTATTTTTTTACATTCACCCCAAAATCACTTCCGTTTTATGTCACGTACGATATGCACTTATTTTGCTCGATATTTTGGACAACATGGTTCCGAATTTAATAATTTTTTTCTTTTCATATATAGTACCCTCGAAATGAAACATAGGGTGTGTGTGAAACGGTAGCAAAGTACTCATGGAAGTAAAATTTTGACACTGTTGAGGTGAATAAAATTTCACTAGCCCTGGGGGCTAGCATAAATTTTGACATTAGCGTACAAATTTCAATTCACCATAGAACTTTGCTACCGTTTCACACACACCCATAATGATAAAAAAAATTTTCCAGTTAAAACTATTTTTGCAAAATTTCTATCTCTCTGAAGGCGTACAAATGTCACGTACGATGACATGGAAATGCCCATATGCACCTAAAAGACATAAAATGGCTGTGATTTCATTCTTTTAATGGAGTTTTGACATTTAAATTAACTTAGCTCATACCGTTAGTCTCATGTGGAAAGGCCCTAACGCACGAGGTGACTAGGTGTATTTGTGTGAAATATATTGGAATCACTAAAAAACTCAATTTCGAAAAAAAGTAGTTGGGGCCTTTCTACATCAGACCAACGATATATAACAGCGACCACCTGGAAAGATGCGTACACTTGTTTTGGATACACTGTAAAAATATAATTTTTTAAAAATTCAAGTTTGATTTTTGATTAAAAAATAGGGTTACCAGATACCAAAAGTCAAATGACTGGACAATAGAAAAAATTCACCTGGATTTTTAGCTGGAACCTGGACAACACCCAAAAAAGCTGGACAATCCAGGTCGTCTATTCACACGAAAATCTGATATAATTCTATGCGACATAAAAAAAGGTCTGCAAAATGTATTATCAATGCCACACTATCACACAAAAAACATGCAAAATCCAATGACTCAGCTATTTCACAATAAATTGCTACTCTGATCGCATAGAATCTATAATTTTTGGTTAAATTAAGAGTGCTGATTATGATGGCAACATAAGTGTTTTCTGGCAGCTCTGGTTTCAATGATATAATAGCTGCCTTCGTACACAAATTTTCATATTACTCACCAACTGGATTTTACTGGAAAAGTAAACGAACGCACATAGTGACATTTAATATTTGCATAATTTACACCATTTTTTGTATTCGCCTTATATTTCACGAACGACCAACACATTAAGCCCATACACTTTCGTTGGGCTTAATGTGGTTGGTTAGCTAATGTAAACTTTAACTTTTTTTTGCATAAGGGTGTTAATCTACACAAAAATCTGTTTCATTTAATTAGAGTCACATTGGTGTGTATCAGGCCTGTTCTGAAAATCACATACAAAAAAAATTTTGCAAAATAAGCGAAAATTCGCTAATATTTTTAATATTTTAAACTAGCCATAAAATTGCTTAAAAGTCCCTAAAACTATAAGGATTGGCAAAAATTCGGTAAAAATTGCTAACAGCGGCATCTAACTATTTATTATAAATCGTTAAAAATGTAAAGAATTAGAAAACTTCCAGGAACCAACCGCTTCTATCGCGAACATGACGAAAATTCGCAAAAAATTGCAAAATTTTGAGCAAACCCTAAAACTAATTTGAGATCGCTAAATCGGTTAAAAAAACAAATTGTAAAAATAACATAAAAATCGTTTTAAAATTAGTTATAATTTTAAAAAACAAACTTATTGTATTTACTTGTGCTTTCGACAATTGAAAATCACACCGAAAAACACAAAAACGGTGTGATTTACAGAAAACCACAAAATCACACGTGTGATTTTAAAAGCACACGTTATTTGAAATCACTTGGTTTTCAAAACAGCATTGTATATCAGTAGCTCGTTTCTGTATTTCCCGCATCGTAAAATTTCTTACATGAAGTGTGAAACAAAAAACTCCATCGTTTCGCGATTTGTGAGAAAAAAGTGTTTCTGTATTTGAATGCGAAAACAGACAACACAGACAGGGTTGTTAGGCTTTTTTCTTTAAAAATCGTCAAAAGTTTCAACAAAATTCGTCAAATTCGTCATGGAAAGTTAACAAAATCGTCAACAAATCGTCAAATATTAAAATTTTACAAATTGGAGACAATTTATTGCATTGAGTGGTTCAAAAATCTAAATTTTTATCAAGAAATTATATTTATGATAAAGAAAGTGATAAGGTTAAGTTTTATTCTATGTACTTCAGCAAGTGGGCTGAAATATATTTATCATTTGAAAAGAAATACATAAGAGAAAAATATATTTTCATAAAAACATAACAAACATTTATTTATTTAATTTATCCATATTCAAAAAACATTAAATAAAAAATAAAATCTCATTTGCTGTTAACTCGAGCTATCTTTAAATGATTAATTTATAGGCTATCACTAATTGTTTTTACTGTTGAAGGTGATAAACCAAGGGGTTGTCTAAATCAACAGTCTTTTAGCCGACTTGAAACGATTTATGACGTCCAATTTTAGTTCCAAACTTTGCACTCATTTTTCTACACAACTTCTTATTAAGAACTAACTTCTTACTTCCTAACACTCAACTATACTTACACTTAATTTACATGATGAATTTTATGACGTCCAATTTTGGACGTCATTTTTTTGTTTGGAAGCAAGCGGTGTAGAGAAGAAAGAGGGGTAGAAAAATAGACATGATTTCTGTTTTCTCTTCCTCTTTCTTCTCTACACCGCTTGCTACCAAACAAAAAAAAAACGTCTAAAATTGGACGTCATAAAATTCATCATGTTAATAGAGTGTTAGAATAACTTACGTAACAGAATTCAATGGGAATTCGCCTTTTTACACTCAAATAGAAAAATTCTTCACATATGATTATGACTTCAGCGAAAAAATGAAATCGTATGTAGCGTCGCAAATCGAAATCATAAAAACGCAAAGCGGATTTAACCAATTTTTAAAAAGCGGACCAAATAGGACCGACGCAAATCGGGGCATTCATTTAATTGTAGAATTCGAGTTACTTGTGCTTCTAATGAAAACCACCTGGTTTGTGATGGGAGAACAACTTCTTTTGTTTAATTTCTAATAATTTTTGTATATCGAAAAATGAGTTTTACGTTTTGAACTGTTCCCAATACAATTGTTTATATTCTGTTTTACTGATGCCAGAAAATCGTCATAACACTATTACTTTTAGTTTAAAAATCGTCAATCGTCATTTTACTGTATTTTCACAAAAAAATACATAACTGGAATATTTCCAGTAATCAAGTGTCAAATAAAAGTGAAACGTCAACAAAAGAAATAAATATAATAAAAACAGGACTACCAGATTTGACGATTTATCCTCATTTTGACGATTTTATTGTTCAGAAATGAGCAAATTGTTTGCTGATTTTTTCTAAAAGAGGGACGATATTATTTAGTCTTTGAAATAAGACAATATGAAATCTTTTTATATGTTTGGTTACTAGACATTACAAAAAAAGCTATCTTTAGAAACAAGGCAGCCTTCATTTTCACATTTATCCCTATTGTGAAAATTGTCCTCGAAATTGTTTGTCTCTTCCCTAAAAAATATATTGGCAAAAGCGAAATTTCGAGGGAAAAGTGTTTACTTTTTATTCTCGTGATTATTATACAATTGTTTGTGTTCAAAACATTAAACCATTACCCCATTTTTCAGTCAATATAGAAAAAAGTTTAAGTCAAGATGATTTAAATAAAACAATTTAAAATGCTACATTCGGCTATGGTGAAGGGTATATATGATTTACCATAGCACCAAAACCTTAATTTCGAGAGTATACTTGCTTGTGTGTGGACCGGGTGAAGTAATGAACCGACTTGGCTTTTTTATAAAAATATTTATTTTATTTTTTGGTTCAATATGATATTTTGTCACGCCTTTGTGTGAATTCTTAAGGGAAAAATAACAACCTAAAATTGTTATCGGATTAAAGAAAATTTATAATAAATAGACCTCAAGCTTAATAAAATAAATATAAATTTAACAAAATTAAGGTCGAACAATAGACAATGTATATGTATGTATGTACCCAACAAACACGAAGGTTTGATTTCAAATTGAAAATGATTTGAAATCAAACGTTTTCTAAAACGACAAACGTTTGATAATGATTTGAAAATCATAGCGTTCTCAACAAAAAGGGGAAATTATTTTCAAATTGAAAAATGCCTTTATTTTCAACTTGCTTTCAAACGTAACTCTCAAATGTTTTTCAAATGTGGATTATAATACAATGTGGAATATAAATAAAAATATTTTTTTTTAATATAAATTTATTATTTATTTAAATAAACTGTGAGATAAACATTCGGCACCATAGCTTAAAGATTAAATAATGTCCTCTAATTCTTGGAAAGACAAACTACTTGGCTCCCTTTTATTTTGAGGATTGTAGCACCGCGATCGTTTAACAAACTTTCTTCACTTTCCCGTTTTATTTTCCTTTTTTTTGTATTTTAATTCATTGAAATTACTCACAAATAATTTTTATTTTTCACAAGAAATAAGCTGTTCACTTTATATTAAAATTTATTTTTAATAGAAAAACACATGTAACCGCAAAGTAAAAAAAATTTAACTTTAATCGCCATTTTTAATGATTACATTTATTTTTCGCTTTAGTATTGCCAAGTTTATTTTTGATTTGATTTAACATTTGACAAACATTTGACATCAAATTGATAAAACATTTGATATCAAATGTTTATTTTCAAATCATTATCAATTTGAATTTAAATGTTCAATCAAACAATTGAAAAACGTTTGAGAATTGTGTTTGATGTCAAATGACAAAGTCATTTCATATCAAAGGTTTGACTTCGTGTTTGTTGGGTATAAAATACCCATTTGGGTGATTATTTTTTGTAAAAATCACCTAAATAAATCTTTTCAGATTAGTTTTGATGATTTAAAACGGATTTATCACTTGAGTGATAGAAAATGGATATTTATATGATTCATATCGTCACCTTTAAGACGAAATAACCTATCTGCTGTTTTCAAAAGTTTACAGGAGAGGGTAAAAACGTTATAAAATTTAAACTATTTACAATATTGAAATGAAAATTACACATTTTGATTAAAATGAAGCCAGAAATATATATCCGTTGAGAAAATTTTGTTTTTCTAAACACAGCTTGTGTTATTTCGTTATTTGGAAATGTAAAAATCTGAAACCAAATAACCGATCTGCAGTAATAATAAGTATGAATATGAAATACATATGAATATTATATACATTAAATAATAACAGTTATTGTTTCTTTTACTGGTTTAAGTAAAAAAAAGTACTTTTGTGTTGTTTATAGAACACGAGCAAAAATAAAATTTAGAAATTTGTTTTAAATGTAAGTTGAACGGACGAGTAACTGAGCTACCTAAATAAGAGCGGCAAGCGTCTGATTTATGCCAAAACTTTTCATTTTCACACAGTTTATACAAAACAAACCTTTAAGACTTGAATTCAACACAACCCGGCGGGAAAATCTTATTTGATACATCGCTTGGTCGTTTTATTTTATTGAAAATGTGGTGGCAATCAAATTTTCAAACGCTTGACGCTCTTGTTTAGGTAGCTCAGTAAGACGCTCGTGTTCTATAAACAACACATTAATGTTTGTTTAAATTACAATATGCAACAAAATTAATCTTTTATCGAGATTTTTAATGATTTTTTATACCCTCCACCAGAATTAGTTGTGAAGAGGGTATATTAAGTTTGTCATTCCGTGTGAAACTTTTTTATTATTCATCTCAGACCCCATAAAGTATATATATTCTGGGTCCTTGAGTAATTCTAAGTCGATTTGGCCATGTCCGTCTGTCTGTCCGTCTGTTGAAAACACGCTCACTTTCGAACAACTCAAAAGAATTGAACAAACTTGGTGCCAAATTGCTTGTAGTTATCCTAAGCGGTTTGGGATTGAAATCCAGCAAAATCGGTTCAGTAGGACCAGAGCTATGAATCAAAATGTGGAACCACCACCTAAAAAAATTGATAATTTTGTTACAAAAAATAACATAAATGCTGGAACAAGGCACGGAATGAGATAAGATGTTGCAAAAGTTTGTTTTATTTGACTGGAAATCACGCTGTTAAATTTCGTGAAGATCCATCCATAATTTACCCTAAGCCCCATATAAACACTACTCCCGGAAAACAGTTTAGTACGCCTAAAACCGTAAAAAATAACGCTAGCGTAACAAAATTTGGTACGTCACAGTTTTTTAGGACTAGAAATAACACTGTGAAATTTCGTGACGATCGGTCCATAATTTACCTTAGGCCCCATATAAACCCTACTTCCGGAAAACAGTTTAGTACACCTTAAACCATTATTAATAATGCTATCACAAGTTTTAAACGACTAGAAATGACGCTGTGAAATTTCGGGATGATCGGCCCATAATTTACCCTTGGGCCCATATAAACCCTAATACTGGAAAACAGTTTAGTCGCCTAAAACCATAATTAATAACAAATCGTCACAGTTTAAGATAATAATAACATCATACAAATATTATTCCATAAACATTCGAACTGTCGGTGGAGGGTATCAAAGATTCGGCGCATCCGAATATAGCACTCTAACTTGTTTCGCTTTATTTTGTGCGTAACGGCCCTCTAGGTGCAAAAACTATGTCATTTGTAATATTGCATGTTCAAAATTTTGCACACATATGCGTTATGATATAGGGAAAAAAATCTATAAAAAACCCAATTTTGAAATTTTTGCAGATAGGTTATAAGGTCTTTAAGATGACGATATATATGTTATAATATAATAATGATTTTTAAATATTTTGAATTTTTGTTTTTGCCAAATCAAGAAAATCAAAAAAAGCTTGGATAAAATAGAAGCACAAAAATTATTGACAATTTATGAGCATAAATGTAAGTGCAAATTGTTTCTTTCCTTCTTTTTTTGGTTCAAAATAAAGCTGGTTTGAATAATCAAAAGCCATAATGGTGCAGATTTTATCGGAGAAAAATTAAAAAACATGGCAATGAAAAAATGATATGAAATATAATTAACAGTTATATAATTTAAGATTGAAAAATGAGGCGAAAACGATTCAATAATGATTATAAAAACTAACATTAAAAGGATAAAAAATTGTATAACATACGATTCTTTCAGGTGATTCATCTGTAGGGTACCATTTTCTCACAACCGGAGTATCATTTATGATTGAAAAATGAGCTCATATACGGGTATTTTGCTCGTGAAGCTGATTCCTAAATGATTAGATTATGATACACAATGCTAGCTGGGCATGAACATTAACTATGTTTAAAAAAAAATCGAACAAAATTTGTTTAAAATTAATTTTAATTATTTTAAACAAAACAGACGATCTTATTATTTTTTTCAGGAATTTGACGATTTTTACACAAATTTATCTGGCAGCACTTAATAAAACCAAAACAAGGTAAGGCTAAAAAAAATTAAAATAACAAAATAAAACAATTGTGTTTTGTTTATTTTCATCATATAAATTATGCATTCAACATTTAAATTTTTATTTAAAAAAAAAGTAGTATATAAACAGATTTTAAGTTTAAAATATCTACATTTCGTTTTTCTCGCCCCAATTTCAAATGTGACTTATTTTGACAGTTCTTGTAAGAAACTTTTCGCAAAATATTGTTACAGAAACACTTTTTCTCGCATCCTTCCAATAAATGCTGGAAAATTATTTAAATGACAGATAATTCTCGCAAAGAAAAGTTACAGAAACACTTGTGTGAGAAAAACCATTTTTTGTTTCATTTCACACTATTTTTGTTGCAATTCACACGTTTCATGCGGAAAGTTTTACGATGTGGGAAATACAGAAACGGGTTGCAGGATACATATCTAACTTGTAGTAGATACATACAAATTTAAATAATTTCATAAAGTTTAAAACTTTTCTTTCGCCACTATTTTAGAGAAGAAAATCCTTACATGTAGGGACTTATCTACTTCTGGCAACACTAGTATGAAATTACTTATGGTGTTTTTTTTTTTTTTATACAAAAAAGTGTGACATTTTAATTAAAAAAATGCAATTTGGTGTCTCTTTCATTAAAATTTTGCTTCCAAAAAAGGGTGAGTTTTTAAGAATAAAACAACCCACCCTTTTCGGGAGCAAAATTTTTAAGAAACAGACTCCAAATTGCATTTTTTTTTTTTTCAAATAAAATGTCACATTTTTTGTAGAAAAGAAAAAACCATTAATCTCAGATCATCTAGAAACTCAACTCTGACCTTTGATTTTTTTTCCCCCCTTTTTTGATAAAAAGTTCTAACAGTTCAAAAGTTACAAAATTATTTGCCAAACCAAATCGTTTTCATACCACTGTGAGTTGGCTGGTTGGTTGGGTGGACAGACTTTATGAGGGACAAGTGAGAGCAAATGAAGAAAATTTTTAATGTGCAGGGGGTTATTTTTGGGATACACTTTTTCCGCTGCTGCTGTTGTTGTGTTCGTTCTTCTGCTTCTTCTTGGCTTTATTGCTGTAGTTAATTTTTTCGAAATATACATTCTTTTTTCGTAGTTGTTGCTCTTGTTGTTTTGTTTTTCGTTAGCACAAACAATAATAACAGCAACAACAACAACAAGAACTAATATGAAGAGCAGTCAGTAGTAGCTAGCAAAAGTAGTGGTAGCCGACAACGTTTATTTCGTTGCCAGTCACAGTCGATAGATATGTGAGCTAACGATCGTTACGTTACGTATCTTCTCTCTCTCTAGTTAAAAAATTCTTAAGAAGAACAACGACAAAAACAAAAAACAAGAAGCTTTTAAACGCAAAATCGTTAAAAATCGGCTAAATATTTAAGTTAGTAACTTCTGGAACATTTTCAAAATTATTTATAAAAAAAAATTGTCATTAATTGCTAAAAATTGTTTGTAAATAAATTCATATTTAAAAAGTAACTTAAGTGTTTTTAGCAAGAAACAAAAATATCTAATAATTACAAAAAAAAAAATCTAGTCTCAATGTACAAAACAATCTGATTTAAAATCAGCGTCTACGTTTTTTCTATTAATTTTCTACAAATTAAATACAAGAGAATTTTTTAAAAAAAAAAAACTTAAAAAAGGAAAACACAATACCTAAAATGAATTTACATAAAATAAAATAAGCAAAATCATCACTTTTTTAATTTCATTAAATTAAAAACAAAAATCAACTTAAATTTTATATTTAAAACAAAAACATGTGCTTAAACAATTTTGTACTTAACAGCTTTAAAACCAAGAACCTGGAGTTTATCAGTTAAATTTAAATAAAAAAAAATGTAAGAAAATTTTGAAATATTTTTCTAAAGTTCTATTACTAAATTTTAAAATTAATAAAATATATACCTACACATACATACATACTTATTTATGTATATAGAATATATTTGTTTCTGTGTAATTATATTAAATAGTAATAATAACAACAGCAACAAAATAATAATTAATTTTTTTTTTTTTTTTTTTTTTTTTGTTAATTTTGGCACATGTGTACTCACTGTTATAGTGTAAAAAAACAACAACAACAAAAATAGTCAGTCATACTTGTACATTTGCATGCATATGCATAGAGTGTGTGTGTCATATGGTGTGTTTGAGTTTGCAGATCAATTAGGCTAGTACCTATTCATTAAGTTTTGAATTTTTGTCACAACAATCCTTCTGTAATGCTGTGAAAGTTCGAGTAGAACTATTATTATTACTAAAAATGTTGCGGAAAGGGTTTTCTAATTTCCGGGACTTCTCCCTACCAGGGAATTCATAAAATGTTTAATTCATTCCCGCGAATTTTTCAGTGGTAAGTCTGAGTTCATACGGCTCATGTCTTATTGACAAGATTCTTCCTTTTTCTTCTTTGAACATGAATTTGCGTTCAAATGAATCATGTCATGTTGACGAAATGTTTTTTATTTTGTTTTATTTGATATTGAAAACAAAAAAAAAATTAAACAACGACTAAGAAAGCAAAACGTAAAGACAGTTCGTGCATCTGTGTACTCGTTTCTTTTCCCCTCGTCCCTCTCGCCTATAAAATAGCAATCTTGGCAATAAGACATGAGCCGTATGAACACAGACTAATCTATGGCGATTTTCTGCAACAAACGATTTCAATCAGGGGTCTTATCACCGCATTCGATATCGAGTCAATAATTGTATCGATTAAACTATCGTTTTTGTCTTTATACGATAAACACTGAGGTATCGAATGAAAACTTTAAAAATGTAATGTCCTTGGTTGCTCGATATCGAATGCTATCACCTCAAATTACGATTCAATTAATTCGATATCGAGTGTCATGATACTAAAATAAAAAATTCGATCAATTTTGCTCGATATTGTTTGCTGTAATTAAACTCCAGGAGAAAAACCAGATCGTTTGTAATGTTTGGAAGATGTTTTTTTCCTTAGAAAATTTTTCGATAACATATATATTTTCGAGAAAATTTATCGATAACATTATTTTTCTTAAAAATTTATCGATGGCATGATTTGTCTTTTGGGAATTTATCGATAACTTGGAATTTCTCAAAAAAAATATCGATAACAACAATTTTCCCTAAAAAAATCGATTTCAAATAAAAATATCGATAACAACAATATATTGTAAAATATCTATCTATAACATAAATTTTTTCTACAAAATTTATCGATAACATGAATTTTTGTATAAAATTTATCGAAAACATTATTTTTTTTGTATAAAATTTATCGATAATATGATTTGTCTCTTGAAAATTAATCGATAACACAACTTTAATTGTTTTGCCATCCGTAATCGACCCATTAAAATACAGACAATTAAAAAAATTGAAAACTCCTTTTTTTCTCTAAACTAACTTTTCACCATTTTTTCCAATCACAGGAAAAAGGCAATTTTGAGGAGAACATTTGGGCAGGTATACTACGCGTTGTATTATTTTTTCTAATTATATCAGTATTAGCATTACCTAATGGTCCGTTTACCTGCCTGCATGCGCCAGTATGGCATATCGTCACCTGATACGCAAAAGGCCCTAACTAAACAAAAATAAGAAATAAACTTTTTCATTGATTCTGTTGTTTTGCATCAAAACAAATGTTCACAAAACATTTTGGAATCTTTCGACCAAAATTTGATTAATGCAGCAAAAAACGAAAGGCCCTATCTACAACGGATGATATGGTAAACGCTTAAAGGCCCAACTAATAGTTTGCATAATATGCAACAATGTCAATTGGCATTATAACTGGCAGGTTTTGCAAAAAAATAAATTATAACTGCCGTATTCATAAAATATTAAAATGGATTTGAAATGCATTTTAAGAAAAATATGGCAGTAAATATGTAGTTTAAGGCCATTTATCAATTTATCATTTAAGATAGTTTTTGCTTCTACTGTTAGGTTTTCAAAATGTAAGATAGGGCCTTTTGCGTTTTAGGTGACGATATATTATTCGGTTGTTCGGTGTTGCACTAAATTTCTTTGCAATTTCTAATGTTTTTGTTCCAAAATTCTTTCTTGTTTCTCCTTTCTCATTGTATTCCATTATAAATCTTTCGATTATTTTAGTGCCATCACTAGAAAAGTAACAATAAATTATATAAGTGCTGGTTCACACACGTCAAGTTTGACTCATCAAGTCTTGTGTTTTTAGGAAAGAGGGGAAAAGAAATGGCATTCTCTTTTCCCTTCCCTCCTAAAAGCTCAAGACTTGACGAGTCAAACTTGACGTGTGTGAACCGGCACTAACTGTTGTGGCATCACCGATAAAATTACATTTGTCCCAATTCACACGTTGCAAGTCTTATTGATCAGCTTGCTACTTTATAACGAGAGTGAAGAGAGGAAAATAAACGTTTCTCTATCACTCTCTCTCGCCTATAAGGTAGCAAGCTGATCAATAAGACTTGCAACGTGTGAATTGGCACTTTGTTTTGAAAGCAGAGTTACAATTTGTCAAATTTTTTTCTTTTTTGCAAGTCTATTTTTTTTTTTTTTTTTTTTTTTTTTTTTTTAATTTTCTTTTTTTCTAATTTTTGAACAAAATGAATTCCAAATACATTTTGATGAATTCTTTTAAAATTTTTGTACTTAAGAATTTTTTTTTTTCAGAAATGGTGACATTTTTGAATGAAAGTAAACGTATTGCAAGTCTGAATGCAAGTTTCACATCTTCAACATTTTTCAAGCTTTCATCTAAAATGTCTGCAAGTGTGAAAAGTCTATATAAGACAATATCGTTAATACAAATTTTGATTAAGAACAATGTCCCTAATACTGTCCCATATAGAGTTTGAAAGAAGACAGTTCCTAAGACAATGACGCTCATACTGTCCTTCATAAAGTTTGTCAAAGGACTTTAAACAAGACGTTGTCGCTCTTACTGTCGTACACGATCATTTCCTCTAAATTGTCTTCTAGAAAACTTAAACGATAGGGAAAAACTAGTGCCATGGACATGTTTAATGACATAGTTAATGTTAATGCCCATTCAATTGCAGACCAAGCGTATCCGATGTCGGTGCTATGAGGCAGAATATGAATGATACGCTTGGCCGAGACCTTGACATAATCTCGGAATGGGGTCGTGCGAATAGGGTCGATTTTAATGCTCGAAAACCCCAATGTTTGCTGACGCATAAACGCGCGACAAATCAGGGTGCCTCATCTGTGTTTATGGGTGGTATAATTATTGAGGAATCGGAATCTCTTGATGTTCTGGGCATGAGGATACAATGTGATATCCGATGGACAGAACATATATTCAAGGTGTCGAAAGAAGCATTCAAGTGTCTCGGTTTTCTAAGACGGTGTAAGATATACTTCACTCCATCTGATCTCCTTACTATTTATACCACCTATATCCGACCGCGTATGGAATACAACTCTCATGTGTGGGCCGGTGCTTCAAAGTATATTTTGGAGCTTCTCGACCGTAAATAGTGTCCATGGACACTAAGAAACTTTTAAAAGTGTCGTTAGGTCCATAAATACAAAAAAAAATCCACATACACGCAGAGAAAAACATGTTTTTTTATGGTCAGAACCAACAAAACTATTTTTAAAGAAACTAACTTAACCATAATATGGTTGTCGGTGACAATGATTTGGTTGTATATATCAAACACTTTTGGGCGCAACGATTTTCTCCTCTATGGTATAACAAATACCGGCTTCACTAACTAAAGCTTCTCTGCATAGCAGGCCTTCGGCTGGGTGCAAGGATTTTCTCCTCTATGGTATAACAAAAACCGGCTTCGCTAAATAAAGCTTCTCTGCACAGCCGCCCTTCGGCCGTGCGAAAGGATTTTCTCCTTTATGGTATAACAAGTACCGGTTTCGCTAAGTAAAGCTTCTAAAATCTGCCTTGTTTCCGAACGAAAGCCGACTACGCAGGGAAGCTTTAGTTAGCGATGCCGGTTTTTGTTATACCATAGAGGAGAAAATCCTTCCTTTCGGCCGAAGGCCGGCTGTGCAGAGGACCTTTACTTAGCGAAGTCAACCATTGGCAGACTTAGGATTTCTCGGAACCAATACCACAGTTTTTATTTCTTTTTACTAAATTTCCAAACCTGCTTAGCTTTTGACCTCTACGTCTCAGAGCTTGGCAGTAATTTAACCAGCAACCTTTAAATGACGCATTAGGAAACACATTTTCTAAAGCCTGCCTTAAAGCTGCTCCATAGTCTGTATAAAAAGCCAAAGATTCGAATTGTGAAAAATTTCGAATTGTAAAAATTTTATAATTTATTTATTTTAAAACAAATTTTTAAATGTGTCACTTTTTGGAGTTTGGACGTTATGACATGCCACCTTAAAAAGTAATAAGTAATTGCTTTTTTTAAGACAGTATTCAGCAAACTTTTACAAGTTACTGAAATAATGCAATACTAAGCTAATTTCCCTTTTCTGAAACATATGCAAACAAATATATTTTACCTGAAAAAGTCTAAAAATTAATTGACAATGCTTACAATATAACTTTTTTTTATTAAAATTCTTTTAAAAAGTGAATACTGATTTTTTTAGTAATCAGTAAAAATTTACTGAATATTGCCATTATTTCAGTAACCAGTAAAATTTTACTGGTTTTTAATTCAATTTGTCTTGGTTTAGTTTGTTTTTGACTATTTTACAATTTTCATCATTTTCTCATATTTTTGATTTTAAATATTCAACTACATATGTATGTTTCAATTATTTTTTTTATTCTTTTTTAATTCAATTATTTTATTAAGATATAACAACAAAGCTTTATACATATCGTTATATAGAAATATCCTTTAATTTCTTAAAAGTAAAATATATACAGTTCTATGTTCTTGATTTAACACGGTTTTAGGGCCTCAAAATGAAATGTTGTATGTATCTCATGTTTTGATTTACGCTATATGTTAAATTTCTGGTCCCATAAACGGAATTTGTACCAGTCCTGAACCTTGTTTTACGCGAATTTGATTTACACGTGCTTTCTTCGGTCCCAACAGACCACGTAAATCAAGGGTTACCTGTATCGCGGTTCAAAATTTCTTAAAAGGTTTTAGAAATTTGCTTCCCTGCGTGAGGTTTTTTTCGCAAATCGACGAGAGACAGTTGTTTTCATTACTAAAACATTCTTGGCCACTCCGTCGTACTATGGCAATAATTTGGTTATAGCCCTAGTATACGTTAGTGCTGGGAAACTATCGATATTTTCTACTATCGATATTCATCGATAGTTCAGATTTCACTATCGATATTACTATCGACTGAATGTTTGTACTTGTGCAGGAAAACTTTAATTATTTTTTTTTTATAATACATTTCGTTGTTTTTATCACTTTATTGAATGTATGAGACATTTGTACATGGGTAATTCCAAAGTGTTGAACGTGGCAGTCGTACGCATTAGAAATGCAATTCTAGGTCAAAGATAATGCAAAAGAAGTAGCGGTTCGAACGTGAAAAAACAGAAGTAGTTTTTTTGGCCATGTTTAAAAAGGCATAATTCAGCGAAACCTGGCACAATTTTTTAGTCAAACTACTTTCAGAATTTTACGTAGCAATGTAACATAAAAATGTCTTGGTTTGATTCCAAAATCTTCTGTATTTTCTTTTTTTTAAGCCAAAGTCGATACGTTACATTTCAAACGTGAAATTTTTTCCGTAATAATTTAACTGAATAATGATCAAAATAAAATAAAAATTTACCGTTAACCCGATTAAAATTTTTCTCTTTAAACTCTTCCTTAGATTACAGACCATGTAAGAAAATTTTTTTGGAATAATTTTTATCAAACACCTATCACCTCTTCAGAAAGATAAATATTAAAGAAAACATACAATAAAACATTCCCACAAATAAGAAATTACGTTTGCACAACTTTGCAGTCTGATTGTTCATATAAGTGAACAAATTTATGGGTAAATTTATAAAATTAGTAAAATCTAAATATTTCTCTATAACAATATCGTAAAATAATCAGCTTTTAATAACTTTTAAATTTTCGGCCACGGTGCCCCTTTTGAAATAAATGCCCATATACGCACTTTATTTTAGATACCAGTTTTTTAAAAATTGATAAGTACCTTTCTGAAGGAACCGAAGTAACAGGGACTATAAGATATTCCATTGCAACTTTAAAAAATTTTCTAAATTCTAAACCCAAAAAGGTAATCAATCAAGCTGTCTTATCCTCTTAATGGTCGTTCATTGTTTTGTTCTATGCTCTCAATTGCATTTGGATTTGCATTTTGTTTACAATTTTTGCATTTCAGTCCCTATATAAACATGTACAAATTTCGACTTAAAGGCCTTAAATTAGCAGTAAAAAGCACTGCTAAGCAATCCATACCACTTGCTATTCTTGTTGTTTGTATTCATTGCTGTAATTCAGCGCGAATTAATAATAGCAAGTAAAAATTTGCGGCAAAAAACTGTGTGTGTATATCTGCTATTAGATGTATTCATAGCTGTATTTTAAATAATAAAAATATCGATATTTATATTTTAACTATCGATATTTTCGATATTTTAAGACTATCGATAATATCGATAGTCTATCGATAGTTTCCCAGCACTAGTATACATATTAGTTCTCAAACCTCTACAATGTATTTTTTGAATTCGTTGGGGTGTATTTTCTCTAAGTGGCGTTTAATATTGGCGGTAGTTTGTTCGCTTGGCAATGAACTCCCCATTGACATTTTTTTGGCGCAACATTTGCATTGAGCGCTTGCTCAATTTTTTTTTTTTTTTTTCAAAAAAACTCTAAAATGGATTGGATGACATTTTTATCTGGAAATATGTTTGGTTTGTGGTTCGCCTAAATCTAAAGATTATCTTACCATTCGCAGATAAATACAGAGTATTTTAACCGTTTTTGTTTGTTGTTGTATTTTTACCGTCTTCTAAAAATTACACATCTAAAGACATTTTTGTACACTTAAGCATTTTATTAAGTCATCGCGGTTTTTTTTCGAACTAATAATCATAGAGAAAAATAGTTGTATTGATTTCGTATTATTTTTTAAAACAATGATGCCAAATTATAATTTTAAACTATAATAAATATAAATACGGGAACAATTTTTTTGTGGTTGATTTTTAATTATCTTATCGCCCACCGATTTTAATGAAGCACATATCGTTTTAAAGGAATTTGTGTGTAGATATGCACAATTTATTTTTTTTCAAAATTTTTTTGAATTAAAGTATTTGAAAAGCGTTTTAATTTATCTTACAGACATACGTACAAATAGTGCATTTTTACCGTTCTCTTAAAATGTGTACGTTTTTGTTGCATAATGCACAGGTTTTCTCGAAAGTAAATGTCAAGTGGTCGAATTTCGGCCACCGGGTGATCCTAGTTATAATAAATATGTTATTTAAAAAAAAAGTTCGGTTTTCGGTAAAGTTCGGTAAAAATTTCGCCGAACACCGAACTTTGACCGAACATAATTTTTTGCCGAATTCCGTAACCGAACCCGAACCCGAACGTTCGGTCGGTCACTATAAATCAATCATAATAAAATTCTCCTTCTAATTTCACTTTTGGTTTATTTCAAGTACGAATTCGAGATTGAATCAACTTTATAATTCTTAAATCCAGCGCATTTTGAGATTGATTTAATCTTAGTTTTACTTCAGTTTAGTTTTATTTCAAGTCCGAATTCCGGATTGAATATGGATTAGTTAAGTATTTCGCGATTGAAAATCCGAACTTGAATCAATCTATCTGCACTGGATTAAAGTTCGGATTGAAAAATAATTCCCGCTTTCCCGGGAAATAAAAAAGGCCGGAAAAAGAAAAACTCTAGGGCGGTACCAGAGTGTTTTTTCGAACTCTGGCTCAGACGTTTTTAAGCCAGTTTTCAGTTGCACAATTCTTAGGCCTATTTGTTACATACAAATATTAAAATACTGACCGCAACTTATCTGGGATTAACCAAAATTCAACTAACTTACTGACGAGCTGGCGACTATTAGAAATAGCAAACCCTTGTACATGCCTACATACATACATATATACATACATGCATTCATACATACATGCATAAAATTTTACTTTTATCATGCTTAGGTTTTCCGGTTTTTTCTATCTTAAAAAATACAACGGCGTTTAATTTTCCATTTTTTTTATCTCGTAGCCCATATTTAATATTAACACTCCTTTTCAGTATTTACCATCTTTAATACTTAAAAAAAAAAAACCTGACATTATGCTAAAGGCCCAAATACATTTGTCAAATGCTTGTCCAGCCGGCGACTTTATCGTGGACGTGTGCTTGACGTGATATTCGCCGTCATATCTAAATTATTTGGTTTTCCATCCAGCATCGTCAGTGTGACACATACAAACATATTTTCACTAATACTACCACAATTCTTGATGAGTATTTTGATCAATGCATTTGGGCCTTAAGAACACAACTGGGCGAACGAAAAATTTCGCCCAATACGAATGATATTAAAAAAACAACTGAAACAACAAAAAATTTAGTGTGTTAAGCTGATCTTTTACGCACTATTTTTTATATGCCTGTTATAAGGAGCTTTTTGTGTCAAACATGTATTTCTTCAAAGTGAGAACTCGCCTTTTAAAATTCATGCCTTCATGATAGTAAGCGAAATTTGTTCTATGCCTGTTCGTCCGACGCCATAGCTGTAACTTTTTTCCATGTTTTTTTTCGAGTGAATTGACTTCAATTTCAATTTGCCGACGCCAGGTGTGGGATGGTCTGCCTTTTATACGGGTACCTTGTGGCTTCCATTCAATAACTTGTCTTGAGATGTCTTCAGGTGTTTTACGAAGGGCAACCCTTTTTATCGCCATTATCTTCCTGGTGTTTCGATATTTCTGGCATATCAGCGTAAAAACTAAGCGGAAGAAAACGTAACGCTTTCCGCTCTTGTTTAGGTATGGATGTAAAGGAGCAATAAAACTACAGTCAAATCCCGATAATTCGTACCCCGATAAATCGTAATTCCCGATAATTCGTAATAAACTATCGGTCCCTTGAAAAAATCTCGTTAATTCGTAAAATTTCCATACATTTTGGTCCCCTCGATAATTCGTAATTTTTTTTTCAATCAAAGTCTTCTTTACCTCTTATAAATCGTAATTGTTTGCTAACTACCACTTATAATTCGTAATAAAAACAACAAAAACATGGAAAGAATGATTTTTTGTTTACCACTATTTTATTTTTGCGTGGGTTTTTGCTTGTGTGTGGATTTATTTTCTTAAGATCAGTTTGTTACATGAATATATTTTAGTATAATTTTTATAGGTTTTATTTTTAACAATTGTTTTTTATGTTTTTTTTTTTATCGTTTTAGTAAATAAATTGGAAAACCCCGCTTATTCGTATTTATTTTATTTTAACCCCGTTAAATCGAAACCCCGCTAAATCGAAAACCCCTATAATTCGTAAGAAATGGCCGGACCCTTGCGATTACGAATTATCGGGATTCTACTGTACAATGTTTTGTTTTTTTATCCGGATAATGATGAGGGCCTTCGAGAAGTTACGTGGTGGCTGTGGTTTATACCCACATCGCGGCTAAAGCAAGTTGCTCGATGTGGAGTTGCATTGCAACCAAGTGCTGTTATGCAAAAAAACACCGGCTGTGTTAGATAGGCTCTACTCTTTCGCAAGGTGGTAGTGTGTGTCGATTAGTGCTGGGATACTATCGATATTTTCTACTATCGATATTTATCGATAGTTCAAATTTCACTATCGATATATCGATATTACTATCGACTGAATGTTTGTACTTGTGCAGGAAAACTTTTATTATTTTTTTATAAGGCTACAGTCCGTTGTTTTTATCACTTTATTGAATGTATGAGACGTATCTATATACGCACGTTATTTTAGATGGCAGTTTTTTTTTTTTTTAAATTGATAAGTACCTTTCTGAAGGAACCGAAGTAGCAGAGAATATAAGATATTCCATTGCAACTTTAAAAAATTTTCTAAATTCTGAATCCAAAAAGGTAACCAATCTAGCGGACTTATCCTCTAATGGTCGTTCATTGTTTTGTCCTATGTTCGCAATTGCATTTTAATTTGCATTTTTTTTTAACAACATTACAAAAATATTTGACATTTCAGTCAGTATATAAATATGTACAAATTTCGACTTAAAGGCTTTTAATTAGCAGTAAAAAGCACTACTAAGCAATCCATACCACTTGCCATTCTTGTTGTTTGTATTCGTTGCTGTAATTCAGCGCGAATTAATAATAGTATGTAAAAATTTGCGGCAAAAAACTGTGTGTGTATAGCTGCTGTATTTTAAATAATAAAAATATCGATATTTATATTTTTCCTATCGATATTTTCGATATTTTAAGACTATCGATAATATCGATAGTCTATCTATAGTTTCCCAGCACTAGTGTCGATGTGCATATATTTGTTTGGTACTACCTATTGGCCTTTCTGCCTGTATTTTTTTCACTAGCTGCTTAGACTGCCAGTAGAATGAGCTAATGTAAAGCAACGCACAAATGATAAATTTGTAAAGCATGCTATTAGGGATAACAAATTTTCATAGTTCTTTTGCATATAAATCAGAGAATTCCGAAAAACGAATGTTTTCCTTTGTTTTAATCACCTTAAGCCTTTCGGTGGCACCCTAATGCTCAAATTTACATACATAAGTACGATTAATGCATAAAGACAAATGTAAGGCTGTATGCGTGTGTGAGTGTGTGTCTGATTCTTCGAATGTCTACTGTGCATCTTATAAATAATGCATTTTAACCAGAGTATAGATATTTATGTTTGTTTGTTATTACTCTTCTATCCAAGTAGCTAAGAATATTGTTACAGCAACAAAAACTACAATAAAAGCAACAAAAAAATTGTCACACAAAAAGAAATGTATCCACAAGTAGATTCGAATACGAATTCACAAAGATACTAGATACATTTAGTAACAACAACAACAATAGATGATTAACAAACACAATTACGTGGGTATAAGAATACGAATGATACTATTTTAAGATACATTTACCATGTTGGGAGAGTATTATGAAGGTTGGTTTTTGATACCACAGGAAGAAGATATAATTTCAAAAAAAAAATATTTTTTCATTGAATCAAAAGAATAGAGTGTTGAGAATACGGTTTTGGCAACAAAAATGCTCTATTACGGATTTGACAATTTATGGTCTAAATTTTGCCGATTTTTCAGATGACAATTTATATACATACTAATTTAATCGTGTTTAAACAATTATTTTGCTTTTTTTTTTTATTAACGTCTTTGATGCTCTCATGCACAATTCTATAAAAAAAAGAAATTTTTTGCATATTGTGTTAATTTCAAGCACTCAAAAGTTATAACTTTTATTCGATAAAAATTGCGCATAATTATTATAAATATACTAGCTGACCCGACAGACGTTGTCCTGTACAAATTAGGAAAAATGTTTGCGATCTATTTTTAAAATCCGTTAAAAAGAAACGAACATTTGAAAGGAAACATTAGTCAAATCGATGGAGCCGTTTTCTGATTTTAGGTAAATCGAAAAAGTGGGCGTTAAAGTGGGCGGGGCAAAATTTTCTTTCCTTAAAAACCTAAGTTGGACCATGGCGATGAGTTTAAAGAAAAAATCGGTCAAGCCGTTCTCAAGTTATGCGCTTAATAGAAAAAGTGGACGTAAAAGTAGGCGTGGTACATTTTTCTTTCGATAAAAACGTACAATAGATTAATACGTACATTTAAAAGAAAAATTAGTCAAATCAATAGAGCTGTTTTTTGATTTTAGGTAAATCGAAAAAAGTGGTCTGGGCAAAATTTTCTTTCCGTAAAAATTTATGTTGGACCATGGCGATCATTTTAAAGAAAAAATCGTACAAATTATATACATGTCATTGGTGGTGCAATATGAATATTCTGAAGATTCCCTGAAAATTTAGTCAAAATCGGCCCAGCCGTTTTGGAGTCCATACGTTCGTTACATACACACATTCTGTTTTATATATCTGTGGCCGTATGGAAAAACTAGTTAACTCCACTTTTTGCGAAAATTAAGATAACACCGAAATAGAAAGCGAGTTTCATTTACTATCACTCTGTCAGATCGAAATTTTGATATAGTTTCTCATTTAATAGTTATTTGAAAAACAAAAATCAGAAAAATGTAAATTTTTATGTAAAAACTAGATAACTCCAGGCATTTTTTGAAAAAACAAGTTAACTCCATAGTCACTTAGAAAACAGAAAAATTAGAAGTTTAAAACTGTGTTGTCTCGAAAACTAAGAGACAAAGAGCGACATAAAACAAATTCGGGTCAAAATGTTGAGCCAAAATATTGCAACTCTAGAGAATTCAAAGAATAAGGGTAATCACGATGGTCATTGTGCAAATTTGCAATGTGTAAATTTGCAGTGCATATTATGATTGATCGTGAGCATACCACTTTTATTTTTGTGCAAATGTGCTATTTTTCTAAAAATGTATTCTGGCAACACTAAAAACTTCTGGCAGCACTGTAAAAAATCTGCATTTGTTTACAATCATACACAAGCAAATTAAAATAAATTTTTCTTTTTTATTTAATGTAAATTTAATTCTCTATTTTATTTTAAAATCTGCGAAAATGTTCAATTTATAAGTTTTCTTAAAATCAATATGACATTTATGGCTAAAAAATCACTGATGGTTTAAAGGCTGGTTTAGTTGAACTAAACTTGAATTTATATATAGTTTAAACTCAACAACTGTAAATCAGTGTCCCATGTATTATATGTGGTTAAAAAAATAACATGTGGCAGCACTACGATAAATCTTATCAAATTCATATGGTCTGTATTGGTAGTTTAAACGCCCAATTTTATGCGTTTAAAGATGGTTTATATGTTTAGTGATTTATAGATTTGTTGGTTTAAACACATTTTAAACCAAAAAGAGAGTTTAACTTGCTCTGAATTTTTAGCCCTTAATATGTCAAATGTTACTGTTTACATTTGTTTGCAACTGAGCAAATATGCACTACTAACTTTGCTCATGGTTTTTTAGTGCAAACGAAGTAAAAAAGAGCAAAGTGCAAATATGTATGTACATTTTGTTGTTGTGTTGTGCAAATGCAAATGTATGTACTTTTGCACGCATTTGCATCGTTTGCACACTTTGCACTATCCATCGTGATTTCCCTTATATATTTATGCATTCTTTATATGCATATTACATCTTTTGTACCCAAAATTTTTCTGAGTAATAGTTTTTAGCCCATATACATAGATCAACTTTGAACACAGCAACTTTGAAAAATGTTTTAACAAACTTATTTTTATTCGTTTCTGTTGCAAAGATAATAAATAGTAAGGTGTTTTTACGTACAAAAATAATAAAAACTATTTTTATCCAGTTTTTTTTTTCTAAGAATAAATTTTTTGAATCTGGAAGACAAACAAACTTTATTAAAAAATAGAGTTACCTAGTTTTTATATACGGCCACAGTTTTCTTAAAATAAGAACAAATTAACTGCCTGACCCATGATGTCGACAAGAACATTTCTTTCGTATATTTATATTGAAAACAAAAAGAATTAAATTAAAGCTAAGGCACGAGCTCTATGTGTACATTTGTCCTTCAAGTTGTGCTGAAAAAGGTCAACAGAAAAGAGAAAGACAAAATGAAAAAACAAAAAATGTACTTGGACTTCAAGAAAAATTCTTGACGAAAGTACGAAAAAACAGAAGTAAAGGAAAAAAACATGTAAAATCAATTAAAATGGATAATCATTCAGGAAAGCAAATTTCGATCTACCAAATGTTAAAATACAATTTGGTTTAAGGATTGATGTTTGACTAGTGACGTCAGCAGTCGTCGATGGCTGCGAGTGTAAGACGGCAAATCCATCTGAGGAGATCGAGTGGTTGCGATCGAAACATGTCATGGTAACCTGCCGGCCAGGGTTCGAGCCCGAGCCACGTCAAGAATGAAAGATTATCAATAACAATTTTAATTAATTTTCATGTTGTAAAATTCCTTTCTTCATAAAAATAATTTAATAAAAAAATTAAATTTCATGAACTTAAGCCTAATTAAAAATATTAAAAATTTGGATTAAAAAGAATTTTAGTTTTCTATTATTGTTTTAAATATAAATATGCGAAAGAAATGTTCTTATCGACATTGTGAGCCTGGTTGTAAATTTCTTTATTTTTAATTAGACCATTTTGACATTATGCAATTAATGCCGCAACTTTCGCCTGCAACTTTTTGTTTGTTAGCAAGAGGTGTACGGAAGAAATCGGGGTTGAAAAAGTTGAAAAAATGCATGAAAAAAATGTAAATGTGATAAGAGTTTCGTAGCAACTTCTTTAAAAGAAAATAGAAAAAAAACTCGGCGATAATTGCATAGTCTAAATGCGGTCTTAATCTAAGAACATATTCATATTTTTTACACTTTACGATATTTAATACTAATAAAATTTTAATATAATAAAATTATTATACCCACACCACAATAGTGGAGAGGGTATTATGCATTTGTACTGATGTGTGTAACGCCTTAAAATAGTGGTCCTAGACCCACCTTAAAGTATACCGATCTACTCAGAATCTCTTTCTGAGTCGAACTAACGATGTCCGTCCGGCTGGCAGGCTGGCTGGCTGTCCATGTAACCTTGTGCGCAAAGTACAGGTCACAATTTTGGAGATAATTTGATAAAATTTGGGTCATACGGGCATGTTCTGGCAATCGCAAAACGCTTAATATTGGCGATTCTGACTTAAAATCGCAAATTAGATGTAATGTAAATCGCAACAGCAAGAAGTTTGGCGACTTAAAATTACAAAATGGAACTAGAATATTTGTAAGAATCTGCTATAGTCGCAAGCTAAACGCACGAGTTAAGGAACATCATAAAATAAATTTGGCGTTTTGCGCTTTTAAATCATGCTATTGTCAGAACATGGCCGATAGGTTCTTATTGCCCTATTGAAAATGGGCCGAATCGTAGGACCTCGAGGGAAGATAGGGGGAAATTTCTTCCTCTCAGAAACTATCAAACCGATTTTAATAAAATTTAAAACACAGATAGAACCATATCTATATGGACACAAAATGTAAAAATTTTTATTTTAATGAAATTTAAAACATACATAGATAGATCCATATTTATGGGGACAATTTAGCTATACAGTTTTTAAAAAATAGGACCACAAGGGGCGGCAGGGGGCAATTTCTGCCTCTCACAAACTTTCAAACCGATTTTCATGAAGTTTATAAACATAGATAAATCCATATTTACATGGACACATAAGCATGATGTGTTTTTAAATACTGTGGTGTAGGGTATCATATGGTCGGGCTTGGCCGACTATACTTTCTTACTTGTTTTTTTCTGCAACCTTGACGATCTTCTCAATGTTAAATGTTCATCAATAAAACTTCTCTTGAGTTTTTCCGACTTGATTTCAGTTTGTTTTCTAAAGTATTTATTTCTAAATTTACGAGTTCTTTGTCCGATTGCTTGATCACGTTTTGCTTCCTTTTATTTTCTTCCGTGCTGCCTTGTGGAATAATTTCCTCCAACTTAGTCTGTATTTGCATGAGGTCAAGGTCTGATTCGAAGTTTATGTTAGTCGGTCGCATTGTTGAATTTCTTGTGTTGATTTTTATATTTTTTGCACGCACGTGTAACTTTTACGTTTATTTTTATCAAAAACATAAAAAACAAAGTAGAAGCGTAAGACATTGTTTTTAAACTAAAAAGCTTAAAACGATCTTATTACCAAGTTTAGTATAAAAGTTTAACGGAACACCTTTTGTTTAAAATTTTAATATGTATTAAAATAAAATTAACCACAAAGTCAATAGCTCTTTTTCAGGTTCAACCCATGTTAAACCGATTATAACGTTAATCAACGTCCTTAAAACTGGCCAATTCATTTCATAAAATCAAGAAGGGTAAACCTTTTAATTATGTTTATGCATAAAAACAGACAAAAACTCAGCTTGTTTTTTGATATATAAAGCTGCGTTCACAATCAAAAAAACATTTTCACTTTGTGTTCATAATAGAGCAACAATTTCTTTTGTAACTACACACATTTTGCATCAAGAAACCGTTTGCAAATTTAAGCGACAACAATATTATGCATTTATTTTTATTTTTGTAAATATTTTGTTAAAATTTTCATTCAAAACTAAATTAAATTATTTTAAACGTCAGAAACAATTTCAAACAAATTGTTGCTGAAGTTCTAGTTGACTCAACTTTAGTTACATTTTTAAAAATTATTTAGTTACATTTTTGTTCTAAAAATGAAAGAAAAATATATGAAATACTTTGGGAAGAAAAAAGATAGAAGAAAAAACGAAATTGTTTTTTTGATTGTGAACGTAGCTTAAGCATAAAGGTCCCATTAGCCGACCGTAAATGTAGAAATGTAAATGTAATGTAAACAGCTGATCGTTTCTGTTATATGGAAAGTAATGCAAATGCTTAACTGACTGTAATCTCACTTAACCGTAACGTGCCAACCTGTAGAAAATAGAATTTCATTACGAGGTTACGTGACAGTTGTAGATAGTGATGGGCTGCTTATATTTTAAATGCAATGCGGGTAAAATCACTCTTTTTGTTTGGTACTTTTTCAGTTATAATATCTGTGGACTTTTGACAAAATAAGTAACAATCCATACATATTTTCATTTATAAAAATACATGCTTAGATGTATAAAATTAACAAATGTATACATATCCACAAACAAACAAAGTCTGGTTTTTAATGGTATCAAAATCTTGTTTAGGTGTATGCACATTTTGAAATTAATGTAAGAACATGTGTACGAATATGATATAATACATATTTGATTTTTGTAAATCTGTAATATTAATATCAAATATTAAATTATTTATTTATTTATACATGCAAGAAATACAGTTTTAATACTATTTAAATCACTTGGTACTTTTTCTGCAAAGCGGTCACTATTTCAACATTTTTAATTCTCATCACTGTGTGTGTTGTTTTATGTATACTAATGTTTTTTGTTTTTGGTTGTGAAAAACAGCTGACACAATCTTACATGTTCTATAAGTGCACAAACGAGCTTACAGTACGTTACGGTACTTTACATGTATTTAATTACATTTACGGTCGGCTAAAGCGACCTTAAAGAGAAAAAAATATTTTTTGGAAAAACTGGATAACTTGTTCGTAGAAAAAACGGGTAAATTAACATGTTGAGTCAAAAAGTTAATGTTTTTCCTCAAATCATTACTTATAAGTTGCCTTAATTCCATAAAATACTAATATAATTTAAGAAAAAAAATTTTTTTCGGAAAAACTAGATAACTCCATTTTTCGAAAAAACAAGATAAGTGACATTGATTTTCGGTTTTAGTGTCCAAAAATCAGTTTAATGGTATCAGAAATCTTTAACTGAATCTAAAATATTGTTTCGTTTAATGCGAATGCATAATAACATAAATTCATATGAAATAATTAGCGAAATATGTTTAAAACTTTAAATGTGTTTTTCTCGTGTTTTCAAAAAATGGAGTTATCTAGTTTTTCCATACGGCCACAGACTTACAGTTTTAAACATATATCGCTAATTATTTCATTATGAATTTATATTACTATCCATGCATATTTAACAAAACATAATTTTAAATAATGTTAAACATTTCTGGTCCTATTAAACTAATTTTTGGACATTAAAACCGAAAATCAATGTCACTTATCTTGTTTTTTCGAAAAATGGAGTTATCAAGTTTTTCCGAAAAAACTTTTTTTTCTCAAATTATATTAATATTTTACGGAATTAAGGCAATTTAAGTAATGATTTGTGGAAAACATTAATTTTTTGACTCAGCACGTTAATTTACCCGTTTTTTTTTTTTTACGAAAAAATGAAGTTACACAGTTTTTCCAAAAAATATTTGTTTCCCCTTTATTCTTATATATCAAAAAAATAAGCCGAGTGCATAAACATAATTAAAAGGTTTACCCTTCTTGATTTTATGAAATTAATTCACCAGTTTTTGGGACGTGGATTAACGTTATATTCGCTTTAATATGGGTTGAAACTGAAAAACAGCTATTGACTCTGTGGTAAATTTTATTTCAATAAATATTAAAATTTTAAACAAAAGCTTATCAGTTTATTTGTTTTTATTTTAAGAAATCTGTGGCCGTATATAAAAACTAGGTAACTCCATTTTTTAATAAAGTTTGTTTGTCTTCCAGATTAAAAAATTTATTCTAAGAAAAACCAAAACTGGATAAAAATAGTTTTTATTATTTTTGTACGTAAAAACACCTTAATATTATTTTTGCAACAGGAACAAAAAAATATTAATGGGTAAGTTCAGATCTTTTTCAAAGTAATTGTACCACAAAGGGTACGGTTAGGGATGAAACGATACGAGTAAATACAAGTACATATTCGATACTTTTATATAAGTAATCGTTGTAATCGATACTTAGCAAATGAATACCAAGTAATATCGGTAAAAAATACGCGGTATCGGTCAAAAGTAATCGTTTCACTTTGGTATTGAAATTAATCTTAAATTTTTGATTATTTCCCAAAGCTGGAGCAGCAGTAACGGTATCAAGATACCGTTTGACCAGTTAACACCTATAAACTACATATCGTCTAGGTCCATTTTCTTAATTTCTGGCTATAGGAAGTTCGTTATCATCTCGCGATAGCGAACACCATTCACGGTAATTGCTTGGCCGACCTCATTTTTGAAGAGGTTCGGCCCGATAACGCCGCCAACTGCAGAACTAACTGGCCGAGCATGCACATATGTTTCCTACAGACCCCGGTTGGCTGTTTTGATCGATTATACTGACAAAAAAAATCACGATGTGCACGAAATGCATTTGGATTGAACGCCCATTTTCGTAAAAGGCTTTAACAATTTTAACGCGCTGCGCAATTGTGTACCTCTCAATGATAAATGTTGTTAAATACTGAAACAGAGAAAGGTAAATTTAAGTTGCGCAAAAAACTTGACGTTAAGGTTACTCACAATTAGTGGATTATGGTTTTACCACCCTTTATTATATATTAATCAATTTAAAAATCAAATACATATTTACAATTAAAATAAATTCATCGTGACATTGTTGATTTCTAATATAAAAGGTTGTTATCCTGACCGATCTATAAAATTTTGTTTCCTAAGATAAAAAAAGATTTTTCGAAAGAAAATTGATACTTGGTGGTAACTAAAAGTGGTCACAAATTTTTTGTTTTGCACAAAATTCTAATGGGTCGTACTTCTTATTGTATTGTATAGTACTAAAACACTGATAAGGACGTTTTTAAATGCTGCTTTATATTCTTTTATGATACAAACCGATACAAGTAAGTATCGGTACGTTTTTTTCGATACTAAGTAGGCATCGATACTTTACGAGCGATGCCACATCGAGTAAAAGTATCGATAGCTTATAGGTATCGTTTCATCCCTAGGTACGGTAGATCTATATGGGCTAAAAACTATTGCTCGGAAAGATTTTGGGTGTTTGGCAGTCGTATTCTATGAATCAAAAACTGAGAAACTATATCGAAATTTCGATCTGACAGAGTGACACTAAATGAAACACGCTTTCTATCTTAATATTAGTAAAAAGTGGAATTAACTAGTTTTTCCATACGGCCACAGATATATAGTTAGAAGATAGATTAAATTAATATGAAAATTTATAAAATAAAGGTTACTCACCATGAGAAATAAATTTCCATATTCTATTTATTTTTATTTTAACATTTTTAATTTTTCGAATTTATTCTATGAGCTAAATTTCAGTTATGTATTTTATAAAGCTTTTTTGTAATAGTTCTATTCCTACAATTTTTCAGAAATGACTTTATACACTACCAGACTATTATATTGTATTTTCTTTTTATTACAAAAAAGCTTTATAAAATACATAACTGAAATTTAGCTCATAGAATAAATTCGAAAAATTAAAAATGTTGAATATAATATAAAGTTACCTTCGGTAGGAAATAATTCCCATTTTCTATTTTTATTTTATTTAAGTCTAATTATTATTAACATATTTTAAAAAATTGATGACTATTATGGGTATCAAATAAAAGTACATTTTTCTTATTTCATAACTGTTTTTATGAATAAGAAATAATTATAACAGTTGTAACTTATTTTATGTAATAAAGTTTACTTACGCAAATTGTTTTATAAAGAATGCGTTTTTATAAGTAAGAAAGTAAAACTGAAACAAAACATAGAAATTGATTGGTTAGGAAAAGGTAACTAAGGCTGGGTTTTTGAGATCTCAGTTAAACTAGGTTTAGTTATTCTGAAAATAGATTTGTGCCGCCACTACCAAGCATGTATACAAAATTTTGACAGAACAGCTATGTTTTGCATAAAATGTTGGTATTTAATAAAATAATAAAAAAAAAAATCACATTTCGCCGGAAAAATCCGAGTTTCAGACTACGTTAAACTAAGTTTAAACTTAATCCATATCTCAAAAACTCGGCCTAAGTCAAATAATTAAACCACGCATGTGATTCAAAGTTTGTTTAAGTTTTTTTTTTTTTTTTTTGCAAATTTTATTTGTTTAGGCCCAAATTAATATAATATTACCGTTAAGTAAAATTAAATAGATTTTGGTTTTGTCCATTCATTCACACGAGAATCGTCAAATCAACTTTGCTACTTATAAGAACCCCGAATATATATGTATAAACGGGCCTAACACCAGGTCTACACCAAAGATAAATATCTCAGCAATTTGGCAATAACGTCGGCAGAATAACAAAGCAATATTTCTTATTGTTCAATTTATGTTAAAGGCATGGGAAAACGTATTTATGTTAACTCATAATATGAAAAAAGTCAAGGAAGAGGTAAAGTGTAAAAACTGACGACATCTTGAAAAATTTGTTTTTATCAATATAAATTCTTTCTTATTCGACTTTATTATTTAAATGTATATTAATTCGTGTAAGCTTGAAGTTTTTTTTATATAAAAATATTAATTTTTATTAATTTTTTTATTTTTTTGTTAAAATAAAATTAACATTAACATTTGTATATCGACCCCTTTGCGCAAAATTATCGTATGTTACAAAAACCATATTTTACAGGAGAGCCATTTTTATACTTTTCTCTGCTATCACTTGCAATATTAAAATGAAAATATACATTAAATTTTTGGAGCAACGAAGTGGAATTCGCCTACAATATTTTGTCAGGCGACGCACAGTGGGGCCTTTTGACTTTTTTCGTTGCAAAATCATAACTTTTGAACTGATAAAGATATTTAAACATTTTAAAAAGCATTTGAAAGAAAACTCCTTTAGCTTTGATATACATGATTTGCAAGGTCATAGGTTAGGCGCGGCACTGTGCACAGTGTCTGCTTTCGACTGTTTTTTTTTTTTTTCACAAACATCATAACTTAAAAATAAGTATCATTATTGGCCATAGCTTTGTGGAGGCACTGTGCACAGTGGTTTTTTTGTTGAAAATATCATAATTTTTTAAGTTACCAAGAAATTTGTAATGGGGAAAAAACACTTGATTTTTTAATCTCTTAGGATCAAAATAAGTGCTCTCTTATTGTGATAGGCATTGGACACGATGACACCTTTGACCTTTCTTGTCGCAAAAATCATATATTTTGAAGTAATGATATTTTTAAAATTTCTCAAACATTTAAAACACAACTTTTTGTGCTTAAAATGACATTCCCATAGGGAAGTCTAGAAAAAATGCTACTCTAATATAACATGTTATATTAATATAACTCTTTTTATTTATATAACAGATAAAAATTATTGAAATATTTTTAATACTAATGTTAATTTATAATATTATTTTATAGTATGATATATTATAATATGATATTGAGTTATTTTTATTAATTTTTTTTAATAGTTGGTTTTCTTCAAAATAGTCATTAACATTTTGAGCGATTTGTAATAGACTTAACATATCGGAGCTATAATTATATTCTGCCAAATCCTTTCGAGATCTTACATGTCTCCGCGATGAAATCAGTGGATCTAAAGAGGCCGCCAACATATTTAAAAGATCCTCATTCTGTCTAATCCGTGAAACTTTGCAAGTATTCGCATATCTAAAGTGCTTGTAATCTTTGTTTTTGCATTCCTGGGCTTCTTCTGATAACTCTCCAATTTGTTAGCAATGATATTCAATTAAATTTTGGCCATGAGCCAAAATCTTATGGACCGTAGGAGTAAGTTTCTTCTCAGGGTACTTTTGAGCCAAAATCTGGGCAGTTTTTGATGCATAATCCTAAGACTTTGGGCCATTTATCATTTCTCTAGAGTTTATAACATTTAGAATAACTGCCAACCTTTTTATAATATGGTTGTCGACACTAGTAATTTGGGCTGTAACCTCATCATTTTCAAAAAACGATCTGGACATGTTACCATCGTTAGTATTTCCATATCCCTGCTTTGGGCAGTCTATTTTTAGTCCAAGGTTCTTAAGAAATTCATTTTGTATAATATTTGTTCGAGGAGTTAGTTTTTCTTTTGGTATTGCATTCTCATGAAAACTTTCTCCTTCTCTCGGAATTGTATACGCTAATTTTAAAATAAACTCCATGCACCTAATTCTGGCATGTAACGGAGAAATTCCATATTCATAGTTTTGCTCATCACTTGAATCATTAAAATTTTCAAAGTCCTTCTGTGACTTTTTGCAAATTGCACACTTCAAAGTTAAAGAAGTATCTGTTATTACATTTAAGACTTTGCCATCAATCATTGTAAGACAATTCATAATTAATGAAAACCTTTTTTCCATTCTTCATTTCAATAACAGAAGGCTTTAGTTCGGAAATTAGCTTTTTTATATCATTTGCTGTAGACTTGATTATTTCTGAAGACTCCTTTGCATATTTAAAAAATATCGGACGTCAAAAATGGACTGACGATGGGCGAGGATTTTTCCAATGCTCAGAGATTTCACTTCTAAGTCGTAAAGGAACTATAGAAGCCATAAACATATTTGTTTGTTTGTAAGCACTTTGACCAGATGATCCATCACATCCCCACTTGCTTATCAATGTAAGCATATCTGGAAGTAATGCTCTTTCTTTTTCAGGAAAACTTTGAACTAAGCGTTTAGATGTATGATCCATTAAGTCTTGCAGTTCAACTTCTGCTGATACTTCAGTAACTTTTACATTAGATGGTACTGATTCTTTTTTGGCAGAGGTAACCTTTTTATATCCAGGAAGAACATTTAAATTATGATTCTTTAAAGAGCTTCGTAAAATATTATATTTCTCCTTTGACAATCCCAAGTCCAGAAATAACGCTTAGGCTTCTTCTATGCTATACTTTGCGGGTAATGCATTCAACTGCAGTTTTTATTTTACTTAGTATAAAAACCAAGTTTTAAAACTACCTGCCTATTTTCATAATGTGTTCTTAAATTTAAATAAATAAACAAATTCTAATAATTATGCCTACCTGATTGGCACAGCAAAATATTGTTTATAAATAAGGCTACATACATATTTATAAGTAGGCACATATGCATACATTAACATAAATATGTCAGTCAGTTCCACTTATATTTACATTTTTGTGCTGTTAGATAAAATAAAATATAAAAAATATTAAAATTTTGGTAGCTTTTTTCCTTATTTGGCTATAAGATTGTAACATCTTTCTTCAAATTTCAAGAAAACCTGTCATTTTTTGTGGCCCAATTTAGCTAAATTATTTAAAGTACTGTGTAGTAAATATGCTAAAAAAAATATGGGCGTGACCATTTTTGCCCATTTTTAGATATTCTCTATTTTATTTGTAAAAAGTACCTAGATATAGGGTGTCTGAAAAACGGCAACTGCCAAAAAACTAGGGTATCTGGTGGACATTTTCTTACTTTTTTTAATAAACAATAAATATACCTTTAAAACAATACCAAAAAAGTGGTGATCACATAGCAATATTTCTGACACTTCAATTCTAAAATGTCTTTTTTTTTTCTCAAAATCACCTTTTTATGGAATTTCTAAAAAAACTGTCGACTTTAAGCAGCTCCACCAGCTATAATTCTTATCCAATTAAGAAAAACGTTTTTGAATTCTGATCAGTAAAATGGTCTTTATAGGATGTGTTCATTAATTTTACAAAATTTTGTCATCAAATTTTGTATTTTTGCCACGGTTTTTGGGAAAAGGCGCCACAGTGCGACGTCTCTTTGAATGTAGAACAAGATTGCATCAAAAACTCAATTTCAAAAAAATTGGCATATACGATAATTTCGCGCAAATTTGCTGCAAGACCGGCATAACTCAAAAAATTAAATTTTGGAGTTAGAGGTGCAGAATTTTTCGCTTTGTTTTTTTATATTGTGCATTAAATGCATCTTTATATCTTTTATACTTTCCCAGTTTGAAGAGAATGTGTCTTCTTTTTTTTTTTCTAAGTAGTTAGTGCAAATCAAAAACTTTAAATGCGTTTATCTCGAAATGGATTTTTTTGAGTTATGCCGGTCTTGCAGGAAATGAGCGATATATAAAAAACAACTTAAGCTTAACAAATTAATATGAATACATAAAAAAGATCGAGTAAATTAAATTATAAACAATGATTTTTGCAATTTTATTTTAGTGCTTATTTTATTCTTTAATATAATTCTTTTACTTCAATTAAAATTTGCTACCATTTCACAAAATTAATTGAGGCTATTAGCGCAGAAGTGGTGTAACCCTCAATTTAATTTGGTTACGGTTCTGGTGAAAGATATGTTCTTTGCACTGTTCTTTACAGTGGAATAGTCGAGTAAGCCAACTGTTTGTATCCAAAACAGATGGCGCTAGAAATATAGTTTTTGCACGGGCCGTAAGTGCCGGTTCACACACGTCAAGTTTAACTCGTCAAGTCTTGAGTTTTTAGGAGAGAGAGGAAAATATATGGCATCCTCTTTTCCCTTCTCTCCTAAAAGCTCAAGACTTGACGAGTCAAACTTGACGTGTGTGAACCGGCTCTTACAACCAAGTATTATAGTGCAAGAGTAGTGTTAAGTCCTCATTATCTCATAATAAGTAGTCTGGGGTTACACCACTTCTGCGCTGATAGCCTCAATTTCTTTCCCACAAAATTTGCTTCTATTTTTTCTATTCTTTCAATTGACACCCAAATTTGACGTTTTATGTTAACAATAATTGTCAACGAAAATGGACTTACAATTATTGCAACATAAAGAATGGTTTCATATCATATCACAGCTGTTTTACTTGAGGAAGTTGGGCTCGAAACTGGAAAATTTTATATTTTTCTGTATTTTCTACTTCTAAAGACATTTTTATATACTTATTTTACATGCAAAAAATATGTTATGTTTACACTCTTTCTTCATAATCTCTCCATTATAATCAATTGTAAGAGGATTATTATGTTTTTTTGTTAAGGATATTTGAAGACATTTATGGGAAAATGCGTGGTGATAATAATAAAAAAACATATGGAAAAATCGTACGTTCGCGATCCGTACGTTCGCGACCGGTAAATAAGCCAATTAAACAAAAACCAAGAGAGATATTTTATTTTGTAAATACTGGATGGAGACCTACATTAATACACTTTTAAAATAAATTAATCACGTTCCATTGCGCAGATTTTTACATTTCACTACTGTCAGCCAAAGTTGACTTCTATTTTGCGTACGTTCGTGACCACACGTTTATGACTCTTATTATGAAAACTTAAACTCGATCTTTTGCAATAAACATAGAACTACCCAAATGCTATCGAATCGAAAAAAAAATGCTATGAAAAGTTTTGTTTTGTACATCAAAAGCGTACGAACGTACGTTTGTGAACCCAGGAAATGCCCATATGTACAAAAAGTGTTGTCTATATTAAAGATAACATAATTTTGACATTTACTGCAATATATGTCGCAATATTTATCTCTAGTATAGACGGGCAGTAAGATCGATATTTTTGAAATTATAAATGGAGTAACAAACTTAAGTTACGGTCACACTCGCAAATATTTGACGAAAAACACGGAACCATAGACATACAGGGGTGGGCTGGAAATCGAAAACGTAAAACGCGAGAATTTGGAAGTTGTTTTCAATACACTAAAGCCTTACTTTTGTTATAAAATTCTGTTTAATAGAAGAAATATTTGTAATAGTTTTTATCCCCTGTATTCATAAAAAATAAAATAAGTTTGAAATGTATTTTAAGGCAAAAGTTTCATACAAATTTTTCTTAAAGTGAATTTCAAATCCATTTTAATTTTTTATGAATACGGCAGTATATTTTTAAAATGGATTACATTCAAAAAAGAAAATAAAAATAATACATGTAAAATTTAACAAAATTTTCTATAAAAATAAACTTTAAGCAAAATTTCTTTGGAATAGTAAATAAAAACAGTATTTCCTATAAAAAAATTATAAAAGCAAATTTGTCTAAAACTAGCTAATTTTTGCAAAATTGCCTATAAAAAAAGTAAATTTTAACATAAATGTTCTATAAAAAGGAAATTTAACGAAATTCCCTACTAACAAAATTTCCTATATAAAAAGTTAATTTCGACAAAATTTCCTATATAAAAAGTTAATTTCGACAAAATTTCCTATAACTAGTAAATTTAACAAAATTTCCTATCAAAAGTAAATTTTAGCAAAATTGCCTATAAAAATTCTAAATTTTACCAAAATTTCCTATAAAAAGTAAATTTAACAAAATTTCCTATCAAAAGTAAATTTTAGCAAAATTTGCTATAAAAAGTAAATTTTAGCGTAAATATTCTATAAAAAGTAAATTTAACAAAATTCTCTATAAAAAGTAAATTTTAACAAATTTTAGCAAAATTTTCTATAAATAATAAATGTTAGCAAAATTTCCTATTAATAGCCAATTAAACAAAATTTCCTATAAAAAGTAAATTTTAGCAAAAATTTAATTTTTTTTTTTTAGCAAAATTTCCTATAAAAACTAAATTTTAGCAAAATTTCCAATAAAAAGTAAATTTTAGCAAAATATCCTATAAAAAGTAAATTTTAGCAATATTTCCTATAAAAAGTAAATTTTAGCAAAATTTCCTATAAAAAGAAAATTTTAACAAAATTTCCTATAAAAAGAAAATTTTGACAAAATTTCCTATAAAAAGAAAATTTTAACAAAATTTCTTATAAAAAGTAAATTCCTATTTATTTAAAACCAATATTTTCGAAGGCTTATGCGGGGTAGGGTGTATATGGGCACTTCCAAGATTGTAAACGGGACATTCGCACACGTTTATATTGACAAAACTGTAAAAAACAACCTGATTTTCATTTTTTAAATTAATGATTCTTTTAACTCTCAATTAGCTCTTTAATTTCCGCAAATGAAATTTTTCGCTTACTGTCATGGTTTCCGAGATAATTGCAAAAAACCAGTGATTGTAAACGGGACAAAAAACGCAAGTGGGTTTTAAGGGGTAACCGTTTAAACAGTGATTTCTGCGAAACCTGACACAATATTTTATTGGGATTAATTTTAAAATGTTGCGTACTAATGTGCCCTAAAAATGGTTTCGATTTCAAAATAAAATATGAATTACATTTTTTTAAATAAATTGTTAAAGAAATAGTAAACGGGACAATTTTTCCACCATGATTTAAAATTTTTTTTATGTTGCTATTTATAATCCTTTATATAAGAAACTTAATAAAAAATGTTTTTCAGATCATAAATATGCCTTAGATTAGAGTATTGTTGTTCCAAATGCATATTTTCTAATATACACAAGTATGTGCTAAAAGTTGTAGTACAGCAAACAAGTAGACGTTACCATTTATCTTTTTTTTCGAATCAATTAATTTATACGCATATATTAAAAAAATATAAGCAATTCTCTAAATAAATCTTGAAAAGAAAAATTTTTTTTTTTTCATTTTTTGTGGTTGACGTTTTTTTGGAAATAGCCATATGCAATAATGACAAACTTTGAAAACACAAGATTATCTAAGCCAAATTTTATTCTGTCATAGTTAAATCTATTCTTAATACATGGATTTAACTATGACAGAATAAAATTTGGCCAACATTTTTCTATTGGGATGACATTAAGAGGTAGGTAAAATAATTAATCTTTTTTGAACCATTTTTAATACCGATTTAATCTGTAGTCATAAAATTATTTTATCTCTCTAAGAACTCTTGATTTGAAAAGGAGTGCTTTTTATCAGTCACTGACTTGTTAAAAATTTACAAAGCTTCTTAGCCGGAAATAATTAAATTTTTGGAAACCAAACATATCCGCATTGTAGAAGAAAACCCCTTCCTTAATCAAACTTTTCTTTTTGGGAGCCATTTTGTGAAAACCTTTATAAATTTTATTCTTCGTATATTGATAAGGAATGCTTTCGTTTACATTTTGTTTATTACCTATTTATACCAGAAATATAAATATGTACAAAAATATAAATTGTTGTAAGTTATTCGACGTTCTACAATTGAAAGTATTTTATTTAAAACAAAACAGCATTACGTAGGAGTACACAGAAAAAAAAACCTGTGGTCAATAATAAATTCGCATAATTTTTTGTTTAACCTCAACCAACCCAATGTGCAACGAAATAGTATGGAATTTTTAAGAAAGTTATAATTATAAGATTTATTTTCCAATCATTATACGTAACGTATGAGTAATATAATCATTCATGTTAGTTACGATTGTTAAGAACTCTAATTTTTTCGTTTTCTTGTTAAGTAGCGAAAATTCCAAAAACGCTTTTGCCGTATTAACACTGAATAATGTATTTAAAGTAAAAAGAAATTAAAGTCTTTAATTCTACGCAATAACTTTAAGGTTTTATAACATAAAATAATTTACTTAGAAGAACGATTAACTCGATTTTAAACGACCGTTAATGAATATGCATGAACGAAATTTGAATATGACCCGTGCTAACAAATATTGAAATGCACAACCCTTGAGTATAATAAAAAAAAAAAACATTTTATATCAACAAATACTTTTATTCAAATTCATATTAGATCCAAAAGTATTTATTAAACCAGCGATATTTGTAGATAGTTGAGTAAAATTTCAAAAACAGCAAACTATGAATTACTTAGTTATTTTAGTATTTCAAAATGTTTTTAATATGGTCGTATGAATTTGTTACTTAAGTACGAAAATTTATTAAAATACCATTGTATTATGGTAAATAATATTAAGGGTATTCAATAATATGTACAAGAGTAAAAGTTCTGTATTTCATGATGGAAGCAAAATATAGTGATAAGCTAACCTCAATTCTACACCAACTTCAACCATACAAAAAAGCAACTGAAAGTTGTAATTTTATCTGTCAAAATAGTCAATTCAGCTGTTAACGAAATTTGACATTTGTATTAGAAAAAAATTTAGGACAAACCAGAAGGTATTTATTTATAAATTATTCTCAGTTCTGAAATATGTATGAGCAACAACAATACAAACAAATTTTTGACAAATTTTATCTGTCCAAATAAGTTAAATCGCAATAAACTAATTTTGCACGTTAAATTTTTCAAAATCACAAAACCGATTCATGTAGACGTTTACTTGCTTTTGTTTACGTGGCGCAAAGTTTATTTGCTTTTAAATAAAAATTATTTTTATTTATTAGTGAACTCCATAAGTTTTTTACATAGAACCTCCATCTTTCTCTGTCCGTTGTAACGTATTAATTAAATAAAAAGACATTCGTTAAACTGATTTTTCACGGGCCGACTTGGGTAGCCTGCTTTTCGTGCGTTTTACGTTTAACTCGAGTTACAGTTTTTTGCGTTTTTTGAGCATTAAACATGTGCAATCGTTTATAAACTTCAACTTTTAACGTGGAGAACAAAAGAACAATTTGTGGAGGAAAATATACTCTGGAGCGGATTCTGGAATCTCTTGCCTCGCGAAGATTTATGGGGACCGAGAGCTTGTGGATGAGGCTCGAAAAACTGTGTAATACGCTGGAGTTATGACTACATATAGTTAGCTAAAAACTTGTCGTAAAATTAAAAATAAATAACCAGTTGCGTTTACATTGTGCAGCATTATTTTTCTTACTAAAGAAAATTTTTGCAATAAAAAACTTGTTTTGTGTCAACTTTTTTTATTTTAAATGCAGAAACAATCCGACTATGCTTACGGCAAGTTAATAAAATGCTTTAAATTTAAAAGCAATTAAAGGCTTTAAAGTTTAAAGGCATATTCGCTCAGTTGACTCCTGGATTCCCTCGGGGTTGTAGGGATCATCTTTAGTATATTTCAACTTTTAGTGTTACATTCTCCGAGGCATAATCAGCTGCAGCCAATAGCTAGGAGTCGGAAAGAACCTGAAATTGACAGATTACAGCAGGGGTCTAATCACCGCATACGATATCGAACAAAATTGATCGAAATTATTTATTTTGGTATCATGAAACTCGATATCGAATGAAAATTATGGAATTTGAAATAATAGCATTCGTTATCGAGTAACTCGACATTACATTTACCGAGTTTTGATTCGATACGTCAGTGTCTGTCGTATGCAAAAACATTCGATAGTTTAATCGATACGATAGTATCGAATGCGGTGATTAGACCCCAGATCTTCACGATCTCTTTCGATCGAGGCTGACTAGAGACCCCATCTTGTACCACGGGAGTCAGTAGCCCACTTGACACGGCATCGGACTGATTACTGGTAAAGGCCTTCGTTAGTATGCTTTTTTTCAGGAAGATTGTCTTCGCAGAAATACAAAGCTGCTTTTTATCCCGGTTGTACTCCGTTCGATGGGAGAGTTCTTTTATAAAAGCATGAACTCACAAAGGGGTGCAAAAGTAAGGTAAATTTTTTGATGAAAATATAGTTTCGGGGTGGCTGAAAATCCCACTAAAGGCCGGATTTTTTACCACTTGTGGTAGAGTTCGGCCTGAACAAGGCCTGTTATTAGGTGATCTTGCTTCTCAACACCTGCAGCTATCATTTTTTAAAAAGCAGCGGAGGTAAGATATCTCCAGCTCCTAAACAAGGGACGCGTGTATAAACCTGTCAGGTTATGCCCTTTAATTACTACCTGTGTGTGATGGTGTCTCTCACACATTGGAGCTGTTGGTAAAAGAATTGTTTGTAACCCAAGTGGATAAAATCCACTATGCAGTACAAAGAAACATTCATAGGGTATTTGTATGCATCCTGTAGAGTTATTCTGGTTTTCTTATAGAATTTTGACATTTAGAGTAAACTAAGAAATAAACAATAAACAGACGACTCGAAAATATCACCTTTATGAATTCGCCTTGAAGTCAACCAACTTTCTGCCGCAAACGTATCAAAATGTTTTTTATGAAACTTGTTCTATGAAAAAAAGAACTACAGTAACTATTTTTGACAGAAGTGCACAGCGTGCTCGCGCACTTACCTGTGAAATGTACTTCTTTCCTTAGACTTTTTTTAACCTGTCAGCTTCTGTATGCATTGCCGTATTGTATCTGTTTCGGCATAGTGAAACACAATTTATGAACCACATTAATGTTGTTGCCAGATGTCAAAGATTCCAAATAAAAACAATACCAACTTTCAAGTTGTATAACGAATTTTTTGCCATTTTAATGTTAATAAAATCGCCTATCATCACTACTATGAACCTCCTTAATATTTAAATTTCTGTTGTTGTTATTTTTACTACTTATACTAAAAGCGTTGTACAAACATTCTATGTATTAAGAGAATGTTATGGTTTTTTCCTATTTTGTCTGTTTTTTTTTTTTTTTTTTTTATAATTATTTCACAAAAAATAAAATAAATGTACAGTAAGAGGCCAAAAGGTTAACTTCTAAATATTAATAGATTCGTTTTTCGTTATTTATTATTTTTGTTGCTTTTATAAACGATTTTTTTTTATATTCTAGTTGACAACGTATTTACGGCCATATCATCATCATCGTCATCAACATCATTATTATTATTGTCGTCGTCAGTCACCATTTTAATCATAGTCAGTCAACAGCACATCCATCAACCATTCAACAGTAAAAACGACAAAAATAACAATAACAAACCAACAACGTGTAGAATAAGCAGCACAAAACAAATGTACAAAAACGAGAGTCTAAAATAATTGCAATTAATATAATAAAACGAATTAACTAAAACTTAAAGGAAACTCCTGGAAGACATCGTTAAAAAACTCGATACTAGAAAGTTTAATTTGAATGCAAAACACAAATCAATTTTGTAGGATTAACTAATCTACAGTTATTGGTTGTTTCAGTCTTGAAAATGTCATCTTCTTCTTTAAAAATGGTAAGTTAAATTATTTATTTTATTAATAATTAATTTAAAAATTTTGTACCGTCAACTCAACTCTTATTCTTAAGGATCAGTTGTCTTATATTGTTGCTATATTTGGCTATGTCGAATCTTATATACCCTACAACATGGTACGATTAGAACCGAAAATTTAACAAATATCGTTCTAAATATGGAATCTATTTTGTGCCACGCGAACTTCTTCAATCTCGCCCACATGTTGTCGGATGTTGTGTATTGGTAACCAAGATTTTTTAACTTTTTTGAAAACTTTGGCTTTTGCCGTTCTCCTGATGTACAGAAATCTATAATGATCTTGTACGAGAGGTGCCATGCCCACTTCTCCAATTGCGCTTATATATTTAGAGAGGTTGTGTATAACATACGTGTGTTACATACTTGGACAATTTTTTCTTACCACTGTTTACATAACAATAAATCTATTTTGTACCACGCCCACATTTTGTCGGAAGTCATCTATTGATAACCAAGATGCTTGTACCTTATTTGGAAGGTTTGGCTCTTTCCGTTCTCCAAATATATTTAAAAACAACAATAACAACAAGGGATTTAAGGATAAAATTAAAGGCTAGGTAGGCTAGCTGGTAGTGAGGTAGTCTATCAGTGCCGGGGTTGGGGTTCGATTCCCGCCAGAGATTCTGGTATCCAGCAGACAAACGTAGAGCTTTACGGGCAATTACAAACGGCTTGGCAAACTATATACCCTTTTACTCTTTTGATTATGGTTGGCAAAATGGTTTGATTGTGTTTTTTTGGCCTTAATTAAGTACTATATGGGAAAGCTGTTAAATTTAGCAATATGTAGTTTAAAAACTGCATACATATATCAACAATTTTTAGCAAAGAAAATCGAGGTTGGCAACCGAAACAAATTTCGGTATCCGTATTAAACTGTTTGTTATATCGGTATAGAAAGCTTTATAACGGTATATATTATGTAAAAGTTGTGTCGTTCATGAACGAATCTGTTCAATTGAACGATTCACACCACTGAACGAAGTGAGCAGGTCATTTTACTGAGCGAATTTTGCAAGTGATTCATCGTTCAATTTTGTATTTGCGGATTGATGATTAACATTTTTTTTCCGCTCATGTGTCTTTTTAATGTTATGCTCTTTCGTTTCAGTAGAACTGAAAGTTAAATGTTGGGTCGGTTTTATTATTTTGTTTAGTTTAATTACAAAAAGTTTTTATACCCACAACCAGTGTTGCCAATTTAGCCATTTTTCAATCTGTTTAGCCATTAAAAAATGAGTTTAGCCATTAGCCATTTTTCAACTTATTTAGTCATAAATTTTTTTTACCGTTTTTCTTTTAAAATAATAATTTTCAATTTCTTATAAAAATGTATTACAGTAAAATAAACAGTTTTAACAATTCAAACTCATTTCATTTAAATCACAACTTTTACATATGTTGGAAATCGCTATAAACTATGATGATGAAACATCTTTAAAAATAAAGCAATAGTAGTCCAATATTAAATTTATAAAATGGATCAACACAAACATCGGTGTTTCTTTCTGGTTGCAAGTATTTCCATAAAGAGATGCAGGCGCCAAAAAGTATTTCCATAAAGAGATGCAGGCGCCAAAAAATTTTTTTTAGAAATTTCAGAATGGACTATATAGTTGGTCTTAGTTGCATGGTCTAATGATGAAGTAGAGTGGGTATTTACCCAAGTAAACGTCGTTTAAAGTAATTTGAGAAAAAGGATACATTAAGCAACCGTTAATTCGATTTTATCAATAAAATATTTATACCAGCACCACAATAGATGTGTGTGAAGTTAAATTTTAAAATTTATAACCCTAGACACATTCTGTTATGTTTACAGAACAATGTTAACCACTTAACAGACATATTGTTAATGCTGTAATAATGGATAAGTCCAGATTTCTGGAAAAGAAGTCAACGTGGGCGAAAAAAAATGATTAGGATTTGTGGACAATACTATTCTCCATCGTTTTCCATCCCCAGAATTTTTAACGGAGCGAGTTGGACCGACTTATGGCCAATTTACTCTTTTGCATTCTCTAGGGGATGAATCCAGATTTCTGGAAAAGGAGTCAACGTGGGCGAAAACAAATGATTAGGATTTGTGGACAATACTATTCTCCATCGTTTTCCATCCCCAGAATTTTTAACAGAGCGAGTTGGACCGACTTATGGCCAATTTACTCTTTTGCATTCTCTAGGGGATGAATCCAGATTTCTGGAAAAGGAGTCAACGTGGGCGAAAACAAATGATTAGGATTTGTGGACAATACTATTCTCCATCGTTTTCCATCCCCAGAATTTTTAACAGAGCGAGTTGGACCGACTTATGGCCAATTTACTCTTTTGCATTCTCTAGGGGATGAATCCAGATTTCTGGAAAAGGAGTCAACGTGGGCGAAAACAAATGATTAGGATTTGTGGACAATACTATTCTCCATCGTTTTCCATCCCCAGAATTTTTAACAGAGCGAGTTGGACCGACTTATGGCCAATTTACTCTTTTGAATTCTCTAGGGAATGAATCCAGATTTCTGGAAAAGGAGTCAAGAATTCAAAAGAGTAAATTGGCCATAAGTCGGTCCAACTCGCTCTGTTAAAAATTCTGGGAATGGAAAACGATGGAGAATAGTATTGTCCACAAATCCTAATCATTTGTTTTCGCCCACGTTGACTCCTTTTCAAGAAATCTGGATTCATCCCCTAGAGAATTCAAAAGAGTAAATTGGCCATAAGTCGGTCCAACTCGCTCTGTTAAAAATTCCGGGGATGGAAAACGATGGAGAATAGTATTGTCCACAAATCCTAATCATTTTTTTTCGCCCACGTTGACTTCTTTTCCATAAACCTGGACTTATCTATTATTACAGCATTAACATTAGGTCTGTTAAGTGGTTAACATTGTTCTGTAAACATAACAGAATGTGTCTAGGGTTATAAATTTTAAAGTTTAACTTCACACACATTTTATTTATTGTAGATCTGGACTGAAAAGGTTGGGTAAATGTTGCCGTTATTATGATTTACCTTCAAATTATTAAAAACTAATAGGCCCGAGTGATTCCTATGAGATGAACAATAACGACATCCATCCAATTTATCGATAATTTAATTTTTTAAATATCTATCAAAATATTAATTTACGTTTATTCTTATTTAACAAATTGATCTTAACTTACAATTTCATCGTAAACCACTTTAAATGAATTATTTCTGTTTTATTATTGAAGTTTAATGTGTTTTTATTTAAAAAAGCTTTTAGCCATTTTTTAGCCTTTTTTAACCATTTTTTAATAACTTTCTGAGTCGAATTAACGATGTCCGTCCGGTTGGCTGTCCATGTAACCTTGTGCGCAAAGTACAGGTCGCAATTATGAAGATAATTTGATAAAATTTGGCTTAAAGATTCTTATTAGCACAAGGACCAAGCCTATTGAAAATAGGATCGTAGGACCCCGAAACTATCAAACCGATTTTAATGAAATTTAAAACATAGATAGATCCATATTTATATGGGCACATAAGCATGATTCACCATGGGTCCCGAATAGGGTTTTTAAATACTGTGGTGTAGGGTTTCATATAGTCGGGCATGACCGACTGTACTTTCTTACTTGTTATTTTATACCGCAGAAAAAAATTTTAAATTACAAAAAACTTTTTTTTTTGATTTGGTTTGTTTTTATCATGAAATTTGTATGTTTATTGAATATGGTTGGCCGATTTCTTAGGACAAAAATTTGTCGATATTGTGCCATTGATTTTAAGCTAACTACTACCATGAGGAATGAGGAATAAAAGTTCCACATCGACATATCAAAAAATCATTTCCGAGGGACCCAAATTAAAATTTTTTGACTGTTTCTCTACTTTTATTTTAAAGGTTAACAAAATCGTCTGATAAAAATTTTTTAAATATTACCTTTTCGTTGATATAAAGGCTTAAACTAAACAATACCTATATGTGTGGGGTTCTACCTGAATATCAAGGACAATAAATTGGGAAGCTTTATTGGGATAAATCCACTAATGAGATAGGGATGGCCGTACGCTCAGTTGTATATGTGGATTAATATAAGGCCATGTTGGGCGTAAATTGCGGACAGCAGGGCCTATATAAGACTAGTAAATATTAAATATGTATATTGCTTTATCTCCACATTAGTTGACTTAGAGCTCAGAGAATATTTTAAATTCAATAAAGTTTGAATCGCACTAGCATTTTGAATTGCATACCAAATCATCAATGAAATATTACAAAATTGCTTTTATTTATTGTAAATCATTTTTGAATAGTTATTCTTGTTATAACATTCATATTTTCAATAGGTCAAATCTTATCAATGATGTCAATTTATTGAAATTGCTTAATTCGTATTAACAAAAAAAACAATTTGTAAAATTATACTAAAAACATTAAATCATTTACGGCCACTTTCAGCAACTTCAGTTATAATGTGTTGAATAACTTTTAATTTAAAAATTATGAAAATAATTTTTGTTTTGTAAATAAAAACATTAAACAGGTGGTTGAATTATTCTTGCTAGTAAAAATTTTACTAGCAGAAATAATGGTACAATTAACAAGATAACCCCAGTAGCCCAGCAGAATATTTTTACAATTGGTTTACAATTTTGTTTGTTTGTTTACAAATGAGAGTATTTATTGTTGCTGGAAATACACATATCTTTTGACAATCCTTCAGGTTTTCTACCAACTAGAGTTTTTTTCCCGGAGTTTTTCGATTCTCGGGAAAGCGGGAAATTTTTTTAAATTTCCCAGAATCCCGTTCGATTTAAATAATAGTTACAAAGAAAATTTGTTTTTAATTAATGAAAAAAAAAATTATAAAAAAATGTTAAAGAACTTGTTTACAAAGTAAACAAAAATTAATTGAAGAAAGAAAGAGGAACTAGAATTATAATTATTATTCCCTTGCACTTTTATATGTAAACTAGCTTAACCCGTTGCGCTTCGCTACACTGCTTTAACCACCTTTGAAGACTCTCCCTTTAATAGTTCTTCAGTAGATAGTAGTAGAGATATTTATTTTTATTTTCAAAAGTGTAGTATACCATAAGAGTGACTTCTACAAAGTTTGAACATTCTTACTATAACAGTTCCTAAGATAAGAGATATTAAACATCGTCGTTCTATGGGGGGTACCACTTCCCCCCTGCTATATTATTTCAATTTTGGCGCTCAGAAGATCCTACTACCAAAAGTTCAACAAAATGCGTGCAGCGCCTCTTATTAATATTTCTATATATGAGGGGTACTGCTCCTACTCTGTCTACCCCGCCCATTTTTATATTGACATTTATAGTTTACCATAATAGTAGCTTTAACCACGTTTGAAGACTATCCCTTTAATAGTTCTTCAGTTGAGCAATATTTAATATTTGCATCCTACGGGAGGTGTTTCCCCCTGCGCCTTCCCGTTTTATTTTTATTTTCAAAAGTTTAGTATACCATAAGAGCGACTTCCACAAAGTTTGAACATTCTCACTACAACAGTTCTTAAGATATGCGATATTAAACATTGGCGTCCTATGGTGGGTACCACTTCCCCGGCTTCTATTTTATTTCAACTTTGGGGCTCAGAAGATCCTACTACCAAAAGTTCAACAAAATGCTTGCTGTGGCTCTTATAAATATTTCTATCTATGCGGGGTACTGCTCCTCCCCTGTCTACCCCGCCCATTTTTATATTGAAATTTATAGTTTACCCTAATAGTAGCTTTAACCACGTTTGAAGACTCTCCCTTTAATAGTTCTTCAGTTGAGCGATATTTAATATATGCATCCTATGGGAGGTATTTCGCCCCCCTGCGCCTACCCGCTTTATTTTTATTTTTAAAAGTGTGGTATACCATAAGAGTGACTTCTTCAAAGTTTGAACATTTTCACTATTGCAGTTCTTAAGGTATGCGATATTAAACATTGGCGTCCTATGGGGGATACCACTTCCCCTGCTGCTATATTATTTCAATTTTGGGGCTCAGAAGATCCTACTACCAAAAGGGAAGCAAAAAAAAATGCGTCTCTTAAGATATGCGATAATTAATATTGGCATCCTATGGGGGATACCAATTCCCCTGCCCCTATCGAAACAATAAGTAGCCTATTTTATTTTTAGGGCTCACGTGATGTTACTGTAAAAATTTCAGGAAAATCGGTTCAGTAGTTTAGGAGTCAATAAGCCAACAAACATACAAACATTTTTCATTTTTATATATATAGATTCCGTATTATTATGCTCAAGATGTAGGGCTGCCAGAAGTTTGAACCTATCAACCAGGACACATGGAAAAAATTGATAAAAAATTACACCAACCGAATAGTTTTTTAAATACATATGTATGTAGTATATCGCACCCTAAATACTAAAGGGTCACAACTCAAAATTACTTTTTTCATAAATTAATTCTCATTTCACATCTCTAGCTACTTACAAAATTTAAAAAGGCCTAGCCAAACTTTCTTCAAATTGAACTTTTTTCATAAGGGAACTCATTTTTTTTTTTTTTTAATATTAACACCATTTTTATATAAACAGTTTTTTGGCTCTCCTGAAAATTTAAGAATTTTTATTTTTAAATCCAACAATATATATAAAAAAAATTAACGTGAGCTTCATGTACATAAAAATGATGAAAAATAATAAAAAGTTGAGCTTCAAATGTTGTAAACTAAAATAATTTTTAGAAGATTGCACTTTTTCTAGAACTTCATATCGGTCTTTGATACAGTTATAAAACAGGCAGAATTTCATAATAAAATCAAGCTTACATTGAATAATACTCTCCAGTGCTTGAGTCTTTAACGGGTTTCTTTCTTTAGTCCATTGTGCAGACTAAGAACCCAACTTGAAAAAAATCAAAATCTTTTGAATTTTCTGTTGTCGAGTTCGACAACTGTCAAACTAATCAATTGACAAAGCCATACACGCTTTCATTTGGACAACAACCGACTCAGTTGATAATTGAATTAAAACGTTTATGGGCTGCCTTAGAGAAAGCAATTTGTTATCGGCTTTCGATTACTTATAAAAGTTGTTTACACGGTATAACTTTTTACAGCAACTAGTTGAAACAAAATTTGAAAGAGGATTGACTATCATCTAATATTATTGAAAGCTTTAACCAGCTTTCCACCAGATAACAGTTGATTTAATTAAAGTTGTTTATATAATTACCTTATGTTAGCAGTGTTAAAACAAAAATCTTAACCTTTGTTAACAACTAAAACTAGCAAAAAACTAATTTGTTTGTCTTGACCTGTACAAAAAACCAGGACAATTTAATATTGGACCAGGACACCAGGACAAGTAGTCTAAAACCAGGACAATCCTGGAAAACCAGGACGTATGGCAGGCCTATCAAGATGTGATATAATACAAGAAAGAAAGATAAAATAAACATAACAATTTAACTCATAAAACAATAATAAACAAGTTAGAGTGCTATATTCGGCTGTGCCGAATCTTTGATACCCTCCACCGACAGTTCGAATGTTTAAGGAGTAATATCTTTATGACGTTATTATTATCTTAAACTGTGACGATTAGTTATTAATTATGGATTTAGGCGACTAAACTGTTTTCCGGTAGTAGGGTTTATATGGGGCCTAGGGTAAATTATGGGCCGATCTTCACGAAATTTCACAGTCTTTTTCCCAGTTCTATAAAACTTTGATGTACCAAATTTTGTTATGATAGCATTATTTTTTACGGATTTAGGCGCACTAAACTGTTTTCCGGGAATAAGGTTTATATGGGGCCCAGGGTAAGTAATGGACCGATCTTCACGAAATAACACAATTTTATTTCTTGTCTAATAAAACTTTGATGTACCAAATTTTGTTATGATAGCATTATTTTTTACGTTTTTAGGCGTACTAAGTTGTTTTCCGGAAATAGGTTTTATATGGGGCCTATGGTAAATTATGGACCGATCTTCACGAAACTTAACAGTTTAATTTCAAGTCCTATGTAACTGTGACTTGCCAAAATTTGTAATGATAGCATTGTTAGTTAGGGTTTTAGGCTTAATATACTGTTTTCCGGGAGTAGGACTTATATGGGGCCTAGGGTAAATTATTGACGGATCTTCACGAAATTTCACAGCGTGATTTCCAGTTGAATAAAACGAATTGTTGCGAAATCTTATATCATTCTGTGCATTTTTCCACCATTTATGTTTGTTTTTGTAACAAAATTAACAATTTTTTTTAGGTGGTGGTTCCACATTTTGATTCATAGCTCAGATCCTATTGAACCGATTTTGCTGAATTTCAATCCCAAACTGCTTAGGATAACTACAAGCAATTTGACACCAAGTTTGTTGATTTCTTTTGAGTTTTTCGAAAGTGAGCGTGTTTTCAACAGACGGACAGACGGACAGACAGACGGACATGGCTAAATCGACTTAAAATTACTCAAGGACCCAGAATATATATACTTTATAGGGTCTGAGATGAATAGTAAAAAAGTTTCACACGGAATGACAAACTGAATATACCCTCTTCACAACTAATTGTGGTGGAGGGTATAAAAATAAACAAAAATTGAGAAAGGGGACATAGTGTGTGAAAATGAAGTTTTAAAAAAAAAGGCCTTTAAAAAGTAAAATTTTAATGTTTTTCTGATTTTTATCGATTTTCCCAAGTTCGTTTTGTACGTTTTTATGGGGTAAATAAATTTTTATCAGAAATCTAACTCATTTCATCTTATTCTACACCCTTTTATGTACCAGAATCCACTCATAAGTCCAAACCCGTTTTTGACACACTAGGTCGCTTTTCTCGGAGAAGGTCACATATTCACACTTTTTAGATGCTTAGGAAATTACTTTCTGACACACTCAAAGCGTTTAGTGAGTCGTCAAAGAGTATATTTCTGAATTTATTTACTAATTACATACCATGTTTCCGAAAAATTTCGTTCACTTTTTTACCGAGGTTGGAAAAATAGTTAAAAGTGCACCGTTGTTGCATGCTTCTGATTCACAATCAGAAGCAATTTTTTCTTTTTTATAAACAACGTCTATATCAGTCAAATGTATGTTAAGGTTGATGCAAAAAATACTTCTTAAGTGTCTCATACACTTGCAATATAATTGTTGTATCGGGTGATTTTTTAGCTATTATCTTTTTGGCAACACTGGTTTAAACAGCTGACGCACGTTTCGTGTTTTGTTTCACTGTCAAACATCTTCATAATTTAACCATGAATCGTCTTACAAACGAACAACGCTTGCAAATTATTGAATTTTATTATCAAAATGCGTGCTCTGTTAAGAAAGTTAGTTCATCGCGCGCTTCTTCCATTTTATGGTCAGTTTAATCGACCCACTGAAGCGGCTATTCGGGCTATTGTGACTAAATTTCGCACCAAATTTACATTGTTGGACATTAAACCACCAACACGCTTACGTAGAGTGCGAAGTGAAGAAAATATCAGCTGTATCAGCCAGTGTTAATGATGACCATAAATTATCGATTCATCGCCGTTCGCAGCAATTGTGCCTCTGTTACTCAACAAAGTGAGATAATATCCAATTTTGTTTGCCCAAAATGCAGAGCTTGACTTGCATAACATGTGGTTTCAACAAGACGGTGCCACATGCCACACAGCACGCTTAACAATGGACTTATTGAGAGGCGAGTTCGGAGAACATTTTATTTCACGTTCGGGACCGGTCAATTGGCCGCCTAGATCGTGCGATTTAAAGCCTTTAGACTATTTTTTGTGGGGCTATGTTAAAGCTCATGTCTATACACACATGTCCGCTTCAATTGACGCATTTAAAGACAACATTGAAGCATTTATTCATGAGCTACCGGCCGAAATGTTGGAAAGAGTATGCCAAAATTGGACTAAGCGGATTTTTATTTCGATATCCCCGCACTCTTATTTTGAATTTATGTTCTTTATTAACTCTTCACTTCAGTAAATTTATTAATTACACTGCTTTACAAATTTTTAATTTGGAAAAATACCAAGAACACCACATGCCTAGATAAGTTAATTGGGACCTCCTGAACACGAAAATCGCTGTAATTTTTTTTCCTAAGTACCGTTTTTTAGATAACGTTACTTTTGTGTTTTTCGGTGTATGGTCCCACTTTTTTTTTTTCCTAAGTACCGTTTTTTAGATAACGGTACCTTGTGGAGCCCAACCAAAAAGTCCGATCGAAATAAATGGCATATGGATGGAAAAGGCATTCGATTACCTTTCTAACGATATGCCATTTATTTCGATCGGACTTTTTGGTTGGGCTCCACAAGGGTTTGAGTGGGACCATACACCGAAAAACACAAAAGTACCGTTATCTAAAAAACGGTACTTAGGAAAAAAAAAATTACAGCGATTTTCGTGTTCAGGAGGTCCCAATTAACTTATCTAGGCATGTGGTGTTCTTGGTATTTTTTGGCTGTAAACCAGTGCTATCAACTGTTGCACTGCCCATTCGGCTTTTAGTAGATTTATTGCATCAGGAGAGATTGATTTACGTATGTATTCACTTCTTGTAATTGATCTCAATTTTAAAGTATAAATAGCTGTTTTCTGAAGCTATGAGGAATTTTTATTTCCCGGGATACGGCAAAGAAATCCCGGGAAAGCGGGAAATATAATAAGTATTCCCGTACCGGGAATTCCCGGGCGAAAACACTACCAACAAAATACTTGTTGTTTTTGCCTTGTTGTACTTCTTAAAGAACTAAGGTTACCTTATTAATGTCTCTTTAATTTGTTTGCTCTTTCGTTGCAATTTTTTCGAGTACGTGAACACATTCTAGCTATAATTTTTGAAAACATTACCAGACAGTAACTCGTGAGATATAATTGTTTTAAATACGGGTTTTAAATGATTAACAAACAGATGTTATTTTTCAATATGATTTCTTGCCCAACTTCCATTCAAGTGGTTTTTTAAGATTTTAAGCTACACGCCATAATGAGTAGGGCGATTCTATTCTGACGGGTGCAACATTTAGCCGCTTTAAACGTCTTTTACTAATAGAAAGAAACACATTTGCAATTAAGTTATTTCTAGAAGGGGTAACATTTTTTAACATACTATTGTTATCTATTTACAAGAATTTATATGAAACGATCAAATAGCCTCGAGAGAGCTTTAAAGTGCATGACGGGTGCAACCAAATCGGCTCACTTTCATAAGATCATACCACAAAAACACAAAACTCTGTTAATTTTTAAACTTTTATTGTATTTTTCTTTTTTATTGTAAAAGATGAGATATCAGACGATGATTATCGAATCAAACATCGTAGAGAAATATAATTCAATAATAAGAAATTTTCTCTTTAAGCCATGACGGGTGCAACATTTAATGAATTTTCTGTTCTCGCCAAATCTATGAATCTTAATGATTCGAAGTGCACAACAAATTTATATTTACGCTTACGTCTAAAAAAATTATATTATTATAAAATATAGATATTTTACTTAAAATTGGCATCAAAAAGTGTAATAGTATGATTTGAAAATTGATGTTAAAAGTTGTCTAGAATAGAATCGCCCAGTAGTCTGATTATGGAGTTGCATCAAGTTCCTTAAGATATATTTCCAGGGAATGAGTTTTCTGAGTAAAAGTAACTGTATAAGCCGTTTTGTGCAATCTTTTAATAAACTTTTTTCTGTCAAGAGCCGCTCGATATTTGTACAATATATTTTATTATTTTTGAGTTTTTTGAGGATATTGCAGGAATGTGGACCAGCTAGTTTAAGATAACTGTCAAAACTAACCATAGGGAGATACGCATTCTCCGCACTAAGCGGAATATATGTAAACCTTGTGCCCAAAGTCCAGGTCACAATTTTAAAAATAAATTAATAAAATATCGTACATACCTTTTAAATTTCATAAGGACGAAATGGTGTGGTTCAGTCCAGTCCCCCATACAAACTTATATCCGGAATTGAGTCTTTGTGCCCAAAATAAAAGTTATGTTGGTTTATATTTATCATGTTCACAAATTTAGTTTATATCGGTCTTTATTTAAAATTTTTCTGCATAAATGGTGGTGTAGGGTATCAAATGGTCGGGATTGACCGACTACTCTTACCTTCTTGTTTTTTAATTACAGCAGTAGAACTGAACAAATGTAACAGCTCCTTTGTTTACGAATTTTATATTTCAGAAAAATCAATGATTTTATTTTCTTAAAATCTTTTGAACTGACTACTTTTACCTTTTTGAATGGTTTACATATCGTTATTGTCAGTATCACCATCGTCATTTAAATTGTTTAATCCAAGAATTTTTAAAACAAAAAAGAAACAACTTTATGTTATTTATATTTGCAGTTGTTGCTGTAAATTTCTGTTTTATTTTTCTATAAACAGTAAAATCTTTAATATAATCTGAAATAGTAATAATGGCCAATAGACATAATTTTTAGCTATAAATATAAATTTTCATAATAAAAATAAATTTATTGGCTGACAGCTACTATTACCATCATCACTACATTCAGATATTGATGTTGCCAGCAGCGTTTAAAAAACTGCAGTCAGAGTAGAAAAACTGCCATTTCTTCCACTTCTTGGTTTGTCATTGGCCAAAAACAAAACTATTGCTTTTACTTCTGATTCATTTAATGTAAACAGTCGCTGTCAAATTAAATCAAAAAGCCAAAAAGTTGTACACAAATTTTCGTTTTTCGTTCGACAGTTTTTGGTTTCGACTGCAGTTTTTTAAACCCTGGTTGCCAGACAATAACTTTTATTTTTCTCATTCTGTTTGTAAAGTGTGTCAAAAAATTTAAGAATTATTTTAATTTTAATAAAAAAAGAGTTTGTTATAAGATATTTAAAATATTTGTATTTCAGTCCATTTAAAATCGGTTCCGGCTAAAAATTATGTCGGCCAAGTGACCCATCCTACTGGCTCGGCAGGCTCCAAATCTTTTTCCAAAATTCTCTATCATATTTTTCAATAAACTGTTGTCAATGGTTTATTTATATCTGCTCGATAATGTTGTTTTTAAGGTCTTGAACTGTTGTGGGCAAGGCGAATTTATTACAGGTGGTCTTAAAAGCCCTGCAGATATTAGCTAAAATTACTGTTGGTTGTCAAAATTTTGTTTATTCTCTTTTATTATCTTTGTTTCTGTTTTGTTATACCCACATCACAATAGTGGAGAGGGTATTACGCATTTGAGCTGATGTGTGTAACGCCTTAAAATATTGGTCCTAGACCCACCTTAAAGTATACCGATCGTCTTAGAATCACTTTCTGAGTCGAACTAACGATGTCCGTCCGGCTGGCAGGCTGGCTGTCCATGTAACCTTGTGCGCAGAGTACAGGTCGCAATTTTGGAGATAATTTGATGAAATGTGGGTCATAGGTTTTTATTGGCACAAGGACCAAGCCTATTGAAAATGGGCCGAATCGTAGGACCACGAGGGAAGATAGGGGGAAATTTCTTCCTCTCAGAAACTATCAAACCGATCTCAATGAAATTTAAAACATAGATAGAACCATATCTATATGTACACAAAATGTATGCATTTTTTAAAAATTAGGACCACGAGGGGAGATAGGGGCCATTTCTGCCTCTCAAACCGATTTTAATGAAATTCAAAACATAGATAGATCCATATCTATATGGACACATTAGCTATACAGTTTTTCAAAAATAGGACCACAACGGGAGGTAGGGGGCAATTTCTGCCTCTCACAAACTTTCAAACCGATTTTCATGAAGTTTATAAACATATATAAATCTATATTTATATGGACATATAAGCATGATGTGTTTTTAAATACTGTGGTGTAGGGTATCATATGGTCGGGCTTGACCGACTATACTTTCTTACTTGTTTTATTTTTGTTTTTGACATTGTACAATGATTTTACAAAAACAAATTGCTTGTGGTTTTTGTACGTGTTGTACTTGTTGTAGTACCGAGATTACCTGGGATGAATTCGCCTTGGTTGTGGGATTATTGCTGTACACATTCGATTTCAAAAACCCACCAAAAAATAGTCTAAGGCCCATTTTCACAACTTACCGATATCTAAAAGTAGACTTTAACTGGCTTTATAAAAAGTTTTGCTTCATTGAAACTTTACTTTAACCTAAAGTGAGCGATAATGTTGATTATGGTTCATCCCACCTAATAGGTTAAAGTTAAGTTGTAATAATGGAGATAAAAATGTTGCACGTGTGTTGTGTAAACATCTTTAAGTGGAAAAAAAAATCAAATTTTTATTAAAATTTTATTAAATTGGACAAATTGCAGTTTATACTGCAGCAAAATAAGTTTTTGGAGTGCCATTTGTTAACTGATTTATCAGTTTTTCCATAATGGGTGATGTGGGTGATGATGTTGAGGATGAAATTTTTTCCACCAGCCAGGAAGCACTGGCTAAGAGAAAAAGGTTGGATCTTGCAGATCAAGAGGAGCCCATGAGCATCGATGTATCTAAACTGACAGGGAAAGTAACTCAGCATCCCCTTATCAATAACAACAGGTTTGCTCTACTCGGTGAACTGGAAATTGAAAATGACAACGCTGCCCCAATTGCTGCTCAACGTGATAAGGCGGAAAGCTCTGCGCAAACCAGAAACAGGCCATCTAGGAAAAACTATTGTCCTCCAATATTTATGTACAACGTAAATTTCGCTCATGTGGTAAATAAATTGGAGGCAAGGAAAGTTGATTTTAAGATTAAAAATGTGAACAGACATAAAAGCAAGTTGTATTTTTCTGATGCGTTAGTACACACGGAAATGATGTCTCTTTTGAAAGAAAAAAAGTTAACTCGTATTCGTTTACTCCTAAGGAATTATGACAAACATCGTTAATTATCCGTGGATTATATTCTAAGACGACTTGGTTCCGAATGTAGTAGCATCTGTATCGAAATTTAAAACATCATTTTCCTTAAAAAACAACCTTGATACTGGTCTTTTTTTAATAACTTTAATTTCAGGGAAAGGTCTAAGCGATGTCTCTCATGTTAAGTATCTTCTAAGTCAGTCTATTGTGTGGGAAAACCCCAAAAAAAGGATTGTGAAATGCAGTGCAGAAATTGTCAATTGTGGGGTCATATTGCTCGAAACTGCAACAGGAAATACAAATGTGTTAAATGTAACCTGGTACATAAGGCAGGCGAATGTGCAACAAAAAAGGAGGATAACACTGATCCTCGTTGTGTTAACTGTGGCGAATCTGGCCACCCAGCCAATTGGAGAGGTTGTCCAGCCTACAAAATGTTTCTAGCCGACAAAAGGGCCCGTCTTAATGAAGCCCGTGAAAAAAAGCAAACTGCAGCCAATTATGTCAAAAAAGTTGTCCAAACCACTAGAGTGGACCCAGGACGATCCTTTGCAAGTTTTTTTCATAATAAGGAAATCGCGTCTGCGCATCCAAGCAATAAACCACCCATTGTTGAGAAGTTTATGAAAATGGCTCAATATTTCATGGAACCTGAGGAGTTATCGTTAGAACAGGAGATTCAAAAGTTCCTTGACAGCTACAACAACGATAACATGTCAAGAAGCGTAGCAAAAACTGAGTTTTTGCGTATTTTAAATCTAGTTAGACAAACGTATGGCCCCTAAATGGCTAAAATTATTGACTTTCAACGTGCGTTCACTTGTAGATACAAGTCGACGCGTAGACCTCTTAAACACTTTGTACCATAACAAAATTGACATTGGTTTCATTCATGAATGTCACCTGAAGGCACATAGCAAAATGTATCTTAACGGATACAACTTTATTTACGATAACTCCCGCATCGGCGTGGCTGTAGCTATAAAAAGCTATATTGATTTTAATAAACTTATTATTAATGGCATTAAATTTTTTGGCACTTTTGTACAAACTGAAGTAATGGTTAACAATTCTCGGAAAAAAATTATGTTTGGTTCTATCTACATACCGTGTAATTTTCCAACATCTGATATCTATGATGGTTTAGATAAAATTCTCAACTTTTCTAGAAACTTTGATGGCTTTGTCCTTGGGGGTCACCTTAATGCAAAAAGCCCTGCTTGGGGTGACCAAACGGATAACTTCAATGGAAGAGTTCTAAACAGCTGTCTCCTGGACCATACTTTAGATGTCCTCAGAATATCGGATAGTTCACCATCATTTTCAAATGGCTCCTCCTACTTGGACCATTTCTTAATTGGTACCAATATTCTTAATAATGATCTGCCTAACTTTAATGTCTCAAGTCTGCCAACTTATTCGGATCATTTCCCAATTAAAATTGATTTGCAATTGGACCATTTTGATTTTGTATTAAGATGTCTGGGCTATTTTACATTCTTTAAAAAAACTAATTGGGATAATTTTCGTAATGACTTGGATATATCCACCATCAGCATAATGCCGCATGAGGACAGAAATCTACAGAATACTGATATTGATCAGCTTATTACTGAATTTACAGCTATAGTTAATACAGTAACTAATTCTCATTCGGAGGAGATAGAAGTAAGGGGAAAAGTTTACATTTCAGCAAGAGTTGAAAAATTTTTCCACTTAAAGCACAGATGGCAAAAGAAGCTTAAAAAAATTTATCACAGGACAGACTTAGCTCTGAGTACAATATTCTTTCTAAGCAAATCAATCTTCTAAAAATTATTATTAAAGAACTTATACATGTATAACAAGCTGAGGTTTTCAGTCAGCGTATGAAAAAAATTAAACCGGGTCCTACGGCATTTAAACAAATATATAATGTAATGGGAAAAAAAAAAATCGACCTTTTGTAACAAACTTATTATCAATGAGGTTGCAGTAACTGATGATGTTGAGATAAGTGAGGCATTTCGTGGCTATTTTTGTGAAATCTATGAGGAAAAACTTCCATTAATGCCGCTTAATATCGCTGAAAGCGTTTCAAACAGTATTTTAAATATCCCAAGAGCTATTTACACTTTTGACAATACTTTTGAATCTCTACAAAATGCTGATACGTACCACTTTGTAAAGGTCAACACGGTTATGGAAATAATTAGCAGAATTAACAAGAAATCTGCTGGAATATATGGCATCTCTAATTACTTGATTAAAAAGTTTCCAAATACAGCTTTAAAGTTTTTAACCATCTTATACAACAACTGTATAAACAATGGTTACTTTCCGAATGAATGGAAAAAAGCGAAAATTTTACCTATTAAGAAGAAAAACGGGTGTGAGAAATTGGAAGATTTTCGACCAATCTCACTTCTATCTAATTTAGGTAAAATTTTCGAGCATATACTAAAACAGAAACTTGAGGAGGAGTTCATAATTCAACTTTTATCCTGCTTTCAATTTGGCTTTAAGAAATTACACTCAACTGTACACGCACTGTTAAAATTCCATAATGACGTAACAAGTAACCTAAGAAACCAGATCTGTACTGTGGCAATTTCTCTCGATATACAAAAGGCATTTGATACTGCCTGGCATAAAGGAATCTTATATAAACTAGTAGAGCTTGGCATTGACCCATTCCTCATAAAACTGCTCCAAAGTTATTTTAGTGAGAGAACATTTTGTATTCAAATCAACAATTCCTGCTAAGATCTTGGTGACGTAAAAAGTGGTGTTCCGCAAGGAGGAGTTTTGGCACCATTTCTGTTTAACCTTTTCCTCAACGATTTCCCACACGAAACGACTGACTCGAAGGCTATTGTATATGCTGACGATTGCTTAATTTTTTCCCATGATGTGTCCCCCCAAAGAGCGTTAGAAAAAACATCAACACATCTTCAAACCATATATAATGCTGCAAAATCTGAGGCAATTTGCATAAGAAACGCTTCAGGAAAATGCCCTTGGCTTGTTGTACCTGATAGCAAACGTCTCACACTTGCTCTAGATGGCACTGTTATCCCCTTTAAGGACAGCATAAAGTACCTGGGTGTATCTTTTAGTAAGCTGCACAAATTCAACACTCATGGCAGGACACTCTTGGCAAAGGCAAAAAGGATCTCTGGCATATTCTCCAAACTTTTGAATAGCAGGTATCTTCCAAACAATACAAAACTACTGATCTATAAAGTGGCAATAAGATCAGCTATGGTTTACGCGTTCCCAATTTGGTTTACAATATCACCATCAGTGGCCAAAGAATTGGAAATATTTGAGAGGAGTGTACTTAGAAAATGCATTAATATGAACTTTGAAACGTACACAAAACGACATTCCAATTCTGCCATATATAGAAGCGCATCTGTAATTCCATTTTCCATCTATAGTCTTCATCTTCAAAAGAAGTTTTCCGAAAGACTTGAAACCCATGACAACATCCTCCTTAAGGATATCTACGATGTCGAGAAGTCTATTAACTGGGCTAACTCGACCTACATATCTCCCATTGGCATTCTGACCGAGAATCTGGATGCCCCTCATACTTTTGAGGTTCCGCATGCATTTTATGTGAAGTCTTCTCCAGGCTCCCACAGGGGCTGAAATAGTTTTAAGTAAAATCTGTGATACTTATTTCATATATTGTATTTTTATACAACTTCCAGAAGAAAAGTGTACCATTGTACAATTCGTTTTTAATTGTTAATCAAAAATTGATTATATTTTATGTTTTTATTTACAACACACCATTAAGTGGTGCTGTATGAGTATTAGGTGTTATTTAGTTATATTTTTTGTTAACAGATTTTCTCTGTATGTTACTGTTAATGTCGTGAGCAAACATTATGTTAAATGATTTTCCTATATATTCCCATACAAATATCAACAAAATGCCCTCCATTTTGAGCTTTTTCGAAACGGCTTGACTGATTTTTATGAAATTTTGTATGTGTTTTTGTTAGGTATGAGAATAGTTCGTAGAGTATATTTTATATCGCTGGAGGGCGCAAAATAGGGCATAAGCTCCCCCTCCCTATATCTTCTTATCTAATCAACCTGTTTTCTTAAAATTTGGCATGCAGGCACTGTAACATCTGAAAGCAAATAGGGAATAGGGCGTGAAATAGGGCAAGAGGAGTAAAATCTCCCCCTCCCTATATCTGCTTAACAAATCGACCGATTTTCTTGAAATTTTGCAGGAAAATAGTGTAACATCTGGAAAGAACTATAGCTATATAAATTTTTATTATTTACGGCGTGAAATAAGGCAATAGAGATAAAAGCTTCCCCTCCCAAATCTTTTAAACTAATCAACTGATTTTCTTGAAATTTGGCGTGCAAATAGTGTAACATCTGGAAAGTACTAACTCTTATAATTTGTATTATCTTCTTTACTAACCACCCGGTTTTCTTAAAATTTGGCATGCAGGCACTGTAAAATCTGAAAGAAGTAAGTTATATGGCAAAACAACGTTTGCCGGGCCAGCTAGTAAAATTATAAAACTGTGGATTTTGTTATTCGGTGTGTTACAAGGCATTTTTTATCCGATCTAAGCCAATTAGCCAAGATGTACAGTTATCTAACAAATGTGATTTTTTTCTTAACTTCGTCACAGTTAGAATAACAGTCCATAGTGGGAACAATTAATCGCAGCTAATGGTTTTAATTTTCATGTACATATTCTAAAAATATTTTAAAATACTGTAGCAAATTTTTATAAGTTAACGATACACTCTCTTTTTTTCTATTTCAAAGGAATCTGGAACTCCAACCAGTGTCTATCATCATCATCGCGCCCCCCGCACTCCAGAAAGTTATTTTAATGTACCCGAATCAATAGCTTTGCTAAACATCGTCAAATCTGAAAGAATACAAAGTGCATTTCAATCGAATCGTAAAAATCATGCCAGTGTTTGGGAAATGGTTGCCGAAGTACTGAATCGGTATAGTGCACGTAAGCGATCGGCTAAACAGTGTTGCAATCGTTATGAGAATCTCAAAAAAATTTACACACAATTGAAAAAGAATCCCGAACGTCATGTAAGACGTAACTGGCCATATATGTTCCTTTTCAAAGAAATCGAAGAACAGAGGGGAGAATGTTGGGGTTCGAATAGTAAACGAATGGCTTTAATAGCTAAAAATCAAAATGAATTGTCGTACTATCATCGTAGACGGCAGGCAGCTGAATTCGGAGCACTGCTTGATAAACAAACACAGGCCGCTGTTGTGGCTCAGCACAATCTTTTGCAAAGTTTGGCCGCCGTTCATTCCAATGACTCGAATAGTAATTGTAAGTTGGAACGTTTCCTACCTAATCATTTCGTTGAGGCTCAACTGGGCAATGATACCAGCAACACAAATGGTGGCGGCAGTGGTGTCTTCGACGACTCATCACCACTGCCTTTGCAAGCAACGCGCAAAGATGACATAAATGATATAGCCGATGGATTACCGGATGCCACGGCGGTTGCTGCAGCAGCTGTTGCGCACAACTTGCTACAGGCCCACGTGAATGGTGTCAGCTCGGTTAATACGAATGAACTTAAGGAGTCTCGGGAATACGAAAAAGACTGTAATGGTGCTCTCAATCTACAGACGAGCGATAATAATGTTTCGATGAAGTAAGTTAATTTGATTTATAAGAAATGTTATTACAATTTTAATAATGCCAGCTTACCACATACTCCCAGATCTGAACCAATGTCAGATGGTGAATTTAATCCAGATGATATCCAGCTAATGCAAACAAACTATAATGGGTAAGTTTTGTACTAGAATGGGAAGAGCAAAAACTTTGTATCTATGCCTAATATGATTTTACAAAACAATTTTCTGGCACTTCTGCCCCAAGTGTTTACCATTCTTGCTGAAGAATTTCTTTTAGCTGGGCCTTGCTACAAATATTGTGCTTTGGCACTTTCCCTCCAACCTCATTCCAACGATGTTTGATGAGATTCATGTCTGGTGATTGCGGTGCCACATGGTGAATGACCCAATTTTGCTCATCATGGGCAGTGTGCTTTGGATTTTTATATTGTTGGAAATAATAATATGAATTCATTTAAATGTTCAGATCACGTTCTTGACTATCAGGCTTGTCACAGAAAACAATTTCGATCGAAAGTGATTTCGTTTCATGTGAAGCAAGATACGAAACTACTTCCACTTTCGATCGGAATTGATTTCAGTGACAGGCCGGTAAAGTACCAACAATGAAAACCGGGTGACCAATATTGGCCACCAACATATAACCACACCATGTTTAACTGTGTTCTTCTATCTGTGAATAACACAGTTTTCAAAAAATCAACAGATTCATTTAAATATTTTTCTGATTCACTTTGCGCAGCTTATTTCGTGCGATTCGAGAGCTGAAAACAGCACGTTGCAAAGTTATGCTCACAGTCTTGGGGTGCATTTCTTTTCCAACCTCTTCTAGTTATTCTGCTCTTACCGGGAAAGACGTAATTTTGTTAACCTTTTAATTTTAATTAATAGCTTTATTTCTTCTTAATTGGTAAGCTTTCAAGGTGACAACTTTTATGGGGACAACTTTTAAGATCGAATTGATTATTAAAAAAGGGAATCTGCTTCTATTAACTATCTCCCCGATTTTTGCACATGATTTCTTTTGCTCGTGCTGTACAAATATTATTTTTCTCTAGCCACAGTGGTTTCATTATGTTTCAGACCAAAAAAGATATAGCTAGATATAATATTATTACACCTCTGCATAATTCTAATTACATATGTATTTCCCCTTTTTTAAAAATGTTTAATTTTTCCAAATTTATCAAAAATCTTAAATCCTGTTGATTTCTAAAATTCAAATATTTCTATTTTAGGGCTCAAAACTATTATTCAAATAACTTGGATCACAATATTTTACACCCTGATGTCATAGTCGATACAGACAATTTGTCAGAATGCAGCACTGGTGGCGGCTCTGCGAAATGCAAACGAAAGCTATCAACCTCAACCGATGGTGACAGTACGAACTATGAATTAATCGAATATTTGAAGAGACGTGAAAAACGTGACGAGGAATTACTTAGGCGAATGGACGCTCGGGAAGAGAGACTGGTTAATTTGCTCGAAAGAACTGTTGTCGCCATAGAGGCTTTAGTGCAACGCAAATGCACACATTCATCGTCTGCCACATCATCATCCAACCAAAAAATCGATGTCTTGGAAAATCCTATAAAGATCTGCAATGGAAATGCTACACGTGCTGAGACTACAGCTGCTGCTGCGTTGGATACTGCAGCTGTTGCAGTTTCGAATGAGACCACTGAGAAAAAAAATTAATTTTAAAAATCAAACCAAAAATGAATACTCAAAATAACTAAAATAGAACCAAAGATTAAGCAGTTTCTACGAGATTTTTTTTTTATTATTTATTTAACAATTAAGCGAGTTTATTCGTTATATTTTAGATATTTAATTGTAATTTTACCAAAAAAAGAAAATTCTTTTAAAACAAACAACTGTGTGCCAAAAATTTACTTAATTATTTATAGCTTTTATTATTATTTTTATTAATTTTAATTTTGTTTTTTAATACTTAACTTAAGTTCTTTTAATTGTGTTGTCCTTAATCTGAACAGCTTAAGTTTAAAATACATGTAATACTCTCTATATACATACATAGTACATACATATGTATGTATGTACATAAGTGCCTTAAAAGAACACATTCAAAAAAATTATTTATAAACAAAAAAAATCCAATATTCAAAACAGATCAAATAAATTTCATATTTACCTTTTTATACAAAATTATTTTATTGGGAATTTTTATTTGACAAAAAAAACTCTATTTTTATTGGGGTCACAGTCAGTAAATCCCGGATAGGTGCACACCTGGACCAAAGGCAATTTTTTCGCTACAATAGTGAGGCACACTAAATTTGATGTGAGTAACTCTTAGAACAAACTTCAGGTTCCTACAAAATCTTGAAAGTATTAGAGGGGGCAGACGAGTACTAACCTACAAAAAAATTATTTTTCTTATATTTGAAGAACTAAAATAGTGCGGCACACTTGGTTTGATGTGCGTAACTCTTAGGACAAACTTTATGTTCCAACAAAATCTTGGTGGTATAATTAAATAATAAACGTGATTTTTTTTTTATTCACGTTCGATTTTGCTGAATTGCGTGTCTTTAAATGGGTTCGGATACGAATTGCGTGACTCACGCGTATCAATTCACGATATTTGCTCATCTCTAATAAAAATACATAAAACAATCACAATAACAAAAGTTATAGCTAAAGTCGTCAGCGTTGCCAGAATGAAGTTTTATCTTATTTTTGAAGATTTTTTGACCAAAATATGCAGGGCTGTGAAGTCGTCATGAAAAAGTAATAACTCCGACTCCATCCGCTGAATTTTTTAAGTACGACTCCTACTTTAACCTTGATGCTAAATGTATATGAGACTGGTCCTTATTTAACCTTCAACCTTTTTAATGCAGTACCAATTAAATGGTAAAATATAACGAGAAAATGATTCTGGAAAAATTTTAAATCGATATTTTAATTCTTACACGTGCCGAATTGAGCTTTAATATAGTTATTTACATTGAGTTGGTGAGATGCAAAACTCGTTCGTTGCAATTTATTTATTTATTTATTCATCAGTTAGGTAATACAAAGCCATGTGGGCCATTAAAAATATATTACACAGTCTTAATACCTAAGTAATTAAAAGTTAAAAGAAAAAAAAATTTTTATTCTTTATACATACATATTTACATTTCTGTGTCGTTTAATCATAACATATTGAGTCAAATTTAAAAAGTTGAAGAAGATAAAGTTTACCAATTATACGAACTTTAATTAAAAAAAAGACAAAAAAAATTTTTTGTTTACGCTTCTAAAATATTGTATTACAAACGAAAACCTGGTTTATCTTATAGTAACTTTATTTTTTATATATAATGTCTTTTATTTTTTGAGTTTTACTTTTCTTTTATTAAAAACAATTAAGATGCTAACTTCTTCAATTCATCAAACCGAAAATAAAAATAACCGGAAAACTCCTGCTGTCATCTGTCAATCCTGAAGTTGGTTGCCATTTACATAAACAGCTGTCATTACATTGCCAATTCAGGGTTGCCATATGACAGATTACTACAATTTATAAATTAATAAAAATTATATTTCACCAAGTTTTTTGTTTTAAAAATCTGGTGTGTTATCGTACCTCAACTCAAGATGTTATGTATGTACTAAAAAAACAACTTTTTTCTATAACTTATCTAATTATATAACCTAAAGCTCTCCCCCCAAGGCATAACACACATCCTATCATTAGATATAAATAGTAAGTAAATTACACAAATTATGTACCTGTCCCAGTTAGGGAAATAGCGTACCCAAGTAAAGAAAAACATCAAATACTATGCAGTGAGTAAGAACGTTTAGGATGAGAAATGTTTAACAAGTTTTAGCTTAAAGACATTGTTTGAGTGCGTAAAAATACGCAGCTCTAATGGCAGTCCATTCCAATAGCTGGGGGGCTACTCTCTATTGCGATGCGAAAGAAAATTGTAGCAAATCTAGAGATTGGTACTCTTCAATACGTTTGCGCATGTAACTTTCGCATTTTTAATTTGTTTTCTTTTGGTAAATCATCACTTTTATTTTATTTAAATTTTCCCATTTCAAATATTTTTACACACTGGCATTTCATTACTGTAAATCCGCGCCATCTTTCATTTTTATTGCCACTATCGCTTCATTTTCAGAAAATTTTGCGAAAGTGATAGAGAGTACCAAGTTGCCATTTAGCTTTCGCATCGAAATTGTTTTCGCATCGCAATAGAGAGTAGACCCCCTGGTTACCCTAACTAGAAAAGATCTGGAGAAGTCAGACCTAAATATTTTTGGAAAATTAAGATGAGGATTTCTGTTTCTAGGTGAAAAAAGAAAGGAGTTGCACAGTACAACAGGTCTACCACTTTTTACCATTTTATGAAATGTACATAAGTTACGAACTCGCACATAATTATCAAAATCACAACCAAGGAAATCTTTCACAAAGCCAGTCTCCGCGTCGAACATTGTAAACAAATCTGGTAATGGCATTTACCAAGTGCCTTAGTCTAGTAAGGAGGATACCGACGGTACCCGTCATAACCTCAAAACCATAAATAATTTGGGACATCAACATTGCATGCGCTAATCTCTTCTTTGCATGCAAAGGAAGAAATATACTAGAGAAGTAGAACTTACGCAACATACCAAAAATCCTACCCGATAAGGCATCAATATGATAATTAAACGAGAGCCTATTATCTAGAACCACACCCAAGCACTTGTGGCGATCAACAAATTTAATCACCTCGTCATCAAGAAGTATTAATAACTGAGTAAAGAAACACAATAAACATATGGGCATTTCCGTCAAAAGGTCCACCGTGACCGAAAATTTAAAAGTTGTTAAAAGCTGATTATTTTAAGATAGAGAAATATTTAGATTTTACTTATTTTAAAAATTTTAGAAATTTACCCAAAGATTTGTTCACTTAGATGAACAATCAGACTGCAAAGTTGTGCAAACGTAACTTCTTATTTGTGAGAATGTTTTATTGAATGTTTTCTTTAATATTATCTTCCTTAAAACAGGTGATATTTGATAAAATTTATTCCAAAAAATTTTCTTACATGGTCTGTAATCTAAGAAAGAGTTCGAAGAGAAATATGTTATTCGGATTAACGGTAAATTTTTATTTTGTTTTAATCATTATTCAGTAAAATTATTATGAAAAAATTTCACCTTATAAATGTCACGTATCGACCCAGATTTTTGCTTAAAAATTAAAAAATACAGAAGATTTTGGAATCAAACCAAAGACATTTTAATGTTACATTGCTACGTAAAATTCTGAAAGTATTTTGACTAAAAAATTGTCCCAGGTATCGCATAATTACGACTTTTTATACATGGCCACAAAAACTACTTCTATTTTTTTCACGTTCGAACCGCTACTTCTTTTGCCATTATCTTTGATCTATAATTGCGCCCTCCATAAACTTTAGCAAAGATAACAGTGCTTTCTTATTGCTTTAATTTAAGGGTTAAGAGAACGTTAAAATATTCGTTGTTTAAAATGTTATTGCATTCTTGATTCGTACGACTGTCACGTTCAACACTTTGGAATTACCCATATAGCGCCCGATTTAATAGAGCAAATTAGGTAAACTTTTTGATTCTGAAATGTTATGGCATTCAACATTTAAAAATTGAAACCAACTGAAATATAGAAACATAACAGATTCAATTTGCTACGAGTTTTCGAAAGGAACGAGTTTTACTACAATCCATATGGAATCGAACTAGTTTTGCAACACACTATAGCCCACCAGGAAAATTTATCATTTAACCTTAGTATATTTTGAAAATTATATTAATTTATTAAAATAATGCAAACAGTTCTAAAATGTTACAATAGCTCTGTAGGGGAGAGATAAACTACACCAATTCACATCTCAAAATACGTTTTTTATACCGTTGGAAACAGAATTTTCCTCTATCGATGTGGAATTCCCATAAGTATTGGGGGGCGTGCTGGAAATCGCAAACGCAAAACGCAAGAATTTGGAGGCTGTTTATAATACACTTTTAATCAAATTTTTATAATTTTTTTTATAAAATTCTGTTTAATAGAGAAATGTTTGTACCTAAAATATTTGTCATAAAGTTATTTTATGACAGAAATCTTACTAAACAACGACTTTTAAAATTCTTGCGTTTTGCGTTTGCGATTTCCAGCACACCCCTGATTATCTAATGTAGTTTTCGAGATTGAAAAGTTGAAAACAACACCTAGTCAAACTTGCTTAGATGCAAAGGGCATCAAGTGTACTTAGCGTTGTTTTCCACATCGAAAGTCCTTTTTTGTAAATTGGGAAGTAAGGTATTTATTTATTTATTTATTTATTTATTTATTTATTCATCGGTTAGGTAATACAAAGCCCATGTGGGCCATTAAAAATATATTACACAGTCTTAATACCTAAGTAATTAAAAGTTAAAAGCAAAGGAAAAACTTAATTCTTTATACCTACATACATATTTACATTTTTGTGTCATTTAATCATAACATCTTGAGTAAAATTTACGAATCATACGAACTTTCATTCAAAAAAAAGAAAAAAAAAAAAATTTTTATTTACGTTTTTAAAATATTGTATTACAAACGAAAACCTGGTTTATTTATAATTTAATAAAAATTATTTTCACCAAGATTTTTGTTTTAAAAAACTGGTTTGTTAACGCACCTCAACTCAAGATGTTATGTATGTACTAAAAAAACAACTTTTTTATCTATAACTTATCTTATTATATAACCTAATACTCGCCCCCCAAGGCATAATACACATCCTATCATTAAATATAAATAGTAAGTAAATTACACAACTTATATAAACGTCCCAGTTAGGGAAATAGCGTACCCAAGTAAAGAAAAACATCAAATACTATGCAGTAAGTAAGAACATCTAGGATGAGAAATGTTTAACAAGTTTTAGCTTAAAGACATTGTTTGAGTGCGTAAAAATACGCAGCTCTAATGGCAGTCCATTCCAATAACTGGTTACCCTAACTAGAAAAGATCTGGAGAAGTCAGACCTAAATATTCTTGGAAAATTAAGATGAGGATTTCTGTTTCTAGGCGAAAAAAGAAAGGAGTTGCACAATACAACAGGTCTACCACTTTTTACCATTTTATGAAATGTACACAAGTTACGAACTCGCACATAATTATCAAAATCACAACCAAGGAAATCTTTCACAAAGCCAGAGATATGGTCTCCGCGTCGAACATTATAAACAAATCTAGTAATGGCATTTACCAAGTGCCTTAGCCTAGTAAGGAGTATACCAACGGTACCCGTCATAACCTCAAAACCATAAATAATTTGGGACATCAATATTGCATGCGCTAATCTCTTCCTTGCATGCAAAGGAAGAAATATACTAGAGCAGTAGAACTTACGTAGCATACCAAATATCCTACCCGATAAGGCATCAATATGATAATTAAACGAGAGCCTATTATCTAGAACCACACCCAAGCACTTATGGCGATCAACAAATTGAATCACATCATCATCAAGAAGTATTACTAACTGAGTGAAGAAACGGGGTGTAGGGCCAAACATTAAGGCCTTAGTTTTTGACGTATTGACCGTTAAAAAGTTTGCTCTAGTCCACTGCGAGACATGCGCTAGGCATGAGTTAATGTTGCGTTCAAAGATATCAACAGACCCTCTATCACCACTAAACAGGAGAAAAACATCATCTGCAAAAAAATAAGAATTACAGCTCGGGTGATCAACAACATTAGAGAGGTCGTTTATGTAAAGGATAAACAACAGGGGACCTAAAACAGAGCCTTGCGGCACACCACAGGAGAGAGGAAGTACATCCGATGCAACACCATTCATGACAACAAACTGGGATCTACCAGATAAGTAGGACATTAAAAGCCTACAAGCAGTACTTGAAAATTGGAACTCATCTGCGAGTTTAGAAATCAATCTAGAAAAATTAATAGAATTAAAAGCCTTTGAGAGATCCATGGATATTAAAACACTCAATTTATCCTCATTAATGTTACCTCTTATCGAGTCAGTAAGGCTCAACAAGAGGGAAGTTGTATTTAACCCATTACGAAAAGCAAACTGTGATTCAGAAATTTTATTAGACACATAGTTTAACATTTGGTCCTTCAATATATGCTCAACAACCTTAGATAATGCAGGAAGTATAGAGATAGGTCTAAGATCATCCGGGCAGTTAACAACTCTTGTCTTCGGAATAGGAACAATACGTGCAACTTTCCACGCTGATGGAAAAGTTGATGTAGTCAAGATTGAGTTCGTTAGATGTAGGATAATATCAGACAAAAAGGGAAAAACTAATTTAAGGAATTTAATAGATATCCCATCCACACCAACCGACTTAGACTTTACTTTATTCACGGCATCAAAAAGTTCCATTGTATTAACGCAGGAGAAGGAAAAGGAGCTATCCAAGTTCACTAGCCTATCAAGAACTGCATAATTAGGTATAAGGTCACTAGAACCAGCAAAATAGTTATTTATAATGTTCGGATCAAGTTCAGGGGAAGAATCCTCCCCACCAATGCAACCGTGTCCCTTAATAACCTTCCAAAAGCGACGGGAATCTATAGAGCTAAAGAGTTTAGAAAAATGTTTAATTCTCTCCTTACGTATGACACTCTTGGCTTTGTTACGAAGCCTGCAATATGTTCTCCAGTTATGATTATTGGGGTTTGCTTTAAAAGCCGAAAAAGACAGATCACGTAACGACCTCATACGAATAACTGTATTCACCTTCATCCAGGCATCAATGCCCTTACACAATCTTTTCCTTACAGTAGGGACAAATTGAAAAAGGTCATTTAAGAGCGAACTAAAAAGGGTACACTTAAGATCAATATCAGTAGTATTAAACATTTGTGACATATCGTAAACACTTAAAAATGAGAAAAAACCTCCCCAATTTATGTTGTTGAAATCCCGATATTCAAAAGACTCATCCGTATAGTCAACATTGATGGCAAAACATGCAAAAATAAGCGAGTGATCCGAGATGGATGGACATTGTACTTGGTGACGGTACCTGGTAGTCAATGAATTACTAACCAAAAAAAAATCTATAAGTGACGTAGTTACAGTTCTCAAGTCAAAATGTGTCGGCAAAACATTATGGGTTATCGACAAATTATACCTCAAGCAAAAAGAGCGAACAATATCAGATTTCAAAGGCGAAAACAAATTGCAATTAAAATCACCTACAATTATAATATTAGCATATCGGGACAACAAGTCAATATGAAGCCTTTCAAAAGTATCTAAGCAGCCATTAGGGAGATAGACCGTTCCAAATAAGAATTTTACACTACCAGACACAAATTCAACGAAAAGCGACTCACAGCCTAAGTCTTGAACCTTGAAAACAACTCTGTACTTCAGCTTCTTAGATATATAGATTCCAACACCACCACCCCTGGAGGGCCTATCATTACGGCAAAACTTATATCCCAATATCTCCACAGAACGATCAGAGACATGATCGTTTAGCCAAGTTTCGGTAACTGCAAGTACATCAAACACACCATCACTTATGACGGACTTAAGCTCATCTAGCTTAATAGAATTCGCCCTAGGTGCCAAACTACGACAATTAAGATGTGCAATTTTATAAAGACTTGCAAACGGTAGTAAGATATTCCTCAGGTATGCACTATCCCTGACTATTGGACCAAGATTGCCGCTAAAAGACATCAAAATAATAATAGGATGTGTGTATACAGGGGGGGAAAGCAAAGCAGAAAAGAAAATACATTAAAAATTCACAATAATTTAATTTAATAAAAACAAAAATTAAATTTCATGAAATAAATAGCTAACCATATCATAAACTAATGTGAGATCAAAGTAAAAATAATAAGCAACTAGTATTTGAAATAATGCAATAAAATTCGTAATAAAAGGAAAAAGAAAATAAGAATTAAATTTAATTAAGAAATTCAAATTTAAAAGAATTAGCATATCGTCATCTTAAAGACCCAATAACCCATCTGCAAAATTCTAAAATTTAGTTTTTTATGGATTTTATTCCCCACATCAAATGCATATGAGACAAAGTTTTTTTTACCTAGATGACCGTAACGCACAAAAAGAAAAAAAAAATCATCAAAAATTACGATAATAGTTTAATTTAGTTGCAAAGTGTAATTTAAACAAACGTTAAGTACTTATACATTATTTTCCCTACTTTTTATTTTTATTTAAACCGGTAAAGGAAACTATAACTTTATAATGTATATAATATGCATATGTATTTATATATTCATACTAATTAGTCCTGCAGATAGGTTACTTGGTTTCAGATTCTTACATTTCCAATTAACAAAATAGCATAAGCTATGTTAAGAAAAAACAAATTTTCTCAACCGATATGTATTTCTGGTTTCATTTTATTCAAAATGTGTAATTTTCGTTTCAATATTGTAAATAATTTAAATTTAACGTTTTTTCCCTCACCTGCAAACCTTGAAAACTGCAGATGGGCTATTTCGTCCTTAAGGTGACGATATGTAGTACGAATTTATAAAATAATAAAGAATAATAACAAAAAAAAATAATTCTTAAGACTTGCATTCCAGACAGGTGAAAAACAGCTAGGCAGCAACGTTAGATTTTAGCAAAGTAGAACAATCAGCAGCATCCAGAACAACCTCCTTACCATCCAGCATAGTGACCTTGGATTTAGGTTTATCAGCATCAAGTATTCGAAATTTAAGAATAACTTTATCTTTCAAAAGTTTCCTACAAATGGCATTTAATTTAGAAGAGGACGGAGAAAAGTGATCATTTAGAAACACCCTGCTGTTTATTTTTATACCACTAGATGTATCATTAGGGTTTTGCACGTCACACGCCACCAGATCGGAGACCAACAAAGGGCGAGATTTAACAGTCATAAAGTAGGCCTGCATAATTTGATCACGAACAGCAACACTATTGAATTTTATCAGCACAAATTGCTTATTATACATATAACAGGCATGGTTAACAGCATATGGGTTAACAGCTACTTTATAGTATGTAGCCAAACTAGAAGCAATGGTGCACAGATCATCCAATCCCGCAGGCAAGCCACGAATGACAATATCAGATCTATTGAATTTGCGATGCAGCGAATTATTCTCAATTTCTAGCATAGATATTCTCGAGCTGGTAAATGTTTCAACCTGCGCAATACGATTGTTGCAGTCACTCACATCCGATTTAATGCTGCTGATAAGTGTAGAAACTTCAGCTCTAAATTCAGCGACAATATCATGGAGCGTTTGCTTAATGGATCCGCAATCAACATTACCTTTCTTTACAAAGTCATCAAACTTTCCATTCAAGGCAGCAATATCAGCACGCACAGAAGTAATTGAGTTGGACGGAACTTTTTTGCATGATGAGCAAATAAAAGACAGATTCTTAAAACTCTCCATAGCTTTGAATTCATCACTGCCAACACCTTCACATGACGAATGAAACCATAACTGGCAAATATCACACTGCACACAATTCTGTCCTCTTGAAAAAGTAACATGGCACGCACCACACTGTTCATTTTTTCCACCAGCCATTGTAAGGTTTATAATAAAATATTGCTGTATAACAAGCCTTGAATGTAACACTATGCAAGAAGCAAATATGGCGCAAAAATCAGAAATATGGCGCAAAACACAAGTTCAAGGCTGCTACCAAAATGACGGCCAAAGCAAAAGATACCCGATACTATCACAAAAGGGAATCAGTATTAAAAAGCTCTTTTAAATAAAGAAAACAGTATAGTTGTAGGAGGAGTAGATTTAACTTGAATTTAACCAATAATTTACACGAACTTATTGCACATTTAAGAAAAATTAAAAGTTAATACATCAGAAGATATGACAGCCAGCAAAAACACGTTTACTCAGGCATGAGGTTGCCAGACTCTTTATTTTATTTGTTTAGTCAACTATTTCGACGAACTTTGACCATATTTACCCTCACATTGGTGGGAATTATATCTGGAAACATGTTATGCATTTTTCCGAGTTCCTTTTCCTTTTTTTTTTCTATTATCATTCACTTTGAAGGTTGGAATTTAAAATGAAGTTCACTAAGTGCTTTCACCACAGGAGCTACAGCAGATTTCCAGTCATACATATAAACATCGCTACAAAAATACTTTTCAATATACGATATATAAAAAACAAATAGGTATGTTAAAGCGAACTTGTTAAATTCCCTTATTCGACTTCATTTCATCAACGATATCTTGGCGCACTTCAAACAATAATGTACCAGCGAGTTTTGTTATAGAAAATACAAAGAGATAGTTTTAAAGCTAAAATCTCTGCTTAATTGAGCCTAATTAATAATTTTATGTCCACCTTAACTGAGAAAATCCATTGGCAAAAGTGCACTTTACGGGGCGTACGAAAAAAAAATAAAAAAAATATGCTACCCGGTTCAGAATAAAAAATGAAAAAAACCATAATTAAAATTTAAGGGGGCTGAGGCCCGTGGGGCCCTCTGGACCCAAAAAACTGCCCTCCCACTTAGTGGAATGTGTGGGTACTCAAATTAAAGGTAATTGTACAAGAAAAACAAAAATAATAAAATTTAGGTCGGGCGGGACTTTTGGGGCCCTCTGGGTAAAAAAAAGTGCCCCCATCCACTCACATCTATGTGTAGGTACTCAAATTAAAGGTACCCTGAAGGAAACCTGGGTGCAAGTGTCTCCAAGTCACCAGTTTTGTCGACTATATTGGTGACATTGTCAACAAAGTGTCTACACTACATTGCATTTGCTACTATATTTGGCTTTAGTACGAAAAAGATTTGATCAATAACAACTGAGAAGTACAAGTGTAGACTACTTTTACTAAAATGTACCAGCGATTCTCTGGTTTCAATGTCTACATATGTTCCCAAAAGAACTACCTAGTCAGTATGTAGTCAGTAGTACCAACGTCAGTAGTAGATTTCCAATGACACGCACATGTTAAATGTCTATTGTAAATAACATTGCCTGGGGCATAATAAGTCACTAGTACTGGTGACTGTGTCAGTAGTGAATCAGTACAGATTCACTAGTGACATTTCCTGCAGGGTAGTTTGCTCACGATTGTAAATATTTTGTTTTATTTTGTATTTTTTAATGTTTTATGTTCGATTTAAAAAAAAAAAAAATTTAATTTAATTTTTTTTTTTTTTGTAACTAATAGCCTATTTCCGATGTGCTTAAGAATTCTTTTCTGCGTAGACGGCCTTCGGCCGGGCACATGGATTTTCTCCTCTGTGGAATAAAAAATAACCGGCTTCGCTAACTAAAGGATTTTATCCTCTATGGCATAACAAAAACCGGCTTCGCTAACTAAAGCTTCTCTGCATAGACGGCCTTCGGCCGGGCGCAAGGATTTTATCCTCTATGGTATAACAAATACCGGCTTCGCTAACTACAACTTCTCTGCATAGCCGGCCTTCGGCCGGTCGCAAGGATTTTCTCCTCTATGGTATAACAAACACCGGCTTCGCTAACTAAAGCTTTTCTGCACCTAAAATATACTTAAATTAACCTAGAGATGAAAATAATATGCAAACACAAAAATAAAGGAACAAATCTAGTTTACCGACGCAGCTCCAAATAAAAAAAAAAAGTACGCAGGGTGATAGAAAATTGAAAAATAAGAAGAAAAAATAAAATAAAAAAGTTGGCGGAAACGCTTAGTTTTCAAGTTATGTACGTTTTAAGTTTTTATATAAAGGTCCGATTTTCCACTACATTTTTATCGTTATATGGAAAATATTGGTATCATTCCAAAGCTTTTGACCATATCTTTTTAGATACACAAAATTTATTTGAAAATTACTATCTCTTTACCTCACATTACATTCTTTTTGCATTTTACATCAAAATATTACAGAAGTGCACCAGGCTAGTATGTAGTTTATTTAAATAAAAGTGTAATACAAACGTAATCAAATTATAAACATGGGCGTCGCAAACGAAAACACTCCTGCATAGCCGACCTTCGGCCGGGCGCAAGGACTTTCTCCTCTATGGTATAGCAAAAACCGGCCTTCGGCCGGGCGCAAAAATTTGCTCCTCTTTGATATGACAAATACCGGCTTCGCTAACTAAAGCTTCTCTGCATAGGCGGCCTTTGGCCGGGCGCAAGGATTTTCTAATCTATGGTATATCAAGAACCCGCTTCGCTATGTAAAACTACTCTGCATAGACGGCGTTCGGCCGGGCGCAAGGATTTTCTCCTCTATGGTATAGCAAAAACCGGCTTCGCTAAGTAAAGCTTCTCTGCATAGCCGGCCTTCGCCCGTGCGCAAAGATTTGCTCCTCTTTGGTATGACAAATACCGGCTTCGCTAACTAAAGCTTCTCTGCATAGACGGCCTTCGGCCGGGCGTAAGGATTTTCTCCTCTATGGTATAGCAAGAACCGGCTTCGCTAAGTAAAGCTACTCTGCATAGCCGGCCTTTGGACGGGCGCAAGGATTTGCTCCTCTTTGGGATAGTAAGTACCGGCTTCGCTAAGTCAAAAGCTTTAAAATGATACCAATATTGAATATATAAAGATAAAAATGTAGTGGAAAGTCACACTTTTTTATAAAAACTTAAAACGTCCATAACTCGAAAACTAAGCGTTTCCGCCAACTTTTTTATTTAATTTTTTCTTCTTATTTTTTAATTTTCTATCTACCTAGATACTTTTTTTTTATTTGGAGCTGCGTCGGTAAACTAGATTTAAGCCAAAACAAAATACATATTTGCAATCGTGAGCAAATTACCTTTAATTTGAGTACCCACACATATCACAGTGGGCGGGGCATTTTTTTGGGTCCAGAGGGCACCACGGGCCTCAGCCCCCTTAAATTTTAATTATGGTTTTTTTCTTTTTTTATTCTGAATTGGGTAGCATATTTTTTTATTTTTTTTTTTTCGTACGCCCCGTAAAGTGCACTTCAGCCAATCTATTTTTAACAAGCACTTCGACAAATAATTTTTCACAAATTTAAGCAAAACATTTGATTAAGTACCTGAGCTTAATAGTTGCATGGTTATATTTGTTACTTCGGATTTATAATTACGAAGTTTTTAGCTTTTTTTATCCTATTTTTTCACTTTTTTCTCACTATGTTTAATTTCAACGCGTCACTACAAAATCACCGTTACATATTTGGCTAGTGATGTAGAATTTTGTGTACATTAACCGAGTACTACAAGGTATATTTACACATTGTGAAAAACATTTTATTTTTGTGAAATTTTAATTCTTGTGATTACTAAGCAAACAAAATACATTTAAATGCATTATTTTTTGCAATAATACTTTATTTTTATGCTTGAGAATGCACAATATATTAAAAATTGTTTCAGCTTATTATTCTGAACTGCACGTGTTGTTTTTTTTTTTCAATTTGTGTTTTTATTTTAAAGGCACATTGTTGCGTTTTTTTTGACACCATGGTTCCAAATACAAAAACAATTTGGCGTGTTGTTTTTGTCTTGTTGTACTTGCTGTAGCAACGAGTTTACCTTGTGTAAATATACCTTGGAGTACTATTAGTTTTCACGGTACTTGAACTTTTTTTTAATTTAAATCACCCCTATGAAGTGTTTTGACAAATCAAAGGTGGCATGAATATGGGCATTTCAATTGTAGCGTGACGTGACATTTGTTAGACAAAATGTAAAAAAAAGGAAAAATATTAGTTATAGTGATAATTCAGTAAAAAAATTACAACCAACCTCAAGGATTTCAAGATATGTATACATAAGTAAAAATATGAGCTGCTGGGTTAATGTTACAAAAAACAAAAGACGGGTTTGATTTGCATTAAAAATTTGCGAATCAGAATACATATGTATATGTATGTATACTATCCCTGTAGGAAGTCAAACCCATTTTTAAGTAACTTCAAACTGGTTTTTTATAACAACAACTAGTTGATTAAGTGACTTTTTTCATTGTCGACGACTCATTATTTTAACATGGGCATGTCAACAAATATTTGTTAAATTAAAAAATTGTATAAAAACAAAACATATATATCGTTAGCTAAAATGCAAAAAGACGTAACTAACAAAAAATTCAAAATCGAGTTTTTGATTGATTATTATGAATGCTATAAAACTACATGGCTCGACAAAATTTTACACTTCTGCGATCAAAAATTGCGCTTTTATTAGCAAAAAACAAAGGGACGTAACTACAAGTTTTTTTGTTTGGTGTATGCAAAACGACGTAATTACACATTTTTTTCTAAGAAAATATAATGAAAGGGACGACTTATTATTATGCATGTTTTTCTGACATGTTTATAGTTTTCACTTTACAAAGTTTTTTGCTTCTCCTGTAAAATTATATTTTTGTTAGTTACGTCTTTTTGCATTTTAGCTAACGATATGTATGTATATACAATCACACACAGGCCGATTGTGCAAATTTCCAAGCAACAACAAAACTAGTGAGAAGAGTTAACATTATTTCCAGACTCATGCAAGAAGTGAAACGTTAAAGAGCAGCCACAGAAATAATGGTACGTGGTATTTACGTTACTAAAATCTAATTTCCTGACTAACTGCCCGTCTACAACTGACACGGTTTGCTGTTAAAACCGAATGTGACCGAAAACTTTATTTTGGTCATTTCTTTCTATCATTTTCTTAACACCAAAATGAAAAATGTGACTACTCGCTCATTCATTTCTTGTAGGGAGCAGAGTAAGCAGTACAGATAAATGTTCCGTAGTCGAGTGTAATTCATTAGTTAGTATGTGTTCATACGGCTCATGTATTATTGACAAGATTGCTACTTTATAGGCGAGAGGGACGAGGGGAAAAGAAACGAGTACACAGATGCATGTACTGTCTTTACGTTTTGCTTTCTTATTCGTTGTTTAATTTTGTGTTTGTTTTCAATATCAAATAAAACAAAATAAAAATCATGTCGTCAACATGACATGAATCATTTGAACGCCAATTCATGTTCAAAGAAGAATAAGGAAGAATCTTGTCAATGAGAGATGAGCCGTATGAACTCAGACTAATGCTGGGTACACACAGTGCAACCCACATGCAATCTGTTTCAATGCAACCTCAAAATATCAAAGCGTTTTGATGTTGATGCAATCTGGAATGAATGAAAATGAATTTAATTCACTAGATTGCGTAAATGCATTGCATAGTGTGTACCCAGCATAAGAGAAGCAAAATCACATGTACACAAGAGTTTCGGTTAGTTTTTTCATTTTGCTCTTAATAAACTAATAGAAACTTTAACCAATATATTGGTCAACACTACCGGCCATATAACTAGTAAAATTACCGGTAGTCTTCTTATAGGGTTGTTTGATCCAAACAGTATGCAAGATTTTTGCGTATTTTCCAGTAAAAACAAACACAGTTACCAATCCGCATGCAAAAAAAACTGTTAATTGGAAATGAAGCATTTTCTACCGATTTTTTGGTGATATTTAAAACCAAAAACTCATATATTTTTTTAATTAAAAACAAGCAGAATCTGCAGAAAAAAATGCAATTACATAATTAAAACGCAGTAAAATATACATATTTTAATAATTACTAGCGGATACCCGGCGTGCGCTAATACGCATGCTCCCCTCCCCACATTGTCATTTTTTTAAATACATAGCTTATGTTATGTGTCTAATAGAGTTGTCAACCGATTAAGAATAATTCGATTAATCGATCAAACAAAACCAAACTCTTGTTCGAATAATTTTAAAACGACTATTTTCGAATAACGAATAAATCGATTAATTAATGTCGATTAATCGAAAAATTTTTTTTATTAAAAATAAATTAAATAAAAGCTTAGAATTTGATTTATTCTCATACGTTTTTAGTGATTTTATACAAAATGTAGGAAAGTTAAAAATATTGTTGCCATAGCCCTGGTTGTTATATATCTCAACGATTAGTAAGCAAAACCGTGTTGAGTACACATTGTATTTCAAAAATTTCAAAAATGTATTTTTTGTTCTTATTAAACAAATCTTAACAAACAATTGAGTAGGTGAGTTGCAAATCTTGTTCGTTACAAAATTAATAATACGAGATGACAACTGATTCTTACAGTTCTTTAAGCGCTTTATGAGAAGAAATGAACTAATTGTTAGACCCCAGAGTTGATTTATTCAAAGTTAGCAGATGGAAAAAAGTTCGTTATGAATTAACTCTGGGCTAAAAAGCTGCTAAGCTAAATCGGTATTCTAGTTAGCAGCTGGTTGTACGTAGTGTACAAACTGTGGGTCACTTTTTGTTATGAATACGACTGTATATGTATATCTTTACCATTTGCGTAAGTGTAACAATATTACCATTGAAAACGATGTTGTGGAAGATAATCCAACGACATCAAGAAATTCCGAACTTAGTTCAATGGAAAAATACATTAAGAGATACAGCGGCTGTTCTATAGAAGAAATTATTGACAGAAGTTTGGCTGAAGATAGTAGTCTGCCAACTCCTTTCGAAAATCCAGAGTAATATCGGATTATTAAGGAACTAAGGGTTTTACAATGCTTTTAAGTAACACAACGATTTGGAGTTAAGATGAACAATTTTATGCATAGCGGATGGGATGGAAGATTTCCCATAGTAATTTTTTTGTAAAAATAATTTTTTTATTTGTTATTCTCATCGATTTATCGAAAAATTTTTTAGATTTAATCGTTTGATCGAACGAACAAAAATAATTATTTGAATTATTCGAACAAAGTTGAAAGGCGAATAATTGACAACTCTAGTGTCTATCTTACCGATTTAAATTTATTAAAGTTTTTCTTGGGATTCATAAATATACATAAATTTCATTTAAATCATTTCGATTGTTTCGGAGGCAGAAATTACTACCTTCTCGTGGTCATAATTTTTATTTTATTTTAATCCATCAGTGAAAGTAGACCTTTTAACCACATGTATGTATTTGGTTTGTAAAAGAGTAGTTCTCGAGTTATAAAATAACGAACATAGGACTGTTTTTATATACATATACTATGTATAGTACATAAAAAAATTACTCTCAACTTCATATATTATTGGGGTAGCTTATATACTAATTTAATTATCAAATTAAATGTAACTACTTTATAAACTAAATTTTAATAATGGAATTTTATTTTACACTTTCCTTTTGCCTTTATAGCCAGCATTGACCAAGCTCTTTTTGGTTTTTGTAATTTTTGTTTTAATCAACAATTTCAAACGATTACGAACTTCTTCGTAGTTTTCTAAATTTGCCTCGTCACTTTTCTTATAGATAAAGAATTTCGCACCCTCTAAAATAAAAATAAATAAATAATGACTAACCAATGTAAACAAAAATATCGAATAGTCCTACCTTTAAGGCGTATATCGTTTTTGGGTATAAAAAACGATTCTGTAATTTTAGTTTTTTTCTTGGATTTTTTAGCATTCTTTTCATTTGCTTTATCACTTTCCTTGGATTCAATATTCTCTTGATCTTTTGCAACTTCTTCACTTTCCGATTCAGACGAAGAATCATAGCTAAAAGGATTAACGGTAAATAATTTTTCTTGTTTATTAATATTGTTATTAACAAGAATCTTCTCATTTCCCAATTGTTTAAGTTGCTCATCGCGTTGTTCTAACTGGTCTGCATTGCCAAACATATCCAATAAACTGAAACCTTCGCCACGACTGCGCAGTGATTGCTGTAAAGTGTCTGTTACAACATAGAAAACTTCCTTTGAAACAGTGGATGCAGCATTCTGGTCACTTGTATTTTCAACCACATCTTTATTTTTTCTTTCTTTTTTTATTTGTGTACCTTCTTCTCTGATGCGTTCGAATTTTTGATGTTCATCTTTTGAGGGATCATAACGTAACATTTTCTTGTTTTTCTTGTTGTTAGCACTTTTAACTGAATCTAGTTTAGTTCCCACGACTTGTTCTAAAATATTCATTTGCCATTCTCGTTCATTATCAGCGTCAGCTTCTCCTTCGACATTTAATCCTTCTTTGTCGCCCTCATCATCCTCGTTATCATCTACAAATTTCGCATCAATACGAAAACGTGGATCCATGCTTTGTTGGGCTTGCATCTGTACTAACTTTTCTCCTTTTCTGCCAGATGGTAATGTTTTAAAACCAACGTCGTTTCCATCATTATCATCATCCGAGCCAAAAATATCGGTTTTTGATTTTTTCGCTGGTTTTTGTTCTTCTTCATCGCTTTCGGCATCGCTAAATTTAATTTTGTTCAGGTTTTTGTTATCCTTGAAAGATAATCATACAAATTTTTAAAATATCTTCCAACTATTTGGAGGGCTCACAGCTGAACCGAAAGAAGTCGTGTACTATAATATATGTATATCGCACTTGATCATAAAAAAACTCAAAGTTTTAATTTAACTTTAAAGGCCAAAAAGTAAACAAAATTGCACGATCTTTTTACTGCGGTTTGATATAAAAACCTGTTATATCGTCTAGGGTATTTTTTGCCTACATAGACATTGTGATATCTGCTTGAACTGTCCAAATAAGGCGTACTAATTTTCGGGCCTAATAGCCATCAAAGTTCCATTACTTCACTACAAAAATCTTTAGACCAAACTGTACTATGCAAGTCATTTAAGTTCATGCGAAAGAACAAGTTAAAAAAAGGCATAATATCCTGTGGGCGAAAAACAAATTTTTAGAATTGACAACGACGCACATTAGTCGGCTCACTGTTAAAGATTTTCATCTTGATTAACAATAACAATCGTCAAGCAAGGTGGTGAAGAAATTATGGTATGAAGTTGTTTCTCGCCGTATTGCGTTGGTGTTCTATTTGTCGTATTGCCTATACTATGGTACAGTTTGATTACCATACGCAATGAAAACATGTCACTAAGGGCCATTATTACAACTTGAAGTTAGCTAAAGTTAAGATTAAATTGACAGATAATAATGTGTTATCTGTCAAAAAGCGTCTGTTAACTGTCGGATAACAGCTAACGTCAAGTTATAATAATGGCCCTAAGATGTGTTTTCTAGCAGCATAACGACCCAAAATACACATCTTGATATGTTTAATATTGGTTTCGTGAAAATAGTATAACTCTGATATACTGACCAAGTCAGTCACCGGATCTAAGCTCAATTTAAATCCTTTAGAGGAAGTTAAAAGAAAGAATAACTAAGCAAACACTTTAAAATAAAGATTAACTTTGGCATTTTGTTCAAAAAACATGGAATGGAATCATTTTGAATACTGCCGTTAACTAAATTGCATTCTGATAAGGCAAACACACACAATTTTTTTAAAAAAATAGAGGATACGCAGTATATTAATTAAAAAAATAAACTATAATAAAATTCGCTTGATTATATTGAGCTATAGCTATTGATTTAATAAGGCTGATTTAATGTACTTATTATTTTGACCACTTATTTTTTTAATTTTTTCCAACTCATAAAAAACTAAGTTTTTTTTAGGGCTTTAAAGTTAACTATGTTTTGTTAAACGTAGTTTTTTGTATGTAAAGAAAGATATATTCAAAAGCTTTAAAATTATACCAATATTGGCCATATACGTTGAGAAATACAGTGGAAAATCGCATATACAATATGAAAACTTAGGAGGTCCATAACTCGAATACATACTATGAGTTTGCGCCACTTTTTTCTCTTAATACTTTTATCTTATTTTTCAATTTTCCATCACCCTAGGTACTTGTTTTTTTTTTTATTTGGAGATGCATCGGTAAACTAGGTTTAAGCCTGAAAAAGTAAACAAAATCAAACCACACATGTGCGCATTGTATATTGTTGTCACCATATTAAAAAATATTTACCTTTGCGCAATATAAATCAAAAAGCCTTTGATTTTATCCATTATATTGTGCTACCTACTAATATGGTATTCACACAGCCAATTTAATTGTACAGTATCCATTATAAAACAATAATACACAACCTCAAACATTTTTCTTTTTTTTTCTGACTGGGTTCGCTTCAGCTTTGAGCCCTCCATTTCATACTGATATACTCACCAAACCTTGCAAGGCCTGCTGAATAGCTAGTTTATTTTGTTGATACTGATTTTTCATTTTATTAAGGGATTCCCTACGTTTTTGATCAGCACTACTAGGATTAGTGTCCATATGCTTTTTCTTCTTTTTTTTGTTTTCAATAACATGTATAGGTTCCACATTATGACTTTGAATTATAATCCTGCCATTGTGCATAGAACTAGCAGCACGTTTTTTACTGATCATTAACTCAGGCGCAACATCATCATCGTCTAGTTCAGTATTGACATCAAAAGTTTTGCGTTTATTTTCGCGAGGCGTATTTAGCAAATCCGATTGTTGCTCTAAATGAATTTCTGGTGCTGGCAACGTTCCATCTGTGAGAGCTTTAGCTTCTTCTCTTTCACGTTTTAAACGTTCCAGAAAAGATTCTTTAGCCAAGGAAACTTTGATATTTTGCCCATGTACTTTTTGCCATTTCAGATCATTTAAACCTTAAATAATCAACGAAAAATTAGTAAAAATTGCACAAATTCCATTTGCATTTAAAACTTACTATATTGTGCATCCTCTGCTCCAATGTTTAATGTCACAAATGCTATAATTTTAATATCCTCTGGATCCACTAGATTTTCTTTTGTTTTCAATTCAATATTCTGAATTGGGCCATAAGTTTGAAATATATATTTTAAATCATTTTCCGTAGTGTTTGCAGGCAAATTTGCCACAAAAAATCTTGACGATTCCATTTAAATCGATTAACTAAATAAAATCTTATTAATATTTTTTTGTCAGTACACGTGCAGGTGAAGCAAAAAACTTTGTTTACAATCTTTGACAATCAGCTGCCTTAATATATTGAAACAGAGTGACTCACAACATTAACTTATAACAAAAAATTACTATCAGTGTTGTAACAAAAACTGTACATATATTTTATTCGGATACTAAATAATTTTTTACAAAAAGTTTTGTTACATTTGTATATTTTTTTAAAATTAATTATACAGACGTGTTGGTACAATTCATTTAAATGAACCTCAAGTTATTTTTATTGGAATTTAAATATAAACACACACTTATTTACTTTTACAACCTTTATTGAACTACATTGATAACACAGTTTTTATTCACGGTTACGTCATTTGCTATGCAACGTATAATATAAAACTGACTCACAGCGCGGTCTTTGAGCTGTTTTACACTTATGCCTGTATTCACAAAATTTTTTTTAAATTTAATAACGGTTTAAAGAACAAATTTAATATGAAAATTATCCCTAATAAACGTTTGTTAAATTTAATAATAGTTTATGAATACGGGGGTTAATCTTAAACTTTCAAACTTTTTTTGAATCAACGTTTAAATTAAATTATTATAAGCTTAACTGTATTTATCGAAGAATCGCGCAAATAATTATTCGAAATAAAAATTTAGTCGAATAATAATCGAACAATTTAATATTATTCGGTTAATCGAATAATCTTAATTTTGCCTAGTTAAAAAGTTTTAAAATAAGATCAACATTAAAATTTTATTAAAAAAGTGACAATTTAACAAAAGGTACTCGCCGGTATTTATAAAAAAATGTTAAATTTAATAAAGGTTTACAAAACAAATTTTGTATGAAAATTCTCCTTAATAAACGTTTGTTAAATTTAATAATCGTTTATAAATACGGGGGACTATGTTTCAACGATTTCTTTCTTTTGTTTTGATGAAACTTGATTTAGAAAATATTATTTTACTTATTGTTGATTTCTTAGTTTCTTTTTCTTGTTTTTTTTAATTATTAGTCATCCATCATACTATTTGATTTGTTTTTATTTTTTTTAGCAATTTTAATACTTTTAATAGTTTTGTTAAGATTTGGTAGAATATTGTTTTCATTCGTCTCAAAAAAATCATTTTCTTCAACATCATTATGGTAAAAGTATATTCTATACATTCTTAAAAAAAATTATACCCAAACTCTTTGGTTTTATTCTTTGTATTTTTAGAAGAAACAATAAAAGAGCATTAAAAACGTACCGGCTTGTTTTTTTACATTAAAGAAACAACTAATACTATGAAAATACAAATTTTCGATTATCGACATAAATTATTCGAAATATTCATTAATCGAAAATAAGCAATTTTTAATCATTCGAACAGTTAATCGCCAAAAATATTGCGTTGCCTAAACTATAACATTTATAGCCGGTGCACATTTTAATTAAACATATCCGTTCAAAATTTCTAAAGAACTGGAAAAACATCAGACATTAGCTGTTTCGTAATCATTTGTTTGTGACGGCAAATATTCATTAAAATCTATTTATTTACACAAATTCTTTTAAAAAAAACAAACTTTTTAATTATGTAATTGAAATACAAATTAAATGAAATATAAATCAGAATATAATTTGCTTACGTGAAAGATTTTAGGTTGTGTCAGATAAATCAAAAAGGAACGTGTGAAAGCAATATTAAAAACATTCTGGATTTGTCAATTTTGATAGCCATGTGCAACTTTTTATGGATTTTAGTGTTATACACATGTCGTCTAAAGCCATCTTTAAGAAACTATGGCCCGTTTTCACAACTTACCGATAGCTAAAGGCAGGATTTTATCGGCCGTATAAAAAGTGTTCCATTATTACAACTTTACTTTAACCTACCAGGTTGGATGAACCTTAATCTTCTTTATCGCTCACTTTAGGTTAAAGTAAAGTTTTAATAATGGAACACTTTTTATAAGGCAGGTTAAAGTCTACTTTTAGCTATCGGTAAGTTGTGAAAACGAGCCTATGAATTTCACAATGTACGATAGTAAAGTTATAACGGGTTTCAAAACTTGCATTATTATATGGAAAATAATACTAAATATATTTCTTTTTGATCATTTGTTCATATATCATATATAAATTTTCCGAAAGAATTATTTTTAAATTTCTAATATTGAACTTTTCCTTGGGATTCCAGGTCAAAATTAAATAAATGATCATAGCTCTTAGTTTCCGCCTACGATTTCTTAAATGTTTTATTGAGAGTAGCTATAGTGATTTTAAATCCTTTATAATAACTTTATGTGGACTATTCTTTTCGTAAAAATCATTCCCAAAAGCATTTCAGCATTGTTTTCTTATTGCCACTGATATACATATGTACATACCCTACAAATAATATTGGACCACCTGATCCACTTTGATAAAATGGACCATGTCATTTTTTGGGTTCAATTACTATTTGTATCTAGCAGCTACAGTATGCCTCATATAAGGCCTCGAAGTGAGAAGGTCTTCTGAGTTTTACCGCTGGGAACGACTGCACGTACACAACTATGTGATTGATGGGTTTTTTTGTGAGCCTCCAGAGCCATTAAGGTTAATGTAGGGAAAAAAATTTAGATTTTTTAAATAAAATTTATTACCAATACTAAATAAGATTAACTGTAATATTGCCACTTTATTAGCTAAATAATAACTAAAATAAGTAAATGCTTAAATATAAATTAAATAATAATAATAACAAAAAAAAAATTAAATGCTTCAATGCCTAAAATATTTTTACTTGTACATTTCGTTTAAAACCGCTTTAACACGAAATGAAACTCTGTATACTCTCACAATGCAACGCTAAGAAAAATACATATCGTTAAGTTTAATTTTCGTCACTCGTCAAAATTTGCACCGTTCTTCGTTAAATAGCTTTTTTAATTTAATTTCGCTGTGAAAAAGTGACGAATTAGTTTTTCAATTGATACCAATTTTCACAAATTTTGTGTAATTTTTATTATCTAAAAGAAAACTTCAAAAATTGCCGATTTTCTTATAAAAGCAAAGAAAATAGAAAGAAAGCAACAAAAATATTTGATATAATTTAAACAGGAAAAGTAATACCGCTTAATAAATAAAAACAAAATGGCAGAAGGTGGAAATCGAAGAATTTTGGTTAATGTTAAAACACCAAAAGACAAAAAAGTTATTGAAATCGATGAAGATTCTGGAATTAAGGATGTAAGTTATTGGTAATAATCGTTAAGAGTAATAAACTTAATAAAAAAATGTAAAGTTACAAAAGACACGTTGATTTTTTTTATCATGAAATTTAAATATGAGGGGAAAGTATTTCCGAAGTAATTTGACTTATTCTGTGCGGTGTGTGAAATGTTGATTGTTTTCAATGAAGGTGGTGGTAGTGATGGTAAAAAGGTGGCGGTAAACATGCTTAGTATATGCCAAAGTACAGTGTAGTTCGTTGTAGGTTGCCTCTGGCCGGTACTGCATACTAAAACGCAGAGAATGTACATGAATGAAATAAACCATGTAAATTTATTGTGCATGAATATGTAAAGATACTAAACAAAAATTTAACATGACGTGTTCTTGTTTTAGCTTTATAACCAAAGTTTAATTTAAGTATTTGTTTAAAGGATTTTATTTTAATAAATTTATTTCTGTTGTAGTTTAAAGCCATGGTGGCCGAAAAATTTGAAGCCGAACCCGAACAATTGGTATTGATTTTTGCCGGTAAAATAATGAAAGACACAGACACCTTGCAGACACACAATATCAAAGATGGTTTAACTGTTCATTTGGTTATTAAGGCCAAAACCCATTCCAATGATACAGCTCAACGTCCACCAGCTGATGTTAGGCAAACACCCTTTGGTCTTAATACTTTGGGTGGGCTTTCGGGCACAGAAGCTTTAGGTGCCGGCTCTGGCTCCTTTATGGATTTGCAAGCTCGGATGCAAAATGAGTTGCTTAATAATGGTGATATGCTTCGTACTATGTTGGATAATCCTTTGGTTCAACAAATGATGAACAATCCCGATGTCATGCGTCAGCTGATCACGTCGAATCCCCAAATGCAGGATTTAATGCAACGCAATCCAGAAATATCTCATATGTTAAACAATCCTGAATTGTTGAGACAAACTATGGAATTGGCTCGCAACCCATCTATGCTGCAAGAACTAATGCGCTCTCATGATCGTGCTCTATCAAATTTGGAATCAGTGCCTGGTGGGTACAATGCCTTGCAACGTATTTATCGTGACATTCAAGAACCCATGATGAATGCCGCCACTGAATCGTTAACACGCAACCCTTTTGCTGGTCTTGTGGATAATGGTGGAGGTAAGTGTATGCCTAATACATAGCTTTTTGTTATTTTTCAACACAAATTTTAGATACAAATTTAAATATGTAAAGAAGTTATCAAAGTAATTTTTGGGAATACAAAATTTTAATTTAAAAGATTTTGTTATTAATTGAGAATAAGATCATTATCAAATAATTTTCTTCACTATTACTTATTTTCAGGCTTAAATCCTCAAATGGGTACTGAAAACCGCGAACCTTTGCCAAATCCCTGGGGTGGACGCGGTAATGCCAGTGGTACCGGTAGTGCTGATGCTAACCCAGATTTACCACCACGTGGCGTACTCAACACCCCTGCCATGCAAAGTCTTATGCAACAAATGGCTGAAAATCCATCACTAATGCAAAATCTATTGAATGCACCCTACACCAGATCAATGTTCGATGCTATGAATCAAGATCCCGATATGGCTTCACGTCTCTTAAACACCAGTCCTTTGTTGGCTAATAATCCCCAATTACAAGATCAAGTACGAAATATGATGCCTCAGTTTTTGGCTCAAATGCAAAATCCAGAAGTTATGAATATGTTAACCAATCCCGAGGCCATAAATGCCATTATGCAAATACAACAAGGAATGGAACAATTAAGGTCTGCTGCTCCCGGTTTAGTTGGCTCATTGGGCGTGCCACCACCTCCACCAGGCAATACTAACATTGACACGAATACAACAAGTACCACAACTAATACATTAGCAGATACTAATCCTTCTGTAGCACCTGGTGGTGGTCCAAATGCGCAATTGTTTAATGATTTCATGTCACGCATGTTAAATGGTATGTCTACTACGGCTGATAATACCCAACCCCCAGAAGTACGCTATCAATCACAGTTGGAACAACTAGCCGCAATGGGTTTTGGAAATCGTGAAGCTAATCTACAAGGTAATAAAATTATCTTTATTTCTTATAATTTTTAAATGTTTAAATCGAGAGTTCGGGTATGTTGAAGAGAGGTTGTTCAGATTTTTAAACTTGTGTAGTGGATTCTAGGTTTAGATTAAAATTTTGAAACTTTTTTGTTTGTAATTAGAATTAGGTACACATTTGTGAAGCGTTAATTTCCTATTGGCTAGCTTACAGAAATTCAAATGGACGACGATAACTTAACTTAATCTTATGTAAGTAGCGTATAAAGTTAATTTGTATGCTGACCAGTAGTACTTTGGGTTTCGGACGGATTTTTAAGTATAGAGGTTTACTTTTTGACTAATGTGTAAACTGAGATCGAGTGAAGAGGGATTTTTAATGTTTTGCTGACAGGTTTTTTTTTAAACCTGAGTTCTCATGTTTCCATTTATATTTATCTTAAGGAATACAATTTAGAAACAAGTATCTTCGAATGTTGTTAGGATAATCTCGGGCTTATAATTGCGAGAAAGTAATCAAGAAAATAAAGTAACACGCTTAGTGCTGGTTCACACAGGTCAAGTTTGACTCTTCAAGTCTTGAGCTTTTAGGAGAGAGGGGCAAAGAGAATGGAAAGGGGTACATACTTGACCGTACCAGTCAGTTTTGTATTTTTCTTTTCTTTTTTCATCCGTAATATAATAAAAAGCTACAAAGTTGAAGGAAAAGAAAACAAAAATTAATTTTGTGCATGAACGTGAACGCAAGTTCAAAAGAAAATTTAAATAAAACTGTTCAAGTAAACTTGACCGGTGTGAACCAGCACTTACAATTAATAGGGCTGATTATAAGAAATCAGCGACTTTTACTTTGTATTATCGGCTAAATTTTAAGAAAAGATTGAAGAGCGGCAAGGCAAGCGAAATGTTATCAGAAAAGAACGGATTTTTTTATGAAAAGTTTTTTTTTTTATTATAAAACATTGTTCTAATGTGATGTTTATAAATTTTATTGAATTTCAGCACTCATTGCAACTTTTGGCGACATAAATGCAGCTGTTGAGCGATTGTTATCCTTAAATCAATTATCCCTAAGTTAACATACCTAAACCCCATTCGATATGTATGTGTGTGTTTTTTCTTCTTTATCTTCTTATTTTATAAAAATAAACTATATAATAACACTATATATAACAAAAAAAAAAAAAAAGAAAACCAACAAGAAAACTTAGAAACAAAAACATCAGCAGCAACAAAAAAATATACATCATGGCTTGAGGTAAACAATGACAATGTATTTTAAAAGAAAATATTAGAAAAGTTTGTTAAAAACAACAAAAAAATATAAAAAATAAATAAAACTACAAGATATTGTTAACAACAAATGTGTAAACGTATACATTGCATAATCATTTTCATGGATTTCTTTTTATTAAATCCTTTTAAAAAAAAATTTGCAGATTTAGAAAACTTATTAAAAAAAATTCAATTCCGTCTTTAAAATTGTTTTTTAATTTAAAAATCCCATGCGAAAGGGGGAGGGACATACTAGCCCGTGGCTTTTAATTTTTTTTACGTGGGTAATGTCAAATCAGCCCTTCTCCCCTTAAAAGATGTTTTTCTTATAAAAGCTTTCAATCTTATGGTGTTTCCTTTTCTACAAAAAGTGTGACATTTTATTAAAAAAAAAAATGCAATTTGTTGTCTGTTTTTAAAAAATTTGCAACCGAAAAGGTTGGCTTGTTTTATTCTTAAAAAACTCAACCTTTTCGGGAGCAAAATTTTTAAGAAACAGACACAAAACTGCATTTTTTTAAATAAAATGTCACATTTTTTTGTAGAAAAGAAAACACCATTAAACAGTTTTAAAAAACAAGAAATGGTAAATCTCCGCTTAACTAAAGCTATGGATAACTAAGAGTAGCAGTACCTTCGATGCTTTCAAAAGTTTTTTTCCTGGAAATAAACTCTTCAGGCCGATACTTTCGTCGGTTAGTTGACAATCGTAGGCGGAGTATATTTCAAGTAGTTCGGGAAGGAAGAGTTACAACATTCATTTCTACAGTTTTATTTTTTTTAGTGCGGTCAGTAGTCAAAAGTTTTCTTTACCTGGGTGCAAATTACTGCATTCGATATCGATCGATATTACAATACAATTTAAATGGAAATTTCGATCGATATCGAATGCCGCAATTTGGCCCCTGAACTAGACGAACATTTTTTCTAGATACTGTTGGCCAATTGGCCAAATAATTATTTGGCTTTTAAAATGCTCTTGGCTAATGAATTTCTCATAATTAATTGTGCTTAGCAACTTTAAGGAAGTGTTCGGTGTTATTTAATATCATTTTGGATAAGTTACAGTATGCAAAGCATAGAACGGTCCTAAAGAACCAATATAGAAGACGGTTATTAATGCAAATTTAACGTCGGAATAGAGCACGCCGCAAATTTCCTGGGTGCTAACTTCCTAAAGTAGATTAAAAGTCTAGGAATTGGGCAATAATTGCCATTTTTTTTAACTATTGAAAATTGTTCAGTAGAAAGAAGTAAATTATTTTTTTAATAAAATAACTTTTTTTGAAGATAAAAAAGTCACGGTGTTATCTATCTATCTACTCACTTTCGTTCAAGTGAATTGAAAAAATAATGATTTGGAAATTTGTCGACAAAAAAGATAAATCTAAAGAAGCTCAAACATATTAAAACGGAATGGTAAAAAATGTACCAAAATTACTTAATACTAAAGGCCTTATTCATAAAAAATATTTAAGGTTAATAAAAGGCTTATTGCATGATTTCTCATGAAAATTCATTTAATAAACCTTTTATAAAACTGAACTATTTTTTATGAATACGGGGGTAAATGTTTAACAGATTTGGTAACTGGGAAGCAGAAATATTTATTTCCCCTATCTGTGCTCTGTAGCTCTAAGAAGGGTTTTACTAACAACAAAATAAACCGAATTAATTATTAAGTACTGGGTTAAAATTGTGTGTAATTTTTAAGATTTTAATATTAAAAAAGAAGTTTGATTTTTTTTAGTTGTAAAAATAAAAGAGAATAAAGTTTTATACACATACAAAAACAAGTTATATTGAATACTTCCCCCCTAAAATTTAAACTGAAACTTACAATTTCCAATTTATTAATTCCAAATTAAATTTATTATTGTTACTTTAAGTTTTCTTTAAAGAAACTTAAGGAAAAAAAAATCCTAAAATGAACACAAAAAAGCATTAATTTAAAACTTATCAAATAAAAAATATAAACTTTCATATTGTTTTGAAACAATAATATTTCTTTATTATTTAAGTGTATTCCATGGTTTAATAACAGGATTGTATTCCCTTATTCAAAGAATTTTAATATTTAAAAATTTTTAAGAAAACTAATTACAAATTATAAAAGGAATATTCCGAATTAAAAATAATCAGCCTTATTCCGGTTGTCGTTGTCGTAATCGCTCAAGTCGTTTTTTGTAAGAGATTAAAGAACACTGGTTGTGTTTTTCTTTAATCTCTTACAAAAAACGACTTGAGCGATTACGACAACCGGAATAAGGCTGAATTTGTTTTATCATCATTATCATTTTCGCGATCTTTAAGAAACGTATACATATTATTATACTATATATTATTAACTAATGTGCATGTTACTAGATTATATCTAGAAAAAACTATTAAAAAGTTTAAAATAACATAAAAAATTACAAAGTTATATTGTAATGTACATAAAACTAATCAAGAAGTAAAACAAACAGAAACTGAAATACAACAATAAATGGTGTCACGTATGTTGCATAAACTTAAAACAGTTCTAAAAGGGAAAAAATATTAATTTTATTAAAAATAAAACAAAAAAAATGTTTGTTCTTTATTTTTAAATTAAATTAAAAATTGTTTTAGTTTTTATTTCTGGTTAACATTATTAGCCCGCGTTCTTTATGGATTACAAAGAATATTGTCAGTAAAATGGCTTCTCCCCAAATGTCTTTACAATTATCCCTTTGAGCAGAGTATTTACTGAGAATCTGAAATATCGTCTCTTTCTCCTCTTTATTCTGACAAAAGTATATAATTCTTACTAAGAAATGAGTTGTTTGTATGTATGTCTTGAAGTCAAGTGTTAACAATAATCTGTCATCAACATTTTATTGAAAAAAAAAAAAAAAATCGTGGGTCGATTACGGCTAGCAACACAACCGAAGTTAACACCGCACACGTTAAAATATAAACAGCCCAATTATGAATACAAATTCCCCGGGAGTTTTTCCCTTTTCCTATTTTTAGAATTTGCATAGATTTTACTTAACATCAGTTGTGTTGGCATCCGTTATCGACCCATATGTAACGCCGCTTATGTTAAAATATAAAATTTTTTTCATTTTATATTTTAACATGAGCGGTGTTGTCGCTGCTGGCAACTCAACTTCAGTTTAGTCGTCATCTGTAATCGATCCATAAGTTAGTTGTGTATGACTCGGTTATTTTTGAACCTTTTTTTATTTTTTAATTTTCACTGCTCGTATTCTAATTGTTTAACAGGCAGAAGTCGTCTTTATTAAAAACTAGTTAAACCCGGTGTGCTTTGCTATACCCTTTGTATTTTTTATTAAATGATTATTTGTAAAATATGTATATAAAACTACTAGCTGACTCGGCAAACTTTAGCGGTTTTCACCCTTGATAGTTAAGTCCCTTGTAGAACTTGTGAATCTTATTAATTAAGTTAAAGTACTAAAATTTACAACAGTTGAAGAAACTATATCTGTCTCTCTCCCTCACTCAACAACTTCATTCATTTACAATACTAACGAAAAAGACACTCACGCTTTGTAGTATAAAATCGTATTAAGTAAAACAGAGTTGTCTACTTAATACAAAGGGTGAAAACCGCCTTTGTTTTGCCATATAACTTATTTCTTTCAGATGTTACAGTGTCTGAGTTAAGAAAACCATTTGAGAAGATATAGTTAAGAGAGCTTTTACCCCTCTTGCCCTATTTCACGCCCGAAATAATAAAAATTATAGGCTATTTGCCTGCCAAATTTCAAGAAAATCTGTTGATTAGTTAAGAAGATATAGGGAGAGGGAACTTTTAGCCCTTTTGCCCTATTTCATGCCCTGTTCCCTATTTTCTTTCAGATGTCGCAGTGCCTGCAGGCAAAATTTCAATAAAGCTGGTTAATTAGTTAAGAAGATATAGGGAGGGGGAGCTTTTACCCTCTTGACCTATTTCACGCCCTAAATAATAAAAATTATCGGCTTTAGTTCCTTACATATGTTAAATTTCAAGATAATCGGTTGATTAGTAAAGAAGATACAGGGAGAGGAGCTTTAACCGTTCTTGCCCCATTTCATGCCCAATTCCCTATTTCCTTTCAGATGTTAGAGTGTCTGCGTGCCAAATTATAATAATCCCGGTTGATTAGTTAAGAAGATATAAAGAGGGGAGCTTTTACCCCTCTTGCCATATTTTGCGCCCTATTTCCTTTCAGATGTTACTGTGTATGCATGAAAACCAGTTGTTTAGTTAAGAAGTTATAGGGAGGGGGGAGCTTTTACCTTTTTGCCCTATTTTACGCCCTCTAGCGATATGAAATATACCTTACGAACTATTCTCATACCTAACAAATCCACATACGAAATTTCATAAAAATCGGTCAAGCCGTTTCGGTGGAGTTCAATAACAAACACTGTGACACGAGAGTTTTATATGTACAGAGATAGATTATTTTAATATGACATTACGAAATTTTAAAATTTTTAAACCTACCGATCTTCACAGAAAAAATTAAAAATTTTCTCTAATCACCAATTTTATACCAAATTCATAGAATCAAGCAATCCATTTGTTGATTTTGCACCTATTACCAAAATGATTATATTGATTACTAAAAATTGTAAAAATTTTATATTTTGAAGATTTTTTTTTCAATAAATGATATTTTTAATTTTAATAAAAAAAATGATCAAAAAAAATTTGCCGTTTCAAACAATGTGTTGATTGATTTTGACAATTCCAACAACAATTACACAAGTTAAAATTATTTTATTTTAAATGAAATAATTTTTTGATATTTGATTATTATTTTAATTCAAAATTAATTTAAAAACAACTAAAATGTTAATTAAATCAAAATTATATTTTTAATATTCGTTCAACAAAACAAAATAATTGATTCAATTATTACATTAATTAAGTTTAAATACTTTTTAAATAATTTTTTTAATTGATAAAAAATTACTAATAATTTTTTCTGTGTTCAGATATACAAATGTAACACAAGTATATGTATATTGTCTTTTAATGAGAGGTGCCACAACTACTTACCCAATCCCGCACATTTTCGACAGATACTGTTTATTGATAACCATTCTATTTGTACCAAACTTGGAAAATTGTTAACTAACCTTTCTTTGGATATACAGAATTTTTTTTTTGCCACGCCCCTTATCTAATCCCTCCCTCTTTTTGACTGATGTTGCGTATAGATAAGCAAGCAATCATCATATATATTATTTCTAAAGCACTTTTTTTTGTCGGTTGCAAATATCTCCCATACCACCGCATCAAATTTAATGAATGATATCTCATTTGAAAGCTTATTTCTAACACTAATGACGAAAAATAATTAGAAATTTAAAAATTAATATTTTCATTGATAAAAATTATATTTTAAAATGTATTGAAGTTACTAAAATTTCTATTAATTATTTTCATTTTATGTTACAAAAATGACAACTAACGGTGCGAAATATTCCCACGGGTCATCTAGTTTGTACAAAATGTTCAAACTTTAGCTGTTACCGTTCTCTAGATGTACAGAAATCTCTTTCCTTTGTATGGAAGGTACCACGCCAACTTATTCACTTCTACTCACTTTTTTGAAACTGTAGCAGTTGCCCTTATCCAGATATGTTTACGGAAACCTATTTTGTCTTTGTACGGGAGTTGCCAGGCCTACTTATACAATTATACCCATTTTTTGACACAGTTTGTGTAATTACAATCCAGCTTTGGGTACAAAATTTAGAAAGTTTTTCTCCTTCTGCTCTCCAGACAAAAAGAAATCTATTTTATGCCACACCCACCCACTTCTCCAATCCCCACCACTTTTTGTCAGATGTCATGTATTGAAATCGAAGCTATTTGTACCAAATTCGGAAATATTTACTGCTACGTTTGTCTAGATATATAAAAATTTATTTAGTATATGGGCACTTCCAAGATTGTAAACGGGACATTCGCACACGTTTATATTGATAAAACTGTAAAAAACAACCTGATTTTAATTTTTTAAATTAATGATTCTTTTAACTATCAATTAGCTCTTTAATTTCCGCAAATGAAATTTTTCGCTTACTGTCGTGGTTTCCGAGATAATTGCAAAAAACCAGTGGTTGTAAACGGGACAAAAAACGGAAGTGGGTTTTAAGGGGTAACCGTTTAAACAGTGATTTCTGCGAAACCTGACACAATATTTTATTGGGATTAATTTTAAAATGTTGCGTACTAATGTGCCCTAAAAATGGTTTCGATTTCAAAATAAAATATGAATTACATTTTTTTAAATAAATTGTTAAAGAAATTGTAAACGGGACAATTTTTCCACCATGATTTAAAATTTTTTTATGTTGCTATTTATAATCTTTTATATAAGAAACTTAATAAAAAATGTTTTTCAGATCATAAATATGCCTTAGATTAGAGTATTGTTGTTCCAAATGCATATTTTCTAATATACACAAGTATGTGCTAAAAGTTGTAGTACTTCGTTTACCATTTATCTTTTTTTTCGAAACAATTAATTTATACGCATATATTAAAAAAATATAAGCAATTCTCTAAATAAATCTTGAAAAGAAAAATTTTTTTTCCATTTTTTGTGGTTGACGTTTTTTTGGAAATAGCCATATGTATGTTTTCTGCAATTCCATTCAGAATTTGTTGGATGTCCTGTATTAATAACCAATATGATTGTCTATACTGAAATCTATAATTGGTTTGTATGGGAGGTGCCACGCCCACTTCTTCTATTGTACCTAAATTGGAAAATTTTTCTCCTACCGTTCTCAAGATTTAAGGAAGTCTATTTTGTGCCACGCTCACTTCTCCAATCCCGCACATTTCTTACAGATGCTGTCTCCCATACAAAGAGCCAAAGATTACAGAGTTAAAGATTTATTTTTATCTAGAGGAAGATAAGAGAAAAATTATTCAAATTTGGTTCACATAGCTGGGTTATCAACACATAACCTCTCCAACGACGAAATGTGGGTGGATTAAAAAGGTGGGCGTGGCACCTCTCATACAAAGACAATATAGATTTTTGTATAAAGCGAAAGTTTCCAAATTAGGTATAAGCATCTTGGTAAGCAATATACATACAACATTCGACAAGATATGGGCGGGATTGAGAAAGTCTGCGCGGTTGTTTTATTATTATATCTTAAGAACCGTAAGAGAAAAATTTTCCAAATTTGGTACACATTGCTGGGTTATCAATACACAACAGCATCTGTCAAAAAGTAGGCGAGAGCAAATAAGTGGGCGTGGTACCTCACATGCAATGGCAAAAGAGATTTCTGTATATCTAGAGAACGTTATAAGCCACTTCCACTTCTCCAATCCCGCCCACACTTTGTCGGGGAGTGCCCCGGTAGGCTAGCTGGTAGTGAGCTAGTCTACCACCGCCGGGGTTGCGGGTTCGATTCCCGCCAGACTCTAGTTTCGTTCCTGCAGACAAGCGTAGAGCTTCGCTGGATTAGGTTAGGGAAAAAAATTGTAAGCTTTGGCTCTTGCCATTCTCCAGATATACAGAAATCTATTATGTTTTTGTGTGGAAGGTGCCACTTTTGTGAGAAAAAAACATTTTTAATTAAACATTTTTTTTTTTTCAAAAATTGTAACGTTTTTGTTTGATGGTAGATGTTAGATGTGAGCAATGTAATAGCCTTTTCACACTAGTCAACATTTAACATTAATTTGCGAAAATGTTGGAATTTTCCCATAAGAAATACATAGGGCTAAAAATCAAAATTTTTCAACATTTTTAAAGAATGTTACTATCTCATTTTGTTCCCTTTTACATTTTTCGATTCTCTTAGTGTCATCACTAAAAAAGTGGCAATAAATTCTGTTATTATTCTGGCATCACTGACAAAATGGAAGTTGCTTTGAAAGCAGCGTTACCATTTCTCAAGTTTTTCCTTTTTTGCAAGCCTTATTTTGCTTAATTTTGCTAAAATTATTAAACAAAATGAATTAGAAATACATTTTGGTGTTATCTTTTAAAATGGTGGCACTTTTGTAGAAAAAAAGGATTTAAAAACAATAAATTTTTTTTTTTTTTTTTCAGAAATGGTGACATTTTTTATTGATAGTAGATGTTAGATGTTTCAAGTGTGAACGCGTATTTTACATTTTCAACATATTCCATGTGTTCCTCTGAAATGTATGCAAGTGTACAAAGGGTATAAACGAGTGTTTCACATTTTCTACATCTTTGATGGTAGATGTTAAATGTTGATCAATGTAAAAAGGCTATTAATGTAGGGCTAGTTGCGCTTTACACCAAAATATAAAAAAGTAAACTATATAGTATATACAATTTTTGAAAAACAATTTAAATTACTTCTGGCGTTACGCGACAAAAAGTAGACTTTTCGCTGGAACTGCCCATATCGTAATATAATCAGTTTTTAATAACTTTAAAATTTTTTGGTCACGGTGGACCTTTTGACGGAAATGCCCATATACGGAAATTAATATTGCCTTTTTATGGAAAGTGCCACGCCCTCTTAAAATTTCAAAAAAAATATGTATAGCCTTAATACCATGTTCACACGGACAGCAATATTCGTGTTTCGCTCTCTTATTCCTGTTTCGCGCCCCAAACATGATTGAAACGACTTGTTTCCCCATACAGAATTTTAAGAGCGAAACAGATCGTTTCATTTTGAAACAGGCTGCGAAACAGGAAAAATGTACTATCATCTCCAATTTCGATAATATTTATCGTTATTTTATCTGAACTAGCTCTCAAAAAAAAAATCAAAACAAAGAAAAAACAATATAAAAATTGACGTTTAATAAAATAAAGTGATAAAATGAACATTATAATATTAACAAGTTAGAGTGCTATATTCGGCTGTGCCGAATCTTTGATACCCTCCACCGACAGTTCGAATGTTTAAGGAGTAATATCTGTATGATGTTATTATTATCTTAAACTGTAACGATTTGTTATTAATTATGGATTTAGGCGACTAAACTGTTTTCCGGTAGAAGGGTTTATATGGGGCCTAGGGTAAATTATGGACCGATCATCACGAAATTTCACAGCGTCATTTCTAGTCCTTTAAAACTATGACGTACCAAATTTTGTTACGCTAGCGTTATTTTTTACGGTTTTAGGCGTACTAAACTGTTTTCCGGGAGTAGGGCTTATATTTAGGCGTACTAAACTGTTTTCCGGGAGTAGGGTTTATATGGGGCCCAGGGTAAGTTATGGACCGATCTTCACGAAATAACACAATTTTATTTCTTGTCCAATAAAACTTTGATGTACCAAATTTTGTTATGATAGCATTATATTTTACGTTTTTAGGCGTACTAAGTTGTTTTCCGGGAGTAAAGTTTATATGGGGCCTATGGTAAATTATGAACCGATCTTCACGAAATTTCAAAGATTTATTTTTAGTTCTATAAAACTTTGATGTACCAAATTTTGTTATGATAGCATTATTTTTTACGTTTTTAGGCGCACTAAGTTGTTTTCCGGAAGTAGGTTTTATATGGGGCCTATGGTAAATTATGGACCGATCTACACGAAACTTAATAGTTTAATTTCTAGTCCTATGTAACTGTGATTTGCCAAAATTTGTAATGATAGCATTGTTAGTTAGGGTTTTAGGCTTAATATACTGTTTTCCGGGAGTAGGGCTTATATGGGGCCTAGGGTAAATTATTGACGGATCTTCACGAAATTTCACAGCGTGATTTCCAGTTGAATAAAACGAATTGTTGCGTAATCTTATATCATTCTGTGCATTTTTCCACCATTTATGTTAGTTTTTGTAACAAAATTATCAATTTTTTTTAGGTGGTGGTTCCACATTTTGATTCATAGCTCAGATCCTATTGAACCGATTTTGCTGAATTTCAATCCCAAACTGCTTAGGATAACTACAAGCAATTTGACACCAAGTTTGTTGATTTCTTTTGAGTTTTTCGAAAGTGAGCGTGTTTTCAACAGACGGACAGACGGACATGGCTAAATCGACTTAAAATTACTCAAGGACCCAGAATATATATACTTTATAGGGTCTGGGATGAATAGTAAAAAAGTTTCACACGGAATGACAAACTGAATATACCCTCTTCACAACTAATTGTGGTGGAGGGTATAATAAAAGTATTAAATAATATATTTTTAAGTTTTATTCACTTTTTCTTAAAAAAAAAAAAAATCACACTAACAACACAAAAAAAAATGTCAAAATGAAACAAGAATGAATCGTATGAACAGCATGTTAGCCACAGAGTATACAGAGGCGTCACGAGACAGAAAATATTGTGTTTTTTTCTGTCTTTTTCTTCGAAAGCTGCCCTTTTTGCGTTTTTTGTTTTGATTATGCAATTTGTGTAGATAGTAGCGGCCTGTTTTTACGCATTGTCACTTCACTAACAAAAAACGTTTTCTTTCTCTTTCTTCGAAAGCTGCCCTCGCAAATGATTTAGACATTTTTCATACGTCACTTTTTTCATCTCTGTATACTTTGTGATGTTAGCTTCTTCTTAAATTGTTATCGATTTAGCGTTAACGCAGCTATTATCAACAAACAAACAAATAAACATACATACATTAGTGTTGGGATACTGTTGATATTTTCTACTATCGATATTTATCAATAGCTCAGATTTCAGTATCGATATATCGATATTACTATCGACTGAATGTTTGTACTTAAGTAGGAAAACTTTAACTAGTTTTTTATGAGGCCACAGTTCGTTGTTTTTATCACTTTATTGAACGTAAGAGACGTATGTGTGTACGCACGTTATTTTAGATGACAGTTTTTAAAAATTGTGATTCTGATAAGCACCTTTCTGAGGGAACCAAAGTAACAGGGACTATAAGATATTTTATTGCAACTTTAGATAATGTTCTAAATTGGATTTGATTCTCAACCCAAAACGTAATTAATCTAGCGGACTTTTCCTCTAATGGTCGTTGATTGTTTTACCCTATGCTCGCAATTGCAATTGCATTTTTATTCGATTTTTTTTCCAACATCATAAAACTATCTGACATTTGAGTCCCTATGTAAACACAAGGTATATTTATAGCAGGTAGCCTCGAGATTACAACAATTGTACAATAAAACAAACAACAGGGCTTTTTATTGTTGTTTTGTGATACGAACTGTCAAACAGCAAAGGGGTTGAAAAGAGACAAAAAAGACAAAAGATAAAGACAAAAAACTTGTTTACTATACAACATTTGACAGTTTGTATCACAAAACAAGCAAATAAAAAATAACCAGCTGGCTTTCCGAGACTACCTGCTATAAATATACCTTGTGTAAACATATACAAATCTCGGCATAAGTGCCGGCTCACACACGTCAAGTTTGACTCGTCAAGTCTTGAGTTCTTTGGTGAGAGGGGAAAAGAAATGGCATTTTCTTTTCCCTTCTATTAAGTTTCTATTAAGTTAGTAGTAAAAAAACACAGCTAAGCAATCCATAACAGATGCCATTCTTTTTGTTTGTATTCATTGCTGTAATTCTGCGCGAATCAATAATAACAAGTAAAAACTTGCGGAAAAAAACTGTGTGTATAGCTGCTGTTAGATGTCTTCATAGCTGTATTTTAAATAATAATATCGATATTGATATTTTTCCTATCGATATTTTCGAAAGTTTACGACTATCGATAGTTTCCCAGCACTAGCATACATACAATATTTTTTATATATATGGGCAAATCCCAGAAACAGTCCACCAAACAAAAATTTTTCAAATTAATTTTTTTTAATGAAATATAAGACTAGATGTATAATTTAATTTTTATATTAAACAAGTTAGAGTACTATATTCGGCTGTGCCGAATCTTTGATACCCTCCACCGAGAGTTCGAATGTTGAAGGAGTAATATCAGTATGATGTTATTATTATCTTAAACTGTGACGATTTGTTATTAATTATGGTTTTAGGCGACTAAACTGTTTTCCGATAGTAGGGTTTATATGGGGCCTAGGGTAAATAATGGACCGATCTTCACGAAATTTCACAGTATTATTTCTAGTCCTAAAAAACGGTTCCAAATTTTGTTACGCTAGCGTTATTTTTTACGGTTTTAGGCGTACTAAACTGTTTTCCGGGAGTATTGTTTATATGGGGCTTAGGGTAAATTATGGACGGATCTTCACGAAATTTAACATCGTGATTTCCAAAACAAATTTTTGCAAAATCTTATCTCATTCCGTGCCTTATTCCAGCATTTATATTATTTTTTGTAACAAAATTATCAATTTTTTTAGGTGGTGGTTCCACATTTTGATTCATAGATCTGGTCCTACTGAACCGATTTTGCTGGATTTCAATCCCAAACTGCTTAGGATAACTACAAGTTGGCACCAAGTTTGTTCATTTCTTTTGAGTTGTTCGAAAGTGAGCGTGTTTTCAAATTTCGTTAAAAAAGTTTATATTCATTAGTTAAGAAATTAGTTTAAGAAATGCAATTCATAAAAATATATTTTGTTTTGTTTAAATAAATAAAATATGTATAATAATAAAATACTACTGGAAAAACTGCAGCGTGCTTCACAAAGGGTTCACGGCTTTTGTCAAAAAATCACAACATTTTTTGGCTGCGAATAAGTGCGTTTAGAATTCTCTTATAGTCATCTTTCTTTTAGGAATTAGATTTTGTAAACCTTATTATGCCAAATTCGCTAAAAATTAGGAAAACGCACTTCAACCTTTGAGGTTACTTCCACTTTTTGTAGCGTGCGTCACAAAACTTTGTGATCAATTATTTCGCAACAAATACTTGCTAAGCAATTTAATAAACTAGCGGGCCCGTTGCCTGCTTCGCACGGCAAAACAAAATAAGAAAAGAAACACACTTGTTTTTAATAAAGTTGGTTTTCCTGCGGCAAAAACACACTCACTTCACATACGCACCGCACATACATGCGTTATCGGATTTCAACCAAACTTCATATAAACCACTGCCTACGTAGTGTATAAGTTTGGTTGAAATCGCACGACGCGTTTATGAGTAGTTACGCGACGTACATATACGGACTTATTTTTATATATATAGATGCCATTGTACATATTAATGCCACTAAATACTATATATAAGTTGAAGCTATCTCTTTTGAAAGACCAAAAAATGTATATATTTCAATTAGAAAACGCGTGCGAATGTAGCGTTCGTCACGCAGGATTTGCCTTTGATCAACCAGAGGGTATTAACTCAAAATTTCAATTTTTTCACTTTTTGTAAGAAATCGACACGTTATTTCTACACGCTTTAAAATTATCATGCTATTTTGTCTACTTTTTGGTAATGAAAAGGTTGGTTAAAAATTTTTCATATTCCCTTAATCTGAAATTAAAAATTGTCTTGCTTCTACCGAAATTTTTTAAATTTTGAGTTAATACCCTCTTCTTGATTAAGTGCGATATATAAATAAATAGATAGATAAGATCTAGAAAAACTAAAAGGATTATTACAACTTGCCGTTAGTTAAAGGTAGGACGTAGGTATAACAATTTATTTATTTGTATTTCAACTTAACTTGCCTTTAACATATTGCTTACTTTATGTATGTTTAAAGCAAAGTTGGAATAGTGAAAAACTGTTTTATCTGATTAAAACTTTAATTTCGACAGAGGCCGATATCTTTAAAGGATTGTAAAATGTAAAAAACAATGTTGTAAATCAACCACATTTCTCTTATGTATGTATAAAGAGGATTTCAAAATAAAAAAAAATTTACAATGAAAAAAAAAATTAAGAGAAAAACAAGTTGCAAAAAAAAGAAATAATTTTTAAATACACTTTGCAGCACGAGTACGTTTTGTTTGTACAAATATTCTTTCTATACGGTTACAGATACATATAAGTAGATACTTTAATGCAACTTGTATCGTGTGCCATCGCCAAACCAAAAAAAAAAAACCACTATACCCACCAAAAACTCATATTAAATATTTTTAACGAGTTGTTTTTAATTTCATTTATTTAGCGACTGAAAAAGGTCTGAACGGCAAGTGAAAAAAACAAGAAAAATAAAGTTTATTTTAACTTCTTGCTTCACTAGAATTAACAGAGAGTGAGGAATGTGGAATTTCTACATAAACAACATTACGAGAAGTATCAGATTGAGCAAACAAATGAACAAGATCGTTCAAACGATCAACCAACCAGCTTAATAATTTATTGAATTTTTTTTTTTGTATGTACTGCCAGAATCTACAAAGACTGTTTGTTATACTATTTAAGGTTGGAAAAAATAAGTTTTTTAATTTGGTTATTTCAGATATTGCAATCGTATGTTATAAAGATTTTGATTTTATGAAATTTCTAGATTATGGTTTAAATGTGGAAACTAAGGAAGGTCTTAAATAACTTCTGGTACATGCCAATCCAAAAAAAATATTGTGTTTTTTCTGTCTTTTTCATCGAAAGCTGCCGTTTTTGCATATTTTTTAGTTTTGATCACGCAATTTGTGTTGATAGTAGCAGCCTGTTTTTACACATTGCCACTTGACTACCAAAAAACGTTTTCTTTCTCTTCGAAAGCTGCCCTCGGAAATGATTGAGACATTTTTCATACGTCTCACATAATACTTCAACAAAACTGGGGACATCTCGGAACCAAGGCGAATTAACTACAGGTTGTGTCGAAACGGCATCTGATTTTGGCGGGTCGAGCTTATTTGTTTTGATTAGTTAGAGTTTTGCTTAGAATGGTTGGCAATTCGAGCTATAAGCACTAACAATGCAATGCAAAAAACCCTAAGTTGTTTCTGTTGTTTTTGGATTGTTGTAGTTTCCACACCACCTGCAGTTAAATTCGCCATACTCGAAACAAAAATATTCGACATAAGCTATTTTTCGATATTGGCACAGATATACATATTTAAAACATTTATTTTTCCTAAGTTTAAAGGCGATTTAGTCAGTCAATTAATTAGCATAAAAAAATGATGTATGTATGTGTATATAAAATCCCTATTAGCTACGATTTATTTATAAAACCCTCTTGCTCTGTTTGACATCTTTAATGCATAGAAACAAATCTTTAAAGTCCTGAAATTTATTTAATACAATTTTGTTCCTACGTATGTATGTATATGTTTAAATGTGATTGAGTCAGACGGACAAACATTTTAAATCGAACTCAAACTCTAAATTATTTAACAGGTTTGCAACACAAATATTGTAACGTACTCATGCCAACCATGAGAACGTTAGCGACGAATGAACGAGAGTGAGCAACTACTACATAGTGCTGGATATGTTTGCCGTTGCCGCCGGTTTCCATTCACCACTAACCACCAAAACGAATACTACACAGTAGAATGAGAGCTATACAATTTCAATTACACATTCAGTCATGTTGGAAACACGATCGTGAATAAAAGTCTGAAAAATTTCGAAAAAAACGCGCGCGCATAAATTGGCGGAAATTGTGTAGAAAAAAAGGCAAATAAATAAATTCCAAAAAGTGGTTTAAAAGAAATTGTGGCCCAAACAAGAGGAAAGAGCTGCAAGGAGATACATAAATTGGTTAAACTACACATTTATATGTTTGTATGGTATACACCACTGTTTGCTGCTCTGCAACTAAATTAAAAAAAAAAACTCAACTACCTAAAAGGTACCTAAAATTAAATGCTAGTTGCTTTTCAAAGAAATAAAAGGAAAAAAATAACTGATAAATGTAATTATAAAAGTGGAAAATATTATAAATTATTAATGTTCGTGATACAAATTTAAAATGCTTCTTGATTTCCTTTGAATTTTGTTTTTGTAAATATGTAACAATAAAATTGAAAATTTTGCGGAAAAAATTCGCATAGTTTGTATAGATACACATATATAACACATACCTAAACAAACCCATGCCCACATCCAAATTTAGATAACTATAATTTTTTTTTTTTAAATAAAAAAAAGTTCCTCTTAATGCTGAGGCATGCAAGTTTCAAATGCAAATTACCGAAAATTCCTATGAAATTCACAGCAACGTTACCAACTCAACGTTTTATTTATTGCGATCATTACAACTGCATTAGTTGTGCACAAATTCAGTCAGCATTTAGAAAACAAACAAAATTATTGGATTACCATAAAACTCTTATAAATTGAGGTAAGTTTTTTTCCATTATCGAATTAGTAATAGAGCACTATTATAGCACCTGCTTAATGCTTATTGGTAGTTAAAAATATACATATTTAGTTTTTTACAGCAGCTGAAAAAATATTTAATTTAATATTGTTCTTAAAATGTATAATGTTTTTGACATAAAAGCTCACTGGTGACACATTTAAATCAAGCAGAGACCGTAAATAACAGTTATACAGAAAATTTAATATCAAAACTCTCATTATAAGAGTCAACGGAAACCTATACTGTTATATACCAATAGATTTGTATTGAAGAGCTTTGTTGCAATCCATTTTTCAGTCTATTTGGCATAGAGCTCACCATAGAATAATAAGTAACAGGTATGTGCCCATATGTTTGTCAGCTGATTGCCCCTAGTTGGAACATAAACGTCAAATTTCGTGTATATGAGCCAAAATTTGTATATGTGTGCGTTAAATTGTTTTTGTTTTATATGAAGACAATTTTGACGAATAGGTTCCTTTTATAGAGCAGCGTGGGTCTACACTCCCAAATCTACCTTGTGTAAATATACCTTGGTAGGTGCCAAGGCGAATTCATGTAAACGGTGGTGTCGATACTACAACAATTAACAACACCAAAAACACAACAATGTATTTTGTTGCTGCTTTCGTTGGCTGATAAGTCAAAAACACAAGTAACTTTTGACATTCCTCTCTCTAATTAAAAAAAAAAAAAGTAGCACAGCTGTGCTTTCAACGACACCTGAAAAATGAATTCGCCTTGGTAGGTGCATTAGGGAGATTTGTCAATATTTACCCATGTAATGTCAAATCAATTTATTTGAATTTTGACGCTTGTTTAAATTTGTTCCTAATTTTCTTTTGTTTGACTTTATATGTGTTTAAAAATTGAGAACAAAATTTCTAACGACTATACCTTGTACTTTTTCTTCCGTGCAGCTCACCAACTTTTTCGTGACATCTGCCCTAATATTTTGCTATTCTTCGATCATTGCCTGCTTTTTCGCTATTGGCTTTTTTCACTCTCCTATCCATCTTTTCCCATAAATGCTCGATCGGATTGAGGTTTCGGTATTGTGGAGGATCTGGTAGAACATGCAAAACATTATGTATATGCAAGTAACCAAAATCAAAACAAAAAGTAACCAAAAATGTATGTATGTATGTATATCTCAATTGTGGTTGTTTGAATTTTGTAGGCGCCTAAGCCGCTGGGCCGATTTTCATAAAAAAACAATGGGCTATATAATCTTTCGTGGGCGTGGCTTTTTGAGCAAGAGCTTTCAACCTTTTTTATAAGGAGCTCTTACAAGTATAACTTCTTAAGTTTTCCTATATCAAAGTGCAAAAGTGAGCTTAGTTATGCGGTAGATATTTACATATATTTCTGGCCACACGCAATAACATCTTAACTCGATTGCATCAAGTGCTCAGCAGGGCATTTTTAAACTTAAAAAGAGTTGCCAAAAATCAGGGCATTTTGATTAAGTTCATAGGCAGGGTCTTTGTTGGCAATTTTATAGCATTTTATATGTCAAATTTTTTCTAACTCGACTTTAGCTGTTAATGCTTGTGTGCACAGATATGTATGTACATATATAGATGCTTTCAGCCAAGTGGAAATAGTAAGAATCATAATAATTGGGCGGGAATTGGAAAGATATTTGACCTAATCGTTTTTCCTAGAAAAGTGCTTTAGTTAGACTTATGAAGCTTTAAAAGTAGTGAAGGTTGTATATATAGCTCATAGTCATATCTCAAAAAAAAAAATCAAGCTTTGCCAAATGCGATTAAAGTTTTCAAAATGTACCTTTATATAGGTTGTGTGCGAAACGGTAGCCACCCAGCTAGCAAAATACTCCGACATTGTCTGAATCAGACATTTCGTGCAATTGTCTGACTTCATTCTTAGAGACTTCGTTCAGATTTCTGTCAGACAATGAATATAACTACTGTCTGGCCGATTTCTGATCGATTTCGCATGGATATATCGAGGGAAATTATGTTCAGATATGTCCAACAGAATTCCTTCAGATTTTTCTAACGAGACTTATTATTTTTTTTTAAAAAATGACAATTGTCATTCAATTGAAAACAATTTTAATTTTATTTTATTTGTTCAAGATAAAAGCATTAAAAAGGTACGTACGTGTAAAATTTATAATTTTTACACTTTTACATATCGTTACTTTAATATAGAAAAGCCCTAACTTACATTTTCCTGACTTTACAGGAGAAGGAAAAGACTTAGGGGGTAATTTTGTTGTTCACTTCACCTTGCGTTGAGAAAATTTTAATATAAAATTTTTTGAATTTTAAAAATTTCAAAAAATTTAATATGAAAATTTTCTCAACGCAAGGTGAAGTGAACAACAAAATTACCCCCTTAATAAAAATTGTAGTATCGTAGTTGCGATTTTTTTTAAACGCAGTGTTTTATTAAATTGTTTAGAGAGTTTAATAAAAAACTGCGTTTAAAAAAAATCGCGACTACAAGACTATAATTTTTATTAAGTTTTTTCCTTCTCCTGTAAAGTAAGGAAAATGTTAGTTAGGGCTTTTCTATATTAAAGTAACGATATTTTGCAATAAAATTATTTATTTCAGCTATCAGTTGGAAAGCAACAAGAATCTCGGCTAACACATCAGAACTTCCCATGCCTTTTTCATTGGATTTCTGTTAGATATCTATCAGAAATGCCGACAAAAAACCAAAATTTCCCACGACATGTCTGTCAGAATTCGCGTCAACCACTTCATACATTTTTGGGTCAGAAATCTGACAGAATTCGTATACGATTCCGACTTTTTTGCCGACGTTTCTCTCAGATATCTGAACGACTTCGGATTATTTTGCTGGCTGGGAAAGTACTCATGGAAGTGAAATTTTGACGCTATTGAGGTGAATAAAATTTCACTAGCCCTAGGGGCTAGTATAAGTTTTGACATTAGTGAAGAAATTTTTGACAACCACAAAATTATTTTTTTTTTCATCAAATTTGTTTAAACAAAATAAAAAATAACATGAAAGCAGGACCAGCGGCAAAAAAATTAAAAAGAATTATACAAGATGTAAGTATTCAAATATGTATAAGCTTTTTTGCCCACACTGTTTGTAAAAATTTTTAATCAATCAGAACGAATTCATCAAATAGTTGAGACGATCTCATTTCCAACAGAATTGAAATGATTATTGGTAAACGTTTGTTTAATTTATTAATTTTCACAAAATTATTAGTAATTGCTTTTTTCTTTATGTCAAAATTTTACGTTGTCAAAAATATTACAATTTCACACAGCACAAATATGAAAATTTTCTACCACACACAAATTTCATTTCACCATAGAACTTTGCTACCGTTTCACACACATCCTTAATAAAACATATTTTGCTATAACTTCGGTTCAGTTTGAGATATAATGCTGATTTTTGTGTTTCATATAAATAAGGGGGTCTACTCTCTATTGCGATGCGAAAACAATTTCGATGCGAAAGCTAAAAGCCAAATTGGTACTCTCTATCACTTTCGCAAAATTTTCTGAAAAAGAAGCGATAGTGGCAATAAAAATTAAAGATGGAGCGGATTTACAGTAATGGAATGCCAAAGTGTGTAAAAATATTTGAAATTGGAAAATTTAAATAAAATAAAGTGATGATTTAGGAAAAGAGAAAAAATTAAAAGATGCGTAAGTCACATGCGCAAACGTATTAAAGAGTACCAATCGCTAGATTTGCTACAATTTTCTTTCGCATCGCAATAGAGAGTAGCCCCCAAGGTATAAGGAAACACTTTTGCTTAAGTAACTTAAATTTTATGAGATATCACTATGTTGCAATAAAGGAGCGATAAGTATACGATAGCGCGTGAATTAGTTGCTGCTTTTCTCATAGACGAGTTATTGGCGGACGACAACGCAATGTATTTATTTTTTACTACTAGTACTTCAATTGTTTATTCCGGCTCAATTGTTTTTAATTTTTCTAAAAGTTTTTATAACATCTGCTTCAAACTTCTATTATGAGTCTCATATTTCTAAATAAAACCTTTTAAAAATGCGAGCTCAAACTAAGTCATCGTTGCCGTTTGCTTGCAAAATTTAAATGACGTTTGTACTGAGTATGACACAAATGATATTATGTACACGAGTTTGATGGCTTACCATTCTCACATACTTAGTATGGTCGTCTAATAGGCCGTAACAATGCTCTTTTGACTAAAATATGACAAAAAATGCTGTAAAACAGAGCGATTATAAATTCAGAATAAAAGCATTTCAGCTCTTCTTTTCTGATTGTTTTTGTCGAAAACTCTTATTCCAAGAAGGATATTAGTATAAAGTCTAGGTAAAATTATTGTTCAATGGCTCATTACTGTTTACTGTAACGCTGGCTAAGAGGCGAATAGTGTCGTACAAAATTCTTTAATTCTCTAGCTATGTTTGCTTTAGTCTGTATCCAGCTAAGATCCTTGTTTAAAGACTTGATTTCATTCAGCAAACTTCTACGCCATAATCCTCTGGGTCTTACTTTACACTGATCTGCTTGTGTGCTCCAGTCTGGGTATATTTTTTGAAGGTTTCCGCAGCGTGTGTCCAATCCATTTAGTATGTATTTGTAACTTCTATGTATTTGTAAAGGAGCATACAGACGACATGTTTTTGTCATCTGACATGTCAAATTTCCCACTGCAAAACACATACATGTCGTGTGTTACCTTTTTAACTTTGCTTCTGTAAAAGTCAGACGCAAAGTCATCTGACAAAATTTCAATTAGAGCGTGCTCTATTTTCTTCTGACAAACCATCTGACATCAGAAATCTATGCCGGGAAGAAACTGGCAGCGGCGTCAACTATTGACGGAATCATTAGCCGGCTGAAGTTAATATTTTACAATACCAAGATATGTATGCTCATCTCATAATCGAATAGAATTTATGTAAATATATACATAAAACCGTTTCATTATAAAATTCTAAATTGGTATCTTTAAAATAAAAGAAAAAATGTTAAGATGGCTAAATTATTTTACGGCGCAAATAAATATTTTTGTGGCGGCAGCAAGCAATTTTGAAACCGAGAACTACTTTGGTTTCTGCAGTAACAATGCGAAAAAAAACCAGAGACAATGTCAGAAGCAAATTACATGTACGTTTGTGACCGAATATTATAAACCTTATGTAAAACAGCAATTTTGACAGACATGAACAATTACATGTGACTTGAAAATTTGACATGTCAGATGACAAATACATGTCGTGTACGGGCGCCTTAACTTCTATGTAGTAAGAGATCCATTAGGCTTGGATTTTTTTTTTTTGTGTCCAGATGGCGAATGCGACTAATGTTTCGGTTCAATATAAAAGTGTAGATTTAAAGAACAATATTTAATTACGAACTTATATTAACCATTTTTACTTTGGATAAAGGTAGACAACTAGAACAGAAAGAGAGCGATCCAGAATTTAACTCGCCTGTTAAAAATCTAAATCTTTGATTGTGTTAGTAAGAAATTTGTTCATTTTGCTATAGTAACTTTGCATGTTCTTAATTTTGGCCGTAATATGTTTATTACTTTTTTCTCCCTTTTTCTATTTCAGTTTTCTTATACATAAGTGTAAAAACCATAGACCTTGTAAAAAATATCCAATAGGAATTCAAGTTAACTGATTTAATTTTATACGGGTTAGATTAACTTTTCGATTAACGAAAAATTTCGTGGCCTATTTTTAACCTACATAAGAAACTTGTAAAGGTATAGTTGGCCTAGGCCAAACGAAACTTTAAGTGGGATTTAGAGTTGTTTAAATTTAAAAATATTGTATCTAAAACCAACTCGATTCAGAACCACTTTCTGAATCGATATTACTACGTCCATTAGGGCTATAACCAAAATTTTGGCCAAGAATGTTTTAGTAATGAAAACACCTGTCTCCCTCCGTTTTGCGAAAAAAAAACCTCACGCAGGGAAGCAAATTTCTAAAACCTTCCAAGAATTTTTGAACCGCGATGAATTGTAAGCCGTAGGAAAATTTTTAAATCTAAAGTAGTAGATAAATTCCAAAAAACATTTAAGTGATACGTATAGGAATATATACCAATATCAGGAGTATATTTTTTAAAATTTCCGTGAGATAAAAATGGTTTTCAAACTTTAACCTGATCCCTTCGTGAATTTTTTTAACAATCCGAAAAAATTATCATATTTTTTATTAATAACTTTTAATGTTCTAGACGACTATACACTCAGGTCTCGTTTTATGCGGATTCAAATTTATGCGATTTTTAAATTAACGATTTTTTTAAAATTTTGCATCACTGATATAATCGTTATAGTTTGTTTTAAATATATAGCCGATACGTATGTTTGAGTGTTTTTAAACTAATGAAGAGCACATAATATTAGTTTTACAACGAACGATAATTTCGGTAAAAATAGAATCAACAAGTAAGAGTGCTTTATTCGGCTTTGCCGAATCTTATATACCCTTCACCATTGTGCGAGCAGAATACAGAGCAACTAGACAAAAACTAAATAAAACTGGTAAATATTTTTTTTTTTAAATAAGAGACAACCGGTTTTGAACTTCGCTTTTCATAAGGGCCCAGAATATATATACTTTATAGGGTGTAGGCTCAATATTGTAGAAATTATACCTTTTTTACCTTCGGTGAAGGTTATACAAAGAGTAATTTTCGGGAATTCAGTGGTCTAAACACCACATTCGATACTATCGTATCGAATAAACTATTGAATTTTTTTGCATACGATAGACACTGACGTATCGAATGAAAACTCGATAAATGTAATGTCGAGTTACTCGATGTCGAATGCTATTATTTCAAATTCAATACATTTCATTCGATATCGAGTTTCAAGATACCAAAATAAATAATTTCGATGAATTTTGCTCGATATCGTATGCGGTGATTAGACCCCAGTGTTTCGGTTATAACTCATACAAATTTCCGACATTTTGGTGTATAAGTCATATACATAGGACATATGGCAGCCTTAAAATTTAGGTTTTCATAAAAATGTTGATGTTTTTTAGCCCATTTTTGGAGTATTTTGCTCATAAATTACCCATTATCTAACCGATTTGATATTTTTATATACCGACGTGTTAAGGAAGAATTTAACCATTTACTTAAGCTATATTTATATAGAAACATTTATATTTACTTGTATACATATATTTTAACAAAGTTAATTATAAAAAGAGTAATTTTTGGGGATTCAGTATTTCGGTAATAACTCAGCCATTTTTTAACCGATTTGGCAGATTTATATACCGACGTGTTGAAGAAGAAATTTACCATTTACTTTAGTTATAAAGCTTGGACTCGGGGAGATCTATGATTCCCGAACGTGGGTATTTAAAAAAAAAAATTTAATTTTGGTAATAACTTTTTTGTATCTGAACCGATTTTCCCGAGTTTTTTATAAAATATGTTCTACTAAAAATTTCCGATATTTTGATATATAAGTCATATCCATAGGACATATAGCAGCCCTAAAATTTAGTTTTTTATACAATTTTTAATTTTTTTGTACGGGAGGTACCACGCCCACTTCCCCAATCCCGCCCACATTTTGTAGGATGGTGTGTATTGGCAACCTAAATGTGTGTACCCAATTTGGAAACTTTGGCTCTTGCCGTTCTCAAGATATACAGAAATAAAAAAAATACAACAACAACAAGGGATTTTTGGAAAAATTTTGAGGTAGTCGTGGTTTTTTGCTCATATCTCCGTCGTTTTTGGACCGATCTGGCTGAATTTCAATAGTAAACTTAAACGAAGAATATGTGACATAAATATACATCAACCTAGTCCACATCATTTCTGGGGTTTTCGGAAAACCCATTTCAACATACACACGGACAGACGGACAACCGGATTTGAACTTCGCTTTTCATAAGGACCCAGAATATATATACTTTATAGGGTATAGGATCAATATTGTGGAACGTACAAACGGAATGACAAAGTTATATATGTATACCATCTTACCTTCGGTGAAGGGTATATAAATTAGGTGGAAGTTAGAAAAATTTCCATTTAAACTCTTTCTTTCCTGTCTTTTACGGTACAACATTGCAATAACCACATGTAAAGAAATTTGCATAACTTTTAAACTTAAAGAGGTCCCATAATAAAACTTTTGCAATATGATAAGGACACTAAAAGCCAATTTAGTTTAAAAAAAAAATAGAACTAAAGTTAGAAAAATTTTGATTTGAATTGGTCATTTCCGGTTTTGCAGATGAAAAACTTTTTTTTTCAACCAATTTTTTTTTTTAAAGATCAATCGAATTTTTATAAGATTCACCTGAAATTTTTTTTCGTTTGATTAGTTTTTAGTTTAAAATAATAATTAAAAAAAAAACGTTTTTTTGAAAACGGCAACACTTTAACACCCCATAAAGGCAGAATTATTAGTCTTTACTTTCTGTTTCTGTTCTGTTCCGTGCCGTTCTGTTTCGAAATTGTAAGTTACTTTTTCTGTAGCAACTTATTAGCCATTTATGACAAATTTATTACTTTTGCACCGTCCATTGTTTTATTTCAATCACTTTAATGCAAATAAATTTGAAGAAATTAAATTTTATGAATTCTTAAAATCAAAAAATAGTTTATTTCAACATAAATATGTATTTTTTATTATTTATTTTGCTGTCACTTACAATAACTTAACAATTTTTTGATTTTTATAAACTGAACCGCAACAGAACAGAAAAACTAATCAATTTCACAGGTTTTTTAATAACAAAAACAAATCAGCTGATTCGTAACAGAACAGAAAGTAAAGACTAACTGATCCTTAACTCGACAAATAAACGTCATCGAAAAAAATTTTTCCAAAAACTAATTCCTATTTACTAGAACTGTAGTTATGCCAAATATAAAGGAGTTCCAACAAAATATTTTTATTGGGTTGGCCGCTTCACATATGGGGGATTTCATATCAAGTGACCCAATTTTGAAATCGATGTCTTCCGATTTGGATGAAATTTGCACCAAGGTTAGTCATATTTTTCAAAAGAGGGATCAAATAGCTATCGAAGCTACTTGGGACAAATTTTGCTAACCCCAATTGTTAATAAGTTACATGGAAAAGAAAGAACACCTGAATGGCCAAAATGTCAAACTTTGACCCCCACTAACTCAGAAACTTTTAGCCCGATCTTGTTGAAAATTTGTGTCTAATCTACTATCTTATTTCAAATTTCATCCAAATCGGAAGACATCGATTTCAAAATTGGGTCACTTGAGCTAAAATCCCCCATATACATATTTGTTGATTTTTTTATGCGATTTTGTTTGGCTTTTTTAATTCAAATTGGAATTTATGTGGTCAAAGTTATTTTCGGGAAAACAAAGTTTATTATTAATACGATTTCCGTATGACGTGCTAAATTCCCAGTTTTTCATATTTGATAAATACACTGAAATTTATTGTTAAGGGAAAGCTAGCTTCTAAGCGCATTTCACTGGTTGCTTAGACCAGCTCATCAGGAAACCTTTTTCAAAGATTTTAGAAATTTTCAACGAATCATTAGTTTTTATATGATGCTAGAGTATCGTTTTATGCAAATTCAATTTATGCGATTTTTTTCGGAACGCATCTATCGCATAAAACGAGACCTGTACTATGCAGTTTTTGATATTCGCAACAAGTGTGAAAAAGTCGTAGCACTAATGTCCATCTGTCAGGCTGGCCCAATTGCGGTATTTGATATCGATCGCAATATTATTAAAAGTGGTGAATAGCGGGCTCCTAAAATGTATTTTTCAGAAAATCGACATATACACTCACGAAAATTTGTTGTATTTACTGTAGCGTAAAGAATCATACGATCGGGCTTGTGGCCGGCTCCATTGTGTGATGAAAAATTAATATTTAATTCAATTAAAGGGACAAATTTTATAAATTTTATTTTGTTAGGTTTGAAGCCACACTGACAGGTTTACTTACAATTAATTTATCAAACTTAACCTAATTCAAATAGTATACCCGAAGTCTGTCGTAAACAATATGATCCATTAATGTAAGTTTTCTATTTAATGAAAATGATCACATTATTCAATGTTACAGTTACGGCCCATTGCACCAAGTTCAGTTATATTTAACTATCAGTTATAACTGCCAAAAACATATTGTTAACTGGAAGTCAAAGTAACAGTTAGTTTTTACTGAACTTGGTGAAATTGGTCGTAAGTCGGGTATAAAGAAAAAGTGTTAAGCAATTAATTTATCTTAGATTTGAATTATGTCTATAGACTTACAATACATTGTCTGTAAACATTTAATATTGTAGTTAAAGAGACACTTCTAAAAGTTTTAATAATCAAACAAAAACTAGATTTTTTTATTACGGCTTTTTATTATTTTAGAAACATGATAAAAAAAAATAGCCAAACTATTGACTTTTGTTATTGAATATTTACACATATTTCTCTATAAACTTTTCTATATATGTACATATAAGCATGTATGTATGTATGTTAATACAATTTTATTTAACTAAATTATTAAATAAAAACAAAACTTGTCTTTGTAAACGACATACAAAGTAATAATAAAAATAATTTTTATGCTAGGCCTTATTTAAGGCAAATGTATGTATACTTCTAATACATACGTTGGGTAGGAGAAAAATTAATTTCGTTTACCTTTCAGTTTATGCAAAAAGGACTTGAACTTATAAAGGATGCTTAGGGCCAATAAATCAGTGCAAGTTAAACTCTCTTTTTAGTTTAAAATGTGATTAAACCAGCAAATATATAATTCGGTAAACATTAAAACCATTTCTAAACGCATAAAATTGGGCGTTAAAACCACAGACATAAGGTTTAAACTACCAATACAAACCATATGAGTTTGACATAATTTTTCGTAGTGCTGCCACATTATTATTTTTTTTGCGTCACATATAATATATGGGGCACTGGTTTACAGCTATTAAATTTGAACTACATATAAATTTAAGTTAAGTTCAACTAAGCCATTCGTTGATTTATTAGCCATTAATCAAACAATGTTTGGTTAAATTTTCACTCAAAACTAAATAAAAGTTTTATAAACGTCATAAACAATTTCATACAAATTGTTGTTGAAGTAGAAGTTGACTCAGCTTTAAAAAAAAACTTTAGTTACATTTTTGTTCAAAAAATGAAAGGAAAATAGAAGAAAAAACGAAACTGTTGCTCTCAATGTGAACAAAGCTTAAAGCCTATAGTACACGGAATGTAAAAAGTCACATGCGCATGTGGTTCTGACGTAATTTTTACGTCACTACAAAGCCACAATAGCCAGTTCGTGTTGTGTGATGACGACAAAATTACATCAGAAGCACATGCGCATGTGGCTTTTTACATTTCGTGTACTATAGGCTTAAGGAAAAATGTAAAACGTGCTATATACAGATGAATTAAATTTTATCCTTTTTGATGGAAAGAGTTCTTGATTTTTTCTCCGAAGGCCACAAAGCAATAAATGCAACCCATGTTATACAACGAAACCCATAAAACATGATGGTTTCAGTATCATGGTATGGGGTTGATTTTCACATTAAGTTGTGTGCCCCATACATTGGACCAGGTTAGATATGGGTAATTAATGGAGGGTGCGATTATATGTGATTATGCGTGAAAAATGAAGCATGTAGTTTTTGTGGCCTAGCACAATTTTATGGTCAAACTACTTTCAGAATTTTACGTACATAACAATGTCACATTGTTGTTGTTGTAACAGCTCGACTTGTATGGGTGTTGCAGAGTTGTCAATCGTTGGTCGGTGCAATTGATGCTCCGAGTACTTCCGGTATGTAGACCCAATTGCCGCGGGAACGCAATAAAACATAAAAATCTCGTTGGTTTGATTCCAAAATCTTCTGTATTTTTTTAAGACAAAATCTGTTTCGATACGTGACATTTCGAATGTAAAATTTCACGTTTTAACAGAATAATGATTAAAACAAAATAAAAATTGACCGTTACATGGGGTCTTCACCTGACAATTAAAAATTAAAACAAAATAAAAATTGACCGTTACATAGGGTCTTCACCTGACATTTTTTGTCATACCAAACGTCTAACTTCATATAAAAAAACGCTGACAAAAATTTTAAAGTTTTTTTTATATAGACTTTGACGTTTGGTATGACAAAAAATTGTCAGGTGAAGACCCCATGTTAATCCGAGTAACATATTTCTCTTCGAACTCTTCCTTAGATTACAGATCATGTAAGGAACATTTTTGAAATAATTGTTATCATATATCACTTCGTTCGAAGATAATATAATAGAAAAAAACGATACAACTTTCTCACAAATAAGATGTTACGTTTATGCAACTTTGAAGTCTGCTTGTTCGTCTAAGTAAACGAATTTTTGGCGGAATTTATAAAATTTGTAAAATCTAAATTTTTCTCTAGTACAAAATCATAATAAATATGCTTTTAATAACTTTTAAATTTCCGGTCGCGGTGGACCTTTAGAAAGAAATGCCTATATGCCTCTGCTGAAATGCCGCTGGTGTGGGTCTTACAACAGGGCAATGACCCCAAACACACCAGCAAAATGGCAAGCAAGTGGTCCGTTGATAATTCAATTAATGTGATTTAAATCCCATTGAAAATCTATTGGCAAACGTAAAAACGGGTGTATCTGCGATTAAACCAACAAGTTCTGCAGGGCTTTGGAATGCTGTAACCGAAATATGGAACTCAATCCCAGTGAAAAGATGCCATAACCTCGTAAATTCGACGGAAACACGTTGTGTGGCTGTAGTTGAAAACAAAGGTCATGCCACAAGGCATAAACAAGTATTTTTATTTTGATAACGAAGTTTTTTGTATAAAAATGAGACTAACTGCCGGTTTAACGATGTCGAACGTCATCGTTTGCATAGAAAATTATATTTAAAACAAAAACAAAAATTCGAAAATTTGTTTTTGTTTTAAATGTAATATTCTATGCGAACGTTAACGTTCGAAATCGTTGAACAGGCTGTAAGTTCTTCTATAAATTAAGTAACGTTTTTAAACTATTGAAAAAAGTGATTTTTTTTTGTTATAAAAAACTTCATAGGTGCATTTTAAATTCTGATTTGATTAGAATCACACCAAACCTCTTGGCAGAGGTATGTAAGTGGACTTACAAAATTTTTGCAATTGGTGCTATTATTTTGACAACAGCTGTTCATTCATACAAATTTCGGAATTTTTGTTGAAATTACATTTTCCTTAACCTAATTGGTATACAAACTTGTAAGAAAAATGTTCTGAATCTGAAAGTTGTTGAAATACCTACTTGAGATGCGAGAAGAGTTCTCCTTATATTGAATATTCATGTACATGCATACACATCATGTAAGCGGTTTTTTGTAAGTGTATTTGAACAAAAATGTTTTTATAATTTTTCTTATTTTTTCTTGTCTGAGATTTCGTTTTCATAAATATCATCATCATCATCCACATCATAAAAACTGCCAAAGGGAGCTTAAATTCTCACAGATCAAGAATAAAAAATGAAACCAACAACAACAAAGACTACACGAACAAATACATTGACCGCAGTTTTAACAACGGTAAGACAAGATGCCAACAAAAACAAATCTTTCTGGGATAGAAATGGAAGTGGATAATACGCTCATACACATACCTACCAGGGGAGAATATCGTTAATATGTAATTGAAATTCCAAATTGCTGCTTGCTGGTTTTTCAAGTTGTTCTAGAGTTGTTTGGTTGGTTTCATTTGGTCGATTAACTATTGAATGGAGTTCGATGTTCGATGTGTCAACTCTTTTCAACATCAAACATGCGACCCAACAAAAAAAAAAAAAAACAAAATTTCGTTCTGTTTTCTTAAACGACTTTTTGCAATTCAAATATTTTGTTTGTTATTTTTCGTTCAGCTCACAAAACAAACAAAAAAAAAAGCACGAGAAAACAAAAACAAATAAAATTTGAATGAAATTTTGTTTGCGCGCATTCTTTTAGCGTCTGCCATAGTTTTTATTTCATTCTATTTTTGTTTATTTTTTAATATCTTTTCCCGAGTTTTAAATACCTACGGCATCTGTATAAGCGAGAAAATTAAGTGTGTTTGTGTACTCACCTACATATACTATATGTACATATGTATGTACTATTTACATACATATGCTGTTTATTTTTATTTGAATGGCATGTGTTTTGAAAGGTTTCCACAACTAAATTCCTTCCTTCCTTAAATATCATTTTACAACTGGTGGTTGAAAACCAAACACACCAAATTAATAAGAAAAAAATAAAATAATACATACCAAAAATAATTGAGGAAAATAAAAAGGAACACCTTGCATATTGTGCACCTTGTAGCACATACGGCAGTTTTTGTTTAAATGTTTTGGGTTTCTATTTTTGTCTCTCAGTAGCTGAATCTATTGATATTTATTTTAGCACTTGCTTTTTATAGTTTGTGACTTTTAACATTTATCGTAAACATTGCTTTTGAATTACTTGGTATTAGGTTTATGTATTGAATAAAAACTAAAATTTCTGTACCCTACATTAGTTTGTGACGACACATTTTTGTTTTTAGTTGTATTCAAGACCAGTGATGCCAACTTTTTGAGAGCAAAAAGCACTTTAAAATTTAAAAAAGCACTAAAAAGCACTATTTTGACCAAAAAAAAGCGTAAAAAGCACTAAGCCATTTTTTAAATTTAATTAAACACAAAACAAGTTGCATTCGGCTGTGCCGAATATTATATACCTCCAAAATTTAAAAAAAGGCGATGGCGTTGATGGGTGACCATTTTCATTTAAAATTAAATAATAAATATAACAAGTTAGAGTGCTATATTCGGCTGTGCCGAATCTTTGATACCCTTCACCGACACTTCGAATGTTTTAGGAGTAATATCTGTATGATGTCTATTTATTATTATAATCTTTGTAAAAACAGACATCTGCATTAAAATTTGTTGCGGTTTAGACCTATATAAAATTATTGATCGACAATCAGAATCAATTTTAAAAAGTTTGAGTAGAATATCAGTTTAAGATGAACATAAATGATTTTCAAGAGAACAAATTATATAAAAGCCATGGTAAGCTATGAACCAATCACCCCAAATTCTGCAGAACGATTTCTGGTATTAAAAAACATAAATTTCAATACAGCGGTGCAATTAGTTTAAGCGTTTGCAGTAAATTTCAGAAGGATGCTAAAATGGAATCTAAGGAAAACTATGGACCGTATATCACAAAATTGCATAACATTTTTTCTGGCCATATGAAGCTAAACTGGAAGAAAGTTTACCGCGTATTTAATAATTTTACCAGAGTGGGCTTTATATGAGGCATATGGTAAGTTATGCACCGATCTTTACCAAATTTCACAGTGTCATTTCTAGTTCTATAAAACTGTGATGTATCAAATTTTGTTATGATAGCGTTATTTTTACGTTTTTAGGCGTACTAAGCTGTTTTCCGGGAGTAAGGTTTATATGGGGCCTAGGGTAAACTATGAACTGATCTTCACGAAATTTCACAGTCTTATTTCTAGTCCTGTAAAACTTAAATGTTCCAAATTTTGTTATGATAGCATTATTTTTTACGTATTTAGGTTTACTAAGCTGTTTTCCGGGAGTAAGGTTTATATGGGGCCTATGGTAAATGATGGACCGTTCTTCACAAAATTTTAAAGTCTTATTTCTCGTTCAATAAAACTGTGATGTAGCAAATTTTGTTATGATAGCATTCTTTTTTACGTTTTTAGGCGTACTAAGCTGTTTTCCGGGAGTAAGGTTTATATGGGGCCTAGGGTAAACTATGAACTGATCTTCACGAAATTTCACAGTCTTATTTCTAGTCCTGTAAAACTTAAATGTTCCAAATTTTGTTATGATAGCATTATTTTTTACGTATTTAGGTTTACTAAGCTGTTTTCCGGGAGTAAGGTTTATATGGGGCCTATGGTAAATGATGGACCGTTCTTCACAAAATTTTAAAGTCTTATTTCTCGTTCAATAAAACTGTGATGTAGCAAATTTTGTTATGATAGCATTCTTTTTTACGTTTTTAGGCGTACTAAGCTGTTTTCCGGGAGTAAGGTTTATATGGGGCCTAGGGTAAACTATGAACTGATCTTCACGAAATTTCACAGTCTTATTTCTAGTCCTGTAAAACTTAAATGTTCCAAATTTTGTTATGATAGCATTATTTTTTACGTATGTATTTAGGTTTACTAAGCTGTTTTCCGGGAGTAAGGTTTATATGGGGCTTATGGTAAATGATGGACCGTTCTTCACAAAATTTTAAAGTCTTATTTCTCGTTCAATAAAACTGTGATGTAGCAAATTTTGTTATGATAGCATTCTTTTTTACGTTTTTAGGCGTACTAAGCTGTTTTCCGGGAGTAAGGTTTATATGGGGCCTAGGGTAAACTATGAACTGATCTTCACGAAATTTCACAGTCTTATTTCTAGTCCTGTAAAACTTAAATGTTCCAAATTTTGTTATGATAGCATTATTTTTTACGTATTTAGGTTTACTAAGCTGTTTTCCGGGAGTAAGGTTTATATGGGGCCTATGGTAAATGATGGACCGTTCTTCACAAAATTTTAAAGTCTTATTTCTCGTTCAATAAAACTGTGATGTAGCAAATTTTGTTATGATAGCATTCTTTTTTACGTTTTTAGGCGTACTAAGCTGTTTTCCGGGAGTAAGGTTTAAATGGGGCCTATGGTAAATTATGGACCGATCTTCACGAAATTTCACAGTCTTATTTTTAGTTCTAAAAATTTTGATGTACCAAATTTTGTTATGATAGCATTATTTTTTACGGATTTAGGCGTACTAAACTGTTTTCTGGAAGTAGGTTTTATATGGGGCCTATGGTAAATTATGGACCGATCTTCACGAAACTTAATAGTTTCATTTCTAGTCCTATTTAACTGTGACATGCCAAAATTTGTTATGATAGCATTGTTAGTTAGGGTTTTAGGCTTACTATACTGTTTTCCGGGAGCAGGGCTTATATGGGGCCTAAGGGAAATCATGGACGGATCTTCAAGAAATTTTACAGCGTGATTTCCAGTTAAATAAAACGAACTGTTGCGAAATCTTATATCATTCTGTGCATTTTTCCACCATTTATGTTAGTTTTTGTAACAAAATTATCAATTTTTTTTAGGTGGTGGTTCCACATTTTGATTCATAGCTCAGATCCTATTGAACCGATTTTGCTGGATTTCAATCCCAAACTGCTTAGGATAACTACAAGCAACCAAGTTTGTTTATTTATTTTGAGTTTTTCGAAAGTGAGCGTGTTTTCAACAGACGGACAGACAGACGGACATGGTTAAATTACTCAAGGACCCAGAATATATATACTTTATAGGGTCTGAGATAAATAATAAAAAAGTTTCACACGGAATGACAAACTTAATATACCCTCTTCACAACTAATTGTGGTGGAGGGTATAATTACATTTGTATATAAACATTTTTAAATTTATTATTATTACCTTCAATAAAAATTATATCAACCAAATCATTTGGATCATCATCAGCTGAGTTTGAATTGGTCATAAAACAGTAATAAAGTGCGAGCTAGATTTCGTAGTTAGAAAAAATCTGGCCTGTTGCAATTACCGAAAATTTGCAGTGACCGACCATTCTTTATAAACTTAATAACAGCCCAAAAAGTAAACGTAGGAAGCCTAGCTCTAACCTCGTGAATAAAGTTTTTGGTAAAACGAATGCAACTTTCTTTTATCACTTTTTTTTATCATTTGAAACCTTAAAATCTTTACAGGCCTTCCCAAAATTATATCCCAAATAGCAAATCTCATCTTAATCATCCTCAATATAATCGAAGTTTTAAAAAATGGTACAAAAAAAAAAAAAATATATATATTGTAAAAGGCACTTAAAAGCACTGTGAGAAATTGTTAAAAGCACTATAAATACCCGCTTTTCAAAAACGGGTGTTTAACAAAATTTCGGGTATTACATAAGAGAAAAAGCACCAAAAAATACCCGAAAGGCACCAAAATGGAAACGCTGTGCAAGACCTCCTTTTTACCCTTTTACAAAAAAATTTCTGGTTGGGTTCAATTTAAAACAAAGCGAAAAAGGTATATTTACCAAACCAACTAACATTTTGTTTAAAGATAGGTTTAACATTTTATACATAAGTACATACATACATGTTAGTCGTTTCGACTGTTTAATGTTTCCGTATAAAAACAAGTTAGAGTGCTATATTCGGCTGTGCCGAATCTTTGATACCCTCCACCGACAGTTCGAATGTTTAAGGAATAATATCTGTATGATGTTATTATTATCTTAAACTGTGACGATTTGTGATTAATTATGGTTTTAGGCGACTAAGTGTTTTCCGGTAGTAGCTTTTATATGGGGCCTGAGGTAAATTATGGACCGATCATCACGAAATTTCACAGCGTCGTTTCTAGTCCTTTAAACTGTGACGTACCAATTTCTGTTATGATAGCATTATTAATTATGGTTTTAGGTGTACTAAACTGTTTTCCGGGAGTAGGATTTCTATGGGGCCTAGGGTAAATTATGTACCGATCTTCACGAAATTTCACAGTGTAATTTCTTGTCCTAAAAAACTTTGATGTACCAAATTTTGCTACGCTAGTGTTATTTTTTACCGTTTAAGGCGTACTAAACTGTTTTCCGGGAGTAGTGTTTATATGGGGCTTAGGGTAAATTATGGACCGATCTTCACGAAATTTAATAACGTGATTTCCAGTCAAATAAAACAAATTTTTGCAAAATCTTATCTCATTCCGTACCTTGTTCCAGCATTTATGTTATTTTTTGCAACAAAATTATAAATTTTTTTAAGTGGTGGTTCCACATTTTCATTCATAGCTCTGGTCCTACTGAACCGATTTTGCTGGATTTCAATCCCAAACTGCTTAGGATAACTACAAGCAATTTGGCACCAAGCTTGTTCATTTCTTTTGAGTTGTTCGAAAGTGAGCGTGTTTTCAACAGACGGACAGACAGACGGACATGGTTAAATTACTCAAGGACCCAGAATATATACTTTATGGGGTCTGAGATGAATAATAAAAAAGTTTCACACGGAATGACAAACTTAATATACCCTCTTCACAACTAGTTGTGGTGCAGGGTATAAAAATAACGTTAGGGTTCTAGGTTAAATACAAACAGAAATAGGTATGTGTATTTCTTTATTATTTTTGCAGGCGTTGAATACTACAATTATTTTTACTTTCCACTTAAAGCGCCACAAGCAGCGTTCAAACAAATCAGCTGATTTTGACAAATAAAACTTAATTTGTTCTTGTGGTGATGCCACACAAAAATCGTTGCATGTAACTTGAAACGTAGAACGCAAGAAAGGTACATGCAATGTATGGAGGCGGAAACTTGTGGTCTGGACCTCAATCTTTATTTACTAACGCGTTAAAGGTATTTAGGCTTATTATGAAAATTTTCGAAAAAAAATCATCTTCAGTGATGAGGCACATTTTCACCTCAATGGATTCGTTAATAACCAGAATTGCCGCATTCGGGCGAGTGATAATCCAAGAGTGATTGTCAAAAAAACAATGCACCCAAAAAGATTGACTGTTTGGTGCGGTTTATGGGCTGGCGGCATCATCGGGCCGTATTTTTTCCAAAATGAGGCCGGTCAGGCAGTTACTGTGAATGGTGTTCGCTATCGTGAGATGATAACGAACTTTTTATGGCCCGAATTGGGAGATATGGATGTGGACGATATGTGGTTTCAACAGGACGGTGCCACTTGCCACACAGCTAACGAAACAATGGCTCTTTTGCGCGACAAATTCAATGGTCGTGTTATCTCACGTTGTTGCGATGCCAATTGGCCGCCAAGATCATGTGATTTGACACCGTTTGACTTCTTTCTTTGGGGAAATTTAAAAGAAAAGGTGTACGTCGATAAGCCGGCAACAATTGAAGAGCTAAATAATAAGATAATTCGGCACATTAACAGCATAGAACCTCAATTATGCCTCAGCTTCATCGAAATTTTGGACCATCGGTGTGCCGCTTAAGTCGCGGCGGCCATTTGGCGGATATTTTGTTCCATACATAATTGATACCCTACCAATATTATCATAATGAAAAGAAATGACAATAATTCCAAATAATGTGTACTACAATTTTTCTTCTTCCATATTTTTTTATCAAGAATCCAAAAACTTATTTTAAATTATAAGTAATCTATCTATATTTATAAAAGAGTTGCGTGAGAGACTGACTCATTCATCATCGCCCAAACCAAACCGCTGACCCTAGAAACTTGAAATTTGGACTAGCGATTGGTCACTCCCCAAATCGATCCACTAAGACGGGATTTTTCGAAATTCGAATGTTTAGGGGGTAAAAACGGGAAAATTCGGTAACCTCATATCTCCAAAACTAAAAGAGATGCAACATAAAAGTGATACTTATCGTTGTTCTTTAGAAAAATAAGCGGACAGGTGTCTGGTCCTTTTTTGAAATTCTGCCCTATTAGGGAGTAAACGGGTAAAATCGGAATTTTAGTACTTTTTGCCATTTTTTGAACCAATAAACATAGAAACAAAGTTAATTCCACATTCGAAACTTATCAAAAAAATACGTATAATAATTTGGTACTTCTTCGAAATTCGAACATTTAAGGTGTGAAAATCGTAACTATTTTTGGTCCTTTTTTTACAAAACATTTTCCTCCATTCATTGACATATTCGTACTAAATTATGGGCTGCCACTACAACACGGAAATTTTTGATACTTTAATGGGGGAAAAATATAGTACCCAAAAAAGGAAATACGGGAAATTTGATATTTTTCTTTAGCGTTTTGGTTCTACTAAAGTAGCGGGTTAAATGCTAGAATTTAAACAAGTTTAAACCTAGAAAAATAAACTTTGGCATAAAAATATGTCCACGAAGAAAGAGGAGACGCTAACGAAGTAGCGGGTGTATGCTAGTAAATTATATAATATTTACAATCCGTTAAAAAAATCTTACAATTTAGTTCCAGATTTATTAAAAGAGAAAAAAATTACGCTCTTCAAGATTTATTTCGCACATCGGAAAGAGGCTATAATTTATGTACACATACATATCTAAATAACGGTATTTATAGGTATAAAGTTCTTTTCTTACTGCACCATGGTGAAGGGTATATAAGATTCGGCAGAGCCGAATATCGCGCTCTTACTTGTTTGTACAATTTATTTTATAATTGATCATGACGAAACAGTAATTCGATTTTTACCTTTTTTAACTACTAAACAAGGAAGGTACAAAAACATACTTTTTCCCCTTTTTCCTTTTGTTCTTTTCTTTTTATCAAGAATCAAAGTCAAGAATTTCCGTTATTTTAACTTGTATTTTGTTTTCATCGTTTTTGCAACTGTTTGGAACTTTCAATCCAAGACCACTTGTTTTATTAGAATTTTTTTCTCGTGGTAACTTCGGTTTTTTGTCGTTATTTTATTTATTTTTTATTCAGTTTCTGTTCATGATACACCGTAATGTGTAATAATGGCAACAATTAGTGGCATTTACCTTTACTATAATGGAACAATTGTATACATGGTTGCATATTTTTTGTTCATTCAGTTTGCATGCAATTGAGTTGATATTTTTTGCGCGAAAACCTTTTAAGATTATATTTTTCAATGTTTGTAAACATAAATATATGTATATATGTACATACCAATGTACAAACTAGAGTTTCTAGGCGAGAAAAATTTTCCGGGATAACAGTATTTGCCGGGATAACTTGGCGAAAATGGTTGAAAATGTTATAATGCTAATAATGTAAATGTTCATTTCAGTTAAAGAAGCTTCGAATTAACCTCGATCTAGATCTAGGTTTATTCAGTCGTGCAAATCAGCAGTCAGATCCACAGACGAAGCATTCAGAAATTGACGTAAGGCAAAATGGCAATTTCTTCGTGTGCCAAAGTACTTAGACGGGAAAAAACTCTTCACGAGCAACGTCTTAGAACTGAAGTTCTTGCTGCTCCCCGGGGCAGTAAAAGCTTCTGGTCATTTGTTAAAAGAGTAAGTGTTAATGCTATATAATACTAACTCTTTTCAAGGATGTCCGAGCATTTACGGACCCGGTTAATAAGGCTAATTGTTTTGCCTAATTAGGGATCTGTTTCCCGAAACTTGTTTGTTCATAGTACACGTTTTTCCCTCAAGAGCCCATACTTTTGTGGCCGATTGGCAGGTGAATCGTACAACGCATTACAGGGAAAATTCGTTTTTTGGCCGGACTGTTTATATGTATGTGTAATAACCTTCCTGCTGAAGTCTTCCCTCTCACTTACAACATGAATAAGTTCAAGTCGAAAGTTCACAAGCACCACTCCCTCTATCATCCTTCCCATAACCTATTTTCCTAGTTCCAACACAATGCAATGCATTAGTAGGGGTCATCCCCTGAGTGCTGGTCCTAACAAAAAAAAAAAAGCGATGTTTTGTTAAGGCGCCCGTACACGACATGTGTTTGTCATCTGACATGTCAAATTTTCAAGTCACATGTAATTGTTCATGTCTGTCAAAATTGCTGTTTTACATAAGGTTTATAATATTCGGTCACAAACGTACATGTAATTTGCTTCTGACATTGTCTCTGTTTTTTTCGCATTGTTATTGCAGAAACTAAAGTAGTTCTCGGTTTCAAAATTGCTTGCTGCCGCCACGAAAATATTTATTTGCGCCGTAAAATAATTTAGCCATCTTAACATTTTTTCTTTTATTTTAAAGATACCAATTTAGAATTTTATAATTAAACGGTTTTTATGTATATATTTACATAAATTCTATTCAATGGTGAGATGAGCATGCATATCTTGGTATTGTAAAATATTAACTTCAGCCGGCTAATGATTCCGTCAATAGTTGACGCCGCTGCCAGTTTCTTCCCGGCATAGATTTCTGATGTCAGATGGTTTGTCAGAAGAAAATAGAGCACGCTCTAATTGAAATTTTGTTCGATGACTTTGCGTCTGACTTTTACAGAAGCAAAGTTAAAAAGGTAACACACGACATGTATGTGTTTTGCAGTGGGAAATTTTACATGTCAGATGACAAAAACATGTCGTCTATATGCTCCTTTAGGGATGCTGGAAGAAATTCTTATTATCAAATCTTAATTAATTATATTTTAACGAAGGATAAAATTTCTAAAAATTGTTTTTGAGCCACAACTTCATACAACGACTCCACACACTTTACAATCTCATACACAACCTCCCTATGTTATACCAACAGGCAAAGCAAACTTTTATTTTAATTAAATCAGAATTTTTAAATAACACTGAAAAAACTAAACTGTATTTAAATACGATTTAAGTTTAAATGAAAATTACCAAAATATAGTTTTAAATTGACCATTAATGTATGAGGAATGAGCGACTGACTGTCATCTAAGCTAAGAAAGTAATTTATTAAAAATCTTGAAATCTAGAATCAACCATGAAAACCGGCGCATCGATTAAGATTCTCAGTTTCACCGTAGAAAGACCGATTGGTTCTTAAAGCTCAAGACTGTGTACGAATGTATGTATGTATATTAAAATTACAAAAACACTTGTAAACAAAATTTTGTCAAATCTTCCGCAATTTAACAAATGGTCGGAAATTAAAAAAACTAGTATGTACATATATAATTCAATATATGTAATTCAGAATAACCATGCACTCCCTTTCATCAGTTGTGTCTACATTGCAATTATAGTGCATTGTCGATAGCAAAAGTACCGCTTTATTCTTTTTCGGAACATATGAGCCCAGTGATTCATCGCTTTTTTAGAAGCCAAACAATGAGCAACAAACGAGCCGTGGTGGTATGCTAATTTTTTAATATTATATTTTGATTTGCACAATTTGTTTATTTTCAAATAGTGTTGATTTTTTGACACTGGTTACCAAATACAGACAGTTCATACGCATAAAGTAGACAAAATTCTTTAGAAATGTACACTAGTTTTCTTGCTCGTTTACCTGCTCGTAAACATTTAAAGTTAAGGGTAGATAAGATATGGCAAATCTTGATTTGGCATACAAATCGCTGTTGCAAGCATTCGATTGAAAAAAGAAATTCAGGTACCATAAAACAAAACTCATTAGCGAAATCTACTACGTAGGGATCTTTTCACTAATCCACGTATCAAATGTCATTAAATCTCAGTAAAATGTTAGCTATTGCTCAGCTTTAATCTATTTATCACGCTGTTTTCTTGGAATACATATACGGTTTGGGTATTTAATCCATACAATAATAAGAAGTTGTGAGAGCTTGTAAATCAAAAAGGTTCCCAAGAACCATCTCAAAAACAGAAGAGTTAAGACAACAAATACTGAAAGTTGTTTTTGCTGTAACTTAAAATTGTACTTGAAACAAATAATTATTTAATTGAAATATTAATCGTAATCGCTTGATGTTTTTGTTCGATTACGATTAAGCAATGCGATTAATCGTGATTGCGATTGCAGCCACCTTGCAAACACTTGTACTAACACATTGATACCAATACAGTTGTAATATTAGTATGTACCCTGCAAATAATAGGACCAGTCCAAACACGCGTGTAAAGAGTAGTCCACAAGGGACCAGGACTAGTCCACAAGTAACCCAAACGTATGGAAAAAACCTGGTCTATTTAACATTACGATGTCCTAGGAGAGGACCATATAACCCACCTTTGGACCACTAAGGAGTAGTTTTAAAACTACTCCATGGTATATAACCCACCTTTGGACCAGTAAGGAGTAGTTTTAAAACTACTCCATGGTATACTCAAGAGGATTAGTTTTGAAGTCGTTTAAACACGAAAGCATGTCGTTAAAAAACGAAGACATGTCGTCTCACTACAAACACTTTTTAACAATGGCATGGTCCATGCTTGCATTACATCGGACTAGTCCATGGAGTAGTCCATTTTATCAAAATGGGTCAGGTGGTCCAATTTTATTTGCAGGGTAGGTATGTAAGTTAAGTTGAAATTAAACGCTTTCATTAACTGTATTTAAATGCTGTTGAGAGCTCTCGTTGCTGTCTGTATCCATCTGTATCCATCTTCATCAACTGTTTTATGTTCATTCATTTTTTTTTTAATTTCGTATAATTTGATTAGTTTCTAGTGAAATCTTAATTTTTTGTACATAGTAAGTAATTATATAGGTAGAAGACAAATCATTATTACACACTTTACCTTTTAGAGACTTTTTTGTTTAGAAGATAATTTGAAATTTTCTTTTTGACGTTTAATCGCTTAAAGGCCATGTCAGATAAAACTTTTGCTTCGCTTTGCGTTAGAGATTCGCTTTGACATCTAAGATAAAATGTACATACTTATACGAAAGATGTCACATAAAGTACTTTTAACGCAGAGCGAAGCGAAAAGTTAGGCAACTCTCATCTTTTTGCGTGCTTTGACAATCTACTAGTATAAATTTTATTGTTTATTTTTTTTTAACACACAATGCGTGAGTGTTGTCAAAGTGTTTATTGTGACATACACCTTTTGCGCTACGCTTTTCAGTCAAAGTTAGAAACGTCACGCAAAGCGATGAAGTTTTATCTGGCATGGCCTTAAATGAGCTAATAAGTAGATAAGTACAATGAAACGTCCGCCCTTAGGGTATATATTGAAAATCCGATGAAATTAAACTCCAAACAGGTTGGAGATATTTTTACCCCTAGTACTCTCGGAAAGGTGCCGCTGTAGACTAGCTGTTAGTGAACTAGTCTATAAGTGCGGGGGTTGAGGGTTCGATTTCCGCCCGAGACTCTGGGCTCCTGCAGACAAGCGTAAAACTTCCCGGGATTAGCTTAGGGGAAAAATGCAACACCAAGGGTTAAGTGCTCCTTATAGCAACTTTACGCTATCACACAAGTCTAACGTTATTATTTTTTAAAAATGTTCAAACAATAATTAGATCAGGAAAGCATTTTCGTAAAATACTTAAGACTTTGTTGTATAGTGTATAACGGCCTTTAAGGCCATGGAAAATTGTTTGTACTCAACATTAAAATTATTATCATTTAATTCGCTTCCTATTGACTTATGTGCTGTTTCCAAATGACAGGCGATTGATTGTGTATGTAGTAAAATTTATATAAAAGGCACTCAAAAAAACAGTAAATTTTATTACACAATCAATCGCCTCTCATTTCGAAACAGCAGATAATTCTTTAAAATAAGATATTCTAATAAAATTAGCATAAAATTTCAATCAAATTTATATTTAACAGTTATTAATTTACTTAATATGAAAGCGAAACGAAATAAGTGTGTATGTTTTGTTTTATATAATTTTAGTTTTAAAGAAGCCACAATGTAACGAATACTACAATTTGACATTCTTGGGAACTGCTCGTAGCTCTAAATGTTAAAGCACACATCGAATGCTGGTGGACCAGCAAATGGTCAATTACGTAATACTTCAACGACAAATACTGCACGCAATATACACTTAAGGCCACAACAGCCATTGAATATATCGACACTTAATGCTTCCAACTTGCAAACATCTTCGACAACAGCAACAAATGTATCAACGCTAACCGTTAATGGGGGACCACGTTTAACAACCCTTCTTAATATTGCCTCACCCCCAATTAATGTTGCCAATCATCAGCAGCAACAACAACAACTACAACCGCCACCACTACCACCATCGTTACCTTTGCCACCAGCCGGAAATGGTAATACAAACACAAATACCACAACCACCACTACACCAGTAACACCAATTATAAATCATCTAACACCAAATGGTCTAAATGGTATTGGTAACAATTTACACACTTACACAAACCAGCATATTGCCTTGGCTCATGCGGCGTCTGTTGCGGCAGCTAATGCCACAAGTAACGGTAATTTTGTTAATAGTACCGTTTTACAACCAAATAATACTACAAATCATACAAACTATACCAATTACACGAATCCCGTTAGTGCCATTATCAATCAATCGAAACATGGACCCGGACCCAGAGAAGCCTTAACTAGTTTAGGTTTATTATGTTTGGGTAAGTTGAAACAAATTAAGCTTTCAAAGTATCTAAAGAAAAATGGAGGCAAATCGAGTGTTTTTTTTTCTTAAATCAGTTTTTTTTTTAAATTTTCGAACAAACCCGCGTTAAGCGGTTTATATGCCAACCTTAATCAGTGCATCAAGCGTAATATTTTCTAGCGCCGAACTTTAATGCTGATATGGCATACTTGAATTAAAGCGACAACGTTGTGTCTTGAACAGTAATGTTAATTTATGTTTCTTAATAAAAGTAATAAAATCAAAATACAACACAGAAAAAAATGGACTTCAATTAACAAATTTGTGATATTTATTAAAAAATTAATCAAATTTGTACCAATAAACAAATTAATAGTATCAATTAAACGTTTAATTCACTTGATTAAATTTTTAATTAAAACTGATTCTATTTTTGATTAATGCTTTAACTGGTGAACAATTTTGGAGAGTTTTTTTTTGTGTAAAATCGAGATAAACCAGCTAAACCGACTTAAGAATAGCTTAATTGAAATTACTTTTTAACAATAGCAGCCAACTTCACTACTGAACGGGCTGTCAAAATAGGATTAACCAATAGTAACCACACTATCTCTTCAAAGGGGTTTGCCGTTTAACACTCACCGCCATTGACGACGGCTGGCAGTCAATAGCCGAACATCAATCTTTAAACCAAATGTTATTCCACCTGGTGGATCGAAATTTTTTATGAATAATTATCCATTTTTTACTTCTGTTTTAAATGTAAAAAGTTGATCTCAAAAACTGAAATCGACTTTTTTTTTTAGGAATTTTAGAAAAAAAAAAAATTATTGGGAAATGATATCCCCCGTATTCATAAACGATAATTTAGTTTAACAAACCTTTATTAAGGAAAATTTTCATAGAAAATTTGTTTTGTAAGCCTAAATTAAACTTTTTTTTAATATGGCGGATAAGGGTCCATCCACCAACTTTTAAAGTATTTCCTTATTCAAAATTTAAACTCAACCACGCCTCTGTTTTATTAAAATATAACTGAACGTTTACATTCGGGTTGGCAATCGAAACGAATTTCGGTATTGAAGTACACATTTATTAAATCGGTATCGGTATAACAGTACAGAAAGGTTTGTAACGGTTTATCGGTTTAAATTTTATTAATCTGTTTAAAATTTGTTTTTCAATTTTAAATAATACTTAAGGTAAACCATGTTAACCACTCATAACTTTAAGAACTAGAGTTTTTTCTTTTAAAAAAAAAATTCACTTTCGCCTGTGAAAAACTTTTAAATTAAATTTATAATTTCCTTTCTTTCCAGTTTCCCTTTTATTGGCTTTGTTGTCTTTAATATTTTTACTTAAAATATCGCCAAATGCCCGAGAAGATGCCTTGACTCGCAGTTCTCCAGAGGACTTTATAATAGTTTATGATGTTACTTTGGCACTGTGTGCTTTATCGCTGTCCTTAAATTTATGCTGTCTATTGGTGTGTGCAATTCAGTTCCTTTTTGCCGTTAAATTAGTGCGATCGCCCATGTTTGATGGCCGGTAAGTCAGTCAATCTTAGGACTTATTAACCAATTGAAAAAAAATGTATAAACAAAATTTGTATTTAAAAAAAAAAACGTTTTTGGTAATCTTTATTTTGCAGAGATAATCGTTATTTGGAAAAGTCTAGCACTAGTCGAACTTGTGCTGTTGGCGGTTTCTTTATATCCATACCCATATTTTTAACAGGTGACTTATCTAACAATATGGGTTTCAAATATTTTTTTGTATTATTATTTTTTTTTTTTTTTTGTATTTTTTCAGGCATAATTTTGTATACTTTCAATCACTTTCATTCAACACCTGCCATAATAACGAGCGTATTAATTGGAATCGGTATTATTTTTTGTGGAGCTGCGATGGTTCATAATGTATTCGTTTGGCAAAAAGAGAAAACTATTAGTTATCGCAGTGCTCCTGTAAATCACATGTCTATGGTCTCTCAAATTGGACCTATAACACCTCCCATGCAATTCCTCAATACCCATCCGATACATCCGCCTCATCTTAACTTCAATCATTCAAATATTTCTACAGTACTGCATCCAACGTCTACAACACCAGTCTCTCCAAATCATTCGCATGGTAGTTTTAACCCCTTGACAGCCTTAAGTTCATCGTTTATGATGCGCCCCTCAACCGCTACTCCGCCAACACCAAAACCCATTGCCAATGGTGGTTGTCTATCGGTTTTGGGAGTTGCGACAGCGCGTGAAGCAAGTGGCTCAGTGAGTCCCGGCATACCACCCACCTTAGATATGAGCAATGTTACTAGCACTTCGTTACACGAACTATCTACTTTAGTCTAATGTAATTTATAATCTATCCTTTTGTTCTATTTGTTATATATTTCAGATATTTTATTTGTATTTGTTTCTCTTAGATTTAAGATTATTTGTATTAAATTAACAACGAAACAACAAAAATTAAAAAAACAGGTAATTTCTTGCCCAAACCAGTGAATTTTAAATTCAAAAAAGTAATAATAAAAATTTTTGTAAATAATTAAAAAAAAATAATAAAATTCGTCATGTGTGTAAACTTTATTTTTATTTTTTTTGTTGCTTGGAGCTAAAAGTTTTTGGCTAACTATTAAAGTTATATTACCAGTGTATCACATGATTAAAATTTTTGGCTAATAATTAAAGTTACCGTATTTATCGGATATAAGAAACTTAAAAAATTCAGGAAAAAAGTTTCTTATAAGCGTTTCTTTCTTATATACAACTATTTTATATAAGAAACTTATTTCTTATATAAGTAGCTTTGGCCATAAGACTTTCATATTTTGGTTTTCTGTCTCTTTTTTTGTTACATAGTGTCATCACCTGACAATTTTTTGTTATAATAAACGTCAAACTTCATATATAAAAAAAAAAAAAACGCTGACAAAAATTTTAAAGTTTTTTTTATATGGACTTTGACGTTTGGTATGACAAAAAATTGTCAGGTGAAGACCCCATGTTAACGTTTCTAACTTTTAAATAATTATTGTCTATGTCTTTTGAGTTGTTTACTATTTTAGATAACGTTGAAAGTCCAATATTATATTTTTTTGCAATTTCGCTTCTTTTTACACCGTTTTGTATTTCTTTTAAAATTTTAACTTTTGTTTTTATTGACAAAAAACACAAAGCTTCATATGAGTACCAGCTCGCTCATCTAAAACTATAGCTGGAGGTCCATAACACGCGTTTTCGCCTCTACGCAGCGCATGCTTTTATAAACTTACTTGCGTTCTACGTTTCAAGTTACAGGCAACGCTTTTTATGCAGCAGCAGCAGCACAAGTAAAAATAAAATTTAATTTGTCGAAATCAACTGATTTGTTCGAACGCTGCTTGTGACGCTTACAAAAGTAGAAAGGCATCTACGCATTTGTGCATGTAACTAACTACGTATAACTACACAGATTCTACTTTTTTGACAGCTGCGTATGCTTCGAAAAAGGGTGTAACGCGTGGTGTGAAAATCCAGCTTTAAGCTGTAAAAAAAAGTAAAAAGTAAAAAAAAAAACTTTGTTCTTGTTGTAAAACTTACAGAAAACAGAGTTGTCCATGCAAACTACATAAATTCTGTGTTGCCGTTGGAAGTTTCTTATATAAATTCGTTTTCTATACATTTTGTGATTTTGGTGTTTAAGAAAAATGTTCTTTTATCAGTTTTTTTTTCTTATAAGCGTTTTTCTTATATGAAACCTTTTTTGTTAGAAAAATCGCAAAGAAGTCATGATGTTTTTGAAAATGTTTCTTATAAGCGTTTTGTTCTTATATCCGAAAAATACTGTATAATGCCAGTATCACACAAATTTTAGGAGCCTTAACCTCAAGTCCTCGTTCGACTTAAGCCTTTGTATAGCAACGCTTCCAGAATCCGCTCGAGTATTTTGTCTCCACCAGTAATCATCTGCGTTTTGTATGGCTCTCATACAGTCACGTTGAGTTATTATTGGTTCTCCACCAGACAAAAACGTTGAAAAAATACGGTTAAAAACGATTGCATAAAGTTAATGGTGAACAACCGCCCAAACTGTAATTCGTATGCGACGCCAAGCCATTAGCCAATGCGTGGTGACACCGCAAAACACTGGGTACGTTCGTAAATGCAGTTGCTGCGCATCAGTTGCGCATTAGTAAAGTTGAATGTTCGTAAATGCATCACTTGTAAGAAACTTGGCATTACTTTCATATGTCAAATGTTTTTTATGCAGTGATGCCGCAGTTCTGCAGCAAATATTGGCAATTATTGCATCAGTTAATTTTCTGATGCAATAACTTTTAACATAAAAGAAATACATAGTTTTATTTTTCTTTTTCGATGCTTTTTCTTGTAGTTTATAAGAAAACTATTACTTTTTGGTTAAATAGTTTTAATAAAATTTGCCATCGCTATTGTTGATAATATTTTTTTTTATTATTTTATGTTCGCTCATAAAACTTTTAAAATTTAGCTCTTGCTCAAAAATTCAAACTTTGCACAGCTGTTGTGCAGTAAAAAAGCATCAGCATCACAAGCGCAACTGGTGATCACGCATCAGCAACAATATTTTGCATCACTGCAGCAGTGATGCACAGTTTTGATGCATTTACGAACGTACCCACTTTTTTATGGACCTGCATTTTGATTAATCAAATGTTTTTTGATTTTATTTTTGTGTTTTTAATTGCATTTTTTGTTAATTTTTTACAGAAGCTTAAGCAAGCTTATGCATATATTTGGGCCTTTACTAATTCATTCTTTATGACTAGAAATCACACCACAAAATTTCGTGAAGATCAGTCCATAATTTGCCATAGGCCCCATACAAAGCCCACTTTCGAAAACGAATTCCCCTCAAACTTTTTTCATATTTAATTAATAAGGGTAATCACCAGGTACGGATTCAGGGGGGGGGGGGGGGAATAAGGAAATTTCCCCCCCGTAAATTATAAAAATATGTTTTGTTAATTTCAATAATACAAGAATTCCCAGTAAAAATATTTTTTTTATTGTACAACATTTTTAGAAATCCCAGCAAGGTTTTTTTTGTTTTTCTGTATGGAATCTCTAACGATTTTCAATAAGTATCCATATCCTAATCCTTATAGTTATTTATTAGATATTTCCAATGAAACATGTAGTTAGGGATGAAACGATACCTCTAAGGTATCGATACTTTTACTCGATGTGGTATCGCTCGTAAAGTATCGATACCTACTTAGAATCGAAAAAAAAGTATCGATACTTAGTTACTTGTATCGGTACTTGAATCGGTTTGTATGATAAAAGAATAGAAAGCAGCATTTAAAAACGTTCTTATTAGTGTTTTATTACTATACAATAAAATAAGAACTTCAACCTATTAGAATTTTTGTGCAAATCGATAAGTGTAAAGATTGCGACCACTTTTAGTTACCACCTAGTACCAATTTCCTTTCGAAAAATCTTTTTTATCTTAGGAAACAAAATTTTATAGAACGTTCAGGATAACAACCTTCATTCACCTTTTATTCCAGAAATCAACAATGTCACTAATAATTTCTCAAGCTCAAGGTCCGTTTTATATAAAGAATATACAAAATTTATCCAATATTTCGCTATCTCAATGGATAGCTTGCTTCTTCAGGGATTTTTCAAAAAAAATTTTTAAAAAAAGGAAATAATATTAAGAAGGTCGAAGAAATTAAACTAAATAACTTATGTATTTTATTTTTAAATTGATAAATATATAATAAAGGGTGGTAAAACCACAATCCATGATGTTAATTGTGAGTCACACCTTAATGTCAAATTTTTTGCGCAACTTAAATTGACCTATCTTTGTTTCAGTATTTGACAACTTCGATTATTTAGAGGTACACAATTGAGCAGCGCGTAAAGATTAATAAGGCCTTTTACGAAAATGGGCGTTCAATTTAAATGCATTTAATGCACATCGTGATTTTTTTGGTCAGTATAATCGACCAAATGTTTCCACAATCGGGAGAATTGCGCGTAAATTTCAGCAAACCGGGGCTGTAGGAAATGGGAAAATATATGTGCATGCTCCCCAGTTAGTTCTGCGGCTGGCGGCGTCTTCGAAAATGAGGTCGGCCAAGCAAGTATCGTGAATGGTGTTCGCTATCGCGGTATAATAATGGACTTCCTATAGAAAGAAATTGAGGAAATGGACCTAGACGATATGTGGTTTATAGGTGTGGACCCGGGATTAAGGATTCTTAATTAAAAACAAGTTAGAGTGCTATATTCGGCTGTGCCGAATCTTTGATACCCTCCACCGACAGTTCGAATGTTTAAGGAGTAATATCTGTATGATGTTATGATTATCTTAAACTGTGACGATTTGTTATTAATTATGGTTTTAGGCGACTAAACTGTTTTCCGGTAGTAGGGCTTATATGGGGCCTAGGGTAAATTATGGACCGATCATCACGAAATTTCACAGCGTCATTTCTAGTCCTTTAAAACTGTGACGTACCAATTTCTGTTATGATAGCATTATTAATTATGGTTTAAGGTGTACTAAACTGTTTTCCGGGAGTAGGGTTTCTATGGGACCTAGGGTAAATTATGTACCGATCTTCACGAAATTTCACAGTATAATTAATAGTGCTATAAAACTGTGACGAGCCAAAATTTGTTATGATTGCATTATTTTTTACGGTTTTAGGCGTACTAAACTGTTTTCCGGGAGTAGTGTTTATATGGGGCTTAGGGTAAATTATGTACCGATCTTCAAGAAATTTCACAGCGTGATTTTCAGTCAAATAAAACAAATTTTTTGCAAAATCTTATCTCATTCCGTGACTTGTTCCAGCATTTATGTTATTTTTTGTAACAAAATTATCAATTTTTTTAGGTGGTGGTTCCACATTTTGATTCATAGCTCTGGTCCTACTGAACCGATTTTGCTGGATTTCAATCCCAAACTGCTTAGGATAACTACAAGCAATTTGGCCCTAAGTTTGTTCATTTCTTTTGAGTTGTTCGAAAGTGAGCGTGTTTTAAACAGACGGACAGACAGACAGACGGACAGACGGACATGGCTAAATCGACTTAGAATTACTCAAGGCCCCAGAATATATATACTTTATGGGGTCTGAGATGAATAATAAAAAAGTTTCACACGGAATGACAAACTTAATATACCCTCTTCACAACTAATTGTGGTGGAGGGTATAAAAAGGAATCCCGGGACGGATCGGGATTTTTCGGGATTTCATATATAAAAGCCAATTTTAAAATTCATATAATTATAATTTAATGTTTATGTATAAGAATTAAAACAAATTAATTCATGAAGAAAACAAGTAAGAAAGTATAGTCGGTCAAGCCCGACCATATGATACCCTACACCACAGTATTTAAAAACACATCATGCTTATGTGTCCATATAAATATAGATTTATCTATGCTTATAAGCTTCATGAAAATCGGTTTGAAAGTTTGTGAGAGGCAAAAATTGCACCCTACCTCCCCTTGTGGTCCTATTTTTGAAAAACTGTATAGCTAATGTGTCCATATAGATATGTATCTATCTATGTTTTAAATTTCATTAAAATCGGTTTTAGAGGCAGAAATTATAGGGGCGTGGTCCTATTTTTTAAAAAATTCATACATTTTATGTCCATATAGATATGGTTCTATCTATGTTTTAAATTTCATTGAAATCGGTTTGATAGTTTCTGAGAGGAAGAAATTTCCCCCTATCTTCCCTCGTGGTCTTACGATTCGGCCCATTCTCAATAGGCTTGGTCCTTGTTCCAATAAGAACCTATGACCCAAATTTCATCAAATTATCTCCAAAATTGCGACCTGTACTTTGCGCACAAGGTTACATGGACAGCCAGCCAGCCAGCCGGACGGACATCGTTAGTTCGACTCAGAAAGTGATTCTAAGACGATCGGTATACTTTAAGGTGGGTCTAGGACCAATATTTTAAGGCGTTACACACATCAGCACAAATGCATACCCTCTCCACTATTGTGGTGTGGGTATAATTAAACTCATTACAAAATAAAACTGTATTCTTTTAAAGTAATATGGAAGTATTATGTATTTAAACTTATATTTTAAAAAGATTCTTAAACAAATTAATGACGTCAGATAATTGATACCTTATTTTATCGCAAACATATGCTGCCGACGAAACCAATATTCGCATTCAACACTTCTGGATGGTATCAGTAGTGTGTTTAGAGGGGTTCTAAATATGATTTTCCATACAAAGTTGGGAGCCAGTCCTTTTATACTAGAGCGGTTCCAAATATGATTTTCCATACAAAGTTGGGAGCCAGTCCTTTTATACTAGAGGGGTTCTAAATATGATTTTCCATACAAAGTTGGGAGCCAGTCCTTTTATACTAGAGCGGTTCCAAATATGATTTTCCATACAAAGTTGGGAGCCAGTAAATTTTGTGAGGGATGAAAATTTTACTTGTGCATAAGAATTTGTGGGAAAATTTTTTTTTGTTTATAGTGGCAGGTGTTAAATTTTACTTATACGTGTCTTGAATATTTGTTTATGACTTTTTTTTGCTTGTGCGTATTCATATTGATGATTTACAAGTTGTTGGTGTGAAATTTCTTCGTGGACGTCTCCGTCTTGAAGATTTTAAAAATTTTGTTAGGAATGATAATTTTACTTGTGCGTTTTCGTATTAAAGATAAAACTGATTGTGAAATAATTATTTTTAGTTTTTTCAGTTATTGTGTGTGTGTTTAGAATAGTTAATGACTTTGTTGCATAGGTTTCCTAGTGACTTTTTGCTTTGAATGACTCGGTAGGTTTGTGGGATAGTGAGCTGGTCTATTAGTATAAGGGTTGAATATTTGTGTATACATTGGAACCAGAGAATCACTAGCACATTTTAGTAAAAGTAGTCTTCACTTTCTGTAAGAATACGAAATCATAACAATCTTTTTTTAATTTTTCTTCAACTTTTATATGAATTGTACTTCTCAGTTGTTATTGATAAAATATTTTTCGTATTTAAGCCAAATATAGTGGCAAATGTAATGTAGTGTAGACACTTCGTTGACAATGTCACCAATATAGTCGACAAAACTGGTGACTTGGAGACACTTGCATCCAGGTTTCCTTCAGGGTATTGATCGGTTGTGTCTGTGTGTGTGTGTGTGTGTGTGTGTGTGTGTGTGTGTGTGTGTGTGTGGGTATGATTGATAACGATTATTCATGTGAAAAGTAGGATTCCATCCACTTTTTTTTTTATATCAACAGCAACTAATATTTCAATTCTATTTATAGTTTACAAGAATTTTCTTAAATCGTGGGAGGAATATGGAAATATTGTTAATGAACCTTTTTTGGATAGTATTTATAAAAATATTTGACCATATTAAAATATCCCTACAGTAACAAATACGAACATGAGTGTAAAAGGGAAATGACGTGTAAAGAAAGTTGATTATTTAGCAGGTATGACATTTTTATTAGTTGTAAAATTTCTTCTTGTACGTGTCTTGAAGATTTTAAATTTTGTGAGGGATGATCATTTTACTTGTGCGTATTCATATTGATGATTTACAAGTTGTTAATTTTAGTGGAAGGTGTGAAATTTCTTCGTGTACGTGTCTTGAAGATTTTAAAATTTTGTGAGGGATGATAATTTTACTTGTGCGTTTTCGTATTTAAGATAAAACTAATCGTGGAATAAGTATTTTTTTAGTTTTTTTTCAGTTATTGTGTATGTGTTTAGAATAGTTAATGACTTTGTTGCATGGGTTTTCTAGGGACTTTTTGCATTGAATGCCTCGGTAGGCTTGTGGGATTAACCACTTTTTTATATCAACAGCAACCGGCTGCACATCACTTTTAATTACATTTAACAAATAGAAGGAGTTATCATTTTTGGGTTTTGTTAATCTTAAATAGAATTATATATAAATATTTTTTTTTTGCGCAGATTTAATTATCACAAGAGACTCTGGTCTGTTTCACTACAACGGACTAAAGGTCAAAGTAACTATTAATCGGTTAATTAAGTTAGCATATAATTTTTGTTGATAACACTTAATAAGCATTTTCTAAAAACATTTGCAGATAGTTTCACTATTACTCAATGTTTATAAACTTTTATTTATTTTTTCTAGTTTGATACTCTATAATATAAGTTTAATGAAGAATTTTTCTATGGTTTGATACTCTACAATGACAGTATAGTTAAGAATTTAGTTCAATCCATGGATACACTTCATACAGTTAATAATTATACATTATACATACAAATACAATAAAATTTCCATTTTATTAACCATAGTACATGGTTTATTAATTGTTTTGATAATATTTAGTAAAAGTTTATATATAGTATAAACTTGAAGTCGATTATACCAATAGAATATTAAATGTTAATGAAAAAAGGAAATCATATTACAAAATCAATTAAGATGATCTAAAAAAGAGTATTACATAGGAGTTTTGAATATTTAATAAGGAAATATCTATTATATCTGCTTATAATTATCAGTTAGAAATTTAAAGATAACAAATTTGTTTTATAATTAGTACAGCTTTATATGTTTTTTTTTCTAGTTTATTAACCATACATTATCATACCATACCATTATAATCCATAGAATATAAAACAATTTAAAAGAGTTAAATCCGCAAAAGAAAATCACAAACTTTATTTATTTATTTATGTAAAACCTTACTCCATTAATCATTTATTTATACTTTATATATACTAATACCATGAAATGAATAGTTCAATAACCATATTATATGGTTTATTTAATGTTTTGTATACCGTTTTGTAATTCCTATAATTTGTTTTCCTATTATTTCCCTTATATATTTAATATTTATACACTTCCATACATCCTTAAATATACATTCTGTTTTAAGCATTTATATAAAAATTTTTTTTTCTTATACTAACATTCTATATTTAATCTTAGTATTATAATCTTACTCTTGATTTTAATCTTAGTCTTAGTGTTAATCTTAGTAGTAGTCTTTTGATCTTGGTTTTATAGTTTCGGATTCCGATCTTATTTTTTTTTTTTTGTTTATAGACTTGCAACATTACTCTTGTATTACTCTTGCGTGCTGCTTTGTTTACGTTTTCTTAGACTGAATACATATCTGGAAATTTAAAATTTCTTTAATTACATATAAAATATCTATCTACTGTTATACGAATGCTTTGAACTTAGTGTTTTCAATTGAAATATTAAACTTCGATTTTAAACAGACATATACATATTTTATTTTATATAGGAAATTAATACTCGGTACTAGCGACAACCTCGAAGCTTGCACCGACCTCAGTTTTCATTACGTGCAAGAATCGAGTTTCTACTATACTTCATTCTCATCAAACTAATCACACAAGGCGATTTTAAGAAAATCCATACTAATCCTTTCCATTTTATCAAATCTATCCATTATATTATTATTTTAATTTAAACAATTCTTATAAATTCTATTCAGTTCCCACATAATTTAATTCATTCTATATACAACCTTAACGAGTAACTCATATTTATGTATACAGTTTTTTCAAGCCACTTTTAAAAACATATTTTGATTTTTACTTGTCTACTATATTAAAAAATAATCTATAAACTTAAATGAAAATTTAGGTTTATATTAAGTAATTTAATTATACGCTGAGATACGCTGATGGTTTTTCTACCTTAAATTTATATATTGGATAGAAAGTTAAATCTGAATGTAGTGTTTCGGTAAGAATGTCTCTATATTACTTTAAATCAGGTTTCTTATAATACAAAGTTTTTGAATGAAATATTAACAATCCTAATGTTAATTTCAATATAATTTCATTTAAATCATATATACATACATATAAATATTAATTTGTTAGAATCAAACCATCAATTACCATCATGATCTTATTAATGTCATATATTTTTTTTTTTTTCATTATTTTTATTATTCGTTAAAAACTTTATATTCTTATATATAGGAGATGCATATGATTTGGGATTTCTCCTTCATTTTAAAATTGTTTGATTTTACAATTTTTATATTAGTTATTTCAGCCTCTTCATTATCATTATGATCATTATCATAATCATCATAATTAAGATCAGTAATATTCTTTGATCCTTAAAAACAACAATTCTATTATCTTATGTTTTTTTTTTCTAGTTTGCTACTCTATAATATTAGTTTAATGAAGAGTTTTTCTATAGCACGAAATGAATAGTTTAATAACCATATTATATGATTTATTTAATGTTTTTGCATACAGTTTTGTAATTCCTATAATTTGTTTTCCTTTTATTTACCCTTCTATACTTAATATTTATATACATCCATACATCCTTAAATATACATTATGTTTTGAGCATTTCTTTACTATACATATATATAAATTTTTTCCTTTACTAACATTCCTATATTTAATCTTAATTTTATGATCTTAGTCTTGATTTTAATTAATCTTAATCTTAGTGTTAATCTTGATAGTAGCCTTTTAGTCTTGGTTTTATAGTTTCGGATCTCAATCTTAGTTTTTGTATAGACATCTCATTTACAAACCTATAACTTCAATCTAATCAAACCTATCACACAAGACGATTGTCTTCTATTTTTCAAGAAAATCCATACTAATCCTTTCAATTTTATCAACTCTATACATTATATTATTATTTTAATTTTAACAAATCTTATAAATTCTATTCAGTTCTCACATAATTTTATTCATTGTATATACAATCCTTAACCATTATCTCATATTTATAGATACAGTTTTTCAATACACTTTTAAAAACATAGTTTGATTTTTACTTGTCTACTATATTAAAAAATAATCCATAAACTTAAATGAAAATTTAGGTTTATATTAAGTAATTTGATTAAACACTGAGATACGCTGATGGTTTTTCTACCTTAAATTTATATATTGAATAGAAAGTTACATCTGAATGTAGTGTTTCGGTAAGAATGTCTCTATATTACTTTAAATCAGGTTTCTTATAATACAGAGTTTTTAAATGAAATATTAACAATCCTAATGTTAATTTCAATATAATTTCATTTAAATCATATATACATACATATAAATATTAATTTGTTAGAATCAATCCATCAATTACCATCATGATCTTATTAATGTCATATATTTTTTTTTTCTCATTATTTTTATTATTCGTTAAAAACTTTATATTCTTATATGTAGGAGATGCATATGATTTGGGATTTCTCCTTCATTTTAAACTTGTTTGATTTGAAAATTTTCATATTAGGTATTTCAACCTTTTCATTGTTATTATACTCATCATAATCATCATAATTGAGATTAGTTATATTCTTTTCTCATTAAAACCAACAATTCTATTATCATAATCATCAAAATTGAGTTTAAATATATTTTGTTTTTATTTTTTCGTTGAAACCAACAAATCATAATCATTATTATCAAAATCAGGTTAATATATGTTTTTTTTTTTTTTTTTTTTTTTAGTCAAGATACTTTAACATCATCATAACCAGAAATATTATTTTTACAAATGTTGATATTGTGATTTTAATTAAACTGGTTATAATCACCTAAGGTTGAAATGATAGAGATGTTATCCGTTTAATTCTGTTGACTAATTCACATTTATTAAGACATATAGATAATAACAGAATTGATAGAGGATTCATAATTGAATAACTTTGAATAAGAATTGAGCTTATAGTTGGATGTAAGTACGATTTAAACAATAATAACCGACATCGAATAAGTGATTCATCATTTTATTTAATTGAAAACATACCACTTTACATCAAGATACCTTATTTTTAATCTGGTAGCATAAAACAGTTACCTATTTTTGATCTGGTAACGTATAAACAGAGAGAATTAATATCAGATTTAAATAACAAACCAAATATAAGATACATTATATAATCCAACAACAACAACAACAACAACAATATATTCAACATGAATTGATTCGAAATAAAATACACACAATTCTTAAATACATTCAATTAGTTTGTCTTATGATTATACTTTAGCTGAGAGAGATTAATACCATATACATATTTACACGTTATGCACTTACAACATAAAATTCAAAGTTTATTAACCATAATATATGGTTTTATATAATGTGTTAACAGCAATCATTAAAAATTTATATATAATATAAACTTATAGTTGACTGTACCATCAGAATATTGACTGATAATATCACAATAGAATCATATTACACAAACAATATATAGAATATTATAAAGAGAAAGGTATAAACTCATATGTCTATAGGTAACAGTTAAGAATTTTACAATATATTGGTTTAAGATATGTTATTTCTAATTAAGAGTTTAGTTTGATGGTTCTTGGAAGTTTATTTTCAATATAAATACATACATACATATTTGCTGATTTATTCCTATTTGATAATTTTTGATTTGATTGTTTTTTTCTTTTTACCTACAACACATTAATGAAATGGATATACATTAATGATGATGTTTTTTAACACTTTTAAATATTTGTTAAATATAGCTACATCAACTTCTTAATACATCGAATCAACTTACTGAGAATTAATTTTTAAATTAATATTTTGATATCCGTATACCCAGCTGATAGGCTGGTTGTGTATAGGTTTACATGATAATCACAAATTTCTTTAAAATAATAAAATTTCATTGAATTAACTCTCAAATTGCAACCATACCCATAAAGTATAGATAGTACATCCCATATAAATTTATACTTTTACATTAAATTATTTAGTTTCACTATATTCTCATCATGATTAATATAGAAAATCATATTTTCATATACCCACACCACAAAAGTGAAGAGTATATTAGATACACGTTAATACTAATCCTAGTTACCTTTTGATATACTAAATCAACTTATTTACTTAGAATTACTTTTTAAAACAATTTAAACATGAACCAATCCGACTGGTTGGTGGGCTGTCTATTGTGTGGTTTATAGAACACAAACGCAAAACTCATCAGTTCAACTTTCATTTAAAACAAAATTTGTTTCAGTTTTAAATGTAAGTTGAACTGATGAGTTTTGCGTTTGTGTTCTATAAATCACACAATAGACAGCTAGCTGTGCATGTAAACCTAAAAATCAAATTTTATTTTTAGTTTTATATGAACAGCCCACCAACCAGTCGAATTGGTTCATGTTTAAATTGTTTTAAAAAGTAATTCTAAGTAAATAAGTTGATTTAGTATATCAAAAGGTAACTAGGATTAGTATTAACGTGTATCTAATATACTCTTCACTTTTGTGGTGTGGGTATATGAAAATATGATTTTCTATATTAATCATGATGAGAATATAGTGAAACTAAATAATTTAATGTAAAAGTATAAATTTATATGGGATGTACTATCTATACTTTATGGGTATGGTTGCAATTTGAGAGTTAATTCAATGAAATTTTATTATTTTAAAGAAATTTGTGATTATCATGTAAACCTATACACAACCAGCCTATCAGCTGGGTATACGGATATCAAAATATTAATTTAAAAATTAATTCTCAGTAAGTTGATTCGATGTATTAAGAAGTTGATGTAGCTATATTTAACAAATATTTAAAAGTGTTAAAAAACATCATCATTAATGTATATCCATTTCATTAATGTGTTGTAGGTAAAAAGAAAAAAACAATCAAATCAAAAATTATCAAATAGGAATAAATCAGCAAATATGTATGTATGTATTTATATTGAAAATAAACTTCCAAGAACCATCAAACTAAACTCTTAATTAGAAATAACATATCTTAAACCAATATATTGTAAAATTCTTAACTGTTACCTATAGACATATGAGTTTATACCTTTCTCTTTATAATATTCTATATATTGTTTGTGTAATATGATTCTATTGTGATATTATCAGTCAATATTCTGATGGTACAGTCAACTATAAGTTTATATTATATATAAATTTTTAATGATTGCTGTTAACACATTATATAAAACCATATATTATGGTTAATAAACTTTGAATTTTATGTTGTAAGTGCATAACGTGTAAATATGTATATGGTATTAATCTCTCTCAGCTAAAGTATAATCATAAGACAAACTAATTGAATGTATTTAAGAATTGTGTGTATTTTATTTCGAATCAATTCATGTTGAATATATTGTTGTTGTTGTTGTTGTTGTTGGATTATATAATGTATCTTATATTTGGTTTGTTATTTAAATCTGATATTAATTCTCTCTGTTTATACGTTACCAGATCAAAAATAGGTAACTGTTTTATGCTACCAGATTAAAAATAAGGTATCTTGATGTAAAGTGGTATGTTTTCAATTAAATAAAATGATGAATCACTTATTCGATGTCGGTTATTATTGTTTAAATCGTACTTACATCCAACTATAAGCTCAATTCTTATTCAAAGTTATTCAATTATGAATCCTCTATCAATTCTGTTATTATCTATATGTCTTAATAAATGTGAATTAGTCAACAGAATTAAACGGATAACATCTCTATCATTTCAACCTTAGGTGATTATAACCAGTTTAATTAAAATCACAATATCAACATTTGTAAAAATAATATTTCTGGTTATGATGATGTTAAAGTATCTTGACTAAAAAAAAAAAAAAAAAAAAAAACATATATTAACCTGATTTTGATAATAATGATTATGATTTGTTGGTTTCAACGAAAAAATAAAAACAAAATATATTTAAACTCAATTTTGATGATTATGATAATAGAATTGTTGGTTTTAATGAGAAAAGAATATAACTAATCTCAATTATGATGATTATGATGAGTATAATAACAATGAAAAGGTTGAAATACCTAATATGAAAATTTTCAAATCAAACAAGTTTAAAATGAAGGAGAAATCCCAAATCATATGCATCTCCTACATATAAGAATATAAAGTTTTTAACGAATAATAAAAATAATGAGAAAAAAAAAATATATGACATTAATAAGATCATGATGGTAATTGATGGATTGATTCTAACAAATTAATATTTATATGTATGTATATATGATTTAAATGAAATTATATTGAAATTAACATTAGGATTGTTAATATTTCATTTAAAAACTCTGTATTATAAGAAACCTGATTTAAAGTAATATAGAGACATTCTTACCGAAACACTACATTCAGATGTAACTTTCTATTCAATATATAAATTTAAGGTAGAAAAACCATCAGCGTATCTCAGTGTTTAATCAAATTACTTAATATAAACCTAAATTTTCATTTAAGTTTATGGATTATTTTTTAATATAGTAGACAAGTAAAAATCAAACTATGTTTTTAAAAGTGTATTGAAAAACTGTATCTATAAATATGAGATAATGGTTAAGGATTGTATATACAATGAATAAAATTATGTGAGAACTGAATAGAATTTATAAGATTTGTTAAAATTAAAATAATAATATAATGTATAGAGTTGATAAAATTGAAAGGATTAGTATGGATTTTCTTGAAAAATAGAAGACAATCGTCTTGTGTGATAGGTTTGATTAGATTGAAGTTATAGGTTTGTAAATGAGATGTCTATACAAAAACTAAGATTGAGATCCGAAACTATAAAACCAAGACTAAAAGGCTACTATCAAGATTAACACTAAGATTAAGATTAATTAAAATCAAGACTAAGATCATAAAATTAAGATTAAATATAGGAATGTTAGTAAAGGAAAAAATTTATATATATGTATAGTAAAGAAATGCTCAAAACATAATGTATATTTAAGGATGTATGGATGTATATAAATATTAAGTATAGAAGGGTAAATAAAAGGAAAACAAATTATAGGAATTACAAAACTGTATGCAAAAACATTAAATAAATCATATAATATGGTTATTAAACTATTCATTTCGTGCTATAGAAAAACTCTTCATTAAACTAATATTATAGAGTAGCAAACTAGAAAAAAAAAACATAAGATAATAGAATTGTTGTTTTTAAGGATCAAAGAATATTACTGATCTTAATTATGATGATTATGATAATGATCATAATGATAATGAAGAGGCTGAAATAACTAATATAAAAATTGTAAAATCAAACAATTTTAAAATGAAGGAGAAATCCCAAATCATATGCATCTCCTATAATAAGAATATAAAGTTTTTAACGAATAATAAAAATAATGAAAAAAAAAAAATATATGACATTAATAAGATCATGATGGTAATTGATGGTTTGATTCTAACAAATTAATATTTATATGTATGTATATATGATTTAAATGAAATTATATTGAAATTAACATTAGGATTGTTAATATTTCATTCAAAAACTTTGTATTATAAGAAACCTGATTTAAAGTAATATAGAGACATTCTTACCGAAACACTACATTCAGATTTAACTTTCTATCCAATATATAAATTTAAGGTAGAAAAACCATCAGCGTATCTCAGCGTATAATTAAATTACTTAATATAAACCTAAATTTTCATTTAAGTTTATAGATTATTTTTTAATATAGTAGACAAGTAAAAATCAAAATATGTTTTTAAAAGTGGCTTGAAAAAACTGTATACATAAATATGAGTTACTCGTTAAGGTTGTATATAGAATGAATTAAATTATGTGGGAACTGAATAGAATTTATAAGAATTGTTTAAATTAAAATAATAATATAATGGATAGATTTGATAAAATGGAAAGGATTAGTATGGATTTTCTTAAAATCGCCTTGTGTGATTAGTTTGATGAGAATGAAGTATAGTAGAAACTCGATTCTTGCACGTAATGAAAACTGAGGTCGGTGCAAGCTTCGAGGTTGTCGCTAGTACCGAGTATTAATTTCCTATATAAAATAAAATATGTATATGTCTGTTTAAAATCGAAGTTTAATATTTCAATTGAAAACACTAAGTTCAAAGCATTCGTATAACAGTAGATAGATATTTTATATGTAATTAAAGAAATTTTAAATTTCCAGATATGTATTCAGTCTAAGAAAACGTAAACAAAGCAGCACGCAAGAGTAATACAAGAGTAATGTTGCAAGTCTATAAACAAAAAAAAAAAAATAAGATCGGAATCCGAAACTATAAAACCAAGATCAAAAGACTACTACTAAGATTAACACTAAGACTAAGATTAAAATCAAGAGTAAGATTATAATACTAAGATTAAATATAGAATGTTAGTATAAGAAAAAAAAATTTTTATATAAATGCTTAAAACAGAATGTATATTTAAGGATGTATGGAAGTGTATAAATATTAAATATATAAGGGAAATAATAGGAAAACAAATTATAGGAATTACAAAACGGTATACAAAACATTAAATAAACCATATAATATGGTTATTGAACTATTCATTTCATGGTATTAGTATATATAAAGTATAAATAAATGATTAATGGAGTAAGGTTTTACATAAATAAATAAATAAAGTTTGTGATTTTCTTTTGCGGATTTAACTCTTTTAAATTGTTTTATATTCTATGGATTATAATGGTATGGTATGATAATGTATGGTTAATAAACTAGAAAAAAAAACATATAAAGCTGTACTAATTATAAAACAAATTTGTTATCTTTAAATTTCTAACTGATAATTATAAGCAGATATAATAGATATTTCCTTATTAAATATTCAAAACTCCTATGTAATACTCTTTTTTAGATCATCTTAATTGATTTTGTAATATGATTTCCTTTTTTCATTAACATTTAATATTCTATTGGTATAATCGACTTCAAGTTTATACTATATATAAACTTTTACTAAATATTATCAAAACAATTAATAAACCATGTACTATGGTTAATAAAATGGAAATTTTATTGTATTTGTATGTATAATGTATAATTATTAACTGTATGAAGTGTATCCATGGATTGAACTAAATTCTTAACTATACTGTCATTGTAGAGTATCAAACCATAGAAAAATTCTTCATTAAACTTATATTATAGAGTATCAAACTAGAAAAAATAAATAAAAGTTTATAAACATTGAGTAATAGTGAAACTATCTGCAAATGTTTTTAGAAAATGCTTATTAAGTGTTATCAACAAAAATTATATGCTAACTTAATTAACCGATTAATAGTTACTTTGACCTTTAGTCCGTTGTAGTGAAACAGACCAGAGTCTCTTGTGATAATTAAATCTGCGCAAAAAAAAAAATATTTATATATAATTCTATTTAAGATTAACAAAACCCAAAAATGATAACTCCTTCTATTTGTTAAATGTAATTAAAAGTGATGTGCAGCCGGTTGCTGTTGATATAAAAAAGTGGTTAATCCCACAAGCCTACCGAGGCATTCAATGCAAAAAGTCCCTAGAAAACCCATGCAACAAAGTCATTAACTATTCTAAACACATACACAATAACTGAAAAAAAACTAAAAAAATACTTATTCCACGATTAGTTTTATCTTAAATACGAAAACGCACAAGTAAAATTATCATCCCTCACAAAATTTTAAAATCTTCAAGACACGTACACGAAGAAATTTCACACCTTCCACTAAAATTAACAACTTGTAAATCATCAATATGAATACGCACAAGTAAAATGATCATCCCTCACAAAATTTAAAATCTTCAAGACACGTACAAGAAGAAATTTTACAACTAATAAAAATGTCATACCTGCTAAATAATCAACTTTCTTTACACGTCATTTCCCTTTTACACTCATGTTCGTATTTGTTACTGTAGGGATATTTTAATATGGTCAAATATTTTTATAAATACTATCCAAAAAAGGTTCATTAACAATATTTCCATATTCCTCCCACGATTTAAGAAAATTCTTGTAAACTATAAATAGAATTGAAATATTAGTTGCTGTTGATATAAAAAAAAAAGTGGATGGAATCCTACTTTTCACATGAATAATCGTTATCAATCATACCCACACACACACACACACACACACACACACACACACACACACACACACAGACACAACCGATCAATACCCTGAAGGAAACCTGGATGCAAGTGTCTCCAAGTCACCAGTTTTGTCGACTATATTGGTGACATTGTCAACGAAGTGTCTACACTACATTACATTTGCCACTATATTTGGCTTAAATACGAAAAATATTTTATCAATAACAACTGAGAAGTACAATTCATATAAAAGTTGAAGAAAAATTAAAAAAAGATTGTTATGATTTCGTATTCTTACAGAAAGTGAAGACTACTTTTACTAAAATGTGCTAGTGATTCTCTGGTTCCAATGTATACACAAATATTCAACCCTTATACTAATAGACCAGCTCACTATCCCACAAACCTACCGAGTCATTCAAAGCAAAAAGTCACTAGGAAACCTATGCAACAAAGTCATTAACTATTCTAAACACACACACAATAACTGAAAAAACTAAAAATAATTATTTCACAATCAGTTTTATCTTTAATACGAAAACGCACAAGTAAAATTATCATTCCTAACAAAATTTTTAAAATCTTCAAGACGGAGACGTCCACGAAGAAATTTCACACCAACAACTTGTAAATCATCAATATGAATACGCACAAGCAAAAAAAAGTCATAAACAAATATTCAAGACACGTATAAGTAAAATTTAACACCTGCCACTATAAACAAAAAAAAATTTTCCCACAAATTCTTATGCACAAGTAAAATTTTCATCCCTCACAAAATTTACTGGCTCCCAACTTTGTATGGAAAATCATATTTGGAACCGCTCTAGTATAAAAGGACTGGCTCCCAACTTTGTATGGAAAATCATATTTAGAACCCCTCTAGTATAAAAGGACTGGCTCCCAACTTTGTATGGAAAATCATATTTGGAACCGCTCTAGTATAAAAGGACTGGCTCCCAACTTTGTATGGAAAATCATATTTAGAACCCCTCTAAACACACTACTGGTATCGTAAATAAATAACTACATATATGCTATACGACAATATTCAATTTATTTTATCTCAATTATATATATGCAAGTATTAAGGTTCAGTTAGCCGGGAGTAATAGTAACAGTAACCTTACCGTAAAAAAGTAAGACCAATCTATTTCTTACAGATTGAGACGTAACAGCTTACTGCTAACTATAATCGTTCTTATTGCTTTACATACAACAAAATGAATCAGCTGATTTTCAACGTTACTGTTACTCCCGGCTAACTAAGCCTTTAATCTAATAAAATAAACTTATATGTGTCAAAAGACTTTTGGTAGAACCTCCTAAAGTTGTTAACACCTTTTTGCACAACTTGCATTTTGTGTGCGCAGTTCTATTATCATCCACTTAGAAAAAAGACCCACCATCTGATTTTGTTATCGTGGTACATAATGCATTGCATATAACATTTATTCACTTGTGACTTTTTTGTAACCAGTTAAAAATTAGATTCATGGGCAGTATGATTTAATATTGAATTTTTACTAAGCCTAAAATGTCGGGATTTTAATATCAAACCCCGGGATTCGGGACTTAATTTTAATCCCGGGTTTTCGGTATTCGGGATTGGCATCCCTAGTATTTACTGGTCAAGCGGTTTCTTGATACCGTTACTGCTGCTCCAGCTTTGGAAAATAATGAAAAATTTAAGATTAATTTCAATACCAAAGTTAAACGATTACTTTTAACCGATACCGAGTATTTTTTTACCGATACTACTTGTACTCGGTTGATAAGTATCGATTACAAAAATACTTGGTACTTATATAAAAGTATCGAATATGTACTTGTATTTACTCGTATCGTTTCATCCCTACATGTAGTATATTGTATTCAAATACTTATTATTCTACACTAAATCCCAGCAGGTGCCATCTACATATATCCAAAGACTAAACGTTTGACTTGATAATGCGTGCGGTTGAATTATTAAAAAGCCTTAGTATTTGCAATATTTATGTATGTATATATGGGTGCGTTCGTACCCTGCAAATAATAGGACCAGTCCAAACACGCGTGTAAAGAGTAGTCCACAAGGGACCAGGACTAGTCCACAAGTAACCCAAACGTATGGAGAAAACCTGGTCTATTTAACATTACGATGTCCTAGGAGAGGACCATATAACCCACCTTTGGACCACTAAGGAGTAGTTTTAAAACTACTCCATGGTATATAACCCACCTTTGGACCAGTAAGGAGTAGTTTTAAAACTACTCCATGGTATACTCAAGAGGATTAGTTTTGAAGTCGTTTAAACACGAAAGCATGTCGTTAAATAACGAAGACATGTCGTCTCACTACAAACACTTTTTAACAATGGCATGGTCCATGCTTGCATTACATCGGACTAGTCCATGGAGTAGTCCATTTTTTCAAAATGGGTCAGGTGGTCCAATTTTATTTGCAGGGTAAATGCATCACTGCGTTGCATCAGTGATTTCAAATGGTTATATATTTATCAGTGAAGTAAATGCGGACCAAAAAATTGTTAAATACTACACAAAATTAATAGTCAAAAAATAAAAAAAATGAAATTATTCTTTTATCGCCATTAAAAAAAGTTTGCTTTTCTGATGAAGCGCAGTGATGCATTTACGAACGCACCCTATGTGTTATATGAATCAAAATTCTATTCGATCATTTTTGATGAAAGCACGGATTTGTCGGGGAAAAGCCAGATTTCCTTATCTTTAAGATATTTCAACATACAACAAAAAGTTTTAGGGAAGAATTTATTGGCTTGGTTGTAAACGCATTTGAAGAGGCTTCAATAGATATTGATGACGTAGATGTGTCAATTGATGCGAAGGCACTATCGTCAATAGTTCTTAAAGCTTTGACAAATTTTGGTCTTGACCTTAAACATTGTGTAGGAGATGGAACAGATGGGTGTCATCTGATGTCAGCAGAAAATGGAGCTGTTCAAAATTACTGGAAAAGCGACAAATGCGAAACAAACGCCTTGCTATTCCCATAAATCGAACAAATCAATTTTTAAAAGCAATAAAGTGCCATTAATACAAACAGTTTTAGCAAAGCATTTGGGAGACAAACTCTCTTCATTATGCTTCTTTGCAACAAGTGTACATCATATGGTAGAAGCGTTGGAAAAAATATCTGAGTGGAAAGGTAGTATCTCTACCTTTATATTAAGGAACTCACTTAGTACTTTTAAATTTATTTGCGGAATATACATATTCGGGTGTGTTCTAGAATCCGAATCCACTCGAAAGTGGATTACTTTAGCATTTTTTGTGTTCTGCATTTCACATCCATATGTTTTTATTCGTTTTCAATTAGAGTAGTAATGGGTTGGTGAAAGTAAAACGAAACGACTTTTATTCTAATATTTGATAACATTTTTAACATTTTTACAGCTTTAACGATTTATAATAAATAGTAGACTTTGCTATCATGCCGATGTTGAAAAAATTTGTTTTTTAATTTCCGCGAATTTAGCAATTTTTACCTAATTTTTGCCAATCCTTATAGTTTAAGGGACTTTAAATCAATTATATGGCTGGTTTGAAATATTAAAAATTTACGCGATTTTTAGCTATTTTTGCAATTTTTTTTTGTTATTTTCCGGCATTTTGTTTTTTTTTACCGATTTAGCGATTTCAAATAAATTTAAGTGTTTGTTTAAAAGATAGAAGCTATTTTTTCCTGTGATTCTTTACAGCTTTCACGATTTTAAAAAAAATATTAAACATTGCTATCATGCTGCGGTTAGCAATTTATCGATCTTTAGTCCAAAAAAATTTTTTTCGAACAAAAACTTCGAATACACAAAAACATGCGGATTTGAGAACACCAAATTATGAATTATGCGGATTTAAAAAATTTTTCGTTTTCAATTCGAGTCGAAACCTAGAACATACCTGATTAAGTGTGATACTTACACAAAAGCAAGATTTAGATCTTCAAAAAGGATCAAGCCTTATCAAAATTTTAATCATGTGCCTTGAAGAAAAAAGAAATAAAGCCGAAGAACAATTTAAAGCGATTTTTGAAAAAGTTAAAGTTATTTACGTTCAAATCGAGGTTCCAATCGAAAAGACAAGATTTGAACGAAATAATCACATCCAAAATGTTTAAGATTACTACCGAGTTGTAGGTTACATTCCTCTTATTGAATTTATTTTAGAAGATCTCATAACAACTTTCCCAATAGATATCCCAAATGTATTGAACATACCTAAATTTCTACCTCAAAATGTAATCAAGTCATATACAGATACAAAACTGTTAAAACCACAACTAGCTGATGAGCTGATTATATTTGATAAAAGAGATAAACACCTACTAAGATCTAATCTTGAGCCTGATCTATCAGATAACGTTGTAGATGCTTTTATAAACTGTGATGAAGATATCGTCCCAAATCTAAGAAAAATATTTCAAATTTTCGTTTCAATGCTCGTCAGTAAAGCTACGAGCGGGAGGTCATTTCCTACCCTTCGTCGAATTAAAACATGGCTCAGATCAACAATGACAGAAGATAGACTGTTCTATCAAAATTTGCCTCATAAGGAAATCATAAATTGCTTATTTAAAAAGATTAAGGTATATTGAACTGATCTTATATTTTATCTAACCTTTTTGTTGGGTTTTTTTAGTTCGGGTAATGACTTTTTTTGGACAAAATTTCTTCATCCCACCACGCGATGGGCAATTTAGTATTGATAATGAAAATTATTTTTTTTGGCCATTTTAGCCAAAAAAGTTTCCGCACCAAATGCAATTTCTAAAGCTCCTCAAAAAAAATTTTTTTTTTTTTTTAATTTCCATACACATTATAAATGGTACATTTATTGTTTATATATGCTATATATTTAAGTTCCCATATTCATAAATAATTATAAAATTTAATAAACGTCTATTAAGAAAAATTTTCATAGAAAATTTGGTTTTCAAGCCTTTATAAAATTTAAAATTTTTTATGAATACAGGCATAAATACATAAAATAAGCAACTGTATAACAAAAATGTAAAGCTATTTTTTTGGGTTTAATGAAATAAATTTTAAGTTTAAAGTGCGAGTTGATTTACATAATGGAAAAAAATATCTTGTGCAACTTTAATAGCTCGTTCCGCGCATATATTACTACGCCGCTGAAAATTATCACTGTTTCATATATCCGCCAAACAACTCATCTACCATTTGCCATTAAAGTTTAGTTTATTAAAAAAAAAACGCGAAATAGAGTTGCGATTTTTTTGCGCACTTCTTCTGTACAAATGGTAAGATCTTGTTATATTCATGAAATTATTAGAAAATACTTAAAATTTTGTAATTAAATGTTAATTTTGTATAGTAAGGAGAAAAATTGAAATTCAAAACTTTATCGCGTTTGGGGCGGAAACTTTCTTCACGATCGCGAAAAAGTAATACAGCATTTCTTAATATTTTTTCACGGTCTATACGGCTATGCGATTCGCAAAAATTGCAAAAAGTACTTACCCTAAAGGTAGAAGTACATTACACGCGTTAGTGCGCGTGTATAAAAAGTAGCAATCGTCACCAATGACTGGCGAATAGTTAGCACTTTCACTCAATTTGTACCAGGGTCTACTGATGTGGCACTCAAATCACACCTAAATCTTTCCCTAGACACCAATATCTAGTATTAACACTTTAAAATAGGTACCCACTTTTCGCTAGCTAATTCTATAGCTCCAAGTAATGCAGAAAACAATTTTTTTTCAACGACAACAAAGAAAAATGTGTATCCGAAATAGATCCCCGTTATTTGAAGATATAAGTAGCTAACCCTTATGGTAGGTAGAGATTATGCAGAGAGGGATCCATCGCCACCTCGTAGGACATCCCGTGTTAAATTCGCCACTCAAAAGCATGAGAGGTAGATTGTAGTGGGACTAGCGGTAGTTTTTAATGAGCTAGCGAATATACAATTACAGAGCTAGTCCCAGTGGTATAGCAAAGAACCATCGACTATAGTTACTAGTGAAATGGTTGATATTTTTTTTATTCATTCAATTCTGTAACCGTCACTTAGGGCAGCAATGGTTAAGCTGAATAGATCCCGTTATTAAAACAACAAAAACTTAATGATCACAGCTTGTTTGTTCTTTGTGTTTTTTTAAAATTTTTTTAATACTTCAGTCTTATTTTAGATTTGAGAGTGCGAAGCTTTACAACTCTACAAAAAATTAATGAGCGAATCATGATATTTTTCACGTTAGCGTTAAGAAAATTATGGGAGAAATGACAGAAAATCAAGTTTTTTATAATTTTCTTAACTTAACTTTAATAATAGTTCTCTACAAAAGTACATATGCAGCAAATGTGAATTATAAGTTTATGTTTTCAAATATTTTGTCAAATGAATAACTTAATTAAAATAAAAATAATGTACATACCTATACGTTTGTAAACAAAAAATTATTTATTTATACACAAATAGTGAAGAGACATGCTTTCGTGTCCTAAAGAAATGACTGCCGAATAAGAGGTACCGACTATGCTGGCGATTTAGGTACAGTTCTTGTGCTACCTCTTAGATGTTAGCGCCGCTGCAGCACTTTAGGACCAGTGAACTGTGTAGTTTTACTGCGCTAACCCCATAGGTAGGTACAGGTAATGCAGGGAGGGGTCAATTGTCACCTCCAATGACATCACCATGTTAAATTCGCCACTCAAAAGCATGTGAGGTAGATTGTGGGGGGACTAAGGTTCGGTTGCCAAAAAAGGAGAGCGTTCTTTATTGTTCCGATTTATACATAAGATTTATATAGTCGAAATATTCGAAAACCGGTTTCTGAAAAATGTTGAATAATCGACCACCCTTATTTTTTTATTATTTGATAATTGAAAAAAACAAAATTTTTATTATGTGTTTTGCTTATGTGTTAGTATCAAATTTAAACGCTTCCCAGCGGTACATATTGAAAGGACCGCAAGTGGCAGGCCTTTTTGAAGGCCTCTATACTCCTTTCTGAAAGATTCGCTTCGCATGATATCCTGCCTTCAGAAGTATGCCTTCTAGAAGGTATAAACTTCTTTTTAAAAGACCTTCTGAAATATTCAGTACACATTCGCTACTCCCTTCTTTGAGAAGGGAGAAAGGAAGGTGTTCAGTTTTATTTACTTTTTATTTTTAGTGACCTTCCTTACTCCCTTCTTTGGGAAGGGGTCGAAGTTGTTTTTAAAGGAAGTGTGGAAGGCCTTGCGCCTAATGACAACCTGTGTAAAAAATAAATAAGTATGGAATGCGGCGAGAAGGGCTTCTGACTGCTTGTGACTGCTAAATAAGGCCTTCTATAAGGCCTCTTTACTCATTCTAGTTACCGCTGGGTTATAACTCTGAAATGATTGAACAGATTTTAATAATATTGTGCACTTCGGTGAGTAAATGTCTTTCAAATGGTGTATATTTTGTTCAAATCGGTTGAAATACAAATGAAGAAAGTGTTCTTAACTGTTTTGCCTTAGCCGATTTATATATAGAGATTATACAAAAGCAAATTAAAATAAATTTTTTTCTTTTTAAATTATTTAAATTTAATTCTCAATTTTATATTAAAACCCACGAAAATGTTAAATTTATAAGTTTTCTTAAAAAACAATATGGTGCCCCGGTAGTCTAGCTGGTAGTGAGCTAGTCTATCAGCGCCGGGGTTGCGGGTTCGATTCCCGCCAGAGACTCTGTGGTTCCTGCAGACAAGCGTAAAGCTTCGCGGGATTAGCTAAGGGAATTAAAAAAAAAAAAATAATATGTCAAATGTTATTGTTTACATTTGTATGCAACTGAGGAGATATGCATTACTCATTTTGCTCATGGGTTTTTTAGTGCAAACGAAGTAAAATGGAGCAATTTGCAAATACGTACATTTTAAAATTACAAAAATTACACACACACACCGTGTTTCACTTTTGTTGAATTCCCCTTTGTTTATAGAAGTTTAAGGAACTATAAGAAAGTCCGGATATGGTTTTCGTCATCATATTACATTGCAAATTTGATGTATTTAACTTAATAAATTTAACAAAACAAAAAAAAAAAAAACAAAAAAATAACTTTCCTTCTTTTTATTTATTACTAGCTGTTTGGCCACGGCGCTGCTCGGGATTTTCCAAATTAAAATAAAAAATTAAACACTGGTGCATTTTCTTAATAACTTAACTCCAGCGCTACATTACCGCGTCAAAACTTTAGCAGGAAACTTATTTTTGTTTAAAACATATATTTAGTGAATTTTAGCCAAATCGTACCACCTATCGACATTAAACTTAAGAGAAACCAGGCTCCAGGGGGTTACCGCGTATTTCGATTCGAAAGAAATCATTTACGGATTCGAACAATTTCTACTGTGTATTATGATTTTCGAAATATTTGTTTCGAATAAACGGACGTTTCTTATACTTTATTGAAAACAAAAATCCTTTTCTTAACAGCCACTCTATTACGAACAAAAAGTTTTCATAAAATAAAATTCCCATTTTTTTTTTTAAATACAACCTCTGTCATCGTTTCGAACGATTGCGAAAATCGTAATACACAGTACAAGGCGAATTCAACAAGGTAAACTCAACTCGTCAGCCGTTCATCAGCTGTCTCCACGGCGAATTAAAAAAAAATAGGGAAACGTCAAAATATAATTTTGTTTATATTTTGCGCCAAAATAACCGAAAAAATTTCTTAGAAAAATAATTAAAGTGAATTCAATAATTTATTTTATAACCCAAACAAAACTTTTTTATTTGTTTTTCAATAAATTTCTGCCAAAATTCTGACTAAACTAATTTATTGCCCAAGTTTGGTCTCAAACGGTCTAGCGGTTCACGTTACAAACGTTTTTTATATATCGTTCCCTAAAACGATAAAGGCCCTAACTAACAAAAAATTAAAATCGACTTTTTCATTAAATCTGATGTATTGCATCAACACAAATGTCCACATAAAGTTTTCGAATCTTTTGACCAAGATTAGCGATTTTATTGACAAAAATCAAACGGCTCTATCTACAAAAGAATTTATGATAAACGCCAAAAGGCCTTACAAACAGTTTGTATAATATGCAGCATTTTAATTGGCAAAACAACTGGTAGGTTTAACAAGAAAAAAAAAGAAGATAAATCAATTATGAACAGTTTAATGCAATTATTAATTTATCATATAAAATAGTTTCTTGCTTCTCCTAAAAAAATTTCCTAAATGTTAGATAGGGCCTTTTGCGTTTTGGTGACGATATATACATATAGATTTAAACATGAAAATAATTTGTCAACTCTTAAACCAAGCAGAAATTAACGTTTTTTTCCTTGTAGTGTTGATGTTGTTTCTACAACAAACAAGTATATAAATTGTTTTTTATCTACGTTTGTAGTGTTGTTGTTTTTTCTACAACAAACGCCATAACGTTTAAAGCTGTGCAGTCGAAATTTTATCATCTTTCTCATTTTTCGACGCTTAGTAATAAATTAGTCAAAACCCTTACAAGTAATTTTTGCTGCAGGGCCTTTACTTCTTATATGTATATGTAAATATGTACAAGTATTTAACTCAGCTTATGTAAAGTGAAAGTTAAAATATAGAATTTATAATTTTTAAGGGCACTTCAGAAAGCAGAGCTAAAATGAACCATTCTTTTTTGAATTTAATTCGTTACGAATTAGCTAAATTTGTAATTAATTCTTTTAACAGCAAAAAAGAACTGAGTGAAATTTGATTCAATTCAAACGAATTAGGCAGAAATGAATTGCAATTCGTTTCCAATTCAAATGAATCTGTTAAAGTGAATTGCAAATGTTTTGAATTACGAGTAAACGAACACAGCTTTGACGTCAAAAAATGTGATTCGAAATTGCTAAAATCTTTAAAATTCGATTGAAAAATTTAAAAAAAGCAATTTTTCACAATATATAAATATGGGCATATACAAATATGGGCATATCCGCTGATTATTTTACGATATAATTATAGAGAAATATTAAGATTTTACTAATTTTATAAATTTACCCATAAATTTGTTCACTTAGATGAACAATGAGACTGCAAAGTTGTGCAAACGTAATTTCTTATTTGTGAGAATGTTTTATTGTAGGTTTTCTTTAATATTATCTTCCTGAAATGAGGTGATATTTGATAAAAATTATTCCAAAAAAATTTTCTTATATGGTCTGTTATCTATGGAAGAGTTCAAAGAGAAATATGTTATTCGGATTAACGGTAAATTTTTATTTTGTTTTAGTCATTATTCAGTTAAATTATTATGGAAAAAATTTCAAGTTCGAAATGTCACGTATCGACCCAGATTTTGTCTTAAAAAAAAGAAAATACAGAAGATTTTGGAATCAAACCAAACCCATTTTAATGTTACATTGCTACGTAAAATTCTCAAAGCAGTTTGACTAAAAAATTGTGCCAGGTTTCGCTTAATTACGCCTTTTTATACATGGCCACAAAAACTACTTCTATTTTTCTCACTTTGGCCTAGAATCTTTGGCCTAGAATCGCGCCTTCCCTCCATAAACTTTAGCATAGATAACAGTGCTTTCTTAGTGCTATAATTTAAGGGTTAAGAGAACGTAAAAATATTTGTTGTTTAAAATGTTATTGCATTTTTGATGCGTACGACTGTCACGTTCAACACTTTGGATAAACCCATATGAGATTATTTAAACAAAAAATTATTGTTAAACACACTTTTAATAATATTTTCACACTATTTGATTAGAATAAAAACTTAAGTTTCTTTTAGCAAATAAACTTTATTTTTCCATTTTGATAGGATTTTCGCCTATACCTAAAAATTAAATTCCTATTCTGCCGCTACCTGACAATTCCATTCCAATACAAACTGAATTCAAATTTCAATCAATTTAAATGATTTGGAAATGAATTGCTAATTCTTTTTTCTAACTCATTTTGATTACATAATTCCAAATCGATTCAATTCAAATGAATCTGTAATTTTAATTGAATTCACTTTTACAAATTCATTTAAATTGGAAACGAATTACAATTCATTTGACAGATTCATTTTTACCAAATTCGTTTGAAATGACTTAAATTTCATTAAATTCATTTTTTTGTGTGAAAAGAATTAATTCAAAATTTGCTAATTGAGTGCATGAATGATTCATGAATTAATTCAAAAATGAATGATAAATTTACAGCTCTGTCAGAAAGTGAAGGTTTATGGCAGTCGTAGTCTTTTGTCATATCTTAGACTTTTTTAGACCCATATGGCATTTGCGACTATGTGTGATATAAAGTTGTCTGTATATAAAAACCTCCACCAGTGGAAACGATGACGGTTAGCAGAAACTAATCGATTCCTAAAGGGTCTTGTTTTCTTATGCTATGTAGTTCTGAAAATCAATAGTGTATTAAGTCCGTATATCATGTGAGAAATTTGAAAATTGTATATAAAAAGGTTGTCCTTTATTGACAATTTGAATTTTAAAATACAAAAAAAAAAAATAACATTCAAAATTAATATGAAAAGAATCAAGCGATCCCATTGTACAACAATAAAATGTCACCACAAATATTTTTTAATGTTTCGATGGTCGTCTACGCTTTTTAGTTTCTATTGGAGCTGAGGAAATATTTTTTAAAAGATAATTATTTAAAAACAATAAACAAGAAGTTTATTTTTCTTTAAAAATATTTACCCTCTTCTGGTATGACAGTTAACGTTGTGTTTGGAGAACTTTTGTCCTTCGAACGACGAGGTCTTAGCTGTTTTTCACTACCAACAGAACTTGCGACGCTGGCAATATCATCATCAATATCATCCTAAAAACAAAATTAAATTATTTTTAAAATCTGCAGAAAGTGTCCAAAAGTTACCTTTTCTTTAAGGGTTTTACGTGTTGTACGACGTTTAGTTCCAGTAACACTTGAGGTTGTACTAAGTTTGGAAGATACTGATTCGGCATCATCACTATCGGCTTGAACAGTAGATGAACGACTAGAACGTGATTTTGCTGAACGTTTGATGTGAGGCGGCGAAATTGTTTCGGTTTCCTTAATCAGTGGTTGGGACAACGCAGCTGATTTCTCCATTATGGCAAGTTGAGTGCGTGTTAGCCGACGTGCTGTAGAATATGGAACTTCAGACACTGTTGAGTGATCGTTTTTAGGTGAAGTTTTATCGATTTCTTCATGACTTCCAGTTATTAATTCTTCGTTTGTGCTTCTCTTACGTTTCATGCCAATTCTTTTGTTATAAGCTGGATTTGGTGAAGCAGGGATACTCTCTGTATCCTCTTCTTGCACGGATAGAACACTGCGGCTCCTTAAAGTGCGTGGTGTGACTGATTCGGGCTGAGAACTCAAGCTATTGCGCCTTGGGCGTTTCGGTGTTAATGGCAATTCGGTCATACTGTTGGATATAGATGTTCTGCGTGTTCGTTTTGGTTCAGTGGAACTAACAATAGAAGCATCCAACTCACTTTCCATTGAATTCAGACGCGATCTTAGACGTGTACGTGTCGAAGGAGAATCTAGGGTAGCAGAATCTTCATTGATAGCATCCAATAAAACGGATCGACGGCGTGTTGATATTTTACCAGCAACTGCTCCAGGGGGAAGAGATGATCCACGTGTTGCTCTTGAACTCGTTTCAGGACTTTCAGAATCGTGTGTTTTCTTGTCTTTACGTGGGGTATCAGTTTCTACATCCCCATCCATTTTATCTTTTGGTTGCAAAGAACTTGCTCTTACACTTCGACGAGTGCGTGGAGTTATACAAGAGAACTCTTCTGATTCTGCAATTGTCTGTGGCGGAACAGATATGCCTCGTGTGTTTCTTCGTGGTGACGAAACTGTAGCATTAACGCTCGCCTCTAAATTCATAGGAGGCACGGAAGTACCTCTTAAAGTTTTCCGTTTTTGTGAAGTAGATATTAAAGTACTGACATCTTCTATTTCTTTAACATTTAACACTTCAGTTTTTTCGATGACATTTTCGTTTTGTTTTTTAATATCATCATTTATTACCAAAGATTTCTCTTCCGATTTTTCGCTGGTTCCTTCTTTCGTTAGGGATTTATTTTTCAATTGTTTCTTTGTTTTAATATTTGAAGCATCCATTGAATCTTCCATTGCGAGAGTTATCGGGGTTTCTCCTTCAGTGTTGTTATTTTCTTGCGCCTTTTCGCTATTGTATATTTGAGACTCGTCGTTTTCAGATGACTGCAGAATAGTTTCAACTGGTGTAACATTTTCTAACGTAGAAGTTAACTCCTTAGCACTTTCAGCTTGATTTTGAACTTTCTCCTGTTTCTGATCTGAATCCACTATATCCATTTGTTTCGAAGCTTCTATTTTAGTTTCTGATTTCTTTGTCAAAGTAATTTCAGTTGTGGATGTACTTTTGTTTTCATTAACTTGGATGTCATTCTCTGATGGTTTATTTTCCGATGAATCTACGGGCTGAATTATTTGAGATGATACCGGTTCATCTATAATTTCTACATCATACTGCTCTAACTTTGTCTCATTTGCGACGTCCTTTTCAGTGTAATTTTTAACTTTTTCCTGTTTATTTTCCGAACCCATAATCCCCTCTGGTTTTGAAGCTTCAATGTTAGTTTCTGACTTCTTTTTCGTAGTAATTTCAGCTGTGGATGTACTATTATTTTCATTAATTTGGAAATCATTCTCTGATGGTTTATTTTCCGTTACAGCTATTTTTTTTAAGTTTTCTTCGGGCTGATTTATTTGAGATGAAACCGGTTCATCTATAGTGGAAGCAATAATTTCTACATCATCCTGCTCTTCCTTTGTCTCATTTGCGATGTCCTTTTCAGTGTTTTTTTTAACTTTCTCCTGTTTATTTTCTGAACCCATAATCTCTTGTTTTGAAGCTTCAACATTAGTTTCTGACTTCTTTTTCGTAGTAATTTCCGTTGTGGATGTACTATTGTTTTCATTAATTTGTAAATCATTATCTGATGGTTTATTATCCGTTGCAGCTAATTGTTTTAAGTTTTCTTCATCTTTAGTAGAAGCAACAATTTTGACATCATCCTGTTCTTCCTTCGTCTCACTCACGACGTCCTTTTCAATGAGATTTTTAACTTCCTCCTGTTTATTTTCTGAATCTATAATCTCCTCTTGTTTTGAAGCTTTTATTTTAGTTTCTGACTTCTTTTCCGTAGTAATATCAGTTGTGGATGTACTATTGTTTTCAGTAGTTTTTATATCATTCACTGATAGTTTATTATCCGCTGCAGATAATTCTTTTAAGTTCTCTTCGGGCTGATTTGTTTTAGATGAAAATGTTTCACCTATGGTAGAAGAAACAATTTGAAAATCATTTTTATCTTTCTTCACCTCACTTATAACCACATTTTCTCCATGGTCTTTATTAGCAGTAGAGTCTTTGTTCAAATCAATCAAATTAATATTTTCTTCAGCTAATTGCGGTTCCTCAACCAGTTTCACATCATCACTATCACTTTCTCCATAATAGTTTGCTTGTGGTTGTCGCACATCTGATGAAGAATCATCAAAAAGTTGTATGACATCTTCGTTTTCGGAATCACTTGGATTATCCGTTTCCTCAATAGAAAGTTCCTCGTCATTACTATCTTCATCGTAGTCGTCCTCTACATCTTCTTGGGACATATTACTGTCGTTGTTTTCTTCAAATTCTGAATTTTCAAACTCTTCATTATAAATTTCATCTTCCTCACTTTCAATATCATATTCATCTTCTTGCTCTGGTGATGAAGATGCTGATGACGATGACGACAGCACTATACAATATTCGTTGGATTCTTCTCTCTGATCAGTTGATTTTAATGGGTTTTGAATTTCTATTATATGTTCCTTTTCATTTTCCTCTGAATCTTCCCTGTTTTTCTCTAATTGCTTTTTTTGTTCCTCGCACTCCATTTTCTTGTTGTCTTCTGAGCCCAATTTGCTACTTTTATTTTCATCTACTTCAAAAGATTCTATTTTAAAAGAGATATCTTTTGCTGTTACCATTAGAGATGATTTAGTTTGTTGCAGTGAAGTTGAATCTAAAATTGTAAAATCATATGCACTCATACTTAACGTAGTTTCTAACATTTGACGTTTTTGTTCTTCAGTAGGCCTGTCGAGATTTGTATTTGGATTGGCCTTATCTAAAAGCGTGCTGGGCATGGCAAAAACATTCGAACCAGTATTGGTACATTCAAAAGTTGTTAGAGAGCCCAAAACCGTAGAACATTCGGAGAGCTTAGCTGGACATGGTGATTTGTTTACCTCAATAGTTTTTACAGGGGTAGTGCCAACTTTTGACGATGATCCTTTAGGTAAAAACTCATTAATTTTACTTCCTGTGAAAGTTCCGAGTGAGGTTATGCTACCAAAGCCACTGGATATTTGTTTGATTTCGGGCTTAGAACTGGAAGGACCAAGTATTACGGGTTTGGATACTGTTTCAGAAGCTGTAACATAAGCTGCATTACTAAATTCTGTTTTAATACTTAATTCTTTCGTAGCAATCTTTTTCAAATGATCTGAGCTCAGTCGATCTATTGATCTTCTTGGAGAAATTTTGGATTTTAAGCCTGATTCCAGGGCGGTATCATAACCTAAATTACTTGATGTAATAAGTGAAGTCGATTCTGTTGTTTTGGCTTTTTGTTCCGGAGTTATAGATTTTTCCGAACGTTCTGCCGAGAGTCTGGCCAAAGGTTTCCTTGGTTGAGGTCCACTCATGAAGCTATGCCTACTAATATTTGAAGTATCTAATATAGAATTATTTTGCGAAGACAGTGGTGAATAGAAATTCTCTTCGGATTGGTTGCTTGAACTGACAGAACTTTTGTTAGACTCTTCGGATATAGCCCTCGAAATTTGCCTGCATTTTGGCAAACCTGTCTGATGATAACATTGCTTTTTTTTAAACTCTTCCTTCTCGTCTTTTAAGGCAATATCCATTTCTTTAATAACATCTTCACTTTTCCTTTCTTCAATATGCACTTGGGAAGTGCTTAAATCTGCAGATGGAAGTCTAAAACGTAAGTTCTTTTCCTCTTCTACTACTTCGCGTTGCAGTTGTCCTCCGGGTTCGGGTGTGTTGGTTTTCAATATACCATGTATTTCTGGCACCAAAGCTGCAACCTCTTCAGGTTCTTGGCCACGTGCGACTGATTTGGTTAATACTGGACGTGTTAATAAATCCAGAGAATTTTTCTTCGTTTGGTCCAATGTTTCATTAGTTTCATTTGTATCTAATGTAAAATCAGTTACATTTAGACTATTTGAATTCTTGTTTATTTTCATAAAGTGCGACAAATTGTCAACAATTTCCTGACCAATTAAACGTCGCTTCTTTTTTGGATTTAATTTATTTGCTAAATTTTGCCTTTCTAATTTACCGTTTTCATTTTCCAACAATTCACTTTCCACCAGTGTTCGTTTTTCAGTAATTTTATAAGGTTGTGGATAAGAAATATTATTTTTGGCCAAATAATCAATACAGTTGGTATCGATCTGTGGTCTCCTTAAAAATGGCGCGTTATTAGAGTTTAACAAATGTTTTGCTTGTTTAGTTTGTTCTTCCATCTCGCCCCAATAGTAAGTGGCGAAATGGGCACTTAAAGCCGAACTGTGATATATGCCACCCAATAAACTATTAGCATTTTGTTTAATTAGTTGACAGCTTAAAGGAACTGGGGATTTGTTGTTGACTTCCTTTTTCTTTATTTTATTTTTTATACGAAAATAAACATCTGTCAAACCCTGCGTAACGGGGGTCATAGTTGTGTTAAATGCGGATAATACCAAATTTGGTGTATCCATGTGGGAAGTCTGTTGCAACGAATTCTTTAAACTTCTTGTTTTATTGGATAATTCGTCCATATAGGAAACTGCTTCAATGTACTTAGATTTCTGTAGCAAATAAACAAAATGCAGACTTTCTGCACCGGGAGCTTTACTTTTCTTTAAAATATTTTGCAATATTAAACCCTCTCTTTCACTCAAAGCTAAATCTCTTATAACACCAAATTGACCTTCAGATAGACAACAAGTAAAAAAGGTTTCTAAAAGCGTATCATCATTTTTGGAACGCACAAAATGAAAGGCTTCCGAAATGAGTTCATTGGCCAATAAAGTATTTAGTTTAAGGAGTGGCGATGCTAACGAAGGTTGAGACTCTAAAACTCTCAAAGCTAAATTGCTAGCCTTTTGATTCAACAACACCTCTATAAGCAATTCAACTTGCCACTGAGGATAACACTGAGTTTTATTAAATGGCGAAATGAACTCATCAACGGCCGGCTAAAAATTTTATTTTTGAAATAAAAACAACAATCAATAAAGTTTACAAATACTTAACAAATTAAAAAAAAAAAAAAAACTTACCAAATAATGATCATGATCTAAATTCCAAAAGGCCTGTACCGTTTTAATTAGTGGAGCCGAAAGTTTAAAGACACTTGGGAATTTAATAAAGTTAGCTACTACATCTTTATAAGCCTCCTCATCTATGGCCATATTCAAATCCAAAAAGAAATACAATAAAATGGCACACTTGTTATCGTAATCTAACTCGGGTACCAGCATAACACGTAGCACAGCTTCCAGCGAATTGGGAGGATATAAGCCATCACCTTCATTTTCCAGCCAATACTCATGTAAAACATTTCCTTTGCATACATGTTCGATAAATAAGTCAATAAAAAGTAATTTGCAACTACCAGATTTTTTTGATATTAACGTTTTATTGACTTTTGCGAAAAACGAACGCTTTTTTCTATAAAACTCTTTGAGTTCTTTGTAGGGATAGGGTATCAGATCATTTCCAACATTGATTTTGTCATTATGGGGAGAAGCTTCGGGTAAAAGGCCAATATTCATTAGCCACAACAAGATATCTTGATAGCTGGAGGCCATACTTAAAGAACCATGTTTATTTTCTAAATCATGATACACTGCAAAGCAAAAAACTCTGTATTTTTAATTTACTTTAAAATTATTTTGTCTTTAATATAACAAAAAAAAAAAAAAAAAAAAACCAGTTGGGTTGCACACGAAAGACGGGTTTTCAGGTTATGTAGTTATATTAACAGTTACTAAATATATTTGAAAAAAAAAAAATTAAATATGTAAATGTATTTTGTTGTTGTGAATATAGCATATAACCTGATAACCAGCCTTCCGGGAACTACCCAAATTATTTTTCATGCAAGCCCTAGTTACTATAAACATTAATTTGCTTACCTCTTGCAGGAATTTGCTTTTTCGCATAAGCCAAAATTTCGCTTAAAAGATCCGTTAACAATTTAAGTTGCCTTGTTATGAAACTCAGTTCCTTTTGTTCTCTATTATCCAAAGGATAACCGCCAAACTCAAATAGACTTTTGCATAAATCATTGCACCTGCTTTTAATACAAGTTGCTCTTTTCCAGATCCAATCGGTTAAAGTGGACAAAGACAGTCCAGTGGAAACAGAAAAATTACCCATGAAACTACCATCGATCCACGATTTGGCACAATCACGCAATAAACTAACACAATTATGTTCCAAAGCAGCGGAGAGTAATATTTCATATTTCGCATTCTATGTTTAATAAAATTAATGAATTAAATTGCTGTAACTGACAGGTACAGAAACTTACCCTGGAAAATGTCGAGTTCATATTCAACTCTATAAATTGGGGTATTAAACGCGTACGTATGATTTCATCAAAATAGAAATTAGGTTCCAAAAAGATGGCAGCATTACTTGATCTAAGTAGATTAATTACTCTATTTTGAGCACCTTCCCAGTTGTATCGTCTAGACCCTTCCGTATGTAGTAGGGAACTCTCTGCAACAGAAATGAATTGAAATTGTTGCCTTTCATTTTAAGCGATTTGTTCCTACTTACCAAAACTTAAGGAATTCGGATAAAAGTGCTCTTCAAATCGTTGCATAGAGTTATAATGAGCAATATTATTGGGATTTAATAGGGTATGTAAACCAGTGCATTCTCCATTTAATATATAGCCAGCCAAAAAATTTGGCTGCTTGCCATATGCCAACACAAAAGGCATTTCTTCTTTATACCATTGATTCAAATCAAAAACCAATAGTTTATTCTTCCCCTCCAATACAGACAACCACGAAATGGCACACAGACAATTCGAGTCGTCTTCGCCATGACTGGATAAGGTAGAAATAGCTTGACATGCTAAAGCTACACTTTTAGTTGCCTCCAAAGGTAATTGCAAACGTACCGAACTAGTTTGAAATGACTGAAATAAATTAAATACAAATTTTAATAAAACTTTTTTATCTTGATTTCAATTGCTTTCTGATGCAACATAAGCAAATTACCTCAAAATATGTTAAAGATTCGTCTTCCTCAACAAAACGTTTTTCATACATTAAACTATGCAATACAGCATGCAAATTTTCACCATTTTCATGAAGTGTCCATATATACAGGCAAGGTCGTGGATCATCTGGTGGCTCCAGAAAGTCCATTTTAACTAATGCGGACATCATTACCTCGGGTTTAGGCAACGCAACAAAAAATATTTGCAATTCAGCCAAATCGTATAAAGCTAAACGACCATCTTCTAGGCCAATTGCAAGGCCCAATATCAAATCTATTGGTAGTATGCATTGTATTGAGCAAGGACTTTCGATTACTTAAATTAAATGTAGAGCAAAAATAAATAAAATTTTTTATATAGGGAATATGTTTCAAAAACAATTTTAATATTCTTATTTAATACTGTCTGGTCCCGGCGCTGCTCGGTATTTTTTTTTAAATAAAAATAAAAAATTAAATACTGGAGAATATTGTTAATAACTTGACCCCAGCGCCATCTACCATCAATAAAAAAAATTTAAATATCAAGAAAACAGCGCCACCTATCGGGATTTTTTTTATAAATTATCAGTGAAAGTAGACCTTTCCAACGCATGTACTCGTTTGAAAATCGGTCGAGTGGTTCTCGAGTTATATAATCACGAACATAGGACAACTTATTTTTATATGTATATTAGGGTGGCCCAAAATACAAAAGTATCGAATATTCGCGCTCCACAACGCAGATCCTATTCGAATAGTGCTTAAAAATGTTCAGTCCAAATTTGAGCACAATCGGTTAATATTTAGAGGTTGCGATAGTTAAATGATTTATCGGGGTTAGATAGACTTTTAAAAAACAGATTTCATTTTTATTTGTTTAGTTGTATCTTGTTTTTTTGCGAAACTTAACTTCTTCGTGCGATGAATCTGACTCACTGTCAGAAATTTCCACATAATCCTTCTAAACTCATTTCTTGTAATTCTGCATTCAAAATAAGTTAAATAATTGTGTAGAGGGATCAATATATTTGAATTTTAACGAATGTAAATCTAGTAAAGATCAAAGAAAAGTGTGAAAAAGATTCTCCAATACATAAACAAGTACAATAATGATAAGCAAAAATTAAATGAATGTAACAGGTATAAGATATGAAACATAAAAGTCGCCATTCATCGCGACCTATAAATATTGTCCTATTGATCCAATTTTTGGTATATACATATAAAAGAAAGTAAAAGAAACAAAGTGAAGCTTGTGGAGAAAGTATTGAACTATACCTTTACTTTTCCATACAAGCGTGGGCCAGTATAATGTATATGTAGAAGATATAACATAATTTTGGTTGATGTACTGGTTATTTATAACCAGGGAAGCCAGAAATATGCAATTGCATGTTTTCCTTGTGCGACTAATGAAGGCAGAAACAATGTATGGGCAAATCCCAGAAACAGTCCACCAACCAAAAATTTTTCAAATGAATTTTTTTTAAACGGAATATAAGACTAGATGTTTAATTTCATTTTATATTAAAAAATATGTATTTCAATGATCATCAATGCAATAATTTTTACCAAATCATACCCCACTGCTGATTTTTTAATAAAATACGTGAATTTAGCATTATTTTAGGTGATTTTTGTGCTTAAAATGGCACTTAGAGCAAACTTATCAAAATATAAATTTCGTTAAAATAAAAGTTGATATTCATTAGTTAACAAATTAGTTTAAGAAATGCAATTCAGAAAAATATAATTTGTTTTGTTAAAATAAATAAAATATAATAATAAAATACTACTGGAAAAACTGTAGCGTGCGTCACAAAGGGTTCACGGCTTTTGTCAAAAAATCACAACATTTTTTGGCTGCAAATAAGTGCGTTAAGAATTCTCTTATACTCATCTTTCATTTAGGAATCAGATTTTGTATACCTTATCATGCAAAATTCGCTAAAAATTAGGAAAACGCACTTCAACCTTTGAAGTTACTTCCACTTTTTGTAGCGTGCGTCACAAAACTTTGTGATCAATTATTTCGCAACAAATACTTGCTAGAAATTATGATATATGCCATTCGTAAGTACATATTAATGTCAGTAAATACTATATATAAGTTGAAGCTATCTCTTTTGAAAGACCAAAAACTGTGTATATTTCAATCAGAAAACGCGTGCGAATGTAGCGTTCGTCACGCAGGATTTGCCCATATTTATCCGTTTTAGAGCTTTTTATGAATTTTGGCATCGATTTGTTAGTGCATATTTTTGCATATTTTACCATTTGCAGCATATTTTAGTTAAAAGAGACTTTTTGCAGCATTTTTAAGGTTGATAGATATTTTGCCTTTTAAATGCATATTTTGATACATATTCAATTTTATTAGATACATACAATAGCTTTCGCAGCAAATAAAAAAGGAGTAGTTTTAAAACTACTCCATGGTATACCCAAGAGAATTAGTTTTGAAGTCGTTTAAAAACGAAAGCATGTCGTTAAAAAACGAAGACATGTCGTCTCACTACAAACACTTTTTAACAATGACATGGTCCATGCTTGCATAACATCGGACCAGTCCATTGAGTAGTCCATTTTATCAAAATGGATCAGGTGGTCCAATTTTATTTGCTGGGGATTAAGCTTCTTAATTAAAATTTTAGTTGCTTACTCGATGAGCGGAGTATAGTCGAAATACACATAACTATTTAAATAATTTAAATATTGTTTAAGTTGCTGTATCCAAAGACTGAAATAAATAAATAAAATAAATAAATAATCAAAATGAAAATCCAGTATAAAGTTATAATCACACTATCGGCCCAATGTGCCAATTTCCTTGCATTTCCTGTTCCAATAATGTGAACGCACGTAATTTTTTTAATATAAATAAAAATACAATAAAAAGCAATCCTGATGTACATTTGTGCTAATAATGTGAACACTAGAGTTGTCAGCCGATTAAGAATAATTCGATTAATCGATCAAACAAAACCAAACTCTTACTCGATTAATTTTAAAATGGCGATTTTCGAATAACGAATAAATCGATTAATTAATGTCGATTAATCGAACAAGAATTTGATTTATTCTGATACGTTTTTAATGGTTTTATAAAGGGCGGTCTAACCAAAACGCACGATGTTAATTGTAAATAAAACATTAAGTTTTCAGAGAATATTTTTTATTGTTATAGAAAGATCTATGATAACTACGTTTGAAACAAAATATCGGCCAAATGCTCGCCACGGCTACAGTGGCATATCTCTTTTCGATGGCCCATATTTTCAATGATTCTGAGACAAAATTAAGGTTCTATATCGTTAATGTGCTGAATTATCTTATCCTTTAGCTCTTGAATTGTTCTTGGCTTATTGACGTACAATTTTTCTTTTAACACGACCATTGAATTTGTCGCGCAAAAGAGCCAAAAAAAGAGCAAAAGAGTTGGAACCACATATCCTCCATGTTCATATCCTCTATTTCTGGCTACAAGAAGTCCGTTGTCATGTCGTGATATCGAACACCATTGTCGAAGATATGCGGCTCGATGACGCCACCAGCCCATCAACGAGCTGCGCGAGCATGCACAGCTGTTTTCACATTTCCTACAAAACCGGTTTGCTGAAATTAACGCACAATTCTCCCGATTGTGGACACATTTAGTCGATTATGCTGACCAATAAAACCACGAAGTGGCCGAAATGCATTTGGATTTGAACGCCCATTTTCGTAAAAGGCTTCAACAATCATAACGCGCTGCTCAATTGCGTACCTTTCCATGGTTGAATTTGTCAAACACTAAAACAGAGACATGTCAAATTAAGGTTGTCAAAAAAATTGACAATAAAGTGCGACTCACAATTAACATCGTGCATTATAGTTGGACCACCCTTTAAAAAAATGTAGAAGAGATAAAAAATATTGTAGCCATAGCCCTGATTGTAATTAAACCTTGTTTAGTACTCATAGTATTTCAAAAATGTATTTTATGTTCTTATTAAACAAATATTTGACATGCAATTATAAAAATAAAGAAGATAGTTGTAGATTAATGGAATGGAATAATAATAATATTTTTTATTCGTTATTCTCATCGATTAATCGAATAATTTTTTAGATTTAATCGTTTGATCGAACGAACAAAAACAATTGTTTAAATTATTCGGACAAAGTTGAAAAGCGAATAATTGACAACTCTAGTGAACACTCACATTAAAATTTACTATTTTTAGTAAATTTGCTAAAATTTACTATTTTTAGTAAATTATGCTTAATTGACCGTTAAAAGGAATTTTGCCAAATACCATTTAAAGGAATTTTTGCTAAATTTTCCATTTACAGGAATTTTTGCCAAAATTTACTTTTTATAGAAAATTTTGTTAAAATTTACTTTCAATAGGAAATTTTGCTAAAATTTGTCATTTAAAGAAATTTTTGCTAAAATTTACTATTTATAGTATATATATAGTATCAGCCGTATTCATAAAAAATTAAAATGGATTTGAAATGCATTTTAAGGAAAATTTGTATGAAAATTTTGCCTTAAAACACATTTCAAACTTGTTTTATTTTTTATGAATACGACAGTATATATATAGTATTATATATTATTTGTTAATATGTCTTTACTTTTTATAGGAAATTTTGTTAAAATTTACTTTTTATAGAAAATTTTGTCAATATTTACATTTTATAGGAAATTTTGTTAAAATTAACTTTTTATAGGAAATATTGTCAATATTTTTTTCGCAAATGAGAGATAAAGCCATATTTTTTAGAATATTGTTATGCATTTTACATTCTGTAAAAGAGAAAACCTTAGTTATCATTGAAAAACATTTTTCTATTCTTGTGACGCACGCAGCAGAACTTTATTCAGCGAAGCCACCTGCCGCGTCCTACTGGAGGAAAAAACCCTAAACACGGCCGCAGGCCGCCACGCAGAAAAACTTTAGTATGTGAAGCCAGATTTCTATATGTACTTTTAATATGAAATTTTGTTAAAATTTACTATTTATGTAAAATTTTGCTTTTGTAACTTTACTATTTATAGGAAATTTTGTTTAATAAGATTTCTCAATGACGTGCTTAATTCCCAATTTTTATTTTTGATAAATACACTGAAATTTATTGTTGAGGGAAAGTTAGTTTCTATGCGCATTTCACTGGTTGCTTAAGCCAGATCCTCAGGAAACATTTTTCCAAAGATTTTAGAAAATCTAAAAACATTATACATATAAAAATGTAAAGCGAATAAGAATTATAAACACTCTAAATTCTACTTGTAACAATATCAGAGCTTAAACAAAACACCAACAATCAGGCCTGCCATTTTTGCCGATTTATCGGCATTTTGCCGATTTTTTGCCCCTAAATTATCAAAGTGCCGATTTGCCGATTTTTGCTCCAAAAATGCCGATTTTTTGACTTACACGTAAAAGGCGATTACTTTTTGTTTGTTTGTTAATAATACACTAACTTTAAGCGATAATGAAACAGTTGTAACATTGAAAAGAGACAACTGTTATTAAGTCAGCGCTTCTACTAAAGGAAAAGGGGTTAGTTTTATTCAATATTAAATGCAGTGTTTGTAATGTGTGTTGGGTTAATACATTATTATTTGAAAAATATTCCACTATGAATAATTAAAGGCCAAAGTTAAAAAAGAAATAATTTTTAAGCCTAAAATAATTCAGTTAAAATTTCTTTTTCTATTAGGAAAATATAAAACACTTTATATTTGTGTTTGAAAATGGATAGATAAATACTTACAAAAGAATAAAGGTAAGATAAATTTATATTCACTATCAATGAATATAATTTAAATAATAATTGCTTTGATAATTAAATAATTTTTTTTTTTTTAAGATTATAACGCAATTGAGGACGATGTTAGTATATAAATTAAATAGCCAATTCTTATGTAAGGAAAAATAAATAAATTTGCAGACTTTTTGGCAAAAAATTTCAGATTTATAACGTGAACGTGGCAGCATTTGGTACAATTTTTGGTCCTTCCACATTCTTCCGCAAAAGTGGAAAGAATTTTTTAATGTAACAGAGTTTTGATGTTCACTGGAAAATTTATCTTTGCAAATTATTCGTTTTTTAAAGATTATTTAAAAATTAATAATTTAAACTGTTTTGATATTAATATTAAAACGGATTTAATAAAAATGTCAAACTCATTAAAAAAAACTTTATATTAAACTACAATTTCTTTGTAAAACGTTTATTTTGATTGATTCTTTTGAAATTTCATAAGTTATAAACATTAGATAATTCTGAATTGTTCTTATTTGTAAGTAAGAATAGGTTTTATTGTATTTAAAATAGGTATTTTTAATTTGCCGATTTCTTGCCGATTTTTTTATATTAAAGTGCCGGTAATGCCGATTTTTTTATCAAAATTATCTGGCACCCCTGCCAACAATAAACAGTGAGTTTTTCTTTCCTTTCATTTTTTCTTGTTGTGAATTTCGACAAGTAAATTTCGGCTTCGGCTGCGAATTAAGCCAATTTGTCCAAACTTCGTTATCGGCCTAAAAAAGTGATTTCTTAAATCATGATATTTTATTTAAATTATGTAGGTTATCGCCAAACGTGGCGATTTTGAAACCTGTTTGGCGACCTAATTTGCGATTTGGCGACATGGCGAGTTATAAAATAGTAGGCGATTAAGTTGGCTATTTTTGATGAGCCATGAATTTGTTTTGAAATTCTTTTAATTCAAACAGAAAAAATTATATTATTTTTATTTAAGTATGAAATTTGAGGCATCCATCAGTATAGTCAAGTATGTATTTTTGAAATGGCTGATGAAAATAATGAAAGTCTTCGAGAAAATTGCTTTTCATATTTAAAAATGCTCTTGAAAGAATTAATAAATAGAATTCCTTAAAACGTGGGTTTTATAAAAATTATAAAATGTGTCAATTTATTATCACAAGCAAAATTCGTTGTTGTTATGGATAAAATAACCGTTTGTATATTGATAAGAATATTTTAATGATGATATTCCATCTAATTTAAATAAGTTTTGCCTAAAATTTTAAAGCTATAAGAATACGGCAGGTACGTTCCATTTAGAAGAACTTGCTCTGGCTATTCTTTACATGCTGCATAATTTTAACTCATAATACCTGTGTTGAAAAAGAATTTTAAACAAGTTAGAGTGCTATATTCGGCTGTGCCGAATCTTTGATACCCTCCACCGACAGTTCGAATGTTTAAGGAGTAATATCTGTATGATGTAATTATAATCTTAAACTGTGACGATTTGTTATTAATTATGGTTTAAGGCAACCAAACTGTTTTCCGGTAGAAGGGTTTATATGGGGCCTAGAGTAAATTATGGACCGATCATCACGAAATTTCACAGCGTCATTTCTAGTCCTTTAAAACTGTGACGTACCAATTTCTGTTATGATAGCATTATTAATTATGGTTTTAGGTGTACTGAACTGTTTTCCGGGAGTAGGGTTTCTATGGGGCCTAGGGTAAATTATGTACCGATCTTCACGAAATTTCACAGTATCATTTATAGTCCTATAAAACTGTGACGGGCCAAAATTTGTTATGATTGCATTATTTTTTAAGGTTTTAGGCGTACTAAACTGTTTTCCGGTAGTAGGGTTTATATGGAGCCCAAGGTAAATTATGGACCGATCGTCACGAAATTTCACAGTGTTATTTCTTGTCCTAAAGAACTGTGACGTACCAAATTTTGTTACGCTAGCTTTATTTTTTACGGTTTTAGGCGTACTAAACTGTTTTCCGGGAGTAGGGTTTATATGGGGCCCAGGGTAAATTATGGACCGATCTTCACGAAATTACACAGTTTTATTTCTTGTCCTATAAAACTCTGATGTACCAAATTTTGTTATGATAGCATTATTTTTTACGTTTTTAGGCGTACTAAGTTGTTTTCCGGGAGTAAAGTTTATATGGGGCCTATGGTAAATTATGAACCGATCTTCACGAAATTTCAAAGATATATTTTTAGTTCTATAAAACTTTGATGTACCAAATTTTGTTATGATAGCATTATTTTTTACGTTTTTAGGCGTACTAAGTTGTTTTCCGGAAGTAGGTTTTATATGGGGCCTATGGTAAATTATGGACCGATCTTCACGAAACTTAACAGTTTAATTTCTAGTCCTATGTAACTGTGACCTGCCAAAATTTGTAATGATAGCATTGTTAGTTAGGGTTTTAGGCTTAATATACTGTTTTCCGGGAGTAGGGCTTATATGGGGCCTAGGGTAAATTATTGACGGATCTTCACGAAATTTCACAGCGTGATTTCCAGTTGAATAAAACGAATTGTTGCGAAATCTTATATCATTCTGTGCATTTTTCCACCATTTATGTTAGTTTTTGTAACAAAATTATCAATTTCTTTTAGGTGGTGGTTCCACATTTTGATTCATAGCTCAGATCCTGTTGAACCGATTTTGCTGAATTTCAATCCCAAACTGCTTAGGATAACTACATAGCAATTTGACACCAAGTTTGTTGATTTCTTTTGAGTTTTTCGAAAGTGAGCGTGTTTTCAACAGACGGACAGACAGACGGACATGGCTATATCGACTTAAAATTACTCAAGGACCCAGAATATATATACTTTATAGGGTCTGAGATGAATAGTAAAAAAGTTTCACACGGAATGACAAACTGAATATACCCTCTTCACAACTAATTGTGGTGGAGGGTATAATAATGAACTCCACTTAAACACAGAGTATACAGAGGCGTCACGAGACAGAAAATATTGTGTTTTTTTCTGTCTTTTTCTTCGAAAGCTGCCCTTATTGCGTTTTTTGTTTTGATTATGCAATTTGTGTAGATAGTAGCGGCCTGTTTTTACGCATTGTCACTTCACTAACAAAAAACGTTTTCTTTCTCTTTCTTCGAAAGCTGCCCTCGCAAATGATTTAGGCATTTTTCATACGTCACTTTTTTCATCTCTGTATACTTTGTGACTTAAACTCGCCTTCGAAGAAGAATGAATTACGAAATTTTTGACGCGTTATTACACGGTATAAATTATATGAATGTAAATAGTACATGTTGCATTTCTTTTCTAACTTTGTTAAATAAATTTAATTCTCTTACAATGAGTTCCAAAAAATAGGAAAGCAAGGGAGCATGGCGTGTTTGATACATGTATAATAGAACTTAACTGTAAAATTTCTTTTTGTTGTTTTAGTAGACTAATATAAACTATTTTATAGCAAAGATTGTACCTCTTTTGTGTTCACTTATAATTTACTTTGTTCTAAATAAAAATTAAATAAATATATATTTTTATGGGGATTTTTTTAATTTTTGGCAAATTTGAGCGATTCGGAACCAATTAATTCATTTAGGATTTGTATTTATTTTTAATAATATACGAAATATATATTTTACTGGCAAAAACTAAGAAATATACATATGTAGGCTTTGGCGATTTTTAACATTGAATTTGGCGAAAAATGTCAAAATCAATCTGACATCCCTGAACCAACTATGATGAGTATACATTAGGGATCGCCTTATTTTCCTACTTGCTAAAAACCGAAACTGCCCCTAGAAATGTTCTTCCCATCAAAAAAAAACTATGTTTCGCAAAAACTTAGGCTGATCACATATCGGGAGGACGTGGCTCATCCGTCCTTAAGTTTAAAGATGCTAGGGGAAAACTTTTTTTTTTTTTGGTTTTTTAAAATTTATGCCAATTAATAATTACTTTTGCAATTAAATGTAAATGAATAGTTATTTGTTCATAATTTCCCCAGTCCATTTACGTGTCTCAGGCCATTTGAAAATGTAGGAATAAAATTATCATATTTTGAGAAATATTTTAATAAGAGCTAATTTTTAACTAAAATATAACCGTAATTACTTATATATGAGTTTTTGTCTTCGAAGGATTTGTAAAACTATTCGCAGGAATGACCTTAAAAATTATTTTTTAACGTTATTTTCAAAACTCAATTTTTTAAAAATTTTGTTAAACAAATTTCAGAATTTTTTAATCATCACATTGGGATTTATTGAGAATATATAACAGAATAAAAAGCAAAAAAATATGTCGATTCAGAATATTATGGTCCAGATCGTTTTAAAAGTACTCTTAAGGAGAAAATTATACCCATAATGCTAGGAACAGAATTGGGTTACACGTTGTATAAACGTAGGACGAAACGCCGTAAAATTTTAGAAACATGTTTCACTTACCCACAATTCCGTCGTAAACGTATTTTGTTTCATTTTGATAATAATATTAAAAAAAATCCGAATTTATTCAAATTATTGTTTTTTCTACCCTTTTCCTACGGTTAGTCATACAAAGAAAAAAAATGCACTTGGTGTCAAAATTACCCCAAACTTTTAAAATATTGAAAAATCTGGCCATTTTAATAAAATAAAATAAAACTAATGTATATGATGTATAATAAAAGAATATTTATTTTAAAATACATTGGAATTTACTGAACTCAACAAAATTGCATTTATTTTCAAACTTTTATACATCAAATGTGCATCAAGCAATTAAAATTTATTTTCTTTCTGGATTTTAAATCTACAATACAAAAGTTATTGTTTTATTTGTGCAAAGATTGGATTAAAAACATTTTTCCGGTTTTAAAATTTTGGGTCATATTGATCCCATGCTCGAAAAGGGTTAATTTTGAACTTGTTATTTTAATCTGGACTATCTGGAACTGGATACTCTGAATAGGGTTTACTTAAATTTTATAACAGTTATAAAATCGAGCTCATTCAACAAAATATGGCCAAAAAAATTAGTTTTTGCCAAAAATCGTAAAATTTTATTTGCAGGTACGGAACAATTAAAGGAATTATTGACATATTTTTTATTCCCTATTATATCCTAAATGATTCCCAATGTAATGATCAAAAAAATTCTGAAATTCGTTTAGCAGAATTTTTAAAATTTTTTGGTCATACCTGCGAATAGGTTAATAGCATCCTACAAAAGCAAAAAGTCATACATACATTTACAAGTAAATATGGTTATTTTTTATATAAAATTAGCTCTAATTTAAGTATTTCTTAAAATATGCTGTTAATTGCGAGGGTTCTTTAAACCCATGTGAGATAAGGCCATGATGGCTTTATTGCTCAATTGAATGGGAAATAAAGCCATAATGGCCTTATTGCCCAATCATTGAGAGGTAAGGTCATATTTAAAATTTTGCGAAATGAGAGATATAGCCATATTTTTTTCGCAAATGAGAGATAAAGCCATATTTTTCAGAATATTGTTATGCATTTTACATTCTGTAAAAGAGAAAATCCTTAGTTGTCATTGAAAAACATTTTTCTATTCTTGTGACGCACGCAGGAGAACTTTATTCAGCGAAGCCACCTGCCGCGTCCTACTGGAGGAAAAAAACCCTAAACACGGCCGCAGGCCGCCACGCAGAAAAACTTTAGTATATGAAGCCAGATTTCTATATGTACTTAACTTTAGTCTCTCCGGAACTGAAACGAGATATAAAGCCATTTTCTAAAATTGCTAATGTGAGCTAAGGCCATGATGGCTTTATCTCCCATTCAAATGAAAAAAATTTTATGAACTTTAGCATTTTTTAACCAAATATTGTCTTTTATACATACATATGTTTGTACATATTTCATTAGAACGACAATTGAAAACAAATTTTGATTCTTTTACGTTTAATTGCAAAGTAATTACCTATTTAATGTCAAAATTTAAACATAAAAAAAAAACTGAAGAAATGCATCTTCAAGCTTAAGGGCCTTCCCGTTATGCGACCCGATCAATTTTTCCAAAGCTTATTTCTTCGATGTGAAGAATATTTTGAGACGGAGTTTCAATAGATAAATTGCAAACATTTTTGGCCAATTCAGGTAAGGCGCACCCTAATGTACATATATGTATGTATTGTAGGTAGGTATATGTACTAATTCAATAAATATTTTTTTATTCTGGTTTAAAAAGTCTTAAATGCAAAAATAATTTAAAAAGGCACCAAAAATTACAAAATATATTTGAATTCCAAAAGTTCTTTGTAGATTGCCAACATTTTTTAATTTTGGAAACCGTTAATTTTTTTTTTTAAGAATCGGCATTTAGATTTTTTCTTTTTTTTTTGCGTCACTGCATAACCCAGTGGTAATTTTAGCAAATCCCTTGGCAACAAAAACGGTTAAGTTTTTATATAAGCATGTTTATATGTAAATATATACCGAGAAAAATCAAAATATATTTTTTATTGGCAGCCCTGACATTTTGCATTTCAAGTTTTTAGTACACACGCCCAAATTATACAGCATGGTAAATTAAGTTTTATGAAAGGGTTGTTGTGAAGCAAATACAAAGTACACTTGAGGAAAATTTTTTTAACTAAAACTTATAAATTGTTTATTTTCTTATAAAAAAATATTAAAATGTCCATTTTGAATGATAAATTAAATAACTTTAATATAGTTTAATTGAATTTATTTTGCTTTTTTTTAATTTAATCTCTTTAAACAGTTTTATACGGCGAACAATTCTGTTCAGTGTAGTACTAAAAACTTTGTTTGGCTACCTTTCGCATACAACTGTGTGTCTTAAGTGAAAAATTTTCTAAAAATTAAAAAAGTAGTGTGTTTGTGCCAAGCAGAGGCGCTGTGTCTGTTTTTATCATCTCCCATAAGCGGATAATTGTTTTTGTTATTATTTTTTTTCTTTACAAAGTCAAACATTGCCGATTGTCATTAATTTGACAGTTTTTTTATATTTTGATAAAAATTTAAAATCGTTTTACCATCAATGAAATGTGTAAATAACTAAAGCACAGGAAAGAAATTATAAAACTTCTCATCATAATTTTCCATTGGTAAAAAATTTTTTCTTCATTTTTGTCGCTTGTAATTGTGTGTATTTTTGTATGGTTGTGTTAGTGCATTTAAAACTTAAAATTTATGTCAGAAAAGACAAACTGCTGGGTAAAAATGTACAGTGGGTTATGATGAGCAAAAATGTTAACCAATTGAATTCTATATTAAAAATTTAAGAAAAACTATTTGCATATACCTAGTAATAAAAAAAGGAAATATAAGTTTAGTGCTGGGTAAAAAAACGGGAACAGTGGTTATAAGAAGTGAAAATATAAGAAATTTATGTTTTAATTGTTTAAAACTAAAAAAATGAAAAATACCAATTTTAAACGTTTAATAAATTTTATTTAATTTTTCAATTCAAAATTCAAAAACTAACAAACTAGAATGATGATTCAAGTTTTCAAAAAAAATTGTTTGCTCTGCCAAAAAGTATGCACCATTATCTACATTAAAAAAAGAACTTTATTACAATCCCAAAACTTGTGAAATGAAATTTTCTGTAGTATTTTTCATTCCTGCTAACCCAAAGTACTATGTAGCAATTAAAAAAAAAAATTTTTTTCATAATTTTTTTAACCAAGACCCACTGTTTAACGCCACCAAAATTAAACAACATAGCATTTTGTCTTTTTTAAGTAGAAAAAAAACCATCTATAAAATGTGAATGTAAGTTTTTTTCTTTGCAAAATTCTACTGTTTGAAAATTAGGAAATCACTTTTCAGGTGAAATTTTTAATCATAAAGTGAATTTCTTTAAATACCTATTATAAGAAATTTCCTGAAAGAAAAAATTTGCTATAGGTACTTTCTTAAAAAACCAGAATAAAAAAGTAACTAGGTATGTAGGTATAGTGTGGCTTCCCAAAATGTTTTGTGACGTCACAAAGCATCATTAAACCCTGTGTGTACTATGTTAAAACTATGTATAGAAGATATAGAGTCAGTAGCCTGCCTATAGTTTGCAAAAATAAAAAAATCGTTACAATGGAAGAAAGGATTGATTTTATATGCAAAACAAACTAAATAAGGATAATGGTTTTTAATATAGGTACATATGCAATAGGCTTACGTTATATAAAAATAAAAACATTTGAAAGGTAATATATAAACATTTACGTCGTAGGTAGGTATTAAAAATGTACATAATTTTATAATAGCTAGCAGAAAAGTAATTTTTCTTCATTAATGTCTTGCAAAATACTTTTCGATCGGTACCTATGTATAAGTTGTCCAGCAGGATTAAGTAGCTGCTTACTAAAAAGGCGTTTTGGTTGTAAATGTTGTAATAGACTTGCTGCATCGGAAATTCTTTCCTGGAAAAAAAAACTTTGGCCGAGTTATACTCGAATCGTTCTGAAGCGGAGATACAATTGTCGTGGGAACGGTACTTTTTGGTTAATGTCGTAGTTACAGTATTCATGTACAATAGAGCGACTCAAAAAAAAAAAAAAAGTGATTTTGGTACCCCTCTGAAAATAAAGCTTGATATGTTTTATGACGATTCCCAAAGTATTTTGGTTCTAGCGTTGACCATCCGTGAGCTGGACTATTTAAAAAATGGTATTTTCAGTTTTTCAAATTTTTTTGTACTTTGCTCCAAGACGACATAAGTAAAAGAGTTTTTGAAGCAGCATCCAATGGTATATAAAACCACTTGCGACCTACTTATTGAGATATTTAACTAAATACATATTTTCTATTCGGGTTTTCATAAAAATTCTACCTATGTGGAAATAATGAACTGCTTTTCAAATTGAATCTTTTTTAAAATAATGTTCATTTATTTGTTTTCTTGTAATTATTCACATAAAACGCGAAAATACCGATATATTTTATCTTTTTCATATACCTATATGCAATATGGGTATCAAATTTTTTAATTTTTCAATTATAATAACCTGATAAATTTAAGTTTTTAATTCAAAACATATTAATCTATTAATGCCAAAGAAAAAGACCGTTTTTAAAAATGTTGCAGCTCACGGATGGTCAACGCTAGAACCAAAATATTTTGGGAATCATCATAAAACATATCAAGCTTTATTTTTAGAGGGGTAACAAAAACAGTTTTTTTTCAGCTCCATACAAGTTGAGTCGGTCTAATGTTCATATATGTTACGCGAAAAATAGAAAGGGACCTAATGGTTTTGCAATTTTAAAGATTTAAACACGTGTATCTTTGGTGTACCATCACTGAGCGTGTTGGTATTGGTCCCATTTGAAAGCGACACATCTCAACCTTGTTAGTCAACCGCGTAGGTCGTCCCTACCACTTGTTTTTTGTAGTTGGTTTTTACTGTTCCCTTTACCTTAATGGGCCCTTTCTCTATGCGCTGTCACATATTGGAGTTTCTAGAACTTAAAGAGTTAGTCAAATAATTTTTTTCTTTATCAACAATATATTCATGATCTGAATCTTCTTAATAAAAAAATTGCCGTATTAATAAAAAATATTTTAAATTTATAACAAGTTTGTAAATTGAATTTTATATGAAAATTTGTTTAATTAACCTATTTTTTTATGAATAAGGTCGAAAGCTTTTATTGTACCTTCTTTTTGATTTATTTTTGCAATTTTCTGTTCAAAGCTATGTGCAAACCTAATAAATATTGACGAAAAAATCAAAAAAACTTAAGCTTTAGTTTTAAAAATTTGATTAACATTACTTTATTTGTAAGAAGATAATTGTATGATGTAATTTATAAACTGTTAAATGATATTTGATCTAGCAAACGTTTTGCAAATATGTGGTTGGTGTGAACATAGCCCTAAGAAATTGTTTTATTTTCCATTTAGCGAAAAATGTCCCATGTGGCAAACCAGAAATCCCATAACAGGTACACATTTTTTTTACGAAATTCGGTAAGACCATTAATCAAAGTCGAGTGAAATTTAAAAAAACGAGATTGAAATAGCAAGAAGTATTAGAATTTTCGAAATAGGCTTGTTATCGATTAAAATGTGTGTACAAAAATATTGAGGTAGTAAGTCCAACATACATATAGCTCACCCCCACGCGAGCTGATTTTGAGATTCTTTCATAGCAAAGCGGAACCTTTTTACTAATCGTAGAGGGAATCGTAAGAGATTGGTGTAAAAATTATCTAACGAATCTTTTTAAAAGCACGTCAAGTATCGTATGAGACTCATGTAGGGATTATCTTACAACTCTTGAAATGCTTAGTTGTACATTTGTTGTATGATTTTATACAGATATTCGCAAAAAGTTCATTCGATAATGGTTTGAAGAAAGATAAACAAAGTGTAACGTTGTTTTTTTATTTTTTTTTTTTTTTTTTCTTAAAATAATTGATTAAACGATTTTTTAGGACTTGCATCTTTAACATGCTAAGATTAAAAGACTTGATCATCATCAGAAGATTATTTTAGGAGTAGTATATGCAACACAAGCTTCAAACAAACAGCCTAGCGATGGGATGGTTCACGTACATTTTTAAGAAAATACTTTTTAAATTGATAAAAATAGTCAATATTTTCCCCTGTTTGCACAATTTTTCTAGAAAAAGTATATGAATTGTCTTTATTTTTAGAATTAGCAAACTTTTTTATTAAATTTAAAACTCTCTTATCTTTCAATATTTAGGAATTGATTACAAAAAAATGAATCCAATTAACGATGAATTGACAACAAAAGATTCAACAGATATAGAAAAACTGCCAATATTCGAAAAGTCGTCAGAACTTTCAAATACTTCCAGTGAAAATTCAGAGAAAATTAAACTAACAGACGATGTCGCTGTAACTGAAAAATCTGTTAAAATGAATCACCAGAAAAGTGAGGAAAAATTAAACGAAGTTATAAATCAAGAAAGAGAAAAAACAACCGAAAAAATTGTAAATATTATTGAAAACGTGTTGAAACCGACTAATGATAATGAAATTATTAATGCAATAACCGAAAAGAATTCAGAATTTAAAGTAAATGGAAATGAAAATATGGGTAAAATAAATGAGTCTGAAGTCGTGTTACGGAATGATGGTGAAGAGAAAAAGAATGAGGAAATTGATGAAAAGGCTCACAATACAAAGAAAAACGCAAATATTATATTAGAAGCCGCTTCCGAAGAGGCAACTGAAAAATTCAAGCATGTTGAAGATTCAAATGTAAATGAAAATATGGGTAAAATAAATGAGCCTGAAGTTGTGTTACGGAATGATGGTGAAGAGAAAAAAAATGAGGGAAATGATGAAAAAACTCACAATGCAAATAAAAACGCAAATATTATATTGGAAGCCGCTTCGGAGGAGGCAACTGAACAATTTGAGGATGTTGAAGATTCAAATGTTAGTGAAAATATGGGTCAAATAAATGAGCCTGAAGTCGTGCTACGGAATGATAGTGAAGATAAAAAAAAGGTGGAAATTGATGAAAAAACTCACAATACAAATAAAAACGCAAATATTACATTGGAAGCCGCTTCCAAAGAGGCAACTGAAATATTCGAGGATGTTGAAGATTCAAATGGTAATGAAAATATGACTAAAATAAATGAGCCTGATGCGTTACGGAATGATGGTGAAGAGAATAAAAATGAGGAAATTTATGAAAAAACTCACGATACAAATAAAAACGCAAACATTATTTTGGAAGCCGCTTCCAAAGAGGCAACTGAAGAATTAGAGGATGTTGAAGAAGCAAATATAAATGAAAATATGGATAAAACAAATGAGCCTGATGTGTTATGGAAGAATGATGGTGAAGAGAATAAAAATGAGGAAATTGGTGAAAAAGCCCACGATATAAATAAAAACGCAAATATTTTTTTTGAAGCCGCTTCCGAAGAGGAAATTGAAGAATTTGAGGATGATGAAGATATTGAAGATGTTGAAGGTCCCGGGGAAGATGAAGTGGACGAAATAATTGTTCCCGATGAAGCTGAAGCAGAAGATTTAACGGACGATGTAAGCAATGATAATTATATTATTAGCAATTCACCACAAGAAGAAGAGGAAGAAGAAGAGGTAGTAGATGATATAAACAATGATAATTACATGATGAGCAAATCAGAAGAAGACGAAGAAGAACAGATGGTAGATAAAGAATCAGAAGGAACGTCTTTACATGAGGAAGAAACAACTAAAAGCAGTGAGGCCGCAGAAAAAGATGAAGAAGATAGTGAAAATAAATCATTAAATAATGATGTACAAGATGATGACTGCACGAAGGACTATGAAGAGGAAGAAATTGAGAATTTGGCTATTGAACCAGAGCTAGAAGTTATAGAAGAAGATATTAGACACACCGAAAGTGCTTTGGAAGAAACCAAATCAAATGAGGCACATATTGATGAAGACGCAATCAGCCAAGCAGTATATGATCCTTTAAATTGTACTGACGATAAAGAACAAGATAAAGAAGATACTGAAATTTGTAAAATTACTGAAAATGAAAACACATTGGGTAATAAAACAGTTGAAAATGAAGATAACGTCGCTAATAACGATGTCGATGATGACGAGGTACAATTTGTTGAAACTCGCGATTCTCCAATTTGTATAGAATCTGATGAAGAAGACTGTGACGCAAAAGAAGCAACAAAGACATCGGTTAGTTCTGACAATACCAGAAACGAAAATGGCAAGAGAACTATAACTACAGCTACTACAACAGTAACTGTACCGAAAAATATTATTGTAACGCGTACAAGTGCTAGAAAATCAACTGCAAAACCCCAACAAAAACAAATTTCAGGCAAAAACAGTTCAACTACAGTGCCTCAAGTACATAATAGGTCAAAAACCTTTAGTTATATTCAAAAGGCTATAAGTTATAAACAGAGTCGGCCAGCCACAACATCGACTCAACGCATTGTAGAATGTATTGAACTGCTAGACAGTTCTGATGAAGAATCTGCACGCTCGCGCAATCGACCATCCCAACAGCAACAAAAAACTCCACAAAAACGTACACTATTAGCAGCCAAAGGAAATTACTATAAAAATAACAACAGTAAAACTACAAACTCTGGCAATAATCGTCTCCCCAATAATTTTTCACCACAAGTAAGACAACAGCCCAAAAAGCCAGCTCCACCACCTCTTCCACCCGCAACACCACAGTCAAATTTCTTAAACGCCGTTCAACTTCAACCGGCTTCAGTTTCAGGAGCTAACCCTCCAGCATTTTCTGCTTTACTCTCTAATAAAAGTGTTATCATACCTAATGCATTTTACGGAAATCCCCCAAACATAAGAGGTTCTCCGGAAACAGATATAGAGCGACGTTACGTTAGATGGCTGGAAAGTTTTTTAAATCAGTTTTGTAAATCTCAATTTGTAGCAACACATTCGTGTTTTGTTTTCTTGCAAAGAGCTTTGAAATACAAGGATTTTGTTCGAATCAAAACCTTGCGTACCAATATGAACAGCCATGCCCTAACCTCTGCCAATCAAATAAATAATCAACTGATGACTGATCTTAGAACAATTTTCTTTAAATCTGGGAAGAAAATAACTAATTATGGCCGCCGTTTCTGTGAATTAACTAGCACTGCGGTGCCAGGCAAAGCTGTGGCTCTTATAGCTCATGGTATAAGTGGAAAAGTCACTTTAAAAACTTGCAATTTAGATGTAACTACTTCAACAAATTCTACAGTTTCCTCCGCATCAACGACTTCAAATCCCAATACAACCTCTATAACGCGTAAGAGACAACTAGATGAAGATGAGGAAGAATACACACCGGATAAATCAAAGCTTAAAACAAAAGCCAAACCTCCTTCCGAAAATGGTGATGACGACAGCGGCGAAACAGGCGATGATCGCAAACGTTCTTTGCGCACAAAACGCACAAAGCGAATTGACAACAGTTTTAGTTATAATGAAGATGATTTGTTAGCAGAATACGAAATTGACGATGAGGACGATGAGAAATTGGCCCAAGTGGAAATGCAGCGTAAAATCGAGCAAAAACGTTTGGAAGCTCAAAAGCAAAGGCAACAACAGGCCAAATCATTTGAAAATGCATTTATACAAGCATTTGCTAAAAGCCTAGATGCACCCACTACATCAACAAACTCTACAATCAATGGTAAATATATTCGCCTTCTCTCAATAAAAAAAAAACAATAACATTAACATTTGATAAATCTTTTTTTTTCAGTTGGAAAGCGACGTATAAGATTAAAAAATGCTACAACATCAACTGCTACTAGTATCAGACAGTATACGTCCAAGAATGATGCCGAAGACCTATTGCAGGCAACCTGGATCGCAAGTCTTGAAAACGACGACGCTCATGTTATATCCGATGATGATGAGCCTATTGAACATCACATTTATAAGCAACAACAGCAAGACTATCATTCACCCACAACTAAGTTGCCTACCAAAAACAATACAAATACCAGCGCTAGAATTGGTGGTAGATCTTCAAAGAAAACACGAGAAGAAATAATTACTGGTGATGATGATTATGATGAAAACAATTACTATGCCAACAATCCGATAAACGTTTATCCACATTACTGGCCAAAAAATGTTGATCCCCAAATGTATGTGAATGGCAAACATAAAGATAGATGTATCATCTGTGATTTAAGTTGTCAACGCCTGGTTCACCATTATGTCAATGAACATCGTGGCTGTGAAGTTTACAATTCTCGCCTTTCTTCGTCACAACTAAGGCTCCTTAAACTAGGTAAATGTACTGCATCCAATGTCAGCCTGTATAAAAACGGTCAGTTCCAATACGAAGCATTCTGTATATTTTGCCAGAAAAGATCACGTTTTATGTTGCCCTATTGGTATCAACACTTTACCATGCATACAGGAGAGTACACTTATCGCTGTACAGGATGTGGTATTCGCAAGCCAACACGATCCCTACTCACCCAACATCATGCTCAGGGATGCCCTAAAGTTGGTGGCGTAGCACTAGATTATGCACATGAATCAAAATCGATGCAAATTGAAGCCAGGATATGTACCCTTTGCAATTATGTTCAATTACACCGAATTAACATTGTGAATCATTTACATCAACAGCATAATATTAAACAAATTTTACCAAAACACATACAAACAATAGTACTAATGAAGACACCAGTAACATTGACGAACTCACCATCATCGCCCTCCACTTCTTCGGCTGCCACACATACTAAGCGTACGAGTAGTCGACTCTCATCTTCATATGCTCCCAACGCCTACGTCATAGACGATGACGACAATGAGTTCACTTACGAAGAAATCACCCCAGACGATTCACAGTATCAAACAAATTCCGAAAATAATTACTACAATTACATACCGCCCTACATGCAAGCGGCAGTAAATTCCGGTAATTTTTCATTTGAAAATGTGGATGCTGGTGATGATTTATCATTTATGATTTGCGGAATGTTAGATGTACAAATGAATTCCGATGGAAATTAATTAATATTGTAATTTCGATTAAAGTTAAAAAGCGAATACTGAAGTGAAATACTTAAGAAATTTAAAACAATCACAATCGTTTAACAACAAGAAGTGACTTTATCAAATGAATTCCTAAAAGTTTATGTAGTTTTATACATTTTCCTTTCGCACTGTATGTAATTTTTATATCTTCTTAATAATTTTAAAGATTCAAATATTCTTATTTAAAACTATATAACAAAATTATCAATTATATAAAAATTAAAAAAAAAAAATCCAATATAAAATACTAAATGCATACAAACATACATACAAATTTGTGGTGTTATGTGTTAACACAACCAACACATTAAGGGAATGCAATGTTAATGTCAGAAAATGTGGAGTCTTTTTTTAAGTTTTATCATAAAATAAAATAGTTTAACTTACTGTTAGAATTATATTAACAACAATAATATTATTAACAGTGTTTTATTTCATGATTATTTCAAATAAAAAGGCTATTCCAGTATGTTTTAGGTTTCGACTCATATTAAAAACGCAAAATTTGTTGGAATACGCATTTTTCATAAATTGCTGTTCTTAAATCCGTATGTTTTTGTGTTTTCATTTTTTTCAATTTCAATTTATTGCAGGTAATATAAAAGCCTCATTAGGCCAATAAACTATATTACAAAGAAATATACCCGAGTTAATACTAAAAATATTTAAATTTAAATCCCTAGGTCCCAAACCAAAATAAATATCAATATATCTGTGGCCGTATGGAAAAACTAGAGAAAAACACACTTAAAGTTTTAAACATATTTCGCTAATTATTTAATTAGAATTTATGTTACTATGCATGCGCATTTAACAAAACATAATTTTAAATTATGTTTAACATTTCTGGTTCTATTAAACTTATTTTTGGACATTAAAACCGAAAATCAATGTCACTTATCTTGTTTTTTCGAAAAATGGAGTTATCTAGTTTTTCCGAAAAAATTTTTTTTCTTAAATTATATTAGTATTTTACGGAATTAAGGCAACTTAAGTAATGATTTGTGGAAAAACATTAATTTTTTGACTCAGCACGTTAATTTACCCGTTTTTGACGAATTAATGGAGTTATACAGTTTTTCCAAAAAATATTATTTTTCTCTTTATGCTTATATATCAAAAAAATAAGCTAAGTTTTTGTCTGTTTTTATGCATAAACATAATTAAAAGGTTTACCCTTCTTGATTTTATGAAATTAATTGGCCAGTTTTTGGGACGTGGATTAACGTTATGCTCAGTTTAACATAGGTTGAACCTGAACAACAGCTATTGACTTTGTGGTTAATTTTATTTTAATAAATATTAAAATTTTAAACAAAAGGTGTTCCGTTTAATTTTTATACTAAACTTGGTAATAAGATCGTTTTTAGCTTTTTAGTTTAGCTGACCTAAAATAGTGTCTTAGGCTTCTACTTTGTTTTTTATGTTTTTCATAAAATTTAAAAGATTTTATCATCCGTGCTTAATTCCCAATTTTTATTCTTGATAAAAACACTGAAAATTTATTGTTGATGGGATAAGCTATTCCCATGCGCATTTCACTGGTTGCTTAGGCCAGATTAGTGCAAACAAATGTAAAAATCAACTCAAGAAAATCCACAATCCGGAAGCAAAACGTGATCGAGAAATCAGACTAAGAAGCCGGAAAAAGCTTATTGATAAACATTTAACATTGAGAAGATCGTCAAGGTTGCAGAAAAAAAAGTAATTTTATAATATAAAAATTGTATTAGTATTAAATATTGTATAGTGTTAAAAATATGAATATGTTCTTAGATTAATTTAAAACTAAAGAAATTTACAACCAGGCTCACAATGTCGACAAAAATATTTCATTCGCATATTTATATTTAAAACAAAAATAAAAAAACTTAAATTCTTTTTGTATCCAATATATGTAAATATACGAAAGAAATGTTCTTGTCGACATCATGGGCCAGGCAGTTAATTTGTTTTTATTTTAAGAAATCTGTGGCCGTATATAAAAACTAGGTAACTCCATTTTTGAATAAAGTTTGTTTGTCTTCCAGATTCAAATTTATATATTTATTCTTAGAAAAAAAAAACTGGATAAAAATGGTTTTTATTATTTTTGTACGTAAAAACACCTTGCTACAACACCTTCTTTGCAACAGAAAAAAATAAGTAAGTTAAAACCTTTTTCAAAGTTACTGTACCACATAGGGTACGGATGGGCTAAAAACTATTACTCGGAAAGATTTTTGGTGTTTGGAACTCGTATTCTATGAATCAAAAACTGCAGAAAAGATATAATATGCATATAAAGAATGCATATAATATTCTTTGTATTCTCTACAGTTGCAATTTTTAGGCTCAACATTTTGACCCGAATTTGCTCCATATCGCTCTTTGTCTCTAAGTTTTCGAGACAACACCGTTCTAAACTTCTAATTTTTCTGTTTTCTAAGAGACTATGGAGTTAACTTGTTTTTTTCAAAAAATGCATGGAGTTATCTAGTTTTTACGTAAAAATTTATATTTTTCTGATTTTTGTCTTTCAAATAACTATTAAATGAGAAACAATAATTAGTAATGTGGTTATTTTGTTGAACTATTTATGGTTTTTAATCCAAATTTTTAATATTTTTAATTAGGCTTAAGTTCATGAAATTTAATTTTTATTAAGTTATTTTTGTGAAGTAAGTTATTTTTGTGAAGAAAGGAATTTTACAACATGAAAATTAATTAAAATTGTTCTTGATAATCTTTCATTCTTGACGTGGCTCGGGCTCGAACCCTGGCCGGCAGGTTACCATGACATGTTTCGATCGCAACCACTCGATCTCCTCAGATGGATTTGCCGTCTTACACTCGCAGCCATCGACGACTGCTGACGTCAATAGTCAAACATCAATCCTTAAACCAAATTGTATTTTAACATTTGGAAGATCGAAATTTGCTTTCCTGAATGATTACCCATTTTTAATTGACTTTACATGTTTTTTCCTTTACTTCTGTTTTTTTCGTACTTTCGTCAAGAATTTTTCTTGAAGTCCAAGTACATTTTTTGTTTTTTCACTTTGTCTTTCTCTTTTCTGTTGACCTTTCTCAGCACAACTTGAAGGACAAATGTACACATAGAGCTCGTGCCTTAGCTTTAACAATAATTAGTAATGTGGTTATTTTGTTGAACTATTTATGGTTTTTAATCCAAATTTTTAATATTTTTAATTAAACTTAAGTTCATGAAATTTAATTTTTATTAAATTATTTTTGTGAAGAAAGGAATTTTACAACATGAAAATTAATTAAAATTGTTCTTGATAATCTTTCATTCTTGACGTGGCTCGGGCTCGAACCCTGGCCGGCAGGTTACCATGACATGTTTCGATCGCAACCACTCGAATTCTTGACGAAAGTACGAAAAAAACAGAAGTAAAGGAAAAAACATGTAAAGTCAATTAAAAATGGATAATCATTCAGGAAAGCAAATTTCGATGTACCAAATGTTAAAATACAATTTGGTTTAAGGATTGATGTTTGACTAGTGACGTCAGCAGTCGTCGATGGCTGCGAGTGTAAGACGGCAAATCCATCTGAGGAGATCGAGTGGTTGCGATCGAAACATGTCATGGTAACCTGCCGGCCAGGGTTCGAGCTCGAGCCACGTCAAGAATGAAAGATTATCAAGAACAATTTTAATTAATTTTCATGTTGTAAAATTCCTTTCTTCACAAAAATAATTTAATAAAAATTAAATTTCATGAACTTAAGCCTAATTAAAAATATTAAAAATTTGGATTAAATGAGAAACTATATCGAAATTTCGATCTGACAGAGTGATAGTAAATGAAACACGCTTTCTATTTTTGGTGTTATCTCAATTTTCACAAAAAGTGGAGTTAACTAGTTTTTCCATACGGCCACAGATATATATGTACACATATACATGCACTTATATATATATATATATATATATATATATATATATATATATATATATATATATATATATATATATATTAAATTTAGAATTAAATAGAAAATATCAAAAGACAATTGATCCCATAAATATATAAGCAACATCACGTTTAAATTAAGTATGAAGAATTGTTCACTTTAAGTTCGTAAGAACAGCCAAAATTTTCACACGAAAGGCATTTTTTGAGGGTGAAAACACGCGAAGCTCGATGGGTAATGTGTTCCAACGACGTGCAATTCTTACAATAAAAGACCTTTCAAATAAAGCATTGTTAATTCTAGGCAATATAATTTGAGGGTTTCTTGTTGAATGGGAAAAAAGAAATATGGAATAAAGTTGCGTGGGAAACCCGTTTTTTAAATTTTAATGAAAAACACCAAGTTACGTTAAGATATTTAATTACCGAAAGAACAGCCCATGAAGCGTTTAACATATTCAGATATGTGATCATTCCTACGAGCACCATAAACGTACCGTACAATCGTGTTAGCGATACGACCTAACTTAGAGGTTATATAATTCATTGAACCAGAAAAAACTTCAAGACCATGTAAGATCTGTGGCATTTAAACTGCATGAGCCAAACGCAATTTTATTCGTTGTGGCAAATAAATATTCGTAGAGTAAAGTTGACGCACTAACCCTGAAACTTTCCAGCTAATCATATTATCAATATGAGTCTCAAAGTTTAAACATATATCTAAATAAATACCTAGACACTTCAACCGATCCACGAAGTTCACGCATGTTTCACCAACATGTATGTTTAAATTAAGTAATTGCTGTTCATTAATACCAAAAGCAAGAGCTTTAGTCATCGACGAATTTATGGATAGGCAATTTTCATTAGACCAATATAGAAAACGTTGAAGAATATCATTGATATTTAAACATAAATTATTAATTTCCGATTTTCTGCCATTAAACAAAAGTAATACGTCATCAGCGAACAAAAATGATTTACATATATGGTTATCAATATAACTTGATAAGTCATTAACGTATAACGTGAAGAGAATGGGTCCCAAAACAGAGCCTTGGGGTACACCAGATGTAAGATGGAGTCCAAAATTGGACGTCATAAAATTCATCATGTAAATTGAGTGATTGTATTATGTAGTACGTTTTTCGAAAATTTATTTTCGAACGTTCGGAAATATTTTATTTTTGCGGGATTTTTTTTAACCCTTTTCGTAAATTAAAAATTACCCTTTTACAATTTTGCAACATGTCTTTTTTAGTTTGATAGCGAGCGGGGGAGAGAAGTAAGCAGGGTAGAAAAAAGACACAAATCGTATTTTCTGTGTTTTTTTTGACATTCCTCTTTGCATTTAATTTTGTTTTTTAATTTATGTTGTATTTTTATTTCAAAATTACAATTGTTTACTAAAATATAAAAAAATAAACAAATTTAATTCAAAAAAATTCAATACATACATACATTTATAAGGAAAATAAAAATAATCAAACAAAATAAGAAACATTGTGAAAATTGAACATGTATTTGGAAGTTTCTTTAAAAAAGAACTACAAAAAAGACATGTCTTTTAAATCACCGTGAAAATTAGGTGTATGTAATACGAAAACAAATGTCAGTTCATTTTAATTGTTCGTAAATTATTCGAAATTGGCTGTGCTTGCGAAAACGATAAAAAATTTAAAAATGTAAGTAAGTCTGGGATCACACTATGAAAGTTTTCTTTCAGAAAGTCTTAGTTTATGGGTGAGAGAGGAGAAAGGAAAAACATGTTCTCTTCCCCTCTCACCAATAAACTTAGACTTTCTGAAAGAAAACTTTCATAGTGTGATCCCAGACTAAGTAAATAAAACTTTTAACAAAAACTGTAAAATACAATTAAAAACATAAGATATCCTCTATATTTAGAACTGTGAGTGACTTGAAATCACAATTTATACCATGTGTAACAAACACAACTCTTTTTGTTTTTATCCTGAACATTTTTTTACATAGCAATTTTTTTAAATGCTTAAGGGAAAGCTCAAACAAAGCAATGTTTACAAAACCAAGACAGTATGAGGTGATGGTTGATTTTATGGTTGCACATGCAGATTTAGCAAAGGGCCACCTAAATGTTGCAAATGCTAAAAGCAAGTCGAAGGATTTGTGGCAAAGACTGTCAAAGGGTTAAGATTCGGTTGGTCCACCGTATAGTGAATTGGAAAAAAGTGAGTTTTCATTTAATCGATTTTGTGTTAACTATTTTTACAAATGTGCTTTGTTACTAGGTATGGGAAGACTATAAACAGCACGTTAAAGTTAAATGTCTGTTTTCGGTTGAAGTATAAATGCTCATCGTTACTTGGCCTTATTACTTGAATGTGAGTGCCGTCTACTGCTCCAATTACTCCAACTATTCCACATTAATTGAAAACAAATATCTTTTTGCTTCCTTTTTTTTCTTCAGTTATTTCAAAGATAATATGCTTCGGGCAAAGATTTGGTTCGATTATTTCGCATACCTCAGATAAGCATATGGAAATTGATGGGTGTGAAAGTCCCACAAGGCGATCTTGGCCAATCTGATGTTGGTATCCAACTAGTGCCAAGCATTTTAATGTGGAAGCTAATTTTTTCAAAGGTGCAATGACTGTCGATCTTTCAGGTGGCTCTAAATCGCATTTTATTCAATTGTAGATATACATTAATGAATTTTTATTAAGCCGAAAGTTTTTCACGAAACTAAAAGTAGTATTTTAATGATTAAATTTCATCATTAAAAAAAATCTTTCTTACTATTTCTGCAATTGCATCACTTTCTTTATCGCTATCTTCCAACCACAATGCAACAGAATCCATGTTCTTAAACCGTTGTTTTTTTATTAATAATTATTTGTTATTTTATTTTGTTTGGAAGTTTTCATTTATATTTACGTTTTGCGGAAAATTTAACGTTTTTTTTTTAAACGCTTGTTTTTCAAAAAAAGTTCTGTCAATATTGACAGGTACTGTCAAATTAATTGTGTATAAATTTGGAAGCACTTAGTTTTTCCCTTTTTTTTAACAAACACAAATCGGTGGTGCTTTCGAACGGATTAGAAAATACCATTTCATTTTCGATACGGAAATTTCTTTCGAAATTTCTTTCGAAAGTATTTTCGTTTCGAATCGAATTACATAATAACCCCCCAGATGATATTCAAACTTGTAGAGAAAATAAGAATACGACACGATGGATGGGATTAATGATTCCGCACGGTAATAAATATCGATCGATATGCAAATTGAAATTATTTATTCCTGCTTTCCTCAAAAATGTTTAACAGCGCTGTTTGGCGTATTTAAAACACGCCTACGACTGTTTGGTAATAGATCAAAGGACATTAGTTCAAGGTCTCTTTAATCTATTACCAAACAGTCGTAGGCGTATTTTAAATACGCCAAACTCGATAAGGGTGATTGTGTCAGTTGTTGGCGAAAAAAAATTTTTAATTTTTGAGTGTTAGTATTCAAACAGAACTGACCACCTTTTTCATACAATTTGGCATAAAAATGTGTCGTAGAAAGATCGTTGTTAAATAAAAATCTATTTTATTTTGAGAAATCTCACAGACAAATTTATTATCTTAATGTACTTTTACACTACAAGTATTTTCATTTTTGGTTTGGCGCATATATGCAAAAAAGTAGTAGTGTTAAAAATGACAATGAAGGTTTACATACAGTTTTCTGAACATATCGACCCATTTGCGCGAAATTATCGTATATGCCAATTTTTTGGAAATTGAGTTTTTGATGCAATCTTGTTCTACATCCACTTCGTTGCTCCAAAAATTTAATGAATATTTTCATTTTTATATTGCAAGTGATAGCATAGAAAAGTAGAAAAATGGCTCTCCTGTAAAATTTGGTTTTTATAACATACGATAATTTCGCGCAAAAGGGTCGATATGCCAGATACATTTTTTTTTTGTATTTCCACCACTGCTTCCGGCATATGTTTTGAAGAAAAATATAAATTTGCATGAAAGAAGTTAGATGTTATGTAAAATGTATTTTCAAAATTCCGTGCCTTGAAATTTTTGAATTTTTCGAAAACCCGTTTTACATACATTGAACGATTTTTTGGTCTTTAAAGACCCCTAGTGAAATTTCATGCAGAAAATATTCGTAGAAGTGCCGTTTTAGTATATTTTTGTGTGGAAGTTAAAAAAGACCCCTTAACATGACTGTTAGAGGGTTAATATATTTTAAGAAAAGAATCGCCATACGATTCTCCTGAAGACATCTGAAATTATTTTTTAGCTCAGAAGTACCTTTAGTGTATTTTTTTTTACTTATACCAAACGCCTTTTAAACGGAATGACAAGCCTTTCCATCTGCGGCGAAGGGTATAAAGATACCATAACAACAAATATCAGCAAATAGGGAGATTCGTATTGAAAATAACTTGCGTTGTCGGTCATAAGACGCAGGCAAGCTCTAGCCTGGCGGACTACGGGTAAAGAAATTAATTAAAAAAAATTATATGTTAAACCAAAAACCCATTAGCGATCAGCAGGGTGTATACTAGACTGGTCGCAATTTTTTTTTTTAATTTAACTGTTTGCGCTGCTTAAAATATGAGGTTTGGTGTAAGAAATCATGACCTAATTTTTCAGGTCAATCCGACGGTGCCTAGCCGTGCCGGGTGGGGCCCAAAGTTCCCCATTTTATAAAAAAAACATCTTTTCTATCAGATCTTTATAGTTATACTAGTTGAAAAGCCCAAAATCAAAAATATGACTAGGCTACGATCTTCGGCAGAGAAAGTACTTCAAGTGTGCCAAATTTCAGCTTCCTATGTCATCAGATGGCTTCAGAAAGTTGCGGAAAGAATAGGACATACATGCAAACATCCTGACATACTAAGAAATTATATATTGTATAGATAGATTAAAGTATTTGCAGTTTAATATTTTAGTATGATACGAACGAAAGATTTTTAACTAATTTTAACTAATTCGGGGTCGCCGAATCCAGTGGTGCTAGCCGTTTTTTTTATGTTAGCTTTAGTTTTCGAGATATACCGTTATTTCGAAAATTAAGGATGTTGCACAACATATGTTCGCGCAACTCAAAAACGCTTTAGCTTATTGAAAAACTAAAAAACCGAAATTCGGCAATAAAATTTACTTTAAGAAAGTTAAAACTTTGTTCTTCATACTGGCTTTGGTTTTCGAGATATACCGTTATTTCGAAAATTAGGGAGGTTGCACAACATATATTCGCGTAACTCAAAAACGCTTTAGTTTATTGAAAAACAAAAAAAAACCGAAATTCCGCAATAAAATTTACTTTAAGAAAGTTAAAACTTTTTTCTTCATATTGGCTTTGGTTTTCGAGATATACCGTTATTTCGAAAATTAAGGAGGTTGCACAACATATGTTCGCGTAACTCAAAAACAATTTAGCTTATTGAAAAACTAAAAAAAAACGAAAATCCGCAATAAAATTTACTTTAAGAAAGGTAAAACGTTTTTCTTATATGCGCAGTCGTTTTAGAAACATAATTTTTTTTTCTGGAAAAAAAAATAGTTTTTTTATTAAAATTTCGGAATTTTTGTTTTTAAAAATTCATAAAAAATTGAAAAATGGAGCTATGCTTCTAATTTTATAGATTTTATTTTGATTTTATGTATTCACAAAAGACGAAAAATTTTAATTAATTTAAGAATTTTATTAAACCGCCATATTTGTATAATTGAAATTCTTATATTTGGCCCGTGTAGTGCCTAGGATGCCTCAAGATGAGACAGATAAGCAGTACCTAATCCAAGTTATTGAGCACTATCGTCATTTATATCCGTCCCGCAACAAATCTTCTCTTTTAAATTTATCAACTTAATAAAATCAATCAAATAAATTTACACTTTTTTTTGAAATTTCGAAATTTTCATTAAAAAAATTATTGTAGAAGCATAGCTGCATTTTCCAATTTTAAATGAATTTGTATGAGAGCCCCCCTAAAAAGTAAAGGTAAAGGGCAAGTATGTCTCGAGAAAATGTTTAGGACAAAAAACTAATTGAGGTCGGTCATACATTCTATTCCCCTAGGTCTGACTACTTGGCAGTTATGGAGCTTTTTCTTCAATATATTTCTAGTCTGTAGTTAAAATTTTGAATGGGAGCCCCTTAATGAATGGAGATAGCAGGTAGGTATTTTATAAATAAATGATGGAGATGAAAAATAAAGTGGAGTTGGTCATACATTTGACCCTTCTTGAGGCATTCTAGACACTACACGGGCCAAATATAAGAATTTCAATTATACAAATATGGCGGTTTAATAAAATTCTTAAATTAATTAAAATTTTTCGTCTTTTGTGAATACATAAAATCAAAAGTTGTGAACAGATTTTAATCATTTATAGCTTGTTTTGTTTGCAATATTGTTTTTTATATGACTCTATAAAATTAGAAGCATAGCTCCATTTTTCAATTTTTTATGAATTTTTAAAAACAAAAATTCCGAAATTTTAATAAAAAAATTATTTTTTTTCCAGAAAAAAAAAAAATTATGTTTCTAAAACGACTGCGCATATAAGAATAATAAGCAATAAGCTTAAGCGTTTTTGAGTTACGCGAACATATGTTGTGCAACCTCCTTAATTTTCGAAATAACGGTATATCTCGAAAACCAAAGCCAATATGAAGAAAAAAGTTTTAACTTTCTTAAAGTAAATTTTATTGCGGAATTTCGGTTTTTTAGTTTTTCAATAAGCTAAAGCGTGTTTGAGTTGCGCGAACATATGTTGTGCAACATCCTTAATTTTCGAAATAACGGTATATCTCGAAAACTAAAGCTAACCTAAAAAAAACGGCTAGCACCACTGGATTCAGCGAATCCCGAATTAGTTAAAATTAGTTAAAAATCTTTCGTTCGTGTCATACTAAAATATTAAACTGCAAATACTTTAATCTATCTATACAATATATAATTTCTTAGTATGTCAGGATGTTTGCATGTATGTCCTATTCTTTCCGCAACTTTCTGAAGCCATCTGATGACATAGGAAGCTGAAATTTGGCACACTTGAAGTACTTTCTCTGCCGAAGATCGTAGCGTAGTCATATTTTTGATTTTCGGCTTTTCAACTAGTATAACTATAAAGATCTGATAGAAAAGATGTTTTTTTTATAAAATGGGGAACTTTGGGCCCCACCCGGCACGGCTAGGCACCGTCGGATTGACCTGAAAAATTAGGTCATGATTTCTTACACCAAACCTCATATTTTAAGCAGCGCAAACAATTAAATTTAAAAAAAAAAGTCCCATACAAGATGCGACCAGTCTAGTGTATACCCACCCACTCATAAGAAACTAAAACAATAACATTTGCATGTCAATAACACTTTACAATAAGGAAAAAATAACGGGGTTCTGGCAATGGATTCTGGAAGAGGAGAAAAAAATACGTATGTCGCCGTTTTGAAATTTCACATCTGAATTTAATTTTAAGGGGATATAAAATTTAACCCTGTTGCTCTGTTCGTGCAAAATGGCTGTATATGAAACTGTGTGTTCTTTACGACTGAGGTGTAAGGTATGTTTATCAGCTTTGTAGAAAAAGTTACAGAAAAATTTTTGTGGAATATATTAAAACTCTAACTCCACCATCATATTTGTAATTATAGATAGCGAGACATTATTCATTGGTCACCCTTAATTGGGTCCCCGGACACAGGGACATACAGGGAAACTGCTTGGCGGATTCGTTGGCGTATGCAGGCACCACCTTGAATCGAGACGGTTCAACATATAATGTAGGTGTTTCACTCCCAAGGAGTAAGCAATTTATAGCGCACAAAATTCACCTTATTGCCAGTCAGAGGTGGCACGATGAAACTACCTGTGGGGAAACCAAAAAAATCTGGCCCATTCTCATTACCTTTATGAAGCAGAGTTAGAGGGTTAATATGTTTCCCAAAAAAAATATTTGCCGTACCATCTACAAAGTTGCTGAACATAAATTATACCTCCGATGTAAAACACACAAAGTTTTATATATCGATATTCTGCACGAACAGGACAAAGGGTAAAACTTTAACACCGCCTAAAATTAAATTCCGATGTGATTTTTCAAAGCGCCGAAACACGTATATTTTTTTATGGAATACCTCTACCAGACTCCACTGTCAGATCGCCGATATTTTGGAAAAAGTTCGAAATTGTTGTACAGTGTAATTGTTTAAATTGAGTATTTCAAATAAAAAAATAGTTAAACAAAATCACGTAAAAATATGGGTCGCTGAACGCAAGGAATAAAAATCATGAAATGAAGAACAACGTTTAAGAGCCAAGACAAGCCACAACAGCTTGATATACATATTCTTTGAAGAATTGTTAATGATTTTCTATTAGACCAAAATCTTGGCCACAAACATAAAGTTCGGACGGGATTCATTGACAGAGTAACGAATAATAATGTTCACAACATTTGAAAAAAGTAAAGCAAACAAAATCCAATTTCTTGTGGTCCTCGCGAAGCATTAGACTCAAACAGACATTTAGGAATCATTTTTCCTCATGTTATGAATTCTAAAGCTGTCTCTTGTAATACATTATTTCAGTTATCAACACAGGGTTTCGTAAGGTTTTCATTAAGGCAAAGGTGCTCACAGTGACGGCATTAGACGATTTTGCTAAGGTCGTATCGTCTTTTAATCCTGCCTGGTAATATATTCAACTTATGGGCTATTCTATTCTAGACAACTTTTAACATAAATTTTTAAATCACACTATGTATTTGATACTTTTTTGATGGCAATTTAAAGTAAAATATCTATATTTTATAATAATATAATTTTTTTAGACGTAAGCTTAAATATAAATTTGTTGTGCACTTCGAAGCATTAAGATTCATAGATTTGGCGCGAACAGAAAATGCATTGCATGTTGCACCCGTCATGGCTTAAAGAGCAAATTTCTTATTATTGGATTATATTTCTCTACGATGTTTGATTTGATAATCATCGTCTGATATCTCATATTTCACAATAAAAAAGAATAATACAATAAAAGTTTAAAAATTAACAGAGTTATGTGTTTTTGTGGTATGATCTTATGAAAGTTGGCCAATTTGGTTGCACCCGTCATGCACTTTAAAGCTCTCTCGTGGCTATTAAATCGTTTCTTATAAATTCTTGTCAATACATAACAATAGTTTATACAAAATTTTACCCCTTCTAGGAATAACTTAATTGCAAATGTGTTTCTTTCTATTAGTAAAAGACGTTTAAAGCGTCTAAATGTTCTTTTATAGCCATGTTCTGGAAATCAAATTCGAGTGAAATTAAAAACAAATAAATTTTCAAAACGATCCTGTTTTAAAGATTTATTTAAATATTAAGATTTATATACGTCATACTTCGAGTACCGCTTGTATTTATTAGAATTACCCCCAATTTCACCAAGTTCTGTTATAATTAACTATTGATAAAGCTGTCAAAACATATTGTTAACTGAAAGTAAACGTAATAGTAGTTAGTTTTAACTGAACTTGGTAAAATTTGGGGTTAGAATTACTTTAAAGATCATGAAAAACTACGGTAATTTTTACAAATATTAAACTGTAATTTCCAAAATATAGTCGTTACATACACAGTTATATTTTGCTCTGTCCGAAAACGGACTTTCAGCTCCATCCGCTTTTGAATACCAAAAGGTGGCTAACTTCACTTTTGTTTTGATAGTTGGTAATGTATTATATGTAACACCAGAACAGCAACCAACAAAAATTGTGGGTTACGTCACGTTTGCGCTGATCGCCTCGGTTTATGTTTTTTCATTACTATGAAGGTAGGGAAGCACACAGGATGTAATTAGTAACATTATGCGCTGAATTCAAATCTGTAATCAGTTTGTCACTATCAGCTCTAGTTTTCATGATATAGCTTATTTCTGTTTTTAAAAAAGATGATGTGACTGAAATGCAAATATCTTCAAGAATTTTAAAGGGATTATGTAATTCTTTTTTTATAGTGAAAGGTTATAAAATTTCTAAGATTACTGATTACAGATTTGAATTCAGCGCACCAAAATTAACTAGAATCAGTTGATAAATTCAAAGAATTTTAATTTTGTCGGGCTGTGTAATGTAATCAGTTCAGTCATATTTTTGGTTGGATACACGCCATATGAAAACTTTTTTTCTAATTAGAAATCTTCAAGAATGTTTCAACTAAAATTATATTTCTTTTGGAGGTCATATTAAATAATTTTAATTAACTACTAAACAAGTTAGTAAAATTTTTTTATGTAATTTTCTTCTGAATATTTTTAAAATCCTGTTTCAACTATTGTCATAAACTAGATATTGTCTAACATTTTAAAAAAAGTGCACACTAAAAAACCTACGCAATAAAAACATGGAAATGTTACCTATAAATTTTATTATCATGCTAAATATTAACTGCCTGTTTAACGATGTCGAACGTCAATGTTCGCATAGAAAACTACATTTGAAACAAAAACAAATTTTCGAATATTGTTTTTGTTTTACATATAATTTTCTATGCGAACGTTAACGTTCGAAATCGATGAACTGGATGTAAAACATGTTTCATTTCTTACCTTCCATCTGAAGTCCAAAATGTATTCCATCCTGCTTACACTGCCGAAAATTGCGATGTATTTCAGTTAAAGGCAAACTATAGTCAACAATTTGACATGGAACAAAATTGTCTTCGTGCAATTCATTATTCATTAAAGCAATTGTTTGAATATTTAAATCCAATAAAACAATAACGCCTTCCTCACTTCCAACAGAAAGACAACCATTAAAATTTTGAAGCAGACTACGACGACACGCGCGCGCATCCAAAAAGCGAGCACACGTAATGTGCAAACTTAATTCGATACTATTCAAAACACTGCTAAGCTCCATCGAGTACAAGGCTACATAACTGCCGCCACCACCTGGCCCACGAAAACTCTCCAAAACGACGGCCAGCAACATGACTTCAGGATTGTTGGGATATATTTCTTCCACACATTTAATGCAACAATTTTCATAGCCACGGGACTCGCAAAACTCATAACTAGAAACAGTTTGGCCATTGCGCAATGAAACAATTTGAAGCACTGAATTTCTAGCCAACCAGGCCCACTCTCCGTGACGTATTATACCTCCCAATTTTTTACCTATTTATAAAAATAGTAAACATTTGTTTATTACTAATTCGAAAAAAAAAAATTCACTAAAACCAACCAACAAACGATTCCAAAGCTTCTGGTGATTGAGGAGGGCTCGTTAACGGCACATACGGTAAATCTGTAAATTTTACTGTGTGCCGGCCATCCACTTCGATTTCATGCCACTCCATTATGCTCAAAACAATATCTTACAGAATTATAAGTATATTAAAGAAATTTTTTAACGTTTGGCAGTTAATTTATTAACTATTAATATTAAATGGGTTCTCTATTTATATATTTCTCTCAACAAATTTTCACGTTTCGCGGCGCACTCATTTGTGTTTTTCTTGGATTTACTGAGGGGTATGTTCAGTTTTGGTAGTTATTTTGCGTTTTTCTTCTTTTCTTATTTTTAATTCTTCTTCTTTTACATTAAAAACAAAATTCAATTACAATTTCTTAATTTTGAATAAAAATATTTAATAAATGGAAGAAGTTTTAAATTTTCAAGCCGACAAAAATATTATTTACATATGTATATATTTTATTTATATTGATACGTATTATGAAACGATTGCTGTAAAATATTTATCAGTGAAAAGGGAAAGACGTACATACATATGTATGGAAAAGTGTACTTTGTTTCGTGTACTACAGGTGGTGACAAAAGGCCATCTGATTTTGACAGTACGAGCCAATTTGTTTTGGTTTCGTTACATAGGGTCAAAGTATATTTATTACAAGTACGGTAAGCAGACCTATTGGATAGGCTTTGATTATTGTATGGTCACGAAAGAATATGAAAGAGAGTTTCTGCAGCAAAGGTTTCGTTTTTGCTCGTCTATATTATGAAGCATTTGATGCAGAAACTATCTTCAATTCTCTTTTGAAACTGCATTCGCGTCCATACAATAAAACTTTTGTTTTACAGCATTTAAGCATTTTGAATGGTTTTCTCTTTCAATAACAAAATCACAAGAACTGCTTGTACACAAAACAATGTAAACTTTTCCATTCGACTTTCCCGTTTCATCAACAAACTCAAATGTTTCGTAGCAAATGTTTCATAAACCGGTTTGAGGATTAATTTAATTTATTTATTTATTTAATAAAGTAATACAAAGCCTCCAGGCCAAAATATAAATATGTATTACACAGTAATAAATAAAATAATTTTTTTTTTATTTTATTATATATATATGTATTTTTAATTAGTTTATAACCAGATCTTACAATATTGGTAAGCAGCGTTGCTTAAATTGCATTAAAATTGGCTACAATGTCTTACAACTGTGTGAACATTGTGAGCTCATTTGTATTCGCAGAAGTGCAAAATTAATGCATCTGACAATGGACTATTGTCAGAAAAATATTGCTGTGGCAACGCCTGCTTACAATATTGTAAGATCTGACCATCGTCTGTACGAAGCTTAATATATATTTTAATTGGCCTAGAGTGGCTTTTTATATTACATTTAATGAAATAAATGAATAAATAAATAAATATGTAATAATAACCAAACAATGTAGCAGTTTCCAAACGGATAGTAAGATTTGGATACAATTTAACATATCCTTAGATGCTTGATTTTTTTTTTTAACAAATTTTAGAATTGCAAAAAGAAAATATTTTTACCCTGGCTGGAAATCTGTCAGGAACCATTGATTAATAATATGCACTTTGTTCTGAAAGTATGTCGATTTCTGCTATTAATGCATTGAAATACTTAAAGCACACACGCGTTCAAGGCATTATATTGAAAAGTTAAACAGCACCAACATAGAATGCATATACCCATGAAGTAGGATTACTTTCTACATTTTTGAAAAAGGTCAAGTAACCCTGCGGCAACACGATCAAGTTGTTCTTGATAGTATTTTACATATACTGCTTGTCAAAACTTACATAAATTGAAACCTGTGACGTAGGCTGCATTCAATTTGTAAGCAGTTTACTTTCCTGATGTCATCAAAAAAACCATTTTTAAAGAAAAACATGTTATCAGCTGTTAAATTGAAAGTAAAATTGCCAAACAAATGGAAAGGTGAAATTAAAAGCCATCTCGTGGTAAATTTAAAAAGTGTGAAAGGGATAGTAAAAACCTGAGAGTGTATTGCAGATTGAAAGGAATTGAAAGGCAAAACTTGATCGTGTGACCACCAAGTAAGTCTCAAACGCATAGAATGCGTGTACCTCTAACAAAGTAATATTATGTGCGCTTCATATTCCAGCATAGTTTTTTCAAGTGTAAATTATCAATGCGTAACTGAACATACTGTTGTAAAATAAACAACAAAATCGCCGGCATATGATAGTATTGCCGAATTGAAATTTTTGCATAATATGTTAAAATAGTTAAATAATGCTTTGAATCAAGATGTTTTTTGATACTTTTTTTAATAATTTTTTATTAACAATTTTTAATATTCGGCTATATTTTGCTGAATTTTATAAAATATTCCACTGACATTCATTTCAGAAGAATTGGCAACCCTTTTGCTGAACTTCATTTTCTACGAACAAGACAATTTGCTACACACATTTTTTGCTGCTAATGAAGTTGGTGTTTTTATGAAAAATTTATACAAGAAAATTTTTCCATAAAATTCAATATACATAAATAAAAAAAATAGTGTTAATATAAATGAAATAGATATTAATAAAAATTGCTGAAGATAAGCCAAAAATAAGGTAAAAATCATTTTGAAAATTAGAAAGAACAAGCATAGCAACACCACAATACGGCAGCACGCTTCTTAACTGCTTTGCAATATAAAAAGAAACTGTTGAAATTCCTGGATTAACATTTTTTGAAAAGGACGACTTGGAGATGGCACAACACACTACTGTGTCTGCTTTGGCGGACGAATTGTCGAAAGCTGTAGAGTTGATCATGCATCCTCAGACAACTCAACAGGCCCGTTTGGAGGCGTATATGGCATGTGAGAGATTTAAGGAAGAAAGTCCGCTTTGTGCACAAGTCGGTTTATTTCTTGCCAGCGGTCATTATTCGCAAAATGTAAAACATTTTGGACTCCAACTAATGGAATATACCATCAAATTCAAATGGAATTGCATATCACAGGAAGAAAAAATTTTTATCAAAGAACATGCCATGAAATTGTTGTTAATGGGTGTGGGTCCTGCAGAGGATCGCTCTCTGTCCCATCTAAAAGATGCGGTTTCACGCATTATCGTAGAAATGATAAAAAGAGAATGGCCACAACAATGGACTACATTGTTAGCAGAATTGTCGGATGCCTGCACAAAAGGAGAGGCTCAAACAGAGTTGGTATTGTTAGTATTTTTACGTCTCGTTGAAGACGTGGCACTTTTACAAACCATCGAATCAAATCAGAGAAGGAAAGACATGTACCAAGCTCTGACTAACAATATGAATGATATATTTGAGTTTTTCTTGCGATTAATCGAACTGCATGTAACATCATTTCGTGAGGCCACTGGACAGGGAAATTTCCAAAAGGCGAATGCCCATAGTCGAGTTGTAGAGGTTGTCTTACTAACTTTAACAGGATTTGTTGAATGGGTTTCTATAAATCATATTACCTGCAACAATGGAAAGCTTTTGCAAATATTGTGCATTCTCTTAAACGACAGAGCTTTCCAGTGTAATGCAGCAGAATGTCTCTCACAGATAACTAATCGCAAGGGCCAAGTGAAGGAGCGCAAACCTTTGTTATTGCTTTTTGGAGAGGAACCACTGCGTTATATATTCTCGTCTTCACAAATGATTCCCACAGATAGCAGTGTTGCTAGTTTGGAACAAAATCACAAATTTTTAAAAAAGTTAGTACAAGTTCTTAGTGGCATGGCCCAACAGCAGGTGCTGTTGTGGGGAAAAGAGGAAGGTGCTATTCAGCGACCACCACATCTTGAGATATTTCTAGAGTGCTTATTATATCTTGTGCGTCATTCATCACTTAATGTGGCCCATGGTGCTGCTTTAATATGGAATGTTTTGTTAAAACATGACGGTATTTCCAAGGATCCGGGTGTAGTTTCCTATATTCCGAAAATCATTGATGCTGTAGCTCCTCGCATCATTAAGACCCCTTATCCATCAGCCCGTTGCTTAACAGGTGGCGGCCCAAATGTTGGCACGACATCCTCATACATTTGCTTGGACTATGACTCTGAAGAAGAGTTCGCAGTTTTCTTTTATAGATGTCGCACAGATTTTCTGGAAATATTTCGTCAATCCACTTTAGTACAACCGTTAGTGACATTTGCATATTGTGAGCAGTGGCTTAATCTTCGTTTGTCAAAAGCTCATACGGAACGAGGCAATATACAGTGCAGTGTTTTGGAGCCGAGTTATTTAGAGTGGGAAGCACTGGTATCTGTACTGGATGGCGTTCTTAGTCGTATATTAATGGTAGCTGAACGACCATCTGTACAAGCTGGCCTGCGCTTATTGGAAGACTGCTTAAAACTAGAAACTGATAACCCTTTAACACTATCCATACTCCTTTCGTGCATTTCTGCTCTCTTTGTGTTCCTCAGCATGTCATCGTGCCAAATAACGCCCAACAATTGTGTAGCGATGAGCGGAGTTTCGCTGTTACCGAGGGTTTTAGAAAAAATATTTAATGCATTAATATTCCGAGATCCAAACGATCCAAACCCATCTCCTCAACAACCGTTGACACCACGAATCCAAGCCTGCAAAAATCTTCGTCGACATGCTGCCTCGTTAATAGTGAAATTGGGGCATAAATATCCACTTTTGTTATTACCCGTTTTTGAGCAAATCAACACTCACGTGAAGTCTCTATTCCAACAGCCTCAACATCCCATTAGTAAAATGGATAGAGTTACTTTACAGGAAGCATTACTGCTAATTTCTAACCACTTTTGTGACTATGAACGTCAATATGCATTTATAGGAGAAATAATGCGCGACAGTTTGCCTCATTGGTCGGCATTTTCGCACGCTTTCAAGTCGGCCTTAGACTTTATGCATTTTGTAGGATTAGACCAGGCTCCTATATATCCAATTGAGAATGATCCCTGCGGTCCTCATCGCAGTACACTTATCGATGCCTTATACATTGTGCTGGGTGTAATTAAACGATGTACCTGGCCTGATGATCCTGATAGGGCATCGCGGGGTGGTTTTGTGGTTGGCTTTACAGAGCTAGGAAATCCAATATGTCGTAACCCCGCATCGCCTCATGTCATACCGTTGCTGCCACATATTCTTTCGCTACTACGTGTTCTTAATGAACTCTTCAAACAGGAGGCAGTTGCTGGTCTCTCTGAAGGATATCGCAATATACATTCAATGCTTGAGCATGAAAAGAAAGTGCTAATGGGAGTATGTGCAATTCCAGTAGATCCCCTAGATCCTTCGGTCAAGAAACTACCAACATCATTCGATAAAATGCAACAATTTATGTCACTACTCTATGAAGGTTGTTACCATATGATGGGCTCAGCCGGTCCGTCACTTGGTAGGGATCTCTATCAACTGGAGGGTGTAGCAGATGCATTAATTAACAGCTCCTTCACATGTTTGGATGATTTACCAGATTATCGTCTACGTCCTATTATTCGCGTATTTTTAAAACCGTTTGTTTACTCCTGTCCTCCAGCGTTTTACGACACCGTACTCTTGCCTATCTTTGCACATATTTCGCCTATTATGTTTAATCGTTTGACTGCTAGATGGGTTTATATAACATCCCTTTACGAGTCGGGACAACTGAATGAAGAAGAACAACCGAATGACACTCAAGAAGTACTCGAAGACATGCTTAATCGGTCGTTGACTAGGGAGTACTTGGACGTCCTTAAGGTAGCATTGGTTGGCGGACAAATCGGACCCGATAATAGTACTGCCAATAATACCACTTCCAATCTACCTTCAGACGTGACTATGGATGCTGAAGAACATTCCATGGATGGTGTAGCGCATACTAGAGCGGCTCAAGCCGCTTTACTTTCCGATATAATTAGCGATTTAGGTGTCAAACTGCTGCGCAATCCAGCCACAAGCAATTATATATTAATGACTCTACTCGGTGCTCTTTCCTGGAACGATGGTACTTGCAATCTTAAAGCAGTAAATATTTCTGCTCCAGTCATGCGTTTCTTAGCAGCCGAACAATTGATGGATGCCAACAAGGCCGTAGCAGCATTCACAGCAGTTTTACGCGGTCTCCAAGTACACGGCCAACATGAAGCTAATCAGGCTGGTCTCATTACATTGGGCGTACAATTTTATGAACTATTGCGTCTTAAATTCCCCACACTGTCCGAAGTACTACAAAGTATTCCAAATGTTTCATCGGCCGATGTTCAGAAATTCGATGAAAAAATTGCCGTGGCTCCAGTCAAGGGAAATAAAGTGGACAAAGCTAAAAAGGATATGTTTAAAAAATTAACCGCAACTCTTATTGGCCGCAGCATTAATCAGCTATTTCGTAATGAAATTAAAATAGCAAATTTGCCACCGATGCCATCGCAGAAATTGAAAAATCCTTCGGCCGATTTAATAGATACAAATCAAAATTCTGGTCTTAACAGTCTATTCCAGGCACCAAACAATAAGTGACAGCCATTGTAAAATTTATCTATATCACTTATAAATGTAAGTATTATCAAATGTATCTTAGTAGAATTGCTTTTAAAATACTACAACTTAACTCATTATTGGTTTGGTGCATATGCCACAAAGTCGTAGTGGAGAAAAATAACAATTAAAGATTACATGAAGTTTTCTGAAAATATACCTGACCAAATTTTTTTGTATTTTCACTACTGCTTCTGGCATTTGTTTTGAATAAAAACGTGAATTTTTGTGAACGTTCATTAACGAACTTAGAAGTTAATAGTATTTTATTGAAAATGAAACTTATTGTTTTGTGCCGCGTACACAACTTTTATAAATTTATTTTTAAAAAGTAGCTTCTTGTGCTAATCAAACATACAAAAAGCTATGAGTTCGATAAAACTTTTATTTCATATCGAGCCCTAACCGCGAAAATAACGCAAGCGACATGAATTTCAATTTATATGAAATAAAAAAGCTCTCTCCTGTAAAATTTGATTTTTGGCGCTTACGTTATTTTCGCGGTTGAGGTCGATATTATCGAGTCCTTGCCGCAAAAATAGCTTAAGCGACATCATTTTCAATTTTCGGTTTTTTTAATAAATGACTTTATTGGCAACACTTGCATTATCTCCTTTAAGACCTGAAGTACACATATGTGAACCTCTTTTTCTACCAGTTTATATAAAAAAATTAAAAAAATAATAAAAACCGAAATTTAAATTACACCTCATAAGATAAAACAAATAGTTAATAAGCCCTTTACTTAATCGGTTCAGTTCTGATCTTAAGAAATTAAGAATTTACGTTGAAATTTTTCATATTTTAAGACCTGAGGTACACATATGTGCCCCCTTAATTTCTAAGAATTCAAATAAAATTTAAAAAAAAAAAATATACAGTTTTCTTATTTCCTCCCCAAAAGGTGTAAACAATATATAAGAAATGTAAAAATTCAATGGGTTAATGCTCGGGTCTTAAGAGGATACAGTGTAGAGTATCAAATGCTGGGGTTTTTATTAAATAAAAAAGTGTATGTGCTTTTTATGTTATAGCGAAATTTTGGTACAATTGATGTCAATTTGGAACAATTTTGCCATTGTACCATTTAAGAATTATCAGATCCCAACAGTGGTACAGACCCCTTGAATAAGGCTGAATAAAAAAAACCTTCTCCTGTAAAATGTGTTTTTGTCGCTTAAGCTTTTTGCAGTAATGGCTCGTTAAAATCACCCTTATCGTGGAAATAAGCTCACCAAACAGTCGCAGCCGCGATAAGGGTGAATGTTTGTACCTTGCCTATATTGGTGGCAGCAGTCGATCCTTTTGAGGTAGTTTTCGACTACTTTTCGCCCATTTTGGGCGGTATTTCCGCGATAACTTGGCGAATGTTGTTTTTCAAATGCTCCAAGATTAGGGATTATCCGCATAGACTCGGTCTTCAACGTTGCCCCACAAAAAAGTCTAAAGGCATAAAATAACATGTGCCCCTATTGCGGTTCTCCACTTTTGTAACAGTTTGGTTGTCTTTGGTAAATTCACATTGCCATTCTCAACTCATTTGGCTCATTTGGCAGTTGGCTATTCAGTTGTGTATCTGTTTATTTTTCGTGTTATTGCCGTTTTTAACTTTGTAAAAGTTTGGTCGACAAAAATGTTAAATACACTCAACTGCCAAAAAGTAGTTGTGTTATTGGCAGTTAAAGTTTTTTTTTTTTTTAAATTCGGTGAAAATCGAAACAAAATGGAAAAATCGTATGTATAAATTTTTGTAATCGTATTTACGTTTTTTAAAAACTTTTATTAGTTTGAAAATAAAAACGAAAGCTCAATTTTGGGCGGCTTGTCCAGCTTATGTAGAGAAACTTAGAAATTGTTCGCGGAAAACACCAAAGTTTGGTATGATTAAAAATTCATGTATGGATTCATGTGGAGTTAAATAGTTTGGGACCACGACAAGAACTTCTTTTAAACACTTACAATCTTCTTAATCTTATTATAATATTCTTGGAACAAGTTTGGATACACAACAAGGCAAGTATAAAGAAAAAACTTGCTAAAAATAAAAGAAACACTCAAGCGACAGGGGAGGGCTGTCACAAGAAGTTCCATTAAATATCCTTGAGGATACTGTTTCGCAGCTCTTGTATTGCAAGTCCGGCCAAGTATTTGGTGTTGAAAATATTCCACCATCAAGTGACAATTTTTCTGAGTCAGTTGAACCAAAAATAACAGAAAAAAATTGGTCCTGTAATAATAATTACAAATTATCCAGAAAATTAAAGTTCTGTCATAAACATTCATAGTTCGGTTTGTGCTTTGTTGTGATACAGACGTGTATTTTTAGCCGCGCATACGATTTGAACTATTAATTAATCACATTTGATTTTGTAATACATAAATATAAGCAGCGAATGGACGCTTAAGAAAAAGATAATATATTTTGTTATTTAAATTATTTAACATAATAGTGAACAATTTAAAACGATAAAATTAAATAAAATAAAACAGTAAAAATATATACAGTGAGTCTCATAATTATTTTGCATATAAGAAAAATAAGCTTTTTAGAAGAAACTTGGTTGATATCTATTTATTTATTATATTAAACAGGAATTTCCTTTTAATAACGTGTTAGGAGAAAGACAAAGAATTAAATTATAAAAAAATAATTTTGAACATATTAATAATTATACTGTTTATACGAGATTTAAGAACAATATAGTGCATTTTTAAGGTCACAAAAGTATTTTGCTTTTAAAAAATATCACGTATTTTTACCGTATAACAATGGATATGTCATAGTTAATACTTTGTGGCATATCCGTTGTTTTAAGAAACTGCAGCTTATCGTCGTGGTATAGATTCCACCCATTTTTGGCACTTTTCTTGAGGTATTTTTCCACATTCTTACACATATGTGCCCCCTTAATTTCTAAGAATTCAAATAAAATTTAAAAAAAAAAAATATACAGTTTTCTTATTTCCTCCCCAAAAGGTGTAAACAATATATAAGAAATGTAAAAATTCAATGGGTTAATGCTCGGGTCTTAAGAGGATACAGTGTAGAGTATCAAATGCTGGGGTTTTTATTAAATAAAAAAGTGTATGTGCTTTTTATGTTATAGCGAAATTTTGGTACAATTGATGTCAATTTGGAACAATTTTGCCATTGTACCATTTAAGAATTATCAGATCCCAACAGTGGTACAGACCCCTTGAATAAGGCTGAATAAAAAAAACCTTCTCCTGTAAAATGTGTTTTTGTCGCTTAAGCTTTTTGCAGTAATGGCTCGTTAAAATCACCCTTATCGTGGAAATAAGCTCACCAAACAGTCGCAGCCGCGATAAGGGTGAATGTTTGTACCTTGCCTATATTGGTGGCAGCAGTCGATCCTTTTGAGGTAGTTTTCGACTACTTTTCGCCCATTTTGGGCGGTATTTCCGCGATAACTTGGCGAATGTTGTTTTTCAAATGCTCCAAGATTAGGGATTATCCGCATAGACTCGGTCTTCAACGTTGCCCCACAAAAAAGTCTAAAGGCATAAAATAACATGTGCCCCTATTGCGGTTCTCCACTTTTGTAACAGTTTGGTTGTCTTTGGTAAATTCACATTGCCATTCTCAACTCATTTGGCTCATTTGGCAGTTGGCTATTCAGTTGTGTATCTGTTTATTTTTCGTGTTATTGCCGTTTTTAACTTTGTAAAAGTTTGGTCGACAAAAATGTTAAATACACTCAACTGCCAAAAAGTAGTTGTGTTATTGGCAGTTAAAGTTTTTTTTTTTTTTAAATTCGGTGAAAATCGAAACAAAATGGAAAAATCGTATGTATAAATTTTTGTAATCGTATTTACGTTTTTTAAAAACTTTTATTAGTTTGAAAATAAAAACGAAAGCTCAATTTTGGGCGGCTTGTCCAGCTTATGTAGAGAAACTTAGAAATTGTTCGCGGAAAACACCAAAGTTTGGTATGATTAAAAATTCATGTATGGATTCATGTGGAGTTAAATAGTTTGGGACCACGACAAGAGCTTCTTTTAAACACTTACAATCTTCTTAATCTTATTATAATATTCTTGGAACAAGTTTGGATACACAACAAGGCAAGTATAAAGAAAAAACTTGCTAAAAATAAAAGAAACACTCAAGCGACAGGGGAGGGCTGTCACAAGAAGTTCCATTAAATATCCTTGAGGATACTGTTTCGCAGCTCTTGTATTGCAAGTCCGGCCAAGTATTTGGTGTTGAAAATATTCCACCATCAAGTGACAATTTTTCTGAGTCAGTTGAACCAAAAATAACAGAAAAAAATTGGTCCTGTAATAATAATTACAAATTATCCAGAAAATTAAAGTTCTGTCATAAACATTCATAGTTCGGTTTGTGCTTTGTTGTGATACAGACGTGTATTTTTAGCCGCGCATACGATTTGAACTATTAATTAATCACATTTGATTTTGTAATACATAAATATAAGCAGCGAATGGACGCTTAAGAAAAAGATAATATATTTTGTTATTTAAATTATTTAACATAATAGTGAACAATTTAAAACGATAAAATTAAATAAAATAAAACAGTAAAAATATATACAGTGAGTCTCATAATTATTTTGCATATAAGAAAAATAAGCTTTTTAGAAGAAACTTGGTTGATATCTATTTATTTATTATATTAAACAGGAATTTCCTTTTAATAACGTGTTAGGAGAAAGACAAAGAATTAAATTATAAAAAAATAATTTTGAACATATTAATAATTATACTGTTTATACGAGATTTAAGAACAATATAGTGCATTTTTAAGGTCACAAAAGTATTTTGCTTTTAAAAAATATCACGTATTTTTACCGTATAACAATGGATATGTCATAGTTAATACTTTGTGGCATATCCGTTGTTTTAAGAAACTGCAGCTTATCGTCGTGGTATAGATTCCACCCATTTTTGGCACTTTTCTTGAGGTATTTTTCCACATTCTTGTAGCAAAACTTGTTTCGACGTAGTTTTCGAAGATATGTGGCGTTGACGAACCTTTTCCTCCAAATACGCCCATAAATTTTCTATTGGGTAAAAGCCTGGGCTTTGGGGAGGCGTTGGCAAATATTTGGTGTTATAAAGAATCCACAGTTTAACATCTCAGGCTGTTTGTTTGGGGTCGTTGTCCTGTTGGAAATAAAAACCTCTTGCTGGAAGTTCCATTTTATCAACACTCGTGTTAAAATTTTCTTTAAGAATTGAAAGATACACATGTCTGTCCATAATTCCATCTATAAAGATTAGATTTCCAGCACCTGAGGCTGACAAACAGCCCCAAACCATAACAGAACCTCATCCATGTTTTACTGTCGGCTTGATGTTTTTTATATGATGGGACTTATTCGGCTTTCTCTAAACCATGCGTCGTCCAGCAGACCCAAAAATATAATATTTACTTTCATCGCTAAATATTACAGATTTCCAAAAGTCAAAACCTTTGGTTATATGTTGATAAACGAAGGATAATCGCTTATTTCTATTTGTTTCACAAATAAGTGGTTTTTTTTCTTACTACTCGAGCATTAAAGTCGTTTGATCGTAGTACTCTACAAAGTGTTTCGTTGCTAACATTGTTGGATAGAGTTCCTTTCAGCTTATCATAAGTTTTGGATCAGATAAATGCCGGTTTTCACGAAATTATTTAAGTATTTTCCTTTCATTTCTGGCTGATAACAATTTTGGACGGCCATGTCGGGTCAAATTTCCAATATTTCCACGATCTTTTGCACGTTTAACTATATTTTCTATTGGTTGAAGACACCTCTTAAACAATTGCGATGTAAAAAAACTGTTTTACCTTGGTCATAAAAGTGCAAGATGATTTTCCTCTCGGCAAAACTTAGTTTCTTTCCTTTCGGCATTTTAATTAGATAAATAATAGCAAAATACCTTGCAAATATTATCTTATTCTTACGAAAATATGATTGAAAAGTATAAACGAAGCAAGTCCATATAAAATTTAAAAAAATTACTTTGATAATTTATAACAATATTTGCAAGGATAAGATGATTTTTTTAAAAAAGCAAAATACTTTTGTGAGTATTAATTTATGGTAAAAATAGTTTTAATGTCAGAAAAAGGCCATGCAATTACAAGTTTTTGTAATTTTATTATCATAGTTACGTTGTAAACACATATCACCTACGCAATAGAAGGACTATTTTCTCAAAAATTAAACAAATTGTACTAAATTTTGAGGAATGTTTTTAATCTTTATGGAGTAAAGAAATATGCAAAATATTTATGAGACTCACTGTATGTATGTACGTATGAATGTTCATACATGTGTATACATATTCTGAACAAAAACATTTAAATTTAAATTTCTTGTTTTTTTGAAAAACAAAAACAACTCTTTGCATGAGTAAAAACAGTGAAACAGCGCTAAGGCAAAATGAAAGAAATGTTTATGTGACCGTTCAGGCAAACGAAAATAATGCTGAAATAAATAAAACAAAACAAAACAATATTAACTATCTAACGGCTAAGCCTATTATTCGAACACGTTCTCTTTCACCCTCGGTGTTCACAAAAACGGTGGATAGTGATACATTAAAAAATATTAATCTGTCTTTGGGGACAAGTGTTGTAGCGTCCGCAAGTACTACCGCGGCGGAAAAAACAATCTTAGTAAGAAATGATACCATAAACTCAAATACAGACGCAATGGAGAACCCTTCAGTGAAAAATTGTCAAAAGCCTCAAATACAAGTTGGTATGGACAGGTATATAACAGTGCTTAAACGGGGTCGCAGCCCTACCTCTTCAGCAGTTGCTTCGGCCTCAAAAGTAACATCTTTTGATAGAGTAAATTCACAAAACCGTTTTGCAATTCTTGAGGACGAATCCCCAGAGTCACCAAACGTCATAAAATCTTCTAAGCCACCCCCAATATATCTTAGGGAGCAAAACTCAAGTGAGTTAATAAAGAGCGTGATCTCGGTAATAGGTGAAAATTCTTTTTACGTAGCGGCAATCAAGCGTGGTAATATAAACGAGACAAAAATACAGGTTAATCATGAGAATGATTTTCGCAAACTAACAAACCAATTTGAATCCCTTAAAAAAAGCTTTTATACATATCAGCTGAAGAGCAGCAAAGGCCTTCAGGTAGTGATCAAGGGCATAGACTCGAGTGTGGACCCTGAAGAAATTAAAACCTTTTTGGAAGAGAAAGGCTTTAAAATAAAAAACGTTACAAATAGCAAAAATAGGGAAAAAAATCCCCAACCACTATTTCGAGTGGAGCTAGAACCTGGCGACGTTAAGCTTAAAAAAAATGAAACGCTTCCTATTTACAATTTAAAATATATTCTCTACAGAAGAATAACTATAGAGGAGCCGCACAAAAGAAATGGCCCCGTTCAATGTCTCAACTGCCAAGAATTTGGCCATACTAAGGCCTACTGCTATTTACCCCCTGTTTGCGTAGTATGTGGTGAATTACATGGTACAGTCCAGTGCGATAAGTCTAAAAATGACCCCAATGTAAAAAAATGTAGCAACTGTGGCGGCAATCACACTGCCAATTATAGAGGATGTCCTGTATATACTATCGTCAAGCAGTCGGCTGGACCGAAAACTAATCCCCCTCAAATGCAGGTACCAAATCAAGCAAACACTAATGACACTCAGGCTCCGCAGCCTAGTAATAACAGAACCTCTTATGCTAACGTCCTAAAATCAAACCATGTGCCAATGCAAGGTGCTTCGCCAAGTAATGATGAAACTCCAGTTTCTAATTTAAGTCGTCTAGAAAAAACCATGGAAACTTTAGTGCAAACAGTAAATAATTTTACAAACACAATGGGTAATATGATGCAGGAGATCCTTAGAATGCAATCGATGTTATTGCAAGCTGTACTTAACAAACCATGAACTGTTTAAAAATTTGTTTTTGGAACGCAAACGGCATCCGCCAACAAAAAAATGAATTAGAATACTTTCTTACAAATAAACAAATTGATGTCATGATGGTTTATGAAACTCATTTGACCTCAAGAAATACGTTTAAAATCAATGGTTATACACTATATGATACCAAGGACCCTCGAGATAGAGCTTGTGGAGGTTCTGCCATTTTGATAAAAACCCGAATCAAACACTACATGATGTGTGATCATCGTGAAGATTATCTCCAAGCAACGAACATTTGTATTAAAGAGCTGAATCGAAACATAGTAATCTCATCCTTATACTCACCACCTAGATTTGCAATATCAGAAAGCCAATATTATAAATATTATAAGTCATTGGGGCCCTGTTTCCTGGCTGCTGGCGATTATAACGCTAAACATACCTTCTGGGGTTCACGACTTATAACACCAAAGGGTCGTGTTTTGTATAATACAATCTCTAAAATTAATTTAAATGTCGTCGCGAGCGGACAACCAACATATTGGCCTGCTGATCCGCAAAAAATTCCAGATGTCATCGATTTCGGAGTGGTTAAAAACATCCCTACAGAAACGATTCAAGTTGAACCTTCGTTAGAATTATCCTCTGATCACACACCTACAATAGTTACTATAACAAACACCAATAGAATCTTATCTCCCTCTGGTTACATAGCGACAACAGCTACACAAATAAACTGGGTAAAATATAAAAAATATCTCAGTACCCATTGCACAGAAAATATTCCGCTTAGCACACCGGAAAATGTGGATCTCTCTATTGTCAATTTTGACAGTTATCTTAAACTAGCTGTTCAACATTCCAGCAAAACCCTCAAAAAAAACAATTATAACAAAATATATTTTGCAGATGTCGAGCGCCTCTTGAATGAAAAAAGGAGAGTGCGAAGAGAATGGCAATTGCAAAGATCCCCTCAACTTAAAAATGAATTAAAAGAGTGTACAAAAAGGCTAAGAAAATTACTGCAGACTCAGAAAACGGCTTCCGTAGAAAAATATCTTAAGGACTTGGATGCAACTCCACAATCAGGCTACTCATTATGGCGGGCAGCTAGAAACCTCAAAAGACCAGTTATCTCGAAACCACCATTAAGAAACTTGAATGGAAGTTGGGCAAGAAATGATAATGAAAAAGGAAACCTGTTTGTAAATCATTTGAAAAACGTATTTACCCAATATATACCTGACGATACAGCGCACGAGTTGCCGCCTGTTAATGTTAGAGCAGCTATCCCCCTAAGATTTGAGATAAGGGAATTAGAAAGGGCTATTTGTGAATTAAACACCAAGAAGGCACCTGGTATTGATAAAATCAGTAACAAAATGCTTTTGGAGCTACTTCGCATAGCAAAGAAAATTATTCTTTATATTTTATATTACCCTCAAGAATGGAAGGTCTCCTTAATAACAATGATACCAAAGCCAGGAAAAGATCACACAAAAGTTGAGTCATATAGGCCTATTAGCTTATTATCTAATATATCAAAGCTGTTTGAGAAGCTCTTAGCGTCAAAATTAACCCCAATTTTAAATAACAGTGGGTGTATACCCAATCATCAATTCGGCTTCAGAAGAGAGCATAGCACAATTGAACAAACCCATCGGATAGTAAACGCCATAAGAAAAGCCTTTGAAGAAAGAAAATATTGCTCCGCTCTTTTCATAGATGTTTCTCAAGCTTTTGACAAAGTCTGGCATGTAGGCTTGTTACATAAGTTGAAGCTAAACCTACCGGTTAATACACACAAGCTGTTAGAAAGCTACCTGGTCGGTCGAAAATTTATTATTAAAGAAGGAGATTTTTTAAGTTCTCCTCAGCCAATTGAAGCTGGAGTCCCTCAGGGAAGCATCCTGTGCCCACTTTTTTACCTTATATATACCTCGGACATGCCAACAAACAATCACACCCTAACCTCAACTTTTGCTGATGATACAGCTTTTCTAAGCGTACACGAGAACAGTCGTGAAGCATCTCGATACCTGCAGAATCATATATTTCAACTAGAACTGTGGTTTAAACAATGGAGAATAAAGGTCAATGAGCAAAAATGCGTACATATAACATTTACCTTGCGTCGGGAAACATGTCCCCCTATTAAAATCAATAATCAACTAGTGCCTCAACAATCGCATGTCAAATATCTCTGTATTCATCTAGATCGGCGTTTAACATGGAAATGCCATATAGATGCAAAATTAACCCAAATGAAACTAAAAGCAATTCAAATTAACTGGCTTATTGGAAGAAATTCTGTTCTTAGTCTCGACTGCAAACTACTACTTTACAACGCTATTTTAAAGCCAATATGGTGCTACGGTATTCAACTATGGGGCACTGCCTCGGCCTCAAATATCGAAAAAATTTAAAGGCGCCAAAATAAACTTCTTCGAATAATTACAGCTGCCCCTTGGTATGTTAAAAACTCAAATATCCACAAGGATCTCAATGTGCCCCTGGTAAGGACTATTATAACGAAGTATGCGGTAAAATATTTGAAAAGGCTAGAGTTGCACCCAAATCCACTAGCACGAAATATTTTAAATGATAGCGGCCACTCTCGCCTAAGAAGAAGAGACACTGCAGCACTTACCCATTAAGATGAGCGATAAACACCTACATATGTGAACAGAACCCGTGATGAAGAAAATTTTTGTCTGGCACTGGCAGGACATAAAATAAAGCATTAGGTTAAGATTTGATTAATTATTGTTAGTTCATATTTAATATATGAAGATTCAATAAATAAATAATGAAAAAAAAAAAAAAAAATAAACATTATGAAAGATTATTATTTTTTGGTCTTTGATAACCGTTATGAATGATTATTAATTTTTTTGGTCTTTGGTAACCATTATGAAAGATTTTTATTCTTATTGGTCTTCTATAACCATTATAAAAGATTTTTATTTTTTCTGTCTTCTATAACCACGCTACAGTTCGCAAATCTTAAGATATTTTTATAAAATTTCGCACACTGAGTTGTATTTGTACAAGGACGAACTTTTTTATTGATTTTTTTGATATCTTTCTCATATTTGGTAAATAGAAACAAATTATGCCACACAATCATGGTGCTGAGTTTAAATAAAATCGCTCCAGTTTTAGGCATATTTTTCCGATTTGTTTTAAATTCACGAAATTTCGCACTAAAATTGTATTTATATACCATTGAGTAGTCAGTGCTGTTGGTGTAGTAGCTAAGATGTGGACTCTGAAACCGATAGGACCCGGATTCGATTCCTGGCTCGAGCGACCAAAAAAAAGATAGTTTAAAAGTCTGTTAAACGTGTTCTAATTCAATTGGACTGATTAAACTAACTATATTTCCAAAAATAAATTCGGACCTGATCTGGAGGGTTCAAAAACCCAGAGTTTTTTTTTCCAAATTTTAGCAGAAAATAATCCTTATATCATTGAACATTGTTTGAAAATTCTGCTACAAATTTAGCTAATTCAATTGAAATTTCAACTAAATTGAAAGACCGGTTTTAGCTTAATTAATTTTGAATATTAACTAATTCTTACCTTCATAGTTTTTCTACAGCCGAAAATACTGGGGGGCTACTCTCTATTGCGATGCGAAAGAAAATGGTAGCAAATCTAGCGATTGGTACTTTTTAATGCGTTTGCGCATGTGTCTTTCGCATCTATTAATTTTTTTCTTATCGCAAATCATCACTATTTATTTTATTTAAATTTTCCAGTTTCAAATATTTTTACATATTTTAGCATTTCATTACTGTCAACCTGCGCCATCTTTAATTTTTATTGGCAGTATTGCTTCATTTTCCAAAAATTTTTCGAAAGTGATAGATAGTGCCAAGTTGACATTGTGCTTTCGCATAGAAATTGCTTTCGCATCGCAATAGAGAGTAGCCCCCCTGGTACTGTTATCAGTTATTTCTGCAGAGGGTTTCGCAATTTCTCCTGACATTTTCTTATGAGTGTAAACAAGCACTTAAAATTAACGAAAATCTCATCGATTTTAAAGTGAGGGTGAAGAAATCTAAAACAAAAACCGAAACAAATGCAAATATTGCTAGTAATACAAATGTTAATAAAAAATGATAATTTAATGAAGCTCTTTTTAGAAATGACTTTTATTAAACTGTTTCATAGATTCTATAAAATGCTTCATTCCTGACGATTTATTGTTTCTGAAAAGAGCTTCATTAATTCTATGAAGCTTTTCATAAGCATTGACTGAAACGAAACCTGTTTCATAGATTTTATTAGGAAAGTCATTGGCTGAACTCCAACGAATATTTGCATAAAATTTGTAAAGAAATTCAGTAATGAAATAAGGAAATTCCCTAATAACAGAAACGGAAAAAAGGAAAGAAAATTGTTTTGAATACAGGCAGACCGAAAAAAGAAAAATTTTTCATAACGGATATGGAAGACCGAAAAAAATAAAAATCTTTTGTAATGGTTATGGAAGCCCAAAAAACATAAACAAACTATAACGGTTATCAAAGACCACAAAAATATTGGTTATTTGTTACAATTATTCAGAGAGCAGGTTTTAAAAATTCGTGATAAATTATTATTTCAGTTATGTCCCTGCTTATTATAAGCACTGGGAAGTTCAAGAGGGTTGGAATCGAGGCGAATTCATACAAGGTGGTCTTATTTTGAAAACGTTTTACAATACTGTAAAATATTTTAACGTTGTGTCAAAAATTCAAACAAATATTTGATTTTGTTCAAGGCGAATTTACACCAGGTGAACTTATCTTGCTACGTAGGCAACAGCTGATTACTAACCTTGTGTCAAAATGGTATACCGACCTGTTGGTTCTGGAGAATCTTAACTAAATTCTATAAGTTTTGATTAAAATTGTGAAATTTAAAACTTTTTTAAGTTGTAACATTTCAAAAAAACACAATTTAATATAAAAACAAAATCAAGGCCCATTGAAAAGGTCTGCGCAAGAAGCCTGATGATCATTGTTTTCGTTCTTTTGAGCTTTCAAAAGTTGTTTACATACACGTTTTTTCCTTTTGCTTTGTATATGTGGTAGTAAGTTTTTGACAGCTTAAAAGAAAAAGTTTTAGTATTGTGGTTATTTTGTTGAACTATTTATGGTTTTTAATCCAAATTTTTTAATATTTTTAATTAGGCTTAAGTTCATGAAATTTAATTTTTATTAAATTATTTTTGTGAAGAAAGAAATTTTTACAACATGAAAATTAATTAAAATTGTTATTGATAATCTTTCATTCTTGACGTGGCTCGGGCTCGAACCCTGGCCGGCAGGTTACCATGACATGTTTCGATCGCAACCACTCGATCTCCTCAGATGGATTTGCCGTCTTACACTCGCAGCCATCGACGACTTGAACAAAATCAAATATTTGTTTGAATTTTTTGACACAACGTTAAAATATTTTACAGTGTGGTAAAACGTTTTCAAAATAAGACCACCTTGTATGAATTCGCTTTGATTTTGTTTTTATATTAAATTGTGTTTTTTTGAAATGTTATAACTTAAAAAAGTTTTAAATTTCACAATTTTAATCGAAAATTATAGAATTTAGTTAAGATTCCCCAGAAACAACAGGACGGTATACCATTTTGACACAAGGTTAGTAATCAGCTGTTGCCTAGGTAGCAAGATAAGTTCACCTGGTGTAAATTCGCCCTGGTTGGAATCATCACGATTTTGTGTTCTTGTCCGTAGCGTTTCTATACAAGAGTTTTCGCTTTTCATTATCATAAAATAAATCGGCACTTATATCAATTATAAATACTTTTTATTCAACACAACAATTAAAAATACTTTTAGTTTAAAAATTTATTTAGTTTTATAAAATTTTTACTTGTCAAATGTTATAAAAAAGTTGGCAAATCGATATTTTAAGTTGGCAACTTTTAGCAAACTCAACTAAAATCAGTTGGGTATCACAATACTTAAAATGAGTTTGGTTGTGCATAAGTTGGGTTAACTCCAACACGACCAAACTGAGTTTAGTTGAGAACCGCAATAGGGGCAATGATCTGCGTGGACAATTGAAGTTTAAAAATTTTTTTAACAGTTTCTTTTAAATATTTTATATTTATGTTTTTAATTATTTCAGATTAAATTCAAAATTTTGATATATAAAATATATATTAAACTAAATATGTATGTATGTATATCAAACGTTACTTAATACGACTGATGAGTCTATTATTACGAAATTATGGAGTTGATATATACTACAACAAATCTTAAAATTCCTGAGTAAAACTCTTAGCTTAGAAAAAAGTATCGTTATTGTACTTTCCTTCTAATGATGTACTGATTGAAGATGATTCTAATAATAAAAAAGCAGATTATAATGATGATGATGATATGATGCTCTAGCAACTAGTTATTTATTATTTTAAACAAATTTTGTTTTATTGTGTATTTTATTTATACTTATTCAATTAATCAAATGCTATTTTTTACCGGTGATAATAACTTTTATGATTATTATTATTATAAAAAGGTTAATTATGTAATTAATTTTCATAAAGAAACAAATAAAAAATAGAATATCATAAACTTTCATTTTACAATTTAAAACTAAAATACTTGTTATTATATGTTTTGGAACTACATATTGTTTTTTTTTATTATTTTTGATTTTAAAGAATGTTAAAATTTGTTAATTATCTCTTTTATTTTTTATTGATTAATTTTATTGGAGTTTTAACAATTTTTTTTTATTTTAATATCAAATACAAAATTTCTGTTGAGAGGAAATTAATTTCACAAAAAAATTTTATTGAATAGAATTTATTATTTTTTAAAGAATACACATACAATTGAATATTTAAAATTATATTATGTATACATAATTAATGTTAAGATTTTTTTATTATAATTATTTTAAATTTCGAAATAAGAAATCAAATAAAATACGAAAATAAATTTAAACGAAATGATTATGAAAGCAAAGAAAACACTTTTTATTTGTTTATTTAATGAAAAGTTAAAGCATGGTTGAATAAGCAGGTGACATCGTTACGGCAACAAATACAACATTACAAAAAAAATGGAAATTATAACACCGTTTACGTCAAAAAATACTTTAAACAAAAATCAAAGCGTACCGCTGAACGTGATAAATTAAATACATTTTTAGCCAATTTTTGTTTAATTATGGTCAATATCTTATTTATTTAATTTAAAATTATTAAAAACTTTAATAAAATACAATAATCACAGCACAAAACGTGGACTTTTTGTAAACTAATGTAAACTAATGTTATTGAGATTGTTTATACATATTTCTCTACGGTACCCTAATTTAGTTATAAATTTTAGCTTTATCTTATATCAGGATTATTTCAATTGATAACTTAACTTCTTTTTTTACTAATCAAGTATGTGATGGAAAATGATTTTAAAACAAAACGATTGAAATCGGTAATGTCGTTTGCAGTTGTTTTCTAATATTTTTTCAGTCTTATTATCTTCGTTTTGAAATTTATCGCTTTTCATCATATCATAAAGAAAGGGAAGTAAAGAGGGGGGGAAAAAAATGTTTTGTAATTGTTATATTTTTAAGTTAATTTTTATATTCATATTGTTTGTTGAGTAGTATGTTTTGAGTTGTATTTTTAAACCATATATGGCCCTCTGGGCTCGGTTTGTGTGTAACATTGAGTAAATAAATAAATAAATAAACTAAATAAACATAAACAAAACTCTGACATAAACCTAGACAAACAATGCAAGAGCAAAAAATCGTCATCTGGCGTAGTGCTGCCACCTGTTTATTTCACCATGAGTTAAAGTAAAAAAAAATATGTAAAACTAACGGTCAATTTCTACAGGTGTAGTTATTATTAACTGTCACTATAACTGTCAAAATCATATCGTAACTGACAGTAATAGCAATGGATAATTACAAATAACTGAACTTGTTGAAATTGGCATTTGGTAAATCAATATTATACGATTTTAGGTATTACGAATTACTTAAATATTGATTTAATTTTAGCAATTTTAAACGAATACATCTTGAAAACCAGATATTGCGGCAATGCAAGTATAACGGAACATAATTTATGTTTATTGTTTTATTTAGTTAAAATAAATCAACAGTTTTTTTTATATTACTCGATGAGGAAAAAACTAATTTTAGACTAAATCGCTGTAAAAGTTCAATAAAAAAAATTTTTTTTTTACATATTTTTTTTAGTTTTGCACAAAATTTGAACAAATTTTCACTTACCGTTTTTCAGATAAGCATAATTTGATATCCCAGCTATTTGTACAAAACACAGAGTATACAGAGGCGTCACGAGACATAAAATATTGTGTTTTTTTCTGTCTTTTTCTTCGAAAGCTGCCCTTTTTGCGTTTTTTGTTTTGATTATGCAATTTGTGTAGATAGTAGCGGCCTGTTTTTACGCATTGTCACTTCACTAACAAAAAACGTTTTCTTTCTCTTTCTTCGAAAGCTGCCCTCGCAAATGATTTAGACATTTTTCATACGTCACTTTTTTCATCTCTGTATACTTTGTGGTACAAAATAAGGACAATTTTGCTCTTATCACTCCCCAGATTTAAATACATTTATTTTATGCAACGCCCTCTTCTTAAATCTCGCTCACTTCTTATCAGATGGCTTTTTGTACCAAAAATGGACAATTTTTACTCTTACCGTGCTGCAGATTTAAAGAAATTATTTTGTGCCACGCACACTTCTCCAATCAGGTGTTGTGCATTAATAACTTAGCTCTTTGTACCAAATATATATAATTTTACACTTACCGTGCTTCAAATATAAAGAGGACTATTTTGAGCAACGTTCACTTCTTCAATCCCGCCCATTTGTTCAAATGTTGTGCATTAATAACTATATATCTATTTGTTAATCTTTTTGAGTCACGCCCACTTCTTCACTCCCGTCCATTTTAGTATTTTTAAGTGTGGAGCATTTGGAAAGTAAATAAGCTTGCTTAAACGCCAACATTTGCCTTGATTTTTGCAGCTTAGTGATTAGTGTTTGATGATTCTCTCAAAATTGCTATTTTACTAGTGTTCGATTCGCCATTTTCCGACTTATTGTACAAGAATGCTGTTGTAACTTAACGACTTTAACCGATTTATTTTCAATAGTTCGCTTATTGACAGCTTCAAATACTCGTAAGCTTCAATTTTCACCTTCACAGAAAATGAGTTTTCTTTGGTCATATTATTAACAATAGACCACTTTATCAGCAAAAAAAAATTTAGTGTTGATACGCTTTCCAAACTTTAAGAAAAACTAAAAGGGAATTGTAGGCGCTCACCTGATGACGAAAAAATTATTTAACCTACATATAATAAATAATAAAACGGCAAAGTTCCGGCACATTCTTTCTTTACTAGATTCAGTGCATACAGTGACGAGTAGAATAAATTAACCCATATCGTCCCAATGTTCGATTTTTCGAACAGTAAATTTTACGCGTTTTTGTAATTTTTTTACTCTTAAGGTAAGACAATGAACTAATTGTGTTAAACAATAGGTGCGTTTGAGTACTTTTACAGTAAAATGCAGTAAATGAGTAAACTGAAAAATTCGCTCACACAAAAACCTGTTGTCCAAAAAAGTACGCGAACGCAAAATTTGTAAAAATTCGTAAAATAAAGGCAACATCTAATAGCAAATAATTGAAGTGTTGAAAAATGTTGACACTTTTGACTACTTAACTCGTTTTCTTATCGGTACTCGATTAAATACATTTTATAACACGAACATTTTTGGAAAATACAAACAAACTATTTTATGTAACCTTTCATATTTCTCTGTTTTTTATTTTATTTGATTTTACTAATTTGTAGCGGGTTAAATTATTTAAAAGAACATGAATAATTTTTTGCTATTGATTACTTAAGTACCCAAATACTTCACACATTTACAACTCTAAAAAATTATCATAACAAAAAAAATTTCAAAAGTTTGTATATAGCCAAATAAATGCTTCACAAACAAGTTTAATTAATTAATATTTATTAACTTTTTGTTTTGGTTTAATTTTTATTCAACTTTTCTTTTTTTTTAACAATTTTTTCACAATTTGTATCTATGCTTTTTAATTGTTACTTTTGTTTGTTTACCTTTTAAAACATGTTTTTTTTTATTTACTAAATATTACTGCAAAAATTTCTGCAGTAAAGTACAGGTCGTAGTTTTGGAGATATGTTATTTGATAAAATTTGGAAAATAGGTTCTTATTGACACAAGGACCAAGCCTATTCAAAAAGGGCTGAATCGTAGGACCATGAGGGAAGATAGGGGGAAATTGCTTCCTCTCAGAAACTATCAAACCGATTTTAATGAATTGAAATATAGATAAATCTATATTTATATGGACACATAAGCATGATGTGTTTTTAAATACTGTGGTGTAGGGTATCAAATGGTCGAACTTGACCGACTATCAGCCCAATTATGAATAACAATTCCCCGGGAGTTTTTTCCCTTTTCCCATTTTTACAATTGAATTAACATGTGAAAAATGGGAAAAGGGAGAAAACTCCCGGGGAATTTGTATTCATAATTGGGCTGTATATTTTCTTACTTGTTTTTTGTTATCATTACTAACACAAAAGAACTTGCAACTTTTTTTCACATGTGTTTTGTTTTGCTATCATATTAAGTCACTATTTAATTCAAATATGTAGTATGTATGCAGGTTAAAACTCCAGTAATGAAATCGGTGAGGCTGAAGTGTACGATCTTATAGACTTGTGTACTTAATTAAAGTTTTTCAACTGAATACATATCTGATCCCCATTTTATGTTATTTAGAAAAAAATTACAGAAAAAAAACAAAATTAACTTTCGGCGACTTTTTTGTATTTTTCTCAGTTTTTGGCGATTTTTGACTGAAATATTATACTAGCGTTTTTTGTATGCAAAACTTAATTAAAAAAAAAAAAAAAAAACTGAACAAAATTGACGTTAGTCGATTTTTGGCGATTTCTGACATCCGGTTTGGCGATGGAGCTCAAAAAAATCTGACAACCCTGCAAAAACTGTCACTTTTCGCTCTCAATTTATGTTCTCATTTACTGCATTTTGTGTACTCGAACGCAATTTCGTAAAATGCAGTAAAGTTTAGTAAAAAATAGTAAAAACTTTTGCGTTCTCGAACGCAACTAATTATAAATTGTAAGTGGCTAGCTACAAATATAAAAATAAAAGTTCTTACCCACTTCACTCCTCTCGTGTATAACAAGGGGAAAGAAAAAACATTAATTCAGCATAATGGTAAAAACTGAACACTTTGTGTAAAATAAAATTGTAAAACAATTAAACTTTCAACAACAGCAAAAACATTTTCGTGCTTTGCAATTGTGTTTTTGTTATTTGACTTTAAAAAGCAGTGTTCGATTTTTCGAACACTGAGCTTTAGTTTTTTCTCTGAAAGGCTAACTAAAACATCGCAAATTTCCATAATATAAAATTTTCACGCATTTGAATAAACGGAAAAAAATTTATTCTGTTTTGGCTGAAGAATAATAAGCTTATGCACAATCAGCGTTCTGTGAGAAATGTTTTCGTGCGCATAATCGGCCTACTGAAACCACTTTTGCCAACATCATTCGCAATATTGAGTCCCAGTTTACATTAATGGATTATACTCGACCGGTTAGACCACATGCAGCTCGTAATGAAGTTTATATAGCAGCTGTAGCTGAGAGTAAAATCATTAGTCAAATTTTTTTCAAAATTGAGGAAAATCAGAATAATACTGTCAATGGTAAACTCGCACCATATTTTTTTTTTTTTTTTTTTGTTAGGACCAGCACTCGGCGGATGACCCCTACTAATGCATTGCATTGTGTTGGAACTAGGAAAATAGGTTATCGAAAGGAGAGAAGAGGTAGTAGTGCCTTTGAACATTCGACTTGAATTTATTCATGTTGACAGTGAGAAGGAAGACTTCAGCAGGAAGGTTATTCCACATACGAACAGTCCGGCCAAAAAAACGAATTTTCCCTGTAATGCATTGTACGATTTACCAGCCAATTGACCACAAAAGGGCTCTTCAGGAAAAACAATCGTACGGGTTTCGGTTTCAGTCTCGGCCAAGCGTATCATTCATGTTCTGAAGCATAGCACCAACATCGGATACGCTTGGTCTATGATCAAATGATTACGAATGGCAAAGGTTGCTGTCATCTGCAAAAGAGTAGATAGGGTTGGAAGTTTGAAATAGGAGGTCATTTAGAAAAATAAGAAATATAGGTAGGAGAAAGAACGGAGCCTTGCGGCACCGCTAAATGAATTTTGAACTCGTTTGATGAAACCCCATCTATAACAACTCGTATAGTGCGATCTCTGAGAAAACTCAATATAAACAGAGTGAAATTATCACCGACACCAAATGCAACAAGTTTTGACAAGAGTGCACCATATCAGACTCTGTCAAACGCCTTGAAAATGTCTTAAGCAATTACCTTACTTTTGACAAAAGGTTAATGGAACAGCACCAGTAGAGCAAACTGAGAATCAAGCGCATGGTCTCGGTGAGATCTGGTTTCAACAAGAAGTCGCTACGAGCCATACATTTTGGTGAGCACTTAATTTCATGTTTGCTATGGAAAATTGGCCAAATAGATCTTGCGATATCACCCCTTACACTATTTTATCTGAGGATATGTAATGACTGGGGTCTTCAGGAATAAGTCAGATACGATTGACACTTTGGAAGCTAACATTACTCGTGTTATCCGCGAGATACCAGTCGCTATGCTCGAATGAGTCGCCCAAAATTGGACCTTCCGAATGGATCACCTCGAACGAAGTCATGGCCAACATTTTCATGATATCAATTTCATACAGTTAATGCCATAAATTATTCTTTTAACCGATAATAAAAATTTCAAGTTCGTTTTCAAATTGATGTGCTTTATTTTACATAATAATTTAAAGCTCACGATGAATCACCCGATATATCTATTAACCATTTTTTATTATCTCTGCTCAGCCCAGTCCTGTGCGAGTCGGATAATCGAGTTTCAACTGTAAATTTTTAATCTTATATATAAATACGGGAGCAATTTTTTTGTGGTTGATTTTTAAGTATCTTTATCGTTCACCGATTTTAATGAAACATATATCGTTTTAAAGGAATTTGTATGCAGATATGCACAATATATTTTTTATTCTAAATTTTTTTAATTAAAGTGTTTGAAAAGCGTTTTAATTTATCTTACAGACATACGTACAAAGTTGGGTGAATAGTGAGTACATTTTTGTCGTTCTCTTAAAATGTGTACGTTTTTGTTGTATAACGCACAGGTTTTCTCAAAAGTAAATGTCGAGTGGTCGAATTTCGGCCACCGGGCGATCCTAGTTTTAATAAATGCCTTGTTCTATTTTTTTTTAATAAAATAAATATAAAACAAGTAAAAAAGTATAGTCGGTCAAGCCCGACCATTTGATACCGTACACCACAGTATTAAAAAACACATCATGCTTATATGTCCATATAAATATGGATTTATCTATGTTTGTAAAAGTCATTAAAATCGGTTTAAAAGTTTGTGGGAGGCAGACATTGCCCCCTACCTCCCCTTGTGGTCCTATTTTTGAAAAACTATATAGCTTATGTGTCCATATAGATATGGATCTATCTTTGTTTTGAATTTCATTAAAATCGGTTTGAGAGGCAGAAATTGGCCCTATCTCCCCTCGTGGTCCTATTTTTTAAAAAATGCATCCCTTTTGTGTCCATAAAGATATTGTTCTATGTATGTTTTAAATTTCATTAAAATCGGTTTGATAGTTTCTGAGAGGAAGAAATTTCCGCTTATCTTCCCTTAATAGGCTTGGTCCTTGTGCCAATAAGAACCTATGTCCTAAATTTTATCAAATTATCTTCAAAATTGCGAAAGTAATTCTGAGTCGATCGGTATACTTTAAGGTGGGTCTAGGACCAATATTTTAAGGCGTAACACACATCAGCACAAATGCATAATACCCTCTCCACTATTGTGGTGTGGGTATAATATTTTAGTTTCAGTTTATAAAAAATTAAGGTTTTCTATATTTACAATCTATAGAATCAATAAAATAAAAATCCTAAATAGTGCCCAATTTTCGATTAATCTAACACCATTTTTCTCAGTAACGACTTAAAAACAACAACACAACAACATTTAAATAACACCATTTGATAATTGTTTACTTGAATAAAGACTTAACTCAAAATAATACCTTTTTTATGAAAATTTATGATGTAGTTTTTTAAAATTCTTGTATTAACCTTAAATAATACACTTTTCTTGTTATAAGAATATTAACTAAAATATCACGAAAATTCTGACAATGGGTGAATTATTCGCAGCGGATAGATATTATTGTTGTTAGTTGATTTTTTGCCTAAAAAATTTAAATTTTCTAATTTTCGAGCTAATACCCTCTTTATGATCGAGTGCGATGTATTGTAAAATATTACTTACCCGACTATTTGAATTGACATATTTATAAAAACAAGAACAGATTTCAGATTTTGAAAATATATGATATTTTTTTTTATTTCAAAAATAATAAAGCAATAAAAGATTTATTTGTTTTACAAAAATGTAAGGCCGCACTTAAAAATCTAACGTCTTACTTGAGTTTTTTTTTATATAATAAGTAAGTACATAAAGTGGATTTTCATTGAATATTTTGCTAAGGGGAACAGACATAATAATAATAGCTCATTTACACCGTTTTTCACAAACTTTAAGAAAATAGTAAAAACATGGAACAGATAGAAAATATTGAAAAATTAAATGAATTTTAAATGCCAATTTCTTTATATTTATGCATGTATGTTTTACACAAGAAGTATACTTTGCAAGAAACTAACAATCAGCAAACACAAACAACAAAACAAAATTCCGTTATGTCAAAAAAGTACAATGTAAACACACTAGATTTTGTGGAAGATATTAAATGAAATCTTCTCGATTTCGCTGTAATTTAAACGGACTAAAGATTGAATTTGTTTGAAAACTTTTCCATATTTCGCCAACAAAATTCAAAATCATGCCTGTTTTCCTGAGCAAATAAAAAAAAAATCACAATAAAAATCCCGTCGTACAATAATTTGGGTAAATAAAATCAAGAGTAAATCAACATGATCAATGAAAATGAGAAGCAAAATTAAAATTGTATATTTTTTTAATCGCTTATAAAATATTAACGAAGATGGTGCGTTTTAAACTAAAAAAAAATATAAGGAAAAAAAATAACGGTGGTTTTAAATAAAAACTATAATTAAAAATATTTAAAGGGTATTCAGCTCAAATTTTTTTTTTATATATGAAAAAAATGAAGTACATAAATAAAAAAATTAACTTTTTATAACAACAAACAGAAGTTGCATTTTAAACCAGTGTTCGGTTCGGCAGATATGTGGAAAACATAAACACTAATAGTGTTTGTGTAGTGTAGTTAATCATTAAAAAAGAAATTTCTCTTTTTGTGATATTTTAACTCAAAAATAATACTGTACTTATCAAATTCAACAAAAAACGATTTTTGTGCTTAAAATAGCACTTACATCAGGGGGGTTACCGCGTATTTCGATTCGAAAGAAATCATTTACGGATTCGAACAATTTGTACTGTGTATTACGATTTTCGTAATATTTGTTTCGAATAAACGGACGTTTTTCATACTTAATTGAAAACAAAAAATCACTTTCTTAAAAGCCACTCTCTATTACGAACAAAAATTGTTCATCAAATTTCCCATTTTTTAAAAAATACAACTTCTGTCATCGTTTCGAACGATTACGAAAATCGTAATACACAGTACAAATTGTTCGAGTCCGTAAATGATTTCTTTCGAATCGAAATACGCGGTAACCCCCCTGATGTAAGTGCTATTTTAAGCACAAAAATCGCCTAAAATAATGCTAAATTCACGCATAACATTTAGAAATCGGCAGTGGGGTAGGATTTGGTAAAAATTATTGCATTAATGATTTTGATTTCTTTCGAATCGAAATACGCGGTAACCCCCCAGACTTATCAAAATAGAAATTTCGTTAAAAAAAAAAGTTGATATTCATTAGTTCAGAAATTAGTTTAAGAAATGCAATTCATAAAAATATAATTTGTTTTGTTAAAATAAATAAAATACTACTGGAAAAACTGTAGCGTGCGACACAAAGGGTTCACGGCTTTTGTCAAAAAATCACAACATTTTTTGGCTGCGAATAAGAGCGTTTAGAATTCTCTTTCTTTTAGTAATTAGATTTTGTATACCTTATCATGGAAAATTCGCTAAAAATTATAAAAACGCACTTCAACCTTTGAAGTTACTTCCACTTTTTGTAGCGTGCGTCTCAAAACTTTGTGATCAATTATTTCACAACAAATACTTGCTAAGAAATTATGATATATGCCATTCGTAAGTACATATTAATATCACTAAATACTATATATGTATAAGTTGAAGCTATCGTTTTTGAAAGACCAAAAAATGTTTATATTTCAATCAGAAAACACGTGCGAATGTAGCGTTCGTCACGCAGGATTTGCCCATATGCATACGTAGAACAAAAAGCCAGCGAAAAAATATTACACAAACAAAACATGTACACTATACACACACAAGATATTCATGCTGTGGTCGTTGCTAAGTTTTTTTTTTTTGCTCATTCCTTTATCAATGTAAAAAAAGAAACACTAGAACATTAAAATATAATGTATGTCTACAGAGACACTACAATTGTTCTGATTCGTTACTTTCTTGATACAATTTATGAACGGTACGGTGAGCCCTACGCTAAATAGTAACTAACATGATGTTAGTTTTACGTATAACTTATCATGTTAGCGTTTTTGTCATATTTTAGCACTGTTGTTGATTCATATAAGTATATCATAATACTATATATACAGGTATGTTCTAGGTTTCGAATCGAATTGAAAACGAAAAATTTTTTAAATCCTCATAATTCATAAATTGGTGTTCTCAAATCCGCATGTTTTTGTGTATTCCAAGTTTTTGTTCGAAAAAAACTTTTTTTGGACTAAAGATCTCCAATTTGCTAACCGCAGCATGATAGCAATGTTTAATATATTTTTAAAATCGTGAAAGCTGTAAAGAATCACAGGAAAAAATAGCTTCTATCGCGAACATAGCTAAAATTCGCGAAAAATTGCAAACTTTTAAACAAACACTAAAATTTATTTGAAATCGCTAAATCGGTAAAAAAAAAAAACTAAATGACGGAAAATAACAAAAAAATTGCAAAAATAGCGAAAAATCGCGTAAATTTTTAATATTTCAAGCCAGCCATATAATTGATTAAAAAAGTCCCTAAAACTATAAGGATTGGCAAAAATTAGGTAAAAATTGCTAAATTCGAGGAAATTCGCAAAAATTTGCTAACATCGGCATGATAGCAAAGTCTACTATTTATTATAAATCGTTAAAGCTGTAAAGAATCAGAAAACTTACTGAAACAAATCGCTTCTATCGCGAACATGGCTAAAATTCGCGAAAAATCGCAAAATTTTAAACAAACATAAAAACTAATTTGAGAACACTAAATCGATTAAAAAAACAAATTGTCTGAAAATAACATAAAAATCGTTAAAAAAAAAAATAAGCTGTAATTTCATCAAAATAATGAAAAAGTCGATTTTAAATTTAGGGTAAGTTAGAGACTTTTGCATTTTAGATAACGATATATTTTTGATTAAATTGGATTAAGAAGATTTTAAGCTAAAAACAAAATTAATTTTTTTGTTAAAAATGTTATCAAATATTAGAATAAAAGTCTATTCGTTTTACTTTCACCAACCCATTACTACTCTAATTGAAAACGAATAAAAACTTGTGGATGTGAAATGCAGAACACCAAAAATGCTAAGTAATCCACTTTCGAGTGGATTCGGATTCTAGAGCACACCCGATAATATATGATCTCATATTATTTTAACAACGCTTTTATAACATCCTGTTGTAACAGCAGAGTTAGGTATCTTGAAAAACATAAATATATGATGACATTTGATTGATAGGTTGTTTTAGTTATTTTTTTTACACGTCAAATATGTAAAAAACACTTTCAAATTGCAAAAAAAGACCGCTTAATACAACATGAGTGCAATTTTTTAATGTTTCTTTTATTGCAATAAAAAAAAAAATAAAATAAAACCTGAACTGAATACCATTATAAAATCACAATAGAAACTGGAGTATAGAAAGAATTTAAATAAATGAAGAGATTTGTTAGCATGATTTTTTTCAACCTTAAAACTATTCTTAAATATAATAAATTTTGATCTGAGTTATAATCAAATGAACTTATATTAAAATACTTTTTGTTTTTAGTTTGTATTGTTTTTTTTTTTTTTTTTGTTAATCAAGAATAAATAATATAATCCTTTTTCAAAAAGCTAGGTAGGAGTTAATCCTTACATATTGTTAACATAATGGACGTATTAGACAAGTTCCTTATACATTTTTAAACAAAAAAAAAAAAAAAAAAAAAAAAATTAATTAATTTGCCAACTGTCTTTACCCAATAAGCACTCAAAAATAAAATTTCAACTATTATAATTTAAGTGGAAATAGTAAACTTGTGTTCAAACGTATTTTTAAATGCTTTTCAAGTGTCAAAATATTTTACTAATATTTACTTGACTTCAAATTCCCATTTTACTGGAGAAAGCTGTTGAAATTAAATGTAACAAAAGTATATCTCAACCCTTGATATGTACTTGAGATTTGAACTTGAATACCAATTGTTTTGCACTTGATTTCCAGCTAAATTGTTTATTGGGTAAAATTTAAAGTATTCATTTAGGTTTTAGAATCAGGGGCCAAGTCGTCGAATTTGTAATCGAATTATGGTTCGTATCGAATAAAATTTTGTGACTTATTGAAAAGCGGATTGAAGCATTCGAATAGAAATTTGTTTAATATTGTAATAGATTTTGTTTGCTTTGTAGTAGAATAAAAACATGATTCTTTTAAAATACAAACAAAGAAATAAATATTTAATACTTAAAGGTATGTTACGTGAATGCTTTTAAGTTTCAAAATCTATTTACGTTGACAAAAGAAGCGTTTTACTTTAGACTGTCTCAAATCGACTTAAAAAGCGGCATGTCAAAGCAGTGCCGCCAAAACTTCAGGAAGCAGCTATAGTTTCTATTTTAGCAGTTGGAAGTTTTAAGCACATCGTTGGAAATTATTATTTGTTGGGCCGTTAATAATGTTCTATATGTAAGAACGTTAAATAATCACCCTTATTGCGTTTGGCGTTTTTAAGATACGCCTACGACAGTTTGGTAATAGATTAAAGAAAAAAGTTCACGTTCTCTTTAATCTATTACCAAACTGTCGTAGGCGTATTTTAAATACGCCAAACACAATAAGGGTGAATATATAAAAGAATTGGCGACAAAACTGTGCCCGGCATTCATAAAGTTACAACCGGAAAACTCATATGAATACATTCATGAAAATATAGGAGTCTTATTAATCACAATCAGCCTTATTACGGTTCTCGATCTCGTAAACGACTGTCATTTTTAGTAATAGATTAAAGTAACACACAAGCTGTGTTCGATGCAAGCTATGCGTTATCAAGTACGTCGATCTCAAAAAGTTAGATTTCGATCAAAGTCATTCGGTCTTAAATGCGACGATTTGGCCCTAGATGTGTATATTCAATTATCAGGGCTGTTTTGAAAATCACTTGATTTCAAAAAAAAACACATGTGGTTTTAAAATCGCACGTGTGATATTGTGGTGTTCGGTTTTTGTTTTTTCAGAACACCATAAAATCACACGTAAATTCAGAACAGGCCTGTACTATTATCTGATATCGACTTAAGCTTCAATATTTTTTTATATTTTAGAAATACATATTTTAGGCTTCTTTAAAGGAAATGAATTTTTAAATAAAAGTTTATTTTTACAAAATTTTAAAAAACAAATATTAACTGGAACAAAAAAATATATATCTGTAGCACAAGGAACATTAACACAAGGCAGACTCGTTAGCGGACAGACATAAGCCCCAATTGTCAAATTCGTATGTATGAGCCAAAATTTGTACAAGTGTGCGTTAAATTGTTTTTGTTTTATATGGAGACAATTTTGACAAGTCGGGTAGTTTAATAGAGCAGCATGTCTACACTACCAAATGAGTCTACTTTGTGTAAATGTACCTTATCTCTGGTAGTTTGACAAAGCATATCAATTCAAATTTAAAAAGTTGAAAAAATGTTGTTAATCATACGAATTTTTATTCAAAAAACATTTTTGTTTAGGTTTTTAAAATTTTGTATTATAAACGAAATTTTTCTTTAGTTTTAGTTTATTTTTTCTTTAATAAAAATTATTTTTTCACCGAGTTTTTTTTAACTTCTTTGATATCTTATCTCGACTTAAGAGGTTTTGTCAAAATGCCATAGATATATATAAAGGCCTGGGTCCTGTCTTTCAAAACTACAAGTTACAAATCTACTAGTAAAATACATTTAAAAAAAAAAACTAAAATTTTAAAATTTTTGCTTTTTTTAATGTATTTTTCTTGTAGATTTGTAACTTGTAGTTTTAAGAAACAGGCCCCTGATGTAAATATAAATACAATTTATATTTTTTTACAGACAGAAATTCTGCAATCTGAAATATTATCTACAAACTCAAAAAAAAAAAAAAAAATTGTTTTAAAATGTAATTTAAAAATTTCAGAAGTGTAATTGAAAGTGTCTAATTGAATTAAAAATTTTTAAATTGCATTCTTTAAACTTTGAAATACCAATTGGAATAAAAAACAATTGGAAATTATACACTAGCGTTGTGTGAAGAAACATTTAGTTTAGGAAGCCGTTTCATTCTTTCATTAAATATTTATAGATTTGTAATTTAGTTGCTGTTGTTTTCTTAATTGTTTTCAGAACTTAAAATTTGCAAAATACTTAAAAGAAAAAAAAATTCAGTTCTAAGCACATATTAATGATTATGCTGATGTTGAGCAAATATATTTAAATCTTGTTGGGTAACATAACCTGAAATACAACCTGGCTTTGTGGTTTGTTCACCATCGCCGCCCTCATTGTTCGCGGCAATTAGTGGCTGATTTGTATTTAAAACTTCGTTTAGCTGTTGTGGAGTATGACGGCAGCTTTCATTATGTGGTATTAAATTGAATTTAGTTAGATTCTCTAGAGTAGTGTAACCACCATTATTTAATTGTTGCATATTTTCAAGATTTGACATGGTATTCATAACATTTGGCTCTGTTGAAATTGTTGTCTCAGCTTTGTTATTAAAAAAATTCTGCAAATCTTGTTGCAATACATAGCCTCCAGAGGCTGCTGTAAAATCGGCTGAGCTGTTCGGTTTTGCCAAAGCTTGACCTAAACTTTGTACGCTGATATAACCACTAGCAGCTGGGGTATTTGTTGGTAACTCATCCTGATTATTAAAAGTTTGCCAGGGCTGTAACATTGATTGCTTAATATAGCCATTATTATTGGGAAATATTGTTAGCGTCGGTTGATCCAAGTTCATGTTGCATTCAGATTCTTCGGTACTCTCCACCAGAGAATCTGCCAAACTAGAAGTCGATTGCAGGCTTTCTTTTAAATGTTTTTTTTCGTAATCCTCAGGATCAACCTCATGCGGTACGGATTTATCTGCAATATTTGCCGTTTCCGCGCTGCTACCCAATATATGTTCGTTGAGAATATCACTACTATTGTCGATACTACTCTCAATGCCACCACCAACATTTCCGCCACCTAAATAACCTGAATCATTTCCTAGTGAAGCTAACAAATGATGGTGTTCATTGCGAAAGTTAAAATCATGCATACGAGCTGCGCTTATCCATTGATCTTCAGCAGCTCTCGTATCTTGAACTGAATGACTGCTATTACCAAAATCACTGGGAAATCCAGCTCCGGCCTGCTTAGTAAAGTACGTTTCCAGACCAGCTGGCAGAGTACAATTAATATTTGCCATTTTATTATATTTTTTACGAGCCATATACAAAGCAGCCATCACACCCAAAGACATGGCTACTACAACCAAAGCAATTGTAGTTATTTTACTCAGACGACTTGATGAACATGAATAGATTCCAGTAGTTTGCCAACGAGATTTATACAACTCGTAAAGTGAATCATTCATATATTTGTGTATGTTCTCAAAAGGTTCTTCAGTATTTGAACTACATTCTAAATCTTCGTTTTCATTGTAATTATCAGCATTTTCTAAAGCCGACATTTTAGATTTCTGTGTTTTGTCCTCAAGCGCGGCTACATTTACAGCTCGAACTTTGACTATAGTTTTATATTCGGCTCCCATACAAATGGGAAATTTGTTAAATGTACATGTAGTACCTGTTATGATACTAATGCGATTTCCTAATATTTCCTCATTTTTTAACTGTGTTACTAAAACTTCGTAAAAATCAATTGAACCACTTGGTTTTACAGGTTTAGTCCATTGAACAATATTATTTAAATTGTTATTAGGTCCAATACCAGGTGGTGATGGAACTAAAAGTAAAATAAAAAAGAAAACGCAAAGATATTTTTTATTTTAATGAAACATAAATACCAATTACATAATTGTAAATTTAAATTTGGTAAAACTAAATCCAGGGGCTGATTCTGCCAGTGGTGTTCGAATAGTTTTTCGATTCGAAAGCAATTTTATTTCTGTCGATACTGAACGAATCAAAATAATTTTATCAGTGTTGTAAAAACTTAAATAAATGCTTTACAACACTGAAAAAATAATTTCGATTCGACAGAAAGAATTATAAATAAAATTGCTTTCGAATTGAAAAAGTATTCGATCACTACTGCCAGAATTAACCCCCAGACTACATGATGTTGGTAAATTCTATTGACTTTTGCAACATGTACTGCAAGCAAAGAATTCTAGAACTGAATTCTTAAACATATTTTACAATCCAGCATGTTCTACCAATCGCAAAACGCTTAACATTTGCGATTCTGACTTGAAATCGCATAATAGGATCTCTCTTAAGCGCAATAAGTTTGGCGACTTCAAATCGCAAAAATGAACTAGAGAGCACTATAAAATAAATCTAGCGTTTTGCAATTTCAAATTGGCGATTGTCAGTGTATGGTCGTATTAAACATTTTATAAATAATAGAGAATTATTTTTTGCCGTTTATTTTAAATAGTTAGTGCATTAAATTTAAAATTCTCAAGTTTCATTAGCACTTACCTCCAATCGCCGTTGTAAAATGAACATCATTACTAGTTTCAGATCTTTCAATCGTTTCCGCCAACACATACACCTTGTATGCCGTAAAACTTTCCAGATTGTTCAAATAATACTTTAATATTGAAGCGTTTACTTCAATTTGATCGTTATTAAGCATTATAATGTATTTACGAATGTTACCATTTGGATGAGTTGGCTCCAACCATTTTATTGTAGCACTTGTATTTGTTATATCTTCTACGCGTAATTGCCTGGGAGGTGACGGAGCGCTTTCCAGCGTACGAACAATTTGTGGTTCACTTGGTTGACCTTTCTTAGTGCGCCAGAACATTAGCATTGTTACCTTATACATGGTGAATGGTTTTAAGTCCTTTATGTAATATTTTTTATCATATTTTTTGGCTAATTTTGAGATAGATTTATTGTATAGACATGTAGCATTTTCAGCAATTACATCATTTGCCACTTCACAATATGTTATATTAAAACCATCTAATATTGAAGGACATACACGTTCAACACTCCACTGGACTTTAATTGAATTTGCAAAAACCACTAACTCAGGTTCCATTCTAACCAAATCAGTATTAATAATATCCATTGAACAGTCAGTCCAGTGAAGACCGGTATTGAATTTGTAATAGTTTGCAGAGACAGCCAAATTTAGTATACGTTCTTCTGAGGCATTTTGGGCATGTGTTGTAAAATTTAATTGTTCGGCGGGTATTTGTTGAAAATACATTGATTCCTTAAAAAAAAAATTAATTAATTATTATGTCTAATGTTTTTTTACGGAAATAACTTACTTTACATTCGTTGGGTAAAGCTCTTTTGGGATAACACCAAAACACAGTAAAGTTTAAGAGGCCAGTTAAATTCTTCGGCTTTGACCATGTCAAAGTGTACGTACGATTGTTTCCGTGATACACATTGTGTATGGCTTGTGGAGTAAAATTTTTCGGGTTTCTTTGTTTTGTTGGATAAATTTTTAAACGACTAGGTTCTAAGGACTCGCCTACGTGATTTCGACTACGTATTTCGAATTCATAATACAAGTGTTTTTGCCAAAGAAATTTAGCAAGGTTTTTTTCCTGATGAAAAGGTTTAAAATCTCTGCAAATATTAAATTACAATAAAAAAAAGTTTAATTGGGAGGAGAAAACGGTTTAAAAGTGCCTTTTATTTCTTAGAGCCATTGTTACAACTTGCCGATAGCTAAAGTTAGGAATTTGTTGTCCACTTATAGAAAGTTTTTCACTATTACAACATGGCTGTAATCTAAAGTTAGCAATATGTTACTCCTATTGGGTAAGTTAAAGTTAAGTTGAAGTAATAAGTAACTCCTACTTTTAACTAACGGCAACTTGTAATAATGGTCCCAAGGGTTATTTCTTTAATCAGTTTTAACGTTATTGTTTATATTTTTACTGTCGTATTCATAAAAATATTTTTATTTTAAAAAAGATTTACAAAACAAATTTTCTACGAAAATTTTACTTATTAAAAGTTTGTCAAATTAAATAAGCGTTTATGAATACGAGGGTTAAAAATTTCCAGAATGCGAACCAGTCTCAAAATGGTCGTCCCTCAAAGAAGTCTAAGGCATAAACTCAAATGGAACTCGAAAATAACTAGAAGTTGCAGTTTCATTGCAGTTGCGTTTCACCGTCTGTTCTGGGCCTTAAGTCATATTTTTTAAAAAATCATAACTTTTAATATAAAAAGACTAATAAAATATCAAATTAGTTTTTAATGTTAAAAATATTATTGATTTTTCATAAAAACTTTAAAATTTCGTGTAAATAAATAAATAGAAACTGGGAATTATTTCCTTCCGAAGGTTACTTTATATTATATTCAACATTTTTAATTTTTTATAAAATACATAACTGAAATTTAGCTCATAGAATAAATTCGAAAAATAAAAAATGTTGAATAAAATTAATTTAACTTTTCATATTTATCTTCACACACGTGATAAATTTTGCTTTTTTTATTATAAGTTATTTGCGTTAACATTTAAGAAAAAAAAATCAACGATGCAACACATTTTGGTCTAACAATTTCAAAAACTTGAAGAAAATTTGGTTAAATAAAATGGCTAATTTCTGGAAGTCGAAAACGCAAGAATTTGGAAGTTGCTTTTAATACACTTTTAACCTAATTTTTATAATTTTTTTATAAAATTCTGTTTAATAGAGAAATATTTGTATAATATTTGTCATGAAATTATTTTATTACAGAAATCTTATTAAAAAACTACGTTTAAAATTCTTGCGTTTTAGGATTTCGGTTTCCAGAACAGCCCTGATAGGTACATTGATTTATTCATGTCTAAACCAGATTTAAAATGGCTAAATCGAAGTAACACAATTCATATACATACATATTTATTATTTTTTATAGTTCGTCAGCTCATTACTGGTTTGACCTACCGACCATTTTTTAAAAAAATGAGTTAGGTATGAGGAATATATTTTTTTAATACCCTCTTTCTAAATCAAAAACCTGTTTCGCGAAAATTTTTATGGTTTCTGAGATATAAAGCATTATTTTTGCTGTATATCAACTGTTTCAAAATTTTTTAAGTACTGTTTTGCTCTACAAGCCATTGTTTGGCGATTGCAGCAAATTCTTCATACAAAAACGTACAAAATAAATTTTACTGTTGCTTTGCTGCATTGCCGTAAGAAAAAAAAAAGTAGTTAAAGCAAAAGCAAAGTAAAATGACAACAAGAAAATAAATTTGTGAAAAATAGTTTTATAATGGACCCAACCAAGTGTACGGTTTGCTATTATTTGTGTTTTTAGCCTATCTAAGGGAAATGCTTCAAAATTTTACTACAAACGAAAATTAAATATGTTTAATCTAACAGTGCTTAAATTAAAATTTTAAATGAATTAATAAAAGATGGACTTTCGAAAAGTCCCTTTTACTAAAATTAAAGTACTTCTATACAGTTCAAATAATAATTTATGTAGGAAAAATATTAAAATGCAATTTTGGTTAAGTCTGCATCAAAAAATTGTTTGAAAACTCCTGAGAATTTGTTGACGAATGTTTTGAAAATATCGAAACCATCATTTATTTCCAGCGATAAAAATAGAGACATAAAAGACTTGCTTATATTTCCTCCACGTGTTGATAAAGCTTATTATAAAAATTTACTCAATATTAAGTTTTAAATTTTCTTTTTACTTTTGCACAAGGACCGGAAATTACGAACGGAAAACACAAAATTAAATTTTATTTTTTAAATAAAAAATTTTTGTGTGAGAAAAAAAAGAATATTGTTTTTCTGTGTTTAAAATTTAAACGAAAAAGAAAAGAAACATTTTTTTTGAAAACAAAATTTATAGTTTCAAAAAAAAGCAAAAACTTTTTTTGTAAAAAAAAAAACAAATAAAAATTTTCAAAAAACTTTTTTTTTTGTTGAAAAATATTTTTTAAAACGTTTTTTTTTTAGAATTTTTTTTCTATGTATGTATGTATTTTTAAAAAATTAAATATGTATGTACATATCAGAGAAAGCCAATGAGTATAAAAAAAAATTAAAGTACTCTAGCACATATCGACAATTTTCAATACGTGTGCGTACTCGTATCTGTTTATTCTCATACTTGTGTATATCCATGCGCATTTGATTTCATTCATGTATGTTATCATACTTACTGAGCTACCTAAATAAGAGCGGAAGCGTTTTTTGTATGTCAAAACTTCTCATTTGCATACATTTTATACGAAACAAACCATTAGAATGCGAATTAGAAACCACCCGGCTGATAAATCTTATTTGACAGATCGCTATGTCGGTTTGTTTTATTGAAATTGTATTTAAATAAAATTTTCATGTTTAAAAAACCGCTTGCCGCTTTTGTTTAGGTTGTTCAGTTATTGTGTTTCTTGCTCGCACATATTCAGACACACCCATAGTTATAGCATTGACTTCAAAAATTTTTTTTTTTTTTGTTAAATTTTTTCATTAATGTTGCCAGAATTTTTTTTCCAAATTGCTGAATCACAAATAAATACGTTTTTTCAAAATCGTTTTTGTACAATTCAACAAAATTTTATTGAAAAACGATTGTTGACTTTAAAAAAATTTCTGTGATATAAAGATTTGCGTTCTTATTTAAGAAAATCTAAAAAAATGACTAAATGGATGCAAATTAAAATACGTCGTGTCATTTTAATCGTTCTTAATAAAAACAGAAAAAGTTACCTTAATCAAAAAAAAAAAATCGTCATATTGGCAGTTAAGAAATAAGATATCACAGGTAAATACATTCATTTATATTATGAGTTTGAGTAGTTTATCTGTTGCCAGTTGCATTTTTAAGACGTTAAAAATGGTTTAAAATTTAATTGCTGAAGTCAATCAGTATGCCAACGAAAATGTTAGCCTTAAAGAAGATTCGACATCATGCTATGGTGGAAAAACAACTCCACAAGGTATCCACGGTTGTCTTAATAAGAATCAAGAATTTTATGAAATTTCCTGCCTGCAGCGCAGCTTTAGATTAAGATTTCTCTTTAGCTGGAAACATAAAAAAAGAAACAGGAAAGATCCCAACATAGTTGATAGCCTCCTTTTTTAATTATTTTTATAAAAAACCTCTTTCGTAAAATAGATTATAATTTATTATAGCTTTAGAAGCATTATTTTAATTTGATAGCAAATATTTATGTTTTAATATAACTTTAACATAAATTTTTGGTCGTGGCAACACTGCTTGCTTTAAAATAACCATACAAAATGTTGAAGTTACTTGTCGATACTTACGATACATGCCTTTACTCATACGCATTCAAAGGATTACCCATAAGCATGCGTGTTTGTTCATACTCATACCGGTCGATATACAAACTTATTCATGCTCATACTTCCCAATAAAAAATGGAGCTTCCAACGAAGCAGGTTTGTAAGGGAGAAACATAAGGGTTTCGCTTACCATTGCGCTTACGGAAGACATGAATTTTATATGGCGAGTTCCCACTTTGAAGCATTACATTTTTGTCACATAAAGCGCATTATTCAGCGCACATAAATATTGTTGGATGTAACGATCATCTTTACACACTGAATGTTTTGATACAGTTACTTCTTAGTATTCTCCCTTACAAACCTGCATCGAAGTAAGGGAATTGCCGTAGCACTTGAAATGTTGTTTTTTTTTTATAAAAGTTGTTGAGAGTTCTTTCACTTACTTTACTGCATTTCTGTATGTCTTATTGCGTAGAGCATAATTGTGCGCTTATTTTTTTAAACGTACCTTTAGTGCTTCGCAAAATGATAAAATTTTTTATTGGGTTATTGGTAGTCATACCTGCCTGTACTCGTGCTCGGTGGCGTATGAATAGGTTATAAGTATTAAAAATATAACTTTTTGGCTTTCTCTGGTACATATGTATTTTCAGAAGCCTCTTCATAAATTTGATTTGAATTTGTTTTGAAGAATGAAATTTTTATGACAATAATTATTTTGTTTTTGTTTTTTTATGTTTTTAAGAAAACGTTTTATTTTAAAAACTTTATTTTATGTTTTTAAGAAAACGTTTTATTTCAAAAACTTTATTTTATTTATTTTTTTCGACGGCATTTTTTTCAAAACTATTTTAGAAATTTTTTATTTTCTGTAAAATGTAGAATTTTTTAAACTTGCACAATAAATATTTTTTTAGAAACAAAATAAAAAAACATTTTCCGGTCCTTGCTTTTGCATTATTTAAGTTGTTTAATTTGTGGCTTTTTATGTAACTTTTCATAACAGTAGAACTGTTTTTTATGTAAGTAAAATCAAATAAAAAAACTATAAAAAAAATTCATCTCAACAACAAGTTACTCAATACACAGCAATAAGTATACGTATGCAGCACAAAAAGCCACTTTTTTAATTTTTTTTTAGAAAATTGGCGTATGCGGCACAAAACAATATTTTTCATTTTCAAAAAAATACTATTAAATTCTAACTTTATTCATGAAAGTGCGCAAAAATTTGCATTTCTCTTCAAAACATATACCGGAAGCAGTGGTAAAAATATAAAAAAATTCTATCGGGTACAATTTGAGAAATCTTCTTTGTCGTTTTTCTCCACTCCGACTTTTTGGCATATGCGCCAAACCAATTCTGAGCTGACGAGTTGTTTTTTTTATTTATTAAATAACGTGAAATATGATTAAATAAATAAAATTATGTTTTTTGAGCACGACCTGCCTGCAATATATCTTTTTTGTTCGTTATAATAAACTTGCTTATTTTTTTCTTTAAAATACCCTGACGCAACCCTTTATTCGTATATACTGCTTATAAAAGCTTGTCCCTTTTTACTCTGAAATGCCCTTTTTATGACCCCATTTTCGGTAAATCGTTTTTTTGTGAATCTTGTGGAAAACTTCCAACGGAAACGCTGGTTGTAAGTGCATTTATTTACAAGTGGGAAACAGTTAGCATACTTGGCGGCAACTGTATAAACACATAAATATAAAATAGAAATTATTAAAGACAGAAAATATTAAAAAAAAATTTCGATTTCTTTACAATACCAAAAGAAAAGGTAGCTCACACTTATATGTTTAAATTGTAGTAGGTAGGTAGGTAGAAAGGCCGGTGTGAAGTTTCCTTCACACCTTCACCAATATGGTCCATTGTGATGCCTTAATTAGAGATAGCTAAGAAGGTATAAAGTAGGTGAAATAAGCAGCAAAAGCATAAGACAGATCCGAAAGATAGGTAGAAAAGAAAGGAAAGAAAAGAAGGTAAAGGACCAACCCCGAGAGAAATCCCACTTAAACCAAATCCGCCCTACGTGCGGTTAGCACCCAGTCTCCCCTCGCGCAGCGATGCCATCCCCATTACGAATCCTATCAGATTCTCGAGTCCGCAACCTGAGACATCCCCTAATTCGCCCAGGAATCTACTGCCCAGCCACCTCAACCTGCTACCCTGCAACCTGGGACAGTGGCACAGAAAGTGCTCAACTGACTCCAACTCCTCAGGGTCCTCGCACAACCTGCATATATCCGACAAGTCGGATCCCATCCTCACCGCCATCCTGCCTATCATACAGTGGCCCGTGATAATTCCTATCATGGTCCTAACGCAGACCCTGCTCCTGCCCAACAGCGACACCCAATAGGACTTCCTAAGCACCGGCCACAGTTTCCGTGATACCCGACAGTCCGTTCGGCTCCCCCAGGCCCGATTGGTCACGCTCAGTATCCATTCCCTAATTCTACCAAAATAGAAGCCCAATGGAGGCCTAACCGCCTCCACACAGTCAGGATCCTCCATCTCTGAGCCCTGTCTTGGCAACTCATCAGCAATCTCATTGCCGCCTATGTCGCAATGACCCGGCACCCAGCATAACCTTAGCAGATACTCCCCTAAGGCTCCCCTCAGAGCCCTCCTACACTCATCAACCAGCCTGGAGTTCACATAACAGCCCCTTACGGCCATAAGAGTCGCCTGGCTGTCCACGGCCCTCCAGACCCCCAGAACCTCCGCTTGAAAAACACTGCAGTCATCAGGAAGCCTATATGTCCTTCTTATGTTCAGATCCTCAATGTAGACCCCTGCACCCGTGCCCCTCATCTTTGAGCCATCAGTGAAAATAGCAAATCCACCAAATAATCTGCCCCTGCCCGACCAGCTCTCCCTAGAGGGCATTATTACCTCTGGCAACCGACCAAAATCCAAACTGGTGCTAACATAATCAGTGGATCCCGGCGGTCCCTGGCAATAGCCACCAGCCTCAATCTCACCCAGGATCCGTGAGTGACCCTGAGTGTCATTCCTCGTAAGTCCTAACTCCCTCAGTCTAAGAATGCTCCTGGCCGCCATTCCCATCACATACTGCTCAATGGGCAGAAGATGTAGAATGACATCCAGGGCAGCCTGAGGAGTACTTCTCAAGGCACCTGTCATGCCAATTGAAGCACACCTCTGAGCCTTAGAAAGAAGGTTCCTACGACTTGCCAATCTCAATGACTCCCACCAAACACAGCATCCATACGTAAGAATGGGTCTAACCACCGAAATGTACAGCCATCCCACCACTGACGGCCCCTGATGACTGATGGACCCTGAATTCCATTAAGTTTTATTGTTAGTCTTTACTTGGTTGTAATATAAAACTAATGAACGTTTTTAAATACCTATGTACATACATACATATGTATTTATATTATAAAAAAAGACATTTCGGAATTGTATGCTCCTAAATCAATTTAAAAGTGTAAAAATTTTTTATTTTGAATTTTATTTTTATCGATTTATAAAATTGTTAAAATGTTTAAGTTGTTAAAAAGATACCTAATTTGTTTATTTTAATTAAAATAGAAGCGTTATTTAAAATTAATTTAATAAAAAAATATATTAAAAATATGTATGTATGTACCTATGTATTAAATATTTATAAATACAATTTTTAATTACCCTGTAGTAAATAAAATAGTCAGTTGCAAAAAACACTAACTATAAATGAACTTTTTTTGAATGACTACAAATTGGTTTAAATCTCATGCAGATATCAACCAAAAAGGCACACGTTAAACACAAATAAAAGCAAAATAAGTAAAACAAGCATGCCATGAAGTCAAATGAAAAAAATATATACAAACATTTTAAAATAATTAAAAATTAAATCAATACAAATCTGTTTATGTACTAGCAATTATGTGGCGTATTTATTTCAGGACTACCATACATCATCATTTTGGGCAGTTTAATGAAAACTTTTCATAAATAATTATTTCTATATCAATACATATATGTATGTATGTATGTATGCATGTTCATATGTACATACATTTTTTTGACAAAAATTATTTAAAATTTAAGTAATTTATTATAAACTGACAATACTTTTAATTAATTACAAACAGGTTGAAACATAAGTAGTAGAGGTCTGCTTTGAATAATTCACTTGTTTGCCTTTATTCAAAGTGCACAACATTTACTCAAATATTTAACATTTAAAAATATAAGAAAATAGTAAACCATATACAAAAATAAGAGAGAATGAATTGAATAAAATACTTGTTTACTGTAAATGAATTTGAGAGTCATTTATAAATAACAAAACAGTGGAATGACCCGTTAGAGAGAGCAAGTTTACAAAAAATATTCGAATAATTTTTGAATTATTGAATGTCCATACATTTATTTGAATACATTGACATAATATGTGTGTAAGCTTGTGGCTTCTTTTATTTGTAAGAGATAAGCTTACACATACATACGTAATGTGTAGGTACAGACATTTTACATTCAAATTATACTTGAATATTTCACTCATTTGACTTGAGTTGCCTGAATTGAATGAGTTTTTATTCGTTTTGTATTTGGTTAATCTTTCATTTGTTTGTTTATTATTGGGTGCTCGACACATTGTAGTTAAAAAACAAATGAGTGTGTTGAAACTGGTTTTTATTTATTCTTGCAGACCTCTAATAAGTAGTAAGTAGTCAGTTAAAAAGTCATGCAAAGATGGCCAATTGACTACTGCCTATGACATGCCCATGTTAAAATAGTGAGTCGTCGACAAGGAAAAAAGTCACTTAATCAACTAGTTGTGGTTATAAAAAAACCTGTTTGAAGTTAGTTATAAATGTGTTTGACTTCCTACAGGGTATAGGTTTGCATTTACAACACCTCAACAACAAAATGTATTAAATTTTATTTACTACGCTGTGTTTAAAAAAATCATACAAAAACTCTATCTCTCTTTGTAGTAAAGTACCCTTGTAGACTTTGGTAATACTACTAATGTAGTAAAAGTACTAATATTTACAACACAGCAACTAAAAATGTATTAAATTATAATTTACTACGCTGTTAAAAAATCAAACAAGCTGTAGTAAACACATGTGTTAAATTAACTAAAAAAAATAGCAACTATTTGGTTTGATTTATAATTATTTGATAACTATTAAAAAGAGTTAAATAAAATATGGATAAAAACTCCATTTTAAAAAGAAAACGCCAGAAAATAGGTAATAAAAGGTGGACTGATAATGAAATTCAGCAGCTATTAGAATATTTGCAGGATCGTCCAGATTTTGAGGTAAGTTTAGTTATTTTAAGTATCCAATGTTTTTATTGATTATTATGTATGAACATTACAGAAGCCCACAGCCCAAATTTTCTATAGAAAGTTTTTGAAATCAGCTCCAATCGATGCAACTTGGGATATTGTACGTTGGAAAGTAAAGAACCTTAAAACAACTTACAATAAAGCAGAGGTATGGAGAAAATCCATAGGAGTAGGTTTGCTTGAAACTGACGGTGTTTCTACTTTACAAGGTTTCTACTATTTTTTGTAAAAAATGTAATAAAAACAAAGATTCTAAAGCATTTTGCTTTCAGATAAATTGAGAAAGATGTGCCGATTCTATGACGAACTCAATAAAATTTTTGGACAAAAAAACATTGAATTTCCTTTTCAAATATACGATAGTGCCACTACAAACAACTTGGGCCTTATTAGCACGCCTATTTCAGATAAAAAGCTTCAAGATCAAGCAGAATTTTGTGGGTTCGAAAGTCCTGATGACTACTGTTTAACGTCAGTCATAAAACATGAGGAACCAGTCGTAAAATATGAGGAACCAGAAGATGTAGCAACAGAAGATGATTTCATCGAAGCTTCCACTTCATTTGCAGTTTCTGTGCCTTTAGCTCAAACTTCTCCTTTACCTCAAGAATCACGAGTTGAAAAAGAACTTAAGCAAAAAAATAAAACTATACAAGAGTTTGCAGAAGAGTTAAAAAGAGCTGCACCAAAAAGTTCTTTGGATCAACTTGCTATAATCCAAAGTGAAAGGACTTCTTTTTTGAAATTAAAAATCGAATTTGAAAAAGAGAAATCCAAAATGGAATTTGAACTAAATGAAAGGAAATTTGCAGCCGAACATGAGGAGAAAAAGAAAAAGTTGGAATTGAATAAACTAGAAATCGAAAAGGAAGAACGTTTACGCATATTACAAATAGAACAGCTGGAGAGAGAAAAGCGTTTGGAAATCGAAAAAGAAGAACGTTTACGCGTACTAGAATTTGAAAAGCAAGAGAGAGAAAAGCGATTGGAAATCGAAAAAGAAGAACGCTTAAGCGTATTAGAATTGGAAAAGCAGGAGAGGATCGAACGACTCGAGATAGAAATGCGGTACAAATATGCCTCTCACAGTCGAGAGTAGAGAAATATTTTCAAGTTAAAAAATTTAATTTTAATTCTTAAACGAATCTCCTTTTTTAAGTTTTTTATTTATTAAATTTAATACTCAACTATAAATAGTTTGCCTTTTAAATTTATATTTTGGGTTTGCTGATTACACATCTTGTTCATCATCTGATTCCTCGTCAGTCTCGTTTTCAATGAATTCATCCGTTACTTGCGAATCACTTACATACATTGATTGGTCCATTGGCAACAAAATAAATAGCTTTTGGGAGAGTTAATGCGCATTTTTAAATTTTCAATATTTTAAACTTTTCTTTTAACATTCCAATTAGAGTTTCTACGCGGGAAAGAATTCCGGAATCCCGGGACATTTTTTTAAATTAATCCCGCGAAATTTTTTTCGGGAATATTCAGGATATTTCAAATTAAATTTTTTAAATTTTAATTTGTTAGAATCGTTAAAATCAAAAACGAGCAATAAAAATATATTCTTTACTAAAATTACTAAAAACTACATATAAATCGAACTATTTTTCCTACGCCAATAAATAAACGGTCTTTTTAATTGCTTATGAAATGTATTAAAAGCTTCTTGAAGTAGAAAATGAAAATGTACACGCTACACCATCACCAACACCAGATGTTGAACCATCTACAAATCCTAATAAAATCAATGTAAAGAAAATTAAAAAGCCTGATAATAACTTAAAAAAGAATTTGACGTCTATGATGTCACGGGTAACAGGCCAACAGATTTATAATCTTTGTACGGCGTGCTTCTTACTTTAAAACCAACATCTGCAAGTTTTCGAAAGCAAACAATATACATATCAACAAGGATTTGAAAAAGAATCTCTGATGAGCTTTTTAATGCTTTAATAATACTAAAAACTTTTTGCTTAAAAGAAAATTAATTTTACCAAGTTGGTATTAAAAATTACTACTAAATATTAATAAGTTTTTGTACATATGAATGTAACAATTTATTTGGTTTTGTTTTGGCTTTTTGTGGAATTAATATAGCTAATTTTTTTTTGGACTGTTGTATATGTGCATGTATATTCTTTTAAAAAAGTTAAAACTTTTGTCTTGAAATCATTGTGTTAGTCAAAGAATCCCGGGATTCCCGGTTATAAGATTTTTTTTGTTTCGTTTCCCGGGAGTAGAAAAAGTCCGGGAAATTAGAAACCCTAATTCCAATATAATGTTCTATCAAACCGAACCCGAACTTTTCGTCATTAAATTTGTGCAACGATACTTTTTTAATTTATTTATTTAAAACCAAATAAGATTTCAGGCGTTCATACGAAAATGAAAAGATAAATTGCACCTTAAAGAGTAAAACTATATTATGGGGGGTGTGCTGGAAATCGCAAACGCAAAACGCAAGAATTTGGAGGCTTTTTATTATACACTTTTAATCAAATTTTTATAATTTTTGTTATAAAATTCTGTTTAATAGAGAAATGTTTGTATAATATTTGTCATAAAATTCTTTTATTACAGAAATCTTACTAAAATACGACTTTTAAAGTTCTAGCGTTTTGCGTTTGCGATTTCCAGCACACCCCTGCATATTTAAAAATCAGAAAATATACAGGTATGTGATGAAAATCGATCGATTTCAAAACGAACGTTTTTTAAAGGTGTGATGCATTTCGAGGGATTTTAAAATCTATTTCTGAATTATAGTATTAAATTTTAATTCAGAATACACTTCAGTTCACGTATATAATATAAAATTTAAAAGTATAAAGGCTAAAAATAAAAGGTATATGTATTTAAAATCCATTTTAAAAGATACTGAAAACGATATTTTCGGTTTCAAATCGTTTTGTTTTTAAAATCGATTTCCATCACATACCTGATAATAAAAATTCAATATACACACAGAAAAACCCTGATACTAAAATACAGGAATTTAATATATAATACATATTAGTACTAAAAATTTATTATTTTAATATTATGATGGGAAAAACGAGCCGGAACGTTAGGTCTATTTTTGTGTTTTGTTCTCCTAAAATAAAAAATTGCAGTATTACACTTTTTAAAATTTGGTATTTTTTTTTTTTTTTTGTGTAAAAGAAAATACCAATAATTAATGCCCTAATTATATAAATAGCAACGCCAAAGAATTACATTGAAAGCAAAAACAAAGTCATAAATATTTTGTTGTTGTTTTCTACAGAAATTCATGTAACGTTTTAAAATTTTCAATTATAAAGAAATAATACTGAAATAAAACTCCAATTTTATTAAATATCTTGAATAAAAATATTCACACTGAACAAATATGATTTTAAACCAGTCATTAATTTTATTTAAGTATGTATGACATAAGTGTATCATCTGCATACATAGCCATCTCACATCTCTCCAAAACGTTTGCCATATTATTGATACATTGTATTTTATATAGTAGGGAACCTTATATGGATCCTTGCGGTACAACAACATCACTTATAATTTCTTCTGACAGCGATGTATTAATTTTGTTATATGCTTTCTGGTTTGCAGGTAAGACTGGAACCATTCTGACTCTTATCCCTTATTATTGTTTCAAACACTCCCTTTCTCCCTTTTTTTAAAGAATATGTCCATCAAGTATTTAGTATTTCTTATGCGTTTCCATTTACTTATGACTTAGTCTCGCAAGAGTATTTTTCCAAATCAGAGAGACAAGTGTTTTGATTTCAAATCGGCTAACCTTGTCTTCTAATTAAGTTAGGATATTTATGGACCACTTCATTGATTTTGGAAACTTACTGCACTGCATTGAATAACCGAAATAGAGTCCTAAACTAGATCATCTCAAATGTGATCAATGGTATCATTTTAACATCTTATATCTACAAAAAACAGCGTGCCCAACAAACACGGAGGTTTGATTTTAAATTCAAAATGATTTAAAATCAAACGTTTTCTCAAACGACAAACGTTTAATAATGATTTGAAAATCATAGCATTCTCAACAAAAAGGGAAAATTATTTTCAAATTGAAAAATGCCCTAATTTTCAACTTGCTTTCAAACGTAATTCTCAAATGTTTTTCAAATGCAGATTATAATAGGAACATGAATAAAAATATTTTATTTTTAATTTAAATTCATTATTTATTTGAATATACTGTGAGATAAGCATTCGGCACCATAGCTAAAAGATGAAATAATGTTATTTTCGTCCTCTAAATTTGTGGAAAGGGGAAATACCTACTTGACTCCCTTTTATTAAGAGGATTGTAGCACCGCGATCATACAATAAACTTATAATTTCTTCACTTTCCCGTTTTTTTTTTTAATTCGTATTCTTAATCATTGTAATTACTCACAAATAAATATTATTTTTCACGAGAAATGAATCGTTTACTTGTAAAACACATTTAACCACGCTTTTTCACCTTAGTTTTGCAAAATTTAGTTTTGATTTGATTAACATTTGATTCCAATTTGACAAATGTCAAATGTTTATTTTCAAATCATTACAATTTGAATTTAAATGTTAAAACCAAACAAATGAAAAACATTTGAGAATTGTGTTTGATATCAAATGATAAATTCATTTTATATCAAAGGTTTGACTTCGTGTTTGTTGGGTAGTTATATTTGTTTTTATACTACTTTATCCATTTTAGATAAAATGGACTACTTACAACATGCAACATCATGACGGAATGCAAAAATTCGTTTTATATGACCCAAAATCTTACTATGTACTAAGTTTTATGAAGATCGTTACCATAGGCCCTTTATAAAGACAACTCTCGAAAAACACTTAGGTTAACCTTAAACCGTAACGAATAGCGCTATTGCAGTAAAATTTTGTATGCCATAGTTTTATAAGACTGAATATCACTATGCCATATTTCGTAAAGGTCGGTCTATAATTTACTATAGGTCCCATATGAAGCAAGCTCTTGTAAAACACATTAGTACGCCTAAAAACGTAACGAATTACTACACATAGTAAAAGAATGGCAAGCCCAATCATTAAATATTCTTACTCTTGTCAGATGCTATCAAAGATTCGGCACAGTCAAATATAGCATATTCACTTGTTATTTACAACAACTTTAGATCCGCAAACACGATAATCTGCACGAATTCTATTTTATCAGTTGCATTTTGCAGTAAAAACTTTACGATTTTTTCAGTGAATGTGTAATATATTTTTAAGTAAATGGTATTACTTAACGGAATGAATTCGAAAATATTTTAGAATTTTGCACATAAAAAAAATAATTTTTCTCATTACTTACGTGGGTTTACCATCAGGTTGTACTGCTGTTATGACATAGGTAAAATTGTCACCATTATATTCATGGGGCAGCAACTCTTCCCAATATACTGTAATGCGAGTTTCTGATGAGTCGATATAAAAACTACCCGGTTCAACACGAGGTGGTCGCTGTGGACGACAAGCAGCAGTACGAAATTTATACACAAATTGTTCACTCAAAATCGCATTTGGGTTTTTGACACGAACACGTATCATTAACTTGTAACGCCAATAGGCATATGGTAAATTATTAAGACGTAAGCGCAACTCATTGTGTTCGCGAACCGGACCTTCACACTGTATTATTGTCGAGTTTTCAGGCTCTAGTAGTACTTCCCATTGTAAACCTTTTAGGCGATATTTCTCCCAAGTTGCCATTTGCCACGACAGTTTTATACTGTCCACAGTTATACTTTCCACACGCATATTGTCGCCCGGCTTAGCAGGTATCATTATTTCAAAATTATTTATAACAAAACGTTGGATCAGTGGTTGTTCATTGGGCTTAACAAGAGAATTGCTAGACTCAATTAAAAAATTATACAATTCCTGATAACGATCGTTAAGCGATGTATTGCAAACGACTAAATTACGGTCATCGTAATTGCATTTGGGCTGATAAATATAACTTGGAAAGTCGTTATAATAAGAAACATTGTAAGTTGTTAGTATAGGATTGGAGGGTTTTGTGAAATTGCAAATCATGTGGTCAAAATCATAGCTTCGACAAGAGAAGTCTTTGACCGTTCTGGGACGAGAACCCACAAATACTTTTGTTTCCATTATGGCATCAGACCCACATTTACATCTGTATTCTGTCTGTTGTTCAATGGCATTATTAATCATGTATATTATGGTAGTTCCATTCACTAACATAATGTTCTCCCTTGGCAATTCTTCGTTTGTACGGCCGATTACGAAATGTAAACAAGTTGAATTTTTTCCCGGAAATGCTTTTGGGTTCATATAACATGTGATATTAAAGTTTGTACCAATGGCTGCCTCTACAGTGATGGGCTGTGTCTCACCTGGATGGTTATACATTCTATTTGCGCTTGCCAACATTGATCTGGTGCTACATAACAGACTACTTGCCAACATAAATACAAACATAAACATTTTACACTCATTAATATCATTAGTCATTTCAGCATTTATTATTTTATTAGCCTTTTTTCAGGTTTAATAGTTAAATAATTAAAATTTTAAGTCCTCTATATGCGTTCCCTCCCTACTAATTCTCTATTCGATATGTATAACTTGAGTTTGAATTTGTTTTTCCAGGAAATCCGTTTAATTTTAGTGTGTTGTTTTTCTTGGAATTTGAATTTTTACTACCAGGTATTTTCACAATTATCGTCTAATTTTCTACGTTTTTTTAACTTTTTTATTAAACTTATGTTATTTTCATAAGCTAGATTGTAGAGTTTATTAAAACTTTTATATTTTTCTAAATATTTTCTTTTTATTTCTGAAGCACTTTAATTTTCAAAATTCTTGGAAATTTGTATTTGGTAGTTTCATTGTTGTTGTTTTGTTGCTGTTCGCTGCTGCTATTTGTATGTGTTTACAACATGCGAGCACAGAGCGAGTTGAAAGACGTGTTTTGCCACACTGTTTTATTTTGATGTTATTCTGGCAATAAGTGCTGCCAGATTTCTATTTAAGGTAAACTCGTTGACCCATATGTTTGTCAGCTGATTACCCCTAGTTGGAACCTTAACGTCAAATTTCGTGTATATGAGAAAAAATTTGTACATGTGTGCGTTAAACTGTTTTTGTTTTATATGAAGACAATTTTGACAATTCGGTTTCTTTTATAGAGCAGCATGTATACACTCCCAAATGAGTCTAAATTGTGTAAATATACCTTAGTCAAAGTTGGTATTATTTGAGGTGTCATGACTTTATCCCATTTAAATTTTTCACACTTCACCATTTTTTTCAAATGGCGAATTAATAAAAAAAGGGAACAATGAATATTTACAATGGAATACATTGTAATTAATAAATATCGATATATAAAGATCAAGCGTTGTTGGCAAGGCGAATCGACTAAAAGGTGAGGTGGTCGGGTTGTCAAAAAAATTCCCAGTAAAAAAATAGGTTTGTTTACAAAAAAAAACTAGTTTGTATACAACCTTTGACCGAAAAAAACACCATATGTTGACTTGACCAAGGCGAATTTATAACAGGTAAGTGCAACTCTACAACTACAAAAAGCCCCATGTATTTCCCATGTATTTTGTTTTTGCAATTTTCTGACTTGTTGTCAAATTTAAGTATAGAAACAAAACAATATTTTGACGTTTCACCATTTTTTTAATTCGCCGTGGATACAGCAGAAGAACGGCTGACGAGTTGAGCTTACCTGGAGTTAATTCGCCTTGGACTTGACCCTACCTTCTAGTCAATTCATCTTGGTTGTAGGTGTCACACAAGACGAATTTAAACTCGTTGGCCCATATGTTTGTCAGCTGATTACCCCTAGTTGGAACCCAAACGTCAAATTTCGTGTATATGAGGTAAACTCAACTCGTCAGCCGTTCATCAGCTGTCTCCACGGCGAATTGAAAAAAATAGGGAAACGTCAAAATATAATTTTGTTTATGTTTTGCGCCAAAATAAACGAAAAAATTTCTTAGAAAAACTGCGAATAATACAAGTGAATTTAATAATCTCTTTTATTACCCAAACAAAATTTTTATTTTGTTTTTCAATCCATTTTTGCCTTGTCAGCATTTTTGGCAGCCATCTATTAAATTGCAAAAAAATACATGGGGCTTTTTGTAGTTGTAGAGTTGCACTTACCTTGCTAAATTCGCCTTGGTGGTGTCTAAACGGCATCTGATTTTGACAGTTCGGGCTTATTTGTTTTGATTTGTTAGTGTTTTACTAATAATGGTTGACATTTTGAGCTAATGGCACAGAGTATACAGAGGCGTCACGAGACAGAAAATATTGTGTTTTTTTATGTCTTTTTCTTCGAAAGCTGCCCTTTTTGCGTTTTTTGTTTTGATTATGCAATTTGTGTAGATAGTAGCGGCCTGTTTTTACGCATTATCACTTCACTAACAAAAAACGTTTTCTTTCTCTTTCTTCGAAAGCTGCCCTCGCAAATGATTTAGGCATTTTTCATACGTCACTTTTTTCATCTCTGTATACTTTGTGCTAATGGCACTAACAATGCATTGCAAAAACCCGTATATTGTTTCTGTTGTTTTTGGATTGTTGAAGTTCCGACACCACCTGTAGTTGAATTCGCCTTGCCCAGGGTCTACACTTAAGATAAATATCTCAGCAAGATGTCAATAACGTCGGCAGAATAACAGTACAATATTTCTTATTGCTCAGCTTGTGTTAAAGGCATGGGAAAACGTATTTAGTCCCAATTTACACTAGGGACATTTCTTGCCGGACATTTTTTGAATTCTCTTTTAATCTTACCTGAACCGTTTACATATGAAACATTAGAAGTCAGACAGAAATTAATACTTGTATGTAAACTACGAAAAGTAAGAAAGGGAAATGAAAAAATGTCCAGTACAGATATTCATGTACTACACACTCTACCTTTTCGACCCCTAACCATCAAACTTCGTCTGTCCGGCAAGAAATGTCCCTAGTGTAAATGGGGACTTATGTTCTCATAATTTGAAAAAAGGAAGAAGGTGCAGTGTAAAAACTCACGCCATCTTGCAAAAATTATTTTTATTAATATAAATTCTTTCTTATTCGACTTTATTGAATACATGTATATTAATTTGTTGAAGCTTGATGTCTTTTTTATGTAAGACTGTTAATTTGTATTATTTTTTTTTATTTGTTAAAATAAAATTAATATTTTTAGAAACTGGGAATTAATATTTTTATATATACATATCAAAAAGTACTCAAGCTTAAACAAATTAATATTTATAAATTTAAATAATAAAGATCGTATAAGAAAAAAATTATATTAATAAAAACAATTTTTGCAATTTTGTTTAAATGTTTATTTAATTCTTTAATTTAGTTCTTTTATTACAGTTATAATTTGCTACAATTTCACAAATTTAATTTCTTTCTCACACAATTTGCTTTTATATTTTTCTTTTATGCTTCTTTTTTTCTCAATTGATAACCAAATTTGACGTTTTATGTAAGCAATAATTGTCAACGAAAATGGACTAAGAATTATTGCAACATAAATTGTCGCCAATAAATATGTACAAGAAATTGCTGTCTACATTAAAGATAACATATTTTTGACATTTACTGCAATATATGTCGCAATAATTATCTCTGGTATAGTCGGGCACAAGGTATTTTTATAGCAGGTAGTCTCGGAAAGCCAGCTGGTTATTTTTTATTTGCTTGTTTTGCGATACAAACTGTCAAAGTTGTATAGTAAACAAGTAAACAAGTTTTTTGTTTTATCTTTTGTCTCTTTTCAACCCCTTTGCTGTTTGACAGTTCGTATCATAAAACAACAATAAAAAGCCCTGTTGTTTGTTTTATTGTACAATTGTTGTAATCTCGCGGCTACCTGCTATAAATATACCTTGGTCGGGCATTTAATTATTATTTAAACCAGCACTTTTACCACCAGTCGATTAAACAAAAACGTCAAAAGTTCCAATTGCATAACGTCATTTATTGTTTCCAACTTTGCCCACAACACGGCCCAAAAATGAAATTTTGAAATTAAAAAAAACTTGTTAATTTTTTGTTATACTTTTCTTTTCAGACACTTCACTGTACTTACCGATGATCCGGGAGAGAAAGGCGCCAAAAAAACCAATTCCTTAAGGTCAGTATCCATGACCATTTATTGTTTCCACATTTGCCCAAAAATGAAATTTTGAAAGTAAAAAAAACTTGTTAATTTTTTGTTATTCTTTTCTTTTCAGACACTTCACTGTACTTACCGATGATCCGGGAGAGAAAGGCGCCAAAAAAACCAATTCCTTAAGGTCAGTATCCATGACCATTTATTGTTTCCACATTTGCCCAAAAATGAAATTTTGAAAGTGAAAAAAACTTGTTAATTTTTTGTTATTCTTTTCTTTTCAGACACTTCACTGTACTTACCGATGATCCGAGAGAGAAAGGCGCCAAAAAAACCAATTCCTTAAGGTCAGTATCCATGACCATTTAATGCAATCACTTGCCTACACACCGGCCTAAATCATAAATTTTTTAGATCCCTAGGCAAACAAAATGTTTAATGTTTTGTTTTCTTTAAAGACTCTGCACTATACATACTGCTGAGTCTCGAAAGAAGAATATTGGTACCTACCATTAACAAATATATGGAATATCCAATTAGTTTCCACGGCAGCCAAACTATTTAACCTGTAAGTAAACAAACAAAATACCTAAGAAATAAACAATATAAACTTAAAATATTTGTTTTCAGATATTACTTACCCTCAGCATTCCGTGGAATTGCTTATACAATTTAATATTTATATATTTTTGCTTTTTAAAACAGCATTTTCCTTTTTTTTTTTGTTAAAAACAGAAATAAATCCATTTTTTTGCTAAAAATTATTTGTTTTGTTTTGTTTTTTTTTCATACAAAATTGATTATTTTGGTAATGTATAGCTGTTCACTCTAACTCACCACTTTTTACATCTCATGATTTTTTCTTTGGTATTTCATATTTAGGGGTTAAACATATGATTTAACCCTTTTTCAGCTGTCAAAGGTGCTATATCTGCTTATGTCTGTGATTTAAACTCCAAAGTCTGGTGACTCTTTTAAAAGTGTAAATATTTTTTGCTGGACTAAGTTTTCTTGTATTCATTGTGAAAGAAAATTAATTATTTGTATTTGTTCAAATTTAAAATAATAAGCATGAATAAAAGCACTGTTAATTCTGTGGAGAATATGTGCAGAACGTGTATGATAGAGTTTCCCAAAACAAAAAGGAAAATTGACAATAAAAAGCAAAGCATTAATGAGGTACCAACTGGTAGCAAAAATAAGACAAGCATCATGGAACTGCTTCAACTTGTCCAACCACAAATTAGAATAGAAATCGAGGATCATCTTCCAACGCTAATGTGTTCAGATTGTGTACGAAAGTTGCTAATATCACATGAATTTATAGAGATGTATAGAAATGTTGATGAAAAATTTCGCAAAATGTTGGAGGAAATTAATATTGACTGTAAATATGAGTTCAATGATTTAGAGAAACCTTTAAAAATTGTAGACGAAAAAGATTTAACAGTAGAGATGGTGGAAAAAGATGAAATTCATGAAATAGCCAAGTTCGAACTTGAAATTGAGCAAGTAAATCTTGAAGATCTAGAGAAAGAGGAAGAAAACGATAATGATTGGCCTAAATTTGAAGATGAACTTTTACAGGAAATGTCAGAACAGGAAAATGATAAAGAACCTGTTTTTATTAATCCCTATAGTGATGCAAGTGATAATGAATGGACTCCTCCTAGAAATCGGTTAGTAGTTTTTTTCTTGTAAAAAAAATGTATTTAGAAATCAAAATAATGTTTAATGTTACATACAAAATTGAAGATATTTTTCCTTAGTATATCTATGATTATTATTATTTGTTGCTTTTACGCCATATCGTAAGCGCATAGTGCCAAAATATCTATGATTAAGCACCAGTTATTGCAAAAACCGACAAGTTTGAATACGTTTAGGAAACCAAATAATCTTGATAAATTAAAAAAGCAAATTGCTCGTATCTTCATAATGTATGAAATAAAAGTATAATTAGTGCAGGCCAGAGTATATTCAGTTCGCAGATGCATACACTTTGAAATTGCAGGTCAGAACACTATTATAAAATTGTTGCTGCTTTTTAGTTCCGAGTATTTTTGGTATTTTTTTTTTTAAATAAAAGAGTATAGAAATTGATAATTCTGTTAAGAAAAATTCATTAATTTCAATAAGTAAACGAATAATTAAGATCAAGGCCTTAGTTTTTTAATAAATTTTATTTATTTATTTTAATAGTCAGCCAGGAGTGTGCTGGAAATCGTAAACGTAAAACGCAAGAATTTGGAAGTTGTTTTTAATACACTTTTAATCGTAACCCTACGGGAAACATCTTCAGGATAAAAATATAGAAATTTTTATTAAAACGAGTAACAATAGACGTTCATTAAACGACTGCCCGCTAATACAATAAAGATCGGATTAGCGGGCAGTCGTTTAATGAACGTCTATTGTTACTCGTTTTAATAAAAATTTCTATATTTTTATCCTGAAGATGTTTCCCGTAGGCTTACGATATATTCAGGGGTGTGCTGGAAATCGAAAACTTAAAACGCAAGAATTTTAAAAGTCGTTTTTAATAAGATTTCTGTAATAAACGAATTTAATGACAAAAGTTATGCAAATATGTATCTGTTAAACAGAGTTATATAACAAAGTTTATAAAAATTAGATTAAAAGTGTATTAAAAACAACTTCCAAATTCTTGCGTTTTACGTTTGCGATTTCCAGGACACTCCTGGTTGACTATTTCAATAAATAAATGAAATTTATTAAAAAACTAAGGCCTTGAGCTTAATTATTCGTTTACTTATTGAAGTTAAAACAAAAAGGTCGGAAAAACATACATAATAATTAAAATTCATTAATTTTATATTTGTGTAACTTAAATACATACGTAAAAAATAGAATAAAAGTATTCAGTAGAAAAGCAAAAAGAAATCATTAAAGAAAATTTTGATAATGAGCTATCGTTCACACAGCTAAAAGAACAAGCGAAAAATTTTACATCCCCGAACAATTTTCAATATAATCTTCTGATACAAACATAACGACACCGTTAACATCGCCCAATATTCAACAAAATATAGTTATATAGCTGTAAAACCTCCCCCGCAACTTTCAATTTTATATACAATATCTCAAAATTTTAAAATTCCCAGCAGGAAAATATAATCAATAGAAATCGAGAATGTAATTCACATCTTATTAAATATTTGATTCCAGAACTAATTGCTTTTATCACAGAACATGTCTTAAGGCCCAAATACATTGATCAAGATACTCATCAAGCATTGTGGTAGTATTAGTGAAAATGTGTTTGTATGTGTCACACCGACGATGCTGGATGGAAAATCAAAATTATTTTAATGCATATTGCGAATGAATAAGAGTTAGTTTACACGGTGTCTATTCAGACATGTCTAACAAACACGTTTGTTTTGTTTGTAGGCGATCGGGGTAGAGAAGAAAGAGGGGTTGCCAAACAGGCATGAAATGACTTTTCAAGTTTGTTTATATGAATTTCCATGTTTTTAATTTATATGTATATGTATATTAGACTATTATACATGAAAACAGACATGTTTGGAAAGACATCGTGAAAAGCAAGGCGAATTCATCCCAGGTAATCTCGGTACTACAACAAGTACAACTCGTACAAAAACCATAAGCAATTTGTTTTTGTAAAATCATTGTACAATGTCAAAAACAGAAATAAAACAAAACAGAAACAAAGATAATAAAAGAGAATAAACAAAATTTTGACATCCAACAGTGATTTTAGCTAATACCAGCTGGGCTTTTAAGACCACCTGTAATAAATTCGCCTTGGTGAAAAGACAATAGGTTTTTGGAAGCATGTTCAAAAGAGAATGTCAAAAACAGACATTTCCGGAAAGACTCCGTGTAAACTACCTCTAAAATAATTCATAACGGATTTTTATTAATAAAACATCAAGGCGATACACCAGGTGAACTTATCTTGCTACGTAAGCAACAGCTGATTACTAACCTTGTGTCAAAATGGCATGCCGCCCTGTTGGTTCTGGCGAATCTTATCTAAATTCTATAATTTATTTATTTATTTATTCCATTCTTTCAATACAAAGAAAGCCCATAGGGCCAATTATACATGTATTGCTGTTAACATCTATCTATGATTTACAGATACAATTTTATATAAATATTTATCAATATAGGTACAATATGTAATTTCTAATTTAATTTGATGGCTCCCCAACCACATAAGTATTACAAAATATAAATTTAAATAATAACGTTTCATTGTTTTTTTCCCTTATGCTAGAAATATGTCATTAATAGGTATTTCCACTATAAAATCTTAAAAGCTCCATTTTAAAAGTGTTATATGAGTACGTAAACCGTCTAAAAGTTATAGGCAAATTATTCCAGATTCGGCATACTCTGATTTGAAAAGAGCGTTCAAAAACGGAAAGATGTATTGAAAAGAGCGTTCAAAAACGGAAAGATGTATTTGTGGTATTTCAAGCTGCACATTACGAGTTGAGTGCATAAAAGTGAATTCATCCACTACCTGAATAGGCAGTCCACATTTCATAACCTTGTAGAACTGAAGCAAAAGGCGTAAATGTAAAAAGTTATGAAAAGAACAACCTAGTAATCGCGGGACTAGTTCAGTGGTTCTATTGTGGTCTCTAACAGAAATATTAAATATATATCGCACAATTCGTTTTCGATTAAAATTTTGAAATTTAAAACTTTTTTAAGTTATAACATTTCAAAAAAACACAATTTAATATAAAAACAAAATCAAATATTTGTTTGAATTTTTGACACAACGTTAAAATATTTTACAGTGTTGTAAAACGTTTTCAAAATAAGACCACCTTGTATGAATTCGCCTTGGTACCTATATTGATAAATATTAATATAAAATTGTATTTGTAAATCATGGATAGATGTTAACAGCAATACATGTATAATTGGCCCTATGGTAGGGTAGCCAGATTTTTAATTCGGAAAAACAGTACATTGAATACATAAAAACAGTACAATCAAGAAAAAAACAGTACATTTTTTTTTGACGACAACATTACCATTTGTTTTAATAAGTAACCCCCAATTTCACCAAGTTCAGCTATAATAAACTATCAGTTCAAGCTGTCAAAACATATTGTAAGCTGGAAGTTAAAGTAATAGTTAGTTTTAACTGAACTTGGTGAAATTGGGGTAAATATTTTAAACTTGATTGAATATGCAACAACAATTATATAAAGAAAGAAATACACTTAAAATGTGTAACGTCAAAGGAATTATTTCCAGTTTATGGCATTTCATAAATAAACATATGAAATTACTCCATTTGCGTTTAAAAAGCAAACACCACAAACGAAGCATTTGGCCAGGAAAACCAAAACATTGCTGTAAGCCATATAAGAAAGGAGAAAAGGCTTACTTAGCTCAAAACAATCAACTCATTGATTTTGTAAGTACGATTTTCTTTAAACATATTCGTATTTAAAGCAATTTTCACTGCACACATAGTTGCACAAATCATTTAGAATTTGAGAAAATGTTTGTTTCCTAAATTAATTTTCCAATTTTAAATAATTTTTAAATTATTTACGGCTAATTTTACCAAGTTCAGCTATAATTAAGTATTACTAAAACAATAGGTTTTTTGACTTTTATAATGAAAGTTAATTAAACCTGGGGGCAAATTATGGCAGTCGTTATCGAATACTTTTTAGATTCGAAGGCAATGTTATTTCAGTTGATACTGAACGAATCGTTATTATTTTTTCAGTGTTGTGAAAACTAAAATAAATGCTTTACAATACTAAAAAAATAATTTCGATCCGTTCACTATAGACAGAAAGAATTAGAAATAAAATTGCTTTCGAATCGAAAAAGTATTTGCCCCCTGAACTTGGTGAAATTGGCCATTAATCTATAAAATCCAAAAAAAAAATAGTTTGGTTTATTTTTATTTCACAAAATCTGAAAATATTTAAAATCAAGTGCAATTGAAAACGATGAATATTTTCAAAAAAAATTTTGTAAAAATTTACTTATCTTTTTCTTATTTCAGTAGTTTAGGTAAAGAAAAGTGGTCCTCAAAGTTATTAGGTTAGGTTAGGTTAAATGGGTAGCCGTCACGAAGACGACTCACTTGGGTCCTTATAGCGGTCCCTTTGTGATACCCCTAGCCAGTGACAAGGGCCAGCCAGTATCCACCAGACTATTCCCCAGAGGTCACCGCAGTCTCGAACCACCCCGATTCCCTGCAGAACAGGGAGATCGATTTCAGTCCCGCATTGGACAAATCGTCCAGACATGGCAATTCCGGTCTCCCAAAATGCCTCAACCTAACGCCCGCCAGACCGGGGCATTGACAGAGGAAGTGACACACCGTCTCCTCCTCCTCCTCATCATGACAACTCCTGCAGTAGTCATTATACTCAAGACCCATCCTCCTAGCATGAGTCCCTATCACCCAGTGACCCGTGATAACCGATATCACTGTCCTTATCCGGTCCCTGCCGAGACCGAGTAGTACGCGCGTTTTCGCAGCGTCATAGCCAGGCCATAGAGTCCTGGCCATCAAACAGGTATGCTCGCCCTGCCATCTCCCCTGAGCCCTTCTGTACGACTCCCGTCTGATGAGAGTCCTGCAGCGGGCCATTGAAGTGCCAATTAGGCCGTCGACGAACATGTCGTCCAAGAGACAGCCTTGTTTGGCCAGACTGTCCGCAGTATGGTTGCCCAGGAGCCCACTGTGTCCTGGTACCCATGTCAGCGTTACACTGGAATGTTTCGCGATCTCATTTAGAGACATCCGGCATTCCACTGTCAACATAGATGTCGTAAAGACACCAGCCAGAGCTGCAATGGCAGCCTTGCTGTCCGTAAATATACATATATCCCTCGATATACGATAGTACTTCAGCCAGTTTGCCGCCCGCTTTATGGCAGATATTTCCGCCTGCAGCACACTACTGCCATCTGGCAGCCTAAAAGAGACCCTGATGTCCAATTCTTCGATGAAGAAACCTCCACCCACTCTGTCGCCCATCCTGGAACCATCGGTGTAGACCCGCAGGGTCGGCTCCAGAGATCGCGTATTATCGAGCAGCTCATCATAGCTACCATGATGAACCGTGAACAAAGCACCGAAAAAGGGTTCCGGAGTGCAATAGTCCAGCCCCGCCAGGTCGTATGACGCGTGAAGCGTGACCCTGGCATGACCATAGTTCCGCGTAGGCCATAGGCCCACCGCCCCCAGTCTCATAGCGGAAGTCAAGGCCTGTTGTTCGGCCATGATATCAATCGGCAACCAGTCTAGCATAGTAAACAGTGCCTTCGTCGGTGTCGAGCGGAGTGATCCCGTGATCATCAGCGCAGCCAACCTATATACTTTCTCAAGCATCCTGCAGTACCGTCCCCTTTCCACGGCAGGCCACCACACTATGACCCCATAGAAGAGAATCGGTTTTACCACCGCTTCAAAGATCCATTCGACACCCCTGGGGCCCAGGCCCCAGCTCCTGCCCAAGGATCTCTTGCAGGTGTATAAGGCCACAATAGCCCTATCAACCCTCGTCCGAACGTTGAGTTCCCATGATAGTTTGCTATCGAGAATTACGCCCAAATATTTGGCACTGTTCGAGAGCCTCAGCTCCGTGCCGTTTAGCCTAGGAAGCCTAAAGTTGCCAACCTTGTACTTCCTGGTAAAGAGTACCAACTCAGTTTTCTGTGGATTGACACCAAGTCCACAGGAAATGCTCCAAGAGCTTAGAATCTGCAATGCAGATTCCATACAATGGGACAGTGTGTCCAGGTGTTTACCCGCGACCGCCACCGCCACGTCATCCGCATACGCGACGGTTTTTATCCCTAATCTGTCGAACCGACCCAGCAAAGTGTTCACCGTCAGGTTCCACAGTAGAGGGGAGAGAACCCTCAAAGGTATTAGGTATTTTTATAAATTTTGAACAGGGATAATTTTCGAAATTTGTTTGTTTTTAATTTTACGTGATTTCGATTTCCAGAACATGCCCGAAAACTAAAAAAGTTCTAAAAATTAACGATAACTGTTTTTTAATAAGTATTTTTTAGTACTTAAAAAAATTTTGATTTTATTTTTGTCTTTCTCAGGTGTGGAAAGGGAAAGACTATTGGAAGAGGTAGCCATAAAATCATAAAAACACGAAAATATACCACTGCTACGAGCCACCCATTATAATTTAGATTTCTACTGTGTATTTATGAGAAAACAATAACCACAGCGTAAAAACTCTTATTATTTTAGAACTTTTTTTTTTAACACAACATAATTTTTTGTAAGCCAGTTCTGTTAAATATAGACTGAGCAAAAAAAAAAAAAAAAACAGTACAAAGTGTAAAAAACAGTACATTTGCGTACTGTTTTAGGAGTTGTGCATAAAACAGTACAATTGCAAAAAATCAGTACATGTACTGCTTAAAACAGTACGTATGGCAACCCTACCCTATGGGCATTCTTTGAATTGAAAGAATGGAATAAATAAAAATAAAATAAATAATTGTTACGAACAAAAACAATACATTGCTTGTTCTGCAAATGTGGGATAATCAATGCATAATTATTGTGTCAATAAAATTACCTTCACGATTCCAATGAATGCAATTTTATTCTTTCGAAAATACAACATTATTTTTTCAATATTTATATTATCAATTTCTTATTTTCCCGCTGGGTTATTTGTACAATTTACCTTTTTGTGTGTCTATACTAGGCAAGAAAGTCTTAAGTCCATTTTCTCTACTTTTTTAAAAAATTTCACCGTTGGTTACGATAATAATTGAACAAATGGCTGTTTTCCTAAACGTGTGTTCACAATGTATCAATACCATCGTTATGGCGCGAAAGATTTTTTTTTTTTTTACATTTTATTATTTTTATTAAATTTTATTCAAATAAATTAACAAATTGCCTAAATCTACAACCTACGAAGCCATTTGCTTGTCTGTAGGAACTTATGCTATTTTGGAAATTCATTAAATGTTTTATTCATTGCGACGATATGTAATATTTTTTTAAAAGTTTTTTTCTTTTGACTTTATTGGGAAAGTTCATAAGATGTTCTGGTAAATTGTTTAGTATAGTTGGTAAAGTAACTTGTAGCGTGTTTTTTCCATAATTGTTGTGATACTTCTCAACTTTGTATCTCCCATCAGCTCTCCGTCTTGTGTTGTGTGAATGATCTATTACTTGTAGAAATCTTGAATCATTATGAAACTCGTTTATTATCGTAAAGTTGAAGATGTTTTTAACGTTTAATATGCCAAGCCTTTTAGCAATGGTATCAGTTGTTTTATTGCTGTTGGTATTGTTATTAATGTTATTTGTGTTGTTGTGACGCCTATTGATTTGTGTTGCATTGTTATGGCCGGTGTTGTTTCTATTATTGAAAGTGTTGTTTCTGGCATTACTGGTACTAGTATCAATGTTATTGTTAGTGTAGCCCATGTTGTTGATCCTGCCATTGTTGTTTATATACTGGTTGTTGGTTGCCGAGTTGCTGTTATTACCAGTGTTGTTGTTCGTGTTGTTATCGATGTTTAAATAAATAAAAGGATTGTTGATTTCCGTATTACTTCTTGTGTTGTAAGGTGGTTTGATTCGTCTTGTAGTGTCGTCGTCAACACTACTGGTGTAGTTTGCACTGGTATTGCTGTTGTTGGCAATGTCGTTTTGAAAATTTTGATGAAGGATATTGTAGCTATTTCCATTATCATTGTTGTTTGTGGAGAAGTTGTATAAATTGTTGTTGTTTGTTGTTCTGGTAATGCTGGTGTTGATGGTGCATGCATGACGTTGGTTTGTTTCTAGAATTTTAAGAACTCTATTTTGTGTTTTCTGAAGTTTTCTGCAATGTGTCGAGTTTCCCCAGGCAGCTATTCCATGCCTTATGTACGATTCTGCCAATGCAAAATAAGCCTGTCTCAGAACGGTAAATGTGGAGCAGTTGCTTAGATGGTAAAGCATATCTGCGGTTTTCCTTAGTTTCTTTTGAACATTTTGTACATGAGTTTTCCATTTGAAGTGCTGGTCAACGTATACACCGAGATATTTATAGTGTTTACAAGTTCTATAAAGGTATTGCAAGTGTCGTAATTGTTGCTGATAATGTTGATTTTATGTAAGCAGTCTGTATCGTGAAACTTTATTCTAATGTTTTTGCCTTGAAAATTGGAAGGTCTTATATGCATAACTTTAGTTTTGGTAGCATTAATAACCAACCCATTGTCATGACACCATTTGCTGTTTCTGCATGATTTCAGTTGCGGTTTCAATATTTTTATGTGCTACAATAACAGCCGTATCATCTGCATATGCAAAAGTAGTGCTGTTCTTAAGTTGACTTATCATGTCGTTTGCGTAGAGTAAGTAAAGAATCGGACCAAGCTTCGAGCCCTGCGGTACTCCGTTGTGGGACACAATTTTTTGACTAAAATTGTTTTTAATTTTCACCTGATATGATCTGCATTCTAAATAACTTGTGAGAAAGCGTGTCAAAAGCTGCTTTTTTTCACTTAAGGACTTGTTAATAAAATTAGAAAAATTTCCTAACAATTTGTTTATATTTTTGTCTTTTTGGAAGCCGAATTGATTTTTATTTATGACGTTGTATCTTTTTAAGAAATCTGTAATTCGTCGCACTATTATTTCCTCAATAACTTTTTCAATTACGGACAAAATTGATATTGGTCTATAATTGTTGTAGTCTGATTTGACCCCAGATTTGTAAAGAGGCCTTATTAACGATACTTTTAGTAGTTCAGGCATATAAGAGTTATTAATACTTGAGTTTATCAACACTGTTAAAATTGGAGTTAGCCATTTTGCATTTAACTGAATGTCTTTCGGTCTAACATTATCTATTCCCGCTCCCTTTTTGGTATTGAGGTTTTTTAAAAGGTTAAAAACTTCCTCCTCACATGTTGGTGTTAAGTACATAGAGTTTTGTACTGTATGTGTTGTAACTTTAGTTGTTTTGATGTCACAGTTATGAATTATGTTTTGTACATTTTGATAAAAATTTGTTGCAAAATTATTTACAATGTTTATAGTATTTTCATTTCTAAAATTTTTTAATACGATTTCATCTATATTATTTGATTTTTTCCCAATAATTACATTTATTATTTGCCAAGTGGCTCTCATATTGTTTCTATTTTCGATAAATTTTTCACGATAATAGTTATTTTTCGTTATATTAATTTTTTTATTTAAAAAATTTCTATATTGTTTATATTGCTTTTCATAAATTTTATTTGTTCGATTATTAAGCCATTTTTTATAAAGTTTATCCCTAATATCACAACATTTGATTAATTCGTCACTTATCCATGGACTATTCGACCGTTTTTTGGTTGTTTTAACAATCTTGATTGATTTTTCGTATATATCACAAAAAGTTTTATATATTTTGTTACATAAATCGTTTGTGTTAAGGTTTTGTTGAATAATATTATTCCAATTTGTTTGTTGGATTTTGTGATTAATTTTAAGATTATTAAATTTGGCACCCTGCAAAAAAGGGTTTTCCGTGCTCTGGTTTTCAAATTCAATACAACAAAAAATAGAGTAGTGATCAGATATCGTTGTTTTGATTACGGCTGCGTGCAGATGTGCGGTTTGTTTGTTATTTCTTACAAACGGATGATCAATGCAGGTTTTAGTAAAAGCTTAATACATATCTCAAAACTACTAAAATGGAAACAGTCTAATAAAAATTTAGCCTACAATTAGTTCTTAAAGAGATAACACAACAATCCAATACTATAATACGCTGCCAAAAATAAAGCCCAGGACGGAATGCCCATTAGGGCACTAATAAATCTTAAGGGCCATTATCACAATTTGCCTTTAGTTAAAGGTAAGATTTTGTCGGACGCATAACAAGTTTTTTATTATTTCAACTTTACTTTAACCTACCCGGTAGGATGAACTTGCCTTTAACATATCGTTAACTTTAATTTTAAGCAAAATTGTAATAGTGAACAATTTTTACACGTGGTGCAAAATCTTTAACTAACCACAAGTTGTTGTAATGGCCCTTTGTAGCTATTAGCATTTCTTCATTGTTAGAACTAAAACATTTCGATGGAATCAACGATATGATAACAATTCACTAGTTTAATTTATAAAAACATCAATAACTAAAAAACAAAATTGAAGAAATCAAACAATGTCATGGGAGGTTTTAATTGTGGTCGAGGAATGGACAGATATTTAATATGAAAAACATGTTCATATAACTATACGTTTCTATAATGCTCAAACAAAATAATTTGAAATATACAAGAATGGCTTAGAGATTTTGTTTGTAATTTTTCAAAAATATGGTTGAAGTCTACTGCTTCTTATAGATATGCTTAACCATTAAAAAATTAAAACTTATTTATTAAAAATAAAATAGTTAGAATATCTAAAATAATAAATTCATATAAGTACATATTAAATTACTATAATTTTGTAAAACCAAAGTTTTTCAAAAATTCTAATTCATATGGTATGTATCAAGAATTATAGAAATAAAGATTACGTCCAAAGTATATTTATGCCCGTAATTTCTACAAATAGATATCTAGCTGTGTATAGATATCTATGGTGTAACGAATTTTTCATAATTTTAATACGCATGTCTTATCTACTGATTGAACTGTAGTGTATTTTACACCATCCATTTTTGACAGTTAATTCAAAAAATTAATAAAAACACAAATGTTGCCATATTTTTAAAGAAAATTTAAAGGAAAAAACATATAGGTAAATTTAACGTTGAAATTACCAAACTAGTTTACCGCATAGGTAAAGATAACTGTTAGGTACGAACACGACCAGATATCTGTTTGTTGAAATTACGGGCATTATACCAAGTACATGCAAGTCTACAACAATTCAACAATAAAAAAAACAACATTCATTTTGTTTGTGTAAAAACTCTTGATACTGTCAAACAGCAATACATAAACAAAACAAAAAAAAAAAAATCATGGCGCACTAAAAATGTAAGCAAATTTTGACACTATCGAGATGAACAGCTGATCACTTGCATGTACTTGTTATAAATATACTTTGATTACGCCTTGCGCATGTTTTACAGTTTGATGACGTAGTAGTTCCCTTGTTAAAATTTCCAAGTCTCCTTTATATGTGAAAATCGTAATTTCTTACAAAAAATGTGTGTATTACGTGAAAATTGGCAACCCTGCAAGTAATTTACTTAGTGCCGGTTCACACAAGTCAAGTTTGACTCGTCAAGTCTTGAGTTTTTAGGAAAGAGGGGAAAAGAAATGGCATTCTCTTTACCCTTCTCTCCTAAAAGCTCAAGACTTGAAGAGACAAACTTGACGTGTGTGAACCAGCACTTAGGGCCATTATTATAACTTGACGTTAGCTGTTATCCGACAGTTAACAGACGCTTTTTGACAGATAACACATTATTATCTGTCAATTTAATCTTAACTTTAGCTAACTTCAAGTTGTAATAATGGCCCTCAGAGAGTTCAAAAAAAAAATAAATATATTAATTGCTTAATATTTTATATTAAAAATATTATTACAAATAAAATTTTTAAAAGTGTTCAAACGTGTGTTAAAAGTAGCATAATTAAGAAAAATAAAATCTAAATAAAAATAGAAGAGAGCAGAAAAGAGAACAAACATAAAGTGTGTAGTGGGCAAATGCCTAAAAATTTGCCGCAAAAAACAAATCGGGAAATGGTGCGAAAAACTAACGTGTTGCGTCCTTTTAATTAAATTTCTATATTTTTAACTATAGCTAATATATATTTATGTAAGTTGAAAAAAAAAATTATGAAGAAAAAAGGAACTTCTTATAAAAAATTTTCAGTTTTCAAAAAATTTAAATAGAAAAATAATAAATTGTTCCACTGTCATGTTTACAGGAACATAACAGCAAGCAGGGTTCCCAGTTTTATTTTAAGCCTTATCCCCAATTTTCAATTTTTCATCCCCAAAGATCCCCAAAATAGATATTTTCTCATCCCCAAAAATCCTCACATTTTTTTTAAAATAAAATACATAATATTATGTCAATGGAAAAATATGCATACATCGATTTATATAAATAAATCCATTTGTGTAATACATATTATTAAAACTAATGTTATTTATTCTTTGAGTTCTACGTATCTATGTACACATGTATAGTATGTAATAATGTTAACGTTTAAACGCACAAGAAAAATAATTATGCGTCAATATTTATCATTTCAAAAACTAGGGAATCAAAATCCTCTGATTCATCAGCCAGTGCAATTTTGTTTTACATAAATTTGTCACAGCAAGCTGCATTATTTTAAAGTGTGTATTTATTCTTATTAATTATAATAGCTTATATTGCATTCTGTTACAAATATTGATTTTGGTTGTATTCATTACAGAAAAAGACTAGTTCAACAGAAGTAACGCTAGTTGGTACAAAACCATATTTAAAACTATTTTAACAAGTTCTTGAAAAAGTTTAAACCGCAAAAAAGACTAAAATTTGAGCCCAAATTTTGACCAAATCGGTCTTGCCATTGCAAAAAAAGGAATTTATAATAATATATTATCCCCAAAAATCCCCAGCGAAAAAAGTGATTTTCCCCAAAAAAAATCCCCTGGGGATTTTTACGAAATGTTTATCCCCAATTACCAAAAAAAATCCCCAAAACTGGGAACACTGACAGCAAGATATATTTACACAAGGTAGACTCATTTGGGAGTGTAGACATTCTGCTCTATAAAAGGAACCGAGTTGTCAAAATTGTCCTTATATAAAACAAAAACAATTTAACACACACATGTACAAATTTTGGCTCATATACACGAAATTTGACGTTTGGGTTCCAACTAGGGGTAATCAGCTGACAAACATATGGGCCAACGAGTTTACCTTGTGTAAATATACCTTGTATAACAGTTTGAAACTTAAAAACTATTAGCCAATGAGAACGAAGGTTGTGTGACGTCACAGTTCCTACATGCGCAGTAAAAACTTTTTATATCTGCCTGACACTCGTAAAACTGCTCTGAGTGGAGAAGCAGCACGCGCTCGTTGTCATTTTTTTAAAGGACAATCAGGTTGTTCTTGTTTGTCTGCTTTTCGTGCGTTTTGCGGTGTCACCCCGCATTGGTTACCCTGGCAATATACATAACTATAAATAGTTCGCCAAAAAAATTTTAGTTTTAAGAAAGCCAAAAAAAATATCTGCCTGATGCCGTAATCTTTATTTCTATCATTCTTGGTAGGTATGTATTTTGTTGGTTCCTTACATTTAAAAATTGTTTTGATTTTATTTAAATTAACTTTTTATTTCAAAAACTAATTTGGCTTTTGTGTTTTTATTTATTCGAATTAAAAAGATTAATCGGTTATTCTTTAATGCTTAACCGAAACCCGGGTTTTTAAAATAAATCGGAATACGTATTCAAAAAATGGTTTTTGAAAAAGGTCAAATAATCGATCTCCCTAGCTAGTACACAGAAAGTCGAGTATCAAATAAATGTTGTTCTTAGTATATTCAAAACATAAATACCCTGTTCGAAATGTTAATAGTGAAACTGAAAACTATTGACTTTGTCACCAGTACTACTGACGAACTGTGGACCGGACAATGCTTTCTGCTATAGACATTTGTTATGTGCTTGTTATTAGGAATCCACTACTGACGTGAGAATTATTGACTGGTAGTTCTTATGTTATCATATGGAGACTTTGGAACCAGTGATTCAATAGTACACTATAATAGTCATACAATTATTTTATTAAAAAAGCCGAACTTTCACTATAAACTCTTCACTAATTCAAGCTGTGAAACTATGTATGTATTTGTTTTGTTCTTAAAGGAAGACTAAAATGTACACGCTTTGTTTACAGTGTCACCAAAATAATCTATAATGGAGGCACTTGATCCAAAGTTTCCTGCAGGGTATTTTAAAATCTACATACATACTTATGTGAGAAACATTAGACCGCACCTCAAACAAACAGAAAAAACCCCCGAATAGGTATAAAGTATTTTGCAATGCGGTTTCGAGAAAAAAAAATTTCCGAACGTGTTTTTTCTCGAGAAGACCAAAGTTTTGCTCTGAAAACATTGACTTCAAGTATCCCGTTCTAGTATTTATCCATCAGATCTCTGTTTCTACCACTCTAATGGCAGAAAATTAAAGCTTATCAAGTATTTCAATGATTCTAGGTCTGTGTTCATACGGCTCTTGTCTTATTGACATGATTGCTACTTTATAAGCGAGAGGGACGAGGGGAAAAGAAACGAGTACACCGATGCATGTACTGTCTTTACGTTTTGCTTTTTCATTCTTTGTTTGAAATTGTTATTGTTTTTAATATCAAAAAAGCACATGTCGTCAAAATGACATGAATCATTTGAACGGCAATTCATGTTCAAAGAAGAAAAAGGAAGAATCTTGGCTGTACGGTTCACTTATTATACCCACATCAGAGAACGGCTTTGTGCGATTTCAAAAAAAATCGCATTAAATGAACGCCAACAAATACACTCGCTTGCGGTCATACAATCAAACTTGCGCAACCGCGAACATTCACTGCTGGTATGCAGTCATTCAAATAATGCACATCGTGCTTTGTTATTTATACCATCGTTTAGCTTCGTTTGTCAAATAAGATGTTTGTGTGTTTGGTCCGACAATGATTGTTTTGGCAAAGAAAAAAAATACAAACAAAAAAGCCAGAAATCAAGCAATTAATACCCATGTAGGCATTCAGCAGTTTCATGATAAAGCTAAAAAAAAAAGTTATCAGCAGGGCTTTTAAGACCACCTGTAATAAATTCGCCTTGCACAACTATAAATATGTATGTATATTATTTTTTATTTAGCCTCCTGAAAATTTCGGCAATGTTTAGGTTACTCAATTGGCAATGTGTAGGGCATTCAAAACATATGGCTGTGTGTAACAAAAAAAAAAAACTTTAAATACACCCAAGGTACATTCATACAGGTGACCGCATCAAAGAGAGTTATGCTTGCTAAATTTTCTTATGGAGTTTGACAATAAAAAAAAAATAGTATAACTACATAAAAAAAGGAACAACCAACATATCCCTTGCTCTCTCTCTTTCTTTCTCTGATGCATATACCTTGTGTAAATATACATTGAATAAACTTAAACCAAAAACTTTTAATGATACATATTTAAAATTTACAAAATGCATAAAACAATTTTGTATTGATATTTTGCATTAACTTGAAGTATTTTTATTTTGGCTTCTAAGGTTTGATGTGACAGAAACAATTAAATAAATAAATGAAAAAAATATTAGGGTGGATACACTTGTTAGTTTAGTTTTTTATTAAAAAAGGCCCATTTTATTTTAAAGTCAAAACAAATCTTTATTATTACAGTAAAAAAGACTCTCCTAAAAAGACCATTACGCGTAAACAAAAGTCAGGTAAAATAAATGATAGAACAACAAATTCTAATTCTGCAAAAAAAACCAAAAGAAAATATGTTAAAGAGAGAAAACAAAATACGGAGGACCTTCCATTACCCGTAGAAAACGAAGATGGCCGTGTCCAATGTCAACAATGTGATTCAGTTTTAGATAATAAAAAGCTTTGGCACGAGCATGTGCTGCAACATCAACCTAAAGAACGACCTAAAAGAAAATACGTAAAGAAATCCGACCAAATAAAAAATGGTCAATCCAACCAAAAGGAATACGAATGTGAGCATTGTGGAAAAGGTATGTATACCTATTAATTAAAAAAGTACATGTGATGAAAAAAAAAATAAATTTTTTTTTTTAGGTTTTGCAAGTTATACATACTTTAGGGTTCATAAGCGCATTCATTCAGGTAAACTGCAAGTACATACGATTGGAAATAATAAAATTTCATTTTATAATTTTCAGTTGAACAGCCTTTTTTGTGCACTGAATGTGGAAAAGGATTTAAGGTTAACAGCAGTTTATATACCCACATGTTACGTCACAAAGGAGTGAAAAAATATCAGTGTTCACATTGCCCTAAAAAATTTGTTTGCTCGAGCGGTTTGTATGGTCATATGTTGGTACATACGAACAAGAAATCATTTGTTTGCGATACTTGCGGAAGCGCCTTTCGTATGGGCTATGAATTAAAAAAGCATGAACGTTGTCATAACGGCATTAAAAACTTTCCGTGTGAATATTGCGATAAGAAATTTATTACCCGCGAAAAACAACTTCGGCATATACGCACCCATACAGGAGAAAAGCCGTATCGTTGTAAATATTGCGGAAGAGCGTTTGCTCAAAGTAATGACTGTGTTAAACACTTGAGGCAACATTTAGGCGATAATGTCTATCAGTGTGAAATGTGTCCACTGAGGTTTCCATTGGCCAGAGAGTTGCGAGCACATTTTGCTACTCATAGGAATGACGATGAAGAAACTCGTGCTTCTAACTTAAAAGCTAGGACAGAGGAGGAGCGAAACTTGCAAATTAAATTTGGTTTAAAAAATTCAAGCAATTTAATTAATTCTAAATAGTTTTAAATGCAGTTTATAATATTTAGAATAGTTAAAAATAAATAAACAATTTTGGTATATGTTGCAAGAATTAAATTATTATTGTTTGAAGGTTTAGGAGAGATGGCAGAATGAGAATACCTGCTTATTGGCCAGGACTCTATGACCTGGCTATGACGCGTGAAAAACCCGCGTGTTCCTTTGGTTGGGTAGCGGCCAGATAAGGACGGTGATATCGTTCATTACGGGTCACGGGTTTATAGGGATCCATGCGATGTGGATGAGCCTAGGTTTTAATGACTACTGAAGAAATTGTCATGAAAAGGAGGGTGAGGCATTTTGGGAGAGCAGAATCGCCGTTCTTGAAACCTCTATCTTGTGTAGGACTAAGGACGATCTCTCTTTTCTGCATTCCATTTCAAAACTATATACGATTTCGTTAACTGATTCAAATTGCGTAGCTAATGGTATTAAAGGAAAAAACATTTTTAACATTTATAATCAGGAAAATCATAAATATGCAATTGCATGTTTTTCCTTGTGTGACCAATGAAGGCACAAACAATATATTTATCCGTTTCAGAGCCTTTTATGAATTTTGACATCGATTCGGTAGTGCATATTTTACCGTTTGCAGCATTTTTGTGCATAATTTAGTTAAACGAGCATTTTTGCAGCATATTTCAAGTTTTTAGCGCATATTTTGCCTTTTTAGAGCATATTTTGATGCATGTTAAATTTTTTTAGATGCTTATGGAGCTTTTGCAGAAAATAAATTTTTTCGAAATTGTGCTACTTCAACTTCGCCATCTACATTTAATTTTTACTCTCAATTTGTAATACAAAGCAGGTTGTTATTAAGGATAAACGTTATGCGTTGTGTATAGTACATAGAAATGAAGACCAATATTTTAGTATACCGATCGACTTAAAATCAGTTTTTAACCCTACGGCCAATAACCGGGTAACTTTTTCAACTTAAAAATGCTCGCAATTCTGTCACAAGGAAGTTGTGCCGATGAAACTCCAAATCGTCGCTATTTAGGACTTAAAAACATTACAAAAGAAAAAAATATGTATACATACATATAAGCCAGATCTTTGTTTAAAACCGTTTAACATTCGACACCTACGCGAGTCAATGACCGGGTACCGCGGTACCCCTACAAGATTGAAAAAACATATAAATTTGTTTTTAAGAACTTTTTTATTGTTCAAATGTTATATTTCTGTGTATCAGCTTGCATTGACAGCATTTAATATCAGATCGTGATGAAAAGTGGCGACTAATTGGAATGTTCCGCTAAATCAAGAGTGGTAAAAAAGTTATCTATTGTGATGGTGCGCCAACTACCATGGAAAGGATCTGTTAGATCCTTAACCACTCTTTTTCCTTGTCGTATCTCAGGACCCATTGGTGATTTCCCGGTATATAGTTGGTCATCGAGCGGTTAGGAGTTTTTTGCATCACAAATCCACATAACTTTAATCCTCAATTTGGCTGAATTCGCATTCACTACATCGTCAAATCGTATAAAACGTCGCAGTGACCAGAATCTGTTAATGGCCAATGTTACTCGACATAGAGGATTAGATGGTATGGCACATAAATCTTTCGTATTATCATTACATAAATGAGTTGCACCTGTCATTATTATTATGTCAGTAAAGGCATACATTTCATTTCCTGTTACATATTTCCAATTAAGTCGAGGTTTTGTTGGGTTGGTTCCAATATAGACTGCATATGTGGCATCTGCTTTTGTGTTTGTTTAACGCACTATTATGTCCACCATATTTACTCTCAAGTTTGAGCTTTTGAAAGCAATTCCGTTGATCTTGCAGGCCCGCAACGTTTCCGTAGAATATTAAGACCTCTCGTTTAGATGGGATAACAAATTGTGCTTTTGCCACACGGCAAAATATTTACTTCAGCATCACTTTCAACTGAAGACTCATCGTAAATATCAATATTAGACAGATTATATTTCCAGTATATGGTGTTTTACCGTCTACTCTTTAAGACAACTGTTCATCATCCACGATATCGTCAAAAATATATCAGTTATATTTAGCTGTTTTTTTCATCTGATAAATGTTTGTATTGGCTTTATGATAGAAACTTCACTTAACGATACATATGTATGTAAGAGCAACAAGCAAATGCCTAAAGTATATAAAAGCTACAACAATTTTAAAAAAGCACCGTAATCAAAGAAGAACAAAAAAATTGCTGTGTTTGCTTTAGCGACTTCTTTTGATAGCTTTGCGACAGAAGGCAAAGTGAAGCGTAGCGATTTAAAACAAAAATCTTCATAATTTGATTATTTTTTTATTCGGAAATTTATCATTGGCCTATTTTGGAACACTATCTATATGTGATTGGACAAAAACAATATTTTCTAATATAAAAGTGCAAAAATCTACAAAGTGGTACCGGGGTACCCTGTTATTGACTAACGTATATTTCGTTGGTTGTTGACCGTAGGGTTAAAGTGATCTAACGATGTCCATCCGTCCGTCTGGCTGGTTGTCTGCCCACGTTAATCTTGTGCGCAAAGCACAAGTTCCAATTTTGTAGATAATTTGATCAAATATGGACGAGGTCTGTGTAAATGGTGAGAATCGGTCGATAATTTCATATATTCCTCATAAAAACTTCTTTCCAAATAAGACTCTTTGTGTCAGTAAGCCATCTAATTATGATGGCATTTAAATTTAATCCACCCCAAAGCTCCCATCCTTAAATATCTTTAACTTTCTTTAAATGTTAACATTTGTTAACAATTTAGCGGCCGTACCTAAAATCCCTCTAAGTCAAAAACCCATAGAGATGTTAATATCTAGATAATATCCGGCGCAAACATCTCTTATATGAATTTTAACCTAATATGGGCTTAAGCAGTAATATTTGTACGATTTTTATACCCACACCACAATAGTGGAGAGGGTATTATGCATTTGTGCTGATGTGTGTAACGCCTTAAAATAGTGGTCCTAGACCCACCTTAAAGTATACATATCTACTCAGAATCACTTTCTTTTTAAACATAGATAGAACCATATCTATATGGACACAAAATGTATAAATTTTTAAAATAATCGGGCCACGAGGGGAGATAGGGGCAATTTCTGCCTCTCAAACCGATTTTAATGAAATTTAAAACATAGATATTTCCATATCTATAGGGACACATTAGCTATACAGTTTAAAAAAAAAAAGGATCACAAGGGGAGGCAGGGGGCAATTTCTGCCTCTCACTAACTTTCAAACCGATTTCATGATGTTTATAAACATAGATAAATCCATATTTACATGGACACATAAGCATGATGTGTTTTTAAAGACTGTGGTGTAGGGTTGGTCGGGCTTGACCGACTATACTTTCTTACTTGTTTTTTTCAAATTTTGTTATTAAATTGTTGAGTATTTTGTCTTCAAATTAGCATTTTTTGATTTTTAGGGCATATTTTTAAAATTTTTCAGGGCATATTTTCCAGTTTTGACTTTATATTTAATGCGCATAAAACGTGTTTTTAGAGCATATTTCTGGTTTCCCTGTTTATAATACATATTACACTTGATCAATTTGAAAATTTTCAGTAGAAGCAAATAACTTAATTCATGCATGAGAAACAACTAAGCAAAAACATCAAAGTAAAAACCGGAGTTTGCCAACGCTGTGTGTTATCACCACTCCACTCCCCTTTAACTGTGTCCTTGATGTAGTGATGCAAAAGTCAACAAGTCATAGGAGAGGGATAACATGGGGTTTGCAAGACAGATTAGAAGACCTGGATTATACAGATGATATATGCTTATTAAGTCACTCTATGCAATTAAAGCTAAATCTAGTTAGCGAAGAGCTGGAGTGAAGATAAACATACCCAAAAAAAAAACACTTAGGATAAATGCTAACTCAACGCAAAAATTCCTAAAAAAATATATATAATATACGGCAAGGAAATTGGTGATGTAGAGTCCTTCTGCTATCTAGGCAGTATAATTGACAAATCCGGTGGCTTATCAGCCGATGTGACCAGTCGCATTAATAAGGCACGCAATGCATTTGCCCAACTCAGCCCTGTTTGGAAATTGCCTAACATCTCGAGACGCACCAAAATTAAAATTTTCAATTCGAGCGTTAAATCCACATTGCTGTACGGCTGCGAAACGTGGAATATGGCACCGCGCTATTCCCAGTCCCTTCAGGTGTTTGTTAACGAATGCCTGCGTAGAGTCTTGCGTGTTTACTGGCCCTCCTTAATATCAAATGCCCAACTCTGGTCAGATACCACCCAGCAACCAATTGAGATGGAAATAAGAAAACGCAAATGGGGTTGGCTTGGACACACTCTCCGCAAGCCATTAGAGAATGTCACTAAGAAGGCCGTAGACTGGAACCCCCAGGGAAGCAGGCGTATTGGACGACCATCACACGCCTGGAAACGCCAAAAGATTGTAATAGCCACTTTTTGCAGATCTTTTTTTTTTTTTTTTGTTTGCAAATTATCGTTAACATTACTCTTTTACATTGTTTAAACATCATATTATCCAAAATTATGCACCTTAACCTCTTTAAAATGCAATACAAAGAGATAGCCAGTGAAAGAACGTTCTAAGTTACTAAAAGAAATGATAAAAACTAATGGTTTGCAAATTGTAATAACGTTTTAAAAGCCGCTTTCGTATTGGAAAAACGTTTCAAATGACATCGCGATTGTGGATATGAAACGTTTTTCCACTAAATAAAGTTATAAACTGTAAATTTGCATATTATTTTATCTTTAAATTCGTGGATATTTTGCATACAAGTTTTTATTATCACTAATTTTGATAATCTAAAAAAATAATTTTTAAATAAGTAATCCTGCCTTTTAAAAACATTTTTTTGCCTTCCTGAAAAATAACTATTTTGTAACTTACAACGTTATTCGTGGCTGTGCTTCAATTGTAAAAATGGGAAAAGGGGGAAAACACCCGGGGAATTTGTATTCATGATTGGGCTGAATAATTTACAGAAGGTTTATAATTTTGGCTTTCACACTTACGTTTTTAGTTTCATAGTTATAGGGGACAATACAAGATTACGCACAAAGATTTTACACAAATTCGTTTTATGGATAGAAAGCATTCTATGTGCTAAATTTCGCGCGATTCGGTCCTTTATTTACCATATTATTATAGCTTATTGTAGTGCAATATGTACTCCTATTCACAAAGAGTATTTATATGGTCATTTCCATCATGTCGAACGTGACCATCGTACACATTTAAAGTTAAAAAAAAGTCAAAATAAAACGTATATTTATTTTGGCAATAGATTTAAGTTAAAGGTTTTTATTAGCCCTATAATTGGTGCTATTGTTCATTTTGATAAATTGTTTCGTTTTCAAGAAAATTGCAAAAAAAACACGACATTTGCACGTGACAAAAACAGAAGTGGTTTTTGTGGCCATTTTTTCGAATGCTGATTTCAGCGAAACCTGAGGCAATATTTGAATGCAAAAAATTGTAGAATGTTATGCACTCATGTCTCTTAAATATGGCTGTCATTTTAAATAAAAATAATGTATACTTTTTTTTATTTAGCCTTGATCGCTGTCGCACATGACATTTTTTTCCATCATGACATATATGTGGATTAGACCAGGTCGACCTCCATACAAAAAAAAAGTTGTGCCAGTCACCCCCTAGAATAAAAGATATGTCAATGAAGTTTCTAAAGCAGAAAACATTTTTTTTGCCACGCCCCAAAATACAGCCCTTTTGGTTTTTTATATTTAGCGCTGCCATTTAAAGTCCGATCTCATCATATTGCATATCGTTTTTCATGGCTTGATAGTGGCTTCATTTTTGTCTTTAGTGACATTTTAATCCGACCTCAAATTCTGGGCGCCACTTATGCCATCTCGGATCCTTCCCCCAAATGTCCAATTTTTTTACGTGCCAACAAAGTCCTTCTAAAACTACGTATGTATAGATTTTAATATGCCCACTTTTATTACACGCCTACAAATTAAGCCCCTTTTTTCTTTTTCACACACATACTACATTAAATCAGGTAGAAGCCAATACAAGCAATAATATTTTCATCAGTCACGCCCTAAAATAAAAGTATATTTATTAAGTTTAAAAAACTTAAAAAAAATTGTTTTTGCCACGCCCTAAATTACAGCCTTTTTTGTTTTATATACATATACAGCATCGTCATTTAAAGTCTAATCTCATCGTATCGTATATCATTGTTAATAGCTAGTATATGGCTTTATTTTTGAATTTAGTGCTTTGTTTTGCTCATCTAGATTTAAATGATTGAAATGTATATATTAACAAAAATAAATCATTTACATATATAAAAAATTATTATCAAATTATTAATTTTCACACTTACGATGTCGCACGTGAACAACTTTATATAAGTACCAAGATCACAAATCTTGCTATTTACAGAAATTTTTATTTTATTTTAATATTATAAAAAATCTCTGTTTGGACTGGTAATTTGATGAGCTTTCTACTTTTACTTTCGACGCATTGATAGAAAATGATGTTTTTCAATGTCGCACATGACATCGAAATATGAGATAATACAAAGAAAAAAATTACAGTTATTTGCAATCGCATAGTTTCTTGTGCATTCTATTTTGACTCTTTGTACCTTCCGAAAGGTTTTAAAGAGAAAAAGTCAATGCATAATGTCTCTCTTAAAGAACTGTTATCATAGCAAAACGTACAATAGAAATATCCAAATAAGAAAAGTTGCACTTGTTCCACTTTGCATTCATAAATAAATTGGTTATAAATAAATATAAAATTTTTTTACTTTTATTAAATTTTATTGTTTTCCTGTTAAAATATGATAAAACAAAGTCTTTTCAAGAACTTATAATTTTTTTGTTGCGGTGGACCTTTCGGTGGAAATGCCCATATGGTTTCCATCTCTAGCTATAGTTCTTAGTTCGCTAAAAGTTTTAGATTTCTCCTTTGCTATTGATCAGCTTCATGATGACTTGGGTTACCCCCTTCTTTTTAAACATCTAGTTACGAGTCTCTGAAACTTTTAAATATTTGATTTCGTCACGAACCAAATTTTGTTTTCATACAGACAGCTATACTGATTTTACACAGGCGTCAAATATTTTATTTTCGTAAATTGCTGGACATTTCTACATCTCCACAGTCGATTTAAGTAGGCAAGGGAACCATTGGCTCCTAGGAAAATCTTCCATGCGAGGAATATGAACATCTCCCGTAAAATCCTCGGGGACTCTATTCACGACACGGACAAAGGAAGTAGGGTTACAGTTGAATGGGACTGTCGACGGCTACATAATTCCGATCAAAAACCGCCCAAAGATATTGGGAGTCACAATTTACAGCCTGTTCATGTCAAAAGCGCATGCCACTGCAATGTGCGATATAATTCGGAGTAGAAACAAGGTCCTCAAGTCTCCAGCCGGCAGCACTTGAGGCATGGAAAAGGAAACCTTGTTAGCTACATATAAAACGATTGGTCGGTCAATGCTTAACTGCGAAGCGCATGTGTGGACCTCAAGAGTCAGCGATACTCAGTGGGAGAAGCTTCAGAGCTGCCAAAATGCCGCATTAAGGACCGTAACAGGTTGTGTTCAGATGACATCAATAGAACACCCGCATTATGAAGCGAAGATGATGACGGTCAAGAAACATAACATAATGCTGACGAAGCAGTTCTTTCTGGGATGTCATCGGAGGGGACATCCGAACTACTATCTGACGGAATTAGACCCACCCCCGAGAAATGTCAGGAAAGATCTTCGCTGGTATGAGAGTGAAGTTCAACAACACCTGGGCTCTATGATAGACCACACCTCATACAGGGCACCTCTGAATGCAATTCATAGGGAGTCGGTGGAGAGTGCGATGAACAGCCACCGAGATAATATCGTGTTAGGAGGTCTTCCACCACCAGTTGCAAATGAAGAGCGGAATTACCACGACGGACGAGGGTGGCATTGGCGCAATTGAGATCGGGATGGTGCGCACGTTTAAACTCGTACTGGTCCAGAATAAATAGCACTATCCCTGACCTTTGCCCTGCATGTGGAATAGGCCCACACGACGTACGGCACATATTCAACTGCAGCGCAAGCCTAACCCAGCTAGAAGCAGTGTCCTTATGGACCCGCCTACGTGAGTTAGCACAGCTACTGGGCCATGATTTAGCTGAGTTGGATGGACAGCGAGGAAGAAGAATAGAAAATAAATTTTAAACATACTTGTTTTTCAGGTCGAGCTGTTACAGCAACAACAACGACAATCGGTTTTACGCACCGGAACGACTCGTCCACAATGTTACTAAGATATTCGAATTTTTCGACTTTTTGGATTATCTTGTTATTTTTGATGAATAACGTGCTACTTCTGTTTGCGTTTATTCCATATTTTTTGTTTTATTGCTATTTATTTTAGCCCTATTTTTAAAGCCTCATATTCAACCGTTTCTTGCCATCTGTTGGACAGGATCAGTATATGCTAATTCGCTTAGCTTACCGTTCAAGCCCCAGTTAATGCCCTTGTTGTCTTGATTTACGATTTGTTGAACCGCGGTTATAGTGCACATCTTTGCTTTACTGCACAAAGTGAGGGGTCTCTTATCTGTCTTGTCACTTTTCGATCTCAATTTATGTTCTCATTTACTGCATTTTGTGTACTCGAACGCAATTTAATAAAATGCAGTAAAGTTTAGTAAAAAATAGTAAAAACTTTTGTGTTCTCGAACGCAACTAATTCCACTTCATTTCGACTTCTCGAACATGCTCGATAGACAAGAATTTTTTTAGAATACTCTTTTTCAATCAAGTAGGTACATAGTATTTTGTTTCAAAGAAATTTATTTTATATCGTTAGCTGAAATGCAAATATATTGAAAAATATATGCAACTTTGGCAATAAAATGTCGCAGATTTACTAAATATCGAACGATTAATTTATTTCTAGAATAAAAATAATAATTAATTAATGTTTCAAAGAGTTATGTAAGTTAGGTTCTTTTGAACACATATTTTCTTCAATAAATAAAATTAAAAAATACTTCTTCTTAAAAAGAATTTTATTGTAAAAACAATGATAATCCGATGGAAGAAATGGTTTAAGGTCCTGCTGGTGTCGCCATTTCTTACTTGGAACTTTTATTTTTTGTACACTCACAATATTCTGTACGTAAAATTAACTGAAATTGTAATATAAAATAAATGAAAGTTCAATTAAAAACCGGTCTACTTATTTTTCATTTATTTTTAACAAAAAGTTCATTTAATTTTTACTGTCAAAAATTCAACACCATATTCCGTAAAATCAAATAAGTATTCAGTTATTTTGTAAAATTTTACTGTCAAAAATTCAACACCATATTCAGTAAAAACAATTAAATATTCAGTTATTTAATAAAATTTTACTGTCAAAAAATTGACCCCATATTCCGTAAAAACAATTAAATATTCAGTTATTTTATTAAATTCAGTAATTTTCGTTTACCGAATTTCTAAAAAAATACCAGACAGACACCTGTCCGCTTGTTTTTCTTATAAGCGAGAGAGGGGGAATATTATTATTTACTTACCCTGTTTTACACACGTTTGTTTTACTTTTGTTGTACTGACCACGTTGTTTACAGAAGAACTCTCAATTAGAAGACACCAGCAGCATGACCGATATGGCTTCGCAATTATTTTACTTTTAAAATTTGATGTATTTAACTAAATTATTTTAACAAATAGAAAATGGGAATTGCTTACACAAAACTAGCAATTCATTTTTTATAGATAAGTAAAAATTAATTTTTGGTAGTTAAATTATATAAAATAACTGAATATTTAATTGTTTTTACTGAATATGGTGTTGAATTTATGACAGTAAAATTTTATAAAATAACTGCATATTTATTTGTTTTTAAGGAATATGTAGTTAATTTTTTGACACTTAATTTATATAAGATAACTGCATATTCATTCGTTTTTACGGAATTCGCGGTTGAATTTTTGACAGTAAAAATTAAATGAACTTTTCGTTGCTTTAAATTACATTTTTATTTAATTTAACATAAAGAAGAATAAGGGAACCACTTACACCTATATATAGCTTTGGATGGGTCAATATACTTTGTTCCTTTAATAGATGATTTTTAGCAATTTTTCCAAACTTTTTTGCATAAAGAAAAAGTGTTAATAAAAAAAGAAAATATAAAGCAGTATGTTCTGCTATGTTTCCGAATGAGAAGATTTCAACTTTAACTAAAGATCAAGGTACAGAGTATTTATCCAATGGACAGGAAAGTTGTAAAGTAAAGAAATACAGTCTAAAACAACAATTGCTCATACCCCTCGACAGAACGAAGTACCAGAGAAAAATTAAGAGATATTTAATTTCAATCTGCAGTGTCGAAAAACTTATGGGATAATGCAGCGTATACAGCAGTATACATAATAAATAGAAATTTAACAAAAGCTTTGACAAATTCTATAACGCCAGCAGAATTATAGTTTGATATGAAGCCAAACTAAAAAAATTTATAGTTTTCGGATGTATGTATATCATTTGCATTTCAAAGAGTGTGGAAACTGTGAGATGCGTTTATCCCGCTAGTGGCATAGTGAAAGGGAGAAGATGATAATGCTGTGACTGCTACAATTAGAGAAGAAATTGTAGGTTACATAAATAACAATGATATTGCGCAAATGATCAAGTATCTAGCAGCGAAATACTCACCGGCGATGAAGACGACGTTTGCATTAACGAAAACGTGTTACAAGAAGAATTACCTAACGAGCATAGAATGAGTAGAAGAAAAGGTCGTTTGCCAAATAAATTATTTGACTACATTGCTGGTCATGAAGCTTAAGTCGTGCAAAATAATATTCCAGACACTTTTGACGATATCTTTAATAGGGATAAAACTAATGAATGTCAAAAAGCTGTTCACAAATAATTAAGTGCAATGATGGGATCTTGTTAAGTCTTCGTCAAAAAACAAAACTATTTAAATCTAAATGGTACTTTCAAATAAAGGAAACCTATGCTCCAGTAGCGTAGCTTAATGGTAAACCAGCTTTCTTACATGGTGACTTGAAGAAAAATATTTATATGGCATTTTTTTAAGAATGTAGAAACTAGTCGAAATGAAGTATATATATAATAATATATATAATGTGGTCTCCCTTAGGTTCGTTAGGTCAAAAAATTACTACTGCCTTTACGTCAAAATAAATGCAAGAGAAACAAACATCTTGAATCTCATTTTATATGTTAATGATTTGCTAATAGATGATTACAATATTGATAATAATAAAATTATATGTATATTAAAGAAAAACTGCACAACATTTTTGAAATGACCAACTGAAGTTTTTTTTTTTTGGGTATGGATTTGAATTTTGAAAACACTATATTGCAAATATCGCAAGAATCTAGCATTCGAATAAAAATAATTTGAAATGCTAGATTGTAATGCGGTAAAGTCTTCAACAGAAAACGGTTTGCAGTTAGAATGCAGTTAGTCATTATCAAGCAACTTTACCTCGACCTGATATATGTTTTCAGATCGGTTATTTAAGCCGTTTACAAGCAACAACTGAAGCAATATGGATATCAGGAGTTATAAACAATTTAAAAGATCAGAAGTGTTTAAGTTTTGATTTGCTGTCTATAGACATATCAGGGGAACCGCGATAGGTTCCCAAAGTAGGGTAACTCGGGTATTACAAAAATAATAAACGATCCAGAATCCTCAATTTTTGACTAATTTTCAAACATTTTTATTAATAAAATCTAGTCGAGTTCTACAAAAAAAGTCAGCGACATGCATAAAAAGATAATCTCTTAAAGTTTTAAGAAAAACAAAATGAAAATAAAAACAAATTTCAAAAGCATGTTGCCAGTTAAGTTTTTTCAGGCCGTGCACTGTCAGTTTATTATCAAAATAATTTTTGGGAATACAAAATTTTAATTTTAAAAGAGTTTGTTATTCGTGCTTTATTCCCAATTTTTATTATTGATAAACACACTGAAATTTATTGTTGATGAGATAAGCTATTCCAATGCGCATTTCACTGGTTGCTTAGGCCAGATCGTCAGGAAATTTCATCCATAAAGATTTTAGAAAAACTAAATATATTAAACCAAATAAAACTGTTAAACGTATAAGACTTATGTATAAGCAACAGTTCTACTTGTAACAATATTAAAGTTTAAACAAAAACATCAACAATAAACAGTGAGTTTATCTCATCTAACATTTCCCACTACAATTGATTGGAATTCTCCCAACATTAATTGTAGTTGTAAGTAGGTTAAGAAAAACAAAATGGAAACAAAAACAAATTTCAAAAGCATGTTGCCAGTTAAGTTTTTTCAGGCCATGCACTGCCAGTTTATTATCAAAATAATTTTTGGGAATACAAAATTTTAATTTTAAAAGATTTTGCTATTCGTGCTGAATTCCCAATTTTTATTATTGATAAAAACACTGAAATTTATTGTTGATCGTTTTTAGTTTTTGTAATACAAAAGGTGACCTACTTTGAAAACCTATGACGGCCCTTGCTATATGTCTATAGACCCAAACTGAAAACTTTAACTGAAATACACTGTGTGACGTTGTTGTTGCTGTCATCGAAAGCTCTTTCCTGACATTTTAAAAAGATATTTCATTTATTTGTGTCATTGGCGGGTAATGGGAGCTGGAAAAACCTTGCCATCTAAGTTGGTCTTAACCAAAGGTCTGTAGGGCGCACGTTTGTGGGCCTATTAAGCCAGTATCATGAGGACTTTGATTCCAGGCTTGGGAACAATTTAGAGTATTGGGAACAATATGTTCCCGGTAGCAGTTAAGAAACTGCTTCAACCAGATCTTAATTGTGCCAGAGTTGATCAGGTTTACCGCGGTAAATGCCGCTCTTCTTCCGAAACTACGGGAGGATGTTCGTTTAAGACTGTATTGCCTCTGAAGCCATTTGTGACCTCTGTAACCGCCAATTGATACAGAGCCTTTTGAGCGTTTGTCAGTGACATACGGTTGACGTCGGCTGGAATGACGTCTTCGATATCACTGGAGAACTGTCTAAAGTCTCACCAAATGTGTCTAGCGGGTGGAGGGGGGTCCTCCAGCAGAATTTTACAATTTTCTGAAAAACCGTTAGTCCTACGATAAAAGTTACAAATACATATCTTTTCTTATGCAATTTCCTAAGCTACACATTTGATAAGTAGTTTTTTTTTTCGAAAGAAAACGCTTTACCTTTGGTCCCGTGTAACTTTTTTTTAGCGGCTAATGGATCGACGTGGGTTTAAGGCATGTTATTTAGAACTTCAAGAGGAAGCTTCGTGCAAACATTCAGCTTTCCCTTAATTAATCCGAAGTTTTCTCAGATAAAAACACAGTTAAAAAAATTAAACAATTATTAGATTTTGACGTTTTTGTATTTTATGGTTTTTAATCCAAATTTTTAATATTTTTAATTAGGCTTAAGTTCATGTTCATTTTTCATTAAATTATTTTTATGAAGAAAGGAATTTTACAACATGAAAATTAATTAAAATTGTTATTGATAATCATTCATTCTTGACGTGGCTGGGGCTCGAACCCCGGCCGGCAGGTTACCATGACATGTTTCGATTGCAACCACTCAATCTCCTCAGATGGATTTGCCGTCTTACACTCGCAGCCATCGACGACTGCTGACGTCAATAGTCAAACATCAATCCTTAAACCAAATTGTATTCTAACATTTGGTAGATCGAAATTTGCTTTCCTGAATGATTATCCATTTTAATTAATTTTACATGTTTTTTCCTTACTTCTGTTTTTTCGTACTTTTTGTCAAGAATTTTTCTTGAAGTCCAAGTACATGTTTTGTTTTTTCATTTTGTCTTTTTCTTTTCCGTTGACCTTTTTCAGCACAAGTTGAAGGACAAATGAACACATAGAGCTCGTGCCTTAGCTTTAACAATAATTAGTATTGTGGTTATTTTGTTGAACTATTTATGGTTTTGAATCCAAATTTTTAATGTTTTTTTTTTTTTTTTTTTTTTTTTTTTTTTTAATTAGGCTTAAGTTCATTTTAATTTTTCATTAAATTATTTTTATGAAGAAAGGAATTTTACAACATGAAAATTAATTAAAATTGTTATTGATAATCTTTCATTCAACAAAATAACCACAATACTAATTATTGTTAGAGCTAAGGCACGAGCTCTATGTGTACATTTGTCCTTCAAGTTGTGCTGAAAAAGGTCAACGGAAAAGAAAAAGACAAAATGAAAAAACAAAAAATGTACTTGGACTTCAAGAAAAATTCTTGACAAAAAGTACGAAAAAACAGAAGTAAGGAAAAAACATGTAAAATTAATTAAAATGGATAATCATTCAGGAAAGCAAATTTCGATCTACCAAATGTTAGAATACAATTTGGTTTAAGGATTGATGTTTGACTATTGACGTCAGCAGTCGTCGATGGCTGCGAGTGTAAGACGGCAAATCCATCTGAGGAGATTGAGTGGTTGCAATCGAAACATGTCATGGTAACCTGCCGGCCGGGGTTCGAGCCCCAGCCACGTCAAGAATGAATGATTATCAATAACAATTTTAATTAATTTTCATGTTGTAAAATTCCTTTCTTCATAAAAATAATTTAATGAAAAATTAACATGAACTTAAGCCTAATTAAAAATATTAAAAATTTGGATTAAAAACCATAAAATACAAAAACGTCAAAATCTAATAATTGTTTAATTTTTTTAACTGTGTTTTTATCTGAGAAAACTTCGGATTAATTAAGGGAAAGCTGAATGTTTGCACGAAGCTTCCTCTTGAAGTTCTAAATAACATGCCTTAAACTAAGGCGACCAGATTTTGAAAATAAAAATAGAGGACATAAAGAAAAAAAGTAAAAAAATTTTTTGACTTCAAGATTTTTTTACATATTTTACAGACAAATTTACATTCCCATATTAATAAATGTAAAGAAGATTTAAAAAGAATTACATATCGTCGGCCTAATATGCAGACCTGCGAAATCCAATTTTTAAGTAAATTAAGATTTGATGCCGTGAGGTAGAGAAATATATGCCTCGTCGACCAGCATGTAGTTATTCTTCAATTTGAGTCTTGAAGTGTATCAAATCAACTATATTTTTGGTTCTCCTCTCAAACAGTAAATAGGAAAAATAAAAAGTTTTTCCTGTAAAATTTGTTGAAAGGGAGTTAGCAGGTTTGCATATTAAGCCGAAGATGTATAAAAATTTACATTTACTAAGTAAAATTAGTTACAAAAAAAAAAAAAAACAACTAAACTTAATAATCATTGCAAAAAAATATTCAAAATTTTATACTGCAAGTGTATGAGAGTCCAGTAGGAGTATGAACAGAACAAGCATGGCACAACATTTTCCATACGATTGCACAGAAAAAACCGTTGATCACCGTGAAATAAAATTTTTATTTTGATTTGTAAAAATAAAAGCAAATATTGGTCATGCTTTTAAAAATAAAGAGGACAAAGATGACAGATTATGAAAAAAAGATGATTAAAGAGGACACAAATTTTATAGAGGACAGCCAGTTAAAAAAGAGGATTGTCCTCTAAAAAAGAGTACGTATGGTCACCTTACTTAAACCCACGTCGATCCATTAGCCGCTAAAAAAATAGTTACACGGGACCAAAGGTAAAGCGTTTTCTTTCGAAAAAAAACTACTTATCAAATGTGTAGCTTAGGAAATTGCATAAGAAAAGATATGTATTTGTAACTTTTATCGTAGGACTAACGGTTTTTCAGAAAATTGTAAAATTCTGCTGGAGGACCCCCCTCCACCCGCTAGACACATTTGGTGAGACTTTAGACAGTTCTCCAGTGATATCGAAGACGTCATTCCAGCCGACGTCAACCGTATGTCACTGACAAACGCTCAAAAGGCTCTGTATCAATTCTTGAGTGGTTGCAATCGAAACATGTCATGGTAACCTGCCGGCCGGGGTTCGAGCCCCAGCCACGTCAAGAATGAAAGATTATCAATAACAATTTTAATTAATTTTCATGTTGTAAAATTCCTTTCTTCATAAAAATAATTTATTGAAAAATTAAATTTCATGAACTTAAGCCTAATTAAAAAAAATATTAAAAATTTGGATTAAAAACCATAAATAGTTCAACAAAATAACCACAATACTAATTATTGTTAAAGCTAAGGCACGAGCTCTATGTGTACATTTGTCCTTCAAGTTGTGCTGAAAAAGGTCAACGGAAAAGAAAAAGACAAAATGAAAAAACAAAAAATGTACTTGGACTTCAAGAAAAATTCTTGACAAAAAGTACAAAAAAACAGAAGTAAGGAAAAAACATGTAAAATCAATTAAAATGGATAATCATTCAGGAAAGCAAATTTCGATCTACCAAATGTTAGAATACAATTTGGTTTAAGGATTGATGTTTGACTATTGACGTCAGCAGTTGTCGATGGCTGCGAGTTTAAGACGGCAAATCCATCTGAGGAGATTGAGTGGTTGCAATCGAAACATGTCATGGTAACCTGCCGGCCGGAGTTCGAGCCCCAGCCACGTCAAGAATGAAAGATTATCAATAACAATTTTAATTAATTTTCATGTTGTAAAATTCCTTTCTTCATAAAAATAATTTAATGAAAAATTAAAATGAACTTAAGCCTAATTAAAAATATTAAAAATTTGTATTATACATAAATATTTGTACTGTTGTACACAAGGCGAATTCATACAAGGTGGTCTTATTTTGAAAACGGATACAACACTGTGAAATACTTTCACGTCGTGTCAAAATAATACAATACTGTAGTAAACAATTCAAGCCATTATTTCATTTTAAATTGTGTGTTTTAAAATGTAATATTTTAAGAACGTATTAAATTTCAAGTTTTAACTTGGAATTGCAAATTACAAAATTAATGAAAGATTCCCCAGATCCACCAGAACGGTATACCATTTTGACACATGGCTAGTTATCAGCTGTTGTTTACATAGCAAGCTAAGGTCACCTGGTGTAAATTCGCCTTGGTTATCCAAAATTTTAAAAATACAAAAAGTGCCATAACGACTTAAGCGTGCTTACTACAATTACTTTGAGAAAATAAAATTTTTTGGGATATAATTTCATTTACAGGCAATGCATTATGGACTCATCTTTTCGAGCCACCAAAATGACGTCAATGGCTTTAAAAAAACAATACGGAAATGATGAAAAATTGAGAATACAAAGTACCCTAACAGACTCCAATGCTGAAAGAAAAATATATTCCTCAAGCTCATTTTCTGAGGCGGACGATTCTGTTATTGACACCAGATATACTTCGCACAATAGCAATATTGACTGTATGGACGATTCGACATCAAACAGCTGTGATTCTTATATCACAGATGTCGAAATTCCGATAATTTCAACGAGTGATTCTCAAATTACTGATGTTGAATCTTCTATGATCTTAAAGAGTCCGTTAAAAAAAGGATTTAAGCGTAAAAGAAATGAGAACAATTGTTTGAGGTCTATAAACAAAAAGTTAAGAAATAGTGGAAAAGCTTACATAATAGGATCAACGGGTAATAAGGTTCGAAAAGAGAGAAAAATGGAGCCTCCGTGTACAGAGAAGTGTAAGTTAAAATGTTTCAAAAATTTTACTGATGAAGAACGGATGGTATTTTTCCATTCATACTGGGAATTGGGTGACATACAGAAACAGCGAATATTTATTCAGAGTAGTATGGAAATAGTTCAGCCTGCATATCGGTATGTGCGTGAAGGTGGTACGAGAAAGAAGAGAGATAATAATAATGCCTTCTTTTTCTATCGCAATGGTGAGAAGGTTCGTGTGTGTAAATTGTTTTATAAAAATACGTTAAATATTACCAATCGAACTATAAGAACTGTGCAGCAAAAACGAAATAAGCTGCCAAATGTTTTACTCGAAGATGACCTCCGAGGAAGACATGGAAAACAAAAAAAAATTGATGAAGTTTTAAGGCAAGGTGTAAATTCCTTTATCAATAAAATTCCACGAATGGAAAGCCAGTACACTCGTGCGAGCACCAGTAAACATTTTATTGACGGCAGCAAAAAAATTGCCGATATTCACCGAGACTACATGGCGGATTGTAAAGTTCGCAACGTTCCATTTGTCAACTATGTAATGTTTTATCGAATATTTACGGAAGATTTTAATATTTCATTATTCTCTCCAAAAAAAGATTTATGTGAAACCTGTTGTGCTTACGATAATGCCGAGGGAGAAGAAAAAATTACGCGAGAAGAATATTATAATCAGCATAACGTGGAGAAAGAATTATCCATAAAGGAAAAGAAGTATGATAAGGAAGAGGCAAATGCTACCGTGGTCGTGTGTGATTTACAACCCGTTATGCAAATTCCTAAGGGCGATGACTCCGTTTTCTATTATAAATCTAGGTTAAATGTATACAATTTAACTATTTACGATCTAAAGAGTAACGAATGTGAATGTTTTATTTGGGACGAATCCAATGGGCATAGAGGGGTTAACGAATTGGGTTCGTGCGTTCTGCAATTTTTTAAAAAAAGAGCTGGTTTAGAGAAAGAAGATTTTATTTTTTATTCTGATAATTGCGCCGGTCTGCAAAGAAACAAGTCTATGATAGCCCTCTATATCTATGCCATATCTAATCTTAACATAAAAAGCATAACACATAAGTACCTAATCAAAGGCCACACACAAAATGAGGGAGACTCCGTCCACTCTTTAATTGAACGCCAAGTAAAAAGACAACTGAAGGCTGGTCCAATGTACACGCCAGAGTTGTTCATTAGTGCTGTTCGTGCCGCTAAAAAAACTACAAAGCCGTTTAATGTCACTGAAATGTGCTTTGAAGATTTCTTTGATATAAAGGCTTTAGCAACTGAAGTGGGACTCCAAAATATGGCACAGCTAAATATTTCCACTGTGGTCGCTTTACGATTTGAGAGTAATTCACCAAACACAGTTTTTTTTAAAACATCTTACAACGATAAGCAGTTTAGGGCGGTAGATAATATCACTAAAAAGAAGCACAGCAAGGATATTAAATTGACACGAGCATATTACACAAAACCTAAGATAGCGGACAACAAAAAAACAGATCTGCTGGAATTATTACAAAACAATCACATACCTAAATATTATAAACATTTTTACGAGCAACTGTAATCCGTTTTCTATTATTTTTTTGTCTATGACATTTTTTTTAGGTTTTATTATGTATCCTTTATGTTAATTTATTACTTACAATAAAACATGAAATAAAAGTGTAAATTTTTCATTTCAAACCCGTAAATACATTTCTCTTCAATTGTGTTTTGTTATGTATGTATGTATGTAGATGAAAATGTGATAAAGTAACAAGTCAAAATGACGAAAAATACCTCTTTTTTTATAAGGTGTAATGGCACAATCAAAGTTATGCCAGACCTTTAACTGATTATTCCTGCAAAATTTTTATAATCAAAACTAGGACCACTTCTAAAGCTATAAAAAAAGCTGAGTAAACATTTGAGGTTTTTATTTATGTATATCAACGCGTCTAGCAGATGTATCTTTCTCAAAAGTAGTGTTGGTGAAAATGTGTGAATCTTCTTGCCCTAAGGTCGCGATTTATATATCTAGGTTCTTCTAAAAACCCAATTCAACAGACAGATATCGTGAAATGAACTTCTCTTCTCATAACGACCAAGAATAAATACATTTTATAGGGTCTAAGATCAATATTTTTAAGATAACAAACAGAATGATTTATATATACCCATTTACCTTCTGTGAAGGCTATAAAAACAACATTAGCTTTAGCGTTTTAGGAGAAAATTCTTCAGTAGGTAAAATTTACGTGGCGTTAGTATTAACCCAATATAAACTAGCGTTTGTTTTCTAGGGTTAAACCTCACTAAAAAATGTATTACGGTAAATTCATAATTGAACATAGAGGCCTAATACATATTCAGCCCCGGAGTTCTTTCCCTTTTCCCATTTTTACAATTTTATTTACATGGGAAAAATGTGATAAAAACGATTTTAGTTTTTTATTAAATATGTACATCTAATTTATGTTTAAATCAAAATAAAACTTTTTATTACAGTCAAAAAGACTCTCCAAAAAAGACCAGAAAGCGTATAAGAAAGTCAGATGAGAAACATGTTAGCCCAACAAATTCTAATTCCGCAAAAGCACCTAAAAGAAAATATGTGAACAAAAGAAAAGAAAACAAGGAAGAAGAAATCCTATTGCCTATAAATAATGAAGATGGCAGTGTCCAATGTCAGCAATGTAAATCAGTTTTAGATAATATAACGCTTTGGCACGAACATGTGCAACAGCATCGACCTGTAAAAGTACCTAACAAAAATTACATTAAGAAGTCGGACAACAATCAATCCAACCTAAAGCAATTCGAATGTGAGCATTGTGGAAAAGGTATAAAAATTAGACTTATATGACATGTACATACTAACATAAGTATGTATTTAACGTGTATATTGACAATTTTAAATTCAATATTCTCATATTTTTTCATTCGAAAGGTTTTGCGAAGAAGTCTTATTATAAAATTCATATGCGCGTTCATTCAGGTAGCATTAATCTTCATAATAATCTTTGAAGTTTTTAATTTATCTTGAATTTTTTTTAGGAGAACAACCCTTCTTGTGCATTTTATGTGGAAAAGGGTTTAAAGTAGGGAGCAGTTTACATACACACATGCTGCGCCATAAAGGAGAGAAAACATTTCAATGTCCTCAATGTCCTAAGAAATTTGTCTGTTCAAGCGGTTTATATGGCCATATGATGGTACACACGAAAGAGAAACCATACGTTTGTGATATTTGTGGAAGTGCCTTTCACATGGCATATCAGTTGAGAAATCATAATCTTTACCATAATAATATTAAAAAGTATCAGTGTGAATATTGCGATATGAGATTTGTTACCTCCGAAAAACAGCGGCGACATATGCGCACCCATACAGGAGAAAAGCCGTATCGTTGTAAATATTGCGAAAGAGCTTTTGCTCAAAGTAATGACTGTGTTAAACATTTGCGTCAACATTTGGGCGAAAATGTTTATCAGTGTGAACTATGTCCACTAAGATTCCCATTGGCAAGAGATTTGCGAGTACATTATGCAACTCATAAAGATGACGACGAAGAAACTCGTGCTCGTAACTTAGAGGCTAGAACAGAGGAAGAGCGAAAATTGCAAATTAAATTCGGTGTTAAAAACAATGAATAATTTAACAATTTTAAAATTATACTTTGGTTTAAATTTTTTCTTAACTTTTTTTTATAAATAAAAACTATTTAAATATATGTATACATCATTCATGATTTTGTGGCCGTTGTTAACAGAAGTGTTTTTTAACTCCACATACGATTTTTATTATTAAATAATACAATATCAATTTATACGTGATTTAAATAATTTATCACAAGAGCGATTGAAAAAAGATTCACATACGATTCACTCAAATGCTTAAAAAAAACAATCAGAAAGTTGTATCACAAATCATTCTTTGAGTTGATTCATCGGTAGGGTACCATTTTCTCACAACGAGAGTATCATTTATGATCGAAAAATGAGCTCATATGCTCATAATATTTGGTAAAACAAAAAAAAAAAACATGATTCCAAAGGTAAACATACAAATTGCGGAAATATTATTTTAAAAAAAGAAAAGTTGAAATAAAACTGTAAAAAAACAAAAAGTGAATAAATATAAATTAAATAAACTTGTTTGTGAAGCAAGTACATATCGAGCCCTAACCGCGAAAATAAAATATAAATTTTGTATGAAATTTGTCGCTTACGATAAAATTCAGTTTTCAAATAATTGAAATAGAAAAATAATAAATTGTGCCACTGTCATGTTTAAACATAAACATAACACTTTGAGAGCTAAAAATTATTAGCCAATGAGATCGAAGGTTGTGTGACGTCACAGTTCCTACATGCGCAGTAAAAAAATTTTATATCTGCCTGATGTCGTAATCTTTATTTCTATCATTCTTGATACGTATTATCAACAGGTATGGGCACCACTACATTGAAAGCTTTGATGTGTGGCATTGTATTGGTTTGTTTACGATTGCATTTGTTGGTTTTATGCTCTTTGCATTGAAAAAAATGTTGTGTATGTACACATCGTCCGCCCTTTTTGCATTGGCCCATACATGGTAATGACACTACTTATTATTAAGGCTAGATTACACTATTATACTTTGTATTAATACATGTCAAAAACTCAAGTAAAATGACAAAGTGTGATAGTGTGAATGCAATGTGTCACAAAAATGGCAAGTATTATGAAAAAAGTTTGACATCCCATACGACTTCATCGTTTTTTGAAAAATTTCTAAACAATAATACTTTTCATTGGATCAGGGTTGCATTTTATTTCATGTGTAAGTGTTTATACTTTGTGGGATGGTGTGAACACAAACTGTCATGTTACATTAGATTTGTTGACAGTCGCAACAAAACTCATTTGATTTCTATCTCACAAAGTATTATGGAATACGTAAGACTTGTGAGATAGTGTAATCTAGGCTTTACAGAAACAAAAAATTATTCATAATATGATTTGAGACAAAAAAACTTTACATTTATATAGGTAGACATATGTAAGTATATATGAAGGTACATACAGTTAGGGACAAAATTGTTCACAATTTTAGCGTTATTGGCAAAATAGGCTATACATTTTTGTTTTATTTATAACTATTTAAATTTTTTTAACTATATGAAAAGTAGAACATTTCAAGAACTCAAAAATAAAAACTTTTCCAAAAAATATATGTTCATAATATTTTACACGGTATCAGTATTGACTTCTGGATGTGAACAATTATGACCCCAGTTAGAGATTATTGTTGTATTTGGGTCCTAGCGTTTGGTATGTTGTCCATTTGCTCTTTTAAGCTGTCTTAATCTTTTTTTCCATTCTTTTACAAGAGTTCTTAGCAGTTTTGGCTCTATTTTTTCCAAGCTTTAACGGCAAGCTCGCTAAGCTTATATCCAGTGTTAGGCGGGTTCCTCTGAGCAAACAAAAAAGTGGTATTTTGGAAAGGACCAAAGTTACTCAAGTGGCTACTACTCTGGCGACTAATTAGGTAAAATTTTTTTCGAGTTTTTATTTTCTTCAAACTAACTTTTAGGTATTTCTGAAGTATGCTTAATATTGTTGTCCTGCATAATGATATCACCCTGTCGTGATTCTTAGCCGAATATGGCTTATCTTGGAATCAACGGGTCTTTCATGATGATTATGTAGTGCTTGGCACACATTTTTCTTCTGAATTAGCATAGTGTTCGAAGCTGGTTCCCGCGAAAACAATCTCATGTCATTTATGAGATCATCAAAATTTTAACATTTGGAATTATTTCACTCTTTTACGCTAACACTTTTACGCCAGCCATGTTAACTCCGGTCCGCCTGCCTGCAATCCCATAATTTTTGTCCGATCTAAGCATGTTACACGAATTAAATCTTTAAAACTGAATTTTTCTTACTTTTTTTGCAAACTTCAGCCGTTTTCAGCTTTTATTTTTGCTAAAAGATGGGTTGTCGCTCTTTATTCTAGCTACTAACCTACTAGAACTTAAGCAACTTCGTATGATTTTAGCGATTACATCTAAATTGTACTCTATGCTCAGTATTTGCCGTACCTTAATAGCTATACTGACAACACCAGTAACAATAAGTCGCTTTGATTCGCGAAAATCATTTGGCTAAAGTTTTTTTTGGGCGACCAGCTTTGTTGCTTTTGGTATCCAAACTACACTTTTTTTATTTAACATTCAAATCTCTCTGAATTGTTGTATTTTGTGTGATCTTGCGATGTGAGACTTCTTTTTATAAACTTTTCACAATGCTTTGTTTTAAAATTGCCGCTTCTGACTTACAGTTCTTGAAGAAACTAGGCAAAATTTAACTGCTCGAATTTTTTTCAAATTTTAAAAATATTTAATATTAATGAATTAATTGACTCACTTTAAAAGCAAATCCCACAGATTAAACTTGAAATTTTGTTGGAATTTTTATGACAGATTCACACAGGGTCAATATTGTTCACACATATGGTTTGGATGTTAGCTTAGTATTAATATAAAAACAAACGGTACTTTTGAAAATAAGTTAACATAGTATTATTTTAAAATGTAGAAACCCATACAATAGTTTTTGAAAGTTTCCAAGTTGAAACTTTAATAGTTTTCACGATAAAAATAAATGTTTTATAATTTCGTGAACAATTTTGTCCCTAACTGTATATGTACATAAATATTTGGAACTTGGATTATTTTACGTTTTTTACCAAAAAATGTAAGTTACGAAAAAACCTCGAGGAAAAGTTTTGATAGGAGGATAGTTAATATCAGGTTTCTTTGAAAACGTAAATCTATATTTATTTTTTAATCAATTCATCACTTGGAATCCAATCCAGTTATTTATTTTGATACAAATTTAAAGCGGATAACATGGACTGACAGGTATCTATTGCTAACTTAGAAAAAATCCGCTAAGCGGATGCCATATGTGGTAAAGTAAAAACATACGAAGCAAATGTATACATGTTTGGATATAAATTGTCACCCAGTTTTTTAAATTGCAAATTTCGTACAAAAATGTTTCAGGCTAAGATATTTTAAAAACTGCTTCATAGCTTTTATCGTTTGATCTGTTTTCTAAAAGTTTAAACTCTAACAAAATCCTCTGGGTTAGTAATTATATCAATAAAAACGGAAACAATTTCAAAGTAATTTATGCCTTCAGCTTAATTAATAAATACTGGATCTAAAACCTTTAATGAACTCAGTCTCTTATCGATAATATTAAAAGGGGCACAAAATGATACAAAAGGGGATTTAAAACAAAGGGGCCAAAAAAGTGGCTCGGCAGTCAAAAAGGGGCAAAAATGCGACTTTAGTCGCATAACGGTAACGCTGCTTAGCACTGTACCAAATTGGCATCAATTGTAACAAAATTTTGCTATAAAATAAAAAAAAATAGTAATTCATAACCCTTTTGTATTCAATAAAAACCCAAAAAAGTAAAGTCACTCAAGCCTCTTAAGAAAAAAGGGATCTTTAAAAAAAATGTAAAAAAAGTTTTTAATTTTGCAAAAAAAATCAAAATGGGTATGTTACATACCGTCGGAAAGGTTAATTTTTCTATTGTTGTAGTTGTTTCTTTGGCCAGAGCACAGAAAAAATTATTGCCGAATTATTTTCAAACAATCGCTTGTTTGAAATTTTTTTTGATTTTACTGATTCAATCAATATTTTTGTTTGATTTTTATTTAACCAACAAAAATGTGGACAACTCTTCAAAAATATAATAAACGCGCTATTGGTTTCAAGTTTTCATAATTTTGTATGAAATATTTAATGCTCTTTAATGTTGTCGTCCTTTTGCATTTGTTTTATTGATGGTAAGCAACACTTCTTTATGAACTACAACAAAAAACACTTGCAGTCTATTTTTGGACGATTTAAAAAAGTACAGCAATAAGAAAAATGATAAAATAGCGTGACGAGGTTTGTAGTAAAAAAACAACAAAAACAATAGCAGGTAAAAAAAACGTTTCATTTTTTTTAAACAACAGAGATGACAACATTATAAGAAACAAAATAAATTTTTGGTTGGTTTCAAAGTTGGTAAAAAAAAACAAAATCCCGTATTCAATTTTTTCAAACAGTTTGTTTAAATACATCAAATACAAAAATAGAATGATGACGAAAAACATATCGAGTCGGTCTGCCGCCGTTATTGGTTACATTTCTTCTTCATAAGCAAAGGAAAGGATGCAGCAAAAGTGAGTGACGAAGAAAAACATTGTGTGTATAAATAAGACTTCGTTCAAAAATTATTCCAACAAAAAAATGTATCTCAAAGCCAGCCGGCCGCTCTGCTCTGCTTCATCTTCACCAACAGTGCTTGCTTGTGTGCGTGTCATTGCTTGTGCCAAAACTTTTTAGTTTGATTCAGCAAAATTATTTGTTTAAAATTTATATGAATTTCAGTAAACATTTTGTTTGATTCTGTAAAATTATTTGTTTGAAAAAATCGGCGTTTTTTTCAATAAACAAAATGCAAATAAATTGTTTGAATATGCGAATTTGTTTGTAGGTCCGATTTCAGACAAAAAATTGTTTGATTCTACAAATTTTTTGTTTGAATTAAAAAAATAATTTTTTCTGTGAGTGATGAATTTATGAATATTATTTTTGTCAAGCTAATAGGGCCTAAATTTCTTCAATGTAAATAAAATTCAATTTTTAATTACAATATTTTGTTCCCGACGTTTCGTCGATTGTTTGTCGACTTTTTCAAGGGATTGTCTATTTAAAAATTATAAAAACAATAAAATAAATACAATAATGTACCACAAAAACATTAAAGACTTACAATATGAAAATTTAATCACATTAAAAAGTTTTAGATGTACTCAGGATCATACAAATATAAAAATTAATTTTAATATTTAAAAAATACATATTACTTTTAACTTTAAATATATCACAGCTTAAGTAATGGCAACAATATACATAGCTCGCATTTATTTTGTTCGTGTCTTCCTTCAAATTCATTGTTCTATTAATTTGTTGTTGGATTCTTAGGCTTTCAATTGTGTACCTCTTTCTTTCTTTATTTTCTTTATCTAGAATTTTTACATCATCGAACCTAATTGTGTGACCAGTAAATAAAATTCAATTTTTAATTACAATAGTTTGTTCTCGACGTTTCGTCGATTGTTTGTCGACTTTTTCAGGGGATTGTCTATTTAAAAATTATAAAAACAATAAAATAAATACAATAATGTACCAAATAAACTAGTTTCTCAGTATGTATAAGTTTTATTTTTAAGGTTGAGTAACATAACATTTATTTTGATAGATATCCCTCTCGCATCCCACAAAGCTACCAAAAAGCACTTAAAGGAAAATACCTTAGCTTTCTTTTGAGCAAAAAAATGGCCCATTTTGAAAATAAAATTTTTAAATTATCAAAAAATTATTTTTTTTCGAAAGATTGATGACATAGCTATCTAAACTGCCTGGGAAAATTTTTTTAATAGCAAAAGGTAATTAATTAAAAATTGTGTCCAAACTACTATCCAATAGGACTTAACTTGGTTCAAATTTCATCCCAATCGGAAGACATCGGTTTCAAAAGTTTGGTCACTTGACATGAAATCCCCCATATATGTATGTATATATACAGTTATGTGACAAATAATATAGCCCTGAAATAAAAGCTGCGGGCCCGTACTTAAATACTATTTAAGTGTATATGAAAATTAACTTAATATAGATTTAAATACTATCCTGAAAATTGTGCATACTCTGTGTAACTTGGCGGCCACACTATCAAGTTCCCAACAAACACGAAGTCAAACCTTTGATATGAAATGACTTTATCATTTGACATCAAACACGATTCTCAACGTTTTTTAATTGTTTGATTTAACATTTAAATTCAAATTGATAATGATTTGAAAATAAACATTTGATATCAAATGTTTTATCAATTTGATGTCAAATGTTACGCTGGGTCTCCACGTAGCAATTTTTATTGCTAAGTACAAGCAATAACGTCGGCAGAACAATGACAGAACAATGGAGCAATAATTGCTGATTATATTGCTGGAGAATACTTGTTATTGCTTTGCAATAAATTAGCAATTTTCACCTCGAGTAGTTGTATAAAGTTTTGTGGCCGTATTTATAACAAATGTTTTATGTTGTGTTTTGAAGTGATTGTTAAATTTTTTTTTTTAAATTAATTAATTAAATTAATAAAATAATTAATTGTAATTGTCGTAGCTGTGTTTTGTATTGCTTTTTTGTTTATTTGCGTATGAAAAAAAAACCTAAAACTTGTATTGTTCTATTGAAATAATAAAAATATACAAAAAAAAAAAAAAACAAATTTGTCGTTTGCTTTTGTTGATATTGACGTTTATTTAAAAATATAATAATAAAAACTTTTTCTGTATTTTGTTGAAGTATTTTTTCACTTGCTTTTTTAATAAATAAACACACTAATAAATAACCAACCGTACAGAGAAATGAAATGTCAGATAAATTACAACTGATTTGACAGCAGATTGCTAAGCAATAATTGCTCAAGCAATCAGAAGAGCAATAATTGCGCAATGGATTGCCACTCATGGCAATTTGCGGTCTATACGTCGCAAATTTAACATGGGGTCTTCACCTAAGATAATATCTGATATAACATGTGAGAGACATCGGCAGAATGAGAGAACAAATTTCGTCATGTTAATCTTAAACAAGGGGAACACGTATCTTATAAGATTTCATAATCGAATGATTTTCGTGCAGTACACTTGTGTCGTTTTTACACTTTTTTTTAGTTTTTTCTTGTTTTTAAGTTAAAAATATTGTTTTTTTAAACACTTATCACAAGATTTTCACAATTTGCACAAAAAAATAAACATTTTAATGAATGCGTCTTATTATTGTTTTATATGTGGGTATTTTTGTGTATTTTTGACAGCTCATCTTATAAGATAGTTGTTATAAGATTTCTTATAACAACTCATAACATTTATTATAATATTAATACTAACACTATTTGAGAGTCCACACGTAAGATAATAATCTCTGCGATTGAATTTGACGTTTGCTGATATAAAAATCTTATATCTTATCTCAGGTGGAGACCCTGTGTAATGGAGCAATCAAACTTGACGTTTCCCGCAATAAATATTGCTACGTGGAGACCCGGGGTTAAATTCAAATCAAAAATAAACTTGGCAATACTAAAGCGAAAAATAAATGTAATCACCCAACAAACACGAAGTCAAACCTTTGATATGAAATGACTTTATCATTCGATATCAAATGTTTTATCAATTTGATGTCAAATGTTAAATTCAAATCAAAAATAAACTTGGCAGTACTAAAGCCAAAAATAAATGTTATTATTAAAAATGGCGATTAAAGTTACATTTTTTAATTTGTGGTTACATGTGTTTTACTATTAAAAATAAATTTTAATATAAAGTGAACAGCTTATTTCTTGTGAAAAATAAAAATTATTTGTGAGTAATTATAATGACTAAAAATACGAAAAAAAGGAAAATAAAACGGGAAAGTGAAGAAAGTTTGTTGAACGATCGCGGTGCTACAATCCTCAAAATAAAAAGGAGCCAAGTAGTTTGTCTTTCCAAGAATTAGAGGATGGAAAGAACATTATTTCATATTTAAGTTATGGTGCCGAATGCTTATCTCACAGTGTATTTAATTAAATAATAAATTTAAATTAAAAAAAAAAAAAAAATTTTTATTTATATTCCACATTGTATTATAATCCACATTTGGAAAACATTTGAGAATTACGTTCGAAAGCAAGTTGAAAATAAAGGCTTTTTTCAATTTGAAAATAATTTCCCCTTTTTGTTGATAACGCTATGATTTTCAAGTCATTAACAAACGTTTGTCGTTTGAGAAAACGTTTCAGTTAAAACGACACTTTTTTGTTGAATGCATATACAAATCCCTACTCTTTTGCTATAGAAACTGTACAATCTTTTAAAATATCTTTCATATCAAATTGTTTTAAAATTTGAACAGCTTGATCCATTAAATTCATGTTAAGCTGATTTTTTCCCTCAATTACGATTTTGAAAAATTTTTGGAAACGAAAAGAGATACCATAATTTTAAAATAGAAAAACAAATACGAATTACATGCCGCGATTTTATAGCTCAATTAATAAGTCAACTTAGACAACGGTTGCCAAACAATTATCATAATTTAACAAATACTTAAATTTTTTTGAAGAAAATACTAATAAATGCAAATTAAGTCTGGGTTCACACTATGAAAGTTTTCTTTTAGAAAGTCTGAGTTTATGGGTGAGAGAAGAGAGAAGAAAAATATGTTCTTTTCCCCTGTCACCAAAAAACTCAAACTTTCTGAAAGAAAACTTTTATAGTGTGATCCCAGACTAATGACCGTAATTTCAAAAAAACAGATATCTGGTCGTGTTCGTACCTTACAGTTATCTTTACCTATGCGGAAAAACTAGTTTGGTAATTTCATCGTTAAATTTACCTACGTGTTTTTTCCTTTAAATTTTCTTTAAAAATGTGGCGACACCTTTTTTTTATTAATTTTTTGAATTAACCGTCAAAAATGGATGGTGTAAAATACACTACAGTTTAATCAGTAGATATTATTAAAATTATGAAAAATTCGTTACACCATAGATATCTATACACAGCTAGATATCTATTTGTAGAAATTACGGGCATAAGCTAACATTTTAAATTTTAGCATTATTTTTTGGCAGTTTAGGATTTTTTTTTGGCATTTTTTAGCATTATTTGAAAGCCGATTTAGCTGTAAAATATTTTTGTATATGGCCACACTGATGGTTAGTTATCAGCAGGGCAAGGAAGTTCATGCACTTAAAATCGCAAAATATCCGCATAAAACATGCACTAAAAATCGTAAAATATGCAAAAATAAAAGTAAAAAATATGCATTAAAAATATATTTATTTAACCATATTTAACAAAAAAAAAAAACATAAATACATTTCATTCAGTTTTAAAAACTTAAAACATAGTTTAAAAAGTAGTAGGAGATAAAGATATATTTACATATACATATAAATAAATAAGTTTTTTTTTAAGTTATCAAATGTAAAACTCATTCTATTTGGTCTTAAAACAGTTTTAAGCATTGAAAGTGTTCGTTCGACATCAACGGATGTAATAGATGGATATTTAAAAGTGGTCAACCCCTTTGTAGAATATTTACTGGAAGGTAAATTAAAAATATTACCAATTTCTTTAACTTTTTTAAATCCGGCATTCTTTTTTAAAACTGCATAAATTTTGGCTTTTATTTTTTCGCCGATTTGACCTTCTACTTTTCTTATTTTAATGACAGCGTCATCAACGAGTTTAACCGAGGTGTTCAATGATTTAAACCCCTGAAGTTCGGTTATTGTCTCGACTAGAAACCCATTGTTTGAGTGTATAAATTCTAATTGAGCCTTATATTAGGTACATTTAATTATTTACATCTTTAAATTCTTCAACATTTTTGGCATAATACTCAACTGCCTGCAACCAGGTGCCCGTCTTGTTATACATGGTTGAAACGCAAAGGTGACTTTAAAAACTTTCATGCATGGCATGAGCTTAGCATGTGACATGTAACATTTTTGAGTAAGATATCTTAAAAAAAAGGTCAAGTAGAGCAAAATTTTATTTTTATTAAAGGATTCTAAAAGAGAAATTGAATCTTTGAAAGTTCGAGCTATTGAAGCATGATCCACCTTTTCCAACTTTACAATATTTAACCAAAATTTGTGTTTACTCTGTTCTTCTTCTGCATTCAAGATCTTCTTCTGCATTCAAGATCCCAATTACGTAGACAACGAAACGTCCTTCAGTGTCCATTGCTTCGTCAATAGACAGCCACAAATTATGTCACTTAATTCTTTCAACAATGTCACATACCTAAGTTGTATAGTGTACAACTTGGCGATATAAGTTTTTATAAGGGTTGTTTCCGTAGGAATGGTTTCATTGTTATATTTGTTTAAAAAAAAATCTATAATTTTGGTTGATTAGCTAATATAGAGGTATATCTGCAGACACCAGAGCATTATACAATTCAAAACTAAATTTGCTTTTCTTGAAATTAAAGATTGCGAAACGTTTTCATAAATCATAAATCTTTGTGTTTCTGGCTTTGAAGGTGCTGATTTACTTTAAATTTTTAAATGAAACACCTTTTTGTAAACTTTGCAAAAAAGTACTTTTCCCTCTATTTTGAAGACTCAAAAACACACTTATTTAAAAGATTATTTTTTGATATTTTTTCTTTTGGCATTTTTTTCCTTAAAAACAATTTATTTTATTAATACTTTTTGGATTTAAGGTCATACTTCTTACACCGTAAATCAAAAATATTATGTTGAGTTCTATTTTTTCTTCGCCGAACATTATTTTTATTTGCTGTTTCTTCAAGTAAAAAAAAACCGTGAACAAAATGAAATGTCAAAAACTGTTTTATTGTTACTTCTACAATTATGTGCACAATTATACAAATTGTATAATTTTTGTATGTGCTACTTTTTAAAAGTAAAAGAAACAAGGTGAATTTATAATAAAATGTAGGTAATTCAGTACCAAACACCAACATGTTGTTTTTGCTCCTTGAAAATGTCGAAGTTAGCAGATTTTCCCACACTATTTTGACTGTTTGACAGCTTCAGGGCTGAAACAACTATAACCAGCTGATTCACTGACTACACCTTATAATGAATTCGCCTTGAACAGAAAGATATTTCTAAACAAAAAACTAAGAAAAGAGCAATTTTTTTTTATAAATATTACAAAATATGACGAAAAATGTGAATTTATAATAAAAAATGACGAAAAATATGCATTTATATCAAAATATGCAAAAACATGCATTTAAAGCAAAATAAGGAAATATTGTGATTCGCAAAGATATTAACTTTAGGTGGGTCTCAGAGTACCGACAACAAACATGCATTTGCATGAAGTCCCTTGCCCTGGTTATCAGCAGTTGCTACGTAGCAAGCTAACATCAACTAATGTGAAATCGCCTTGGTTAAAACTAACTATTAGTTAACAATTTGTTTTGACAGTAAACCCCCGTTTCCACATGCAAGTGCAAGTTCGAAAAACTTAATACACTCACATTTTTTCACTTCCATTCACACAACTTTTGTACTTTCAGGCAATCGGCTGTTTCCTCGATTTTTCGTTGATAATACATATCGTTACCTAAAACGCAAAACGCCCTATCTAACATTTTGAAAATTTTACAGGAGAAGCAAATTACTATTAAAAATGGTAATCGATAAATTGCCTTAAACTGTTTATAATTTATTTTTCTTCTATTTTTATTTTTAGCGAGTATCGTATAATCTTTTGTAGATAGGGCCGTTTGTTTTTTGTCAATAAAATCGCTAATTTTGGTTGAAAGATTCCAAAACTTATTGTGGACATTAGTATTGATGCAATTCATCAGATTTATTGAAAAAGTGGTTTTTTAATTTTTTGTTAGTTAGGGCCTTTTGCGTTTTAGGTAACGATATGCATTATTTGAAAGCATTTGAACAGATCTTTCTGGAAACGCAAAATTTATTTAAAACTTTTTAACTCTTTAGCTCCTAATACAGTTATTACAAAATTTATATCAAAATGTTACGGAAGTGCACTAGGTAATAAAAATGTAATCCAATAAATCCCAGCTTCTCTGCATAGCCGGCCTTCGGCCGGGCGCAAGGATTTTATCCTCTATGGTATAACAAACACCGGCTAATAAAGCCTCTCCGCATAGTCGGCCTTCGGCCGGGCGCATGGATTTTCTCCTCTATGGTATAACAAACACCGGCTTCGCTAAATAAAGCTTCTCCGCATAGCCGGCTCCTTAATCCTTAATGGATTAATAATTTTTAAATAAAATATTTATATCTAGAAAAATTTATTCAAAAGCTTTTAAATGATACCAATATTGGCTATATACGTTCAAAAATGTAGTGGGAAATCGCAAATTTATATGAAAACTTCAGAGGTCCATAACTCGGAAACTATGCGTTTCCGAGAATTTTGTCATTTCGTTTTTTCTTCTTATTTTTCAATTTTCTATAACCCTATGTATTTTTTTTATTTTGAGCTGCGTTGGTAAACTGGACATAAGCCAAAAAAACTTGACAGCTACCTATTAAATTGCAAAAACAAAATACATGGGGCCTTTTGTAGTTGTAGAGTTTCACTTACCTTTTTAAATTCGCCTTGGCTAAATATAAAAGTAAATTATAACTAACCTTGGTGAAATTGGCCGTAAGCATTTTTTACTTTATTGGTGTGGTAACTCTGAAAAAATCATCGAATTTTAATTACGGATTAAAAATAAACAATATATTTGATAAACAAATGAAAAGGTGTTATTTGTTGTGTTTATAATTGCAAACTATTTTTTCTATCAATGGATTATATGTGTCGTACTTGCATGCTAAATAACGCAGAAGAACAATTAATGGAACCAGACCAATGCGAGACTGCAATGATCTCAATTTTCATTGTGCCGGATGAAGGAAATGAAGCTAAACTTAGCATAATGGAATTAATGAAAACCACAGTACCGCAATTAAAAATTGAAGAATATGATAAATTACCAAAAAAAGTATGCAAGAAATGCTTGGAAAAAGTTATAGAGATTTACAATTTTCAACAAAAATGTACAAAAATTGAGGAAACCTTTTACAAATTGTTAGGCGAGGTAGAAACCTTCGATAACATAGAAAATGCAGAAGAAAAAGTTGTTAAAACTGAAGTTTTAGATTTTGCCGACAATTGCTCAATGGAGTTTGCCTATCACAAAATTATAGATGACGACTTTAGTTCAGAGGAAGAAAGCAACAATTCAGATGATCCAATATTTGATGGTAATGAAGGAAGGAAATGGTAAGAACATTTTTTTCAATAGGTGCGGTTACTCTTATGTTTGTAACACCCAATCCCTGCTTTAAGTCGAAATACATATGTACATATATTGAAACGGAGGCATATCCATATGTACAATAAAAATAACCCCAAACTGAGTTGAAATAAGACCATGATTGGTTGTTACCCCCATACTATTTGAGTTTTAAACAATTTTAATCTACTTAAATAAATTCTTTAATTTTCACAAGTCACTTTAAAATTTGTGTCTAGAATCTAGATTGTATACATAGTTCTTCTTCAGGGTTGAGATGCATTAACTAAAATCCTAAATGGTAATCTTTTTAAAGTTACAAGTGGTGTAGGCCGATGTAAAAATGTTTATAAAAAAAAAGAAATCTGTTAAGAAATTGTTATGATCAGGCCTTTCCTTTTAACAAGTTCACTATGAATTACAAAAATTCTATGAGGACCCACCTACATATGTCTGTTCATTTTGATTCCTTTCTTAACTAAATTAATAAATATTTACTTATTTTACGTCAAAATTCCTTAAAATCTATACAAAACGTTTTGCTTTTTTTAATTCTCATATAAATGGCACCCTTAGTAAGGGTACTAAAACGATAAATAAGCAATAATAGTTAAGTTTAATTTTGTATAGAATATTATCAATTTTAATAAAATTAAATATTGTGTAGAATATTTTTATTTCCTTTACGCAATAAAGTTTTAATATAGATAACTGGCCAGAGAATTCTGTAAGCTCTTGATTCCATGATTCATTTATTTTTTTTATATATATTTATTTATTTATTAACAGTAATAATAAAAGCCTAATTTGGCCAAAAAACATTATTACAGAGCTTTCATTTCAAGATATGTACATAAAAGGAAAAATATGTTTACATATACATACACATATGTATGCTTTGTTCATATAAACATACATACATGTACATATACATTTATAAATACATAATATATAGTATATAAAAATGACTTAAAACTATGTATAGTAGATATGTAAATTTTAGTAATCAAGAAAAAAAAAATTATGAATTTAGGCCCCCCAGGCAATTAAAATAAGTTTTAAATGTTTTAAAGTAGTCCATGTAAGTGACAAATATGTTCTTAAAGTAAAAATATTCAAAAGACACAGATGTATGTGACTTTTTATCTACATAATGCATTAGGATGTCTCACAAACATAAGAATGAAGCCTCTTTTTAAATATATTTACTGAATTGTTAAAAATTCTAAGATTTGGTGGCAAATCATTCCATATTCTGGCTACCCTAACCATAAATGAGCCGTTTATTTTGAAAGTGGCATTAGTCACTTTTTCAAAAAAAATCGAGTTAATAATAAATATAATAATAAATAATAATAATAAATAATAATAATAATAAATACTGAGAAAAATATCATTATCATGATGTATCAAATACAAGTGAATCTTCTCGAAAGTTAGCATCCATATTTTTAAACGTGTTAAAACGCAAACCCTTAAATATCTCGACTTAAAAACCGAAATGACTTATGCCACTTTCAAAATAAACGGCTCAAATGATCGTTCAAATATTGACTTCGATATTTGTGGAATTAGAATTTGAGCGTGCCTAGTAGATCTAGAAAAATTGAACATAGCTCGCAAGTTTTTTGGATATCCATTTAAAATTATTTTATAAAAAAATAAAAGAAGTCTATATTTAACAAAATGTTTAAACGTACAGCCCAAAAACCTTATAACATAAGGTGTTATATATTCCCTGATTCTGACATTAAAAACAAAACGAACAATCATGTTAACGATTCTCTCTAATCTTTTGAAGTGTGTTGAAATTAATGTTGATGTAACCTCCAAGCAGTATCCCACTTGCGTTTATTGAAAGTTTTCAATTTAAAAAAAAATTCACAAACTTATATGAAATTCTGAAAAAAGTTTTGTTTTTTATTTCAATGTAAATTTCTGTTTTATAATCATTTAATTAAGCTTTCCATTTAAAGTAAATCGCAAACAATTAAAAAGAAAAAACCCAATAAAGAGAGGACGAACAAAGGTGTTAGGAAAAAACAGAACTCCTCAAAACGCACAGCTAAATCTAAACAACCTGACGCCAATGAATTATACCCTTGTGGCAAATGCCAGAGAAATTTAAAATCAAAAATATCTCTAATAAAACACCAAGAAATGCACTTAAAAAAGGACAAAGAAGAGCAAGAACTAAAATGTTACATTTGCAATAAAGGTAAATTTCAATAAATTACAAATTTACTGAACCAATAAACAGTAATTTCTTTTCATTTATACATAGAATTTTCAGACGTTAACACGTTTAAAAATCATCAACAAACACATAAAGGTAACATTTTCCAAATAAAAAAAAAAAACAATTGTGAAAGCCATTAGTTATAACAAGAAAATTATTTAACTACAGGTTAGAAATTTTTAATTGCAAAAAAATAAAAAATAATAAAATTTATATAGGGAATACCGAGCGTTACTTGAATATGAAAAATATATGTATATACGTATGAAACTCATCAAAATAATTATCGTATATTACTTCTGGATTCAAATCTTATTTATATATCGTTCATTGGCTGCAAGACCGGCATAACTGTTTTTCTTTATATATTGTATTAAATTCATCCTTATATCTTTTATACTTTCCCAGTTTGAAGAGAATGTGTCTTCTTTTTTTCTAAGTAGTTAGATAAAATCAAAAACTTTAAATGCGTTTATCTCGAAATGGATTTTTTTGAGTTATGCCGGTCTTGCAGCAAATGAGCGATATGTATATACACCAGTGGCATAAACTAAAGCAACTCAGAAGTTTTCTTTCCGTTATAATTTTATAGTTCAATGCCACTGTGCCAGTTGAAAAAACTGTCAAGCGGTACAGCCGGCGAGTTAACCTCTTATTCGATTACGCTAACAGTTTTTTAACAGATAATAATATAAGTCTTTAGAAACCAATATTAAGGAATAGTTGCTTGAGTTTTTGCCAGGAAATTTTTATTCGAAAAAAAGGAAGAAAACCGTTATATATATTTATATAAAAAAAAGTAGACCAGTTTTGTGTTAGGTTAGGGTAAAAAAAAAATTTTGGTAAAAATATGAGCTCGATCGGTTGGAAATTGCCGTGCCGCACGCGCATTGAAATCTGTGAGAATGAAATTCGGGCTAAATGGAGAGAAAAACGCCCGTTACTACTGAGGAGTCACCCCTAGAGATGTAAAATGTATGAGCAACCCCCTTTATTTTTACATCCGTCTGTTCTAGAGTCGGGTTTCGTGAAAATTAAATTTGTGGTATGGGGACCATATGAAGGGTTGGAGATGGAGGATACGTTTGTTCTAGAGAAATATTGGGGATATAAAAATAATGGATGTTGCTCATACGTTTTACATCTCTAGGGGTGACTCCTCAGTTCTCCATTTAGTCCGGATTTCATTCTCACAGATTTCAATGCGCATGCGGCACGACAATTTGCAACCAATCGAGCTCATATTTTTACCAAATTACACAAAATTACACAAAACTGGTCTACTTTTTTGGAAAATCGAAAAAAAAAATTTGGACCACCCTAATGTATATGTAAATCTACATATCGTCATATTAAATGCAAACGGACGTAACTACACAAAATTTCGAAATGGAGTTTTTTATCGATTATGGTTCGTTTTATCAAAATACATATTCAAGCAAAATTTTAGAATCCAACGATCAAAAATGGCGATTTTATTAACGAAATTTAAACGCCAATTACACCTTGTTGTTATTGATTTTGTAAAGTTTTTTGCTTCTCCTGTAAAAAATTAAAAAGTTTAGTTACGTCCGTTTGCATTTAATATGACGATATAAACTTTATAAAAAAAAAAATAAGTTGTTCTATGTTTTTAATTTTAAAACTTGAGAACCACTCAACCGATTTAAAAACCAAAACAATTTCACTATTCTGATGGCATGTTTTTCCTACAAAGCCAGGAAACAATCTTACCGATTTAAATGAAATACATATAGATATATCGCTATTTAGATAGACAGAAGAGCTTTTTTTCCAAAAATATGTTTACAGAGTAGCACACGCCGTATACATATATAAATATACATATGTTTATACATATATACATATATGTATATACATAAATTTCTGATCATAAACATTCATTTCTAATTGCTTTAGCAGGCGATAAGTCCTTTTTGTGTTCTGAATGTGGTAAAGGGTTTTCATCAGCTGGAAGTTTAAAACAACACTCATTTCGTCATTTAGATAAGAAGCTTTATAAATGTACAGATTGTCCTAAATCTTTTCCTACCAATGGTGACCTACTTTGTCACTATGTCATACATAAGGCTAAGCCTCCGATACATGTTTGTGAAGAGTGTGGACGTGGATTTTACAAATCATTCCTGTTAAAACAACACCAACGATATCATAGTAACGAAAAACCTTTTGCCTGTGAATTTTGTGAAAAACGGTTTGTTTTTTGTGCAACAGAGTTTAAAAAGTATCATAAAATCTAATTTTTTCTTTGTTTACATACATACATACATTTACAGATTTGTTACAAATGAAAAACAACAACGACATATGCGTACCCATACTGGTGAAAAACCGTATCGCTGTAAATACTGTGATCGAGCCTTTGCCCAAAGCAATGATTGCATTAAGCATTTGCGACAACATTTGGGTGATAATGTTTATCAATGCGAACTATGTCCGCTGAGATTTCCAATGGCTAAGGATTTACGCTTGCACTTTGCAACCCATAAAGACGACGACGACGAAACTCAAAAACGTAATTTGCAGGCTCGATTGGAAGAAGAGCGTAACCTGCAAATTAAACTAAGTTCTCAGCATTTGTAATTATAAAATTCATAATATGCTTACATATCGCACTCGATCAAAATTTTTATTTTTTCAGTTTTTGGAAAAATTTAAATTTAATATTCATAGCTTCCCGCTGTAAAAATATCTTGCTATCGTAATGAAGTAGTTTAAAAAATTCTTTTTTATATGTCTTAAATATTTAACTAAAACTGGCTAAGCTTCAACTGACATTTTTTAAATTTTGAGATATGCCCTCTTTATGATCTAGTGCGATATGTTTTTTAGGAGAAATGTAAATAAAATTTCTTTTTTTTTTATTCAAAACACATAGCATAATAAGTAGAATTTAGTCCATAGATATGAAACACATAGATATGAAACTTTTTTTTGTTTTTATTCAAAAAACATTTTATCCATTATTAAAACTTTACTTTAATCAAAAGTGAGCGATAAAGTAAATTAAAGTCCATCCTACTTGGTAGGTAAAAGTTAAGTTGCAGTAATTGAACAGGTTTTATACGTCCGATAAAATCCTACCTTTAGCTATCGGTAAGTTGTGAAAACGGGCCTTAAAATAAAATCTAACAGGGGTGTTCGGAAATCGAAAACGCAAGAATTTTAAACGTAATTTTTTAATAAATTTTCTGCAATAAAATAATTTTATGACAAATATTTCTCTATTAAATATAATTTTTTAATAAAAGTTATAAAAATTAGATTAAAAGTGTATTAAAAACTACATACTTCCAAATTCTTGCGTTTTCCATTTCCAGAACACCCCTGTAAAGTAATATAGACCGGAAATGTATGAGAAATCAAGTTTTAAAAAGTTTTAAAAAATTCTCCATTTTAAATCGATTTCCATCACATATGTACCTGAATGTGTATAATTTTTTAAAAGAAATTTTAATTTTGAAATTACATTTTAAAACGATGCCTAAAGTCTTATTCCGTACTGTCCTTGGCGCTGGTTCCTTATCATAATAAAAAGTTAAAATACAAAAAAAAAACACATTTGCGTTCTTAGTGTGACCGTAGGTTGTTCGTATTAGTCTGAAGAAGCTCTTTTCTTAAGGCGTTGCTCTCTGTGTAAAGTTGCAGTCAATACCTTAACCTTATATAGCATAAACTTGGATCACCCTTAATGAATAGTGGTTGGCCGTCTCATCTGGTATTAAGGTAACCAGTAAGTGCTTATTATACCCACTCTATCATACGTAGAGATGCTATTATGGGTTTGTGCTGATATGTGCAACCCATAAAAATATTGACTTAGCATTTTGCACAAAGATTCAGTTACCTCCTGAATTGATCTAACGATGTCCGTCCATCCGGATGGTTGTATAAACTTTGTACGCAAAGTACAGTTCACAATTTTAGAGACAATTTGATGAATTTGGTACAAATGTTTAAATTGTCATAAGGACGAATAGTAAGAATTGGCCCATAGCTTCACATAGAAAAACCATTATATTATGCTGGTATTTCGATTGGCCCAAAAATATTTTATTGCGACCTTAATCATCTAATAACTATATTTTATTGGAATCGGTTTATATATGGCCACAGCGTCCATAAAATAACCATCTACCGAATATAACTTTTAATGCCATAACAACCTTATAAATGTTGGTATTGACATTTTGGTAACGATAACTTCTATGTCATGTTATGTAGGTCGAGAATTGATCACGCCTTCCAAAAAATTTTATACTGATGTATGTAAGTATATAGCAGGGCGAGCATACCTGTTTGATGGCCAGGACTCTATGGCCTGGAGGCTTATTCTGAATTGCGATGCGAAAATCAATGCGATGCGCAAATGAAATGCGATGCGAAAGAAAATTGGTATTCTGTTAGACAATCGCATTCGCAATTTATTTTCAAATCGTGGCAACGCTGCTCAAATATACGTCAGTGTCAATAAACGTCAAATTAAAAATAAATAAATTTTTTGTGTTTGGCTGCTGAGAAAATTGTTTAAACAATTTATTTAAGACATTCTGTAATAAAAAAAATAATAAACATGGATTTTGTGGTACTGTGGTTCGACGGCGAAGAAAATGCAAATGTTTTGTGTGTACTTTAAAATCGGCCCAAACCTATTAAAATTAAAGTTAAAGTCAAATATTTTTGAACTGGGGAGTTACCGCGTGTTTCGATTCGAAAGAAATCATTTACGGATTCGAACAATTTGTACTGTGTATTACGATTTTCGTAATCGTTCGAAACAATGACAGAGGTTGTATTTTTTAAAAAATGGCAAATTTGAAGAACAATTTTTGTTTATAATAGAGAGTGGCTTCTAAGAAAGTGATTTTTTGTTTTCAATAAAGTATAAAAAACGTCCGTTTATTCGAAACAAATATTAGGAAATCGTAATACACAGTACAAATTGTTCGAATCCGTAAGTGATTTCTTTCGAATCGAAATACGCGGTAACCCCCCTGGTTTATATATTTCATACTTTTTCCATCCTGCAGCTTCTCTAATAGGTGGTCCCTTGATATTTAGTTCTTCAGTTAACGTTTGCCATAAAGTATTTGCCGACTGACGTGCATTTGGTGTTTTCAAATGGCCTCTTGCCAATTGGCTGTGCTTATTCATAAATTCTATCATTATTTCAAATTGTTATGGTTTGGTGGTCTTATTGCTTGCTTCCCTGAATTAAATAATAAATATATGATGAATAAATAAATAAAATATTATCTTTCACTAACATGTTTGTACTTTGCGAATGCTATTGTGTTGTCGAATAAATTTTGCGAATTTGACATTTGTTTTCGCAATGTAGAATACCGACTTGTCACCTTTTCGCATTTGAAATGCGATTAAAAAAAACTTTGCGAATATCGCAATACAGAATAGCAATTGTTCGCATTTATGCATTTTCGCATCGCATTGATTTTCGCATCGCAATTCAGAATAAGCCTCCTGGCTATGACGCGGCGAGAACGCGCGTACTACTCGGTCTCGGCGGGGACCGGATAAGGACAGTGATATCGGTTATCACGGGTCACTGGGTGATAGGGACTCATGCTAGGAGGATGGGTCTTGCGTATAATGACTACTGCAGGAGTTGTCATGATGAGGAGGAGGAGGAGACAGTGTTTCACTTCCTCTGCCAATGCCCCGGTCTGGCGGGCGTTAGGGTGAGGCATTTTGGGAGACCGGAATTGCCATGTCTGGACGATTTGTCCAATGCGGGACTGTAATCGATCTCCCTGTTCTGCAGGGAATCGGGGTGGTTCGAGACTGCGGTGACCTCTGGTGAATAGTCTGGTGGATACTGGCTGACCCTTGTCACTGGTTAGGGGTATCACAAAGGGACCGCTTTAAGGACCCAAGTGAGTCGTCTTCGTGACGGCTACCCATTTAACCTAACCTATGTAAGTATATATGCCCTGCCGCCAAATGAATAGCTAACTCAAAAACCAACTTTAAGTTAGCTTGTATAGACTAACTTAAAGCCAACTACTAAGCAATGCAAAATTTACATTAACCAAAGTGTATACAGTACTTTTCGCTTATAGTCACATCCTTTAGTTGCAACCATAACGCGGACTATATCGCTAATGTGACTATAAGGCTAATTCACATATATGCCACTATGACGCATATAACTGAATTCGAATATAATCAAGCTATGTGAATAAAGGAAATAAAAAATTCATATAAATTACACCGAAAACAGGCTTATGGTTTCACAACAGAGTTGCAAACTTTATAAAAATTAGTTAAAATAATAACAAGATATTTCATAGGTGATACCAACGGCGAAAACTAATTTTTTACGAGTAGAGAGTTGATAACAAAAATTAATGATTTAATTCATTCTTTCTTTGGATGGATTTTTGATTCGAAAACTAAAAAGAACTTACTAAATTTTGCTAACGTGACTATAACGCCATTAATTTGCTTTACTTTTCCCTTTGACTACTGTTGATAAATGGCATATATGGCAAATGTGCTTATATCGCTAAATGGACTATAACGTTAATACTTTATATTAAATTAACTTATAGCGGCAAAATAAACAGATAAAATGGACTATATCGCTAATGTGACTATAAGCGTTGTGACTATAAACGAAAAGTACTGTACATACATACAAACACTGAATTTTAAGTAGAGAGAGCCAAGTCGATTGGCAACCAAAATAAACCAGCAAACAAAATAATATGATGGATGACAAAAATTTTTGTTAAGTTCTTCAAATTTAAAACATATTTTGTTAATAAGAAAAGAAATTGTTACAGAATATTAAATTTGGAAAACTTAATTTTTAATGCCTAAATACACTTAATTTTTTAAGTTTTAATTGTAAATTAGACTTGACCAATCAAATATGTTTGAAAAAAACTGCCTAATTCTGTTAAAACTGAGGCATATTTTGTATTTAATATTATTAACTTGTTTTAAACTTCATTTCCATTTTGCTTTTAAAAGTAAAATTCATTACATTTGCAATGCTTAGTTTTGTGTTTGCTGGGCAGTATTATCTTATCCAATACAGACGCATTTCATTTATTGAGAGTTTTGGTTAACTATGATCTAGATAATAGTCAGCACAACCAAAGTATATTTATACCAAGGCCTATCCAATAGGTCTGCTTACTTCTACAACAAAAAACAAGTAAGAAAGTATAGTCGGTCAAGCCCGACCATATGATACCCTACACCACAGTATTTAAAAACACATCATGCTTATGTGTCTATATATATATAGATTTATTTATGCTTATAAACTTCATGAAAATCGGTTTGAAAGTTTGTGAGAGGCAGAAATTGCCCCCTACCTCCCCTTGTGGTCCTATTTTTGAAAAACTGTATTGCTAATGTGTCCATATAGATATGGATCTATCTATGTTTTAAATTTCATTAAAATCTGATTGAGAGTCAGAAATTGCCCCTATATCCCCTCGTGGTCCTATTTTTTAAAAAATGCATGCATTTTGTGTCCATACAGATATGGTTCTATCTATGTTTTAAATTTCATTGAAATCGGTTTGATAGATTCTGAGAGGAAGAAATTTCCCCCTATCTTCCCTCGTGGTCCTACGATTCGGCCCATTTTCAATAGGCTTGGTCCTTGTGCCAATAAGAACCTATGACCCAAATTTCATCAAATTATCTCCAAAATTGCGACCTGTACTTTGCGCACAAGGTTACATGGACAGCCAGCCGGACGGACATCGTTAGTTCGACTCAGAAAGTGATTCTAAGACGATCGGTATACTTTAAGGTGGGTCTAGGACCAATATTTTAAGGCGTTACACACATCAGCACAAATGCATAATACCCTCTCCACTATTGTGGTGTGGGTATAACAACAGGCACTTTGTTTTTGTAAAGGGATCTGAATTATTTTGCTTGTGCAAAAAAAAAAAAAAAACAAAAAATGTTACTCCTTCTTTTCTCGCTTCTTATACCAAAGAGCCGAGGCCTTCTATGAGGCATTCTTTAGCAGTTACGTAAGAATAGTAATTAAATCAAAAAAAATTTTAAGCAGGCCTTTAAAAAGGCCTGAAGTAAGAAGGTCTTCTGAGTTTTCCCGCTGGGATATTGCTACTGTCTTGCCAGTACTGGGAAATGTAAACGCCAAGTAATACCAAAAAAGAGTTTATTGTTTTAAAGTTAAGTTGTTTTAATAACAATTCAACTGAGTTGAGTTGTAAACCGTAATAGGGACCTTAGGTAATTTCCATGTTCGAAAAAGTATCGAAAAATTGTGTTAAATTTACTTAAAAACTTTGAAAATTTACCAATGATAGCAAAGTTATTTTATATTTTTATTATTGGAAAATTATCTAAGTTAAATTTTGTACAAGAATATAGATTTTATTTAAATTGACAACTTTTTTTGATAAACTAGGCATTTTCTTAAATCTTTATACTTTAACTATCTTCTTCATTTTATTACAACAATTTAATAAACAACTCATAATTTTAACAACGTTATTAGGAATGTATGTATGTACAGCGGTTTGTTATGATTTTCAAGAATTTACAAAATGTATTGAAACGTTCTTAGTGCCATTGGCTTGCTTTTTATCGTGATTATGTCCAAATGTCATCTTAAGGCCCAAATACACTGATTAAATTTTCATCAAGCATTGTGGTAGTATTAGTTAAAATGTGTTTGTATGCGTCACACCGACAATGCTGGATGGATATTACGTCCAGCACACGTACACGAGTAAAATCGCCCTCTGGACAAGTGTTTAGCATTTTTATAAGTCTCAAACTCGATTATATTACTGGAATCTTCATTTCCATTGCGGCCAAGTCATACTCTAAATATATTATTTATTTAACATGTGTAATAACGTTTATTTATGCATACTTACTTTTTATAATTTTTTTATCTTCTAATAAAATTAAAATTTTTTTTTTTAATTTAATTTGAACGTCTTTTTCAAAAACAATCCAATTGACAATAAAACTATGGATATTATTATTTTTTTGTGTGTACAATCACTACAATTTTTCTGTTTTTTAAAGAAGAACAGAACATTATATAATGTTCGGCTCTTTCTTGAAAATAGTTACAAACGTTATTAAGGGTTGTGTTCGTCTACACAATCACTAAAAAAAAATGGATATTGTTCTTGGGTGTGTGAGCCGAACACTAAATAATGTACTGTTTTTTTCGAACACTGCTTTGATTGAATAAACTACATTTTTTAGGAAAACTATCTTAATTGGTATATATTAGCTCTGTTTCTTTACTCTACTTTGGGATCCCAATTTGCACGAAAAGCGTTCCCGTACTTTTAATTTGTGTAAATGAGAGCGGATTTGAGAGAATAAATTCTTCTTCTTGCACGAAACAGCCCAGAATTTTTCTTCGTGTGTAAATTGTGTAAATTGTCAAACAGCTGTAAAACATAAACAAAACAACGAAATACAAAGAAAAAAAATCATGAACCAAATTTTGGAAAAAGTGCTGTGGAGTGAAATAATGTATACTTAAATATAAAGTTTTATGTTGAAATATTAGGAAAACATAATGTTAGTTATTGTAAAAGTGTTTGTTTGGTTAAATTTTTGTTAAAATTTGTTTATTTTTTCACTAAAATCAAATCCTTATATTAGTTGTTTTAAAATCAAAGAATTTACCCACGCTATACCCAATGCGGGTAATTAGTAATTACCCACAAAATGGCAGTTCTGAAAATTATACAAACAAAATTTCTTTAATTTTTTCAGTGATGCCACAGTAGTATTTACAACGCAGAATTTATTAAAATTGCAGCAACACAAATTTCCAGTCTGGACGATGACTAATCAGTCAAAAACATCTACATAACTAAAAACACAAAGGAAATATGAAAAAGTATAACTATGTTCTTATTTCTTATTGTTTGCAAAATTTTATTTAATTTTTTTCATTTGCACATAAGAGGCCTTCTAGTATTTAATTCGCCCTAGTCCATAGTGTAAATGGCGACTTTGTCAGAAAAAGGCGAATTCATCATGTAAAATATAGCATTGTTAAAAATCTGGCAACAGCATATAAACAATATTTTTCTGAGCTAAATGTCAAGAAAATTTTCTACTTTGCTAGTTTTATTCTAAAAAGTATTTTTAATTGTTAAAAAATACAATAAAGTATTAAAAAATGCCTTCGCCTTTTGAAAATATGTGTCGCACTTGCATGCTGCACGAAACCAAGCAGCAAGAAATGGCCAATAAAAATAAAGTTAAAATGAAAATGACACAAATGGTATCAATTTTTACCATCCAGGACGAAGCCAAAGAAAAACTCAATTTGATGGAACTAATTAAAACTACAATGCCACAAATTAAAATCGAGGAAAGTGATTTGTTGCCAAAAATTGTGTGTCTGGAATGTTCAGAAAAAATCAAAGAACTACACAACTTTCAGCAAAATTGCTTAAACAATGAAAAGAAATTTTATAAAATGTTGGAAGAAAAGGATACTATAATCAATCCATTTAATGAGAATGAAGACCATGATGATATTTTCAAGACTGAGTTTGATGATTCTTTTATTGAGGAAAACTCTATGCAATCTGATGAAGAAATGATTATGGATGAAGAAATAAATAGAGCAGCTGAAGCAACGGAGGAGTTTATTGAAAGCTGCAGTGATTTAAGTATAGATTTAGTTTGGGATGAGGATGGTGATGATAACAGTGACACAGAATGGGAACAAAAAAATAAGCCAAGGTAATTAATATATTTCATACGTTTTTTTTCACAAAATACCTATGTACCATGTATCCTTTACCTGTTCATATGTAGGATGTATTTTTAAAAAAAAAATCTATCAAGTTTGGAATTAAATTAAAATTAGTTTGCTTTTTTGGCTTAAATCTAGTTAATTAACGCAGCTCCAAACAAAAAAAATTTAAATAGGGTAATAGAATATTGAAAAATAAGAAGAAAATATTATATAGAAAAAGTTTCGGAAGCGAATAGTTTTCATATGAATATGCGATTTTCCACTACATTTCCAATGTAGCCAATATTGGCTACGTTGGTTCATTTGAAAATACATATCTTTAAGGAAATACAAACTTTATTTAAAAGTTCTTAAACCATTAAGAAACACAAGATTTTTTTGTTGATAACTTTCTTTAACACCTTTATTTAAAAAACTACATGCATATTTACCTAGTGCACTTCCGTAATATTTTGGTGTAACATTTTGAAGAAACAAGTATTAGGAACAAAAGAGCTATCAATTTTTAAATGAATGTTGTATATGGGTAATGAACGTGACATTCGTACGCATCAAAAATGCAATAACATTTTAAGCAAAAAATATTTTTACGTTTTCTTAACCCCTAAATTATAGCATTAAGAAAGCACTGTTATCTATGCTAAAGCTTATGGAGGGCGCGATTCTAGGCCAAAGATAATAGCAAAAGAAGTAGCGGTTCGAACGTGAAAAAAACAGAAGTAGTTTTCTTGGCCATGTATAAAAAGGCGTAATTCAGCGAAACCTGACACAATTTTTTAGTCAAACTACTTTCAGAATTAAACGTAGCAATGTAACATTAAAATGTCTTGGTTTGATTCCAAAGTCTTCTGTATTTTCTTATTTTTAAACCAAAATATGGGTCGATAAGTGACATTTCGAACGTGAAATTTTTTCTGAATAATTTAACTGAATAATGATCAAAATAAAATAAAAATTAACCGTTAATCCGAATACCATTTTTCTCTTTGAACTCTTCTTTAGATTTCAGACCATGTAAGAAAATTTTTTTGGAATAATTTTTATCAAATATCACCTCTTTTAAGAAAGATAAATATTAAAGAAAACGTACAATGAAACATTCTCACATATAAGAAATTACGTTTGCACAACTTTGCAGGCTGATTGTTCATCTAAGTGAACAAATTTTTGAGTAAATTTATAAAATAAGTAAAATCTTAATATTTCTCTATAAAAATATCGTAAAATAATCAGATATTAATAACTTTTAAATTTTCGGACACGGTGGACCTTTTGACGGAAATGCCCATATCCAGAAAGATTATTCAAAAGCTTTCAAATGATACCAATAATGGCAACATTAGTTCAGAAATGTAGTGGAAAATCGCATATGAAAACTTCAGATGTCCATAACTCAAAACTATGGGTTTGCGAGACTTTTTCATATCATTTTTTCTTCTTATTTTTCAATTTTCTGTCACCCTTTGTTCCCTTTTTACACTGTCGTAATTTATAATTTTTATATTCATTTATAAATTTTATATTAATACAATATCCATTATTGTAAAATTATATGAATTTGTTTATTTTCAATGAATATAAACAACCCATGGACAGTGAAGGACAAATGCACTTTTTTAATATTGTTTAAATTAAGAAGTCTTAATTTAAGTTAGAAGTCTAGACTTCTTACTTACATCGTTTATATTTAAAAGTATTTAGGAAAAAAATGTGAATTGTGTGTTTTACGTTTTTTACAAAATAGTCAGGTATGCCATAGAATTTGTACGAAAGTGAAAATTTCCACAATTCTTACCGTTTTTGATTTGCTTCTTCAGATTTCGTACTTTTTCATAAATCCAAAAAAAAAATCAAAACATTGTTTTTTTGTTATTAAATATGATATCATTACACAGTACAACACATGATTTTGGGACTCAATTCTGATAATTGCTTATGAAAGTAGACCCAAAAAGAAGAACTTCTACATCATTAGTTTGGTCATGGTAGCTCAATAAATCATTTAAAAATTAATTTGAAGTTAGTAAGTATCGTATAGGGGAAATTGTCACGTTTTAGGCTCTTTTGTTTGCCATAACTCGAGAACCACTACTCCGAATAAGCTGAAAAATTTAAAAATTAAGAAAAATTAAAAATTACAGTTCCTTTAATTTGTTCATACAACGTTTCGCTACATAAGCAACAGTTTGGCAGTTATAAATAAATGTATGAAGAAAAAAAAATATTTTTAGCCCAAAAAATTTAAATTTTTTATTTTTAATTCATAAAAAATCCAAAACGGTAAAAATAAGTGTCAAGTCCTAATACTTTCACGTAAAGTCGCATAACCTATGAACAAAATGACACATAAATAATGAAAATCCATGAACGCGTTTCGCTTTTATTCACAATTCCGATTTTTTATGTTATCTATGCATGGAAACAAAATTTAGAACATTTTTAACAAAATATCATCTAGATCCTTTATCAAAGGTTTATTCCGTAATTTTTGTTGTTTCTCGAGCTCGGGAGTTCTTGCTTTCCAATCATTACATTGATATTGATTCCCTGTGTATTGTGAATCCCAATTACAAAGGAAGCAAAAGTATTCTGGAAAACCGACCTTTAATACAATGCATTGTATTATGTTGACTACCTTAAGATCGCAATAAATCTTCCATTTGTGTACATTGTAGTTGATTTTCTCCAAAATTTCGACCAATGTTTCATACGTTTTCTTTATAGTTGTGCTGAATCCCAATGGAATGGACGGTTTTTTGTTAGTTTTGTGCAATAGCACAGCCTTCAAACTTGAAACTGAACCATCAATAAATAAACGCCAGTCGCCAGCGATATAATCCATTCCCAATTTTTTCACTAAGCCTGGATATCATGGGAGTAGGTTAACGTATTTGCTTCGTCAACGGAATAAAATTTCTGAAAATCAGCTTGGCGTTGTCGGTATGATGTTGCGCTAACATTTTGCTGTGTCAGCTTTCTGCTTTTCAAAAATGATGTCAACATTTCGGAGTTTTGTTGTGATAGTCCCATCTTAGCCACAATGTAATCCATTTCGATTTGTGTTAGCGGTTGTGGTCCATTATTTTCAATATAGGGTTTCGGCTTGCAGGGACACAGTATCCAGACTCGGAGGTTTAGGTGTATCGGTACCAGAAGCGCGTTCAACTGGAAGTGTGGCAGTAAAAGCAGCAATGTATTCTTTTGTTTTCTGTTTAATCCAGGACGAGAATTTATGCATGCGTAGCACCTGGATTCATCACGTCCAGTTAGGTCTTCCACCCAAATTACTGGCTTCATAAAAGAAGTTTTGCACACTGTGTTTGGCGTAAAATTTGCACCACTTAAATCTGCTTCATAAAAATAATGACAATACGCTGTTTTGAATTCCTCAGTAATCAATTTTTTTCGATCCAGTTGGCCTCTTTTTGGGACGATATGGCCACAAACGTAACAAAAATTATCCAATTGTGGGCACTTGTTATTTTCCATATTTGGAAAATATATTATATTTTTTGTTGTTATTCACTTAAAAAAACTGGAGAAAAATTCACTTGTACTTCTCGCGTTCGTCTACTCTTGTTAAATGACCAAAATCGATCAAAGAGCACCTATAAATACTACAAATATTTCCATATTTTACTGTCAGGTACTTATGAAATATGTTTTCGAAACGTTCCAAAACATGAGCACTCATAAATGTGGCTGCAATTTCTGTTAAAAAAATCATGCAGGTAACTAACGGAAAAACCCAAATAATTAAAAAAGCGAACTTTCCTTTTTTCCTTTTAATTGTCCACTCACAATTATTAACGCTTATTACTTTGCTACCGCAATCATAAAAATCAAATAACCTTTTAAATCGGATAATGATAAAAAAAGGCATCAATGTTTTTTCCAAAGAATTTTGTGGATATCTCGAGCAAATTTTTGAAATTCATACCTTTAATTAATTGTGAATAAAAGCAAAACGCGTTCATCGATTTTCATTATTTATGTGTCATTTTATGCGACTTTACGTGAAAGTTATAGGACTTGACACTTATTTTTACCGTTTTGGATTTTTTATGAATTAAAAATAAAAAATTTAAATTTTTTGGGCTAAAAATATTTTTTTCTTCATACATTTATTTATAACTGCGAAACTGTTGCTTATGTAGCGAAACGTTGTATGAACAAATTAAAAGAATTGTAATTCTTAATTTTTAAATTTGTTTCAGCTTATTCGGACTAGTGGTTCTCGAGTTATGGCAAACAAAAGAGCCTAAAACGTGACAATTTCCCCTATACGATACTTACTAACTTCAAATTAATTTTTAAATGATTTATTGAGCTACCATGACCAAACTAATGATGCAGAAGTTCTTCTTTTTGGGTCTACTTTCATAAGCAATTATCAGAATTGAGTCCCGATTTGATTGTAAACATAAAAAAATAGAAATGATTGTGGGTACTGCGAAAAAAAATTAAATACATTTCTTAAAAACTAAATTTTATCCTTGAAAAATATCAAATATCCCTGAAGAAGTGATACGCATAAAAAAAAAAACTACAATGTAAGAATTCTAATCATGTTAGTACCAAAAGTCCGTCCAAACTACATACCGCCAATTCAACCGCTTTATTGATTCACCCTTTATGTATCAATAATAGTCCTCAAAAAATCGATTACTCGTTTAAGAGTTAGGCTAATCGGTATTAAATGCTTTGGCTTCAAGTGCTTCAGGTGTGTCAGCCTTGTGTTAGAAAATAAATTAAAATACTTTCACAAAAACCGCTAGCATTTGATCCGAAATGTTCTGTAGCCTTTAAGAATAAATCGCTAAAACTACCTTATCCATTGTGGATTTGTCGTTCAACATAACGTAACATGCATTAAACAAATGGTAGTCATTTATTTGCCTATTTAGCGAATTATCATTTTGATTTTGTGTTGATTTTTCCTAAGAACTTAACTGTTCCTCAAAGACATTAACCAAAATTTTGTCATAAGTGTTATATTCTAATGTCGAAAAATTTGTTTTTGTAACTCTGGAATTTTTAAAATTTTTACGTACATTTTGTAGCTAAAAATTACAAATATTTGCTTGTGTTACTGTTTTTAAAGCTTTTTTGCGATTGTTTTGTTGATTTTTTAATAATTTACCTGGGCAAAATCTTATTTGACAGCAAAACAAAAAATCGTTACGTTTAAGGTAAAACATCAGCATTTCATTTTTGAAAAATTTGAGAATTCAAAGGAGGTTTAAAACTATTCTGTAAGAATAACTTCAATAATGATACTTGTTTGAAATTGTCACTCGTATAATTGCTTTCATAAAAGCTTTATAAGTTAGTAGTACATATTTGAATCAGTTAATTTAAACTAGTTCCATGGTACTAGTACGAAAAAACTGTATATGGGCAGTTCCAGCGAAAAGTACACTTTTTGTAACGTACCGCCAGAAATAATTTAAATTGTTTCTCAAAAAATGTTAAACATATGTATTATTATACTTTTTATATTTTGGTGTAAAGCGCAACTAGCTCTACATTAAGTAACAAAAGGGATAACGTTGAATAACATGGTCCTAAAATACAACCTTATTTGCATTCTGGCGTTACATTAAAAAAAAAGTAGACTTTTCGCTGAAAATATCCATATGTACCTTAAAACGAACAAAGATTTTTAAATTTTATAGCTTGAAAAATAAGTCTATATAAGTCCAAATTTGCAAAAAAAAAAAAAAAGTTTTATAAAAAACGTCTTGTTAATTCGCAGTCTTATTCAGTTTTGTAATACAAGTCAAAATCCACTTCCGTTTTTAAAAAACTCTTTTTACAAATTTGACTTCTTCATTTAATTTTTTTACATTTTGTTGTACAAATATCACGACACGCCAAAATGGAAATGCCCATATCCAACAAATTAATTTTATTAAGTTATTTAAAAACAAAATATTGTTCTACAAAATGTGTTTATGATTTTTCAATTTAATTATTAAAGTGCGTTTTTATAAAAGTTTTGTAAAATAAATTAAATCTTATAATTAATTTTCACACACACTTAATTTTATGTGAAAAAAAAGTTAAAAGTTTAAAAGTTCAAACAAATTTTACTTTATTTTTATTATTTAAAGTAAATTAAAAAAAAGTAAAAAATCCAATAACGAACTGCTTGCTGATGATAGATTTAATACAAGAACAACAAAAAGATCTGCCCCAACAAATTCATTGAATACAAGAGGAATTTATCCGTGCAAAAGATGCAACAGAAAATTAAAATCCAAACTATCATTATTGAAACATCAAGAAATGCACGATAAAAACGACAATAAAGAACGTAGTTATGAATGTAACATTTGCAATAAAGGTAACACTAATAAACTTACCTATTTAAAATTATGACAACTAATTGGTGTATTACATTTTAGTATTTCCATACAGCTCTCTTCTAAGGGAACACCAGCGATCACATATTGGTAAGAATCCATCAATAGAAATGTATAAATCATTAAAAAAGCATTAATGTTTTTAAAAGGTGAGAGACCATTTTTATGTTCTGTCTGTGGCAAGGGATTTACATCATCAGGCAGTTTAAAGCAACATTCATTTCGTCATCTAGAAGAAAAACTATTCCCCTGCCCTGACTGCCCAAGATCATTTCCTACCAAAACAGATATGCTTTCGCATTATGATATTCATAAGGCCAAGCCAAGAAACCACATTTGTGATGTTTGTGGTCGCGGATTTTATAAGCCATATTTGTTAAAACAGCACAAAATGTATCACACTAATGAACGACCATTTGCCTGTGAATTTTGCGATAAACGGTAAAGCACAAAATAAATAAGATTTAAGTATTTTTAAAACTCTTTTGAATTCTAATTTATAGTTTTGTCACCAGCGAAAAAGTTAAACGCCATACCCGCATTCACACCGGTGAAAAACCATATAAATGTAACTATTGTGAAAGATCTTATTGCCAATCCAGTGAATTAATGAAGCATATGAAAACTCATTTGGGAGACAATATTTATCAATGTGAATTGTGTCCGCAAAAATTACCAACAGTCAAACTTTTACGCAGTCACTTTGCAACGCATAAAAATGATGATAAGGAGACAAAAGCACGAAATTTAGCCGCCCTTAATGCTTTGGATATGAAAGGAATATATTTTAAATAAAATAATTTTCATATGTATTATAGTTTATTTTATGCCTAAAATCTCTATGTATGTAAATAATATATATGGACATTTTCACCGGTAGGTCCACCGAAATAAAAAACTTATTAGTTCTTGAAAAGACTTTGTTTTATAATATTTTCACAGGGGAAAAAAGATAAATTAATGTAAAAAAATTTTATATTTATTTATAACCCGTTTCGAGATTTATTAATGTAAAGTCAAACAAGTTCAACTTTTATCATTGGGATATTTGATATTTGATTTGATTGAATTAAATAAAATAAAATAAAAAATAAAAATAAAATAAATATTTCTATTGCTCGTTTTGTTTTCATTAAAGTTCTTAAAAAAAGTAACACACAACATGTGTTCTTTTATCTACTATAAAAAACGACTAAGTCGTTAACAAGAACGAGAACCGTAATAATGCTGATTATTTATTTTATTTAATCCGATATTTTGTCATGCGTTTATGTGACTTCTTCAGGGAAAATTAACAATTTTATATTTGTGATAAGTGTTATATCATAATTTTTGCGTTTTACGTTTTCTAGAAAAGGCAAAAACGTTTTCATTTTCACTTTCGTACGCATACACCTGAGTATAAAAGGTTAAAAACGAAAATATCAAATATCCCCGTAGAAGTGGTACGCATAAAAAGAAAAAAAGTAAAAAAAAACTACAATGTAAGAATACTAAACAAGTTGGTACCATAAGTCCGACCAAACTATATACTGCCAATTCAAATGCTTTATTGATTCACCCTTTATGTATCAATGATAGTCCTAAGCAAATCGATTACTCGTTTAAGAATTAGGCTAATCGGTATAAAATCCTTTGGCTTCAAGTGCTTAGGGTGTGCCAGCCTTGTGTAAGAAAATAAAAATCTAGTAGATAAAGATGCCTTAAAATATTATCACAAAAAGAACTAGCATTCGAAATGCATGCATGAATTAAACAAATGGTAGTCATTTATTTGCCCATTTAGCGAATTTTCATTTATGTATTTTGATTTTTCCTAAGAACTTTAATAGTCATAAAAGAAATAAACCAAATTTTTGTCAAAAAAGTAATTTGCCAATTTTGAAAAATTAGTTTCTGTAAGTCGGGAATTTTAAAATTTTTTAAGTACATTCTATTGCTAAAAAAAATTACAAATATTTGTTTGTGCTATTGTTTTGAAAGAGTTTTTTTACCTGCACAAAATCTGATTTGACTGCAAAACAAAAAATCGTTACTCTTACACACGAACATATAATTTCAGAAAAATTTTAAAATGAAAAGCAGTTGGTCTCATGTCATTTTAAACTATTCTGATTGAATTACTTCAATATCGATATTTGTTTGAAATTGTCACTCATATAATTACTTTAATAAAAGCTTAATGATATATATATATGTATAACATATTTGAATCGTTTAATTTGAACTAGTTCCATGAAACTTGTGCGAAGAAACTATATGTATATCCAACAAATTAATTTTATCAAGTTATTTAAAAACAAATTATTGTTCTACACAATGCGCTTATGAGTTATCAGCTTAATTATTAAAGTGCGTTTTTATAAAAGTTTTGTAGAATTAAATCTTATAATTTATTTTCACACACTTAATGTTATGTGAAAAAAAAAGTTAAAAAGTTCAAACAAATTTTACTTTATTTTTATTATTTAAAGTAAATTGAAAAAAAGTAAAAAATCCAATAACGAACTGCTTGCTGATGATAGATTTAATACAAAAACAACAAAAAGATCTGTCCCAACAAATTCATTGAATACAAGAGGAATTTATCGGTGCAAAAGATGCAACAGAAAATTAAAATCAAAACTATCATTATTGAAACATCAAGAAATGCACGATAAAAACGAAAATAAAGAACGTAGTTATGAATGTAACATTTGCAATAAAGGTAACTAACACTAATAAACTTACCTATTTAAAATTATGACAACTAATTAATGTATAACATTTTAGTATTTCCATACAGCTCTCTTCTAAGGGAACACCAGCGATCACATATTGGTAAGAATCCATCAATAGAAATATATAAATCATTAAAAAAAGCATTATTGTTTTTAAAAGGTGAGAGACCATTTTTATGTTCTGCATGTGGCAAAGGATTTAAATCATCAGGAAGTTTAAAGCAACATTCATTTCGTCATCTTGAGGAAAAACTGTACCCCTGCCCTGACTGCCCAAGATCATTTCCTACCAAAACAGATTTGCTTTCGCATTATGATATTCATAAGGCCAAACCAAGAAACCACATTTGTGATGTTTGTGGTCGCGGATTTTATAAGCCATTTTTGTTAAAACAGCACAAAATGTACCACAATAATGAACGACCATTTGCCTGTGAATTTTGCGATAAACGGTAAAAAACAAAATAAATAAGATTTAAGTATTTTTAAAACTCTTTTGAATTATAATTAACAGTTTTGTCACCAGCGAAAAAGTTAAACGCCATACTCGCATTCACACCGGTGAAAAACCATATAAATGTAACTATTGTGAAAGATCCTATTGCCAATCCAGTGAATTAATGAAGCATATGAAAACTCATTTGGGAGACAATATTTATCAATGTGAATTGTGTCCGCAAAAATTACCAACAGTCAAACTTTTACGCAGTCACTTTGCAACGCATAAAAATGATGATAAGGAGACAAAAGCACGAAATTTAGCCGCCCTTAATGCTTTGGATATGAAAGGAATATATTTAAAATAAAATAATTTTCATATGTATTATAGTTTATTTTATGCATAAAATCTCTATGTATGTAGGTCCACCGAAATAAAAAAATTATAAGTTCTTGAAAAGACTTGGTTTTATCATATTTTTACAGAGAAACAATCAAATTAAATGAATGTAAAAAAATTTTATATTTATTTATATTTATAACCCATTTCGAGAATTATTAATGCAAAGTCAAACAAGTGCAACTCTTATCATTTTGGATATTTCTATTGCACATTTTGTTTTCATAAAAAATCTTCAAGAGAGTAACACATGTGTTCTTTAATCTACTACAAAAAAAAAAACGACTTATAGTATGTTCACATTTGGGTTTTTAAACGCGTTTAAGCAAAATGTTGATTTAGCTAATCAAAGCCGTTCACATTACATTTGAGATGATTAAGATGACAGATGATTAAGAAAAAACACACACACAAGCACACAAAAAAACAACAAACAAATTTAAATTTCTTTAAAGTATTAAAAATGGATAAAAACACTTTTATAAAATTATCAGAAGATTATTTTAATCAATTTAATGATGAAATTGTGAAAATTTATGAATTATTTAAGGAAAAAAAAAATAAAAATATTAAGCAGACATCTTGGCCGGTTGTACACAATCGAGCGATTCTACATTATTAGGGTATGTTCAGTGGATTCTATGTGGTTTATGAAGTGATTTAGTTGTAATCATGTCGATTTGAAGTGATTAACAAATCACTTCAATGTATGGGTAATCATCTCGATTTTGAAGTGATTAGAGCTTAATCACGTTCGAACTGCTTAAACGCGTTTAAGAAGCCAAATGTGAACATACTATTAGTCGTTAACGAGAACCGTAATAAGGTTGATTTTTTTATTTTATCCGATATTTTGTCACGCCTTTGTGTCACTTCTTCAGTTTAATATTTTTGATGAATTAACATTTTTTTAGGATTTTATCAGGCCTGTTCTGAAAATCACATTTTATGAAAGTGATTTCAAATCACAAGAAAGGTGTTCTAGGCATATTAGTTTGTGATTTCAAAACGTTCAGCTAAGCAAACAACTTTTTGAAATCACATTGTTATTTTTGCGACTATTGTAAGATGACCGTCATAATAAATTACTTGAATAAATTATACAATGTGTTGTTTATTAATTTTTTTATGCAATAAGCTATTTTATTTACAAGAAATCATTTAAAATTAAGAAAATTCGACCACACTTCGAAAATGATATTTGCTTTTGTGACTGCCGTTGTGATTTCAGGTTTGTTTTTAAGTTGAATTAAAGATCGCTTGTTTGCTAACAGCGACATGAAAGCAAAGTCTAATATTTATTAAAAATCGTAAAAGCTGCAAAGAATTACAGGAAAAAATGGCTTAAATCGCTAAAATGGCTAAATTCGCGAAAAATTCCAAGCTTGTCAGTAACCCTAAAATTTATTTGAATTCGCGAAATGGGTTAAAAAAAAACAAAATGTCGGAACAGAAAAAAATTTTGCAAAATAGCAAAAATTCGCGAAAATTCTAAATTTTTCAAACAAGCCCTAAAATTGATTTAAAGTCCCTAACACTATAAGAAATGGCAAAAATTCGCTAAAAATTGCTAAATAAGCGGAAATTCGCAAAAATTTGTTTACAGCGGCATGATAGCAGGATCTACTATTTATTATAAATCGTTAAAGCTGTAAAGAATCAGAAAACTTACAGAAACAAATCGCTTCTATCGTGTCGTGGCTAAAATTCGCAAAAATTGCAAAATTTTAAACACATCCTGAAACTAATTTGAGATCGCTTAGTCGGTTAAAACAAATTGTTGGAAAATAGCATAAAAAGCGTTAAAAATAGAGCTATAATTTTATAAAACAAACTTTTTGTATTTTCTTGTGCTTTCGACAATTGAAAATCACACCGAAAAACACAAAAACGGTGTGATTTACAGAACACCACAAAATCACACGTGTGATTTTAAAAGCACATGTGATTTGAAATCACGTGATTTTCAGAACAGACCTGTATAGCGAAATTAAAGGATATGTATATGGAAAGCCATTTGTTATTTTTTCTTAAATTTTAGTAGCCCGTGAAGACAGAATCACATATACATATTGTTACGGAAGTAACTTTAGTTAAGAATTAGTTGTATTTATAAGTAATTTAACGTAATGTAACAATATGTACATACGACCATTAGGGCACGTAATTTTTTTTCGTCAAAAACCTGATCTACGCGAAATTCTAAGAAAAATTTCCCAAGAAGTTTCCGTTGTGTTACCATATATGGAGTATACTATTTAGTTAAAATAATAAATAGAGAAAAGCCGACTAACATTAAGAGCCACTTTTTGGGTTAGAGATTAGCGATTAAATTAAATTTAATCTCCGTATTTACTTTTTGAGTTGTATTTTTTTGCTAGTTTAAGCGGCCAACGGTGGTGGTTTAAACCTAAACTTAAACTGTCAACATACACATGTTTAGCATAAAGAAATTGCAAAAATATAAACAACAAATACATTTTAAAACATTGCTTAACACTTTTATATAATTTTTCCATTCTATATTTGTTCTTTAATATATTTTTTTCTTTAAACGCAAAAAATTTCTACCTTGTAAACAATATTAAATTCGCGCATTTTCTTCTTCTTCTTTGAAAACATCCATATTACTTGATAGAAAGTTGATATTTGCAAAAAAATGTTGCCATTTATTTGTGCTCAGTATGGTAGCGCTACATGGTTTAAGCCACCACCCAAAAATATCAAATTCAATTGATATTAGATTAACTAAATTCTCAGATTAGCTAATTATAGAATAAAATTAACTTTAATCTCAAACCCAAAACGTGGCTCTAAGTCTACATACCCAAAAATGGTCATAAAAATACATTGTATGAATTTAACTATCATTTTCTTCTATTTTTCCGTAAATAAAATGTAAAATTTATAACATTTTTGTTTAAATGAATATAAAGAAAAAGCCCATTTGGGTTTTTTTTTAACAAAATACCCATTAAAACCAGGGTGGATTTTTCTGGGTTGCCCAGTGGTTCGTATGGAATGCTTGTAGTAAATGGAGGCTCGGATAATATTCTGTCATCATGTAAGGCTAGGTTTTTGAGATGTGGGTTAAGTTTAAACATGGTTTAACATAGTCTGAAACTCTGATTTTTCAAGCGAAATGTGATTTGTTTATTAAAAGTTCATTAAAGACCAACATTTTAAGCAAACCTAAGCTGTTCGGTCAAAATTTTGTATACAAACCTGGTAATGACGGCACAAAACTGTTTCAGATCAGCAAACCCTAGTTTAAAGGTCCAATTAGACGTGACATAACCATACCAAAACTGTATTACCATAGCCACTGTATTACCACAACGACATAAACATACCATACAAACCAATTCAATGTTGGTTTCCCAATTCGCCGTTACGGCTGTGGCATTATGGACCTTAACTGAGATCTCAGCAACCCAGCCTAAGTCAATCAAGTTCGCATAATAATCCGTGCACTCGAAGTTAATTGAATGTTTCTTATAAGCTCTTAGTTAAGTTGGGTCATAAAGCTGGTCACGATAATGCACAATTGTTTTTATGTCATTTCCGCGTAAAAAAAACTTTTTGTTGGGACACACTAATGCGCAGCTCTTTTAGTTTTTTCCAATAAGTTTTGCCAACACACACTTTAACTGATAAAGGCAACCAAAAATATTTTTCAAAAACAAAACACGTATAAAATATATACAGACTGGCATTTCGTGCTGTGGTCATGCAAACTGCCGAGCAACGACATTTGTGACTAAAACTTTTTGTTTCCCCATTCCCTATGAGTGAAGAAATGCAAAATTTTATATTCCTCACCCTCATGAATGAAAAATTAACAATTCATTCATGACTGAAAAAAAGTTACACATTTTTAATCGCCCACTCATAACGAAATTCATGAATAAGTAAATATGGGCGATCATTTATAAAATTTTTTAACTCTGGAAAAAACGCTTATAAGAAACATCTTCGTGTTTTTTTTTTTAATTTCATATATCCGGTACCGGTACTGTTCTCTATTTTATAACTTTTGTTATTGTTAAATGTTTCGATTATAACAATTTCTGTTTTAAACAAATAATCACCGAGTTTAAAACTTAAGGCCCCTATTACGGTTTACAACTCAACTCAGTTGAGTTGTAATAAATACAACTGGTTGTTATCAGTTGTAATTTTTGTTCACCGCAATTTAGCAAATTTGTAAACCATAATACAAAAATTAAAAAACCGTAATATGGGCCTAATATCAAAGCCAGATTTGTCGAAGAAGAATATTAACGATCTTAAAATATTTAAAAATTATTACCAAGCAATAAATTTACAAAATTTTCAATATGTAGTATTTGGAAATTGTGTTTAAAATTTAATTTGAATGTAACTACAACTCATTCGATGTATGTTGATACCGATAATTTCAGAGTTTCACACTTGACCACAAATATTTTTCGAATACATTTCGATTGTTGTACATTTAATTTTAAAAATGATTATTAAATTAAAATTTAAAAGAAACATTGTTTTTCTTCATTTAAATGTACCTTCAAACTTCAGCGTCGTTGCGACGCAAGTTAGCGTTATCCTAATATTATATACAACGTATATTTATACATAGAAAAATTCTAGCGGGAATCTTGGAGCACCCCAATATATAACATACATATAAGATTTATATATTAATTAAAAAGAAATAAATTTAAAAAAAATAGATTCAAAATAAAATTATTCGAGTTTTTTAATTGCTTATAAGATGTGATAGAAAGTTTTATAAAAACAAAACTATTTTACTTAATTTCTTATTATTTAAGTAAAACTAAAAAAACAAAACATTCAAAAACAAAGCAGTTTGGTGATGTTAGAATTAAAGCTGAACAATATATAGGGACGAACTACGATAACCAGCATAGACCAGTGGGAAGAAGAAAGAAATCTCTTAAGGAAAAAGAAAGAGAGTCTCAACAGCAATTTTATCCTTGTGATAAATGTAAAAGAAAACTCAAATCGGAATTGTCATATAAAAAACACCAAGAAATGCACGATAATAAAGAACAAATATATAAATGTTCTCTGTGTAAAGAAGGTAAATTATTGCCATCTTCATTAATATTTCTTTCCCCTTTAAAATCTTTCTCAATTTCTCTTACTTTTCAGTATTTGAAGAGAGGCTGGCGTTGAAGGAACATATGCGAACGCACAGTGGTTTGTAGCAGTGTAAATTTTAAATTTTTTATTATGCTATAAATTTTATTACCCGTATGTAACAGGTGAAAAAGTTTTTTTATGTTCGGAATGTGGCAAGGGTTATACTACTGCTGGAGGTTTAAAAGAACATTCGTATCGACATCTTAATGAGAAAAATTTTTCTTGTCCTGACTGTCCGCGTTCGTTTACAACCAAAACCGATTTGGTTTCCCATCATATCATTCATAAAGCAAAACCGAAAAATCATATCTGTGACATATGTGGACGAGGCTTTCACAAACCATTTCTATTGAAAAAACATAAAATGTATCACAACAATGATAGACCATTCGCTTGTGAGTTTTGTGAAAAACGGTAAAGTATTCAACTTGTATTTAAATTTTAATAATCCATTAACGTTCTGCTTTTTAGTTTCGTCACAAATGAAAAATTAAAGCGTCACACTCGTATTCATACCGGAGAAAAACCTTATAAATGCAATTATTGTAAAAATGCCTACTGTCAATCGAGTGAATTAATTAAACATTTACGATCACATTTAGGGGAAAATGTCTATCAATGTGAAATGTGTCCACTACGTTTTAAAACAGTTAAAATTTTACGAGGCCATTTTTCAACACACAAAGATGACGATGAAGAAACCAAAAGTCGAAATTTAGTCGAACTAAATGCTTTAGAAATGAAAGGAGTATTTTTTAAATAAGCCAAAATCGTTTATCATAATGTAAAGTTGATCCTTACAAAAAAGATAGAGTTCCAGAGTATTAAATACACAAATTGGCGTTGATAATAAAAAAAAAAAACTTTAATAAAAATTCGACTAAATTTGTTGATCATATTTGAAGTCAATATTTTATTTGTTCTCCTATAAGTTTTTATCTATGTATATAGTTACTTTGAAATATAAGAACTAATTTATTTTCCAAAAGATAATAAATTATACTCCTGTTCATTTGTAAAAAAAAATAATTTAAAAAACTTCCAAACCTAAATACTGGTATACATTTAGTTAAAAGAATTTTTAAAGTGTATTTTTACCAAAACTGTTTTTTTTTTTTTTAATATATGACGTGTTGTAACTTACACACCAGTGATTTGTGCTTGTAATTGCAAATTTTCAATTAATTGTGAATTGTATCTATTGCGGAGTTGCTAAACATACAAAATTTTTTTGTATTCTTTTTCGATTTTCTTCTTTTTTCAATTTCATTTTTATTTTGTACACAAATAAATTGTCAAAATCACCCGCTTCACAATTCATGTTGTCTTGTTGAAGTTTAACAGCCTGTTCATGGATTTCGAACGTCATCGAAAGTTTGTTTTTGTTTTTAATGTAATATTCTATGCGAACGATGACGTTCGATATCGTTAAACAGGCAGTTAGTTTATTGTGATTTGTTCGTCGTGTGTAGAGAACTGCTACGCTAACAAATCACACGCACAAATAACTAATGTGTGGTCAGCTTTAGTGAAGAATGATACTCAATCTGGTTTTCCTATTCGGATTTTTTTTAACTACTGAAATCATGAATCGTAGTATTTAACCCAAAATTTTTTTTCTAATTTTGTATTTTATTTTTAACTTGCTACTTATTTAGCTTTAAATAACAGGGCCATATTGGTCAATTCCAAAACATGCTAATTCGATTTAGCATGTTTATAATTTTTTTTACATTTTTAAATTAACTTTAAATTCTGTTAAATTTGGCTTATCGGCTTAACCAATCCAAAGTTATGAATAAAAATGTAACTTAGCATACAACTGAATGTTGAATCGCCCGTAAACTTATAGCTTCTCCTACCTAACTCACTTTTTCGACTTGGTATATTTTCGAACTGAGCTGTCGATATGTGGCGAATTAAAACCACCACAAAAAAAATAGTAATATGTATACAACAAATTAATTATTAAAAAATTTATTAATAAAAATTAAATTTTTAAAGCAAATATTTATCAAAGTTATTTTATAAGCATGTAAAGCAGTGATGTATTTTGAGTTTGGTTTTTTTGGGCCAAATTGCCGATTTAAAAGGGCCAAAATACCTTTGATAGTGGCAAAATTTTGCATCAAAAATATCCTGCGTCTATGGTGGCCAAAGAGAATCAGTAATGCAGACTTGTGGTTTAGGACAAATCAAAAACCAGTGCAACAAAATAAAACATCAAAAATAGTGATGGTTGGTGATGGGCATATACAACAAATAGACAGACATAATGTCGAAGTCATGGATCTTAAACAAATCTTTTAGTTCTATAAATTGTTATTGCAAATCTAACAAATTCTTTAAAATTTTTAAGATATTCAAAATCCAGACTGATGTTTTGGAAGAAATTTTATTTAGATGCGATGTAAACAATAATTGATTTTATCAATACATTCGACATGGCATTTTATATTTTTCGCAAAATCCTACAATCAATATTGACATTTATATAATTATGTAGTTCTAAATCCAAAACCGTTAAAAATAAAAATTTGGAGTTAATATACTATTGTTGCACAAGTGCGGTCGATATGTTTTCTTATGTTTTTATTTAAAGATCGCTTTTAATTCAAGTTAATAATTTTTTTTATTTACTTAATGAAATAATTTTTCCAATAACATGTTTCTTTAATTTATTAGTATGTACCAAGGTACATTAACACAAGGTAGACTCATTTGGGAGTGTAGACATGCTGTTCTAAAAAATACCCGACTTGTCAAAATTGTCTTCATATAAAACAAAAACAATTTAACGCACATATGTATATACAAATTTTGGCTCATACACACGAATTGGACAATTGGGGATTATGTCTGTCCGCTAACGAGTCTATCTTGTGTAAATATACCTTGATATGTACCTTAGTTTTAATAACAGAAAAACGTAATCTTCATTGATATATATCTTTGTCTATTTAATGGTTGATAGAAAGCTCTAGCCCTGTTATATAGGGTGAGTTTCAAAACACATTGCAGTGATGCGGTTTTAAAACCGTTTTAGTTTGCCTTTCTTTTGTTTGTGCGTCGATAACTGTTTTTATACATTTAGGGACAGACATGTTCGTTAATGGATCACTGCGCTGCATCAGTGATTTCAAATGTTAATAGTATATACATATATCAGTGAAGTATACATATGTATGTAAACCAATACTCCACAAAAATAAGTCACACAATAAAAAAAATTATGTATATAATACATTGTCAATGTTAAATGCATAAAGCTACGTTCACAATCCCAGCTAGCATTTGGCTGATTATTTTTTGTAAAAATCACCCAAATGATTCTTTTAAGATCAGTTTTGATGGTTAAAAACTGATTTATCACCTGAGTGATTAAAAAAGGATTCATATATGATTAATTTATATGTTTAAATAATGATTTTTAAATATTTTGAATTTTTGTTTTTGTCAAATGAAAAAATAGAAACTTTCATGTCAGCCAAACAAATACAAAGCTTGGATAAAAAAGAAGCCCAAAAATTATTGACAATTTATTAACTTAAATGTTGGTGCAAATTGTTTCTTATCTTCTTTGCGAAAACCCAATTACTTTTGTTTGGTTTAAAAGCCATAATGGTGCTGATTTTTCGGAGAAAAATTAAAAAAAACGACAATTAAAAAACCATATAATTTATGATTAAAAAATTCGACAAAAACGATTCAATAATGATAAGAAAAACTAACATTAAAATGATCAAAAAGGAATCAGAAAATTGTATCACAAATGATTCTTTCAGGTGATTCATCGGTAGGGTACCATTTTCTCACAACGAGAGTATCATTTATGATTGAAAAATGAGCTCATATACGGGCATTATGCCCTTGAAGCTGATTGCTAAATGATTTAGATTATGAAACAAAATGCTAGCTGGGATCAAAGAAACAATTTCGTTTTTTCTTCCCAAAGTATTTCATAAATTTTCCTTTCATTTTTAGAACAAAAATGTAACTAAAATTTTTCTAAAAATGTAACTGAAGTTGAGTCAACTAGAACTTTAGCAACAATTTTTATGAAATTGTTTCTGACGTTTTAAATAATTTTATCTAGTTTTGAATGAAAATTTTAACAAAATGTTTACAAAAATAAAACTAATGCATAATATTGTTGTGGCTAAAATTTGCGAACGGTTTCTTGATGCAAAATGTGTGTAGTTACAAAAGAAATTGTTGCTCTATTATTCTTTTTTATTTTAAACAATAAAAAATTTTTACAACTAATAAAATGTTACTTTATTTTTTGTATAAAACATAAGAAAACCTAAAACACCCAATAAATCGACAATTCTTAAAAGGGAAGAATTTGATGATGAAGTATTCGAAACAGTTGCATATGACGATGACGAAGATGAAGATGTAAAAGATGATGGGGATGATGATGAAGACTATGTGGATTTTGACACCAAAAACGTAAACAAACGAATTACAGTGGAACAACTTTATCCTTGTAATAGATGTAAAAGGAAATTAAAATCAAAAATATCTCTGAGGAAACATCAAGAAATGCATGCTAAACGTGATAATGAAGAACCAAAATTTGTGTGCAATATTTGCGATAGAGGTAAATAGTACATAATTAAATTTGAAAATCACTTTTCTCATGATTCATAAATTTTTCTTTTATAACAGGGTTTTCACAAGGTTATATGCTTAAAGATCACTTACGTACTCACAGTGGTAAAGTAGATTTTTTATATTTAATTTAAAATTTTTATAATAATTTGAAAATGTTTCTAAGGCGAAAGACCCTATTTATGTTCTGAATGTGGTAAATCCTTTACATCCTCGGGTAGTTTAAAACAACATTCATTCCGTCATCTAAATGAAAAACTTTTTCCCTGCCCGGACTGCCCCAAATCGTTTCCAACTAAAACCGATTTGGCTTCCCACTACGATGTTCACAAAGCCAGACCTAGAACCCATATATGCGATATTTGTGGTCGAGGTTTTCCAAAGCCATTTCTTTTGAAAAAGCACAAAATGTATCATACAAACGATCGACCATTTTTATGCGAATATTGTGATAAACGGTAAGAATTCATTTTATCTTGTTATATCTCATATTTTTGTTGTAAGTTTTTGGTTAGTTCTTGCCTAATATTTTTAATACATTTTTAGTTTTATAACTAATGAAAAACTACAACGTCACGTGAGAATTCATACTGGTGAAAAACCCTATAAATGCAACTATTGTGAAAAGGCCTACTGTCAATCTAATGAATTAACTAAACATTTAAGAGTTCACTTAGGAGACAATGTATATCAGTGTGTATTGTGTCCTTTAAGATGTCCCACAGTGAAAAGTGTTCGTGAACACTTCTCCACGCATAAAAATGATGATGAAGAAACTAAAGCTCGCAATTTAGCTGAGCTCAATGGTTTAACATTAAAAGGAATTTATTGTAGATAAATTTTTTATATATTAATAAAGTAAATAAATGTACATTAAGTTAAGTGTCTTTTTAATAGTAAAATAGCCCATAGTTAAAATATTACAGATAATTATCTATTTAACAATAGGACTTCTAGTTTTTAAAGTTAATAAAATTAAAAAAAAATTCTTTAAGAAGATTCTTTATTGAAAACAAAAGTTATCGCCGATATTTATCTTTTTCGAAGTTCGACATTTACTGTTTAACTAAATCCACTCTTTAATGTTAATACATATTTCATCCTATTGTATCCTATTAGCTAAAGAACTTTAAGAGGATGAAGTTCTTTTTTAAGAAAATCATTTTTTTCGTGGGAATACAAATAAGGTTTACGGGCATGTTCTAGAAATCAAAATTAAGTGGAATTGGAATCGAACGAGATTTTGAACTCAATTAATTACAAAAATGACTGTAGTTTTCCCTGTTTTTAACAGTGGTTCTTGTAAAGATAATTGGTATGTACTCAAAGTATGAAGTATATAAAAGGGAATATTTTTATGAATTTTCTTTACAGGTTCATTTTCAAAATTTGTGCGATTTTAAATCCACTTCATTTCGACTTGTTGAACATGACGAAAAAATAGATTTCAATTTGTGATCGCCAAACACCAGGCAGCCTACTACAACTACTACTCATTTTGGGAAATAAATCATTCAGAAATAGCGTGAACAACATATTGCTCAAAACCGGACCCTGCGGAACACCTGACAGAACAGAAACGATTAATTAAGGGACACATTGCCTCCTTAAAGCCAAGTATGACCTAATCAATCTACATTCAGACGATGAAAAACCAAAATTCCTGTTCAATTTAGTTACCAAATGGGAATGTTTAACCTCAGCCTTAGTCCCAATTTACACTATGGACATTTCTTGCTGGACAGTCGAAGTTTTTTGGTGTGAGAGGAAAAGAGTTAGCATACAGCGTCGCCCCCTTACCAACAAACTTCGTCGTTCCAGCAAGAAATGTCCATAGTTTAAATTGGGACTTAGGTCAATAGAAACCAAGACACTAACCTTACCCCTGTTTAAATTATTCCTTACAGACTTACGTTTCCATATAAAAACCAATATTTTGTAAGAAAAAAAAAAAATATTTCTTGTAAAATTGTTTTTTTTTTTATAGATAATAGATTTTTGATAAGAAATTGCAAGCGAGAAAAAATTTGTTTATGTGTATACACCCAAGAAAAGAAAAGTGGCAACATTGAAATACATAAAAAAAGGTTGGCAATATTTTGTTAACATAAATTTAAGAAGTTTGTTTGCAATTTAATTACTTATTAAACAAATATTAAGAAATTAAATATGAATAGTAGAACTATTACAGTCTTGGAAAGCTTTTGTAGAACCTGTATGAATGGCGAAGAAGAAGATGATAAAGAAACTGAAAGTAAAAAACCCAAAACTATTTCGATTTTCAATAAATCAGAAAGTATGGAATGCAAAAATATAACAATTATGGAATTACTTATGCTCACTACACCACAATTGAATATCGAAAGTAGCGATATGTTGCCTAAAACTTTATGTGAGAATTGTCTTGAAAGGCTTATAAATGCCTACAAATTTCAAAAAATGTGCATAAGAGTTGAACAAAAGTATCGCCAAATGATCAAAGAACAAAGTGCAGTTAATACAGATCCCCTTAAGGATAGTGTTATAGATAACTTTCCAATTGACAGTGTATCCGTTACTGATGCTATAAAAGATTTAAGTAATATTTTAAAAATAGAAATGGATGAACCATTGATAGATCAAAATGAGCCGCCTTTCGGCAAAAAAAGTGTTATTGAGGATACTGAAGATATAAAATTTGAAGCGGAAGACAATCGTTGGGACGACTTAATTGATAGTGAAGAATCCTGTAGTGTATATAGTGACAAAGATAGCAGTTGGGAATCTCCGCCTAAATTTACAAAAAGGTAAGTTAAAAACTTTTTGTAATCTTAAGTTGGCACTCAAAACTTTTAACCTTTAGTAAAAAAAATACGAGGACGGCAACAAAAAAAGTAAAAGAAAAAGATGTATTTTCAAATAAACAAACGATAACTGAAGGGAATGCTAAAAATAAAGAGGAGCATTCTTCTGAAATAACAGAAGAGTCTAGGAAAATTGACCAGACCACTGAAAATATCAAGGATAATAGAGAAAAGAAATTTGTTTGTGACGAATGTGGAAACCGTTTAGCAACGAGAAAAAGTTTGAAACGACACAAACGAATACATCTTAGACCGGTGGGTGAAAGTCAGAAAAATTCTCTAGTTAAAACAAAATATGAATGCGAGTTTTGTAAAAAAGGTAATTAATTATAAATTGTTACATGTTTTGTTTAAATATTACAAATGTAAAATTGAAGTGTTTCAGCAATCCAGTTCTTTAAAGGATCATTTGAGAATACATACTGGAGAGCAACCATATCTTTGTTCGGAATGCGGAAAAGCTTTTAAGAGTTTAAGTAACATGAAGCAACATTTTCTACGTCACGGTACCGACAGACCGTATGTATGTCCAGATTGTCCCAAAAGATTTCCTTGTTTAAGTGATTTGGCCTCTCATAAAGCTGTACATAATAAAAAGAAATCACATGTTTGTGATATATGTGGTGCCGCCTTTGTGAAACCATATCTATTGAAGAAGCACAAAATGTATCACACTGGAGAAAAAAATCACAAGTGTGATTACTGTACTATGAGGTAATAAAACATCTTAAATCGGCAAAAAAAAAAACACGGGTAAAATAATGCTTATTTTAGATTTGTTTTGGCTGATCAATGTCGAAGGCATATGCGCACCCATACTGGAGAAAAGCCATACAAATGTAAATATTGTGAAAGGGCTTTTGCACAAAGTAATGATTTAGTAAAACACTTACGTGGACATTTAGGGGATAATGTATATAAATGTGATCTATGTCCACAAGGTTTCCGCTTACACGGGGATTTACGTGCACATTTTAATACCCACAAAAATGATGATGAAGAAACGAGAGCACGAAATTTGCAGGCCCTTAAAGATGAAGAGCACAGACTTCAAATGAAGTTTGGCCTTGTGGAATGTACATAAAAAACTAGATGTAAATAAAAAATAAATATGTCGTTTTAATTTGCCTTTCACTTTGGTTGTAAGCGAAATTATAAAAGTATTATTTCTTAATAAAATTTTTGTTACAGAATAAATCAACAAGCACAGTACACGTTTTAAATGTGAATGCTAATTTACTATTAATTATTAAGTTTAATTTTTGCAGATGAGTAATGAACGTTTTGAATGAGTTAAAAATTCTCATTTAAACAAAATAAAACCTTTCTGAATACTTTTTTAATATTTTGTAATAAATATTGCCAAACATATTAAATTAATATATGTGGCGATAAAGAATAAGTGCTAAACTATATTTTTTAAATTTGTATGAGAGCAATTTTATTTTTTTATTTTTTTTAAATCCCCATATAAATTCGAATGTGTATTCTAATTCAAATTCCAATTTATAAAGCTTTCACCATGAAAAATAAATTCCCAGATTCTATTATTTAAAAATCCTTAATTAGCCTAGAGTTAATTTTTAAAATTTTTTTGAAAATACCAAACAATTTTCTATAAGAAATTCGTTGCAAAATTTAATTGAAGAAGTATGGATGACATTTTTTAGCGGATTATGTATATTCAAATAGAATGAATTCATAATACGCTTTCAACTTAAATATATAACAGCAATTATAAATAAAAACTACTGTTATATAGGTTTTTAATAAGATCTAATCAGTATGGGCATGTTATTAAATTAATCACTGCGCCGCAAATGCATATGTTAATCCCGTAAAATACTTCGCTTAGATATCGCAGAAAAAAGTGTCAAATATATAGTAGATAAATTACTTCACCTATCAAAGATCATAAGCAAGCTTGCATTGTCAGTGTTATGACCGTATGATACAGTGAGGCATTTAGAATAAGGTTTCAAAATTAAATTATACAAGTATTTTATTTATTATTGAAAATAATTCGGCTATATGTCAGCAATGATTTCTTGTTTTCAGTAATAGAACTGTTAAATAATTTGCTTTACCCCGCCATACGGTTATCATCCAAACAAGTCCAGTCGGGTACACGTTCCACTTTTATATAAGCTTCTTTTGTTAAAGAACGTGCATTCACCAAATCGGTACCACCACACAATGAACCACCCAACCAATTTACTATGTTGGGTCGTCCAATTGTTTTATGAAACTTAAATGTTATATCACCAAAAAGCTTATCTTTATATTCCTTATCTGTTGTAACCAAATGCTGTAGTTCTTCTTTAAGACGTGGCAATAAACCCATTATTATAGAGCTGCCTCCAACAACAAAAATATTTTCTGTTAAAACTCGGCGAATATCAATAGGGCAGCAAAGTATTGATTTTAATATTAAATGCGGCAAACTGTCGCGATCATTATTATATTCAAATAGTATTTCAAATACTGTTTCTCGCAATTTTCCTGGTATGGAAATGATCTCATTATCGGAAATTGGATAATCCACGCTTGGGGGCGCCTCAGGTGGTTGATTATTTAAATAATCTTGAGCTCGTCTTAGCTTCGTTACAAAGCAAGTGCGTACTTTAATATCTTCCAATACTGATTCTCTAAGAAACTCCTCTTTTACTCCTTCTAACAATAACTGGCGCTTAATTTCTTCATGTAAAGTGCGTCCACCATATTGTTGATCCTGAAAAGCTTGCATTACTTGGACACCACTAAAAACAGGCATTACAGTAGTCTCACTATAGCCCATATCTATGACAACACCATTAGGAATAGCTAAAGTCGAAAGCGCAATCATATGTGAAGGAACAAAAAGTACTGATGAGACATCAAAGTGGCGAAATAAGGCCTTTGCCAAAGTTTCACGTACTATTATTTGTCCAAAAACATTTTCCACTATAACTATTTTTCGCTCTTTAGGACTAACCAATAAATATCTGCAATTAAAAGTTAAAACTGTAATATTGTATATATTATAATTATTTCTTAATTTAACTCGTACTTGAAAAATATCGTTTGTAAAAATTCAACTACTTGATCGTAAAATTCTAATTTGTCTCCATAGTCAAAAATATTCTTTGTCTGACCATTTACAGAAAGAATGACTTCGGTTGTAATAATTTTACGAGGATATGCCTCAGCTGCAAAGCCCAGCCTATAAAATAAAGACTATTAATATGACGTCATTTGTTAGTAATTGTAATTAATCATACTTTGTATAAGCAGTCCCAATATCCAAAACAACTGGAGGTTTTTCTTGCATTACTGTTTCATATAAAGGCATTTTTATATTTTTTTGAACTATTAAAAATATTGTTTTCTTAATATTGAAATGTAAACAACACAATCGGCCTGTTAACTTTAGAAATATAGATACACTAGTTGCAAAAAAAATAATGACGTATTTAAATTGTTACAAATATAAAGGGTGCTTCATATCCAATTTAAAATAATAGGAAGAATGCTTCTAAAGGCCAGTTTACACGGTAATACAATGTATTACGACATTGCAAAAAATTATGTAGAATTATGTAGTAAAAGCAAAATGTATTGAGTAATAAGTAGGGTGTTAGATGTGACAATTTTTCGTCATTTTGACGATATTTTTGGGAAAATACAGTGAAATGTAATAGTGTTATGACGATTTTCTGGGATCAATAAAACACTTACAAGAAATATTTCCAACTATATTGGGAACAGTCCAAAACGTAAAATCAATTTTTCGAAATACAAAAATTATTGGAAATAAAAAAAAAAATTCTTCCCCCTTACAAGCCAGGTGGCTTTTATATTCGAATTCTACAATTACATATATATGTATATGCATGCCATTGTTACCCTGCAAATAAAATTGGACCACCTGACCCATTTTGATAAAATGGACTACTCCATGGACTAGTCCGATGTAATGCAAGCATGGACCATGCCATTGTTAAAAAGTGTTTGTAGTGAGACGACATGTCTTCGTTTTTTAACGACATGCTTTCGTGTTTAAACGACTTCAAAACTAATCCTCTTGAGTATACCATGGAGTAGTTTAAAAACTACTCCTTACTGGTCCAAAGGTGGGTTATATACCATGGAGTAGTTTTAAAACTACTCCTTAGTGGTCCAAAGGTGGGTTATATGGTCCTCTCCTAGGACATCGTAATGTTAAATAGACCAGGTTTTTTCCATACGTTTGGGTTACTTGTGGACTAGTCCTGGTCCCTTGTGGACTACTCTTTACACGCGTGTTTGGACTGGTCCTATTATTTGCAGGGTACTGCAAAAAATATATACACTAGAGCCCCGATTTGCGTCGATTTTTTAACATTTGTTAAATCCGCTTTTCGTTTTTATGATTTCGATTTGCGTCGCTACATACGATCGGATTTTTTCACTGAAGTCATAATCGCATGTGAAGAATTTTTCTATTTGCGTGTAAAAAGGCGAATTTCCATTTAATTCTGTTAGGTAAGTTATTCCAAGCGTAGTTGCTTGTTAGGAAGTAAGAAGTTAGTTCTTAATAAGAAGTTGTGTAGAAAAATGAGTGCAAAGAGAAGAAAATACATTAGTTTGGAGCTAAAATTGGACGTAATAAAACGTTTAAAGTCGGGTGAAAAGGCTGTTGATATAGACAGAACCCTTGGTTGAGCACCTTCAGCGGTAAAAACCATTTGCAATAGTGATAGCGCTAAAAATTAATCATTTAAAGATAGCTCAAGTTAAACGCAAATGAGATTTTCTTTTTTATTTATTTCTTTTCAAATGATTAATATATTTCAGCCCACTTGCTGAAAATAATAGAATAAAACTTATCCATATCACTTTCTTTATAATAAATAGAATTTCCCGCTAAGAATTTATATTTTTGAACCAATCAATGCAATAAATTGTCTCTGCCTTGTAAAATTTAAATATTTGACGATTTGTTGACGATTTTGTTAAATGTTCGTGATGATTTTGACGAATTTTGTTAAAACTTTGACGATTTTTTGAGAAAAAAGCCTAACAACCCTGAGTATAAGAGAGAATACGAATACAAAATCTGTCAAGCGGTCAGCAAGGTCTATCCAATAGGTCTGCTTAAGAAGCCAGATGTTTATTTGGTTTTTTCCTCAACGATATCAAGAGTTGTTTACATTTTCCTTATACGTGTATATTTTTGTTTACTTTTTTGGTTTTTTGCCACACATACTTGCACACAAAACACATTTTTTCTTTTGTTTTGCCTATGTAGTAGTAAGATTTTGACAACCGCGAGGAATTTTACACAAACAAAATGCCTGTTGTTTTTTGTATTGTTGTATTGTTGTAGTAGTAAGCAGACCTATTGGATAGGCCTTGGCGGTCAGTAAATGCTTTTTTTCTAAACCATTTTAGAAACTTATGTATTCTCAACACACCAGAGGTGTATTTAAACAGAGTATATTGAAGGTGGTAGCATTTTTATACAATAACAAAAACAACTAAAATCAACCCAGGAAATTTTCATGTTTGTGTTAAAAATTTTAAACTGCAACCATCTGCTTTTTTGTTATTACATATTTTTGATTTTACTTATACCATCCGTGTAAACATTAATTATACTTAAAAAAGATTTTTTTTTCTTTTAAACACGGAGAGAATTTCATAATATGTACATATTTTGATTCTACAAAGTCGTAACACCAAGGCGAATTTATAACAGGTAAGTACAACTCTACAACTACAAAACAAGGCGAATTAACTCCATGTATTTTGTTTTTGCAATTTTCTGACTTGTTGTCAAATTTCAGTATAGAAACAAAACAATATTTTGACGTTTCAACATTTTTTTAATTCGCCGTGGATACAGCTGATGAACGGCTGACGAGTTGAGCTTACCTGGAGTTAATTCGCCTTGTCGTAATACATAGTATTACCACAAAGTATACAGAGATGAAAAAAGTGACGTATGAAAAATGACTAAATCATTTGCGATGGCAGCTTTCGAAGAAAGAGAAAGAAAACGTTTTTTGTTAGTGAAGTGAGAATGTGTAAAAACAGGCCGCTACTATCTACACAAATTGCATAATCAAAACAAAAAACGCAAAAAGGGCAGCTTTCGAAGAAAAAGACAGAAAAAACACAATACTTTCTGTCTCGTGACGCCTCTGTATACTCTGTGGTATTACCGTGTAAACTGACCTTAACCCTACGTTTCCACATGCAAGTAATTACTTGCAAGTAGTGTATACGTATTATCAACGAAAAATCGAGGAAACAGCCGATTGGCTGAAATTACAAAAATTGGGTGAATGTTATGACGTTTTCTTTTCTTAAAAAATGTGTTGCACAATTGTTACATGTGACTTGGCAACATTTTTAAATGCTCGCCTAATTTTTAAGAAGTGTCATATTTTACGTTTACAAAATAATACAAATTTCGGCATTAAACAATAAAGTACAATTAGCGCAAGGTAAATTCAATTACATGTGGTGGCAAGACTACAACAATCCAAAGCCAACAAAAACAACAGATGCTTTTTGTATTGCATTGTTAAGCTTTGTACAGACGATGGTCAGATATTACAATATTGTCATTTTTCTGACAATAGTGCCGTTGTCAGATGCATTAATTTTACACATCTGCCAAATGAAAATGAGCTTACAATGTTCAGACAGTTGCAAGACATTTTTAGGCAATTTTAATGACAACATTGTAAGATCTGACCATCGTCTGTACGAAGCTTTAGTGTTAAAGTCTCGCAACTTGCCACCACCAAGGCGAATTCAACAAGGTAAACTCAACTCGTCAGCCGTTCATCAGTTGTATCCACAAAAATCATGAAACGTCAAAATATTGTTTTGTTTTTATACTGAAATTTGACAACAAGTAAGAAAATTGCAAAAACAAAATACATGGAGTTAATTCGCCTTGCTTTGTAGTTGTAGAGATGCACTTACCTTGTATAAATTCGCCTTGGCCACCACCTTGTACTGAATTCGCCTTGATCTAGTGCTGCACTCATGCCTCTTTGGGCTACACGTTCAATAAATATCGTGATACTAGAAATATCACGATATTTATTGAACGTGTACCATGCAATATTGATGGATCGCGATCCATATCGCAGAATGGCCTTAAATATGAAATCCAGAAATCCAGATCGCGGATCGTGGATCGCGTGATAAATATTGAACGTGTAGCATTTTCATGATATTAAATAGTCATGATACGTCAGTAAGAAGTGTCAAAATAAAAGAAATAAAATATGCAGTGGAAAAAATTAAACAAATAAAAAGTTAAACAATTGACAAAATTTGTGTAAAGTTTATTGAAATAAAGGGTAATGACAGAAGACAGGAAATCGATTGGGTTCTGCCGGTGGAATCGGAACTAAGCAGTGAAAAAATTATTTTAAAAGATTTCATTTTTAATTTGGAGGCATTGCCGGAATTGTGGGACTCATCGGCTAAAGCTTATTCCGACAAAATAAAAAGAGCGACTGCACTGCAAAAATTATTAATGGTTTTTTAAAAAGCAAGCAAAATAGCTAAACAGGCTTTCTTTTGGTTTTCTCGCGACATTGATAAACGACCCGCACAACACAAAAATAGCATAAATACTGACGCGATAAATATTGAACATGTAGCATACGCTCGTGATCCATCAATACTTTAAAATGGATCGCGATCCAAATATCACGATATTTATTGAACGTGTAGTGTAGTGCCCTTTAATTAATATGAGTGTTGAACATGTAGCATTTTTTTTAATTTTAAAAGGGACATCATCCAAAAAGAACGCTTAACACTTTTAAAATAACACATGTTTTTAAGAAAACTGTAAAAGGCAGAATTTTACTCAGAAAATAAAACGCCATTAGTGAAAAAGTGTGAGAGTATTAAGTTTTTTGAACTTGCACTTGTATGTGGAAACGGGGGTAAAAGTTATGAAAAATATAAATTTTCATTTGAGTGACTCGTCTAAGTGCTGTAGTGTGGTACGGTGGTGCTTATGGTATTACGAACGCAATACCGAAACTTAACAGAAACAAGTGTTTCCCGAGGGAAAGCGGCGCTGATATGCTCGCGTTCGCCGGGCTTGGAGCTCGACGGATGGGGGTGGTTCTTGCTACCACTCTGGAAGGGAAAAGAAATGGCATTCTCTTTTCCCTTCTCTCCTAAAAGCTCGACTTGACGAGTCAAACTTAACGTGTGTAAGCCGGCACTAATGCATTTTCTGGCCCGCTACGTCCGTCTTACACATTCTTTGTATCTTATAACTAGATAGTGCCTATTGTAAATTAATCGTATCTAAATACAGATTGATTTTTTTAGTTTTATTTGAAAAGTCTTACTGCCTGTTTTTAGAACGCGAGCGCAAAAGTGACTCTTTCAATTAACACGTAAAACAAAATTTCAAAATTTGTTTTTGTTTTAAGTCTTAGTTAGTGCCGGTTCGTACACATCAAATTTGACTCGTCAAGTCTTGAACTTTTAGGACCTACGGACTCAAGACTTGACGAGTCAAACTTGACGTGTGTGAAGCGGCACTTAAACGAGTCACTTTTGCTCTCGTGTTCTAAAAAATGCTGTTATTTAATTAAGACAAAAGTATGGTAGCACTACTAAATACAAAAAATATCATAAAAAAGTTTATTATTTGCAAGGTGCTCTCAAAAAACAGCTGAATGTTATTGCCTTACCTGTTGTTGTATTGTTGTCATATTGAGGCCTTGCTGTTATTCCAATGGAAACTTAAGTTGAATTTAAATGTACCACATCGGTGAATTAAGTTTTATTTAAATGTTTAGTGAAGAAGAGAATTTTGTATTTAAAACGATTTTAAATATAAATGTGCTTTAATACACATCCCGAAAATTGGCTATTAGTATTTACGGCTCGAATTTTCAACCATTTCTAACATAAATATAATATCATTTTTTTATACCAAACGTCAAACTCATATTTTTGTCAGCGTTTATTTTATGAAGCAAGGTATATTTATAGCAGGTAGTCTCGGAAAGCCAGCTGTTTATTTTTTATTTGCTTGTTTTGTGATACAAACTGTCAAATGTTGTATAGAAAACAAGCAAACAAGTTTTTTGTCTTTATCTTTTGTCTTTTTTGTCTCTTATCAACCCTTTGCTGTTTGGCAGTTCGTATCACAAAACAACAATAAAAAGCCCTGTTGTTTGTTTTATTGTTCAATTGTTGTAATCTCGCGGCTACCTGCTATAAATATACCTTGTTATGAAGTTTAACGTTATTATGACAAAAAATTGTCAGCTGAAGACCCCATGTAACAAAGCACTAGCAAACCATGGCGCAATTAGAAGGTCTGCTCGAAACGCCTGCTGATTTTTTACAGAGTTGTGTTTTTAGGAATAATACATAGGCATAAATGGGCAAAATGTCTAAAGTTGTTTACATTTTTTAACGCCATTGTGTATTTTTTTTTAAATTTTTTACTTTTTTAATATAATGTTTTATTTAAAAAAATTAGTTTTCTTATTGTGATATTAGAAATTAAGTTCAATAATTGTGCTTAAAATATGAAAAAATTTTAAATAATTATGTATAATAAAAAAAAAAATATAAGAAATAAATAAAAAACTTAAAGGCGGACACAATGGATAACATTTATCGTCTCCTTCCCAGTAATGATGCAGCAGCGCCAATGTATTTATCATTTCATGTAGAAAGTGCCATGCCCAAAGCATGCTAAAAACTCTATATGGTATGAACGATTCAATAAACAAAAATTAATCTGTGGATAAGAATTTGAACTGCTCACTTTCCTCCGCCGCCTGCGTATCAACATTTTTAATTAAAAAACAGAAGACAAATTTACACAGACGAACATGTTGACCAAGGAGACACTTCTTCTATTTCGGGTAAAGCATTTCTGTTGTTTTCTTTACAACCATATGCAGGCGGAGGAGGTTACTTACCTTCTTTAGTAAGTAAGTTCAAATGATTATATTCAGATTAATATTTGTTTGTAACATGATTTGGACTCGGCACTTTCGGCATCAAATGATAAATACATTTGCGCTGCTGAATCACAACGGAGGAGGATAGATAAATGTGCTCCATTCTGTTCGCCTTTTAGTTTTTTATTTATATTTTATAAAATTTTAAAACCCAAACAGCAAATACTGGTTTTATGTTGCAAAATGTAAAAATGCATTTCATTTATATTGATTCTATACCGCCCAATTAGTTCTAAGTACTTTTTTTCAAAATAAACTTATTTTAAGAAAATTTCGATTGAAAATTTTTCATTCAACAAAAAAATACATGAAAAATACAATACACATATTTCTTGACAGCTGACAACTTTTTGACATTTTTACCATGTTATTTTTTCTGTTGTTGTATTGTTGTAATTGTGCGCAGACCTACTAATTGGGCCATGTAGCAAACCAAAATAAATTGGTTCGAACTGTCAAAATCAGATTGATTTTCGATACCACCTGTAGTTGAATTCGCCTTGGTCTTATATTAGCTGAAACTTTCCATCCCTGGTTTCATCTCACTTTATTGGCACAGCTGGAAATCATTTTCAAAGCAACAACAACGAATAGTTTTTTGTATTTCAATTAAATTTAAATTAAAAAAAATGAGTTTTATTCAATTTGAAAGTGCTCGAGAAAAAGAAAAAGTTCGTCAAGATCTTAGGGAAGCTCGAGAACGTATGCTTGATGAAGCAAAAAAGCGGGATGAACAAAGAGCTGAACGGCACACCAAAATGCTATTAAAAGGTGAAACAAATTGGATGCTCCCATCAGTCGAAGAAAAGCTTAAGAAAAGGAGCAAAGAAACCAAGAAAAAGAAATCAAAAAATAAAAAAGATAAGCACAATAAAAGATCCAAAAAAAAGTCCAGTAAGAAGCGGAAACACTCGAGATCCGAAGAAAAAAGAGAATCTGGGGATAGTATATCCACAACTGATGATAGTGAAAGTTCTTTATCTGAAGATGACAATAAAAGGCGTAAAAAATCTAAACTGAAAACTAGAAAGAGCCCGAAAAGTAAGGTTTCAAGCAGTAGCGTTAGTGACAGCGAGATATCAGATGATAAAAATCAAGACTTTGTGGATTTGAAGAAAAGAGATGAGCCACTACAACGAGATAGTTGGATGACAGACGCTTTAATGTTAAAAACATATTCACGGGAACGCACAGAAAGTAAGCCAAATAAAAAACAACAAATTGATGCGTACGACCCGGCAAAAAGCTCAAGAGAACTAAATCCCTATTGGAAGACAACAGGAACTGGCTTACCAGCATTTAAGAAACCAAAAGATGAGGATGACTACATTAGTACAAGATCAGAAAAATCAGTATACTCGCAAAGTTTAATTCAGTCTAAAGGATGGAAAAAGCAAAGTAGCAAAAATAAAAACACCGAAAGCATGACGCCTCAAAGAAAAAACTCACACGATGGCAGTGATGATGAGACTGCATATAATGAAGCTGTACCGAAAAAGGAATCAAATGAAAAATCTTGTACTTTTACAGCAGAATTTTTTACTGACCATCAAATGAACGAATTAGGGGCAAAAATACTTAAAGCTGAAATAATGGGCAATATGGAACTTGCAGATGAATTACGAGAAAAACTAGAAAAAGCACGCGCACAAAGAAATATTTTTAAAGAACGACAAAAATCTCTTTATATTGAGAGTACAGATAACAGATCCAAATCTAAAGGCGATAAATCTGGTGTAAACAAAGATGAACATATCTTACTAACTCACACTGATCAAGCGGGACATACTAGACCATTGCCAACATCAAAAATATTGGATCCAAATGATTTGTATGGCGGCAAGAAAAAACAAAAGCAAAAACGTGTTAATACTCATGATGAAACTGGCGAGAGAGTTCGATTCTTTCCTGATGATGATCGCTATGATATAAAACAAATGTTTGAAAGAGAGAAGTACACAAGTGCCTCTGATGCCAATTTACAGTTTGCAAATATTGCTGGAAAGCACAAAAACCTTAACGATGACATGGAAGATATTTTTGCCGAAAAAATATCTCAAGATAATTCTGTGCGTTCAGAACGTAAAGACCGTGAGAGAGCTATTCGTGAACATCAAAAAATAGAGGCAGCTTTGGACAACTGTGATAAATGCTTCGACTCCAAGAAAATGCAAAAGGAGCTTGTATTGTCTGTTGGAGAAAATGTCTATTTAGCCCTTCCTTGGTATCAGGGTCTACAGGCGGGTCATTGTATGATAATGCCTACACAGCATGCAACATGTTGTACTCAAATTGATGAGGATACTTGGACGGAAATAAATGAATTCCGTAAGGCTTTAACACGCATGTTTGCGGCCCAACATAAAGACGTAATTTTTTTTGAAATTGCCAATAAATTACATAGACGTCCGCATTTAACCATACATTGTATTCCCATACGCGAATTAGAGGGAGAAATGGCTCCATTTTACTTTAAAAAAGCAATAGAAGAATCTGAACATGAATGGAGTATTAATAAACAACTTGTTTCTCTACATCAGAAATCTCTGCGTAGTTCTATTCCAAAAGCTTTACCATATTTTTGGGTAAATTTTGGTATGGATACTGGATTTGCTCACGTAATCGAGGACGTAGAGAGATTTCCACCAAATTTTGCTCAGGAAATTATTGGGGGCATGCTAAATTTGGACGCAAATAAATGGCGTCGCCTACAAAAGGAAAAAAATATAATTACGAAAGTAAAAATGTTTGCAGACTGGTGGAAGAAATACGACTGTACAAAGTAGTTTGTTTCATAGCTGTTAATTGTAAATAATTTATTATTATTTACAAGTAGTAATTCTATTTTATTAAATAATATAAATATAATTAATTAAGTACTATTTAAAAATTAAGCAAAATATTTAGTATTGGAGGGATAGTTTGATAACAACTTTTCGAAAATGTTTTACTACATAAAATTTAAAAAGTGCAAAAACAAACGTTGTAATCAAACTATCCCTCCAATACTAAATATTTTGCTTTAGAAATTTAACTTTTTTTTTTTTAAATTATTAACACAAAAATCCTTTATAAAGTGTTATTTTATATCAATGTGTTTTAAACTACTACAAATTACATTTTTCATTTAAAACAATCTTAATGCAACTCTGTTTATCTTCCATAATAGTAATTGGTGTATTGACATTGTAGTGCATTTCTTGAAGTAGTCAATGTATCCACTTAGCTTCCTTACAAGCTTCTGACAATGGTTTGAACTCGGCTTCAGCTGTGGACATAGAAACACAACTTTGTTTTCTGCAGCTCCAGTTATTAACGCCTCCATTTATCCTGAGTAACATCCATTTGAAATAATTTGACAAATAAATTTCGAACTTAACGTTTTATAAATTTCTTCAATAAATTTTACATACATCATATATATTATTTCTAAAGCACTTTTTTTTGTCGGTTGCAAATATCTCCCATACCACCGCATCAAATTTAATAAATGATATCTCATTTTAAAGCTTATTTCTAACACTAATGACGAAAAATAATTAGAAATTGAAAAATTAATATTTGCATTGATAAAAATTATATTTTAAAATGTATTGAAGTTACTAAAATTTCTATTAATTATTTTCATTTTATGTTACAAAAATGACAACTAACGGTGCGAAATATTCGCTAGTATTTATATAATTTACATCTTCATTAGTTTTTCTTACATACAAGCAAGAGTCCATTAAATTTTGCTTGAATTTAAACTCAATTAATGACTTATGTATATATTGACCCCAGCAGCGAGCAGCTTGCTTTAATCCATATCCATATCAGGATAATATTTTGATACAAATCCTGGAGGCTACTTCATATAAATTGTTTCTTGCAAGTATCCATTCAAAAATGCCGTCTTCACATCAAAATGGTATAGTTTAATTTTTTCTTTACCGGCAATCGAAAATAAAATGTTTGTTGTTTGTTTCATAACTGGAGCAAAGACTGCATCATAATCAATCCCAAATTTCTGATTAAATCCTTAGGCAACTAGTCTTGTGGTCTCCTTTTCATTTAATTTTTTCTTTAACCCCCATTTAGAACCAATAGCATTACGGCCAATAGGAAGATCAACAATAATCCAAGTTTTATTTTAATTTATAGATTTTAGCTCCTCCTGCATTGCATTAATCCACAATGACTTCTCCTTCTTAATTGAAATGGCTTCATTGAAATTACTAGAATCTGAATTTAAAACTGCAGAATTAATTATTAACTCTATTAGAAACACATCTAATAGGATTTGGACTTTGAATCGGATCTTCACTTGTTGATGTAGAACTGCCAACACTGGCTTCTGTACTTTCTGAAACTTGACTATTTTCCTGATTAATGGACCTATTGTCATGAGCTTCAGATTCATTTTCTGTTGCTTCAATATTAACAATTTGCTTTCAGCACGATTATTTATTGGAAAATATACAATATTTTTACTATTCTTTGCGACTTCATCGCAATTAAAGCCTTTGGAACCACAGACATCAACATCACGTGAAATTTGTATGTATCGTATTTGTCTTTGGATCAAGAACTCTATAACCCTTTGAATTGAAATCATATCCAATGAGAACTTTAAGAATAGTCTTTGGATCAAATTTCTTTCGTTTTTCTTTTGGAACATAAACATAACAGAACGATCCAAATATATGAAAATTCTTCAATGATGGTTTGTTTCCAAATCGTAATTCATGTGGTGTTTTGAAGGTAGACGATTTTGAATATAATTTGCCATCATTAGAGCTTCACCCCAATAATTATACCCACACCACAATACTGGAGAGGGTATTATGCATTTGTGCTGATGTGTGTAACGTCTTAAAATAGTGGTCCTAGACCCACCTTAAAGTATACCGATCTACTCAGAATCACGTTCTGGCTGGCAGGCTGGCTGGCTGTCCATGTAACCTTGTGCGCAAAGTACATGTCGCAATTTTGGAGATAATTTGTCATAGGTTCTTATTGGCACAAGGACCAAGCCTATTGAAAATGGGCCGAATCGTAGGACCACGAGGGAAGATAGGGGGAAATTTCTTCCTCTCAGAAACTATCAAACCGATTTTAATGAAATTAAATACATAGATAGAACCATATTTATATGGACACAAAATGTATAAATTTTAAAAAAATCAGACCACGAGGGGAGATAGGGGCAATTTCTGCCTCTCAAACCGATTTTAATGAAATTGAAAACATAGATAGATCCATATCTATAGGAACACATTAGCTATACAGTTTTTAAAAAATAGGACCACAAGGGGAGGCAGGGGGCAATTTCTGCATCTCACAAACTTTCAAACCGATTTTCATGAAGTTTATAAACATAGATAAATCCATATTTACATGGACACTTAAGCATGATGTGTTTTTAAATACTGTGGTGTAGGGTATCATATGGTCGTGCTTGACCGACTATACTTTCTTACTTGTTTTTTGTTGATATAGATCTGTTTATTAGCTCAAAATACCAAATTTATATACATATTTTGGAAATTATATTAACCATTTTTGTGCTTTTATGAGTCAAATTTCAATTTATTAAGCTTTTTACAATATTTAAAAGTTCTTTTTTTTTTTATTAGATAAAGCAATTAGTAGCGTACATTTAGAAAATTTTAAATTGATGGGTCAAAAAGGGTAATTTTGTAATCTAGGTACTTTTTTTAAAAACATTTTTTGCAAAATAATTTTAAATATGGGCATTCCACAGAAAAGCTCTCTTTTTGTCACGTTCGTCACCTAGCAATTATTCTTGTATTTTAGAACCACGTTGTTAAAATTTTTCCTCTCTTTCACTAAATGAAACCCTAGTTGCGCTCTACACCCAAATGCAAAAAAGTAAATAATATTTTCATTATTCTTTGAGAAACAATAAAAAATGGTTGGTGAATTACGTGACAAAAAGTAGACATTTCTGTGGAAATACCAATATGGTGATGTAATGTATGTAAGTAATATTCCAATTGAATATAAGATACAAGACGTGAAGATTGTAAAAAATACGCTTATATACATAGAACGAGATACCAATGGAAATATTTTGAAAAAGTGATTTACTTTCAATACAAACTTTGAAAATTCAACTTTATATGCAATCGAAAATAATTTGAAAGATGACAACTTTTTTAGTAAAGATCCGAAGATTGTTATAAAGATGATATTTACCAGAGTACGGAGAGTGCTCGAATAAAACTCGCTCACGAGCGCTCACGAGCGAGTTTTATTTTACACATTTTTAAGAATTTTTCTTTTCTGTTCGCGAGTAAAAAAGTAAAACTCGCGAGTGAGTATGTATATTTTTACTTCGCACAAGCAAACAATAATTTTTTTTATACGAGCTGCTCGATTTCAACTCGTTTGTGCTCATTTTCTGCTCGAATAAAATTTGTACTTACGAGTTGAAAAATATTTACACTGCCACATGCATATTAATTATTAAAGTTTTTCTTGGGATTCAAAAAATTAATTTACAAGGTTTCGTTTAAATGTTTAATTGATAAACTGAAATTTATTGTTGACGAGCTATTTGTTTTGTAGTTGTGTATTCAAAAAACACGCAATACTAATGTTTCGATTTTAGTTTCATCATGTAAGTTAAAAACTAAAACATTACACTGCAGTTACATGCTCAAGTTTTTCTTGATAGTGTTTTACATATACTGTTTGTCAAAATTTCCAAAAATTGAAAGTTGTGACGTAGGCTGCATTCAATTTTTAAGCAATTTACTTTCAAGATGCCATCAAGAAAACAATTAACATGGGGTCTTCACCACACAATTTTTTGTCAAACGTCAAAGTCCATATAAAAAAACTTTAACATTTTTGTCAGCGTTTTTTTATATGAAGTTTGACGATTGGTATGACAAAAAATTGTCAGGTGAAGACCCTATGTTAAAAAGACAAACGAAAAATTTTGCGCACTAGCCTTGAAATCAGCTGTTTTCTTGAACGTAAATGGAAACTCTCACTGGAAAGAGAATTTTATAGGCAAGTTCACTTCAAGTTTTAAAAGTATGAGTGTATTGGTAAAAAAGTGTGAATGTATTAAAACTTGATAGGCAAAACATGATCGTGTAACCCTCAAGTTAATAGTAATACATGCAAGATACATTAACACAAGGTAGACTCATCGGGGAGTGTAGACATGCTGCTCTATAAAAATAAGCGAGTGGAACCGAGTTGTCAAAATTGTTTTCATATAAAACACATGCACATATGTACAAATTTTGGCTCATGTACACGAAATTTGACGTTTGGGTTCCAACTGGGGTAAACAGCTGACAAACATATGGGCCAACGAGTTTACCTTGTGTAAATATACCTTGAATTCATGTTTCAACTAAAGTTGGCTCGTCTGTGGGTGGCATTAAATTAAAATACTTTTTAAATATATTCCACACACTTTCTAAAATACAACCCATCTACTGTCAAATTTCAACTGCAGCCAACTTAACTCAACATGTCCTTTCTTCCGGTTATCTTTAACACGCAAGGTAGGGTTATTGGAAAATTTAGCAAATTTTTTGTTTTTTATATATATATATATATAGAGTTTTAAAAATGTAAAATTATGACAGCAGTCGGACAAATTCTGGATATTTAATGAACACGTTTTTAAACATGCGCTTAAAAAAATATAATTGATTTGACAAAACATGTGAAATACATACATACATATGTGATTTAGTGGCAATTTAGTAAATTATATCTTTTTTGTGTTTGCAGATGCCTGGCGTTACAGTAAAGGATATCGATCAACATGCATGTGTTAAAGCTGTTGCTGTCTTCTTAAAGAAGTGAGTTTCACAAAATTTGTTAGTGTATTTGGTTGAGTATGTTACCATTTCGCGCACAACCAATTTAATAAATTTACCCATACCCTTCTAAATACATTCTTTTAAAAATTATTTGTTTTTACTTATTAGGACTGGCAAATTGAAGGTGCCCGATCAAATGGACATCATAAAGACTGCCAAATACAAGGAATTGGCTCCCTATGATCCTGATTGGTTCTACATCCGTTGTGCCTCTATTTTGCGTCATTTGTACCACCGCAGTCCCGCTGGTGTAGGTTCCATCACCAAAATCTATGGTGGCCGCAAACGCAACGGTGTCCACCCCTCTCACTTCTGCCGCGCTGCTGATGGCGCTGCACGTAAGGCTTTGCAAACTTTGGAACATGCCCGCCTTATTGAAAAGCATCCCGATGGTGGCCGTAAATTGACCCCAATAGGCCAACGTGATTTAGATCGTATTGCCAACCAAATTGTCGCTAACCAACGTGGAGCTGCCAAACAAAGCGGTCCCATTGTTATTTCCAAGTAAATTGTATGTTTGGGATGTTCGCGTTTTTGGTGGAAATAAAAGTTGTAACTTTTTTTTATTTTAATACGAAGACGTTTTATCTATCGAAACAGGCATATGTAATAAAAAAGGAAAACTTAGACATGTAAGAACGTTCACATGATTATTTGCTTATATGAAGACACAAATTTTGAATATTCAGGTAGGTACATATCGCACGTTAGCTGCAGTGTCGTCATAACTCAAAAAAATACTTTTCGAAATAAACGTGTTTAAATCTTTTTTTTTTTTTCGCTCGCATCACTTAGAAAAAATAACGATATATTATCTTCAAACGGGGAAAGTATAAAAAGTTTAAATGATAAATTTCATATCAAAATGAGAAACGGAGAAGTTCTGCATTACTTTGCTGACGACGTTGCACATTGGTTCAAGTTCATAGAACGAGCGGCAAAAAAAAAATATAAGCAGTTGTCGAAGGATATTGAAACTTGGCACATAGGCATTTTTTGTTTGAATCAGTGTGAGCCTTTTAGCATTTTCACTTCTAAATTTAGCATTATTTATTTTGATTTAGCAGCGAATTTTTCAAATAGCATTTAGCATTATTTTCAGCATTTTTGAAAAATTTGTTTAGCATTTTTTAATCTTACAAATTTTTTATATTGCTATTTCGCAATATAACATCATTCTGTCAATCTCTATAATTTTATTTTGTCATTTATATGATTATACAAATGTATAATAATAGCAACTCTGAACCCTGATCATATTCTAATGGTATTTTGACCAACACTTTGGAAATTAAGGAAAATTATTCATATAATATAGAGTTGGGCAAAATCGTTCCTTTTGTGGAATCGTTTCGACCGATCCGAAAGATCAAAGGAACTAGGTCGTTCCTTTCGTTCATCGTTCCGGTTTTTACTTTAAACAATAAATGAACGAGGAACGAAAAAACTTCTCTTTCGTTCGTTAAAACGTCAACAATCTTATATTTGTTATTGTTTGTTTTTATGTGTAACAACTACCTACATAAGAATTATGTATTTTTTTAAATGTTTGTAAAAAATAATTACAAATAATTATGAGTGGTTTATTGCTAAAATATATTGCTTTGGAGCACATTAGTAATTGATTTATTTAGAATTTTTTATATGTCACGACAAAAATACACAAAAGTCGACAACATTGATCAATATACAAAAAATAACCCTACAAAATATGTACATGTGATCATCCAACAGATTGCAATTGCGGAACGAGGAACGACAAAAAATGAACTATTGAAAAAGTCCGCACCGTTCCTTTTAGGGAATCGTTCAATGGAACTAGGTCGTTCCGGAACGACACAACTCTAATATAATAGTGTGTTTAATATGTTATTAAATTTACTGAGAAAGCTGTTGAATAGCCTTTTATGTTTTCAATGATAATTTTTGTTTTTACTCATATTTTGTATTTAATAATATATATCTGTGTCAATAAATAATAATGGCTTAAGTTGACTTAAGTGTTTTTAATTTTATAACATATTCTTCAAGATCTATGACGCAGCTAAATTTCAAGTATAAAATGTCATTATTAATAAAACTACGCATTTATAATTCACAATACAACACACAATACATTTTAGACAAAACCCTTAATATCTCAAAACACGAAATTTCGACTTAAGCCATTATTATTTATTGCCACAGATATGTATGTATGTATATCGTTGCCTAAAACGGTAAAACTATTTAAAATGATAAATTTATAATCGCCTTAAACTGTTCATGATTTATTTTTCTTCTACTTTTCTTGCAAAACCTTAAGGCCCAACCATAGTATGCATAGCCTTGCTTACCCTACTGTCAAAAATTAACAAAAAGTCTCTCAAATGTATTTAAAAAACAAAATCAAAAAACGTTTGATTCCGTACGGAATGTGCGATCAGTTTCGCACTTTGCTTAAGCAAATGAGAGTTTCAGAAAACTTAAAAAAATGTTCTTTAAGTTCAATATGGTTTGCCTCATATGACATGTATTTGCACATTTGCTTAAGCCAATTTAAGCACATTATGGTTGCGCCTTAAGGTGCTATCAGACGGGATGTATTTTACATATGTACTGTCACTTTTCTTTCCCATACGTAATTCCGTATGTATGTCAAAATTCCCATTTTACATACGATTCATAATTTTTGCTATCACACCTGCTTATGTTTTTCCTTATGACATAACCTATAAATGTAAACAAAAGCTGACTTTTGCTTACGTTTCAAAACAAACCAGCTGTTTTGTTTATGTTTGCCACAGGAAAATAGAGCGTGTTCTAATCGAAAAATTTACATATGTATTTCCACATGTATTTTACACATGCAAAGTTTCATATGTATCACACGATGTGTACAACTTTTACAGATGGAAAATTTGACAGTACATATGTAAAATACATCCCGTCTGATAGCACCTTTAACTGTTTTTTTTTTTTGACAGTTGACAATGTTGCATATTTTGCAAACGGTAGGTTAGGGCTTTAAGCGTTATCATGTAATATTTTGGAGATAGGGCCTTTTGTTTTTTTTTTTGTTAAAAAATCGCTAACTTTTATCGAACTACTGATTTTTTTTTTTATTTAATAAATCTATGTACATATGTATCAGAGAATAGCTTTTTGCAATTGAAAAAAAATCGCATTTAATTAACGACAACAAATACACACGCTTACGGTCATACAGTCAAACTCGCGCAACCGCAAATATTCGCTGCTGGTTTGCAGTCATTCAAATAACGCACATCGTGCTTTGTTATTTATACAATCGTTGCCTTCGTTTTTTTTTATAAAGATTCTAAGTGTTCTGAGCGCAAATGATTGTTTGGTAAAGAAACAAAAAATACAAACGAAAGAGCCAGAAATCAAACAATCATTACTCATGTATTTATACAGCATTAACTATGTAGTACAAGAAAAAAAAAAATTTAAATGAAACTAAACACACATACTTATGTAGGTACACACAATTTCCATAGAAACAAAAAGTACAGTAGTAGTAGTAGTAGGTACAATGTATTTTTGTTATTGTTGTTAATTTTGAAAAAGCGTCTCATCGTTGTTTATTGTTGTTGTTGTTAATGTAAACAAAAGTATAGAGAATGTGCTCTTTTGAATTTACTCAGTTGTGTTATATTGCGTGAGCAACAAAAATGCAAATAAAGCACTTTCAATAAAAAACGAATAAATGAAAATATCAAATGTGTACGAAAGGAAAAAAAAATTACCAACGTTGAACTTTGTTTTGCATGTATAGAGTTATTGTAAATTTTAGCGTATGAATAAATGCACAAAAATAGTGTGTTTTGAGGTTCTCTGGTATGTATATAATTTTTTTTATATAAACTTGCATTTTAATTTAAAGAAATATAATATTTTCAGGTAAATTAATGTATAATTCATTCATTAAAGTGGTACAATTATTTAAGAAAATCTAGCATTTTTTTAGCATTTTCAAATATTATTTTTAGCATTGTTTTAATCCCCATTTAGCATCCAATTTTTTCTGATTTGAATCAAGAAAAAATGGAAAAATCAAAATGATCCACCCAGTTTTACGTCCACCTCCCATACAAAGTAAAAATTAAATTTTGACCTACGGCATTGTTTTTTGCACATAGTATTTTTAAACACTCGTAATCATTTGTGTGAAATTTGAAAATATCCGCCCTCTTCCCATACAAATTGTATTGAAGAAGGGCGGTATGAACTATGTAAGTCCCCAATGAACAAACTCCCCAAAATGAACTAAGTCCCAAACGGGTCAAGTCCGACCATATGATACCCTACACCACAGTATTTAAAAACACATCATGCTTATGTGTCCATATAAATATGGATTTATCTATGTTTATAAACTTCATGAAAATTGGTTTGAAAGTTTGTGAGAGGCAGAAATTGCCCCTACCTCCCCTTGTGGTCCTATTTTTTAAAAACTGTATAGCTAATGTGTCCCTATAGATATGGATCTATCTATGTTTTAAATTTCATTAAAATCGGTTTGAGAGGCAGAAATTGCCCCTATCTCCCTTCGTGGTCTTATTTTTAAAAAAATGCATACATTCTGTGTCCATATAGATATGGTTCTATCTATGTTTTAAATTTCGTTGAAATGGGTTTGATAGTTTCTGAGAGGAAGAAATTTCCCCCTATCTTCCCTCGTGGTACTACGATTCGGCCCATTTTCAATAGGCTTGGTCCTTGTGCCAATAAGAACCTATGACCCAAATTTCATCAAATTATCTCCAAAATTGCGACCTGTACTTTGCGCACAAGGTTACATGGACAGCCAGCCAGCCGGACGGACATCGTTAGTTCGGCTCAGAAAGTGATTCTAAGACGATCGGTATACTTTAAGGTGGGTCTAGGACCAATATTTTAAGGCGTTACATACATAAGCACAAATGCATAATACCCTCTCCACTATTGTGGTGTGGGTATAACAACGATATGTGGGGATTTCGTTCACGTTTTTGGGGGCATTTTTTTGGGGAGTTAGTACATATGAACGAAGTCCTCAAAAAGTAGTAACGCCTAAATTAATTTTTGGGAACCTAGTTCATTTCTTAAATGTTTTTAAAATTTGCAATGAAAAATAATTTAATTGCAAGGCTATGCAGAAAAGCTTTAGTTAGCGAAGCCGGTTTTTTATACCATAGAGGAGAAAATTCTTGCGCCCAAAAGTGTTTTCGTCAGGGACCGTAACAGTTATGCCTTTTTCATAAAAGTCAGATGATAACTGTTATTTTTTGGTTTTTATTTTTTCGATCAAAAATAACAGTTATTTTTTGATTTTTATTTTTTTGAACAAAAATAACAGTTATTATTTGATATTTTTTTTCGAGCAAAAATAAAAGTTATTCTCGAAATAAATTTACGTGTATTAATAATTTAGATGACTTTAATAATTATTTTAATATGCATAAGGAATTCCAATGATAATTACACACTAAAATAAAAATTTAAAGTCAACTAAATTATTAAATCGCGTACATTTATTTAGAGAATAACTTTTATTTTTGCTCGAAAAAATAAAAATCAAAAAATAACTGTTATTTTTGATCGAAAAAATAAAAATAAAAAATAACAGTTATTTTTGTTCAAAAAAATAAAAATCAAAAAATAACTGTTAAGTTTGATCTAAAATATAAAAATATTTTATCATTGACAAGTGCAAGAGGAACAATATGGTATACTTAAATCAGTTTTTCGACATTTAATTCTATATGCTTTTTTTGTTTTAAAATTCCAATATAACTGTTATTTTCGGTCCCTTGTTTTCGTTATATTTTTATTATAAACGCCCAGAGAAAAAACAAAACAATTTCTATATTTTTTTAATTTGGGGACTTAGTTCACTTTCATTAGAGGACTTTTTTTGCTATTGTGGAAATTTGGTGAAATTGGGGTCTTAGTTCATTCCTGTTTAGGGACTTGGTTCACCTGTTTGCGGGCTTAGTTCATTCGTTTTTTTTTCCATAAATGAACGACGTTCCCAAATTTAGGGGCTTAGTTCATTTTGGGTTTTGAGAGCTAGTTTATTGGGGACTTAAGTAGTTCATACCGCCTTGAAGAAGTGGCATAACTCTCTTGATTTTTAATACATCAACTCAATTTTCACAAAAAATAAATATAATTGTTGTTGTAGCAGCGAGACCCGAAGAACAGGTGTTGCTGAGTTGACAATCCTTGGTCGGTGTTCGTTGAACTCCGAGTCGTTCCGGTGCGTAGAACCGATTGTCGTGGGAACGAAATATAATTGTCGAATGGACTCCTGAAAACATATACCTGTTCCGCCTACTTTTACCCCGACCTCCCATAGAAAAACATGAATACGTAATTTAAGCATAGTCTTAATAACTTTTCAACATCGTTATCGTACTCCAATTTTTTGATTCGCAGCTTTGAGTGAAATCTATTTACGCCCCTATTAAGGTTTACAACTCAACTTAGTTGAGTTGTAATTAAGACAACTGGTTGTGATCAGTTGTATATTTTGTTATGTTTTTTTTTCACCGCAATATAGCAAAGTTGTAAACCATAATACAAAAATTAAGAAATTACAACACAACTAAGTTGAGTTGTAAACCGTAAAAGGGGCCTTATAAATGAGTCTGAAGACAATCAAAGACTATGCATTACGTCTTAATTAGTGCCTACACGTCCAATTCTTCGCGAATGATGTAATCTATAGTCTTTATTCCTCGCTTCCTCGGACATTTACGGCTATTTACGAAAATATATAAAAAAGTCAAATGGTAAGTTTACTGTAATTGTACCAAAAGATTGAACATACAGTAAATTTGCATGCCATTTTAAACAAGCGAACATATATGTATGAAGTTTGAGCGTGTCTGTCCAAACAAATAATAAATATATCGGGCTTATATTTCGGAATCATAATATTTAGATATCTGACAACAAAATACCAAAAAATTATCCAAATCGGCGAACATGAAAATGAATTAAAGGCGCTCTTGACCCAATGTGCGTTGCAGCAAATGATATGTGATGGAAATCGTTTCAGAAAACAACGATAGGGTGTAGAATCAATTTTATGGAACTTACAAACGGAATGACAAACTTATATATCGTCACCTAAAAGACGAAATAACCTATCTGCAGTTTTCAAAAGTTTACAGGAGAGGAAAAAAACGTTATAAAATTGAAACTTTTAACGATATTGAAACTAAAATTACACATTTTGATTAAAATGAAACCAGTAATATATATCGGTTGAGACAATTTTGTTTTTCTAATCACAGCTTATGTTATGAAGACACTTAGGTTTTTTGGAATTGAAAAAATCTGAAACCAAATAACCTATCTGCAGTACTAATTAGTATGAATAAAAAAAATTTCTTTATACAAATGAATATTATATATATTATATAATTACAGTAGAAGTTTCTTTTACTGGTTAAAGCAAAAACAAGTACTTAATGTTTGTTTAAATTACACAATGCAACAAAATTAAACTTTTATCGTGATTTTTGATGATTTATTTTTCTTTTTTTGTGCCTAACGGTCCTCTAGGTACAAAAACTTTGTCATTTGTAATATTACATGTTCAAAATGTTGCACACATATGCGTTATGATATAGGGAATAAAAATCCATAAAAAACTCAATTTTGAAATTTTTGCAGATAGATTATTAGGTCTTTAAGATGACGATATGTATACCCTTTTTCCTTCGGTAATAAGCTTCGTAGATAAATTAATGTGTTTAGACATCCACATTCTTGTCAAACATCGTCTTTAGCCTAAATGGTAATTTCAGGGGGTCTACTCTCTATTGCGATGCGAAAACAATTTCGATGCGAAAGCTAAATGCCAACTTGGTACTCTCTATCACTTCCGCAAAATTTTCTGAAAATGAAGTGATAGTGGCAATAAAAATTAAAGATGGCGCGGATTTACAGTAATGAAATGCCAAAGTGTGTAAAAAAATAAAAAGAACTAAATTATAAAAAAAAAAAAAATTTGAAATTGGAAAATTAAAATAAAATAAAGTGATGATTTACGAAAAGAAAAAAAATTAAAAGATGCGAAAGACACATGCGCAAACGTATTGAAAAGTACCAATCGCTTGATTTGCTACAATTTTCTTTCACATCGCAATAGAGAGTAGCCCCCCAGTTTAACGAAATACCAATGGTTATTAAATCTGCCGACTTTTTTTAGTCAATTAAAATTTTTTCTTTCTGAAATTCTAAACAATTTATACCTATAGTGTTTTAACAAAGTAAAGAAAGCATTTAGTTCTTCTATGTTAGGTTCTAGGGTGAGGAATAGGAAAAAACTGTCTTGAAGTTATTCAATTAGGGGATATTTTCCACCTTAAAAAAGTGGTTTGCCTCTACTTTTTTAGAGTATTTACATTATGTAGATGTAATTATCATAAAAATTAACTTATAGCATAAGGAATCCAAGAATGCGTTCACAAAAATATTTTAATACAAAAAGTAATATTTAATAGTTATAAGATAAATTAAAAGTATGTATTTTCGTACATTTCATTCTTTTTTCAACTATTGTTTTATAGCATAGGTATTTAAAATTTATAGATTACACAAAAATGGAACAATTATGAATCATGCTTAACGTAATATAAATACTACACCCGATCCAAAGCTTCAACCATTACTATGCTGTTTCCACGAATTACAACCATGCCAATGTTGTTTCTAGTACTATCTTTACATTCTTCTACAGTTTCATCCAACACTACATTCATAAAGGGATCAAAACCACGCAATATACCGGCAACAGAGCGGCCACCATTAAGTTTTAACAGCATCCGTTTATCCATATATCTAAAAAAATAAAAACAACAAAATATATAATGCCCAAAATTAATTTAGAAATTATTACTTTTTTAATTCTGGTGGATGAGCTTTCGACATTTTAATACAGATTTTTTCTAATATTAAAAATTGATGTAAATTTAGCTCGTTTCTCAAATAGGGACGCGCAATATATATCGATATATAAATATATCGATATTTAAAAAATAGCCGATATATACCGCCGATATTGCTTTATCGATATTTATTTATGACTACATATTGAATTCGAAATTTTTAATAACTCTTTTTGTTTGCATATTAGTTACTCACAGACGAGGCAAAATTTGTAGAAACATGGGCATGTTTCACTAAATGTTGCTACGTGTGTGGTAATGTTTTTGTTTGAAATTCGTGTTACCTTTTTGGTTTCACAAATCGTCAGGTGATTTTTGTTTTAGCCTATACGCCACCAAGTCGGTTTTGAAAAAGTTGATAGTTAATAGAGACATATAAGGACAGGTTGGTATGTTTTTGAATGGTGATAATTGCTAAGCTCTCTCCTATAAGCCCCAAACTGTAGAAGCAACATGATATGGAAAGAAAATATATTATAGTTTTTAAATTTTGCATGATTTATATATTATTAAGGCTTGTTTACACGGTAATACAATGTATTATACAATGGCAACGAAGTGTATTCACATGATTGTCAGATATCTAAATATATTTTTGTTTTAGTTCACAAGGTTGCAAGATATTTTTAGCACATTTTACTGACAATATTGTTAGATCAGACCACCGTCTGTACCGAAGCTTTATAATAATTTCAGCTTAGTACGTTCAATATATCGATATTTTTAATAAATAAATATCGATATGATATATATCGATACATTTTTTCAATTTTCCCATCCGTAATCCAAAAAACAAAACATTTCACGTGCTTCAGTGTTGTATATTTGCTTATTTCGTTTTTTAAGCCGCACAATTTTTGTTCTTTCCGTCACACACGAGATTATTTGATCTGGCATAAAATTGTATACATGTTCTCCGCTTTGTATGTTTTAGTGTTTTTTGCATACATTTTTTTTTTGAAATTGTGCGTGCATTGGCTTTGTACCCAAGGTATATTTACACATACCTTGTATACCTTGCTTTGTACTGCTTGTGCGGGTAGGGTTGCCATACGTACTGTTTTAAGCAGTACATGTACTGATTTTTTGAAATTGTACTGTTTTATGCACAACTCCTAAAACAGTACGCAAATGTACTGTTTTTTACACTTTGTACAGTTTTTTGTACTTTTTTTTTGTTCAGTGTACAAAAAACCAAGATATTAAGAAAAACCCTACTAAAAACACATTTTTATATCCTAATATTTAACAGTACATAGCTTAAAAAATTTTTTTTTGAGTTCCAAACAAAAAAGTTCTAAAATAATACAAGTTTTTACGCTGTGGTCATTGTTTTCTCATAAATACACAGTAGAAATCTAAGTTATAATGATTGGCTCGCAGCAGTAGTATATTTTCATATTGTTATTTTTAAGACATGTGTACTATGTATGATTTTATGGCTACCTCTTCCAATAGTACTTATTTCCCTTTCCACACCTGAGAAAAACAAAATAAAAAAAAAAAAAAATTAAATTTATTATTATTATTATTTTATTAAGCTTGAGGTCTCTTTTTTTAAAAAAAAAAAATATTAAATTTATTGAACCAATATTTCGGCACTCCGAATTCATAAACGATTAATAAATTTAAGTGCTGGTTCACACAGGTCAAGTTCGACTCTTCAAGTCTCGAGCTTTTAGGAGAGAGGGGTAAAGAGAATGCAAAGGGGTACATACTTGACCGTACCAGTCAGTTTTGTATTTTTCTTTTCTTTTTTCATCCGTAATATAATAAAAAGCTACAAAGTTGAAGGAAAAGAAAACAAAAATTAATTTTGTGCATGAACGTGAACGCAAGTTCAAAAGAAAATTTAAATAAAACTGTTCAAGTAAACTTGACCTGTGTGAACCAGCACTAACAAACGTTTATTAAGGATAATTTTCATAGTAAATTTGTTCTTTAAACCTTTATTTAATTTAGAAATTTTTTATGAATACAGGCATAAATAAATACATACTTATTCCAACACAATTATATTAAATTTTTAGAACTTTTTTAATTTTCGGCCATGTTCTGGTTATGGAACTCACGTGAAATTGAAAACGAACAAATTTGGAAAATTCTCCGTGTTCAAAATTTATTAAAATACCTAATACCTTTGAGAACCACTTTTCTTTACCTAAACTACAGAAATAAGAAAAAGATAAATTAATTTTTACAAAAATTTTATTGAAAATATTCATCGTTTTCAATTGCACTTGATTGTTTTACAGACAAAAATTTTTGTTTTAAATTTTATTGAAACTTGTATTTACTATTTTAATATTTTCAGATTTTGTTAAAGATTAATGGCCAATTTCACCAAGTTTAGGTATAATTAACTATCATTATAAATGTCAAAAAATTTATTGTTTTAGTTATAGTTAATTTTAGCCGAACTTGGTAAAATGGGCCGTAAATAATTAAAAAATATTTTGAAATTGGAAAATTAATTTAGGAAACAAACATTTTCTCAAATTCTATATGATTTGTGCAACTATGTGTGTGGTGAATATGTTTAAAGAAAATCGTACTATTTATCACAATCAATGAGTTTATTGTTTCAAGCTAAGTTCGGCTTTTCTCCTTTCTTATATGGCCCACAGCAATGTTATGGTTTTCCTGGCCAAATGCTTCGTTTGTGGTGTTTGCTTTTTAAACGCAAATGGAGTAATTTTTTTCGTCAAAAAAAATGTACTGTTTTTTTCTTGATTGTACTGTTTTTTGTGTTCAATGTACTGTTTTTCCGAATTTAAAATCTGGCTACCCTATGTGCGGGGTTGAACTGCCATTTACGCTAGCATAATTATTCTCCTCTGTGATGGCTCAATTTGCGATTTGTTCAACAATTGTTGAACATACTGTTAATGGTCCACTCGGCAGGTCTGCTCGAAACGCTGATTTTTTGCAGAGTTGTGTTTTTACGTGCCATGGTTTTCAACATTTCATTTTTACACAACAAATGCTTTTGTTCTTGACATTTTTATCATTTTTTACACAAACAAAATGCGTGTTGTTTTTTCTATTGTTGTAGTTGTGCGCAGACCTACTAATTTGACCATGATATTGTTGTCAGCATAAATAACAAGGTAGACTCCATAGCGGACCGACATAAAACCCAATTGTCAAATTCGTGTGCATGAGCCGAAATTTGTACATGTGTGCGTTAAATTGTTTTTATTATATATGAAGATAATTTTGACAAGTCGGGTATTTTTATAGAGCAATATATATACACTTCCAAATAAGTACTTGCTTGTGGTAATGTAGCTTGGCATCAATTGTTATCGTGCTTATGATCTCATTTCGGATTGAATTCGATATTCAAGCAACATCAAAATATTTTGAGAAGGCATTGATCAAGGCGAATTCAACTACAGGTGGTGTCAGAACTACAACAATCCAAAAACAACAAACGGTTTTTGCATTGCATTGTTAGTGCCATTAGCTCGAAATGTCAACCATTATTAGCAAAACACTAACAAATCAAAACAAATAAGCCCGAACTGTCAAAATCAGATGCCGTTTCGACACCACCTGTAGTTAATTCGCCTTGGCATTGATGTAGATTGCACTGTCTGTATTGTGATTTCACATTTTCATCTGTTTAGTTCATTGAAAACAAGTAAGCTGTAAGCAAGGTATATTTATAGCAGGTAGCCGCGAGATTACAACAATTGTACAATAAAACAAACAACAGGGGTTTTTATTGTTGTTTTGTGATACGAAATGTCAAACAGCAAAGGGGTTGAAAAGAGACAAAAATGACAAAAGATAAAGACAAAAAAACCTTGTTTACTTGTTTACTATCCAACATTTGACAGTTTGTATCACAAAACAAGCAAATAAAAAATAACCAGCTGGCTTTCCGATACTACCTGCTATAAATATACCTTGGCTGTAAGCATCTTCAGTACACTTAGCTCACGACTCATTTTTTCAAACGTATTTCTCTCGCGATGTTTATGATAATATAAAAAACCAGAACTGATATTGCGTCTATGATTTTATTGTTGATTACACACAAAAAAATAATTAAGGTAATTTTACCATGGCGTGCATTGGTAATTTATTTTTATATAAAAAGAAAAAACTAAGTTTTATTTTCTTAAATAATTGTTAATTTATGCAATAAGTATTGCCTAAAATTTTTGTTAATATTACTAATTGGGTTAGGTATCTTCTTCGAATTTGTATACCCCTCACCTCAGGTGGAAAAGGGTATATATAAGTTTGTCATTCCGTTTGTAATTTCTGCAATATTGATCTAAGACCCTATAAAGTATATATATTCTGGGTCCTTATGAGGAGAGAACTTGATTAAACCATGTCCGTCCGTCCGTCCATCTGTCCGTCTTACGTTTAATATGTGTTTTCCGGAGACTCCAGACATGATAACGGCTAGGTTGTTTTACATTTATGTCACGTATAGTCCACCATTTCGTGCTATTCAAATTCAGCAAGATCGGTCCACAAATGGCGTAGATATGATCAAAAAACCGCGACTGCCTCTAATTTTTTCCAAAAATCCCTTGTTGTTGTATTTTTATTGCTTTTTTCTGTATATCTGGAGAACGGCAATTAGGTACACACATTTAGGTTGTCAATACACACCACCCTACAAAATGTGGGCGGGATTGGAGAAGTGGGCGTGGTACCTCCCGTACAAAAAAAATTAAAAATTGTATAAAAACCTAAATTTTAGGGCTGTCATATGTCCTATGGATATGACTTATATACCAAAATTTCCGATATTTAGTAGAACATATTTTATAAAAAACTCGGGAAAATCGGTTCAGATACAAAAAAATTATGACCAAAATTAAATTTTTTTTAATACCCACTTTCGGGAACAATAGGTCTCCTCGAGTCCAAGCTTTATAACTCAAGTAAAATGGCTGAGTTATAATCAAAATACTGAAATCCTAAAAATTACTCTTTTTATACCCTTCACCTCAGGTGGAAAAGGGTATATATAAGTTTGTCATTCCGTTTGTAATTTCTGCAATATTGATCTAAGACCCTATAAAGTATATATATTCTGGGTCCTCATGAGGAGAGAACTTGATTTAACCATATGATGTCCCTCTACACCCCCCTGCCCCCGCCCCCTTTCAATTGTTTACATATACTAGCATAACGCCCAATATGATTTTCGTTATCACCCTTCTTTATTATTTCATCTATTTAACGAAAATATTTTTACAAATAGAAACTAGGAATTTTTGTGTTTTTTTTTGCTACTTAAAAACTCGCCAAAAAATATAAAAGAAAACAAACAAACAAACAAACACACATACATGGCATAAACTATTTTGGTGAATATATTTCCCAACTTTGCCATTGTGGTGAACGAAAATATCAGAAGTAATTACAACTCAACTTTGTTGAATTTTGTGAACAGTAAACGTGCCATATTTCATTTTAATGATATTCGATTAACGTTCCTTCATGGTTCAGTTGTCTAGAGGGTGTGTTAGAAACTGAGAGTTCCCTGGTTCGAATCTTGGTTTTTTAAAAAGAAAACATTTTTTTTTTAATATTTTTATTTTTTTTATGTAAACCTATTTTATCGTTTTTCTCAAAACCGACTTGATGGATTATAGGCTAAAACAATAATCACCTGACGACATGTATGTATGCATTTTTCACTGCGAAATTCTATAAACCCACTAATAAATACATGTCTTAAACCAATTTAACAAGCGAACACCCCAATTTACAACGCAAAAGGTTTGTACAAATGGAAAATTTTAGCTTGTTATTCAATCCGTTTGTGTAGTTTATTTGGATAAAATTATTTCATAGAAAACATTAACCCGATTTTGGTAAGACAAAGTTAGCAACATTGTTAATGTTGTTTTAGTCAAGGCGAATTGACTAGAAGGTTAGGTCAACTCTACAACTCAAGGCGAATTTACTTCAGGTGGCGGCGAGACTACAACAAGTCAACAACACAAAAAACAACATGTATTTTGTTTTTATTTTTCGGTCATGTAATGTCAAAAACAAGGCGAATTAATATATATATATGAATTCGCTTTGTATAAAACAGTTGACTAAAGCAGGGCTACCAGATTTGAGGTTCTTATCTCAAATTAGTTTAAAACAATTAATTTCGGGCTTATATTGAGAATGCAAAAAAAAACATTTTTCTTTTTAGGGAAATTATTGATAGATTTGTTTCTGTTACAAGCCGTCATACATATATAAAATCTGTAATGGCCATTTTCTCAATGTATCGACAAACTGTCTGTTACTTAATGTCAACATAAATTTATTGGACCGATAAACTGTCCGTTAACGATTTTGGGTTTCTCAATATACCGATAAAAAACAAAGTTTTCAGCTGGCAACGCCACTCAAAATACATGTAAAAGATGGGAGTCAGCTGATTGAATTTATCTGTACGGCAAATAAAAGGAAAATAAATAATTGGCAGATGAGTGCGATTAAAATGAGACATTGAGAAAACCAAATTTCTTTAATGTGCAGTTTTTCGTTGGGAAAAAAGATAATCGCCTAATGAGAAAATGGCCATAAGACTTTTTATGTACAAAACTCATTTTAATACAATATATATGAAACAGATTATAGCGCAAATACAATATCGGACGGCTGAAAAATCGGATTTGCTGATCAGTAAATATCAGTTTTTTATTTAAAATTAATCAGCAGCATATTTTTCTCATCTAAAAAACGTTTGCCCCATTTGTTTAGGTTGACCTGTTAAAACTCTATGAAGTAAAAATACTTTTAAACGTATTCAGGGGTGTTCTGAAAATCGAAAACAAAAAACCCAAAAATTGTATATGTAATTTTTTAATAAGATTTCCGTGATAAAAGAATTTTACGACAAATATTAAACAATTATTTCTTTGTTAAACTGAATTTTATAATAAAAATTATACAAATTAGTTTAAAAGAGTATTACAAACAACTGAACAATTTTATTGTTTTGCTTTTTCGATTTAAAGAACACTCTTGAATGGCTAAGCCAATTAATATTTTACGCGTTAAATGGATGAGTTTGTGGGTCGTTATTATAGCCCTAATTCTCCACATTTGGAATTTTCTGAAGTTGTGAACATTTCAAGTTCTTAAACGATATAAAATGGTGTAACATGGATTTCCAGGCAGACCCCATTAATGCTAGAAGCATGTTTGCCAATGTTCTCATGATGCTTTAAGGTTTATATTTTTACCACTAGTCATAGGCAGGGCTGTCAGACTTGGGGATTTATCCCCAAAGTTGGGGATTTTATGCGAGTAAAAAGGACAAAGAAAGTCATTTGGGGATTGAGGATTTTTTTGGGGATTTAAAAAAAAAATTCGGGGATTTTTTGGGGATTTTTCACTCTTTAAATATATGTTCGCTTTTATTATTAATGCTTATTTTTCTTTGTCTCGTATTAAAAATATGAAAAAAAAGTAGCAAAACTTTTATCTTACTCTTATCAACAACTTATACGGTGTAAAAGGTCCTTATTAAGATTGCCATTTTAGTTAAAAGGTAGTGTTAAAGGTACTTTATAAATTAATGTTATTTTTCCTTCAGGGCACAAACAAAATAAAATAATTTTTTTTACAAAAAATTATTAATTGGGGATTTTTGGGGATTTCTAATTAAAATTTTTCTTACTATTTATAATTTAAAAAAAAAAAAAATTTTAAATTTGGTCAGAAAAAAACAAACAGAAAAATATTTACTTATTAAGGGTGTTTTTTCTTAATTTGGGGATTTTTGGGGATATTTTTTTAATTTTTTGGGGACAAGGAAAAAAGTACCTGGCAGCCCTGGTCATAGGAACAAGAAATTTAAAATCTATTAATTATATCTTAGATTAACTGATCACAACTTCCACTTCTTTTAATAACGTAGATTTTTGGTCAGAATTTGTAAGATAATTACCAAATTGTAAAATTGGTTACATGACATTATTGTTTTAGTGTGCTTATCTATGCTAAACTAAATAATTTTTTTTTTAAAGAATTATTTAGTGGCTTTTTATTTTTAGAGGGGATATTTTAAGTAATTTTTATTTTAAATTTGGGATTGAAGAAAAAATTTATCTGGCATCCCTAAACTAAAATTAACAAAAATAATTGAGAAAAAAAAAATGAAAAAAAAAATAAAATTATTTTTGGAATTAAGAAAATAATAGTTTTTCTAACATAAACTTGTGCAATTTTTGTGAGCATTAATTCCCAAATTCGGTTGAATTTAATGTTGTATTTAAAATAATCTAAGCCGTTTCTTTTCTGTGTTCATTTTATACATTTAAATATTAAACTGCACATAATCATAGAAATAGCTTTAAGCTATAGTTATAATGGTAAAAATTAGTTTTGGTGATATAAAAAAGATTTTAACTTAATTTTTATACATAGTTTAATTTATCATTTCTTTATTGTTTAATTTTTTCATTTATAAGTTGTAAAGCAAAATGTTAATTTAAAAACTCAATTTTAAAAAGCACATGTAAACAAACTTTTGACACATCTGGCCTGAACAAAAAAAAAACCGGCTGTCTTTTCGACACCACCTGAAGTAAATTCGCCTTGCTACAACTACAATGCTTCTGTGGTCGGATTGTCAAAAATATTGCTAGTAAAAAAAACAGGTTTGTTTACATAAAAAACTAGTTTGTATACAAACTTTGACAAGTCGACCACCGAAAAAAAACACCATATGTTGACTTGACCCCACCTTCTAGTCAATTCGCCTTGGTTTTAGTATTAAAAATTATTCAGTGCTGCTAACTTTTTAAGTTATACACTTCCAGAAAATATAAGAAGAGCTTTTGTTAATAATCCTTATAATATAAAAGTAGAGATTGAAAAAAAAAACCTAAACACATTACGATGCTTACACCCAATTTTTTTTATATCTTTTATATCCAGTGTGACACAAAGAATGCTGACGAAGGCCGTAGCGGGCCAGAAAATGGATTATATTCTGCTGGTGTCTAATAATTGTAAATTTTTCAGTACATAAAATAAACTTCATTGCTTTCCAAAGGATAGCTAAGGTAAAATGTAACAAGAAGATACAATATAATAGTCTGGTAGTGTATAAAGTCATTCCTTAAAATTGAAGGAATAGGGCTATTACAAAAAGCTTTTTAAAATTCATAACTGAAATTTAGCTCATAGAAAAAATTCGAAAAAATAAAAAATGTTTTTCTACAATTTTATAATATTACATAACTTTGATTTGTGTTGAAACTGTTTTAAATTATTATAATAAGATTTTTCATATTTTTCTATACCTAAATAAGTACTTGCAACTATGAAATAAGAATAAAACACAAATTAAAAAACACAAAGAAATTTCAGAAAAGAAACACAAATTATGTATTTTTGAAAGGCGGGTATTTCAAATGGAAAATGATTGATTTAAATCATTGTCAAAATTGGGTTTTATACGAAAAAAAGTATGAGAATTTAAATTCAAAAAAATTGTGTGTATTAAATGCGATAAAAAATTAAAATTATAAAATACAGCTATTAGATTTGGTTCATAGTAAAATAGTGACGAGTGAAGCAAAACAATGTTTAGATAACTCTTAAATTGTGGATATGATGTAAAATTATAGCCCGATATTTCTTAATATTTTCGAGATGAAAAATGGATTAATGTCTAAAAAGAGAGCACAATTTATTATATAGAATTGATTTACAACTCAAAAAAATATAGTTCGAACACAAAATATCATCGGGTGGTTTCTAGTTTGTCGGCATTTAAAATGTGTACATTTCTTGCAGGACAGACGAAGTTTTTAGGTGAGAGATTTTTTTTTTATATTATTAACTTGTTCTATTATTACGTTATTGATTTTAAATTTTATCTTATTGTTCATATTAATTTCCATAATTTTGGTTTTATTCTCATTTAATTTAAGTTTAGTCATGTTTAACCATTCGTTTATGTTATCTATATCTATTTTTAAGTTTTCGTAACATATGTCATCCGTTGATGCTTCTGTTAATATCAGTGTGTCATCCGCATATAGCACTATTTCGCATTTTTCTAATACTTTTTCCATATCATTTATATATATAATAAAAAGAAAAGCTCCCAAAATTGATTCTTGCGGTACTCTAAAATTGTTTTATATTGCTGTTGAATTTTTTTTGTTATTTGTTTTCGCTTTGCTAAGTAGGACTCAAACCATTTTAATTCTGTATCTTGTATATCGTATTTATGTAATTTTTTTAATAGGATATCCCGATCGATTGTTTCAAATGCTCTTTTGAAATCTAGAATTATTGCCAATATTTTGTTATTCTTTTTTATATATTTCCATTTATTTACAACATAGTTGACTGCTGTTTCTTATGTTTTTCTATGTAGTTTTCTAGTTGATTTTTTACTATTTTTTCAATAATTTTTTCGAATGTTTTTAGACCATTAATTGGCCAGTATTCTTCACATGTTCGTGTATTTTTTACTTTCTCAGTAGGTGTAATTATCGATTGCTTCCAGTTATTAGGGAAAATTCCTGTTTCTAGAGATTTATTTATTATACTAAGCATATTAATGCCTATAATGTCCCAGTTATCTAATATTAATTTGTTACTTATTTTATTGTAGTCATGTTTGATTTTTATATTCTTACATATTATTTTAGCTCCTGTAACGTTATTTTACGGAACTTAAATTTAAAATCTATCACAGCTATTTTGTTTTTATATTGCACATAATTTATGGATTGATTGATCTCCTTAATACTATTTACGAAAACTTTATTAAAATGTTCAGCTATTTGTTAATTGTCATTATACTCTATTTGGTTAAAAATCACAGTTTTTATCACATTTCTGGATTTTCTTAGGCCCAGAACAGACGGTAAAACGCAACTGAAACGAAACCCTTTAGAAATTATTGTTTTGAAACCAGTTTCAATCGTTTTCCACACACCTTGCAACCTAAATTGTACCAGAATGTAATGAAATTATCACAATCATTTCGATTTTTTTTTTGAGATCAGATGAAACGCAAATAAGAGTTTCCAGCACGACGGTTTCAATGCAACTGATTTCCAATGCATTTCAAACCGGTCTCAAAATGGTCGCGTCGTGTATGGTCCCTCAAAGGAGGGTATGGCATAATCTCAAATGAAACTCGAAAATAACTAGAAGTTGCAGTTTTGTTGCAGTTGCGTTTCACTGTCTGTTCTGGGCCTAAGTACTATTTTTTTTTATTTTACTCCACATTTCTTTCTGGTTATTAGTATTGCTTATTTTATTATGTATGAACTTGTTTTTTGCATTTTCAATTTTTACTTTATATATATTTCTAATCGTTTTATAATTGGTCCGTGCCTCAGCCGTATTTTCATTTATTGCACTTTGGTATTTAAAAACTTTCATCCTTTTCATATTTCTAAGTTCATTGCTGTACCATTTATTATTTATTTTTTCATTCAATTTCTTTTTTATAGTAAATTTTTTAATTATACTTTCGAAACATAAATCAAAATTATTAACATAACAGTTTAGATTATTTATTTTATCAGATTGTTTTATTGCACTTAGTTCATTTCTAAATCTGTTTTAATTATATTTAAAAATTTCCATTTCCATTTTTGGTTTTACTTGTTCTATATTTTCATTGTTGATACATATATCTATAGATTCATGGTCTGCTATTTTATTATTTATGTTCGTTTTTGCTATAATTGTTTCATTATTTGTTATAATATAATCGATTAATGTTTTTGAATTTTGTGTTATCATATATATTATTTCTAAAGCACTCTTTTTGTCGGTTGCAAATATCTCCCATACCACCGCATCAAATTTAATGAATGATATCTCATTTTAAAGCTTATTTCTAACACTAATGACGAAATATAATTAGAAATTGAAAAATTAATATTTTCATTGATAAAGGATTCGTACGGGCAAAAAGTTAACGATGATCATGTCATTACCTCTAACATTGTATTCAAAGAAGTATTATAAAAGCATTTAAACATATGTATGTATGTATGTAAATATGTATGATATATATTATGATTTCTAATATTTTTATACTTTTAATAAAATGTATTGAAGTTACTAAAATGTCTATTAATTATTTATGTTACAAAAATGACAACTAACGGTGCGAAATATTCGCACGGTTCATCTAGTCCTAAATTATTTGTGTTTGGCTTTTATCATTTGATATACTTTCTATTTAATTTTTATAAGTCTTTAAACCAGTCACTTATATCTTTCAAAATCTCTTGAAAATCTTCACAAAATTCCGGTTTCTGACTACTTGGAGATCTATATACTATTACAATTATAAATCAAGTCTTTTCATATTTTGCTTTATAAATACTTACCCAATATTTTGAATCCTTTACGCAATCTTTAATTTTATTTATATTCCATTGTACATATATGTCAAGTAGAATTTTGTAAGCCGATTATGGCCAATAGGCTAGGTTACTGAAATTTAATAAAAAAAATAAAAAAAAAAAAGTAAAAATATCCACATTGTAAGTGCCGACCCGAAGATATTTTGTGTTCGAACGAAATTTTTTTGATCAAAACAAACGATATATAAAAACTTTGAGATAAAAGAAACAACAAAAGTTAAAGAACAGCTTCACAAAGGAAAAACATTTTAATATAATTTCTGCCAGTGTAATAAAAAAAATGTACTAAAAAAATAAAACAACAAGAATGTAAACATAACTAGCTACCTGGTAACCACAATCTAATTAATTTAACAGCACTAATAAGAAAACAGGCCAATTACGGGAAAAGTCAACAACTACAAAACAAGAAAAAGAAGTTTTGTGTGCATAAAATATTTTATTATTTAAGTTTAATTATATTTAAGTGAAATCATGTTTTCCAAGAAAAAGAAAAAACCTCTAATTTCGATGCCGAGTAATTTTGAACATCGCGTGCACACGGGTTTTGACAAACGCGAGCAGCGTTATGTGGGGCTTCCATTGCAATGGGCATCGATTGTAGGCAATAATCAAATATTAAAATCAACAAATCGGCCACTTCCGTTGGTGGATCCCTCAGAAATTACGCCCACTGAAATTTTAGATTTGAAAACTATAGTGCGGCCACATCATAATAACAATAAGGCGGATGCAACATCATTGAATAGTAGCATAGCTATGCAGTCAGCTGCAGCAGTAGGTGGGGTTGGTAATGGACCAGGCGGCGTTGGTCAGCATATTCATGTAATTACAGGTGATAATGCAAGTAACTCGATAGCAGTTGCTACAGGTGGTGGCATAGTTTTACCGAAAACATCTCATGTGGCAAGGTCAAATTCCTTGCGCAGCTCAAGTCCTCCCAGAATTAGAAGAGATCTTAGGGGAAACGCAAACGTGCCTCCAGCTGTTCCTGAGGAAAGCATAACATCAGGTACGGTTAATCCAATGTCAGGTCATTTAATGAATACTAATGCCATGACGGGCTATAAAACAACACAATTGCAACAAAACGCAATGCCCAATGCTGGACCAGGAGGTGTGGTCGGACCTGCCATGTATGGTACCCAGCCAACGCAAAATGGTATCACTGGAGGCGGTCCCCTAGCAGTTCGAACTGATTTCAGTATACAACCTGCAGCTAGTTCTTTGCAATTCCGTCAAGGACCTTCCCATTTGCATGCACAACAAACTTCCCCTGTTGGCTCTATTGCAAGCAATACTCGTTCAACACATTCACATATATCGTCGCATTCGCATGGTCATCATATGAATAACAATAATACAGCAAACTTAAATAACTTACCCATGTATCCATCACCGCAAGGCCAAATGCATGCACCACCAGCTTTACCGCCACATGGACAACACCATCATCATCAGCAGCAACAACAGCAGATGCAACACTTGACACAGCAACAACAACAAACTGCTAAACCCTTGGCTACTGGAGGTGTCCTAATGTCAACTGATCAGAATCAAAATCCCCATCATCCACATTTACATGCAAAAACGGCGTCACGTGCGTCCAGTTCTAGCGGAGGGGCAAGTGGCGTCGGAGCTACAAGTGCAACTGGCGGCAGCACAGCGACAGCTGGTCAACCTAAACAAGAGCCGCGGTTAACACACGAACAGGTAAAATTCAAAATTTTATAACAATGGTGCGGCTTTAAGGGACGTATGTATGTTGATGAAAATATTTTTTAAGCAAAACATAAAAACTCAAAATTAATTTTAATTCCATGAGGAACAAATAAAACTCAAAAATAATTTTTATTTTCTAAAGAATAAATAACTTATGTGCTGTTTCCAGGTGACAAAAAATTGATTGTGTAAAAAAATTTATATGAAAATCACTCAGTTTTTTGAGTGCTTTTTATATAAATTTTTCTATACAGTCAATTGCTTGTCACCTGGAAACAACACATTATTTTCTGAGGAATAAATAACTTTTATTTTTGAGGAATAAATAATGATTAAAAAGTAATTAAAAAAAAAATTATAACTATTACGGTCCCTGCATTTTAATGAAAATAATTTTACTTTTCAAATTTATTTCATTCTTTAAAGTTTCGTTCTGCACTTCAAATGGTTGTTTCGGCCGGAGATCCCCGAGAAAATTTGGACAATTTCATGAAGATTGGTGAAGGCTCAACGGGCACAGTTTGCATTGCCACTGATAAATCTACGGGTTAATATAAAACGCATTCTTAACATGCATAAAGAATGACGGTTATCCTAAACGTCTGTTCACAATGTATAAATACAGTATTGACACCGTGTTGATGCATTTTGTAGTTAATTTTTTTTATCTATGTTGTGTTGTAAGTATATGTATATGCTTTGCATCTTAATTTTTTTATTGCTTAATTTGCCTTTCTATGCGCAGTGAAAACTACAAAGTTGCATTTAGGAAAAAAATGCATTGTAAAAATTTTTATGGTTGCATTTAAGAATACAGTGCAACAGGCGTTTAGGAAAACAACCGATTTTATTTTACAATTTGAACATGAATGCCCTCTAAAGCATAGTTAGAAATCTATAAACAATAGTATTATGTATGTATATTTTATAATTTTAATTCTTTTTGTTGTTATTCAAGGCCGACAAGTTGCGGTAAAAAAAATGGATTTACGTAAGCAACAACGTCGTGAGCTACTATTTAATGAGGTCGTTATAATGAGAGACTACCATCATCCCAACATTGTGGAAACCTATTCAAGCTTTCTGGTCAACGATGAACTTTGGGTAGTTATGGAATATTTAGAAGGTGGTGCTTTAACCGATATTGTAACGCATTCACGTATGGATGAGGAACAAATTGCCACAGTGTGTAAGCAATGTTTAAAAGCGTTAGCATACTTACATTCACAGGTGCGTGACATGAATTTGAAAGTTGATACTTTAATGTTGTGTTTTATTGGGTGTTTATTGTTTGCAAGTATTTTATTTAAGATAACGATATCGTTTTGTTTAACACAAATTTCTTTGTTATTAAATTTTTTTCATCTTCTTTGTTTAGTGTACTATTTTGTAAAGTACACATTTATATGTAAAGTTGTTTGTGGAAATCTTTTGCTTAAATTACTTGTTGAGTAGAAAACCAGTATTTAAAAAACTAAACTAAAATTAGCAGTAGGAATATACTAAAAAGTCTAGTTAAAATGTTAAAATCTTGATGCCGTTCAGGTATGTGATAACAATCGATTTTGAAAGTGAAACGAGATAAAACCGATAATATCGTTTATATATTTTAAAATTGATATCTGATACTATACATATGTATATTCTCTTGAATTTTATATTGCAGTAGCTACATCCATCGAAATAAAATTATTAAAATTTTTTTATAACAGATCTTGCGTATTGATAACGAAGCAATTTTTACTACAGGTAAATTTAAATTTTTACTGTCTTTGTATAGAAGGTGCCATGCCTACTTTTCCAATTGAACCTACTTTTTGACAGATGTTTCGTGTTTATATCTAAGCTTTTTACACATAATAGAAACATTTTCAATGTAACATGGCTCCCTATATATAGAAATCTATATTGTCTTTGTAAAGGAGGTTCAAAATACACTACAATTAACTTATACATATAGTACACCTTAAAAAAGAATATAAACAGGAAATTAAAAAAAATATGTACATATTTGGAATAAATTTTAAAAGGTTCTAAAATTACATTATCGGTTTCAAATTGTTTCGTTTTCCAAAACGATTACCATAAAATACCTGTATAGCTGTTACCGTTCTCCAGATATACAGAAATCTATATTGTCTTTGTATAGAAGGTGTCACGCCCACCTATGGTACCAAATTGGACAATTTTTTTCTTTCCCTTCTCCATCTCCATTGTTTTTGTACAACGGCCACATTTCCAATCCCGCCCACATTTTTCAAGAAGTCATGTATGACAGCGAAGCTATTTGTACCAAATTTGGAAACTACTACAGTTCTCCAGATTTACAAAAATATATTTTGAATTTGTATGATGTTGTGTATTGATAACTAAGTTGCTTGTACCTAATTTGGTAACGTTGGCTCTTGCCGTTTTCCAAATATATACAGAAATTTGTAATGTCTTTGTATGGGAGGTGCCAAGCCCACTTTTTGGCAGATGTTGTGCATTGATAGCCAAGTTATTGGTTTTAAGTTCTCCAGATATAAGGTTATTCATATTGTCTTTGGAGGTTTTGGGAGGTGCCACGCAATCTGGAATATTTTAAAATATTTGTAGCCTATTTTAAGCGCGGGGCAACCAGGAAATTACAGTGCAAATTTCAGAAAAATCGGTTCAGGAGTCTATAGGGAACAAACATGCAAACAAACGCATTTTTATTGTATACAAATATTTCAATAAAACTGTTTTTTTTTTAGCAAAAAATTAACACTTTAATTCAGAACTGGATTTTAAAATACTTAAAAACTAATCACACCTTTTCAAAGCGATCGTATTGAAATGGTCCGATTTTCATCACTTACCTGATATTGTCACCTATAATACTATGTACTATACTACCTTTACATTTTCTTCGAAATAACTGGTTATTGTTGCTGAAATACTATTTTAAGAATAGAAGAGTTTTTTTAATCAAGGAAATAAAAAAAAAAACATTTCCCAGAAGCTTTTTTTCCTTCTACCATTTTTCCTATTGAAACTCAATGGTATAAATGGGAAAAACCACACGGAGAAGTTTTATTCATAGTTGTTTTTAAAATGTTTGCTATTGCAATATTTACTATAAGGAAGCAGTAATTATTGTAATAGTAAAAAACTAAAGCATTTAATAAACAGAAAGAGCAGTAAAGAAAGCAAAAAAGGCAGTAATAAAATAAAATTTTTTAGCATTAAAAAGCAAAAAAAAAACTATACATAATGTAGCAAAAAACCATAAGATCGATCCACAAAAAGGTATTTTCATAGCAATCGTATTAGGGAACACGATTTTTACAAACGTCCGACCAGCGTTTAATAAAAAATATATATTATACTAGCTTAACCCGGTGCGCTTCGCTACACTGCTTTAAACCACTTCTTCAGTTGAGAGATATTTAATATATGCATACTATGGGCGGTATTTTCTCCCTGCACCTACCCGCTTTATTTTTATTTTCAAAAGTGTAGCATACCATAAGAGTGACTTCTGCAAAGTTTGAACATTCTCACTATAACAGTTCTTAAGATATGCGATATTAAACATTAGCGTCCTATGGTGGGTACCACTTCCCCCGCTGCTATTTTATTTCAATTTTGGGGCTCAGAAGATCCTACTACCATAAGTTCAACAAAATGCTTGCAGCGGCTCTTAATTATATTTCTATCTATGAGGGGTACTGCTCCTCTTCTGTCAACCTCGCCCATTTTTATATTGAAATTTATAGTTTACCATAATAGTAGCTTTTACCACGTTTGAAAACTCTCCCTTTAATAGTTCTTCAGTTGAGCGATTTTTAATATATGCATCCTATGGGAGGTATTTCCCCCCCTGCGCCTACCCGCTTTATTTTTATTTTCAATAGTGTAGTATACCATAAGAGTGACTTCTACAAAGTTTGAACATTCTCAATCTAACAGTTCTTAAGATATGCGATATTAAACATTGGCGTCCTATGGGGGGAACCGCTTCCCCCGTTGCTATTTTATTTCAATTTTGGGGCTCAGAAGATCCTACTACCAAAATTTCAACAAAATGCGTGCAGCGGCTCTTAAGATATGCGATATTTAATGTTGGCATCCAATGGGTGTACCAATTCCCCTGCCCCTATCAAAAAAATAAGTAGCCTATTTTATTTTTAGGGCTCACGTGATGTTACTGTAAAATTTCAAGAAAATCTGTTCAGTAGTTAAGGAGTCTATAAGCCAACAAACATACAAACATTTTTCATTTTTATATACATATGTATTGTTATAAAATGTAAAGAACTTGGGGCTATATTTATACATCACATATTTTTCGGCAATATTTTGTTAATTTATTTTTATTTATTTATTTATTTATTTCATTCACAGTAATATATAAAAGCCTCCTAGGCCAATTAACATATATTACAAAGATATATTCCTGAATAAAAATACAATTTCATTTTAATACCTACATAGTTATAAACATACTTTCACTTATAACTAATAAAAAAATCTCATTCAATGGCTCCCCAGCCAAAAAAAAAACAAAAAAGTTATAAAAAAAGATCATATGGAAATATAGAAATATAGTCCAATAAGAAGTAGTACATCAAATTGTTTTAGAAGTAGTACATCAAATTGTTTTATTACCAAACCAGAAAAGGAAGCGTAAATAAAAGTATAAAATATATATGTATATAAAAAAAACAAATAGTCTATAAAACTGACAAGTGTCTCAGAAGTTTTAAACGAAAAACATTGTTCGTATGTGAAAACAAACGAAGTTCAAGAGGCAAGGTGTTCTAAGAGCGCGCAATTCTTATAACAAATGAACGTTCAAATACAGAGTATCTAATCCTAGGAATAATTAATTGCGGGTTTCTACTAGAATGAGAAAATATAAATTCAGAACGGAGTTGCACAGGCAAACCACTCCTAATAACCTTGTAGAAATTCAATAGATTACGATATAAAATAAAACTCCTAAAAGAACAACCCAAGAAGCATTGAACATAAACCGATACATGCATTCTATTTCGAACATTATACACATAACGCACTATCATGTTCATAATACGTTTTAATCTAGAAACACAATAAGCCACCGTACCAGAAATAACCTCAAGCCCATACATTACATGAGGCATCAAAATCGTATGTGCAATAGTGTTCCTTATGTGAATTGGTAAAAAAACTCCAATTGAATAAAGCCTACGTAAAATACCAATTACTTTAAAACTCACACGATCAATATGATATTCAAAGTTAAGGCGCCTATCAATATAAACTCCTAAACATCGCAATCTATCAACAAAATCAATAATAGAATCACTAATAGAAACAGTCAATTCTGGTAAATTAAGATTTCCAAATAATATCACCTTAGTTTTAGAAGAGTTTACTAACAAATTATTAGCCGTAGACCATTGTAGGAAACAACGAAGAGCATAGTCAATATTAGATTGTAAAATATCACTACTGTCTGCACCAGTCCGAAACAAAAGCATAATATCATCTGCAAATAAAAACGATTTACAAATGGGCGTATCAATGCAATCAGGAAGATCATTTACATATAACATAAAAAGAAGCGGACCCAAAACAGAACCCTGAGGAACACCAGACGAAAGAGGTAGTAAGCCTGAGTAAGTTCCACCAATATCTACAAACTGAAATCTATCACATAAGTACGATAAAATAAGCCTACAGGCCGAACTCGAAAATTTAAACAAGTTTTTCAACTTACTAATTAGAACACTAAAATTTACCGAGTTAAACGCCTTAGACAAATCAAGAGATAACATAGCTGTCAAATTGCCCTCATTCAAACCACAACGAATATCATCAGTTAGGTTAAGTAGTAAAGAAGTAGTACTGTGACCACGACGGAAAGCATATTGGGATGGAGAAATCTGATTCCGCACATATAAAAGAATTTGATCCTTCATTATATGCTCAAGAATCTTCGATATGGAAGGAAGTATAGATATAGGTCTAAGATCATCAACACTATGAACTACTGTAGACTTAGGAATCGGCACAACACGTGCAGTCTTCCAAGCAGAAGGAAAACTAGATGTAGTAAGAATTTGGTTAATATGCCACGTAAGAACACGTGAAATATACGGAAAAATAACCTTAAGAAATCGTATAGGAATTCCATCAGTGCCGACCGATTTAGAACGAATCCGATACAGAGCTCCTAACACTTCAAGTTCACTTACACAATGAAAAGAAAATGATTCATTCATATCAATGAAAGAACCAAAGTCAACCAATTCATGATTATCAGAGACAGAAGCATTCACAAAAAAATTATTCACATCATCCACATTTAAATTGGAAATATATTCATAATCACCAGTAACACCACATCCCTTTAAAAGCTTCCACATACCAGAATTATCTAAGCCCAAAAATAACTTAGAATAAAATGCCCTTCTAACTCTTCGAATAACATTCTTCGCCCTATTTCTATACCTACAGTAAATTTGCCAATTTTCAACAGATCTAGCGGATCGAAAAGCTGAATAGGCTAAGTCCCTAAGAGAAGTAGAAAGTAAGATTTCACCAGATTTCATCCAAGAACTGTTGTCAATGCATATTCTTCTACTCACCACCGGAACAAATCTAAACAAGGTGTCAATTAATGAGTTGATAAATGAGCTTTGAAGTTCTATATTCCCCAAACCATAAAATAACGCAAAATCAAATGTACCTAATGAAGCAATCAATCCATCCCAATCAATACTATTGAAGTCCCTATATGTTAAATATCTGTAAGATTGTCTCACTTCAAACTCAAAAGCTGCAAAAATCAAAGCATGATAAGATATCATTGGGCACTGAACCTGGTCTGAAAATTTCATATATGAGGTATCACTCATCAGCCAAATATCCAACAAAGACGTCGTATCATGGGCAATATCAAGGTAGGTAGGTCTGCTATTATGTGAAACATACAAATTACATCTTACGCACATAGAACGCAACCGGACAGCCTTCCCAACATCAAACATATTGCAATTAAAGTCTCCAACAATAATAATATCCTTATGTCTAGAAAGCAATTCATAATGTGAAGTCTCAAATAACTCTAAATCACCATACGGCAAATATACAACGCCAAACAAGACTTTAAAATCACCAGATTCAAGTTCAACAAAAATCGACTCACAACCAGGAAGAGAGACCTTAGAAATAACAGTAAACGTAATTTGATCTGAAACAAAAATAGCAACACCTCCACCCCTGGCAAACAATCGATCATTTCTTATTATATTATACCCAGAAATTCTAATAGACTTAGTAGATACATACGGTTTCAACCATGTCTCAGAAACCGCAATCAAATTGAAGTTCTTATCCATAACATTCCGAAACTCATCAAATTTACAAGAGTTTGAAGAGGGGCGAATGCTTTGACAATTAATATGGGCTATTTTTAAAACATTTGAGAAGCTTCGCAAAATTGTATTAAGATAAAAACTACCACTAGTTATTGGACCAATATTATCACTATTCACTGATATTAAATATTATCAAAAAGAAAATGGTAAAACAAAACAAAAAAAAAAAAAATAAATAACTTAAAATCTAAATGATAAAGACATGTTGCCTGTATTCATAAAAATATTTGAAATTTAATAAAGATTTATCTGTGCCCATGTTCTGTAGCTCTCGCGTCGAGAAACTTTTCGATTGAAATGTGTGAAATGAAACAAAAATGCCATGTATTGAAACAAACAGCTGTTTTTCTCACTAAACTTTGTCTATAACTTTTTTTTGGCGGGTACAGACTGTTACGTAATAGCCTTTTTACACTTGTACACAGAGTTGTCAGATTTTTTTGAGCTCCATCGCCAAACCGGATGTCAGAAATCGCCAAAAATCGCCAAACGTCAATTTTGTTCAGTTTTTGTAATTTTTTTTTTTTTTTTAAATTAAATTTTGCATACAAAAAACGCTAGTATAATATTTCAGTCAAAAATCGCCAAAAACTGAGAAAAATACAAAAAAGTCGCCGAAAGTAAATTTTGTGTTGTTTCTGTAATTTTTTTTCTTAATAACATAAAATGGAGATCTAAATATATGATCAGTTGAAAAACTTTAGTTACTCCCCGTCTTCAACTGACATGATTTGCTGTTATATCATGATGTTATAAAAGCGATGTTAAAACATTTGCATTAACAACCGTGCTATAACATGAGTAAACCTCTAACATGATGAGTATACTTAACACTAACATCATTTTAGTGTTAATGTTAAGCATTTCATGCCAGTTGTAGACTGTATGTTAAGTACACAAGTCTTTAAGATCGTACACTTCACCCTCACCGATTTCATTACTGGAATTTTGACCTGCATACATACTACATATTTGAATTAAATAGTGACTGAATATAAAATTCACTTAATATGATAACAAAACAAAACTCATGTGGAAAATAGTTTCAAGTTCTTTTGTGTTAGTAATGATAACAAAAAATATAAATGGTAAAAATAGCCAAGTTAATCGGCAGATACATCAGAAATCGCCATACAAGTCGCCAGTCGCCAAATGGAAAATCCCATCGCCAAACACTTTTCAAAATCGCCACGTTTGGCGAGAAATCGCCATATCTGACAGCCAGCCCTGCTTGTACACATCTTAGAGGAATGCGTGGAAGATGTTAAAAATGAAAAAATGGTATATACATTTTAACAAATTATTTGTTTTTTCTAGTGATGACACTAAAATAATCGAAAGATGTTGAATGAAACAACATGAGATAGGAACATCTTTTAAAGATGAAGAAAGATGTTGATTTAAAGCCCTGTACAATTCTTATGGGAAGATGTTATCATCTTTGCGATAAGATGAAAGATGTGAGCAAGTGTAAAAAGCCTATAAGGAAATTACTCGCCAATTTACAGAAAAAGTGTGTCTGTTAAATTTTGGTGAGAAAAGTTCGCGCTTTGAACTGTCAAATAAACTCACGAATAAAAATGGAGCGAGAAAAAAATTTCAACACCAAAAAACAGTTAAAAATGCAAATAATCATATATATTATTTCTAAAGCACTTTTTTTTGTCGGTTGCAAATATCTCCCATACCACCGCATCAAATTTAATGAATGATATCTAATTTTAAAGCTTATTTCTAACACTAATGACGAAAAATAATTAGAAATTGAAAAATTAATATTTTCATTGATAAAAATTATATTTTAAAATGTATTGAAGTTACTAAAATTTCTATTGATTACTTTCATTTTATGTTACAAAAATTACAACTAACGGTGCGGAATATTCGCACGGGTCATCTAGTAATAATAATAATATTTTGTTTTTGGCACATTTTTTCATTCTTTAATTATTTTACTTTTAACATTTTTATAAAATAAATGTTTTCAAAGCTCTTTTGTAAACAACACACATTAAAGTCGCACTTTACATTATTTAATATAGCCGACGGTTGTATTTTCGCCGCCGTCGTTGAAAAATTTAGTAATTTTTGGTCGCCGTCAACGATATGAGTTACTGGCGTTCTCAACGTCTGCAATGTCACATCGGCTTCGAGTGCAATGTTATGACATTTATAACATAACGACGTAATCTCTTTTTATAGTTTTCGACATGAGTTACAGACATAGTTTTTTCTCACTTTTCGAGTGACGATGGAATATTTTGTTTCACGTCTTTTCGACGCGATAAGTTCTCACTAAAGTTACAGAACATGAGTACTGGCCTAAGCAACCAGTGAAATGCGCGTAGAAGCAAGCTTTCCATCAACAATAAATTTCAGTCAGTGATGCCAAATGAAGGGAATTTTCCCTTTTTGTATGGATTTTTTCAAAAAATTTTAAACGTAGGGAAAAAGGACAGAATTTTTATTTTAAGGCAAATGTAGGGAATTTTCAAAATTATTTCTCATTTTCAATTTATTATCTAAAAATAAGTAAATATTCATCTAATTTTCATTTTCATATACATACAATAGCATTTTAGTACAAATGTAGTATTTTTTAAAATAAACCATATACAGCCTGGCAATCCATATATTAAAACCATGTACCCAAATATTCTTCGAACCCCCTAACATATTAATTAAGTGGCAAAGTATATTCGCGTTCGCATTGCGAACAATTCTCTTATTTTTGCTATTTGCATTCACACTCACATTCTCTAAAATGTATGCGAATATTTAAAGCTAATATCTAATAAATGAAATTTCTGCATAGATATTTATTTGTAAAAAACAATCACACTTTCTAAGCTAAGAGAAATAAAAATAAACAATTTCGAATTTTTAAGAAAATTTAAATAAAAACTTTCAAGGATTTGAAATTATTTACTTTTTTTTTTGTTTTTTTTCCTTTATTTGTATTTCTTTAATATTAATTTGTTTACATTTTAACTTTTTTTATTTTAAAGAGGTTAGCAAAATATATTCCTTTTCTACTTTGACATTTTGTGTTGTGGTAATATTTATAATATTCTTTTTTTTTAAGTAACCTAGTTTTGAAGGAAAATTTAATAAAAACCTTCTGAAATATCCCCTATAAACTAAATACTTAAACTAGGATAAAACCAGGGCTGTCAGATATGGCGATTTCTCGCCAAACGTGGCGATTTTGAAACGTGTTTGGCGATGGGATTTTCCATTTGGCGACTGGCGACTTTTTTGGCGATTTTTGATATAACTGGCGATTTACTTGGCTATTTTTATCATTTATCATTTTTTGTTATCATTACTAATTTAAAAAAAAAACTGGCAACTTTTTTTCACATGATTTTTGTTCTGTTATCATTTTAAGTGAATTTTCTATTCAGTCACTATTTAATTCTTATAGTTTGTATGCAGGGGTCTAATCACCGCATTCGATACTATCGTTTCGAATAAACTGTCGGATTTTTTTGCATACGATAGACACTGACGTATCGAATGAAAACTCGATAAATGTAAGTCGAGTTAATCGATATCGAATGCTATTATTTCAAATTAAATACATTTCATTCGATATCGAGTTTCATGATACCAAAATAAATAATTTCGATCAATTTTGCTCGATATCGTATGCGGTGATTAGACCACAGGTCAAAACACCGGTAATGAAACCGATAAGGCTGAAGTGTATGATCTTATAGAGTTGTGTACATAATTTTTGTTTTTTTTTTAACTGAATATATGATCTCCATTTTATTTTATTAAAAAAATTAACAGAAACTAAACAAAATTTACTTTCGGCGACTTTTTTGTATTTCATCTCAGTTTTTGGCGATTTTATATTATACTAGTTTTTGGCTATGCAAGACTTAATTTAAAAAAAAAAAAATTACGAAAACTGAACAAAATTGACGTTTGGCTATTTTTGGCGATGGTGCTCAAAAAAATCTGACAACCCTGGTTAAAACTGTAAACATTATTAAAGAGGTAAGAGAGTTCGCATCTTCTGTTGAAGTTTTCTGTTAAATAGTTTAATTTAACATTGACAGTAGGAAAACCAGCGAGTGTGTGAAGTCTCGCGTTGAATAGTGCCACGGAAGTTTAAAAATAAGCTTCAGAATTTTTTTTTGGGCCACTTGGAGCTTTTTTCTGTGGCAATTTGCGGACTTATACCATACTGGAGTACAGTAAAACATTATTGGGTGAAAACTAGATTTAATTAAAATGTTTTTGTTCTCAATTGAGAGATCCGATTTCCTGTTAATTAACGGGTTATAATTTGTGTGACCCTGTTTATTTTGTCCACAATGTATGGAATGTGGTGATTGAAATTAAGTTTCGTGAAGCCACCCTTGATTGTTATTTTTTTTGAACAAAAATAACAGTTATTTTTTGATTTTGATTTTTTTGGGCAAAAATAACTGTTATTTTTTGATTTTTATTTTTTCGATCAAAAATAACAGTTATTTTTTGACTTTTATTTTTTTTGAACAAAAATAACAGTTAAATATTGATTTTTATTTTTTCGAGCAAAATTAAAAGTTATTCTCTAAAGAAATGTACGTGTTTTGATGATTTAGTTGACTTTTAATAATTATTTTAATGTGCATAAAAAATTCCAATGATAATTAAATAAATACTAGATGACCCGTGCGAATATTTCGCACCGTTAGTTGTCATTTTTGTAACATAAAATTAAAATAATTAATAGAAATTTTAGTAACTTCAATACATATTTACATACATACATACATATGTTTAAATTCTTTTATAATACTTCTTTGAATACAATGTTAGAGGTAACGACATGATCATCGTTAATTTTTTGCCCGTACGAATCCTTAATACAAACAAAAATATATTTCTAATTATTTTTCGTCATTAGTGTTAGAAATAAGCTTTAAAATGAGATATCATTCATTAAATTTGATAAGGTGGTATGGGAGATATTTGAAACCGACAAAAAAAAAGTACTTTAGAAATAATATATATGATTTGAAGTCAACCAAAATTTTAAATCGCGTAAATTTCTTTAGGGAATAACTTTTATTTTAGCTCGAAAAAATAAAAATCAAAAAATAACTGTTATTTTTGATCGATAAAATAAAAATCAAAAAATAACAGTTATTTTTGTTCAAAAAAATAAAAATCAGAAAATAACTGTTAAGTGTGATCGAAAATATAAAAATCAAAATTTTAAAAATCAATATATATTATAATTGACAAGTGCATATGGAACAATTTTGTTTTAAAATTCCAATATAACTGTTATTTTCGGTCCCTGGTTAAAAATATTTTTTTAGTTCAACCAAGGCTGATTTCAAGTTATTTATTATATTAACAGAATATAAATCAGAGCTTAGGATAGAGGTATCATCTGCAAAAATTGTTGTTGTGCAAGTGATTTTGAAAATGTAGGAATATCAGCAGTGTAAATATTATACAATATTGGTGATAAACAGGAACCCTGTGGGCATCCTGCATTTACATGTACTTCGCGTGATTTTGTTTTTCCAATGTAGACCTGAAAACTTCTATCACTTAGAAAACTTAATAAAATTTTTATTATTTCCTCTAGAAAGTTAAGAGTTTTTAACTTGTAGATAAGGCCATTATGCCAAACATTTTTAACTATTTTTTAATTTTGAGCAACGCACAGTGGCGCCATTTGAGTTTTTTCGTTGCAAAAATCATATCTTTTGAACCGAATAAGATAATTGAACAGTTTAAACAGCATATGATAGATAACTGTTCAGCCTATGAAATGAGCGTTTGGAAAGGGTGCTACGCTCTGTAGGGGCCTAATTATGGGTTATCAAAGTTAAAATTAGTAGAAAAATCAATTTTATGGTAACTAAAAAAAATTATTTTTACATTTTTAGATTGTTTTTATTTTTTTTCTTTAGGTTTTTATGTTTTAAATTATTACCCAACAAATTAAAAAAAAAATTATTTTTTTTTAAATTTATTTTTTCAATTTTCTGTAAAATATTCATCACAGTTCGTAAGAGAAGGTATATCTAAAAGACTAACCATTTCTAAACTATAATTATTTTCTAACTCTATTCGTGACTTCACATGCCGCAGGGAAGATATAAGTGGATCGGAAGATGCTGCCAACATGTTGAAGAGGTCCTCATTTTGCCTTACCCTTGATGCTTTGAATGTGTTCTGCAATCTATATTTTTTATAAAATTTGTTAAGAGACTCCTGTGCTTCTTCAGAAAGCTCTCCAATTGGCAAAGACTGGTACTCAATTATATCTTTGCCATGCGCCAATATTTTATGGACGGTCGGGGTCAACTTCTTCTGTGGATACATTTCTGCTAAAAGAGATGCAGTTTTCGACGCATATTCTCCATATTTTGTAGAATTGACATTTTCTTTGCAGTTTAAAACATCCAAGATCGTTCCCAATCTTTTCACGATTTGATTGTCAATTCCAGTGATTCTAGTTACTGCCTCATCATTTTCAAAAAATCTCCTAGAAGTGTTTCCATCGTTTGAGTTACCGTATCCGTGCTTGGGACAGTCTACTTTTAGTCCAACTTGTTTAAAAAAAGCATCCTGTATTTGCTTCTTTCTGATCTTTTCCTTATCCTTTATTGATGTATTTTCATCGAAGTTTTCCTCCTCTTGTGGTAGGGTATACGCCAGTTTTAGCAAGAATTCCATACACCTTATCCTTGCGTGCAATGGTGACATTCCATATTCGTAATTCTCCTCATTTGTAGAATCGTTTAAATTACCAAAGTTCTTCTGACTCTTTTTGCAAATCGGGCATGACATTGTTGAGGTTGTTCCTGTCAGTTCGTTTACGACTTTTCCGTCAACCATGGTCAGATGGAACTCGTAATTGCATTCAATATATTTTCCTTCTCCAATTTGCAGCTTTGTAGGCTTAATCTTGCTTATTTGTTCTTCAATGTCCTTCACCGTGGTCCTTATGAGTTCTGCCGATTCCCTTGCAAACTGAAACATTATTGGTCGGCAATAATGCACTGATGACGGACGTGGATTTTTCCAGTGAAGGGAAACATCCGATTTAAGCCGCAAAGGAACAACAGATGCCATAAACATATTTCCGTCCGATATTGTAGCGTCATCGGAAGATATCCTTTGCTTATAAACGCTTTGTCCGGATGATCCATCGCAGCCCCATTTGCTGATCAATGTCAACTTCTCAGGAAGAATTTTCACCTCATTTTCAGGAAGACTCTCCAACAACCGTTTTGCTGTATGGCCCATGAGATCCTGCAGATTGGCTTTCGCAGAGACTTCCGTAAATTCCGTATGCAGTGGTCGTGAATTTATTTTGGCTTGCGTAATATGCTTGTATCCGGGTAAAACGTCAGCGCCGTGTCGCGTTAAAGATGCCCGTAGTTTCTCATATTTCTCTTTGGAAAGTTCTAAGTCCATAAACAAGGCCAAGGCTTCTTCGGAACCATACTTTTTAATGTGTGCGTTTGTGGGCGTGGGAATGCTTTCCTTAATCCTTTTTAGTCGCAGTGGGCTTGCATCAGCAACAGATTTGGTTATGTGCGACCTAACTCTTTCACTATCCTTTGTAAATTTAATAGACAGCGCTTCCGATAATTGCTTCGTGGTCAAGTCATTGGTGGCATCGGCAAGTTTCCTCTTTCTTGTGAAAATTGAACACTCCTCAATACTTTTTTTTGGCCTTCCTTTTGCTCCTCTGGTTGATGTGGTGGGTTTATCTACTGCCAATATATCCAGGATGGTATCTTCATTAAGCCAGTCCTCGTATTTGGAGTTGAAGTTCTGAATGGTTCGATTAGATTTCACCCATTTTGCCTTAATATTTGCATATATCAGATAAAAATTATTTTTTATAATTTCGCTTCTCTCAATATTTCCGTATAAGCTATCAAGTTCTTCTAAAGCAGCTTCCGTGAAAAAATTTGGTGTGGTTGACTTTCTAAACAGTTCAAATAATTTAAAATTGTTCAACGCCATGTTTTCAGTACTTAAATTGTTTAATGGTTTCAGTAATTGTTGCGCCAACTTTCAGTCGTAGACTAATCCAGGCATTATGCTTATTTTGCAATATATAGGCTTATGCTACCATGCCGAAAAAATGTACCTGTTCCCTACATACATATGGATTTAGGCTGAATAATGCATTTTTATATTATGCACGTGTCCAAATAAGATTTGTGCCTACCTGTAGTCAATATTGTTCTTGACCATTTGCAATATATAGGCTTATGCTACCATGCCGAAAAATTTACCTGTTCCCTGCATACAAATGGAATTAGGCTGAATAATGCAATTTTGATATTATGCACGTGTCCAAATAAGATTTGTGCCTACCTGTAGTCAATATTGTTCTTGACCATTTGTACGCCAAAGTATTGTTTAAGTGAGGTACGTACCTGCTAATTTCAATGAGTAGTTTTTTTAGATTTTAGATCAAACTACTGTCATACAATTTCTGCAACCATGTCTTTTTAACCTTTTTTACCTCTAGAAGCCAAACGGGCACGTACGGGCAGATAAAATTTTTGAATTATGTAAAGAAATAATCAAAGAACAGATTTTGCAAATATGGCAAATATAGAAAAATATAGATTTTTGTTATTTTCCGTCAAAGTTGAAAAATAGTGAAAAAACGGATAGTTTTTAAATAGTGATTTACCAGGAGAAACACAAAGCAAACAGTTCATTTTTTTTTTATCATTACACATTTAATAAATGCATCAATCAATACAAACAAAAAATAAGGCGATTCGTTACCTATTTTTCGTGATATTACACCTGAAATCGCAACAAATTTACTAAAAATTGTGTGTTTTTTTGAAAACCGAAAGTCGGTCAACTTTGAACGGCTATATCTTCTAAACTAAAAATGTGATATTATTAAGAGTGGCAGATTTGAAATCGTTGAAAAGTTTCCTATAACATGAGTTTATTCAAAACTTCGTCGGTGCTCATGAAAATTTTGATTTTTGCAACCTCGTTTGCTCTACGGGCGCTACTGTGCAACGGTTGAGTTGTATTGTGTTCTCTTCTAAAACCAAATTGGTTGGTAGGAAGAACTTCATGTAAATAAGCAAAATTAAGTATTTTTTCCTTAATAATCTTTTCCAATATTTTACTATTTGATGGTAAGAGACTAATAGGTCTATAAGACTCCGGAGATTCAGCTGGTTGTTTTGGTTTTGGTATTGCTATCGTTTTTGACCTTTTCCATTTATCTGGGAAATAACATAACTTTAAGCATGCATTAAATAAATTTGTTATATATTTGATTCCTTTCTTTGGAAGCTTTTTAAAACATTTGTTATTAATTTCATCAATACCAGGTGATTTTTTATTTTTGATCTTCCTAATGAGATTTGATGTATTTTCGACCGATATGTAATAACTCTGTGATATGTTATTTATTTCAGTACGTTCTATGCTGTTTACGACATTATTTACATCTAATATTGTTTCGTCATCACTAAGGTGATTTGAAACATTGTTGTTTAAATAAAAAGTGTCTGCTAAAACATTGCATTTTTCTTCTAGTGTACTGTATATTTTATTATTATCTTTAAGTAGTGGCATGTTTTTGTGTTTTCTTTTTAATACTTTTGCTAGGTTCCAAAACGGAGAAGAATGTTTATCTAACGTAGATAACATGTTATTCCACGATTTGTTTTTATATTTAACTAGTTCATTAATGATTTTCTTGTTAAGCCGCGTCATTTGTTGGTGATCCTCTATGTCCCTGTACCTTTTCCAATTTCTTCTATAAATGTTCCTAAATTGGATTAAAATTTTTATGTCATTTGGCAATTTCGTATCGGCTACAATTTGCTTTTTTTGGTATACTATATTCTATTGTTTCTGTAATGGTATTGTTAAAGGAAAAGATGAAATCATAAATTTCTGATGTACTTATTACTTCCGTAAAGTTTGGTTTTAAAGGGAGATTTCTATTTATGTATCGAACATATTTAGGCCAATTTGCTTTGCCAAAGTTATATGACTTATTTTCGATCAAGTCTAAGCTCACATTTATATTTCCAACTACTGGGAGGTGGTCCGAGCTTAAGTCATTTACGGCCTTTATTGAACAGATTATTTGTGGGCTATTTGTTATAAATAAGTCTAACGTTGACGGTCGCCTTCTTGGGTCAGCTGGTATATACGTACATTCGAAGGGAAAGACGATTTCAAGATGATTTGGTTGAATTTTTTCATACAGAATGTTTCCCCAGCAATTATTTTTATGGCAGCCCCAATAACGGTTTCTGCAATTAAAATCACCTCCTAAAATGTTTTTGCTATTTAAGTTTTTAAGCATACGCAGATCAGAAATAAACATTTGTTTACTGTTTGAGTTTGCACTTAAAACACCCGGGAAGTAACATGAATATAAATGTAGAAATTAATTTCCAATCGTGATCTTAACCCCTATGTGCTTGATTAGTTTAGTGTTTTTAAGTGGCAATAACTCATGTGATATATTTTTCCTTATTAACAAAGCTACACCGCCACCTCTACCTTGTTTACGGTCATATCTGTAACAGATGAAGTTGTTGTGTCTAATAGAAATTTTTTCATTTAGCCAAGTTTCACTGAGAAGGCAGACGTCAATTTTGTTTTTGTTTATGAACTCAAAAAGTTCATCTTTTTTAAAGCGAACACCTCGAGCATTCCATTGAGCCATTTTTAATACGTTGTTATTCATCGTGAGAGGAATTTAAATGCAAGACTGGTTAATACCTGAAATTGGTCAGCACGGGATTTGCATTTGCTCAGATTATTTATGAGCTTAACAGTTAGGGTTTTTAACTCTTCAAGAGAAAAGAGATTTTCATTATTATTATGAGTTCACGGTAGGGTATTTCCATACGAATTTGCATTTGTCGTTACATTTTGATTTAACGCATTTGGAAAATGAGTAGTATATTCTGAGCTACTATTGTTTAAGTGGTTTACCACAGGTCTGGTAACTCTTCTTGGCTGAGAACGCTGTTTAACTTCCAGATATGTTGCTCTGTTTGGACATTGTGGTGACATGGCCTTATGAGGACCTTTACAGTTTGCACACTTTACGACATTTGATGTGCATTCTGTAGTTTTGTGACTACCAGCACAATTAGCACAGTAGGTTTTGACGTTGCATCTGCTAGCACCATGGCCAAACATTTGGCAGTTGTAACACTGGGTGGGCTTAGATCGGTTTGGTTAATAAAATTAATTGCGGAGTAATTTTGTGTCAGTTCTTTTAGCGAGATAGATTTCCTCTCAAAATAAACTAAAAATTACTAGTTCACCTCTATTTTCTATTTCCCTTGTGACAATTTTGACATCAATGCATTTTAATCCTTTAGCCAAAAGATCTTTTTTAATTATACCGGGTCGAATTTGTCCAATCCCAGAAGTACTGCTTTGAAGGGTTTCTCATTTTTCGTAGAATATGTGAAATATTCAAAATCAACTCTCTGAGAAGAGGTTAGTTTGTTAGTTTTGCTCATTTTACTCAGTCTTGAGCAAGGTATATTTACACAAGGTAAACTCGTTAGCCCATATGTTTGTCAGCTGTTTACCCCAGTTGGAACCCTAACGTCAAATTTCGTGTACATTTGTACATGTGTGCGTTAAATTGTTTTTGTTTTATATGAAGACAATTGTGACAACTCAGTTCCACTCGGTTATTTTTATAGAGCAGCATGTCTACACTCCCAAATGAGTTTACCTTGTGTTAATGTACCTTGGCCTTGAGTAGGCAGTAACATCATTATCACAACGCGCTCTTTTTATAATTTTGTATTTATTTGTTATTGTTTGAAACAATGCAAAAGTAACTGTTTAACTTAAAAGAAGTTAAACACTTTGTAATTTTGCAAGAAGAAACTTTATAAATTTGTAAACACAACTTAACTCTGCAAGTGCAAGTTTAAGAATGATTACAGTAGTTTTGACTTAACTGCCTTTTGTTTACGTGCACTTTTGACTTAACTGCACAAAATTGATCATTTTTGGAATTATTCTTTATAATTCCATACAAATTCCTTTTTTAAGGCTCTTTCTATACCTGCACATTTTTAAGATAAATGCGCAAAATTTTTAGCATTTTAAAATTATTTTCATACAAAAAATCAAAGTTAGCTGCATTTTGACTTAACTGCCCAAAATACATATTTTCTGGAATTATTCTTCAAATTCCTTTTTTACGTGCATTTTGTATACCTGCACATTTTTCATATTTTTGGGCAGCTTTAAAATATTTTCATACAAAACATCAAAGTTAGCTGCACACATAAAAATATATGGTGACCACACCACTTTTTTACATAAATATCCAATTTAAGCTGTTTATAAAAATATAAATTGCAATTACAGTTAAACCTCTATTATCCGGCTTTCGTGGGACCGGCACCAGCACGGAAAATCGAAATACACGGTTAATAGAGGTTATATTAAAATATACAGAAATTTATTTATTTTTATTAAAACATTCGATTTATGTAACTACAGATTATAATATACAACAAATTTTTTACAAAATATACAAATTGTCATAGACAATGCAAAATCAAATATGTATGTATCGTCAAAAACATTAAAATTTGGATTTTTACTGACAATGTTTTGGTTGATCAAACTACATGACTGCACAAAATTTGTAAATTTTACAACGTTTATTGCTTTTTTGCTTTTGCATTTCTTCTGACGAAATGTTTAAATTTCACTTACTAAATGAATAAAAACGCATATATGTATGTATGTTCTTATGTGTGGGCACATGAACTTAAAAAGGGGAAACACCGTATTTAGATTAACATACATAATAAAAATCATATGAATCCTGCACGGATAATAGATGTAAAGCACGGTTAATAGAGGTATAAATCTAAAGCACGGAAAATAGAGGTAAAGCACGGATAATAGAGGGAAAAAATAAAAAGAACCGCATGCCGGTTAATAGATGTAACCGATTAATAGAGGCCCGGTTAATCGAGGTTTAACTGTATTTAGTTTTTTCCATAAATTTGTATGTTCTTTGTGAATTCTCATTGTGATCTCTCATTGTTTTCTTGTATATTAAATAAACATACATACATGTATAAAATGATCTGTTATTTCCCAGCTAGCATAGGCTGTTTGTTAGACGATTATGCTTAATATACAACTCCTAAAAGAATCTTCTGATGATTATCTGACGAGTAACAAAAACAAAAACAAAAACAAAAACAAAAACATCTTAATCTTTTTTTAATTTATTATTTTTTATTTATTAAACTCTCGTGGACTAAATGAAAGAGCGTAAGAATGCGTGTGAAGAATGTGTGTGAATTAATTTCCACAATTGTGGTATGGGCTGGACACAAATGTTTTAAATATAATTTTTTTATATTTAAGTTCAGGGGAACTGAAGAAAATATTTTTTTTAAATTTTACAGAGCCTCCTTTTATTTGGTACCAAGTTTGCTAAAAATTATTAGATACTTATGTTAAAAAAATTATTGAAAATAAGTATTCTTATTAAGCTCTTAAAAATGAACAAAAGATGAGAAAATTATAAATAAAATACGAATTTTGACTCTTTTTTGTTCTAGATTAAAGGATGTCAAAAAGAAAAAAATTAAATTTGTCACACAGTGTTATTTTTGAATTTAATAGTTTTTTTAATAAATAAATTTTATTATAATTAGTATTGTGGTTATTTTGTTGAACTATTTATGGTTTTTAATCCAAATTTTAATATTTTAATTTAATATTTTAAAAGCTCATCAAATTTAATTTTCATTAAATTATTTTTATGAAGAAAGGAATTTTAGAACATGAAATTAAATTCAACATTTTTCATTTTTTTTTTTCTAATTTATTCTATGAGCTAAATTTCAGTTACGTATTTTGTAAAGCTTTTTTGTAATAGTCCTTTTCCTTCAATTTTTCAGAAATGACTTTATACACTACCAGACTATTATATTGTATTTTCTTGTTACATTTTACCTTAGCTTTCCTTTGGAAAGCAATGAGGTATATTGTATATACAGAAAAATTTACAATTATTAGACACCAGCAAAATGTAATGCATTTTCTTCCCCGCTACGGCCTTCGTCAGCATTCTTTGTGTCACACTGGATAGTGATACTTTACAAATTGAATGTATTTAACTCAACTATATTAACAAATAGTAACTGGGAATTATTTCCTTCCGAAGGTTACTTTATATTATATTCAACATTTTTCATTTTTTTTTTTCGAATTTATTCTATGAGCTAAATTTCAGTTATGTATTTTGTAAAGCTTTTTTGTAATAGTCTTATTCCTTCAATTTTTCAGAAATGACTATACACTACCAGACTATTATATTGTATTTTCTTGTTACATTTTACCTTAGCTTTCCTTTGGAAAGCAATGAGGTATATTGTATATACAGAAAAATTTACAATTATTAGACACCAGCAGAATGTAATGCATTTTCTGGCCCGCTACGGCCTTCGTCAGCATTCTTTGTGTCACACTGGATAGTGATACTTTACAAATTGAATGTATTTAACTCAACTATTACTACGTTTATACGCACCACTTATTCGCAAATAAATATATTGCAAGTAGAGAATATTGCCGCATAAACAGTGAATTAAATTTTTATTTGCAAATAGCTAACTCATGAAAACAATTCCTGATTAACCACACTATTTGCAAATAAGATTTTAAGCATTGCCACACTTTTAACCGTTTTACGTTTTTATTTCGATGTAGCACATTCATATGACAACAAAAGTAAAATTAAATCAATAATGTGCAAATAAATTTAAAAAAATACACAATAATTTTTGATCTTTTTCATTTAAAAAATAAAAAGTTTATATACATACAGTGCTACCAAATCAATAAATTTTCCATCTGGCATCACTTAAAAAGAATAATTTTCATTAAGAAATAGACATATAAACAGAAAGTTAGTTAATCGCAAATAATTTTTATTCGCGAATAGGCTACGTATAAACGTAGTATATATTAACAAATAGAAACTGGGAATTATTTCCTTCCGAATGTTACTTTATATTATATTCAACATTTTTCATTTTTTTTTTTCGAATTTATTCTATGAGCTAAATTTCAGTTATGTATTTTGTAAAGCTTTTTTGTAATAGTCCTATTCCTTCAATTTTTCAGAAATGACTTTATACACTACCAGACTATTATATTGTATTTTCTTGTTACATTTTACCTTAGCTTTCCTTTGGAAAGCAATGAGGTATTAAAATTTATTGATAATTTTTCACTCTTGACTAAATCTGGGCTCGAACCCAGGCGTTTTTACGGACAGGTTACCCTTACATGTTTCGATTGCAACCACTCAATCTCTTTAGAGGGGTTTGCCGTTTAACACTCACAGCCATTGACGACTGCTTTATTAATTTTATTATAATAAATATGTACAAAATGTTAACAAAATAAATATCTTTTTGTTTGCTTGTCGCTAAAAGCAATACATTTTTAACGTAGGGAAAAGTGTAGGGAAATTTATTTTTGGTTGTAGGGAAAAAAGAAATTTTTTTTGGACACATGTAGGTTTTTTTGAAATTTTTCCTGGCATCACTGATTTCAGTATACTTATCAAATATGAACAATTGGGAATTTAGCAGTCATACAGAAATCTTATCTATCTTCTATCTACATAGGTATATAAATAAAAATGAAATGCTGTCCGTTGCTAAGCGCATAACGAGAACGGTTGAACCGATTTGGACGATTTTTCTTTCTAATGATCGCCATGGTCCAACTTAGGTTTTTAAGAAAATAATATTATGCCCCGCCCACTTTTACGCCTTTTAATTTTTAATTCCATGATCAAAATTGTTATTCGTGCTTAATTCCCAATTTTTATTATTGATAAAAACACTGAACGACAGTTCAACTTGTACAATATCAAAGTTTAAAACATCAACAATAAACAGTAAGTTTATCTCATCTTACAGATAAACATATCTCATCTTACAGATAAACTCACTGTTTATTGTTGATGTTTTTGTTTAAACTTTGATATTGTAGAAGTAGAACTGTTGCTTATAATTCTTATACGTTTAACAGTTTTATTTGGTTTAATATCTTTAGTTTTTCTAAAATCTTTATGGATGAAGTTTCCTGACGGTCTGGCCTAAGCAACCAGTGAAATGCGCATAGGAAAAGCTTATCCCATCAACAATAAATTTCAGTGTTTTTATCAATAATAAAAATTGGGAATTAAGCACGAATAACAAAATCTTTTTAAATTTTAATTCTATGTTAAATACTAATCATTAGTAAATAACTTCCGAGCGAAGCCGGGGCGATCAGCTAGTTAGTAATACATTTTGTAATCCCAAAAATAACTTTGATTTACAAAACAAGTTTTGTATGAACATTTTCCCTAAAAAACGTTTGTTAAATTTAGCAATCGCTTATGAATACGGAGGACAGTAGAAGTAGCATATTATGTTGCACTAATGTAGCTTCTTGATAATTTAAACAAAAAACCCGATTGTTTTAGGAACATTAACAGTAGAGAGGGTGTTATGTGTTTGTGATGATGTTTGTAAAATTTTAAAGTATTGGTCCTAGACTCACCTTTTAGTATACCGATCGACTCAGAATCATGCTCAGCTTGGCCGTTATGCCTTCTCCGTAGCATATATTATCTGGCTGGAAAATATTAGTTTTGTGTCCAGTCTAATGCCGAGGTAATTTATAAACTTCTTCGTAGGAATTTCCGCGTTGACCGTGGGGATATGGTGCCTACTAGCATAGCCTACTTGGAAAACTACCTCTGGCATATCCATCCTCCGAATACCAGCATAGCTGGCCGATGATGGATCCCTGTGTGGCCCGGATGTAACCTGTACTCGTATTATGCCCTGGTTGGTGTCATAGATGAGGGTATGATTTTTTTATCCTTATAAGATAGTTTGGCACGTGAAAGCTTTGTTCCAGCGCATGCAGCGCATGCAGCACATCTAACCATCTAAGGCTTTAAAAAGCGTTTTCGACATTGAGCGTGGCGAGGAGAACAATTGGTCTACTGCGGCGGATTTTCTTCCTACCCTCCAGTGCGACGTCAACGAAATCCTTTAGTGCTCCTAACGTAGACTTTCTTGGTCGAAACCATGTTGTTTCTTCGAAACCATGTTGTTTCTTCGAAACCATGTTGTTTCTTCGAAACCATGTTTGTTTCTTCGAAAGACCTCCTCTTATACGTATGGCCTCTTGGATCCGGGGTTTTATTTAATCACTCTAGCAATTTTCAAGCTGTGTTCAACATGCATAACGGTCTGCACGCTGATGGTGCTGATGGATATTTTCCTTTGCGTATTATAACTAATTTTTGTTCCTTCCATGCCTCTGGAAAGAAAAGCACTGATATTTAAATTCAACTGGCCTTTCGCTGTGAGTGGGGAAGAAAGTGTTTACATTGTCCATCAACTCTTCACCCATTGCTTCTACTAGACTTTTGGAACCAAATTTTATATTATTTTATATCCTAGGCCCCACGCGCCCCGGTTCAACTTCTAAGTTCTTCGAAATTATACTTCTTGCTTTTTCTGATAGCGTTTCGTAGGGGTTTTTTGTTCCCTTTCTGCAGAACCTCGTCGTCTTGTTTGAGGCAGTTTCTAACTCGGTGATAGTCAGTCCACCAATATACATATTGTCTCGGTGATAGTCAGTCCACCAATATACATATTGTCTCGGTGATTGTCAGTCCACCAATATACATCTTGTCTTCCCCTTATCGATGTCTTTATTTCGGCATCGCCTTTTTGCAGGCCTTCGTGATAGTTTCCATGGTGCGCTTCACCACAGACATGCATTTTCCATTTTTTCTTATTCCAAGCATTCTTCCTTTTCCAAACGGAGTATAAAATGTAATGATGGTCGCTTCTTGTGTATATCTCGAGGTCCTGACCAGCAAGATTATTAACTGGACGTATTGACGGCGTTTGCGACCAAAAGCTCTGTTCTCGCCGCCATTTTCAGAATTATTCTGCCCCTTGTGGTTGTAGTTCGGGAGCCACTTTCTACAGCACGGGAGTTAAAGTTACCTGTCACTATGAATCGTCCTCCAGTACGTCTCACCTCGTCCTCAATCGCACGAAGTTTCGCTGAAATTCCTCGATGTTATCGATTTGGCTCAGGTAACAGCTTACAAGAAAACAATCATCGAGTTTAACCCACAAACCATTTTTCCTTCCACATTTCAACGGTGTTATGGGACTACCATTGGGTATCCATATGTCAGCGATTCCAGAACAATCGTCGAACGATTTCCCATCCGTCCTTTTCGAGTACTGTTCGCTGATAATTGTGATGGATGTGGCGTGCTCAGTAATTATCTGTGGCACTAGAGTGCCCGCAACTCTTCCTCTGTACATGTTTAGTTGAAGTATTTGTATCTTGTCTGTTTGTTTTCTGCGTTTCAAGTAATTGAGCCCAGTAAATGATCCACCGGGCTCCTTCCATCTTCCATGCAGACACAATACTTTGGGCTGTTTTTGCAGCCCTTCATTAAATGTCCTACTCCTCCACATCAAATGCAGCGTCCCTTACATTCCCATTGCATATGTCCGCTTGCAAAGCATCTGTAGCCTATTCTGTCCGCACTTATTATCTCAAGTTCCTTAGCCCCTCTGTACAATTGTATACACTAGAGGGTTTTAAGGCCACATCCGACTCTTTTTTTAGTAAAGGCCTTGCCATAATTTTTATCATTGCTAGATGAATGGCAGTGACTTTGATTTAACATTCTCATTTTGACCTTCTTTTCGTGGCTTACATCTGTTGGGCTTGTTGCAACTCTCTTTCTTTAGGACGTTGAGGGTGTTGGATGTTTTTTCATTGTCGCGCTCCTCTTATTGTTTTTCTGCTAGCCTCTCAGTCCATTTGCCAATTTCTGCGGTTGTCCTCAATGACGTCAATGAGTTCATCCAGCTCTCATATTCCATTTTGCACATCCAAGTTAATGTACCTCTGCTGGCTCATCGCCTGCCTTACCTTAGAGCTTTCTTGCAACTGGCAAGTGTCTCACCGTGAAACCGTTGAGTCGAAATGTCTTTCTATTGCATCGAAAAGCGGTAGTAATTTCCATCTCTGCTGTGCTTTGGTTTGGTGTCGTCATTTATTCCTATGAGTCCCATCTGCAAGTCCTTATGTGTGCCCTTTGATGTAGTCGACCTTTTCGTTAACCTCGACAGTCCCTTTACATGCAGTCAGGTTCTCGTGAGGGTTGACACAAGACTTTATGAGTGCATGTGGTCAGAGCTGGGTCAGGCATTTATCCGGATATTGTATCAACAGAACCTACATCGCCAACTGAATGGTAACGTGGAACAGAACGTTCTTCAAGCCCTGCCAAGGATTAAACAGGACGAAGGACAGCCATGACATTGTAATACAAGCCATTTCCTTAGGATGACACTTCCACGTACTCAAGTTGCAGAATGCCACAGTTGTCAGTGCAAACCGTTCCAAATCGTTGTTCTAAATCATTCATTACCGTTTCGGTGCCAACGTCTTTCCAGTATACCATAACCAAAACCTTACTGGTCTCGGTTTTTGATGTCGCTGTGCATACAGTTAGTTCACTCTCAACAAATGTTGAGTTGAATAGTTATCCAATGGCGCCACGATGAGGCCGTGCGACAACTTGGTTTGAGCAGTGACAAGGATCGCCTACTGGCAATCCCTAAGTGGATATCAGTCAGTGCTCTTCCTTGTATGCTCCACCCATACAACATGTAAAGGGAATATTAAAGTTAAAAGCAATAAAAGAAAGAGGTCATCATTAGCCCTCGTCCCTTACAAATTTGTAAAAAACAGTAAATTATCCCATAATTATGAGGCCGTGCGACAACTTGGTTTGAGCAGTGACAAGGATCGCCTACTGGCAATCCCTAAGTGGATATCAGTCAGTGCTCTTCCTTGTATGCTCCACCCATACAACATGTAAAGGGAATATTAAAGTTAAAAGCAATAAAAGAAAGAGGTCATCATTAGCCCTCGTCCCTTACAAATTTGTAAAAAACAGTAAATTATCCCATAATTATGTAAAAATACTGTTGCTTATAATTCTTATACGTTTAACAGTTTTATTTGGTTTAATATCTTTAGTTTTTCTAAAATCTTTATGGATGAAGTTTCCTGACGGTCTGGCCTAAGCAACCAGTGAAATGCGCATAGGAAAAGCTTATCCCATCAACAATAAATTTCAGTGTTTTTATCAATAATAAAAATTGGGAATTAAGCACGAATAACAAAATCTTTTTAAATTTTAATTCTATGTTAAATACTAATCATTAGTAAATAACTTCCGAGCGAAGCCGGGGCGATCAGCTAGTTAGTAATACATTTTGTAATCCCAAAAATAACTTTGATTTACAAAACAAGTTTTGTATGAACATTTTCCCTAAAAAACGTTTGTTAAATTTAGCAATCGCTTATGAATACGGAGGACAGTAGAAGTAGCATATTATGTTGCACTAATGTAGCTTCTTGATAATTTAAATAAAAAACCCGATTGTTTTAGGAACATTAACAGTAGAGAGGGTGTTATGTGTTTGTGATGATGTTTGTAAAATTTTAAAGTATTGGTCCTAGACTCACCTTTTAGTATACCGATCGACTCAGAATCATGCTCAGCTTGGCCGTTATGCCTTCTCCGTAGCATATATTATCTGGCTGGAAAATATTAGTTTTGTGTCCAGTCTAATGCCGAGGTAATTTATAAACTTCTTCGTAGGAATTTCCGCGTTGACCGTGGGGATACGGTGCCTACTAGCATAGCCTACTTGGAAAACTACCTCTGGCATATCCATCCTCCGAATACCAGCATAGCTGGCCGAGTCTAGGATATCAGTCAGTGCTCTTCCTTGTATGCTCCACCCATACAACATATAAAGGGAATATTAAAGTTAAAAGCAATAAAAGAAAGAGGTCATCATTAGCCCTCGTCCCTTACAAATTTGTAAAAAACAGTAAATTATCCCATAATTATGTAAAAATAATTTAATTTTTTGCAATATTTTAATTTTTTTCTTTATATATAATAGGGTGTTATTCATCGTGACATAAAATCTGACTCGATATTATTGGCAGCCGATGGTCGTGTTAAATTGTCTGATTTTGGATTTTGTGCACAAGTGTCACAGGAGTTACCTAAACGAAAATCCTTAGTTGGTACACCATATTGGATGTCACCGGAAGTTATATCTCGTTTACCCTATGGACCGGAAGTTGATATATGGTCCCTTGGCATTATGGTGATTGAAATGGTCGATGGAGAGCCTCCATTTTTTAATGAACCACCCCTACAGGCAATGCGTCGTATACGTGATATGCAACCACCAAATTTAAAAAATGCTCACAAAGTTTCACCACGGTTGCAATCATTTCTGGATCGTATGTTAGTTCGTGATCCTGCGCAAAGAGCAACAGCAGCTGAACTATTGGCTCATCCATTCTTAAGACAGGCTGGACCACCATCGCTATTGGTACCACTAATGCGTAATTCAAGACAGCATTAATTTTAATTTTTTGTTTTAATTCTACTTAATTAAATTGCCCCACAATAACATTCCCCCTTTACAAAAAGTATTTTTTCTCATTGCAAATTATTTTGTATTAATTTTGGCAGTATGTACTAACTTATAAATATTATATTGTCGTTCGTTTTTTTTTTTTTTATGTAAAAAAATATATGTAAACTATATTCATATAGAACACAATCAAAATGAACACGAACGTCAAAATTACTTGTATTAAAAAACATCGATTTTACACGATTTCTATTTTTGTTTTTCTTATTTTATTTTTTATTGATTATTTTATTTATGATTTTATTTGGCATTTATTTTGTTTAGTTCGTAATTTATATAAGTATGTGTGTGTATTTTTTATTATATCCTTCTTATAAGTGCCGTTACGAAATGATTTAAGTCAAATATGAATAAAAAAAAATTTAATTCCATATACAAATATATTATAAAAAAAAATATCTTAAAAATAATACAATAACAAACAATTGGGCAGTTCACAAAGTGTTCTATTGCGTCATATTGGTTGTATTTGCTATAATTTTATGAATGTGACATTCATGACACAATATAACACTTTGTGAATTGCCTAAATATACATAAAAAAATATATATCTAAAATAGTAAGAATGAAACATCAAATCCTTTTGAAATAGAGTGCCTTTAAATTTGTGACACTTATAAATAGTGGATAAAACACAACGAAGTTTATTTTTATTACAAAATTTGTAAGATCTTTATACATATTTCATACATTCCTCGAATTTATACATACAAACCCATTTCATTTCTTCTAAAATTTACATTTGCTTAAATATAAGTACATTTATTTAGTTTAACAAAATTCATTAATTAAAATACTGTTTAACAAACATTCCTATTAAGCACTTTTCGAGAATCGGCTTAAAAAAATTTGTTATGTTTCACTAAAATATCGAGTCAATTATTGAAATTCTTATATATTTTTATGTACATCATTCATGTTTTGTTCTTAAGAATTTAAATATTATTCTATATACAAAAATAAAGTTTCAAGATTTTAAACCTTACTTAAAATTTTGTTTTTAATTATCACCCCTATCGCGAATGTTATGGGAATATGATATATGGGATCAAACCTAAATTCCCATCCCCAACAAATCGGTATCGCAAATATTTTGGGAGTAAAAATTTCTATTGTGAATTATTTGTCAGTGGTTTGTAAACAAAAGTCTCTATTGTGAGTAACTTGTCAGTGCTTGTATTGTGAAAGAAAAATATACAAAATAAAATACTAATAAAATAAATAATGAAAAGTGTTTATCTTCATTTTGTTTATGTACACTCCTTCAATAAAAGGAAAAAGTAATTTAATTTAGTCCTACTTTAGAATACAAATAAAAATTTACATATTCCCTTCTCGTTCACATCAACACTTGTTGGGAATTTATTTAGTAAAAAAAATTCGCGGGAGTAAACATTGGCGATGCCAAATTTTTTAAGTTTGGGAATTCATTTCCAAAAAATTCGTTATGGGAATCATTCACAATAGGAAATAAAAAAATATGGGAATATTTTCATGGGAGTAGTTGTTTGCGATAGGGGTGAATGCTTCTATTAGGCTAAAAAATTTTATAGATGTTCACACTTTTTTAAAAAATTATTTGCTTTTGCAAAAAGTTTGGCTTGATTAAACATCATTTAACAGTTACTAAATAACATTATACAATTATCTTCTTACAAATAAAGTTTAGTATCAATCAATGAAAAGTGTTAAAAATAAAGCTAAAGTTTGATCAATTTACTGTATTTGGATTTTTTCGTCAAATAAAACACAACCTTTTACTATTGAGCAAAAGCAATAACATTTATTTCCAAAATTCAAGCTCTGTGTGCCGAACTTATAGAGAACTTTGTCAAGTTTATGGTGCACATAAATGTCCGTCTGAGCAATACTATAGATCGATTCATGACCAACATTTACTCTTTTGGATAATATTCATCCAAATCGTGAGTGTGACAAAGGATTCGAATATATCGATCCGACGCTGTTCTCAGCAATTCGGTCTGTGCCAGTCCACAATTTGGAAAATGTTGATTGAAGAAATTGGCCTACATCTATATAAGATCCAACTGCCACAAAAATTAAAGCCAGCGTCGTGTGTACCGTGAATGGGCTGAGAATCAACTGGTAGTTGAACAAGATTATTATCGTCAAATAATATTTATCGATGAGGCTAATTTTTGGCTTAACGGGTATGTAAACAAGCAGAATAGTCGTTTTTGGAGAGAGCACAATTCTCATGAGACTTAATTACATTTTTGTTTGGTGCTGTTTACATGTCGAAGGCGTCATCGGCAAATTTTTTTTTAATCCGAAACCGGTGTCAACATTACTATGTCATTTTTATTCATTTGGATGGCATACAGCGAGTAAACCCGTCACATTGTTGAGCGAAACGTTTGATGACCGAATTATCTCAAGAGATGGATTTCGTTCGTGTGATTTGACACCTTTTGATTACTTTTTGTGGTGACGTCAAATCTTTGGTCTAAAAGCCAAAAAATTGAAAGCAACTAATACTTACCAGTTTTAGTACTTCAGCTCAAAGCTGCATGTATTAGAAGTGAAATAAATTTTATTTCATGAAAATCCATTGACAAATTCCTGTTTTATTCCCGATAAACTGAAAGTTCCCAGTTTTTACATTTTTTATCGCAAATTTGTGTAGAGCTTAAAATTACAAAGTTTTACCTTTTTGTAAAACAATGTTTTTTTTAATCCTTCACTTTATTTATTTTTTCATAAAGCTGCATATAATAGAAATAAAATAATTTTGTTTCACGAAAATCCATGGTTAAATTCGTTTTTTATTCCCGATAAAGTGAATGTACTAAGTTTTAACATTTCTCAAATTTGTGTTGAGCAACATGTTTATTATATGTTTGCAACATGTTGCTCGTCACAAATTTGCGATACAAAAATTAAAATTATAAAAATTGTTATAATTTAGTACACTTCAATCCCAATGTGCAGAAAGCCCTAGAAATGACCGTTAAAGAAGCTTTAGTATAAGTGGCGAAATAATGTAAACATAAGTGCCGCCATAAATCATAATAGACGATAGAGTGGTGAATAGTTAAGCATCGAACCTTAGAGAAACATTTCGAATGTTCTAGATGGCTGAATTACAGTATAAATACTTGTGGCGGCTTTTGGGCTTTTTTCAAAACTTCCTCCCAGGAAGCCTGTTTTAATAATTTATTAATCTTTAAAATGAAATGTTAAAGCTTTCTTGCAATATTTTTATTCTTTTAATAATTCACATACTTTATGCTTAAGCCATCCTTTGGTAAAAATTTAAGCTATAGATATATACATTAGGGTGGGTCGAAAATATTTTTTTCTCTTATCGACTTCTAATAGCGTAAATATGTTGCATTTTTGTCTGCACTAGACCCCTGTAAAATATTATTCATTTATTTTTAGTGTAAATTTTGAATATAACAACAATAGCATTGTATTGCAGAAAAGCATATTGCTGTATTTTATCGACTTGTAAATTCGTGAAAATAGTATCAGAAGCATCAATCACTCTATACAATAAAAAATTAAGAGAAGGTTTAACATAGACTTGAATCAAGACGAGAGATGCCTAGATTTTACAGTAAACAAGATTTTGTGACCAAAAAATGATTTCATTGTTTTCTGTTATATAAGAACCAAAGTTTTATTTTTTTTTAAGTTAAATTCAAAATGTTTTCAGTTTTAATTAATAATAATTGATAGTAAATAAAATATTTAAAAATAATTAGTATTGTGGTAATTTTGTTGAACTATTTATGGTTTTTAATCCAAATTTTCAATATTTTTTTAATCAGGCTCAAGTTCATCAAATTTAATTTTCATTAAATTATTTTTTATGAACAAAGGAATTTTATAACATGAAAATTAATTAAAATTGTTATTGATAACCATTCATTCTTGACTGACCTGAGATTCTAACCCAGGCGGCTGGCCTGAGATTCGAACCCAGGCGGCTGGTTACCCTGACATATTTCGATCGCTACCACTCGATCTCCTCAGAGGGGTTTGCCGTCTTACACTCGCAGCCATCGACGACTGCTGACGTCAATAGTCAAACTTCAATCCTTAAACCAAATTGTATTTTAACCTTTGGTAGATCGAAATTTGCTTTTTCGAATGATTATCCATTTTTAATTGATTTTACATGTTTTTCATCAAAGTTATTTTCGGGAATACAAAGTTTATCATTAATACGATCTTCGTATGACGTGCTAAATTCCCAGTTTTTCATATTTGATAAATACACATAAATTTATTGTTGAGGGAAAGCAAGCCTCTATGCGCATTTCGCATACAAAGTTTATCATTAATACGATCTTCGTATGACGTGCTAAATTCCCAGTTTTTCATATTTGATAAATACACTGAAATTTATTGTTGAGGGAAAGCAAGCCTCTATGCGCATTTCGCCGGTTGCTTACACCAGCTCATCAGGAAACCTTTTCCAAAGATTTTAGAAAAGCCAAAAATATTAAACAAATAAAACCTTAAGCGAATAAGAGTTATAAACACTCTAAGTCTTACTTGTAACAATATCAAAGCTTAAACAAAACACCAACAATAAACAGTGAGTTTATCTTTTCTTACATCCCCCTACAATTGGTTGGGTTCTTTCCGAGTCGAATTGTAGTTGTAAGTGGGTTAAAAGAAAAAACAAACTTTTTATATTTTATTTATTTATTTATTTAAGAATTCTTCTTCATTAAAAACAAGTAAGAAAGTATAGTCGGTCAAGCCCGACCATATGATACCCTACACCACAGTATTTAAAGACACATCATGCTTATGTGTCCATATAAATATGGATTTATCTATGTTTTCAAACTTCATTAAATTCGGTTTGCATGTTTGTGAGAGGCAGAAATTGGCCCCTACCTCCCCTTGCGGTCCTATTTTTGGAAAACTGTATAGCTTATGTGTCCATATAGCTATGGATCTATCTATGGTTTAAATTTCATTAAAATCGGGTTGAGAGGCAGAAATTGCCCCTATTTCCCCTCGTGGTCCGATTTTTTTTTTTAAATTTATACATTTTGTGTCCATATAGATATGGTTCTATCTATGTTTTAAATTTCATTAAAATCGGTTTGATAGTTTCTGAGCGGAAGAAATTTCCCCCTATCTTCCCTCGTGGTCCTACGATTTGGCTTCTGTTAGTTTTTTTCTACCATAATGCGTTAGCGTCAGCACATATTGCAAAGGCGATGTTGTGCCTATTGGCATGGGACTTCGCCTTCTTACTCAAGGAGTTTAAAGGATCCACAGAGGTTTTCTCCAGCTCCGTGAGCACACCAACCGGTTTTTCAACAAGTCGGTTTGTGATTTTGTAGGCGGAATGCTTAGTAGTGAAGGCCAGCTTAGATGGCTGTAAGTGTCTATGGGGTTTGCTGATGGATGCCGTAGAGGCTGAGGGAGATGCATCAGAGGGCATCGAATTTTTCTTCGAATACTCTCTTCGCGCAGTCTTCGGCACATGGGAAACTGGTTTTTCGGAAGACTGAGTCTATACCGTTAAGCCAGGACCCGAAGAAAGGGGTTTGACAGGATTTTCTCCTGTCCGGACCTGTTATGCATTTGAGGCACCTGGTTTCGAAGAATCCTGTACCAAGCTTGGTTTACAACCGCCTGAAGTCTTAGTCGAAACTAATGTAATTTATAATTTGTATTTTATTACACACATATTTCGGCTTCAGTTATCGTAAAGAAGCTGGCAAACGGGCTACTGTTTATGACCACTTTATATCAAATATTGCTAAAGGCAAGTATTCCGAACATTTTAAACAAAACTTAAAAGAGCAGTCGAGAGTATTTTGTCCAAGTCTCAGCAATAGATAGAATAACATTCTTTCAAAACTAGCAACAGGAAGACAAATAATATTTTGATAGCGAAGATGGAGAAATAGGGAATCATGTTTTTTAATTCATGTTTGTTTTATTTAATTGATAATTTAGAACTAGAAAACCAAATTTTGTAATAAAAACTTATTTAAAAGTAAAGTTTTTAAGAAAAGTGTTTTAAAAATATCGTAAAAAACATATTGTTAACTATAAATTAAAGTAATAGTTAGTTTTAACTGAACTGGGTGAAATTGGCCGTTAAGACGTTATTTTTGATTTTGGAATAGAATCAAAGAAATCAATATACGTATAAATATTGTCAAATTCAGAGCTGATTTGCATAAGTATAATGAAAATATAGAAGTCTTAGGGGAATATAATTTCTGGAAGAGCGTATAGAAACTGAAAGTTCAAAAATACAAAGTAGGAATTCCGAAACAATTTCACCGTTTAACAAATTCAGCATGAAGGAGAAATTAAATTTACCATATTTAATAATATATTTTTTTACAGTTTTATACTCCGAATCAGAAGTGATGTATGAAGGTATTCCTAGTTTGTCAATCCATGTTAAAGTCTTTTTAATATTCACCTAAGATCCCATAAAGTATAAATAGTCTGGGTCCTTCGTAACTCTAAATAGATTTAGCTACTTCGGTGTCAAATTGTTTCTAGTTCTTCCAGGCTGTTTGGGATTGAATTCCAGATGAATCGCGTTAGTATTAAAAGAGTTATGCACCCAAATGTGGAACTAACTCCTTCAAAACTGGTGTTCAGGGTTGGACATGCGAGGTAACGGGTCTGGTTGGCTTTAACATGGCAAAGTCCAGACCCAATCCTCGTTTTTTGTAACCAACCAAGAAGACTCACAACCTCCGACCCTTCGGGGCAGGTGGACACCGGAAATAGTAGTGCAACATCCATTGCAATGCTAGCAAATGTGAGCAACGAGATAACATGGACACGGAATGGAAACGGCTTACGATTTGAACGGTTTGAACGAATATGACTACGATTGCTACGAGCTGACGGCTTGCAGTATTCCATCACCTTATTATGCAGGGGTGACATCCTGCTGAAACGGCTGGTGGGTTAATGCTGCAGCTGCCTCCGTCCCGTTAAAACTGTGGCTGGTCTCTGAATACGTTCCACACACGTCGCTACCGAGGTGGCTGTACAGGTACAGTTGAGAATGACTCCTGTTTTTTGCGCCGAGATCCTGGCTCTGAACACAGGTACTCATAAGGTCTTGTGTCAACCCTCGCGTGGACCTCACTGCCTGCAAAGGGACCCACGGGGATTGTTTGAGGTGACTGTACAAACGTGGAAGGATAGCGGTTTGGAGCGGGGACCCAACAGAATGAATAACAACTCAAAACGAATTACAGAGAAGCAAACAGAAGAAAGAAGTACAGAGAAACGCAATGAGTGCAACGAGGCCCAGGGAGAGGCCTTTAAGAGGAGCAGTGTGATGCTTAGATCGCCACCTACAAGGTGTGCATCACCTTCGGACATGGCCCGAAGTAATGCAGCGCATACGGTGATTATGGATGTAGGAGTCTTACCTAGTACTCCAATTGATGCATGCATCCAAACTAACACCATTACTGAGAAGAGAGATGCCCCTTGGACAAGTAATAGGGTGGTAGCGACAGCGGAGAAAACACCAATTAGCATTCGCGCAGCACGAACACCGCTTGACTTTGTCATCCCATCAAATGACAATACAGCCTGTGCAGTATCGGCTTCCCAAGTAGAAAATGTGGAAAGTGGCTCAATAGAGAGTTCGCCTCGGCAGGAACTAATCCAGAAGACGAGAAAGCTGGAGGAGGACGCGATTTCTCAATGTATATTGATAATACGCGACATGCAGCAGGCTTTCAACCGCCAAAGGAATATAAGCAGTGAGGTCAAGACGGGAGTTGCAAAAATATCCGAGTTATTGGATGTGACGCTAAACTACAGGCGCACATGGAAGAGAGCAGAACAGGAAAAAGTGCTTACGGACCACCACAAGAGGGCCGTAAGCCAGCAGTTAGCAGTCGTTACAACTCCTGTGACGACAAAACAGAAACGAGTGGCTACCAGCCCGGCTGTTCCAGCAAGCAGCAAAAGGGCTAGAGCAAAGGAGTCCATTAACGGCAGAGAAGCGATCCCCGAAAAAGGAGAAGATAATTGGAGGACTGTCACCAAGAAAGGCAGAAAGAGGAAGACGAAGAATACTTCAGCCGTGCCTAACAGGGCAAATAAGCCACGACCACAACGTGCAAAACCGGAAGCGGTGATAATCAAACCCGCAGGTTATCACAGCTATGCAGAGGTACTTAAAGATCTACGTAGTAAGATAACAACTGATGATTCAGTCAGAATAAAGTCTGTAAGGAAAACGCAGAGTGGAGCCATACTTCTAGAGCTCGGTAGAGGGGAACAGGTTAAGCCGGAATTCCTTCAGCAGCTGCGGAACACTAGCCGGGATATAGCCTCCGTGGCGGAGATAAAGCCGAAAGCTACGATAGAGATACGAGACCTTGACTTGCTGACAATCAAAGAAGAAGTGGAAACAGCAATTTGGAAACTGCTCATTAACCCAGAGGAGCAGATCCAGACGAGGATCACGCTGCCGAGTGCGCGAGAGCAGATACGGGCTTTCGTCACATTATCGGCAGAAAGTGCTGCTGCGCTTATCGATGTTGGCTTTGTAAAAATTGGATGGATCCGAGCAAGGATGAGATTGTGCGAAGATATCAGAAGGTGCTATCGATGTCTTGGGATGGGGCACATCCAAGCAAACTGCTCCGGCGTGGACAGGAGGGATAGGTGCATCAGATGCGGACAGTCTGGGCACAACATGAAAGACTGTAATGCAGCTCCCAAATGCATTCAATGCGCGGAGGCAAAACTTGAGAGGACTGAGCACCTTTCAGGCTCAAGAAGGTGTCCACTAAGCAAAAAATGATGGCAGTTCTTAAGGCAAACATGCACAGAAGCCGGACGGCAGATGCGTTGCTCGAACAAATGGCTGTTGAGAAGAAGGTGGATGCTGTCATTATCAGCGAACAGTATAGGCAAATCCGTCGAGGGTCCTGGTACGAGGATGAAACAGGCACGGCAGCACTTTGGTTACCCAGTGGCAGTAAGATTGCGGTCAGGCAGCACGGATCCGGTTGGTGCTATACATACGTCCGAACAGATCAATTTACACTAATGAGCTGTTACCTCACCCCTAGTGATATTATGGAGCAATTTAGGATAAAGCTAGATCTAATTGAAGATAAGATTCGAGAAATAGGTGGCGCCTTTATAGTAACTGGGGATTTCAACGCCAAGGCTGTCGAATGGGGAAGTTCAACAACGAACACACGAGGAAGGTGCATTTTAGACATGGCCGCCAGATTGGGTCTGGTTGTGACAAATACTGGTTCCGCCACTACTTTCAGAAGACCGGGATGTGAATACACCACGCCGGACATCACCTTAGTGACTGACAGTCGGACTGCAATGGTTGAAGGATGGAAAGTACTGGAGGATTACACTGGAAGTGATCACCAATATATTTCCTTCCAGATTACAGCGCCAACAAACGCCGCTCGGACATCAATAGAGAGAGGTACTCGTAAGTGGAACGTAAGGAACCTAGACCCTGGAGTATTTCTGGAGAATTTTGATAGAGCTATACCTGCGACTAATAGTGACGCTGATTCTTTGGCGAACGCGATGACACAACGCATAGTTCGAGGCTGCGATGCAGCAATGCCACGTATAACGCAGCACCCAAGAAGACAACCCGTGTATTGGTGGACCCCAGAAATTGCCGAACTCAGACGGATCTGCCACCGCGACAGAAGAAGATACACCCGGGCTAGGCGAGCCGGGGAAGCCTTGATGGAGGCCGAAGTATTCAGTCGTTCACGGAAAGCGTTGAAGCATGCGATAATAAGAAGTAAAAAAGTGAAATGGGAAGAACTCCGAAGAGATCTCAACAGTAACCCTTGGGGACTAGGCTATAAGATCGTTACGAAGAAGCTTAGTGCCAACTCTGCTACCCCACACCTGGAGAATGAGGTTATCAACAGTATCGTTAGAGAATTATTTCCCACACACCCTGTGCTGCGTGAGGAATGGGATGACCGTATTGATGAGACGCCAGTGCCCTTCACTGAAGAGGAGCTAAAAACTGCTGCTAGGAGCCTTAAAAAGGGCAAAGCTCCTGGCCCAGATGGAATACCAGCAGAGGTACTCACGCTCCTGGCCGAATAGCGGCCAGACGCGATGCTCGAGGTATACAATGCCTGCATAGCCCAGGGGATCTTTCCTAAGCCGTGGAAGATACAAAAGCTCGTGCTGATTAGCAAAGGCCGGGGTGACCCAACCCAACCGTCATCATATCGCCCTCTCTGTATGCTGGATAGTGCCGGCAAGCTTCTGGAGAAATTATTGCAACGCCGATTAGCAGACTCCGTCGAGATGGCTGGAGGATTATCGCAGAGACAGCATGGCTTTCGACCAGGCAAATCTACTCATGGTGCCATTGAGGATGTAGTAAGAAGCTTCGAAGCCACACAACGCCCACGATACTACCCAAAGCGTATACTCGTCTTAGCTACACTTGATGTACGCAATGCTTTTAACAGCCTACGATGGGTTGATATTATGAAGGCACTACGGGAGAGATTCAGCATCCCCGGATACCTACTGAAAATCCTTCAGAGTTACCTTAGAGATCGTAAGCTGCTATACGATACGCCCAAAGGCCAAAGGCGCAAATCGATAACATCCGGCGCAGCTCAGGGATCAATTTTGGGTCCCGATCTTTGGAACATGAGTTATGATGAGATACTTTCGATAGATATGCCTCCAGACACACACCTTGTAGGATACGCAGATGATATAGCGGCCGTAATCTCAGCACGAGATACTGATGACGCGAGAAGAAAGCTGAACCAAGTCATGATAAGGACGCAAATATGGCTAGAAAACCATGGGTTGGAGCTTGCTAGAAACAAGACTGAGGTAATACTGTTGACGCGAGCACACATCCCACTTGAAATTAGCATGCATATTGGTGATACTCCCTTGGTCACAAAAAAGGAGGTGAAATATTTGGGCATCAAACTTGACTGCAGGCTCACTTATTGGGCTCAAATACAACACGCGGCCACCAAGGCTGCAAAGGTTACAGGCATGCTAAGCAGGCTAATGGCGAATATCGGTGGACCAACACAGAGCAAGAGGAGACTAATTATGGCAGCAACCAATTCTATACTCTTATATGGCAGTGAAATCTGGGGAGAGGCGATGCGGGCGAAGACTAAACGCAATGTACTGGGGGCAGTTCAGCGCACGGCGGCACTAAGAGTCGCTTCGGCTTACCGTACGGTTTCGGGCAACGCGGTATTTGTTATAAGCGGAGAAATACCTGTCGATCTCTTGGCGCTTGAGCGAAATGAGGCATGGCAATCTAGTAGAGATGTTCCTGGTATAAGTGCTGCAGAGCGGAGATCTCAAACCATCCAGCGATGGCAAAACAGATGGAGCACAGAAACGACCGGTAGATGGACGGCAAGGCTCATCCCATATATAGAAAGATGGACGCAGAGGAAATCTGGGGAGGTTAACTACTTTCTGACCCAATTTCTCTCGGGTCATGGATACTTTTAAAAGTATTTGTACCGCATGGGCAAGACGGGTGATCCTGCTTGTATCTATTGCGGCGAGGCGAACGGTGATGCGGAACACACGTTCTTTAACTGTACCAGATGGTCCGCAGAAGGAAACGCACTGAGGGAGCAGATCGGCGAGTTTAATGCTGATAATATAGTTGAAAAAATGATCGAATGCGGAGACAAATGGAATGCAGTAGGACACCACTATGTCGAAAATGTGTTACGGACGAAGAAAAAAGACCTCGATAATTTGAGGCAACGTGAGCGCCAACGAACGGAGGATGAGCAGCAAGAGCACGCTGGCTATGAACATGATGGACCCAGACGTGGGTAAATAGAGTAGTCCTTCCGAGGACGAAGTTTCTGGGCCTTCCCGAAGTAATACGGATAGCAGTTCCGGGAAGGCACTTCACCAGAAAATTAGGAGGGATTGTTTTAGTGGAAACACCACTCGACGCAGTTGACGACGGTCACTGTAAGTGCGAAGGCATTTTTAACCCTACCTCACACATCAAAAAAAAAAAAAAAAAAAAAAAAAAAAAAACTCCTTCAAAACTTGACAAATACTAACATATGTGACTTTCTCCGAAAAAGGGACCTAGTATGTCAAAAAACGGGTTCTTGGGAAAATCGATCAAATCTTCATTTTCACACACTAGGTCCCTTTTCTCGGAGAAGGTCACATATGTTGATTGCGGATTGCACCAATTGTCAAATTATGGACTGATTCGTAAAGGTCTTAATACTAAATAACATTGTTGTTAAATTAAGCCCACTACAGTTTGCTGAGGCAAGAAAAAAATTTCGTGAAGATACCCAGGCAGAAAAATTCAATCACCACGACGTTGTGCCGACGTTGCAGGGGGTACTATCAACATCAATACAACGTACTGTTAACCAAATTTACAATGCTGTCACAATATTAAAATGATAACGCCAAATGTGCGTCTTCCGACTCTTCTTTTTGGTGTTGTCACAGCACTGTAAATTTAAATTTACAATGTTGGATTCACGAATTTACAACGTAGTCACAACCGTCTTCCGACTCTTATTTTCAATATTGTTACAAATATAAATTCGCTAAACAAACAAGCAAAAATTTGTATATTTTCTAACCTAAAAAAGTTTATGTGTTTTTCTTTTAATACGAAACTATTAAATTAATAAGACTACATTTTTGTATATACAGCGTTGCAGCGTAATTATAGAATTATTATATACACGGTATTAGGAAATAAAGGTTTAATACAGTGTTATAGCGGTATAGTTTTATTGTAAATACCTACGACTTTAAAAAACTAAAGTCGTATATTTGTATTTAGGGTGTTGTACCGGTGTTGAATCTTATTTAAAAACGGTATTAAAAAACTAAGGTTGTAATTTTGTTTCTACAGTGTTGTGATGGTACCATATTTTTGGTAGAGTCACAATTTTGTATTTACTGGGTTGTGGCGGTACATAATATTTATAGGTTTATAATTTAGCATAGGCCCTATATAAAGCCCATTCTAAAAAAATCAGCTTAATAAGCCTTAAACTGCCGCAAATTTTAATATATTGGTGACATTTAGTTGGTTAAAACTCTACTTGTAATATGGAGCCAGCGATCTGCCGCAGCCTTGATCCTCATCTCATACATCATTGTTAACATAGCATTAATGGTCAAGTGGGGATTGAACTTAATTTTAAGGAGAGCCTCTGTTCGTTCACAAGTCTCAAGGAAAACATTTTTGGAATTTATTTAATAATTTATTAAATAAATTTTTATATACATAAATACATACATATAGTAAAAAAATAAAAAATACAATTAAACATCCTTTTGCTTGTTCAATTCAATACTTTGCTGCAGTTTACTTAAACAACTACGTATACGATTATCTTCACCAGCGCCACGTTTTGCTTCCACAATGTGAATTTCTTCAATTAAATATGGCATTATATCACTAATTAGCTCATAGGAAATTGAACATAATTTAATTAGAAGTTCAAAAAAGAAAAATGTATAAAATGATAAATGTTTTTTCGTTAATATGCGTAAGTGTTCACTTAACAAATCCTTTAGAGCATTTGATTTTTTGAAGACGGGACTGACAACTATGCGTTTAAATAAATCTAAGAGTAAAACGCGGCTGGGAACAATTTCATCAACCATCATTATATGCTCTAAAGTGGATAATGAGCTTCCTTTCATAAATGTTAGCAAACGTGCAGTGGAATTCACATCGTCGGCTTTTGAAGAAATTGATTCAATAACTTCCTGATATATTGTAATAACAAGGCAAGCATTTGGATCGGCTTGCCGTCGTTGTGTAGATAAGAAAAGATTTGTTAGTTTCTCAAAAACAAATAATGATAATTCATGGTTATCGCCCTGAAGGCAGTTAATGTATGGCCTTGCAACTTGTTTAGCATTTGGTGAAATTTTAAAATGTGGTGTCCACTTTTGTATTAAATCCGTCAGTGTTTTATTTAAATAGGCATCAGATTTAAAATTTAAACGGCCGATTCCCTGCACTACCACAGGCCATACTTTGTGTATAAGTTGAGCAAGTTTGCCTTCTGGAGGTTTTCCCATTTGTATCGTGGTGGGTAGTATATAGCGTGTAATTGCTATATGAAAGAAACAAGTAATCTTCGATTTGGCGTAAACAATATAAGGACAATTGAAAATGACGATTGCCAAAAAGCTATAGAAACGAAAGATCAACTCAGATTTCTCTAATTTAAAATCAGTATTAAGCCATTTGTCGAAATTACGTATATAGGAATTAAAGTTATTTGATATTATATTACGTTGACCATAATCATTGGTAGCGTCGTACTTCTTACCAACCGCTGCTATAAAAATACATAAAGGCTCTTTAGCTTGCAGTAATTCTTCAACACTTGTATTTGTCATTACCGCGAATTCGGGCAGTTTTACTATAATTTTGGTAAGTTTAGCGACGTCTTCATTGCTTGCTGTCAAAATTACTAGACTTTTGAGCCAAATCTGCATAATTGTTGTGCGGTCTACGAGATTGTAACGATCAGATTCGAGAATTTTAAGTAAAAATTGAGGAACTGCTTGGCGATTTGCAGGTTGCTGCTCTGCAAAGAAGGTAAACATTTTTTGGAAACTTTGTACATCAGTTACCGCAAACGAATGCGTGCAGAAATCGGCTGCTAAAGTAGGTAGCCAATGACTAAAGTTATTTAGAAATTGTTGCTTGACAAACGGCAATATCGTGCTATTAAGTGCCTTCAATAGCTCATTGTTCGCGTCCATGAGTTGTTCAGAACATTGAATTTTGGCGAAAATCAAATGTATAGCTTCAAGAGTCCTTTCTTGCTCCACCGGGGTGCAATTGTTGAGAAAGTTGGGAATCCAAGAACCAATTAAAAGATGTTCTCCTCTTAGAAAATTATCAGCCCGTTCAAATATATCTAAAAGGGTATCAGCCATTATTTTTGATACCGAAAGATCGTTGCGTATTGCCGATAATTGTCGCATAAGCTTAGTTATATAATCCGTCAAATCGTATTGGCGTTCGGCATAAAGTATCCATAAAGCCATATGACCTTTTGCTACAGCCACTTGTTTTGGCTCTGTCACTTTTTCAAAAGAAATAGATAAAAGTTTGTCCCTTAGTTTAAGCGATAAGTCACTAAAATCTCCACAAAGTGATAAAACCAAAAATAGTTCGATTAAATGATGAATACCAGTTTCATTTAGTGCTAAAAATTTTTGTGCACTAAACTTCGTATAAATGCGACCAAGTAGCTTTTGAGCTTGATGATTGGCATGACATGCCAATAATCTTTCTAAACATTTGCCCATCAGTAACACGAATAGTGTATAGCTGCTAAGATTTGCATCAGGCGGTTTATTTAATAAGTTGCGATATTTATCCACGTAGGCGCGGCCACTACCACAAGCTACCGCCAAACTGCTAGGAGCTGCTCCAGAAATGTAAAATGATGAATTAAGTTTTTTATGAAAATGTTCCCACAATATCATTGGAATGTTAACTTTCGGCTGCCACCATTGTAGAAGGGTTGGTGTTAAAATACCAATAAATATACGTAGTTGTTCTTCATTGGGGTTTGCATTGAGAAATTGTTGTGTTATACGCTCACAAAATTCAAAATTCTCTACAGACTCTCCTAAAGCTTTGCAATAATTGGATCCTTCATAATTACCATTAGACCGGTAGCCATGCAAACGCACAAGGGCATTCAGCATCCAATTTGAAAATTCACAAAAACTTAGCGGTGTTAAAGAAAAATCATCTGAGAAACAAAAGGTTGGAAATATAAAAAGACATATTAAATAGTGCTTCATTTTGAGAAAATATTAAATAAATATTTTCTTAAATAATCAAAAAAAAAACGTATACTTTTAAACATCTCATTATTATGGCTAAAAAGCTAGTGTTCAAATATTTCAATTTTGAATAGAGTCAGATCTATTACTCTTGACATAATACATGAAAGACGATCCAACCGAACGTAGGTATACGATAATGCCTATGGTGGACGAATTGGAATTCCTACAGCATTTCTGCAACCGTTTTCTGTAATTCGCTAAAGCTAAATCTCCACCGCTAAAAATCTAGAATGTTGATTTAGCGAATTTTGGCTACGAATGCAATTCTGTAACGTGCATTGTTAAATTTGACAATGCCATAAAAATTTAATTCGCCGCAATTGTAGCTTTTAATGTCATCGGTAAAATTTTTAAGTTTTGTATTCTCTAAGGCATTTTAGCGATCGAGATTTAGCTTTAGCTTAGCGAGTTAGAGAATACGGCTGCTGATCTCTTAATAATGGAATATGTACATAACTTGCATAAACTCAGTACTACAACAATGAAACAATAAAAAAACATGAATTTTGTTGCTAGAATTGAGACGGCAAGTGTCAAAATGCCTTATAAAGAAGAGTAGAAACTGGGAATTATTTCCTTTCGAAGGTTACTTTATATTATATTCAACATTTTTTTTTTTAATTTTTCGAATTTATTCTATGAGCTAAATTTCAGTTATGTATTTTATAAAGCCTTTTTGTAATAGTTCTATTCCTTAAATTTTTCAGAAATGACTTTATACACTACCAGACTATTATATTGTATTTTCTTTTTACATTTTACTGCAAACAGCTGCGCTTGTGGGGTCACTTTATTAGTACATTCTGGATGGACGGTTGTAAAATAAAACTGGGAACCATAGAACATTTTAATTATCGAAGTGACAAACTTCCCACTTACGGTAAAGAGCAAACCGTTTAGGGTATAAAATTCACATAACTGTACTCACCCATTTTGCTTTTTATTTTTTCCATAGCCTTATTAAACAAATACCAAAATGTAATATTTTCTTTATCCGTTTCTCCCTTTAGAGACCATTTTTGCAAGACAACTTGTAAGAGTAACCATATTTCTTTAACACAGGTACATGCAAAAGGTGAGGAAAACAACAACTCAGCCGATCGTTTTTTAGCATAAATAAATATTGAGCAAATCAACAAGTCACTAACAATTCGTTCACATTGATTTATAACAGAGTTAAAGAGTTTTAGACAACTTTCCAAACTTGATAGAGAGTTAATATCATATTTGTGTAATATACACAAATCTAAAAATTTCCATTCAAGTGTACCATGTAACAAATGATATGCGGGTATATTACATTCATTGCCTTTGCTACTATTAGCAAAGTATAACAATTTCCAAGTATCTGCTTGTATACAATTATTTAGAAGATCTCGAAGGCGTGTAAGATATGGCTTCAGAAAAATATATTCTTCCTTATGAGTAGTTTGAAGAACAACATGTAACAGTAAAGTGATTTGTTGGCGTCTACGGTAAAATGATATTTCCTCGAACGCTGTTGCCGTTGGCCCTTGAACACTGGCTAATAAATATTGTAAATTTGTGCTGTAAAAAATGACATCTATTGCATTTCGATGCTTTAAACAAAGTTTTTGGGCAACTTACCAAGCCTCACCAAATACAAACGTTATTACCGTATTTCCAATTAGTTGTTGTTTTTGAAACTTATAAGAACTTAGGGTGGCTCCTTCTATAGCTTTATTTTTGTTTTGAAGCAAAAAGGAATTTTTAATGAAACTTTCCACAGAAAACTGAGAATTTAATGAATCCTCTCCTTGACACTGAAGTTCTGGTATAATGTCGTTGATTGAGGCATGGCTTGGAATTTGTGTAGGTTCAATATTAAGTGTAGACAGTACATCGTCATCTTCATCCAGTTCAAATAAATCAAAATCCATATTTAACAATAAAAAATAGGAAAACAAAAGTTAAAGCAAATAAATAATAAAACATAAATAAAATTTTTGAAACAGCTGAATAATCATTTTCGCGCTATACAGACGTACACGCATGCATGTGAACAAATTATATAAAAATCTACCGCATGCAACAACACATGTTAACAAAACAATATTTAGAAATCAGCCGCAAAATTCAATATTTTTTTGTTGAAAACGTGCCATTATTGTTAGAAAAAAAACAACATGTTCGTGACAAACAGTAACAATAAATGCAAAAAATATCAGAAAACATTAATAGTGCTATATTTTTCATAAAAAGTCAGTTTTTAAAAAAATTATCAATTAATATTTTAGCGACTTAAAATGTTTGAAAAATTATGCAAAAATGTTGCTATATGAATAAAATCTATAAAACTGCAGATAACGGAATTCGATAGCACGCAGCTATTAAAGTCCATAGATGGCACTTTAAACAAATTATAAGTTACGTGAGTATTAAGGTATAAAGAAAGATAAAAATCAAAAATTTTGCAAAACGTACATCATAAAAACATAAAAATTTCGTTAGCGCCCGAACAGGGCTATTACAAATAGAGTTGAGTGAAAGATTTTTTTGACAAATCTGTCCGACTTACAAATGTTTATAACATTATAGATTCTATGCGATCGAAGTCGTTTGATTATGAATCTTTTTTTGTGTGATAGTGTGACATTGGAAAAATATTTTGTAGAAATTGTTTATGCCGAATGGAATTGCATTAGATTTATGTGTTAATGAATAGCACGATTGTGTAGGATAGATCCCGGCCCTTGCTTGCATCAAAGTTTGATATAAATTTAACAAATTTAAATGCGATAAAATAAGTTTGGTGCGTATTTATTGTATTTGACTTCAGTTTGAACCAAAAGCCTTTTTGAGAATTTTTTAATGCAATTTACATATTAAATGGTATTATAATGCTTATATATTATATATGTATGGTATACCTATACACAAAACAATTTCGGCTAATTAAAATAGCCAACTGTAATTGCACAAGTTAAGATGCATAAACAGTTAAATACTGTAATGTAAAATTATAAATTACTTTTATTATGAAAAGTTTGTCAAATCAAAAGCTCGACTCAAAATTCTTTTGAAAGTAATGTTATATTTTATTATTATGTGTATCTAAATCTTCAATAATTCCCATAAAATATTTTAAGTGTATTATATTATTTCTAAATAAAAAAAACATTGAACATACCACACAACAGTGTTGCCATAACTATTTGATGAGAATATGCCGAAAACTTTAAAAAAACTGCTAAGCCACAGCGTGAAGAATATGTGCTAAAAATTTCTAATATTAAAACCTAAATTGATATCGTCGAATTTCACGTTATTTTGGAAGGTCGCGAATATATTTTACATAAGTAAAAAACTCAACAATTGAGTCTAATGACTTACGGCCGATATCCATATTGCCTGGGGGGCTACCGCGTATTTAGATTTGAAAGAAATAATTTATGAGTTCGAACCATTTGTACTGTGTATTATGATTTTCGTACTATTTGTTTCGAATAAACGGAAGTTGTTTATACCTCTTCGAAAACAAAAAGTCTATTTCATAACGGCAACTCTCTATTACGAACAATAAAAATCCCTTTCGAAACTCCAACTCCATATTACGGAAACTAGCGTCAGTTATGTAAAAAGCGTTAGGAAATTGTTCGAAAGGTATTTTGTTAGTGACAAAGTTCAAGATATATAATAGTGTAAAACAAACAAATTAAACATAATAATATTAGATTTATTATTAAATAAATGTTTACTTATATGTTTATTGAAAATGTTTTAATATTTGTGGTCTTGAAATTTTAAAAAAATTAAAAAAAATTACATTTACAAACAAAAAGCAGTATAAAGTAATGGTTGGTTTTTTCTGTTGACTGTTCAAACCACAGGGAAATACAATAAATTTTTATTAAAAAACACAATTATAATATTTTTCACATATTGAATAGTATTTATTATTTGTTTTGTTGTGGGATATTTTCGTCCATTTTGCTATTTTAATAGCAGTCCTACCAACTTTTAATCAAATTCCCCATTTTTTTATAAATGCAACTCTGTCTTCGTTTCGAACGAGTAATGCAGTATGGTTTAACTTTCGAATCGGAAATTGCTTACGAAGAATTTTGTTTTTCGAATCGAAATACGCGGTAGCCCCCCTGTTCTATCTATAATTGTTGAGCATCTTATGAAGTTTAAACTTTTAAGATTTTAATTATAATAATTTTCTAAATGATTTTCAATCTGCTTTTAGAACTAATACAAGTACTAACTCTTTACTGCTTGTCCTAGCAGTTAATATTAGCAATAATTTATCTATAGAAGATGTTCGTATTTTATTGTCATCACACTTTACTCAGGCTTTTGATAAAGTAGATCATTATCTATTGGCTAAAAAGTGCATATATTATATAAATTTTCCAGTTCTGCTTACACGTCAAGTTTGAATCATCAAGAAAATGCCATTTCTTTTCCCCTCTCTCCTAAAAGCTCAAGACTTGACGAGTCAAACTTGACTGGTGTGAACCGGCACTTAGATAGTAGGGTTTTGGATAATGCTTTTTTAGTTCATACTAGTAAAAGTTAGGCAATTTTGTTTGGCAAATGTAGTAATTCTAATTTCTGTTACTCTTTGTGTTGGTGAAATTAAGTTTGTTGATCATCTTAATATTAAACTGTGATTTGAAGGTCATGTTAATTTCATATCTAAAGTGAATTTTATTTACGCAAAATGTGCAGTACACGACTTAGAGGTGTATTTTGGAACAGTTGGCTATATTCTAAAAAAATAAGAGTTGTATTTAATCGGATTATAAGATATATTTATCATTTATGTCAAAAGGCATATTTCTACAATTGAATTTACATAGAAAAATTGGGAGAAGGGAGAAAACTCCAGGGGAATTTTTATTCATAATTGGGTTGAATGTGAAAAATGTGCTAAAAATCTGCTGAATTAAAAAAAAATATGCTAAGAATTTGCATAAATAAAAAGCAGTTTTAATTTATGTCTCATAAAAACTTTTATTTTTTAAAAAAATATGCTTACAAAATTCTGCATTTCTAAGAAGGAAATATGCTAAAAAGCAGTTAGTGCTGGTTCGCACTCTTCAAGTTTTAGCATTCAAGTCATCATCTTTTAGGGAATAAGGGAAAAGAGAATGCCATTTATTTTCCTCTCTTTCCTTAAACTCAAGACTTGACGGCTAAAGGCAAATTAAGCCGGGAGTAACAGTTACGTTGCAAATCAGCTGCTTCATTTTGTTGTATGTAAAGCAATTAGAACGATTACATGCAGTCTACAACTGACATGAAATGCTTAACATTAACACTAAAATTATGTTAGTGTTAAGTATAGACTCATCATGTTAGAGGTTTTCTCATGTTATAACACGGTTGTTAATGCAAATGTTTTAACAACGCTTTTATAACATCATGTCACACAACTTTTTGGAAATTTTTTGAATTTTTTGACTTTAATACAGAACGCCCCCTAAACTTTTAATTTCCCGAAAGTGACAGCTGGTGGCTTTAATAGCCTTGATTGAGGGCTTTCGAATTCACTTATCAGATTTTAGAAACACCCAAATTTACAGATTTTATTCAACTAACAACTTTTTGGAAATTTTTTGACTTTAATACAAAACGCCCCCTAAAATTTTAATTTCCTGAAAGTGATAGCTGGTGGTTTTAATAGCCCTGGTTGAGGGCTTTCGAATTCACTTATCATATTTTAGAAACACATAAATTTACAGATTTTATTCAACTAACAACTTTTTGGAAATTTTTTGAATTTTTTGACTTTAATACAGAACGCCCCCTAAACTTTTAATTTCCCGAAAGTGACAGCTGGTGGCTTTAATAGCCCTGGTTGAGGGCTTTCGAATTCACTTAACAGATTTTAGAAACACATAAATTTGCAGATTTTATTCAACTAACAACTTTTTGGAAATTTTTTGAATCAAAAACCTGAAAGTAATGATTTTAAAACAAATGTGATCAATTAAAAAATCCCATAATGTTGCAGAAAATAGTCAGCCATATTGGATTCGCCATTATGAATTTTTAAAATCTGAGAACAGATTCGTAATCTACAATCCGAATAACTAGTTTAAAACCATAAAAGCGATCAGTAGCCCGTTTCTGTATTTCTCACATCGTAAAACTTTTCGCATGAAGATGTACCAAAATCAACTTGTTAACTTTACAAAAAAAAAAAAAAAAAAAATCCGGCATATTGGATTTTGAATTTTCAAAAAAAAAGATTCATGTAAATTAGATCAGTTACAAAAAATTTCGTTACTTCGGGTTCTTTTCTTTTTCTTATCAAAGGTATAATTAATTAAGCTTAATTATGACAAAAGTAGTGAAGTTAGAAAACTGCGGTTTGCTGCATTAGAAAGAGCGTATTGTCTATTTTAAGAATCACCAAAAAAGTAAAAATCGATTTTTTCATCCATAGGCCCCTTTTAAACTGATATTGTTACATATATAAAACACATTACATAAATATCTTCTATTTGCTGCAACAATGTCATAATCCAAAAAACATGTTCGGCAGAAAACAAGTTTAACGTTTTTGAATTACCAAAACATCAAAGTAAATATTTTATAAAAATTACTTCTCGAGAGAAATATTTACAATATATTTATTTTGTGCCAATTTTTTTTTTGAATCCTCTTTTTGGTGCCACTTTTTTTGTAGATATCCCCTTTTTTGGTACTTTTTTAAAATATCCGACGGTTACACTGCATGCGGCGGATGCTTCCATATTTTTTGTATTTTTATTAAGAATATTTGTTTCTTTATTCACTAATTAATACTAATATAAAGCAATACAACCACTATTTACATTTTGGACATCACTGATTAAAAATCAATATAATATGCAATACCCCAACTCAATCTCGCAGAAAACATGCCAAAATGGTAGCACTGCCACACAATAAGATTTTCCCGCTAAAATCCCAACATCCCAATGTGGATCGTGACTTTCATGTAGACAAATGGTTTTTGTTTTGGTTTTTTTGCATACAATTAACATTTTACAATTATTTTTGTTAAATTAATTGAGGAAAAACGCTAAAAAATGCAAAGAAAACCTAAAATGTACTTGATATATTAAATGAAAGAATTTCTACAGGAATAAAATAAGTGAAAAATATTTGTGCTCTTTTGTATTAGGTTAAACATTGCAATTAATCCACCAAATTTACCTTCGAGCTAAAAAAAAACTAACAAAAAATGTTTATTCAAGATTTACGGCAAGATTTTTATAATCAATTGATTGGTAAAAGAATTTTAATTATTGTCAATTATGACGTCGATGCAATTTGCGCCAGTAAAATTTTGCAGGCTCTTTTTAAATATGACCACATGTTGTATTCGGTGGTGCCTATTATGGGTTTGGCAGGTTTGCAAAGAGCTTACAATGAACATCAAGGTGATGTAAAGTTTGTTTTGTTGCTGAACTGTGGTGGCTGTGTTGACATTGTGGAATTGCTTCAACCAGAAGAAGATGTGACATTTTTCATTTGTGATGCTCATCGACCACTGGACGTGTGCAATATATACAGCGATCGTCAGGTAAATATATTTTTATGAGGGGAAATTATGTGGGGATTTTTTAATAATATACATATCGTCGGTTGATTATTTAATTGTCGCATGTGAATACAACTTACATACGACAATTAAATAATCAACCGCCGATATGTACCTATAGGTTGGTACATATCAAGGTACATTTTGATAAAAGAGCACATTTTGATACAAGTTCAGCGAATAAAATAAAAACAAGAGTGCTTTATTCGGCTATGCCGAATCTTGTTTATTCTTCACCATGGTGCGAAAACAACAGTAAGTTATATAAATACCGTTTTTTAGAAATAAATCTATTTTGTAGCTCGCCCACTTCTTCAATCCCGCCCACATTTTATAAACTGTTGTCTACATATAACCAAGATGATTGTAACTTCTGTTTTTTGTTCATATCTCAGCCATTTGTGCACTGATCTGACTAAATATTAATAGCAACCTTTTCAAGGTTATATGTGATATAAATATGTTTATAACAACCTTGTCCCTATCCTATCTGGGATCTTTGGAAAACTCATTTCAACTGGCAGACATCGTTAACTCAATCTAACTAATCATAAGGACCCATAATATACATACAGTCAGCCTCAAAAGAAAGTGTACACCGAACAGTTCAACATTTATAAGTCCGTAGATGTTAAAGGGGGGGGGGGGGGGGGGGGGGGGGAGAGTACAAAAAGTCTGGTTTTGAAGTGTATTCAGTACTTGTTTATTTTAATAAAAACAATTTGTCGTTTATTTCTTCTTCATTTTCAAATTAACATTAATCTCAGAAAACGCCTTATTTTACGCGCCAAAAAAAAGTGTATAAACTCATATTTTTTCCATGTTCCTGCGTCATAAAGGTAATTTGACCCCTAGTTTTTTGTTTTTTTCTTTATACAATCATATTACGGATGTTTAATTATCTTTTCTATCTATACTGATCAATTAAAAGTCATGTTAACTTTAGTTTGTAAATAATAGTCAACATGGGTAAGCAGACTACAGTAGAAAATCGGAATTTAGTGGTAAAATTGGTATCTGAAGGCAAATCTTTGAGAGAAATTGGCAGTACTATTGGCAGATGTCATAATAATATGAATTATATACCTTAAATAATAAAAGTTTTTAATAAGCGGGATATGCGTTAATCCATATATTTTTTCCAGTCTATTTGGTTAACAGTGTTATGTTAGCGCTTTAACAGAACGTTGTTATGCAATAAATTTCGAAATTTAACTTCACACACATCATTTTTAACATATAAGTGTAGAATTATTGAGTACTTTAATGAAATTAAAACCTAATATATTTTCACTTAACGGGTTTTTTCTTGTTTCTTGCCACTGTCTAAATTTTTAGTTTTGATTTTATTTTTACTTTTATTGCATTTCAATATTCCAATGTTCAAGGCGAATTTACACCAGGTGAACTTATCTTGCTACGTAAGCAACAGCTGATTACTAACCTTGTGTCAAAATGGTATACCGTCCTGTTGGCGAATTCATACAAGGTGGTCTTATTTTGAAAACGTTTTACAACACTGTTAAACATTTTAACGTTGTGTCAAAAATTCAAAGAAATATTTAATTTTGTTTTTATATTAAATTGTGTTTGTTTGAAATTTTATAACTTAAAAAAGTTTTAAATTTCACAATTTTAATCGAAAATTAAAGAATTTAGTTAAGATTCCCCAGAACCAACAGGACGGTATACCATTTTGACACAAGGTTAGTAATCAGCTGTTGCTTACGAAGCAAGATAAGTTCACCTTGTGTAAATTCGCCTTGGCTGTGACGTAGGCTGCACTCAATTTGTAAGCAATTTACTTCCAAGATGTCAACAACAACAGAGACAAACTTGTACTCAGCTGTTAAATTGAAAGTAAATTACCAAACAAATGGAAAGGTGAAATTGAAAGCCATCTCGTGGTCAATTTAAAAAGTGTGAATGTGTTAGTAAAAAACTGAGAGTGTATTGCAAATTGAAAGGAATTGAAAGGCATAACTTGATCGTGTGGTCACCAAGTTATTTCCTTCAGAAGGTTACTTTTTATACCCTTCACCGAAGGTAAGGGTATAAACATACAAACGGTCATTCCGTTTGTATGTTCCACAATATTGATCCTACACACTATAAAGTATATATATTCTGGGTCCTTATGAAAAGCGAAGTTCAAATCCGGTTGTCCGTCTGTCCGTCTGTCCGTGTGTATGTTGAAATGGGTTTTCCGAAAACCCGAGAAATGATGTATACTAGGTTGATGTATATTTATGTCACATATACTCCGTTTAAGTTTGCTATTGAAATTCAGCCAGATCGGTCCAAAAATGACGGAGATATGAGCAAAACCCCACGACTACCTCTAAATTTTTGCAAAAATTCCTTGTTGTTGTATTTTTTTTATTTCTGTATATCTGGGGAACGGCAAAAGCCAAAGTTTCCAAATTAGGTACACACACATTAAGGTTGCCAATACACACCATCCTACAAAATGTGGGCGGGATTGGAGAAGTGGGCGTGGTACCTCCCGTACAAAAAAAAAATTAAAATTAAAACCTAAATTTTAGGGCTGCCATATGTCCTATGGATATGACTTATATATCAAAATATCGGAAATTTTTAGTAGAACATATTTTACAAAAAACTCGGGAAAATCGGTTCTGATACAAAAAAGTTATGACCAAAACTAAATTATTTTTTTAAATACCCACTTTCGGGAACCATAGATCTCCCCGAGTTCAAGCTTTATAACTAAAGTAAATGGTAAATTTCTTCTTCAACACGTCGGTATATAAATCTGCCAAATCGGTTAAAAAATGGCTGAGTTATAACCGAAATACTGAATCCCCAAAAATTACTCTTTTTTATAATTAACTTTGTTAAAATATATATTTACAAGTTAATATAAATGTTTATATATAAATATAACTTAAGTAAATGGTAAAATTCTTCCTTAACACGTCGGTATATAAAACTATCAAATCGGTTAGACAATGGGTAATTTATGAGCAAAATACTCCAAAAATGGGCTAAAAACATCAAAATTTTTATAAAAACCTAAATTTTAGGGCTGCCATATGTCCTATGTATATGACTTATATACCAAAATGTCGGAAATTTGTATGAGTTATAACCGAAATACTGGGGTCTAATCACCGCATACGATATCGAGCAAAATTCATCGAAATTATTTATTTTGGTATCTTGAAACTCCATATCGAATGAAATGCATTGAATTTGAAATAATAGCATTCGACATCGAGTAACTCGACATTACATTTATCGAGTTTTCATTCGATACGCCAGTGTCTATCGTATGCAAAAAAATTCAATAGCTTATTCGATACGATAGTATCGAATGCGGTGATTAGGCCCCTGAATTCCCGAAAATTACTCTTTTTTATACCCTTCACCGAAGGTAAAAAAGGTATATATAACTGTAATTTCTACAATATTGATCCTACACCCTATAAAGTATATATATTCTGGGCCCTTATGAAAAGCGAAGTTCAAAACCGGTTGTCTCTTATTTAAAAAAAAAATATTTGCCAGTTTTATTTAGTTTTTGTCTAGTTGCTCTGTATTCTGCTCGCACAATGGTGAAGGGTATATAAGATTCGGCACAGCCGAATATAACACTCTTACTTGTTTATATTATATTCAACATTTTTTATTTTTGGAATTTATTCTATGAGCTAAATTTCAGTTATGTATTTTATAAAGCTTTTTTGTAATAGTCCTATTCCTTCAATTTTTCAGAAATGATTAAAAAAAAATACAATATAATAGTCTGGTAGTGTATAAAGTCATTTCTGAAAAATTGAAGGAATAGGACTATTATAAAAAGCTTTATAAAATAAATAACTGAAATTTAGCTCATAGAATAAATTCGAAAAATAAAAAATGTTGAATATAAATAAAATATATTTATTTATAAAAATAGTTTCAGTTAATCAATAAAAACTATTTCTTCAAACTTTTATAATAAAGCTAAAAAGTGGAAAACATTTTAGATATATAAATCTATATATATAAAAAGAAGTGTACATTTTGATTGTCACTCCATAACTCGAGAACGGCTCGACCGATTGCCATAAAATTTTTAGGGAAGGTACAGGGAGGAGTGATGATGGTTAGTTGATTTTGAAATCCAAAATCGGGGCAGGGGAATTGGTACCCCCCATAGGATGCCAATATTTAATATCGCATATCTTAAGACCCGCTGCACGCATTTTGTTGAACTTTTGGTAGTAGGATCTTCTAAGCCCCAAAATTTAAATAAAACAGTAGCGGGGGAAGTGGTTCCCCCCATAGGACGCCAATGTTTAATATAGCATATCTTAAGAACTGTTACAGTGAGAATGTTCAAACTTTGTAGAAGTCACTCTTATGGTATACTACTCTATTGAGAATAAAAATAAAGCGGTAGGCGCAGGGGGGAAATACCTCCCATAGGATGCATATATTAAATATAGCTCAACTGAAGAACTATTTAAGGGACAGCCTTCAAACGTGGTTAAAGCTACTATTATGGTAAAATGAAAATTTCAATATAAAAATGGGCGGGGTTGACAGGGGAGGAGCAGTACCCCTCATAGATAGAAATATAATTAAGAGCCGCTGCATGCATTTTGTTGAACTTTTGATAGTAGGATCTTCAGAGCCCCAAAACTGAAATAAAATAGTAGCGGGGGAAGTGTTACCCCCAAAAGGACACCAATGTTTAATATCGCATATCTTAAGAACTGTTATAGTGAGAATGTTCAAACTTTGTAGAAGTCACTCTTATGGTATACTACACTATTGAAAATAAAAATAAAGCGGGTAGGCGCAGGGGGGGAAATACCTCCCATAGGATGCATATATTAAATATCACTCAACTGAAGAACTATTAAAGGGAGAGTCTTCAAACGTGGTTACAGCTACTATTATGGTTAACTTTAAATTTCAATATAAAAATGGGCGGGGTTGACAGAGAAGGAGCAGTACCCCTCAAAGATAGAAATATAATTAAGAGCCACTGCACGGATTTTGTTGAACTTTTGATAGTAGGATCTTCAGAGCCCCAAAACTGAAATAAAATAGCAGCGGGGGAAGTGTTACCCCCCATGGGACACCAATGTTTAATATCGCATATCTTAAGAACTGTTAAGTGAGAATGTTCAAACTTTGTAAAAGTCACTCTTATGGTATGCTACACTTTTGAAAATAAAAATAAAGCCGGTAGGCACAGGGGGAAATACCTCCCATAGGATGCATATATTAAGTATCTCTCAACTGAAGAAGTGGTTAAAGCAGTGTAGCGAAGCGCACGGGTTAAGCTAGTGCTTAATAAAATGACAAATGCTAAAAAACATTGGCAGCTAAAAAAAATGTTTTTCCAGGAAAATTTGTAATTAGTAAATATTGATTTATATTCAACATTTTTTTTTCATTGCTGTCCAAAGGAAAGCTAAGGTAAAATCAAGGCGAATTCATTTTTCAGGTGGCGTTGAAAGCACAGCTGTGCTACTTTCTTTTTTTAACCCATTAAGGGCTGATGGGTATTTTAATACCCAAAAACAGAGCCTTCGTAGAAAAATTCTTGCTTACTTCAGGTAAGAGCTATCAGAAATTGGTTTTTACAGAAAGATAAAGAAAGGATAAGACTACTTTAACTAATTTTTGAAGTTAAATTTTGCCCCCTTTTATTGGGTAAGTTAGCGGCTTAAAGGTTAGCAATTTTTAATATTTGGAAAAAGAGAAAGATAACGGCTCTGAAAAATTGGGAGAGTGTAAAATCGGAAAACCCTCTTGGTGACTTATAGCATTAGGTGTTCTCTGCTTTAGAAAAAAAGATTAGCTAAATTCGGCCAATAACGTTGACTACAGGTTTGATTCAATGACATGGGTATTTAAATACCCACTTCGCCGTTAGAGGGTTCAAAACACACATTTTTTGGCAAGTAAAAATGCGTTGTTTTATGTAAAATGAACTATTTATTAGCAAAAACTAAAGAAATAAATATCACAACTGTGGTCGATTATTGAGATAATTTTATATATCTTAATAATTTGGCTTATCATATGATCAAAGCTATCCATGCGCTTCGACATTTCTTGTGCATTTGTGATAACTTTTTCTCTTACACCAAATGCTTCAACAACGCTCACGAAATAAAATTGACTCATGATTGGATATCCTTCAGCATTTCTTAGCATGCAGTGTAATTTCTAGGCATACACTATACCACCATCCAAATCATTAGTAAGAAGGCCTCGGCTCTTTCGTATAAAATATAAGATACATATTCCACATTTCCTTCTATGACAACAGAGAAGAGAAGGAGCAAAATTCTTTGTTTTGTTTCTTCGCACAAGCAAAAGCAAAATAATTATTTTTTTTTTTTGATCCTGTTACCATTCTTATGTAACTGTGAAACAAGCGAGAGCAATGACAGTGTGTGTAAAAAGGTATAAGAATGGAATAAAACGAGCAGAACTTTTAAAGGGCCAATGTTAAATGTAAACCACACCTAAACGTCAAGCTTTTTTCCTGCATTTCATTTGACATTTCTCAATTTTAGACTAACTCAATTTGAACCATGAAAAGATACACAATCAAGCAACGCATTTAAGTTATTCAGGCTTATTATGAAAATAATAATCAGTGATGAGGCACATTTTAACCTCAGTGGATTCATCAATAAGCAGAGTAGCCGCATTTGGGCGAATGATAGTCCAAGAGTGATTGTCGAAAAAACAATGCGCTCACAAAGAGTGACTGTTTGGTGCGGCTTATGGGCTGGCGGTATCATCGGGCCGTATTTTTTCCAAAATGACGCCGGTCAGGCAGTTACTGGGATTGGTGTTCGCTGTCGTGAGATGATAACGAACTTGTTATGGCCCGAATTGGCAGGTATGGATGTGGACGATATGTGGTTTCAACAGGACGGTGCCAGTTGCCACACAGCTAACGAAACAATGGCTCTTTTGCGCGACAAATTCAATGGCCGCGTTATCTCACTTGGTGGTAATGTCACTGGCCGTCAAGATCATGTGATTTGACACCGTTGGACTTCTTTCTTTGGGGTTATTTGACAGCAAAGGTGTACCTCGATAAGCAAGCAACAATTCAAGAGTTAAAGGATGAGATAATTCGGCACATTAACGGCATAGAACCTCAATTATTCCTCAGCGTCATCGAACATTTAGACAATCGGATGGAGAAGTGCCGCCGAGATCGCAGAGGCCATTTGGCCGATATTTTGCTCCATACATGATTGAACCATACCAATATAATCATACTAAAAAGAAATGACAATAATTTCCTAATTTTTTTTAATTTCCTAAATTAAAATTTAACCGCCCTATATATCCAAAAGAAGGAATACAAAGGCCTTCTAGAAGGCATCCGTACTTCTTCCTTTTCCCGTTGGGACAGATTCTATGTACATAGTGAAATAAGCACACAACACCCACTTCAATGAATTCAATAAATGAATTTTTGAATATTTTTGTTTTGAAAAAATCTTGTGTTTTAGAACTCTTTAATAGCGAAGTGGGTAGAAAAATACCCATGGTCTAGGGGCCAAGGTTTGACAGGTAAAAATAAAAAAAAAACGAGAGGAATGTCAAAAGTTACTTGTGTTTTTGACATATCGGCCAACGAAAGCAGCAACAAAATACATTGTTGTGTTTTTGGTGTTGTAACTTGTTGTAGTATCGACTAGTGCTGGGATACTATCGATATTTTCAACTATCGATATTTATCGATAGTTCAGAGTTCACTATCGATATATCGATATTACTATCGACTGAATGTTTGTACTTGTGCAGAAAAACTTTAATTATTTTTTATAATAGTGCATTTACACTTGTAATTTTCAAACTAGTTTACGATCGTAAACTACTTTCATAAACTATACCGTTTACATCAGCATTTTTGACAGTTAAGTTGTTTATCTTTGACAAGTTCTTAGCCCCAATAATAAAAAAAAAAACGTTGATGCACATTCATACGAACATATAAACAAACCTTTTATTTCCGTTGTCCATCTAAAAGAAAATATGTAAAAAAAACTAAAATTTCTTATAAATTTGGAATTTTTTTAAACATTTTCTTTGTTTATTTTATTTTTCTTACTATTTTTTGGCTTTTTTTTACAGATAAAGGTAAATTCTTTTTACTTTATTTTTTTTTATTTTTTAAGGAAATGTCAAATATCACTAGCATTGCCAGAACAAAATTTGAAAAACAGAGTTGCATTAACAAAAACTGGTTGTTTGTAACTAGTTTATCTCAAAAGCTAGTTACAAACGTGTTTATAATTTGTATGGATAAACAAGTTTCTCAAACTAGTTTATCATCATAAACAACTTATAACCTGTTTATGGCGTAGGTGTAAATGCACTATAAGGCTACAGTTCGTTGTTTTTATCATTTTATTGAATGTATAAGACTTATGTTATTTTAGATGACAGTTTTTTAAAAATGGATAAGTACCTTTCTGAAGGAACCAAAGTAACAGGGACTATAAGATATTCCATTGCAACTTTAAAAAATGTTCTAAATTATAAACCCAAAAAGGTAATCAATCTAGCGGACGTATCCTCTAATGGTCGTTTATTGTTTTATCTTATGCTTGCAATTGCATTTGGATTTTCATTTTTTTACAACATTACAAAAATATGTATTTGACATTTCAGTCCCTTTATAAACATGTAAAAATTTCGAATTAAAGTCCTTTAATTAGCAGTAAAAAACACTGCTAAGCAATCCATACCAATTGCCATTATTGTTGTTTGTATTCATTGCTGTAATTTAGCGCGAATTAATAATAGCAAGTAAAAATTTGTGGCAAAAAAAAACTGTTGCCATTTTGGTGCCTTTCGGGTATTTTTTGGTGCTTTTTTGCTTATGCAATACCCGAAATTTTGTTAAACACCCGTTTTTAAAAAGCGGGTATTTATAGTGCTTTTCACAATTTCTCACAGTGCTTTTAAGTGCCTTTTACAATATTAATTTTTTTTTTGTACCATTTTTTAAAACCTCGATTATATTCAGGATGATTAAGATGAGATTTGCTATTTGGGGTACAATTTTGGGAAGACATATAAAGATTTTAAGGTTTCAAATTATAAAAAAAAGTGATAAAAGAAAGTTGCATTCGTTTTACCAATAACTTTATTTACGAGGTTAGAGCTAGGCTTCCTAGCAATTTGGAAATTTTACAAAACGTTTACTTTTTAGCGTTGACAACATATTTTTTATTAAAATTTGGGCTGTCATTAAGTTTTATAAAGAATGGTCGGTCACTGCAAATTTTCGGTAATTGCAACAGGCCAGATTCAGAAATAGATTTTAAAATCGTTCGAAATTCATCACACCTTTTAAAAACGGTCGTTTTGAAATCGATTGATTTTCATCACATACATACCTGTATATGGGTATTTCTCTGAAATGGTCCACCGTGACTTAAAAGATCAAAGCGCTCGCATCATTTTTTTCAAGGAAAAAATTAAGTTGGATTAATTTTGTAGTATATTTTTATTTTTTATTTTTCATTTTAGAATAAAAGTTTAATTTTTTTGTTAAAAACTTCTGAAAATATATGTAAAATTACTGAAATATGTATGAAGGTAAAAAGTGTCACGTGCGTAATGTCACGTGCGTAATTTTCAATTTATTTTTTTCTTCGCCAACCCATGCATAGTTGCTTTTTAACAAAACATGATTATAAGGGCCCATTACTAACCTTTATAAAAACATTTTTTCCGAAATAAAAACCTCCTACAATTCACTTACTTTCGCACTTTTCTTACGGTCCTAAAAGGCACTTCTATTTTTGTCACGTGAGTAAGTCAACTTTGATTGCATGGCATTTGGGTACCCAGTGCTCAATTTACTATTATATATACTTTTTAGAAAGAACTCATCACCAACAATGTAACGATTCTAGAATTCATTCTTAAATTCCAATCCACTTCTATTTTTTTAATATTCAAACACAATAAAACGCGTACAAATGTCGCGTGCATAACCAGAGAAACACCCATATTTAATTTTAAATGAAAATGGTCACCCATCAACGCCATCGCCTTTTTTAAATTTTGGAGGTATATAATATACGGCACAGCCGAATGCAACTTGTTTTGTGTTTAATTAAATTTAAAATTACAAATTAATTGTGGATCCACTCATTCCTTATGCATTTTTAATTTCTTGTGTTTATATTTTTCCACTTTTGTTTTGTTTTATACAATTTAAATAAGTTTTATTTTCAACTATTTTAATTTTTATTGAATTTTAAATTTGAATTAATTTTTTCACAAAATGTAAACAAAGCTTGACATTCAGTATACACACAATAAACAATAAACCGATGACTGGAAAATAAACAATAAACCGATGACTGGAAAATGTCACCTTTATGAATTCGCCTTGATAGGACTATTACAAAAAAGCTTTATAAAATACATACATATGTATGTAACTGAAATTTAGCTCATAGAATAAATTCGAAAAAATGAAAAAAAAATGTTGAATATAATATAAAGTAACCTTCGAAAGGAAATAATTCCCAGTTTCAATATTGATTTTTTTTTTTTTTTAATAGTCAGGCATCTTTTAGGAATCTAAATGCAGTGGAATTAAAATCGAAGAGATTTGAATTTAAATTATTTACAAAATGACTGCAGTTTTTCTTGTTTTTAAGATTTGTTCTTGTAAAGATAATTTGTGCTCAAAGTACCTACATATGAAGTATACAACAAGGAATATTTTGATGAACGCTCTTTACAGGCTCGTTTTCAAAGTTCGTTCGATTTAAAATCCATTTCATTTTGATTTATAGATCACTAGCTGACCCGGCAATTGTTGTTTTGCCATATTACTTATTTCTAGTGAATATTTTGGTGTTTAATTAAAAAATATTAAAAAAAAGGTTTGTGAGGGGATGGGATCTATATCAGCAAGAGGAATGAAGCGCTTTATACCGTGGTCGGCGATGAAAAAAAACAATAGCCATTTATTTCTGTGTGTTATATATTGAAAAGTTAAACATAAAAAAGTGATGTATTTTTTATCCTGAAAGATAATAAATATTCATTACGAAGAGCAATTGCGTATACGATATTTTTTGTCAGTCCGTCTTTAGCTCGATAAAGACAAATAAACTCGATGGCTTGCCGACGCCAGAACATGACACGTATAATTGTCCAAGTGAAAAACATGGTGTGCCCAAATCTAAGCCGCAACCAGACTTACGGCCATTTTCACCAAGTTCGGTTATAATTAACTATCGGTTATAGCTGTTAAACTTGGTGAAAATGGCCGTTATTGATTGTTATTGCAAAGGCCAATCTAATAGGAAATTGAACGCGTTTGAATTTAATTTTGACGTCTGTGGGAATCACCGGAGTTTGTGTCGGCAAAACATTTTCGTCTCAAAATTGATCATTCAAATTGGTGGCTTCGATAACGTTTTTAATCAATTTTTTAATGGCCAATCGTGTAGGATTACACAGCCTTGGCTGTAGAAGGTGTAATGGCATGCCTGGCAAATCCAGAGAGTTCAAAAACTCTGTTGGATAATTTACAGCTTCGTAAACATCGCTAACGGTATCGATCGATTTGTATTATACTAAGTCGGCTGGCAACAACTGCTGTATCTTGAAGTTTAAACCGACGACGTCCAAATGTTTTGCTGCCAAAATAGCTCTTTCTGCCAGCCACACATGACTTACAGTATCGGACATAACCGAAGCACCTCTCTCTGTACATTTTTTTTAAATGATAATTTTTTTAAGAAAACAAAATTATTAAAAATTTGTTATTTATTTTTTTATTTATTTATATCTTTACTAGCTGGCCCGGCAAATGTTGTTCTGCCACATAACTTATTTCTTTCAGAAGTTACAGTGTCTGCAAGCCAAATTTTAAGAAAAAATTTGCCTGCCAAATTTTAAGAAAATTAATTGATTAGTAAAGAAAATATAGGGAGGCGGAGCTTTTACCCCTCTTGCCCAATTTAATGCCCTGTCCTCTTTCCGATGTTACAGTGTATGTATGCCTAATTTTAAGGAAACCGGTTGATTAGTTAAGAAGATAGAGGGAGGGGGAGCTTTTACCCCTCTTGCTCTATTTCACGCCCTAAATAATAAAAACTATAGGCTATAGTTCTTTCCAACTGTAACACTATTTTCCTGCGAAATTTTAAAAAAATCGGTTGATTAGTTACGAAGATATAGGGAGGGGGATCTTTTAGCCCTCTTACCCTATTTCACACCCTATTCCTTATTCGCTTTCAGATGTTACATTGTCTGCATGCCAAATTTTAAGAAAACCGGTTGATTAGATTAGAAGATTAGGGAGTGGGAGCTTTTACCCCTATTGCAATATTTTGCGCCCTCTAGCGATTTAAAATATACTCTACGACCTATTCTCAGACCTAACAAATACAGATACAAAATTTCATAAAAATCGGTCAAGCCGTTTCGGAGGAGTTCAAAATGGGGGGCATTTTGTTGATATTTGTATGGGAATATAAATACATGTTTCGGAATGAATGCAGAGTTCACTATAACTCATATAGCTCAAGAACCAATACACATTTGAAGACCGTTGATACATAAAAACCTTGGTATTGACGTCACCTTCCACGTGAATTTTACAGAAACAAAATCGGTTCACGCATTTCAGAGAACATTATTTACTAACACAATGCAACTTTTTTTCACCTAAAATGCAAAAGGGCGTAACAAAATTTTTTTTTTTAATTTTATAGTGCATCATAATCATAATTTTAGTCTATAGTGCAACATAATCAACCAAAACTTGATTTTGAATTTTTTGGTTGTTACGCCCTTTTGCATTTTAGGTGACGATATATAGATTATTGAAAAATACAAAATTAATGTGTAGTTTATAGAACACGAGCGCCATACTCGTCCGTTCAACTTACATTTAAAACAAAAACAAATTTCAAAATTTTGTTTTTGTTTTAAATGTAAGTTTAACGGACGAGTAAGGCGCTCGTGTTCTATAAACACCACATAAGATATTCAAAATTTAATAAAACAAAAGTTAAAATTCAAAAAATATTTAAAGTCGGAAAATATTAAAAGCAGACTAAAATAAAGCACCCCCAATTTAAGGCACAAAAAAAACTATTGAAAGCAATAATTCGCTGCGAATCCTTTCTTCTGGATGACAGGCGCACCTCTTTTAGGCATAGAGGATATTAAATTATTAATTATTTCAGGTGATTTTGCTTCCCAGGCTATTTTAGCGGCTTCAAATAAATTTTCTTTGGTTTTGCAATTTTCTCGGTTGATTTTTAAGTTGACGATCTCCCACAAGTTCTCGATTGGGTTAAGATCAAGTGAATTTATCAAGACATCAATTGAGTGCAAAATATTCGATCAACAGATCAATTATTTCTAGGCTAATTTAAAAGTTTTTGAAGACTGGTCGCACATCTCCTACTCATTCTGGAGGAAGGCCTCGTGAAACTTCGCAATATGAAGACTCCTTAATTTAAAGGACAATAGGGGGGCTTTTACCCGTTGTGCTCTATTTTACGCCTTAAATGTTGGAATTTCCAAAAAATATATTCCAAATTTTAATAAATCCGGTTGATTTGTTAATAAGATATAGGGAGGGGGAGGCTTTTACCACTCTTGCCATATTTTACGCTCTAAATAATAAAAATTAAAGGCTATAGTTCCTTCCAGATGTTACATTATTTTCCTGCCAAATTTCAAGAAAATCTGTTGATTAATTAAGAAGATAAAGGTTGGGGGAGCTTTTACCCCTTTTGTCTTATTTTACGCCCTCTAGCGATATGAAATATACTTTACGACCTATTCTCGATCAAGACGTTTCGGAGACATTTAATTACAAACACCGTGACACGAGAATTTTATATTTTTATATATGTAGATGTTAAAATATGTATTTCAAGAGAAGAATGCAATCCAAATGTTTTTGAGACACTAGACCTTCACTAATTGTTCAAGTCGGATTAATTGTTATAGGTTTCAGGCAATAAGGTTTGCTGAATTCTTTCAAAATTGGTTCATAGAAGCACATTATTAATAATAGCGGAATTCTCGGACCTTCTACATCTTGTAGGTCTTGTAAATTTTGATTTAAATCATTATATTTTAAAGGGAAGGAAAAATATATATATGAGGGGCTTAAAGCACAAGGGGTTCAAGTGACTTATTTTAAAAAATGAGACAAAAGCGGTTGTTTCGCTGGTGCTCCAAGCGAAGCAGATATTTTAATGTCAAGTGCTTGAATTGTTCACTATATCTAGCGTCCGGATGAGAATCCTACATTCACCTCTTGTGCTCTGAACAACTTCTCCGAACTATACTTATAACTCCATATGTAAACTAAATTTTAGAAAAAGGCACCTCAACCCCTTGTGCTCTAAGCCCCTCATATGTATATTGAAATACATACAAATACATATTGAAATTAAAATTTTACTGAACTAAGAAATTTTGAATCATTCAAAGGATTTCAACGTTCCATTGAAATGCATTTAGCTATAATAACAATTCTATAGGAATTGAACTGGTAGGTTAGGTTAGGTTACGTTAAGAAGGGTTATGCGCCCAAGGGCACACTTCCACTCGGAGACCAATATGGTCCATTGTGAATCCCTTTAATTAAGAGAAAAAAGAAGAAAGAAAAAGACAGTAAAAAAATAAGTATGAGATGGATAGAATCAAGAAAGATAGAAAGTTAGTAAGTTGTAAGATTTCGCGTAGAACTATTGACCCCTCTACAATCCCCTCAACAGAAACAACCGCACTATTTCCCTGACAAACCCCAGTAGATCAGCCGGACTACATCCAGCGATGCACCCCAGTTCGTCGTGAAACCTATCTCCTAGCCACTTCTGCCTGAGACCCTGCATCCTGGGACAATGGCACAGTACATGCTCGATCGTCTCCAGCTCCTCTGAATCATCGCACAATCTGCAGAAGTCCGGTATGGCGTTGTCCCATATGCCCGCAAAAGCCCAAACAGGACAATGACCCGTCAAGAACCCTATAAGCGTTCTAAGACTAACCCTATCCAATCCCAGTAGAACCCTGGTTGCCCCCGCGTCCAATCTTGGTCATAGTGCCCTGGACACCCTGCAATCCGTTCTGTCCCTCCAGGATCGGGTAACGTCATCACGGAATTTCTCCCGTATCACCCCATAGTAGTAACATAGGGGGGGCTTAAACCCCTGTCCCTTACCGCTAAGTCCAGATTCGAATCCCCTCTCGCGAGTTCGTCAGCCACCTCATTTCCATCAACCATGCAGTGTCCAGGTACCCAACACAGCCTTACATTGAATGCCTCCATGAGTTCACCAAGAACATTCCTACACCGAGCGACCAGGCACGATCGCACCGTATAATTTGTCAATGCCCTAAGCGCCGCCTGACTATCGACGTAAATTGTCACCACAGATCCACCCACGATGTGTTCCAGTATCACCTCCGTCGCCCTCCAGATCGCTAGGATCTCAGCCTAGAAGACATTGCACTCATCGGGGAGTCTGAACGACCTTTTCACCTCGGTGTCCGCGATATATACGCCGGCACCAGTTCCGGTATCCATCTTGGATCCATCCGTAAATACTGCCTACCCCTCAAACAGTCCATTGGATCCACTCCAAATTTCCCTATCCGGGAACTCCACTGGTGGTTTTGCACCGAAGTCCAGGGTCATAGTCTTATGATCCGACCCATCTCGTACAAAATTCTCGTGTGATCATCCCGCCTAGGTCTAACTAAAGAAGACTTAAGTCTAAGTAAGTTCCTAGCGGCCACACTCCTCACATAATGCTCAATAGGGGATAGATATAGTAGGATGTCCAGCGCTGCCTGCAGAGTGCTTCTCCTTGCGCCCGTGATGCCAAGAGATGCACTTCTTTGAACCTTGCTGAGCATCTTCCTATAGCTTTCCCTCCCAACGCACCCCACCAAACAGTGCATCCATAGGTAAGTATAGGGCTAACAACCAATGTGTAAATCCAGTTTACCATATCCGGCCTCAGACCCCAGTTCTTACCAATGGAGTTCCTGCATGTGTAGTATGCATTGAGTCCCCTTCTCATCCTCTCCTGAGTGTTTCTCTTCCGAGACAGTTTGCAGTGCAGAAAGTTACCCAAGTACTTTGCTCCGTCCGATAGAGGCAACTCGACGCCATCGAGCACTGGCCCCCTAAATCCCTCTATCCAATACATTCTGGTAAATAGCACCAGCTCAGTCTTCGCAGGGTTAACACCCAGTCCCCTATCCTTTGCCCATGCCGAGAGTTCGTCTAGCATCACCTGCATAATTTCCCCGATCGTGGACAGAAATTTTCCCCTGACCAGCAGAACTATGTCGTCCGCATAGGCAACAACTTTCCTGCCCATGGAATCAAATGACCCAAGAATCCCGTTAATTGAACTGGTAACTCTGAAATATTGCGTTTAATTTTTATAAAAAGAATTAAGGAATTCACTCCTTTAAACCTAATGTTTGAACCTATCAACCAGGACACATGGAAAAAATGGATAAAAAATTATACCAACAGAAAAGTTTTTTTTAATACATATGTATGTAGTATCAAAGAATATAAATCATATAGAATGCGCATCTCAAGGAAAACTAAAATATTTTTGAAAAAAAATGCATGATGCGGGCGGGAAGACAAAAGGGAAAGAAGCAAAAACAAAGAGCGTAACAATGCATCGTTCTCTCGTTGTTTATGAGAACTTTTAATTCTCATTTATCAGCGTATATGTATGTGCGTGCTCGAGTGTGTATGTATGTACATTGCCAAGTCAAGAAAAAAAAAAACACATTAAGTAAAAAATAAAACAAAAACCTAACAAAAGAATTTTTGTTTCTTGCAATTTTTGTACAAATAACCTTCGTAAAAGCAAATGTGACCGATTGTGTAATTGTAGGGTAAGAGTATGTGTTTTATTGTTGTACAGATAAAACTATATCGGTTCGCACCGAAATTCAGATGCAGTTTTTCTGTAAAATTAAAGATTTATAGGAATATAAAAATATGTAAAAACATAAACTGCCTTGTTCATAAAAAATATTTTATGTTTATTAAAGCGGCATGGTCACACAATGCTTTTGGGGTCTTTTGTCAAACCATGTTATATATTTATTTCATAGCTGTGCAGTTTTAATATTCTGATTAAAGATATTTAAAAATAGATTAAAATAAAACATATTATTATTCCTTCTTAAGGAATTTTGTTTGGTTTTTATTTAATCATGTTGCTTGGAAATTAAAAAAATTTAGTTCTCATATATTCGGAATAAATTTAATTTATTTCTAACTTTACGTCTATTCACAAATGTAAAAAAATTATATTTACAAAAATTAACTTATTTCCAATTAAATTTTCAATCAACCAAAGCGATACAAATACAGTATTTATCGGATATAAGAAACTTAAAAAATCCAGGAAAAAAGTTTCTTATAAGCGTTTCTTTCTAATATACAACTATTTTATATAAGAAACTTATTTCGTATATAAGTAGCTATGGCCATAAGACTTTAATATTTTGGTTTTCTGTCTCTTTTTTTTTGTAACATAGGGTCTTCACCTGACAATTTTTTGTTATAATAAACGTCAAACTTCATATATAAAAAAAAACGCTGACAAAAATTTTAAAGTTATTTTTATATGGACTTTGACTTTTGGTATGACAAAAAATTGTCAGGTGAAGACCCCCTGTTAACGTTCCTAACTTTAAAATAATTATTGTCTATCCCCCATATTCATAAAAAAATTTTTTGATTTATTTAAGGTTTATTGAGCAAATTTTCATAGAAAATTCATTTCATAAGCCTTTTATAAACCTGAAATGTTTTTTATGAATATGGGGGTATGTCTTTTGAGTTTTTCACTATTTTAGATAACGTTGAAAGTCCAATATTATATTTTTTTTCAATTTCGCTTCTTTTTATCCCGTTTTGTATTTCTTTTAAAATTTTAACTTTTGTTCTATTGGCAAAAAACACAAACACTCAATTCACATGAGGGCTTTTACGACGTCGTTTTATCTTGATTCCCTTTTAAAGCAACTTCCAAAATCTCTTTGCGTTCATACGATGATTTTTGGTTGCATGTCTTTTTTTTATTTACAGTATGGCCTTGATTACCCGTCATTCGATTAACCGGCAGCTTCAATAAAATGGAAAACAAACATTTTTTTGCACTGATTTAAATTGCCTCTATTATCCGAAATTATAAACAAATTATCTTTTTTTCGTTAAATTTTGAACAATCAAAAGAAATTTAAATAAACGAAGAAAGAGAATATCTTAACGGTGTGGAAGCATGTTCTGCCAAATTTACTTTTTTCCTCATGTTTACATAATAAAACGTTATATATTTACATAAAATAAGAAACACACCAAAAAAAATAAATAATCAAGAATTCTGCCGATCCCGTCTATTATCGATAATCGAGGTCTCACTGTATTTTAAACCACACACTTCAAAGTAAGAAAAATAATAAAACGTAAACAGAAAAAGTTAAAAGAGAAATGTAAAAAACGACATGCAAAATACAAAACGAGTCATTTTGTTAACCCCTCTTTCTTTTCTACACCGCTCACCAACAAACCAAAAGAGACGTCGACAAAGCGACGTCGTAAAAGCCCTCATCTAAACTGAGTGAAAGTTTCTCATGGGTACCAGATCGCTCATCTAAAACTAAAAGTAAAAAAAAAAACTTTGTTCTTGTTGTAAAACTGTCAGAAAACAGAGTTGTCCATGCAAACTACATAAATTCTGTTTGGCCGTTGGAAGTTTCTTATATAAATTCTTTTTCTATACATTTTGTGATTTTGGTGTTTAAGAAAAATGTTCTTTTATCAGTTTTTTTCTTATAAGCGTTTTTCTAATATGAAACCTTTTTTGTTAGAAAAATCGCAAAAAAGACATGGTGTTTTTGAAAATGTTTCTTATAAGCGTTTTGTTCTTATATGAGACGTTCTTATATCCGATTAATACTGTACATACATATTTAAAAAGAATTTAATGAGGATATCAACCACCCTAATATTTTAATAAATGAAATCATTCGTTTGATAAAACTTGTATTTTTCTTTTCTTGGAACTTCCTTTTTCTAAAGACCAAGAGCAATGTTTTCGGAGGAGTACTAATTTAATAAATGTTCACAAACTGAGCAATATGAAATTTATTTAACAAACAATCAAGGAGAAATACCTATTTATAATTATGCCACTCCTTTATTTATAAATTCCATTAATATACATACATGGTAAGTACATAATTAAATAATCTAAAAAATGGAATTATAATTCGGTGCAAATCGATATAGTTTAGTTTTTACAAAAATAAAACACATACTGTTGCCCTACAATTACGCAATTGGTCGCATTCGCTCTTACGTAGGTTATTTGCACATAAATTGTTTTAAAACAAAACGAAATCAATTAAAAAAATACCAAAAACCGGTTTCAACGAAGAAAAAAACACAAACACACACACACTTTGGCTGGCAAAAACAGCAAACATGTGTATGTGTTAATGCTGCACATTTTGGATGCTATCTTCAGTTCTCTAAGTGAAAACACAAACCAACAACAAATTGCCTTTGCAAAATTTGTGAGCGAAATTATATGAGACCGGGGCGTAATGATAAACCCCGCCATAAGAAATTTTGCTTCTACATGATGCGCATTCTATAAGATTTATATTCTTTGGTAGTATATCGCACTCTAAATACTAAATGGTCACAACTCAAAATTTTTCAAAAATGACTTTTTTTCATAAATTAATTCTCATTTCACATCTCTAGCTACTTACAAAATTGAAAAAGGCATAGCAAAACTTTCTTCAAATTGGACTTTTTTTATAAGGGAACTAATTTTTTTTTTTAATATTATCACCACTTTTACATAAACTGTTTTTTGGCTCTCCTGAAAATTTAAGAATTTTGAGTTGTTACAGTTTAGTATTTAGGGTGCGATATGTAAAAACCATCCAGTTTTTATTTTTAAGTCCAATAATATATAGAAAAAAAATTAACGTGTACTTCATGTACATAAAAACGATGAAAAATAATAAAAAGTTGGGCTTACAATGTTCTAAACTAAAATAATTTTCAGAAGATTGCACTTTTTCTAGAACTGCATGTCATATTAAAATCAAACTTACATTGAATAAGGTAGGTATGTAGGTACCAGTAAAAAAAACATTTTTACAAAAAAAAAAAATACACACACGAAAAAAACATTATAGAACATTAAAATATAGTGTTTGTCTACAGTATCACTACAATTGTTCTGTTTTTTAACGAAGAACCGAACATTATATAATGTTCGGTTCTTTCTTGAAAATAGTTACGAACGGTATTAAGGGTTGTGTATGTATGTCTACAGATCACTAAAAAATAGATATCATTCCTGGGTGTGTGAGCCGAACGTTAAATAATGTACTGTTTATTTTCGAACACTGATCTAATCAATTGACTAAGCCATACACGCTTTGATTTGGACAACGACCGACTCAGTTTATAATTGAATTTAAACGTGTATAGGCTGCCTTACCCTACGTCTCCATGCTCTTTCGATTAGAACATGACATGACCATAACGCCGGCAGAGCAACGGTATTCATTTGTTCATGTTCTTGTATGTGTCGAATACGTGTTGATGTTCATGTTCTGATTGACCACAATTTTTGTTGTTGTGCGTTTGGTATTATACAGAAAATACATTGTATGGCCAACATCATGGCGCACATGGATGCTAAGACGAATGTTTAGGCAACGATAGCAGCACATGGACGAAACATGAACATGAACAGTCTTCACGAGTAGAATTCATGTGCGACATGATGTTCTTACCAAGTTGATGGATGGTGGAGACGGGTAGTTAGAGAAAGCAATTTGTTATCGGTTTTCGATTACTTATAAAAGTTGTTTACACGGTATAACTTTTTTCAGCCACTAGTTGAAACAAAATTTGAAAGAAGATTGACTATCATCTATTATGCCATGTTTCCACGACGATTTGAATCACCTGCTTCGCTCTCTGAATCATGTTAATGAATCATGGTGTTTACACGACGTATCTACTTGCTTTGATTTGACAGTTGTCTTTAATAAACAAATCAGTGTTGTCAACTTTGCATTTTCAAAACCCCACCAAAATGGAGAAAAAACGCAGCAAGTTTAGAATTTCTTTTTTATTTAAAATATTGAATTAATTTTGCATAACATTTTAATATTAAAAATACAGTAGCATCGGAAATTGTAGTTAAAGAGGAGTTGTGCACTTTAAACCAGCCGGTGCAAATTAAATCTAAGTTAATTTATTAAAAATAAGTAATTTAAATAAATTTAGTGTGTTATTTTCGAAAAATTTGCTTTATTGCATTTTTTACAATTCAGAGTCTGAACACAATGTAACGATAATTTATTGCGGTGCGTTTTTTCATACGATTTTGAAGTAAACAACCGCAGTGCGGAACGGCATAAAATAAAAATCTATTTTATTTTCATTGTGGACTTTCTTTCTCTCTCAACAAAGCGAATTTAATTTGCCTTGTCTCTCAATTTTGGATACTCGTTCTCTTTCTGATGTTGCCATAGTTTTTGAATAATTGGCGATGTTCACAACATTATGGAAAACAAACAACATGATAAAAATGTGTGCACAAATAAATTAATAAAAATTTAAACAAAAAATGACAACTATTTCCTCGCCGTCTTCCGTTGTATTGTGTTTATTTTTCTCTTCCGCAACGAGAAATCGCACCGCACCGCAAACATTGTGTTTAGACTCTAAATACCGCTTAGAATATTTAATATTTGGAAAAAGTAAACAACCCTTGGAATAATTCGGTTTATTTTTTTGCGATTCTACTGTATAACAATAAAAAAGTCTTTACAGTTCAGAGTTTTTATAAAAAAAAAATAAAACTTATCAAAGATAAAAAAACTACACAAATTTGTTTGCATTCATTTAAGGCAAATTCAACAAGAGCAACTGCTCGTCAACTGTTAAGTCAAATTTGTCAAAAAATGTTCTTCTTTAATTTTTTTGTTTTAATTACATTTAATTGCCGAAGATAAAATTTTTTGAGAAAAAACTCATTTTGTGTGAAACTTTTATTAAAATTGATTACAAAAGAAGTATGTATACTTATGTTGTTTTTATTAGAGTTGTAATTGTTGTAGTGACGAGTTTACTCTGTTCGACTCGGTATTCATATATACTAGGTAAATTGCATAAAATATATCTAATTTTTTTTATAAAGAATTCAACACTAAATATCTAGTTAGGATTCTAAATTAGCAACAGTTCAGTATATATCGTGTTATAAAAATATTTTTAAAAATATATATATTTTTTAAGAAGTTTAATATTTTTATATAAAAAATATAACAATAAAACAGCCTTTTACAGAGTTAAAAATGAAAAACCAAAAACTTTATAAAAAAAATTAAACAAATTTCTACATAAATACATACCTCCATATTAATAAAAAATAGTTTGGGTTTATGACAGGTTTATTAAACAGACTTTCATAAAAAAATTCGTTTTTTAATGAATATAAGGGATAGTATTTATGTTTGCATTCATTTGTACAAGATGATATATTTTCGTAAATTGATTTAATAAATTCTGCTTAAAACTTTTGAAAAGGTGATCAAAAATTTATTTTAATTATTTCAAGTTTTCATCATTATTGTTATAGCAGAACAAAATTTAAAAAGCACCAAAATGGTGCGAAACGCACCGAGTTGACAACTCTGAAACAATCGATTTTTACAGCTAGTTCAGATAACCATGCGATAAGAATTAGAGAAGAGAGTAATTTTTCGTGCTTCGCAAGTAGATTCAATATGAATCTACTTGCTTCGTTCTCAAAATTTTGTACGGCGAAGCAGTTGCTTCGTTCATGATTGGGATGTGAAGCATGAATAGAGAGCGAAGCACGTACCGTGGAAACATGGTATAATGCTATGTTCATACGACGTTATACCATGTTTCCACGGTACGTGCTTCGCTCTCTATTCATGCTTCACATCCCAATCATGAACGAAGCAACTGCTTCGCCATACAAAATTTTGAGAGCGAAGCAAGTAGATTCATATTGAATCTACTTGCGAAGCACGAACAATTACTCTCTTCTCTAATTTTTATCGCAAGGTTATCTGAACTAGCTGTAAAAATCGATTGTTTCAGAGTTGTCAACTCGATGCGTTTCGCACCATTTTTGGTGCTTTTTAATTTTTTTGCTGCTATAACAATAATGATGAAAATATTAACTTTATTAATTTGGAATAATTGAAATAAATTTTTGAACACTTTTTCAAAAGTATTAAACAGAATTTATTAAATCAATTTACGAAAATAAATCATCTTGTACAAATAAATTCAAACATAAATACTATCCCTTATATTCATTATAAAACGAATTTTTTATGAAAATTTGTTTAATAAACCTGTCATAAGCCCGAACTGTTTTTTTATTAATATGGGAGTATGTATTTATGTAGAACTAGCATTTAACCCGCTACTTCGTTAGCGTCTCCTTTTTCTTCGTGGATATATTTTTATGCCAAAGTTTATTTTCAAAAAAGTACCAAGCACCTGCCCCTTATTTTTTTTAACGAACAACAATAAGTGTTAAATTTTTTTGATCTCTTTAATTTTGTTAGGTTAGCGGAATTGATTTGGCGAGAGGCCAACCTTCGGTCCAAAAGTCAGCTTTTTAGCTTCAGGAGTTTAGGATGTGCGATGATGAATCCGTCAGTTACTTTACAAATTTATATTATATAGCGATGGAGAAAAATGTTGAGAAAACAGTAACAAAATTAGGAACGATTTTCACACCTTAAACGTTTGAATTTCAAAAAAGGTCCAAATCTGTTTTGTATTTTTTAGATAAGCTAAAAATGTGATACAATATTTATTTACCCTTTTACACCCCAAAAAGGCCTTCCTTCAAAAAAGTACCAGACACCTGTCCGTTTATTTTTTTTAATGAACAATAATTAGTATTCAATTTTTTGTATCTCTTTTTGTTTAGGAAATATACGGTTAGCGAATTTTTCTAATAAACAAGAATAAGTGCTGGTGTTTTTTTATCACTTTTAGTTTAGGAGGTATGAGGTTCGCGGGATCGATATACATAGGTACAATTTTCACACCTGAAACGTTCGAATTTCGAAAAAGTACCAAATTCGCATTTGTATTTTTTAGATAATTAAAAAAGGTTATTTAATTTTTATTTCTATACGTATTGGCTTAAAAGCTAGATTTACTACCTAAAACGACCGAATTTCGTAAAAGTACCAGACACCAATTTGCTTTTTTATTTAATGCACAAAAATAAATATTAAATTAAAAAAATTACCAGTTTATTTTAAAAAATACCAGTTAGAGAACGAAAAAGTAGCGAAAAATCCGTCACTCAGGAGCTTGCATGTTTAATTTTATGTTTCTAGATCCAATACTAACGGAAATTCAAAAAGTTCCATTCAAAGAATAAAAAAGTACCAAAAAGATCCCTCTTACAGATTCTCATTCACTCAGAACTTTGCATGCTTTATTTTATGTTTTTAGGTCCAATATTTAAAATAAATTAAAAAATTACCGGTCAAAGAACGAAAAAGTACCAAACAGCCATCTTACAGATTCTTATTCACTCAGGACCTTGCATGTTTAATTTGATATTTTTGACAACAATAAAGTAACAATAAGCCTTGTTAAAGACTTTTGACAACAAAAAAGTAACAATAAGCCCTGTTACAGATCTCATTCACTCAGGACATTGCATGTTCAATTAAATTTTTCTACGTCCAATGCTAACGGAAATTTTAAAAATATCAGTTAAATAACAAAAAAGTACCAAAATGCCCATCTTACAGATTCTCATTCACTCAGGAAATCGCATGTTTAATTTGATGTTTTTAGGTCCAATATTATCGGAAATTCAAAAAGTACTAATTTAAGAACAAACATGTACCCAAAAGCCATCTTACAGATTATAATTCTCTCATGACCTTGCAGGTCTTATTTTATGTTCATAAAGTAAAAGAACGAAAAAGTACCAAAAACAGATACCTCTAACAGATTATCATTCACCTAAGACCTTGCATGTTGAATTTTATGCTTCTAGGTCTAATAATATCGGATATTCAAAAAGTACTATTTAAAGATCAAAAACGTATCTTAACGCCCTCTTACAGATTCTCATTCACTCAGGACCTTGCATGTTTAATTTTATGTTTCTAAGTCCAATACCAACGGAAATTCAAGAAGTACCAGTCAAAGAATAAAAAAGTAACGAAAAGTTCACTCTTATAGATTTTCATCCACCCAGGACATTGCATTTTGAATTTTATGTTTCTAGGTCCAATACTAACGGAAATTCAAAAAGTACCAGTTAATGAACAAAAAGTACCAAAAGCCTTCTTACAGATTCTCATTCCCTCAGGACCTTGCATGTTTAATTTTATCTTTATAGGGCCAATACCAATGGAAATTCAAAAAGTACCAGTCAAATAATAAAAAAGTACCAAAAATTCACTCTTATAGATTTTCATCCACCCAGGACATTGCATTTTGAATTTTATATTTCTAGGTCCAATACTAACGCAAATTCAAAAATTACCAGTTAATGAACAAAAAAGTACCAAAAAGTTCCCTAATAGATTCTTATCCACTTAGGACATTGCATCTTGAATTTTATGTTTCTAGGTCTAATAATAACGGAAATTTAAAAAGTACCAGAAAAAAAGAAGCTCAGAAATGCGCTTTTGCAGATTCTCATTCACTCAAGACATTGCATGTTCAATTTAATTTTTCTACGTCCAATGCTAACAGAAATTCTAAAAGTACTATTTAAAGATCAAAAAAGTACCTAAAAGCCCTCTTACAGATTCTCATTCACTCGGGACCTTGCATGTTTAATTTTATCTTTCTAGGTCCAATACCAACGGAAATTCAAGAAATACCAGTCAAAGAAAAAAGTTCACTCTTATAGATTTTCATCCTCCCAGGACATTGCATTTTGAATTTTATGTTTCTAGGTCCAATACTAACGCAAACTCAAAAAGTACCAGTTAATGAACAAAAAAGTACCAAAAAGTTCCCTCATAGATTCTTATCCACTCAGGACATTGCATCTTGAATTTTATGTTTCTAGGTCCAATATTAACGATAATTAAAAAATGCCAGTTGTAGAACCAAAAAGCCAATGAAAAATATCAAATTTCCCGTATTTTCTTTTTTTGGTACTATTTTTCCCCCCACTAAAGTATCAAAAAATTCAGTATTGTAGTGGGGGCTCACTATTAAGTACGAGTATGTTAATGAATGGAGAAAAATTTTTTGTAAAAAAAGTACCAATAATAGCGACGATTTTCACCCATTAAATGTTCGAATTTCAAAAAAGTACCAAACTTATATTCGTATTTTTTTTCATAGGTTTCGAATGTGCTATAAAAGTACCAAAATTCAGGTTTTACCCGTTTACTCCCTAATAGGGCCAACTTTCAAAAAAGTACCAGACACCTATCCGCTTATTTTTCTAAAGAACAATGATCAGTGTTATATTTTTTTTGTATCTCTTTTAGTTTTGGAGATATAAGGTTACCGCATTTTCCCGTTTTTACCCTTTTTTACCCCCTAAACATTTGAATTTCCAAAAATCCCGTCTTAGTGGATCGATTTGGGGACTGACCAATCTCTGGTCCAAGTTTCAAGTGTTTAGCTTCAGGCGTTTAGGCTGAGCGATGATGAATCAGTGAGTCAGTGAGTCAGTAACGTTACAATTTTATATATATAGATTTTGTTTAATTTTTTTATAAAGTTTTTGGTTTTTCTTTTTTAACTATGTAAAATGTAAAATGCTGTTGTGTTGTTATATTTTTTATATGAAAATATTAAACTTCTTAAAAAATTATATATATTTTAAAAAATATTATTTTGAATCCTTACTAGATATTTAGTGTTGATCTCTTTATAAAAAAAAACTTGGATATATTTTAGGCAATTAAAAAAAATTTATCTAGTACATATGAATACCGAGTCGAATTAAACAAGGTAAACTCATCGCTGCAACAATTACAACTCTAACAAAAAACAACAGAAGTATACATACTTTGTAATCAATTTTAATAAAAGTTTCACACAAAATTAGTTTTTTCTCAAAAAATTTTAACTTCGACAATTAAGTGTAATTAAAATAAAAAAATTAAACAAGAACATTTTTTGACAAATTGGACTTAACAGCTGACGAGCAGTGGCTCTAAAGAGTTTAATTTGTTTAATTTGCCTTAAATGAATGCAAGCAAATTTGTGTAGTTTTTTTTATGTTTGATTAGTTTTATTTTTTTCTCTAAAAACTCTGAACTGTAAAGACTTTTTTATTGTTATACAGTAGAATCGCGAAAAAGTAAACCGAAATATTCCAAGGTTTGCTTACTTTTTCGAAATATTAAATATTCTAAACGGTATTTAATTGTAAAAATGCAATAATAAGCAAATTTTTCGAAAATAACACACTAAATTTATTTAAATTACTTATTTTTAATAAATTAACTTAGATTTAATTTGCACCGGCTGGTTTAAAGTGCAAAACTCCTCTTAAAACTACTATTTACGATGCTACTGTATTTTTAATATAAAAATGTTATGCAAAATTAATTCAATATTTTAAATAAAAAAGAAATTCTAAACTTGCTGCGTTTTTTCTCCATATTGGTGGGGTTTTGAAAATGCAAAGTTGACAACACTGATTTGTTTATTAAAGACAACTGTCAAATCGAAGCAAGTAGATACGTCATGTAAACACCATGATTCATTAACATGATTCAGAGAGCGAAGCAGGTGATTCAAATCGTCGTGGAAACAAGTTTCGTTCTTTGAAACAAGTTTGCCAAACATGCTGTTCATACGATTCATTCTTGTTTCATTTTAACAACTTTTTTGTGTTGTTAGTGTTTTTTTTTTTAATAGATAAAAAAGTAAATAAAACTTAAACATATATTATTTTATACTTTTATTGATATTATTATGTTATAATTATCACTTTATTTTATTAAACATCAATTTTTATTTGGTTTTTTTCTTTGTTTTGATTTTTTTTGAGAGCTAGTTCAGATAAACTAACGATAAATGTTATCAAAATTGGAGATGACATTACATTTTTCCTGTTTCGCAGCCTGTTTCAAAATAAAACGACCTGTTTCGCTCTCAAAATTTTATATGGGGAAACAAGTCGTTTCAATCATGTTTGGGGCGCGAAACAGGAATAAGAGAGCGAAACACGAATATTGCTGTCCGTGTGAACCAGTGATGCCAACTTTTTGAGAGCAAAAAGCACTTTAAAATTTAAAAAAAGCACTAAAAAGCACTATTTCGAGCAAAAAAAGCGTAAAAAAGCACTAAGCCATTTTTATAATATAATTAAACACAAAATAAGTTGCATTCGGCTATGCCGAATATTATATACCTCCAACATTGAAAAAAAGGCGACGGCGTTGATGTGGGACCATTTTCATTTAAAATTAAATAATAAATATATTAACATTTGTATATAAACATTTTTAATGTATACATTGAAGATACGTATTATAATATTATATTATTATCTTCAAAAAAATAATATCATCCAAATCATTATGAGCTGAGTTTGAATTGGGCCATAAAACAGTTTTAAAGTAATATTTAATTTGATTTTTTCTATGTTTCATTGGAAGAAAGATCTCTACAGATATTAGATGGTTGATTGTAATCATTACAGCATGAATTATGCCGACGAAGTCCACATATAACGTAAAGAATTGAATTAACAGAGTTGAATTAACAGAGAGGGTTAAGGATAATCGGTTTCCGATTTTTGATTAATTGTAGTTCATCGAACTAAATGTTCTTTCAACGCCAGCGTTAGAGTATGGAAAACTTAAAATTCTAAATACAAAATTGGACAATTAAAATCGTTGACTTCTATCTAAAAAAGATATGTTCGTTGTTTATTTTTCCATTCACAATTCTTAATATTTTCCAAGCCATTTTCTATTTTTGAAACAGTGTCAAAAACTTTAAAAAAAAGTTTACCTAAAACAAATACATCGTTTTTACTACGATTACTTAATATATTGTCAACTCTTAATAGTTTGTAAAATTTCCTAGTTCTAACTTCGTAAATAAGATTATTGGTAAAACGAATTCAACTGTCTTTTATCACTTTTTTTTTATCATTTGAAATCTTAAAATCTTTACAGGCCTACTCAAAATTGTACCCCAAATAGCAAAGCTCATCTAAATCATCCTCTATAAAATCGAAGTTTTAAAAAATGGTAGAAAAACAATAAAAATTGTAAAAAGCACCAAACGCACTAACAAAAAATTGAAAAAGCACCAAGTTAGTGCTTTTTCTTAGTTTGGCACTAGGATAAAATTTTGGCGTTTTGAGGCATCAAAAAGCACCATAAATAGTGCCAAAAGCACTAAGTTGGCATCGCTGGTGTGAACATGGTATAATATTATTGAAAGCTTTACACCAGATAACAGTTGAATTTAATTAAAGTTATGTTAGCAGTGCTATAACAGAAATCTTAACATTTGCTAACAATTTAAACCAGCAAAAAACAAATTTGTTTGTCTTGACCTGTACAAAAAAACCAGGACAATTTAATAGTGGACCAGGACACCAGGACAAGTAGTCTAAAACCAGGACAATCCTGGAAAACCAGGACGTATGGGAGGCCTACTATAGAGCCATTGAATCTTTAAAATTTTTTGATATGGTGATTAAATCCAAATTTTTAATTAATAAAATGTTTGCCGGGATTAATTTACCAGCGAAGTGTTAAGTTAGTAATACATATTAAAGTTTCCGATGGCGAAAAAGTATTCACCATTATTGTGTTTGGCGTATTTAAAATACGCCTACAACTATTTGGTAATAAATTAAACAGAACTTGAACTTTTTTAATTTAATCTATTACCAAACAGTCGTAAGCGTATTTTAAATACGCCAAACACAATAAGGGTGATAAGCACCACACCACATACACAATCATACAATGGTTTTGTCGAAAATACGGTGAGTCAGTTAAACTTGACTATGGTGTGATTTCAAACTCTACGTTTTGGTTATGAATCGGTTGGTTTAAAACTTCTTTTTCATATGCCTTTAACGTTAAATTATATCGAGCCCTTACCGCTAAAATAACGTAAGCGCCAAAAATCCTATTTTACAGGAGAGAGTTTCTTTAATTTATTTCATATAAGTTTTTGTATGAAATTTGTCGCTTTCGATACAATTGTTTTCGCTATAAAATCGTAACCGTACTTTTTGTGACCATGACATTTTAGGAGATGATGCAAGGGTTGCCAATAAAGTAATTTATTAAAAAAAAACGAAAATTGAAAATTATGTCGCTTACGTTATTTTCGCGGTTAGGGCTCGATATTTAATAGTTTTGCTTCTACTGAAAATTTATAAATTTTGAATTAATACAGTTGAACAAGTGCGACATATTGAGGGACGGCTTAGCCTTCGCAGATTGTCCTAAAATCCAACATGGCATAGCCTAATCACATGAAGATAAATTTTTGGAAATTTGAATGTTTAGTGGGTGAATAAGGGTAAAATAGTGAAAATTCGCTTACCTCATATCTCCTAAACTAAAAGAGATAAACAAATTTAATATTTATTTTTGTTCATTAAAAAAGAATAAATAAGCGAACAGCTGTTTTTTGTTACTCGGGCGTTTTTAGGTTCTAAATGAGTAATGCTAGAATCACAACTGGGACGAACGACGAATTATTCGCAACTAATATTCGTCACCAGAAATAGAACACATTGTTGTATATGAGGGGCTTAAAGCACAAGGGGTTCAAGTGACTTATTTTAAAAAATGAGACAAAAGCGGTTGTTTCGCTTGTGCTCCAAGCGAAGCAGATATTTTAATGTCAAGTACTTGAATTGTTCACTATATCTAGCGTCCGGATGAGAATCCTACATTCACCTCTTGTGCTCTGAACAACTTCTCCGAACTATACTTATAATTCCATATGTAAACAAAATTTTAGAAAAAGGCACTTAAACCCCTTGTGCTCTAAGCCCCTCATATGAAAGTACACACACTCATTGCGTAGATCGAAATTCGTCGTGCGTAACGAACTCTGTATTTTTGAATTTTTAAAAAGTGACTTTATTCTATCTATCTTTTAAACCAATAAACATATATGTAGAACCTTTTAAATTTCCTCCTGAGTGAATGAGAACCTATAAGTTGGAAAATGTTACGGAACTTTTTTGACAAAACCAAGAAAAAAAACTTTGGCATAAACATAAATGTCCACGAAAGAAAGGGAGACGTTAACGAATAATTGGGTTTAATGCTATTATTTTTTAATTTTAACCAAAACATTTTATTCTTTTACCCTATCATTATTATTTATTTTTTTTTATTAGGTTTGCATATTGGGCGATCCATCATCTGATGAAAATATACCTCCATTTGAGACAATTTTCTGTGAATCAGATTCTGAAGAAGACGATGATGACAATGAGGAAGATGAAGAAATAAACGATAGTGGTGCCGGTGAATCGGATGCTGAAAATGATGATGGAAATTCGAAACCCGAACGTCCCAAGAAGTTGACTCGTATGGAAAAACACGAACAGCGTATCATAAAACAACGTCAGAGGCGCGCTTGGGAAAATGAACGCGATCGCATTATGTTCGAATACACACAATTTAGTTTTTATGGGCGTTCGTCGGCATTAATTATATTCGAATTAGCCTGGAAATTGTCGAAGGATAATATGGATCTTCTATGGTGGGCAATAGTAGGCATAACGGAACAGTTGCTTCTGGGTAAAATTGAAAGCAGTGTCTATACTTTGGAAATTGATAATATACAATCACATGTCTCCCGTTTAACGAATAAAACCAACGATCAGAGTAATTTGAGTGCATCAAAGATACATTTTGAAAATGATTTGCATTTGGTTTTGTATCGTCACTGGAGTGTTTTGGAATCTATGCGCTACTCTTTATATGTGGCTTGTAAATTAAAACTTTGGACTTTAAGAGGAGAAAAGAAACTGCACGAATTGTTAGTGGAAATGGGTTTACCTTTAATACATGCCCGGCAAACTTTTACTTCCATGGATTTAGTGTTGCGCCAGGAATTCTTTTCCATGATAGAGCGCTGTGCCGAAAAATATGACATACCTGATGTTATATACGGTTCCTTTACATTGCAATATGGTTATCGTAATCGTTATTCGGCCGCTGATTATGTGTATTCCATGCTATCTATTTTGGAATCTGTTAAGAAAGATAAAACACCAGAGGATTGCTTCCTCGAAGCCTTAGATGGCCTAGGGCGCAATCATAAGGATATTTTAAATGCTGGCATAGAAGGTGCTAAACTTCTACTTCAAGCCATATTCAAACAAGTACAAAGTAGTTTAGAAGCCCATCAAATCCATTCAACCGGTTCGTTTTTCTATTACATACTTAATGAGGAGAACACCTACTTCTCTTATCCTTACGGCTTAAGCATGCTGGCAAAGTTTATATTGAACGGCCACGTTGCAGTCTCACGCAGCCGCCAAGCTCCTGATCTTCCGTTAATCGCTAGCTGTCCCATTGATGCTGAGCGAGGTCTGTGCCTTTTGGTTGGAATACCTCCAGTGCGCGAGGATTCTCCAAAGAATTTTTTCGGTAAAGCATTCGAGCAGGCAGCCCTTAAATGCAATGCAGCTACTTTACAAGATAATTTTGAAAGTTCTCTTATACAAATACGCCAAAATGATTTAACACGATTTTTAGATGCGTTGACCGTACTACTTACGTAATTTAGTTGTCGTTATTTAGTTTAAATTTTATACTTTTAATATATTATTTTATTCCACTTGAAATCTTGAATCAAACGTAGCAATTGGAATTTCTTTAACAGATTCCGATAATTTAAGAATGACTATTTATATTTATTTAGACTATTTAGTTTATGTACTTAAAATACTTAGGAACTTTTTGTTAGAAATTCAAGTGCTATTTGGCTGAAGTTTCACCCTCTTTTAGGAAGCATATTTCCACAAGTTAACAATTATGTTTCTTATATGTTTTATGGACTTTAGATTGTAATGATATATGTTAAACAATTAAAAAACTACCTTCTAAATTTTAGTCTTTATTTGTTATTAAAAAAAAAACTATAATAATTCATACAACCACCTAAAATAAGAATACAAAATACATATTTACCATTATATTTCATCACAAAACTTATTGGTTTTTTACTCAATCTTTTTTTATGTTTTTTTTTTTTGTTGTAACAGGATAAAGTGTTTTTTTAGTCTACATGTTCTGCAACAGGATCAGGCCAAGAAAATTTTGATGAGTCTGTGCTTTAAACAAATGATATCTGAGTAGTGGATACTTTTAGTTTGTCAAATATTTCTTCATAACCTTTGTCTATTACGCTTGGTAAATTACGGCAACAATTAAAAATATTTTAAAATACATTTGAATATATATGGTGTATTTCTGTATTTACATTTACTTTCGAATTAATGTTTTAGTCAGTTTAAGTTTAGTAAAACATATGTATGTACATATTTATAATTTTCATTTAATAAGTAAAACAAATTTATAGTGAACAAATGTCATGAATTTTCCAATGTACTACTTATTAAGTCTGTTGTTGTTATATTTGTAGTTGTTGTAATGCGTGCTGAACCTAAACACTCTTTATCGCTATAGAAAACAGCATATTGACCAGGAGTAACAGCTCTCAAGGGTTTTTCTATTAATACAATCAGTTCATCTTGATTATCCAATGATTTTCTGTAAACTCTACACTTTACTAAAGGTTTTGTGTGTTGAAAACGAAATTGGCATTCTAGTATATTATCGGGATTTTCAAATGGATCTCGACACAGCCAGTTAACGTTATTTGTAAATATTTTATTACTTAACAAGGCGGAGTGATCATGACCGGAGGCAACGTAAATTGTATTTGTTCCAACATCTTTCTGTGCCACAAAATAAGGTTTAAGAAAAGACGCTAAACGGCAACGCTGTCCAACTGTCCATTGGTGGATGCCTTCATGCTGACCCACCACATGATTTGTATCAATATCTACGAACTGGCCAGGTTTTGAGGTAATGTACTAAAAATTTTATTTAATTCAGTTATAAATATTAATGTAAAAGATTGAAAAGAAGGTACCTCTTTTATAAATTCTTTAAAATTCCGGTTACCTACGAAACAAATACCCGTACTTTCCTTTTTCTGTGTAAGACGTCCCAAACCAATTTGTTTGGCTTTCACCTTTACTTCGCTTTTTAAAAGATCGCACAAGGGGAACATTGTCTCTTTAAGTGCGTTTCTTTTAATGCCCGATAGAAAAAATGTCTGATCTTTGAATTTATCTTTTGGTATAAGTAAATTAACATCTGGAAATTTAAGTTTTTGTAAAAAAAAAAAAAAAAAATTCAAACAAAAGTATTGAAATATTTAAAGTTGTAGTCAAGGCGAATTCATACAAGGTGGTCTTATTTTGGAAACGGATACAACACTGTAATGTACTTTAACGATTTGTCAAAACAATACAACACTATGTAAACAATTCAAACAAACATTTCATTCGGTTATTTATTTTAAATTGTGTGTTTTGAAATGTAATAATTTAAAAGGTTTAAAATTATATAATTCTAAGTGAAAATTTTAGAATTTATGAAATATTTCCCAGAGCCATCATGACGGTATACCATTTTGACGTGGGCCAAGATAGCGTCGACGAAATAGCGTCGAATTTGGGAATTTAAAAACCGGGAAAACAAAATACCCAAATTATGGTGATTTGCAGAAAAAGAACAAAAAGTTAGCGTCGAATTTAGGAATTTAAAAAGGGGAAGTAAAAATAACTAATATTTTTAATAAAAATACAACAAATAGTTTACACAAATTAAAAAATACACTTTTAGGAACAAAATGAGCGATGTGTGCAAAAAATCGTTTGGTCTGTTACCGAGATATTTGGGTTCATCCAAAATGGTCAGTAAAATGCTTTGCTGATTTATCCCATGGAACACAGGCTTTTGTACGGTATAAACTGTATATAATCTGAAAGATAATAGTTTTCCAGACAAAAAGAGCGATTCGTGCAAAAAATCGTCCGTACCGTTCCTGAGAAATCTGGGTTCATCCAAAATGGTCAGTAAAATGCTTTGCTGATTTATCCCATGGAACACAGGCTTTTGCACGGTATAAACTGTATATAATATGAAAGATAATAGTTTTCCAGACAAAAAGAGCGATTCGTGCAAAAAATCGCCCGTACCGTTCCTGAGAAATCTGGGTTCATCCAAAATGGTCAGTAAAATGCTTTGCTGATTTATCCCATGGAACACAGGCTTTTGCACGGTATAAACTGTATATAATCTGAAAGATAATAGTTTTCCAGACAAAAAGAGCGATTCGTGCAAAAAATCGCCCGTACCGTTCCTGAGAAATCTGGGTTCATCCAAAATGGTCAGTAAAATGCTTTGCTGATTTATCCCATGGAACACAGGCTTTTGCACGGCATAAACTGTACTTAATCTGAAAGATAATAGTTTTCCAGACAAAAGGAGCGATTCGTGCAAAAAATCGCCCGTACCGTCCCTGAGAAATATGGGTTCATCCATAATGGTCAGTAAAATGCTTTGCTGATTTATCCCATGGAACACAGGCTTTTGTACGGTAAAAACTGTATATAATCTGAAAGATAATAGTTTTCCAGACAAAAAGAGCGATTCGTGCAAAAAATCGCCCGTACCGTTCCTGAGAAATCTGGGTTCATCCAAAACGGTCAGTAAAATGCTTTGCTGATTTATCCCATGGAACACAGGCTTTTGCACGGCATAAACTGTATTTAATCTGAAAGATAATAGTTTTCCAGACAAAAGGAGCGATTCGTGCAAAAAATCACCCGTACCGTTCCTGAGAAATCTGGGTTCATCCAAAATGGTCAGTAAAATGCTTTGCTGATTTATCCCATGGAACACAGGCTTTTGTACGGTATAAACTGTATATAATCTGAAAGATAATAGTTTTCCAGACAAAAAGAGCGATTCGTGCAAAAAATCGTCCGTACCGTTCCTGAGAAATCTGGGTTCATCCAAAATGGTCAGTAAAATGCTTTGCTGATTTATCCCATGGAACACAGGCTTTTGTACGGTATAAACTGTATATAATCTGAAAGATAATAGTTTTCCAGACAAAAAGAGCGATTCGTGCAAAAAATCGTCCGTACCGTTCCTGAGAAATCTGGGTTCATCCAAAATGGTCAGTAAAATGCTTTGCTGATTTATCCCATGGAACACAGGCTTTTGCACGGCATAAACTGTATTTAATCTGAAAGATAATAGTTTTCCAGACAAAAAGAGCGATTCGTGCAAAAAATCGCCCGTACCGTTCCTGAGAAATATGGGTTCATCCAAAATGGTCAGTAAAATGCTTTGCTGATTTATCCCATGGAACACAGGCTTTTGCACGGCATAAACTGTATTTAATCTGAAAGATAATAGTTTTCCAGACAAAAAGAGTGATTCGTGCAAAAAATCGCCCGTACCGTTCCTGAGAAATCTGGGTTCATCCAAAATGGTCAGTAAAATGCTTTGCTGATTTATCCCATGGAACACAGGCTTTTGCACGGCATAAACTGTATTTAATCTGAAAGATAATAGTTTTCCAGACAAAAAGAGCGATTCGTGCAAAAAATCGCCCGTACCGTTCCTGAGAAATCTGGGTTCATCCAAAATGGTCAGTAAAATGCTTTGCTGATTTATCCCATGGAACACAGGCTTTTGCACGGTATAAACTGTATATAATATGAAAGATAATAGTTTTCCAGACAAAAAGAGCGATTCGTGCAAAAAATCGCCCGTACCGTTCCTGAGAAATCTGGGTTCATCCAAAATGGTCAGTAAAATGCTTTGCTGATTTATCCCATGGAACACAGGCTTTTGCACGGTATAAACTGTATAGAATCTGAAAGATAATAGTTTTCCAGACAAAAAGAGCGATTCGTGCAAAAAATCGTCCGTACCGTTCCTGAGAAATCTGGGTTCATCCAAAATGGTCAGTAAAATGCTTTGCTGATTTATCCCATGGAACACAGGCTTTTGCACGGCATAAACTGTATTTAATCTGAAAGATAATAGTTTTCCAGACAAAAAGAGCGATTCGTGCAAAAAATCGCCCGTACCGTTCCTGAGAAATCTGGGTTCATCCAAAATGGTCAGTAAAATGCTTTGCTGATTTATCCCATGGAACACAGGCTTTTGCACGGTATAAACTGTATATAATCTGAAAGATAATAGTTTTCCAGACAAAAAGAGCGATTCGTGCAAAAAATCGCCCGTACCGTTCCTGAGAAATCTGGGTTCATCCAAAATGGTCAGTAAAATGCTTTGCTGATTTATCCCATGGAACACCGGCTTTTGCACGGCATAAACTGTATTTAATCTGAAAGATAATAGTTTTCCAGACAAAAAGAGCGATTCGTGCAAAAAATCGCCCGTACCGTTCCTGAGAAATCTTGGTTCATCCAAAATGGTCAGTAAAATGCTTTGCTGATTTATCCCATGGAACACAGGCTTTTGCACGGCATAAACTGTATTTAATCTGAAAGATAATAGTTTTCCAGACAAAAAGAGCGATTCGTGCAAAAAATCGCCCGTACCGTTCCTGAGAAATATGGGTTCATCCAAAATGGTCAGTAAAATGCTTTGCTGATTTATCCCATGGAACACAGGCTTTTGCACGGCATAAACTGTATTTAATCTGAAAGATAATAGTTTTCCAGACAAAAAGAGCGATTCGTGCAAAAAATCGCCCGTACCGTTCCTGAGAAATCTTGGTTCATCCAAAATGGTCAGTAAAATGCTTTGCTGATTTATCCCATGGAACACAGGCTTTTGCACGGCATAAACTGTATTTAATCTGAAAGATAATAGTTTTCCAGACAAAAAGAGCGATTCGTGCAAAAAATCGCCCGTACCGTTCCTGAGAAATATGGGTTCATCCAAAATGGTCAGTAAAATGCTTTGCTGATTTATCCCATGGAACACAGGCTTTTGCACGGCATAAACTGTATTTAATCTGAAAGATAATAGTTTTCCAGACAAAAAGAGCGATTCGTGCAAAAAATCGCCCGTACCGTTCCTGAGAAATCTGGGTTCATCCAAAATGGTCAGTAAAATGCTTTGCTGATTTATCCCATAGAACACAGGCTTTTGCACGGTATAAACTTTATATAATATGAAAGATAATAGTTTTCCAGACAAAAAGAGCGATTCGTGCAAAAAATCGCCCGTACCGTTCCTGAGAAATCTGGGTTCATCCAAAATGGTCAGTAAAATGCTTTGCTGATTTATCCCATGGAACACAGGCTTTTGCACGGTATAAACTGTATAGAATCTGAAAGATAATAGTTTTCCAGACAAAAAGAGCGATTCGTGCAAAAAATCGTCCGTACCGTTCCTGAGAAATCTGGGTTCATCCAAAATGGTCAGTAAAATGCTTTGCTGATTTATCCCATGGAACACAGGCTTTTGCACGGCATAAACTGTATTTAATCTGAAAGATAATAGTTTTCCAGACAAAAAGAGCGATTCGTGCAAAAAATCGCCCGTACCGTTCCTGAGAAATCTGGGTTCATCCAAAATGGTCAGTAAAATGCTTTGCTGATTTATCCCATGGAACACAGGCTTTTGCACGGTATAAACTGTATATAATCTGAAAGATAATAGTTTTCCAGACAAAAAGAGCGATTCGTGCAAAAAATCGCCCGTACCGTTCCTGAGAAATCTGGGTTCATCCAAAATGGTCAGTAAAATGCTTTGCTGATTTATCCCATGGAACACAGGCTTTTGCACGGCATAAACTGTATTTAATCTGAAAGATAATAGTTTTCCAGACAAAAAGAGCGATTCGTGCAAAAAATCGTCCGTACCGTTCCTGAGAAATCTGGGTTCATCCAAAATGGTCAGTAAAATGCTTTGCTGATTTATCCCATGGAACACAGGCTTTTGCACGGTATAAACTGTATATAATATGAAAGATAATAGTTTTCCAGACAAAAAGAGCGATTCGTGCAAAAAATCGCCCGTACCGTTCCTGAGAAATCTGGGTTCATCCAAAATGGTCAGTAAAATGCTTTGCTGATTTATCCCATGGAACACAGGCTTTTGCACGGTATAAACTGTATATAATATGAAAGATAATAGTTTTCCAGACAAAAAGAGCGATTCGTGCAAAAAATCGCCCGTACCGTTCCTGAGAAATATGGGTTCATCCATAATGGTCAGTAAAATGCTTTGCTGATTTATCCCATGGAACGCAGGCTTTTGTACGGTATAAACTGTATATAATCTGAAAGATAATAGTTTCCAGACAAAAAGAGCGATTCGTGCAAAAAATCGCCCGTACCGTTCCTGAGAAATCTGGGTTCATCCAAAATGGTCAGTAAAATGCTTTGCTGATTTATCCCATGGAACACAGGCTTTTGCACGGTATAAACTGTATATAATCTGAAAGATAATAGTTTTCCAGACAAAAAGAGCGATTCGTGCAAAAAATCGCCCGTACCGTTCCTGAGAAATCTGGGTTCATCCAAAATGGTCAGTAAAATGCTTTGCTGATTTATCCTATGGAACACAGGCTTTTGCACGGCATAAACTGTATTTAATCTGAAAGATAATAGTTTTCCAGACAAAAGGAGCGATTCGTGCAAAAAATCGCCCGTACCGTTCCTGAGTAATATGGGTTCATCCAAAATGGTCAGTAAAATGCTTTGCTGATTTATCCCATGGAACACAGGCTTTTGTACGGTATAAACTGTATATAATCTGAAAGATAATAGTTTTCCAGACAAAAAGAGCGATTCGTGCAAAAAATCGCCCGTACCGTTCCTGAGAAATCTGGGTTCATCCAAAATGGTCAGTAAAATGCTTTGCTGATTTATCCCATGGAACACAGGCTTTTGCACGGCATAAACTGTATTTAATCTGAAAGATAATAGTTTTCCAGACAAAAGGAGCGGTTCGTGCAAAAAATCACCCGTACCGTTCCTGAGAAATCTGGGTTCATCCAAAATGGTCAGTAAAATGCTTTGCTGATTTATCCCATGGAACACAGGCTTTTGTACGGTATAAACTGTATATAATCTGAAAGATAATAGTTTTCCAGACAAAAAGAGCGATTCGTGCAAAAAATCGTCCGTACCGTTCCTGAGAAATCTGGGTTCATCCAAAATGGTCAGTAAAATGCTTTGCTGATTTATCCCATGGAACACAGGCTTTTGTACGGTATAAACTGTATATAATCTGAAAGATAATAGTTTTCCAGACAAAAAGAGCGATTCGTGCAAAAAATCGTCCGTACCGTTCCTGAGAAATCTGGGTTCATCCAAAATGGTCAGTAAAATGCTTTGCTGATTTATCCCATGGAACACAGGCTTTTGCACGGCATAAACTGTATTTAATCTGAAAGATAATAGTTTTCCAGACAAAAAGAGCGATTCGTGCAAAAAATCGCCCGTACCGTTCCTGAGAAATATGGGTTCATCCAAAATGGTCAGTAAAATGCTTTGCTGATTTATCCCATGGAACACAGGCTTTTGCACGGCATAAACTGTATTTAATCTGAAAGATAATAGTTTTCCAGACAAAAAGAGTGATTCGTGCAAAAAATCGCCCGTACCGTTCCTGAGAAATCTGGGTTCATCCAAAATGGTCAGTAAAATGCTTTGCTGATTTATCCCATGGAACACAGGCTTTTGCACGGCATAAACTGTATTTAATCTGAAAGATAATAGTTTTCCAGACAAAAAGAGCGATTCGTGCAAAAAATCGCCCGTACCGTTCCTGAGAAATCTGGGTTCATCCAAAATGGTCAGTAAAATGCTTTGCTGATTTATCCCATGGAACACAGGCTTTTGCACGGTATAAACTGTATATAATATGAAAGATAATAGTTTTCCAGACAAAAAGAGCGATTCGTGCAAAAAATCGCCCGTACCGTTCCTGAGAAATCTGGGTTCATCCAAAATGGTCAGTAAAATGCTTTGCTGATTTATCCCATGGAACACAGGCTTTTGCACGGTATAAACTGTATAGAATCTGAAAGATAATAGTTTTCCAGACAAAAAGAGCGATTCGTGCAAAAAATCTTCCGTACCGTTCCTGAGAAATCTGGGTTCATCCAAAATGGTCAGTAAAATGCTTTGCTGATTTATCCCATGGAACACAGGCTTTTGCACGGCATAAACTGTATTTAATCTGAAAGATAATAGTTTTCCAGACAAAAAGAGCGATTCGTGCAAAAAATCGCCCGTACCGTTCCTGAGAAATCTGGGTTCATCCAAAATGGTCAGTAAAATGCTTTGCTGATTTATCCCATGGAACACAGGCTTTTGCACGGCATAAACTGTATTTAATCTGAAAGATAATAGTTTTCCAGACAAAAAGAGCGATTCGTGCAAAAAATCGTCCGTACCGTTCCTGAGAAATCTGGGTTCATCCAAAATGGTCAGTAAAATGCTTTGCTGATTTATCCCATGGAACACAGGCTTTTGCACGGCATAAACTGTATTTAATCTGAAAGATAATAGTTTTCCAGACAAAAAGAGCGATTCGTGCAAAAAATCGCCCGTACCGTTCCTGAGAAATCTGGGTTCATCCAAAATGGTCAGTAAAATGCTTTGCTGATTTATCCCATGGAACACAGGCTTTTGCACGGCATAAACTGTATTTAATCTGAAAGATAATAGTTTTCCAGACAAAAAGAGCGATTCGTGCAAAAAATCGCCCGTACCGTTCCTGAGAAATCTGGGTTCATTCAAAATGGTCAGTAAAATGCTTTGCTGATTTATCCCATGGAACACAGGCTTTTGCACGGCATAAACTGTATTTAATCTGAAAGATAATAGTTTTCCAGACAAAAAGAGCGATTCGTGCAAAAAATCGCCCGTACCGTTCCTGAGAAATCTGGGTTCATCCAAAATGGTCAGTAAAATGCTTTGCTGATTTATCCCATGGAACACAGGCTTTTGCACGGCATAAACTGTATTTAATCTGAAAGATAATAGTTTTCCAGACAAAAAGAGCGATTCGTGCAAAAAATCGTCCGTACCGTTCCTGAGAAATCTGGGTTCATCCAAAATGGTCAGTAAAATGCTTTGCTGATTTATCCCATGGAACACAGGCTTTTGCACGGCATAAACTGTATTTAATCTGAAAGATAATAGTTTTCCAGACAAAAAGAGCGATTCGTGCAAAAAATCGCCCGTACCGTTCCTGAGAAATCTGGGTTCATCCAAAATGGTCAGTAAAATGCTTTGCTGATTTATCCCATGGAACACAGGCTTTTGCACGGCATAAACTGTATTTAATCTGAAAGATAATAGTTTTCCAGACAAAAAGAGCGATTCGTGCAAAAAATCGCCCGTACCGTTCCTGAGAAATATGGGTTCATCCAAAATGGTCAGTAAAATGCTTTGCTGATTTATCCCATGGAACACAGGCTTTTGCACGGCATAAACTGTATTTAATCTGAAAGATAATAGTTTTCCAGACAAAAAGAGCGATTCGTGCAAAAAATCGCCCGTACCGTTCCTGAGAAATCTGGGTTCATCCAAAATGGTCAGTAAAATGCTTTGCTGATTTATCCCATGGAACACAGGCTTTTGCACGGTATAAACTGTATATAATATGAAAGATAATAGTTTTCCAGACAAAAAGAGCGATTCGTGCAAAAAATCGCCCGTACCGTTCCTGAGAAATCTGGGTTCATCCAAAATGGTCAGTAAAATGCTTTGCTGATTTATCCCATGGAACACAGGCTTTTGCACGGTATAAACTGTATAGAATCTGAAAGATAATAGTTTTCCAGACAAAAAGAGCGATTCGTGCAAAAAATCGTCCGTACCGTTCCTGAGAAATCTGGGTTCATCCAAAATGGTCAGTAAAATGCTTTGCTGATTTATCCCATGGAACACAGGCTTTTGCACGGCATAAACTGTATTTAATCTGAAAGATAATAGTTTTCCAGACAAAAAGAGCGATTCGTGCAAAAAATCGCCCGTACCGTTCCTGAGAAATCTGGGTTCATCCAAAATGGTCAGTAAAATGCTTTGCTGATTTATCCCATGGAACACAGGCTTTTGCACGGTATAAACTGTATATAATCTGAAAGATAATAGTTTTCCAGACAAAAAGAGCGATTCGTGCAAAAAATCGGCCGTACCGTTCCTGAGAAATCTGGGTTCATCCAAAATGGTCAGTAAAATGCTTTGCTGATTTATCCCATGGAACACAGGCATTTGCACGGTATAAACTGTATATAATCTGAAAGATAATAGTTTTCCAGACAAAAAGAGCGATTCGTGCAAAAAATCGCCTGTACCGTTCCTGAGAAATATGGGTTCATCCAAAATGGTCAGTAAAATGCTTTGCTGATTTATCCCATGGAACACAGGCTTGTGCACGGCATAAACTGTATTTAATCTGAAAGATAATAGTTTTCCAGACAAAAAGAGCGATTCGTGCAAAAAATCGCCCGTACCGTTCCTGAGAAATCTGAGTTCATCCAAAATGGTCAGTAAAATGCTTTGCTGATTTATCCCATGTAACACAGGCTTTTGCACGGTATAAACTGTATTTAATCTGAAAGATAATAGTTTTCCAGACAAAAAGAGCGATTCGTGCAAAAAATCGCCCGTACCGTTCCTGAGAAATCTGGGTTCATCCAAAATGGTCAGTAAAATGCTTTGCTGATTTATCCCATGGAACACAGGCATTTGCACGGTATAAACTGTATATAATCTGAAAGATAATAGTTTTCCAGACAAAAAGAGCGATTCGTGCAAAAAATCGCCCGTACCGTTCCTGAGAAATCTGGGTTCATCCAAAATGGTCAGTAAAATGCTTTGCTGATTTATCCCATGGAACACAGGCTTTTGCACGGTATAAACTGTATATAATCTGAAAGATAATAGTTTTCCAGACAAAAAGAGCGATTCGTGCAAAAAATCGCCCGTACCGTTCCTGAGAAATCTGAGTTCATCCAAAATGGTCAGTAAAATGCTTTGCTGATTTATCCCATGTAACACAGGCTTTTGCACGGTATAAACTGTATTTAATCTGAAAGATAATAGTTTTCCAGACAAAAAGAGCGATTCGTGCAAAAAATCGTCCGTACCGTTCCTGAGAAATCTGGGTTCATCCAAAATGGTCAGTAAAATGCTTTGCTGATTTATCCCATGTAACACAGGCTTTTGCACGGTATAAACTGTATTTAATCTGAAAGATAATAGTTTTCCAGACAAAAAGAGCGATTCGTGCAAAAAATCGCCCGTACCGTTCCTGAGAAATCTGGGTTCATCCAAAATGGTCAGTAAAATGCTTTGCTGATTTATCCCATGGAACACAGGCTTTTGCACGGTATAAACTGTATTTAATCTGAAAGATAATAGTTTTCCAGACAAAAAGAGCGATTCGTGCAAAAAATCGTCCGTACCGTTCCTGAGAAATCTGGGTTCATCCAAAATGGTCAGTAAAATGCTTTGCTGATTTATCCCATGTAACACAGGCTTTTGCACGGTATAAACTGTATTTAATCTGAAAGATAATAGTTTTCCAGACAAAAAGAGCGATTCGTGCAAAAAATCGCCCGTACCGTTCCTGAGAAATCTGGGTTCATCCAAAATGGTCAGTAAAATGCTTTGCTGATTTATCCCATGGAACACAGGCTTTTGCACGGTATAAACTGTATTTAATCTGAAAGATAATAGTTTTCCAGACAAAAAGAGCGATTCGTGCAAAAAATCGCCCGTACCGTTCCTGAGAAATCTGGGTTCATCCAAAATGGTCAGTAAAATGCTTTGCTGATTTATCCCATGGAACACAGGCTTTTGCACGGTATAAACTGTATTTAATCTGAAAGATAATAGTTTTCCAGACAAAAAGAGCGATTCGTGCAAAAAATCTTTCATATTATATACAGTTTATGCCGTGCAAAAGCCTGTGTTCCATGGGATAAATCAGCAAAGCATTTTACTGACCATTTTGGATGAACCCAGATTTCTCAGGAACGGTACGGGCGATTTTTTGCACGAATCGCTCTTTTTGTCTGGAAAACTATTATCTTTCAGATTAAATACAGTTTATGCCGTGCAAAAGCCTGTGTTCCATGGGAATAATCAGCAAAGCATTTTACTGACCATTTTGGATGAACCCAGATTTCTCAGGAACGGTACGGGCGATTTTTTGCACGAATCGCTCTTTTTGTCTGGAAAACTATTATCTTTCAGATTAAATACAGTTTATGCCGTGCAAAAGCCTGTGTTCCATGGGATAAATCAGCAAAGCATTTTACTGACCATTTTGGATGAACCCAGATTTCTCAGGAACGGTACGGCCGATTTTTTGCACGAATCGCTCTTTTTGTCTGGAAAACTTTTATCTTTCAGATTAAATAAATACAGTTTATGCCGTGCAAAAGCCTGTGTTCCATGGGATAAATCAGCAAAGCATTTTACTGACCATTTTGGATGAATCCAGATTTCTCAGGAACGGTACGGGCGATTTTTTGCACGAATCGCTCTTTTTGTCTGGAAAACTATTATCTTTCAGATTAAATACAGTTTATGCCGTGCAAAAGCCTGTGTTCCATGGGATAAATCAGCAAAGCATTTTACTGACCATTTTGGATGAACCCATATTTCTCAGGAACGGTACGGGCGATTTTTTGCACGAATCGCTCTTTTTGTCTGGAAAACTATTATCTTTCAGATTAAATACAGTTTATGCCGTGCAAAAGCCTGTGTTCCATGGGATAAATCAGCAAAGCATTTTACTGACCATTTTGGATGAACCAAGATTTCTCAGGAACGGTACGGGCGATTTTTTGCACGAATCGCTCTTTTTGTCTGGAAAACTATTATCTTTCAGATTAAATACAGTTTATGCCGTGCAAAAGCCTGTGTTCCATGGGATAAATCAGCAAAGCATTTTACTGACCATTTTGGATGAACCCATATTTCTCAGGAACGGTACGGGCGATTTTTTGCACGAATCGCTCTTTTTGTCTGGAAAACTATTATCTTTCAGATTAAATACAGTTTATGCCGTGCAAAAGCCTGTGTTCCATGGGATAAATCAGCAAAGCATTTTACTGACCATTTTGGATGAACCAAGATTTCTCAGGAACGGTACGGGCGATTTTTTGCACGAATCGCTCTTTTTGTCTGGAAAACTATTATCTTTCAGATTAAATACAGTTTATGCCGTGCAAAAGCCTGTGTTCCATGGGATAAATCAGCAAAGCATTTTACTGACCATTTTGGATGAACCCATATTTCTCAGGAACGGTACGGGCGATTTTTTGCACGAATCGCTCTTTTTGTCTGGAAAACTATTATCTTTCAGATTCTATACAGTTTATACCGTGCAAAAGCCTGTGTTCCATGGGATAAATCAGCAAAGCATTTTACTGACCATTTTGGATGAACCCAGATTTCTCAGGAACGGTACGGACGATTTTTTGCACGAATCGCTCTTTTTGTCTGGAAAACTATTATCTTTCAGATTAAATAAATACAGTTTATGCCGTGCAAAAGCCTGTGTTCCATGGGAATAATCAGCAAAGCATTTTACTGACCATTTTGGATGAACCCAGATTTCTCAGGAACGGTACGGGCGATTTTGTGCACGAATCGCTCTTTTTGTCTGGAAAACTATTATCTTTCAGAATAAATACAGTTTATGCCGTGCAAAAGCCTGTGTTCCATGGGATAAATCAGCAAAGCATTTTGCTGACCATTTTGGATGAACCCAGATTTCTCAGGAACGGTACGGGCGATTTTTTGCACGAATCGCTCTTTTTGTCTGGAAAACTATTATCTTTCAGATTAAATACAGTTTATGCCGTGCAAAAGCCTGTGTTCCATGGGATAAATCAGCAAAGCATTTTACTGACCATTTTGGATGAACCCAGATTTCTCAGGAACGGTACGGGCGATTTTTTGCACGAATCGCTCTTTTTGTCTGGAAAACTATTATCTTTCAGATTAAATACAGTTTATGCCGTGCAAAAGCCTGTGTTCCATGGGATAAATCAGCAAAGCATTTTACTGACCATTTTGGATGAACCCAGATTTCTCAGGAACGGTACGGGCGATTTTTTGCACGAATCGCTCTTTTTGTCTGGAAAACTATTATCTTTCAGATTAAATACAGTTTATGCCGTGCAAAAGCCTGTGTTCCATGGGAATAATCAGCAAAGCATTTTACTGACCATTTTGGATGAACCCAGATTTCTCAGGAACGGTACGGGCGATTTTTTGCACGAATCGCTCTTTTTGTCTGGAAAACTATTATCTTTCAGATTAAATACAGTTTATGCCGTGCAAAAGCCTGTGTTCCATGGGATAAATCAGCAAAGCATTTTACTGACCATTTTGGATGAACCCAGATTTCTCAGGAACGGTACGGGCGATTTTTTGCACGAATCGCTCTTTTTGTCTGGAAAACTATTATCTTTCAGATTAAATAAATACAGTTTATGCCGTGCAAAAGCCTGTGTTCCATGGGATAAATCAGCAAAGCATTTTACTGACCATTTTGGATGAATCCAGATTTCTCAGGAACGGTACGGGCGATTTTTTGCAAGAATCGCTCTTTTTGTCTGGAAAACTATTATCTTTCAGATTAAATACAGTTTATGCCGTGCAAAAGCCTGTGTTCCATGGGATAAATCAGCAAAGCATTTTACTGACCATTTTGGATGAACCCATATTTCTCAGGAACGGTACGGGCGATTTTTTGCACGAATCGCTCTTTTTGTCTGGAAAACTATTATCTTTCAGATTAAATACAGTTTATGCCGTGCAAAAGCCTGTGTTCCATGGGATAAATCAGCAAAGCATTTTACTGACCATTTTGGATGAACCAAGATTTCTCAGGAACGGTACGGGCGATTTTTTGCACGAATCGCTCTTTTTGTCTGGAAAACTATTATCTTTCAGATTAAATACAGTTTATGCCGTGCACAAGCCTGTGTTCCATTGGATAAATCAGCAAAGCATTTTACTGACCATTTTGGATGAACCCATATTTCTCAGGAACGGTACGGGCGATTTTTTTGCACGAATCGCTCTTTTTGTCTGGAAAACTATTATCTTTCAGATTAAATACAGTTTATGCCGTGCAAAAGCCTGTGTTCCATGGGATAAATCAGCAAAGCATTTTACTGACCATTTTGGATGAACCCAGATTTCTCAGGAACGGTACGGACGATTTTTTGCACGAATCGCTCTTTTTGTCTGGAAAACTATTATCTTTCAGATTAAAAACAGTTTATGCCGTGCAAAAGCCTGTGTTCCATGGGATAAATCAGCAAAGCATTTTACTGACCATTTTGGATGAACCCAGATTTCTCAGGAACGGTACGGACGATTTTTTGCACGAATCGCTCTTTTTGTCTGGAAAACTATTATCTTTCAGATTAAATACAGTTTATGCCGTGCAAAAGCCTGTGTTCCATGGGATAAATCAGCAAAGCATTTTACTGACCATTTTGGATGAACCCATATTTCTCAGGAACGGTACGGGCGATTTTTTGCACGAATCGCTCTTTTTGTCTGGAAAACTATTATCTTTCAGATTAAATACAGTTTATGCCGTGCACAAGCCTGTGTTCCATTGGATAAATCAGCAAAGCATTTTACTGACCATTTTGGATGAACCCATATTTCTCAGGAACGGTACGGGCGATTTTTTGCACGAATCGCTCTTTTTGTCTGGAAAACTATTATCTTTCAGATTAAATACAGTTTATGCCGTGCAAAAGCCTGTGTTCCATGGGATAAATCAGCAAAGCATTTTACTGACCATTTTGGATGAACCCAGATTTCTCAGGAACGGTACGGACGATTTTTTGCACGAATCGCTTTTTGTCTGGAAAACTATTATCTTTCAGATTAAATACAGTTTGTGCCGTGCAAAAGCCTGTGTTCCATGGGATAAATCAGCAAAGCATTTTACTGACCATTTTGGATGAACCCAGATTTCTCAGGAACGGTACGGCCGATTTTTTGCACGAATCGCTCTTTTTGTCTGGAAAACTATTATCTTTCAGATTAAATACAGTTTATGCCGTACAAAAGCCTGTGTTCCATGGGATAAATCAGCAAAGCATTTTACTGACCATTTTGGATGAACCCATATTTCTCAGGAACGGTACGGGCGATTTTTTGCACGAATCGCTCTTTTTGTCTGGAAAACTATTATCTTTCAGATTCTATACAGTTTATACCGTGCAAAAGCCTGTGTTCCATGGGATAAATCAGCAAAGCATTTTACTGACCATTTTGGATGAACCCAGATTTCTCAGGAACGGTACGGACGATTTTTTGCACGAATCGCTCTTTTTGTCTGGAAAACTATTATCTTTCAGATTAAATAAATACAGTTTATGCCGTGCAAAAGCCTGTGTTCCATGGGAATAATCAGCAAAGCATTTTACTGACCATTTTGGATGAACCCAGATTTCTCAGGAACGGTACGGGCGATTTTTTGCACGAATCGCTCTTTTTGTCTGGAAAACTATTATCTTTCAGATTAAATACAGTTTATGCCGTGCAAAAGCCTGTGTTCCATGGGATAAATCAGCAAAGCATTTTACTGACCATTTTGGATGAACCCAGATTTCTCAGGAACGGTACGGGCGATTTTTTGCACGAATCGCTCTTTTTGTCTGGAAAACTATTATCTTTCAGATTAAATACAGTTTATGCCGTGCAAAAGCCTGTGTTCCATGGGATAAATCAGCAAAGCATTTTACTGACCATTTTGGATGAACCCAGATTTCTCAGGAACGGTACGGGCGATTTTTTGCACGAATCGCTCTTTTTGTCTGGAAAACTATTATCTTTCAGATTAAATACAGTTTATGCCGTGCAAAAGCCTGTGTTCCATGGGATAAATCAGCAAAGCATTTTACTGACCATTTTGGATGAACCCATATTTCTCAGGAACGGTACGGGCGATTTTTTGCACGAATCGCTCTTTTTGTCTGGAAAACTATTATCTTTCAGATTAAATACAGTTTATGCCGTGCAAAAGCCTGTGTTCCATGGGATAAATCAGCAAAGCATTTTACTGACCATTTTGGATGAACCCAGATTTCTCAGGAACGGTACGGGCGATTTTTTGCACGAATCGCTCTTTTTGTCTGGAAAACTATTATCTTTCAGATTAAATAGAGTTTATGCCGTGCAAAAGCCTGTGTTCCATGGGATAAATCAGCAAAGCATTTTACTGACCATTTTGGATGAACCCAGATTTCTCTGGAACGGTACGGGCGATTTTTTGCACGAATCGCTCTTTTTGTCTGGAAAACTATTATCTTTCAGATTAAATACAGTTTATGCCGTGCAAAAGCCTGTGTTCCATGGGATAAATCAGCAAAGCATTTTACTGACCATTTTGGATGAACCCAGATTTCTCAGGAACGGTACGGGCGATTTTTTGCACGAATCGCTCTTTTTGTCTGGAAAACTATTATCTTTCAGATTTTATACAGTTTATACCGTGAAAAAGCCTGTGTTCCATGGGATAAATCAGCAAAGCATTTTACTGACCATTTTGGATGAACCCAGATTTCTCAGGAACGGTACGGACGATTTTTTGCACGAATCGCTCTTTTTGTCTGGAAAACTATTATCTTTCAGATTAAATACAGTTTATGCCGTGCAAAAGCCTGTGTTCCATGGGATAAATCAGCAAAGCATTTTACTGACCATTTTGGATGAACCCATATTTCTCAGGAACGGTACGGGCGATTTTTTGCACGAATCGCTCTTTTTGTCTGGAAAACTATAATCTTTCAGATTAAATACAGTTTATGCCGTGCACAAGCCTGTGTTCCATTGGATAAATCAGCAAAGCATTTTACTGACCATTTTGGATGAACCCATATTTCTCAGGAACGGTACGGGCGATTTTTTTGCACGAATCGCTCTTTTTGTCTGGAAAACTATTATCTTTCAGATTAAATACAGTTTATGCCGTGCAAAAGCCTGTGTTCCATGGGATAAATCAGCAAAGCATTTTACTGACCATTTTGGATGAACCCAGATTTCTCAGGAACGGTACGGACGATTTTTTGCACGAATCGCTCTTTTTGTCTGGAAAACTATTATCTTTCAGATTAAAAACAGTTTATGCCGTGCAAAAGCCTGTGTTCCATGGGATAAATCAGCAAAGCATTTTACTGACCATTTTGGATGAACCCAGATTTCTCAGGAACGGCACGGACGATTTTTTGCACGAATCGCTCTTTTTGTCTGGAAAACTATTATCTTTCAGATTAAATACAGTTTATACCGTGAAAAAGCCTGTGTTCCATGGGATAAATCAGCAAAGCATTTTACTGACCATTTTGGATGAACCCAGATTTCTCAGGAACGGTACGGGCGATTTTTTGCACGAATCGCTCTTTTTGTCTGGAAAACTATTATCTTTCAGATTAAATACAGTTTATGCCGTGCAAAAGCCTGTGTTCCATGGGATAAATCAGCAAAGCATTTTACTGACCATTTTGGATGAACCCATATTTCTCAGGAACGGTACGGGCGATTTTTTGCACGAATCGCTCTTTTTGTCTGGAAAACTATTATCTTTCAGATTAAATACAGTTTATGCCGTGCACAAGCCTGTGTTCCATTGGATAAATCAGCAAAGCATTTTACTGACCATTTTGGATGAACCCATATTTCTCAGGAACGGTACGGGCGATTTTTTGCACGAATCGCTCTTTTTGTCTGGAAAACTATTATCTTTCAGATTAAATACAGTTTATGCCGTGCAAAAGCCTGTGTTCCATGGGATAAATCAGCAAAGCATTTTACTGACCATTTTGGATGAACCCAGATTTCTCAGGAACGGTACGGACGATTTTTTGCACGAATCGCTCTTTTTGTCTGGAAAACTATTATCTTTCAGATTAAATAAAGTTTATGCCGTGCAAAAGCCTGTGTTCCATGGGATAAATCAGCAAAGCATTTTACTGACCATTTTGGATGAACCCAGATTTCTCAGGAACGGTACGGGCGATTTTTTGCACGAATCGCTTTTTGTCTGGAAAACTATTATCTTTCAGATTAAATACAGTTTGTGCCGTGCAAAAGCCTGTGTTCCATGGGATAAATCAGCAAAGCATTTTACTGACCATTTTGGATGAACCCAGATTTCTCAGGAACGGTACGGCCGATTTTTTGCACGAATCGCTCTTTTTGTCTGGAAAACTATTATCTTTCAGATTAAATACAGTTTATGCCGTGCAAAAGCCTGTGTTCCATGGGATAAATCAGCAAAGCATTTTACTGACCATTTTGGATGAACCCAGATTTCTCAGGAACGGTACGGGCGATTTTTTGCACGAATCGCTTTTTTTGTCTGGAAAACTATTATCTTTCAGATTCTATACAGTTTATGCCGTGCAAAAGCCTGTGTTCCATGGGATAAATCAGCAAAGCATTTTACTGACCATTTTGGATGAACCCAGATTTCTCAGGAACGGTACGGGCGATTTTTTGCACGAATCGCTCTTTTTGTCTGGAAAACTATTATCTTTCTGATTAAATACAGTTTATGCCGTGCAAAAGCCTGTGTTCCATGGGAATAATCAGCAAAGCATTTTACTGACCATTTTGGATGAACCCAGATTTCTCAGGAACGGTACGGGCGATTTTTTGCACGAATCGCTCTTTTTGTCTGGAAAACTATTATCTTTCAGATTAAATACAGTTTATGCCGTGCAAAAGCCTGTGTTCCATGGGATAAATCAGCAAAGCATTTTACTGACCATTTTGGATGAGCCCAGATTTCTCAGGAACGGTACGGGCGATTTTTTGCACGAATCGCTCTTTTTGTCTGGAAAACTATTATCTTTCAGATTAAATAAATACAGTTTATGCCGTGCAAAAGCCTGTGTTCCATGGGATAAATCAGCAAAGCATTTTACTGACCATTTTGGATGAATCCAGATTTCTCAGGAACGGTACGGGCGATTTTTTGCACGAATCGCTCTTTTTGTCTGGAAAACTATTATCTTTCAGATTAAATACAGTTTATGCCGTGCAAAAGCCTGTGTTCCATGGGATAAATCAGCAAAGCATTTTACTGACCATTTTGGATGAACCCATATTTCTCAGGAACGGTACGGGCGATTTTTTGCACGAATCGCTCTTTTTGTCTGGAAAACTATTATCTTTCAGATTAAATACAGTTTATGCCGTGCAAAAGCCTGTGTTCCATGGGATAAATCAGCAAAGCATTTTACTGACCATTTTGGATGAACCAAGATTTCTCAGGAACGGTACGGGCGATTTTTTGCACGAATCGCTCTTTTTGTCTGGAAAACTATTATCTTTCAGATTAAATACAGTTTATGCCGTGCAAAAGCCTGTGTTCCATGGGATAAATCAGCAAAGCATTTTACTGACCATTTTGGATGAACCCATATTTCTCAGGAACGGTACGGGCGATTTTTTGCACGAATCGCTCTTTTTGTCTGGAAAACTATTATCTTTCAGATTAAATACAGTTTATGCCGTGCAAAAGCCTGTGTTCCATGGGATAAATCAGCAAAGCATTTTACTGACCATTTTGGATGAACCAAGATTTCTCAGGAACGGTACGGGCGATTTTTTGCACGAATCGCTCTTTTTGTCTGGAAAACTATTATCTTTCAGATTAAATACAGTTTATGCCGTGCAAAAGCCTGTGTTCCATGGGATAAATCAGCAAAGCATTTTACTGACCATTTTGGATGAACCCATATTTCTCAGGAACGGTACGGGCGATTTTTTGCACGAATCGCTCTTTTTGTCTGGAAAACTATTATCTTTCAGATTCTATACAGTTTATACCGTGCAAAAGCCTGTGTTCCATGGGATAAATCAGCAAAGCATTTTACTGACCATTTTGGATGAACCCAGATTTCTCAGGAACGGTACGGACGATTTTTTGCACGAATCGCTCTTTTTGTCTGGAAAACTATTATCTTTCAGATTAAATAAATACAGTTTATGCCGTGCAAAAGCCTGTGTTCCATGGGAATAATCAGCAAAGCATTTTACTGACCATTTTGGATGAACCCAGATTTCTCAGGAACGGTACGGGCGATTTTTTGCACGAATCGCTCTTTTTGTCTGGAAAACTATTATCTTTCAGATTAAATACAGTTTATGCCGTGCAAAAGCCTGTGTTCCATGGGATAAATCAGCAAAGCATTTTACTGACCATTTTGGATGAACCCAGATTTCTCAGGAACGGTACGGGCGATTTTTTGCACGAATCGCTCTTTTTGTCTGGAAAACTATTATCTTTCAGATTAAATACAGTTTATGCCGTGCAAAAGCCTGTGTTCCATGGGATAAATCAGCAAAGCATTTTACTGACCATTTTGGATGAACCCAGATTTCTCAAGAACGGTACGGGCGATTTTTTGCACGAATCGCTCTTTTTGTCTGGAAAACTATTATCTTTCAGATTAAATACAGTTTATGCCGTGCAAAAGCCTGTGTTCCATGGGATAAATCAGCAAAGCATTTTACTGACCATTTTGGATGAACCCATATTTCTCAGGAACGGTACGGGCGATTTTTTGCACGAATCGCTCTTTTTGTCTGGAAAACTATTATCTTTCAGATTAAATACAGTTTATGCCGTGCAAAAGCCTGTGTTCCATGGGATAAATCAGCAAAGCATTTTACTGACCATTTTGGATGAACCCAGATTTCTCAGGAACGGTACGGGCGATTTTTTGCACGAATCGCTCTTTTTGTCTGGAAAACTATTATCTTTCAGATTAAATACAGTTTATGCCGTGCAAAAGCCTGTGTTCCATGGGATAAATCAGCAAAGCATTTTACTGACCATTTTGGATGAACCCAGATTTCTCTGGAACGGTACGGGCGATTTTTTGCACGAATCGCTCTTTTTGTCTGGAAAACTATTATCTTTCAGATTAAATACAGTTTATGCCGTGCAAAAGCCTGTGTTCCATGGGATAAATCAGCAAAGCATTTTACTGACCATTTTGGATGAACCCAGATTTCTCAGGAACGGTACGGGCGATTTTTTGCACGAATCGCTCTTTTTGTCTGGAAAACTATTATCTTTCAGATTTTATACAGTTTATACCGTGAAAAAGCCTGTGTTCCATGGGATAAATCAGCAAAGCATTTTACTGACCATTTTGGATGAACCCAGATTTCTCAGGAACGGTACGGACGATTTTTTGCACGAATCGCTCTTTTTGTCTGGAAAACTATTATCTTTCAGATTAAATACAGTTTATGCCGTGCAAAAGCCTGTGTTCCATGGGATAAATCAGCAAAGCATTTTACTGACCATTTTGGATGAACCCATATTTCTCAGGAACGGTACGGGCGATTTTTTGCACGAATCGCTCTTTTTGTCTGGAAAACTATTATCTTTCAGATTAAATACAGTTTATGCCGTGCACAAGCCTGTGTTCCATTGGATAAATCAGCAAAGCATTTTACTGACCATTTTGGATGAACCCATATTTCTCAGGAACGGTACGGGCGATTTTTTGCACGAATCGCTCTTTTTGTCTGGAAAACTATTATCTTTCAGATTAAATACAGTTTATGCCGTGCAAAAGCCTGTGTTCCATGGGATAAATCAGCAAAGCATTTTACTGACCATTTTGGATGAACCCAGATTTCTCAGGAACGGTACGGACGATTTTTTGCACGAATCGCTCTTTTTTGTCTGGAAAACTATTATCTTTCAGATTAAAAACAGTTTATGCCGTGCAAAAGCCTGTGTTCCATGGGATAAATCAGCAAAGCATTTTACTGACCATTTTGGATGAACCCAGATTTCTCAGGAACGGTACGGACGATTTTTTGCACGAATCGCTCTTTTTGTCTGGAAAACTATTATCTTTCAGATTAAATACAGTTTATACCGTGAAAAAGCCTGTGTTCCATGGGATAAATCAGCAAAGCATTTTACTGACCATTTTGGATGAACCCAGATTTCTCAGGAACGGTACGGGCGATTTTTTGCACGAATCGCTCTTTTTGTCTGGAAAACTATTATCTTTCAGATTAAATACAGTTTATGCCGTGCAAAAGCCTGTGTTCCATGGGATAAATCAGCAAAGCATTTTACTGACCATTTTGGATGAACCCATATTTCTCAGGAACGGTACGGGCGATTTTTTGCACGAATCGCTCTTTTTGTCTGGAAAACTATTATCTTTCAGATTAAATACAGTTTATGCCGTGCACAAGCCTGTGTTCCATTGGATAAATCAGCAAAGCATTTTACTGACCATTTTGGATGAACCCATATTTCTCAGGAACGGTACGGGCGATTTTTTGCACGAATCGCTCTTTTTGTCTGGAAAACTATTATCTTTCAGATTAAATACAGTTTATACCGTGAAAAAGCCTGTGTTCCATGGGATAAATCAGCAAAGCATTTTACTGACCATTTTGGATGAACCCAGATTTCTCAGGAACGGTACGGCCGATTTTTTGCACGAATCGCTCTTTTTGTCTGGAAAACTATTATCTTTCAGATTAAATACAGTTTATACCGTGAAAAAGCCTGTGTTCCATGGGATAAATCAGCAAAGCATTTTACTGACCATTTTGGATGAACCCAGATTTCTCAGGAACGGTACGGGCGATTTTTGGCACGAATCGCTTTTTGTCTGGAAAACTATTATCTTTCAGATTAAATACAGTTTGTGCCGTGCAAAAGCCTGTGTTCCATGGGATAAATCAGCAAAGCATTTTACTGACCATTTTGGATGAACCCAGATTTCTCAGGAACGGTACGGCCGATTTTTTGCACGAATCGCTCTTTTTGTCTGGAAAACTATTATCTTTCAGATTAAATACAGTTTATGCCGTGCAAAAGCCTGTGTTCCATGGGATAAATCAGCAAAGCATTTTACTGACCATTTTGGATGAACCCATATTTCTCAGGAACGGTACGGGCGATTTTTTGCACGAATCGCTCTTTTTGTCTGGAAAACTATTATCTTTCAGATTAAATACAGTTTATGCCGTGCACAAGCCTGTGTTCCATGGGATAAATCAGCAAAGCATTTTACTGACCATTTTGGATGAACCCATATTTCTCAGGAACGGTACAGGCGATTTTTTGCACGAATCGCTCTTTTTGTCTGGAAAACTATTATCTTTCAGATTATATACAGTTTATACCGTGCAAATGCCTGTGTTCCATGGGATAAATCAGCAAAGCATTTTACTGACCATTTTGGATGAACCCAGATTTCTCAGGAACGGTACGGCCGATTTTTTGCACGAATCGCTCTTTTGTCTGGAAAACTATTATCTTTCAGATTAAATACAGTTTATGCCGTGCAAAAGCCTGTGTTCCATGGGATAAATCAGCAAAGCATTTTACTGACCATTTTGGATGAACCCATATTTCTCAGGAACGGTACGGGCGATTTTTTGCACGAATCGCTCTTTTTGTCTGGAAAACTATTATCTTTCAGATTAAATACAGTTTATGCCGTGCACAAGCCTGTGTTCCATGGGATAAATCAGCAAAGCATTTTACTGACCATTTTGGATGAACCCATATTTCTCAGGAACGGTACAGGCGATTTTTTGCACGAATCGCTCTTTTTGTCTGGAAAACTATTATCTTTCAGATTATATACAGTTTATACCGTGCAAATGCCTGTGTTCCATGGGATAAATCAGCAAAGCATTTTACTGACCATTTTGGATGAACCCAGATTTCTCAGGAACGGTACGGGCGATTTTTTGCACGAATCGCTTTTTGTCTGGAAAACTATTATCTTTCAGATTAAATACAGTTTATGCCGTGCAAAAGCCTGTGTTCCATGGGATAAATCAGCAAAGCATTTTACTGACCATTTTGGATGAACCCAGATTTCTCAGGAACGGTACGGACGATTTTTTGCACGAATCGCTCTTTTTGTCTGGAAAACTATTATCTTTCAGATTTTATACAGTTTATACCGTGAAAAAGCCTGTGTTCCATGGGATAAATCAGCAAAGCATTTTACTGACCATTTTGGATGAACCCAGATTTCTCAGGAACGGTACGGGCGATTTTTTGCACGAATCGCTCTTTTTGTCTGGAAAACTATTATCTTTCAGATTAAATACAGTTTGTGCCGTGCAAAAGCCTGTGTTCCATGGGATAAATCAGCAAAGCATTTTACTGACCATTTTGGATGAACCCAGATTTCTCAGGAACGGTACGGGCGATTTTTTGCACTAATCGCTCTTTTTGTCTGGAAAACTATTATCTTTCAGATTAAATACAGTTTATGGCTTGCAAAAGCCTGTGTTCCATGGGATAAATCAGCAAAGCATTTTACTGACCATTTTGGATGAACCCAGATTTCTCAGGAACGGTACGGGCGATTTTTTGCACGAATCGCTCTTTTTGTCTGGAAAACTATTAACTTTTAGGTTATATACAGTTTATACCGTGCAAAAGCCTGTGTTCCATGGGATAAATCAGCAACGCTTTTTACTGATAATTTTGGATGAACCCAAATATCTCGGGAACAGACCAAACGATTTTTTGCACACATCGCTCATTTTGTTCCTAAAAGTGTATTTTTTAATTTGTGTTAACTATTTGTTGTATTTTTATTAAAAATATTAGTTATTTTTACTTCCCGTTTTTAAATTCCTAAATTCGACGCTAACTTATTCACCCCTATTCTGTTTGGCGTATTTAAAATACGGCTACGACTATTTGGTAATAGATTAAAGGAAAAAAGTTCACGTTCTCTTTAATCTCTTACCAAACAGCCGTTGGCGTATTTTAAATACGCCAAACACAATAAGGGTGATTGTTCTTATTCTGAAAATCACCATAATTTGGGTATTTTGTTACCCCGGTTTTTAAGTTCCCAAATTCGACGCTATTTCGTCGACGCTAACTTGGCTCACGTACCATTTTGACACATGGTTAGTCATCAGCTGTTGCTTACGTATCAAGCTAAGGTCACCTAGTGTAAATTCGCCTTGGTTGTAGTTTACTTTTCTATGTTGCATTTTGACAAAACATCTTACGTCAAATTAAAAAAGTTGAAAAAATGTTGTTAATAATACGAATTTTCATTAAAAAAACATTTTTGTTTACGTTTTTAAGATTTTGTACTATAAACGAATTTTTTCTTTAATTTTGGTTTATTTTATTTTTTATTATTTAATAAAAATGATTTTTTTACCAAGTTTTTTTTTAAAACTTTTTTGCTATCTTATATCGACTTAAGATGTTTTGGCAAAATGCCACAGATATATGTACATATACAAATCAAATAAAATTATTACCTCCATTTTCTTGATAGTTTTCCAAAAATGGCCCAAAATTTGTTTTGGCATAGTGTCCAGTGGCAATTGCATCAAACTTTACATTGTATATAGCATGTTTATAAAACAAATCAAATTTTATGTGTTTGTTGCAAAGTATATCTGGATTGGGTGTTAAACCATTTTGATAATCATCAAGAAAACTCCTGAAAAATACACAATATTACAGATTATGTTAAATACTACATATTCTTACCAACTATACATACAAAATTTCATAAAAATCGGTTGAGACGTTTCGGAAGAGTTTGAACACAAACATCGTGACCTAGCGGTATGAAATATACTTTACGACCTATTATTACCAAATATACATACAAAATTTCATAAAAATCCGTTGAGACGTTTCGGAAGAGTTTGAACACAAACATCGTATACCTATATGGGGGATTTCATGTCAAGTGACCCAATTTTGAAATCGATGTCTTCCGATTTGGATGAAATTTGCACCAAGGTTAGTTCTATTGGATAGTAGTTTAGACACTAGGGATGCAGTAGAAGTTCTGGAACAAATAAAAGAGAAATGAAAGTCGTCACAGAGCAGAGCTGAAAGAGTTCAACTTCTTACGCTTCCTCCATCGACATGGAGTTGTGCAAAAATAATGGCTGATTCTGAACGTCTCAACGAAAAGCAAGAATTGCTAACAAATTGGTTGCTGAGCTTAGTATTCTCATACCGCCAAACAAAAAGAAGGGGAAAACTTTAGAGTGCGAAACTGAAGCTCTAGTGACCCATATTCTGCGTTTCGATTTGGATCGAAATTTTCTCCGTTTTTGGCAACTTTGGAATTCTGTGCCCAAGTTCTGTAACTCCCGCGTTGAGAAACTTTTCGATTGAAATGTGAGAACTGAAACAAAAATACCATAAATTGAAACAAACATGTTTTTCTCACTAAATTGTTACTGTAATATTTTTGGTGTGTAATAGCTGTAACGTAAGGAAATTACCCGCCAAAAATGTTACAGTAACAATTATATGAGAAAAAAAAGATGTTTGTTTCAATGTATGGTATTTTTGTTTCATTTCTCACATTTCAACCGAAAAGTTTCTCAACGCGGGAGTTACAGAACATGGGCACAAAATACCAAAGTTGCCAAAAACGGAGAAAATTTCGATCCGAATTGAAACGCAGAATAGGGGTGAGTAACTCAGTTTTATCAGCGAGATGATATGAGTCGCTTGATGCCTAGGATGAAAGACTGGATGTCCGTACGAATCGATGGAAAGAAAGTTCAAATGCAAAAGAGAATGGTTCTCTGCATGAATTATTCGCAAACAGAACACGATGTGTCAAAAATTGTCTTCACAAAATTTACCCAACTGAGGCCAAAACACTGCGTTTTGGCATTTACCATGAGAATGTTAAACTGATGTTAAAGGAAATTAACTTAAGGTATTTAACAGATGATTCACCAGAAGAATTGCACGATTACCGCGATTGCGTTAAATTGACTGTGTCCTAATGCAACAACTTCTTGCCACTTAGGCGAATGTTCAAATTGACGGAAACAACATTAATCAAAGAGAATTGTATTCTTCTGAGCGAGAATGTATTGAGGAGGTAAAATTTGAATCTTGGCTTCAGACTGAAAGATGCACATTGAAAACAGTCATTTCAAATGTAGATGATTTTGTGGAAGAAATGTGTAGAATATTGCTAAATTTGAGAACCCTTTGACCCAGTCAAAGAGCAGTGGTCATTCTTAAAGGATTTGAAGATACATTTGAAGTCTGCTGAATTTGTTATTTCGTTTGATTTCGCAGAGAACTGTAAAGTTCTTCAGGATGCCATACAGTCATTCCACTTCAATAACGACCAAGCAACTATATTCACAGAAGTTATTTACTACATGAAAGATGAAAAACTGGAACACAAAAGTATGGCAATCATATCCGACGATTTAAAACATGATACCGTTTCAGTTTATGAATACCAGAAGATAAAACTTAATTATCTTAAATGTAATTTTACAGTAGAGAAGGTATACTACATTTCGGACGGAGCTCTTCAACATTTTAAAAACAAAAGTAACATCGCAAATCTTTTAGCTCATGAAAAAGATTTTGGAATGCCAGCTGAGTGGCATTTTCATCCTACTCCTCATAGTAAAGGAGCATGTGATGGTGTTGGAGCAAACCTCAAAAGAAATGCAGCGAAGTATAGTCTCCAGTGCTCTCATCAAGATCGCATCTTAGATGCGACTGCTTTATTCCATTGGGCAAAGAATTATTGTAAAGAAACTGAAATAGTTTTTAGTAGAAAAGGGGATCATGCGGAAAAATTGAAAACACTGAAGAGCAGATTCGATGCTGCTGGAGCAATCGATGGCACAGCTCAATACCATGCTTTTATACCGCTTAACGATGGAAGACTCAAGTTGAAAAAGTTTTCTGCCTCTACTCAATGCGATTTCTTTCCAAAACCAGCAGCAAAATCAACAGCTAAACGAAGTAACGCCAAGAAAGGATTGGCAAAAAAAGCAGAAAATAAGGGCGTATCATAGGGAGGGTGAACGACTGGGTATTTGAAAATTTGCAAACTTAAACACTTCATCAGCTACAACAAATTAAATGTAAAAAAATTAGGATATAAAAGGATCTAATGTGATTAAGATAAAATTTTATTAAATTATTTATCTTTTTATTATTATTATTAGAATTAAGCACGAATAATAAAATCTTTTAAAATTAAAATTTTGTTAGTGTAACATATCCGAGTTGTCAAAATAGTTGTTTACAAAAAGTGTGAATAAAAAGTAAACAATAAAATTTTTTATTGATTTTTTTATATTTAAAGTTGTGTGTTTATGAACCGATCTAAACAAAATTTAATGTATTCTGTGTTTTTGAAGATTTAATGTTAAGGGTGCATTCTGCCATGCATTTACATATATTAGTTTTTTTTAATCAAAGTGTGTATACATTTTTAAGGCACGATGTTTCACATTGGGTTTTTTGACTCGTTTCCAACTAAACCAATTGTGTTGGAGTTTAATTCAGAAATGCTTAGGAGAAGTGGAAAGAATTTTACACTAATATTGTTCTTTTATTTTGAGTTTTTTCGAAAGTGAGAGTGTTTTGAACAGTCGGACATGGCTAAATAGACTAAAAATTGCTCAAGGACCCAGCATATGCATAAAAATTAGATACAAATGTAGCTTACCAACGAAGCTCCAACAACAAAGGACATAGAGGAATAGAAAATGGAAAAATAAGAAGAACAAATTTCATGGTAAAATTCTACAAAACGCATAGTTTCAGAGTAATGGACTTCTGAAGTTTTCATATGAATTTGCGATTTTCCACTACATTTGTTAACGTATGTGGCCATTATTAGTGTCTTGAAAGCTTTTTAACAGATCTTTCTGAAAATGTAAAATGTATTGCAAACTTTTTAACTCTTTACCTCCTAATACAGGTTTTACAAAAATTTATATCAAAACGTCACGGAAGTGCACTAGGAATCAAAAATTTAATCAAATAAACCCCACCTTCGCTTAATAAACCTTCTCCACATAGCCGGCCTTCGGTTGGGCGCAAGGATTTTCTCATCTATGGTATAACAAACACCGACTTTGCAAAATAAAGGTGCCATTTTATTTTTTCATTTTCTATTCCCCTTTGTTCTTTTACTTGGAACTGCGTTGGTTAACTAGAATTAAGCCACAATTAATTTTTTTGTCATAAAATTTCACAAATTAACACAATCACAATTTTTTTTAAATGAAAAACAAAAATAATTAAAAAATACAATTTATTGACAACTCGGATAATACAGCTGACGAACAGATGTTCTAAAGAGTTTACCTTGTTGAATTCGCCTTGGTTTTACTTAACCTACTTACAACTACAATTAATGTTGGGAGAATTCCAATCAATTGTAGTGGGGAATGTAAGATGAGATAAACTCACTGTTTATTGTTGTTGTTTTTGTTTAAACTTCGATATTGTTACAAGTAGAACTGTTGCTTATAAGTCTTATACGTTTAACAGTTTTATTTGGTTTAATATCTTTAGTTTTTCTTAAATCTTTATGGATGAAGTTTCCTGATGATCTGGCCTAAGCAACCAGTGAAATGCGCATAGGAATAGCTTATCAGATCAACAATAAATTTCAAGTGTTTTTATCAAGAAAAAAAACTGGGAATTAAGCACGAATAATAAAATCTTTTAACATTAAAATTTTGTATTCCCAAAAATTATTTTGATAAATTATTATTATTATAATCATATATATTATTTGAGGGGTATAGAATCAAAGACTGCAAAGTCCACATTTATAGTTTTCGTAATAAATAGTAAAAACCTCTAGCTCAAAGTATATTCATATTTATGTATTGTATATCTGCTATTCAGTAAATAAGAATATAATGGAGATATGACGCAAGTTTCAAACAAATCGATATAGCGGTTTGCTGGCAATTATAATAATAAAATTGGACATTGCTGTGTTTGATCTAATCAAATGGAAATTGTTGCTTTTTTAGCATGGACAAGTACTTAAAAAAATCAGTAGTTATAAAATTCTTAAACTTAACAAAGGCTTAGTTTTTTCTTGATTGATTTGGAGGAACTTCATAACAAGTTAGCTCCATAATTACGACTAAAGACAAAGTTATAAAATGAAAAATAAAACAAACTGCTTCATATAAAAAAAAAGTTTGTTATATTTTTAATTTCTTTTTAGTTTTGTTTTGCAAAAAGGAAAAAAATAGCCTGCATTTTCGAAAATAGTTGAGAGAAAAAGAGCTTAACAAACTGTGATCATTGCAAAATCGACAATGTCCTATGAACATTGCCGTTTTTGCATCAATTCTTAATTTTTGAACATAATTTTTTATGGGATGAAAGTGTTTCTGGTAATGTAATATTCACCAATTAGTGATTAGTCATTAAATACAACTAAATGGCATTTTTAGTTACGTTTGTGAAAAAAGTGGACTTTGCAGTCTTTGATTCTAAAGCACTTTTTTTTGTCGGTTGCAAATATCTCCCATACCACCGCATCAAATTTAATGAATGATATCTCATTTTAAAGCTTATTTTTAACACTAATGACGAAAAATAATTAGAAATTGAAAAATTAATATTTTCATTGATAAAGGATTTGTACAGGCAAAAAGATAACGAAGTATTATAAAAGCATTTAAACGTATGTATGTAAGTATGTATGATATATATTATGATTTCTAATATTTTTATACTTTTAATAAAATGTATTGAAGTTACTAAAATTTCGATTAATTATTTTTATTTTATGTTACAAAAATGACAACTAACGGTGCGAAATATTCGCACGGGTAATCTAGTTATATATTAATTTAATTGTTATTACAAATTAATAAAAAGAATTTAATTTGTCAACTGATTGTGGGTTATTAAATTCGTTTTCGGTACTGTTAAAATTTAATAAAAATATAATTATTTTACGAATAATTTTATTTTTTAACATTTATGTTTGTTATTCAAAAAACAAACTACCAAAAAATAATGTTTTTCCGTATTTATTTTGTTATGTAGTTTGATTTTCGTCAGTTAAAATACATTTTTTTAAAGTAAAAACTATTCAATTTTAAGGAATATGAAGTTCAATAAATAAAAAATTTTGAAATTAATGAAAAAATCATTTGTTTTAAATGAAATGTAAATGATCCGTTTTTCAAATGAATTTCAATTTGTTTAAAATGAATTTTCGTTTGAATTTAACTACATAATATTTTGAGTGTAAAGAAAAAAATGATTTTATTCCTGGGATTAACATATTGTGGGCATTACAGTATCGAAGGTATAAAATAATAGTTGGGTTTGTAACATACCGTCGGAAAGGTTAATTTGTCTAGTTTCTTTGCATACGTTGTATTTTTAAGGCTTTAGAAACACTCAAACACAAATAGGAAAAAATTCAAAATAGTGCATATGCTAAAAATTGAGAAACCCTCACCTAGAGTTGAAAAAAAAAAATTTTAATTAAAAAAACAATTTTTTTTAAATTTAAAAAAAAAACCAAACAAAAATTTTCCAAAAGATAGATCAAATAGCTATCGAAGCTACTTGGACAAATTTTGCTTACACCAATAGGTTATAAGTTACATGGATAAGAAAGAACACCTGTGTGGCCAAAATGTCAAAATTGGACCCCCACTAAGAAACTTTTAGACCGATCTTGTTGAAAATTTGTGTCTAAACTACTATCCAATAGGAGTGACCTTGGTGCAAATTTCATCCAAATCGGAAGATATCGATTTCAAAATTGGGTCACTTGACATGAAATCCCCCATATGTATTACGGTTTCTAATTTCCCGGACTTTTTCTATTCCCGGGAAACGAAACAAAAAAAAAAAAAAAATCTTATTCCCGATAATCCCGGGATTCTTTGAATAAAACAACGATTTCATCAAATGAGTTCAAGACAACAGTTTTTACTTTTTTAAAAGAATATACACATATAAAACAGTCCAAAAAATTTAGTAGTAATAATTTATAGCAATTTGGTAAAATTAATTTTCTTTTAAGCAAAAACTTTTTAGTATAATTAAAGCATTTAAAAGCTCATCAGAGATTCTATTTCTAATGCTAGTTGATATGTAAATTGACCGCTACCGAAAACGTGCTCTCACTTTCTACAAACGTTTGCTTTATAGTAAGAAGCGCATCATATGTAGGTACAAAGATTATAAATTTGTTGGTCTGTTATCCGTGACTTCACAGACGTCAAATTCTTTTAATAATAAGATATTTTCTTTTCATTTTTTTTTTTTAGAATTTGTAGATGGTTCATAATCTGTTGTTGGTGACGGTGTATCGTGTACATTTTCATTTTCTTGGCGTAGGAAAAAGTGTTCGATTTGTAGGTAGTTTTTAGTAATTTTAGTAAAAAAATATATGTTTTTTGCTCGTTTATGATTTTAACGATGCTAACAAATTAAAATTTAAAATAATTTAATTTGAAATTCCCGCGGAATTAATTTAAAATAAATATCCCGGGATTCTCGAGAATTCTTTCCAGCGTAGAAACTCTAATATGTATGTAAACTGCCATATTTTTAAAAAAATTAAGTATGTAAGTTGGTTACAAAATTTTATAAACTATTTAATTTCCGTTTATAAAATAAAAATGGTTAAAATATACACACTTAAAAGAGCATTAGAAATTTGAATTAACTTTTCAATCACATTTAAGTTTATATTTTTGTTCAACATTGGATCTACTAAAATGATTAGAGATGAGCTTTTGCACAGACAAACTTTTCGTTTTCAAGCAGTTGAGTTTAAAAAAAGCAAAAGTTCACTTACGTAAACACCGAATTCCAATAATCTTTAACATAGTTTATCTGCTGCAGTTCAATGTTTATTTTATTGCAAGTGTATTCAGCATCCAATAAATCCCGTTCTCCGGAACATCGCCCCGTTTCATCAAATTCATCCCAATTTTTCATAAAAACACCAACAACATTAAAGCCTGTAATATTAAAACACAAATTTTAATAAAAAAAGTAGTTATGTATGTATGTAGGTATATGGTGTATTAAAATTATTATCTATGCTAATTTTTAACATAAATATAAGGAATTTCACCTCGTTCTTTTAACAAAAAGGCACTAACGGCACTATCAACACCACCAGAAATCCCTACAACTATGTTACGAAACATATTCAAGGAGGCTCTTTAGGAAATCAAAAGAGATATTTTGTAAATTCCTTCATCTTGCTTTGAGAAGTGTTCAATGTAAAAAAAAATATTTTTTATCCAAACAAATGCCAGCTGTTTTGGTCAGCTGTATGTTGTATGTTCAGTGGCGATATTTTTTTAAGTGTGCGAACATGGTACGAACAAATCAACCCATGTTAACAACTATTGTTAACACTTTTTTTAGTGTGGTGAGTTTGTTGACTTCCCAGCCAGCAAAATAATCTGACGTCGTTCAGATATCTAAGAGAAACGTCGGCAAAAAAGTCGGAATCGTATACGAATTCTGTCAGATTTCTGACCCAAAAACGTATGGAGTGGTTGACACGAATTCTGACAGACATGTCGTGGGAAATTTTGTTTTTTTGTCGGCATTTCTGATAGATATCTTACAGAAATCTAATAAAAAAGGCATGGGAAGTTCTGATGTGTTAGCCGGGTTTTTTTTTTAGCTTTCGAACTGATAGCTGAAAGAAATAATTTTATTGCAAAATATGAACATAATTATAAGTTTTACACGTACGTACCTTTTTTATGCTTTTTATCTTGAACAAATAAAATAAAATGACATTGTCATTATTTTAAAAAAATAATAAGTCTCTTTAGACAAATCTGAATGAATTCTGTCGGAATTCTATTGGACATATCTGTACATAAATCCCCCCCGATATATCCATGCGAAATCGATCAGAAATGGGCCAGCCAGTAAGAATATTCAATGTCTGACAGATATCTGAACGAAATCTCTAAGAATAAAGTCAGACATTTGCACGAAATGTCTGATTCCGACAATGTCGAAGTTTTTTGCTTTCGAACTGATAGCTGAAAGAAATAATTTTATTGCAAAATATGTATATAATTATAAATTTTACGCGCACGTACTTTTTTATGCTTTTTATCTTGAACAAATAAAATAAAATTAAAATTATTTCCAACTGAATGACAATTTTCATTATTTTAAAAAAAATAATAAGTTTCTTTATACAAATCTGAACGAATTCCGTCGGAATTCTATTGGACATATCTGTACATAAATTCCCCCCGATATATCCATGCGAAATCGATCAGAAATCGGCCAGACAGTAAGAATATTCCATGTTTGACAGAAATCTGAACGAAATCTGTAAGAATGACGTCAGACATTTGCACGAAATGTCTGATTCCGACAACGTCGTTCAGATATCTGAGAGAAACGTCGGCAAAAAAGTCGGAATCGTATACGAATTCTTTCAGATTTCTGACCCAAAAACGTATGAAGTGGTTGACACGAATTCTGACAGACATATCGTGGGAAATTTTGGTTTTTTGTCGGCATTTCTGATAGATATCTAACAGAAATCTAATGAAAAAGGCATGGGAAGTTCTGATGTGTTAGCCGAGATTTTTTTGCTTCCGAACTGATAGCTGAAAGAAATAATTTTATTGCAAAATATGAACATAATTATAAGTTTTACACGTACGTACCTTTTTTATGCTTTTTATCTTGAACAAATAAAATAAAATGACATTGTCATTATTTTAAAAAAATAATAAGTCTCTTTAGACAAATCTGAATGAATTCCGTCGGAATTCTATTGGACATATCTGTACATAAATCCCCCCCGATATATCCATGCGAAATCGATCAGAAATGGGCCAGCCAGTAAGAATATTCAATGTCTGACAGATATCTGAACGAAATCTGTAAGAATGACGTCAGACATTTGCACGAAATGTCTGATTCCGACAACGTCGTTCAGATATCTGAGAGAAACGTCGGCAAAAAAGTCGGAATCGTATACGAATTCTTTCAGATTTCTGACCCAAAAACGTATGAAGTGGTTGACACGAATTCTGACAGACATATCGTGGGAAATTTTGGTTTTTTGTCGGCATTTCTGATAGATATCTAACAGAAATCTAATGAAAAAGGCATGGGAAGTTCTGATGTGTTAGCCGAGATTTTTTTGCTTCCGAACTGATAGCTGAAAGAAATAATTTTATTGCAAAATATGCACATAATTATAAATTTTACACGTACGTACCTTTTTTATGCTTTTTATCTTGAACAAATAAAATAAAATTAAAATTATTTCCAACTGAATGACAATTGTCATTATTTAAAAAAAAATAATACATAAGTCTCTTAAGACAAATCTGAATGAATTGCGTCGGAATTCTATTTGACATATCTGTACATAAATTTCCCCCGATATATCCATGCGAAATCGATCAGCAATCGGCCAGACAGTAAGAATATTCAATGTCTGACAGAAATCTAAACGAAATCTCTTAGAATGAAGTCAGACATTTGCACGAAATGTCTGATTACGACAATGTCGAAGTATTTTGCTGGCTGGGTTGTTTATAAAAGTGTTTATGGATTTGTTTATCAAAACTTCATTCCCAACTGCTTCTCATTCGATTTGTTAGATTTCTTACTTTCAAAAGTAATTTTTTGTAGAAAAATTAAGAAAAATCAACAATATTGTTAGGATTTTCTTTACAAAAAGCGTTTCGGTTTATTCCCTTTATAATAAATCTTCGAGTTCTTTTAATTAATTGTGAATCAAAATAAATACACACACTTATTCAACTTAACACACTTTATTGAAATTAATTATAATGTTCACAAAATTTATGCTCTACTGTTAGTAATGAACTGAACCGTTAAATGTCTCAAATCAAACTAAATTAACATTAATTTACAGTTTAAAACCACTATAGTAGATTCAAGAACCTTCTGTTCGAATTATTTTAAAATAATTATTATAAATCTTAGTCTTTGTCTGAGTTCATACGGCTCGTGTCTTATTGACAAGATTCTTCCTTTTTCTTCTTTGAACATGAATTGGCGTTCAAATGATTCATGTCATTGGCAATAAGACATGAGCCGTATGAACTCAGACTTAAGGCTCAGTTAGCCGGGAGTAACAGTAACCTTACCGTAAAAAAGTAAGACCAATCTATTTCTAACAGATTGAGACGTAACATCTTACTGCTAACTGTAATCGTTCTAATTGTTTTACATACAATAAAATGAAGCAGCTGATTTGCAACGTTACTGTTACTCCCGGCTAACTGAGCCTTAAAGTCTACAATTACAGTGTAGCAAATAACAATTTTAAACTAATACGACATAAACTATCAGGGGTGTGCTAAAAGTCAAAAACGTACAACGCAAGAATTTGGAAGTTGTTTTTAATACACTTTTAATCTAATTTTTCTAATGTGTGTTATAAAATTCTGTTTAAAAGTGAAATATTTGAACAGAAATATTATTAAAACGATTTTTTAAAATTCTTGCGGTTTACGTTTTGGATTTCCAGCACACCCCCGTATAATTTGCAAGATAACTTATAAATAGGGATGAGATTTTCATGCACTAAATAAAAAAATATGCGCCTAAAATATGCACTAAAAAATCCAAATCACATTCGGTCATTTCTTTCTATCATTTTCTTAAAACCAAAATGAAAAATGTGACAACTCGCTCATTCATTTCTTGTAGGGTAGTTTTGAATTGAGTATTATTATGAACTATATCCCTCCTAGTTACCCTACAAGAAATGAATGAGCGAGTAGTCACATTTTTCATTTTGGTGTTAAGAAAATGATTAAAAGAAATGACCGAATGTGACCGAAAACTTTATTTCGGTCATTTCTTTCTATAATTTTCTTAACACCAAAATGAAAAATGTGACTACTCGCTCATTCATTTCTTGTAGGGTACCCTCGCTCATTAATTTCTTGTAGGATAGTTATTGTTTCAACAATATACATAATAGGGATGCCAATCGGGATTGATTTTAGAAAATCTCGTGATTTCTGGATCCCGGGATTTTTCGTGATTTTTTTAAATAAACAACACTTTTTTTATTTATTTATGCATTTTCAAAAGGTATTATATATATTACATATCTTTTTAAAAAAGAAAAATAAGAATTATAAAAATAAAAAATACAACTGAAATATAATTTTTAATAATTTTTTTTTTGTGTAGAGTATAAAAATTCAATAAAAACGAAAATTTTTGTACACAAAACTTGATATATTTAAAAACCCGAAAAATCCCGGGATTAAAAAAAAAATAAATCCCGGGATTTCCCGCTTGGCATACCTAATACATACATATATCCGTAGTTGGTAAATACAAATGCTAATTGAATTCCGATGTTATTAAAATTTAATATTTCTTTTTTTTTATTTAATTTCATAATCATCGGTATCAACAAGCTCTTCAAACATTTTTGAATTATTTAAAGGTTTTTTGAAAGAATTCTGAATCATCATGCCAGGCCCCATGTTCTTACTACTGGCTGCGGTCGAAGGGAAACAAAGTGATACATTTCACTATTATCGAATTGGCTTTTAATTTCCTCTAAAATATTTTAAACACAAGCCTTAAACATGTAAGGTGCTGGCATCGGTTTAAAATAGAAGGATCTTTTGTCGAAATCGTGAAAATATTCCATTTTAAGCAAAGATCCAAAAGAGTTTATTTATTGATTTTCATATATTTTTGGAAGATTTTTTTTGTGCATTTGAAAATTTTTTGAGAAAACTTTTTTTAATCATATGCAAGTTTAAAAAGTAAATCACTCAAAATGTCAAAATATGCAAAAAAAAAAAAAAAAAAAATAGCCATTTAAAACCAAAATATGCAATAATATCGACCCCTAACCGCGAAAAAAAAGTAAGCGCCAAAAATCAAATTTTACAGGAGAGAGCTTTTTTGTTTTATTTCATATTAATTTTGTATGAAATTTGTCGCTTACATTAAAATTGTTTTTGCTATAAAATCTTAACCAAGGCGAATTGACTAGAAGGTGAGGTCAACTCTACAACTACAATGCTTCTGTGGTCGGGTTGTCAAAAATATTCCTAGTAAAAAAAAACTGGTTTGTTTACATAAAAAACGAGTTTGTATACAAACTTTGGCAAATCGACCACCGAAAAATAACACCATAGGTTGACTTGACCCCACCTTCTAGTCAATTCGCCTTGATTGTAACGGTACATTATGTGACCATGATATTTTAGGAGCTGATGCAAGTGTTGCCAATAAAGTCATTTATTAAAAAAAACGAAAATTTAAAATCATGTCGCTTACATTATTTTCGCTGTTAGGGCTCGATATGCAAAAACAAAGCTATGCCATTTTAACGCAAACTTATTGATTCGGTAAAATAATTGGTCTGCATCGTTCTTATACTATCGACAAAAAACATGAATTTGCATGGAAATCGCATCCGTACTTATAACGTTTATTAGCCACCAATTTTTTTTTTCTAATAAAACTGTGATAGTTTTTGACCCGAAAAAATGAAATGAATCCTTTTCGAACTATTAGGGGGGAGTCCCCTTAGTGCGAAAGTACATTTGGAAGTGTCAAATTGGCTCCAGTTTTTGAGAAATTGGTATATATCCATTTTTCATGAATATAGCTTAGTCTGCGCTATTAAAAAAAATTTTATTCGACTGTATTAGTTTTGTTTGCCTTCTTAACTTTCTTTTACGGAATGTTTTTACTTTTTTCAAAATATTACGAAATACATATATTGAGTAAGTCACACCTGCAACAATCGTTTCTATATTGTACAACTGTACTAGAAATATTTAAAAAATGTTAACTGTTTTGTTTTCGAAAAACGGAGTCCATTATATGCCTGAATATCTTGATTACATTTTTCGCCATTTAAAATTATTTTAATAACATTGGATTTGTTGTAATTTAAAACCCAGCTTGCTACAAAAATTTTTTCTAAAAAGTACAAAGCCAAATCAAGGAAAGTGTTAAAATTGAAATCCTGTTTTCTTATCTCAAACTTCCTGAAATGACTTAAAAAAAAATCAAACCAACAGAAATGCAACTTGAATTGAATTTCGGATGCTGCGCACAAAAGACAATTCCACAATGCTTAAGAAGGCGAGACAGACAGAGAGAGAGAGAGAGAGAGAAAGAGAGATTAAATGATGGAAGATTTAAGTTTTATAGCCCACATAAGGATATAAACAGGTTGATACAAACGATGTAACAGACACAATTGAGAGAATTGCAGCATCAGTTTAACTGGAACTTTGAACCTTTAAACTGGGCGAACGGCAACTGAAACGTCTTAAACGGAAACGAGAAATTAAATAAAAAAAAAAAAATTAATAAATAAAAATATATTTATGTAAAACGGAAATAAGTTAAATTTCTTTTACGAAATTTTAATTGAAAAATTAAAAAAGTGGAAAAATAGTGGATTAAGAAAATTGTGTTTTTGTGTTGGTATTAAGTAATTTTTTACACACATGCATGCATGTACAAATATACATTGAAGTGTATGTGTATGCATAAAATTACATACATATACAGACATTATACGCCTATTTTAAGCTCAAATCATCTTAATGCACACAAAAAGGTTTTCAGTTTTATTTCAATTTACGACCTGTTTACGTGAAAAAAAAAATAAATCCCATACATTTTAAATCGACCTATTTCTTTAAAGAACCACACGAATTTTTCAAGACCATAAGAATTTTGTAATGTATGCTCCATTATACCAGTAAATATTATTGTTTCATTTGTGCTCGCAGACCCAAGGCATGTGTATTAATAGATATTAAAGCTTTAGAAATTGTATTAATTTAATTTGAATTGCTTTGAGTATTACAGCATAACCGGGGATGTAATGATTCGCCTTTTTGCCGATACGATAACGATACTCAAACAGAAATATTGGCGATACTAATACCGTAACGCAAATTTAATATGAGTTCAACTTAAAATTAACAAAACTCCAATAGAGTCATTTTTTTTTATCAAATAGAATGTGGGAATTATTTCTTTTTTATAAATTATCGTTATTACATGTATTTAACATTTGGCTAATAGAAGCACATTCAAAAAAATGTTTAATATAATAAATGTAATTTTTTTTAATTAGTCTGGGTTCACACTATGAAAGTTTTCTTTCAGAAAGTCTGAGTTTTTGGTGAGAGGGGAAGATAACAAGCTTTTCATCTCTCCTCTCTCACCTATAAACTCAGACTTTCTGACAGAAAATTTTCATAGTGTGAACCCAGACTTATACAAAATTACAGTGTAAGAGATTGATAATATTTTTTTTTTTCATTATTTATTTATTGAATCTTCATATATTAAATATGAACTAACAATAATTAATCAAATCTTATCCTAATTCTTTATTTTATGTCCTGCCAGTGCCAGACAAAAATTTTCTTCATCACGGGTTCTCGTCCCCTCAATATAACAATAGCGTATAATTTTTTGGGGGTTTTGAGAAAATCGTGTTTAAAGTTTTTGTCAAATCGGATTTCTATTAAAACCTCAATATCGCGGTAAATAAAAATCATTCATATTGGATTTCGCGACGAACACATAATACAGTTTCTTGTCTTTAAATTGACAAATTTTTTTTATTCTACGCATCCTTTAAGACCATAATTATGTCATTCAAAGTGCAAGTCCTCCATATAGGCTATTTTATTTTTTAAGCAATTCGTATGATGTATCTGATACACTATTTTATTTTGTATGATATACGCTGTTTTATTCAATAATTTTACGGTATTTTTAATAAAATATTTGATCTCAAAAATATCAATTTGTAACATTATAAAACAGTGATGAATTCATAGTTTTGTTAATTCAGTGGCACATATTCATTACTTTCCAATTTGGGTTATTATAAACAAAACATTATGACAAATTAAGGTATACATTGCGTAAATCAAAAATAACTAGAAGTTCATTCGTCTCTTTCTCTTCCTCAGCTTCATCTGGCTCATCTTAACAATTTCGCTTCTTTCCACATTGTAAAATATAAAAAAATGACTGCGAGCCACGAGGAATTACATTCTTCTTGCCCAAATTTTGGAGATCATGCAGCTTTCGATGGTCGGAATAAAACTATTTCTCAAACAATAGTGTATATTATTATAAACTGTATTTTTTTCTACAGGCTAAAATGGAGTATAATGCGTATACACTATTATTCTTTTAACAACTTTGTAGTGACAATTTCAAGTAAAATAGCGCATATGAGCTTACACACTTATTGAAGGAAAATTTGGAACAAGAAATTATACACTATTTTTTCCAACGACATTTTGACCCACTTTTTGGAAGTAGAATTTGATGAAATTTTGACCAGACATAAAATCAATGATGAGGATTCTAAATAGGCAATAAAAAAATAATAGCGTATGAGCACATACGCTATTGTTATATTAAGGGGACGTTCTGTTCTCATATATATACGTGTTTATCGCTCATCTTGTTGCAGTGTCTCTTCTTCTTAAGCGAGTGTGGCCGCTATCATTTAAAATATTTCGAGCTAGTGGATTTGGGTGCAACTCTAGGGTCAGCTGTGATTATACGAAGAAGTTTATTTTGACGCCTTTGAATTTTTTCGATATTTGAGGCCGAGGCAGTGCCCCATAGTTGAATACCATAGCACCATAATATTTAAAATTTATTTTATTAAGATTAAAAAAAGACGAATTGAAATGGAGTTCAACAAACAGTATATGTAAAAGACTATCAAGAAAATCTTGATCGTGTGGCTATACTGTTACCAAAATTAAATTTTTTTTCAATGTGGAGATGGGAATATTTTTTTTAATTTTGGTTACTTTTTTTTAAATTTATTATTTTTAATTTCTCTCTCATCCATAAACTAAAGGCCCAACCACAATGTGACTAAGTTGGCTTAAGCGAATAAGCGAATACATGTAAATTATATGAGGCAAACCATATTAAACTTAAGGAAACTTTTTGCTACGTTTAATGAAACTGTCATTTGCTTAAGCAAGGTGCGAATCTAATAATACAGTAGACACTCGGTTTTATGAATACCCAGTAACATAAACATCCAGAATAGTGAACAGCAAAATTTTTACACATGAAGTTCTAAAGAGTGAACACAACCTATCCCTATTAAGTGAACAACTTGTAACCGTTGATTTTTTTGTAACTATTTGTTGTAAAGGGTGTTTTTTAGAGTAGCAAAACTTTGAGTAGGCATCACTGCTTTATATGAGCACCCATTTAACAGCTGATAGTTGCTTTTTGTTTAGTTTGCTTTGAAATTTCATTATGAATAGACTTATCGAGCAACGCGCAAATATTTGAAATTTTTAATCAAAATAATTCAACGTATGGGCTGAAGCACAAATTGATATTGATTTTGAGTATCCACTCAAAACTTTATTTTCTGATGAAGCCCATTTCTGGTTGAATGGGTAAATAAATAAGCACAATTGTCGCATTTGGAGTGAGTAGCTTTTGTCGAAACATTACATCCACAAATATTACTGTTTGGATGCGCTTTATGGGCTGGCGGAGTCATTGGCCCATACGTCTTCAAAAACGATGATGGTCAGAATGCCAAAAGTTGTTGACAATTTGCGCCTTCTACACGCCAGCCGTGGCGGCCACAGTGCAGAAATCATATTTAAATTTCATAACATTTTCTTTCCAATGAAGCATGTTTCATTGATATTAAAAATATATTTCCGTGTTTTATTATGATTTAAACTTGTGTCAATCTTTAAAAAACACCCTTTATTATAAATCTGTTCTTCCCCGAAATAAGCTTGTAAATGTGTATATGTATGTATACGAATTTAAAAGGTTGGAGTGAAAATAATATATTTGATAATGATATTTGGCATTGCAAAAATGCAGAGACAAAAGGCATTACAGAAATCCCTTAAAGCAAAAAAAATATAACCGACTACTTTCATGTACATTTATTATTAAAAAACTAATATAAAATAAAAACAAGTAAAAAATATATATAATAACTTTGATTAAGATAAAATAAAAACTTAATATAGGTTATGTATGTACACTAGGGTGGGTTAATTTTTTTTTTTTTTTTTTTTTTTTTGATGAAGCGTATAGCAAAAAAGTAGTCTATAGGTGATTCTGAGAAATTTTGCTCAAGAGACCATAGCTCTTAGTCGGGTTAGGAGCCCCCCAAAATGTTAAAATAGATATTTTTCCATATTTTAAAAAATTCTGAATTTTCTTCGCATTTTTCGAGATTTTTTTTTCTTTTTTTTGCAGATTATTCAGATAATTTCCAACAACTTTTATTACGATAAATTTTTTGTTTTCGAACTCCTTTTTGTAGGAAAATCGAAGAAAATTCAGAATTTATTAGTTAAAAGTTCATTTTAGGCTATTTTTCGACAAAACATTCCTAATATCTCTACTAAAAATAAAAAATTCTGAAAGGTGATAAAAATATCTTTCAAACAAGCCCAGATTGAGAAATCTACTATAATTCTATCCGATTTTATGACGAATTTAATTAGTTTATTCTATGTATATATGGAAAAATATCAACTTTGAAATTTAGGGGGGCTCCAAACCCGACTTAGAGCTATGGTCTCTTGAGCCAAATTTCTCAGAATCACCTATAGATTACGTTTTTGCTATACGCTTCATCAAAAAAAAAATCGTTCCATTCAATTTGACCCGCCCTAATTTTAAAATTGATTTGGAATACTTATTTTATATTGTTTCGATTATGTAAATTTTTCGAGGAACCTCAGTTCAAAAAGTTTTAAACAATATTTTGAAATGTTGATTGCTACTGTTTCTTTTGACCATTTTTTTTTTTTGAACATTGTGTAAATAAAAGACCGCTTACCCTAAAATGCATGATAAAGTTGCCTTTTCTAAAACCACGCTAAAATCAGTTAAATTCCAGTTCGGCGTGTAAAACAAATTCAAAGTCAACGCTTTTGCAGAGAAGTTCTCTAAATTACCCTTAATTAAACTCCAAGGGTCCAATCATCGCATTCGATATCGAGTAAACTATCAAATCGATTAAGCTATCGTATTTTTCTGCATATGATAGACACTGACGTATCGAATGAAAACTCGAGATATGTAATGTTTTTGGTTACTCCATATCAAATGCTATCATATCAAATTACGATACATTTCATTCGATATCGAGTGTCATGATACCAAAAACCCATTTTTTTGATTAATTTTACTAGATATCGTATGCGGTGACCAGATAGTTAGAAAATATTTTCCCTGAAAAGCTGTGTTTCGTTGTTTTAAGTAATAAAATTGGCTCCACCTTTTAGATGTAAGAAGGTTTTACTGTATATGTATGTATGCTGTTACAAAGTTTTATTTTTCGCGAAAAATCGTAAGAAATATAAAATATACTCTAGTAAAACTGGATATTTGAAATCTTTGTCGTCTTATTACATATATTTAACACAATAAAAAAAAAAAAAAAATAACAAACCACAATCAAATTAATGTAAAGAAGTTTATTGAAAATGTTTACACGAGTACATCAGGTAAGCACAACTGTTTCTTCATTCCTGTTGTTCCTTTTTAATGTTTGGACAAAAGGCAATTGTTTTTTTAAAAATTCGTAAAAGTTTGTTCATAACATTTAATAAATATTATTTAATTAAGCTTGAGGTCTCTTTTTTTTATAAAAAATATTAAATTTATTAAACCAATATTTCGGCACTCCGTTAAAAATTAAACACAACGCTGACGCAGGACAGTGACAGCGGAGGTATTTCACGTTCTTTGCCTAATTTTTGTCATCGCAACAGTGACAATAATCATGGTTTAAGCTCTTAGACACTGTGCGTGCTCACCTATAAGTCTGATCATCGATAATAGAGCCAGGGTACGCTTGTCATCCATACAATACTACAATTGGCTGGTAATCCCGCAATCAGTATTCGCGACGGCTTTATCGTTTACAGTATCTAAAGTCGAACGCCAAGGTTTGAGTTTGCAGGAGAGGGAATGAACCCTTTAGGTGGTGTCGAGTCTAGAAAAAATATCAGTCCTAATGTTTTCCACTATATCCCTGTGCCCTGGTTCCCATATAAACCAGATGTCAAACTGCTCAGCCATATCGTTATACCTGTATGTATATGAACGACAGTCAAAGGCTGTTTTCTTTCCTAGGCCAACCCACAGTATTTCTGCCAGGAAAACACTATAATAATCCGGAATTCTTTGTGGTACAAACATTCTGACCTAAGAAAGAATTGAACTGAAAATTTTGAAAACTTCAATGACCATTTAAATCGGCACCGGTACCGTAGGTGAAGTGATTCCGCAAAAATCCAACATTGTTGAATTGATGCTTTTTGACGAAAGGATACTCTGCAAATCTCACAAAAGCGCTGGTTTTCACTACTTGTGGAAGAGCTACTCAACAGCTCCTAAACAATGGGCGAGTGCATATTTTTTTTTTTTTGGATTCGAATTGCTATCTGGGTGCGCTGGTTGCTCTCACACGCCGGAACGGTTGGCAAACGCATTGTTTGTCACCCAGTGGTTAAGATCCATCATGGAGTAGGTCCTAATGCAGGTATCCCTGTAATTTTTTTTTCACATCTGCTCTATTTGCCAAAGAAACAGCATAAAGTTCTTAAGGTTCAAAATTGTGCTTAATTCTGCATTAAAACACTTTTTTGAAACAACATTTTATAGAATTTGTACTATCATTCTATTAAATAAATTTCCCGGCATTTTCTGGAAATTAAATTAGAAACTCTATACACAAACAATGTTTGATTTTAATATGTTAAAAAAACTTGCATTTGCATTATATTTTATCCCCTACACATGATAAATACAAACTTTTCTAACTAACGACCAACTTCTAAATTTGCGGTGTCATTTAAAATGTTGTTTTAAATTAAATTAAAGGATTTTGTTTAAATAAAATTCTTTAAAGTTTTTATTAAATCAAACCCGAATTCAAATTACATGTTTTATCGTACTCGTATACAAGTTCAAAAAGATTTATGTGTCTAATTTAAAATAACATTAAAAATATAAACTAAATTACACTAAAGCGTAAAATTTAACATTAATAATAAATTGTTTGTTAAATTTATTGTAATATATCACAAGTTAGTGACAATATGCTTTTGTTATTTAAATATTATTCAACTCACAAATGAAAAAAGGACAACGATATAAAGGAACAAATGTTAAAGTTATTATAACACGCATACATATACAGATTTCTACTGCACACTTATTATAATTCTATAAACAACCTAGCAAACATACACGTTTAATTACAGTTTGAGATGAGATGATACGGTTATTATTTATGAGCAACAGCATTTTTAATACAACAAGAAACTTTCCCGATAAAATAACTCAAAGAAAAAATTTTATTTTTTCCATTTTCACGTAATTGCGATCAGGAAAAACTTTCATAACATTTTTTTTGAGGTTATTCAAAGGAGAATAAATAATAACGTGAAATAATTTTCTTATCGTGAATTTTTTTTTTCACCTTGTAATTTGTTACTTTTTCCTTTGATTTTCTCACTTTATTTTTGGTGGGGAACAGAACATGCCCAGCAGGCATTGCCTGTTTGTTAGACGATTATGTTTAATATACAACTCCTTTAAGAATCTTCTGATGACTATCTGATTATTAAACATTTTCTGACGCGCTCGTCTTTTAATCATGAAATTAATCTTTTGCGACTCTCTGTATGATTCATATAACAATTACTGAGCTACCTAAATAAGTGTGTTTTTTTAAGCTTGAAAATTCTTTTGTCAATTCAATTTCAATAAAACAAATGGACCTAAGGATCTAACAAATACGATTTTCCAACCGGGTGGTGTTGAATTCGCGATCTAAAGTTTAGTTCGTATAAATTGTATAAAAATGAGAAGTTTTGACATTTGGATAGGATTATTTTCAACTCGTTAGCGGCCTGCGACTTTTTGTAAGACTTTTTTTTATCACCGCCTTTGCGACTTTTTTAATTTTTATCATTTTTTGTAAAAGTTCCTCACAAAAAACATTTAAATTGCAGTAAATTATAATGTTCTTATTATTTTTATCAAAAAAAAAAAAAAAAAACAAAAATCGTCAAAACAACGTCGTCAAAATTTAACAGCAATTCACAGATTATTGTTCCTTTGGCAACAATTTTTGAAACCTTCCCAGCCAACAAAATAATCCGACGTCGCACAGTGGCGCCATTTGAGTTTTTTCGTTGCAAAAATCATATCTTTTGAACCGAATAAGATAATTGAACAGTTTAAACAGCATATGATAGATAACTGTTCAGCCTATGAAATGAGCGTTTGGAAAGGGTGCTACGCTCTGTAGGGGCCTAATTATGGGTTATCAAAGTTAAAATTAGTAGAAAAATCAATTTTATGGTAACTAAAAAAAATTATTTTTACATTTTTAGATTGTTTTTATTTTTTTTCTTTAGGTTTTTATGTTTTAAATTATTACCCAACAAATTAAAAAAAAAATTATTTTTTTTTAAATTTATTTTTTCAATTTTCTGTAAAATATTCATCACAGTTCGTAAGAGAAGGTATATCTAAAAGACTAACCATTTCTAAACTATAATTATTTTCTAACTCTATTCGTGACTTCACATGCCGCAGGGAAGATATAAGTGGATCGGAAGATGCTGCCAACATGTTGAAGAGGTCCTCATTTTGCCTTACCCTTGATGCTTTGAATGTGTTCTGCAATCTATATTTTTTATAAAATTTGTTAAGAGACTCCTGTGCTTCTTCAGAAAGCTCTCCAATTGGCAAAGACTGGTACTCAATTATATCTTTGCCATGCGCCAATATTTTATGGACGGTCGGGGTCAACTTCTTCTGTGGATACATTTCTGCTAAAAGAGATGCAGTTTTCGACGCATATTCTCCATATTTTGTAGAATTGACATTTTCTTTGCAGTTTAAAACATCCAAGATCGTTCCCAATCTTTTCACGATTTGATTGTCAATTCCAGTGATTCTAGTTACTGCCTCATCATTTTCAAAAAATCTCCTAGAAGTGTTTCCATCGTTTGAGTTACCGTATCCGTGCTTGGGACAGTCTACTTTTAGTCCAACTTGTTTAAAAAAAGCATCCTGTATTTGCTTCTTTCTGATCTTTTCCTTATCCTTTATTGATGTATTTTCATCGAAGTTTTCCTCCTCTTGTGGTAGGGTATACGCCAGTTTTAGCAAGAATTCCATACACCTTATCCTTGCGTGCAATGGTGACATTCCATATTCGTAATTCTCCTCATTTGTAGAATCGTTTAAATTACCAAAGTTCTTCTGACTCTTTTTGCAAATCGGGCATGACATTGTTGAGGTTGTTCCTGTCAGTTCGTTTACGACTTTTCCGTCAACCATGGTCAGATGGAACTCGTAATTGCATTCAATATATTTTCCTTCTCCAATTTGCAGCTTTGTAGGCTTAATCTTGCTTATTTGTTCTTCAATGTCCTTCACCGTGGTCCTTATGAGTTCTGCCGATTCCCTTGCAAACTGAAACATTATTGGTCGGCAATAATGCACTGATGACGGACGTGGATTTTTCCAGTGAAGGGAAACATCCGATTTAAGCCGCAAAGGAACAACAGATGCCATAAACATATTTCCGTCCGATATTGTAGCGTCATCGGAAGATATCCTTTGCTTATAAACGCTTTGTCCGGATGATCCATCGCAGCCCCATTTGCTGATCAATGTCAACTTCTCAGGAAGAATTTTCACCTCATTTTCAGGAAGACTCTCCAACAACCGTTTTGCTGTATGGCCCATGAGATCCTGCAGATTGGCTTTCGCAGAGACTTCCGTAAATTCCGTATGCAGTGGTCGTGAATTTATTTTGGCTTGCGTAATATGCTTGTATCCGGGTAAAACGTCAGCGCCGTGTCGCGTTAAAGATGCCCGTAGTTTCTCATATTTCTCTTTGGAAAGTTCTAAGTCCATAAACAAGGCCAAGGCTTCTTCGGAACCATACTTTTTAATGTGTGCGTTTGTGGGCGTGGGAATGCTTTCCTTAATCCTTTTTAGTCGCAGTGGGCTTGCATCAGCAACAGATTTGGTTATGTGCGACCTAACTCTTTCACTATCCTTTGTAAATTTAATAGACAGCGCTTCCGATAATTGCTTCGTGGTCAAGTCATTGGTGGCATCGGCAAGTTTCCTCTTTCTTGTGAAAATTGAACACTCCTCAATACTTTTTTTTGGCCTTCCTTTTGCTCCTCTGGTTGATGTGGTGGGTTTATCTACTGCCAATATATCCAGGATGGTATCTTCATTAAGCCAGTCCTCGTATTTGGAGTTGAAGTTCTGAATGGTTCGATTAGATTTCACCCATTTTGCCTTAATATTTGCATATATCAGATAAAAATTATTTTTTATAATTTCGCTTCTCTCAATATTTCCGTATAAGCTATCAAGTTCTTCTAAAGCAGCTTCCGTGAACAAATTTGGTGTGGTTGACTTTCTAAACAGTTCAAATAATTTAAAATTGTTCAACGCCATGTTTTCAGTACTTAAATTGTTTAATGGTTTCAGTAATTGTTGCGCCAACTTTCAGTCGTAGACTAATCCAGGCATTATGCTTATTTTGCAATATATAGGCTTATGCTACCATGCCGAAAAATGTACCTGTTCCCTACATACATATGGATTTAGGCTGAATAATGCATTTTTATATTATGCACGTGTCCAAATAAGATTTGTGCCTACCTGTAGTCAATATTGTTCTTGACCATTTGCAATATATAGGCTTATGCTACCATGCCGAAAAATTTACCTGTTCCCTGCATACAAATGGAATTAGGCTGAATAATGCAATTTTGATATTATGCACGTGTCCAAATAAGATTTGTGCCTACCTGTAGTCAATATTGTTCTTGACCATTTGTACGCCAAAGTATTGTTTAAGTGAGGTACGTACCTGCTAATTTCAATGAGTAGTTTTTTTAGATTTTAGATCAAACTACTGTCATACAATTTCTGCAACCATGTCTTTTTAACCTTTTTTACCTCTAGAAGCCAAACGGGCACGTACGGGCAGATAAAATTTTTGAATTATGTAAAGAAATAATCAAAGAACAGATTTTGCAAATATGGCAAATATAGAAAAATATAGATTTTTGTTATTTTCCGTCAAAGTTGAAAAATAGTGAAAAAACGGATATGTAGTTTTTAAATAGTGATTTACCAGGAGAAACACAAAGCAAACAGTTCATTTTTTTTTTATCATTACACATTTAATAAATGCATCAATCAATACAAACAAAAAATAAGGCGATTCGTTACCTATTTTTCGTGATATTACACCTGAAATCGCAACAAATTTACTAAAAATTGTGTGTTTTTTTGAAAACCGAAAGTCGGTCAACTTTGAACGGCTATATCTTCTAAACTAAAAATGTGATATTATTAAGAGTGGCAGATTTGAAATCGTTGAAAAGTTTCCTATAACATGAGTTTATTCAAAACTTCGTCGGTGCTCATGAAAATTTTGATTTTTGCAACCTCGTTTGCTCTACGGGCGCTACTGTGCGTCGTTCAGATATCTGAGAGAAAAAGTCGGAATCGTATACGAATTCTGTCAGATTTCTGACCCAAAAACGTATGAAGTGGTTGACACGAATTCTGACAGACATGTCGTGGGAAATTTTGGTTTTTTGTCGGCATTTCTGATAGATATCTAACAGAAATCCAATGAAAAAGGCATGGGAAGTTCTAATGTGTTAGCCGAGATTTTTTTTTGCTTTCGAACTGTTAGCTGAAAAAAATAATTTTATTGCAAAATATGTACATAATTATAAATTTTACACGTACGTACCTTTTTTATGCTTTTTATCTTTAACCAATAAAACAAAATTAAAATTATTTCCAACTGAATGACAATTGTCATTATTTTAAAAAAATAATAAGTTTCTTTAGACAAATCTGAATGAATTCCGTCGGAATTCTATTGGATATATCTGTACATAAACTTCCCCCGATATATCCATGCGAAATCGATCAGAAATCGGCCAGACAGTAAGAATATTCAATGTCTGGCAGAAATCTGAACGAAATCTCTAAGAATGAAGTTAGACATTTGCACGAAATGTCTGATTCCGACAATGTCGAAGTATTTTGCTGGCTGGGTTGTTATCTATAGATGTATGTATGTATATAAAAGAGTTGCGTGAGTCACTGACTGACTGACTCATTCATTATTGCCCAGCCCAAACCGCTGACCCTAGAAACTTGAAATATGGACTAGCGATTGGTCACTCCCCAAATCGATCCACTAAGACTGGATTTTTCGAAATTCGAATGTTTAAGGGAAAAAGGTAAAAACGGGAAAATTCGGTAACCTTATATCTCCAAAACTAAGAGAGATGCAAAATAAATGTAATACTTCTTATCGTTGTTCTTTAGAAAAATAAGCGGACAGGTGTCTGGTACTTTTTTGAAATTCGGCCCTATTAGGGAGTAAACGGTTAAAACCTGAATTTTGGTACATTATTTACACCCCATCTATCTTTTGAACCAATAAACATAGAAGCAAAGTTTATACAAAATACGAATACGAATTTGATACTTTTTCGAAATTCGAACGTTAAAGGGGTGAAAATCGAAACTATTTTTGGTACTTTTTTTACAAAACATTTTTCTCCATTCATTGACATATTCGTACTAAATTATGGGCCCCCAGTACAATGCTGCAATTTTTGATATTTTAATGGGGGAAAAAAGTAGTACCAAAATGGGAAATACAGGAAATTTAATATCTTTCTTCAACTTTTTGGTTCTACAACTGGTATTTTTTAAATTATGGTTAATATTAAACCTTTAATCATAAGATTCAACATGCAATGTCATGAGTGGATACGAATCTATAAGTTCCTTTTTTGGTACTTGTTTGTTCTTTAACTGGTACTTTTTAAATTTTCGTTAGTATTGGACCTAGAAACATAAAATTCAAGATGCAATGCCCTGGGTGAATGAGAATATATAAGAGTGAACTTTTTGGTACTTTTTTATTCTTTGACTGGTACTTTTTGAATTTCCGTTGGTATTAGACCTAGAAAGATAAAATTAAACATGCAAGGTCCTGAGAGAATGAGAATCTGTAAGAAGGCTTTTGGTACTTTTGTGTTCTTTAACTGGTACTTTTTGAATTTTCGTTATTATTGGACCTAGAAACATTAAATTCAACATGTAATGCCCTGAATAGATAAGAATCTAGGAGGCAACTTTTTTGTACTTTAACTGGTGCTTATTGAATTTCCATTAGAAACATAAAATTATTGATGCAATGTCCTGAGTGGATAAGAATCTATAAGAGGAAAGTTTTTGGTACTTTTTTGTTCATTAACTGTCATTGTCGTTCTAACATTAAATTAATTTTGGTGCTACTTACTGCCTGACGCTAACGAAGTAGCGGTACAAATGCTAGTATGTACCAGAGAATGACAAAAGTATCATTTTAAGTACTCTTTCAATATTAGTGAGAAAACATGTATGGACATGCATGGGTAAAGTTCAAAACCATACACATACATACAAATATCCATAACAAGCTAAAGTTGAATATGTATAGGTATACGCTGCCAATGTGTATTTGCATATTCATTCTTCTTTTTGAATGTACATGCAGATATAAATAAAATTTCTGTTAGCTATCTGCAATACCCATATAAGTATGTGTATTACCGTAAGTATAACGTAAATATACAGAGCGCGAGAGAGAGCAGAGATGGCAAATGCAATTTTAAAAATGTTGAAACTAGAAGCAAATTTTTTGTGTTGTTATTCAGAAAAATATCAATATAATTTTAATGCTTTTTAAGATTTGACTAAGGCGGTAAGCTTATTTTATTAGGACAACAAGGGCCTGTTGGCGGCAATTTCTGCTTCTCCGAAACTATCTTACAGATCTTAATGAAATTTAAAACATAGATAGATCCATATAAACTTAAGCTTTTTTATTTTTTTAAAAAATAGGACTAGAAGGAAGGTAGGATTTAATCCAACAGATTTTAATGATATTTAAAAGATAGATAGATATTTTTATTTGGACACAGAAGCTATGTGCAAACCAGGGCAAAAACACTTACTTTTGTTACATTATAAGGAAAACGGCTATTTTTATTTTTGTAAATCAAACTTTAATTCAATAATGTGTAGTGAAGATAGTAAAACATTTATTTATTATTCTTAAAACTAAGCAACATTTATTGCAAAATAAAAAATAAAAGTAATTTTTAAAAACAAACACAAAGTTATCAATATTCTTCTAAAAACTAAAGTTAATTTTTTGCAAAGTAAAAAATAATTTAAAAAACAAACAAAACTTCATTATCATTTCTTATGGTATATAAATTAAGTAAAAACACATTTTACCAAATGTTCTTTTTATACAAAGAATTTAAAAATAAAATGCTGTCCACTGTCTTGGGTTCTAATCGGTTTCTTTTCTCGGATATAACATTACCAGCTAGGGAAAAAACGCGTTCGGACGCTGCGCTGCTGGCAGGTATGTTCAAGATTTTCATAGCTAATTTGGATAACTTGGGATATTTGCAGACATTGTTTTCCCACCATAGCATAACATTAAAATCTTCTGTTAGTTTTACGGTTTCATTACAATAACGTTCGATTTCATTTCTTCCTGTTTCCAGAATGGGCTCTGACTCGCTTGTTAAAGTGGGGAAAAAGAAACTTTCATATGCAGTGGCTGGCGGTGATATAGTTATCGATGAGCTACTTGGTAATAATATTGAGGAAATTTGTTGGTGCGCTTGTGGGGAAAGGGAACTACTCGGTGAACTATAAACGGTTGACGGCTCGATGTCTTGAAGACTACTTGTATTGCTTGTTTCTGTTAATTTTGTGATGCAAAACTCTTTTATATCATTTAGTTCGTTCAGCTGTAAAGGTATTGCGGGAGGATATAAAAATAATGCAACTTTATGCAAGACACTCAAATTTGAATTCCACTTCTCCAAATGTGTCAAAATATTCGTTTTTAAGGCCGCAATATCGGGTTCTTCGTTATTCTGAATAGAGCAAATAGATTTAACTTTTGTGATCGAAGGAACAACAAAACAAAGCGAAGGAGATTGACTGGATTGGAGCTTTTTGAAAATTTTTTCAAAGTCGTTACATATCTCAACTAAGCCTTGCAGGACAGACATATTGAAGTTTAACAAATTTCGTCTCTCAGCATTGCCAGAAATAATTTCATTAATTTTTCCATAATTGTCAAAAATCGACTTGAACATTGTGAAATTCGAATTCCACCTTGTTGGACAATGGTTTTTTAAAGTTGTATTGAGCATATGCTGCATATTAGCCTTTTTAAAGTATCTAACAATTTTTTTGCAAGCACTTATTATTCCTTTTAATTCATCTGTGGCTTCGAAAGCATCTTGCAAGGTATTAGAAAAGAGATGGGCAGAACAGTTTAATCTGGTAATATCTTTCAGAGCGCTTACAATATTGCTTCCACGATCAGTGACGAATACCGTATTTGAAAAATCAGTTACACCAAATTCTTCCAAAAGGTTGCTTAATTTTGTCTTTATGTTAATTGATGAATTGCTTTTGAAGTCCATTGACTTCATTCCTAAAGTAATCTCTACAAGTTTAAAATCTACTTGAAAATGCAATGTGGCACACAAAAAACTTCTTTTAATAAAGCCATCTGACCACATATCAATAGTAACTGCAGCCTCGCCATTGATAAACAGTCTCTGTATATGGGGCTTAAGTTCTTTTTTTTTTTCTTCGGCCACTAATTTACATTTTCTGGACAATGTCCTGCCGCTGGGAATAAGACTGTCTACATCAATGTTTTCTCCGTACTTGTCGCCCATTTTTATGCACGTTTCAATCATTTTACGAAACCCCGAACCTTCAACAGTACTGAAAGGCCGACAGTCTTCTATTGTAAAGTCCATAAACACATCAAAGCAAAGCTTTTTGTCTGTACTATTTACCTTTATTGGAGCAATGTCTTGTGGCTGTGAATGAACACACTTATGTTTTATCAAGTTTGACGTTTGGCGAGCAACAAATTTTAAAAGTTTGGTGCATGTACCGCAATATACGATCCCCTCTAAAATACTTCCATCATCCTTTTGGATTTCGTACAAGCAAGACCATATAATACTTCTTCCAGATTTTTTCAATGGCTTGTACACTCCATTATTTATTTTCTCCAAAATTTCTTGATTATTTTCCATACTTTAAATTTATAATTTTTCATATACTACATACACACACTGATTGAAATTTTTAAAGAAAAACTCTCCTTTACAACTTATTAAACAGAAATGTTTGAATTTTAAATCGTTACAGAAAGGCGTCTCAGCAAGCGCTAAATGTATTAAGTGGCGGTTACACTCTTTCTTATTAGCACAACATACAAATCAATACTTACATGCATACATAAAAAACAATATCTTCCATCTCGTGTCGTCTACCTATGCTATGTGTTTGTGACAGCGACAAGTGCAAAAAAATTATGCGGATGCGTAAAGGTTTTTTACATGCAAAAATAAAAATATTGTAGAGCCACTTGTCGCTGTCACACGCACATTGCATATATAAGTGACACGAGACAGAATATATGGGTTTTTATGTATGCATGTAAGTATTTATTTGTATGTTGTGCTAATAAGAAAGAGTGAAACAACCACATATGTATTTATAGCGTTTGCTTAAGATACATGTACACGACATCTTTTTACATCTGACTTGTCAACTTTTTAGGTCACATGTTATTGTGCATGAGTGTTGCAATTGATGTTTAAAAAATTGGTTTTTTTTAATATTCGATCAAAAACGTATATGTAATTTGCCCCTCGGGGTCATAGTTTGAAAAAATTCATAGCTACTGTGTCCAAATAAATAAAAACCTTTATATTTTTAAAATTTTATTGAAATCTATTAAATAGTTTCGGAGAGTCAGAAATTGCCCCCTATAACCCTTTTAATCATATTTTTTTAAAAATTAATAGCTTATGTGTCTATGTAAATATGGATCTATCTATGTTTTAAATTTCATTAAAATCTGTTGGTTAGTTTTGGAGAGGAATAAATTGCTCCCTATCTCCCCTCGTTATCCTATTTTTTAAATAAATACATAGCTCAAGTGTCTATATAAATATGAATCTATCTATGTTTTAAATTTCATTAAAATCTGTCAGATAGCTTCGGAGATCAGAAAATGCTCCTTCCCACCCCTCGTGGTCCTATTTTTTATAAAAATGTATAGCTTATGTGTAGTTTTACATAGGTACTGCTGATGTTACGGACAAATTTATTTTAAATATCATAAATAATATGTACATAGTCCCATACCTGCCTAGTGACAAAGCACATTTTTGGTAAATTTTTTTTTTTTTCATTTTTACACAGAAGTGCCAAAAATACTGAAGATATTTTTTTAAACATGGATATTTTATTTGTATGGCAGATAACCAAAACACATTCATGGGTATTGAATAACATCTGCATAATATTCATGTATTTTTGTTTACTGAATGTGGTTGCGTGAAGATATTGCCGTGCATAAGTATAAGTAATAACCATACTTTTTGCGTTATAAATATGTGTATACACAATAACGAAAAGCGTGGGTAAGTACCTCTGTATATTATTCTTATGGGTACTTGTTGTCATTCTCTGGTATGTACATACATACATATAATGTATTTAAGAAATTTTTCACAAAGTTTCAAAGAATAGCTTTAGTAAAAAAGATTTGTAAAATAAAAAATTGTGGTGTTGTAGTTAAAGCCGCCGGCTCAATGAAAGAAGGTAACGTTGCCAATGCTACTGGTCCTTCAAAAAAGCGTAATATTTGGTGATACCATCCGGAAGACAAAGAACTGAAGTATAAATGGCTTAACAAAGACATGGTTTCAAAGCGGTCTTTTGTAGTGTTTGTAAAGGCTAGTTTACACTATTACACAAGTCTAACGTATTCCATAATACTTTGTGAGATAATGAGTTTTGTTGCGACAAATCTAATGTAACATTAAAGTTTGTAGTCACACTATCATAAATAAACATGTTTTTTTTTTAAATGCAACCAGAGAATAGCTTTTTGCAATTGAAAAAAAATCGCATTTAATTAACGACAACAAATACACACGCTTACGGTCATACAGTCAAACTCGCGCAACCGCAAATATTCGCTGCTGGTTTGCAGTCATTCAAATAACGCACATCGTGCTTTGTTATCTATACAATCGTTGCCTTCGTTTTTTTTTATAAAGATTCTAAGTGTTCTGAGCGCAAATGATTGTTTGGTAAAGAAACAAAAAATACAAACGAAAGAGCCAGAAATCAAACAATCATTACTCATGTATTTATGCAGCATTAACTATGTAGTACAAGAAAAAAAAAATTTAAATGAAACTAAACACACATACTTATGTAGGTACACACAATTTCCATAGAAACAAAAAGTACAGTAGTAGTAGTAGTAGGTACAATGTATTTTTGTTATTGTTGTTTTTATTGTTGTTAATTTTGAAAAAGCGTCTCATCCAGTGTTACCACCAGCAAGATTCAAAATTACACTTGCGATGAAGCAAAATTACCCAATTTAAATGAAATTACACCTGATATAAAATTTAAGTTTTGATTTATAAAAAGACATTTACAAAGAAGCAAAACCACAACAAACTCATTAAAACAAGATTAATATTAGTCAAACTGTTAATTTTATTTAAATTAACAAAAATAACATTAAAGACTTAAAAAAAAAATTAACAAAACATAGAATAATGAGTTTAACTTCCACATTTGGTTGATATATCTTGGGAAGGTTTAAAATGTTCCTTGTCATTGCTTTATAATGGATGCTTTTTAGTCCCATTGAGCTTACGAAAGGTTAGCTGTCAAACGAACTGCCATACTATTTTCACTTTTTGATCAGGCACATCATCATGAATAGATTCATGCTTGAACAACGCCACCAAATTATCCAAATATACTTTGAAAATCAACCATCGATTTTCGCAACTTAAAGGTGACTTCATGAATTAAATGACGCAACTTTTTTTAACAAATGAAGGCGATGTGTTGATTTAGAATAAATAAACTGTCAATTAGACTTCAAGGCCGTGCTGATAAACCAGCAACAATCGGAGTCTTGGAGGTCAACATTGTTCATTTTATTCGAAAAAGAGAAACAAAATTGGACGTCTGCAATGCGTTTCGTCAAGGACAGGCGCGGTGTCTATTTGTTTTAAATCGGTTTCAAATCGTAATGCCGTGTATCAATTTGCGAGTAAAACTAATTTTTTTGGTGTTGTCTACCATTTTAAGTTTCATGGTCTTAAAAAATACCCTTTATACCTTATTTAGTAAACAAAATGCCTGCAGAGTTTTATACAACTGTCCTTTCGTAATTCAGTTTTACAACTGTAAAGGGCGTTAAATATTCTTTAAAATAAAACATTAAAAATAAGGCAAGTTTTTAGTTTGAATAACTTTTTTCAATAAACTTCAGGTTCTAAATCACTATGATAGGCATCTTTATCCAAATCTAAGAGATCATCTTGCGACATTTATTACCAAACATTTGAAAATATATGTATGTTTAATAAGTGAAGTCGTTTCTTAAAAAGAAACCGAGACTTTGGTTCAGAAGGCTGTGCATTTCTTAGCAACAATATATAAAAAGAAATAAATGTCATCACTGAAATCGAATCTTGATTTTATGTTTGCATCTGAAGAAAAAATTTAAAATTACACCTGAATTACACCTAAGAGAAATTACCCACGCTCTACCCACGACCGTAAAAATTATACCTAATTCGGGTAATTACCCACAAAGTGGCAACACTGGTCTCATCGTTGTTTATTGTTGTTGTTGTTAATGTAAACAAAAGAATAGAGAATGTGCTCTTTTGAATTTACTCAGTTGTGTTATATTGCGTGAGCAACAAAAATGCAAATAAAGCACTTTCAATAAAAAACGAATAAATGAAAATATCAAATGTGTACGAAAGGAAAAAAAAATTACCAACGTTGAACTTTGTTTTGCATGTAGGTATAGAGTTATTGTAAATTTTAGCGTATGAATAAATGCACAAAAATAGTGAGATTTGAGGTTCTCTGAATGCAACCTTGAACAAATGAAAAGTATTATTGTTTTGAAAAATTTCAAAAAAACGAATAGTTCGTATGGGATGTCAAATTTTTTCGTAATACTTGTCATTTTTATGGCACTATCAAACTTTAACATATTACTTGAGTTTTGACATGTAAATACATAAAACATAAAAAATAAAATTAAAAATGCACCTGCCTGTTTTGTTTCAATTGTTTTTGTGTTTTGCTATGCTTTATATTAATAAAAAACGTTATAAAAAGATGTGCGACTTTTATTTTTTCAAACGACTTCTTTCTGCGACTTTATTTTTAAAAAACTATCTTTTGTGCGACTTTTCAAAAATTCCCAACGGTAACCCGGAACCCAACACGAGTCTCGTACGATTCTTAAAATGCTTTCCGAAAGACTCGTTATATATTCTTTACACACATTACAAACGATTCCCTCTACGATTAATATATGCGTCTTTCGCAATGTTGTAGAAGTATGTATCTCACAGCGGATTCAGCTTGTGAAACAGTATCTCCGTGCTAAGAATCTTCTACAATTAAAAAACGTTATTCATGAGATTCCCAGTAGACTCTTACACGATTGAAAATGCTAAATTCGAATATTAAGGACAATTTCCGTTAATAAGGCATAAACTGATACATTGCTCAACAAAATGCAAAACAACAGGTCGATTGCCTGCAGATTTGTGAAGCTTTCGAAAGGTGTTGGTAGAATTTTGGAAATTATTTTATTACATAAAATTTAAAAATGCAAAAAGTCAACGTTGCAATCAAACCCTCACTTCCATACTTAATATGTATTTTGCTTTATTTTTTGACTTTTATTAAAATATGCTATATGTATATACATATGTACGTGTATATTTTTTAACAAAAATTTCTTTAATTTTTTCCCTGTAGTAAATTAAATAGTCAGTTGCAAAAAACACTAACAATAAATTAACTTTTTTTTAAATCACTACAAATTGGTTTAAATCTCATGCAGATATCAACCAAAAAGGCACACGTAAAACACAAATAAAAGCAAAATAAGTAAAACAAGCATGCCATGAAGTCAAATGAAAAAAATATATACAAACATTTTAAAATAATTAAAAATTAAATCAATACAAATCTGTTTATGTACTAGCAATTATGTGGCGTATTTATTTCAGGACTACTATACATCATCATTTTGGGCAGTTTCATGCAAAATTTTCATAAATAATTATTTATATATCAAAATATATAAAGATATACTTATGTATGTATGCATATATTTTTTTGACAAAAATTATTTCAAATTTAAATATTTTTTTATAAACTGACAATACTTTTAATTAATTACAAATAGGTTGAAAAATAAGTAGTTAGTAGTCAGTACAAAAAAGTCATGCAAAGATGGCCAATTGACTACTGCCTATGACATGCCTATGTTAAAATAGTGAGTCGTCGACAAGGAAAAAAGTCACTTAATCAACTAGATGTGGTTATAAAAAAACCAGTTTGAAGTTAGTTATAAATGTGTTTGACTTCCTACAGGGTTATTTTATTTAATCTCTCTTCGTTTCATACATTCACTGAGAACTGATACATAGATTGAAAAATTTTTCATGGGAGATTCACGACTGCATTTTCCCTTCGAGGAGTATAAAAATTTCATGGGCACAAAAATTCCAATTGTTATTCACGATAGGAGTGAATACTTGATATCAAAGAGTAAATGTATTATTTTTTTAGTTAATTTTTTTTTTAAATTAAATTTAATGTTAATATTATTTACAAATGTTTAATGCTATTTTACGTCTGAATACAACCCTCTGGAATGGAAGGTTTCCTTACAAACAGTCTACAACTGACATGAAATGCTTACCATTAACACTAAAATGATGTTAGTGTAAGGTATACAGCCCAATTATGAATAAAAACTCCCCGGGAGTATTCTCCCTTCTCCCATTTTTATACCCTCCACCACAATTAGTTGTGAAGAGGGTATATTAAGTTTGTCATTCCGTGTGAAAATTTTTTATTATTCATCTCAGACCCCATAAAGTATATATGTATATTCTAGGTCCTTGAGTAATTCTAAGTCGATTTAGCCATGCCCGTCTGTCTGTCTGTCCGTCTGTTGAAAACACGCTCACTTTCGAACAACTCAAAAGAAATGAACAAACTTGGTGCCAAATTGCTTGTAGTTATCCTAAGCAGTTTGGGATTGAAATCCAGTAAAATCGGTTCAGTAGGACCAGATCTATGAATCAAAATGTGGAACCACCACCTAAAAAAATTGGTAATTTTGTTACAAAAAATAACATAAATGCTGGAACAAGGCACGGAATGAGATAAGATTTTGCAAAAATTTGTTTTATTTGACTAGAAATCACGCTGTTAAATTTCTTGATGATTTGTCCATAATTTACCCTAAGCTCCATATAAACAATACTCCCGGAAAACATTTTTGGTACGCCTAAAACCGTAAAAAACAACGCTAGCGTAACAAAATTTGGTACGTCACAGTTTTTTAGGACTAGAAATAACACTGTGAAATTTCGTGACAATCGGTCCATAATTTACCTAAGGCCCCATATAAACCCTACTACCGGAAAACAGTTTAGTACGCCTTAAACCGTAAAAAATAATGCAATCGTAACAAATTTTGGCTCGTCACAGCTTTATAGGACTATAAATGATACTGTGAAATTTCGTGAAGATCGGTACATAATTTACCCTAGGCCCCATAGAAACCCTACTCCCGGAAAACAGTTTATTACACCTAAAACCATAATTAATAATGCTAGCATAACAGAAATTGGTACGTCACAGTTTTAAAGGACTAGAAATGACGCTGTGAAATTTCGTGATGATCGGTCCATAATTTACCCTAGGCCCCATATAAACCCTACTACCGGAAAACAGTTTAGTCGCCTAAAACCATAATTAATAACAAATCGTCACAGTTTAAGATAATAATAACATCATACAGATATTACTCTTTAAACATTCGAACTGTCGGTGGAGGGTATCAAAGATTCGGCACAGCCGAATATAGCACTCTAAATTGTTCCTATGTAAATTCAATTGTAAAAATTATAGACTCATCATGGTCGAGGTTTTCTCATGACATAACACGGTTGTTATTGCAAATGTTTTACCAACACTTTTATAACATCATGTTATAACAGCAAATCATGTCAGTTGTAGACGGGGAGTAAGTTACAATGAAACCAAAGCCAGGAAAAGATCACACAAAAGTTGAGTCATATTGGTAGGTTTGCCAGATTCCAAGAGTTAAATAACTGGACAATGGAAAAAATTTACTTGGATTTTAAAAAATAACTGGACAGTTTAAAAATTCACCTATAGCTCAAAAAAGTAAAATATTATTTATTTTTTTGTTTTCGACTGTGCCGATACATATTGAGAATATTTTAGCCCAATTTTAACAACATAACTTGTTTTGTATGGGCCTTGCTTACCAAAACCCCTTATTATGTAAATAATAATAAAACTATTTTTAAAAATTAAGGAATTTCTATTTTACCTGGACAGATTTTATTTTAGCTGGGCAGGACTCACAAAAATTGGACCCTACTTATTGGCCTAATAGCTTATTACACTGGTTCACAAATTTTCAAATTTTTGCCATAATCTTAAAAATGAGATGATTTCTAAGATATATTGGTGCTGCTGAACATGAATATGGCATTAATTTATTTTTATCAAGAAGCGTTTTTGTGATATTCGCCAAATAATCTTGAAAACTAATTTTTTAAATTACCCAAATTTTACACTTTTTACAGATATATTTTTCCCCTTTCGGCCCATATATACTGTGTTTATGGGATAACAATTCACTGAAGAAATTGATTTTTTTCTACGTTTTTTTCAAAATTCAACATTTTTAGTTCTTCCATTAAGGCAAAAAACACATTTTTTGCAATAATGTTTTTTTCATTTTCGGTTTTTCCTTTTATAGTGCGGTGCCGTTTCACGAATTTGCATTTAGCAGTATTTACTAGTGATGTTACGAGTATTCGTATCCAAAATGCCGAATATTCGCCCATTTTAAGTCTTGAGTTTTTAGGCAAGGGAGAAATGGCCTTCTCTTTTCCCTTCTCTCCTAAAAGCTCAAGACTTGGCGGCTAAAACTTGAAGAGTGTGAACCAGCACTAAGCATTCCTAGATAAACTATCATTGGTAGCAATTGTCTAATTACACTGTGCAACAGAAAAAACCATCCTCAACACTTGCAACGCAAAATGAAAGTAGACTACTAGTAGAGCAAATCTGCCAAATCTGAAAAGTTAGCTCGGTTTCCCGAAATATGGGCCCCACGGCCCGGAGTATTGAAAATCCGTTTTACATACATTGCATGATTTTTTGGTCTTAGAAGACCCCTAGTGAAATTTGATGCAGAAAATATTCGTAGAACATTTTAACCCTCTTAAGTGCAGTTTTAGTATATTTTTGTCTGGAAGTTAAAAAATGGCCCCTTAAAATGAGTGTTAGAGGGTTAATACATTCTAAGAAAAGAATCGCTATACAATTCTACTGAAGACATCTGAAATATTCTTTTAGCTCAGAAGTACATTAAGTGTATTTTTTTGACTTGTACCAAACGCCTTTTTAGGAAATTCAAAAATTTCAATGCCCGGAATTTTGAAAATCCGTTTTACATACATTGCATGATTTTTTTGTCTTAGAAGACCCCTAGTGAAATTTGATGCAGAAAATATTCGTAGAACATTTTAACCTTTAAAAGTGCCGTTTGAGTATACTTTTGTGTAAGAGTTGGGAAAAATGACAAAAATTATCCCTTAAAATAAGAGTCAGAGGGTTAATAAATTCGAAGAAAAGAATCTCCACTAAATACATCTGAAATTATTTTTTAGCTCAGAAATACATTTAGTATATTTTTTTTGACTTACACCAAACGTCTTTTCAAAAAATTCAAAAACTTTAGGAGCCCATATTTCGGGAACCCGAGCTAACTTTTCAAAACCCTTTGGAAGATTTGCTCTACTAGTAGTCTACTTTCATTTCGCGTTGCAAGTGTTGAGGCTGGCGTGTTGACCCGAATTTTGTTGCACCGTGTTATCGTACGAAAATTATCGGCGTCTGGAATAGGTCAATGAAATATCAAGATAATTCCGATCCCATTACACAAATTAGAAATGCGTTCACTGCGGTGCACAGAGGGGTGAAATCGTAAAAAAGGGATATTAATTGAAAAATGAAAGTTTGTTTTTTTTGAAAAATATTTAGTAACCGATTACAGTATATAAAATTCTACATCACTACTGAAAATTTCAATGTCATATGATGTTTACTTGTCAAGCTGCATTGTATTAAAGTTAAGTAATTTTTGAGTTATTTGCGCACAATAGTGTTAATTGAAATTCGGTATATTTCGACGATTAATATATAGTTTTTGCAAGTCAAAAGTAATACTTTTACTATGGAATCTTCAACCTCAGGTATTTTAGCGTTGTTCTAAAAATAATTGTTTTAACAAAATTTGTGTAGAAGTATTTTTAAAATTTTTTTTAAAATATGTCTCCATTTTGGCTATTTTCAAAATATTCGTGGATATTTAAATATGAATGGTGTAAGTTGGCTTTATAATATTAATTTGTTAAGAAACTACAGTTCCTAGGCTTTTATATTCAGTAATAACGTGTTGCGCGTTTTTGCGCGAAATTTTTTAAATTAATTAATTGTGAAAATAGTCACTCAAGCAAAGAACACCAGTTCTATCTTTTGTTTGCTTTGTCTTCGTTTTCGTTGTTATAATTGTTGTTTTTGTATACAATTGGCAACTGTGTGTTACAAAAATTTTGTTAGAAAAATATAGAGTTTTTGTTCACAATATCAAGCGGTATTCAGAAGTATCAGTGGTTAAACATGCCTCCAACCTTGCATAAGTTTTTAATACATGGCCCAGTATCATTTCGCACGCGCTATTATCGATCGGTGAACTGTCTGAGGAAGCCCATGAAGCCCGAAACAAAGATTTTAAAAACTTCAGAGAACATTTTTCTCGCAAATGAAGTCGGTAGGATTGCAATCAAGACATATTAAATAGGTTCCTACTAAGTTCAGATCCAATCCTATCTGGTAAAACACAATTGCCCAAAAAAAAATTCCACCAACTTCCAAAATCTGTAGTAGATCTACTAGTTTCGCCTTCAGTTTTGACGAACGTGGCACCAGAAGGCACAAATTATGATACAGATGACGACGGGCATATTTTTTAAAATAGCAGGTCAAAAACACATGCCTTATAATAAATGTATACAAGCTATCACCAGACACATCCGTACACAATCGAACAATTTAAATATCTGCTTTGAGTCCCGAATTTAGTTACAAATATGATAGAATAATTCCCAATTCGTTTACGTAATTATATTAAAAATAAATTGATTACTATGGAAAAATTTTATTTCTTTTTTTTTCAAAAAACAAAAAAAAAATCCGACTGAGCCAGAGCTATTTTTAAAAGGGGGCGTGGCACCACCCTATTCCACCTTGGATATAATTCATACTGTTAGATCAACATATAAACCAAATCTTATCTTCATACCTTTGATGGTTCATGAGATATATCCGTTCTAAGTTTCAGGTTATATGGGCGGTGCCACGCCCCTTTATCCAATCATAACCAAGTATATCCAAGAACTATTAGCAGGTCAAAGTTTCATGGCAATCGGTATATTGCTATGGCAGCTAGAGCGATTTTTAATAGGGGGAGTGGCACCGCCCACTTTTCCAAAAGATGTGTAGCATATGTCACTCAGTGGTAACGTAGCATTCAAATAGTGAAAGAATTTTTAAAATTGGATAAGTAGTTTAATTAATCTCCATTTTTTGCGATTTCACCCCTCTGTGCGGTGGATTGACATTTAAAATTTAAAGAAACTCGGAGAAATTGAAGAACTAAATCTGTTTGTTAGTCACTTGAAAAACGTACTTACCACTATATAGCAGTCTAGTTACCGCCTGTTAATGTTAGAGCAGCTATACCCTTAAGATTTGAGATAATAGAAAAGGCTTTTTATGACTTTAACACTAAGATGGCACCTGGTATTGATAAGATCAGTTATAAAATGCAAAGAAAATTATTCTTTTTATTTTTAATGCCATTTTACGCCTTGAATGCTATCCTAAAAAATGGAAGGTTTCCTAAGTTATATAGGCCTATTAGCTTATTATCAAACATGTCAAAGCTTTTTAAGAAATTATTAATTTCATAATTAGCAACGATTTTAAGTAAAAATAGATGAATAGAAATAGATGAAACCATCAATTCGGATTAAGAATAAAACAGAGCACACTTTTTTTTTCGAATATTAAATGTCATAAGCAGGCAAACCACAAATATGCAATTGCATGTTTTTCCTTGTGCGACCAATGAAGGCAGAAATAATATATCTATCTGTTTTAGAGCTTTTTATGAAATTTGGCATCGATTTGTTAGTGTATATTTTGGCATATTTTTCCGTTTGGAGCATATTTTTGCATAATTTAGTTAAAAGAGCCTTTTTGCAGCATATTTTAAGTTTTTAGCGCATATTTTGCCTTTTTAGGGCATATTTTAATACATATTCAATTTTTTAGATGCCTCCTACAAGCTTTCGCCGCAAAAAAATTTTTTTTTTCCAAATTCAGATGGCTTTTCTGTTTTAAATATCTATCTGAATACCTTACGTGTTGCTTTAATTTCGCCATCCACATTTAGTTTTTACTCTAAAATGAAGACAAAGCAGGTTGTCATTAAAGATAATTTAATTTTAAACTTTCATACTTTATATAAAAGCAAAAATTAAGAAAATGTAATTATAAACTTACGTTTTTGGCGATGCGTGCAATACATAGATCCTGAACCAATCTTTTAGTACACCGATTTAACGATGCCCATCCGTCCGTCTGGCTGGTTGTCTGTCCATGTTAACCTTGTGCGCAAGTTGCAATTTTGTACATAATTTGATCAAATTTCGTAAATACATTTTAATTGTATCAAGGACGAAGTCAATGTAAATGGTGAGAATCAGTCTTTAATTTAATATATTCCCCATAAAAACTTCTTTCCAATTAGACTCTTTGTTTTAGTTTTAGTATTAGTATTTTTAAATGGAATTGATGAATATTTTGTTTTTAAATGAGTAAATTAAATTTTTTTGGGGCATATTTTTAACAATTTTGGGGCATATTTTCGAATTTTTGCTGCATATTTAATATGCATAAAACGAATTTTTTAGAGCATATTTCTGGTTTCCCTGGTCATAAGAAAAGCATTTGAAGAAAAAAAATTCAGCACTCTTTATAGATGTTTCACAAGCTTTTAATAAAGTCTGGCATGAAGGCTTATTACATAAATTGAAGCAAAATTTACCAGCAAACACACACAAGCTGTTAAAAAGCTACTTTGTCAGTCTTAAATTTATTATTAAAGAACGAAATTTCTTAAGTTCAGCTCAGCCAATTGGCGCTGGAGTCCCACAAGGCAGCATCCTGGATCCTCTATTATTCTAAATTTATACGTCGGACATGCCAACAAACAACTTCGCCCAAACTTCAACATTTGAAGATGATACAGCTTTTCCAAGCGTGCACGAAAATCGACACGAAGCATCTCGTTACCTTGCAGCCACACGTTCAAGTTGTTCTTGATAGTCTTTTACATATACTGCTTGTCAAAATTTACAAAAATTGAAAGCTATGACGTAGGCTGCACTCAATTTGTAAGCAATTTACTTCCAAGATGTCAACAACAACACAATTTATAAAGACAAACTTGTACTCAGCTGTTAAATTGAAAGTAAAATTGCAAAACAAATGGATAGGTGAAATTGAAAGCCATCTCGTGGTCAGTCAATTTAAAAAGTGTGAGTGTGTTAGTAAAAAGTGAGAGTGTATTGCAAATTGAAAGGAATTGAAAGGCAAAACTTGATCGTGTGACTGCTATGTTACCTAAAGGACCATATATTTCAACTAGAAATAGGGTTTAAACAATGGAGGTTAATGGTCAATGAGCAAAAATGCGAACAAATAACATTCACATTGAGCCGGGAATCATGCCCCCTATTAATATCAATAATCAAATAATTCTCCAACATTCGCATGTTAAATATTTCGGTATTCATCTGGATCGGCGCACAGTGGGAAATTTTACGAGAAGGCGGTCAAAATTTCATAACTTTTGACTGGATCGGTATTTTTTATGCGATTTTTTTGCTCGATAGGTGCGATGTTAGGCTTTAATTTGCGCTATAAAACGTATGAATTTTCATTTTTTTGTTGAGTTTCGGTGTAAAAGTTGAATATTTCAAATATGATTTTTTATAATTTATCATTATTTCTCTTGTATTTTACAACTGATACTTATTTTTTATTGTCAAACTTAGATCCTGTCAGAAAATGCCAATATTTGGCCCCTGTAAATTTTTTAATCCCAATATTCACAGGGGCCAAAGGTTGGCTTTTTTGGGACGAGACAAGTTGTTATTAGGATAAAACTGAAAAGGAATATTTTGAAAAACTACCATTCTTGGCTATCGATAACATTTTAGGTAATTCAACTTTTATTTTTGGTTGGAGATGTATGTGTATTTTATTTTTATATATTAATACAAATATATACTTAAATCAAAAACAAATTATCATCTATAAACAATTTTAAATTAAACAATATTAGTAAAAATTTCTTCTAAATAGCTTTGGGTTTCATTTTCCAGAAGTTGTTAAGCTTCTTCCTCTAATTCGATTGAGGTTGATTTCCATTTTTGTCGAATACTGGACATATGTATATAGATCTGATGTGCACAACAAAATAGTAATAAGATCTTCATTAGTACAACATCTGGCCATTTTTCTTGCGTCATGCTCGCGGAAGAATCTGTAGTCTTTGTTCCTTTTTTCTTGCGCTTCTTCAGATAGATTTCCAATTGGTAGCATATTGTTGTGGTTGGCATATGTCTCCAAGAGTATTTTTTGTTATAAAGAATTGCTATTTCATTTGCATACTGGCCAAATTTTTTTGCATTTATCTTTCTGCTACATGATATAACTTGTAAAATGATCTGGAATCGTCTTATTAATTCAAAATGTACTCCTGTGATAGATGCTGCAGTTTCAGGATCGGAAAAGAATCTCCTTGCAGTGTTTCCATCATTTGAATTTCCTTCTCCTTGTTTTGGCTGATCAATTATAAGGCCTAGGTGAAGGTATTTTTCTTGAATTTGTTTTTTTTGTTTGCTTCCTTTTTTCCACATTTTCTTTGTTTTTTCTCACTGTTTCGCTTAACGGGCCAAATTCCAAATCATAACAAAATTTAAGAATATGCTCCATAAAACGAATTCTGGTATGAAGAGGGGACATTCCAAATTCGTATGCTTCATTAAAACTATTATCTTGTGATGGGGGTTGGCTTAATTGACTTGATGTCTTTTGGCATATGGTACAGCTTGACGAAGACTTTGTTTCGGTTAATGCTTGTGCAACTTTTCCATCGATCATTGTAAGGAACATTTGAAAATTAATTTCAATGCATTGGTCATCAAATTTAAATATTGCCGGTTGAAGTTCTTTAATTTGATCTTTTATTTTTTCGAACTTCTTCAGTTATGACATCTTTAGTTTCCTTTTTGTAAACAAACTTTATCGGTCTGCAATACTTTGTTGAAGAGGGAATTTAATTTTTCCATACATCCATTTCTATAACTCTACTGGTTGACGGCTCTAAGCCAATATAAGTTTTTCTTAAACGTAATGGAACTAAAGATACCATGAATAAGTTAGCATCAGATGAGTTTTCTGAATTACATTGCTTGTATTGTTTCTGACCAAAGCTTCCATCACATCCCCATTTAGAAAATAAAGTGATGCTGCAATTTTTAAGTTTTTTTAAACAGTAAGCATCAAGTGTATTTAATAATCGTTCTGCAGTGTGTTCGAGAAGAGCCTGCAATTTTCTTTTTCATCTTTCTGTTGAAAATATATATGTATCTGCGAGAACTTTATAACTGAACTTAGCCATTGTTTAAACAATAATGAAGGTAAAATTATGAATGCATGCATTTTTATACTCTTGATAGAAGTTTTTTTAAATAATCTTTTGTTACCACTTCTTTGAAACATAAAAACCCTTTTTTAAATACAAATTTAATCTTTTATTAGCATTTCTTTGAAACATAAAAAAACCCCTGTTTTCACACTTTTTAAAGGATAACATACCGGCAATAAATTAACAGGTAACATGAAGGTAATTTTCACGTAAAATATAACTACGTGCTAGTTTTTTTACCATTTACCTGCTCTTCCATTTTTTTAAATTAAGTTGCAATTTTTAGGTAATTAAACTATGTAGTTTATGTTGTGGCTATTTACTAATGTTTAACCTTTTAACTTACTCAGAAATCTAACGTGTTAGTCTATTTATGTCGCCTATTCGTTTAGCAGCATCCGTTCACCCACAATAAGTTCATAACAATGGCAATACCTTTACCTTCTCCAAATTAATTGATAACCTGACGTGCTAGATAATTTATGTGGCCTGAACTGCTTTGTTTGTCGAAAATTCTTTAAGATTCACCTTCTTTAATTTCAGTAATGTTTTCTTGCAGGACTTATTTTTGAACCGAATATCTTATCTTGGGTCACAGAAATTGCTGTAGTTCGCAAGACCGTTTCCAGATGTGTGTACAATGGGGTATATAAATGTAGGTTAGATTCTGGACTACAGGAGAGTATAGATTTTTTTTGACGCGTTTTGACGGGCAGGACTTATGCTCTATAAAATAGGAAATTTCCGGGAAATTTTGACATTAAAAAAAAAAAAAAAATTAAATAGTTCTAGATATCGCAGAGTTAAATGCTTTAAACCACGTATAGCTAATAAAATAAACTAATACACAAAACTTATTCTGTCAAAAAATCTTAAAAAACAAATAAGTCATGAGCATTTCAACTTCAAAAATTGACTCAGAAATACAAAACTATAACCAAATATTGAGAAAGTCCATTTCGGACCACCCTGTTCTCAATGAAATAGGGTTGAAATTTTTTGGCTCCTGAGGTTCACTAGTATTTACTTTCACATGAATAAAAAAATTTTAAAATCGGAGAACATAAAAAAAAAATAATTTTGGCAGCCTTCTCAAAATATGAACCAGTGTGCCGCGATTAACGTGGAAATGCCATAGAGAGGCAAAATTAACTGAAATAAAACTTAAAGCCATTCAAATTCATTGGCTTATTGGAAGAAATTCTGTCCTTAGTCTCGATTGCAAGCTTCTTCTTTACAACTCTATATTAAAGCCTATCTGGTGCTACGGTATTCAACTATGGGGCACTGCCTCGGCCTCTAATATCGAAAAAATTCAAAGGCGTCAAAATAAATTTCTTGCAATAATCACAGCCGCTTCCTGGTATGTTAAAAATGTTAACATCCATAAGGACCTCAATCTGCCATTAGTAAAAACTATGATAACAAAATATGCAGTAAAATATCAAAAGGCATGAACAACACCCAAATCCACTAGTTCGAAATATTTTAAATCACGGCGGCCACGCTCGCTTAATAAGAAGAGATACTGCCGCACTCACCCAATCAGAAGAGCGATAAGCACCTACACATGTGAACATAAACCGTAATGACGAAATTTGGTCTGGCACTGGCTGGACATATACAATGTATTAGGATAAGATTCGATTAATTATTGTTAGCTCATATTTAATATATGAAGATTCAATAAATAAATATAATACTTGGCACTATGCGCCCACGATATGGCGTAAAAGCAACAAATAATAATAATAAATAAAAATTGAGAAAAAAATATTAGTGTTCAGTAGCCCCAATTTAACTTAGAAAATATATAATTTTTGATGTTGATTTTTTTTTGTTGCAATAGATTATTGTGTAATAGATTATTAACTTTTGATATTTTTGTTTGTTGGGTTAATGCTAAAGAGTTTGTATGGGGGATGTGCGTTTGTCTTTGAATGTTTCCTAAATGTTTCCGTTACCGTTCAAAAAATTCCAAGTGAATAAACCTGCTGTGTGTGAACAAATTATGTTTTTCTTTGATTAAGAATTCAAGGCCTTTTTACAAAATTGTTCATCTGCATGCAATATCAGGTGTACGTTTTTAGTCATTTGGTGTTTTTATTGTGTTTCTTTTTAATTTCATGCAAAACAGAATATTTCGATATCAACTTTTTTTCGTCTTATGCGTCCGCTGACCTTCATTGCGTCTTAACTCTAATGCTTTAGACATTGTGTTCTAAGAAGTGTGTGCATCTATTCCAGAACAAAAAAACAAATTATTTCATGACATCAGGTCAGGGCTTAATAATATAAAGTGGATTTTTAGGTATTACGAAAACATTAGAGTAAAATTAAATTTTGAGCATGTACAGTTGTAGACTACAATAAAAAAATTTAAATGCAGGGTTTACATGCGATTTGAGTGAATTAGTCCTGCAAATATTTAGAATTCAGAAATTAGGTAAACTCGAAATATGTATGTTTGAAAAATAGTAAAGGCTCTTTCATTGAGGATCATTTAATTATTATTAAATAATAAAAAACGAAATAAGTGTGAGCTATCATCAAAATTTTTTATTCGTTTGAAAGGGCTGTCGATGCCATTATGTATGGGATATAAAATCGTGCAAATATCCGACGCGGCTTCGCTGGTTGGCGTGCATCAGAAATGTAAAATTTTCCATGACTCTGGCGCATTAATTAGGCAAAATGGCATGGATATTATTGGCTTTGATAGTCTCTTTGCTTAGACCTACGACTTAAGAAAACTTAACAAGAACAGTTATAACGGGGTCAAATTGCAAGATCTGAGTTGCCAGGTCCCTGTGTGATGGCCGTGCCCTCAAATCGCTCGTGCAGAGTGTCCAATGTTGCTGGAGCTGTGTAGTCGTTTGTATCCATATCATCTAGTTCATAATTTTAATTTTTTTTAAGTTTATTTTATGTAAGAGATGCCTATTTTTAAACGAATAATGAACGAAACATTTTTTGCGTTTAACGTTTTCTAGAGAAGATTAAAACATTTTCACAATTTGGTTTCTGTAAAATACCTGATTATTTGACCTTTCGTTATTTTCAATACAAAACAAGTTAGAAAGTAGACTCGGTCAAGCCCCACCATATTATACTTTACACCTCAGTATTTAAAATTAAATTTCGAGAGTGTACGTTATATGGGAACGATGGGCAATAATGGACCCGCCAGAATAAAATTATGTTATAGAGGTTATTTGAGTTATTTGTGCCGAATCATTTTTAGAATTCTTCATCTACATAAGATTTGTTTGCCTTTAAGTGATTTAAGAATATGGGTTTATGTGGGACTTATGATTAATTTTCGCCTACCAGCACAAAATTTTGTCATGACATAGTAGATATCAAAACATTTTATGTTAATACCAACATTTATAAGGAAGATATGGCATTAAAAGCTATTTTCGGGAATTGTATTTGTATAGGAGATATGGCCAAATATGGACCAATTCTAAAAAAGTTGTTAAGATGGTTAAGATTGCAATAAAAAAAAGTTTGGACAAAATTTAATCTTAATACAAAATAAAAAGATGGTTTATGGGCACAAATACCCTATTCCGGAAAGCAGCTTGTATGGGGGCTATTTGAAATTATAGACCGATTCTTTTTTTTATAATAGGCTCAGTCCTTGTGCCAATTAGAACCTGTGTATCAATTATAGTTATACTAGTTGAAAAGCCGAAAATCAAAAATATGTCTTCGTTACGATCTTCCGCAAAGAAAGTACTTCAAGTGTGCCAAATTTCAGCTTCCTATGTCATCAGATGTCTTCAGAAAGTTGCGGAAAGAATAGGACATACATGCAAACATCCTGACACACTAAGAAATTATATATTGTATAGATAGATTAAAATATTTGCTATTTAATATTTTAGTATGATACGAACGAAAGTTTTTAACCTAATTCGGGTACGCTGAATCCAGTGGTGCTAGCCGTTTTTTAAGGTTAGCTTTGTTTTTCGAGATATACCGTTATTTCGAAAATTAAGGAGGTTGCACAACATATGTTCGCGTAACTCATACTAAAATATTAAATAGCAAATACTTTAATCTATCTATACAATTTCAACTAGAATAACTATAAAGATCTGATTGAAAATATGTTTCTTTTATAATATGGGGAACTTTGGGCCCCTCTTGGCACGGCTAGGCACCGCATAATTTAAGCAGCGCAAACTATTAAATTTAAAAAAAAAAAAATCCCATACAAGATGCGACCAGTCTAATGAACACCTTAAGTAAAAGTAAGGGTTAAATATGCAACATGTTTTTCATCAACATATTCACAAAAGAACTTGAACATTTTTTCACACAGTTGTATTTTTTGTACAAACGAACATAAAAATTTAGAACATGTAACATTAATGCAACATTTTTCTCAGAAAAGAAATCGCCATTAGATTAAAGGGAACTTGTTATAATTAAAAACTCATTATCTGTTTGATAACTTCCTACATTTAGCTATCGTTAAGTCGTGATAACGGGCCTAAAAAACCTAACTCGGTTGTAAAAAATATACTTTATTATTGTGTTATAGGCCGTTTACATTACACCGAAATCTTGTAGATTTGATTTTCAATCTTGTTCAAAATCTAGTGCGTTCACATTGTAATTTTTTGACATTAGAGGGTTTTGTTTGCCTAACAAAAACAGCTGACTGAAAGTTTTTCGTGTAAAACATTCTTAAATATAAACAAGTTAGAGTGCTATTTTCGGCTGTGCCGAATCTTTGATAGCCTCCACCGACACTTCAATTATTTCAGCAGTGATATCTGTGTATTTATTATTAATTTAATCAGTATTGTGCTTATTTTGTTGAACTATTTATGGTTTTTAATCCAAATTTTTTTTTAATATTCTCAATTAGGCTAAAGTTCATCAAATTTAATTTTCATTAAATTATTTTTATATAGAAAGAAATTTTACAATATGAAATTAATTAAAATTTATTGATAATTTTTCATTCTTGCAAGTGTTAAACGGCAAGCCCTCTGAGGAGATTGAGTGGTTGCAATCGAAACATGTAAGGGTAACCTGTCCGTAAAAACGCCTGGGTTCGAGCCCAGCTTCAGTCATGAATGAAAAATTATCAATAAATTTTAATTAATTTCATGTTGTAAAATTCCTTTCTTCATAAAAATAATTTAATGAAAATTAAATTTGATGAACTTTAGCCTAATTGAGAATATTCAAAAAAAATATTATTAATTTATCTTTATAAAAACAGATATCAGTATTAAAATTGGTTACGGTTTAGACCTATATTAAATTATTGACCGACAATCAGAAAGTTTTATTCTTTTTTTCTTTAGCAATTTTAACTAGTTTGAGTAAAATATTATGATTCGTTACAGTTTAAGACGAACTTAAATGATTTTCAAGAGAGGAGTTTATATTGGAGCCATGGTAAGTTATGAACCAATCATCTTAAAATGCTGCAGATTTATTTCTGGTATTAAAAACATGAATTTTAATATACAGTCAAATCCCGATAATTCGTTATCGCAAGGGACCGGCCATTTCTTACGAATTATAGGGGTTTTCGATTTAGCGGGATTAAATTAGAAATTACGGGTTTTAGTTTTACTTAACTGTTTTCCGGGTTAAGGGTTTATATGGGGCCTAGGGTAAATTAAAGACAGATCTTCAGGAAATTTTACAAGGTGATTTTTAGTCCAATAAAACTGTGATATATTAAATTTTATTCTGATACCATTATAAATTACGGTTTTAGGTGTACTAAACTGTTTTCTGGGAGTAGGGTTTATATCAGGCCTAGGGTAAACTATGGACCAATCTATACGAAATTTCACAGTGTAATTTCTAGTCCTAAAAAACTGTGACGTGCCAAATTTTGTTATGATAGCATTATTAACTGTGGTTTTAGGCGTACTAAACTGTTTTCCGAGAGTAGGGTTTATATGGGGCCTAGGGTAAATTATGGACCGATCTTAACGAAATTTCACAGTGTAATTTCCTTTCATACAACTAACTTTTCCAAATTATTATTTTATTCCGTGCATTTTTCCACCATTTATGTTAGTTTTTGTAACAAAATTATCAATTTTTTAAGGCGGTGGTTCCACATTTTGATTCATAGATCTGAACCTACTAAACCTATTTAGCTGGATTTCAATCCCAAACTGCTTAGGATAAATACAAGCAATTTGAGCAAGTTTGAGCGTGTTTTCAACAGACGGACAGACAGCCGGACATGGCTAAATCGACTAAGAATTACTCAAGAAGCCAGAATATATATATATATATATATATACTTTATGGGGTCTGAGATGAATAATAAAAAAGTTTCACACGGAAGGACAAACTTCATATACCATCTTCACAACTAATTGTAATAAAGGGTATAAAAATAGCAATTTAAAAATGTGCATTACTTTTAATTTACATATGTGACCTTCTCCGAGTAAAGGGACCTAGTGTGTGAAAATGAAGTTTTGAGAAAAAAGTAAAATTAAAATGTTTTTCTCATTTTTATCGATTTTCCCAAGAACCCGTTTTTATACACACTAGGTCCCTTTTCTCGGAGAAGGTCACATATATTTTACAAATATTGTATGTCTTTTCCATTTTTTGCTATTTTCCCGAAATTTTAAAAATTTTAATATGTTTGTGTATATACGGCTCATGTCTTATTGACAAGATTGCTACTTTATAGGCGAGAGGGACGAGGGGAAAAGAAACGAGTACACAGATGCATGTAATGTCTTTACGTTTTGCTTTTTCATTCGTTGTTTAATTTTTTTATTGTTTTCAATATCAAAAAAGCACATTTCGTCAACATGACATGAATCATTTCAACGACAATTCATGTTCAAAGAATAAAAAGGAAGAATCTTGTCAATAAGACATGAGCCGTATGAACTCAGACTATGTTTATTTTTTTGTTCTTACTTTACAATTACGAACGAATTTCACGAAAATTCTTATTTTAGATGGCAGTTTTTTAAAAAATGATAAGTACCTTTCTGAAGAAATCGAAGTAACAGGGACTATAAGATATTCCATTGCAACTTAAAAAAATGTTCTTAATTCTAAACCCAAAAAGGTAATCAATCTAGAGACTTATCCTCTAATGGTCGTTCATTGTTTTGTCCTATGCTTGCAATTGCATTTGGATTTGAATTTTTTTAACAACATTACAAAAATATTTGACATTTCAGTCCCTATATAAACATGTAAACATTTCGACTTAAAGGCCGTTAATTAGCAGTAAAAAGCACTGCTAGGCAATCCATACCACTTGCCATTCTTGTTGTTTGTATTCATTGCTGTAATTCAGCTCGAATTAATAATAGCAAGTAAAAATTTGCGGCAAAAACTGTGTGTGTATAGCTGCTGATAGATGTCTTCATAGCTGTATTTTAAATAATAAAAATACATATAGATATTAATATTTTTCCTATCGATATTTTCGATATTTTAAGACTATCTATAGTCTATCGATAGTTTCCCATCACTAATTTGTACGAAAAAAAGAATTCTTTCGACATGTCGCGACATCATGAAATTGACAGTTAATTTTTTTAACAGTTTTTGCACTAAAAGTTGTTCTATTGCCTGACAGTTATCTCAAAACTGACAACTACAATGAATACACCACATATTTCATTTCAACTGACCACAATATAGGAAAAATAAGTCTTTCGATTGAATTTTCAAATGCTGATGGAATCTTATATCTTATATCTATATATCTTTTATATATATAAAATAGGATATGGTTATGTATGTATGTATGTGTGTATGTATGTATGTAACGTATGGACTCCAAAACGGCTGGACCGATTTTGATGAAAGTTTCAGGGAATCTTCAGAATATTCAGGCGGGTGACACTGTGAAGTCTGATTTTTGATTTTCGGTCTGCGGGCGGAGGGGCGTGGCAAAATCCAATTTTCATATTGCACCACCAATGACGTCTATAACTAAAAAATTGTGCCAGGTTTCGCTGAATTACGCCTTTTTATACATGGCCACAAAAACTACTTCTATTTTTTTCACGTTCGAACCGCTACTTTTTTGCCATTATCTTTGACCTAGAATCGCGCCCTCCATAAACTTAAGCATAGATAACAGTGCTTTTTTAGTTCTTTAATTTAAGGGTTAAGAGAACGTAAAAATATTTGTTGTTTAAAATGTTATTGCATTTTTGATGAGTGCGACTGTCACGTTCAACACTTTGGATTTACCCATATATACATGCATATCTTTATATGTATATATTTGTTCCAGTTGTTCCTTTAAAGAGTATAGAACCATAAATCGAATCTTAAATCATACAAAATCGTATAAAAATCATGAAACAGTTTTTTACCAAATAATCAATAAATTTTTATTATCTTTTATTATTACTAAATTAATTTTATGGGTAAATTGCAAGTTTGTTTAACTGAGGATTTATAATGTTGAATGTGTTAATATTTATTGACGATACTTTATATCCGTATACCAGAGCTGTAAAAAACTGCAATCAATTGGCATTGAAGTCAAAGATTTCAAAGAATTCTTTGATTTTAAAATAATTTCAGATTTCAAAATAAAATCTAGTAAAAATTGCAATATTTTTTGATTGCAATAATTTTAAAATCATAAGTTTTAAAAATCATTTGAATGCAATAAATTTATTTGCAGTAAATTCGATTGCAATAAAAGTTTTATTGAATAAAAAAATACAACTAAAGTGAAGCCATGTTTTGGAAATCGAAATCGAGGAATACTGAATCGATGGATATATTTAATATACATATGTTCCCGTCGTTCCAACGTTTGATCAGCATCTGATTTAAAAACACTGCAGTCAAAGTAGAAATACTGCTATTTCTTTATTTGTCATTAGAAGGGATGCAAACGATACATCGATGTTTAGTAAACATATAAACATATGTTTAGAAAACATCGATGTATCGTTCATAAACATCGATGATAACATCGATGTTTTGTTGGACGATTCACTAAAGGTTAAGTATAACACGCGTTAGTTCGTCGACGAGTATCGTGCGTTTAAAAACTTTAGCGCGTAAAAAATTGCAAGATACACAACACGCGTTACAAAAGCCATTCCTGTCAGCTGTTTTTTATTTGTTTACTTATTTGTGCATTAAAAACGGGTTCGAAAGTATATCAAGATTTTGTTATTTTATTGAATTTATTCTTTTTATATAAATATTGTATGTTTTTTAAGCTCTTTAATAAGTTTTTCTTTCATGATTCACGAATTTGTTAAATTATTCTTTTTATTGTCAGCTGATTACTTGTCAAAAATACACAACGCGTTTAAAAGTTCAAAGTTAACCAACTTTCTGGCGCAAACGCGTCAAAATATTTTGCATGTAGCTTGTTCTATGAAAATACACTAGTTTAACTTTTTTTTAACAGAAGACGACAGAGCGCGCGCGCACTAACGCGAGTTATGTACTTCTACCTTAAATGTGAACATTTGCTGTCAAACCAACTCAAAAAACGAAAAGTTGTACACAAATTTTCGTTTTTTGTACGACAGTCTTTGGTTTTTTAAATCCTATTTCTGATAAAGATAAGTGGTACATACATACTCAAAGTATCAAGTATACAAAAGGGAATATTTTTATGAACTTTTAAAACAGAATAGTTTTTACAATTTTTTCGATTTTAATTTCACTCTAATTTGATTTCCAGATTTCCATTGTATTGTACTGGTTTCATAATTTCCCATTGAAATCTAACAATCAATTTCCCTATTTTAAATGCAATATGTAATAAAAAAAAATCAACAATCATTAACGAGAAATCATTTGATTGCAATTAAATCATTTGCAATCTTTTACAGCTCTGCCGTATAGATACCGATATAAATATCACTCAGTAAACTTTAAATGGTTTTTATATGACACAATTTTTATGACTTGCAACATTTTTGCTTGTTGTAAAAAAAAGTTATAATAATAATAATAATAAAAAAAAAAATCATATTTCAGCACTTTTTGTGGCTTCATTTATAATCATCATTCTCAAACTTTGTTTGTACAAGTTTTCATTTCGCCGCAAAAACATAAAATGGATTATTTAGTAAAGTTTCTACATTTTCTTTAATTTTCGATTTTTTTTTTCTTTGTTACTTTTATTTTCTTCAACTGTTTATAAAATAGAAAACTCGACGTAAAAAAATAATTTTTCTATATAAATAGACTATAGAAGAAAAAATTATAAACTTTGGGGAATAATATTGCTTAAAATTACAAATAAACCTTAATAATACAAGTTTTTATTTATTTCTTTGGAAAGTTTATGTTATGAATTCTAAAAAGTATGAGTGCTTTATTCGTTTATAGATATAGTATAAATATAGATAAAGATAGATAATAAATAGTATAAAAAGGTCAATTTTATAGTGTTTGAAATGTTTGTTCTTTGAAAATGGAAATTTTTTAAAATATTTCTTCTAAATAGGTTCTATAGGAACTCCTACAATCGATTTATTGAAAAAGAAATCGGTGTTTATATAAGTGTTTTATTCGGCTATGCTGAATCTTACATATGTATCCTTCACTTTTTTGCTAAAAGTGAAAAATTTTTATTTTTAAATTTTGATATTTAAAACATATTAAAATAAGCATATGGGTAAATCCAAAGTGTTGAACGTGACAGTCGCACGCATCAAAAATGCAATAACATTTTAAACAACAAATATTTTTTCGTTCTCTTAACCCTTAAATTAAAGAACTAAGAAAGCACTGTTATCTATGCTTAAGTTTATGGAGGGAGCGATTCTAGGTCAAGGATAATGGCAAAAAAAGTAGCGGTTCGAACGTGAAAAAAATAGAAGTAGTTTTAATGGCCATGTATAAAAAGGCGTAATGCAGCGAAACCTGGCAAAATTTTTTAGTCAAACTACTTTCAGAATTTTACGTAACAATGTAACATTAAAATGTCTTTGGTTTGATTCCAAAATCTTCTGTAGTTTTTTTTTTAAGCCAAAATCTAAGTCGATACGAGACATATCGAACGTGAAATTTTTTCCATAATAATTGGACTGAATAATGATTAAAACAAAATAAAAAAAATTTACCGTTTATCCGAATAACATATTTCTCTTTTAACTCTTCCTTAGATTACAGACCATGTGAGAAAATTTTTTTGGAATAATTTTTATCAAATATCACCTCTTTTAAGGAAGATAAATATTAAAGAAAACATACAAATTACGTTTGCACAACTTTGCAGCCTGATTGTTCATCTAAGTGAACAAATTTATGGGTAAATTTATAAAATTAGTAAATTCTAAATATTTCTCTATAATTATATCGTAAAAGAATCAGCTTTTAATAACTTTTAAATTTTCGGTCACGGTGGATTTTTTGACGGATATATATCTGTGTATTTTTTCTACAATGGGGATTTACCGTTGCTTTATAAATACAAACATGTGATTTGATACGGAGTTAAAATAAATAATTGAAATATATTGATACCGGCGGAATCAACGATATGGGAAAATTCTTCAGTTTTATTTATTGAAACACTATTAAAAATTCCCTAAGCTAATCCCGCGAAGCTCTACACTTGTCAGCAGGAACCAGAGTCTCTGGGGGAATCGAACCCGCAACCCCGGCGCTGATAGACTAGCTTACTAAAAGATTCCGTTCGGAATCGAAGAAAACATATTTGTTATTGATAAAAAGTGTATTTTGATAGTTGTTTTGGCATTTAAGATACAGAAAACTTCTATTCCGTTCATGAAAACAAAAATGGTTTCATTCAGAAACATTTTTTCGTCATTTTCTGAAGCTCCAAAATACGGAATGAATTCCGTTTCCGAACGAAATTGTACTCTGTGCCATGGGTGTATTTTTCAAATAATAAATTTATTGAGTTCCTATCATATTTTAAAACCAAATTTTTTTCAAAAATTCTAAAATTCCTACACGTAACCAAACTTTTGGCTAGAGCAAACATTTTTTAACAGTTTCTAAATTTTAGTATACAATCAATTTACTGGTCACGCTTATTTTTGAATTTCGTCGTCAAATATTTGTTAGGTCTGAACATACTTTAAGGGCTAATAAATCAAAGCAAGTTAAACTCTCTTTTTGGTTTAAAATGTGTATAAAGCAGCAAATCTACAAATCAGAAAACATATAAACCATCTCTAAACGCTTAAAATTGGGCGTTGAAACTACCAATACAATTCCATACGAATTTGACAACATTTAACGTAGTGCTGCCACATTTTATTTTTTAAACAGCATGTAATTTATGGGGCACTGATTTACAGCTGTTGAGTTTAAACTTAATATAAATTCAAGTTAAGTTCAACTAAACCAGCGTTTAAACGTTCAGTGATTTATTAGCACTAAGTCATATCTATTATTTTGTTGGTTCCTAACCTTCGTGAATTGTTTTGTTTTTATTCAAATTAACTTTTTATTACAAAAACTAATTTGATTTTTGTATTTTTATGTATACGAATTAAAACCGGTTAACCGGTTATTTTTAAAATGCTTAACCGAAACCCGGCTTTTTAAAAATAGCCACTATTCTGAGTATTCGAAAACCGGACCTCCCTAGTAAATAAATTACGCTCAAGCGTTTAAATTTGATTAATTTCGTTTCTATATTTGGTTTAAACATCGTTTTCTACTTTGACTAATTTTTAATATTTGTGATTTTATTTACATACACATACACAGTAGGCAAATTTCACAATAATGCAAATTTAACAAATGTATGTAACACAAATTTGCATTTCGATAAGCTTGTCAAGCCATTTCAATGTTTAATGTGTCAGAAATTGTTAAATAGGAAATTTAAATACAAATCAAATCACATACGAACGGAAAATTGTTTGAAATTTTATCAAGTTGTAGCTTGAGCGCAAGTGATGTAGTGAAAATAGAGAAAAATATAATAAACCTGTGGTTTCATATGCAAATAGGATGCCCCGGTAAGCTTAAACCTCTCATGCGAAGTTTGAGAATAAATGGGAATATATTATGAACAAATTTTTTAGGGTATTTTTTTTTTTTAATTTCTTAATTAATTTATTTCATTCATTTGGAACTTCTACAACAAAACACTGGTTTTATTGAGTAGAAATCTAATAAAGTTATTATCAAAAGTATTTATCAATAACATAAAAATATACAAATTAATAACATAAAACAGGTATATTATGTTAACAATTAATATGTTATTATAAAATATAGCAAAAGTGAAAAAAAGAATAGTGAAATACATATTTATATACGAAAACAATATTGAGAGCGATAATAATAACGTTAGTTATTTACGAATAAAATCTAAATAACTGTTGCTTGAAATGCATGGCGCTGCTTGTTTCTTTAATTGTTTGGGGAAGATTGTTCCAGTGACGTATTGCAGTTATAAAAAATTGCCATTCCGAAACTAGCGTGTGGTGTCTAAATTGAATAAAATTCTTGTTCCTTCCGAGGCGACTAAAATTTAAACGATTATAGAGATAATTTGGTTCACGGGTGGTTATAATTTTATGCAGATAAACAAGAGTTCGTATTTTCAACAAGTCTTCAAATAGCACCCCGTATATTTTTTTTGAAAACGGGGTAATATTAATATTAAAATAATTGCCATCACTGACATAATTTTTTACCTTCAACTTATGTTTGCTATTTGAATCACAACTTGCAACGATCTCACATCCATAGGTAAGGACTGGTATTAGATATGTAAGTTTTCGCAATTAGTACTCGAATCTTCATTGGTGTTACACATTGTGTTTGCCATAGTGTTCTAAGTATTGAGTAAGTTCTGCCACAAGCAAATGTTACATGATCTGACCAAGTGAGTGTGTTGTTAAAAATGAGACCAAGTTTTTTTGCCTTATCAACTATTTCAATTTGTTGGTCGTTCTGGGTTCTCCTTCGTATTATAATACATTTAGATTTTGAAGGATTTAAACTTAAACCATTTATATCTACCCAATGCGCAACACGTTTGAGGTCTTCATTCAACTTGGCAGTACATGCCTCCATGTTTTGTTTTTTTGTGCTTATATACATATAATTGGACGTCGCACAGTGGGGCCTTTTGACTTTTTTCGTTGCAAAAATCATAACTTTTGAACTGATAAAGATATTTAAACATTTTAAAAAGTATTTGAAAGAAAACTCCTTTATCTTTAATATACATGATTTGCAAGGTCATAGCTTAGGCGCGGCACGGTGCACAGTGTCTGCTTTCGACTGTTTTTTTTACAAACATCATAACTTAAAAATGAGCATCATTATTGGCCATAGCTTTGTGGAGGCACTGTGCACAGTGGTTTTTTAGTTGAAAACATCATAATTTTTGAAGTTACCAAGAAATTTGTAATGGGGGAAAAACACTTGATTTTTAAATCTCTTAGGATCAAAATAAGTGCTCCCTTATTGTAATAGGCATTGGACACGATGACGCCTTTAACCCTTCTTGTCGCAAAAATCATATATTTTGAAGTAATGATATTTTTAAAATTTCTCAAACATTTAAAACACAACTTTTGGTGCTTTAAATGACATTCTCATAGGGAAGTCTAGAAAAAATGCTACTCTAATATAACATGTTATAATAATATAACTCTTTTTATTTATATTACAGATAAAAATTATTGAAATATTTTTAATACTAATGTTAATTTATAATATTATTTTATAGTATGATATATTATAATATTGTTACGAAAGTAACTTTAGTTAAGAATTATTTGTAATTATTGGTTAAGAATTAGATTAATTTATGTGTTATCTTGTATTGATTGGTTATTAAGTATTTGCTAGTTATTTTATTAGTTAAAATTGTTATTGTATAAGTTATGCACACTTCTAGTGTAAAAATCAATGTACAGATGTAATGTTAAAATTGTTGTGCATAATTGTACTTCACTGTAAACTAGAATGTTCGTTATTAAGTTATTTCAATTTATGGCAACGCCTAAAAGTATGCCTTAGTTTATGATGCCTAATAACTCAATTAATTCAGCCATATAGATAGTAATAGCTGAATAAGTTTAATTAACGAAATAGCCGTTATTAAAACTTTATAGAGCCATCTAGACTTCAGAACTCGAACTTTCTATGGTCATTTGCCCGAGTATAAATAGGATCGCAAGAGATGGCATGATTCATTCTAAGTTCTGACTTTGTCAAAAGCGTATCCCGCTGTGAAGATTATAAAATTACGGTTGTTAAAGTGACTAAGTACTAAATAAAGGTGTCTAAATTGTAAACAGTAGCAAAAGTGTTGTGTTTATTTGTTTTATTTGAATTGCAATAAAAGAACTCGAAACGGTTTATTATAAAGGAAATAAACCAAAACGTTATTGAAAGGCAGTAACGTAACAATTGGTGTCAGAAGTGAGATTGCATAAATAAAATAAATAAAATAAAAAAAAAAGTGAAATAAAAATAACAAAAAAAAAAAAAAAAAAATAGACAGCAATGAAATTTGAAGAGCTAAAAGTAGAACAGCTCAAGAAAGAATTGGGCAAGTTGGATCTGCCAACTGCAGGTAATAAAGCAGAGCTGCAGAAGAGACTATTAGATGAATTCCAGCGACGCAATATGGACATTGCGAGTTACGAATTCGAGGAAAAAGAAGAAATAGAGGTATGTACTCGTGCAGTAGCTAGCAACATGGATTTTAACACAATGTTTGCTGCTATGATGGCAAAAATGGACGATAATTCTAGAAGCATGGTAATGATGATAAAAGAAAATTCAGATGCAACTTCTAGAAAAATGGACGATAATTCCAAAAGCATGGTACAGATGATAAAAGAAAATTCTAACGATATCTTGGCTGAAACTTCTAGAAAAATTGATGAAACTTCTAGAAAAATGGAGGAGAAGTCTAGCACCATCCTGGCTGAAATTCAAGAGAATTCCAGAATAACAAATGAGAAACTTCAGGAGATTTCCAGTGAAATAAATGAAAGAGTAAATGAAATGGAAATAGAGTTCAACAAAAAGTTGACTGATGTTAAAATAGAAGTTGATGAAAAACTACACAATCTGGAAGCAAAAGTAAATAGTCTTCAAAACCAAGAGGGATCAGTACGGGTTATTCCAGAAGTTTCTACTAGAATAAAGGCCCCTTGCTTTGACGGTAGTGTGCCATTAAATGTTTTTAAGTTCCAGTTCGATACAGTTGCCAACAGAAATGCATGGAACAGTGAGGAAAAAGCCATCGAGCTAATTCTTGCTTTAAAGGGGACTGCGGCTGAAGTGCTTGAAAGTGTACCAGTAAGTAGCAGAAACAATTATGATGAAATTATGATAGCACTGCAACGTAAGTATGGAGGTGAACACAAAAAGGAAATCTACAAAATGGAGTTGCGTGGCAGAATGCAAAAGGCAAACGAAACCTTACAGGACTTCGCACTGGATATTGAGCGGTTGGTACAGCTAACTTATCCTGGTGAGAATCATCCCTTTTTGGATCATTTCAAAACTGAGGCATTTGTAAACGGCATTCGTGATGCTGATGTTAAACTTGCGGTATGTGCATCACAAAAACCAACCTTTGCAGAAACTGTTTCATTTGCTTTAGCCCAGGAAACCGCAAGGATTATTTCAAGACCACAAGTAGGCAGAGTGCGAAGACTCGATGTGTCCGCCAATGGTGAAAGGGATATTGTGCAAGATTTAAAAGAGGCAGTTATGGAGGCTTTAAGTGAGAAGAAAACGAAAACTAAGGTAAAATGCTATAACTGCGGAAAGACTGGTCACATACAACGTAACTGCAAAGCACAGAGAAAGCGTTCAAGATCTGCTTCACCGCCCAGAAACAACCAGCGGGGTAATCGCCAGTCCTCACAAGAATCCCCGTTAAACTAAAAAGAGCTAGCACTGCGGGGCATGAGCTAGCTCCCACATCTATGAGCCCCACAATCTCCATCTCAGTAATGCAACAGAGTAAGAGAAACCTTACTGCTTGTGGTTATATCAACGGTCAAAAACGGGTTTTGACTGTGGACACTGGGGCATCACATTCAATCATTAGACCTGATTTAATACAACAGTCCATCGAACCACTAAGGGGTGTGAGTCTGCGAACAGCTACGGGTGAACCTGCCACCGTCTATGGGAAAGTAAAAGTAAAATTAAGTATGGCCAATACAAGCGCTCACCATGTATTTATTGTGGCTGATATTGTAGACGAAGTAATTATTGGCTCAGATTTTATGATTGGACAAGGTATTCGTCTGGATATGGGACAACAAATTATGACTTGGCGTAATGTTGAAATTCCCCTTGATGTTGGATACGAAAGCAAGGCTCATGTAAGACAGTTACTCGCCTTTGAACGTGAAAAATTGCCACCCAAGTCAGAAACCATAGTATGGGCGCGCATGGAGGGAGATTGTGAGGACAACAATAGTTTATGGGTGGTAGAGCCAGCAGCAATAACAGGTGACATAGTAACAGCGAATGCCCTCGTTAAAACCAAAAACAGCTTAGTTCCAGTAAGAGTTTTAAATTTATCAAATAGCGAAAAAGTTCTTACGCAGAACTTTAAGATTGGGCAATGTGCTTCAACAGAGGCAATAATAAGTTGCGGGGAACATTCAGACGCAGTTAAAAAGAGAACAAAGGACCAGGAATTGTTAGAGGAACATGTGCGGAAATGGACCGAAAAACTGAGGCCGCCCGAGAGAAATAAGGCTAAACAATTACTCAAGAAATATGCCTTTATCTTTGCCTCGAAAGGTAAAAACCAGGGCAGGACGTCTATTGTGAAACACGAAATTAACACCGGCGACGCTAAGCCAATAAAACAGGCACCAAGAAGCATTCCTCTAGCAAAACGAAATGAAGTTAGAGACCTGGTTAATGAAATGGAACAGGACGGCATAATTATACCATCATCAAGTCCCTGGAGCTCTCCGGTGGTTTTGGTAAAGAAGAAAGACGGAAGTACTAGGTTCTGCGTAGACTACAGGAAATTAAATGACGTCACCAAAAAGGACAGTTATCCACTGCCTAGGATTGATGACACCCTGGATACGTTAGCCGGAACAGAATGGTTTTCCACATTAGATCTGCAGAGCGGCTATTGGCAAGTAGAAATTGCAGACAAGGATAAAGAGAAAACTGCTTTTAGTGCAAGTGATGGCTTATGGCAGTTTAATGTAATGCCATTTGGGCTCTGTAATGCTCCGGCTACATTCGAGCGTTTGATGGAACAGGTGTTGAAAGGTCTCCACCGAAAGACATGTTTGGTGTACCTTGATGACATAATTGTCATGGGAAAAACATTTGATGAACACCTGAAAAACCTCGAAGAGGTGTTGAAACGTATATCTACAGCCGGACTCAAGTTAAGTGTCAAGAAATGTTCACTGTTCCAGAAAGAAGTAAAATACCTAGGGCATCGTGTAACATCTCATGGCATTTCCACAGACGAAGAAAAAATACGAGCAGTTATGGATTGGCCGCGCCCTAAAAATCTACATGAGCTACGCAGTTTTCTAGGTTTATGTACATACTACAGGCGTTTTGTACCGAGCTTTGCAAATATTGCTGCAAGTCTGCATGAATTGACCAAAAAGGCGCAGGCATATGACTGGGGTGAACCACAGGAACGGGCATTCCAGAAGCTAAAGGAATTATTGTGCTCAGCACCAATTTTGGCTTATCCAATCGCGGGCGAAAAATTTGTGCTAGATACTGATGCGAGCGGATTCGGAATTGGAGGTGTGCTGTCCCAAGTGGTCAACGGTGTAGAGAAAGTCGTAGGCTATTACAGTCGAATACTTTCAAAGCCTGAGCGAAATTACTGCGTGACTCGGCGAGAGCTTCTGGCAGTACTTGAGTGCATAAAACATTTTCACAAATATTTGTATGGCCAACATTTTCATTTAAGAACAGACCATTCTGCACTCAGGTGGTTGCTGCAATTTAAAAATCCGGAAGGCCAGATGGCTCGTTGGATTGAACGCCTTCAGAGCTACGATTTTAGCATTGAACACAGAAAAGGTGGAAAACATGGCAATGCGGATGCTCTGTCAAGAAGACCCTGTAAGCTGGAATGCAAGCATTGCGTAAGGGCTGAAGGAAAGGAAAACATCTGTGACGTTCGTCTATTGCAAATAGAATCCAATGAAGACTGGTCGATGGCGCAGAGAAATGATCCCATTTTAGCTAAAATTCTGATAGCTAAGGAAGAAGGTAGAAGACCCGCACGAAATGAAATTACGCCTGAAAGTCCACTGATGAAAGCATACTGGGCTCTGTGGAATAGCCTTCAAGTAGTAAATGGCTGCTTATACCGTACGTGGGAAAGTACTGACGGAAAATCAGTTAAAAACCTTATAGTAGTGCCGTCGGCGAAAGTAAAGGAAGTTCTGAGTGAATTTCACAACGGTCCTAGCGGTGGTCATCTAGGTGTGACTAAAACCTTAGAAAAATTAAAACAACGCTTCTACTGGGTTGGCTGCCAACAAGCTGTAACTGATTGGATAGCAAATTGCGCACAATGCATTGCCGCTAAAGGCCCAGTAAGGAGAAGTCGTGGGCCACTACAACAGTATAATTCTGGTGCCCCATTTGAGCGAATCGCAATGGATATAGCTGGACCATTTCCTGTAAGTAATGCCGGAAACAAATATGTGCTTGTAGTCATCGATTACTTTAGTAAATGGCCGGAGGTATATGCGATCCCAAACCAAGAAGCTAGGACAGTGGTAGACGTCTTCGTAAACAATTGGGTGTGCCGCTACGGTGTTCCATTAGAAGTACATTCTGACCAGGGCAGAAATTTTGAATCTGCTATATTTAAGGAAATGTGTGAATTGTACGGAATAAGAAAAACAAGAACAACCCCATTGCATCCGCAATCTGACGGCATGGTTGAAAGATTTAACCGTACATTGGAGGAACATTTGCGAAAAGTAGTCAGCACACAACAAAAAGACTGGGATGAACACATTTCAAAATTCCTGTTGGCATATAGGTCAGCTGTTCACGACTCCACCTCTCGTACACCTGCCAAAATTGTGTTTGGAACAGAACTGAGACTACCAGGGGATCTAGAGTTTGGCGTTAAGCCAATACCAACTGGTGAAAACATTGAAGGCTCCACCTCACAAGAACAAGAAACTCTTAATGAACTTCATGAATTTGTTCGAGACCGCATTAAGTTGTCTAGTGACAAGATGAAAGCCAGATACGATCGAGCGGCAAATTCGGAAGGATTTAAGGAGGGCCAGTTAGTTTTGCTTTTCAATCCCCAGCGAAAGAAAGGATTATCTCCCAAATTACAGACACATTGGGATGGTCCATATAAGGTGATAAAGAAATTAAATGATGTTGTATACCGAATACAGAAATATAAAAGTCCAAGAGCCAAAATGAAAGTTGTTCATTTGGAACGATTAGCCCCTTATGGAAGAGGTGATTTTGAGCCTATTCGGGACGAACAGGCTTAAGTGGGGGGCAGTGTTACGAAAGTAACTTTAGTTAAGAATTATTTGTAATTATTGGTTAAGAATTAGATTAATTTATGTGTTATCTTGTATTGATTGGTTATTAAGTATTTGCTAGTTATTTTATTAGTTAAAATTGTTATTGTATAAGTTATGCACACTTCTAGTGTAAAAATCAATGTACAGATGTAATGTTAAAATTGTTGTGCATAATTGTACTTCACTGTAAACTAGAATGTTCGTTATTAAGTTATTTCAATTTATGGCAACGCCTAAAAGTATGCCTTAGTTTATGATGCCTAATAACTCAATTAATTCAGCCATATAGATAGTAATAGCTGAATAAGTTTAATTAACGAAATAGCCGTTATTAAAACTTTATAGAGCCATCTAGACTTCAGAACTCGAACTTTCTATGGTCATTTGCCCGAGTATAAATAGGATCGCAAGAGATGGCATGATTCATTCTAAGTTCTGACTTTGTCAAAAGCGTATCCCGCTGTGAAGATTATAAAATTACGGTTGTTAAAGTGACTAAGTACTAAATAAAGGTGTCTAAATTGTAAACAGTAGCAAAAGTGTTGTGTTTATTTGTTTTATTTGAATTGCAATAAAAGAACTCGAAACGGTTTATTATAAAGGAAATAAACCAAAACGTTATTGAAAGGCAGTAACGTAACAATATGATATTGAGTTATTTTTATTAATTTTTTTAATAGTTAGTTTTCTTCAAAATAGTCATTAACATTATGAGCGATTTGTAATAGACTTAACATATCGGAGCTATAATTATATTCTTCCAAATCCTTTCGAGATCTAACATGTCTCCGCGATGAAATCAGTGGGTCTGAAGAGGCCGACAACATATTAAAAAGATCCTCATTCTGTCTAATCCGTGAAATTTTGCAAGTATTCGCATATCTAAAGTGCTTGTAATTTTTGTTTTTGCATTCCTGGGCTTCTTCTGATAACTCTCCAATTGGTAAGCATTGATATTCAATTAAATTTTGGCCATGAGCCAAAATCTTATGGAGTATGTAGGAGTAAGTTTCTTCTCAGGGTACTTTTGAGTCAAAATCTGGGCAGTTTTTGATGCATAATCCTGAAACTTTGGGCCATTTACCATTTCTCTAGAGTTTATAACATTTAGAATAACTGCCAACCTTTTTATAATATGGTTGTCGACACCAGTAATTTGGGCTGTTACCTCATCATTTTCAAAAAACGATCTGGACATGTTACCATCGTTGGTATTTCCATATCCCTGCTTTGGGCAGTCTATTTTTAGTTCAAGGTTCTTAAGAAATCCATTTTGTATAATATTTTTTCGAGCAGTTAGTTTTTCTTTTGGTGTTGCATTCTCATGAAAACGTTCTCCTACTCTCGGAATTGTATACGCTAATTTTAAAATAAACTCCATGCACCTAATTCTGGCATGTAACGGAGAAATTCCATATTCATAGTTTTGATCATCACTTGAATCATTAAAATTTTGAAAGGCCTTCTGTGACTTTTTGCAAATTGCACACTTCAAAGTTGAAGAAGTATCTGTTATTACATTTAAGACTTTGCCATCAATCATTGTAAGACAAAATTCATAATAACAGAAGGCTTTAGTTCGGAAATTTGCTTTTTTATATCATTTACTGTAGACTTGATTATTTCTGAAGACTCCTTTGCATATTTAAAAAATATCGGACGGCAAAAATGGACTGACGATGGGCGAGGATTTTTCCAATGCTCAGAGATTTCACCTCTAAGTCGTAAAGGAACTATAGAAGCCATAAACATATTTGCATCTGTAATAGTTATGTCAGTTGTCAATATTGTTTGTTTGTAAGCACTTTGACCAGATGATCCATCACATCCCCACTTGCTTATCAATGTAAGCCTATCTGGAAGTAATGCTCTTTCTTTTTCAGGAAAACTTTGAACTAAGCGTTTAGATGTATGATCCATTAAGTCTTGCAGTTCAACTTCTGCTGATACTTTAGTAACTTTTACTTGGCTGTGGCAACGCTGTCTATAAGATTGTAACATCTTTCTTCAAATTTTTTTTGTGGCCCAATTTAGCTAAATTATTTAAAGTACTGTGTAGTAAATATGCTAACAAAATATGAGCGTGACCATTTTTGCCCATTTTTAGATATTCTCTATTTTATTTGTAAAAAGTACCTAAATATAGGGTGTCTGAAAAACGGAAACTGCCAAAAAAGTCGAGTATCTGGTGGACATTTTCTTACTTTTTTTTTAATAAACAATAAATATACCTTTAAAACAATACCAAAAAAGTGGTTATCACATGGCAATATTTCCGACACTTCAATTCTAAAATGTCTTCTTTTTTTTCTCAAAATCACCTTTTTTGGAATTTCTAAAAAACTTTCGACTTTAAGCAGCTCCACCAGCTATAATTCTTATCCAATTAAGAAAAACGTTTTTGAGTTCTGATCAGTAAAATGGTCTTTATACGATGTGTTCATTCATTTTACAAAATTTTGTATTTTTGCCACGGTTTTTGGGAAAAGGCGCCACAGTGCGTCGTCAGCATACAATCTAATACGGCAATGGTGTAACTTATCAGGTAAATCATTTGCATAAATTGAAAACAGTAACGGCCCGAGAATGGAACCTTGGGGAACGCCCCTAATAATTGGCAGAAACTGTGAAGATGTCAAACTTTTTTGAAAAACTGTCCTATTTTTGAAAAACTGTATAGCTTATGTGTCCATATAGATATGGATCTTTCTATGTTTTAAATTTCATTAAAAATCGGGTTGATAGTTTCTGAGAGGAAGAAATTTCCCCTTATCTTCCCTCGTGATCCTCCGATTTGACCCATTTTTAAAAGGCTTGGTCCTTGTGCCAATGAGAACCTATGTCCTGAATTTTATCAAATTATCTCCAAAATTGCGACCTGTACTTTGCGAACAAGGTTATATGCCAGCCAGCCGGACTCCACTATTGTGGTGTGGATATAAATACATTAAAATTCATTAACAAAACAAAAATAATTCATTAAAAATTTTTTACAATGAAATTGTAAATTGAGATTAATTTGTTACATAAGAATAAACGTGATTCAAATATTTTAGCACTGAAAGTTAAATCATCTATAAGTCCCATGTCGTTATTGCTCATCTCATAGGAATCGCATTTGCCTATTAGATTTAGGCCAATTATGTAAAACGCAACACAACAAAGTCATAAATATTTTGTAATTTTGTTGTTGCTTTCTACAAACTTTTCACATTGCCTTTTAAAATTTCAACGCCTTGTAAATATTTATGACTTTGTTTTTGCTTTCAATTTAATTCTTTGGCGTTGCGTTGCGTTTTATATAATTAGGGCCTTAAATATTTTGAAGGTAAATCATGATCATGACATTTACAATAAAAAATAAAAAAAAAGATAAAAAATAAATTGTTATGGTAAAAATATTTACTTAATTGGTAAAATCGAAATAACGGTTGCTAAATGTAACATATTTCTCAAATTCCTTTTAACAATGCTTATTTGGCGAAATACCCTCTCTCCTTCAGCATTAGACCATGGAAGTGAAAGCAACTTCTTAGCAAATTCTGAAATTTCTATATTGCATCTCTATATTGCAATACTTCCGAACAGATCAATTGCGTTGATCCATTTTATAAATTATATATTGGAAAACTGTTCCTTTATTTTGAGAGATGTTTCATCATCAGCGTTTATAGCGATTTTCAACATTTGTTAAAGTTGTGATTTAAATAAAATGCGTTTTAATTGTTAAAAAATTTTTATTTTACTTTTAGCAATTTTATAAATTTTTATATGGCTAAACAATTTGAAAAATGGCTAATGGCTAAACTAATTTTTTAATGGCTAAACAAGGTGAAAAATGGCTACTATATGGCTACTATATGGCTAAACACTGCTTGAGGCATTCTTGGGCATCTATAGATGAAAGAATTTTCTTCGCAATACTAACGAATTTTGACATTAATCCCATGAAAAATTGCATTATAAAGGAACCTATGCAGCGCTTCGTTGGATCAATGAAACCTGTTTCATTAAAAGGACTTAATAAAACATTACATTAAATCCATGAATATTATTCATTGGATGAATACTTTCAATAAAGTAAAAATTTTTTTTTTTTATTTTTTTTTTATTTATTTTTTTTTCTTATTTTATTTTACTTTATTTTATTTTTATTTTTTTTCTGTCTCTGGTGGGATTCGAACATGTAACCTCGGTGCTGATAGACTAGCTCACTACCAGCTAGTCTACCGGGGCAGTGTAGTTTTTGTATAAAAAAACTATGTTTTTTTCTCAATTAAGACCGTAAATATGAGATTAAATTGTCCATAATAACAATAACAACGTTGATTGAAAGTGGATTGAAAGTTTTTGTTTCATTACTATAATGACATTTTTATTGTCATAATGAAAATTTAAATTTATGAAGGCAATTATTGAAATATGTTGCTTTTATAAAAAAATTTTTTGATTTCATAAATTTAATGGCATACATGTAACATTCGATGCATGAAATTATTAAATCTTACATTTTTTAATTAACAATTAAACATTTTTTTAAGGAAACTATAATTTTGTATTAATTTATGAATATAGTTATGTTTGTATATTGTTTTTTTAAGTTCCCAATTAAAATTTTTTGTTTAACTTGGACAAACTTAAGTTTTCATATATCCAATAAAAATTTTTAACGTAATTACGAAATCTAATGAGGCGATTTTAACGAAAATACTTCATCAAACCTATGAAATTCCATTTAGACAATGAAAATTTTCATTTACCCAAGGAAAACTTTTTGATGAAAATGATTCATTAAATATATGAAGCATTTTTCTTTCAGTGTAGTAAAAAAAAACACATTTAATTATTAGGGAATTCTGTTTGTTAATGAAACAAATTAAAAGTATTTACTTTTGTTTATAATAATCAAAATAAAAAACAATCTTTATTATTTGAGCAGCATATTGTGTTCGAGATTGTTTATAATGCTTTAAGAGCTTTCTAAGCTTTCTAAATTGTAAGAAAAGGGAAATTAATATACATAAATTAATTATACATACATATGTACATATGTATGTATATTGGATGTCAGTACAAATTTTGTAAAGCTTGCCTTGAGGCACTCGTAGGCTTTAGAGGGTCAAGTTTCTTCCAATAGGGATTTTCGAGATTTGTGGTAACGTTAGGCCTCGATATCTTTTTACATATTCGAGACATCAAAAAATGAATAAAGGTTTTAAAATGAGGGCACATTTATTATATAAAATAGATTTGTACTCATTTGCGGTATAGCAGTAACCACCCAAACGAGCTGCTATAAAAAAATTCAACAAATTTTAAACAATTTTTTAAAATAAAAATTAAACCGAATTCGTTCAGGTGTACCGTATTAGAGAGAGTTATGCTAGCTGACCCTTTTTTGTATGTATGTATTTTATGTCAAACTTCATTAAAAAAAAAATAACAGCCAGCATAATGCTATGTTCACATTTGGGTTTTTAAACGCGTTTAAGCAAAATGTCGATTAAGTTAAACTACATTTGAGATGATTAAGATGACAGATGATTAAGAAAAAAAAAACACAGCAAACAAACTTATATTTATTTAAAGTATTAAAAATGGATAAAAATGCGTTTATAAAGTTATCAGAAGATTATTTTAATCATTTGAATGATAAAATTGTGAAAATGTATTAATTATTCAAGGAAAAAAATAAAAACATTAAGCAGAAATCGTGGCCGGTTGTACACGATCATGTTGGCGATTCTACATTACACTCAGTTTGAGGTATGTTCAGTGGATTCTATGGGGTTTATGAAGTGATTTAGTTGTAATCATGTCAATTTGAAGTGATTAACTAAATCTCGATTTTGAAGTGATTAGAGCTTAATCACGTCCGAGCTGCTTAAACGCGTTTAAGAACCCAAGTGTGAACATAGTATAACTCTCCCTGCGATTACCTGTATGAATTCGCCTTGTAAAAACTAAAGACAACATGATCTAAAAACTGAAACTGTCATTGATTTTGTAGGGGAGTTTTGAAAATAAAGGCGAATTCATAGCAGGTGATCTTGACAGCTCATTTTATCTGCTTATGTAGTCAACATTGATTTCTATCCTTCTTCTTGATTTTAAATACACGTTCTTATATTTGACGTTTGGCGCAACAACCTATTGGACATCCAAATCATTTTTTAAAGTTAATTGAGCCGCGTCTTCCTGTTATGAATTTGACTTGTCCTTAAATCCATATTCATAATTAAATATCTGATAACACGATGTAACAAATTTGAAAGTTTTCTTTCTATACTCCCATTTATCTAGGGACAGAACAAAAATCAACTTTGAAAACTTGGTTTTTAATTTCCTGGTCTGTTGTCCTTTTAAAAGGACTTTATCATTTCTTCAGGATGTCTATTCAAAATATTTTTATCAAGATAAAATAGTTGTTAAACAAATCCAATATTAAAGTAAAGAAAAAAAAGAATTTTATAAAAATATTTACTTTACGTTCTCTAAACAAAAATATTAAAAAAATGTACTTTGAAAAAATATCCTTCCAAATCCTTAAAATGTTTTTAAAGTTATATGTTGAAGCCTTAAGTCAGCTTTATAGTGCGAAACTGTAATGTTTTTTCCCAGTACAAAATCAATTCCCGATTCAGCGAATCCCGAGTCCCGCGATTTTAATATTTTTATAAAAATAAATTCATCATGACTTTCTTCATGAGAAAACACGGAACGCAAAATTAATCTTTCATATGCCATTGAAAACAACATTTTTAAGCGCGTCCAACAAATTATAAAGCAATTTTAATATGAGAAGTGCTGAAAATAATCAAAGAAAATTATTTAAAGAAAAAATGTCTTTCGAAACGCAGAAAACAAATAACAAAGACCAAAAATTCCGTGTGGTTTTTTTTTAATTGATTCCACTGGTGCACAAAGAGAGATGTGAGGTATCCGGAGTTCGGCCGGGCACAAGGATTTTCTCCTCTATAGTATGTATAACAAATACCAGTTTAGCTTACTAAAGCTCTCTTTGCTTAAGGCTAGATTACACTATCTCACAAGTCTTACGTATTCCATAATACTTTCTGAGATAGAAATCTAATGAGTTTTGTTGCGACTGTCAAAAAATCGAATGTAACATGACAGTTTGTGTTCATACCATCACACAAAGTATAAACACTTACACATGAAATAAAATGCAACCCTGATCCAATGAAAAGTATTATTGTTTAGAAATTATTCAAAAAAAAAATGAAGTCGTATGGGATGTCAAACTTTTTTCATATTACTTGTCATTTTAGTGACACATTGCATTCACACCATCACACTTTGTCATATTACTTGAGTTTTTGACATGTATTAATACAAAGTATAATAGTGTAATCTAGCCTTTACTAAAGGACGTTCTACATAATCACATAAGTCTTTCATATTTTGAGGAAAATACAACCCTGTCACGATAAATTGTTATTGTTTTCTTTAAATTTTTTAACAATAATCAAATCAGGGAAGTAGTTTCATCAAAATACTTAAGACTTGTGTGATAATGCAGAAAAGCCTTTAGTAAGCAAAGAGAGCTTTAGTTAGCAAAGCCGATATGTATTATTATCAGCAGGGATGATAAATGAGAAAAGCAATATTGTACCAACGAAATTTTAAAATCGTACTTTTTCAGCCTCAATAGTACTTAATAATTTTTTTAATAAATATTTTTGTTTTATTTTTAAAAACAAAAATTTAATGCAACAAAAACAAATTCATTTGTACATGTAAAGTATAGATAGCAAAAAGTACATGATCATTAATTATACATAATAATAGGGTGGGTAAAATTTTTTCGCGTCTAAAGCACATCGAGATTCTAGTTCTATAAGTCATTCCAAGAAACGTTGCCAAAGAAACCATAGGTCAAAAATTAATTTCGAGCCCCGGATTTTTCAAAATAGTTAGTTTTCCAAAATATTCAAGAAAAGAGGCAAACAAATCTTACCAGATCTGTATCATGCGGTTTTTAGGGTCGAGCAATCCATTTATTTTTGATTGCCGTCAGAGAGCGTTTTCATAAACTTTTTAGAATTTATCGTCTTTTTTGTGGAAAATTTCCGAATATTTCTCAAAATGCAATCTTGAATTTTAAACGAAAATATAATCTGTAAGCGTTCTAAAAATATGTGCATACGAGCATCTTCGGATTGCATTTCTAAATTTATTGAGTTTACAATTTTCAATGTGTTCTGCAGAAACAGGAAAGGAGTAGAAAGTTCGAATGTACTAAAATTTTATTTATCGCTTGTAAAATATCCTTCAAAATAATACGGAGTAAAATAATAATGGAGTGGGCTCCCACTGTTACAAAATTCTGTTAATTACTTCTTGACGTGACACCCTTCTTGTTGACGAATATTTGAAAATATTATGAATGCGTTCCAAAATAATCTTGAATTGAGAGGAAGTCGTCTTTTTTACTATGTAGAACTCTTGCAGAAGTGGTCTTTTAAAAACTTGTCAATATCGTCAGAAAATGCACGCTTATATGCTGCCGCTGATACTAAATTTATAATGTGGCATAAGCAATCGTTCAATGAACAAGTGCAAAAATCTATTCACAAATGCAAAATGTAAATGCAAAAAATCATAGCTGTTTTGTTAAATCCAACAACAAAATATAGAGCTTCCCTTAGATTTCATAAAAAAGCAAGACTATTTGCTCCAAACACGAAATTCCGCTTACATATATTAATTGGACAGTTAATACGAATTGCGATTTTATATCAGTTATAAATATGTAGATTTGAAAAATTTGGAAATAGTACCAAATGAGTCACAGGCGTACCAGAGTACTTTTTAGTTTTGAATTGTACCAAAAAAAGTACAATTGTACCAACTTTATCAACCCTGATTAATAATCATTAATAATTAATAATAATTTATTATACTATAGAGGAGAAAATCCTTGCGCACTACCGAAGTCCAGACATGCAGGGAAGCTTTAATTAGCCGGTATTTGTTACACCATAGAGGAGAAAAATCTTGCTTTAATAAGGAGTAGAAAAATCTTTATTTAAAGTCGTTTTAAATGCTATTAACTCCAATTTCACCAAGTTCAGTTATAATTAACTATCAGTTATAGCTGTCAAAACATAATCAGCCTTATTCCGGTTTTCGTGACACACAGCCTGTGTTCTTTAATCTTCTACAATAATAGACACTGTCGATGACGACACCGACAATCGGAATAAGGTTGATTGTTAACTGGAAGTTGAAGTAATAGTTAGTTTTAATTGAACTTGGTGAAATTGGGGGTAAATCAGTTTATTTTATAAACCAAAAACTAAATAAACAACAAATAAAAAGACAAGTGATATTTACTTAAATTCGCAGTTAGTTTATTGGCTAAAAAGAGCGAAACAAACAAAAATGGTTTTTACTTTTGGATTTTGTCTGGATACTAGAAAAAATAATTGTTTGCCATTAACTATTAGTTCCATTTTTTAAATAAAAAGGAGCCGACAATGAAAATTAAAGATCCAATTTTATGACTTAGCTTATTTGTTATCATAGTTCAAACATCAATGATAGAACAAACCTGTTGCTATCTTATTGGCATATGTGGCATTGATGAATCTCGTAAATTTGTTTTATCAATGCCACATAGGATTTTTTCCTACGTATAACATCACTGACATGTACATACATTTAAAAATATTTCATTTAAAATTATCATGTTGATATAATATATTAGCTTGTAGACGATTCTTTTTTTTGTTTTTAACAAAAGAGCAAGTAGAAAAGTTCCTTTCACAAATTGTTGACGATGGTGTTACGGTAAAATACGCATTGAAAACAGTGATGCCAAAAGTGCAGATTTATCTGCTTTTTGCAGACTATATATCCTAAAATTGCCAAAATGCAGATTTGAATTTTTGGTTTAAAATTGCAGATTTTTTAGCTCGGTGGAAACTTCTTTACATTGTCATTTATGTTTGTGCTATTTGCACTTCTTGGATTGATAAATGAAATATATCAACCATTCATGTAGGAACCGTGCGGAAATAGATTCATTAGTAGGAATTTTATTCACAATAGATTCTTTGACGGCATATTTTTTTCGCAAAAATAGTCGCGGATCAATTCTTTTTTTCTTTCTTTAGTCATATTTTCATCCATACATGATCTAGAAACTAAATCCGCTATCATATAAGAGTTACCACAAAATTGCATTTATATATACAAATTCCAGAGTACCGTGTAAAATGCATCTAATTTGCAAAAATCTAAATTATTTACATACAAAGATGATGAACTTGGCAAAAGAAAAAAATTTGAAACCCATATTGCCTTATTTAAAACAAAGGGTTACCACCCCACTGCAATTTTGTCAAAACGCGAACTAGCACGAATTTCAAAAAAAGCTGAGGCCCGTATTTAATTAAATCGACTAAAGATTAAAATATGTTAATTTGTCATTTTTATTGCAAACAACCCTGAACAAAAATTTCAAAAACTGAGGTCTAATCACCGTATAAGATATCGAGCAAAATTTATCGAAATTATTTATTTTGTATTTATTATTTATTTTATAATAGCTTTCGATATCGAGTAACTCGACATTACATGTATCGAGTTTTCATTCGATACGTCAGTGTCTATCGTATGCAAAAAAATTCGATAGTTTATTCGATACGATAGTATCTAATCTTTTTTACAGAATATCCTTAATAAAATAACATGGATGATCGTCCTTGGACAAATTATATATACAGTTGGTTGGACGCGCCTTAAAAAAACTTTCTTATGATACCCATATTGTATACATATCGTCGGTTGATTATTTAATTGTCGTGTGTCGTATGTAATTTGTATCCACATACGACAATTAAATAATTAACCGACGATATGTTGGTAAGGAAACAGATTCTCAAATTATCAAAATATGCAAAAATATACCATTCTTCAAAATAGTGCAGCTCACGAGAGGTCAAACCTGGAGCCGAAATATTTTAAATGCCATCTTTAAAAAGTCCAAGGTCATTTTGAGGGGGGTACACCTTGAACGAATTTCGCTTCCATACAACTTAAGTCGCTCTAAAAATATCTTTAATAGTGATCTCTTATAAATTTTTAATAAATGTAAGAATATTTAAAAATTATCAGCCATGTTCTGAAAATTGCATTCGCAGGGCTGCCAGAAAAATTTGTGAGAAAATCGTCAGTTTCCTGAGAAAAAATAAAAAAATTGTCTTTATCGTTTCGAAAATTCGTCAAAAAAATCGGACAACTTAAAATTTAGTTTTTTGTAAACAATTTTTGTTCGAATTTTATAAAAAAAAACATTCAAACAATAACATATTTACTTCATACCCAGCTTGCATTTTCAATCGTGGAAGAGCTACTAGGAGTCTCATGAAGAGCGTCTTTGATCGTCGATGACCGCATTTTTCAATCCTAGAAGATTCCTCACACGGGAAAAACTGTAACACGTGTGAGATTCTTCCATAGCACAGCGAAAGACGCTTCTTCAATCGTTGTGGGAATCACTTAAGACGTGGGTAAAGATAATCAAGAATCGAATGAGACTCATGTAGATATTCTCTTACAACTCGTGAAATGCTCGCCGTATAATTGTTGAAAATATGATTTATACAGAGAGTCGTAAAAGGTTCATTCGATGATGATTTGACGAAAGATAAACGAAGTGTAACATTGTTGTTTTTGTACTCTGAAAATAATCAAGATTTTCTTAAGATTTGCATATAACAGCCATACCTAAACAAAAGCGGCACGCGTTTAATAATAGAATAGAAGGGCCTGAACGCTTTGCATTTGGATAAACCGATTTTGACAGCTCGTTTTAGTCTACAACTGACATGAAATGCTAAACATTAACACTAATATGATGTTAGTGATAAGTATAGACTCATCATGTTAGAGGTTTTCTCATGTTATAACACGGTTGTTAGTGCAAATGTTTTAACAACGCTTTAATAACATAATGTTATAACAGCAAATCATGTCAGTTGTAGACGGGGAGTTAATTTATAATGGCAATTTAGCTATTTTGTGGTCAATCAAGCGTTTTTATCTCTATTTTTATTTATAATTTGTGGGTTTTATTAAATAAGAATGCTATCACTACTGTTCGTGACACAACGTTGACGCTCTTGCTTTGGTATGGCATATCAGCTTAAAAGCTATGCGAAAGAAAACGTACCGCCTTCCTGTTGTTAAGGTACGGCTGTTTAACATTCCAAGATTTAAAAACGATATTGTCAGAAAATGTAATGTTTTATTCAGACTTTGGTGACTTTGGCACTTTCGGAACAAAAAATCGTCAAATCTGGCAGCCCTCCATTCGAGTGTAATTAAAATCGCACAAACTTTTAAAACTTTTCTGTGTTGAATGTTCAAAAAATATTTAATTTTTTATACCTTGTACTTCGAGGACCACTTATAGATATTTACCAGAACTATTTTTAAAACTACCATTGGTTTTAAATTCCAGAACATTGGCCGTATATTTTGAAATTAATTATTATATAATTTTTCTAAATAAATTACATAAACAATGTAATAAATCTTGGCGTAGATGTTGCAGATTTTTTAAAGAAAAATAACGGTTTTTTGCTGATTTTACCTCTAAAAGTCCTGGCAACACTGATTAAAAAGCATATTAAATGATTTTTTGAAATCCCGAACCCCAGTCCCTATTGACATCCCCAATATGTTAACATGTAGAGTGAAAAGATATTTTTTGTTGTAAATTTTATCATAGTAAATAACTGAAATTCTATTAAATAAATTTAATATTCACTAATTCTTTTATTTACTTATTTTTTTTTATTTGCAGCAAACCATTTAAATAATGTACATAGACATACATGTAAAAGTACCAGAGGCATTTAAAATGATTATTTTATATTAGTATGTAATAAAATTCAATTAAAAATTTAATAATTAACAAGAACATTTGGCAATAGCAAAATATATATTAAAAAAGGATGCATTAATATTTGTTAACAGCAGCAATATTATTCAAACTATAAGCCAGCCAAAAATATTATTGCCAATGAGTGAAATTCGTATTGACATTGGCCCACTAATAAAAACGGACATATTGACAACGAAAATTAAAAAAATACGTTTGAAAAATCGTTGTTGAACAAGTAGTGCTCGTGTTATTACGTTGTTACCAGTTGTCCTGGTATAAGGATATTGCATTATTAAAAAAAAAAGAAAAACAATTGACAGCTGACAATTAAAAGCATTAAGATTTTAATTTAATTTTTTCCCGAAAATCATTGAAAAATGGCTTTAATTTGCATTTTATTTTAAAAGTGTCTATCTTCGTTTATATGTGTGCGTTGGTGTAACGAAAATTTTATCATTAACGATATACATTTTACACCGTCAAGTTGGAAGGAAAAAAACTTTTTACTGCAGTTAATCACTTTTTCACTGGTTCAACATTTGCCAGGGAATTAAGACAGCTAATGGTGAGTACAGAATTATTAACATACTTACTACATATATAGGGAGTTCACAATAGCGTTTTCAAATATGTCTTCATATAGTGACGTTTCAATTTTAATTTTTTAACATGGGTTTGTTGATATTTTTTTGGGTGTGAATGCAATTTCTGATTTGACGTGTTTAAAAAAGTACCAAAAGTAAAAAATTTTTACCACGTTTTGCCTCTTTAAGTTAAAACTTTTGAAACCTATGTATCTACATATGTATATTAGGGGTACAACCAAAATACGCCCCTATCACCACGCTGTAACCGATGTTGTGCTGAAACCGAAAAATGTTTCCTCAGGTCATATCGGAACAAAAACGTTCCGCGTCGAAGCCGATTTCTGAAAGCCCTTTAAGTTTTTTTTTATTTTTTCAAAATTTTGTATTTTTTCAAAATCTTTTATTTTATAATTTAATTATTTACATTTCTTTATGTAATTATATGATTAAAATCAAAATCACAATCTAAAAACTATCTTTGTTAAGTGAAATTAACTTAAGATTAAGAGTTCGTGTTGATTTGCATTGGGGGAAAATATCTTGTACGACTTTGATGGCGCGTTCCGCACAAATGTTGCTGCGTTGTGTTTTAGGAATTCTTGATTCATCTTTCACCCAATGTCTTAGAAAGCATTTCTGAGCATTAGTTAAGCCCGATAATGAATTGTTTAAGGCTTCGAAGTCATTTTTAATGTAATAAATTTTTGAAAAAACAGCGTTGCATTAGCAAAAATCGTTACAAACAAACCTGTTTATGATTTGTATGGATAAATAAGTTTCAAAAACTAGTTTATCACCATAAACAACTTATAAACTGTATATGATGTAGGTGTAAATGCATTATTACTGATCCCAAACTTAATTTCATTTGACGCGGAACCTTTTTTAACGATATCGAAAATCTATTTATGCACTACATGGTATGGATAGGGCCATTTTGATGTTTTCAAAAATTGTAAAAAGTTGTTTCCCTAATGTATATCCCTGTTGGTAGTTAACGCCAACAAATAAACTTTTAAAATACTGTATGATAAATAAGGCTGATAAAAATGTAACTAAAATGTCCCTATTTATACCGACTAAAACTCCGATTTTTTTTATCAATCATTGAATAGCAGATAAACTACCTTCCTTTAACGCCAACATTTGCCATTATTGTTGTTGCGGAGTTATAAGAGTCCAATGCTTCTCTTAAAATTAAGCTTTAATTACAGTGCGAAAAAACTCTTCTATTACTTCGTTTATTGTTTTCACCGTTTTCCGACTTATTCTGCAAGAATTCCGTTGTAATTGTACGACTTTAAAGGGTTTTTTTTTAATTTTTAGCTTATTGACACATTTAAATACACGTAAGATTTAATGTTCCCTTTCTCTTTAACAGAAAGTGATTTTCCTTAAGCCATATTGAAATAATACATCTGCAAGATCCTGCATTATCACTTCTGTATAGTCTAATCAATCCCCTCCAAATGTATATTTTTGAATTTTCCTAAACTTTTGTAATTCATTACAGACACGAAATACGGATACAATTGTAGATGATACTGCAGAAGTGTTCACAAGCCTGGACCAGCTAGCTGGCAGCAACGATGAAACACAAACCGATATTTCACATGTGATGGAAACGGCTGACAATGAACAAAAAAAATCGATAGAATTATCCCCCTCTGTAGATGACATTTTGACCAGAACTCATCCACCGGTACGTCAGCGTTCCCCAAGACAACGTAAAAAAACAATGTTACGTGGTAAAGAGGAAGACAATCCAAAAATAGCAGACAAAATAACAAAACCAACTAAACGTCATAGAAATAGTAACACTACAACAGAAATCCTTAGTCAACGAAATCGCCCACAAAAAAATCAACGAAAGCAAAAACATACTTCTTCAGATCCTGATACAGATTCTTCATGTGATTTTATTACGACAAATTCATCGGTCCAACGCCAGCACAATACAAATGTCTTGCCAAATACCCGTGTTTCGTATGTCAAAGATTTTGCCGGTAAAGAAATCGTTTTCGAAGACAACGATAATGAGGAAGATTATGACAGTGATCAAGATATGAAAATAACTAATGAAGAAGATGATGACGAAGACGAGGAATACGATGAGGAAGACTATGAGGAATACGACGAAAATGAAGATGATCTTGAGGAGGAAGACGATGAATATTTTAAGGAATCCAGTAAGGCAGAACGCAAACGTAGTAATACTTCCAGTATTGAAGGTGGTAGTTTACGAGTTAGTTTGTCGTCGCGAGAGAAACGTGTCAAACGTAAATCGAAAGTACGACAATTTTCCACACAACGAACGTATTCAACTGATTCCAATGATGGTGGCAGTGGGCGCATAATATCAAAGACACAAATGAGAGGTAAGAGTGATATTTTGAAAAAATTTCTTTATTTTATATAAGGTCTAAACAAAGTTTTAAGAATTATTTTTTAAGTTGAGCTCGATATTTTGTATTATCAGTAGCCTTTTTCAAATACAGGCCGTTTACATTGCACTGGAATCTTTTAGATTTGATTTAAAATCTTCTGCAAAATCAAATTTTTTCTGCCAATTTTAACGTCAAACTAAACGTGTTAGGTTAGCTATTTATAGTTCTATTGCCAGAATATCACACAGTTTTGGAGCCTAAAACTTCGTATAGGAAGGCGGGAACTTTTTTTATGGTTCTACACTAGTGCATCGTCGTTCTTTTATATGCTTCTCAAACAAAAATTTACGTTCACACTTTGAGGTTAAAAACTTCTACATATGCTTAATGTTAAAAACCGTAGCTCGTTACAGTTATACGACGCCATGGCATTGAAAAATAAATGTTAATATTAAAAATAGCGATTAAAGTTAAATGAGTTTTATAATTAAAATTTTCTTTAATTATAATACACATTTTACGTAAAGTGAATTCGGATTTAGAAAACCTTAATTTCTTGTAAAAAATATAAATCATTTGTGAGTAAAAAATTAACTACAAATTGTAAGAATTCGAATAAAAATAAAACGGTAAAGTGAAGAAAATATACATATGCTTATTGTACGATCACGGTGCTACGCCATCACAAACCTCAAAACAAAAAGTTGATAGGTATTTCGTCTTTCCAAGAATTTGAGGACGGAAAGAACACTATTTTATCTTTTAGCTTTGGTGCTTAGTGTTTGGTTGGCAGTTTATTTAAATAAAAAATAATATAATAAAAAAATATATATATTTTCCATTTATGTTCCACATTTGAAAAACATTTGAGAATAACGTTTGAAAGTAAATGCATTTCTCAATTTGATAAAAATTTTCGCTTTTTGTTAAGAATGCTATGATTTTCAAAACATTATCAAACGTTTGTCGTTTGAGAGAAAGGCTTGATTTTAAATCATTATCGAGCATTTGTCGTTTGAGAAAAGGTTTTAAATCATTTTCAAATTGAAATTAAACCTCTGTGTTTGTTGGGATGTGATTTTGTGTGGCATGCTAACGTCGTTTTTGATTGGGAATTAAGGATTCTTTAAAGAAATTCGGTTTCAATTTAGCTTTTCTTAACTTTTTATCCATCCGTGGCCTATAGTAAATACACATTCTATCTTTGAAGCAAATTTCTTAAAAATCAGTTTGTCCTAATTTGCATAATATGCATAATAATACTTATAAAAGGATAATGGAATTTAAAAAATTCTTGTTTTAAGAACAATTTTGGTTTTTGTTGAACTGTTAATTTTTAATTTTTGTATTCTTTAATTACGCTTGAGTTCATCAAATTTAATTTTCATTAAATTATTTTCAATGAGGGAAGGAATTTTACACCTTGGATTTTATTTTAAATTAAATTTATTGATAATTTTTCTTGGCTGAGCTAGGATTTGAACCCGGGTTGATCTTTACATGTTTCAAGAATCACCACATTCTATCGTCGGAAGATCTTTGAGTTCTACCCACTGCACCACTGCGGTGCCCGTTAGCCAACAGTCAAATATCAATCTTTAACCAGTAGTACTGGTGGTTCGAAACTTGCTGTTATTATCACTTAAATTTCAAATTACACGTTGCCTCCTTTCCTCTGTTTTTTCGTATTCTTTCTGTAGAGCTTGTGCCATAGCTATTTAAAGAACAGTTCAACTAAAATCAAAATTGTTCTTAAAATAGCTATGGCACAAGCTCTAATGTTTACATTTGTACTTTAATTTGTACAAATAAAATGTCGACGAAAGTGGACAAGAAAACATAATAAACAAATGTATTCAGGTTTTCAAGACAAAGTCTTGACAGAAAGATACATTTTAATAAAAAAAAATTCCAAGGTGTAAAATTCCTTCCCTCAGTGAAAATAATTTAATGAAAATTAAATTTGATGAACTCAAGCCTAATTAAAGAATATCAAAAATTCTTGTTTTATTTCATTAACCACTTATTATTATTATTGATAAGGAATTAAAAAATTCAGCACAGGTGACCTCCTTTTGTAACAAAATCATACGAGAAAATTGGTTTACGAAAGTCTCATGCAAGACCTTTGAACTTTTAGGTACATATGAATTAAAATTGTCATAACTTTTATATGTGTTAACTCGGTTAATTACAGCTATACGTGTATGAAGCTGTAAGTAGTGCTACAGCCTATTAAATATGTTTATACTTAATTTTCTATTTTTGCTATAATCACAAAATTTCCATTCGAATTCTAAATTTCTTTGTAGAATTTCGTGAAGCATTTCGTCTATTTGATAAAGATGGCGATGGTTGCATAACTAAGGAGGAATTGGGTACGGTGATGCGATCGTTAGGTCAATTTGCTCGTGTTGAAGAACTACAAGAAATGCTGCAAGAAATTGATGTAGATGGTAATTTAAATAATAGCTAATTTTTCTTTTTAACATTTTAGTAAAATTAAAACGATTTGCTAAAAAAAAAATCAAAACTTCTCATTTATTTCTTATTAGGCGATGGCAATGTTAGTTTTGAGGAATTTGTTGATATTCTATCGAATATGACCTATGAAGATAAATCGGGACTTTCGTCAGCTGATCAAGAAGAACGTGAGTTACGAGATGCATTTCGTGTCTTTGATAAGCATAATCGTGGTTATATAACAGCTTCTGATTTAAGAGCTGTACTGCAGTGTTTGGGCGAGGATTTAGATGAGGAAGAGAGTAAGTGGAAACAAAAATTCAGAAATAAAGGTGCCTATTATGAACTAAATTCGATTTTCTATTGTAAACGAAATGGCCTATCGAGCGAATTTTTATTTGTTATTGTTGCGCACATTCGCCAAAAAAAGCAATATTGTGAACTTCTGATGGAAATGAGCGCTTACTGGAACCAGAGGCATTAAAAGGTTGATAATACTTCCAACATATTGAAAAAGAAAACCACTTCGTAAGTAAATCCCAATTATATTTTAATTGGCAACAGTTTTGTGGTCAGGAGAGGGATCGTACCACCTCCGCCTTGTAAATGGAAATATGCTAGGCCGGTATCTGCAGTGCTGTCAGAAGTTGTGAAACCTTTTAAAAATTGTATTTGCCAAAGATGAATCATAGGGAAACGAAAAAAAAACAACAATTCCTTACACTTTAAGCCAGTTTTTTGAATTTATTTGTAGCTTCGTTAAAAAATTCGACGCACAACGAAATTTTCGACAGTGCTGTCAACCCATACGGTCATGTTCCGGAAATCAAAATAACGTGAAACTTAAATTGAACCCATTTTGAAAACTTCCTGTGTTTGAAGTTAGTTATAATATGTCCTTTTATATACCCGATGCTTTGAGGACCACTTACTTTTGCCAAATTTACTTTTTAACTCAGGAAAAGATACGTTTATTTTAAAAAAAATGTATTTAAAAATATTTTTCGATTTCAATTTCACGTGATTTCGATTTCCAGAACATGGCCAATAATATATATTTTACATTCGATAGTCAGTGCACATAACTGAGCCAAAGGTTATAACCCAGTAAAAAATTTTATCATTTTGCGAAGCACTAAAGGTACATTTAAATATGCGCTACGAAATAAGACATACAGAAATGCAGTAAAGTAAGTGAAAGAACTCTCAACAACTTTTATTAAACAACAACATCAACAACTTTTATTTACAAAGGCTTCGCCACTGCAAGGTAAAATAGGTCAGGAATAAGTAAGTTAAAAAAGTTCGGTAGTCAGTGAAAATCGTTTCTCGAATGTTACTCATAATAGGGGCCTCAAACTTTCAACCAAAATCTTTGTTTAAATAGCTTTAGTACCACATTTCGGCTGATCTTAATTTAAAGTAGGCGTGGCCAGCCTTTTATTTAATATACATTTTGTTTTTTCCTTGTCCATTTCAAACAGTTGAGGACATGATTAAAGAGGTTGATGTCGATGGCGATGGTCGTATAGATTTCTATGAATTTGTACATGCTTTAGGTGAACCGGAAGATTCTCAGGAAAACGAAGACGAAGATGAAAACACAACATCACCATTGCCAACACCTAAATCGATTGTTTCTATAACTTACGAATAAATTTTAATTAACTAAGAAATAAAAATATAAAGATTTTCTTCAATAACACCACAATACAAAACTCTTGCATAATATTTGTAATTTTCTAAATAAAAATTAAAAAAAAAAAAAAAAAATAAAAGTGATATATTCGGCCTTGCTGAATCTTATATACCCTTCACAAAAATTCATAGCAAAACCAAAAATTCGAGAGTGCATCTGTATGGGGCCGGGTGAAATTAAAACCCGATTAAGTTTTTTTTAAATATCTGAGACAAATTTAATCCCCTTACGAGGGCGGTCGCAAAATTATCCGACCTGACGTATAGACACCAGTCAAAAATAAACGATCTCAGTGATGTTAAAATGGTTATTTTTTCCAAATTTTAAAAAAATTGTTTTGTATAACAATATTTTCAAAAATTTAATATTTATGTATATAAAAATTTTCAGAAATTTTTCAAAAATTGGTTATTTATAGGAAATTTTTCAAATATTCGTTATTTTTTAAAAAATTCGTATTTACAACAAATTTTTCAAAAAGTTATTATTTATAGCAAGTTTTTCAAGGGAAATTTAAAAAAAAATTTATTATTAATAGGCCATTTTCTAATTTATAGGGAATTTTTCAAAAATTTATTATTTATAGGACATTTTTCAAAAATTTATTATTTATAGGGAATTTTTCAAAAATTTTTTATTTATAGGACATTTTTCAAAAATTTTTTATTTATAGGAAATTTTTCAAAAATTTATTATTTATAGGAAATTTTTCAAAAACTTATTATTTATAGGGAATTTTTAAAAAATTTATTATTTATAGGGAATTTTTCAAATATTTATTATTTATAGGACATTTTTCAAAAATTTATTATTTATAGGACATTTTTCAAAAATTTATTATTTATAGGAAATTTTTCAAAAATTTATTATTTATAGGACATTTTTCACAAATTTATTATTTATAGGAAATTTTTCAAAAATTTATTATTTATAGGACATTTTTCAAAAATTTATATTTATAGGGAATTTTTCAAAAATTTATTATTTATAGGACATTTTTCAAAAATTTATTATTTATAGGAAATTTTTCAAAAATTTATTATTTATAGGACATTTTTCAAAAATTTATTATTTATAGGAAAATTTTCAAAAATTTATTATTTATAGGACATTTTTAAAAATTTATTATTTATAGGGAATTTTTCAAAAATTTATTATTTATAGGACATTTTTCAAAAATTTTATATTTATAGGAAATTTTTCAAAAATTTATTATTTATAGGAAATATTTCAAAAATTTATTATTCAAAGGATACATATTCGTCAGCTTAGAGTGTAAACCTGCTAAATCCACTTTTTAAGTAAATTGAGATTTTAATGCCTTATGGTAGAGAAAGATATGCCTCGTCGACCAGCATGTAGTTTTTCCTCAATTTGAGTCCTGAAGTGTGTCAAATCAACAATATTTTTGGGTTTCCTAATAAGTATAATATTACATCTCTCTCATTTATATGTTTCTTACTTTTTTATCTTTATTTTAAGAATATAATTGAGAAAAAAAAAAAACAATTTTGAAAGGTCCTTAGTCCATAAAAGATTTATTGAGAAACTAGGCAGTTTTTATTATAAAAAAGGGATTGAAGCTATTGAATATGGCTGGAAAAATTGTATCGAGTTGAAAATTAAAGAAAAAAAAAAATACTAAATATTTTGTGGTTTCTTTGCTAAATCGGCTAATTTTTAGACCGCCCTCGTAGATCATATAGTATGGGCGCTATTGTACCAAGACCAGGGCTGCCAGATTTGACGATGTTTTGTTCCGAATTTAGCAAAGTGCCGATTTGCTGATTTTTCCCCAAAAAGTGACGATTTTCTTCAGTCTCCAAAGTCTGAAAAAAGACATTAAATTTTCTGACACTTTCGTTTTTTAATCTTGGATCTTTATTTATTCAACTTCAGTAACCTAGCACTTTGGCCATAATCGGCTTACAAATTTCTACTTAATAATAGTAAATGTTTAGCAGCCGTACCGTTACAAGAGCGGGAGGCAGAATGTTTTCTTTCGTTAAGCTTTTACACTGATTTGCCATACCTTAGCAAGAACGTTAACGTTGTGTCACGAACAGGTGTGAAAGCTTTGTTTTTTAATAAAAGCCACAAATTATAAATTAAAATAGAGATAAAAACGCTACATTGAACAAAAAATAGCTAAATTTCCATTTTTAATTAACAATAGCGGCAAACTTCACTATTAAACGAGGTGTAAAAATCAGGGTTTTTCCAATTGCAAAGCGTTGATGCCGCTCTATTCAAAAACTAGAAAACGTGTGCCGCTTTTGTTTAGGTCGGCTGTAACATGCAAGTCTTAAGAAAATCTTTAAATGATTATTTTCGGAGTACAAAAACAACAATGTTACACTTTGTTTATCTTTCGTCAAACCACCATCGAATGAACCTTTTACGACTCTCTGTATAACTCATATTTTTAACAATTATACGGCGAACATTTCACGAGTTGTAAGATAGGGTGAGTTCCAACACATCAGTTGCAAAGCAACTCGCTTTTTTTAAGTGATTTCTACCAAGCAACCGTGAAAAATTTATAATGTTATCTGTACCAAAGTTCACTAAAAACAATATCGATGCGTACACAATAATCAAACTAGATATATTTAGTTAAACTCTATGATACTTTTTTGACTTTGACTGCAAAGTATTATGATGTTTAGGAACTCAGCCATAATATCTACATGAGTCTCATATAATTCTTGACTTAAAAGTCTCGTTAGATTATCTTTACCCACGTCTTAAATGATTCCCATAACGATTGAAGAAGAATCTCAGTCGTGTTACAGTTTTTCCCTTCAAAGACTCCCAGTATATCTTACACGATTGAAAATACTAGCTGGGTATGAAGTAATTATGTGTTTTTTAAACATGTTTTGTTTTATTAAAATCAAACAACAATTGTTAAAAAAAAGCTAAATTTTTAATTTGACGATTTTTCGAAACGTGTAAGACGATTTTTTAATTTTTTCTCAGGAAATTGACGATTTCCTCACAAATTTATCTGGCAGCCTTGACCAAGACCACTATTTTATAATGAAAAAGGGAGTTTTTTTGTCTCTATAGCTCGGATATATATGTAAACTGATTTGGCTTATTTTTACTACTAGTATTTTGCCAAGCTAATTTAAGGTAAAAGTGTGTAAAAAGATCATAAGCTAGAAGAAGACTTAAAAAATAGGGAAAAATTAGAGCAACTCGTGTTTTTTTGCTCATATCTCCGCTATTTCTTGACCGATCTGACTAAATTTCAATAGCGAACTTTATAGGACATGTGACAACCTAGTCCACATCATATTTGGGATCTTCGAAAATAGTATTTCAACCAACAGACGGACATCTTTTAATTCACTCTACTCATAAGAATCCACCATATTTATAATTACTTTATCTTTGACCCGACAAATATTTTCCACATGTAGTGAAGGGTATAACACAATTTAAAATACATACTATTTCAATTTTAATAGAAAAATATTTATGAAACCAACAATCAATTAAAAAAATCAAATCTGAGGAAAAATACAGAAGCTGTTTTAAATAATTACTTAAACTAATTACTATAATTACTTAATTTTTTTTTTATAAAAAATATATAATTTAAAAACATCTATTTCCGAACGAAGAATTTTGTATATTTTCAACATGAAAATTTAATGCTAATCATAATGGGTTAAAATTTAAATTGAAAGAAAACAATAACAACGAAAATGAAAGAAATATTTTCATTAACGTTACAGTTATTATCGAAACATGTCAAATCAGTATGTCCGTGAACGTGGATTCGATTCCCCGTTCAATCAAGAATGAAACATTTTCAATAAATTTTAATTTATTTCATGTTCTAAAATTCCTTTCTTCATATAAAAATAATTTAATGAAAACTAAATTTAATAAACTTTAGCCTGATTTAAATATGAAAATTTGGATTAAAAATTGTAAACAGTTCAATAAAATAACCACAATATATACTAATTTTTGTTTTTGAGTTTTCCTAAAACTGTTCAAAATTTTCAAGTTTTTGTAATAAGTACGGGTTAACCATTTAGTGATTCCGGTCTAGCAAGGCTGTCAGCTGTTAAATATCCGTCAAATAAAGTGTCACACAACACGATCGATTTTGTCTTTATTGCATGGAAAGTTTCCATAACGCGTAATTTTACGTTTTGAAGACTTCAATTGGCCTCTAAGATCAGGCGATTTGATGCCGTAAGACATAATCCCCAAGCAATGGAAAACTTAAAAACTAACACTTTTCAAGTTATCGCCGAGATACCGCCCGAAATGTGTGAAAAAGATTATACACCAGCCCTAGGAGTTGCAGCTATCTCCGCACCATCTGTTCAGCAACTAGCGATATTCCTCCCCCGGCCGAACTCTTCCACAAGTGGTGAAAAATCAGCCCTTTAAAGGGTATTTTCAGAAATTTCTTCCTTCGGCTTTGGGTAAACCACACCTACCACGTGACCCAAAAGTATATTTTCAACGGAAAAGTGAAACTTCCGCAAAGACGATCTTCCTGAAAGACCGACAGAGTTTCCCACAAGAAGCATACTAACAGAGGCCTCACTCAAAAGTCAGTCCGCTGCCTTCCACCGGGCACTACCGATGCCTGTGGTACCAGATATGATCTCTGATCATATCGTAAAGATCTCTTGAGATCTGCCAATTCTCGATTTTTGCCGAATCCCAGGTTTTAACTGTACCTGATTTTCTCGGAGGATGTAAGACCAAAAGGTGAAATATCTTTAAGATAATCCCTTTAAACCCCCGAGGAGAGTTTTTAATTACATTACAAGTGATTTGCAATGTTGTAAATCATAATTGCTTGATTTAAACACTGCTTTGACAATGCATACATTCGTTTAGCAAGGCCTTACAAATTTTTATTTTTTAGCAAAAAATAAATTTAAGGTTAAGTTTTCGCAAGCAGGTTCTGAAATATGTAGAAACATCTACATAAATATGTTCCAAAAACTCACCATTAGTTGAAAATATACCTTAATGTCGTTACTTTACGACTGATTATAAATAAATTTATTTAAATTTGTTTAAGAAACATATCAATTACTTTTAGATAATTAACTAAGTATTAAAATTGACTAACGAAATTAAACAAACGGCTTATTCACTTTAATTAAACTTTAAACATTGGATTTAATAAAAAAATATTTTATATGCTCTTAATTAGAATTAGAAAACTTTAAATACTTTAATGACTAATAATTACTAAATTAAAAAATAATATTAAATAAATTAGTAAATGTTTAACTAATAAATGAAATTAATATTCAAATAGTTTTCGGCTTTAAAATAAAACTAACATCTATAAATATTCATTATTGTATTAAAAATATAACAATTAATTAACAACTAACATTTATTGTATCTAATTGTAAGTATAATTTTATTACATAATAATTAAAATAATAACAATTACTTTCAAAATCTTTAAATAAATAATCCAAATTTAATAATCCTAAAAATTTGTTTTTTATTTATTACTGAAATAGTTCCAGGAATCGTCAGAAAATTATCTAAAACATCTTAAAATAAAATTACGGAATACGCCTGCTGGTTTAGGCTAGAAGCAGGGTTAATAAAGTTGGTACAATTGTACTTTTTTTGGTTTAATTCAAAAATAGAACATACGCTGGTACCCACGTGACTCATTGTGTACTATTTCCAAATTTTTCAAACCTACATATTTATAACTGATATAAAATATAAAATGGCAGCTCGCATTTACTGTCCAATGTAGTCTTGCGAAAATGCAAAATGTCGTAGATTTTTATGAAATCTAAGGGAATCTCTATTTTTTTTTTTTGGATTTAACAAAACAGCTATGATATTTTGCTGTTGCTCTTCTGCAAGACCATTTGCTCCGCTATTGTGAATAGATTTTTGCACTTGTTCATTGAACGATTGCTTAAGCCTAGATTACACTATCTCACAAGTCTTACGTATTCCATAATACTTTGTGAGATAGAAATCTAATGAGTTTTGTTGCGACTGTCAAAAATCGAATGTAACATGACAGTTTGTGTTCAGACCATCACACAAAGTATAAACACTCACACATGAAATAAAATGCAACCCTGATCCAATGAAAAGTATTATTGTTTAGAAATTTTTCAAAAAACGATGAAGTCGTATGGGATGTCAAACTTTTTTCTTAATACTTGTCATTTTTGTGACACATTGCATTCACACTACCACACTTTGTCATATTACTTGAGTGTTTGACATGTATTAATACAAAGTAGTATCAGCGGCAGCATATAAGCGTGCATTTTCTGATGATCTTGACAAGTTTTAAAAGATATAGGAAACCACTTCTGCAAGAGTTCTACATAGTAGAAAAGACGACTTTCTCTCAATTCAAGATTATTTTGGAACGAATTCATAATATTTTCCAGAAGTTATCAACAGAATTTTGGAACAGTGGGAACCCACTCCATTATTATTTTACTCCGAATTATTTTGAAGTAGATTTTACAAGCGCTAAATTAAGTAAATTCTAATTCATTCGGACTTTCTACTACTTTCATGTTTCTGCAGTACATATTGGAAATTATAAGCACAATAAATTTGGAAATGCAATCCGAAGATGCGCTCGTATGCACATATTTTTAGAACGCTTAAAAATTTTATTTTCGTTTAAATTTCGAGATTTCATTTTGAGGAATATTCGTAAATTTTCCACAAAAAGACGATAAATTCGAAAAAGTGTATAAAAAGCTCTCTGGCGGCAATCAAAAATAAAAATAAACGGATTTCTCGACCCTAAAAACCGCATGATTTTTGTTTTTTAAAATAAAATATAAAAATTATTTAGTACCATTGGGGCCGAAAAAGTACGATTTTTAGTGTTCGTTTTCTCATTTATCATCCCTGGCTAGAAGATTGATTTCCCTTTCTCTCTCCCCCTTGAATGCAAGGTTTTTTTTGGCTTGTTTTCGTCCAGAAGAAACGAAGAACAATACAATCAAATGATGAAAATACGATTGCTTGTATAAAATGTGATACCCATTTTTAATCTTCTATAAACGGAAAATAAGTAACAACCGTTCGCTTTCATCTTCTAAATGCTTTCAGGGTATCCACAGGTACACCACACACAACCGAGCAGCACAACAGTTACATAGTAAGTTTGCTGTATCACTATTCTTTCAGTTATTTAGGTCCTTTTTTTGTAAAAAAAAAAACCCAAGAAAAAATAAATTCTTTTTGTTTCCTGTCATTGCTTAAGGCAGCCAAGCAGAGCCCAAAACAAAGAAAGAAACCTTATCATTCCTACATCTTATTTGAAAAACAAATCCCAGCATCAATTGCTCGGTTGATTGTGATTGTGACTGGGGTCAAAAGGCAAAAAACAACTGTACAAACAAAATTATTGAAGCAAAGAAACATTTTCAAAAATATTTTAAGAACTAATTATTGCCTATTATTCATTTGGTTAAACTTATTTTTATTATACATAAATCTTATTATAGACACACATGTCTTCCTAATTTATTTAAGTGATTACAAATTTTTATTGGGTTTAAAATAAAAATAACAAAAAACAAGTAATAGTGCTATATTCGGCTGTGCCGAATCTTCACCATTGTGCGAGCAGAAAACAGAGCAACTAAATAATTTTTACATATACATACATATTTACAATACTTAAAACTTCATTATAAATGAAATTAAAAAGCGAAAACTGGTAAATATTTTTTTTAAATCGTTTTTAGAACATAAAAATATTTAAAAAAAATTCTTTTTAAAAAACCAAGATTCGAACCAGGGAACTCACAGTTTCTAACTTAACGCTGTTTAAATATGGAACGTTTACTGTTTACAACTCAACACAGTTTTTTGTTTGTTTTCTTTTTGTAAAGGCACTGTTGTCATACCGTAGATTTATCTCTTTTGGCGAGTTTTTAAGTAGCAAAAAACACAAAAATTCCTAGTTTTTATTGGTTAAAATTATTTCGTTAAATATATAATAAAGAAGGGTGATAACGAAAATCATATTGGGCAATGCTAGTATATGTAAACAACTGCGAAGGGGGGCGGGGGGAAGAAGACACGACAACCGGATTTGAACTTCGCTTTTCATAAGGACCCAGAATATATATATATATATATATAAATATATATATATATACTTTAAAGGGTGTAGGACCTTCGGTGAAGGGTATAAAAAACCAACTTAATTATAAATACAAAAGAGTATTTTTTGGGATTTTTGGTCATAACTGTGCTATTTCTTAACCGATTTGACAGATTTATATACCGACGTGTTAAAGAAGAAATTTGCCAGTTATTTTGGTTATAAAACTTGGACTCGGGGAGAAATATGGTTCCCGAAAATGGGTATTTTTCAAAAAAAATTATATTTTGGTCATCACTTTTTCGTGTCTGAACCGTTTTTCCCGAGTTTTTCAGAAAATATTTTCTATTAAAAATTTCCGATCTTTTGATTTATAAGGCGTAACCATAGGTCATATTACAGTCAAAGAATTCAGGTATTTATACAATTTTTAATACTTTTTGTATGGGAGGTACCACGCCCACTTCTCCAATCCCGCCCACATTTTGTGGGATGGTGTGTATTTATAACCTTAATGTTTGTACCTAATTTGAAAACTTTGCCTCTTGCCGTTCTCCAGATATACAGAAAAAAGTAATAAAAATTAGATGCAGTCGTGGTTTTTTGGTCATATCTCAGCCATTGTTGGGCCGATCTGGCTGAATTTCAATAGCAAGAAATGGTGGACTATATGTGACATAAATGTAAAACAACCTAGCCGCTATCATGTATGGAGTCTCCGGGAAACACATATCAAACGTAAGACGGACAGACGGACGGATATCGTTAATTCAACTTCTCTCCTCATAAGGACCCAGAATATATATACTTTATAGGGTCTAAGATCAATATTGTAGAAATTACAAACGGAATGACAAACTTATATATACCCTTTTCCACCTGTGATGAAGGGTATAAAAAGAAATAGCAATTAAAGTACCCACAAGTTTTTTATATAAATTTGTATACCCTTCACCACAGGTGGAAAGCTGTATTCGGCTATGCTAAATCTTATATACTCTTCACCATGGTGCGATAAGAACAGAAAGTAATATAAATACCGTTCTTTAGATAGAAATACATCAATTTTGCCCACTTCTCCGATCCCGCCCACATTTTGTCGGATGTTGTGTATTAATAACCGAGATGCTTGTAGCTAATTTAGATTTAATTTTTTTTTTTTTTTTAATTGGCTCTTGCCGTTCTCCAGATATATATAAAAAAACAACAACAGATTTATGGGTAAAACCATGAATCATGTATGTGCATTTGTATGTGTCTTACATTTTTGACAACAAACCCGTTTCTACTTAGTCTATGATGACGTAGATGCGCAGTAAAACATTTTTTTGCACGGCTGAGTGCGCAATCTTGACTTTTTAATTCATGGGTTAAACAAGCTTTAACGGTATATAGGTGATATGAATATATCGACCACTTTGCGCGAAATTACCGTATGTTACAAAAACCAATATTACAGGACAGCCATTTTTCTACTTTTCTCTGCGTTCGCTTGAAAATATACATTCAAACGAAGTGGAATTCGCCTACAATATTTTGTCAGGTGACGTCTCTTTGAATGTAGAACAAGATTGCATCAAAAACTCAATTTCAAAAAAATTGGCATATACGATCATTTCGCGCGAAGGGGTCGATATAACAACAAAGTCCCCATCGTTTTTACGATCTTTGAAAAAACCATTTCAGCAACAAACGTTAATCGTTAAATCAGCTTCGCTACTCATAAGGACCCAGAATATATAGACTTTATAGGGTCAAGATCAATAGTGTATAAATTACAAACGGTATGATAAACTTATATATATATACACTTTTACCTTCGTTAAAGGATTACACAAGAACAACAAGGGATTTAATTACAAAAATTTGAGGCAGTCGTGGTTTTTGCTCATATCTCAGCTATTTATGGATGGATCTGGCTAAATTTCAATAGCAGACAATTCCGGACTATATGTATGTGATAAATTTTATAAAGCAACCGAGTCCACATACATACATGATAATTTCATCATAACTTATGAACGATTTTGATCAAAACACATGATAAGGAATAAAACATATGTTAATTACATTTGTCCACCAATTTTCACGTTTTATGGCTTATTTATTTTCAATACAGCCCCCGTGGTTATCATTTGCTATGTTTCTGATGTAGATCATATCGAGCCCTAACAGCGAAAATAACGTAAGCGACATGATTTTCAATTTTCGTTTTTTTTAATAAATGACTTTATTGGCAACACTTGCATCATCTCCTAAAATATCATGGTCACATAATGTACCGTTACGATTTTATAGCAAAAACAATTTTAGTGTAAGCGACAAATTTCATACAAAATTAATATGAAATAAAACAAAAAAGCTCTCTCCTGTAAAATTTGATTTTTGGCGCTTACATTATTTTCGCTGTTAGGGGTCGATATATACATTTAAATTTGATGCGATTGAAGCTGTACGCAGGTCCAATAATTTTACACCCTGTCTTTTTTAAGCCAGGTATTGAAATAAATAAGGGATGTACCATTAGCTTATCTATGTATTTGACTGATTCCTTTTTAATTTCTTACTGGATGGTAGCGATGTTAAGATCTCTGTGGATAATGTCATTGCGTATATACCATGGGGCGCAGAGAATTTGCCGTAATATTCTAGACTGTCTTCTTTGTAGCTTCTGGATGTTTGATGCGCATGCAGTACCCCATAATTGGATGTCATATGTCCATATTGGTTTTATGATAGACTTGTATAAAAGATCTTTGTTGTCTAAGGATACGTTTGAGTTTTCACCGATTAGCCAATGTATTTGAGCTGCTTTAAGTTTCATAGCCGTTATTTTCGCTTCAATATAACGAGACCAGGACAGGCGTCTATCTATATAAATTCCCAAGTATTTAACATGGCTTTCTACCAGAACAGTGATGTTATTTATTTTTACAGCAGGGCACGTTTGTCTTCTGAGCGTGAAAGTTAAGTGACCACGTTTATATAAACAAAAAGCAAAAGTATACATTAAACAATACACACGGTTATGGGAATCAAGAATGTTTAAATAATGACCGCAGTGCAGAAAAGTACCAAGTGATTTCAATGGCATTGAAACAGTATTTTGTGTATGTAAAAAACGTTAAAGCTACGTTCACAATCAAAAAAACAATTTTGTTTTTTCTTCTATATTTTTTCTTTCCAAAGTATTTCATATACTATTTTCCTTTCATTTTTAGAACAAAAATGTAACTAAAATTTTTTTAAAAATGTAACTAAAGTTGAGTCAACTAGAACTTCAGCAACAATTTGTATGAAATTGTTTCTGACGTTTAAAATAATTTTATTTAGTTTTGAATGAAAATTTTAACAAAATGTTTACAAAAATAAAAATAAATGCATAATATTGTTGTGCCTAAAATTTGCAAACGGTTTCTTGATGCAAAATGTGTGTAGTTACAAAAGAAATGTTTTTTTGATTGTGAACGCAGCTTAATAATTAAATATTTATATTTTAGATTTACAATACACAAATTTATCTTTTAGCATACATACATATATTGTAAATGTACATACTCTAAACAAGGGTTTGATGCCATTTAAAGCCTTTTTTATGTTTTACATTTCCATTGTATGTGTATATGCATTTGTTTATTTTATACATCTAATTTATAAATATGAATATTTGTATAAAGGGAAATATGTTGTATTGTAAGTTGTTTCGTCGCAGTTCCATAGATATACTGAAAAAAGTACCAAAAATGTGTTTATGCATTTGTTTATTTTATACATCTAATTTATAAATATGAGTATTTGTATAAAGGGAAATATGTTGTATTGTAAGTTGTTTCGTCGCAGTTCCATAGATATACTGAAAAAAGTACCAAAAAATTAGCGAAAATACCCGCGTTCAATGTAAAATACAAGCCGCCCATCACTGTTTTACAAATGTCACGTTATAACGGTATGAAAAAGTGGGTGAAGTTAAATATATTTTATAACGTAAAACGTAACGTTTATAAAAACGTAGCTCAGCCACGCGCATTTCAGCTACGTTTTTATTTAATTATTATTTTTTTTTAAATATTGACCGGTGTATCTGGGAGAAATTTTTTTAAATTGCGCCCGAACCAAAAAAGATTAGGGAACGGGAGGGGCTTCAAGTTAGAGGTAATTAGCTCTACTTTCGTAACCTTTAACCAATATTTATGAAATATAAATTTTTCTATTTTTAAAAAATTCTTTAAATTTTTGCTGGTGTATCTCCCAAAAAAAGATTACGGAACGGGAGGGGCTTCAAATTTAAATCTCTCCCAGATACACCAGCCAAAATTCAAAGAAGTTTTTAGAAATAGAAAACTTTATATTTCATAAATTTTGGTTAAAGATTACGAAAGTAGAGCTAATTACCTCTAATTTAAAGCCCCTCCCGTTCCGTAATCTTTTTTGGTTCGGGCGCAATTTAAAAAAATTTCTCCCAGATACACCGGTCAATATTAAAACAAAATTTTAATAAAAACGTAGCTGAAATACGCTTAGCTGAGCTACGTTTTTAATAACGTAACGTTTTCCATCATAAAACATATTTAATTCAGCGTATTTATCTTCACCCACTTACTGTTTCTGTTATAAGGAAATATCAGAAAAAAAAAAAAAAAAGATTTATGGTTCCAAATATTTTTATTGTGCTGCACTGTGGATTGTACGACGGAATAATAGATGTCTGTTAAATGGACTTCAAATGCCATCATTCTATTATGTTTCGAACCATTTAGTTTTATCAAACTATCTCAACGAAATGAATGAAAACAATTGTACTTCGAGTATAAAACAATAAAATTATATATGTATTTAAAACATTGACAGTTCATCGTGGAAAGAATTCTTCATAGAGAAACGACCAGAGAAGAAACTTTTTCAAAACAAAATATAAAAAATTCTTTCTAAAAATTCTATACGCGTGAAGCTACAACACAAATAAAAACTAAGGCGAAATCATACCAGGTGACCTTCGCTTACTACGTAAGCAACAGATGATAGCTAACCATATGTCGAAAAAGTGTTCTGTTCACTTGGAATTTGAAATTTAAAACGTTTTTAGATTATTATATTTCAAAACACACTGAAATTACAAATTAAATGTGACAGCATATATTTTTGACACAGTTAATAAGGGTAATTCCGATGGTCATTGTGCAAATTTGCAGTGCATATTATGATTGATCGTGAGCAAACCACTTTTATTTTATGTGCAAATGTGTCATTTTTCTAAAAATTTATTCCGGCAACACTAAAAACTTCTGGCAGCACTGTAAACAATCTGCATATGTTTACAAAAATACACAAGCAAATTAAAATAAATTTTTTCTTTTTAATTAATTTAAATTTAATTCTCTATTTTATATTAAAACCCACGAAAATGTTAAATTTATAAGTTTCCTTAAATACAAAATGGCGTTTAATATGTCAAATGTTATTGTTTACATTTGTTTGCAACTGAGCAAATATGCACTACTAATTTTGCTCATGGTTTTTTTAATGCAAACGAAGTAAAATAGAGCAAATTGCAAATATGTAAGTACATTTTGTTGTTGTGTTGTGCAAATGTGTGTGTTTTTGCGTGCATTTGCATCGTTTGCATTTCTTATCGTGATTTCCCTTAATGTTTTTGCTACAGTGTTGTATTATTTTGACACAACGTAAAAGTATTTTAAAGTGTTGTATCCGTCTTCAAAATAAGACCTCCTTTTTGCTAAACACATTTCTTACTAACTCAATCAAAGAGATAGGATTTTTTGAAAGCTGGGTTCGGGGTTTTTCTCTCTATCTTTCTATTCTAGTCGATTTCTTTGAAATTTTCCTGAACAAAACCACCTGCTCTGCTCGATTTGAGTGCTAGTCAAGCAGTTCATTTATTCACTTATTCTTTCTTTTATTGATGCCTTTGTCTTGAAGTAGTCATCCATTTAATTCTTAATTTTTCATTTAATGATTTAAAATTTATTTCTGTTCATGTCCTGTGTGCTTGTGATAAGAGTCCGGAGTTTTGTGTTTGGGGAAATTATAAAAGAGATATGTTTAGTGTAAAATGTTTTTCTTCTAGCAAATTGTTGCTTTATTGTTGAAAAATTATTTTAAAAACAGATAAACGATTCTTTTATTGCCTTAAATGAGTATTTTATATTTCTTGTCGTTAATTTTGTTATTTGGGATTTTTGTTCCATTTGATTTTCTTCTACAATAACAATTCTTAAGAACAATGGTGTCAAAATGGAGATTTATAAAGTATAATTTTCCTCCTGATTCATTAGTCGTCTTAGCAAAAGTTTATATGAAGTTCCTTGGGGTTTTAAGTTGAAATGTTTTAAAATACAAATTGAAGGGGTTTAGCATTTTCGTATACATATACACCATACATATCGTTGGTAACAAGTAGAAAGGACTCGATTTTTCTCGAACTTGAGTTTTTTAATTGATTCCAATTTATTTCACTCAAAAACACCTCGTTCCAAAAATGTTTCATAAATAACGGCTTTACAAGCAATTGTACAAGCCATTTTTCATCTTTCTATAAACAGTTTCTATATGTTTTTACCTTCTGCTGTTAAAGGCTGTTTTACACTATCATATAAGTCTTAGGTATTTAAAACAAAATACAACCCCGTCATGATAAGTTGTTATTGTTTTTAAAAGTGCTCAAACAATAGTTAGATCAGAGATGTATTTGTGTCAAAATACGTAAGACTTTTATGAGCATTGTCTATTACTTTTTTTTTAGCGAGAACTAGCTGTCACGTAAGAAAATTACTCGCCAATTTGTCTCGCTTGAACTGTCAAATGAACTTACGAAAAAAATGGGACGAAATACAATTTTGACACTTAAAACGATTAAAAATGCAAAATGCAAAGAATAATAATATTATTTTGTTCTTGGCACATTTTTTCATTGTTTAATTAATTTACTTTTAACATTTTTATAAAATTTACGAATTTTCAAAGCTCGTTTGCAAACAACAAACATTAAAGTCGCACTTTACATTATTTGCTAAAGCCGACGGTTGTTTTTTCGCCGCCGTCGTTAAAAATTTTTCAATTTTGATCGCTGTCAACAAAATGTGTGACTCGCAGTGTCACATCGGCTTCGAGTACAATGTTATGACATTTATATCGTTACGACGTAAACACTTTTGATAGTTTTCGACTTGAGATACAGACACACTTTTTTCTCACTTATCGAGAATCGATGGAATATTTTGTATCACAATTTTTCGATGCGAGAAGCTCTCACTAAAGTTACAGAACATGGGTACAGATCAAAGAAAAGCAAGTAAAATTGCTAAATTTAGAATAAAAGTCATAACGCTAGTGGAATATGCTTTTCTATATGAAATGGAGCACTGTACTTGTCAAAGATGCGGAATAACTATACCGTTCTGAAATAGGTATTCATTAAATTTGTATGTTACTTAAACACTACCAACCTGCAGTCTCTGTGACAAAACAATAGACCGAAATCCCTATGCCAAAACAGAAGACCGTTATCTATAGTTTTAGAAATTATCTATAATTTCTGCACTTGTATTTATAATTTTTAGAATTGAGTTTCTTTGATTTTTTTTATAGGTAAATACATTAGGTTTAAGCTAATGATGATGCATTTTATACCAAAATCTGAATTATTGCCATTAAAACATTCCACATTTGGCAACCTTTTTAACCAACCTCATTTTTTAAATGTACATATTTATGTGAAAAATTATTTATACGAATATTGTAAAATGCTAAGTTCATATACATACATAAGTACATACAAACATCCATTAGATTACTTTACAGTCAACGTGTTACAAGCCTCAAGTTGCAATTATGTGAATTAGGGTGTCTTCCCTGCAGATAACGAGACATGCATGTAAAGAGTAGTCCATAAAGGACTAGGAGCACTCCAAAACTACTCCAAGTATATGGGTATGAGATGGTCCCTTTAAGATTACGATGTCCTAGGTGGGGAACATATAACTCACCGAAGTAGTCCCTAAACTACTCCATGGAGTACTAAAGTGGGTTAGTTTTAAAAGTACTCCATGTTACTACAGTATGGAGTACACTTAAGGGGTAGTTTAAGCATTTTTCTTTTTCATTTTTTACTAATCGCCTTTTATGGGTGTACTGTAGTCTATCAGGGGTGTGCTGGAAATCGAAAACGTAAAACGCAAGAATTTGGAAGCAGTTTTTAATAATTTTTGTTATAAAATTCTGTTTAATAGAGAAATATTTGTATAATATTTGTCATAGACATCTTTTATTAAAGTAATATTATTATAAAACGACTTTTAAAATTCTTGCGTTTTACGTTTACGATTTCCAGCACACCCCTGTATTATTGCTATAATTAAATATTTTACTTGGTATTTAAAATTAGTTTTACCTTTTTTCAACAAATTTCACAAACTTTCACTTTTAAATAAACAATTAATAATGGACACCATCAGGGCTACCAATGTGTAATACTGTTAACTATAAAAAAGAATACATCATGCAGTTGTTGGCAGCACTGCATGTTAATTTCTTATAACATAGTCCATACTACTGTACATTGGACCATGTTGTAAGTAGTCCATTTAAGCCACAATGAACCACGTAGTCCAATATTGTTTGTAGGGTTTCCATGACACCAACGATATGTACGTGTGTACATACGAATGCACTTAACCCCTTCAATTAGTATTAAACTTATATTTATATGGAAAAGGTTTTTTTAATGTTAAGAATAAAAACTAAATTTATTTTATGTAAATAACTTGTTGACCCCAAACAAGAACTTACACGTGTTTCCAAAATAAATATATTAGAGTTTATGAATATAAATGAAGAAACAAAAAACTAAATGTGTTGCAAAAAGTTTTTATTTAAAGTTTTTGACCTTTGGAACTACTTTAAAGTTTTTAAGAATTAAATATGCAGAAGATTTGAAAAATAATAAAAAAGGAAATTTCAAATTTAAGAACATAATCCTTAAATAAAAGTAAAATTTTAATCTTTCGCCAATTGTACAAAACAGTGTTTCCTGCTATAAATAACCCCCAAATTTGACAGCTGACAGTTTTAGGTTAGGTTTCTAATGACCATACACAGCGGTGAGAATAGAAAACATCAACATGTGCTGATTTTTCCAGCAATATTATTTTAGGCGATTAATCATATTTTCACATTAATGACATTGTTAAGAGCCAAAATAGCCGGAATTTGATTTTAAAGGACTGACATATTGTTGAAACCAAAAAATCTAGATGTCATAACTTATGTATGTATGTGATTGATGGAAGAAAGAAAATGTCAAAAGAAGTGTTTTATTTATAGAAAAGATATTAAAGCAATAGCAAAAGAGTTTTATACAGCTCCCATCTAAAACACTTTTGCTGCCGCTGAATAATTGATTTAAAGCTGGAGGTCCACACGACGCATTTTATATATTTTGTGAAACATAATAACCATTTTTGGTTATTTATCGTAAAAAACAGCCCTTAGGGGAGCGGGGAAAAAGAAAAACAAATATGTACGTTCATATTTGTTTTATTTACACAAACAAAATTTTTATTAAAACAAAACTTAAAAGAGAGGGTTTTACGATTGGTTATTGGGCAAATTTGTAAATTTGCAGTGCATATTATGATTGATCGTGTACATAACGGTTTTTTTTTTGCAAATATGCTGTTTAACTAAAAATTTATTCTGAAAACACAAAAATTTCTTATAAATAAGATTTCTGTATGACGTGCAAAATTCCCAATTTTTCATATTTGATAAATACACAAAAATTGCTGGCAGTAAAAATTAATTACATATACACAGCAATTATAAACTTTTTTCTCTTTAAATAAATTAAAATTCTATTTCTATTTTATTTTAAAGCCCACGAAACATTTGAATTTAACAAACAGCGATTTAGTTTGCAATGAATGCAACAAAAAAAAAAAAAAAAAAAAAAAACAAAGTAAACGAAACCAGCAATTAAAAAAGGAAAAAGTTTGGAGTGAGCAACTTGAAAAAGTTTTAAATGTTTAGATAGATATTCTTGTCAATTTTGGATTTTATGTGCTGTTAAAGAAATGTATTTTTACATTTTTGATTATTAAAGGCCAGTTTACACGGTAATACAATGTATTACGACTTTGTAGAATCAAAATATTATGAAATTCTCTCCGTGTTTAAAAGAAAAAAATAAAAATATTTTGTAAGTATAGTTCATGTTTACACGGATGGTATAAGTAAAATCCAAAATAATAACAAAAAATTAGATGGTTGCAGTTTTAAATATTTACAAAAACAACATGAAAATTTCCTGAATTGATTTTAGTTGTTTTTGTAATCGTCTAAAAATGCTATCACCTTCAATATACGCCGTTAAAATACACCTCTGGTGTGATGAGAATACATAAGTTTCTAAAATGGTTTAGAAAAAAACCATTTACCGACCGCTTGTCAGATTTTGTATCCGTATTCTCTCTTACTCAATACATTTTCCTTTTACATGATAAGATTTTTCTCATTCTACATAATCTTTCGACATGTCGTAATACATTGTATTACCGTGTAAACTGGCCTTAAACGCGTTTCGAAAGAAATACACACACTTACAGTGGCTCTCATTAATATTCGGAATTTAATTTTCTTTATTTAATTCCTTCATTTTGAAATAAAATTTATGGTTTTTCCAAAAAATGATTTTTCATAAAATAATAAACGAATTCATAGTTCTTTTTTGAGTAACATATTTTTATACATTCACTAAAAAATTTAATTATTATAAATAAAATGCTGATATACTGCACAAATATATGCCTCATTAACAGGGAAACCAGAAATATGCTCTGAAAAACACGTTTTATGCGCATTAAATATGCAGTAAAAACTGGAAAATATGCCCTGAAAAATATTGAAAATATGCCCTAATAATTAAAATTGCTCATTCGAAGACACAATTTAATAACAAAATCTAAAAAAAAAACCTAAAAAAGGTTAAAATTCATTTAAGAGATGTTTGCGCCGAATATTATCTAGATATTAACATCCATATGGGTTTTTGTCTTGTTAAAGAGATTTTAGGTACGGTCGCTAAATTGTTAACAAATGTTAACATTTAAAAGGAATTTAAAGCTAGTTAAGGACGGGAGCTTTGAGCAAATGTAACCCGATTCGAAAATAATTTAATTTGAAGTAAAATATTTTTGGCACAAATTTAATTTAAATACCATCCTTATTAGATAGCTTGCGGACACAAGGAGTCTAATTTGGATGTGAAATTATAAACCGATTCTCACCATTTGCATAGACATATTTGATCAAATTATCTACAAAATTGGAACTTGCACTCTGCGCACAAGGCTAACATCGTTAGATCACTTTAAAAAGTGATTCTGGGTCAATCGGAATACTAAAAGATTGGTCTAGATACAAATCGCATAACATTTATTCTTAATGACAACCTGCTTTGTCTTACAATTTAAGAGTAAAAATTAAATGTAGATGTCGAAATTAAAGTAACAGATTTTCAAAAAAAAATTTTTTTATTTGCTGCGAAAGCTATTGTAGGCATCTAAAAAAATTGAATATGTATCAAAATATGCATTAAAAAGGCAAAAAAATGCGCTATAAACTATCAGCCCAATTATGAATAAAAATTCTCCGGGAATTTTCTCCCTTTTCCCATTTTTCCTATGTTAATTCAATTGTAAAAATGGGAAAAGGGAAAAAACTCCCGGGGAATTTTTATTCATAATTGGGCTATATATATAAAAATGCTGCAAAAAGGCTCTTTTAACTAAAATATGCTGCATATGGTAAAATATGCACTAACAAATCGATGCCAAAATTCATAAAAAGCTCTAAAACGGATAAATATGTTGTTTCTGCCTTCATTAGTCGCACAAGAAAAACATGCAATTGCATATTTCTGGTTTCCCTGCTCATTAATATTCGGTTTTTTTAATCTTACTAAAAAATACAACCAAGAAACTTTGCAACTGTGCAAAAATTGTTTGTATAACGGAAAAATTCAACATTATGAAAGTCAAATTAATACGTGATTTAAAAAATATCGGCTTTGCAAACGTTTTTTATTTTGTGTGTGATTTCTTGTGTAGTAGAAGCAATGGGTCGTAAAGGTAAAAATACTTCATTGGAAAAAAGAGAATTGGTGATTTTCCATTACAATAATGGTAAAACATATAAAAATATTGCTGAGTTATTAAATATGAAGCCTAATACTGTCGGTGACATTCAGTGTTGCCAATTTAGCCATTTAGTGGCTAGGTTTAGCCATTTTTCACCCTGTTTAGCCATTTTTAAACTTGTTTAGCCATAAAATTTTTTTGCCGTTTTTCTTTTAAAAGAATAATTTTTATTAATAGAAACTGGGAATTATTTCCTTCCGAATGTTACTCTATATAATATTCAAAATTTTTCATTTTTCGAATTTATTCTATGATTTTAATTTCAGTTATGTATTTTATATGTAAAGCTTTTTTGTAATAGTTCTATTCCTTCAAATTTTCAGAAATGACTTTAAACACTACCAGACTATTATATTGTTTCTACTTTTTACATTTTACCTTAGCCTTCCTTTGGACAGCAATGAGGTATATTGTATGTACAGAAAAATTTACAATTATTAGACACCAGCAGAATGTAATGCATTTTCTGGCCCGCTACAGCCTTCGTCAGCATTCTTTGTGTCACACTGGAACTATTACAAAAAGCTTTATAAAATACATAATTGAAATTAAGCTCATAGAATAAATTCGAAAAATGAAAAATGTTGAATAGAATAATTTTTATTTTATTATAAAAATTTATAAAAGTAAAATAAACATTTTGAACAATTAAAACGCCTTTAATTTAAATCACAACTTTTACAAATGTTGAAAATCGCTACAAACTTTATCTTTCAAAATAAAGAAACAGTATTCCCCTATTAAATTTATAAAATGGATCAACACAAACATCGCTGTTTCTTTCTAGTTGCAAGTATTTTTATAAAGGGATGCAGGCGGTAACAACATTGTTTTAAAAATTTCAGAATTGACTATAAAGTTGCTCTCACTTCCATTGTCAATGCTGAAGTAGAGAGGGTGTTTAGCCAAGTAAACATCGTTAAAAGTAATTTAAGAAATAGGTTACATTAAGCAACCGTTAATTCGATTTTATCAATCAGGTAAATATTTTTACCATAACAATATAATATTTATACCACCACCACAATAGTGGAGAGGGTACTATGCGTTTGTGCTGATGTCTGTAACACCTTAAAATATTGGTCCTTAGCCCACCTTTACGTATACTGATTAACGCAGAATCACTTTCTGAGTCTAATTAACGATATTTGTCCGGCTGGCTGGCTGTCCATGTAAACCTTGTGCGCAAAGTACAGGTCGCAATTTAGAGATTATTTGATAAAATTTGGTACAAAGGTTCCAATATGGTGTAGAATATCATAAAGTCGGGTTTAACCGACTATACTTTCTTACTTGTTTTTTATTGTAGATCTGCACCCGTATTCCGTAATTCGCTTAGCTAAAGCTAAATCTCTATCGCTAAAATGCCTTAGAGAGTACAAAATTTAAAAATTTTAGTGATGACAATAAAAGCTAAAATTGAGGTGAATTAAATTGTTATGGCATTGCCAAATTTAGCAATGCACGTTACAGTACTGCATTCGTAGCCAAAAATCGTTAAATCAACTTTATGGATTTTTAGCGATAGAGATTTAGCTTTAGTGAATTACAGAATACGGCCACTGGACTCAAAAGGTTGGGTAAATGTTGTCGTGATTATGATTTACCTTCAAATTATTTAAAGCTTATGATTATTTGAAACTAATGAGTGATTCCTATGAGATGAACAATAACGACATCGAATTTTTCAATGATTTAATTTTTTAATATTAATTTATTTTAATATTAATTTACGTTTATTCTTATTTAACAAATTGATCTTAACTCACAATTTTTTCGTAAACAACTTAAATGTATTATTTCTGTTTTGTTATTGAATTTTAATGTGTTTTTATTTAAAAAGCTTTTTTAGCCCATTTTAAGCCATTTTTTTTCGTAAATTTAGCCATTTTTGGTCACCAAGTTTTGGCAACACTGGTTACACTGTTCGACGATACAAAAAAGAAAGTCGTGTTTATTTTAAAAAACAAACTGGTCCGCCAAAAAAAATTATTGGAGTACAGAAACTTAGGTATGTATTTAAATTAACAAACTTTACTGAAATTAATGTGCTGTTTCCAAATGAAATGTGTAGTCCAATTTATATGAAAAGCACTTAGTTTTTTTAATGATTTTCATATAAATTTTACTAGAAACAGCTCATAATTTATTATGTTCACAAAATTTATCCGATATTGTTTGTAACGAACTTAACCGTTTAATGTCTCCAAGCTAAACATTTATGAGTTAGGTTAGAGTGGCCGGTCACAAAACCCGCATAGACCAAATAGGTCCCTAGCGTTACCACATTGTACGATAACACGCAGAAGAAAGTCAGTAAAAAGGTCAGTCAGATGTAATGGTACCCAGAGTACTCCACACTCTCTTGACGAATGCCAGGAGTCTTATTATTTAAAAAAAAAAAAAAAAAAGTCAGGGGTGTGCAAAGCGGGGCTGGGTGGGTTTTTAACGTCGATGTTCAGATGTAAAAAACACATGGTTTAATGCACCGATATGCTGTACAAACAGGCCAAAAGGGTGAAACGTTAACCCCTATAAAATGAAACGAGCAAAAAAAAAAAAAAATATAACGGTCGTATACTTAAAAAATTATTTCGATTTCAAACATATTTTAATACTTAATTTCCATACAAATTTTCATTTAACAAGATTCCGAATACAATAGTACTAGATGACCCGTGCGAATATTTCGTACCGTTAGTTATAATTTTTGTAACATGAAATGAACATAATTAATAGAAATTTTAGTAACTTCAATACATTTTATTAAAAGTATAATAATATTAGAAATCATAATATATGTATATCATACATATTTACATACATACAAACACATGTTTAAATGCTTTTATGATACTTCTTTGAATACAATGTTAGAGGTAATGACATGATCATCGTTAACTTTTTGCCAGTACGAATCCTTTATCAATGAAAATATTAATTTTTCAATATATATCATACATATTTACATACATACATATGTTTAAATGCTTTTATAATACTTCTTTGAATACAATGTTAGTGGTAATGACATGATCATCGTTAACTTTTTGCCCGTACGAATCCTTTATCAATGAAAATATTATTTTTTCAATTTCTTATTATTTTTCGTCATTAGTGTTAGATATAAGCTTTAAAATGAGATATCATTCATTAAATTTGATGCGGTGTTATGGGAGATATTTGCAACCGACAAAAAAAAGTGCTTTAGAAAAAATATATATAAGATGACTAGATGACCCGTGCGAATATTTCGCACCGTAATTTTTATCAATGAAAATATTAATTTTTAAATTTCTAATTATTTTTTGTCATAAGTGTTGGAAATAAGCTTTAAAATGAGATATCATTCATTAAATTTGATGCGGTGGTATGGGAAATATTTGCAACCGACAAAAAAAAAGTGCTTTAGAAATAATATATATGATATTTCTAATATATTTTAGACGTGCCAAAAAGACGGTTTCCAGATTTGGCGATTTTGCGGTAAAAAAATGGCCCTCTGACGATTTATGCCTTTAAATTGTCGATTTTTCAAATGAAAAAATTTGGTACAAATTAATTACAGTTTTTAGTATTATTTCATATTTTTGAATAACTTCTGGATACCTTCGTTTAATTAGTTGATAGTTATTATCCCGTGCAAACAGTTCATAATACAAATGAAATAGCCCAATAAAAAATTAAGCTTTCAACGCAGCACATTTGTTAGGGAGAAACGTAAAAGTATCGCTTGCCATCTCACTTACGGAAGACATGTATATTTTATTGCTAGTTCCCACTTTGGGCAATACATTTTTTACACAAAAAGCATATAAAAATTGGCGAATGTAACGATCAGCTTTACACACTGAGGCCCGTTTTCACGACTTAACGATAGCTAAATGTAGGAAGTTATCGAACAGATAATGAGGTTTTAATTATCACAAGTTCCCTTTAATCTAAAAGTGAAGGATAAGGTAAAGAGAGGAACGTTCTTCCTTTAACTTTTGTCGTAAGGTTTAGATTTGAGATTGCCATATTATATTCACATATTTTTATATATGGCAGCTCCAAGTATATGATATTTTGTAAATTAATAACAAACTCGTATTTTGACAAATAAAATTTACAAAATGTTAAATTCACGTGCACGCAGTATTTCATTAATATTTGCCATTATTAAAAAATATTTGTGCACACAAAAATTTAAAATGAGAAAAGTAAAAGAAAGTACGTAGTTGCCAGTTCGTATTTTTATTTTGGCAAAAATAATCGGTATTTACTTAAGTGTTGCCACATTTTTTAAAATGTTAAGTTTATTTTATACAGAAGTTGTGAAAATGAAAAATAGTTGAAGGTAACTTTATTCCTCACTAGTGCTCAAGGTACCATTAACTATTTCGATCTTTAAAGGTAAGTCGTGAAAACGGGCCTGAGTTTTTGTTGTTATCGTTATTCTTTGATACTGCCTTATAAAACGGCTTCGTGGTAAGGTAATGTCGTGGCTCTTCAAATGTTATATTTTTTTTTTTTAAATTTGTTAAGGACACTAACCTTACTGCATCTTTGTATGTCTTATTGCGTAGCTCAAAAATGTACACAGAAACGCGACGATATGTTTAAATTATTTAGAGAATTATTGTTTCCTTAAACGCAAACGGCCATAAATAACAAAAAATAATAGACTCGACTTTTTCATTGATTCTGATGTATTGCATCAACAAAAATGTCAACGAAATTTTGGAATCTTCCGACCAAAATTAGCGATTTATTAACAAAAAACAAACGGCCCTAACGACCCTTAAAATCTACATAATTGTTTGCATAATATTCAACATTCTTAATTATCAAAGCAACTGGTATATTTTCTGTCAAACAAATAAAAGAAAAAACTATTCTTTTTATTTAAAGAAGTTTTTTGCATCTTTTGTAAAATTTAAATAGGACAGTTTGCGTTTAAGGTAACAACATATGAATAGTTGTGAACCTGATTTAATTCAATAAAAGATTTGCTTAATTAATTTTCAAATTAGATGCAAAACATAAAATTCCACTCTAAATTCTTTTCAATCACGCCACGTAAAACAAAAACCGAGTTTTGCTATATAGAAAAGAACAAATTGCAAATCTCAATTACAGACACTAAATTAGTTTCGATAAAATTAAATCTTTTAAAAATCATACTTGAAGTTCTAATTGTAACAACATGTCAAAAGTTGTTACATACAACTATTTTAGTTCCTTCTTTTGAATTCGTAAGCAATTTTAAATACAAATTGTTCATGCATAATATATACATACATGAAAAGAATCCGTGTTTACCCAGTCAGAATTTTATGAAATAATTTATCATCAGGGAAACCGTTACTATGCAATTGAATGATTTTCCTTGTGGGACCAATGTAGGCAGAAAACGCCTATCGTATCGTAAGTTAAAAGTGAAACGTTTTTTCCCCCTGAAATTTTTTAGAGAAAAGGGAACAAATTTTGAGGGAAATTTAATTTACAAAAGGGGTGAATATATTTATCCGTTTTAAAGTTTTTTCTGAATTTTGGCATCTATTTTTTTAAGTGCATGTTTTTGCATTTTTTACCCTTTGAAGCATTTTTTTTTGCATATTTTAGTCAAAAGAGTTTTTTTTAGTTTATAGTGCATATTTTAATACTATTTAAATTTCGCAGCAGAAAAATTTGTTTAAAGTTTGGTTAACAGATACCTTTTTTTATTTATACCCACACCAACATGGGTTCGATATCAGTTTGTACTGATGTGTGCAATGCCGGCCATACCCCTGCAAAAATTGCGACTAGTCCATACACGCATGTAAAATGTAGCCCATAAGAGACTAGGACTAGTCCAAAGGTAACCCCAATGTATGGACAAAACATGGTCTATTTAACATTACAATGTCCTAGGGCAGGACCATATAACCCAGCTTTGCATTAAAAAGGAGTAGTCTTAAAACTACTCCATTATATGCTCCAGAGTATTAGTTGTGAAATCGTTTAAAAACGAAAACGTGTCGTTTAAAAACGAAGGCATGTCGTTTCACTACAAACTCTTTTTTAACAATGACATGGTCCATGCTTGCATTACATTGGACCAGTCCAGGAAGTAGTACATTTAATCAAAATGGATCAAGTAGTCCAATATTATCCCTGCAAATAATATTGGGGCCTAGTACAACAATACATACCACTTAACTGGTGATAATTTGTTTAAAGTGTAGCTACTTCAGAGAAAAGGTAATTGACACAAAGTGTAGTCATGTAACTGGATTTTGTGCGGGTAGTGGCGGATTCTTTCTGGTTCTTTTACTTTAATCATATTAACATGGTTCACTCGGGACAATATTTGCAACATACATTATTAAAATCGAAATTGAATGTGTCCATTATGGTTATTTTAATGACCTGTTACAGAGTGTCAAAAAGGTGATAGTTGACACCCCCTAGGACGTCACCATGTAAAAGTGAAAGTCTCCTTCATATAGAGTGTTAGAACTAGAACCGGTCCCTATCATCTTAGAACTGGCACGTGGCAAGTTTGGTATTAGTTCCCTTTCCCTAGGGAGTATTTAATTGTTGGAATACTTTTGATTTTTTAATTGCATTTTTGCAGAGTGTCAAAAAAGTTGACAGTTAACACCCCCCCTAGGGCAACGCCATGTTAAAGTGAAAAGTCTCCTTCATATAGAGTGTTAGAACTAGAACCGGTTCCTCTCACTTTAGAACTGTCACGTGGCAAGTTTGGTATTAGTCCCTTTCCCCTAGGTAGTATTTAATTGTTTAGAGAACTTTTGAAGCTTTTATTTAGAAACTGTACAACGGGATTCTTCTTCTTATATTACACTGCCTTTACACATGCAAGTAATTATGTACTTACAAGTAGAGTCCACGTACTAACATCGAGAATGTCGAATGTCGTGCAATTTGAATGTCATGCAAGCTGCATTAATGTTTACACAGTCAAGTGAAAGTTTGATTTGATTTGATTCCGTAGGGATCTTTTTCGCACTTTGCTTAAGCAAATGACAGTTTCATAAAATTTAACAAAAAGTTTTCATAACTTCAATATCACATAACACATATCGACCCCTTTGCGCGAAATTATCGTATGTTACAAAAACCAAATTTTACAGGAGAGCCATTTTTCTACTTTTCTCTGCTATCACTTGCAATATAAAAATGAAAATATACATTAAATTTTTGGAGCAACGAAGTGGAATTCGCCTATAATATTTTGTCAGGCGACGTCTCTTTGAATGTAGAAAAAGATTGCATCAATATCTCAATATCAAAAAAATTGGCATATACGATAATTTCGCGCAAATGGGTCGATATGTACATATGAATCACATGTATTCGCACAATTGCTTAAGCCAACTAAAGCATATTATAGTTGGGCCTTCAAGTTGAAGACTCAGTTCTGTTTGAACACTTATTTTCGAGTCCTTGTTTTTCTTCATCAAAAGTACTCGCAGAAGACAGAGTTTGGTGATATTTGAAAAAATTGTTTTCTAAATGCAAGCTGGGTAAGAAAGCACTCGTATGCATGTACAATGTACATTGTACAATGTACATACACATATGTTGGTGTATGTTTTGCAATTTTCTTTCAAAAAATATTGTTAATGTACATGTGCAATAAGTAAATGTCCTTGTTAGCTCAACACATCCTTTCAACTTTGCCTCACACGTACTTAAACTTGTGTACAACTCATACAATGTTTGTACGGCTGTGTTCAAACATGTAAAAGTGTTGCAATAAAAGCAAAGTGAATTGAAGAAACAAGTCTATTTTTACTTTAAGTTTGGTGGCCCCTTGCCCTTTTTTATGAACCGAACAAGGGTGGGTAGGGCGAGTAAGTAAAATTGCTTGTATGTTAACAACTTTGAACGTGCATTGAAAATTCTATGAAAGATGATTTAAACAAGAGTCAGCATTGGACATTGTTATACGATTGTATTTGTATAATACTTAATCTACAAAAGTTCCTTGAAGTAGTAAAATCCATTTAGCATCTTTGAATAGATTTTTTGTTGATTAAATTCAAGGGATTCTTTAACATGAGAAGACGGCATTAGTTCAAAAGAGTTCCAATTTGATGTTAAACAGCTATTAAATTCGTGCGGTCTTAACTCGCTAGACTTTTTCGCGAATAGTTTTAAGTACGCAGATATCTACAACACTGTAATCGGTTGATTCGGTAATATTTAGCCCAAGTCTGTGCTGCAACTTTGTACCCAAAACAAAGGAAAACATAAAGAGAACCCTGCTACAATTATATAGCGGAACTACGTGTTTTGCAGGACAAATATCTGAACATAATTTCAGCATTTAAAATCCACTTGAAACCCTGTTAGAGTTTCTAATACGTACTAAAGGGTTCACTTTTCTAGAACAGAATCAGCCTAACAATAGGAACAAAATGAAGTTTTTTTTCCTATAGTATAATTAAGGACCTTTTTTGGGTCTTACTATCCATCGAATCTTATACAATGCGGCAACTGTGAATCTCAACTCTGCATTTAAAAAAAGTTGTTAAATCCCAACTCTTACAGCAGTTCCTTGACACGCCGCCACCTTACAAAGACTCCACATTCAAATGAATGAAAATGTACGAGTAAAGTATACAATTTATTCATGTTTTCTGTCTCTTCTAAATGAAGTAAATCCCTTCCTAGTTCTGCATCTGGTTGTCATTATCACCATTGTTCTATTGTGAGTATGAAAACGGTGAATGTGTCTCAAAATGCTAAAGTATGTGTCTATCAAAAAGACTTGTTTGTGACCCAGCGGTAAATATTGAATGAAGCGCAAGTGGAAGGCTTTTTGGAATGCCTTTATACTCCTTTCTAAAAGATTAGCTACGTTTGATATCCTGCCTTCAGAAGTATGCCTTCCAAAAGGTATAAATTTCTTATTGAAAGACCTTCTAAAATATTCAGTACACATTCGCTACTCCATTCTTTAAGAAGGGAAACAGGAAGTTGTTCAGTTTTTTTAGTGACCTTCCTTACTCCCTTCTTTGGGAGTAAGTTCTTATTAAAAAGAATGTGGAAGGGCTTGCTCCCAATGACAGCCTGTGTAAAAAGTAAATAAGTATGGAATGCGGCGAGGAGGGCTTGTGTCTGCTAAATAAGGCCTTCTATTAGGCCTCTTTACTCATTCTTGTTACCGCTGGTTGAGTTTCTACTAAATGCATTTGTATTAGAAAGGATAATAAACATACAATTTAAAAGTAAAGCAGCACTTTGCCTTAACTTGCCAGTTACATTTATGGAATTAAGAAAACTTAACAGGCTGCTAGCTTCATTTCAATACTGCATGAGATGATACTTGCTTGGCACAATTCAAATCTTCAAAGTTATGTTTTCCCAGATAAATGTTTGTGCCGATTTTTCATTTCCCTTAAACAATGACCGGAGACAAAACAATGTCGTTTTTGCTGGGCAACAATGTTCCTTATATCTAAATGGCATTGTTTTCATTATGTTGGAGGGCATATAAACATCGTGAACTCTTGGCAACAAGGGAACTTAAATAATATCGAAATTAACCTCACAAATAGGGCATAGCGAATATTTCAAAATAATTTTTGCAATTAAAGTAGTTTCATACTCATTCAACCTGAATATGGTTGGCGTATACGCCTGAGCCGTTTTTTGTAGTAGATTAAAGAACATAAGATTTGTGCTACTTTAATCTTTTATCAAAAACGACGCAGGCGTATGCGCCAACGCCAACCGTAATCAGGCTGAATATCATTAAGCATTTTAAGAAGACGATTGATAATAACAAGGGGTAATCCCTAAAGGTTATCCATTTGATCTTTACGATGACAGGTCGTCTACTAAAAAGACTAAGGAAGGGGCTGAGAATAGCTTCGATGTCTATCAAAAGTACTCTTTGTACTAAACCGACATATGCAAGGGTATTTTTTTCTAAAAGAGAAATTTGTCTAAGATGTAACTGACACCTGCCTACACTGAAAGGTTATGGCGACTATATTCTACAACTCAAACTTGGAGCACACTTTTCTGGTTGTCATGCATAAACGTCAATTCAATACGCGGACGCCATGTAGGCATGCGTAGAGAAAAGGTATTTTAGGATTTAAAAATTGTAGGCTATAAAAAATGTTTTAGTCGCTGAAAGTTGTGGGCTTAAACAGTAAGAAATTGTTGTGATCAAATAAGCAGAAAAGTGCCTAAGCGTTATATTTTTTTTTAAACTACCTTTAAACGCGTATCTAATTTCAATTTAGTGGGCGGGCACATAGTGGAAATTCAATTGGAACGGCCTCCAAGCCCAATTAATGATTTTAGATTACCAGTGCTCAACTAACCCAGGATCAGAATAATTTGGACCGCAGTGCACAGGGGCATATAAAGATTCACAAGAAAATATATGCCTACTTAACTTGGCAGCACCTTATATATATTTTTTACTTTAACTCCCAATGGAGCATGGGGCGCCTTTATACCTTATCACCTTATGAATTCCTTTAAACCTAAAAGGATGTTTTGTTCAAGCTTTTTTATTTTTTTTTTATCTAGTAAATTAAATTCAGTGATAAATTTTGGTAAACAAATTTAAGGACCAAATTTCATACATTTTAAACGAAGCACCTACGATTTTAAGGTTTTCGAAAAAATAATCACATTTATGTAAAACACCTTCTGATGAAGCCTGAAGATACCGATAAGCTAAAAAAATATTACATTTAAATATCCGGAAGTTCAAGACAAACAATAAAATTTTCTAAATGATTAGCTTTTTTAAAATTTAACCCATAAGGATGGTCTGAAAGGCCTTTTAAGAGCCATTAATTGAAAGGCCTTTTACCATACCTTTCTTAAAAACCCTTCAAGATAACCTTTTTGCTAAGGCCTTTTGACAGTCATTCTCTGGAAAGCCTTCTAAAAGCCATTTATTTGAAGGCCTTTAAGAAGCTCTGGGGAAGAAAGGAAAGCGGAAGGCCTTCTCCGCAATGACAACGCGTGTAAAAAAGATATGAGTATGGAATGGAGCGAGAAGGGCTTGTTTATCCAAAAGAAGGGGTACAGAGGCCTTCTGGAAGGCCTCCGTACACCTTCTTTTTCCCGCTGGGTATGTATACGAATGTGTGACACGTACTTGATGGCATTAGTATGTGTAAATTGTTCGAGTACATTTTTCCAATGTTTTGCATTTTGAATTTAAAATAGTTTAAAGTCAAGCAAAATAAAATACATACTAGACTAGCTGTGACGAATCTTATATACCCTTTGCCATAGAGTATTTGAAAGAAAATGAACATTATCTTATCGAGCCAAATCTAGATGAGTTTGACTACATTTCCCATAAACAAAACAGAATCAACTTGGTGAGTAGATTTTGGCGAAATCTACTATGAATCGGCTCATGTACAAGAAAATGCTACTCTTATCGCATAGAAAAGTCGACGACGACAGGGCTGTCAGATATGGCGATTTCTCGCCAAACGTGGCGAATTTGAAACGTGTATGGCGATGGGATTTCCCATTTGGCGACTGGCGACTTTTGTGGCGATTTCTGATATAACTGGCGATTAACTTGGCTATTTTTTACCATTTATATTATTTCGGCGATTTTGTTTAACAACTTGTCATTTTTTGTTATCATTACTAATATAAAAAAAGATATTAAGTAAATTTTATATTCAGTCACTATTTAATTCTAATAGTATGTATGTAATTCTAATAGTATGTAGGTCAAAACTCCAGTAATGAAATCGGTGAGGCTGAAGTGTACGATCTTATAGACTTGTGTTCTTCATTTAAGTTTTTAACTGAATACATATATGATCTCCATTTTATGTTATTTAAAAAAAAAATTACAGAAACAAAACAAAATTTACTTCGGCGACTTTTTTGTATTTCTTCTCAGTTTTTGGCGATTTTTGACTGAAAAATTATACTAGCGTTTTTTGTATGCAAAATTTAATTTAAAAAAAAAAGAAAATTTTACAAAAACTGAACAAAATCGACCTTTGGCGATTTTTGGCGATTTCTGACATCCGGTTTGGCGATGGAGCTCAAAAAAATCTGACAACCCTGATCGACGACTGAATTGTGTCCTCTCGTGGACTAAATGAAAGAGCGTAAGAATGCGTGTGAAGAATGTGTGTGAATTATTTCCACAATTGTGGTATGGGCTGGACACCAATGGCATAGAATCTATAACCCTAGGTCTACACCAAAGAAAAATATCTCAGAAATTTGGCAATTACGTCGGCAGAATAACAGAGCAATATTTCTCATTGCTCAGCTTATGTTAAAGGCATGGGAAAACGTATTAATGTTAAAGGCTTAGTTAGCCGGTGGTAACAGTAACGTTGAAAATCAGCTGATTAATTTTGTTGTATTTGAAGCAATTAGAACGATTACAGTTAGCAGTAAAATGTTACGTCTCAATCTGTAAGAAACAGATTGGTCTTACTTTTTTACGTTAAGGTTACTGTTACTCCCGGCTAACTGAGCCGGGCACCACGCCCACTTCTCCAATTCCGACCACATTTTGTGAGATGGTGTGTATTGATAACTCAAATTTGTGTACTAAATTTGGAAACTTTGGCTCCTGCCGTTCTCCAGATATACTGAAAAAAATAATTAAAATACAACAACAAGGGATTTTTGAACACAAAACATACTTAGAATCACGTTCTGGTATATAACTCTGACACCAATAAAGTCTCCACCTTTAAATTTTCTGCAAATGTTGAAGAGGGTATAATACTTAACATATATTTTTTTAAGAATTTTAAAAAATATACTTTTCCAGATATGAACCTTTGAACTCAAGACCCCAAAAATTTACCATTGACCTCTTCTTAAAAAAACACAATATGCCTATCATTTTTAAGTACACTTTCACCTTTAAAACGATACCAAAAAAACTAAATTATCTTGCGTAGTTCAAGAGTTCTATCCCCTTTTGTTAGGAGACTTTTGTGTTTTTTTTCACATTTTTCACATCTTTTATGACGTCATATTTCGGAAGCCGAAAGAATCTGGTGTCTGAAAATTTATGTTTTGTTAAAGTCCAATAACATACAACATTTGTGTTGAATTTCATTCAATTCGAAGGTGATGATGCCGAACGACTTAATGGTTTGACATGGATTCACTCTGAAGCTAAAACAAATTAATATGAATTTAAATAATAAAGATCGAATAAGAAAAAAATAATAAAAATAATTTTTGCAATTTTATTTTAGTGTTTATTTAATAATAAAAATAATTTTTGCAATTTTATTTTAGTGTTTATTTAATTCTTTTACTTCAATTATAATATGCTACCAGTTCGCAAACTTAATTTTTTCCACACAATTTGCTTCCTTTTTATTTTTGCTTTTTTCAATTGACAACCAAATTTGACGTTTAATGTTAGCAATAATCGTCAACGAAAATTGACTAACAATTATTGCAACATAAATTGCTGGCAATAAATATGTACAAAAAAGTTCTGTCAACATTAAAGTTAACATAATTTTGACATTTACTGCAATTTATGTCGCAATATTTATCTTTAGTATAGACGGGTAGTCATTTTAAGAAAATTTTCATAAACATTTGCAAGGGGTACAGACTTGTCAAAAAATCTGTCACTCATTTTTTTTAATTTTAAGGTCACACTATCATACTTGATGACAACACACGATTTTTTTTAGACAAATCGTGCGACTGAATAGGATAGTGAACCACGGCCTTAAATAATATAGATTTTAAGGAGGACTTCATATCAAATCAACAAGATTTCACTGCAATGTAAATGCGCATTTGGAGATTTTGACATTAATTTTGTAGCACATCTAATTTTTTTGTAGGATCCCATAAAGTTGAAGTTCTAGATCGCACAAGAAAAGAGCTATGTTGATGTAGCTTGATTTAATTATTTTCTATTCAGAATTCACTGCCCTGGCGTCTTATTTAGAGAAAAGTCCAAAGCCGCCAAAACAAAATACTTCGAATCATCATATCCGCTCCCTGGTATGTTAAATACTCGAACATTCACAATAACCTCAATGTGCCATCAGTAAAAACTATGATCACAAAGTATTCAATTAAATATTTGATAAGGCTGGAATTGCCCAAATTCACTAGATCAAGAAATTTTAAATATTTATTGCTGTTTTTTTTAATGTAAAATCCGGGGATTTAAAAAACGGGAGCTTAGAAAAGTAAAGTTTTGTGTTGGATAAAATTTTAAAACAATCGTAATTTTCTGCCATCTTTGGCTAAATTTCAAAAGCAATCTATTCCATACTATATGTGATAGCAATAATAAACAGTTCGGAAAGTTACTTTAAACCAGTGTTCAAAAATATACACTAAATATCGCTCCTTAGTGTTTGGTTCTATAGATTTATGGAAAACACAAACGATTGTTTGTGTAGAAAATCATTAAAGAAATAACGTTTCCCTGTTTGTCATCTTTCGAAAACAAAAATAATACTGTTTGTATCTAACACAACAAAAGATGAGAACATTAAATTCCGTTTGTTATTTTTTTAACGGTTCGGTTTATTAATGTTCGTCGCTTTTGGCTGGTAAAAAGAACCAAACTTTTTTACAAAAACAAAATACACATACGAAAAAAAAACAAAAAGCCAGCAAAATAATTTTACACAAACACAACAAATAAACAATATACACACAAGCTGTTCGTGCGGCAGTCGTTGCTAAAGTTTTTTGTTTGTTCATTTCTTTATCAATGTAAAAAAAGAAACATTATAGAACATTAAAATATAATGTTTGTCTAGAGTATCACTACAATTGTTCTGTTAACGAAGAACAGAATAATAATAATAATGTTCGGCTCTTTCTTGAAAAGAGTTACGAACGGTATTAAGGGTGGTGTTCGTCTACACAATCACTAAAAAAATAGATATCGTTCTTGGCTGTGTGAGCCGAACGCTTAATAATGTACTGTTTATTTTCGAACAGTGCTTTAAACAAAAACAGAGACAGGCGGACCGCGTTAAATCAACTCCTCAAAAGGATCCAGAATATAAGTATGTATATCAATAATTCAGAACTTACAAACGAAATGAAGCGCTCACCACCTGTGATGAAGGGTATAAGAAAATGTGTTTGAAATAATATATTTATATGTCAGCTTTATATTTGACAAATTTGTAAACGACTGAGTTTCAATGTGAAAACATAAAGGATTTGGCACATGTATGTAAAGGGTAATTTTTTAACCGTAAAAAAAACTTTAAAAAACACAGAAATTTGCAAAGATGAAGAAATATTTATTTAAAGTGATAAATGGATGGTCACCATTTACTTTTTACAGATTTCTTAATATAAATGTTGCCCGCGGGTATGTCGAAGGTGCCATACTTTTTCCAGCATGTCGGCAGGTATCTCAACCACGGCAACTGTAAAATTGTCATCCAGGGTATTGTGTCTGGCTTGTCCCGAAAGACTTCACTTATCTCCACAAAAAAAAAAAATGGCTAGCGGGGACAATCGCATGGGCTTGGCTGCCAATGGACAACTTCTAAACGTGAGATTAAAATGTACGTAATTTTCGAAACACATTTCTCGCACAGCACAAATTTTGATAATAAAAATCAATGATTTGCCAGCGTTTTTCGTTTTTTAGTCTATCAAGGGGAAATGGCAAATCTTTTTTTACTCGGAAAAAACTTAAACTAAAAACCAAACAGAAAAAAATGTACCATTTACATGTACAGGGTGGCGCAGAATGAGCTAAAAGGTTTGATATCTTTAAATAATAGAATTTGGGAATTATTTTGTTTTATTTATTTGATATTTTTGAAATGTGCTTAAGCAAAAAGTATGTGAAATATTGAGGGAATAGGACTATTGTATAAAGCTTTATAAATTGAAATTGTACTCATAAAATTATTTTTTTTTTCCTTTATTTTTTCATTTGTTTGTGAAGAAGGCAGGGTAATTAATTATGAATAGCTTTACAATCGAACAAAAATAATTAGACCCGAAATTTTGCAAAAAGTTATGGAAACTATGTTAAAAAGAGCAAGTATGTATGTGCATAACTTACAGAATATCATTTTTCAAAGCTTATTGAAAAAAATTCTCCAATATATAAAAAAAAATATATATTAAAAAAGTAAAAATAATCGTATAAATAAAAAAAGTTATAAAGCATTTAAACCATAAAGCTCATTCTGCGCCACCCTGTACTTGTACTTATCATTCGTATGGTTGTCTTCAATTTATTACTTGTGCAGATATTCAAACATCTGCTACTAATAAAACTTTAACGGAATGTTTAAATTCTATTATTTCGTATTGCATTAACTAATATTTAACAAAAGACTTGTTTAAATATAAAAGTTAAATTCTAAAAAAGTACTATAAACTAGATTTTAAATAAGACTTTAAAATAATTTAATTTAAAATTGTCTTTTAAATGAATTAAAAAACGAATGTCCTTAAATTAAAATTTCGCCTTGAAATACTTTTAAGAACTTTTAAAACTAATATATTTCCATTTGCTCTCTTTAAACATTTCAGGGTGGTACTTAACTTTCCTTAAAAAAAAAAAAAACAACAAAAATAAACTTTGCTTGTCTGTTAATTAAATTGCTTTTCATCTTTTGTTGTTTAATTAAAATTAACAGAATTATTTATTACGACACTAAACGTGCTTCTTTATACCATTTTCACTTTGTTTTAAATGGCCAAAGACACATTTTTTCGTTACATTCTTAGGTTTAACAGCTTTTTTTTAATGAAAATGTTTTTCAATTTTCTGCCACATAACAATTTATTTTTTTTGTAGTCTTACATGGTACGTTAATGTTTAATGAAGCACTAATGGCCATCGTTGTCCTGTTTGAAAATATGGGAGGAAAGAAGAGTATCACAATTTAAAAAACTTTTTGCTTTACTGTTTACATTTATGTTTAAGAAGAAAAAATTAAAAGCAAATACATATAAAATTAAGCTATTGTGGTCCTTCGAACCAAAAATACCCTTATTAAGTTTATGGAATAATTGTTCATTCCTTTACCACAGGTAAAAAGGGGTATGTATATAAGTTTGTCATTCCGTTTGTAATTTCTACAATATTTATTTTAGACTATATAAAATATTTCTATTCTGTAGGCAAAACGACCCAAAAAAAAGTCATGTAAAGAAATTTGAGAAAAATTGCAAAAAAAAAAAAATTCCATACAAGGATATTCTCCTCTGTGGTATAGCAAACACCGGCTTCGCTAGCTGTCATACGTCCCTAAATGTATAGCCTAGTACTCTGTTCAAATTTGTGAAAAATGTTTAGCAACATTTATTATTTCACACTAAAATTTTGACATGTATCAATTTTACCTATCATGCGAGTTTGTACAATTTGTCGTTTTTATTCCTGCAAAGTATGCGACATTGTTTTGTGTATGTAAAAAATTCCACGTGAAATAAGTGCATCTTACATTATTTTGCAGTTGTAAAAAAATGTTGTCAGAAACAATTCGGAACTTTTTCACAAAATGAACCGAGTACAACTCTATCAACATTATTTCATAGATATTTCGCACGTGATATGTTGAACAGAGTACCAGGCTTATCGATGCGGAAACAAAATGCAAACTGTACATCAATAATTTTGTTTATGCTTTGTTGATGGCTGTAGGAAATATCGCCCAAAGAAAAATGGCCCAAAAAAAATGAAAAATCGCCCAAAAGAACATGAAAAATGACCCAAACAGTTAAATATGAAATTTTGCCCAAACAAAACGAAAAAGGGCCCAAAAAAAAATGTAAAAAGCAAAAACGAATTTTTTCAAAAAAAAAAAAAAAAAAAAAAATTGCCCAATTTGCAAAAAACCAACAAAACTATTTTTAAAGAAACTTATTTTACCAAAACAAAAACCGGCTTCGCTAACTTAAGCTGCACTGCATAGCCGGCCTTCGGCCGTGCCCAAGGATTTTCTACTCTATGATATAAAAAAAACCGGCTTCGCTAACTTAAGCTCCTCTGCATAGCCGGCCTTTGGCCGGGCCAAAGTATTTTCTCCTCTATAGTATAACAAAGACCGGCTTCGCTAACTAAAGCTTCTCTGCGCAGACGGCCTTGGGCGGGAGCAAGAATTTTTTCCTTTATAGTATACCAAGTACCGGTTTCTCTAAGTAAAGCTTCTAAAATCTGCTTTGTTTCCGAACGAAGGCCGACTTCGCAGAGTAGCTTTAGTTAGCGAAGCCGGTCTTTGTTATACCATAGAGGAGAAAATCCTTGCTTCCGGCCGAAGGCCGGCTGTGCACAGAAGCTTTAGTTAGCGAAGCCGGTACTTGTTTTATCAAAGAGGAGAAAATCCTTGCGCCCGGCCGAAGGCCGGCTATGCTTTCGAGTTTGTTAGCATGTTGTGGACATTATGACACTCTACAAAGTGACATAACGTACACAGACTTTATGACACTGCTCTGATGAGCATTATGACACTTAAAAGGGTCATAAAGTCCATGGACTTTGTGACACTTTTTGGAGTGTCATAGTTATTTTTACAAATAACATGTAGGAATTCGACGTATAATGATAATGAATGATTAAGGCAAATAGTATGTAAGATTTGGAAGAAATTTTAAAAATTAAAGATGACCCGAAAAAATGTGATATTTTTCATACAATATTTTTGGGTGATTTTTCAATTTAAAAACGGAAAATCACCCAATAATAACGAAAAATAGCCCACAAATTTTGGGTCACTTTTCATATGAATTCAGGCCCAATTTTACATGGAATTTTTTTGGGTGATTTTGCATTATTTTTTTTTTGGGCCATTTTTCTTTGGGCGATTTTTCCTACAGCCTTTGTTGATATTTTTATACAAAGTAAACAAAACAGTAAGTTAATTTTTATCGAAACAGTATCTAAACCGCATCACTGCAATGTGTTTTGATGTTTAGGAATTTATGCTATTTAAAACAACACATATACTTTGTAAAAATTTTTAAATAAAATATTGAAGTAAAAAATTGGGCGATTTTTCGTTATTTTTTGACGTTTTTTTTCACAATTTTTGGATTTATTTTTAATTTTTTTTTTGCACATCTTTCGTTTGGGCGATTTTTCTTTGGGTCATTTTGCCTACAGCCCCTAAAAACAGGTAAGTCGATTTTATGATGAGCGTATGTTTGTGTAATTGTTGAAATGGAATTTAAGAAGACCACAGAACAATAGCTTGAACGATAAAGTGACGATTAAGTTTTCTCCATTATTACAACTGTTCGACAAAATAAAAAATGTGGTTTATATACATACCGTGGCAACACCGCAGTAGATACCGCTACTTTTGGTTGTCTAAAATACGTAGTGGCAACGACTTACTTTTGTTTATTTCTTTAATTAAAAGCAGAAGTCAATTTTTTTGTGTTTTATTTTTCTTTTTTATGGTAGATTGTTTTGTTTTTTGTGTTTAATTGTGTGTTTTTTTTTGTTTTTGAAAAAGTTTAAATTATTTAATTTAACATTAAGCATGAATGGTTAATTTAATTGTATTAACTGGACTTAAGCAAGATATAAATAAAAAAAAACCTTCTACTGTAAAATTTTGTTTTTATCGCTTAAGTTTTTCGCGGTTAGGGCTCGGTATGGTGGTAAATGGAAAAAACTCACAACTATTTCAACCCACTGTATGAATTCCAAAATATATGAATAGTGATAAAATAATTTTCTTTTCACTGTTTTTTATTTCTCACTCTTCGACAAAAAGCTTTTGCATTTTTAAACAGGCTAAATTGTAAATGTGCATATTAAATTTCAATTTTAACTTTCTTTAACTTTAGTAGTTGATTAAATTTATTTTTCTATTAATTTCGGTGATGCTTTTCATTTTGTAAGTTGAAGAACTAAAACAGAAAAATCTGGAAAAAAAATAATTTAAACATTTTTATTAAAATCTCGTTACTATAAAATGAAATTACTTTAAAAACTTGTTTGGAGCAAAATTACGCTCGTAAAACCAAAACAAAAGGATAAAAAACAGTAAAAACTGTATAAAATTGAATGGTTAATTGTTGTTGTTGTCGGGTTGACCAACATTAATCCATGTTGTTGGCAGTTTAATAGTCTTTACAAGATCAAATAATTGGAATTTCGAACAGAGGATTTGTTGAAACTGATTTTCTTCTTCTTTCTAGTAAAAATAGGAATTAACGTAGCCACAATTAAACTTTTTTTTTATGAAAAATAAATAGGAAATAACGAAATGACAGAAAATAGAAGAAATACGACAAATACAAATGGCCACGCCCGACCATTTAATACCCTACACTCAGTATTGACAAACAGATTTTCGGGAGTGTACCCTGTTAGGGATCCAAGGGCATTCATGCACCGGGAAAAGAAAAAAATGTTATGAGGTTTAGATTCATAGATATAAGAGTTCTTTGTGTCGAATATTATATATAAAGAGTGTAACCTCGGTTAACGTAACCCTTGATAAACGCAACTCCTCCTTTTCTTCTTTCGGTTTGTTTTTACTTTAGTTTTTTTTTTTTACAATGGATTCAAAACAACAAACGTAACTGCACATGGTGTATTTGCTTGCCAAGGTGTCTTCAATATTACCACAAAAACATACCACAGTACAAAACAAGCAGGCATTTTGAACCTCGAAATGCACATTTGCACTCTTTTGCGGTGAAATTTTCTATTTTTCGCTACTTTGGCTTCAAACTTTAAATTATGCTTGATATCATGGTAAAATTACTAGAAGGTGGCAGCACTGGGAGCAGTGTTGCCAATTTAGCCATTTAGCGGCTAGATTTAGCCATTTTTCACCCTGTTTAGCCATTAAAAAATGAGTTAAGCCATTAGCCATTTTTCATCTTGTTTAGTCATAAAAGTTTTTGCCGTTTTTCTTTTAAAAGAATAATTTTTATTTTAAATAAATGTTGTCGTGACTATGATTTACCTTAAAATTATTTAAAACTTATGATTATTTGAAACTAATGCGTGATTCCTATGAGTTGAACAATAACGAGATCGAATTTTTCGATGATTTAATTTTTTAATATTAATTTATTTAAATATTAATTATTCTTATTTAACAAATTGATCATAACTCACACTTTCATCGTAAACAACTTTAAATGAATTATTTCTGTTTTGTTACTGAATTTTAATGTGTTTTTATTTAAATAAGCTTTTAACAATTTTTTAGCCCATTTTTAAGCCGTTTTTTCCGTAAATTTAGCCATTTTTGGTCACCAAGTTTTGGCAACACTGACTGGGATTTACTGAACAACTATACAACAAAAACAGGCAAATTTGTTTTTGTTAAAAGTCCGTTTAGTCAAAAATATGGATTTTCACCACACCAATTTATAATACACTCTTAGAATTATGCATCTTAACATTGCTGATGCCCTTACATCGGAATTGTGACATCAATGTGAAATTTTATCATATTTAATATGTCTTCTATGATATGGCAACAGTTACATCAATTCGATGCCACGTTTTGTGTATTCTTAACATTATTAAGGGTAATCACGATGGTCATTTAGCAAATTTACAATTTGTTAATTTGCAGTGCATATTATGACTGATCGTGGACATACCACTTTTATTTTTTGTGCAAATATGCTATTTTTCTAAAAATTTATTCTGGCAACACTAAAAACTTCTGGCAGCACTGTAAAAAATCTGCATTTGTTTACATAGCGTCTTCACCTGACAATTTTTTGTCATACCAAACGTCAAACTTCATATCCCTGCAGATAACGAGACTAGTCCATACATGCATGTAAAGAGTAGTCCATAAAGGAGTAGGAGTACTCCAAAACTACTCCAAACATATGGGTAAAAGGTGGTCCATTTAACATTACGATGTCCTAGAAAGGGACCATATAACCCACCGAAGTAGTCCCTAAACTACTCCATGGAGTACTAAAGTGGGTTAGTTTTAAAAGTACTCCATGTTACTACAGTATGGAGTACACTTAAGGGATAGCTTAAGCATTTTTCTTTTTAATTTTTTGCGATTATTATTGTTATTATTAAATATATTTACTTGATATTTTTAATATTTCTACCTTTTTTCCACAAATTTTACAAACTTTCACTCTTAAATAAACAATTAATAATGGACACCATCATAGCTACCAATGTGTAATACTGTAAACTATAGAAAAGTATACACCATGCAGTTGTTGGCAGCACTGCATGTTAATTTCTTTTAACATGGTCCATACTAAAGTACATTGGACCATGGTGTAAGTAGTCCATTTAAGCCACAATGGACCACGTAGTCCAATATTATCTGTAGGGATTAAAAAAACGCTGACAAAAATTTTCGAGTTTTTTTTATAAAGACTTTGACGTTTGGTATGACAAAAAATTGCCAGGTGAAGAAGCTATGTAACAATTATACAAAAGCAAATTAATCGATTGTTGCTAATAAGTAATTATTACGATTACTTATCGTTATTTAACAGCTATGGATTAAATCGTCCTGTTTTTAAATCAAATTGCAAAAAAACACGAGCGTTTTCATTGCTTTAATATGCATTTTTTTTTATTAATTAAAATTTGTTCTTTTTTAGAATTTAATCCCTTAGAAAATACACAATTAAACATTTTAAAAGTAATTTATATTTGTAAATGATGTTTAGACCATAATAGAACTACTTTCTCTTTTTCAAACGTTATTTATATATCAAACATTCTTTTATACTTTACACAACATCAGTTTTCATAACTGCAGAATAAATGTAAAATATTCACGTCTTCATAATGTTTCTTGCATTATTTAAAAATAAAACAGCTAAAAGTGCTATATTCGGCGGTTCTGAACTATTTATACACTTTACAATAATACTCGTATAGTAAGAACATCTTTTCAAATTGTAAAATTTTTCATTTTAAGATTTTTAAAGATAAATACAGATCTTAAAAAAATAGTTTTTAAAATCCCAGCTTAAAATTTTCGGCAAAAATGTCCTGTGAGATATTTTTAAGCCTCGAACTTCTAAATGTCGTTTAAAAAAAATCGATATTTAGAAGGACATTTTGACATAAGGGCGAGGTGAAATTAATAAGCCATATGAAGAGAGAATATAGGAGCAAAATTTAAAAAACTCATAAAAAAACCCTTATTCCGGGAAGGTCACATGTAAGGGCAATCGTGCAAACGTAGTTGTTTGCTTCTATTTCAGCCGTTTAAACCCAGATATTGCCGAATTTCATTAGCAATATTCTTGGAATGATTTGTAATAGAAATATATAGCATTCCAGACTCCATGAAGTTTTCAAACTTCCCATTTCAACAACAACAACAGGAACAAAGGGACATCAAGCCCCATTATCAAAAGGATCCAGGAGCCTAAGGTCAATGTTGCTGAAATTACAAACGAAATGACAAACTTTTATACATTTGCATATTCCACCTGTGGTGCAGGGTATAAACAGAATGACTTTGAAACTTCTTTAATGTATGCAAATAAAATTCAAAACTAAATAAGAAAAATTCAAGGATTATGAATGAATATAAGTTAAGATGAGTTTGCATTATACGCAAATATATTTTAAAAGTTTTTTTATATTTTTATTTTCAAGAGGATTTCTTTTCTTTACGTTGCACATATTATTAATCGTATTTTATTACTAACCAACGGAAGTGAAAGTAAGGCCATTTCTATTAAGGCCTTAGAAATATAATTAATACTAGAAGATTCACAAAAAAATCGACTTCTATTCAAAGCTGGTGTGGTGAAATTAAATTTTGCTTCGATAACAAAACATTATTAAAACTACTTTTTTTAAACCTCAAGAGTAAGTGCTGGACTTGTAAAGGGTGGTTAAATTGTAAGGGCCGATGTTGAATGTGAACCACACCTAAACGCCAAGTTTTTTTCCGAATTTTATTTGACATTTCTCTATTTCAGACTTACTCAATTTGAACCATGGAGAGATACACAATCCAACAACGTGTTAAAGTTATCCAGACTTATTATGAAAATGGGCGTTCAAATCAAAATGCATATCGTGCACTTCGTGATTTTTTTGGTCAATTTGATCGTCCAAATGTGCGTACAATCGCAAAAATCGTGGAAAAATTCGAGCAAACCGGGTCTGTAGAAGATGGGAGAACACCAGTGCATGCTCGTACAGCTCGTACTGCAGAAAATATTGCTGCTGTTCGCGATAGTGTGGCTGAAGAGCCGTCCACCTAAACTCGTCGTCGTGCCCAACAATTGCACCTCTCACGCTCGTCGTTGATGAACATTATGCATAAAGACTTGCATTTACACGCTAACAAGGTGCAATTGGCTCAAGAACTAAAGCCTCTTGACCATTCCAAACGTCGTGAATGGGCAGAATGGTGTCAAGAAATGGCAACAGTGGATGATCAATTTTCGAAGAAAATCATCTTCATTAACGAGGCACATTTTCACCTCAGTGGATTCGTCAATAAACAGAATTGCCGCATTTGGGCGAATGAGAATCCAAGAGTGATTGTCGAAAAACCAATGCACCCACAAAGAGTGACTGTTTGGTGCGGTTTATGGGCTGGCGGCATCATCGGGCCGTATTTTTTCCAAATTGAGGCCGGTCAGGCAGTTACTGTGAATGGTGTTCGCTATCGTGAGATGATAACGAACTTTTTATGGTCCTAATTGGAAGATATGGATGTGGACGATATGTGGTTTCAGCAGGACGGTGCCACTTGCCACACAGCTAACGAAACAATGGCTCTTTTGCGCAACAAATTCAATGGCCGTGTTATCTCACGTAATGGCGATGTCAATTGGCTGCCAAGATCATGTGATTTGACACCGTTGGACTTTTTTCTTTGGGGATATTTGAAAGAAAAGGTGTAATTCGATAAGCCAGCAACAATTCAAGAGCTAAAGGATGAGATAATTCGGCACATTAACGGCATAGAACCTCCATTATGCCTCAGGGTCATCGAAAATTTGGACCATCGGATGGAGGTGTGCCGCCGTGGTCGCGGCGCCCATTTGGCCGATATTTTGTTCCATACATAATTGAGTAATACCAATATATCATAATAAAATAAAATTACAATAATTTCCTAAATAGTTTGTGTTTTATTCAAAATCAACATTTAACCACCCTTTACAAAGCTGATGTCAGGAGACTTGGGAAGATCTGGCCTAGTAAGAATCTGGATATTGGATAGACCGACAGCTCATGTCTGAATACTGTCATACCGACTCTTATGGCAGGGCGATACAGATGTTGAAGAACTGCAATCCCGATCTTCCAAACGAAAATTGACTGACTCTAAATGTCCTTGTACTTAAGTCGTCGCATCGAGACAAGATTTCTACCTATTCACTAGAGATAAAAACTTCTTAGTTACTCCCAATGTAAACATAGGTTCTTTGGCTTTAGACATCTAAAACTTTATTAAATAAGATTGTTAGTTCATAAACTGCAAATCTCTTTCAATCCAAAATACTAGACAACTCTTTAGTGTACTGTATATAAAGGGATATACATATGGGGGATTTCATTTCAAGTGACCCAATTTTTAAATCAATATCTTCCGATTTGGATGAAATATGCACCAAGTTTAGTCCTATTGGATCGTAGCTTAGACGAAAATTTTCAACAAGAACGGTCAAAAGGTTTCTGAGTTAGAGAGGGCCAAAGTTTTACATTTTGGCCAAACAGGTGTTCTTTCTCATCCATGTAACTTATTACCTATTGGTGTTAGCAAAATTTGTCCAAAGTAGCTTCGATAGCTATTTGATCAATCTTTTGAAACAAAATTTTTTTGTTTTTTAAAAAAAAATTTTTTTTTTAATTTAAAACTTTTTTTTATTTATTTTTTTTTATCGGGAATGTTTTTTTTTTTTTTTTTTTTTGCCCAAAAGAAAGCTTCTGCCTTTTCCTTTAAGGTAGTTTTGGTCGCTTTTTGGGATATGTATAAAAAAAATAATTTCTAACTAATTGTATGCATATGCAGTGTTCTTTCTCATCCATCTAACTTATAACCTATAGGTGTTAGCAAAATTTGTCCAAAATAGCTTCGATAGCTATTTGATCAATCTGTTGAAAAAAAAAATTTTTTGTTTTTATTTATATGTATTTAAAACTTTTTTTTTCCTTAGTTCTGGTCAAGGCGAATTCATACAAGGTGACCTTGGCTTGCTACGTAAGCAACAGCTGATAACTAATTATGTATATGTCAAAATGATATGCCGTTAATTTTTTTGTTGGCATTTCTATTTATATATTTATATAAATTCAAATTAAATTTCAATATTTTTTTTTATAAATTATAAATTAAAAATGAATCACACACGGGCACGCAAAACCTAAATCTAAAAAGAAGGAAGTGGAGTACTTCCAGCTAGACGAACATCGTTATATCGGCTCAGAAAGTGTTTCTGAGAGTATACTTAAGAATTGTCTAGGAATAATATTTGAAGGTGCTACAAACATCTGCACAAACGAATCCCAGCTAGCATAGGCTGTTTAGTAGGCGATGGTATTTAATATACAACTCCTAAAAGAATCTTCTGATGATTATTTGACGAGTAATCTTGGAATGGTAACCATGCAGGACCTAACTATCACTTAATAATTATTTCAAGAGTACAAAAACTACAATGTTACACTTAGTTCATCCTTCGTCAAACCATCATCGAATTAATCTTTTGCGACTCCCTGTATGAGTCACATTACAATTACTGAACTTCCTAAATAAGGGCGTTTTTTTTAACATGCAAATTCCATTGTCAAAACAATTTCAATAAAACAAACCGACTTTAGGATCTGTCAAATAAGAATTTTCGACATGAAAAACGCTTGAAGCTCTTACTTAGGTAGTTCATTTGTACGGCTGAGCATTTCACGAGTTGTAAAATAATTCCTGCATGAAACTCATGCGAATATTGACATGCTTTCTGAAAAACTTGTGAGATAATCTTTACACACATCTCAAACGCCTAATATAAGCGTCTTTTTCTGTGTTGTAGAAGTATCTCACAGAGGAATGTGAATGTGCAACACTTTCTCCCGTGCGAGGAGTCTTTTACGATTTTAAAATGAGCTCTTCGACGATGAAAAACGCTAGTTCATGGGATTCCTAGTAGACTCTTACACAATTAAAAATACTAGCTGGGATAATACCAACTCCACTATGTGATGAGGGTATAAACATAACTCTTTTTCCATTGAGTTCTTAAAACTATGTAGGTTTAAAACTTTTACTTGTGAATACAATGAAACCTTATCAGAAAAAGATTCCATAACAATCGGTCTGCTTCATCTGCACTTTTTTTAAATAAAAAAAGCAAAACTTCTGGCAAATAAGGGTTTCAAAGCACACATTTTTAAATTATTGCATTCACCAAACCCCGTTTTAAAATTAAAATTAAAAACAAAATGAAATATGACAGCATATATTTTTGACACACAGCTAATTTGTTTACTACAGTTTTATATAATTTTGACACAACGTTAAAGTAATTTACAGTATTGTGTCCATTTTCAAAATAAGACCACCTTGTATGAATTCGCCTTGGTTCTGGTCTTTTAGGAAAAAGTTCAAAATAGTGCTGCATATGCCAAAAATTTAAAAACCCTCGTCTTGAGTTAGAAATTATTTTTTTTAAACATATCCCACTCGCATCCCAAAAGGCGACCAAAACTATCTTAAAGCATAAGCTTTCTTTTGAGCAAAAAAAAAAAAAAAAAAAAAAACATTCCGTATAAAAAAAAGTTTTAAATTTAAAAAAAAATTTTAAACATTGTTTTTCAAAGTTTTTTTGTATTTTCAAAAGTTTGATCAAATAGCTATCGAAGCTACTTGGGAAAAATTTTGCTAAAACCAATAGGTAATAAGTTACATGGATGAGAAAGAACACCTGTTCGGCCAAAATTTCAAACTTTGGCCCCCTCTAACGCAGAAACTTTTTGACCGATCATTTTGAAAATTTGCGTCTAGGCTACTATCCATTAGAACTAAACTTCTTTAAATCGATATCTTCCGATTTGGTCACTTGACATGAAATCCCCCATATATGAAACAGATGTCTACAAAATTAGACTTTACTGCAAAATAGGACCTTCAAAAAGGCCTGGGTGCCCCTAATTTTTTTTTATTGCACATGTGTAAGTGTACGTATGCACATACATACAGTTGTACGTAAGAGCATATATATCGTATCTGCATACATATATGCATATGTACATATATGCATATGTACATATATGTATGCAGATACGATACTATAATCACAAATATATACGAACGTACAAGAATATAGAAATTGAAGTATGCAATTAGTTGAATATCATTGCAAATATCTATCATACATTAAGATTTGTAACATATGTCAATAATGACATTTGAAAACATCCACTTCATTATTCAATCATTACTTGAGTGTGTGTGTTCACAAATGTACATAACCTCAGAAAATCATTAATCTAATTGACTCTTATATTGCAAACTGCGATGCTAAAAAAAAATCATTTCAACTACTGTTGATTAGAATAAAGCGTTCCCATGCGAAAACAATTTTTTTTGGGAAATACTTAAACCAGAAACTTATCCGTAAAATCTTTGATTGAAAATTATGGTTTCGCCAATTGCCAGTTCACCGATAACGAATGACAAGCTATAGTGGGTAACGTGAGCAACGACGATTTTAGAATTTAAGAACAAAACAATTTTACAGTCTGAAAAACATCTTCAACAATACAAACTAAAAATACAATACAAACTAAATATACCTTTTTTATATTCTTTATCTTTAATCTGTTGCACGACACTCATGCTAGAAAATTTAAATGCTAGTGTTTTGCTTTTATACCCTTCGCCAAAGGTAAAAGGGGATAAATAAGCACTTTTTGAGACCGAACCCGAACTTCGGTAAATTTTGACAAGTTCGGCCGAACCCGAACTTTTTGTTAATAAATCTGTATTTATTTAAAACAAAATAAAATTTCGGGAAATTATTACATTTACACTTTTGGAAGGATGCAACATGAAAAGATAAATTGCACTTTATAGTTGTCAAAACTAGTTTATAGTTAAAAAATAATAAGTAAATGCTTTTTTTTTCAAGACAAAAAATAAAAAAAAAATTTTTTAAGTTTAATGCAGTATACATTAGGGCTATAACTTTGTCACACTTTTTGCGAAAATCAAAAACGGCATAGTATAGTCGTGTAGAACATTTAAAGTTATTTACAAAAAATATGATAATTTTTTCGGATTGTTAAGAAAGTTCACGCAGGGATCGGGTTGAAGTTGGAAAACAACCATTTAATATTACGGAAATTTTAAAAAATATACGCCTGATATTTGTGTATACATATTCCTAAACGTATCACTTAAAAGCTATTTTGGAATTTATCCACTGCTTTAGATTTAAAAATTTTCCTACGGTTTACAATTCATCGCGGTTCAAAATTTCTTAGAAGATTTTAGAAATTTGCTTCCCCGTGTGAGGTTTTTTTTCGCAAAACGGCGGGAGACAGGTGTTTTCATTACTAAAACATTCTTGGCCACTCCGTCGTACTATGCCAATAAATTGGTTATAGCCCTAGTATACATATTAGTACTCAAACCTCCACAATGTATTTTTTGAATTCGTTGGGGTGTATTTTCTCTAAGTGGCCTTTAATATTGGCGGTAGTTTGTTTGCTTGGCAATGAACTCCCCATTGACATTTGTTTGGCGCAACATTTGCATTGAGCGCTTGCTCAATTTTTTTCAAAAAAAAAAACTCCAAAATGGATTAGATGAAATTTTTATCTGGAAATATGTAGACTATAAAGTTTGGTTTGTGGTTCACCCAAAACTATTGATTATCTTACCATTCGCAGAATATAAAAAGAGAGTATTTTTTGCCAAATAAGATTTAACCGTTTTTTTTTTGTTGTATTTTTTACCGTCTTCTAAAAATTACACATATAAAGACATTTTTATACACTTTAGCATTTTATTTAGTCATGGCTGTATTTTTTCGAACTAATAATCATAGATAAAAATAGTTGTATTGATTTCGTATTATTTTCAAAAACAATGATGCCAAATAATAATTTGAAATTATAATATATATGTTATTTCATAAAAAAGTTCGGTGTTCGGTAAAAAGTTCGCCGAACACCGAACTTTGACCGAACATTATTTTTTGCCGAGCTCCGTAACCGAGCCCGAACGTTCGGTCGGACACTAAAGACTGTATAAAGTATATATTCCGGCTCCTTCTGAGTAGCAAAGTTGATATATCGATGTCCGTATGTCTGTCTGTCCATGTGTCCGTTGAAATGGGTTTTCCGAAGACCCCAGATATGATGATGAGTAGCAAAGTTGATATATCGATGTCCGTATGTCTGTCTGTCCATGTGTCCGTTGAAATGGGTTTTCCGAAGACCCCAGATATGATGGAGACTTGGTAGTTATATTTTTGTATCACATTTAGCCTGATGGGTCCACAAACGTCTGAAATGTGAGTAAAAAGCCACGGCTGCCTCTAATTTTATCCAAAAATCCCTTGTTGTTGTTGTTTTTTTAATTTCTTATATGTATATCTGAAGAACGTCAAGAGCTAAAGTTTTCAAAGTACAAGCATCTTGGTTGTAAATTCACAAAATCCGACCAAATGTGGGCTGGGTTGGAGAAGTGGTCATGGAACTTCCCATAAAAAAAACATTATAGATTTCTGTATATCATGAGAACGGGAAGAGAGTTATAAATACACAGCACCGGACAATATGTGGGCGAGATTGGAGAAGTAGGTGTGGCACAAAATAGATTTATTTATAACTAAAGAATGGTATTTATATAACTATATATGTACAAAAGATTCGGCATAGCCGAATATAGCACTCTTTTTTTTGTATATATTTTTATTTGCTGGCAACTCAACTTCAGTTCAGTCGTCATGTGTTAGATCATTTAAAACTCGAGAACGGCCGATTCAAATGATCTCTGATTTGTTGGATTAGCCTCCACCCCGACAAGCAGAATAACTACTAAAATATCAGTAAAGAAAGTGAGCGTGGCTCAAAACAGATTTCTTTATATATAACTGGGGAATGACATGAGTAAAATGTTCCAAATTTAGCACAAATAGCTTAATTATAAATGTACAACATCTGAAAACATCTGTAGAAGTGGGCATCGCACAAAATAGATTTATTTATACAAGAAAATGGTAAGAGTAAAAATTTGGATAAGTACCTTAATTATTAAAATTTATATTAAAAAAAACTTTAAAATGGTTGAAAATGCATTTTTAATATTTTTCTCGATTAGCGTTATTGATCCCCTTAAAAAACACATTATTTATTTATTTAATAAGCTGGCAACACTTTATTTCTTAGTAATATAAATTGATGCATATACTGGGGCGCTTATAAAAAATAGAGTGTAAACTAGGGATGCCAAAGTGAAATCCCTAGATTTTTCGGGATTTTCAATTTATCAACTTTTATGTACAAAAAATGTTCGTTGTCTTTAAATTTTTATACTTTATAAAAAAAAAATTATTGTAAATTATATTTTTTATACAAAAAAATTATTGTAAATTATATTTTTTATACAAAAAAATTATTGTAAATTAATATATACGTAATAAATAGGCAAATTTAAATTTTTTTTTATAAGAAGTAACTTACATAAAGAATAATTCTCAGATTATTTTTATAAAATATTTAATTACTCAATTTTAAACGAATATTTAAAAACAAGGTAGCATTTTACTAATAAACAAACATACTTTTATAATAAATTCCAACAAAAACAAAATCCTTAACAAAAAATGTACGATTTTTAAAAAATTGAGTTTGCTGCTGCAGAAATACGCATAGTTAGTTACCTCATATTACATACTTACATACATTTCATGTTCACATTAGGGATGCCAAACGGGAAATCCCGAATAAAAATAAATCCCGGGATTTTTGGGGATTTTTAATATATCAACTTTTGTGTACAAAAATTTATTGAATTTTTATACTCTATACAAAAAAAAAATTATTAAAAATTATATTTCAGTTGTATTTTTTATTTTTATAATTCTTATTTTCTTTTTTAAAAATATATCGTTACTTTAATATAGAAAAGCCCTAAAAAACGTTTTCCTTACTTTACAGGAGGAGGAAAAAAATTAATAAAAATTATAGTCTTGTAGTCGCGATTTTTTTTAAACGCAGTTTTTTATTAAATTCTCTAAGCAATATACTAAAAAACTGCGTTTAAAAAAAATCGCAACTACAATACTACAATTTTTATTAAGTTTTTTCCTTCTCCTGTAAAGTAAGGAAAATGTTAGTTAGGGCTTTTCTATATTAAAGTAACGATATGTTATATAAAAAAGTGTTGTTTATTTAAAAAAAATCCAGAAAAATTCCGAAATTCCGAAATTCCGGGATTTTCTAAAATCAATCCCGATTGGCATCCCTAGTTCACATCTTCAAGAAATTTAAAATCGGTTGACATTGAATAAAGTAACTGGCATATACATAAGTGCAAAAGGTACGAAAACCCAGATTTTACCCCCAACCCGAGATTTTGGAGCTGCTTCGCAAATTTCAAGGGCAAAGTCTTGTTGTGCTCGACAAGACCTACACAGAAAAAACTATTGCCGAATTATTTTCAAACAAACGCTTGTTTGAAAATTTTTTTAATTTCTATTAATTTTTTTACTGATTCAAACAATATTTTTGTTTGATTTTTATTTAACCAACAAAAATGTGGACAACTCTTAAAAATATTATAAACGCGTTATTGGTGTCAAGTTTTCATAATTTTGTATGAAATATTTAACGCTCTTTAATGTTGTCGTCTTTTTGCATTGTTTTATTTGATCGTAAGCAACACTTCTTTATGTGAAATATAAGAACAACAACAAAAAACACACACAGTCTATTTTGAACGCTTTAAAAAAGTGCAACTATAAGAAAAACAATAGCAGAAACAACATTACAAGAAACAAAATCCCGTATTCAATTTTTTAAAACTGTTTGGTTAAGTACATCAAATACAAAAATAGAATGATGACGAAAAACATATCGAGTCGGTCTGCTGCCGTTTTTGGTTACATTTCTTCTTTAGCAAAGGAAAGGATACAGCAACAGAGAGTGATAAAGAAAAACATTGTGTTGTGTGTATAAATAAGACTTCGTTTAAAAATTATTCCAACAAAAAAAATGTGTCTCAAAGCCAGCCGGCGGGGCGGCTCTGCTCTGCCGTCATCTTCTCATACAGTGCTTACCTGCCCGTCTATACCAGAGATAATTATTGCGACATATATTGCAGTAAATGTCAAAATTATGTTATCTTTAATGTAGACAGCAATTTTTTGTACATACATATTTATTGCCGACAATTTATGTTGCAATAATTGCTATTCCATTTTTGTTGACAATTATTGCTTACATAAAACGTCAAATTTGGTTGTCAATTGAGAAAAAAGAAAAAAATATAAAAGCAAATTGTGTGAGTAAGAAAATTTGTGAAATGGTAGCAAATTATAATTGTAGTAAAACAATAAAATTAAAGAATCTAATAAACAGTAAAATAAAATTACAAAAATTATTTTTATTAATATAATTTTTTTCTTTATTATTTAAATTTATATAAATTTGTTTAAGTTTGAGTTCTTTTTTATATAAAAATATTAATTTTATTAATTTTTTTGTTAGAGTAAAATTAATATTTTTATATAAAAAAGACCTCAAGCTTAAACAAATTAATATACATTTTAATAATAAAGTCGAATACGAAAGAATTTATATCAATAAAAATAATTTTTGCAAGATAGCGCTAGTTTTTACACTACACCTTCTTCCTTGATTTTTTTCAAATTATAAGTTAACATAAATACGTTTTCCCATGCTTTAACATAAGCTGAGCAATAAGAAATATTGCTTTGTTATTCTGCCGACGTTATTGCCAACTGACTGACATATTTATCTTTAGTGTAGACCTAGGGTACTTGTGTGCGCGTCATTGATTGTGCAAAAACTTTTTTTTTTATTTTGAAATTTAGTATATGAATTTCAGTAAACTTTTTGTTTGATTCAGTTAAATTATTTGTTTGAAAAAATCAGTGTTTTTTTCAATAAACAAAATGCAAATAAATTGTTTGAATATGCAAATTTGTTTATAGGACCGATTTCAGACAAAAAATTGTTTGATTCTACAAATTTTTTGTTTGAATTGGAAAAATAATTTTTTCTGTGAACAAGAAAAAAATTATCGCATCTCAGGTATTTCTGTTTCATTAATTTTTTTTTAATTGGCGTAATTTAAATCTGTGTGATCGTTATTTGTCAACCAAAAAAATTAACACTATTCACGATCCAAAAAAAGGTATAGAATTTGTTTAGTTGCATGAGTACTAGGGTTTTTTCCCGGGAATTCTCGGGACGGAATTATTCACTCTTATTGTCTTTGGCGTTTTTGCGGCGTAAATTAGTCGTTTTATTAAAACGGTACCGTGATTGGCGAAAAACGCCAATGAATACGACACTTTTCAAGTCTATTACAAAAACGACGTCAAAACAGTACCGTGTTTGGCAAAGGCCTTCCAAAAAAGTTTAAGCAAAACGAATATTAAATAGGAGTGGAACGCCGTTTCCGAAAATTTATATATTGCCATTCCGGAGAATGTTAGATGAAGGTATAAGCCGATTTTAAATTTAAATTGAAGAAAAAACTCACTCATAACAAAGCTGAAAGCTATGAAACAGGTGGTGGGCGGTTCAAACAAAATACATTTTCAGCTGTCGATGAAGCAGCAATTGATCTATTAGACATGCGTGCTATTGTCGAACATAAAGATCCATTTGGAATAAAGAGAAAGCGAAGGATTCCACCAGACCCCGAGCCAAATTTAGACACAATAACTGACATTACCGAAGTTGAAAGCCCGTGTACTTCACCTGTGATACCTCCGCTTGGAAAATATAAAAACCAAGCGAAACTAGGGCTTTTAGAACAACAAGTAAAACTGCAAAAAGAGTAATGCTTGAATTTTAAAAATAAATTATCGGAATTGGAACGTTACACACGGAGAATGCTAAAGAGGAGAAATCGGTTTATATAAGGCGGACCTCTAAAGCAAAAAGAAAAACAGAAAAGCTCATTTAGAAATACGCAAAACCGAACTAGAAATTAAAAAAAACTTGAACTTGAAGACTTAATAAAAAGTAAAATGATTTAATTTTTATTTTGTTTTAATTAATCTAATTATGTTCATGTAAATAGAACTTCTTACATATATCGATGTTTTTCTTTCGCAACCACGTAACTCGATTTTTTTCGATTTTTTGTTTTAAGTAATCAGTAAATACCGCCTTACAATTTTGCAATTTTTTTTTTGATTGGCGGAATATCGGAATTTTTCCTAATTCTTGGATTATAAAAGAATATATAGCAAGAAGATTCGAATATTTGGCTCTCCTGAAAAGTAGTTGTTTTTGAGTTACGGGGTTGCGGAAGAAAACCACAAGTAAAATAATACAAAAATTTTACCAACAATTTAACTATGCGTATTATTTTTAATTCAAACACTTGTTTGACAGATCTTTAACAGGGTGTTTCAAAATAATTTAATTAAATGTATTCTTTTACATTGTGATTCTTATACAAAATTTTGCTAGTCGAAAATTTTAGACGGTAACATAAAATTGAAAATACGACCGCAACTACGACACTGTCGTTTTTCGACTACGCCAAACACAATAAGGGTGATTATTTTATTTCCCGCTTTCCCGGGATTTTTCTTGCGGAATAAAAAATTCCTCAAAGTTTTAAAAAACAGCTATTTATACTTTGAAATTTAGTTTTATGTTCTCTTAAAATTAGCATCTGTGGATGGATTGCCGATTAGATCAATTACAAGAAGTGAGTACAGACGTAAATCAATAACCCTTATTGTGTTTGGCGTATTTAAAATACGCCTACGGCTGTTTGGTAATAGATTAAAGAGAACGTGAACTTTTTTCCTTTAATCTTTTTAAATACGCCAAACACAATCACCCTTAATGTCTCCTGATGCAATAAATCTACTTAAAGCAGAATAGGCAGTGCAACAGTTGATAATTAATAAATTTAGTGAAGTGAAAAGTTAATAAAGAACATTAATTCAAAATAAGATGCAGGTAGTAAAGTTTAATTGTCCATGGACAAGTCTAAAAAATAGCAGATACCTAAATATATCGCTTTTTTATTGCAACATAGTCATATCTACCAAAACAAATGAACTTGGCAAAATGCGATTAAAGTTTTCAAAATTTAACGAATTAAAAATATATTTTTAACATTTTTTTGTTATTTCATCGAGTGTTATTTCCGTTTGTACAAGGATTATCTCCTATATGGTATAACAAACACCGGCTTCGCTAACTAAAGCTTCTTTGTATATCCATTCTTCAGCCGGTTGCAAGGATTTTCTTCTTCACTCTCCCTCTTTTCACGTTTTCAACATACATCCTTTACCTTTTCAAAATATTCCAAATGTATGAGTAGCAACTTAATTGAATTACAAGAAAATTATTGGATTCCAGAAAACATACAAAATTTGGGTCTTATTTCATTTTTTTGGGTGTTATTTCATTGGATCTTATTTTATTATTTCCTTGGGTTTTATTTCATTATGAAATAAGTCCCAATTAGCAAATTTTTTTTTATTTTTAAATTGGGGATTATTTCATTAAAATTGGGCATTTCTTCATTATTTTTTACTTGGCTGTTACTTCATTTTATTGGGGTTTCTTTCACTGGGGTTTATTTCATTTTTCTAATTGGGCGTTATTTCATCGGGTGTTATTTCCTGTCGCCGTAAAATGTTTGCTTAGTTTTTCCAATAAATCTGGCCGTATGTTTCAAGAGTTGTTTTTTTTTTAGCTGATTAATTTTTGAAAACAAAAATTCAGTCAGCATGGCTCGATAGCGCCCGCCATAAGCAGTAAGATTTAACGGATGTTATCAGGGCTGCCAGATAAATTTGTGAAAGAATCGTATATTTCCCGAGAAAAAATAAAAAAATCGTCTTTCTCGTTTTGAAAAATCGTCAAAAAATCGAAGAACCTAAAATTAGTTTTTTTAAAAATATGTTCGGTTGATTTTTGCTTTGGAGATTTTTATAAAAAAAAAACATTCAAACAAAAATATAATAATAGCTTCGTGTAAGAGCTACTGGCAGTCTCATTAAGAGTCAATTAGCGCAATTCTTTATCGTAAAAGATTCCCCACACTACCCCACATACTGTAACGCGAGTGACATTCTTCTAAAACACAGTGAACGACGCTTACCTTAATCGTTGTGGGAATCGTTTAAGATTTGCAGATTATCTAAAAGAAATACATTAAATAATCACGACTATCGTGAATAAAAAGTGAACAGTTTTTTCCTTTGAAAATTTGCTTTTCCCCATACATTTTTAAGGGAAAACCCAATCTAAATATAAAAAAAAAAACATTTAAAGTTTTCTTTTTTTGGAGACGGAATAAAATCGTCACTTTTTGGATATCAGCACTTTGCTAATTTCAGAGCCAAAAATCGTCAAATCTGGCAGCCCTGGATGAAATGGTGATGTTACCCACACCACATTAGTAAAGAGGATATTATGCATTTTTGCTGTTGTTTGTAACACCTTAAAATTTTAATCCTAGACCCACTTTTGATCGATTCAGAATCACTTACTGCGCGAAATAATAATGCGTTTGCCGAAAATGTTCCTTAAGGCTGGATAACACAAGTCTTACGTATTCCATAATACTTTGTGAGGTAGAAATCTAATGAGTTTTGTTGCGACTGTCAAAAAATCTAATTTAACATGACAGTTTGTGTTCACACTCACACATGAAATAAAATGCAACCATGATCCAATGAAAAGTATTATTGTTTAGAAATTTTTCAAAAAACGATGAAGTCGTATGGGATGTCAAGCTTTTTTCATAATACTTGTCATTTTCGTGACACATTGCATTCACACTATCACACACTTGAGTTTTTGGCATGTATTAATACAAAGTATGTATAATAGTGTTGTCTAGCCCTTAGCAAAGCCATTAAGGCACCTCCCTTGATTTGATTGGTTGGATGGTTTTCCAAAGCTGGCCTAACAAAATTTTTCAACACCGTCCGACAGAGATTAATGCCTGTATTTAAATTCAATAAATTACAAATTTACTATGACAATTATCCTTAATAAACGTTTGTTAAATTTTATAATCGTTTGTGAAGTTCTGCAGTTTTGCTGTTGATGTAGCCAACATACATACCTACTTATATAATATTATCAAATTGTTAAAACAATGTACAAAGAAAAAATAAAATAATTTTAATGAACTGAAAAAAGGTTTGCATGAGAAATTTACTTGTTTTAAAAATAATATTGAGCCAAAATTACACAAATATTTTATGATTCAAAAAAGTCAAAGAAAAAATATTTGTCCTTATTTTGTATAATTACACAAATTGGCAACGCTGAGAGTGACCAGTACCTAAGAAATCTCATTGGGACTTACAAAAGCTGAACGAGAAAAACTACAAACAATATAGGTACATTGATCGTCAATGATTAAAAAAATGAGTCAAATATTGACAACATTAATAAGTAAATTTAAAAGAAGAGAAAAAAAGTGGGGAAACAAAAACCAACTATGAGACAACGACAACAACAAGCACAACACAATTAAAACAATAACAAAATATTAATACGTACAAAAATGCTCCCCCACAGTGGAGAACAGGGCGCCAAACACAAGACATTTTAAAGCACTCATTATTTAGTTGGTGAAAAACTCTCGGTCGAGTAAGTTGTGTTTTTTTCTAGTCGTATAGTGAATAAAAAAAAATTATTGTTATTGTTGTTGTTGTTGGAGCGGTGAATTTGATTATTAATAAAACAGCAAAAAATATACAAAAATAAAAAAATTATACAATACAAAATTAATTTTAACAAATAAATCACTTTTCAAGAAAAAGAAAGTCAACAAAATTGGAATAAAAAGCAAAAAAAAAAATTCAAGATTTAATACAAATAAATTTCACACATTAACAGAAATTTTAAAATCTGAATTTGAGTAAAAAAAGTACAAAGTTTAATTAAAGAAGTAATAAAAATTTAAGTGAAATTAAATCAAGCGCAAATTGTGTCTATAACTAAATGACCGAAAAAAAGAATGGAAATAACAGGACGGAAAAAACTTTTTTTTCAATGTACATCCATAAGTATGTATGTCAAAATTTGATCTTGCCAAATAGGGGGGAGCTAAACTCGCCAGCCGTACAAATGTGTTTGTGGGGTATATACATATGTATGCACATATATAAACATACATATTACATATGTATTTTAAAGTTCTAAACGTTAAAACAAGAAATAGCAGATGATTCACAAACATCATTATCATCACCATTGTTATTATGTATAATATTTTTATCGGCAGACTCTCTCTTTTTTGCATTTTTTCTGTCTCCTTTGGTATTATTCTCACTACTGTTAGCAGTGTGACCAGATCTTAAAATTTACAGCTAAATGTTGCATTAAAAAAAGTCTGAAATATGCTACAAATAATTCTAGAGATTTTTGTTTTGCCACTGGTCCAAGCGAAAATCAATCGATCAATCTAATCTCACTTTCGGATTAATTCAAGTACGAATCGGGATAAAACCAACTTAGAAATTCTTGAATCAAGCTCAAGTTGAGATAATGATCCGTACTTGAAGATTTAAGGAATTCCGTACTTACTGTACTATTGACACCGCTTCGGCTTGATTTAAGTACGGATGGATTGATGTCTTTTCAGTGTGCTACGAGATATCAGATAAATTCTATCAGCCGCATTCATAATGAAAGTTTGGCATGAAGTTAGCACAAGTTTATTCATAATACACTACCAAACTCTTGCTTACGATTTGCTAGCCTCTTGTTAACAAGCTGCCAAAAGTTTGCCAAATTTTGAAAAACAGACGTTTAATGTCAAACTATTGACGATTAATGCAAAACGTGTTGCATTTTTGAATAATATCGGGTGATTTTTTAAGAGCTATAGGAAAGTTTAAAAAAAAAACACATAAAATTCAGAAAAATGCATGAAATCTTTATTTGAATCGATAGTACGGTCCTTATAATTTAATGTTTGAAGATTATTTCATGCAAATGTTGACCCTGACTGCGCCTCAAATGGTCCATCCGCTTAGTCCAATTTTGGCATACTCTTTCCAACATTTCGGCCGGTAACTTATGAATAAATGCTTCAATGTTGTCTACCAATGCGTCAAATGAAGCGGGCATGTGTGTATAGACATGAGCTATAACATAGCCCCACAGAAAATAGTCTAAAGGCGTTAAATCGCACGATCTGGACGGCCAATTGACCGGTCCCGAACGTGAAATAAAATGTTTACCGAACTCGCCTCTCAATGGGGGGTGTGCTGGAAATCGCAAACACAAAACGCAAGAATTTGGAGGCTGTTTAAAATACACTTTAAATCTAATTTTTATAATTTTTGTTATAAAATTCTGTTTAATAGAGAAATGTTTGTATAATATTTGTCATAAAATTCTTTTATTACAGAAATCTAACTAAAAAACGACTTTTAAAATTCTTGCGTTTTGCGTTTGCGATTTCCAGCACACCCCTGAATAAGTCCATTGTTAAGCGTGCTGTGTGGCATGTGGCACCGTCTTGTTGAAACCACATGTCATGCAAGTCAAGCTCTTGCATTTTGGGCAAAAAAAAGTTGGATATCATCTCTCGGTAGCGCTCACCATTCACAGTTACGTTACGATTCGCATCATCTTTGAAGAAGTACGGTCCAATGATGCCACCAGCCCATAAGCCGCACCAAAACGTGACCTTTTCTGGATGCATTGGTAGCTCTTGTAATGCTTCTGGCTGATCTTGACTCCAAAATCGACAATTCTGCTTAATAACGTACCCATTGAGCTTCGTCGCTGAACACAAGAAGCGCGCGATGAACGCATTTTGATAATAAAATTCAATAATTTGCAAGCGTTGTTTGATTGTAAGACGATTCATGGTTAAATTATAGACCCAACTGAAAATGTTTGACAGTAAAATAAAACACGAAACGTGCTTCAGCTGTTTAAACTAGTGTTGCCAAAAAGTTAATAGCTAAAAAATCACCCGATATAATGTGGCATCATTAAAATTCAAAGTTGATTTATCAAAAGTTAGCAGATGGACAAAAGTTTGTTATGAATAAAATCTGTGCTAATAAGGTGCTAAGCTTTATCGACATTATAGTAAGCAGCTCGTTGTACGTAGAATACAAACTGTGGCTAACTTTTTGTTATGAATACGGCTGTATATTAGGGTGGGTCGAAAAAAAAGTTGTGCCAGTCATCCCCTAGAATGAAAGATATGTCAATGAAGTTTATAAAACAGGAAAAAAATTTTTTTTGCCACGCCCCAAAATACAGCACTTTTGGTATTTTATATGTAGCGCTGCCATTTAAAGTCCGATCTTATCATATCGCATACCGCTGTTCATGGCTTGATATTGGCTTAATTTTTGTCTTTGGTGACTTTTCAACCCGACCTGAAATTCTTGGCGCCACTTATGCCATCCCGGATCCTTCCCTTAAATGTCCAATTTTTTTTGACGGTCCAAGAAAGTCCTTATAAAACTACGTATGTATAGATTTAAATATGCTCACTTTTATGCCACGCCTCCAAATTAAGCCCCTTTTTTCTTTTTCACATACATACTACATTAAACCAAGTAGAAGCCAATACAAGCCCAACAAAATTTTCATCAGTCACGCCCTAGAATAAAAGGTATATATATTAAGTTTGAAAAACTTTAAAAAAATTGTTTTGCCACGCCCTAAATTACTGCCCTTTTTATTTTATATATACAGCATCGTCATTTAAAGTCCAATCTCATCGTATCGTATATCATTGTTAATGGCTAGAATGTGCCTTTATTTTCGTATTTAATGCTTTGTTAAACTAACTTAAAATTCTAGATAGCAATTATGATATCTCGGATCCTTCCCCTGTGATGTTTAATTTTTTCAGGTGCTAAGAAAGTCCCTCTAAAACTTAGTATATCTAGCTTTTAATATACTCGCCATGCTCCAATTTGAGTCACCTTGAGTCTAGCTAAGATTTATATACACCGACTGCCCAATTTATAATTTTTCGCATATATGTTTTGAGGCATTCATTTTTATGCATTTAAATTATTTTGTATTTTTTAATTTTTAGAATTCGGCAGTTTCTTTATATTTTTTTAGTTCTTGTTTTAACTCTGTATCATGGTCTCATATTTAACATTATGTTTGCTTTTTACAAATGTCTTAATTAAGATTTTTAATTTGTAGTGCTTAAATAAATAAAAAAATACGGAAAAACAGTGCCAGAAGAGTTTCACAGTCCAGCAAAAAAAATGGCACAAAATATCAAAACTGGCAAAAAAACGCTAGTAGTTCAGATGCAGAAAGCTTGTCAATAAATTCATCCGTCTCACTTTCATTAAAATATGAGTAGTCCACTTGCAAACACCGCTAAGTTAAAAAAACCAAAGGCTAAGCAACAGTTTTTAAAAATTGAAATGCCAAGCCATAGAGAGTGGTTTTCAGGATTATTGAATAATTAACCAAAAATTGCGCGTAACTTACAGAGTTTTGTACGAGATTGATTATGGTTTAGGGAGAATTTTTATTTTGCTATATGGCTAAAACAAAAAGGTCTGTAATTTAGGGCGTGGCAAACATTTTTTTAAGTTCTTGAAACTTAATAAATATACCTTTTATTCTAGGGCGTGACTGATGAAAATTTTTTTGGTTTGTGTTGGCTTCTACTTGGTTTATTGTAGTATGTATGTGAAAAAGAAAAAAGGGGCTTAATTTGGAGGCGTGTCATAAAAGTGAGCATATTAAAATCTATACATACGTAGTTTTATAAAGACTTTCTTGGACCGTCAAAAAAATTGGACATTAGGGGGAAGGATCCGAGATGGCATAAGTGGCGCTCAGAATTTCAGGTCGGATTGAAAAGTCACCAAAGACAAAAATTAAGCCACTATCAAGCCATGAACAACGATATGCGATATGATGAGATCGGACTTTAAATGGCAGCGCTACATATAAAAAACCAAAAGTGCTGTATTTTAGGGCGTGGCAAAAAAAAAATTTTTCCTGTTTTAGAAACTTCATTGACATATCTTTCATTCTAGGGGGTGACTGGCACAACTTTTTTTTTTGTATGGAGGTCGACCCGGTCTACTGTATATCTTTATACTATGACTAGCAGAATGAACGAAAGCCACATCTACAAAAGTTTTCAAAGCCATTGAAGTGGGTTACAAATGGATTGACATAAGTATATGTATGTATATCTACCACATTTTTACTAGTGCAAGTCCAAAAATAGTTCTATTTAGAACAGAAAAATAATTTGATTTTCCATCTCTGGTAACTTGTTAATTATAATGAGGTTAATAAAGTAATTGCTGACTTGTTACAAAGCAAGAAGAAGAAATGGGGGATTTCTTTCATGTAAAATTAAAAAATGTTTGTTACTTTGTAATTTTGTTTGTTGTAAAGCATTTGTAAAGCTTCTCTAAATACATTTGTATTACATTCTGTGTCTATTTTTTATTATTGTAAATATTTTGATCTATAAATAGTTGAAAATATTTAAATTTTATTGTATGATCTAACATTCGTGTGCTGATTGAATTTCTGTCTTTAAATGTCTAAAAATTCACTTGATTACGTACGTGTGGGTGCCATAAACAACTTACTGACTTATTCTAATTTTTTCGACTTAGTTGAAAAGTATTAACATATACTAGGGTTTCTATTTAGACCAAATTTCTAATAGAAAATAATTTTGGAATTTTTGAGAAATTCTAAATACTGCAAAAATTTTAAATTTACAAAATACAAACTAAAGGGTGGTCCAGCCAAAACGCACGTTGTTAATAGTGAATAGAGAATTATATCTTAATATTTTTTATTATGGTAGAAATCTATGACAATTATGTGTGAAACAAAATATCAGCCAAATGCTCGCCACGACTTCGGTGGCATATCTCTATCCGATGGCTCATATTTTCAATGACTCTGAGACATAATTGAGGTTCAATGTCGTTAATGTGCCGAATTATCTGATCCTTAAGCTCTTAAATTGTTCTAGGCTTATTGACGTACACTTTTTCTGTTAAATATCCCCAAAGAAAGAATTCCAATAGTGTCAAATAACATGATGGTGGCGGTCAGTTAACATTGTACGGCCATTGCATTTCTCGCTCAAAAAAGCCATTGTTTCGTTGGCTGTGTGGCAAGTGGCACCATCCTATTGGAATCATATATCGTTCAGGTCCATATCCACAATTTCTGGCTACAAGAAGTCCGTTAGAACGAACTGGGCGAGCATACATACACAGATGTTTTCACATTTCCTACAGACCCGGTTTGTTGAAATTTGCGTACAATTCTCCTGATTGTGGATACATTTGGTCGCACTTATGGACTTGTTGATGATTTGCATTCTCAAGAGAGTAATTATTATGTATTTACTCACAGAAGTGCACAATATATATATTGTTAAATTCTGTTCAATAATTTCAAAATTAAAAGCGTTCAAATTTGCTACTAACACATATTCATATTTTTTTTTCAATTACAGTAGTTCCCGCTTAATTGCGCATCGAAAAATGTTCAGTTTTCTACGCATTTAAACGGGGAATCATTTAACCGATAACCCGGATAAATGCGCAATCAACGCATTTATAAAAACCTCGCTTAAAAAACTTAATAATCATTTAAAAGTACTTCTTTAGTTACATATAAGGGAAAATAAAATTTATTATAGCTACATAGTTTTCATACGAAATTAAATACATATAATATTAAAACTACCCTGTAGGAAGTCAAACACATTTATAACTAAATTCAAACTGGTTTTTTTATAACCACATCTAGTTGATTACGTGATTTTTTTCCTTGTCGACGACTCATTATTTTAACATGGGCATGTCATAGGCAGTAGTCAATTGGCCATCTTTGCATGACTTTTTAACTGACTACTAACTTCTTATTTTTCAACCAATTTGTAATTCATTAAAAGTATTGTCAGTTTATAATAAATTATTTAAATTTTAAATAATTTTTGTCAAAAAAATATATGAATGTACATACATATGAACATGCATACATATGTATATCTTTATATATTTTGTTATAGAATTAATTATTTATGAAAATTTTGCATTAAACTGCCCTAAATGATGATGTACAAAAGTCCTGAAATAAATACGCAACATAATTGCTAGTACATAAACAGATTTGTATTGATTCATTTTTTAATTATTTTAAAATGTTTGTATATATTTTTTTCATTTGACTTCATGGCATGCTTGTTTTACTTATTTTGATTTTATTTGTGTTTTACGTATGCCTTTTTGGTTGATATCTGCATGAGATTTAAACCAATTTGTAGTCATTTAAAAAAAAGTTAATTTATAGTTAGTGTTTTTTGCAACTGACTATTTTATTTACTACAGGGTAATTCAATAAACATTCTTACATAAATACTTATGGACATACATTTTTATTAAAAACATAAATATGTTTTGTTTATAATATGTATTTTATTCGACCTTTATTATTTTTAAGTATTAATAGGTCTTTAGGTCTTTTTTTAAAAACTTACCTCCATATTTATAAACGATTATTAAATTTAACAAACGTTTATTAAGGAGAATTTTTATACAAAATTTGTTTTGTAAACCTTTATTAAATTTAAATGTTTTTTATGAATACAGGCGTAAATGTTTATTCGAACCCATATTTAGGCTCCAACTTATTCACTCTTTCCTCTTCTTCATCATCGGAAGATTCCGATAACTCTTTAAAATTATTCTCTATGATTTTTGAAATTCAAGAGAAATTTACTTTTTTACTTTAACTGCCCTTTTAAATGTTTGTGTTGCCATCATATAAGTACAAAAATACTTTTACTAACTTTATAAATGCCTTGATGGATATTTAAAAAAATTTCAAGTGTTTTTGGTTACGCATTCAAGTGAATTATTTTGTTCAAATTTATGTAATATCGGACAAAAATAATGAATCATTAAAACGGGGAACGCATTTAAGCGAGGTCATTTAAGCGGGATTTTGTTCATTTAATTATGTGAAAATGTTGCTTGCCAGCACATTTAATCATTTAAGCAAGGTGCATTTAAGCGGGAACTACTGTATCAAATAATGAAAAAATAGGGTGGTCGTATAGGTACAGGTAACTGAGTGAACCTTTAAGGTTTAAAATGTTGGTACTTTTTATTTTTCATCTGGTACTTTTTGAATTTTTGTTAATATCCGACCTACAAAGATAAAAATAAACATGCATGAACCTGAGTGAGAGGGAGCTTTTTGGTATGTTTTTTTGGTATCATTTAAGCAAGGTGCATTTAAGCGGGAACTACTGTATCAAATAATGAAAAAATAGGGTGGTCGTATAGGTACAGGTAACTGAGTGAACCTTTAAGGTTTAAAATGTTGGTACTTTTTATTTTTCATCTGGTACTTTTTGAATTTTTGTTAATATCCGACCTACAAAGATAAAAATAAACATGCATGAACCTGAGTGAGAGGGAGCTTTTTGGTATGTTTTCGTACTTCATTTTGTACTTCGATTAAATTTTCGTTAATTTTAGAAATCTATCTATCTATATATATAAAAGAGACGTGTTTGTTTGTAATCGCTAAACTCAAAAACTACTGCACCGATTTTGACCAAAATTTGTGTGTTTGATGTATGAGGCATGAGGAGTGTTTCCGTGTAGTTTCAATTGTTTGATTTAACATTTATATTCAAATTGATAATGATTTCAAAATAAACATTTGATATCAAATGTTTTATCAATTTGATGTCAAATGTTTTTCAAATGTTAAATATAAATCAAAAATAAACTTGGCAGCACTTAAGCGAAAAAAGCATTAAAAATGGCGATTAAAGTTAAATTTTTTACTTTGTGGTTAAATGTGTTTTACTATTAAAAATAAATTTTGAATAAAGTGAACAGTTTATTTCTTGTGAAAAATAAAAATTATTTGTGAGTAATTACAATGATTAAAAATACGAAAAAAAGGAAAATAAAACGGGAAAGTGAAGAAAGTTTGTTGAACGATCGCGGTGCTACAATCCTCAAAATAAAAGGGAGCCAAGTAGTTTGTCTTTCCAAGAATTAGAGGACGGAAAGAACATTATTTCATCTTTTAGCTATGGTGCCGAATGTTAATCTCACAGTTTATTTAAATAAATATTAAAATTTAAATTAAAAAAAAAATAAAATATTGTTATTTATATCCCACATTGTATTATAATCCACATTTGAAAAACATTTGAGAATTACGTTTGAAAGCAAGCTGAAAATAAAGGCATTTTTCAATTTGAAAATAATTTCCCCTTTTTGTTGAGAACGCTATGATTTTCAAATGATTTTCAAATCATTATCAAACGTTTGTTGTTTGGGAAAATGTTTGATTTAAATCATTTTCAATTTGAAATCAAACCTCCGTGTTTGTTGGGTATAGATATAAATCATAGCGTTCTCAACAAAAAGGGGAAATTATTTTCAAATTGAAAAATGCTTTTATTTTCAGCTTGCTTTCAAACGTAATTCTCAAATGTTTTTCAAATGTGGATTATAATACAATGTGGGATGTAAATAAAAATATTTTATTTTTTTTTTTATTAAAATTTTAATATTTATTTAAATAAACTGTGAGATAAACATTCGGCACCATAGCTTTAAGGTGAAATAATGTTCTTTCCGTCCTCTAATTCTTGCAAAGACGACATTTGCTACCTTTTATTTTGAGGATTGTAGCACCGCGCGTTCAACAAATTTTCTTCACTTTCCCGTTTTATTTTCCTTTTTTTTTATTCTTTCTTAATCATTGGAATGACTCACAAATAAATTTTAATTTTCACAAGAAATAAACTGTTCACTTTATTTAAAATTTATTTTTAATAGTAAAACACATTTAACCACAAAGTAAAAAATGTAACTTTAATCGCCATTTTTAATGCTTTTTTAGATTAAGTGCTGCCAAGTTTATTTTTGATTTATATTTAACATTTGAAAAACATTTGATATCAAATGTTTATTTTCAAATCATTATCAATTTGAATTTAAATGTTAAATCAAACAATTGAAAAACGTTTGAGAATTGTGTTTGATGTCAAATGATAAAGTCATTTCATATCAAAGGTTTGACTTCGTTTTTGTTGGGTATATATAAAACAGGTATAAAACATGATGAAATTTTCAGGGAATCTTCAAAATATTCAGGCGCGTGTCACTGTGTAGTCTGGTTTTTCAATTTCGGCCTGCGAGCGGAGGGGTGTGGCAAAATCCAATTTTCATATTGCACCACCAATGACATATAAATATATTTATTTTTTTTATTTTTTTTTTGAAAACCGTCATGTGTTTCAAAACGAGATATCAAACTCTTAAATCGGTTATGTAGTTCCGAAGATATTAAAAAAACCTATGTTAATAATGATCTAATATCAAAATTTTAAAACTTTCTAAATGTTGCATTCAAAAATCGGAGTTTTCGGTTTATTTACATCATTCGATAACACAAGATATTCCACGCTTACTAAGGTGCATCATTGTACAATAAGTGTTTAAAGCTCAACTTAAATCGTGTGGTAATACAACACTCAAGTTTGCTCAGGGCCAGCAACGCGGACCGGGTCAGCTAGTAGAAACATAAAATTAAACATGCAATGTCCTGAGTAGATGACAATCTATAAAGGAGACTTTTTGTTTTTCAATTGATATTTTCTGAAATCTTTTTTCTATTGAACTTACAAAAGTAAATTAACTCACCCTCGCCAAATTGATCCACTAAGACGGAAAAAATAAATGCTCGAACCATATAAATTCATATATACTTGGATTAGTCGAACACTATGTAGTATGAATAAAACAGTGTAGTACTTTAATAATTCGAAACGTATTCAAACCCTACTTGGGTGCCAACCTAAAATTTCGATAACATCTTTTGTATCCGAGCTAATCAAAAGTGTTCTACTAAGAAACAAAACGCTTAAAATATTTTGGACCTACACATAGAAAAAATCAAGTTAAAAACGTCGAAAACAAGGTTGATTTGAAATAGTAAAGTTAGAGCAAATTGTCATTTATATTGAAATAAAAATCCGAATCACGTTGAATGAAAGTTATTTCAAGTTGAAACAACGTGAATTTCATGTATAATCAAATTGGTTTGAGTGTGATATAACAGTGTGAAGAAGCTTCAGAGACAACATATGTATTTATTTAAGAATAATCAAAACACTTACCCCTGTAACACATGTTTCACTTATTTTGTATTCTCCTTTGTTAACAGAAGCATCAGCAGAATCGTCCGATGTGGTTTTCGTCACCATTCTACTTTGAAAACTTGATGTTCTATTTAACTAAATAATTTTTATTAAAAGAATACGGGAATTGTCTTCTTTTTATAACATATTTTAAACATGAAAATAAATGAATGTACATACTTAAGTATGTATGCATGTTAATTTAACAAGATAAACTTTTGATTTTAATATAAAAAACAGGTTTTTATGGATTCAATATTGAACAATGTTATTTTAACAGTAAATAATATTAAATAAACGTGATTTAAGGTTATTTAAAAATTTTTCATTTTAAATTATTATGAAATAATGATAAATTTAAATAATTCTCAATCGACATTTTGCATGTTAATTTTACATTGGTATTTTTTTCTGTGTGTAGATTTTTAAAAAACTCGATAATGAAGGTATCGGAATATTAACAAAAATATGCTTCTGCCTTGTGTCAAACGCTTTTAAAATTTCAAATTAGTATTTTTAAATCATCTGTTTTATATGGATAAATAAATACTGATGTAAAATTTTCTAATTTAAAATCCACCTTGAAAAAAATTGAAAATTGTTTGCACAATGACAACAGTTATTTTTAAAAATATCAAAATAACAATCGTTTTTGCTACCGATAAATTAACTGCTTTATCAGTTTCATCGTAATTTTCCAAATAAAATTGTTTGTTTCCTTCATGATTCACAGTTCAGAGAAATTCGTTTGTTCGTATGTGTTACAGCTGAATATTATTTTGCTTTGTATTCCCCCATTCCCAAGAATTTCCGTTCATTAAAAGTGTGGAAACAGTGTTGAAAATGAAATATTAAATTTAATATAAGCAAACAATTTATCAATGAAATTTAAAAAAAAAAATGTTTCAATAACATTAATTTAAATGAATTTGATTTTTAAAGACTTAACATTATTGAAATTGTTATAATTACTTAGTAATTGGTACTAATTACCAGTTAAACAATAATGTCTCATTTGTAACTAAGTTTGAATCAAGGTTGGCAACCGATACCTATTTCGGTATCAAAATAAAAGTATTTGCTATTTCGGTATCGGTATACCGGAACAGAAACGTTTATTACGTTATAGGTATTTATATCAACATCAACATATCAGCATTAAGGCCCCATTAGGTTTTACTTTCGGTTGCCGTTCTATGTCGTTCTCTTCTTTAGCAAATATTTTGTAATTACTTTTTCTGTAAAAAAAATCAGCTGTTTTAAAAAAGAAAAACTTCGTAAACATTTAAAAATAAATATTTTGTGTAAAAAATACATAACTTTAAAAAGTCATTAAAAAATATAATTTTCTAACTTTAAACAAAAAATTAATACGCACTTTTGGCTGTCACTTAACGTTGAATTCTATTTTTTTCAACAGAGTTTTCCGCAACAGAACAGAACGAAAAATGAAAAATAAACCAAACATACAGAATGTCAATTGAACAGAAACAAAAAGCTGATTCATAACAGAACAGACAAGCTAAATGGCCATTGACATCTGAAATTTTGCGAAAAGTGATAAAAAAAAATATAAATTAAAAAGAGTACGTACCCAACAAACACTAAGTCAAACTTTTGATATGAAATGAATTTATTATATGACATCAAAAAATATTTTCAAACCTTTTTCAATTGTTTGATTTTAACATTTAAATTCAAACTGATAATTTTTTTTTTATACCCACACCACAATAGTGGAGAGGGTATTATGCATTTGTGCTGATGTGTGTAACGCCTTAAAATATTGGTCCTAGATCCACCTTAAAGTATACCGATCGACTAAGAATCACTTTCTAAGTCGAACTAACGATGTCCGTCCGGCTGGCTGTCCATGTAACCTTGTGCGCAAAGTACAGGTCGCAATTTTGGAGATTATTTGATAAAATTTGGGACGTAGGTTCTTATTGGCACAACGACCGTAGGACCACGAGGGAAGATAGGGGGAAATTTCTTCCTTTCAGAAACATTTAAAACATACATAGAACCATATCTTTATGAACACAAAAGGGATGCATTTTTTAAAAAATAAGACCACGAGGGGAGATAGGGCCAATTTCTGCCTCTCAAACCGATTTTAATGAAATTCAAAACATATCTATATGGACACATAAGCTATACAGTTTTTCAAAAATAGGACCACAAGGGGAGGTAGTGGGCAATTTCTGCCTCTCACAAGCTTTCATGACGTTTATAAACATAGATAAATCCATATTTATATGGACATATAAGACCGAGGCCACGCAATGAGCGGCTAAGCGTCAAGCGGCTGAGCGATGACCGTCAAAAAGTTAAAGCATATGAAATACTACTGAAAAGGCCACGCAATGAGCGGCATGTGAGCGAAATTTTTGAGCGGCTAAGCGGCGTCGCTCGGGAATAAAACTTGTTCTAATTTTTAGCTGTTTTCTGAGCGTCAAAAAATAAACATGGCAAAAATGAATATGGAGCTTATAATTTCATCCGTACAAAGCCGACCGAATTATGGCAAGACAGATTACCAAATTTTAAAAATAAAAATATGACCGAGAAATTATTTTTTTGTTTTGTCAATTTGATGTTAACTTTTTGCAACAGCAAATCAAAGGATTTCACAGACATACGGCAGTATTGTATTGGGTAGATTTGTATATTAATGGTTTAATTCCCCTTGCTTGATTTATAGGATGAACACCAAGGCCTGTTCGTCGATTTCGATATATATATATATATATATTTATACCCACACCACAATAGTGGAGATAACATTAAACAAGCCACTGTTTACAATTTTACCAACTAACCGCTCAGAAGTGACGCTCAGTAATAAGCCACTTGCCGCTCAAACTTGACGCTTTGACGCTCATCGCTCAGCCGCTTGACGCTTAGCCGCTCATTGCGTGGCCTCGGCCTAAGCATGATGTATTTTTAATACTGTGGTGTAGGGTATCATATGGTCGGGCTTGACCGACTATACTATCTTACTTGTTTTTTATTTAATCTTTCTTGTCGAAAATTACAATATGTATTCAAAGCTTAATCCTAATTCGTATTCTGATAATGATTTGAATATAAACATTTTACATACATACAATGTTTTATCAATTTGATGTTAAATTGTTATCAAATGTTATTCCGTACCCATGTTCTGTAACATGTTCTGTAACTCGAAGCCGAAGTGACATTGCAGACGTTGAGAACGCCAGTCGCACATATCGTTGACGGCGACCAAAATTTACAAAAATCGAACATTTTTCAACTACGGCGGCGAAAATGCAACCGTCGGCTATACCAACTAATGTAAAGTGCGACTTTAATGTTTGTTGTTTGCAAACGAGCTTTGAAAACATTATAAAAATGTTAAAACCAAAAATAAATAAACAATAAAAAAAAGTGCCAAGAACAAAATAATATTATTATTAATTTTACATACAAAATATTGCATTTTTTAGAGTTAAAATTTTTTCTCGCCGCATTTTTATTCGTGAGTTTATTTGACAGTTCAAAGCGGGAACTTTTCTCACAAAATATGACAGACGCACTTTTTCTGTAAATTGGCGAGTAATTTCCTTACGTGACAGCCGGTACTCGCCAAAAAAAGTTACAGACACAGTTTAGTGTCATGTTTCAATTTATGGCATTTTTGTTTCATTTCACAAATTTCAATCGTAAAGTTTTTCGAAGCGAGAGTTACAGAACATGGATACTGAAATCAAAAATAAAGTTGTAAATATTAAAAATTGATATTAAAACTATTAAACTATTAAAAAAAAGTTACCTATTACGTGCAGTGAATTTGCCTTTAAAACCCTTGATCCTTATTAAAAAATATAAACTATTTGTGAGTAAAAAATTAATTACAAAGTGAAAGAATGTAAATATAAAAAAAAAATCGGGAAATTGAAGTAAATATAAGTTTGTTGTACGATCGCGGTGCTACGTCATGACAATCCTCAAAACAAAAAGAAGCCAAGTATTTTGACTTTCCAAGAAATAGAGGACGAAAAGAACACTATTTCATCTTTTAGCTATAGTGCCGAATGTATATCTCACAGTTTATTTAAATATAAAATAAATATTATTAAAAAAAACATTTTTAATTATGTTCCACATTGTATTAAAATCATTTGAAAAACATTTGAGAATAAGTTTGACAGCAAGTTGAAAATAAATGCATTTCTCAATTTGAAAATAATTTTGTCTTTTTGTTGAGAATGCTATGATTTTCAAATCATTATCAAACTTTTGTCGTTTGAGAAAAGGTTTGATTTCAAATCATTTTCAATTTGAAATCAAACCTTCATGTTTGTTGGTTATGTGTGAAGCATAAAATGGTCACCACCTACACAAACACCAACTGTCTATAAAAAAAAAAATTAAAAATATTCGCAGAAAAAATGTTGTCGACAGTTAAGACTATTTAGCTCATTTGGCTATATCCTCTATATGAGCCGTTTATTTTGAAAGTGGCATAAGTCATTTCGGTTTTTAAGTCGAGATATTTAAGGGATTGCGTTTTAACACGTTTAAAAATATGGATGCTAACTTTCGAGAAGATTCACTTGTATTTGATACATCATGATAATGATATTTTTCTCAGTATTTATTATTATTATTATTATTTATTATTATATTTATTATTAACTCGATTTTTTTTGAAAAAGTGACTAATGTCACTTTCAAAATAAACGGCTCATATATTTACACATTAAAAGCTTTACTTTTTATCGGAAACAAAATTTGTTTTGTGTCATTTAAAAACTTTGATTAATTTTGATGATTTGTCAGTGTTAAACTGAATTTGGCTTCCGGCAACAATGCAAAAATCCCACACATTTTGGTCCCATCATTGATTCGTATTTGTTTTTAAATTAAACCATCATTAAATTCAAACCCCTATAAATCGTTTTTATTTAATTTCACCTTGGTTAATCGAAAACTCCTCTCATTCGTAAAAAGCAATTGGTCCCTTCGTTTACGATTTATCGGGATTCTAATGTATTTGTTATTTCGGTATCAATATTGGTATTCAAAATTAAACGGTATTTAAGTAACGTTATTAATAATGGTATCGGTTGCCAGTGTTGGTTTAAATTAAAAAAAAAAATTAACGCTTGTTATGAATTATGATTGTCAATCAATTAATCGTTATTTATTAAAAAAGACGCCGGCATAAATCATACAAACACAAAACGTATTTTTGAAAACCGCACCTGTTTTGAATTTTAAAATTCAACGAAGTTTTGAATTGTTTATCATCGCATACGTCAAAAGACAAATGCAGTAAAGCGCGTAAAACATTATTATGGCAGTAGTTCACTGAACAAAACCAATTTGTTTCCTTCTATCATTCTTTTTTATTTTTACAAAAAGTATAAGATTTCATTTAATATTTATTAAAATACCAGATTTTTCAATTTACTTAGCCTTTAATATTCGTAGTATTTAAGTAACTATTTGTTTGCACCTTAATTTATGATTATGTAACTTAATATATGTATATATGTACATACATAAAGGGTCATTCGTTAAGCGGTCCCTATCGAAACTTTTTATTCGTTTATAAGACCTATCGATGCCATTATGTATGGAATACCGTGCAAATATCCACCGCGGAAACCCAAAATTTGACAACTTTGTTTCGGCTTATCGCTAAAGATGATATATTGATGAAAACAACGGTAAAGGCGCCCGTACACGACATGTATTTGTCTTCTGACATGTCAAATTTTCAAGTCACATGTAATTGTTCATGTCCGTCAAAATTGCTGTTTTACATAAGGTTTATAATATTCGGTCACAAACGTACATGTAATTTGCTTCTGACATTGTCTCTGTTTTTTTTCGCATTGTTATTGCAGAAACCAAAGTAGTTCTCGGTTTCAAAATAGCTTGCTTCCGCCACGAAAATATTTATTTGCGCCGTAAAATAATTTAGCCATCTTAACATTTTTTCTTTTATTTTAAAGATACCAATTTAGAATTTTATAATTAAACGGTTTTTATGTTTATATTTACATAAATTCTATTCAATGGTGAGATGAGCATACATATCTTGGTATTGTAAAATATTAACTTCAGCCGGCTAATGATTCCGTCAATAGTTGACGCCGCTGCCAGTTTCTTCCCGGCCTAGATTTCTGATGTCAGATGGTTTGTCAGAAGAAAATAGAGCACGTTCTAATTGAAATTTTGTCAGATGACTTTGCGTCTGACTTTTACAGAAGCAAAGTTAAAAAGGTAACACACGACATGTATGTGTTTTGCAGTGGGAAATTTGACATGTCAGATGACAAAAACATGTCGTCTATATGCTCCTTTAGTTTAAACATCTTAAAATTTTGTGATTTGCATGTGTTGTTGAACGCTATATGAACATATTTACATATATTATGATGATTTAACAGCACCTACTGAATAAATGACAGCCAATTTGACTGATAAAGCTTCAAAAATATTGCCGCTATCAACTATTTAAGTTGAAAAGTCCCTATTGGAAGACACTTTACATACTGAATAAATGACAGCCAATTTGACTGATAAAGCTTCAAAAATATTGCCGCTATCAACTATTGAAGTTGAAAAGTCCCTATTGGAAGACACTTTACATACAATTTATTTTCGCAATTGTAAGTACAACTTTATAAAATGAAACCGCAATCAAAATTATACGAGTATCAAATATTAAAGCGGTCAAGGGCAGGCATTAAAATCTAGTTAAGTATTTTATTTCTATTGTGTACCATATTGAGATCAAAGTATAGGCCCAATCAGAGTGTGCATAACGTGGCTCAAGCAACTGTGCGAATGCATGTTAATTAGATGTGTCAAACTATATCAAATGTTTTTGTTGTTTTTTTATGCATTTGTTAATGATATGCATCGTTAGTTTTTGGCAGTACCTTAAGCTTGTGTATGCACATTCTGGTTGTGCCTAATGTGTTACAAATAAAAGAAAAATGTCGGCTTTTCACATTATGGAGGCAAAAAGAATTTAGAATATTTGCATTTTAAATTCAAAAGATTCGGAAAGTCTATAGAAGTTATCTGCGATGTGTTAAAATGTTTACCGATAGTAGGTCTCTAGTATCTTTTTCGACTATTTTGGCCACGCAACACTACTTAACCTCTATTTCCATTTACCATTTTTCCAAGCGATAACCAAAGATGGAAGCTAATGAAATTATTGGCCTTAATGTTATAAGCTAGGGTTCCTTATTTTCCGTATTTTTTGTCATTGCCAAAATCATATATGAATTTGTTTTTTTTTTTTTTTTTAATAATATTGTAAAAATGTACTATTTCACTGTACGACAAATTTCAATTTTCGGCCTCACCTATGATTAAACTGACCAGCTTCTAAAAATATAGCTTTAAAAAAAATATACGTATCTCTCAGTTTTTCTAGTTCAATTCATTTTGCGTTTTTTCTCGCAATTAAATTTTTAATTCTATCGCATGGGGAAGTTTCTATTACACCCACACCTGTTGATTGAGATGCAAGATTTTTTGCTTAAATACTTCGTACTGAACTAAGAGATGTAACGTGTAAAAAAACCAAGGACCGATTTTGCTCAATTTTTACACTTAAGAACAGTAAGAAGTATTTAAGGGAAAAATCTGGCATCTCTATCAACGGGTGTGGATGGCAGGGTTGTAAATTCAATTTTGACCTTTTTCGCCAAATTCAATATCAAATATCGCCAAAGCCTTTGTTTACAAGTTTTTGACAATAAAATACATATTTTTTAAATTATTAAAAATATTTTTTATAAATCCTAAAAACTAAATTAGTTCCGTATCGCTTAAATACGTCAAAAATTCAAAAAAAATCGCCATAATATATATTTTTCTTAATTTTTATTTGGAGCGAAATAAAAATAGTTAGTGAACACAAAAAAAGTTACGATCAACGAAAGTACAAAAGAAGTGAAACATGTACTATTCGCATTCATATAACTTATTATGTGATTTTCAGAAACAGTCAGCTAAGTGGCCGCCGATTTAAAATAACTTGCTTATTTGTTTCCACCATTTTTAACTAAGTTAAAGCTTTTGTGGTTTTCAAAACACCCATTAATCACAATTGTGATTTCAAAATCACAAGTGATTTGAAATCTTGTGATTTACAGAACATGCCTGTATAACTCCTAATAACGCGTCTAGAAGTTCGTATTGCATTCTAATTCGAAGGCGAATGTTAGTGGAGTTCATAATTTCAACAAAGGCATTACTAGTTGTAATAACCGCATATTAAGGACAGCCAAATTAAAGTCCTTAAAATTTTATATACCTGCCGTATCCTTGTAGCTTTAAAATGTTGGCCTAACTTATTTAGTTATCTTTCCAATTAACCAACGCTTATTTTTTCCATTGTGTTTCATAAACGTCCAAAGGTATGATAGGATTCATAAAAATCTTTAAAATATCACAAAGTGGCGTATGCAGAAAACCACAATTAAATAGCTTCTAGTTAACCTCAGCAGTTTGGGATTTAAATTAAAAAAAATTATAATTTTGTTACAAAAACTAAAGCAAGTTGTGGCGGAATGCACGTATTAAAATAAGATTTCGCACAAATTTCTTTTATATGACTCATATTTCGTAAAGGTCTATCCGTAATTTACAAAAATAAAACACTTTAGTACGCCTCAGTGTTGCCAGTGGATTAAACAAAAAAAAAATACCTACACATGCTAAAAAAAAAATCCGATTTTTCCCTACAAGTTGAAAAAATTTCCCTTACAAAAATCCCTACGCATTATTGTCATTATAATAGAGGAAATTTTGTTCAAATATATATATTAAACCTTTGACAAAAAATAAGTACAAAACTTAAAAAAAATAATACATATCGCACTTGTTCAACAATACTGTATTAACTCAAAATTTACAGTAGAAGCTAAACAATTTTTAATTTAATATGGAAGGCATATGAAAAAGTATTTTAAACCAATCGTTTGTTTACCAAAAGGTAGACAAAAAAGCTCGACAATTTTACAGCGGGTAGATATGAATAATACCTGTCGATTATTTGCAAAAAGTGAAAAAAAAAAGTTTTGAGTTAATACAGTATTGTTTAATGGGTGCGATATGTATGTACTATTGAAAATTTAATTAAGTTATATCTTAGAAAAGACATACACATACATATTAGTGTCGCCGACTTTTTAAACCATAAACACCTCTGAAAATATATTTTTGAGCGATTTTAGTGAAAACAAAAATTTTGAACCATTTTGGACAAGAAAATATCACTAATAAAACGTTTTTTCTGTATTTATATTATAAATGACGAAAAATCCCTACACTTTGGTGATTAGAAAAAATCTGTCCGATTTTCCCTACGCTTCTATGTTTGTATCAATAATACCTACATACAGGGATTTTTCCCCTACTTCTGGCAACATTGGTACGCCTAAAACCGTATCGAATAACGATACTTTAGTAAAATTTAGTACATCATACACAGAAAAAAATTATTTTTATATGTATGTATTTGAATACGAAAATTGCATATTTGATTAAAAAATTTTTGAATTTTCTGGGATGACAATTGATAAAAAAGTTTGTAGGTATAGTTATTGAATTGTTAGTCAACAAAAAAGTTTATTGAGTCAATAGAAAAAGTAGTTGCCTAAGGTCGAAAAGCATTATAGATATTGCCAAAAGATCGTTATTTATATTAAAGCAAACCTTCGAGATCGATTTCCGTGGTCAAGCGGGATGTTATTCGGATTAACGGTAAATTTTTATTTTGTTTTAATCATTATTCAGTTAAATTTTTATGGATAAATTTTCACGTTCGAAATGTCACGTATCGACCCAGAAGATTTTGGAACCAAACCAAACACATTTTAATGTTACATTGCTACGTAAAATTCTGAAAGTAGTTTGACTAAAAATTGTGTCAGGTTTCGCTGAATTACGCCTTTTTATACATGGCACAAAAACTACTTCTATTTTTTTCACGATCGAACCGCTACTTCTTTTGCCATTATCTTTGCCTAGAATCGCGCCCTCCATAAGCTTTAGCATAGATAACAGTGCTTTAATTTAAGGTTTAAGAGATCTTAAAAATATTTTTGTTTAAAATGTTATGGCATTTTTGATGCGTACTACTGTCACGTTCAACACTTTGGATTTACCCATATGTAGAAACAGCGTTAAAAAACTGCCATTTCTTCCGCTACTTCATTTGTCATTGGCCAAAAAAAAACTGTTGCTTTTACTTCTGATTCATTAAATATAAACAGTCGTTGTCAAACTAACTACTGTGGCAGTTTGGTCCAATTTAGCTTAATATGGACAGAAATAAAAACATCTGACTTTGTGTAATCGGTCCCTCATTTACTATGGGACCTATATAAAAGAGCCTTCTGAAAATCACTTAAAAATGTATAAAAAACTAAAGAAATCCATACTGCATTGAAATTTGATCTAATTTAGGTTTTTTAATACCTTAAATCTCTCTCTCAAGCGAATTTTGTTGTAACTGATCTATAATTTATCATGGGTTCCATATTAAATACCCTCCGGAAAATCATTTTAATATGGCTAGAACTGTTACGAATCATTCACCCTTATTGTGTTTGGCGTATTTAAAATACGCCTACGACAGTTCGGTAATAGATTAAAGGAAAAAAGTTTACGTTGTCTTCAATCTGTTACTAAACAGTCGTAGGCGTATTTTAAATACGCCAAACACAATAAGGGTGATTATATTTTATTTAAATTAGGTCAAATTAAGTTTTATATGACAAGAAATAAAAGCAAGATGCTCTGGGTCGCGGTGCATAAGGCATTCTACATATCTATCTAAACTGTAACCAATTATAAATACTGTCCTCAGTTTCTTGTAAAAATTAGTTAAGCCCACTCCCGAAAAATTCTAACTGTCGGTGGAGGGTATCAAAGATTCGACACATAGAACTCTTACTTGGTTTTATTTTATTTTCTTATCTAAAATATTTTTATTTAATAAAATAAGAGCTCGAATTTAATGTGCAAGTAAATATTTTCGTTTATCGTTTTACTTTTAATGACAATAAGAAACATTCCATTCCATCATTCTTTAGTGTGACAAAGAAAACATTTTAGTAAATCTTGATAAGATAATTGAGTTCTTTTTATTCACCTTGGAAAAAATTTTACAACTTTTCTAAACACAAAACAGTGGATCAGATTAAAAAATATTTGTACATTTTTAAACATTTTTCTTAATTTTATTAAATCAAAAAAAGCAAACGGAAAATGGCAACTTTCACAGAAAATATCTCTTTTTGTCACGCTGCTCCACCAAGCAATTAAGCTTGTATTTTAAATCCAAGTTGTTAAAATTTTTCCTTTGTTTTAAATGTAAAACTAGTTTTAGAAGTTTACAACAAATTATAAAAAAATTTTACATAAAATTTGTTTAATAAACGGATAAAATAACAAGTTTTCCAATGCTTAAATTTTTTCACTTACTTTATACATGTTAATCATGAAAGTATTCAAAGCAGTGTTCGAAAATAAACTGCACATTGGGTCGAGTGAATAAAAATGTAGCTTATACTAGCTAGTACTAAGTACTAGCACTAGCTTTTACTTTTCAGTACTAGCTATGCTGAAAAGTTTAAACTACAAAAAGTGTGAATAACTTTTTGCTAGTGCTAGATAGCTAGTGCTTAAAAGGGGAAGCAAACGCTGGAAAATGTGACTATTAAATTAAATTAATTACAAAGTGCAAAAATTTCAAAAACTTAAATTTTTTTAAACTTATTTTCAAAAATATTAATGTATAAAACATAATATAAGTACAAAAAATTTTTATTTCCTTTTTTATGTCTTGAAGCGTTAACAAGTACTGTGTATTGATATTTTTATTTAATTTTTTCCTTTTCAAAAATTGTTTTTATTTTATTTAAAAAATGCAACACAGACTTTCTATGGCAAAAGTCTGTACCGACCTTTATCAATGATTGTTATTTATTATTGTGTAACTTGTTTTAAAAAAATTATAGCCCTAATTATAAAATTGCTTTCTACAAAAAAATTTAATCTGCAAAAAAATTGAATCTACAAAAAAGTGAATTTCTGTAGAAACCAACAACAAAAATAAAATATATTTATGACTTTGTTTTTGCTTTCAAGTAATTCTTTTGATGTGGTAAACTCAAACATCCGTGAAGGAAACCTGGGTGCAAGTGTCTCCAAGTCACCAGTTTTGTCGACTATATTGGTGACATTGTCAACGAAGTGTCTACACTACATTACATTTGCCACTATATTTGGATTTAATACGAAAAAGATTTTATCAATAACAACTGAGAAGTACAATTCTTATAAAAGCTGAAGAAATGATAAAAAAAGATTGTTATGACTTCGTATTCTTACAAAAAGTGTAAACTACTTTTTCTAAAATGTACTAGCGATTCTCTGGTTTCAATGTCTACATATGTTCCCAATGGAACTACCTAGTCAGTAGTACCAACGTCAGTAGTAGATTTCCAATGCCACGCACATGTTAAATGTCTATTGTAAATAACATTGCCTGGGGTATAATATGTCACTAGTACTGGTGACTGTGTCAACAGTGAATCAGTAGAAATTCACTAGTGACATTTCCTGCAGGGATATGTACATATTTACCATTTTAGATATTTTATAATAATTATTATAATAAATAATTTTAAATAAACTTCTGGATGAAAATCTGCTCTTAGGAGATATTCTTTTCTTTGGCCAACGTTCATAAAATTAAACAAAAAAAATCAATTTTTTTTAAATATTGTTGCAAAATACATACTTCAAGCACCCCAATCATAAGCTTAAAAAAATTAAGCAAAAACTAGTCTTTTTAAGCATTCACTCGTTTTTATTCACACATTTTTTTGAGTCAACACTAGGAAAACTAGTTTTTACTAGTCAGTATAAAGTACTAGCTTTAACTCAAATTTTTATTCACCTCAAAGCTAGTTTAAACTTCAAAATTTCAAGTATTAGCTAAAGCTACCTTTTTATTCACGCGGCCCATTATTTAGCGTTTGGCTCACATACCCAAGAACGATATCTATTTTTTTTTTGGGATTGTGTAGTCGAACACAACCCTTAATACCCTTCATACCTATTTTCAAGAAAGAGCTGAACATTATATATTGTTCTGTTCTTCGTTTAAAAATATATTATATTGTTATGTTCTATAATGTTTCTTTTTTTACATTGATAAAAAGAAATGAACAAACCAAAATTTTAGAACAGCTTGTGTGTGTATTCTGTATATGTTTTGTTTGTGTAAAATTATTTTGCTGGCTTTTTGTTTTTTTATCGTATGTGTATTTTGTTTTTGTAAAAAATGTTTGGTTTTTTTACCAGCTAAAAGAGACGAGCATTAAATGAGCCGAACCGAAGTTTGTGGATTAAAAAAAACCGAACGGAATTAAATGTTTTCATCTTTTGTTGAGTTTGATAAAAAACAGTATTAGTTTTGTGTTCGAAAGATGACAAACATGGAAACGTTATTTTTTTAATGATTTTCTACACAAACACTATAAGCGTTTGTGTTTTCCACAAATCTACCGAACCGAACACTAAGGAGCGATATTTAATGTTTATTTTCGAACACTGATACAAAGTGTTCTATAGCGGGGATATACGCGAGAAATTTAAAAAAAAATCATGTAATATTTGATAATTGAAATTGTGGGCGGGATTGAAGAAGTAGGCATGGCACCTCCCGTTCAAAGATATTATAAATTTCTGTATATGTATGTGGAGAACATTCGACAAAATTTATATCTAAAGGTACATAGGTATGTATTTATATAACTTTTAGGTCGTATCGCACCACTCTTACTTGGTTTTTTTTATTTTTTCACTGATGGTTAAAAATCAGTTCATATATCATTCCGCATACGCTAGTGTTAACTGTAAAAAGAAAAAACAAATAAATTCCAATAAAAACCGTATCACACTATTTAACGGTAACGCATTTAACCCTTTTCTAAATAAAAACATTAAAACTCTTTCTTCTGCACCCACTCCCTAATAACAACGATTCGTCAATCGTTAAAAATAACATTTATTAACATTAAGAAACGTAAAAATATAAATATTTTTGTTTAATACATTTGCTTTTCTTCCAAGTTTTCGTATTTCATAATTCCACTCCCATAAATGGTTTGTTTTGGTTTTGCTTCTTCTCGCATACCACTTCGCACTCAATGAAAGTTTGTTTGCTTTACTCGTTATAGTTGTTGTGTTCTTTTTGTTGTTTGTAAACAAAAGTGAACTCAATCTTTTAAATTCAAATATGTATGTATTAGGGTTGTCAGATGTGGCGATTTCTCGCCAAACGTGGCGATTTTCCAAGTTGATTGGCGACCTAATATTCGATTTGGCGACATGGCGATTTTTTGGCGATATTTGGCGATTTTGTTGGCTATTTTTGGTGAGCCATGCATTTGTTTTGAAACTCGTTAAATTCAATACGAAAAATTATATTGTTTTTATTCTAATAGTTTTATGTATGAAATTTTAGGCTTTTATAGTCAGTATGTATTTGAAACTAAATTATGTAATTGCTGAGTTGTATCTTTGGCCAGAGTGATGAATTTATGAATGTTATTTTTATCAAGCTAATAGGGCCTAAATTTCTTCAATGTAGACAAAATTCAATTTTTAATTACTATATTTTGTTCCCGACGTTTCGCCGATTGTTTGTCGACTTTTTCAAGGGATTGTCTATTTTAAAATTATAAAACAATAAAGTAAGTACAATAATGTAACACATAAACAATAAAGACTTATAATATGAAATTTATTCACATTAAAAAGTTTTTGATGCACTCAGGAGCATACAAATATAAAACATAATTTTAATAATTTTTATGTTATGTTGAAATGTCTGACGAATATATTGAAAATCCAGGAGAAAATTAATAAAGCATGAATATACCTATTTCAAGTTTACGAACATTTCTCCATTATAAAATGTGGCAAATTATTATCACAAACAAAATTCGCTGTTATTAAAGATATTAATGAATCGTAACGTACTTTTGGATGTTTATGGAACACAATGGACAAAATGACTGTTTGTAATTGAATGATATTCTATCTTATCAAAGTTATTTTCGGGAATACAAAGTTTATTATTAATACGATCTTCGTATGACGTGCTAAGTTCCCAGTTTTTCATATTTGATAATTACACTGAAATTTATTGTTGAGGGAAAGCAAGCCTCTATGCGCATTTCGCCGGTTGCTTACACCAGCTCATCAGGAAACCTTTTCCAAAGATTTTAGAAAAGCCAAAACTATTAAACAAATAAAACCTTAAGCGAATAAGAGTTATAAACAATCTAAGTCTTACTTGTAACAATATCAAAGCTTAAACAAAACACCAACAATAAACAGTGAGTTTATCTTTTCTTACATCCCCCTACAATTGGTTGGGTTCTTTCCTATCTATCTTATTTTAATCAGTTTTGGCCAAAAGTCTTTAGCTATTAGGACACGTCAGGTACGTGCCATTTTAAAGTACTTGCTTTGGCTGTTCATTATATGGTGCCAAAAACAACTAGTAATGACTGTGTTGAAAATGTATTTTCAATAACGAACTTCACTAAATCTCTCCTTCTAAATAGAATGCAGTTCTTGACGCGGTGTTACGAGTTACTATATGAATGTTAATACTACACGATGCACTTCTTTTGTACCTTCGTTGAAAAAAATTAATTCACTTACAATGTATTTCAAAAAAGAAGACAGAATGGAGTTTTGGCGCTGAAGTGTATAGCGTTTTAGATATATAATAGAACTCCACTACATACATACATACATATATCCAATATTTGTTTAATACTACCCACAAAAATTCTTTCTTTGCTGCTTTTAGTAGACTACTATTAACTATTTAACAGTGCAATGTTCCTAATTTGTCTTCACTAATCATTTTTACTTGGTTCTAAATAAAAACTAAACAGAATATATATTATGGCGACTTTTTAAAATTTTTGGCGGATTTTAGCGACTTGGAACAAATTTATTTTTTAAGATTTATAAAAAATATTTTCAATAATTTAAATCATCTATATTTTATTGTCAAAAAGTTAAAAATAAAGGCTTTGGCGATTTTGGCGATTTTTGACATTGAATTTGGCGAAAAAGGTCAAAATCGATCTGACAACCCTGGTATGTATTTCCATTATTCCCAAACATGTACACACTTACAAATCTTCAAATTGTCTGCGAGTATGTGTATTATGTGTTTTGTTGTTGTGCCATTATGCCCCTTAAACCGCGTTCACACTATTTACCAAGTCTTAAGATATTTTTTCTCTCTCACAAAATCGAATAATTTTTGGTCTAATTATCAAAAAATCAAATAGATTTTTTTTCATCACATTTTGTGTCTATACCTCAAATAAAATAAAAAAAAACTTTCTATAATTTGAACAGCTGTCCAGTATCAAATTCATTTGGCGTGATTCTAACGTAAACCAAAAAATAAATAAAAGTGAGAAGCACACAGCATAAAATGTTATATTTATTTAATATTTAATAAATTGTATTCTGATGCTGGCGCCAAATTTTTCAACAGCTGTTTTTTTTTTATTTCTTCTTCAAGGGTGGAAAAAGCTATGCGATCGTACTTTATTCATTAATTTTTCGACTGCTAAGAGAAAACACTTGAAATATTTTATATTTACTTTTTATGACTTTGAAGTTTTTCTATTAGCAAAAGAAAAAAATGCGAAAAAGTTTCAGTTTGTCATTCCTCATTTTTTCTAATGCTTTTATAAAAATACTACAGTAGTTTTGACGCAGCTGCACAATCTCCTTTGCACGATTTTTTGTGCAGGTAAATCAAAAATGCAGTTATCTTAAATGCATTTACCTGCCTTAATAAGCAGGTACACAATTGTGGTTACCTGCACAAAAGTGCAGCTAAAGTAAAGTGTTCGATTTAAAAGCAGAATAAAAAAATTATTTTATTAATAAATAAATTTATATTTTATTAAAATTTTTTTTCAATCCAGCTAGCATTTTCAATCGTCTAGGAGCTTACTGGGAATCTCACAAAGAGTCTTTTTGATCGTCGACGAGCTCATTTTTTAGTTGTAGACAATTTCTCGCACGCCCTGCAGATAACGAGACTAGTCCATACATGCATGTAAAGAGTAGTCCATAAAGGAGTAGGAGTACTCCAAAACTACTCCAAATATATGGGTAGAAGGTGGTCCATTTAACATTACGATGTCCTAGGAGGGGACCATGTAACCCACCGAAGTAGTCCCTAAACTACTCCAAGGAGTACTAAAGTGGGTTAGTTTTAAAAGTACTCCATATTACTACAGTATGGAGTACACTTAAGGGGTAGTTTAAGCATTTTTCTTTTTCATTTTTTACTAATCGCCTTTTATGGTGTGTACGGTAGTCTATTATTGCTATTATTAAATATATTTACTTGGTATTTTTAATTTGTTTACCTTTTTTCCACAAATTTCACAAACTTTCACTTTTAAATGAACTATTAATAATGGACAACATCAGGGCTACCAATGTGTAATACTGTAAACTATAGAAAATTATACATCATGCAGTTGTTGGTAGCACTATGTGTTTATTTCTTATAACATGGTCCATACTACAGTACATTGGACCATGTTGTAAGTAGTCCATTTGAGCCACAATGGACCACGTAGTCCAATATTATCTGTAGGGCGGAAGAAACTGTTACACGTGCTGATTCGTACGAGAGATTCTTCCATAACGCAGCGAAAAACGCTTATATTAATCGTAAAGGGAATCGTTTATGATGTATGTTGAGATTATCTAACGAGTCTTTCAAAAAGCATGCCAAGAGTCGTATGAGACTCATTTGGTATTATTTTACAACTCGTGCAATGCTCAGCCGTATGACTAAGCTACCTAAATAAGGGCATCAGGCGTATTTTTCATGCCAAAACTTCTAATTCTCATACAATTTCTATAAAACAAACCTTTAGGTCGCGAAATCAACACCATCCTGTCGGAAAATTCTTTTTTACAGATCCTTAGGCCGGTTTGTTTTATTAAAATTGTATTCGCAATAGCATTTTCATACTTCAAAAACGGTCTTATTTAGGTAGCTCAGTAATTGTTATACGACTCTTACAGAGAGTCCCAAAAGGTTCATTCCAAGATTTAAAGACGAGGGTGTCAAAAAATAAATAAAAAAAACAATGAATTAAAAAAAGATTAAGATGCTTTTGTTACTCGTCAGATAATCACCAGAAGATTCTTTTAGGAGTTGTGTATTAAACATAATCGTCTAACAAACAACCTACGCTAGCTGGGAAATAACAGATCGTTTTATACATGTTTGTATGTTTATTTAATATAAAAGAAGCATTAACAAAAACAATGAGAATTCACAAAGAACATAAAACATAAAAAAAAACAAAATAATTGCGATTTATATTTTTATAAACAGCTTAAATTGGATATTAATGTGAAAAAGTGGCCACCATATATTTTTATGTGTGCAGCTTACTTTGATGTTTTGTATGAAAATATTTTAAAGCTGCCCAAAAATATGAAAAATGTCCAGGTATACAAAATGCACGTAAAAAAGAATTTTGAAGAATAATTCCAGAAAATATGTATTTTGGGTAAAGTCAAAGTGCAGCTAACTTTGATTTTTTGTATGAAAGTAATTTTAAAATGCCAACAATTTTGTGCATTTATCTTAAATTTTCAGGTATAGAAAGTGCACTTAAAAAAGGAATTTGTATGGAATTAGAAAGAATAATTCCAAAAATTATCAATTTTGTGCAGTTAAGTCAAAAGTGCAAGTAAACAAAAGGCAGTTAAGTCAAAACTACTGTACTGCTATAAAAAGAAAAATCTTAACAAAATTAGAAAAAAAAACCGTGAGAGCTGTACGACTGTCAAATTTGACATTTCATAACAAATTGTTTTCACACTACATATAGTATACGTTTTAAATTTATGTTAATTTTGTGACATGTCGTAATCAGACCTGGGGGCATATTACGGCATTCGATAGAAATTTCGTTTTAAACTTAATTGTAATATCGATCGATATCGAATGCCACAATTTTGTAATGCAAAAAATAGTTAAAGTGAATAGTAATGCAATACACGTGCATGAACATTGATTTAGATTAAAGTCAAAAAATCTTCAATGCATTAGCATATTTAATGCATTTTCCCTGGTCTGGTCGTAATAAAGGGTGGTTAAATTTTAAGGGCCGATGTTGATTTTGAATAAAACACAAACTATTTAGGAAATTATTGTAATTTTATTTTATTATGATATATTCGTATTACTCAATTATGTATGGAACAAAATATCGGCCAAATGGGCGCCGCAACCACGGCGGCACACCTCCATCCGATGGTCCAAATTTTCGATGACCCTGAGGCATAATGGAGGTTCTATGCCGTTAATGAGCCGTATTATCTCATCCTTTAGCTCTTGAATTGTTGCTGGCTTATCGACGTACACCTTTTCTTTCAAATAACACCAAAGAAAAAAGTCCAACGGTGTCAAATCACATGATCTTGGCGGCCAATTGACTTCGCCATTACGTGAGATAACACGGCCATTGAATTTGTTGCGCAAAAGAGCCATTGTTTCGTTAGCTGTGTGGCAAGTGGCACCGTCCTGCTGAAACCACATATCGTCCACATCCATATCTTCCAATTCGGGCCATAAAAAGTTCGTTATCATCTCACGATAGCGAACACCATTCACAGTAACTGCCTGACCGGCCTCATTTTGGAAAAAATACGGCCCGATGATGCCGCCAGCCCATAAACCGCACCAAACAGTCACTCTTTGTGGGTGCATTGGTTTTTCGACAATCACTCTTGGATTCTCATTCGCCCAAATGCGGCAATTCTGAGGTGAAAATGTGCCTCATCACTGAAGATGATTTTCTTCGAAAATTGATCATCTACTGTTGCCATTTCTTGCCACCATTCTGCCCATTCACGACGTTTGGAATGGTCAAGAGGCTTTAGTTCTTGAGCCAATTGCACCTTTTAAGCGTGTAAATGCAAGTCTTTATGCATAATGTTCATCAACGAGGAGCGTGAGAGGTGCAATTGTTGGGCACGACGACGAGTTGAGGTGGACGGCTCTTCAGCCACACTATTGCGAACAGCAGCAATATTTCCTGCAGTACGAGCTGTACGAGCATGTACTGGTGTTCTCACATCTTCTACAGACCCGGTTTGCTCGAATTTTTCCACGATTTTTGCGATTGTACGCACATTTGGACGATCAAATTGACCAAAAAAATCACGAAGTGCACGATATGCATTTTGATTTGAACGCCCATTTTCATAATAAGTCTGGATAACTTTAACACGTTGTTGGATTGTGTATCTCTCCATGGTTCACATTGAGTAAGTCTGAAATAGAGAAATGTCAAATAAAATTCGGAAAAAACTTGGCGTTTAGGTGTGGTTCACATTCAACATCGGCCCTTACAATTTAACCACCCTTTATACAGCAGCAGAGCTCCCAGATTTGACGATTTTTTGTTACGAAATTAGCAAAGCGCCTATTTGCTGATTTTTTCTAAAAAGGGACAATTTTTTTCAGTCTCCAAAGTCTAAATAACACATAAAATTTTCTGACACGTTCGTTTTTTTAATCTTGGAATGTTTAACAGCCGTACCTTAACAAGAGCGGAAGGCGGAACATTTTCTTTCGCTTAGCTTTAACGCTGATATGCCATACCAAAGCGAGAGCGTCAACGTTGTGTCACGAACAGTAGTGATAGCTTTCTTGTTTTAATAAAACCCACAAATTATAAGTAAAAATAGAGATTAAAACGCTAGTGACTTAAAATAGCTACATTGCCATTTTCGTTTAACTTCACTCTTAAACGAAACAAAATCGGGTTTTCCAATTGCAAAGCGTTGAGTCCGCTCTTTTCAAAAACTAGAAAACGCGTGCCGCTTTTGTTTAGGTATGGTTGTAATATGTAAGTCTTAAGAAAATCTTGAACTTGAACTTTGTTTATTTTTCGTCAAACCATCATCGAATGAACCTTTTTCGACTATTTGTATAAATCATATTTTCAATAATTATACGGCGACCATTTCACGAGTTGTAAGATAATATCCACATGAGTCTTATACGATTCTTGACATAAAAGCAGGGCTGGCAAAAACCCGGGTTTAAAAAAAACCCCCGTGTAATGGTATAATAATTGGTTTAAGCAATGTTGCCAACTCATCTCTTTTCGGTTTAGATTTAGCAAGAAAGTCTTCAATATTTTTTTATGGCATCATCATCAAATGCATGAATGGTTAAAAGAAAAGCTACGCTTAAATAAGTCCTTACATATATGCCTCAACTGCCAAGTGATTACTTTTTTGAACTTTTATGCCCAAATAAGATCGGAACATATAAATGAATTTGACAATGGCATTCATAGAATTTTAAATAACGTTCAGTTGTATAAAGAAGCTTTTAATCTCCAACGAATGTTGCTCAAAGTTCAAAAAGATCTAAATGCTGTACAAAGTGACTCCGCTACAATTGCCATTGATGTAATTTGTTGAACAGTGATATACGACTGTCAAAACGGAATTTTGTTGAAACGGGTACTTACTCCAACTCATTATTTGGCAAATGTGATACATCCCAAATATGTATATAAGTATGTAAGCAAGCTAATTAGTCAAGAAAACGTAGATAGCAGAATAATGGATAAGTCAAAACCACCTCTCATTTCTTGCACCCTGTTTGGCATTTAAAATTTAAGTTGCAGAATATTTTTTACAATTACAATTGATTGAAAAAATGGAAAAAGCACACAAGGAAAAGTATTTACACTAAAAGCTGCAATTTAAACAGCCTTAAACCAAGTGTAAACCTTCAGGTTTAAAAGTTGCAACATTGCAGTTTTTTCCATTTAACATTATTTTCATATTTATAATCTATATGGGCATTTCCATCATGTCGAACGTGACCATCGTACACATTTCAAGTTAAAAAAAAAGTCAAAATAAAACGTATATTTATTTTGGCAATTGATTCAAGTTATAGGTTTTAATTAGCCCTTTAATTGGTGCTATTGTTCATTTTGATAAATTGTTTCGTTTTCAAGAAAATTGCAAAAAAAACAAGGCATTTGCACGTGACGAAAACAGAAGTGTTTTTTGTGGCCATTTTTTCGAATGCCGATTTCAGCGAAACCTGAGGCAATATTTGAATGCAAAAAATTATAGAATGTTATGCACTCATATCTCTTAAATATGGCTGTCATTTTAAATAAAAATAATATATACTTTTTTTTTTATTTAGCTTTAATCTCTGTCGTACGTGATCTGTCGCACATGACATTTTTTTCCATTATGATATACATATATCGAGTCATTACCGCAAAAAAAGCTTAAGTGACAAAAACAAAATTTTACAGGAGAAGGTTTTTTTATTTTATTTCATACAAATTTTGTATGAATATTGTCGCTTGAGATAAAATTGTTTTTGCTATAAAAATGTTAAGGGTTCCTTATGTGACCATGACATTTTAGGAGATGATGCAAGAGTTGCCAATAAAGTCGTTAATAAAAAAAAACTAAAATGGAAAATGGTGTTACTTAAGCTTTTTTGGCGGTTATGGCTCGATATGTTGATTAGACCGGGTCGACCTCCATACAAAAAAAAAAGTTGTGCCAGTCACCCCCTAGAATGAAAGATATGTCAATGAAGTTTCTAAAACAGGAAACATTTTTTTTTTGCCACGCCCCAAAATACAGCCCTTTTGGTTTTTTATATTTAGCGCTGCCATTTAAAGTCCGATCTCATCATATTGCATATCGTTTTTTATAGCTTGCTAGTGGCTTCATTTTTGTCTTAAGTGACTTTTTAATCCGACCTCAAATTCTGGGCGCCACTTATGCTATCTCGGATCCTTCCCCCAAATGTTCAATTTTTTTTACGTGCCAAGAAAGTCCTTCTAAAACTACGTATGTATAGATTTTAATATGCCCACTTTTATTACACGCGCCTTTTTTCTTTTTCACACACAAATACTACATTAAATCAGGTAAAAGCTAATACAAGCAATATTTTCATCAGTCACGCCCTAAAATAAAAGGTATATTTATTAAGTTTGAAAAACTTTAAAAAAATTGTTTTTGCCACGCCCTAAATTGCAGCCCTTTTTGTTTTATATACATATATAGTATCGTCATTTAAAGTCTAATCTCATCGTATCGTATATCATTGTTAATGGCTAGAATATGGCTTTATTTTTTAATTTAGTGCTTTTTTTTGTTCATCTAGATTTAAATGATGGAAATGTATATATTAACATAAATAAATCATTTACATATATAACAAATTATTTTCAAATTATTAATTTTCACACTTACGATGTCGCACGTGAACAACTTTATATAGGTATCAAGATCACAAATCTTGCTATTTTACAGAAATTTTTTATTTTATTTTAATATTATAAAAAATCTCTGTTTGGCCTGGTAATTTGATATGCTTTGATTTTACTTTCGACGCATTGATAGAAAATGATGTTTTTCAATGTCGCATATGACATCGAAATATGAGATAATACAAAGAAAAAAAATTACAGTTATTTGCAATCGCATAGTTTCTTGCGCATTCTATTTTGACTCTTTGTACCTTCCGAAAGGTTTTAGAGAGAAAAAGTCAATACATAATGTCTCTCTTAAAGAACTGTTATCATAGCAAAACGTACAATAGAAATATCCAAATAAGAAAAGTTGCACTTGTTCCACTTTGTATTCATAAATCTTGAAGTGGGTTATAAATAAATATAAAATTTTTTACTTTTATTAAATTTGATTGTTTTCCTGTTAAAATATGATAAAACAACGTCTTTTCAAGAACTTATAATTTTTTTGTTGCGGTGGTCCTTTCGGTGGAAATGCCCATATCCATTAAAGACGTAATAATAAGATGACAGGCTGTTTTACTTTATTTTACACGACAAATACATATGTACAAAATCACACTATTAAATTATAATAAAGACATTCAACATGAGTGCAATTTTCCATTTTTATTTTTTTGCAATCAAAAAAATCACAACTGAACAACAGGTCAAAAATTTTAAAATTTTACCAGCAAACTTTTACGATTTTTTCGCTTCAGTAATAAATTGCCCTGCTAGTTCAGCATCAATAAAAAACATTTTTTCCCCCTTATTGTTAAATATAGAATAACCATAGATATCGTCTTGGATTGGAAAAAGCATTAGCTCTTGTTCTTGTTAAAATGTATCGACATTTAAAATCTGAGCCACCCACTTTTTATGTATAGGATTTTAACTTCAATTTCGGCCTTTTCAGAATCAAATCCAGGTTTTTAAAACACAAAATCAGAATTTTCGTAATCCAGTTGAGTATTTTACAAATCATATTCCGCATTTTTCAAATCAAATTCATTTTAAAAAGCCTGATTCTGATTTTTAAAAGGAATTAGATTTAAATAATTAATAAAAAGAGAAAAGCCCACTAACGTTAAATCAACATAAACACTTTGTATGCATTTTATAATCATTTTCTTTTATTTTTCTGTAAAAAAAATTCAAAAATTATACCATCTTTGTATTAATTAATATAAAGAAAAAAACCCACTTGGGTTTTTTAAAACAAAATACCCATTAAAACCCGGGTGGGGTTTTCTGGGCTACCCAGTGGGCAGCCAACCCTGCATAAAAGACTTGTTAGATAATCTTTCCAACGTCTTAAATGATTCCCGCAACGATTGAAGAAGCGTCTTTCGGTGTGCCATGAAAGAATCTCAGTCGTGTTACAGTTTTTCTCGTGTGAGGAATCTTCTACGATTAAAAAATGCGATCAAAGACGCTCTTCATGAGATTCCCATCAAAAATTCTAGCTGGGTATGAAGTAATTGTTAAAAAAAAATAAATTTTAAGTTGAAGTGAACGACGATTCTTTATTTTTCTCAGGAAACTGACGATTTCCTCACAAATTTATCTGGCAGCCCTGCACAGTTGTATAGTGTAAAAGGGCCTTAAATGGCAATACATTATGGAGCAACAACATGAACAACAAAAGTGTAAAAATATAACTGGAAAAGTTGTAAAGAAAAACAACTTTCACACTACGTGATTATATTACATGCCATTATCTTGGATTTTTTTATGCGTGCAATTGTATGTGTAAGTTATCTGGGGAATTCGTATAAATCAACATTTTATTTCATTTTCTTAAAGCTGCATTCTTAAAGATCAGAGTTTAAAATAATGCATTTAATAAAACAGAATTTTTGTTAAATTTTGTTTTATGAATCTTCTGCCCCGTTATTTTACTTTCTTGGACTACCGGTTTCTGTCGTACCAAAAAAGGTTTTATCTTGGAGATCCGTTAACTTGAGGAACCAAGTTGACTTCAACTATTAGTTGCGTGTACATATGTATATCGCCTAAGATTGCAAGGCTAATATTTATGTCTTGAAGTTTTTTCTAATAAATTTTAATTTAGAATAAAACAAACAATTTAATAAATCAATTCTTTAACGGCTCAGCCTTAGCCAAAATAGAAAAAATATTCCCCTAATGAATTTTTCTTTCACATGCAATATCTAACGTACAGTAAATCAATGGCAGCAATGATTCATTCTTTGGCGTTTAGTAATTTGTTAATAGACATGCATCCCCTTTTTCAACCCTTCAAATGAATTTTGGTTAATTTTTCCAAGCTAAATTTATTTTTTCTTTAAATGGAATAAAATACATTTCTTATTTCAGATCTAGACGATAGATTATCCAAAGCAATATTAATTAGATTAAATACCGTAAACGAAGTTAATTTAAAATATTCTAACTGTTTTGAATTTTAATTAACTAAATGTTCTTATATGGTTGTTAAAATATCTGCTTGTGTCTATTTCAAAGCTCTTATAAGTAGTTGAACATCAGTCTCTATTGTTGAAATAAATTTAATTGATTTAATTTCTTTCTTTTTTTTCAATTGCATTCCATTCAATTGATATTTTTTCTTGAGAGATAATAGCATATGGGCATTTCCACCGAAAAGTCTACTTATTGAAACGTAATGCCAGCAAGCAATTAAGCTTGCATTTAAGGGCAACTAGCACAACACTTAGTAACAAAAAGGGGAAGCATTTGAATAACATGGGTCTAAAATACAAGCTCAGTTGCTTGCTGGCATTACGTACAATCAGCCCAATAATGTATAAAAATTCCCCCGGATTTTACTCCCTTATCCCATTTTTCTTATGTTAATTAAATTGTAAAAATGGGAAAAGGGAAAAAAGCTCCCGGGGAATTTTTTACTCCCTTCTCCCATTTTTCTAATGTTAATTAAATTGCAAAAATGGAAAAAGGCAAAAAAAACTGAATAAGTAGACTTTTCGGTGGAAATGTCCATATAGTTTAATTAATATTCGCCAACATTTTGTTTTCAATTAAAGGAACGAGACAATTTTTTTAAATAAATAAAGTGATAAAGTCTAGTTTGACGTTAAAGAATTTATTTGCTAATGAATGATAAAATATTGTAATTTCTTAATTTAAAAAGTTATGTAGGCAATTCAACAGATTTTTAGCCAACTAAGGCTGGGTTTTTCAGATCTCAGTTAAACAAGGTTTAGTTAATCTGAAAACAGATTTGTGCCGCCATTACCAAGTTTGTATACAAAATTTTTAAGGAACGGGTTTGTTTTGCTTTAAATGTTACCCCCATATTAATAAAAAATATTTTTGATTTATGAATGGATTATTGAACAACTTTTCATAGAAAATTCGTTTTATGAACTTTTTATAAGCCTGAAATGTTCTTTATGAATATGGGGGTTAGTCTTATAAAGAAAATCACATTTCGACAGAAAAATCCGAGTTTCGGACTACGTTTAACTTTGTTTAAACTTAATCCACATCTCAAAACCCTGGGCTTAGTGGGTCTTATTACTTGTTAAGACTTCTATTGACTACCAGATATGTTTAATGATACAAATTATAAGATATTTATTTACTTTGTTTATATATGTACATACTTTTGTATCTATGTATGTTGTTTACTTAATAACCAAAACATATTGTTGATTCATCAATTAATTTCGGTGATGACTCTTTATTTGTTTAAAAGAATAGTATGTATATCAGGGATGATAAATGAGAAAACCAATAATCGTAATTTTTCGGCCCCAATAGTACTAAATCATTTTTTATAAATTTGTTTTATTTTATTTTTAAAAACAAAAATTTAATACAACAAAAACAAAATTCATTTGTGCATGTAAAGTAAAGATAGCAAAAAATACACGATCATTAATAATACATAATAACAGGGTGCGTAAATTTTTTTCTTGTTCTTTAAGTCATTCCAAGAAACTTTGCCAAAGAAACCATAGGTCAAAAATGAATTTCAAGCCCCGGATTTTTCAAACTATGTAGTTAGTTTTCCAAAATATTCAAGAATAGAGGCAAACCAAATAGCCACCCCTGTGGCATGCGGTCGAGAAATCCATTAATTTTTATTTTTGACTGCCGCCGGAGAGCGTTTTCGTACACTTCTTAGAATCTCTGTTTTTGTGGAAAATTAACGAATATTTCTCAAAATGCTATCTCGAATTTTTTTTAAGCGTTCTAAAAATATGTGCATACGAGCATTTTCGGATCGCATTTCCAAATTGTGTTAACAATTTTCAATATGTACTGCAGAAACAGGAAAGGAGTAGAAATATAATAAAATTTAATAAAGCGCTTCGGAGTAAATTCGGAGTAAAATAATAAAGGAGTATGCTCCCACAGTGCCAAATTTCTGTTGATTACTTCTTGACGTGACAACCATCTTATTGACGAGTATTTAAAAATATTATGATTTCATTCCAAAATAATCTTGAATTGAGAGGAAGTCGTCTCTTTTACTATGTAGACCTTTTGCAGAAGTGTTTTCCTATATCTTTTAAAAACTTGTCAATATCATCAGCAAATGCACGCTTATATGGTGATACTAAATTTCGAATGTGGCATAAGCAATCGTTCAATGAACATGTGCAAAAATCAATTCACAATAGCGGAGTTCAGTGTTTGCTGCAAATGGTCTTTCAAAAGAAAAAATGCAAAATATCATAACTGTTTTGTTTATTCTAACAACAAAAAAAAGAGTTTCCCTTAGAGTTCATAAAAAAGCTACGAAATTAAGCATTTTCGCAAGACTATTTGCACCAAACGCTAAACTCCGCTTATATTCATTGGACAGTAAATACGAGTTGCCATTTTATATCAATTATTAATAGGTTTGAAAAATTTGGAAATAGTACCAAATGAGTCACGGGGGTACCAGCGTACTTTTTAGTTTTGAAATGTACCAAAAAAAGTACAATTGTACCAACTTTATCAACCCTGATGTATATGAATACTTAGACTTAAGGCAGACAGTACATAAAAACAGTAGCGCTAAACAAAAATCCGACAAGTGGTTAAAAAAATTCAGCACCAATATCCCAAATATTTTTAGTGACATACATATTTACATACTATGTACACGGAAATGTAAGTCTTCATTAGTTTAAACTCAACAGCTGTAAATCAGTGTCATACATATTATATGTAGTGTAAAAATTATAATATGGCAGCTCTACGATAAATGTTGTCAAATTTATATGGTTTGTATTGGTAGTTTAAACGCCCGAATTTTCGCGTTTAAAGATGGTTTATATGTTTACTGAATTAAAGATTTGCTGCTTTAAACACATTTTAAACCAAAAAGAAAGTTTAACTTGCTTTAATTTGTTTAGCCCTTATGGCTAATAAATCACTGATGGTTTAAGCGCTGGTAAAGTTGAACTAAACTTGAATTTATATTTAGTTTAAACTCAACAACTATAAATCAGTGTCCCATGTATTATATGTTGTTAAAAAAATAACATGTGGAAGCACTATGATAAATCTGATCAAATTCATATGGTCTGTATTGGTAGATTAAACGCCCGATTTTATGCGTTTAAAGATGGTTTATATGTTTACTGTTTTATAGATTTGTTGGTTTAAACACATTTTAAACCAAAATGAGAGTTTAACTTGCTCCGATTTTTTAGCCCTTAGTGGAATATAATTTCCGGAAGGACGTTTTGGAACTGAAAACTCAATTGTACGAAGTAGGAACTGTGAAACAATTTCACCATAAAATAAATTCAGCATGTTGTATAATTTAAGACAGAAATAATTTTTTTATACCCTTCACCGCAGGTAAAAAGGTAAATATAAGTTTGTCATTCCGTTTGTAATTTTTGTAATATTGATCTTACCTGGACCCTATAAACTTTATATATGTATATTCTGGGTCCTAATGGGAAACGAAGTTGATTTACCTATGTCCGTCTGACCGTTGAAAGGGGTATTCCGAAGACCCCAGATATGATGAGGGCTAGATCGAAATTTAGCAAGATCGGTCTACAAATGGTTGAAATATAAATGAGCAAAAAACCACGACTGCCTCTAATATTTCCCATAAAATCTCTTGTTTTTTATATACATCATCGAAAATAACAGTTTCCTTTTTTTGTTTAGACTTTTTCGCGTTTTGTTACACATAGCAAATACGTTTATCTACAACACAGTAAGTTTAACGATGTCCGTCTGTCTGTCCGTCTGTTTTTTTTCTTTTCTTTTTGTTTTTTTATACTTTTTTGCGTTTATTTACAAATTTTTTCTGTATATCTGGAGAAAGGAAAGACCAAAAGTTTTCAATTAGGTACATACACAACATCCGACTTCTGCTTCTGCTTGGCCCAAAATAGATTCTTTATATCTTATTTATAACGGTATTTACATAACTTTCTCTTATTGCACCATGTTGAAGGGTATAAAAAATTCGGCATAGCCGAATGTGGGCAGTCGGAAATTTGACAAGCACAAAATGAACCTACACACAAAAACAGCTTTTATTGTACAAACCATTAAATTATGATTGAAATGTGACAAATGTTTACATATGTATGTACATATGTACATATGTACATAATTAATCATTCAAAAACAATTGATTTTTTGTAAAAAGAATTTAAACCAATAACCATAAAAAGAAATGCATAACAAAATAAACGAACTTAAATGGAAAATACCAATAAACTGGAATCTTTATAATTTTCGGGAATAAAATCAATTGATGGAATCAATCTATTAATAAAAATTTTGTATTCAAAATAAAAATTTCAACAAAATACTTGTGCAATAAAAACGAAAGGAATATTAAGAAAAAAATACAATAAACACAAAACAACAATTAATATATCAACAATTAAACAATATGGTTAAATTTGTTTGAATGTATATGTACATATTAGGGCTTCTAATCGGGATTAGTTTTTCTGAATCCCGGGATTCGGGATTGAAAAAATATTTCTGGATTTCGATTTTCGGGATATTTTAAATCCTGAGATTCACGGGATTTTGAAAAAATGTTCGGGATATTTTTAAATTTTGTTTATACCCAATATAAAAAAAAAAAATTAAAACTGTATCAAAAACAACTTCATTTTCGAGGTAAAATACACGTTTCAAGAACGTTTATTATTTATTTGTAAAAATATAATAAAAACAAACTTGTATTATTTTAATTAATTAATTAATTTAATTATTGATAAAAAAAAAAATTACACCATTTCCAATTGTTTTTTAAAATTTAGCAAATGAATTTTAAATTGTCCAAATATATTTTTAAGTTTTCTCAGGCTGGGTTTTTAAGATTTGGATTAAGTTTTAACTTAGTTTAACGTTGTATAAAACTCAGATTTTTCCGGCAAAAAGTAATTTTTTATTTTTATTATTGCCCCTATTATAGTTTACAACCCAACTCAGTTGATCTGAAATTGAACAACTGCTAGTGATAAGTTGGAAATTTTTTTATGGTTTTGTTAACTGCACTAACATAAAGTTGTATGCCATAATACAAAAACTGCAAAATTTCAACTGAACTAGTGTTGAGTTGTATTCAAGACCAACATTTTAAGCAAAACTAAGCTGTTCCGTCAAAATTATGTATACAAACATTGTAATGGCGGCACAAATATGTTTTCTGATTAACTAAACCTAGTTTAACTGATATCTCAAAAACCCAGCCTAAATGTATTTTGAAATTATCCAAACATTTTTAATTTGTTAAATATATTATGAAACTAATACAATTGAAAATTGTCTATCCAAATGTATTTTAAACTTTTTTGTCAACAAAAACACGTATCTTAATGCAAGTTTTTAAAAAAATGTAAAAATAAAGCAAAAGTGCACTTTACGGGGCGTACGAAAAAAAAAAAAAAAAAAAAATTGGACCCCCTCTGGAATAAAAAAAGAAAAAAACCAAAATTAAAATTTTAGGGGGCTGACGCCCCTGGGACCCCATGGATCAAAAAAAGCGGCCCGCCCACTTAGTGGTATGTGTGGGTACTCAAATTAAAGGTAATTGTGTAAAATATACGAAATAAATAAAATTTAGGTCGAGTGGGACTTCTGGGTCCCTCTGGGGGGTAAAACATTGCCCCTCGCACCCTTATGACTATGTGTGGGTACTCGAATGAAAAGTATTTTGCTTACGATTTACGATTTTTTTTATTTTTTTGTAACTAAAGCTTTTCTGTATAGCCGGCATTCGGCCGGGCGCAAGGATTTTTTCCTCTATGGTATAACAAAGACCGGCTTCGCTAACTAAAGCTTTTCTGTATAGCCGGCCTTCGGCCGGGCGCAAGGATTTTCTCCTCTATGGTATAACAAAGACCGGCTTCGCTAACTTAAGCTTTTCTGTATAGCCGGCCTTCGGCCGGGCGCAAGGATTTTCTCCTCTATGGTATAACAAAGACCGGCTTCGCTAACTAAAGCTTCTCTGTATAGACGGCCTTCGGCCGGGCGCAAGGATTTTCTCCTCTATTGTATAACAAAGACCGGCTTCGCTAACTAAAACTTCTCTGAATATCAAAGATTCATAAATTAATCTAGAGAGGAAAATATTAAACGAATACAAAAACAAAATACATATTTGCAATCGTGAGCAAATTACCTTTAATTTGAGTACCCACACAGATATACATAAGTGTTATGGGGGGGCACTTTTTTTTGCCCCAGAGGGCCCTAGAAGAGCCGCGCACCGAAACTTTTATTATTTTTGTTTTTGTTGCACAATTACCTTTAATTTGAGTACCCACACATACCATTTAGTGGGCGGGCGGTTTTTTGGACCCAGGGGTCCCCACGGGCCTCAGCCCCCTTAAATATTAATTTTGGTATTTTTTTTTTAATTCTGGATCGGGTGGCATATTTTTTATATTTTTTTTCGTACGCCCCGTAAAGTGCACTTCAGCCAAAAATAATAATGATTATAAAAAAACGGGATCCCGAAAATCCCGGGATTAGAAATCCGAAATCCCGAGATACGGGATTCGCCTAATCCCGAAAATCCCGGTATTTCCGGGATCGGGATTTCCCGATTGGAAGCCCTAGTACATATAAAGACAATTAAACAAAACAGCTGACATAATTTAAAAAAAACAAGTTTCAACAAAAAATTATTTAAAAAAGTTTTATTACATACAAAATTAAAAAAAAAATTTATAAATAATACAATTAATTCCGTTGCAACAACAACAAATTAATGTGAAATAAAATTTAATAAAAAAACCTCACAATTAATCATATTTGCTAATTATTTTCTTGTCCGTTTTGTTTTTAGCAAAATTATTTATTTTTTTTAATTGGAAGCAAAAGAAGAAGTCTACAGAAATACAAAACAATTTTTTTTTATAATTTTTTTAAATTAAAAATTTTCATTTGGAAAAATGCCAGTGTTTCACACAAAAACAATTGAAAGCATTTTGGATCCTGTAGCTCAACAGGTAAGTTTTATATTTCATTCAAATATTTTTTTTGTAATTTATTTATAACAAATGTGTGTTTTAATTAATGTTTATTGCTTTAGAATTATATAATAAATTATTGTTTACGATCTAAATATATACATATGTATGTATGTATGTTTATCAGTTGTGCGCAGTGTTGCCAGTGGATTTTTCGAAAAAATACCCACACATGCTAAAAACAATGCGATTTTTTCCCTACACGTTAAAAAAGTTTCCCCTATAAAAGCTTCGACAAAAAATAAGTACAAAACTTAAAAAAAATAAAACATACCGCACTTGTTCAACAATACTGTATTAAATCAAAATTTTAAAATTTCAGTAGAAGCAAAACAATTTTTAATTTAATATTTTTAAACCAACCGTTTCTTTACCAAAATGTACACAAAATAGTTCGATATTTTTACAGTGGGTAAATATGAATAATACCTGTCGATTATTTCCAAAAAGTGAAAAACTAAAAGTTTCGAGTTAATACAGTATTGATGAATAGGTGCGATATGTATTTACTTTTAAAAATTCAATTAAGTGATATCTTAGAAAAAACATAAACATTAGCGCTGCCCATTTTTTAAGCCATAATCAACTCTAAAAATATATTTTAGTGAAAAGAAAAATTGTCAACCGTTTTGGACAAGAAGATATCACTAACAAAACGTTTTTTCTGTATTTATTTTATAGATAATGCGATAGGACGAAAAATCCCTACATTTTGGTGAAAATAAAAATTCTGTCCGATTTTCCCTACGCTTCTATTTTAGTATTAAAAATAACTACATGTAGGGATTTCCCCTACTTCTAGCAACACTGGTTGTGCGATAGTTTAAGGCGAATGAAAATTAGATTTGGTTAAAAATAAGATTTTGTTTGACTTTTATACCGACAAAAATTGTTAGTAGGAAAGACACAAAAAATATTATAAAAAAAAGAAAAAAAAAGTATAGAAAATTATATTAAAAACAAAATGTGAAAATTTGTTTTTGTTTTAAATGTAATTTTCTATGCAAACGTTAACGTTCGAAATCGACGAACAGGCTGTAAATAAGCTTTTTTGGCGCCAAGACCTGAGTCTGTTCCATCTTCCGAACGTTTATGAATAAAGGCCTATAATCTAGATGGAAATTAAGTACAAATGATCATTTTTTTCTAAAAAGAAAAAGTCTCAAAATTGCCTAGGAGTCGCCCCTAGGGGGTTAAAATGTATGACCGACCTCCATTAGTTTTTGTCCTTAACATTTTCTCAAAACATACTTGCCCTGTATTACCATTTATAAGGGGCTCCCATACAAAAATAGAGTTTTATGAAATTTTTAAATTTAATAAAAAATGTTCATCTTTTGTGAATAAAATTAAAAGTTGTGAACAGATATTATTCAAAAAAAATTAGAAACAAAGATTTTCTTGTTCTGCACAGTGTTATTGTTAGTTCATATTTCAATTTATATAGATTCAATAAATAAATCATAAAAATATATTATCAAATGGACCCATTGCAACATAATAAAATGGTTTATGGGCACAACACTTTATTCCGGAAAGAATTTTGCATGGGGGATATGAGAAATTAGGAACTGATTCCCACTTCTTTCCATAGGCACTATTTTTATTCTGCGCAAACGCATAAAACCAATAACTCTTTAAAAAAGAAAACTAAACATCGAACCCTAACCGCGAAAATAACGTAAGCGCCAAAAATCAAAATTTACAGGAGAAATTTGCCGCTTATGATAAAATTGTTCTTGTGTAATTCTTTATTAAGAAAAGTGAAAATTGAAAATTATATCGGTAACCTTATTTTCGCGGTTGGAGCTCGATATTTAAAACTATTTAAATCGCTCTCCATAGCTGGAGAGGGTTTTATGCGATTGTAGTAATGTATTTAGCAATAAATTTATTTTATTTATTTTATTTATTTATCTTAACCCTCCATTACGTGGTCGACCAGGCTGGCGTTGACCTTGAGGATTCCAGACTAGGGTAGGGCTGGCATTATAAGTTGACGGTAGTCTGAGAATATGGCCGATCCATGTCCATTTACGCCTTCGTATATCAAAAGTAATGTAATAAGGTTTGGGATTTAAATAATCAAAAACCTTGCGAGTAAATTCCCAACATTTTTTTTAATTCCACATAAGAAATTCGCAGTGTGCAACAGCGCATTAAGACCAAACATTAGTTACTGCGCCTCCCTTCCTTTTCCGCCTCTTTGATATAAGTCTAAGCCACAAGGTTTTACCTGTCTAAAATTGAAAACGGCCACTGGTTTCCGTGGCCAGCCTGTATAGTCCGAGAGTACAACATCAAGAGGACAGTAAGTAATACGTTTTGCGAGAAAAAATATTTGCTCGTTTTGTAAACTTGTCTAAACTTTGAAAAAATTTACAATTAAATATATAAAAAGGGGGGTTTAAAATTTATTAAATAAGCTACTTACTCAAGGGTAGTTTACACGGTCACACAAGTCGTACGTATTTTGAGGAAAATACAACCCTGTCATGATAAGTTGTTATTGTTTTTTTTTTTTCAAACAATAATTAAATCAGAGATGCATTTTCGTCAAAAAACGACCGACTTGTATTACCGTATAAAAACCCCTTTAACAATGAAACTGTCTTACAAATATGATGAATATGCTTCTTTTTTTGTTTCTTTGTTATATCCGACAATTAAATTGTGTGATTAAATTTGGACAAGCAATGATAATTTATTTCCGCTTGCATGAAGCTTGAGACAAATAGTTGAAATTTTGAAAGAAACACATTTCAAATAGAAAAATGTCTTTGATTAATTAGCACTTTTAATTTAAATTTTTACATCGCATATGTATATGTATGTATGTAATATAAATTGTTGACTGAAAGTAATTTTTTTGTTTTTTTTTTTTTGTTCTCATATGTTTGTTAGTGTTTCTTTTAAGAACACCATAACGAAAACTTTAAAATTCGGAATTGTATTTGTTTCCGGGAATTAAAAAAAAATTACCGCGCAAAGGTTAATACCAAATTTTTGAAAGGGAAATCATAATCTATCGTCCATGTAATGAAACGTTTGCTGCAAAAACTTTCTTTAATTATCGTTTGAAACTCTATTCATGTCCATGAATCAACAAACACAGAATGGGCATTCGTCTTTTAAAAATAAAATTCTACTGCGCATGACGTCAAAAAATAAAACACGATGTTCTTTGTCTAAGTCTAACCATCAAGGTTAAATTAGGAGTTGGAGTCGAAAACGGAGTCGTATTACAAAATTTCAGCGGAAGGAGTCAGAGCTACAACTCTGACAACTCCACTCCACAGCCCTGATTAGAACACAGTATATGATCAAAAGATACACCTAGTTCGAGGAAAGTCTGCACTCGTTCAAGTTGATGCTGATTTAGTGTATAGGTACAGAGTCCTGGACTTCTTCTGTAGGATAACTTTTGTTAATATTTTCTCGAATACATTTCCGCCAAATTTATATCCCATCATAACTTAAAACTGTGTAAATCATTTTGGAGTGAGGAAGAAGGAAAAAACTTTAAAAGCTTTATAATTACAAATGCAAAACAATATGCACTGATATCTGCCCTTCAGATATGTGGACATAAAAAATTAATAAATAACTTAAATGTTACCTCAGTTTCATATCTTTTAACCACCACTGTATTAACAATATCTCAAACTTTGATTTTAGCCACCGTTAACAAAAAAAACTCCTACATGCATTTTTTTTAAATGTACGAATACGAATCTCTATTTAAATAAAGTATCTAAATAAACATGATTTAGCGTAGCTTTGAAAATAATTTTCTAGCATTTAATAAAGGAAAAAACTTGATAGAAAAGAATAAAGAGCGTGGGTCCGAACGGCATTGATCTTGACAAATGTCATAACACCGGCTCACTTAATGGAGCCGCATTTAGAAACATTTCTTGATTCTTACAACTTTATTTGGTCGGCTTTCGATCCGACAATATGAGGTTATTGAAAAAAAAAAAAATTAACAAATTGTGTGTAGAACATTCCAACTAGTGTTTTTATTATTGCCTTAAATAAAAGGTGATAACTTTTTTATATGTCACAGTCGGACCGAAATTATAATAATTTTATTTATGCATGTATGTATGTATCAGAAAACAACTTTATGTGGTTGCAAAAAATTCACACTTAATCAACAACATTAAATACATTATTTTGCGTTCATACAATCTAACCTGTTCACTACACACAGTCGCTGTTGGTTTTAAATCAGCCAAATAATTTGCAACTCGTTTTCTGTGTTTTTAAAGACCTACTTAAACATTTTTTGATTCAGTTACTATTCTTATCTAACTGTTAAAGAGTGCGCCATAGAAGGCCTTGACTCTTTCGTATACAAGACAAGACACACATTCCCTTCTATGAGAAGCGAAAAGGAGTTAGGTTTTTTTTTTATTTTTTTGCACAAGCAAAATCCAAATAATTATTTTTTTTAATCCCGTTACCATTTTTATATACCTGCTAAAGAAGCGAGGGCGGAAGGCCTACTCCGCAATGACAACGTGTGTAAAAAAATATATGAGCATTGAATGGAGCGAGCAGGCCTCTAGAAGGCATCCGTACTCTTTTTACTTTATAATTTTTACAAAAACTAACATAAATGGTGGCAAAATGCAGGAATTTTGCACAAATGCGTTTTATATAAATATACATCACATTAATAAGTTTTGCGAGGATCGGTCCATAAATTATTATAGACCACATATAAAGCCCACTAAAACTGTAACGAAAAACGCTATTATAGAAAAATTTGTTCCGTCATAGTTTGAAAAGACTAGAAATCACACAATTAAATTTTGGGAAGATTTGTCTACAGCAGCACTCTCACTTTTTGTCAATGTATCAAACGGAAAAATTTTATAATATAATTATAAACGAATATTGCTGACAGTGTTACCGTCGGATATTTTAAAAAAGTACCAAAAAAAGGGGATATCAACAAAAAAAGTGGCACCAAAAAGAGGATTTAAAAAAAATTATGAATTTTTTACGTTTTTTTCTATTTATTATGATTTTAAATGGTATAAAAACCTAACAAAAAACATTATATAGTAATTAAATACACTAAAAAACAATTGATCCTATTACAATAGACATACTTTGTTACTAACAAATGGCTCATTTGTTGTAAAAACTAAAATAAATATTTTGTAAATATTTCTCTGGAGAAGTAATTTTTATAAAATATTTACTTTAATGTTTTGGTAATTCAAAAACGTTAAACTTGTTTTCTGCCAAAACATGTTTTTTGGATTATGACATTGTTGGAGCGAATAGAAGATATTTACGTAAGGTGTTTTATAAATACATTTATTAATATATTTCTTGTCCTTTTCCTTTTGAATACATGTTCCAATTTCACGCCAAAAATCTTCGGCATTCGAAATTTTAAATATGTGTTCATAATTCGTGTTATTTACTTTACTCTCTTGAAGTTTAAATTCATGTATAAATGCATCTGGGTCAGTTTTAATATGTTTAACCTTAGAAACTAGTTGGAAGTAGTTTATATCTTCATTAGACACTATATATAGTGGGTCTAAATACTTTAATATATTGAGCTTTTTGTTTTTTATATCAATTCTTGTTATCAATTCTTTACACAATTTTTGGTTTTTAATGTCAATTACACAAATTTTAGAAAATTTTTCGGTACACAACAGTTCGGTTTCTGCTTCACGACCAATATATATGGAGGGCTCAGAGCTGAACCGAACCAAGTCATAAAATATATCACGTATATGTATTTCAAATCTGGTGCGAAAATCTCCGCAAAATTTAACTCAATCCAGTTCTGTAATGGGGTAAATCAAAAACAGTTTCGTTCCTAAGGTAACGGTAATAAACCCAAGTCAGTGGCTCCAGGAATTAATGGCAATTTACTTACTCAAACTCAATATATTTTCGAATTTTCTTTTTTGACTTGGTTCGCTTCAGCTCTGAGCCCTCCATATATGCGAGATATCTTTACCCCCTTATTCAAAATAAATAAAACAGGTTAATAGAAAGTTTATTCAACCGATTTTCAGCTAACCACGCATGACAAGAAAAAAATTCTTATAAAAGTGTCTTTTCTAAAGCATTTTGTGGCGGTTGGAAAAGACTTGAACCCACCAAGGACGCTAATTTCTTAGCATATATTAAAGCTGGGAGTTATTATAAAACAGAAAGAAAAAAAGTATATTTTCCTAACGTAAAAAGTGTCACAAAAGTGGCAAGAATCACAAAAAGTACCACATTTGGGTGCATTTTGTAAAAGTGGCCAAATAATATCCAAGCAGCCGAAAAAGTGGCAAATTGCCACTTTAGTGGCACCAACGGTAACGCTGATTGCTGTATGTATATATTGTACATAAGTACGTGTTCGACAATAGTGTATTAACTCAAAATTTTTATTTTGTTACTTTTTGGCAAACAACCATCACGTAATAATCATATCTAAACGCTGTAAAAATATCGTGCTATTTTGTCTTATTTTTTGTAATGAAACGGTTGGTTTAAAAATTCTTTTTCATATGCCTTTAATGAAAAATTGTTTTGCTTCTATTGAAATTAAATAAAATTTTGAGTTAATACAGTATTGCTTAACAAGAGCGATATTTATATAAAAAATAATTTATAATTCCTGATACTTTCCCGGATAATTGATGTAGTCCCAGCGGAAAAACTCAGAAGTCCGTATTACTTCAGGCCTTATTAAAGGCCTGCTTACAAATTTTTTTGTTTTAATTACTATTCCTATCTAACTACTAAAGAATGCCTCATAGAAGGCCTCGGATCTTTTGTATAAATTTGTTTTTTTTTTAATTTCCTAAGCTAATCCCGCGAAGCTCTTCGCTTGTTTGCAGGAAAGAAACCAGAGTCTCTGGCGGGAATCGAACCCGCAACCCCGGCGCTAATAGACTAGCTCATTACCAGCTAGCCTACCGGGGCATATTCCCGTCTATGCGGAGGGAGAAGAGAAGTTGTAACATTTTTTGTTGTTTTTTTTTCAACCCAAAGAAATAATTTTTTTATCCATTAACCACTCCTATGTAAATGCGAAAGTAGCAAGAGCGGAAGGCCTATCCCACAATGACAACGTGTGTAAAAAAGATATGAGTATAGAATGAAGCGAGCAGGCATTGTATATCCAAAATAAGGAGTACAAAGGCTTTCTAAAAGGCATCCGTACTCCCTCCTTTTCCAGCAGGGCCCGTTAATCGAAGCCCCACTGTATTTAGTTTCAACATAAATAAATTTTTTGCCAAAAACAAACAAAAACATCATGACGATACTAAAAATTATTAATGGTTTAAATATAATTTTTCTTTTCTATCTCATCTATCCATCAAAAATTGAATGAGTAACACCTTTTTATTAACAGATTTACATGTTCAGGTACATAAAAAACATCTGTGTGATGGTTTTGGTCTTAGTACACCCACAATTAAATATAAAATTGTATCGCTTTGAAAGACATTGATGTTTTTTAAGACGTTTTTTCTCAAATTATATAGTTTAGCGATCTTCTTTTTTATAATTTTTGATCAGATGCCAAAATGTATTTATGTATGTTTGCTTGAATTTTAGACTATATTATTTAAAAAATATTGGCATTTATAGATTTTATTAGGAATTAAATTGAACCGAAAAATTGCATAGTTTTAATTTGGCTGCCTATTTGGCTAAATGCGAAAGAACTCTTTCTTTCGCTTAACTACATATAAAACAAAAACAAATTCTCAAAAATTTGTTTTAAATGTATTAGTGCGAAAGAAAGCATTCTTTCCACATCGTGAAATTTGCAGTGAATTTATTTTTTAACCAAAGTTTTTATTTGAAAATTTAAATGTAATCATCTTTTTTTTAACCACTAATTAATTGAAGATGGAACATGTTGAAAATGTGAAATACGCGTTCACACTTAAAAAATCTAACATCTACTATCAATAAAAAATGTCACCATTTCTGAAAAAAAAACTTTTATTTTTGTTAAATAATTTTTTTCTAAAATAGTGATAAAATTTTAAAAGAAAAAAAATTAAAAAAAAAAAATAATTGCGAAAAAATAAAAACTTGAGGAATGATAACGTTGCTTTTAAAAACATGTTATTTTGTCAGTGCTGACACTTTATAAAAAATTTAAATATGAATAAAAAATATAAAAAAATTAAGCAAAATAAGGCTTGCAAAAAAGGAAAAACTTGAGAAATGGTAACGCTGTTTTCAAAGCAAATGCCATTTTGTCAGTGATGCCAAAATAATAACAGAATTTATTGCCACTTTTCTAGTGATGACACTAAAATATGTAATCGGAAAATGTAGAATTGAATGCAATGAGATAGTAATAGGCTTTTTACACTGATCAACATCTACCATCAAAGATGTAGAAAATGTGAAACTCCGTTTATAGGGTTTTTACACTGATCAACATCTAACATCTGCCATCAAAGATGTAGAAAATGTGAAACACTCGTTTACATTGCTCACATCTAACATCTGCCATCAAACAAAAATGTCACCATATTTGAAAAAAAAAAATTTATTAAATTAAAAATGTTTTTTTCTCACAAAAGTGCCAACATTTAAAAAGAAAACTCAAAAATGTATTTGAAGTTCAATTTGTTTAAAAATATAAAAAATACTTAACAAAAAAACATTGCATTAAGATATAAAACTTGACAAATGGTAACGCTGCTTTCAAAGCAACTTCCATTTTGTCAGTGATGCCACAATAATAATAGAACTTATTGACACTTTTATAGTGATGACACTAAAATAATCGAAAGATGTAGAGTGGAATAAAATGAGATAGGAACATCTTTTAAAGATGTTGAAAGATGTTGTTTTTTAGCCCTATGTATTTCTTATGGAAAGATGTTAACATCTTCGCAAATGGTGGGAAATTGATGGTAGATGTTAGATGTTGATCAGTGTAAAAAGGCTATTACATTGCTCACATCTAACATCTACCATCAAACAAAAATGTCACCATTTTTGAAAAAAAAAATTTTTTTAATTAAATAGGTTTTTTCTCACAAAAGTGCCAAAATTTTAATAGAAAACTCAAAAATGTATTTGAAGTTCAATTTGTTTAAAAATATAAAACAAAAAAACTTTGCAATAAAAGATAAAACAATAATTAGTATTGTGGTTATTTTGTTGAACTATTTATGGTTTTTAATCCAAATTTTTAATATTTTTAATCAGGCTTAAGTTCATGAAATTTAATTTTTATTAAATTATTTTTATGAAGAAAGGAATTTTACAACATGAAAATTAATCAAAATTGTTATTGATAATCTTTCATTCTTGACATGGCTCTTCATAAAAATAATTTAATAAAAATTAAATTTCATGAACTTAAGCCTGATTAAAAATATTAAAAATTTGGATTAAAAGATAAAACTTGACAAATGGTAACACTGCTTTCAAAACAAACTTCTTTTTGTCAGTGATGCCACAATAATAGTAGAACTTATTGCCACTTTTCTAGTGATGACACTATAATAATCGAAAGATGTAGAATGGAATAAAATGAGATAGGAGCATCTTTTAAAGATGTTGAAAGATGGTGGGTTTTAGCCCTATGTATTTATTATGGAAAGATGTTAACATCTTCGCAAATGGTGGAAAATTGATGGTAGATGTTAGATGTTGATCAGTGTAAAAAGGCTACAACAATGAAATGCGCATAGGAATAGCTTATCCCATCAACAATAAACTTCAGTTTGTCAATATTATGAAATGGGAATTTAGCACATTATAACGAAACCTTGATAATTAATTTTTGAATCCCAAGAAAAACTTTGATAACATTTTGTAAAGATGTTGGAAAATTTTGATTTTGATTGTGGCATCACTGAAAGCAGCGTTGCCATTTGTCAAGTTTTCTCTTTTATTGCAATGTTTTTTTGTTAAGTATTTTTTATATTTTTAAACAAATTGAACTTCATATAATTTTTTTGTTTTCTTTTTAAATTTAAGCACTTTTGTAGAAAAAAACATTTTATATTTTAAAAATATTTTTTTTTTTTTCAAAAATGTTGACTTTTTTGTTTGATGGTAGATGTGAGCAATTTAAACGAGTGTTTCACATTTTCTTCATCTTTGATGGTAGATGTTAGATGTTGATCAGTGTAAAAAGCCTATAGAAATCAAAATTTTTCAACTGTTCCTAACTCATTGCATTCCATTCTACATTTTCCGATTATTTTAGTGTCATCACTAGAAAAGTGGCAATAAATTCGATTATTTTGGCATCGCTGACAAAATGGCATTTGCTTTGAAAACAGCGTTACCATTTCTCAAGTTTTTCCTTTTTGCAAGCCTTATGCCATGTTTTCACGACGATTTGAATCACCTGAATCATGTTAATGAATCATGGTGTTTACACGACGTATCTACTTGCTTCGATTTGACAGTTGTCTTTAATAAACAAATCAGTGTTGTCAACTTTGCATTTTAAAAACCCCACCAATATGGAGAAAAAACGCAGCAAGTTTAGAATTTCTTTTTTATTTAAAATATTGAATTAATTTTTCATAACATTTTTATATTAAAAATACAGTAGCATCGTAAATAGTAGTTTAAGAGGAGTTTTCCACTTTAAACCAGCCGGTGCAAATTAAATCTAAGTTAATTTATTAAAAATAAGTAATTTAAATAAATTTAGTGTGTTATTTTCGAAAAATTTGCTTATTATTGCATTTTTTACAATTAAATACCGCTTAGAATATTTAATATTTTGAAAAAGTAAGCAAACCTTGGAATATTTCGGTTTACTTTTTCGCGATTCTACTGTATAACCATAAAAAAGTCTTTACAGTTCAGAGTTTTTAGAGAAAAAAAATAAAACTAATCAAACATAAAACAACTACACAAATTTGCTTGCATTCATTTAAGGCAAATTCAACAAGGTAAACTCTTTAGAGCAACTGCTCGTCAGCTGTTAAGTCCAATTTGTCAAAAAATGTTCTTGTTTAATTTTTTTATTTTAATTACACTTAATTGTCGAAGTTAAAATTTTTTGAGAAAAAACTAATTTTGAGTGAAACTTTTATTAAAATTGATTACAAAGTATGTATACTTCTGTTGTTTTTGTTAGTGTTGTAATTGTTGCAGCGATGAGTTTACCTTGTTGAATTCGACTCGGTGTTCATATGTACTAGATAAATTTTTTTTAATTGCCTTAAATATATCCAATTTTTTTTATAAAGAGATCAACACTAAATATCTAGTAAGGATTCAAAATAATATTTTTAAAAATATAAATATAATTTTTTAAGAAGTTTAATATTTTCATATAAAAAATATAACAACAAAACAGCATTTTACATAGTAAAAAAAGAAAAACCAAAAACTTTATAAAAAAATTAAACAAAATTCTACATAAATACATACCCCCATATTAATAAAAAAAAAACAGTTCGGGCTTATGACAGGTTTATTAAACAAATTTTCATAAAAAATTCGTTTTATAATGAATATAAGGGATAGTATTTATGTTTGAATTTATTTGTACAAGATGATTTATTTTCGTAAATTGATTTAATAAATTCTGTTTAATACTTTTGAAAAAGTGTTCAAAAATTTATTTCAATTATTCCAAATTAATAAAGTTAATATTTTCATAATTATTGTTATAGCAGCAAAAAATTTAAAAAGCACCAAAAATGGTGCGAAACGCACCGAGTTGACAACTCTGAAACAATCGATTTTTACAGCTAGTTCAGATAACCTTGCGATAAAAATTAGAGAAGATAGTAATTGTTCGTGCTTCGCAAGTAGATTCAATATGAATCTACTTGCTTCGCTCTCAAAATTTTGTATGGCGAAGCAGTGGCTTCGTTCATGATTGGGATGTGAAGCATGAATAGAGAGCGAAGCACGTGCCGTGGAAACATGGTATTATTTTGCTTAATTTTTTTTATATTATTAAAGGCCGTTACGCACTATCCCACAAATTCTTACGTATTTTATGAAAATGCAACCCTGTCATGATATGTTGTTATTGTTTTTTGAAAATTTATATACAATAATAAGATCAGGGAAGCATTTTCATAAAATACGACAGACATTGTGGGATAGTGTGTAACGGCCTTAAATGATATGAATTCTAAGTACATTTTGGTGTTATCTTTTTAAATTTTGGCACTTTTTTAGAAAAAAAGTATTTTAAAAATCAAATTTTTATTTTTAGAAATGGTGACATTTTTATTAATAGTATTTTTTCAAGTGTGAAAGCGTATTTCACATTTTCAACATCTTCCATGCGTTCCTCCGAAATGTATGCAAGTGTACAAAAGGTATTATGGAAAAATTTCAACATCTGCAAAAATTAATGGTAGATGTTAAATGTTGACAAGTGTGAAAAGGCTGTTAAAGGCAAAAAAATTTCATAAACATGAAGATATCTAAATAATATTTGGCACAAAGAACTTTCACATGAATCTTAACCTCAATTATATACTTTTGTTCTGGCCGTTCCGTGACTGCCCATGGGTCCCAAATAGGGTACATTTGCAAAAATTTGTTCTTGTACACAGTGGTGTAGGGTAACATATGGTCGGACTTGATCGACTATACTTTTTACTTGATTAATAAAGGTATAGTATAAATTACATCAAAGCCTCCCTATTGTGACACCTGGTTTCGTGTTTATCGGTCCAGCTTGTTTCTCATTTATTACTATAGTTTAGAACCGCGTTATCAATCATTAACTGGTCTTAAGGAAATAATAAATCTTAATTGCACAATCTCATTTCAGGTATCTCGCTTGGTTATTCTTCACGAAGAAGCCGAAGATGGCAATGCCATGCCAGATCTTAGCCGTCCGGTGCAAGTTGTATCCGCTGCCGTTGCTAATTTGGTCAAAGTCGGTCGCGAAACCATTAATAGTTCAGATGATAAAATTCTTCGCCAAGATATGCCATCAGCATTGCAACGCGTTGAGACTGCCTCGCAGTTGCTTGAAGAAGCTTCAGACATGTTGCGTGCCGATCCATATTCGGGACCTGCTCGCAAGAAACTAATTGAAGGAAGCCGCGGTATACTGCAAGGCACCTCATCGCTTTTGCTCTGCTTCGATGAGTCTGAAGTAAGAAAAATTATACAAGAATGTAAAAGAGTATTGGACTATCTGGCGGTGGCTGAAGTTATTAATACCATGGAAGATTTAGTACAATTCCTAAAGGATTTGTCGCCCTGCTTGAGTAAGGTGTCGCGTGAGGTGGGAGCACGTGAAAAAGAATTAACCCATCAGGTGCATAGTGAAATATTGGTGCGTTGTTTGGAGCAAGTTAAGATTTTAGCACCTATTCTTATCTGCAGTATGAAAGTTTACATTCATATTGTAGAGCAACAGGGCAAGGGTGTAGAGGAAGCTGCTGAGAATCGTAACTATTTAGCCTCGCGCATGAGCGATGAAATCCAAGAAATTATACGTGTTCTTCAGTTGACCACCTATGACGAAGATACTAGTGAATTGGATAATTTAACCGTGTTGAAGAAACTTAGCAATGCTGTCAATACCAAAGCTGAATTGGCCAATGATTGGCTAAACAATCCCTATGCCTTACGTGGCGGCGTAGGTGAAAAAGCTTTACGTCAAATTATTGAAAATGCAAATGAAATTTCTGAACGTTGTTTGCCGCAAGATTCCTATCCCATACGCCGTTTAGCTGATGAGATAACTGCTATGGCTAACACTCTGTGCGAATTGCGTCAGGATGGCAAGGGAGCTACACCCCAAGCGGAATCATTGGCTCGTAGTATACGTGGGAAATTGGGAGATTTACAATCCCAAATACAACATGCCGTCGTCGGTGTAGACAAGGCTGGAGTACAACAGACAGCTCACACTATTCAAGGCCGTTTGGAACAGGCCGTTAAATGGTTGCAAAATCCTGAAATTAATGATGGCGGTTTAGGAGAACGCGCTGTTAATTTAATTGTAGAAGAAGGTCGCAAGGTGGCTGAGGGATGTCCTGGACACCAAAAGGCCGAAATCATGCAATTGTGTGATGAAGTAGAGCGTTTGAAACGTCAGGCAGCTGGAAATACTCCAGTAGCTAAAGAAGCCGCCAAGAAATTGACACAAAAACTGCATGAACTTAAAGCGGCAGTACAAAATGCCTTGGTCAATCGTATTGTACAAGACTTTATGGACGTTAGCACACCTTTGAAACAATTTACTGATGCCGTGATGTTGCCCGAAGGAACTCCTGGAAGAGAGCAGAATTTCAACCAGAAATCTAACAATTTACAAGCTTTCAGTGATCGTGCTTCAAAGACATCTCGTATGGTAGCCGCCGGAGGTGCTTGTGGCAATAAGAAAATTGCCGAAATTTTGCTGTCCTCAGCAGCCCAAGTGGACTCAATGACACCCCAACTAATCAATGCCGGTCGCATTCGCATGAATTATCCAGCCAGTAAGGCCGCCGATGAACATTTGCAAAATTTAAAACAACAATATGCCGATACTGTTTTGCGCATGCGTACTTTGTGCGATCAAGCCACTGATCCTGCCGATTTTATCAAAACTTCAGAAGAGCATATGCAAATGTATGCCAAACTCTGTGAAGATGCCATTCATGCCAAACAACCACAGAAAATGGTTGACAATACTTCAAATATTGCCCGTCTAATTAACCGTGTCTTATTGGTGGCCAAACAAGAGGCTGACAATTCAGAAGATCCCGTCTTTACAGCTAACATAAATGCAGCTGCAAATCGTTTGGAAAGTTCTTTACCGGCTATGGTGGGCGATGCTAAACGTGTAGCAACCAATATTAATGATCCGGCAGCAGCTCAAGCCTGGAAAAATTCATTCCAAAGAGTAAGTATTTTCCCGTGTTCTTTGTTTGGTCAAGTTATTTCTTATTATTAAAGCCAATTTTTATAACAGCTTCTGGGCGATGTTAGAGATGTAAGAAGTGCTATTGCTCCACCAGCGCCACCATTGCCTGTTGGCCCACCACCACCAATTCCAGAATTTAGCGCCATGCACTTGTCCAATCAACATGGTAAGATCATTTTTATAAAATCGCTCATTGAAAGAAATGGTTATTGGTATTTTATGGTTTTAGCTGAACGTGCCCCTCCAAGACCACCTCTACCCCGTGAAGGTTTGGCTCCTCAAAGGCCACCACCACCTGAAACTGATGATGAGGACGAAGGCGTTTTCCGTACTATGCCTCATGCAAATCAACCTATTTTGGTAAGTGTAAAACCCTTTAACCTTGTATCTATTAATTTACGTATAGAAAAGCATATTTATTTTTCCTTTTTTCAAATATCTCCCGCCTTTGCTCCAAACCATATAAATACATATATATTTAATCATGAAATGTTTTTAATTAGATTGCTGCCCGGGGCCTCCATCAAGAAGTACGTCAATGGTCATCTAAGGATAATGAAATTATTGCCGCCGCCAAACGTATGGCCATTTTAATGGCCCGTCTATCTGATTTGGTACAATCCGATTCTCGTGGTAGCAAACGTGAACTTATTGCAACAGCTAAAAAGATTGCCGAAGCCTCCGAGGATGTTACCCGTCTGGCCAAGGAATTAGCTCGGCAATGTACTGATCGCCGTATTCGTACCAATTTATTGCAAGTTTGCGAACGTATACCCACAATTGGTACACAATTGAAAATTTTGTCCACCGTTAAAGCCACTATGCTGGGTGCTCAGGGTTCCGATGAAGATCGTGAAGCTACCGAAATGTTGGTAGGCAATGCCCAAAATCTTATGCAAAGTGTAAGTTGCCATCAAGAACTAAGAAAAATTTGCACGATTTCTTTAACTTTTTTGTTATTAAAATAATTTTAGGTAAAAGAAACTGTGCGTGCTGCTGAAGGTGCTAGCATTAAGATCCGTTCAGATCATACCAATCGTTTACAATGGGTCCGCCGTCAACCTTGGTATCAATACTAAGAATTTAAAACATCTAAAGTCTTATGATTATTTTTCTTATTTTCTACTTAAAACTCCTAACTATAGTGCCTTAATATTAACAATGATTGTGAATTAATTACTGATACATTATTTATTATTTACTTTTAATTATTCTATTTTATTTGTGCTCGTTTTAAAAATATTTACAATATTAAATTTAATTTATAACAGATGTATGATATAAGTTTCTACAACGAATTTGTTGCTCTTTTTCTAATTAAACAATACAATTTTTACGTTTTAAATTTTTTTCTTTTTTTTTTTTTTTTTGTGTGCAATACAATAAATTAATTAATTAACAAATACATTAATATAAAGAAATCGTTTTATGAACAGCATTTAATAAATATTTCAAATATTTACAGTCAAAAATTAAGCAAAATTATTGCCAAAATTCGTTTAATTTTATTGAAAATAAAATATATTTAAAATGTTTCTTGTTTTAATTCATATTTATTAAGAGTATGTACTAATATTAAAAAAAGAAAAAAAAATAACTTCGATTAAAATTCTATATTCTATTTATGTGTATGTGTGCCCAACAATAAAAAGGTTTAAAAATTACAAATCTTGTTTTTAATAAACATTTGATAATCGGGCCTGTTCTAGAAACTGAAATAAGGTGGAATTGAAATCGAATGAGATTTTGTACATAGTACATATTTACAAAATAACTGTAGATTTTCCTGTTTTTTAGAGTTGTTCTTGTAAGAATAATTGGTACTTAAAGTACATATCGTCACCTAAAATACGAAACAACGTATCATCACTTCAAAAGTTTACAGGAGAAGCAAAATCTATAAAATGGAAACTACTTGCAATGTTGGAACAAAATTTCAAATTCTGCATTAAAATGACACTAGAAATTTGTATGTATATACTGGAAGAAAAAATCTTTAACTTTTAGTTATTTTGAGTTGTTATTTTCTGAAACAAAATAACGTATAATCTAGGTGCACTCAGTCGTAAAACTTTACATACGATTTTATATTTTCAATAATTTTTAATTTGTTTAAAAAATACAATAAGGATTTGCATGATATCGCTTAAAATTGCCATTTGTGCAAATGGGCAAACTTGCGAGACTCGTTTCATGAAGCCCCTTTTTAATTTTTGTGTAATTTTACACAATAAATGTCAGTCTTTTGTTAATTTAGTAAGCAGACCCTGTTCAAAAGTTGCAAATAAAATTTTTCAAAAAATTTATTTAATATATGTGACAGTTTCAGTTAAAAGGGACCTATGGGCAAAAAATGAGTTTTGGAGAAAAACGATTTTGAAGTTAACAAGTTAATTTTTTTTTTAATTAATTATTTCTTATCAAAGGTGTATTTTAAAGCATACTTATGACAAAAGTAATGCAGTTAGAAAACAGCGGTTTGCTGCATTAGACAGAGCGTATTGTCTATTTTAAGAATCACCAAAAAAGTAAAAATCGATTTTTTCCTCCATAGGTCCCTTTTAACTGAAACTGACACATATACAAAAATTTTTAGACAACATAAAAAGTCTTTTTATGTTTTTTAGTTAGTTTTGCTACCAATACGCATGGAAGAAAATTACTTTTATTTTTTTTTTAAATATTTTTTTCTGCAAAAGTGCCAAAATTTTAAAAGAAAATACCAGAATGTATTTGGAATCAGAGTATGAAAACAAACCAAGCATTTCGCAAACGTTTGCAAAATGTACAAAACTATTCAAAATTTTTAAATTGTATTGTACATGAGCAAAACCAAAACAAAAACTTTTCAAGTGTCAAAGAGAGAAAACGAAACAATTGGCTTTCCACCAAAATGTATTAACAAAGTGACCTCGGTACTACAACAATGAAACAATAAAAAAAACAGACATTTTATTGTTTGAATTGAGACGGCAAATGTCAAAATGCCTTATTAAAAAAAGTAAATAAACAAAAAAAAATGACGACAAACGTCACACATGAAGAAAATCACTGCAAACAGCTGCGCTTCTGAAGTCACTTTATTAGTACATTCTGCTTTCCACTCATCTGCATTATTTAATTTACCGTTACAATCGTACATCTGAGCAGTGTTACCAGTTTTGGGGATTTTTTTTGTAATTGGGGATAAAAATTTCGTAAAAATCCCCAGGGGGTTTTGGGGGATAATATATTATTATAAATTCCTTTTTTGCAATGGCAAGAACGATTTGGTCAATATTTGGGCTCAAATTTTAGTCTTTTTTGCGGTTTAAACTTTTTCAAGAACATGTTGAAATAGTTTTAAATATGGTTTTGTACCAACTAGCGTTACTTCTGTTGAACTAGTCTTTTTCTGTAATGAATACAACCAAAATCAATATTTGTAACAGAATGCAATATAAGTTATTAGAATTAATAAGAATATATACAAACTTTAAAATTATGCAGCTTGCTGTGACAAATTTATTCAATCATCTTTTTTAACAAACAACATGTAAAACAAAATTGCACTGGGTGATGAATCAGAGGATTCTGATTCCCTAGTTTTTGAAATGATAAATATTGACGCATAATTATTTTTCTTTTGCATTTAAATGCTGCCCTTGTTACATAGTATACACGTGTACATTAGGGTGTCCCAAAATTTTGTTTGTCAGAGGCTCAAGGATAATTTGAAATCTTATAGGGTCCAGTAATTTTAAATTTTTTTTTTAGATTTTTAGGTTTTCGGCCTTTTTTCAAACTTGACTCATAACTTTGTCAATAACCACGTTCATTTAATTATTTGACCGAATATTTCTAAAGAAAATTTCCCAAACTTTATTTCCATATGCAATTTTATTCCGGCAATATTTTTGTGCATTAAGATTCCACATATTTAGTATTTTTGTAATTTTTTTTAACAAATTCTGTAAAAAACGGTTTATTACTTTTCAAATTTATATGAAAGGTATTAAAACTCGTGACGCGATTTTGAATACCGATAAGTTCTTAACAATTAAGAAAAACAAAAATGGAATTTTGTCCTACAGTTTCCGAGTTACACTATTTTTATAGTTTGTACCTTAAAAATGGTGATACTTTTTTCGTTATAATTATTGTATGTATATTTCCATCAATTTTTATAGTTAGGTTTTAACTGTCATTAACTTCTGACATTTATTGATCTAAATCGTTACACGCTGTCATTTTCACTTTCTATTTTATGTGTGCCCCAGGAGCTATCAACTGGGCTCGCTGGATGATGAAAATTATCTATTCTTTGAAAATATGCATTTTCCGAAACCAGTTGCAATCTTTTAAAGACAAATCAACAGTTGATGCCTTGCTTGAATTTAGTTCATTTATTTTAAGAATATATATCAAATATTGGTACCTCTTCCAGTGCCCTCGATACAATCCTCTCAATGATCTGAGCCTTTTAAAGGAATTGGATAGTTATAAAATTATTAATAAAGCAGTTGCAAAAGCCTCGCTTAAAACTTTTCTAGGTCATCAGTGTTACTTAACTTCGAATTGATGAACGTATCGACACCAAAACTTTGCGCTTAATGACAAAAAAAAAAAAAAACTTGCAGATACTCCATGCAGCGATTATGAAGTACACTGAAAAAATTTTCTTCACAGATCCAATGAAATTTACATTAAAATTCAACCTATGTAACCCTTCAATGGATTAATGAAATGTTTCATAAAATCAATGAAAATTTTGCATTAGTTTAATGACAAACGTTTATTTTATCCATTTTTTCAATGAGGATTCATAAAATCAATGAAAATTTTGTCATTGATTTTATTAATCCTTCATTAATCCAATGAAGGGTTACATAGGTTGAATTTTAATGTAAATTTCATTGGATCTGTGAAGAAAATTTTTTCAGTGTAGCAAATGTAACTTTAACAGAAGAAAACTTTAGAAATAAAGAAATTCAACAATTCATTTCAAAAGCCAGTTTAACTTTTTTTGAAGCTTGCAATATTTCAATTGATTTTTTAAAAATAGATCCAGAGAATTGGAAAGCCAACAAGTCATTTCAAGAATCAAAAAAAAAAAGTTAAACAATTACAAGTGGTAAATGATGTGGCAGAACGAGGTGTGACTTTGGGTAATACTTATATTAATGTCACAACTTCTGAAACTGATTACCAGAATTTATTGCAAGGTATAGAACTACATCGCAAGAACCTCAATAAATGATTTTTCACAGAGCAAAAGAAGTTTTTTTTTTGTTGATTGGGTAAGATTGGTGAACTGGCAAACAGCTTATAATAACATATACTGGGTATAAAGATAAAAACGGGTATAACTCAGGAACGGTAAGAATAAATTTAAAAATTGGGAACCAATAGAAAATTGAAAAATAAGAAGAACAAATTAAAAAAAAAATTGGCGCAAACGCTTAGTTTTCGAGTTATGGACGTTTTTAATTTTCATAGAAGTATGTAATTTTTCCACTACATTTCGTAAGGTATATGGCCAAAATTGGTATCGTTTTGAAGGTTTTGTCTAGATCTTTCAGGATATATAGAATTTACTTAAAAAAATTTAACTCTTAAGCTCACATTTCAGTTTTTGTATACTAAGTGTATAATTTATTTAAATAAAAGTGCAATACAAATTTTATAAAATAACAAACAGCAATGTCGCAAAAACAAACACCGGCTTCGCTAACTAAAGCTTTTCTACATAGCCGACCTTCGGCCGGGCGCAAGGATTTTCTCCTCTATGGTATAACAAATACTGGCTTCGCTAACTAAAGTTTCTTTGCATAGCCGGCCTTCGGCCGGGCGCAAGGATTTGCTCCTCTATGGCATAACAAACCCCGGCTTCGCTAACTAGAACTTTTCTACACCTAAAAAATACTTAAATTAACCTAAAGAGGAAAATATTATGCGAATACAAAAACAAAATACATATTTGCAATCGTGAGTAAATTACCTTTAATTTGAGTACCCACACATATCACTAAGTGGGCGGGACAGTTTTTTGGTTTCAGGAGGCCCCACGGGTCTCAGCCCCCTTACATTTTAATTTTTATTTTTTTATTCTGAATCGGGTGGCATATTTTTTTTTCGTAGCCCTTTAAGCTGTACTTCAGCCAAATCACATATTTCTATGAAAACTAAAAACGTCATAACTCGAAAACTAAGCGTTTGCGCCAATATTTTTATTTAATTTTTTCTTCTTATTTTTCAATTTTCTATCCCCCTAGGTACTTTTTTTTATTTGGAGCTGTGTCGGTAAACTAGATTTAAGCCAAATATTGTTTATTCTTATCAAAAAGTTGCAAAATTTATAAAGAAAACAAAAAAATTTATTTGAAGTTCAATTTGATTAAAAATATAAAAAATACTTAACAATAAAACATGCAATAAAAAATAAAACTTGACAAATGGTAACGCTGCTTTCAAGACAAACTTATTTTTGTCAGTGATGCCAAAACAATAATAGAACTTATTGCCACTTTTCTAGTGATGACACTAAAATAATCGAAAGATGTAGAATGGAATAAAATGAGATAGGAACATCTTTTAAAGATTTTGGTTTTTACTCTATGTATTTCTTATGGAAAGATGTTAACATCTTCGCAAATTGATGGTAGATCTTAGATGTTGATCAGTGTAAAAAGGCTATAAAAAGCCTATTATGGGAAAATTTCAACATCTTCGCTAATTAATGGTAGATGTTAAATGTTGACAAGTGTGAAAAAGCTATAAGTGTGTATATAAATCGGCAAAGGCAAAACTGTTATGAACATTTTCCTCCTCTATATGTCAACTGATTTGAATACCATTTGAAAGGTGCATAAGAACCTCTAACATGCAAAATGTTGATACTTTTTGTGTTTTTCATCTGGTACTTTTTGAATTTTTGTTAATATTCGTCATATAAAGATAAAAACTGTGTTCATTTACTAAAAATTGCTAAAAATTTGTAACAATTGTTACTTGTATATTTACTTTTAACATTGACTTGTAACATTTACTTGTAATAATTTTTTAGTTATTGTTGTTTCAATGTTAATTCCCAAACGGAAATTTTTTTATAATACATACTTGAAAAAAAAACAGGCAAAAACAAGTAAGAAAGTATAGTCGGTCAAGCACGACCATATGATACCCTACACCACAGTATTTAGAAGCACATCATGCTTATGTGTCCATATTAATTTGGATTTATCTATGTTTATAAACTGCATTAAAATCGGTTTGAACGTTTGTGAAATTGCCCCCTACCTCCCCTTGTGGTCCTATTTTTGAAAAACTACACGGCTTATGTGTCCATATAAATATATTTCTATCAATGATTAAAATTTCATTAAAACCGGTTTGATAATTTCTTAGAGGCAGAAATTTCCCCCTATCTTCCCTCGTGGTCCAACGATTCGGCCGATTTTCAAAAGGCTTGGTTCTTGTGCCAATAAGAACCTTTGTCCCAAATTTTATCAAACTATCTCCAAAATTGCGACCTGTTCTTTGCGCACAGGGACATGGACAGCCAGTCAGCCTGCCAGCCGGACGGACATCGTTAGTTCCACTCAGAAAGTGATTCTAAGTCGATCGGTATGCTTTAAGGTGGGTCTAGGACCAATATTTTAAGGCGTTACACACATCAGCACAAATGCATATTAACCTCTCCACTATTGTGGTGTGGGTATAAAAAGCATGATACATATTTGGTTTTGTTTGAAAGCGAACGGGTTAGAGAAGCAAGAGGGGTAAAAAAAGACACGATTTCGTTACGTACAGTATTTATCGGATATAAGAACATATCATATAAGAACATCTCATATAAGAACATCTCATATAAGAACATCTCATATAAGAACAAAACGCTTATAAGAAACATTTTCAAAAACACCATGTCTTTTTTGTGATTTTTCTAACGAAAAAGGTTTCATATAAGAAAAACGACTATAAGAAAAAAACTGATAAAAGAACATTTTTCTTAAACACCAAAATTACAAAATGTATAGAAAAACAATTTATATAAGAAACTTCTAACGGCAAAACATAATTTAATGATGAAACAGAACTGAGTCTTCAACTTCAGGCAAAAATTTTAAGGCCCATAATTAAAACGTCGGCAGTAACTTTAAATTCTCTCTCATTTCTTTCGTTTTCTTTTGTTCTTATTTTTCTTTGTTTACAAAATGTATGAAATTGAAGGAAAGTATGGTAGCATTGTTAAGAGAATAAGTGTCTATATGTGAGAGCATTAGAAAAAACGTCCTCAAAATAAAATTGATTTTATTTCTCGACCGCATTCTCTGGCATAATTTTATGTCAAACTGCATGTAAAAAAACGTTCAGCCCCAGTTCTGTTTCATCATTTATGTAGTTTGCATGGATAACTCTGTTTTATGACAGTTTTACAACAAGAACAAAGTTTTTTTTTTTTTACTTTTAGTTTTAGATGAGCGAGCTGATACTCATGAGAAGCTTTGTGTTTTTTGCCAATAAAAACAAAAGTTAAAATTTTAAAAGAAATACAAAACGGTAAAAAAGAAGCGAAATTGCAAAAAAAAAATATAATATTGGACTTTCAACGTTATCTAAAATAGTGAAAAACTCAAAAGACAGGTGAAGACCTTATGTAACAAAAAAAAAAGAGACAGAAAACCAAAATATGAAAGTTTTATGGCCATAGCTACTTATATAAGAAATAAGTTTCTTATATAAAATAGTTGTATATAAGAAAGAAACGCTTATAAGAAACTTTTTTCCTGGATTTTTTAAGTTTCTTATATCCGATAAATACTGTAATATTTAAAGATCCGACTGTAAATGCTGACTGTCCTGCAGGAATCATAGTAATTCTTTCTTGGCAAAACTGTAATGATTTTTAACGAGCTTTAGTTTTCTAATTAAATTTAAAAGTGTTTCGGCTGGAATAATCAAATGACTTCCTTAGCAAAAGTTTAACAGTTACTTGCGAGCTTTAGTTTTCTGAGATTAGGGTGGTACGAACAGAGATCTGGTGGATAAAAACTAGAACGAGATATTTGTGGTCAATGGCCCCTTAAGGAAAATTGGTCTTCTCGAGACAAAAACATTGATAAAGATTGGACTGTTAATGCCTGAGATATAACCAAAAAGCTGAAAAGGACACCCCTACGGCAAAAAAAATTTTTCGAAACCTTGCAAAAATACTTTATATTAGAGGTGGTACGGGGAAACTTTTTTTAACGCCGAGAGTTTTCTACGTAAATCCGCTTTTTAAAGAAACTTCAATACTGCTAGTTAAATACATTTTATTTTTATAAATAAGAAATATTGTTGTGGGCAAAATTTGCAAAAGTTTTCTTAATTGAAAATTTGTGTGGTTGCGAAAAAAAATTGTTGCTTTATAGTAAACACCAAGTGAAAATAGATTTTGTTTTGAATTGCAACTGGATTTATTATACACGTTTAAAGCAATCGGACGTAACTACACTTTTATTGTTTGTAAAGGAGAATCGAAAAACTTTAAAATATCAATAAGTTAAATTTGAAAATTGGTTATTTACAGAATATTTGTCGAAATTTTTCATTCGAAAATTTGCAATTACATAATAAAAAATGTTTTAAAAACTAAAATATAAAAAAGAAAAAGTTTAAAAAATTTTACGAACATTTGCTATATTATGTAAGTATGTATGTATGTATGTATGTATGTATGTATGTATGTATGTATGTATGTATGTATGTATCAAGTTAATTTTTTTGTTTTCTTATAAAGAGGGTTTTAATTTATTTGTACAAAGCGTAGTTAGTAAAAGCTTGCTTAATCGGTTTTTAAAATTAAAAAAATTGTTCATTATGCTTTCCTAATATCGAGCTCGAGTTTTTTTTTAAATATTTTTGCTTCAAGTCTAGGGTTTCGTTTAAAATTATTATTTCGTAACGGTACTTCCTAGAGATATGAGATTTTTAGAGATGATGCAGATGATAAAAAATTATCGATTTTCATCAAAAAAACAAAAATCTAATGCAATGTTCATACGACGATATAAACCACTGGTTTCGCTCTCTGAAACTAGATTGCCAAACATGCTGTTCATACGATGCACTCTTGTTTCATTTTGACATTTTTTTGTGTTGTTTGTGTGATTTTTTTTTTAAAGATAAAAAAGTAAATAAAACTTGAAAATATATTATTTATTACTTTTATTAATATTATAGTGTTAATTTTATCACTTTATAGCCTTTTCACACTTGTCAACATTTAACATCTATTTGCGAAGATATTGAAATTTTCCCATAAGAAATACATAGGGCTAAAAATCTTAATACTTCTACATCTTTACAGAATGTTACTATCTCATTTTGTTCCCTTTTACATTTTTCGATTCTTTTAGTGTCATCACTAGAAAAGGGGCAAAAAAAAAAGTTTTTTTTTTCAGAAATGGTGACATTTTTGTTAATGGTAAATGTTAGATGTTTCAAGTGTGAACGCGTATTTCACATTTTCAACATCTTCCAAGCGTTCCTCCGAAATGTATGCAAGTGTACAAAGGGTATTATGTTATTAAACGTCAATTTTTATTTTGTTTTTTTCTTTGTTTTGATTTTTTTTGAGAGCTAGTTCAGATAAAATAACGATAAATGTTATCGAAATTGGAGATGATAGTACATTTTTCCTGTTTCGCAGCCTGTTTCAAAATGAAACGACCTGTTTCGTTCTCAAAATTTTGTATGGGGAACAGTGTGGCCATATCCAAAAATATTTTACAGCTAAATCGGGTTTCAAACAATGCTAAAAAATGCCAAAAAATCCTTAACTGCCAAAAAATAATGCTACAACTTAAATGTATTATTGTTTTGTTATTTTAGTTAATATACCTTTATACATGATTTATTTTACATAATTCTTCCCTATAATCATATAAATAGAACAAACTGATTAAAAAATAACAATGAAATATTTATTAAACATAAAAAGATTTAAATTTATAAAACAAATATATTTCAGTCTTTATATATACGTGCATAAAAAGTTTTCAAACAAAAGCTACCATACCATAACAAAAATTCAAAGGAACTTGACGCATAAATGGCTATTATTTAGTATTTCAATAAAATCTACATATATAACAGGTTTAATAAAAAATTTAATTTTATAAATTAAATACGACATAAAATGAATATTCGAATATTCTTCTTAACGTCATTCTATTTCGAATTTTCGTTCTTAAGAGATTTATACCATATTCAACATTTTTCAGTTTTCGAATTTATTCTATGAGCTAAATTTCAGTTATGTAATTTATAAAGCTTTTTTGAAAAATTAAAAATGTTGAATATAATATAAAAGTTGCCTTCGGAAGGAAATAATTCCCAATTTCTATTTGTTAAAATTGTTGAGTTAAATACATTCAATTTATAAAGTATCACTATCCAGTGTGACACAAAGAATGCTGACTAAGGCCGCAGCTTGCCAGAAAATGCATAACATTCTGCTGGTGTCTAATAATTGTAAATTTGTCTGTACATGTCTAAAGGAAAGCTAAGGTAAAATGTAACAAGAAAATACAATATAATAGTCTGGTAGTGTATAAAGTCATTTCTGAAAAATTGAAAGGAATAGGACTATTAAAAAAAGCTTTATAAAATACATATGTAACTGAAATTTAGCTCATAGAATAAATTCGAAAAATGTTGAATATAATATGAAAGTTACCTTCGGAAGGAGATTTATACCACTTAAAACCTATTTTAACTAAGCGTTGCTAAATGGCAAAACCAAAAACTTCGTTGCAAAAGAATATAATTCAATGAATGGATTTTCATTTAATGCATTTTTATATCCATAAACATTTATCCAGAAATCAACTGTTGAGTTCTTTTTTAACAATTCATATGAATTTAGTTTCTGCCGCTGATGTTCTAAAGTTGTAATTTCTTCTACAGTGAAATCAATCATTTCTTCTTTAAAATGTTAGCTTAGTCTGGGATCACACTATGAAAGTTTTCTTTAAGAAAGTTTGGGTTTATTTGTGAGAGGGGAAAAGAACATGCTTTTCTTCTCTCTTCTCTCACCCATAAACTCAGACTTTCTTAAAGAAAACTTTCATAGTGTGAACCCAGACTTAATTTGCATTTATTAGTATTTTCTGCACAAAAAAGTTAGAATTTGTTAAATTTTGAAAATTGTTGGCAATCGTTGTCTAAGTTGACATATTAATTGAGCTATAAAATGCCAGCATGTAATTCGTTTTTGTTTTTCTATTTTAAAAGTTATGGTATCTCTTTTCGTTTCGAAAAATTTTTCAAAATATTAATTGAGCTTAACATGAATAATCGATCAAGCTGTCCAAATTTTAAAACAATTTGATATGAAAGATCTTTTAAAAGATTGTAGTCTCTATAGCAAAAGAGTAGGGATTTGTTTATACATTCAACAAAAAAGTGTGGTAGATTTTCAAAAGAAGATTACTTGAATACTCTTAAATTAAATAATGCTAAAAAAATGCTAAATATGTAGCTGAAAAATGCTAAAAAAAATGCTAACTTATAAATTAAAAATTTGCAGCTAAATCAGACAAAAATATGCTAAATCTAGCTGCAAAAATGCCAAAATGGCTACGCTGATGGGGAAACAAGTCGTTTCAATCATGTTTGGGGCGCGAAACAGGAATAAGAGAGCTAAACACGAATATTGCTGTCCGTGTGAACATGGTATAAAATGATGTTGTTTACATCATTTTAGCTATTAGGGCTCGATATATTCGGCACATTTTAGATTAATCAAATCTCATCTCAACAATTAAAGAAAAACAAAATTGTTTGTAGCATAATCAAAATACATATTTTTAATTTGTTTTGTGTCTTAATTATATTAGTTAGATATACAGTTTATTTTCATAATTTCTATTTAAATTTTAAACTTTAAGTACTTGTATTTTAATAATACTCTAGTTAAAATGAACAATAAGTTTCGACTGCATTTAGGAAACAATTTTAAACATTTAATAAACAAATTTGGAGTATACATAATATACGTAGTATTTAATAATCAAACTTTAAGTTATAATTTTCTGTGTTAATTGATTAAATGCTTGTTATACAACGTTTTTAGCTTCACGAGGTATGCGGTAAGTTAAATGCTGAGCAGGTATAAAACCAGTATCACCCAAGTATTTAATGGTAACATTTCCAGAGGGTTGTATAGTCAACCAAGTAATAGAAGCATGATTAATGCTGATTCTTAACCAAGCTTCGGGCGGGAATTGCAAAGCACGACAAACAAAATAACGTATGACATTGCCATGACCCACTATGAGGGTATAAGTATCATTCTTTTCACTGGGATCGGCACGATGGAAGTAACGTCTAAACCCAGCTTCAATACGTGCATTATCCCGGAAAAACTGCTGCAGTAGTTTGTAGAAAATTTAATAGAGTAAAGCATTGATAAAGTTTATAAAATGCATAATTTAGAAGATAACTCACAGATTCTTCTGGTCTCCAATGACCTACTGGTGGTTGAGGTGGTATAGGTGCACCCTCTCGTATATATGCACAATGTCTAACGTCTTTGGAATTAAAGTCAATGTCTTTCAAAATAATATTAGCCGTTTCTTGGGCTCTTGTCATTGTGGAAACAATGACTTTGTTCCACTTGATTCCCAATTCTTGCAATCGCTGGCCTGTATATTTGGCTTGTAGTCGACCTCTTTCAGTAAGACGATGTGTATCATCACTATCGCCAGCATCCAAATACTCACCATGTCTAATTAATATAATGTGCCTAGCGACTTTGGGACAGGTCTTTTCCAATTCGCTATTGTAACGATTTTGTTCTTGTGGTGTATCACTTTTCATTGGTTTTATCAGACTTTTTGGGCTACGACAATCCCAATTGCTGTCCCATAAGGCACAAGGATTAACCGGTTTATCACTATTGGTCCATGACGCATGCACCGTGTTTTGTGGCTCTTTGACGCGTTGATAGATATAGGCGCCCAAGCCGGCTCCTGTTCCAACAGCTACTACGCCAAATTTACGAACACTAGCCCACATTACCATTTTAAAAGAATTTTCTTTTAAAGATTGTAACTTTTAAAATGCTAAAAATCTAAATAACTTAAAGCGCGTAGAACAAATGCAAACTTTTTTGCTATAAGAAATAAAAGTTTTAACATTCACAATAACCAATAAATCAATGTTGCAAAAATAACTTTTTCGTGAACAAATCAAGTTTACCGACGCGCCTCCAAATAAAATTAAATGTACCTATGGTGATAGAAAATTGCAAAATAAGAAGATAATGTAAAGTAGAAAAGTGGCGCGTTTTCGAGTTATGGACATCTGAAGTTTTCATATAAATATGCGATTTTGCATTGCATTTCTGAATTTATAGGGCACTGCTACACGTTCAATAAATATCGTGATATTTCTAGTATCACGATATTTATTGAACGTGTAGAACATGCAATATTGATGGATCGCGATCCATATCGCAGAAAAGCCTCATTTTATGTGATCCATCAATTTGGATCGCGATCCAAATATCACAACATATAGTGAACGTAAAGTAGTGGCCTATGTGATTTATCAATATAGATCGCGATCCAAATATCACGATATTTATTGAACGTGTAACAGTGCCCTTAGGGCCAATACAAGGCGAATTTATAAAGGTGAGCATGACTCGAAAATGTCACCTTTATGAATTCGCCTTGGGCCAATATTAATATCAATATTCCAGAATATACAAAATTTATATCAAAATGTTTAACTCCCATTACAGTTTTTACAAAATTTTACATCAAATATTTAATTACGGATCTACCTAGTACTTGTGTAGGTTATTCCAGTAAAAGTGTAAAAATTTAACATTTATTAAATAATAAACATCAGCTTCGCTAGCTAAGGCTTCTCTGGATAGACGAACTTAGACCGTGCGAAAAGATTTTCTGTTCTGTTGTATAACAAACACTTTCTTCGCTTTAGTTAACTTATCTGCATAGCTGGCCTTCGCAAACTCATTCCCGCTTCTTAATGGGTCAATTATTTGTATATTCTGAAAGATATATTCAAGAGCTTCAAAATAATAACAATATTGGCCTTTTATGTTCAGAAATGAAGTGGAAAACCACATATTTATATAAAAACTTTAAAGATCCATAATTCGAAAACTATGCGTCTGGGCCACTTTTTCACTTTATATTTTTTTCTTAATCCCACGATGGAAAATTCTAAAATTTGATTTTGTTTTAAATGTAATTTTCAATGCGAACGTTAACATGTGACATCGTGCGATTGGCTATAAATATTCTGTCAATCTAGATACTTTAAATTTTATTTGGAGCATCGTCGGTAAGCTAGATTTAGGCCCCTATTACGGTTTACAACTCAACTCAGTTCAGTTGTGATTTCTTAACTTTTGTATTATGGTTTACAACTTGGCTATATAAAAACATAACAAAAATTACAACTGATCACAACCAGTTGTCTTAATTACAACTCAACTGAGTTGAGTTGTAAACCGTAATAGGGGCCTTAAGCTTTTTCGGCAGCTGATTTGTTTTCTAGATATAATCTATTTTGTGTTCGCCCATACACGATGCACAGTTGCGTCTGTAGAACAAGTGATGTTGCAAAAATCAAAAATTTCATGTTCCCTTAAAAACTATTGAATAAACCTATTTTACAGGAAATTGTCCAACGATTTAAACTACGCTACTCTTATTACAATCAGATATAGGCCATCAAAGTTGACTGATTTACAGTGTTCAAAAAAAAAAAAAACAGACAACATCATGTCAACAGACACCACAAAAAATTTAACATTTCTACAGACATGCTTCAAATATTTATCCAAATTTCTACAGACATGCTTTAAATATTTATCCAAATAGCAAACACCCAAATAAACAAGTGAAAACATTTGCACAAACGTAAAATGTTAACATGTTTGTCAAGCCATCAATGGACAAACAAAAAAAATGTACAAAGCCAAAGTACAAATGAGGGCCTTAAAGAACAAGGGGTTAAAGTGACTAATGTTAAATAATGAGACACAAACGGTTGTTTCGCTTGTGCTCAAAGCAAAGAACGTATTTTAATGTCAAGTGCTTGAATTGTTGACCATATCTAGCGTCCGGATGAGAATCCTACATTCACCTCTTGTGCTATGAACAACTTCTCCGAACTATACCTATAATTCCATATGTTAACTCAATTTTAGAAAAAGGCAGTTAAACCCCTTGTGCTTTAAGCCCCTCATATATTACATTTCTAATATTTAATAAAAGAAAATATACTCAATTTTATTTATTACTGTTTTGTTTCGTTGATGTTAAGTTTAGTGTAAGTTTACTTCAGTGACTTGAACTCGCCAAGAGTCTTGCGATATGCGAATGTAAGAACATTACGATTGAGCACAAAATGTTACCACTAAGAAAACTTATTACTGTGAGTTCGAAATAAAAATAATTTTTTGGTGGTGACCAATTTGTTCCGAGTTTATAGGCCTCTTAATTTTGGAAATATTATTCTTTATATCTTCAATATTACTTGTTCAAACGGGTAAATATTGATATCTTGAAAAAGCTATAAAAATAACCTTTCAAACTTGAAAATTGCCTTTACCGATTAACAGATAAATAAAAAAAGTTTGAAAAAACCTAAATGTAAAAAAATTATCCATTAACTAAGCCATAAAAACCCCTGTTAGTTTTTGAAAATAGTTATAAATTTTTAGCCAAATAAAATTTTAAAATAAAAATGCTAGAAAATATGTTTAATTAAATAAATTCGGATTTTAATGCATAAATTTTTCTTGCATGTAAATATTTTCTTTTTTTTCTTTATTTAGCTGTTAATGGTATTCAATTATGGGGCACAGCCTTGGCCTTGAAAAATTTAAAGACGTCAAAATCTTCGAATAATTCTTCGAATAATCACAGCCACCCCCCGTTATTTTAAAAACTCGAAAATTCTCAAGGATCTCAAGGTGCCATTAGTAAAAACTATGATCAGGAAATATTAGTAAACTATTTAAAATGGCTTGAACTCCACCTAAAACCTCTTCCTTGAAATACACTAAGTGATCGTGGTCACACCCGCCTAAGAAGAAGAGATACCCTAGGACTTATCCGGATAGAAGAGCTCTAAACACTTACATACTTACATATTGTCATAATATCATAATATTTTACAATATATAGTTTAAAGAAATTGTTGTTGTGTTCCAAACAAAAAAGTTGTAAAATAATAAGATTTGTTGTGCTGCGTCTATTGTTTTGTCATAATTACACAGAAGAAATCTAAATTAAGCGGGGTTGCTCACAGCAGTCATATTATTGTGTGTTATTATTTTAAGACATATGACTACCGTTTAAATCCCCCAATAGTATTCCTTATATCAGAATATTAACACTGCATGAATGTATTACACCTGAGAAAAAAAAATTTTTTTTATATTAATTAAATATTTTCAAATTTTGTGAAATAAAAATAAACCAAACAATTTTTTTAAGTTTATAGATTAACGGCCAATTCCACCAAGTTCAGTTATACTTAACTATCACTATAAATGTCAATATTACAATATACAGTTGTAATATAGCTGAAATTGGCCATAATTTAATGAAAAATTTGTTGATATCAGAAAATGAATTAAGGAAAGAAACAAATATTTTCTGAAATTCTATACGATAGTTCCACATTATGTATGTGGTGAAAATTGCTTTAAATACCAATATGTTTAAAGAAAATTCTACTAACTAAATCAATGAGTAAGTTATTTAAGTAAAATACATATAAACTAAAATATTTAAACATTATAAATTGCATCATGTTACTATGGCCATATGCTTCGTTTGTGGTGTTTGCTTTATAAACGTAAATGGTGTAATTTCGAATATGAAATACCATTAAATGTAAATCTTTCCTTTGACTTTATACTTTTAGAGTGTATTTCTTTATATTATTTTTGTTCAAAAGTTGTAAATATTGAATAAATAGTTATGCTTTCGTAAAAAGAATTTACTGTTTTTTCTTAATTGTACTGTTTTTTTCAAATTTTAAATCTGGCTCCCGCTGGCAGGACATAAAAAAAACAATTACTATAATGACCTGGGGCCTAATCCTGGCATCCGTGATCGAGTACTTTCTCGATTCAAAAGCAATTTTATTTCAGTTGATACTGAATGAATCGAAATTATTTTTTCAGTATTGTGAGACTCAAATTAATGCTTTACAACACCGAAAAAATAATTCCGATTCGTTCAATATTGACTGATATAATTAGATATTAAATTGCTTTTGAATCGAGAAAGTACTCGATCACGACTGCCAGAATTAGGCCCCTGTTCGTCGATTTCGAAAGAAGACTTCGTTCGCTTAACTTACATGTAAAACAAAAACAATATTTTATAATTGTTGTTTGCTTTAAATGTAAATTAAGCGAACGAAGTGTTCGTTCGAGAACAGGCCCTAAGATTTGATTAATTATTGTTAGTTATATTTTATATATGAATATTCAATACATATATCGTCAGCTCATTACTGGTTTGACCTACCGAACATTTTTAAAAAAAAATGAGTTAGGTATGAGGAATATATTTTTTTAATACCCTCTTTCTAAATCAAAAACCTGTTTCGCGAAAATTTTTATGGTTTCTGAGATATAAAGCATTAATTTTGCTGCATATCAACTATTTCCAAATTTTTTAAGTACTGTTTTGCTCTACAAGCCATTGTTTGGCGATTGCAGCAAATTCTTCATACAAAAACGTACAAAATAAATTTTACTGTTGCTTTGCTGCATTGACGTAAGAAAAAATATAGTTAAAGCAAAATAAAATGACAACAAGAAAATTAATTTGTGAAAAATAGTTTTATAAAATAATGGACCCAACCAAGTGTACGGTTTGCTATGATATGCAAAGTGTTTTAAGCCTACCTAAGGGAAATGCTTCAACATTTTCCTACAAACGAAAATTGAATATGTACAATCTTACAGCAACCATTATTATGCCAAATATACCAACTTTTACTTATTGTGCCTTGTGGACGGAAGCTCATAGCGGTCGGAGTGGTAACGATATTGCTAGTGCTTTAATTAAAATTTTAAATGAATTAATAAAAGATTATCCACTAATTAAAACTTTGACATTATGGAGCGATTCTTGCGTACCTCAAAATAAAAATCAAATTAACGCAACCGCAATCAAAATGTTCTTTAAACAAAATAATATTGATGCCGTAATACAAAAGTCTTCAGAACCAGAACATTCTTTAATTCAAGAAGTGGACTGTGTCCATGGTGTTATTGACCGGTACTTAAAGAATATTGAAATTCATAGTCCTCTTCATTTACTAAATTTTGCTTAAAACAATGCCAAAAATAAAACAAAACTTAAAGTTATGGAAATGCTTCCGGAAAATTTTCGCACATACTCGTTGGAAGCAAATAAAATGGACTTTCGAAAAGTCCCTTTTGCTAAAATTAAAGTACTTCTATTCAGTTAAAATAATGATTTATGTATACATATATTATAAAACTTCTACCAGAGAGGAAAAATATAAAAATGCAATTTTGGTTAAGTCTGCATCAAAAAATTGTTTGAAAACTGCTGAGAATTTGTTGACGAATGTTTTGAAAATATCGAAACCATCATTTATTTCCAGCGATAAAAATAGAGACATAAAAGACTTGCTTATATTTCTTCCACGTGTTGATGAAGCTTATTTTAAAAATTTACTCAATATTAAGTTTAAAATTTTCTTTTTACTTTTGCATTATTTAAGTTGTTTAATTTGTGGCTTTTTATGTAACTTTTCATAACAGTAGAACTGTTTTTTCTGTTTTTGTAAAGTAAAATCAAATAAAAAAACTTAAAAAAAAAATTCATCTCAACAACAAGTTACTCAATACACAGCAATAAGTATACGTATGCAGCACAAAAAGCCACTTTTTAATTTTTTTTTTTTTTAGAAAAGTGGCGTATGCGGCACAAAACAATATTTTTCATTTTCAAAAAAATACTATTAAATTCTAACTTTATTCATGAAAGTGCGCAAAAATTTAAATTTTTCTTCAAAACATATACCGGAAGCAGTGGTAAAAATATAAAAAAATTCTATCGGGTACATTTTGAGAAATCTTCATGTAAATCTTCTTTGTCGTTTTTCTCCACTCCGACTTTTTGGCATATGCGCCAAACCAATTCTGAGCTGACGAGATATATATATATATATATATATATATATATATATATATATATATATATATATATATATATATATATATGAAAAAAAAACTTGACTGAATCACTGTGCTCGATTTTTCTTATCGTGTGGCTCCGGCAACACTTGCTGCTAAAAAATACCATAACCACCATTCACAATAACAAATATTTTATAAGTTGGATGCAGGTAAAAGGCAAGGAACACGTGCACTGGGAAATAATTACGAAAAAATTTACATAAAATGAAAATTAAAAAGGATAAAAAGCAAAGAGTACGTTACTACGACAAGGAGGTAGCAGAACAAACGAATGAATCAAACAAATTTCACAATAAACCGAAATTAAGCAGTACATCGACAGAAAAAGATCACGAGAATTCCACACAATCTACTCCCGCAAATAATGATAAACCCTTAAAGTCAGTAGATAATAATATATTCAAATATTTCAACGAACTTACCAGCAAAGAAGAAAAGACGCGCATGGAAGCAGCTTTACATTTGTTGCAGAAAATTCATTACACTAAAGAGCCAGAGAAGGTAAATCAGTAAAATACGTATAGAAATAGTAAAAGCATCTGTTTAATTTGTGTTTTTTTTAGAAACTAAAAGAGTTGGCTTATACCCTTAAACGTTTGATACGTGGATGCGGTGCATCAACAAATGTTTCAAGAGCTGGCTTTTTTACTGCTTTAGTTGGTTTTCTAAAATGTTTCAATGAAGAAGACTTGACAATAGAAAACGTTTTTGAGACACTTAACAAGGAATTACATGTGGGGGCTACAATTGCAAACAAAGAAGATGCTGATGCTGTTGTAGGTAAAATTTTAGTTTGCGGAGCCCTTTTGCACTCGGGCCGTTTAATTAAGACCAATAGTGAGCATTTGGAACAAATCGCAAATATATTATTACAATCCACGCGCCATCGCACCTATCATGCCTCTTTAGGATTTTCTGTTTTGTGTGAAATAGTTGAAGTTGTAAGTTTTATTATAATACTATATTTTTCTTTTAATTTTTATAATTAAACAAAAATACTTTTACTACAGTTATCAGAAGATCAATTTGAATCTTGCGTATGGCCTTTACTTCAAAAAGAGTTAGTAAAACCATGGGCAAAACAAACATTGCAAACTGTTCATTGTTTAATTTCCGTACAAAAGAAGTTCCCCAACGTTGTAAATGCTAAATTCTTGAAAATAAATTTTGGCGGTTTGAATTTGCTGAACCCAGAAAGTTTCCAATATCTTCACAAAATCTTCTGGGAGCACAGCAATACAGATATTCTCACCCATCCAGCATTTGAAAGTTTCGGTTCCTATATAGCCACTAGCAAACATTTAAGTAAATTTTGGCGTGATACTGTTGAACCAGGTCTTGAAAATCCTACAAAATTATTAGAAGTTGAAACTTTAAAGATCTTAACCGATATTTTGGACAATTTAAATGTGGAACAAACAAATGTCCACGAATTATTAACTGACAATTTTATGCGTATGTTTATAGTAGGTTTACAAAATCTTAAACAAAAAAAAGATGAAACCTTAAAAGCTTTCTATGCTGATTTCCTAGAATCTCTAGTTAAATGTTGTGGAAAGACTACAAACGACACTGCCAAAGTGGCTGTAATTAAGCGTTTAATTTTGCCGCCTGGTATTTTTAATATTGAAAAGTTTGCTGGTAATCACATTATACATCAATTAGTCAGTAATTTAGAAGAAGAAGGTGTGAGATATGTTTTCCAATTGTACAAGAGCATATTTCTGGGAACTCTGGTTAAAAATCCTGAAAATTTAGCAGAAAATTGGTTAACTTTTGAACGTATAAATGCTGGTTACATGTTACAGTATTTAATGCAGCACAAATCGGTACAAGCGTCATACAAATGGCGTGAAGAACAATTAAAATTCCTATTCACATGTGGTATTTTCTATGTAACGGACTCGTTGGAAATAACCAAGAAGGAAACGGCTGTGTTAATCAGCAAAGATTTTGCTGAACAAGCCAAAAATATGTTTTATACGTGTTTACAAACCAAACTAAGCGACATTCAGCAAGAGCAACAATTATTATTTAATTTAGCTGAATACTGCCAAGAAAAAATGATGCAAAAACAAGCTCACAAATATTTTAGAATAAAAAAGTTCGATTATTCCCTACAAAAATCTTGGAAAGCCATGTTCGAAAGTGTTTCAAAGTCAAATAAATCAGCTGGCTATGAAAAACCAAACCAGAAGAAAAAAAATGCAGAGATCAGCAGCAAACTACAGAACGTTTTTAATATATTGTTATTAAATATGGGTTTGCAATTGTTCCGTGAGCCGGAAATGGCAGGTCCTGCAGTTGATGACTTATTAAAGTGCATGGAACAGACCAATCAGCAATCGAAAAATATGAACAAATTTAAGAAGTCTAATGATAAGTCCGCAGAACAAGAGGAAGAGCTCGCATGGATAGAAGTTGTGGTGGATCTATTTTTGCATTTGCTTTCACAAAATAATGGTGCTTTGCGTAATATTGTAAATGCCTTGTTTCCTCATCTTAGCGAAAATTTATCTCTTTCGGCTGTGCATCAAATTTTGTCTATGTTGGATATGAAAGATGGAAAAAATCCTTTGAGTACGAAAAATGAAGACGAAGAGGATGATGGCGAAGAGGAAGAGGAAGAAAAAGATGACGATGATGATAATAAAGACGACGATGAAGACGATGATGATGATATAGTCGATGATGATGATGAAGACGATGATGAAGACGATGATGATGATGAAGACGATGATGAGGCAGAAGAGGATGACGAAAGGGAAAATGTAACTGAAAGCGATAAACTGCGTAATACTATTTCTCAGGCCTTAATAGCAAGTGGTGGTGCTAATGGTGTCGATGATGATATGGATTCAGTTGATTTAAATGAAATGACCGAAGAAGAGGGCCGCAACCTGGATAAAGCATTAGCTAATGCTTTTAAGGCTTTAAAAAAGTCACGTGATGGTGGTTCCCAAACTAAAAAATCAAAAAGTAATCGTGTCAAAACAACAACTGTTATGCATTTCCGTATTAGAGTTCTAGATTTGATAGAAATCTACTTACAACAAAGGCCTTCTCTATTATTTTCCATTGAAATCATGATGGCCCTCTTCAACATGTTGGAATATTGTGGGGGAGATAAATTGACACCTTTGCAAACTAAAGTTGAAAAAGTCCTAACAAAACTTACATCCCAAAAAAATTACACCACTGATGATGACTTAAAAGAGGACAATTTTGTTGATTATATACGTTTAGTTGTTGAAAAGAAAGCTCCTGCAGTTGCCTATAATATTGTCAACAAAATGCGTAACAAATGCACATGTTTCTTAATAGAAAATGCCAATAAAGTTAATGCTGTCGAAAATACCGGCAAAATTTTAACCCTCTGCAAGGAATATGCTCAAGAATTTATTAACTCACGCAATCCTGTTATAAATATTACATTATTATCGGACATATTCAACTTACGTTGGCATAATGTTTGGAATATTGCTAATGATCTGAGTCAACAAGGTCTTAACCTACAAACTCGCACCTATAGACGTATACAAATCTATGAAGTCTTATCGGTTCTTTATAAAAATATTACACTGCAAAAACAAAATGAAGATTCAACCAAAAAACATTTTAAGAAAATTGAAAAATCTATTTGTAATCACATAGAGACGCTAAGTGAAAACGATTCTGTTAAACAGTCTCCGAAAGAATTTCAGACCTTATTAGATTTAATACTCATTGCTAAAAAAGTCCACCAACGTCTTAAATCCCAATCTGTATTAACGTCCGAAAGCACATTAAACTTCTTGCAAAACCTCAGAAAGCGCATACGTTTGGAATCGGTCCAAATATACCAACGCTTTTGCATTACTTTCAAACTGCAAATTATACGAAATTCCGAAGTACAAATCAAAACAAAAAAGGCGCAGCAAGACGATTCCGAATCCGAAAGTGACAATGATGAAGATACAAACGAAAGCAAACAAGATGCTAAATTTGAATCAAAGGCTCAAAAACGTAAATCATCTGCAAAAGAATTGCGCCTAAAGAAAAAGCAAAAGAAACAGCAACGTTTGGAGGTAGCATCTCGCGGTCTAAACGGAGGCATAGGTTTTACACAAAGAAATGGTAGCAAAGCAAATTTGGATAAGGACGAAGAGGATTAATCGTAATGAAGTAATTAAGTTTATATTTTAATTACGTATACAAATCGATATTTTTTTAACCTAAATACATACAAACTTATGTACATAGTATAATAAATATTTATCATTTTCTTTTTTTATATCTTGTTCGGGTTTTAAAAAAATATACATGCACTTGGAAAAATCCATGCCTTATACTACATATCGCACTTAGTCAACAAGAGGCTATTATTAACTCAACAATAGGTTATAATATCAGAAAAAAAAATTGTTAAAAATTTACTAAATCATAATGACAAATTTCGTGAAGATCAGCCCATAATATACCGTAGGTTTCCTATTATGCCTACGCTCGAAAAAGAGATTAGTACGCCTAAAACCATAAGAAATAATGCTTTTTTAGTAAAATTTGGTACCTCACAGTCATCACTGTAAAATTTCGCCACAACAACAACAGAATTTTCTGATGATTGGTCTATAATTTGATATGGATCCATTATAAATTCCCCTCCTGAAAATCATTAAAGCATAAATCTTTCTGATTGCCGGTCTATCAATTAATATATAGCACACCTAGTCCAAAAGTGACTCAACTCACATACGGGCATGTTCTGACAATCGCAAAACGCTTAACATTGGCGATTCTGAATTAATATCGCAAATTAGGTGATCTGTAAATCGCAATAGCAAGTAGTTTGGCGACTTCAAATTGCGAAAGAGAACTAGAATATTTAAAAAAAAAAACTATTGCAGATCGCAAGCTAAACGCATGAGTTTAAGAACACCATAAAATAAATCTGGCGTTTTGCGATTTCAAATCGTGCGATTGTCAGAACATGGCCGATAGTTTATATGCTCAAACTATGCATAATACACTTGTTTATTTATAAAAAAAAATATCGGAGTATTTTGTTGTTGTTAACTGTTATTAAAAAACGTTTATGCCTTTCTTTAAGTTTCAATTGGTATAAAGTTGCAATTCATAAAAGTGTCTTAATATTCTTTATTCGAGTTGTGACACTTTTGGCAAAATTGGCGGTAGTTTGTTTGCTTGGCAACGAACTCCCCATTGACATTTGTTTTGGTGCAGCATTTGAATTTAGCGCTTGCTCAATTTGTTTCAAAAAAACTCCAAAATGGATTGGATGACATTTTTATCTGGAACACTGTACACTATAAAGTTTGGTTTGTGGTTCACCCAAAACTATTGATTATCTTACCATTCGCGGAATATAAAAAGAGAGTATTTTTTTGCCAAATAAAATTAAACCGTTTTTTTTTTTTTGTTGTATTTTTTACCGTCTTATAAAAATTACACATAGACATTTTTATACACTTAAGCATTTTATTTAGTCATCACTGTATTTTTTCATTATGTTATTTCATAAAAAAGTTCGGTGTTCGGTAAAGTTCGGTAAAAATTTCGCCGAACACCGACTTAGGCCGAACATCATTTTTTGCCGAACTCCGTAACCGAACCCGAACGTTCGGTCGGACACTATTGTCTAGTGTATAAATATCTAAAAAAAAAAAACTTTTTAGATCATAATCTGTATGGATTTTCTTCTAAATGGTCCAAAGATTTGTTTTTTCGATTTCTGAAAAATTAGCAAAAACAAAACACATTTTCGAATTTTGTTTTTGTTTTAAGTATAATTTTCTATGCGAACGTTGACGTTCGAAATCGTTAAACATGCAGTAAGTTTTTTGAGTTGAGTCAGCTTTTTTCAACAATTTTAATAACTCCATTCATTAACTGAGACACATGGGTCAGCTTTCACACCTGGGGGGTTACCGCGTGTTTCGATTCGAAAGAAATAATTTACGAGTTCGAACAATTTGTACTGTGTATTACGTTTTTCGTACTATTTCGAATGAACGGAAGTTGTTAATTCCTTTTCGAAAACAAAAAGTCCCTTTCGTAACGGCAACTCTATATTACGAACAATAAAAATCCATTTCGAAACTCCAACTCCGTATTACGAAAACGAGTGTCAGTTATGCAAAAAGCGTTAGGAAATTGTTCAAAAGCTATTTTGTTAGTGACAAAGTGCAAATGACAAAGTTAAAGTTAAATATGTAATAGTGTAAAACAAACAAATTAAAAATAATAATTTAATGGATATAAAAAAAATGTTTATTATTATGGCCCTACGCTCCACCCGGAGTTAAAGGAAACTATATATATACATATAACGTTATTATTGAAAATGTTTTAATATTTGTGGTCTTCAAAATTTAAAAAAATTTTTAAAAAAATTACATTTACAAACAAAAAGCAGTTTAAAGTAATGTTTGGTTTTTTCTGTTGACTCTTCAAACCACAGGGAAATACAATAAATTTTTATTAAAAAACACAATTATAATATTTTTCACACATTGAATAATATTCGTTATTTGTTTTGTTGTGGGATATTTTCGTCCATTTTGGTATTTTAATAGCAGTGCTACCAACTTTTAATCAAATTTCCCATTTGTTTATAAATACAACTCTGTCTTCGTTACGCAGTACGGTTTAACTTTCGAATCGGAAATTGCTTTCGAAAAATTTGCTTTTTGAATCGAGATACCCGGTAGCCCCCAAGGTATATTTATAGCAGGTAGTCTCGGAAAGCCAGCTGGTTATTTTTTATTTGCTTGTTTTGCGATACAAACTGTCAAATGTTGTATAGTAAACAACAGAATGTACTAATAAAGTGACCTCACAAGCGCAGCTGTTTGCAATGAATTTCTTCGTTTGTCGTCATTTTTTTTGTTTATTTACTTTTTTTATAAGGCATTTTGACACTTGCCGTCTCAATTCTAGCAACAAAATGCATGTTGTTTTTTTATTGTTTCATTGTTGTAGTACTGAGGTCACTTTGTTAATATATTTTGGTAAACAAGTAAACAAAGTTTTTTGTCTTTATCTTTTGTCTTTTTTGTCTCTTTTCAACCGCTTTGTTATTTGACAGTTCGTATCACAAAACAACAATAAAAAGCCCTGTTGTTTGTTTTATTGTACAATTGTTGTAATCTCGCGGCTACCTGCTATAAATATACCTTGGTAGCCCCCCTGTTTCAATTTCACAATTAAAGGGTTGTGAACAACCTTTTCACCTGAGAGATGAACTAGGTGTGCGATCCAAACAGCAACCAATTTTATTACCGACTTCCGTTTTCATTAAGATGATTTAATCATTTATGGATCTCATCATATTTTTGTTTGTTTCGCTGTTTTTAACCTAAAGACTAAATGTGATTTTAAGTGAATATTACTAGTTCTTTAGTTTATAAAAACAACTGATTAATATTATGTCGTCGCTTTAAACGCAAAAGGCCATATCTAACATTTGAAAATTTTACAGGAGAAGCAAAAACCATTTAAAATGATCTGATTGATAAAAAAAATTCCTTGAGCCTTCACATTTTTTGTTCTATCAATCACACACGGTAGTAAAATTATATGGCATTAAATGTATACGTGTACTAGAGTTGTGTCGTTCCGGAACGACCTAGTTCCATTGAACGATTCCCTAAAAGGAACGGTGCGGACTTTTTCAATAGTTAATTTTTTGTCGTTCCTCGTTCCGCAATTGCAATCCGTGTGATGATCACATGTATTTTTGTAGGGTTATTTTTTGTGTATTGATCAATGTTGCCGACTTTTGTGTATTTTTGTTGTGACATATAAAAATTTTCTAATTAAATCAATTACTAATGTGATCCAAAGCAATATGTTTTACCAATACATAACAGTTTTATTTGGTTTAATATCTTTAGTTTTTCTAAAATCTTTATGGATGAAGTTTCCTGATGATCTGGCCTAAGCAACCAGTGAAATGCGCATAGGAATAGCTTATCCCATCAACAATAAATTTCAAGTGTTTTTGTCAAGAATAAAAACTGGGAATTAACCCTTTCGCGGACACCTTATTTTTAAGAGGACTTCCCGTGGGACACTTGCAGTATCTTCCTTATTTGGTAGGATAGAACAATTTTGAAAACACCAAATTACTGGAAATTGAAAGTGTTTAATTTTTGACGTTCATAAACGTCATGACTCTGCTTGTATTCTGGAATTGATGTGCTGCGTCATGACGTAAATAGACGTCAGAACGGATTTATCTAAATTTACTTCCCCACCATTAACTGCAGTTTCTTCAGATGGTTTAACAAATTCCTCTTCTTTTGAACTAATAGAAAAGGTGTCTGAGCTTTGTCTTTCTGGTATATAATTTGGATCTTTCCCAGAATATTCTCCGTCATCTGCAAATGGATCAGATGAATCTGAGTCTATTTCAGAAAAGCTTTCACTAGAGTCTGCTTCAGCAAACAACTTCTCTAATTTTTTCTTTTGATTTTCATAAGCCATTTTTAATGCCTTACACATGAAAAATAAAATTTATCAGTAGATTTCGCCAGCAAAAAAGTTACAAAAAAATATATACTTACATGCTAAACAATTACGAGCCTTTGCTTTTTCATGCGGCTACTCGTAAACACACACTTTTTACTATTGAAGAAAATCTCATAGAAACAAGAAGTCTATACACGTCGTGTCTATGGGAAACCCCAAAAAAAATTGCGATTTTGTAACGGCTTTTAGTGTTGCTTTATTTTTGTTTTGTTATAAACATGCAACATTGTTGCCTAACATGTTGTTATAAGCATAATAGTTGCACACATCATAACAGCTAAGTTTCTCATAGAAAAATTCATTTGCAAAGATTTTGTTGCCGAAACATTTTTTGACGTCTATACACGTCATGTCCCACCAGAAGTGTTTGTTTTGACGTCTATAGACGTCAGTGTCCGCGAAAGGGTTAAGCACGAATAACAAAATCTTTTGAAATTATTTGTTTTAATTTAAAATTATCAAAAACTTTAATAATATACAATAATCACAGCACAAAACGTGGACTTTTTGTAAACATAAACAAAACTTTGACATAAACCTAGACAAACAATGCAAGAGCAAAAAATCGTCATCTGGCGTAGTGCTACTACCTGTTTATTCCACTATGCTTACTACCACATAGGCAAAACAAAAGGAAAAATGTGTTTTGTGTGCATGATGTGTGGCAAAAAACCAAAAAAGTAAACAAAAATATACACGTATAACATAGCGTCTTCACCTGACAATTTTTTGTCATACCAAACGTCAAACTTCATATTAAAAAAACGCTGACAAAAATTTTAAAGTTTTTTTTATATAGACTTTGACGTTTGGTATGACAAAAAATTGCCAGGTGAAGACGCTATGTAAGGAAAATGTAAACAACTGTTTGTTTTATTGTACAATTGTTGTAATCTCGAGGCTACCTGCTATAAATATACCTTGCTTGGTCATAATGAAACAAGAATAGATCGTCTGAATACCATGTTTGGCAATAAAGTATCAGAGAGCGAAACAAGTAGTTCCTATCGTCGTATGAACGTAGCATAACGCGAACGTTTACAATATATATTACTCCCCGTCTACAACTGACATGATTTGCTGTTATAACATGATGTTAAAATAGCGTTGTTAAAACAATTGCATTAACAACCGTTTTATAAACCTCTAACATGATGAATCTATACTTAACACTAACATAATTTTAGTGTTAATGTTAAGTATTTCATGCCAGTTGTAGACTGTATGTTACAACGAACGATGAAACATTTAAAATGTCCTTGTTTCTTCTAAAGTTGCATCGTGTGTGGACTGCTTGACACTTCTAAATGTCAAACTTTGATATCAATCCCTACTGAATGGCGGTAGTGGTGGTGCTTTTTTCACATCTGATACAAAAATTTTGCAATTAATTCCATTTTTTAATTGTTTTAAATAAAACACTTGAATCTTTCACATCAAAAATTAAACAGTCACTGCATTTATAAGTGTAATATAAAATGAAGAAGGTGTTGATGGTGGCAGAGAAGCCATCTTTGGCAGCATCGTTGGCACAAATTTTGTCAAATGGAAGAAGTACATCTAAAAAAGGTTACTTTTAACAGTGATGTCATGAACAACTATTGTAAAATACATTTTTTAATTTATAGGAACTAGCAATTCTTGTTCAACTTATGAATGGACGGGTCCGTTTAATGGCTCAAATGTTCTCTTCCGCATGACTTCAGTTTGTGGTCATGTTATGTCTTTAGATTTTGTTGGAAAGTACAATTCATGGGATAAAGTAGATCCAGCTGAATTGTTTGGATGTCCCACCGAGAAGAAAGAAGCTAATCCCAAGCAGCATATGCGAAGTTTTCTGGCGCAAGAAGCAAAGGGCTGCGATTACCTAGTTTTATGGCTAGATTGCGATAAAGAAGGCGAAAATATTTGCTATGAAGTTATGGATGCTGTATCTAGAGTGATAAACAATGTCTATAATAGTAGTGTAACCTATCGTGCTCACTTTTCAGCCATTACGGAAAAGGATATTAAAGGCGCCATGTTATCATTGGGATATCCTAATGAAAATGAATCCAAATCAGTAGATGCTAGACAAGAATTGGATTTACGTATTGGTTGTGCTTTTACACGATTTCAAACTAAATTCTTTCAGGGACGTTACGGAGATTTGGATGCATCATTAATTTCGTATGGTCCATGTCAAACCCCAACACTGGGTTTTTGTGTTAAGCGACATGATGATATACAAACATTCAAACCTGAAAGCTTTTGGTATTTACAACTGACTGCTGGTCAGCCAGAATTCAATTTCGAATGGGCTCGTGGTCGTGTTTTCAAAAAGGATATTGCTATAATGATATTGAATATGGTCAAAAATCAAAAGGAAGGATTGTAAGTAAAAATTTAGTTACATATATCATTTTTATTTTTTAAGATAATTGATGAAATACCGTTTTAATAGAATATTGCTGTATTGAACGTATTTGAGCAATTCTTTAAGTCCTTCTCCCCGGGAATTTTTTTCTCCCACTTTTCCTATTTAAATGCAATTTAGGAATCAAATCTAATGGTGTTTTCTTTTCTACAAAAAATTGTGACATTTTACTTAAAATTTAAAAAATGTTGAAAAGAAAACACCATAAGTTGAATCTGTTCCCTTAACCATTAAATATTGTTTATATTAACTTTTCGTTATTTCAGTTATGTTAAAAAAAATCTAATTTTCTATGTTTTCTTCATTACCATTAAGAATCGAAAGCGTTGTTTCTAAAGAACAATTTAAAGGACGGCCACAGGCCTTAAATACTGTAGAATTAATGCGTATTTGTAGTTCAGGACTCGGCATTGGTCCTTTCCAAGCAATGCAAATAGCTGAACGTCTCTATACTCAAGGTTACATAAGTTATCCGCGAACAGAAACCAATCAATATCCTGCTAACTTTGATTTAAAGTAAGTTTACAAACAGAATTTAACAGAATTTCAGATTTATTTTATTTTTTAGTGCTGTGCTCCATATTTTAAAGCCTTCCACGGAATTTGGTTCCGAAGCCCAGGCTATTCTAAGCGATTTTAACGCGCCTCGCAAGGGCAAAGATGCGGGAGACCATCCACCCATTACGCCCATGAAATTAGCTTCTCGAAGTGATTTTGAGAGAGATACATGGCGCATATATGATTTCATTTGTAGACACTTTCTAGGAACTATATCAAAAGATTTGAAATATCGTACTACAATTGTTAAAATGCGTGTCGGCATGGAAACTTTTTCATGTACGGCGAATGTATTACTTGATCCTGGTTTTACTAAAGTTATGACGTGGCAAGCATTTGGTCGAGATGAAGTCATACCACCATTCACGGAAGGCGAGCGTGTTCAATTTAATGAGGTACGCATGGCAGAAAGTCAAACCAGCCCACCGGACTATTTAACTGAAGCTGAATTGATTACGTTAATGGAACAGCATGGTATTGGTACAGATGCTTCAATACCCGTACATATCAATAATATATGTCAACGTAATTATGTGACTATAGAGAGTGGTCGTAAACTAGTCCCAACAACACTGGGTATTGTTTTGGTACATGGCTATCAAAAGGTTGTTTACAGTACATATTTGATTTTGGGAAACTATTCTTTGAAAATTATTTGTTTATTATTTCAGATTGATCCTGAGCTAGTGTTACCCACTATGCGCTCCGAAGTGGAGGGCATGTTGAATCTTATAGCTAAAGGATCTGCAGATTTTAATGCAGTGCTTAAACATGCTATTAATATTTTCCGTTTAAAATTTTTATATTTCGTTAAGAATATATTTAATATGGACAGTTTGTTTGAGGTGTCATTCTCTCCCTTGGCCGAGTCTGGCAAGTCTCATTCGCGTTGTGGCAAATGTCGACGTTATATGAAGTACATACAATCGAAACCAGCCCGTCTGCATTGTTCGCAATGTGATGAAACCTATTCGCTGCCCAACGGCGGAAATGTAAAAGTTTATCGTGAATTCAAATGTCCTTTGGATGATTTTGAATTGTTGGCCTTTACAACTGGTACCAAGGGCAGATCGTATCCCTTCTGCCCTTACTGTTATAATCACCCACCTTTCAGGGATATGCCAAAGAATGCTGGTTGTAATTCTTGTACTCATCCCACCTGCCCTCACTCCCTGAATACTTTGGGTATATCGGGTTGTGTAGAATGTGAGCATGGGGTTCTTGTATTGGACTGTACTTTGGCACCCAGTTGGAAGATTGGTTGCAATAGATGTGATGTTATAATCAATTGTTTCAAAGGAGCTACTAAAATAACAGTAGAAGGTAAAAAAATTTGTATTTTTTTATGAAGAAATTTATATTTTTAAAACAATTATTTTTTTATTTTACAGAGGAAAAGTGTGACGATTGTGGAGCTCAAAACGTCAAGGTTTTGTATAAATCGGACAAGACAAAATTCAAAGACGGTTCCGAGGAAAAATCTGGTTGTATATTTTGTTCTTCAGATTTTACCCATTTAGTGGAAAAACATCGCGCAGTTGCATCCAGACCAGTAAATATTAGAGGTGGACGGGGTGGTCGGGGCGGTGGCCGTGGAGGCAGTAAAGGCGGTCGTGGCGGTGGTCGGGGAGGACGTGGTGGCTCACGTCAACCCAAAGACAAAATGGCACAATTGGCTGCTTATTTTGTTTGAGAGTATTTTTAGCTTATCATTAAACTAATTTAAAATTTACAAATTAATAGTGTTGTAAATTACAACATTTAACGCATTTTATTTTCACGACATACATATTTACAAAATAACAAATTAAACATTTTTGGAAATAACGTTTAATGCATTTATAGGCATTTTATGTATGAGTGTATTGCCACAGATAGAAAATAGAAAATAAAATGGAAGAACTAAACTAGAACAATAATTATTTTTTACATATTTACGGTTTTTTGCTGGATTTTTTTTTATAGCTCAGCATCAAACTTGTATTTTAATGTTTTAAACTAAAGGTAAGTGGAAATTTACAACATCAATGACTACCCGAATTGACGCAATACATAAAATTTTAATAATTATTTAATAATATTAATACAAAGTATTCCACATTTTTAAGAAATTCAAATATATTCAGGGCTGTTTTGAAGATCACATTTTATCAAAATGATTTTAATTCATAAGAAAGGTGTTCTTTCTGTACATATTATAATTTTGTGATTTCGAAACGTTCAGTTACGTAAAGAGTCTGGCAGTCGTGCCAGAATTCGTCCCCTGTTCGCTTGTGTTTTCGGCACTTGAAAAATTTGTCGTTAAGTAGAAAATTTTTGATTTAAAAATACTACTTAACGACAAATTTTTGTCGTTAAAAAGTTACAGAATTACCACACAGCACAAATATACACGTGTGATTTGAAATAACGTGATTTTCAAAACAGGCCTGATAGTTCCCTGCAAACAAATGGAAGATATCCCCTAAGGCAATAGTTTAGCAATATCTCCAAATTGTCACCTAAAAGAAAATAATCAAAGTAATATTTTATTTTCTTCCTTTGATAATTTTTGAGAAAATTACGCAACATAGGCAGAAATTTTTTTTAAATTTAATACATACATACGTCATAAATAAAAACTAAAAATTAATCCAATTATTAAAACTTAAAAATTGTTTCCCAAAATTTTCTGCAAAAGGTAAATATTTAAATTAAATAAATCAGTTAAACATTGATCTGTTTCCTTTTAAATTATGTCAAGAATTTCTCAACCCTGGGGGGCTACTCTCTATTGCGATGCGAAAGCAAAATGTAGCAAATCAAGCGATTGGTACTCTTTAATGCGTTTGCGCATTTGTCTTTCGCATCTTTTATTTTTTTCTTTTCGCAAATCATCACTATTTATTTTATTTTAATTTTCCAATTTCAAATATATTTCACACTTTGGCATTTAATTACTGTGAATCCGCGCCATCTTTAATTTTAATTGCCAGTATCGCTTCGTTTTCAGAAAATTTTGCGAAAGTGATAGAGAGTACCAAGTTGGCATTTAGCTTTCGCATCGAAATTGTTTTCGCATCACTATAGAGAGTAGCCCCTCTGGATGTAGAAGAATTTGGTGTATGTATATTTTTTACTTTATTTTAGTTATAACCCAGCAAACACAGAAATACACCTCATGTATTGCCAAACGTATTGCCAGGATGAAAAATATTATTGCGGCAATAATCGATTTCGTATTGCGGAAGATACTTCCTTCGGGAAGAAACGTGTCTCGATGGCAATACTTCTCAGCAATACGAAAGCGATACTTCTAGATGAGTATCTAGTAATATCGCCAGATAACCACTTAATAGAAAATAGGCAGATATCGCCAAAATATCATTGGGATGATAAAAAGAAGATTTTGCATTTTAAAATATTGTCATTTATTTACAAAGAAGCACATCTTTTTATTTATTATTAAATAATTAAAACAAAATAAAATAATAAACATAAATTGGGGATATTGCTAAACTATTGCCTTAGGCGATATCTTCTATTTGTTTGCAGGGAAATTATATTTTTTATAAGTAAAATTTATACGTATACAATTACCTACTTAATTTTAAATAAAAAGCTGTGCTTCTTTGTACACAAATGACAATTTTTTAAAATGCAAAATCTTCTTTTTATCATCCCAATGATATTTTGGTGATATCTTCCTATTTTCTTAAAAGTGGTTATCTGGCGATATCGCTAGTTAATCATCTAGAAGTATCGCTTTCGTATTGCTTAGAAGTATTGCCGTCGAGACACGTTTCTTCCCGAAGGATGTATCTTCCGCAATACGAAATCGATTATTGCCGCAATAACAATTTTCATCCACGCAATACGTTTAGTAATACATAAGGTGTATTTCTGTGTTTGCTGGGTTATAGATGGAAAAAGGGTAAATACGGAAAATTGGGTAAGAATTATAATAAGAACATATTTTCTTAACAATTTTAAATCAATATTCTCCGGTTTATTGAAGTTTTTGTACAATATTTGATATTTAATGACGTTTTTAAAAAACGAAAAGTAATTTCAAATTAAATTAATTTTATTAAAATATATTTATTTTGATTCATATGGAAATCATTTTGTTTTTTATAAATAGTCAAATAAATTCCCAAAAAAAGGAATATACCTGGAGCCTAATTCTGGCAGTCGTGATCGAGTACTTTCTCGATTCGAAAGCAATTTTATTTCTAATTCTTTCAGTCGATACTGAACGAATCGAAATTAAGTTTTAAGTGTTGTGCAAACCCAAACCTTTAAAACACTGAACATTTCCAAAAATCTGTGGTTTTTAGAAATAAAATGGCTACCAAGCTCGGGACTTAGTATTCATATTGCACAATTATTATAAAGATATCGGGTCATACAAACTCGAACGTGTCGCCCAAAATTCGACCGTCCGAATGGACCACCTCAGACGAAGTCATGGCCAACATTAACATGATATTATACAAATAAAACTGTTAAGCGAATTTATTTGTATAATATCTTTATTATAGCCACACCACAATAGTGGAGAGGGTATTATTCATTTGTGCTGATGTGTATAACACCTTAAAATAGTTGTCCTAGACCCACCTTAAAGCACACCGATCGACTCAGAATCACGTTCTGAGTCGAACTAACGATGTCCGTCCAGCTGGCTAGCAGGCTGGCTGTCCATGTAACTTTGTGCGCAAATTTGGAGATAATTTGATAAACTTTGGATCATAGGTTCCTATTGGCACAAGGACCAAGCCTACTGAAAATAGGCCGAATCGTAGGACCAGGAAGGAAGATAGGGGGACATTTTTTCCTCTCAGAAACTATCAAATCGATTTTAATGAAATTTAAAACATAGATAGGACCATATCTATATGGACACAAAAGGTATGCATTTTTTAAAAAATAGGACCACGAGGGGAGATGGGGTAAATTTCTGCCTCTCAAACCGATTTTAATGAAATTTAAAACATAGATACTTCCATATCTATATGGACACATAAGCTATACAGTTTTTCAAAAATAGGACCACAAGGGGAGGTAGGGGGCAATTTCTGCTTCTCACAAACTTTCAAACAAATTTTAATGAAGTTTATAAACATAGATAAGCCCATATTTATATGGACACATAAGCATGATGTGTTTTTATATACTGTGGTGTAGGGTATCATATGGTCGGGCTTGACCGACTATACTTTCTTACTTGTTCAAATTCAAATTGAATTAGAAATTCATATTGTACCTATATTGATAAATATTAATATAAAATTGTATTTGTAAATCATGGATAGATGTTAACAGCAATACATGTATAATTGGCCCTATGGGCTTTCTTTGTATTGAAAGAATGGAATAAAATAAAATACTAGCTTAAGGTGCTATCAGACGGTATGTATTTTACATATGTACTGTCACTTTTCTTTCCCATATGTAATTCCGTATGTGTGTCAAAATTTCCATTTTACATACGATTCATAATTTTTGCTATCACACCTGCTTATGTTTTTCCTTATGACATAACCTATAAATGTAAACAAAAGCTGACTGTTGTTTACGTTTCAAAACAAACCAGCTGTTTTGTTTATGTTTGCCACAGGAAAATAGAGCGTGTTCTAATCGAAAAATTTACATATGTATTTCCACATGTATTTTACACATGCAAAGTTTCATATGTATCACACGATGTGTACAACTTTTACAGATGCAAAATTTGACAGTGCATATGTAAAATACATACCGTCTGATAGCACCTTTAACCCGGTGCGCTTCGCTACACTGCTTTAACCACTTTATCGGATGAGAGATGTTTAATATATGCATCCTATGGAAGGTATTTCCCCCCTGCGCCAACCCGCTTTATTTTTATTTTCAAAAGTGAAGTATACCATAAGAGTGACTTCTGCAAATTTTGAACATTCTCATTATAACAATTCTTAAGATATGCGATATTAAACATTGGCGTCCTATGGGGGGTAACACTTCCCCCGCTGCTATTCTGTTTCAATTTTTGGGCCCAGAGGATCCTACTACTAAAAGTTCAACAAAATACGTGCAGCGGCTCCTTTTAATATTTCTATCTATGAGGGGAACTGCTCCTCCTCTGTCTACCCCGTCCATTTAAAGTTTGCCATAATAGTAGCTTTAACCACGTTTGATGACTCTCCCTTTAATAGTTCCTCAGTTGAGCGATATTTAATATATCGTCACCTAAAATGCAAAAGGCCGTAACTACACTTTATGGATTTTTACAGGAGAAGGAATAAACGTTATAAATTAAAGACTGCTTAAAACTTAATATCCAAATTTTAGATTCAAGCTTAGAAAACAAAGACGGATTTGTTTCTAAAAAAGAAATTAATGGAAAAAAGTACTTTTTAAGAAATGTTAGTTACGGCCTTTTATACTCTATTTTTCTGAAACCAAAAAGCCGTAACTACAAGAATAAAATTGTGCATAAAATAAAACAAATGGTTCAGATAAGAAAATAGTGCTTTTAGGACGTATGTAACTAAAAAAGTTTTTAGGCAAGTGATGTCTTTTTGTATCTATTTATTGTAAGTATTTTAAAACAAAACACAAAATTCTTCATAACTATTGAAAAAATTTATTTAATTTATAAATTTAATTCGAGAAAATAAAATTAAATTAAAGTGGTTAAGAAAAATAATGACGCAATAACACACATTGAAAGAGAATCAAAGGCAACTTTGTTTTGATTTTTTTCTTGTTTTTTTTTTTTTTTTTTTTTTGGAAAACTGTAGTTACGGCTTTTTGGTTTATGAAATTGTTAACGTTGCAGTTACGGCCTTTTGTTTTTCGGAAATAAAGTCGTTATTTTTGGACGTATACATGTAAGATTTTCTGTGTAGATGTGTTTCGGTTAAGTACGTCATAATCAATCAAAAAGTCAAATTTGAATTTTTGAGTAGTTACGGCCTTTTGCATTTTAGGTGACGATATGCATCCTATGGGAGGTATTTCACCTCTGCGCCTACCCGCTTTATTTTTATTATCAGAAGTGTAGTATACCATAAGAGTGACTTCTGCAAAGTTTGAACATTCTCACTATAACAGTTCTTAAGATATGCGATATTAAACATTGGCGTCCTATGGGGGAAACCACTTCCCACGCTGCTACTTTATTTACATTTCGGGGCCCAGAAGATTTTACTAGCAAAAGTTCAACAAAATGCGTGAAGCGGCTCTTAAGATATGCTATATTTAATATTGGCATCCAATGGGGGGTACTAATTCCCCTTCCCCTATCGAAAAAATAAGTAGCCTATTTTATTTTTAGGGCTCACGTGATGCTACTGTAAAAATTTCAGGAAAATCGGTTCAGTATTTTAGGAGTCTATAAGCCAACATAGAAACAAACAAACAAACAAACATACAAAGATTTTTCATTTTTATATACATATATAGATAGAATTATTTAAATTGTTTCCAAATTTCCCACACTGTGCAGCGATCATATAAATAGAAGCGAAACCCTTACAATCTGGCCTACGTTCTTTTCAACTAAGCAAATTGATGCATTTCCAAAGCATTGAAGTCATATATTTCGCAAGAATATCATTATTTTTATGATAATTTAAAATATGTGGATAAAGTTTAATTATTTATTGCTTTTCAATACACGTTAGTGTAAAATTTTAACTTAATTTCGAGTTCTGTTAACATTTCTTTAAATTTTACTAATTAATTTAATAAAAATTCGTGTTACTTAAGTGTAACTTAATAATTTTCATTACAGCTTATTTTCATTTTTGTTTAAATAGTGTCATCTACTTATTTCAATGTTCAAATCGATAAAATTTTTATTTGTTAATAGTGCTATCAGACATATAAGCGCGAATATCTGGAATTAAGAAAAAAATTAACGTATGGGTAATTCCAAAGTGTTGAACGTGACAGTCGTACGCATCAAAAATGCAATAACATTTTAAACAAAAAATATTTTTACGTTTTCTTAACCCTTAAATTATAGCACTAAGAAAGCACTGTTATCTATGCTAAAGTTTATGGGGGCGCGTTTCTAGGTCAAATATAATGGCAAAAGAACTATAAAAAGTCATGTATAAAAAGGCGTAATTCAGCGAAACCTGCCACAATTTTTTAGTCAAACTACTTTCAGAATTTTACGCAGCAATGTAACATTAAAATATCTTTGGTTTGATTCCAAAATCTTCTGTATTTTCTTTTTTTTTTAAGCCAAAATCTGGGTCGATACGTGACATTTCGAACGTGAAATTTTTTTCGTAATAACTTAACTGAATAATGATCAAAATAAAATAAAAATTTACCGTTAATCCGAATAACATATTTCTCTTTGAACTCTTCCTTAGATTACAGACCATGTAAGAAAATCTTTTTGGAATAAGAAAGATAAATATTAAAGAAAACAAACAATAAAATATTCTCACAAATAAGAAATTACGTTTGCACAACTTTGCAGTCTGATTGTTCATCTAAGTGAACAAATTTATGAGTAAGTTTATAAAATTAGTAAAATCTAAATATTTCTCTATAACTTCAAAAGATTTTATTATTCGTGCTTAATTCCCAGTTTTTATTCTTGATGAAAACACTTGAAATTTATTGTTGATGGGATAAGCTATTCCTATGCGCATTTCACTGGTTGCTTAGGCCAGATCAGATCAGAGCACGAATAATAAAATCTTTTGAAATTAAAACTTTGTATTCCCAAAAATTATTTTGATAATTTCTCTATATGTAACAATATCGTAAAATAATCACCTTTTAATAACTTTAAAATTTTCGGTCACGGTGTACCTTTTGATGGAAATGCCCATATTTATGATTTAGAAGTTGTTTTTAAATAACATTGTAAAATAAAGTTTAGTTAATACTCTTAGAGTTATCGAAAAAATCTGTTTTTCGCTCTCCTGTAAAATTGTGATTTTTCTGATAGCACAAATAACCCCCGATATATAGATTTATACTTTTTGATATTTTTTTTTGTAAAGAAAACCAAATTACGTATCTGTTCCAGAGGTGCCACACCCAATTTAGTCCACTTTTTGGCAAAGGTTGTGTATTGATACCAAGCTTTTTTTTTTATTAAATTTGGGCAATTTTACTCTTACTGTTTTTTAGATGTTAAGCATTATATTTAATGCCACGCCCACTTCTCCAATTTCACCCACTTTTGTACAGATGTTGTTCATATAGCATAGAAAGTTGTATCAAATTTGTAAGCTGTAGCTATTGCCGTACCACGCCCACTTTTTGACGGATTTTCTGTAATGACAACCCAGCTTTGTGTACCAAATTTGGAAAATTTTTTGGACAAAATTGTATTTGAGTTGTGTATTAAAGACCAAGATATAAGTATCGAACTTGGAAACTTTAGCATTTGCCGTTCTCCGGCTAAACATAAATGTATATTGTCTTTGTATGGGAGGCGCCCTGCCCATTTGAAATTTCAATGATATAAAACCCATGTCCATCCATTATGATCAATTTAAATATTGGTACCAACAAAAGTAGTTACGAAGACTACCTCCTACAAACCCTGCAAATAAAATTGGACCACCTGATCCATTTTGATTAAATGGAGTACTCCATGGACTGGTCCGATGTAATGCAGGCATGGACCATGTCGTTGTTAAAAAGTGTATGTAGTGAGACGACATGTCTTCGTTTTTTAACGACGTGCTTTCGTTTTTTAACGACTTAAAAACTAATCCTCTTGAGTATACCATGGATTAGTTTCAAAACTACTCCTTAGTGGTCCAAAGATGGGTTATATGGTCCTGCCCTAGGACATCGCAATGTTAAATTTACCATGTTTTTCCAAACGTTTGGGTTACTTTTGGACTAGACCTGGTCCCTTGTGGGCTGCTCTTTACACGCGTGTTTGGACTGGTCCTATTATTTGCAGGGAATAAACATACACACATTACCTCTTTAACTTTCCAGCGGGAAAAAGAAGGAGTACGGATGCCTTCTAGAAGGCCTCTGTACTCCTTCTTTTGGATATACAAGCCCTGCTCGCTCCATTCCATACTCATATCGTTTTTATACACGTTGTCATTGCGGAGAAGGCTTTTTGCTCTCGCTTCTTTAGCTGGTACATAGGAATGTTAACGGGATCAAAATGTTACTCTTTCTCTACTCCCTTTTCATAGAAGCGAGTGTTGAAGGTGTATCTTATCTTTTATAGCAAAGAGCCGAGGCATTCTTTAGCAGTTAGATAAGAATAGTAATTAAATCAATACAATTTTTAAGCAGGCCTTTTAAAAGGCCTGAAATAAGAAGGTCTTCAGAGTTTTATCGCTGGGTTATAAGCATAGATGTATGTGTGTGTGTGTGTGTGTGTCTAATGGGTTTTATTCAATGACATTTTAAATAAAGAATAACCATGAAAAGTTTAAAATTTTGCCTGAGAATTAATTGTTTATTTTCACATCTACTACATGGATACATTTAAAAAAATCATATAACAATGACATTGATCATTCAAAATTTCACATAATTCCAACATATTTAGAAATGCAGCATGTATTGAAATAATATGTGGTTGTGTGTGTCCATTTAACATAAAAAAAAAATAACCAAATTTATTTATATTACAAATTTACAAATGGTTTGCAGCAAAAACCTTTTGAAATAATATAAGTATATGGGCACTTCCACAGAAAAGCTCTCTTTTTGTCACGTCACGTCACCTAGTAATTATTCTTGTACTAGCTGACCCGACAGACGTTGTCCTGTCCAAATTTGGAAAAATGTTTGCGTTCGATTTTTAAAATCCGTTAAAAAGATACGAACATTTGAAAGAAAAATTTGTCAAATCGATGGAGCCGTTTTCTGATTTTAGGTAATTCGAAAAAAGTGGACATAAAGGTGGGCGGGGCAAAATTTTCTTTTCGTATGCATCTAAGTTGGACCATGGCGATCATTTTAAAGAATTAATCGTCCAAATTATATAGATGTCATTGGTGGTGCAATATGAAAATTGGATTTTGCCACGCCCCTCCGCCCGCAGACCGAAAATCAGACTTCACAGTGTCACCCGCTTGAAGATTCCATGAAAATTTTATCAAAATCGGCTCAGCCGTTTTGGTGTCCATACATACAAACATACATACATACACACATCCTATTTTATATATATAGATAGATAGATAGATTTTAGAACCACGTTGTTCAAATATTTCCTCTCTTTTACTAAATGGAAACCTAGTTGTGCTCTACACCCAAATGCAAAAAAGTAAATAATATTTTCATTATTCTTTGAGAGACAATTTAAAATGGTTGGTGACGTTACGTGACAAAAAGTAGACATTTCTGTGGAAATACCAATATGGAATATAAATATTTTAAATTCAAATCCATTTATGTTTTTGTACAATAAGACCAAGTGAAAGAAAAAAAATCACCAATGTTGACTTTTTTTAAGATTAGGTATGTTTATTTACAGAAAACTATTGCTTGTTTTCAATAATTGTTACTAGAACGTGTTCACGTTCTCGAAAAACTTGCAACGAAAGAGTGAAAAAAGAGCATACAAATTTGAGAGACAAAAAATTTATAGAAAATTTCTAATAGTAAAATTTTTACTAGGAAGAATTATTCAACCACCTGTTTCATGTTTTTGTTTACAAAACAAAAATAATTTTCATAATTTTTAAATTAACAGCCAGTCCCACGATGTCACACGTTAACGTTCGCATAGAAAATTACATTTAAAACAAAAACAAATTTTAGAAATTGTTTTTGTTTTAAATGTAATTTTCTATGCGAAAGTTAACGTGTGACATCGTGGGATTGGCTGTAAAAGTTTTCAATAACATGAAATATTAATTTTTCTACAATTTAGGAACAAAAATCTTGCACATATTTAGCAAAATGCCAAAAAAATTAACTTTTTCGTTTTCAAGCTATTAATGCCGAATGATTTTTAATACTTCGGGGGTAGAGTCAAGTACCCTACTTGCTTATTAGAGTACCCCTCACTTGTCTAAAACGGCTATTTAGGGTTGGATTTTTTGACTTTTTATGAATTTAACGCATTATTTATGTTGTTAGCTACACAATCAATGTTTTTATGTATTGAATAGTTAGTTTGGGTAGCAATATTTAATTTTTGGGTTTTGTTGGAATAATACACTGAAAAAAACAAAGTGGCAAAAACAAAACTTGAAAGTAAGAAAATACGACTTCTAACATTTAGCACGGCACAAATTGGGCTGAATATTATGGCTTGCCCTGCAACACAGTTGTTAATGACATCAAAATCTAAAATTCTGCGGTGGTGCGTGGCGATCGCATTTTTCGTTTACAAGAAAATTAGGAAAATGTAAAAAAAAGGCGAAAAAAATTAAAAAAAAATTGGGTTTTTTGACCTTCATTCACTTATAACTTTGAAGTAGGGGTGTTATCTTTAAGCACAATCGCAGAATTTTAGATAGTTTAGTCATCAACAACTCTGTTGTCTCCCAAGGCATAATATTCAGCCGAATTTGTGCCGTAGTACAAACAGTACAGCCTATTTTCGACAAATTTTATTAATTGATTAAAAAAACAGGGTGAATTTTTAAAAAAAACGTAAATTTATGCTACTAAAATTAATTTTACATTAGTTATTAAGAACATAGACACTGTTTTCACTTTGGGAAACAAAATTTCTTTCCATGTGATAAGTAAATATAAGGGTATTCATTTAATCGACCTTTTGCTTTAATCGGTTAATCGCTCGATTAATTAACCGAGGTTTTGGTTTAATCGGTTTATAATCGGATAATTTTGTTTTTAATCGGTTAACCGATTAATAAAGTTTTTTTTATAAATTAAGTAATTTCAGTATATAAAAATGCATTAATTGCTTTTTTCTTGGAGTTTATAAGTAAATACGAAAACAATAACATAGGTAACAAACGTCACAATTCTTGAACTAAAACGAGCAAGTAAAAAAAAAAAAAACAATTCACAAATATGTATGTAATATTCATTTTTTAATTAATGCACAAGGTGTGGTATCAAGTCATATCGTCATAATATCCTAAATAAAAATTAAGATTGTTTAAAGTAAATATTGTTGTGTTTCAAACAAAATAAAAATTGTAATGCTGTGTTCATTGATTCGTCATGACTGTATAGTAGAAATCTAAATTATAAGCGGTATCTTACAACAGTCATATCGTTGGCTTAATATGCAAACCTGCTAACTCACTTTCAGCACATTTTACAGGAGAGAAAAATAAACTTTTTATTTTTCCTATTTGAAGCTTGATAGAAAATAAAATTACAGTCAGTTTTACACACTTCAAGAAGAAAAACTACATGCTGGTCGACGAGGCGTATCTTTTTTTTACCACACGGCATCAAAATCTCAATTTACATAAAAAGTGGATTTAGCCGGTTTGCATATTAAGCCGACGATATATATTCCTGTAATTATTTTAAGACATAAGGCTTTATATTTACTACCATGTTAATCCCCCAAATATTTACATATGTATACAAAATAAAACTGCAATAATTTTATTAGTTATTTCAATAGTTAAAGGACATCTTATAAAATAATCTTTTAGAAAAGTAATTTGGTTTAAATGTTTAGGATTAAAGCGATTCTTTTCTTTAGTTTTGGCAAAAGTTGACTTGGAAAAAATTCTTTCACTTATCGTAGATGAATGTCTAATTTCTTAGTCCTTTTCCAGGATTATGCCATTAGAGTTTTTTAAAATTTAATTTAAAAATTAGCACTTCTAATTGTTTCGGTTAATTCTGTTAAAAGACTGATATGAGAATATATTAGAAGAAACAAATAACTCAACACAAACATATAAAAACTACGTGAAACAAAAAAAAAGGTGTTGGCAATCAAATATTTAACCCACTTTTCGCCACATTCCTGTTGATCGATGATGAAGATAAAAAAGCATTGTAATTTTAGTCATCGGTCGGCGGGAAATGGGTTAAAATGAAGATCACTGAACACCTTTTTTGTTTGTATGAAAAAATATTTTCCACACAAATACAAAAAAATTATGTTATAATACTACAACGTATTGAAAGTTTTGTTACTTCGGTTAATCGGTTAATCGACTGAAATTAATCGGTTTAATCGTTAATCAAAAAAAGCCAATTTGGGCCAATTTGGGTAGTAATTAATCGGTTAACCCGTTGACGGTTAACCGAATGAATACCTTAGTAAATATACTTATATTTCATTTACTATTGTAATAAAGCGGCAGTAGATATTTTAGGCGTCACCTTTGCGTGCTTATAAATTACACAGCCTCACAAAAATATAAAAAGGTTCTGACCCAGAAACCAGACCCACCAATCCTTATGTATTATCACCTCCTGAATGCAATGCCGCCATAAGAATTGAATTCTATCGTTGGGTTTTCATGTAATTTACAAGGAAAATCCGCAAAGTGACCTTACCTAATTTGTAAATTTGACCATGTTAAAAAGTGTTTGTTTAAATGCATGTAACTTTTAAAATTTTTGACAGATTTGATCTTACATAAAGAAATACAATTTTAAAAAATTTTAACTAACAAAAAGTCAAATTTACAAAGAAACCGATTTGCTATTTCAGTTTGTGCAAAAATATCCTGAAGCGTACACGGATGCGAAAATGATTCATGATTATATTACAGACACAAATTTTCTGTGGCAGCTTGCATTGAACCACTAAAACATATTAGCACTTGTAAATCAATTGTTGCTTGTGATCATCTTACTTTCAAGGACGTGCTGTATCAAATATTTGAATATTTAGAGTTCGAAGAAATAAATAAAAGATCGTTCTTGAATTCAATTCCCCACAAATTTTAATTTGCTTTTAACACAAGCTTAATTTGCTTACTGCAAATTTGAAAAAGATGTTAACATTTTCCAAACGGTTTTAGCGGATGCGAAAGATTCAATGTTAAAAAGATATATCGATAGACCTGTGGATGATGTATACTCATACCATAGTAATATTAATGTGGAGAGAGTTTTTGCGATGGCGAAGAGGAACGAGGATATGGATATGTCAGCAAATAAAGGCCCGGCAAAACAAATGCATTCACTTCCTTTTCGATATTTTGCAGTTCTATCCAATGAAGCATGATATGGAAAATGGTGTGAAAATAATGAAAAGGTTTTTCAGGAAAATAAAAAATGGAATGCTAATGAACGAATAAAGAGATTGGAAGAGATGGAGCAAACAACAAGTAAAAAAACGACGTACGGAGAGTAAAGTCCTATTTCTAAATTTGCTTTATGTGAATGAGCCTATGGAATTATTTAATTTATGAAATAAACTATCTGATGTCGATGTACAGAGTAATCGGATAAAAATTCTTAAAAAGCAAATAAACATGTTGAGAGGTTTAAATTATAAATATCACGGTGAAAGGTTTGGCAAACAACAAATTTGGATTTAGAGTCCCAACTCAAAGAAAAGCTAAAGAATTTGCACTATTATGTAGATCTCTAAAAACTTAAAAAATAAAATAACTTGATGTTTTTAAAAGTATAAATAATACAGTACTTTTCGTTTATAGTCATTACGCTTATAGTCACATTAGCGATATAGTCCCTTTTATCTGTTTATTTTGCCGCTTTAAGTTAATTTAATATAAAGTATTAACGATATAGTACATTTAGCGATATTAGCACATTTGCCATATATGCCATTTATCAACAGTAGTCAAAGGGAAAAGTAAAGCAAATTAATGGCGTTATAGTCACATAAGCAAAATTTACTACGTTCTTTTTAGTTTTCGAATCAACAATCCATCCAAAGAAAGAATGAATTAAATCATTAGTTTTTGTCATCAACTCTGTACTCGTAAAAAATTAGTTTTTGCCGTTGGTATCAGCTATGAAATATCTTGTTATTATTTTAACTTTTTTTTTATACAGTATGCAACTCTGTTGTAAAACCATAAGCCTGATGTCGGTGTAATTTATAAGAATTTTTTATTTACTTTATTCACATAACTTGATTATATTCGAACTCGGTTATATGCGTCATAGTGGCATATATGTGAATTAGCCTTATATTCACATTAGCGATAAAGTCCACGTTATGGTTGCAACTAAAGGATGTGACTATAAGCGAGAAGTACTGTAAAGATTTCTGTTAAATACATTTCCAGTAAAATAACTAAAATTTTTTTCGCAAAACTAAAAATGTAATTCGATTTAATAAAAGTTGCATACATACATATCTATATATATAAAATTGGATGTGTGTGTGTATGTATGTAACGTATGGACTCCAAAACGGCTGGGCCGATTTTGATGAAATTTTCAGGGAATCTTCAGAATATTCTGGCGGGTGACACTGTGAAGTCTGATTTTTGATTTTCGGTCTGGGGGCGGAGGGGCGTGGCAAAAACCATAACTTGAGAACGGCTTGACCGATTTGATTTTTTCTTTAAAATGATCGCCATGGTCCACCTTAGGTTTTTACGGAAAAAAAATTTTCCCCGCCCACTTTTACGCCCTTTTTTTTCGATTTACCTAAAATCAGAAAACGGCTATATCGAGTTGACTAATTTTTCTTTCAAATGTTCGTATTAATCAACTTTAAGTTTTCATCGAAAGAAAAATTTACCACGCCTACTTTTACGCCCACTTTTTCTATTAAGCGCATAACTGAAGAATGGCTTGACCGATTTGGACGATTTTTTCTTTAACGTGATCGCCATGGTCCAACTTAGGTTTACACGGAAAGAAAATTGTTCCCCGCCCACTTTCACGCCCTTTTTTTTTCGATTTACCTAAAATCAGAAAACGGCTCCATCGAGTTGACTAATTTTTCTTTCAAATGTTCGTATTAATCAACTTTAAGTTTTCATCGAAAGAAAAATTTACCACGCCTACTTTTACGCCCACTTTTTCTATTAAGCGCATAACTGAAGAATGGCTTGACCGATTTGGACGATTTTTTCTTTAAAATGATCGCCATGGGCTAACTTAGGTTTTGCGGAAAGAAAATGTTGCCCCGCCCACTTTTACGCCCACTTTTTTCGAATTACCTAAAATCAGAAAACGGCTCCATCGATTTGACAAATTTTTCTTTCAAATGTTTGTACTAATCCATTTTAAGTTTTCATCGAAAGAAAAATTTACCACGCCTACTTTTACGCCCATTTTTTCTATTAAGCGCATAAGTTGAGAACGGCTTGACCGATTCAAACGATTTTTTCTTTAAAATGATTGCCTTGGTCAAACTTAGGTTTTTACGGAAAGAAAATTTTGCCCCGCCCACTTTTTTCGATTTACCTAAAATCAAAAAACGGCTCCTTCGATTTGACTAATTTTTCTTTTAAATGTTCGTATTAACCCATTCTACGTTTTTATCGAAAGAAAAATGTATCACTCCTACTTTTTCGCCCACTTTTTCTATTAAGCGCATAACTTGAGAACGGCTTGACCGATTTGGACGATTTTTTCTTTAAAATCATCGCCATGGTTCAACTTAGGTTTTTAAGGAAGGAACATTTTAAAGGCCGTAAATTTCTTTTAAAGCTCAACTTAAATCGTCTGGGAATATAACACTAATATTTGCTTGGGGCCAGCAACGCGGACCGGGTCAGCTAGTTTTAATATAAATTTGATACTATTTAATTTTCTTATAGATCTTTTCTTTCTCATTCGGTTATTTTTCATCCGATTTTCAAGTTTTTTTGTTGGAAAGGTATTTAAATTACCTTTCTAAATGTAGAATATAGTTAGTAAAAATTATTGCCGCTAGATGGCGTAAAATTAATTTTTTTTTGAAAAATGCATCAAAACACCCTGTATTTGCAAATATTTTGAAATTATATGTTCCACAAAACTACTCACCATATGATTTTGTACAAAGTTGCCAAACAACATTTGGTCGAATTCTGGGAATATAACGGTCAAAATTTTGATTTTCTTCAAGCACCTAAAAATAACGGTAATTTTGTAAATAACGGAATTATATAAAAGTTGCTTCTGATACCCTAAAGAACCATTTTCAACAATAAAAAAGTTCTTTTTCGCAAAAGTCGATTTTGGCATATTGCTACACATATTGTTGAAAACAATTGAATTTATTAAGATATATGGGCAAATCCCAGAAACAGTCAACCAAAAATTTTACAAACTAATTTTTCTTTAATGGAATATAAGACTAGATGTATAATATCATTTTTATATTAAAAAATATGTATTTTAATGATCATAAATGCAAAATTTTTACCAAATCCTACCCCACCCCCGATTTCTAAATATTACACTTGAATTTAGCATTATTTTATGTATTTTTGTGCTTAAGATAGCACTTAGAGCAGACTCATCAAAATATAAATTTCGTTAAAAAAAAGTTTATATTCATTAGTTAAGAAATTAGTTTAAGAAATGCGATTCATAAAAATTTAATTTGTTTTGTTAAAATAAATAAAATCTAATAATAATATACTACTGGAAAAACTGTAGCTTGCGTTGTGAGGCGTGCGACACAAAGGGTTCACGGATTTTTTTGGCTGCCGTTAAGTGCATTTAGAATTCTCTTATAGTCATCTTTCTTTTAGGAATTAGATTTTGTATACCTTAAAATGCAGAATTCGCTAAAAATTAGGAAAACACACTATAACCTTTGAAGTTTCTTCCACTTTTTGTGGCGTGCGTCGCAAAATTTTGTGATCAATTATTTCGCAACAAATACATGCTAAGAAATTATGATATATGCCATTCGCAAGTATTAATGTCACTAAATACTATATATAAGTTGAATCTATCTCTTTTGAAAGACCAAAAAATGTTTATATTTCAACCAGAAAAACGAATGTAGCGTTCGTCACGCAGGAAATGCCCATATGTTATTTCGTATCCTACAGCTGAATGGTGTCGATATGCCTAACTTGCTAGTTTTTGCTGGTAAAACGTTTATTTGCTTTTTTATTCTTTTGAGAAATTAGGAGAACAATTCGGACACACCTATTGTTAATACAGAAAGAAGCTTTCATACTAGCAAGAACCTCAATTCATAGCAATAGGTTTACGTATGCAGCATAAAAAGCTACTTTTTAAAAATATTTTTAGGCACAATATTATTTTTTTTAATTAGATACTATTAACTTCTAACCAGTGTTGCCAAAACTTGGTGGCCAAAAATGGCTAAATTTACGGAAAAAAATGGCTAAAAATGGGCTAAAAAATGGCTTAAAGCTTTTTAAATAAAAACACATTAAACAGAAATAATTAATTTAAATTTGTTTTCGATGAAATTGTGAGTTAAGAACAATTTGTTAAATAAGAATAAACGTAAGTTAATATTAAAATAAATTAATATTAAAAAATTAAATCATCGAAAAATTCGATGTCGTTATTGTTCATCTCATAGGAATCACTCATTAGTTTCAAATAATCATAAGCTTTAAATAATTTGAAGGTAAATCATAATCACGACAACATTTACCCAACCTTTTTAATTCCAGATCTACAATAAAAAACAAGAAAGAATAGTCGGTTAAACCCGACTTTATGATAACATTAGAACCTTTGTAACAAATTTCATCGAATAATCTCTAAATTGCGACCTGTACTTTGCGCACAAGGTTAACATGGACAGTCAGCCAGCCGGACAAACATCGTTAATTCGACTCAGAAAGTGATTCTGAGTAAATCGGTATATATACGTAAAGGTGGGCTAAGGACCAATATTTTAAGGTGTTACAGACATCAGCACAAACACATAGTACCCTCTCCACTGTTGTAGTGGTGGTATAAATATTGTATTGTTATGGTTAAAATATTTACCTAATTGATAAAATCGAATTAACGGTTGCTTAAAGTAACCTATTTCTTAAATTACTTTTAACGATGTTTACTTGGCTAAACACCCTCTCTACTTCAGCATTGCCAATGGAAGTGAGAGCAACTTTATAGTCAATTCTGAAATTTTTAAAACAATGTTGTTACCGCCTGCACCCCTTTATTAAAATACTTGCAACTAGAAAGAAACAGCGATGTTTGTGTTGATCTATTTTATAAATTTAATAGGGGAATACTGTTTCTTTATTTTGAAACATGTTTCAGCGTTATAGTTTATAGCGATTTTCAACATTTGTAAAAGTTGTGATTTAAATTAAAGGCGTTTTAATTGTTCAAAATGTTTATTTTACTTTTATAAATTTTTATCTATCTATATAAATAAAAATCAATGTTGTTCGTTGGTAATTGCATCAGTTGAGAACGGCTGGACCGATTTGGACAGTTTTTTTTTCTAATGATCGTCATGGTCCAACTTAGGTTTTTACGGAAAGAAAATTTTGCCACGCCCACTTCCACGCCCACTTTTTTCGATTTACATAAAATCAGAAAACGGCTCCATCGATTTGACTAAATTTTCTTTCAAATGTTCGTATCAATGCATTTTAAGTTTCCATCGAAAGAAAAATTTACCACGCCTACTTTAACGCCCACTTTTTCTATTAAGCACATAACTTGAGGATGGCTTGACCGATTTGGACGATTTTTTCTTTAACGTGATCGCCATGGTCCAACTTAGGTTTACACGGAAAGAAAATTGTTCCCCGCCCACTTTCACGCCCTTTTTTTTCGATTTACCTAAAATCAGAAAACGGCTCCATCGATTTGACTAATTTTTCTTTCAAATGTTCGTATCAATGCATTTTAAGTTTCCATCGAAAGAAAAATTTACCACGCCTACTTTTACGCCCACTTTTTCTATTAAGCACATAACTTGAGGATGGCTTGACCGATTTGGACGATTTTTTCTTTAACGTGATCGCCATGGTCCAACTTAGGTTTACACGGAAAGAAAATTGTTCCCCGCCCACTTTCACGCCCACTTTTTTCGATTTACCTAAAATCAGAAAACGGCTCCATCGATTTGACTAATTTTTCTTTCAATTGTTATTAGTAATCCATTTTAAGTTTTCATCGAAAAAAAAATTTGCCACGCCTGCTTTTACGCCCACTTTTTTCGTTTTATCTAAAATCGGAAAACAGTTGCACCGATTTGGCTAATTTCTCTTTCAAATATTCGCAGCAATCCAATTTAAGTTTTCTGTAAGTTTAAGAAAATGCTTATGATGTTTAAATTTTTTAATTTAACAGTTGGACTTTCTTTTTAATTTTAAATTTATATGCAAACTAATGAAAATCCAACATGCAACATATCGAAGAACAGTTCGATGGCCAAAGTTTTGCAGCAAAGCAAACTGATCGTTTGGGATGAATGTACAATGGCGCATAAAAAAATCTTTGGAGGCATTAGACAAAACGTTGCAAGATTTACGAAACAATCAAAGCCGATTTGGAGGTGCGATGATTCTGTTGGCAGGTGATTTTCGGCAAACGCTGCCAGTGATACCACGATCAACGCCAGCCGATGAACTTAATGCATGTTTGAAGTCGTCTGCTTTGTGGAAATACGTCAGGAAACTCAAACTGACTCTGAACATGCGTGTCGAGCTGCAGAACGATCAATCTCGAGACGTATTTTCCAAACAATTGCTGGACATAGGAAACGGCAAAATCCCGGTGGATATTTCGACCGGCTGTATTCAATTTCCCGTCGATTTCTGCCAGTTCACCGAATCAAAGTCCGAACTCATCCGAAAGGTGTTTCCAAACATTACACAAAATTACAGAAATCATGATTGGTTGAGCTAACGTGCTATATTGGCTGCGAAAAACGTTGATGTCGACGAATTGAATTTTAAGATTCAAAGTGAAATCGCTGGCGAATTGAAGATGTACAAATCGGTGGATTCCGTTTCTTCTCAGAACGATGTCGTCAACTATCCAATCGAATTTTGAAACTCCCTGGAATTACCCGGATTACCGCCTCATATTCTCCGACTAAAAGTTGGATCGGTAATCATAATGTTACGAAATATAAACCAACCACGTCTTTGTAATGGCACCCGACTTACGATAAAAAAGTTGATGAATAACGTCATCGAAGCAACAATACTTAAAGGAAAGTACAAAGGAGAAAATGTTTTGATACCTCGGATCCCAATGATTCCAACCGACATGCCATTCGATTTTAAGCGCTTGCAGTTTCCAGTAAGGCTTGCATATGCAATGACAATCAACAAATCTCAAGGGCACTCATTGCGTGTTTGCGGCATTAACCTTGAGAATCCATGCTTCTCGCATGGTCAATTATATGTCGCCTGTTCCCGCGTCGGAAGTCCATTAGCATTATTTGTTTACGCACCAGACAACCAAACAAAAAATGTCGTATATCACAAAGCATTGCAATGAACATATCCTTGCAAAGCAATCGAATAAGTTTTATTTTTTTTTTTTTACTGGTTACCTGAATATTGATCTATCAATTAAAATGTAAAAAGAATACTATAAGATTCACAGCACATACATATGTATTTTCAAATCAAATGTAAATCAAACATACCCCAAATCTACACAGAAAAAACTGAAAATCGATTTCAGTAAAGAAATTCGCACAATCAAACAAATTTTTGTTTAATTTAGGTCCTATGAAGAAATTCGTAAATTCAGTAAAACATTTTCCAATATTTTATCCAAAAAATTTTTTGTAAATATAAATATTTACCAAAACAAATATATTTAATTTTTACGAACTATAATGCACAAGCAGCAAGCATAATTTAATTTCCAACAATGATGCGTTGAAAATGATCAATTACTGCTAAAAACAAAATATTTATAGATAGTAAAGAACAATTTAAAACAACAGTTTATTTGAAAATATTTTGTGGATAATTTTTTCTGTGTATATGAATAAAATTTTAATTTAAAAATACTTTTTTCCTTTTTTTAACGGATTTTAAAAATCGAACACAAAAATTTTTTCTAATTTGGACAGGACAACGTCTGTCGGGTCAGCTAGTAATAAAATAAAAATTATTCTTTTAAAAGAAAAACGGCAAAAAAAATTGTATGGCTAAACAAGTTGAAAAATGGCTAAAAAAAAATGGCTAATGGCTAAACTCATTTTTTAATGGATTAACAGGTTGAAAAATGGCGGCATGAAATAACTCCCCACGAAATAACTCCCCACGAAATAACTCCCCAAAAAAAAAAATGAAATTACTCCCCAAAAAAATATACAGGAAACAACAACAACGTTTTTTGGGGACTTATTTAATTTTTTTAGGGACTTATTTCATTATTTATTTTAGGGAGTTATTTCATATGAAATAACTCCCCAAAAATTTAAAATGAAATAAGTCCTCAAAAAATTTTTGGGGACTTATTTCATTTTCAAAATTAGTTAAAACTTGTAAAAAATTAAAATACGTCCTGAAATGAAATAAATCCCCAAAAAGTATTCAAAACATCCAATCAATTCAAAATAGGGGGGGGGGGGGTGCTTTTTACCATGGGAGATAAGGCCATGATGGCTTTATTGCTATAATGTCATATTTAAAATTTTGCGAAATGAGAGATATAGCCATATTTTTTTTCGCAAATGAGAGATAAAGCCATATTTGTTCAGAATATTGTTATGCATGGTGTAAACATTCTGTAAAAGGGAAAATTCTTAGTTATCATTGAAAAACATTTTTTTATTCTTGTGACGCACGCAGAAAAACTTTATTCAGCGAAGCCACCTGCCGTGTCCTACTGGAGGAAAAAACCCCTAAGCGCGGCCGCAGGCCGCCACGCAGAAAAACTTTAGTATGCGAAGCCAGATTTCAATACTTGACTTTAGTGTTTCCGGAAGTGAAAACTATTAATCAATGTAAAATGCAAAAGTTCTTCAAAACTGAAATGAGAGATAAAGCCATTTTCTAATATCGCTAGTGCGAGCTAAGGCCATGATGGCTTTATCTCCCATTCAAATGAACAAAAAAAATAAAAGACTTTATCTCCCTTTTGAATGAGAGATAAAGCCATCATGGCCTTATCTCCCATTGTTTTAAAGCACCCCACCCATGCGTAACCATATTCTGGAAAAATATGGCTTTGCCTCTCATTTGGAAAAAAAATATGGCTATATCTCTCACTTCGCAAAATTGAGCAATAAAGCCATCATGGCCTTACCCCCCATGGTAAAAAAGCACCCCCCCCCCCCTATTTTGAATTGATTGGATGTTTTGAATACTTTTTGGGGATTTATTTCATTTCAGGAAATGGGGACTTATTTCCAATCAAATAACTCCCCAATTTTTGGGAATTTATTTCATTTTGATTTGGGGAGTTACTTCATTCCTTTGGGGACTTATTTCATTTCTGAATTGGGGACTTATTTCATTTTATTTTTGGGGAGTTATTTCGTGGGGAGTTATTTCATGACGCCGTGAAAAATGGCTAAATCTAGCCACTTAATTGGCAACACTGCTTCTAACTTCATTCATGAAAGTTGACAAAAATTTCGATTTTTTTCGGAAACAAAAAGTCTATCGTATGCATTTTGAGAAATTTTCATGCAAACTTTCTTTGTCGTTTTTCTTCACCAACGAAATGTTCATTTCATTTATTATTATGGGCATGACTAATATGTCGCCCGAAATAAGGCGGATTTGGATAAAATTACTAGTAGATGGTTTGGAATAAAATTCCCTTTAAGTCATCTAATAGTATATTAAACTAGACGTGGCCGCGGCGTTGCCCACCCAGAATTGTTTTTGACTAGCAATAAAAGTAAAATTAAAAAAAAAAAAATGTATTTTCTATGAATCACGTATTTTTAATTTTGTTGAAATACATTTTTAATTATTTATTTTTAATAACAACACTCTGCTAGCTGAAAAAATCGACCAGCCGGGCACCTGGCGTTTTAACCTAATTCGGGTACGCTGAATCCAGTGGTGCTTACCGTTTTTTAGGTTACTTCTTGTTTTCGAGATATACCGTTATTTCGAAAATGGAGGAGGTTGAAAAACATATATTCGTGTAACTCAAAAACGGTTCCGAAATAAAATTACCTTTTAATGTTTTTCCTATATGTGAAGCGCAAAATAGAAAGGGACCTAAGGGTTTTGTTCAGGAGAGCCATTTTAAAGATTTAAATACGTGTATCTTTGCTGTACCATCACTGAGCGTGTTGGTATTGGTCTCAATTGAAAGCGACACATTTCATGACGTCCCTACCTCTTGTTTTGTGTAGTTGGGTTTTACTGTTCCCTTTACCTTACTGGTCCCTTTTTCTATTTTTGATCTTTAAAAAATCATTAAAAATTGGAAAATGCAGCTATGCTTATAATATTTTCTAGACATAAGTTTAAAACATGAAGCCATAAATGATTAAAATCTGTTTACAACTTTTTATTTTATTTACAAATATATAGATGACGAAAAATTTCCATTAAATTTAAAATTTCATTATACCGCAATATTTATATGGGAGCCGCCCTAAGGGGTGGAGATAAAGGGCAAGTATGTTTTGAGAAAATGTTGAAGACAAAAAACTAATTGAGGTCGGTCTAACATTTTATCCCCCAAGGGCCGACTCCAGGGAACTTATGGGGCGTTTTCTCCAATATATTTCTAGTCTGTATTGAAAATTTTGTATGGGAGCCCCCTTAAGGAATAGAGATAGCGGGTAAGTATGTTTAACACTAATGATGGAGATAAAAAATAAAGTGGGACCGGTCATACATTTGATCCATCTAGGGGCATCCTAGGCGCTACAGGGGTGGAGATAAAGCGCAAGTTTGTTTTAAGAAAATGTTTAGGACGAAAAACTAGTGGATATCGGTTATACATTTTATCCCCCTAGGGGCGATTCCTTAGCAGTTATGGGGCTTTTTCTTCAATATACTTCTTTTCTGTATTGGCAATTTTGTATGGAAGCTCCTTTAAAGAATAGAGGTGGCGGGTAGATATGTTAGAAACAAATGATATGCGTTCGACCATTTTAACGAAGTTGTAAGTAGTGAAGTTTCCAACAACTTTTGTCTAAACAAGTTTTCTCTAAATATCATATTTAACAAAACCTAACTAAATAAAAAGCAAACAGCAGCATTTATCCGAATTTTTCCTTTATAACTATTTTTTCTTACACACGTCAGTCAATTCAGCTTCAATATTTGTGTCTGTTCTAGAGTCGGTTTTCGAGAAAATTTAATTTTTCGTATGGGGACCATATGAAGGGTTGGAGATAGAAGATAAGTTTGTTCTAGAGAAATATTGGGGATGCAAAAATAGTGGGGGTTGCTCATACATTTTACATCTCTAGAGGTGACTCCTCAGTAGTTACGGGCGTTTTTCTCTCCATTTAGCCCGAATTTTATTCTCATAGATTTCAATTTGTGTGCGGCACGGCAATTTTCAACCGATCGAGCTCATATTTTTACCAATTTTTTTTTTTGCCCTAACCTAACACAAAACTAGTCTACTTTTTTGGAAAATCGAAAAAAAAAATTTTGGACGGCCCTAATGTACATACATAAAATTGTTAGCAAAGACGATAGAACAACGTGTCTTCAGTTTCGAACCATATTTAAAATATAATGACTTATGCAAGAAACACAACTGGGACGAACGACGAATTATTCGCGACGCATATTCGTCATTAGAAATAGAACATATTGGTGTATATCAAAGTACACACAATCATTGCGTAGGCCGAAATTCGTCGTGCGTAACGAACTCCGCGATAGGTTTATTTCTATTTCTTACGCAGACGAACGACGAATAAATAATGAAAGGGACAGCGTAGCATGATAGAAAAGTCTTATATTTGTTAAAAATCGTGAAAGCTGTAAAGAATCATTGGGACAAATCGCTTCTATTGCGAACTTGTCTAAAATTTGCAAACTTAAAACAAACACTTAAATTTATTTGAAATCGCAAAATGGGTGATAAAAAAATGGAATCTGGGAATTGATTTCTCATTGTGAGTCACATTTATTATATACATTTTCATATTATTCAAATGTGTATTCTAAGTCAAATTACAATTTTTTAAAAGCTTTTATACTTTAATAGTCTTATTCCTTCAATATTCTCCAGGAATATTTTCTATACACTATCAGAATTGTCGTTTGTATATTTCTGTTACGAGGCGAACTTAAGCTATCCTTTGGCTAGCAATGAAGTAAATTGTACAGAAAATTTATACAACTTTTATATACCAGCAGAATGTAGTGCATTGAAAGAATATTCAATTATTGGTAAAGGCCCAACTATAATATGCTTAAATTGGCTTAAGCAATTATGCGAATACTTGTGATATGTATCCAACCATATTGAACGAAAGAAAACTTTTTTGTTAATTTTACAAAACTGGCATTTGCTTAAGCAAAGTGCAAAAAAGATCACACTTTCCGTACGGAATAAAAAAATTTTTAATTTAATATTTGTTCTTTTTAATGCTTTTGGCTTAAGCCAGCTAATGCATATTATAATTGGGCCTTAAGTTATATTTAAACGGTTATTTTTTTTTTTTATATTTACATATTTATAATATTTTTAATTAGGCTTAAGTTCATTAAATTTAATTTTCATTAAATTATTTTTATGAAGAAAGGAATTTTACAACATGAAAATTAATTAAAATTTATTGATAATTTTTCATTCTTGACTCAATCTGGGCTCGAACCCAGGTGTTTACGGACAGGTTACCCTGACATGTTTCGATTGCAACCACTCAATCTCCTCAGAGGGCTTGCCGTTTAACACTCGCAGCCATCGACGACTGCTGACGTCATTAGTCAAACATCAATCCTTAAACCAAATTGTATTCAACCTTTGGTAGATCGAAATTTGCTTTGAATGATTATCTATTTTAATTTATTTTAACATGTTATTCCATTGCTTCTGTTTTTTCGTACTTTTGTCAAGAATTCTTCTTGAAGTTCAAAGTACATATTTTTTTGTTTTTTCATTTCTTGTCTTTCTTATTCTTGTTGACCTTTTCAGAACAACTTGAAGGACAAATGCAAACATAGAGCTCGTGCCTTAGCTTTGACAATTATTAGTATTGTGGTTATTTTATTGAACTATTTATGGTTTTTAATCCAAATTTTTAATATTTTTAATTAGGCTTAAGTTCAAATAAATTAAAATAGATAATCATTCAAAGCAAATTTCGATCTACCAAAGGTTGAATACAATTTGGTTTAAGGATTGATGTTTGACTAATGACGTCAGCAGTCGTCGATGGCTGCGAGTGTTAAACGGCAAGCCCTCTGAGGAGATTGAGTGGTTGCAATCGAAACATGTCAGGGTAACCTGTCCGTAAACACCTGGGTTCGAGCCCAGATTGAGTCAAGAATGAAAAATTATCAATAAATTTTAATTAATTTTCATGTTGTAAAATTCCTTTCTTCATAAAAATAATTTAATGAAAATTAAATTTAATGAACTTAAGCCTAATTAAAAATATTAAAAATTTGGATTAAAAACCATAAATAGTTCAATAAAATAACCACAATACTAATAATTTACATATTTATAAAAAATATTTTTTCCATCTAATACCTTCTTAGAATTTGTCATCGCATTTCTTTTATCATCCAAAGTCTTAAGACCTCACACAATTTGCATTTATATACAAACAGCCTCATCTTTGGTCAATGTCAACATCAATTTAAGAAATCTGTTTTATCAAATAACAAAAATAAATTTCATTTCAATAATGAACATGATTTAAATTAAAATGTTTTATGTTACCTGACATTAATGTTCAATATAAATGTTTCCATTGTTTTGTTTTAATATTTATGTTGATAACATAATTAAGTATCAATTGAAAACATTAAACTGGACATGAATACTTGTGTGGTTTTATTTAGAAATAAATTTGACTTTAGTTTACATTAAGTAAAACCGACCTACACATCGATCGCACTTGATCTTAAAGAGGGTATTAACTCAAAATTTTTATTTTTTTTTTGCCGCTGTAAAAATATCTTGCTATTTTGTCTACTTTTTGGTTATGAAACGGTTGGTTTAAAAACTGAATTGCTTTTAATGTTAAATTCAAAATTGTTTTGCTTTTGCTTTAACTTTTTAAATTTTGAGTTAATACCCTCTTTATGATCAAGTGCGATATGTATGTATGTTGGTATATAAATATGCATAATTTTAAAAACATTCCAGTTTGCCGCATCTTTAAGATATTTTTAAGGACAGGTACAAGACAGCAGTATGTTGTAGAAGACTTGCAGAGTCTTGACGAAATTTTTATACAAATAGCGTCGATGTCATACAAGACGACATTGTCGCTCATTTTGTCTTTGACGTTTTGCAATGACATTTTCTTAAATAATTTCGTTGACGATTATATACAAGACAATCAGCCTTATTAAAGAACGTAGGTTCTGTGTTACTTTAATCAATAACAAAAAATTACACAGTCATGGACGCCAACAGTAATAAGGCTGAATCTCCTTTACAATATCTCAGTTACTATATGGATGTGTCAGAAGCTAAAAGACCTAACTCAACTTTTTGGAAATTCTAATTAGTTATGAACTCTGGGAAAATTATTTTTTTCTATTATTTAACTATTTAACATTAAAAAGTTTGAACTATTTTAGAAGCTACTAGCCAAATAATAGGAAAATATACAGGCATATTCTGATTAAAAAACTAATGCTTTAAAACGTTTTTGTGTTTTTCGGTGTGCTTTCGGCAATTAAAATTCACACCGAAAAACACAATACCACACTTGTGATTTTAAAAGCAAATATGATTTAAAATCACGTGATATGAAATCAAGTGATTTTTTGAACAGGCCTGATACATAAAAAATAAGGCCATCACAAATTGCTGTAGTATGAATTACTACGAATCTCGTGTTCACCTTTTTGTAGCATTTTAGAAATCAATTGTTTTAAACATCACTAATTTACTCTACTTTTAATTTTGAGGAGTTAGGCCTTTAAGATTCTGACACATCATTTATCTACTACAAAAAAACTACTTAAGCTACGTTCACACTTGGCAAATATTTTACAAGACGTAACCAACAGGCAAAACTAAAATATAATTTGTTTTTATTGCAATAATTATTTTGATTATAATACTTCATCTCACAAAAAACTGTTTTTTTCTGTGTCTGACAGTAAATTAGTTTTATTTTGTGATATTAAGACCATGTTAAATCTCACTAACTATTAACAAAAGTAGTGGTTATGCTTATTTGGGCAAATATTTAATAAGTGTGATCGTAGCTTTAGGCCTTTGTTACGGTTCACAACTCAACTCAGTTGAGTTGTAATTTCTTAATTTTTGTGTTATGGTTTACAACTTTGCTATATTGCGGTAAACAAAAATTACAACTGATCACAACCAGTTGTCTTTATTACAACTCAACTGAATTGAGTTGTGAACCGTAATAGGGGCCTTAGTCGTTTAAGACAACGACAACCCCAAATTGAGGATTTTTATTTCGAAAACAAAGATATACGTTTTGATTTGGGGATTGGGGATTTTTTTATTTTTGGTAATTTTTTGGGGATCTTTTCTTATTTTAATTCTAGTTTTTAATTAAGTCCCAATTCACACGTTGCAAGTCTTATTGATCAGCATGCTACTTTATAACGAGAGTGACGAGAGGAAAATAAACGTTTCTCTCTCACTCTCTCTCGCCTATAAGGTAGCAAGCTGATCAATAAGACTTGCAACGTGTGAATTGGCACTAAGCAACAAAAACAGTCTTTGAAATAAAAATTTACGACTGACAAGTTGTTCACTAAAAGATTTTTCGTGTTGAATGTATTTAGTGAAGACGTAACAGAACAAGCTAGCAAATTTTTTTTAAATAAATCGAATTTGAGGAGTTTCTTGTATGCTAATGTATGGAAAGAGTAATAAAACTAAACTAATTAAAAAAATAAGCAAAGAAAAATATTTTAAATATCAATTAAACTGGAAAGTGGATAGATATAATTAAATGCCACTAATGTTTAAATATTATTACGGAAATGTGGCCGCTACCGCTGGCGTGTACATGGCACAATCTGGAACATGAATTTTTAAAACATTTTTGGCAGAATTTCGTAAATATTTCGGCGAATGTTGATTTCCGAGTGCTTAGGCATATCGGCGCAGACGATTGACTTTACGTAAAAAGCGCGGATCCAAGAAAGGCATGACTCTCACCCTGGGCTAGTCGAGCACAATTTAGAGGCTGTACGTAGTTTTTTTTTATTTTTGTATTACATCCTTTGAAGAAATCAGGTGCATCCAATACCTGGGATCTTCATGATCTCTTGTGATCGCGTCTGGCCAGAAATCCTGTCTTTGGTTAAAACCCAAAGTCGCATAAAGGGAGATTCTGAAAAATTCACACAGGAGGTGATTTTTTATCACTTGTGGGAGACTTCGGCCTGAGGGACGGATCATCGCTAGGTGCTATTTCTATTTCAACAGATGCTGCTAGCATATTTTCAAAAGCAGCAGAGGTTAGATTGCTCAAGTTCCTAAATCAGGGTCGAGTATATTTATCTTGCCGGAATTTGCACTCAATTGCTGTGTGCTTCTGGTTGCTCTCACGCACAGGGACGATACGTAAATGTACTGTTTATCTCCCTGTGTTTAAGATCTACCATATGAGACACGCCCGTATGGCAGGTGCTCATGTAAATCTTTTCCACAGCTCTCCTCACTGAGCTTTCACTATGTGACCAACTTTGCAAACGTTACTCTGGCGTGGATCTTTTTATAATGAATTGCCAAGCCAAGCTAACCTCAAAATAATTAAAAGCTGTCAAATCAGTCACAGAAGACAGTTTAAAGTTCCCCTCTAAAAAACACCCGATATCACTTATACTTGCTACTTTTCCCAATCTTCTTACAAACTCAAACTGCCTAAAGTTTTTTCTTAGGGTGCCCAAAATTTAAAAAGAATAATAGCTCTGGAGTCGAAGGCGGAGTTGTAGAGTCGAAGTTGAGGTTTTTGTACCGGAGTCGGACTCGAAGTACCCAGAAAAACTCGCGCCTCCGACTCCAAAATTGTTCTACTTTATATATGTAAATAACTATATTAAAGCTCAATGCGGCAGGTGTTAGAATTAAAATATCAATTTGAAATTTTTACAGAATAATTTTCTTGCTATATTTATCGATTTAAAAGGTACTGCACAGAGTTTAAAGTCAAATAAGGACCAGTCTAATATACATTTAGCAAAAAGGTGGGTGGTAGTGTGAGTCGGACTTAAAAAAAGAATAAGAACTACCTATTTTTTGACGACTCCACGCCCCTGGAATTTCTTAGGAACTAACAATATAAGGCCCGTTTTCACAACTTACCGATAGCTAAAAGTAGACTTTACCCGGCCTTATAAAAAGGGTTCCATTACTAAAACTTTACTTTAACCTAAAGTGAGCGATAAAGTATATTAAGGTTCATCCTACCTGGTAGGTTAAAGTAAAGTTGTAATAATGTAACACTTTTTATACGGCCGATAAAATCCTACCTTTAGCTGTCGGTAAGTTGTGAAAACGGGCCTAAATATTTGTCTTGGAATTTGGAGATAAATAGAAAATTCTTGTTTAAAATCCTTAATATTAAATTTTTTGTCTATATTTTTCACACTAAATTATTAATAAGAAGCTGTTTTTGTTTTTTACTTCGACATCGGATTCCACCAAAGCGAAAGCAATAAAAATGTTTTAATGGAGCGAAATCTTCAGAAGTCACGTATTTATGTTTTATACAATATTAAAATTGTGGATTATTTGTTTTAATAGCTTTTTAAAAAGATGTCATTATCTTTCGGAATTAAATAATTTGGAAATTAATGACATCAAAATATTCAGCAGTAAATTAAAAATCCCACAAATTAAAGACAAATTGTCTGATTGAAATTTTAATTTCATGCTAATAGATTTATAAAATTAACAACTTTTTGGTTTTAGTAAAAGAGAAAAATAAAGTGTCTGTCTGCTTTGTTTTTTTATTATTATATGTATATCATTTTGGCTAGTATAAACGATTTAATTGTATGACAATTGTTCAGACAGCATTTTTGCTAAAGTAACGCCAAAAACATGTACATAGTTTATTTAATTTTAGTTTGTTATTTGTTGTAGTAAAATCAACCTCAAAACTAACGTTAAGGGCGTTTGAAACTCAAAAATATTTCTTACAACTTGCTCTTTGTTAACAATTGATGTGAAAATATATTTTGCTTTACGTACAATATTTGTTTGTAAATTGATAGATTCGCAGAAACATAATTTTAAGGAGAAAGAACCCTTAGAGAAATACATAATTTTAAAGAGTAATTTATGATATTGGATTGAAACACGGAGCGATGAAAATAATTTAGCTTAGACAGAGAGAAAAACGTTCTAAAATTGTTAACTGATATTCAGGGGTGTCATGGAAATCGAAAACGTAAAACAAAAGAATTTTAACAGTCGTTTTTCAATAAGATTTATGTAATAAAAATTTTATGATAATTATTACACAAATAATGCTCTATTAAATAGAATTGTTTAACAAAAATTTTAAAAATTAGATTAAAAGTATAATAAAAAGAACTGCTAAATTCTTTAATTTTTCGTTTTCGATTTCCATGACACCCCTGATTACTCTCTTTTTTCGATTTGACAACGTTTTGTTATAAAATTGACAACATTTCGTTGTCAAATCGAAAAAAATGAAAAATAAAATAGGTTTTTAAGCTTAAAAACGCCATGTTCTAAAATCGAGAATGCCATGTTGTCAAATCAAGATTAACATATTGACGAATTGAGAAAAATTGTTCACTCCAAGAGGGTAAAATGAAGAAAAAAAAGGGTGGGATGTATTTTTTCCCATCTCGTTATTTCTCCCGAACATACAAAATTGTAACAACGCTTTCTCAGAAAGCTTTCTCGAAGTCGATAAAGATCGTATATATGCAAAGTTGACTGACACTCGTTAGACTGTTCCGCAATCATCCGCAAGGTGTGTATATGATCAGTGTAAGACTTCCGAGGACCCAGCATGCTCATGCTGAAGTTCCGGAAAAATAGCAATGAATTAATAAAGGAAAAAGGTATAATTAAAAAAAATTAATAAAAACTATTCTATCGACTTATTTATTAAGATATACAGTGGTCCTTTGTTCCAGCCTGGAATCATAGGAATCAATATATGTATACAGTGAAGCCTTAGTTTTATTTGTTTTGACCACCACTGTATAAAGATTTATAGAATATGATTAGTAAAATTGCTAGTCTTAATAAATAGGATCCTTCCCCTATTAGTTAGAAAGATTTAAATGTGTACTAGCTGGTGTTATAAACTCTTTTTTTAATGGAGGCTGTGTGAACAAAACGCGGTCATTGAGCCGGGTTAATATTAAGTCAATTTAACATCTTTTTTTTTCTGCATACAAACACAACATGACATTTTTGTGCTAAATTTTTCATCAACGCATAATTACTTCTATTTACAAATATTAATTTTTTTGTCGCTTAAACAAATATAAAGTTTAAACACACAAAAACTTTGAAATAAATTTAAGTATTTTTGTACATTTTAACTTGGTAATTTAATATTGTTTACATTTCTTTATAAAAAACAAGACCGCCATTGTTTTTTGAAGTTTGTGTTACTGTTATGTTTTTTATGATTTTTTTTTTTTTGTATTTTGACCGACAACGATAAAAAAAAACAATGTTAATGTTGACCACCAGAACCCATTTTGAACAATTAAGTTTATTAAGTTCATGCCAGGCTAAACAAACGCAAAATAGTATGTATTTTGTAGTTAAAACAAAATATAGAAAACCGATCACTATTCATGTTCAAGCAAGTTTGTTTTTATTTATAAATTAAATTAATGTTTTACGTATACATGACGTATACGCAATTAACAATTAATTTACAGCATTGGGTTAGTACTTATTTTGATCTAAGACATTAATTAAATTTTTTTTCTATTTTTTAATGAGGGTTTATAAAACTTTGTTTTAAGCCGAATTGGGGAAATATTAGTCCAAAATAGCTTAAATTACTTCCGGAAATATACCGCTCATAGTCCTCGTAAACAAATTAATATTAACTGCCTGTTTAACGATATCGAACGTCATCGTTCGCATAGAAAATTACATTTAAAACAAAATTCGAACATTGTTCATAAGGTACAATAAAGCTGGTGGTCCACACGACGCGTTAAACGCGTTGATGCGTTTATGCAACTGTCAAAAAAGTAGAATCAGTGTAAAATCGAACGCAAGAAGTAGGATTACTTTCTGTTTTTGCATGCTTAACATGTGTCTTGATAAAAAGTCAAGTAAGTATTAAGCGCGTATAAGTCGCAATTTACAATGTGGACAAGAAATGTCCATAGTGTAAATTGCGACTAACGTGTGGTGTGGACATAAATTGAAACAAGCAATAGTGCTTTATTCGGCTATACCAAATCTTTAATACCCTCCACCGAGAGTTCGAATATTTCAGGAATAGGCTCTATATGGTATAAAATGTAATATAAGAACCACATGTACAAACTTGTCAACAATACTCAGCTGATGATTCTTTCTATGGTAAAGATGGACCAAAATGGAATAAGCAGAAACTTGATATTGGAGTTTGGCCCATGGAACAAGGCTCTATTCCAATTCAGGCGCTCAAGAGATTTTGCACACCAAATATTACATTTTTAATCATAACTGAAACAAATTGTGTTCATGTATTTGCATATATGTATAGAAACAATGTTTGAAATTTGCAATCGAAATGGTTCTATTTATTAATATAGAAAATGAAATATTCATATACTCCAAAAAAATTTTTGTTCAAAGTGTTCAGATTGTCAGCAACATTCTTAAATTAAATATACATGTTTTAGTTGCTAAGGAAATCCATAATGCTAATACATACATTTATATTATTTCTCTTTTTTATCTACATATACATATATCGTCGTGCCGAAGTTATCTTGTAGTATATCACAAAAATTTTTTTTTGGGAAATCGAATCTTAAGGTTCAAATTTTTATACACAAAAATGTACGTGAAAAAAGTTGTCCAATATTTTTGTCAGATATTGTGTTTGAAGTTCTTTATCGATTTATGTAAAAATATCCAAAGTCATGGAAAAAAATTTGTAAGCTATAGCCATTGGCACGTTCGAAAAAATTTTTTAATTTTGTCGTATACGCCACTTTTTGCGAAATATTTTTTAGTTTGTGGGATATAAGTCAAAATAAGGAAATAAAATACATTCATGTATTTCACCAATATTGAAAATTAAATTTATAATAGTTTTCGAAACAAAAATTTATGCAAGTGACAAATATATATACGAAAAGTTATAGTTTTTATGTTATCGAATTTCCTTATGTGAGAATAATTTTAAAGTTTATTATTACTTAAGGGTGGTCTAACCATAATGCACGATGTCAACTATGAGTCACACAGTAACTTAAAATGTTTGTCCAACTTAATTTGACAAATGAGGTATGCCAAGCAGTTACTGTGAATGGTGTTCGCTATCGCGAGCTGATAGCGGATTTCTTTTTGCCAGAAATTGAGAATATGGACCTGGACGATAAGTAGTTTCAAAAGAATGTGCCACACGGCCAACTAAACAATAGCTCTTCTGCACGAGAAATTCAATGGTCCTGTTAATTGGCCGTCACGATCAGATGATTTGACACCGTTGGCCTTCTTTCTTTGGTAATATTTAAAATAAAAAGTGTACGTAAATAAGCCAAGAACAATTCAAGGACATTGAACTTCAATTATGTCTCAAAGCCATTGAAAATATGGACCATAGGACAGAGATATGCCACCGAAGCCGCGACGAGCATTTGGCCGATATTTTGTCTCACTCTGTCATAGATCCTTCTATAATAATAAAAAATATTCAGATAATTCTCTAAAAACTTTTTGTTTTATTTACAATTAACATTGTGCATTATTGTTGGACCACCCTGAATATTTAACCTTTAATTGCTTAACAATTAAGTGAATTTAGGCAATATAGCAAAAATTCCATCAATATAAATAGCCGTTGTGTACTTCGTCCGAAAAATATCTTTACATATAAAACGAAAAATAACAGTAATATGAATAAGATAGTCTCTAATTTGTAACATGCCTAATATACTTTGTTCACATACAACAAGATAACGTAAGATTTTTTTAATTGAAAGTTTTCATACGTTTTTTGTCGTATATCCACAATTATGCTACATACGGTATTATAACGCATTACATTTTTCGCAAAAGTGGATATACAACAAAATGGCTTCGTAATATCTCATTAACCATAAGAGATAGAGACGTAAGGATTGCGCAGATCGACAGATCAGTTCAATTTACCACAGGAAACTTTCTTATCTCATTTTTTTCGATTTTGTGATATTTTTTTTTTTTTTTTTTTTCAAAATCATTTTTATAAAACATATACAAAATAAATCTTAAGAGAGATGGTTAAAAGCTACCTTACATCTATAACAATATTTATTAATTTAAGAACACGCAAATGAATTTTAATAAATTTGTATCGGAGAAGGAAAATAAATTACAGCATAAAACCTTCAATAAATCATTAAAGGAAGGAATGTATAGTACATACAAGGACAAAAAATATATATATATAATGAAAAATTTGTTTTGTACCTAATAAAGATTTGAAATGTAATCATTGTTTGAAAGATTACATGAAGTCTGAAATTTGTTAATTATAGTTTGAATACGCACATTTATGTATTCTACATTACAAAGACGATGTAATCTTTGTGTAGAATAGTGCCAAGGCAAATTCATAACCATTTTAAGAAGTTTATTCTGGCTGATTTGGATTTTCTTAACATGTGTTGCTGCACATGTTCCCCAAACTGGACATGCATAAAGAGCTATAGCCTGAAAAATGGGATTTTGTGATATACGACAAGAAAAATGTTTGTATGTTTGTTTGTTGGCTTATAGACTCCTAATAAACTACTGAACCGATTTTCCAGAAATTTTTACAGTAACATCACGTGAGCCCTTCAAATAAAATAGGCTACTTATTTTTTCGATAGGGGCAGGGGAATTGGTACCTCCATTGGATGCCAATATTAAATATCGCATATCTTAAGAGCCGCATATTGTTGAACTCTGGTAGTAGGATCTTCTAAGCCCCAAAATTGAAATAAAATAGCAGCGGGGAACCACATAACAAAATAAATACGAAAAAACATTATTTTTTGGTAGTTTGTTTTTTGAATAACAAACATAAATGTTAAAAAATAAAATTATTTGTAAAATAACTATATTTTTATTAAATTTTAAAAGTACGGAAAACGAATTTATTAACCCACAATCAGTTACTGTAATAATTTTATAAGTGTAATATTTAAATGCCATCCCTGCAAATAATAAGACCAGTCCAAACACACGTGTAAAGAGTAGTCCACAAGGGACCAGGACTAGTCCAAAACTAACTAACAATGACATGGTCCATGCTTGCATTACATCGGACCAGTCCATGGAGTAGTCCATTTTATCAAAATGGATCAGGTAGTCCAATTTTGTTTGCAGGGCATACAAACGCTATAGTTGTGTAGGGTGTATCTATTTGGTATGAAACCCTTAAAAAATGTATTCTTGTTTAAGCTCGGTAAAAAATAATATTACAAAATTTGTAACACTTCCACTTGGGCTTTTCAAAATTTCTTCAAAATACCAATTTGAAAAAAAAATCTAAATATTATTAAAAGAAAAATAGTTGTTGATTTTGTATTTTTGAATGGCTTTTGTTGTACACATGCGCTAAATGATAGATATAAAGAAGAAACAAAAAAAAAAAAACTTTAAATATTAAACAATGCTTTTCTAAGTACATACGTTTGCGCTGTGCACAACGTACTTAGTCACCTGTTAAAATCACTATAAAAGCATTAAACTCTCATGAATTAAGCATTAGTAGCTGTCTAGTAGTTTAAGCGTTAATTGTTTACCAGAATCTAAGAAAAATTAAAACCGAAACCGTTTTCAAATAAGTGTTGCCAGGATGAAGTGTTTTGTAAGTGTGCTCGCAAAGGAATCAAGTGAAATATAACCGAAAAAAAAACATTAATAATAAAAAAATGTTGGAATTAATATGTTCGTGATTAAAATTAAATCGTTTTAGACCTTTTGCGTATTCGTTTTTGCGCTTGCCGCCGTAGCAAAAGCTGATGAGGACTTAGTGGCATTAGCATCGGAAAATTCTGAAAATACACAGGAATTATCAGGATCAGCAAGTAGCTTAAGTCCGTGGCAAGAGAAGCATCAAGAAAAACGTTATGTTGGTGGTTACGCTGGTGTTGGAGGATATGGCACAGGTTTAGATACTCTTGGGGCTGCCGGTGCAGGTTACTATAATCCCTATCAGGCAAAATTGGGTTTGGGTAAGTAGTTTTTTAGACTGCAATGGAAGATACACAAAAACAAACAAAAAATTGATGTATCTAAAGGGCATAATAAACCACACAACTGGCTTGGCAAACATGTCACAGTTTTACGTTTGTACAAAGATTTTGTGTTGTTAATTGGGGTGTTTGCTGTTTGGACAAACATTGAAAGCAATGTTTGTAGAAATATTAAAAATTTTCAATATTTGGCTGACATGTTGGATATTTGTCAAACTTTTTGTGGCGTGTAATGCTAAATGTATTCAATGTATTAATTTCAACGAAAACTTTGCAGAGTGAAGACGTTTAAAAAGAAGCATTAAAAAGTGTTCGACAGTAAATTCAAATTTTTTTTTGCAATATTGTTTGCCACAAAACAACTCCTTGTTAAAATCAGGTTTTACTATAAATTCTTTGCCTTAATTTTGTATTTTTCTCCGTTTTAAGCAAAAAGCAACAAAATTGCCGCAGTTCTAGCCGCGTCTGTATTCTGTGAAAACAAAACAAAAATAAAAAATTAATGTTTGTACGTAGTACATTTATTGGCAAACACAAAAGGAACACAATGTATTTGTTTGCCAATCATTTTCTGTGGTTTATTTTGCCCTTAAGACAACAAAATAATTTTAATATTTTGAAAAAAAATCTTCTTAACCTTCAAAGATGTTTAAAAAAATTAAACAAATTGCAAATATGCTAAGGCAATCTTTTAGGCATATGGACAGTTTCTAGCCATCCGTAATTCACTTGTTCTGAACTATTCGCACTTGACTATTATTCGTAACATGGGGTCTTCACCTGACAATTTTTGTCATACCAAACGTCAAATTTTTAAAATAAAACCTCTAAAATTTTTGCCAGCGTTTTTTCATTTATGAAGTTTGACGTATATTATGATAAGCAATTGCCAGGTGAAGACCCCATGTATTTATTCATTCCCATTCCCATATAAAAAAAAAACGCTGACAAAAATTTTAGAGTTTTTTTTTAAATAGACTTTTGGCCGTTTTCTCATTACACGATTATCTCTTTTCCGAACGAAAAACTGCACATTAAAGAAATTTGGTTTTCTCAATGTCTAATTTGCTTTTATTCTGTCGCAAAGCTAACCAGCACTCATCTGCCAATTAGTTATTTTCCTTTTATTTGCCGTACAGATAAATTCAATCAGCTGACTACCAGCTTTAACATGTATTTTTAGAGGTGTATCGATATTGAGAAAATGGCCATTTGACTTTTGGTATAACAAAAAATTGTCAGATTAAGACCCCAACCAAGTCTTGACAAAAAGTACGAAAAATAGAACTTAAAACAAACATCTACATAAAAAAATTTAAAATGAATAATCAATTACAGCAAATTTCGATCCACCATTACCATTGGTTAAAGATTGATGTTTGACCCTAGACTGGCAGCCGCCGCAGTGGTGCAAACGGTAGAACGGCAAAGAACCTGAGTTCAATCCCGTGTTCAGTCAAGAACAAAATTATCAAAAATTTTTTAATTCATTTTATGTTGTAAATTCTTTCCTTCATTAAAAATAATTTAATGAAAATTAAATTTAATGAACTTAAGCCTAATCAAAATATTAAAAACTTTGATAAAATTTACACATTATCAAAAGGTTGTTTTTTAACCAAAACATTAACAGGTGTTTAAACAATTTTTCTAAAATTTTTTGGGCTCTCAAATTTGAATGCTCTTTTTTGAGTCGCCCGTTGCAAGTTTTTCGAGCATGGGAAACTAACTTCTAACAATTATTGAAAATAAGCAATATTGTTCTGTTATTGAACAAACACCTATTGGAATCTTTTGTTTAAAATTTATAAATTCATTTTTTGAATTTTCGAAATACATTTACAAACATTTCGTTGAAAAGTATTCAACAATGCCGTTATTTGATCTAGTCAATCACCCTACTCTGATTACAATATGTAAGTAAAGGGGGGTCCAACCAAAACACACGGTGTTAATTGTAAATAAAACAAAAAGTTTTCAGAGAATTATATCTCAATATCCTTTACTATGATAAAGAGATCTATGACAATTATTTGTAAAACAAAATATCGGCTAAATGCTTGTCACGGCTGCGGCGGCATACATCCATCCGATAGTCCACATTTTCAATGACTCTGAGACATAATTCAGGTTCGATGTCGTTAATGTGCCGAATTATCTCATCCTTTAGCTCTTGAATTGTTCTTGGCTTATCGACGTTAATTTTTTTTTAAATATCCCCAAAGATCAACATCGCCACGACGTGAGATATAACGACCATTGAATTTCTCGTGCAAAAGAGCCATTGTTTCGTTGGCTGTGTGGCAAATGGCACCATCCTGTTGCAACCACATATCGTCGGCTGATAATTTAAATGTCGTATGTGGATTTTTTGCGGTTTTGAGTTAAGATCGATTCCTTAAGTTTTCCGATCTGATCTTTCATTTGGCGTAATCAGTTTTTCGATACCTCATACGGTTTTCGAGATATGGAGTGTTGAGTTTGTCGTATGTGGTATTTGCTGAAGCAGTTTTCAAATTAAATGTCGTATGTTACTGCCAAACGCCACATACGACAAATTTCCATACCAAACGACCAAAAAATTGATTCATACGATTTTTAAATAATTTTTGTTTTAAAAATTTAGTGTTGTTTAAATCAAGGCGAATTTACACCAGGTGAACTACGTAAGCAACAGCTGATTACTAACCTTGTGTCAAAATGGTATACCGTCCTGTTGGTTCTGGGGAATCTTAACTAAATTCTATAACTTTCGATTAAAATTGTGAAACTTAAAACACAATTTAATATAAAAACAAAATCAAATATTTGTTTGAATTTTTGACACAACGTTAAAATATTTTACAGTGTTGTAAAACGTTTTCAAAATAAGACCACCTTGTATGAATTCGCCTTGGTTTAAATGTCGTATGTGGATTTTTCATGGCGCATACGATTTTTAAATAATTTTTGTTTTAAAAATTTAGTGTTTAAATGTATGTAAATATTTCGGAAGCAAAATGTCGTATGTAGCTATTTAAATGACAAAAATGTTGCATTTTGCCACATACGACAATTAAATTCTGAACAAAAATCCAAATATTTTCTACCCCAAAGGAGTAATAGGCATCAAACTTTTAAATTAACTAGTCAAATATTATTAGTTTCCCCTCCTAAAATTTAAAGAAAATCGCTTTGCTGAAAAAAAATTTATAAGAGTTCAAACTTTAAACTCAATTTACTCGAAACTATCGGAATCCACATACGACAATTAAATAATCAGCCGACGGTATCGTCTAGGTCCATATCCTCAATTTCTGGCCACAAGAGGTGCGTTATTATCTCGCGATAGCAAACAACATTCACGGTAACTGCTTGGCCAACTTTAAAATTTACATCGTTCATTATGGTTGGAACACCTTTTTGAAAACCAAAACAAATTTGAATGTTTTTTATTGTTGTTTGAATGTAAATTTCCAAACAAAACTTTGAAATTCATAAAATATTCAGGCATGTGATGAAAAAGAATCGATTTCAAAACAATCGTTTTTAGCAGGTGTGATGAATTTCGACCGATTTTTTAAATCCATTTCTGAAGTAAAGTCTTAATTTTTTGTTCAAAATATAGTTCAATTAAAATGTATATTAAAAAATTTAAAAGAATATATGCTGGAAAGCACAGATCCTTTTTGTTAATATTTAATCTTAACTTTAACAATTTTATTTTTTTATAAGAAAACAAGATTTTGATTTTAAGCAAATTTTTTTGTAATGTGCAACAAAAAAGAATTTTACTGATATTAAAATTAAATTTTATTTTGAAATGTTTACTTTAACAGACGGATATGCTGGGTATCCTGGATATAATGGTTACACAGGAGGCTATGGAGGTTCTGGTGGTTATGCTGGCTATGGTGGTTATGGCACTTACACTGGTGGATACAACTCTTATCCCTACAATTCCTACTACAATCGTTATAGTGGTGCTTATCCTTATGCTCGTCCTGGGTATGGCGGTTATAGCAGTTATCCATCTAGCTATTATTCTAGTAATTATGCCAATAGTATTATTGGCGGTGGTTTGGGTGCTTTGGGTACACCCGGTTTCGTACCACCCGGGGCTGGTGCTGCCGGTTATCAATATGGTCCTGGTATTTCCGGTACTGTTTATTAAAAACTTAGATTAAACAATATTTTTATTTTTCAATTTTAGAATAAATTTTGAAACTTTTTACATTATTAAAATTTACACGCAGATTAGAGTTCTTATTAATAAAAAATATATTTTTGAAATTCCCCGGGAAATGTTGGAAATTTTTCTGCATTTTAAGATCAATTGATTATGCCAGGATCTCTCAACACTTTCCGGGAGACCTTAGCGAACTAGACAGTTATATTCCGGAGAACTTTTTAGATGCATTATTCCGAACTCACTGAGTTTATGGGGTGGGCTGTCTGACGTAACGCAGTCTTTGAACCAACCCTTAGGGTCTACACAGATTGTTCTAAGGATAGACAGTAAGGCAGGTGGAGGATCCTTAATTGAGGTACTGGGTGTTAATGTACCTTTTCGGCTGCCGACCGACAGCAGCGCCTTGCAGGCGGAAAGCTTTACTATAAAGCGGGCAACTAACTGGCTAAGGTATAATCGAGGTATGTTTATTACAATATTTACGGATAGCAAAGATGACATTGCAGTTTAAGCGGGAGTCTACACAACATTAAAATAAACTGGTAAATGTCTGATATATCTAAACGAGATTGTGAAACAATCTTTTAGTTAACGCCGTAATGAATCCCAGGGCAGAGTGGCTATCACATCTGATTTTTTACTAAAATAAGATGGCTTAGATAAGATGCAGGGAAGACCAACGCTCACTTGGGTTTGGCAGGGACCAAATTAGAACAGTGGCATCAATAATGGCGGGTGACTGGAAATTACCCAGTGGGAAAACTCAGAAGACCTGCTTACTTCAGGCCTTTTTATTTTTCTTAATTTTTATACCCACACCACAATAGTGGAGAGGGTATTATGCATTTGTGCTGATGTGTGTAACGCCTTAAGTATACCGATCTACTCAGAATCACTTTCTGAGTCGAACTAACGATGTCCATCCGGCTGGCTGGCTGGCAATTTTGGAGATTATTAGATAAAATTTGGGTCATAGGTTCTTATTGGCACAAGGACCAAGCCTATTGAAAATGGGCCGAATCGTAGAACCACGAGCGAAGATAGGGGGAAATTTCATCATCTCAGAAACTATCAAACCGATTTTAATGAAATTTAAAACATAGATAGAACTATATCTATAGGGACACATTAGCTATACAGTTTTTAAAAAATAGGACCACAAGGGGAGGCAGGGGGCAATTTCTGCCTCTCACAAACTTTCAAACCGATTTTTAGAAGTTTATAAACATAGATAATTCCATATTTACATGGACACATAAGCATATGTTTTTAAATACTGTGGTGTAGGGTATCATATGGTCGGGCTTGACCGACTATACTTTCTTACTTGTTTTTTATTCAATTTCTATTCTTTTCTAACTGTTAAAGAACGACTCATAGAAGTCCTCGGCTCTTTGGGAGAAGAGAGTAGGGAAGGAGTTAAATTTTTTGTATTGTTTTTTTTTTTTGCACAAGCAAAATAATTATTTTTTTTTAACCCGTTACCATTCTTATGTACCTGCTTAAGAAGCTAGAGCGGACAAAGTGTTTAAAAAAGATATGAGTATGGAATTGTATATCTGAAGGAGGCCTCTGTGCTCCTTCTTTTTCCGGCTGGGTAGGAACACATGCATGATACTATTGCGTTCTACATCTGGTACTTTATTCAACTATCGGTAATTTTATACCTAGAAACATAAAATTAAACGTGCAATGTCCTGAGTGCATGAGAATACAGTCAAATTCCGATAATTCGTGCCCCGATAAATCGTCATTCCCGATATTTCGTAATAAACTGTCGGTCCCTTGAAAAAATCTCGTTAATTCGTAAAATTTCCATACATTTTGGTCCCCTCGCTAATTCGTAATTTTTTTTTCAAATAAAATCTTCTTTACCTCTTCTAAATCGTAATTGTTCGCTTACTACCACTTATAATTCGTAATAAAAACAACAAAAACACGAAAAGAATGATTTTTTGTTTACCACAATTTTATTTTTGCGTGGGTTTTTGTTTGTGTGTGGATTTATTTTCTTAAGATCAGTTTGTTTCATGAATAATTTTTATATATTTTATTTTTAACCCTTCGTCAGGCACATATTTTGAGCCCTTAGTTCTGGCACATGGTGTCTGGCCAGACCCCTATACATTTACATCCATTTGTATGGAAATAAGGGCTGTTTGCCGTTAAATTTTTTACTAAGATAGGAAAATATTTGTTATATTTTGTGTTTCTATTTCTTTTTACTATGTTATTAGCTACCTGAGGAAGAAAAAATAGACCTGAAAAAATCTTTGGAATGAAAAGGGCAACAATTTTTTTGTTCTATATATATTTCTCTTTATTATGGGTAAAGTAATAAATGTTTATGACAAAATAGAAAATTATTATGAAGAATACATTGATTTTTTTATTCAGAATTTTGCGGAAGGCAACAAAAACATAAATAATCTACTTTTGAATGTTGCTGACAAACAGGATTGTTGCATTTGCAGCAAAAAAAAAGCGTGTCTTACGGCGTATTTTGTCACCTTGCTGCAGGCAAATTCTGCAATCTTTTTTGGCAGCTAATGTGTCTGGCACCCTGTGTGAAGCCACATTAAGGTTTGCTATATTGAGAGGTCTCCCAAAGAACGCTTCAAATGATATACGAGTTGTTGGTTAAGCCACAATGTGCGGATTATTGATGCGATTTTCAACGTTGGCCAGTACCAATTGCTTTGCAAGTTTATATAAAAATATGCGTCTTCTTTCTTTTCTTGTATTTTCATCATTTAGCTTACATATAATGTAACTTGCCAACGCCATCACATCAATAATGTTGCAGAAAAACGCGTATGCCCAGCGTCTGGTTGACCGTTTTGTTGTGTAATGAGTTAGCATTTGATCCATCGTATCGACTCCGGCTTAAGTTGAATTATAAAATAAAATTGCTTCCGGTTTCATGGCTACGCCTTCAACATGTTTCGTGTAATGCACGGTTGAAATTAAATTGACTGCCTTATTTTTTTTGGGCACGTAGCTGCAAAGTGCAACAAGATTTTTATGAAAACCAAACACACTTGAAAGAATTGGTCGTCTGGTGCTCTTCATAACTTCCTTAGGAAGACATCTTTTGTTTGCTCGAATGGTGCCAACAACTGCCAGTCCCATAGCAGCAAGTCGTTTAGCGCCGTTCAATGAGGTGAAAAAATTATCAGAAATAATTGTTCTGCCGCTGTTTGCGTAACAATTTGCGAAATACATTAAAACGTTTTCACCTTGATTTATCTCCCGATTATCTCCTTCCTTTTATATATTTTATTTTTAACAATTGTTTTTTATAGTTTTAGTAAATAAATTGAAAAACCCTGTTTATTCGTCTTTATTTTATTTTAACACCGTTAAATCGAAACCCCGCTAAATCGAAAACCCCTATAATTCGTAAGAAATGGATGGTCCCTTGCGATTACGAATTATCGGGATTCTACTGTACCTACCAAAATTCTAAAATTTTCAGAACTATATAACTCCTGAAATTAAATCTAGACAAAGTTCTTACAGTTCTGAAATGCTTATGACCATGGCTTTTTACCCTTATAGGACTGATTCGCCCACAATTTAAACTTTGCCCCTTTTTCTACAATTTTCTAAAAATAATTACAAGCACCTATCAAAATTCTAAAATTTTCAATTTTCAGAACTATATAACTCCGATCTGAAATTAAATCTAGACAAAGTTCTTACAGTTCTGAAATGCTTATGACCATGGCTTTTTACCCTTATAGGACTGATTCGCCCACAGTTTAAACTTTGCCCCTTTTTCTACAATTTTCTAAAAATAATTACAAGCACCTACCAAAATTCTAAAATTTCAATTTTCAGAACTATATAACTCCGATCTGAAATTAAATCTAGACAAAGTTCTTACAGTTCTGAAATGCTTATGACCATGGCTTTTTACCCTTATAGGACTGATTCGCCCACAATTTAAACTTTGCCCCTTTTTCTACAATTTTCTTAAAAAAAAAATTACAAGTACCTACCAAAATTCTAAAATGTTCAATTTTCAGAGCTATATAACTCCGATCTGAAATTACATCTGGACATAGTACTTACAGTTCTGAAATGCTTATGACCATGACTTTTTACCCTTATAGGATTGATTCGCCCACAATTTGAACTTTGCCCCTTTTTCTACAATTTTCTAAAAAAAATTACAAGTACCTAAGTCAAATCCCGATAATTCGTACCCCGATAAATCGTAATTCCCGATATTTCATAAAATTTCCATACATTTTGGTCCCCTCGCTAATTCGTAATTTTTTTTTTCAAATAAAAGTGGATTTTAATTTTATACTTATTTTTATTAATTAAAAAACTAAACGGTCAGCTGTCTGGTATTTTTTTAACGCGGCCCTTTTTGAGATTAAAATGGTAAAACCTGTATTTTGGTACTTCTTTTTTACTTACTTTTTCTTTTAAGCCAATACACACAGAAACAAAAATTATAATTCATTTGTAGCCCATCTAAAAATACAAATGCAAATTCGGTACTTTTGTCAAATTCGAACGTTTAGGGGGAAAAGAGGTTAAAAACGGGCAATTTGGTTACCTCATATATGGGCCTTTCCGTCAAAAGGTCCACCCACCGTGACCGAAAATTTACAATTTATTAAAAGCTGATTATTTTCCGATATTGTTTTAGAGAAATATTAAGATTTTACTAATTTTATAAATTTACCCATAAATTTGTTCACTTAGATAAACAATCAGGGGGTCTACTCTCTATTGCGGTGCGAAAACAATTTCCATGCGAAAGCTAAATGCCAACTTGGAACTCTCTATCACTTTCGGAAAATTTTCTGAAAAATGAAGCGATAGTGGCAAAAAAAATTAAAGATGGCGCGGATTTACAGTAATGAAATGACAAAGTGTGTAAAAATATTTGAATTTGGAAAATTTAAATAAAATAAAGTGACGATTTACGAAAAGAAAAAAAAATTAAAAGATGCGAAAGACACATGCGAAAACGTATTGAAGAGTACCAATCGCTAGATTTGCTACAATTTTCTTTCGCATCGCAATAGAGAGTAGACCCCCAGACTGCAAAGTATGTTTTCTTTAATATTTATCTTTCTTAAAAGAGGTGATATTTGATACAAATTATTCCAAAAAAAATTTCTTACATGGTCTGTAATCTAAGGAAGAGTTCAAAGAGAAATATGTTATTCGGATTAACGGTTAATTTTGTATTTTATTTTGATCATTATTCAGTTAAATTATTACGGAAAAAATTTCACGTTCGAAATGACACGTATCGACCCAAATTTGGCTTAAAATAAAAAGAAAATACAGAAGATTTTTGAGTCAAACCAAGACATTTTAATGTTACATTGCTACGTAAAATTCTGAAAGTAGTTTGACTAAAAAATTGTGCCAGGTTTCGCTGAATTACGCTTTTTTATACATGGCCAAAAAAACTACTTCTGTTTTTTTCACGTTGGAACCGCTACTTCTGCCATTATATTTGACCTAGAAACGCGCCCTCCATAAACTTTAGCATAGATAACAGTGCTTTCTTAGTGATATAATTTAAGGGTTAAGAAAACGTAAAAATATTTTTTGCTTAAAATGTTATTGCGTTTTTGATGCGTACGACTGGCACGTTCAACACTTTGGAATTACCCATATCCAAAATGATGTCCATAAAAAAATAAGCGGACAGGTGTCTTGTACTTTTTTCAAATTCGACCATTGTGGGAAGTAAACAGGTAAAACCGAAAAATTCCGGGGTGAAAATCTTCTCCAGTTAACCTCCTTTATAGGAAGCGGTGCAATTTGTTTATTGGATTGTATTTTGAATAAAAAATTTGGACTTTAATTCAAAAATGGATCTCAAAATCTTTCTAAATTTACCATTCCATTCAAAACGATTAATTTCAAATCGATAAATTTTCATTACATACTTGATTCATTTAAAATTGTTGCCGAATTTAAAGGCATACAGGCCTGTCATGGAAATAAATTACGATCGCAAGTAAAAGTGCTTCTCCATAAAGCGAAATCACTTTCGATAGGAATTGATTTCTGTGACAGGCCTGATAATTGAAGCACAAAAAAACGTTTTTAAAAGGCAGGATTACTTATTGAAAATTTATTTTTGAATTATCAAAATTAATGAAAATAAAAACTTGTACGCAAATTATCAAGAAATTTGAATTTAAGATAACATGCAAATTTGCAGTTTAGAACTTTTTTTAGTGAAAAAACGTTTCAAATCCACAATCGCGATGTCATTTAAAACCTTTTTCCACTACGCAAGCGGCTTTTAAAACGTTATTCCAATTTAGAAAACCATTAAATTGTATCATTTTTTTAGTAACTTACAACGTTCTTCCACTAGTTGTCATTTTGAAGGCGTTATGGTGCATCATTTTGTGTGATTTGATGTTTGATCAATATAAGAGAGTAATGTTAACGATAATTTGCAAAAAAAACTGATTTTGCAAAATTGGCTTTTACAACGTTATTCGCGGCTGTTCTTCAATTGTCAAACCAAAGACTTCTACCGTCAATAATATTAAAAAATTATTTAAGCTCGCCATTGGACCTTTTTCCATAACACAAATACTTCGTATTATGACTTGATCTTTTATCTGTTCAATAATAATAATCATTGTTATAATTTTTATAATTTTATTTTAAATATTTTTTTTTTTGGAATAACATTAATTTAATACTATTATGAAAATTTTGAGATTATTAAATAATTTAACATATCAGAAAGGTACATAAATATAAATAAGAGATTTTGTTTATTCGCACTAAATAAAAATTTACACAATAAATATTAAAACAAATAGGGAATGCAGAAAGGATATACATATAGAAATAAAAAATGTACAGTCGCAAAAAAAAGACATTCAACCAACCCAATTGTAAATAAAAATTCCCAGGGAGTTTTTCCCTCTCCCATTTTTTCTAATTAAGTTTAATTGCAAAAATGGAAAAGATTACAATGGAATTTTTTATTTATAGTTGGGTTTTTTAAGTATGTAGTATATTTTTTAAAATTTGCACTTCACTACTTAGCAAATGTGTTCATTTTACTAAACACCACACAGTGCAAAAGATTATTAACCCTCCAGGATTCCATTACCCCATTCTTTGGCAATCATATAAATTGCATGTTGATTTAGTTTTGGACCAATTAATGGATTCATTTGAGCCATATAACAACACAACCAGAATAGCCAACATGTCGCTCCAGTTAATATTAAAGTACAACGTATTAGATTTTGATTAGGACCTTTTGGGGTCATCAGTGGTAAACCAATTCCAACACTTGCCCATAATGCAGTAAAGAATAAAATAGGGAAGAATGCTGCACCCATTTTTTAAAAGCTTTAGTTAAAAATGTCTCAAAAAAATTTTATTTCTTATATTTTACACAAAGAAAGAAAATCAATTTTTTGTTTTCTATATACAACTCAATAATGACGTTTTTCTTAATGTTGTTATTCACAGTAAATTAGGATCACAAAAAATGTCATTTAATCAGGGGACGAAAAATGGTTGACAGTAGGGATAAGTAAATGGACTCCAAAATCGATTTTCGATCGACTTTTTTTATTTCGGTTTTTGAAATCGATTAATCGAACCTCAAAATCGATTTTAAAATCGATTTCAAAATCGCTTAAGATTAATTTGCAAACTTACAAATTATATCACAAAGGCAAACTACTACTACTTCTAGAGAAATTAAAATTAGATTTTTGCAGTGGGTAGATATGACTTTTTATAATTCTGTAAAAAGTGAAAATGTGTAAATTTTGAGATGGCCTTCAGAGGAACAAGTGCATGTACATTTCACATATTAAAATTGTATTCGTGTGTAGTCCATCAGGGCTGTCACATAAATTAATTCCGATCGAAAGTGGAAGGGATTTCGTATCTTGCTTGATATAAAACGAAATCACTTTTGATCGGAATTAATTTCTGTGACAAGCCTGAATGTATGGATAGTATTTCAAAGGATTATGACAATAGTTCCTGATCGGTGGCGACTGTTTCTTTGCTAAGTTACTATTAAGATAGTTTTAGAAAACAACCTTTACATGTCATTGATTTCAGAGATGCAGAGATATTTCGTATTTGATAGGATAAATTACATACTTTTTGTTTTTTCACTCTGCTTAAAACTAAACTGGTTTGTTTAAATATTAGCGTATTTCCACAGGAATGAAATGTTGTCACCTGTAGTGTTTCTATAATATGTTGATTTTCACGAAGCTGACTTTCAGTGTTTGGTTCGGTACGATATGCTTAGGACTGTTTTGTTCACTGTCCATTGATGACTTTAATTTCTGAATAACAAGAGCCCTTATATTAAAGTTGGAAGTTGGTATACTTCTAATAGATTAATACGTAAAACTACAACTTTAGAATTAAGAAACTGCATAAGAATACCTACAGACGCACAAAAAAATAAGTTTTATTGTGCATGCCCATAATTTATCGATTTAGTTAAGATTAAAATTAAAAATTGGCAAAATGTTGATAAAAATAAAAAATTGCAAAAAATCGATTTTTTATATAACAAAATCGATTTTCGATTCGAATCGAAATCGATTTACCATTCCCTAGTTGACAGATTATTGCATATTTTTCATACGAAGAAATTCTGAGCTGAAAAACTTCTGTATCAAGGGACAGCTAGCATAACCCCTCTTCTAACAAAAACAGGACCACAGGGGGAGGTAGGGGGTAACAGGCGTATGAAAAAAAAAACTAGAATTAGATCTTCGTCAACTTACGACGTAGATAAGCTTTTTTGTTTGCCCAACTATTGTATTCCTTTATTTAAAATATTATAAGCAGGGAAACCTTAAATATGCAATTGCATGTTTTTATTTGTGGGACCAATGAAGGCACCAACAATATATTTATCCGTTTTAGAGGTCTTTATGAATTTGGCATCGATTTGTTAGTGCTTATTTTTGCATATTTTAGACTTTGCGGCATTTTAAAGGTTAAAGATTTAAGAACACAGGCTGTCACTTTAATCTATTACAAAAAACGACACTGTATTTGAATATTTTAAGTATTTGTATAAAAATTGTATTATTGTTTATATAAACTAAAATACGAAATATTTAAAGCCCGTTAAATTGACAATCGCGATTAACGAAAAATTATTTTCATCGTAATCGCGTTTATGAAAATTTGTGATTAAATACAAACTGCAATTTTTTTTTTGCATTATTTAATAAATAAAGTACTGACATTCCAGTATAAAGCGCCCCATCCATTTACAATATTATTCGCCATATTTAATCTATATTGCCTCATATTACATATTCAATAAGTTTCACAATTCTTTCAATTAAAATATGTCACATATCAAATTAAATAAAAAACCTAATCTTTAAAACAAAACAAACACTTTTTTTCGTTGCGCAATAAAAATCAAAAGGATTCCCTACAGGAAATGATGAGCGAGTAGTCATATTTTTCATTTTGGTGTTAAAAAAATGATAGAAAGAAATAACCGAATGTGATCGAAAACTTTATTTCGGTCATTTCTTTCTATCATTTTCTTAACACCAAAATGAAAAATGTGACTACTCGCTCATTCATTTATTGTAGGGTTTTAATTCTTGCCAATATATTGTGCCACCTTGGAATATCATATTAACATTGGCGATATAATTTACAAGCCGCTTTAGGTGTAAAATTATTTAAATTATGTATTTAACATAAATGCTTTCAAACATTGTATAATATATGTTTAATCGATTAAAAATCTGATTATTTTGTACATTTCATTACTAACCAAATGCAACCATGCTTTGTGGGGAGTGGTTAAACTATAAATTGTCAAAATTAGTAAACACTTGCTCGTTCTGTATTTGTTTTAATTTCTTTTCAAATTTCTTTACAATAATTTATTTTTTTAATACGATGGAAGCCTGGAAACTTACTGTTTTGACAATAATAGCAATATTTTATTGTACACAAGGTTCGTATATTATTGAAATCGAAAAAAAATCACATTGTTTACTCTTGAGTTTTTAGTTAACTTTGTTGCTGGCTTAGAATGTTATGTTTGTTCCAATCAAACGGGCAATGTGGAAAAGTGCCTTAATACAATTAAAACTTGTGAACCAGGTGAAGATGTCTGTGGTACTGAAATACGTTGGGGCAGTCAACCTTATTTCTCTCAGGGAGCCCTTAAACAATATTACGTTTCAAAACGTTGCATGACCAAACCATCATGTCAGGCCAAACGTAAACGTTATATGCCGTATTGCACACACATTTGGTATGAAGATTGGTCATGCCATGAATGCTGCCAAGGAGATAGGTGTAATTACTTTGTAATTGTAAGTATTTTTGAAAAATAACAAAGTTCACTTCTAAAACTACATATTTCTAAAAGCTGTAAAAAAGTTCAGTCAATTGGGATTGAAATCAGTTTAATTTCAACCAAGTCATGGTATAATTGATAAGGTAACTCTAGTTCTACAATGATAGATTGTCATAGAATATGTGGATTTCTAGCAAAAAGTTTATAAAAGTTTTGTAAATCAATATTTTTGTATACTCTTATTTGTAAACAAACAAAAATGAATTGAATTGTTCGTAAAAATTGCTGTTTTTCTAAACGTGTGTTCACAATATTTCAACACCATGTTGATGCATTGTTTACTTAAATTTTTACCTACTTTGTATTGTACATATGTATGTATGTATATGAATATGGTTTGCACCAACATTATTTTAAATTCTTTTTTTTTTTTGCTTTTTTCTGCGCAGTGACAACTACAAAATTGCATTTCAGAATTAAATGAATTGTCAAAATTTGTATGGTTGCATTTAAGAACATGTTGCCATGTAAATATTACTACAATGCAACAGGCGTTTAGGAAAACAGCCAATATTCAGATGGGCTACTGGGGTTACCTTAAACATTTTTTTAGAAATTTTAGAAAAATTTTTATACCAGAAATTTTATATGAACGATTCAAAGACCGAAAATAAATTTAATTTATGTAACAAATATCAAAAATTAAGCTACCTTGGTTTCTTTGTTGAAAAAGCCGAATAATTCTATTAAAAACTAATAACGAAATATGCTAACTTTCCGACACTTATACGGTCAAAGTAGGCAAAGTAATAGCTTTAATATCGCATCAATATTATTTAATATATTAAAAAAAAAAACCCTTGAAGGGTTTGGCAGAAATATACCTTTATGGTGCAAACCAAAAAGGTTAAGAAGAATTGAAAGAAAGAATTTCATTATTGTGTTTTGATTTTATGCGCTGTTCTTTAATGTTTTATTTCTTCAAAACACTCTAAAAAATATATCCGTATCGACAATAAGATACCGCCGTTATCGAATATCGGCAATCCTTAAGTATCGCTGATATATCGCTATTCGTTGCGTCTCTAACTTCTATACTCCGCTGTGTAGCATCTTTAGGAAAATATAATCAACTTATAAAAAAGGTCAAAAAAGTAGAATTTTTGTAGTCAAAAAGCTATAATATTTTTTTATCTATCTTTGCAGAGCGGTGCTACGAAACTACAAACACCTTTATTGACATCTTTTGCTGTGATAGCAGTAACTCTATTTATATCCATTAAACGAAAATAAAATTGACTAATTTTCATTTATAGAATCAAAATGTATAAAAAAAATTTCGAAATAGGTGTCATTTTTAAAAGTTTTTTTTTAATAATCATGAATTAGAAAAATTATCTTTGAAATTTTATACATTAACCCAGAATCTCTCAACTTTTTATGTTACCTTAAAAAAAATTAAGCTGTTTAAAAAGTTTTTAATTTTAAACAACTGGTAAAAGTGACCTTATATTACAAACTAATTTTCAAATATGCATATAAACATAAATATATCGTTTTTAAGTTTACAAAAGTGTTTAATATAAACATTCCGTCCATTATTTTTATAATAAAAATATAGTATTTTTTACATTACAAATAAAATAAACATATAATTAAAAATTTAACCGAAATGTTTTTTTTTTAAAGATAAAGATCTTAATTGAAAGACCACATATGGTTATGCATATAAAGTACATACAATTTAGTTTAAAATAAAAACTCTTTAATTGTCAGTATAACTTGTGAAATTTCTTAACAAGTTGCTAAAACAAAAACGTAAGTACATATTTCAATTTGTTTCTTTAAATTTTAAAATAAATCATTAGTGTTAAAAAACTTGGCAATGGAGCACGACATTAGAATCGAAAATAAGATTTCTGTACAAAGCCCTGATAACGATGAGTAAGAAATTTTACAGATTTTATTCAAGAACTGCAATAATTTCTAATACATATTTTTTTTTTTTTTTTTTTTTTTTAATTTTTCAGCCATCCAGTGCATCAGCGACGACAGCATATTGTTAAAGAAAAAGGTGTTAAAATGCGAAATTGTTTGAGCCTCACAACTCGTATTGTTGTTATTTTACTTCATAATATGTTAAATACACGATTGTTAATATAACCCTTTCAGACCCAACCAACACAATTGTGTCATCTGAATTGAAAGGGGTTAAACAACTTTGTTAAAGAATGGTCAAGTATACATAGTTTTCGTTATACAAGAAATAATGATACTTGTGTTTTATTGAAATTATCATTTCTATCTGTTTGATTTATTACACATTCGTCAAGGTATAATATGTTGATTCCAGCATTGACATCACGATTCCAACAAGTACGGCAGTTTGGGCAATACTGGTACCTGTGTGGGGATTTCGCTGTGATAAACAATATTTTTCGGTCAGGTGCGAAAATGAACAAAGAGGATGGCTTTCCGACACGGGAACATGCGACATAGAGTTGACCGTGTGAAAAACAGTCGTTCTCCAAATTTAATCCACAAACACTCAATGATTGCCCTTGGGATTTGTTGATTGTCATGGCGAATGCGAGACGAATTGGAAATTGGATTCGTTTAAACTCAAATGCCATATCGGTTAGGATCATTAGAATTCTCGGAATGAGAACTTCCTCTCCTTTAAACTTTCCTTTAAGCACTCCATACAAAATGTATGAGAAAATGAATTTTCTTTATAATTTCTTTTTTTCTGGAATATTTTAGACATTTTTTGCTAACAGATCAAAGCATGATAAATTGCATAGCTTACGATTTGATTCATTTTCAATGAAACCTTTGCCGGCTCATGCGCAACAACTTTACAAAAGACCATAGCATGATCAAACGATATAATTTATTTTGAGTATTTTTAAATGGTGCCGCCTATCGGAAATTGGTCATACCAACCTAGAAACCTTTGTATGGTAATGCTCAACAGCTGTGCTAAAGATCATAGCATGATCAAATGCACAGTTTATGATTTAACTCATTTCGAGTCATTTTCAGTGGCGCCACCTGTCTGAAATTGGTCATATAAACTTATAAACCTTCGCCGGCTCATGCTCAACAACTTTGCTAAAGATCATAGCATCGTCAAATGCAGAGTTTACGATTTAATTCATACTGAGTAATTTTCAATGGCGCCACCTATTTTAGTTTTTTTTTATTCTATTCTTCTTACTTGGTCAGAGGCCATTCCGAATTGGTACGAATCATCGAAATCGGTCCAGCCGTTCTTTAGTTATAAACGTAGTAACTAACGCCACTTTCTTTTATATATATAGATTGTATATGGACATTTCCCCAGAATAGTCTACCAGGATGAAAAATAAAATGTTGATAATCATCGTCTTTTATTGTTTATTATTATAAATAAGAACATTTAAAAAAATTTTTTTTAAGAAACGCTTTTCTTAAAAAAGAACATTTAAAAAAAATGTTGCCCCCCCTAGATTTTATCCTGGCTACACCCATGTATTCGTGTATTGTCATCGGGAATACATATGTATGCCTGCAAAGTTTCATCCATTTGCATTGAGTATAAGGCGGTTAAATTAACGTTACAAGATTTGATTTTCCAAAGTGAAGCTAAAGAAAAGGTTTTAAAAAAAGTCTATGTTTTTATAAAAGAAAAGTTTCAGAGCATATCTCAGCTGTTTTACATGAGGAAATTTCGCTGGAAACTGGAGGAAAATGTTATATTTTCTTTTTAAGTTACTTCTAAAGATATGTTCAAAAAATATGTCTTTCTTCATAATCTCTCCATTACAATCAATTGTAAATGGAGTATTAAGTTTGTTAAGGAAATTTGCAGATATTTATGGGAAAATGCATGGTGATAATAATAAAAAAAAAAACATGGAAAAATCGTACGTTCGCGTCCCGTAGTTCGCTACAGGTACATAAGCCAATTAAACAAAAACCAAGAGATATATTTTATTTTGTAAATACTGGATGGAAACCTACATTAATACACTTTTAAAATAAATTAATCACTTTTACATTTCACTACTGTCAGCCAAAGTAAAGTTAGAACAAACTTGACTTCTATTTTGCCTACGTTCGTGACCTCATGTTTATAGCTATCATTATGAAAACTTAAGCTCGATGAAATCCATCTTTTGCACTAAACTTAGAGCTACCCAAATGCTATCGAATCGCAAAAAAAAGGTAGGAAAATTTTGTTTTCTATATTATTTGTTCGTCAAAGGAGTACGAACATACGTTTCGTGATGCCCATGTTTAGAAAAAAATTTTAAAAAAATTTTAAGAAAAAGGAATACATAGATCATGACCATGCTAATACAACGATTACAAATATCTATCTTTGTATAAAAATCTATGTAATTTAAAGGATATTGTCACAAAAAAGTTTTATGCTAAAGGACTAGACTATTCTTGATATTCAGTTTATTTCACCTATAACTTAAGGAACATGATTTTTTGCTTAAGTCTTTTTTACCAACGCGGCTCCAAATAAAAAACAAGTACATAGGGGAATAGCAAATTGAAAAATAAGAAGAAAAAGTAAATTGGTAAAATTCTCAGAAACACATAGTTTCCGAGTAATGGACCTCTTAAGTTTTCATATAAATTACAGAGTTCCCACTAAATTTCTGAACGTTATAGGCAATATTGGTATCATTGAAAAGCTTTTGAATATATCTTTCTTGATATGTATAAACATTTTATTTAAAAATTGAAAGGGCTTCGCTTGGAAATGGCCCTTTTAATTATTTTTAAAAATAGTAAAAATTGCGTTGATCTATTGATCTCCATTATTTTTTAAAAAGTGATGCCGAAATTTTTAAGATGACTTTTATAATTTTTTTGATATACATACATACATATATGCATGTGTATTTACATACATGAACATATTAAGGTTTTTCTGATTCCCTATTTTGCTTTATTTAATTTAAATAATTGTTGGTTTACTTACGTATTAATTGCTCTGAAGGGAATTTTTATTAAGTGAAGCCGTTGGTAGACGAGATAACCAGAAAGGCTTTAGTAAGCCAAGCCGGTGTTTGTTATACCATAGAGGAGAATATCCTTACGGTTATGCGCAGAAGCTTTATTTAGCGAAACCGGTGTTTGGTATACAATAAAGGAGAAAATCCTTGCGTCCGGTCATAGGCTGGCTATGAGGAAAAGCTTTATTTAACGAAGCCGGTGTTTGCTATACCCTAGAGGAGAAAATCTTTGCGTCTAGCAGAAAACCGGATATGCGGAGATCAGAGAACTGCAAAATCACTATTTTTCTTGATTTATTCATACGCCAAAATTTACATTCACTCTTTGGTAATTTTTACATCGTTTCGTACACATTTGATTTTTGCATTTATTCGTTTTTTATAGAAAGTGCTTTTTTGCATTTTTGTTGCGCACGCAATATAACACAACTGTGTAAATTCAAAAGGAACAAATTCTAATACTTTTGCATTCAAGTAGTCATTGTCCACTCGATGGGACGCTTTGTTAACATTAACAACAATAAACCACTCGATGAGACGCTTTGTTAAAATTAACAACAATAACAAGAATACATTGTACCTACATACCCCAGAACTACTGTACTTTTTAAGATGAAAAAAGTCTGTTTCTATGGAAATTGTTTGTATGTATGTATGTATGTACCTACATATGTGCGTTTAGTTTCATTTAAATTTTTTTTCTTGTACTACATAGTTAATGCTGAATGAATAAATGTGTAATAATTGCTTTATTTCTGGCTTTTTGTTTGTATCAAGGTATACAAGGTATTTATAGCAGTCTCGAAAAGCCAGCTGGTTATTTTTTATTTGCTTGTTTTGCGATACAAACTGTCAAATGTTGTATAGTAAACAAGTAAACAAGGTATTTTGTCTCTTTTCAACCCCTTTGCTGTTTGACAGTTCGTATCACAAAACAACAATAAAAAGCCCTGTTGTTTGTTTTATTGTACAATTGTTGTAATCTCCCGGCTACCTGCTATAAATACACCTTGACCGCAAGTGAGTGTATTTGTTGCTGTTCATTTAAGGCGATTTTTTTGCAATTGCACAAAGCCGTTCTCTGGCGGAGATGATTTTTTAAGCGAAGCTAGAGTTTGCTTGAATACATTTTTATTACCTAGTGCACTTCCGTAACATTTTGATAAACAATTTGGAAAAAACTGTATTAGGAGCTAAATAGTTAAAAACTTAAAAAAAAAAATTTGGAATTTTCAAAAAGATCTGTTCAAAAGCTTTCAAATGATACCGAAATTGGCCATATAGGTACATACGTTTAGAAATGTAGTGGGAAATCGCAAATGTTTATGAAAACTTCAGAGGTCCATACCTCGGAAACTATGCGTTTTCGAGAAATTTGCCATTTTATATGTTCTTTTTTTTAAATTTCTATTACCCTATGTATGTCCTTTTTTTATTTGGAGCTGCGTTGGTAAACTAGACTTATTCCTCAGTTAGTTAAGCTTATACATATTTAGTCAATTATTGTACAAAAACTTACCCTAGCCTTAGTATGAATTACGCTAAGCCACTCAGATTTTTTTGGTACTTCCTCATTTTATTCAGTATAAACAGAAACACCATTTCCTTTACAAAACTTGTTTTCACAATTCCATTAACTCATGGCCTATCCAATTGGATAGACCTTGCATTAACTAATTGGTGTTAACACAAACATTTTAGCTTTTTTTTAACGCGTTACAGTCAAGGTTATTTTATATAAAAAACGTTTCTTTTTTCTTGGTTTAGTTACCATATTTTAATAATAAATATTGCCACTACTTAAATATGTACACTACACACGATTAATAATAATAAAGGGCTTTTGAACCATTGTAAATCTATAAATTAAATTACATTTTTAAAAAATGTTTTTGAAAATTATTGAAATATACTCCCGTTTAAAGGCGCAGAAGGAAAAAACGCATCGGCGGTAAAAAAAATGCAAGGCAAATTAAAATGTTTAAATTCGCCTTACCCTGCAGTCACACAATCAATAAATCACTATCAAGTTGGTCACACAAACCCCCGACCAAGGCGAATTCAACAAGGTAAACTCAACTCGTCAGCCGTTCATCAGAAAATAATAGGGAAACGTCAAAATATAAATTTGTTTATGTTTTGCGCCAAAATAACCGAAAAAATTGCTTAGAAAAACTGCGAATAAATAAAGTGAATTTAATAATGCAGATTTATTATACCCACACCACAGTAGTGGAGAGGGTATTATGCATTTGTGCTGATGTGTGTAACGCCTTAAAATATTGGTCCTAGACCCACCTTAAAGTATACCGATCGACTCAGAATCAGCTGGCTGGCTGGTGCGCAAAGTACAGGTCGCAATTTTGGAGATAATTTGATAAAATTTGGGACATAGGTTCTTATTAGCACAAGGACCAAGCCTATTGAAAATGGGCCAAATCGTAAGAAATAACTGAATGAACATGTGTTACTGCACGTCTCCACGAGTAGTATTTATTTCCAAACATAAGCAATAAGTGCCGGTTCACACACGTCAAGTTTGACTCGTCAAGTCTTGAGTTTTTAGGAGAGAGGGGAAAGAAAATGGCATTCTCTTTTCCCTTCTCTCCTAAAAGATCAAGACTTGAAGAGTCAAACTTGACGTGTGTGAACCAGCACTAACGTCGGAGGAAGAAGAGCACAAAAATGTTTTTGTACAAGCCTAAGCAACATAAATTTAAAAAATATGCTGTGAGTAGTTCTGTTTGATTCAAACAAAGTTATTAAGCTATTTTAAGGTCAATCTAACGGTTTTATTTTCATTTTTTTTATATTTATTATGTGGGTTTTATCAAACAAAAAAGTTAACACTACTGTTCGTTACAAAACGTTGATGGTCTTGTTTATGTATGGCATATCCAAGGTCTATCCAATAGGTCTGCTTAAGAAGCCAGATGTTTATTTGGTTTATTCCTCAACGATATCAAAAGTTGTTTACATTTCCTTATGAGTGTAATTATTATTATTGTTATTAATTAAAATAAAAATATTCTTTATTAATAAATAATGTAAATTTTAATTTGAATATTTAGATTTTTGATTTAGCAATGTACAGGCAATGATGGAGTGGTAAGTGAAGAAGTGCTCAAGTGGGTAGTGGGTCATAGAAAGAAGATAAGCGGATGCTTCTATGACATGGTTGGGAGGGCCAAAGGAGATGAATAGCTGTCTCCCAAATTCTTCATGTGGTAGAGTTGTGTTTAGTGATAGTATTGAGTTGTATTTTATGTTTCATTTTTGTTAAATGTTCGAATACGAGGCTGGTGAGGAGGGTTGGAACCCCCCGAGGATAAAATGCTCAAGAGCTAGTGGGAAACCTCGCCAGACCAAACGGTTCGTAACACACATCCGAATATAGCACTCTTACTTGTTTTATATAGACTTTGACGTTTCAGGCTCAGTTGGCCGGGAGTAAAAGAAAATACAATATAATAGTCTGGTAGTGTATAAAGTCATTTCTAAAAAATTGTAGGAATAGAACTATTACAAAAAAGCTTTATAAAATACATAACTGAAATTTAGCTCATAGAATAAATTCGAAAAATTAAAAAATGTTGAATATAATATAAAGTTACCTTCGGAAGGAAATAATTCCCAGTTTCTATTTGTTAAAATAGTTGAGTTAAATACATTCAATTTATAAAGTAACACTATCCAGTGAGACACAAAGAATGCTGACGACGGCCGTAGCGGACCAGAAAATGCATTACATTCTGCTGGTGTCTAATAATTGTAAATTTTTCTGTACATTCAATATACCTCATTGCTTTCCAACGGAAGGCTAAGGTAAAATGTAAAAAGAAAATACAATATAATAGTCTGGTAGTGTATAAAGTCATTTCTAAAAAATTGTAGGAATAGAACTATTACAAAAAAGCTTTATAAAATACATAACTGAAATTTAGCTCATAGAATAAATTCGAAAAATTAAAAAATGTTGAATATAATATAAAGTTACCTTCGGAAGGAAATAATTCCCAGTTTCTATTTGTTAAAATAGTTGAGTTAAATACATTCAATTTATAAAGTAACACTATCCAGTGAGACACAAAGAATGCTGACGACGGCCGTAGCGGACCAGAAAATGCATTACATTCTGCTGGTGTCTAATAATTGTAAATTTTTCTGTACATTCAATATACCTCATTGCTTTCCAACGGAAGGCTAAGGTAAAATGTAAAAAGAAAATACAATATAATAGTCTGGTAGTGTATAAAGTCATTTCTAAAAAATTGTAGGAATAGAACTATTACAAAAAAGCTTTATAAAATACATAACTGAAATTTAGCTCATAGAATAAATTCGAAAAATTAAAAAATGTTGAATATAATATAAAGTTACCTTCGGAAGGAAATAATTCCCAGTTTCTATTTGTTAAAATAGTTGAGTTAAATACATTCAATTTATAAAGTAACACTATCCAGTGAGACACAAAGAATGCTGACGACGGCCGTAGCGGACCAGAAAATGCATTACATTCTGCTGGTGTCTAATAATTGTAAATTTTTCTGTACATTCAATATACCTCATTGCTTTCCAACGGAAGGCTAAGGTAAAATGTAAAAAGAAAATACAGGGCCATGTCACAGAGTACAATTCCGTTCGGAATGATTCCGTTCGGAATTGAAGAAAACATATTTGTTTGTTGATGGAAAGTGTATTTCGATAGTTTTATGGCCTTTCAGATACAGACAACTCCCACACAGTTCATGAAAACAAAAATGATTTTATTCCGAAACATTTTTTCGTCATTTTCTGAAGCACCAAAATACGGAATGAATTCCGTTTCCGAACGGAATTGTACTCTGTGACATGACTGACAATATAATAGTCTGGTAGTGTATAAAGTCATTTCTAAAAAATTGTAGGAATAGAACTATTACAAAAAAGCTTTATAAAATACATAACTGAAATTTAGCTCATAGAATAAATTCGAAAAATTAAAAAATGTTGAATATAATATAAAGTTACCTTCGGAAGGAAATAATTCCCAGTTTCTATTTGTTAAAATAGTTGAGTTAAATACATTCAATTTATAAAGTAACACTATCCAGTGAGACACAAAGAATGCTGACGACGGCCGTAGCGGACCAGAAAATGCATTACATTCTGCTGGTGTCTAATAATTGTAAATTTTTCTGTACATTCAATATACCTCATTGCTTTCCAACGGAAGGCTAAGGTAAAATGTAAAAAGAAAATACAATATAATAGTCTGGTAGTGTATAAAGTCATTTCTAAAAAATTGTAGGAATAGAACTATTACAAAAAAGCTTTATAAAATACATAACTGAAATTTAGCTCATAGAATAAATTCGAAAAATTAAAAAATGTTGAATATAATATAAAGTTACCTTCGGAAGGAAATAATTCCCAGTTTCTATTTGTTAAAATAGTTGAGTTAAATACATTCAATTTATAAAGTAACACTATCCAGTGAGACACAAAGAATGCTGACGACGGCCGTAGCGGACCAGAAAATGCATTACATTCTGCTGGTGTCTAATAATTGTAAATTTTTCTGTACATTCAATATACCTCATTGCTTTCCAACGGAAGGCTAAGGTAAAATGTAAAAAGAAAATACAGGGCCATGTCACAGAGTACAATTCCGTTCGGAATGATTCCGTTCGGAATTGAAGAAAACATATTTGTTTGTTGATGGAAAGTGTATTTCGATAGTTTTATGGCCTTTCAGATACAGACAACTCCCACACAGTTCATGAAAACAAAAATGATTTTATTCCGAAACATTTTTTCGTCATTTTCTGAAGCACCAAAATACGGAATGAATTCCGTTTCCGAACGGAATTGTACTCTGTGACATGACTGACAATATAATAGTCTGGTAGTGTATAAAGTCATTTCTAAAAAATTGTAGGAATAGAACTATTACAAAAAAGCTTTATAAAATACATAACTGAAATTTAGCTCATAGAATAAATTCGAAAAATTAAAAAATGTTGAATATAATATAAAAAAAAACTTTAAAATTTTTGTCAGCATTTTTTTTATATGAAGTTTGACGTTTGGTATGACAAAAAATTGTCAGCTGAAGACCCTATGTAATAGGCGAGAGGGACGAGGGGAAAAGAAACGAGTACACAGATGCATGCACTGTCTTTACGGTTTGCTTTCTTATTCGTTGTTTAATTTTGTTTTTGTTTTCAATATCAAATAAAACAAAATAAAAAAAAATTCGTCAACATTACATGAATCATTTGAACGCCAAATCATGTTCAAAGAAGAAAAAGGAAGAATCTTGTCAATAAGACATGAGCCGTATGAACTCAGACTTATCTAGCATTTACACATGCCACTGCCAGTTCGAAAAACTCAATACACTCACACTTTTTTACTAATACACTCACATTTTTCGCAATGGCAGCTCCAAGGCCTATTCAAGGTATATTTACACAAGGTAAACTCGTTGGTCCATATGTTTGTCAGCTGATTACCCCTAGTTGGAACCTTAACGTCAAATTTCGTGTATATGAGAAAAAATTTGTACATGTGTGCGTTAAATTGGTTTGGTTTTATATGGAGACAATTTTGACAATTCGGTTCCTTTTATAGAGCAGCATGTATACACTCCCAAATGAGTCTACCTTGTGTAAATATACCTTGGGCCTATTCAATAGGTCTGCTTACTTCTACAACAATACAAAAAACAACAGGCATTTTGATTTTGTCAAAATCTTACTACTACATAGGCAAAATAAAAGGAAAAATGTGTTTTGTGTGCATGTATGTGTGGCAAAAAACCAAAAAAGTAAACAAAAATATACACCACAGAGCATACAGAGGCGTCACGAGACAGAAAATATTGTGTTTTTTCTGTCTTTTTCTTCGAAAGCTGCCCTTTTTGCATTTTTTGTTTTGATTACGCAATTCGTGTTAAAAGTGTTTTTACACATTGCAACTTTAGAATAAAAAAACAATTTCGTTCTCTTTCTTCGAAAGCTGCCATCACAAATGATTTGGGCATTTTTCATACGTCATTTATTTCATCTCTGTATGCTTTGTGATATACACGTATAAGGAAAATGTAAACAACTTTTGATATCGTTGAGGAATAAACCAAATAAACATCTGGCTTCTTAAGCAGACCTATTGGATAGACCTTGGGCAGCTCCTGTGGTAGCAAAAATTGCATGCGAGCGGAAATTTGGCACTTGCAGGCCACTTAATGTCAAAACGATAAGCAATGTTACCCTGTTAAAAATTTAATACAAATTTACTGGATTGTTGTAAAGTTGTAACTTATGTTTTAACTTGTTAAATGTATTATTCGTGGTTATTCCAAAATAACCGTTATTTGTGTTTTTAAAAATACATAAAGATTAGGTGTCAAATTCATTTGGTCAAAAAATTGTCACGTAGTGTTATCAATGACAATTTTAATTAATTTTCATGTTGTAAAACTCCTTTCTTCATAAAAATAATTTAATGAAAATTAAATTTGATGAACTTAAGCCTGATTAAAAATATTGAAAATTTGGATTATATAACATATATTTAAAAAAAGAAAAATAAGAATTATAAAAGAAAAAAATAGACTGAAATATATTTTTTTTTGTATAGAGTATAAAAATTCAATAAAAACGAACATTTTTGTACACAAAAGTTGATGTATTAAAAATCCTGGGATTAATAAAAATAAATCCCGGGATTCGGGATTTGTCAATCCCGGGATTCGGGATTTCCCCATTGACATCCCTATTTCGAACCGTAGCAATGCAATGGAAAAAACCCCTAGAGCTGGTTCACACTCTTCAAGTTTTAGCCGTCAAGTCTTGAGTTTTTAGGAAAGAGAGGAGAAATGGCATTCTCTCTTGCCTTTTTTCCTAAAAGCTCAAAACTTGACGGCTGAAACTTGAATAGTGTGAACCAGCACCTATGTAATTTCTGTTGTTAAATTCGCCTTGGACATTAACAAATATAAAGTAGGTCTGAGTTCATACGGCTCATGTCTTATTGACAAGATTCTTCCTTTTTCTTCTTTGAACATGAATTGGCGTTCAAATGATTCATGTCATGTTGACGACTTGTGCTTTTTTGAAATTGAAAACAATAACAAAATTAAACAACGAATGAAAAAGCAAAACGTAAAGACAGTACATGCATCTGTGTACTCGTTTCTTTTCCCCTCGTCCCTCTCGCCTATAAAGTAGCAATCTTGTCAATAAGACATGAGCCGTATGAACTCAGGCTAGCATACAAAGCTTAGTCTGTGTTCATAAGGAAACTATTGCTTTAATAGATCTCTTCTAAAACGATAATTACTATTTTCTGAGTATAGGAGGTCAAGCGCCCCTGGACACTATTCTAAGCACTTTAGTGTGCATCTTTTCATTTTCTCTTTAAATTTCGGTTTCAACAAACTACACCAAATGCAAAATTTCAGACCCTGCTGATTCTGGCAGTCGTGACCGAGTACTTTCTCGATTTGAAAAGAATTTAATGGGCCATGTCACAGAGTACAATTCCGTTCGGAATTGAAGAAAACATATTTGTTTGTTGATGGAAAGTGTATTTTGATAGTTTTATGGCCTTTCAGATACAGACAACTCCCATACCGTTCATGAAAACAAAAATGGTTTCATTCCGAAACATTTTTTCGTTATTTTCTGAAGCACCAAAATATGGAATGAATTCCGTTTCCGAACGGAATTGTACTCTGTGACATGGCAATATCTTATTTCAGTCAATACTAAACGAATGGGAATAATTTTTTCAGTGTTGTAAATAATTAATTTGAGTTTTCCAATACGTAACAAATAATTTCGTTTCGTTCAGTATCGAAATAAAATTGCTTTCGAATCGAGAAAGTACTCGATCACGACTGCCAGAATTACGCGCCAGTTGTTTTTGTTTGTCAGAACACCTGGGGGGGCTACTCTCTATTGCGATGCGAAAGAAAATTGTAGCAAATCTAGCGATTGGTACTCTTCAATACGTTTGCACATGTGTCTTTCGCATCTTTTAGTTTTTTTTCTTTTCGTAAATCATCACTTTATTTTATTTAAATTTTCCAATTTCAAATATTTTTACACACTTTGGCATTTCATTACTGTAAATCCGCGCCATCTATAATTTTTATTGCCACTATCGCTTCATTTTCAGAAAATTTTGCGAAAGTGATAGAGAGTACCAAGTTGGCATTAAGCTTTCGCATCGAAATGGTTTTCGCATCGCAATAGAGAGTAGACCCCCTGTTTGGCGTTTTCAAATCTAAAATGCGAATTTTAAGCGATATGCGCTTTTCAGAATATAAGCGATAAATTTTTTTGTTAACTTTTCGAAAAATTATTTTAAAGAAAATAATTTTATCGAGCTATATAATTAAAACTATCAGTTGTTTATAAAGAAAACGCCAGATTTCTGTTTTTTTTTTTTTATTATTAAATCTAAACTTTACTATACATAATTTATAATACTTTATACAAACTACACCTTTCAGTTTTATAATCGAGTTTTACATTTTTTAATGCTTCCTAGAACATAAACTCCATTATAAAACGTTTTTAAAAATGGTTCAATTTAAGGACAAATTATAAAGCAAGCAACATACATAATATTTAGGAAGCCTTTATTATTGATGTTGGAAAATAACAACAAAAAAAAGACAGAGGTATTTGAATCAAAAACTTCTTTTGGGCATAATAGAGTTTGTGACTGCCGAATTCATAAAAAATAACTGATTTTAAATCCAATTTAGTTTTTTTTTTTTAATACGACAGATAAAGTTTAAATATTAAAAATATTAAAATATTTATAAGAAAATAATTTAGAAATAACTTTTTATAGTCTTAATACATATTAATAATAATTTTTTTTTAAGTTTTGTAAAAATGTTATTAAGCAAGATGGATGTATTGTTGATAAAGGGTCTAATCGTTAATGCATCACTGCTGTGCATCATACAAGCAAACTTTGCTTCCACGGCCAATGTAAGTTTGCTGATCCTCTTTAATAGCAGAAGGCATTTGTCTTCTATGTAATTGACAGTTTTTTGTGCGGTTTCTGCGTTAGCAAAATATTTTAAGACATTTAAGTTTTCATTTGCACCGCAGCGAAGCATTTACGAACATGCCCAAATTTCTGTTATTGTAATTATACGAGTACGTACATAACTTTGTTGTAAAATTATTAAATTATATAGGTAGTTTACTATGTATACATGTGTAAATGTCTTTGTGTCGAACAAACTCACATTTATTGTTTAAAGCAGCAATCAAGTTTAAAAGTATTTTTAAGGATCTTGGGTAGGAGGAAAGGAACAAAATACATGTGTTTAATAAAATAACTCAAATCAATTAAATTATTTTTTATTGTATGTATATTTGTTTTAATTATTTACTTATGGATGGTATGTAGAAAAAACGTATATATTTATAGAGAAATTAAAAAAGAAAAGAAACTGGAATTATAGCACAAACAGGCACATTTAAATTATTTCTTCAATACCAAATAATATAAATAAGAAATATTTAAGTGCTTGATTAAGATAAAAAAAAAAACATTTATTTACAATTTACAATTCATCTCTCTGCAGCAGAGTGTAACGATTTTTAGAAGGACTCAAATTTTTAAATGTGGACTCTGGCGGCGAGGTAATTACAGCATCATTGTTTACATCATTGCTCGATGGATCAGGGCCATAATGGAATTCACTGGAAATATGAAAGAAAAAAGTGTAATAAACAGTTAAGTTAAGAAATAAATAGCACTATAAAAAGTTTGCAAAGTATAAAAAAATAATTAGTATTGTGGTTATTTTGTTGAACTGTTTACGGTTTTTAATGCAAATTTTGATGTTTTAATTAGGCTAAAGTTCATCAAATTTAATTTTCATTAAATTATTTTTATGAAGAAAGGAATTTTACAAAATGAAATAAATTAAAATTTATTGAAAATTGTTCATTCTTGAATGGCGCGGGAATCGAACCCAGGCTTTCACGGACGAGTTACCCTAACATGTTTCAATTGCAACCACTCAATCTCTTCAGAAATTTAATGAAAATTAAATCTGATGAACTTTAGCCCAATTAAAATATCAAAATACTAGCATATACCCCCTACTTCGTTAGCGTCTCCTTTTTCTTCGTGGACATATTTGTATGCCAAAGTTTATTTTTCTAGGTTTAAACTTGTTTAAATTCTAGCATTTAACCAGGTACTTTAGTAGAACCAAAAAGCTAAAGAAAAATATCAAATTACCCGTATTTCCTTTTTTGGGTACTATATTTTTCCCCCATTAAAGTATCAAAAATTTCAGTATTGTAGTGGTAGCCCATAATTTAGTACGAATATGTCAATGAATGGAGAAAAAAGGTTTAAAAAAAGTACCAAACATAGTTACGATTTTCACCCCTTAAATGTTCGAATTTCGAAAAAGTACCAAATTCGTATACGTATTTTTTTTTTTTTGATAAGTTTCGAATGTGGTATTAACTTTGTTTCTATGTTTATTGGTTCAAAAGATAGATAAGGTGGCAAAAAGTACTAAAATTCAGATTTTACCCGTTTACTCCATAATAGGGCCGAATTACAAAAAAGTACCAGACACCTATCCGCTTATTTTTATAAGTGCCAAATCACACGTTGCAAGTCTTATTGATCAGCTTGCTACGTTATAGGCGAGAGAGAGTGAGAGAGAAACGTTTATTTTCCTCTCTTCACTGTCGTTATAAAGTAGCAAGCTGATCAATAAGACTTGCAACGTGTGAATTGGGACTAAAGAACAATGATAATTATTACAGTTATAAGGTTATCCCTTTTTTATCCCCTAAACATTAGAATTGACAAAAATCACGTCTTAGTGGATCGATTTGGGAAGAGACCCACCTCCGGTCCAAATTTCAAGTTTTTAGCTTCAGGCGTTTAGGCCAGTGAAGGGCACATTTGCTAATCCTATGTACGCGTGCATAGGAATAAAAATGCTGGGGTCTAATCACCGCATTCGATACTATCGTATCGAATGTTTTTGCATACGACAGACACTGACGTATCGAATGAAAACTCGATAAATGTAATGTCGAGTTACTCGACAGCGAATGCTATTATTTCAAATGCCATAATTTTCATTCGATATCGAGTTTCATGATACCAAAATAAATAATTTCGATCAATTTTGCTCGATATCGTATGCGGTGATTAGACCCCTGCTTGTGTGACGTCGACACATGTACACTATAAACTTCTTTGTATGGTCTGTGACAATGTACGTTCGGCTGTTGCTTTGTTGTTATTTCGTCAACACAAGCATAAATGTGATAGTATGTGTGTGCCCTTTACTGGTTTAGGCTGTGCGATGATGAATCAATCAGTAACGTTACAATTTTATATATATAGATAGAATTAAAAAAATATTTTAAAAACCAGAAAATTTTAAAGTCCCTAATTATATTGAATTAGAAATCAGTGTATCTTGGAAAGTATAGGACCAACTAGTAGAACCCGCTAATCGTTTTTTATGTACATCCTGCGACTGTTTGGTAATAGATTAAAGAGAACGTGAACTTATGTATATCCTTTAATCTATTACCAAACAGTCGCAAGAGTTTTTTAAATTCGACAACCTCGATAAGTGTGAATTATATATTTTCTGCGTTTGTATAGTTTACATAAATTTATTTTGTTAAAAAAAAAAATATTTTACTATAAAAAACTTAAACAACTTGGGCGTGTTCGTAATACATAATTGCAATTCGATCGATATTTATTTCCGTTTAAAAACTCTTTTCCGTGCAGAATCAAAAATACACCCAATATTAAATTTAAAAGAATGTATCGTTACCTAAAACGCAAAATGCCCTATCTAACATTTTGGAAATTTTACAGGAGAAGCATAAATAAACTATTTTAAATGATAAATTACAGACATGTTCTGAAGATCACAAAATTTCAAATCACAATTGTGATTTAAGAGTGTTTTGGAAACCACAAAAGTTTTAACTTGGTTTAAAATGGTGGAAAAATATAAGCAAGAAATCTGATCGGCGACCACCTAACCGACCAGTTTAAAATCACAATTATGAAACAAGTTTTTTTTCCAGAACACCTTTCTTGTGATTTCAAATCACTTTCACAAAAAGTGTTTTTCAGAACATGCCTGTCAATAAATTGCCTTAAACTGTTTATAATTTTTTTTTTTTTAAACCTACCAGTTGTGTTCACATCTCTCTTAACACGTTATATACGTATATGAATTAAGCGTTTGCTATGTAACTGGTCAATACAATTTTACACTGATTCTATTTTTGGCAAGTCCCAGAAACAGCCCACCAACCAAAAATTTTTCAAATTAATTTTTTTTTTAATAGAATATAAGACTAGATGTTTAATTTCATTTTTATATTAAAAAATATGTATTTCAATGATCATTAATTAATGCAATAATTTTTACCAAATCCTACCCCACTGCTGATATCTTAATGTAATACGTGAATTTAGCATTATTTTAGGTGATTTTTGTGCTTAAAATAGCACTTAGAGTAGACTCATCAAAATATAAATTTCGTTAAAAAATAAATTTGATATTCATTAGTTTAAGAAATGCAATTCATAAAAATACAATTAGGTTTGTTAAAATAAATAAAATATAATAATAAAATACTACTGGAAAAACTGTAGCGTTCGTTATGTAGCGTGCGTCACAAAGGGCTCACGGCTTTTGTCAAAAAATCACAAGATTTTTTGGCTGCGAATAAGTACGTTTAAAATTCTCTTATAGTCATCTTTCTTTTAGGAATTAGATTTTGTATACCTTATCATGCCAAATTCGCTAAAAAATAGGAAAACGCACTTCAACCTTTGAAGTACTTCCACTTTTTGTAGCGTGCGTCACAAAACTTTGTGATCAATTATTTCGCAACAAATACTTGCTAAGAAATTATGATATACATACAAATGCCATTCGTAAGTACATATTAATGTCAGTAAATACTATAAGGGTAATCACGATGGTCATTGTGCAAATTTGCAATGTCTAAATTTGCAGTGCATATTATGATTGATCGTGAGCATACCACTTTTATTTTTTGGGAAAATATGCTATTTTTCTAGAAATGTATTCTGGCAACACTAAAAACTTCTGGCAGTACTGTAAAAAATCTGGATTTGTTTACAATTATACACAAGCAAATAAAAATAAACTTTTTCTTTTTAATTAAATTAAATTTTTATATTTTTGTTTTATGATCAATGTTATATTTAATATTATTATTGAGGTTTTTTGTTTTCCTCACGGGCTAATATGATCAATCGTTTTTTTACCAAATTTAATTAAAAAACATTTATGCTTAATTTATTTTCTTTTCCCAACGTTTCGTTCGCTTTTTTCGAACTTCATCAGGGGTTATTTTTATTCCATAAAAATCTAGACAATTAGATAATAATTATAATAAATTTTTGAACTTTAATAATATCACATCCTAACTTACAAATTAGGGTTTACATTTGTATTGCACTTTTTAACTATTTTATATTAAAAACTGGACTACACGACACAGAAATAAATAAATAATTAATAAGTAAAATACAACACAAACACCGAATAAAAGTCAAACTTAATGAAAATATCACAGAACTATAACTAATTATAATCATTAACTATTGCAGCGGAGTATTGCAGTTTTGTATTGTCCTTGTCTTCTTTCGTATTCATTGTATTTTTAATTTTCTCTTGGATTCGTAAGCTTTTCTCTATTTTATTTTACAATCTGCGAAAATGTTCAATTTATAAGTTTTCTTAAAATCAATATAGCACTTAATATGTCAAATGTTATTGTTTACATTTGTTTGCAACTAAGCAAATATGCACTACTATCTTTGCTCATGGTTTTTTAGTGCAAACGAAGTAAAAAAGAGCAAATTGCAAATACGTACATTTTGTTGTTGTGTTGTGCAAATGTGTGTATTTTTGCACGCATTTGCATCGTTTGCACACTTTGCACAACCCATCGTGATTTCCCTTTATATATAAGTTGAAGCTATCTTTTTTGAAAGACCAAAAAATGTTTATATTTCAGTCAGAAAACGCGTGCGAATGAAGAGTTCGTCACGCAGGATTTGGCCATATGCTTAAACGCATAAACGAATTAAACTCGTAGTGTGAACCTCCAGCTTTAGCCGTTTTTCTTTGCACCATAGTAGCGAAATGTTCTCTCACTGCTAAATCTTTTATTCAGCCTGATTATGGTTGGCGTTGCCGTATACGCCTAAGTCGTTTTTAGTAGTAGATTACAGAACACAGGTTATGTGTTACTTCAATATTTTACAAAAAACGACCAGGCGTTTACGCCAGCGCCAACCGTAATCGGCCTGTTTAATTTGTGGTACCTAAAAATTTTGTACGTTTTAGCTTTTTATGCTTATTTTTAAAGCTGTTTGTGAGAATAAAAATCATTTTGCTGAAAATTTTGGGTAACTGCGAAGAGGCTAGAAAATCCATAACCAAGACCACTGGCTACATTGTCTGACGTTATTCCGCTAGTTAACAGTCTTCGAACATTATTAGAAAATATAATAAATAAAGTGGCAAACTGAGATAGAAAATAGTTATGTAAGATGCCAAAAAAATACTAAGCATTTGTTCTAAATAAAAGATTTAAGGGTTTCGAGAATAATGAAACCTTTTGTTTTTCTAAAATTCTTCGAATATTTTATAGACAATATGCTATAATCGTATCGAAAAATATGTCTTACTGAGCTTCTATGACTATGCATTCTGATATAGTGTGAGCCCTTTCGCCTTTGGAGCGTTTATGAACAAATCATAAGAAAGTTTAAGGAGAATGAGCCTCTGTCCATCCTAAACTGTGGTTCTGCTAAAGAAGAAGTCGAAATATACCATATATCTCCTTATATTTCTAGAAAGACGCAGATCCGCTCGATGCAGAAATATTTAAGTTTTCAAATGAGTTCTGTCGCATCTGAGAGTTTTTCCACTGCAGGTCTAGTTCGAACGGATTTGCGATCTCCGCAAAAGTTGAGAATATCTTGTATTTTTAACACAAATCTTATCAATTTCAATTTTAAATATTTATAATTTCTTACACCTTCATTTGCTATAAAAACCTTATTCATTTTTTGTTACCATAAAATCAAATCGTTTGTTTTTTATGCATAAACTTTAAACACTTACCGATGAAGTTTTCCATTATATAAATCTTGTAAGAATTGTTTTAGTTTACCGGGCGTGTAAATATCTTTAAAGTTGGGGAATAAGTACATGTGTCTAAATGAATCAATAGCAATAAGTGGCAAATCTTCTTCCGATTTACCCAAATGATGTAAAGGATGAGCAAATCGTTTACCATCTGCAGTAAGAAAATTAATGTTTTCTAAAAAAAAAGTAAAAAAAAACAAAAAATTAAATAAAGAATTAAAAATTAAAAATAAAGAATAAAAACAGACCTCGAGCTTAAAAAAATTGTTTATTTTATAATTTAAATGCAATTTGAAATAATTTCATTTACATATTTTAACAAGTCTGATCTATTTAAACTTACGCTTTTCATCTAATAATTGTTGTTCAATCAAAGCCTTATAATCCTTAATAGAATCGGTATCATCTGGATGATGGAACAATATCAAGAATGGTAAACCTTCCTCAGTTAATTCTTCAGCATTTTCAAATGTAATTTCTCGCACCAAAGGTACACATTTTTCTTGAATCCATATTTTCATTTCATCGAAATTCTTTAAGCTACCAGTATAAGTTTCATCATTTTCATGACTCACAGCAACATCAGGTCTAAAGACAATAATTGGTGAGCCTAAAAACAAAACAAACAATAAGATTAAGCAAATATAGTGTGTATATTTTTTCAATTAAAATAGAGTAACAGTTAAACACGTTATTATTATAAGTGCAAATAATTATTCTGTACAATAATGCTGTGGTCAAACAGACAATAAGGGTATTCACTTCACAAGTTGCACCCTTGCAAAAAAGCAAAAGTGCAAAAATATAACAACAACAACACAGACAATTAGTTGTGCGTAAATAATTGTCTTTGTGGCTGTTTTTATGTTTCTGCACTTTTGCTTTTTTGCAAGTGTGCAACTTGTGACGTGAATACCCTTAATATGTTTATTTTTTTTTTTTACAAAAGATTATTAGTCTGTACAATCCAAAAACTTCCTAAAATTCTTTAAGTTTACCTTCACCTCTTTACCACGAATATAAGATGAAACTTAGGAAAACACATAACCGAATTTGTATACGCGTGCAAGTTGTTCTTCAGATAATAACTGAGTGATAATCATCCTTATCGTGGTTGGCGAATTTAAAATGCGCCTGAAACTGTTTGGTAATAGATTTAAGAAAAAAAGTTCACGTTCTCTTTAATCTTTTACCAAACAGTCGCAGGCGTATTTTAATTTCGCCAACCACGACAAGGCTTTTGGATATGTATATTAATGAAATAGGAATGAGAACTTCAATCTTATTAATCTGAAAATAAACTTTCTAATGTGCCGATATGTACCTTGAGTATAACAATATAGCATTGTAATGATTTAGTAATAAAACATTTTGTGTTTAAATAATTATTGTTATAAAAAATATGATGATTTAAAATATAAACAGAAAAATATATAAAAACCAAAAAAAAAAATAATTAAATAAATATTACCTAAAGATAATTTCTGTAAAATATTACCTAGTTTTTTATCTCCAACTCCTTTGCGATTACATATTAATAAAGTAGATTGGGAAGGTTTATAGTTAATAGATTTAGTTTTAAATAAAAAAAAATATAAAAGTTAAAAAGTAAAGTCGGTCAAACCCGACCATATAATACCCTACACCACAGTATTTCATAACAAATTTTCAAGAGTCTACCCTAATTGGGGCCCGTGTATAATCAGGGACTCACCAGAGAAAAATTATGTTACGAGGTTAATGCCCAATTTTCAGGATAATAATTAAATATATGTATATTACAGTGTTGCCACTTTGTGGGTAATTACCCGAATTTGGTATAATTTTTACGGCCGTGGGTAATTAACATTAACTTTTTAGATTAAACTTAATACATATAAAAAATGAATTGTTAGACTTGTTGTTAAGTATTGTTTGCTTGCTAACCATATATGGCCCAGTGGGCTTGGTTAGTTTTTATTAAAAACGAAATAAATAAAATAAAATAAATTTCTCTTAGGTGTAATTCAGGTGTAATTCAGGTGTAATTTGAAATTTTTACTTCAGTTGGCCTAATAAAATCAAGATTCGATTTCAGTGATGACATTTATTTCTTTTTAAATATTGTTGCTAAGAAATGCACAGCCTTTTGAACCAAAGTCTCGGTTTCTTTTTAAGAAACGACTTCAATCATTAAACATACATACATATATTTTCAAATGTCTGGTAATGAATGTCGCAAGATGGACCCTTAGATTTGGATAAAGATGCCTATCATAGTGATTTAGAACCTGAAGTTTATTAAAAAAAAGTTATTCAAACTAAAAACTTGCCTGGGGGAAGATTTGTTTCCAATATTGCAACATATAATTAATTTTATTTCTACCTTGCTACTTTTTAATGTTTTAGTTTAAAGAATATTTAACGCCTTTTACAGTTGTAAAACTGAATTACGAAAGGGACAGTTGTATAAAACTCTGCAGGCATTTTGTTTACTAAATAAGGTATAAAGGGTTTTTTTTAACACAATGAAACTTAAAATGGTAGGCAACACAAAAAAAAAATTAATTTTAATCGCAGATTGATACACGGCATTACCATTTGAAACTGATTTAAAACAAATAGACGCCTGTCCTTGACGAAACGCATTGCAGACGTCTAATTTTGTTTCTCTTTTTCGAATAAAATGAACAATGTTGACCTCCAATACACCGATTGTTGCTGGTTTATCAGCATTATCCACTGACTTCACAGCCCTACGGAAAACAATCAATAAGTGTCACATCGCCAGGCCTTGAAGTCTAACTGACAGTTTAATTTCTCTATATCAACACATCGCCTTGATTTGTGAAAAAAGTTGCGTTATTTAAATCATGAAGTCACCTTTAAGTTGCGAAAATCGATGGCTGATTTTCAAAGTATGGATGAGTTCCAAAACATCAGTTGCAAAGCAACTCGCTTTTTTAAGTGCTTTCTACCAAGCAACCGTGAAAAATTTTACAATGTCATCTGTACCAAAGTTCACTAAAAACAATATCGATGCGTACACAATAATCCAACTAGACATAGTTAAACTATATGATACTTTTTTGATTTTGACTGCAAAGTATTATGATGTTTAGGAACTCAGCCTATATTTGGATAATTTGGTGGCTTTGTTCAAGCATGAATCTATTCATGATGATGCGCCTGATCAAAATGTGAAACATTATGGCAGTTCGTTTGACAGCTAACCTTTCGTAAGCTCTATTGGGCTAAAAAGCATCCATTATAAAGCAATGACAAGGAAGATTTTAAACCTTCCCAAGCTATATTAACAAAATGTGGAAGTTAAACTCATTATTTTAGCAGTTTTATTTTATGTTTTATTAATTTTTTTTTAGGTCTTTAATGTTATTTTTGTTAATTTAAATAAAATTAACAGCTTGACTAATATCGATCTTGTTTTAATGAGTTTGTTGTGTTTTTGCTTCTTTGTAAATGTCTTTTTATTTAATAAAACTTCAATTTTATATCAGGTGTAATTTCATTTAAATCGGGTAATTTTGCTTCATCTCAAGTGTAATTTTGAATTTTGCTGGTGGTAACACTGGTATATTAAGTTAATTTTCATATAAACTTAAATCGTATTTAAATGCAGATTGATTTTTTGAGTTTTGCTTAAAAAGTCTTATTTAATTAAGATAAAAGTATGTCAGCACTACTAAATACAAAAAAATATCATGAAAAAGTGTATTTGTTTACAAGGTGACATCAAAAATCAGTTGTCTGCTGTTGCTATACCTGTTGTTGTTGTATTGGTTTAATATTGAGACCACCTTGCTAAGTTTTTCCAATGGAAAATTAAAATGAATTTAAATGTACCACATCGGTGAATTAAGTTACATTTAATTGTTTAGTGAAGAAAAGAATTTCGTATTTAAAACGATTTTAAGCACAAATGTGTTTTAATATCAATCCTAAAAATTGGGCATAAGATTCATGTACAAAATCTTTGTGCCGAATATTATTAAGATCAGTGTTCGGAAATAAACACTAAATATCGCTCCTCATTAAAAAAAAAAAACCTTTACTGTTTATATAAAACTCAACAAAAGATGAGAACATTTAGTTAATCCACAAATTTTGTGTTCGGTTCGGCTCATTAATATTCTTCCCTTTTGGACGGGAAAAAAATTCAAACATTTTTTGCAAAAACAAAATACACATACGATAAAAAAACAAAAAGCCAGCAAAATAATTTTACACAAACAAAACATATACACGATACACACACAAGCTGTTCGTGCTGCGGTCGTTGCTAAAATTTTTTGATTGTTTATTTCTTTATCAATGTAAACAAAGAAACATTATAGAGCATTAAAATATAATGTTTGTCTACAGTATCACTAAAATTTTTCTGTTTTTTTTAACAAAGAACAAAACACTATATAATGTTCGGCTCTTTCTTGAAAATAGTTACGAACGGTATTAAGGGTTGTGTTCTTGGGTGTGTGAACCGAACGCTAAATAAAATGATATAAATCAGTGTTCTAAAATAAACAGTACATTGTTTAGCGTTCGGCTCACACACCGAAGAACGATATCTATTTTTTTAGTGTTTGTGTAAACATACACAAACCTTAATACCGTTCGTAACTATTTTCAAGAAAGAACCGAACATTATATAATGTTCGGTTCTTCGTTAAAAAACAGAACAATTGTAGTGATACTGTAGAAAAACATTATATTTTAATGTTCTATAATGTTTTTTCGTGTGTGTATTTTGTTTTTGTAAAAAATGTTTGGTTTTTTTTTTATCAGCAAAAAGCGATGAACATTAACGAGCCGAGCCGAACACATTGAAGTTCGTGGATTTTCAAAAAAAACCGAACGGAATTTAATGTTCTCATCATTTGTTGAGTATGATGAAAACAGCATTATTTTTGTGTTCGAAAGATGACAAACAGGGAAACGTTATTTTTTTTAATGAATTTCTACATTTTTCTATTAGCGTTTGTGTTTTCCACAAATCTACCGAACCGAACATTAAAGAACGATATTTAGTGTTTATTTTCGAACACTGATTTATATACATCTTCATTAGGGTGTACATTTTTTCGGGTGCAAAAAAAGGGACAACGCGTATAGCAATGTCGTAATCTACGGAAAATTCTAAGAATTTTTCCTCAAGAAACCATGGTTCTAAATTCAAAATCGAGCTTCCGGTTTTTGACTTGAAAATTTGATGCTCAGGAAATCCGAAAAAAATTCTACTTTTTTGGAAATATTTTTTGCATTTGGTGAATAGTTGACCTGTATCGTTCAAAGAGGGCTTGCTTTAAAGGAAATTTTCTCAGAGTTTTTAGAAAATTCTATGTATAAATAATTGGTTTAGAGGTTTTTGTCAAAATAATCACAGTCAAGCTGGTAAAATAAACAAAAAAGTATTTTATTTTTTGGTAAAACTTACTTTTCTATTTCAAAAATTCATTGCCTTTTTAAAAAAGAAACTGAATGAAAGAGATAAAATAAAATTAACAATTTCAATAAAAATGTATTTAAAAGAAAAAATACTGGCCAAACCGGAAATTAAAACCTGACATCCTGGGTCACAAATCACGACTAAACCACAACAGCACTTATTAACTTATGCGCTAAATAAGAGTTTTTGTACATTTATAAATATTGCTAGTTATTCTTTAAAAAAGTGAAAAGTTTCATAAAAACTAAAACAAAGTTTAAAAAATTATTTCTAAAATGGAATAAACGTAAGAATTTTAACGCGTTTCTCTCTCTTTTGGAAACGGTAAATTATGTGATACAACGAGACTTTTTAAATTTCTCATTACCTACTTAGATTTTTGTTTTCAAATTATGTTTCTATAAGCAAATATTCTTACTACACCTTTTTCAATTGTATTTCAGAATTTTCTAACTGTATTTCAGAAATTTCCAATTCAACTTTAAAATTTCCAATTGTATTTCAATACAATTTTCTAAAATACAAATGGACATTTCTAAAATACAATTGGACATTTTTGAAGTTTAATGGGAAATTTCTATAATTAAATGGGAAATTTCTGAAATACAATCAGAATATTCTGAAGTACAATTGGAAATTTTTGAAATGGAATTGGAAATTGAATTCGAAATGGTGAAGTTATTTTTATCTATTCTGGCAGTAACAATCCATTAATTATTTTCCCGGCTTGCCATAGAATGTAATCACGATGATATTTTGGCAGTTACTATTAAAAGCCGCAACAGAATACCAAGAATGGATAGCAAAAAAGATCTTGTATGTAAATTGCTGCTATAGGCCGAAACTAAATTTATTTACCCCCGGTTTGGCCAGTAGTTTTTAATTTTATTCGGTTCCTTTTTATACCCTCCACCACAATTAGTTGTGAAGAGGGTATATTAAGTTTGTCATTCCGTGTGAAACTTTTTTATTATTCATCTCAGACCATGTCCGTCTGTTGAAAACACGCTCACTTTCGAACAACTCAAAAGAAATGTACAAACTTGGTGCAAAATTGCTTGTAGTTATCCTAAGCTGTTTGGGATTGAAATCCAGCAAAATCGGTTCAGTAGGACCAGAGCTATGAATCAAAATGTGGAACCACCACCTAAAAAAATTGATAATTTTGTTAAAAATAACATAAATGCTGGAACAAGGCACGGAATGAGATAAGATTTTGCAAAAATTTGTTTTATTTGACTGGAAATCACGCTGTTAAATTTCGTGAAGATCCGTCCGTAATTTACTCTAAGCCCCATATAAACAATACTCCCGGAAAACAGTTTAGTACGCCTAAAACCGTAAAAAATAACGCTAGCGTAACAAAATTTGAAACGTCACAGTTTTTTGGGACTAGAAATAACACTGTGAAATTTCGTGACGATCGGTCCATAATTTACCTTAGACTCCATATAAAACCTACTACCGGAAAACAGTTTAGTACGCCCTAAACCGTAAAAAATAATGCAATCTTAACAAATTTTGGCTCGTCATAGTTTTATAGGACTATAAATGATACTGTGAAATTTCGTGAAGATCGGTACATAATTTACCCTAGGCCCCATAGAAACCCTACTCCCGGAAAACAGTTTAGTACGCCTAAAACCGTAAAAAATAATGCAATCTTAACAAATTTTGGCTCGTCACAGTTTTATAGGACTATAAATGATACTGTGAAATTTCGTGAAGATCGGTACATAATTTACCCTAGGCCCCATAGAAACCCTACTCCCGGAAAACAGTTTAGTACACCTAAAACCATAATTAATAATGCTAGAATAACAGAAATTGGTACGTCACAGTTTTAAAGGACTAGAAATGACGCTGTGAAATTTCGTGATGATCGGTCCATTATTTGCCCTAGGCCCCATATAAACCCTACTACCGGAAAACAGTTTAGTCGCCCAAAACCATAATTAATAACAAATCGTCACAGTTTAAGATAATAATAACATCATGCAGATATTACTCCTTAAACATTCGAACTGTCGGTGGAGGGTATCAAAGATTCGGCACAGCCGAATATAGCACTCTAACTTGTTTTTTGTAACTTAGTGAACTTTCGAAATAAAAAAGTGCGTTTTAATTAAAAGTAGGATAATAATAAAAAATATTTTATTTTTTGTAATTTTTTCATTTTCAGTTTTTGGTAAAATTTTTTTTAAATAAATTTTCGTTTAATTAACAGCCTGTTCGTCGATTTCGAACGTTAACGTTCGCATGGAAAATTATATTTAAACAAAAACCATATTCGCAAATTTGTAAGCTGTAAAGTCTCGAATCAATTGTTTTTTTTTAAATCAATTTTGAATTAGAATTTAGTTACAATTATTTTATTTAATCTTTGGGTAGCAAAATTGTAATAGTTTTAGGTTTTTTTACCAGCTTGACTATGATTACTTTGACAAAAACCAGCACAGATATAGAAAGCGGAGAAAATACACTTTTAAACAAGCCCTCTTTCAGCTAAAGATAGTGAGATTTATTTGGGACCTTTGGTTATTTTTGGACTTACCAGCACAATTTTGTGTCATGATATAGGAGCTTTCGTAAAAGTTATTTCGTCATATTTTATTTCGGGAGTAGTATTTGTATGGGATCTATGGTCAAATATGGACCGATTTTAATCAAATTTGGAAAGATGATTTAGATTGCAATAAAATTAGACCAAATTTAAATTAATTACCAACATAATAAGATGGTTTACAGACAGAGAGACTCTATTCCGTAATGAAGCTTGTATCGAGTCTATGTGATATTATAGGCCGATTCTCATTATTTTCAATAGGCTTCATTCTTATGACCAAATTTTAATAAGTTATATCGTCGGCTTAATATGCACACATGCTAAATCCACTTTTTAAGTAAATTGAGAGTTTGACGACCAGCATGTAATTTTTCTTCAATTTAAGTCTTGTAAAACTAACTATATTTTTGGATTTTTCTCTCCAGCTGTACATATGAAATATAAAAAGTTTTTTGTATCCCCTGTAAAATGTACTTAAAGGGAGTTAACAGGTTTGCATTTTAAGCCGACGATATTCAAAATGCGACCTGTACTTTGCGCACAAGGTTTATACGTTTTTCAATCAGCCAGTCGGACGGGCGGACAGACATCGTTAGATCGATTCAAAAGGTGACTCTGAGTCGATCGGTATACTAATAGGTGGGGGTAGCCCCAATATTTTAAAGTGTTACAAACATCAGCACAAGCGCATAATATCCGCTCCATTATTTTGGTGTGGGTATAAAAATGCATTTAAAAAATATATAAAGCATGCAATTTAGTAATTTAGTTTTTTACAATTTAAAATTCTATTGAAGAAATAACATACCTGGAGGATGCATGGCTTGAACTGCATCGCCGAAACCAACATGGAACTGACAATCATCTTTAAGATTTGTAGCCACTTTACGGAAAGTATCATACTCTTCTTGATCACGACGATCGAAATAACCAATAATGATACGTTTTTTGGAATCAAGATTTTCCAAATCCTTTAAACTGAAAAATTCTTTAATGGGATCTTCTAGTTGTTTCTTGACAAACTCCAAGAAAGCTTCCACAGAACGTTGTCCACGATATTCACGTTTACTCAATTGTCCATTGCGTACAATTTTTAATGTAGGGTATTTGGTAATATGAAAACGTGAGGCCACAGATGTTTCCTTATCACAATCCACTTTGCCCAGTACAACTTTACCAGCATCGGGAAAAGCCTCACTAACCTAAAGATTTTCGTTTTTTTTTTATATAAGTTTGGTTTTAAAATTGTATTATAATATATTATAAATAAAAAATAGTTTACCTTCTCAGCGGCTTCGTTAAAAATAGGCGCTAATAAATTACTAAAACGACACCATTCTGCATAGAAATTTAAAAATACCAACTCATTGGAGGCTAAAATTTATAAAAGAAATAAAAAAATTTATTATTTAAATAAAAGTAACAGTTTAACGGCCAATTCCACCAAGTTCAGTTTAAATTAACTATCAGTTATAACTGTCAAAAACATATTGTTAACTGGAGGTTAAAGTAATAGTTAGCTTTAACTGAACTTGGTGAAATTATCCGTAGGTAAAACAACAACAAATTATTTAAACTTTTACTTTCCATATTAAAAGTAAAGAGAATTATTTTTATTATAAAATTTTGTATACTTTGTGTTCTATTAATTTTTTGTCTGTATTCATAAAAATATTAAATTTTATAAAGCTTTACCCAAGGCCCATTGAAAAGGTCTGTGCAAGAAGCCTGATGATCATTGTTTTCGTTCTTTTGAGCTTTCAAAAGTTGTTTACATACACGTTTTTTCCTTTTGCTTTGTATATGTGGTAGTAAGTTTTTGACAGCTTAAAAGAAAATTTTTTTTGTTTTTGTACAAGTAAGCAGACCTGATACATGGGCCTTGGCTTTACCTAAAACTTCTTTAGATTTTTTTGTTGCAAACCTAAAGAAATGGATAGACGGAAAGAGATTCGACTACAACAATGAAATCATCTCACAAACAAATACATACTTTAATGACCTGACAAATCTTATTTGTTGATAGGGATAGCAAAAGATTGGACAAAGTGTATAGCGTTTAAAGCAGACTCCCTTGAAAAATTAAAAGGATTTTTCTTTTAAAAAACGAAATGTTAAAACTGATGGATAAAAAAAATAACATCAGCCCAATTATGAATTAAAATTCCCTGGGTGTTTTTTCCTCTTCCCATTTTTACAATTGAATTTAAATAGGAAAAATGGCAGAAAGGAAAAAATTCCTGGAGAATTTTTATTCCCAATGAAAATAATACACAACAGAATTTATCAAAAATGCGAACAAGCCATGGGAACACATCAGTTCGGCTTCAAAGAAGGGCTGGGGACACGAGTAGCACTATTGTGCACTGTGTGCAGGCTATAATACAAAATTGTCGGGACGGTCACAAGGATATTTTCTTATGTTTTATCGATTATGAGAAAGCTTTCGACACAGTGAAACATGGAAATACTCACGTCCATTGGAATATATGATAAGGGAATTAGCTGCATTCGATGTCTGCACTAGTACCAAACTGCACAGATTGATATCAATGGAATTTTGACAGACAAAGATATATTTTATATCCTCTAATATTTAATATGTACTTATATTCGAAGAGTTTTCCAAAAAATCTAAGGTAAGGGGTAAAAAGACATAAAAACATGGTATGTGACTGAACTCACTTCTGTTAGGTGTAAGCCCTGGGGTCTACTCTCTATTGCGATGCGAAAACAATTTCGATGCGAAAGCTAAATGCCAACTAGGTACTCTCTATCACTTTCGCAAAATTTTCTGAAAATGAAGCGATAGTGGCAATACAAATTAAAGATGGCGCGGATATACAGTAATGAAATGCCAAAGTGTGTAAAAATTTTTTAAATTGGAAAATTTAAATAAAGTTATGATTTACAAAAATGAAAAAAATTAAAAGATGCGAAAGACACATGCGCAAACGCATTGAAGAGTACCAATTGCTAGATTTGCTACAATTTTCTTTCGCATCGCATCTTTTGATGATCTGGCATCATCGTTATATAAAGGCTGTCAAATAAAAGACTGATAGATTTTCAACGAACATTCTAGACGCGCGCTTTTTGTACATTATTTAATTAATAAGTTAGTAATCTTATTCATAAATTAATTAAAATAATATTAAATTAAATAACAAAGTTGTGTTTAACTTTTATTGCTACAAGTACAACAACTTCATACAGCGAATCATATGGTCTTAAAATTAACACTCCTCAAACAAAATAATTATATGATTGCTAAAGGCGACCGTACACGACATGTTTTTGTCATCTGACATGTCAAATTTTCCACTTCAAAATACATACATGTCGTGTGTTACCATTTTAACTTTGCCTCTGTTAAAGTCAGATGCAAAGTATCTGACAAATTTCAATTAGAGCGTGCTCTATTTTCTTCTGACAAACCATCTGACATCAGAAATCTATGCCAAGAAGAAACCGGCAGCGGCGTCCACTATTGACGGAATCATTAGCCGGCTGAAGTTAATATTTAAGGGCACTGCTACACGTTCAATAAATATCGTGATATTTGGATCACGATCCATTTTAAAATATTGATGGATCACGAGCGTATGCTACATGTTCAATATTTATCGCGTCAGTATTTATGTTATTTTTGTGCTGTGCGGGTCGTTTATCAATGTCGCGAGAAAACCAAAAGAAAGCCTGTTTAGCTATTTTGCTCGATTTCACTGTCTTCTGCCATTACCATTTATTTCAATAAACTTTTAACAAATTGTGTCAATTGTTTTACTTTTTATTTGTTTAATTTTTTCCACTGCGTATTTTATTTCTTTTATTTAACACTTTTTACTGACGTATTAATTTTTATTAATATTATTAAATATCATGAAAATGCTACACGTTCAATATTTATCACGCGATCCAAGATCCGCGATCTGGATTTCATATTTTAGGCCATTCTGCGATATGGATCGCGATCCATCAGTATTGCATGCTACACGTTCAATAAATATCGTGATACTAGAAATATCACGATATTTATTGAACGTGTAGCAGTGCCCTAACAATACAGAGATTTGTACGATCATCGCACTATTGAATAGAATTTATGTAAATATATATATAAAAACCGTTTCGTTATAAAATCGTAAATTGGTATCTTTGAATTAAAAGAAAAATATGTTAAGATGGCTAAACTATTTTACGGCGTAAATAAAAATTTTCGTGGCGGCATTTTTATGTTGGTTTTTGCAATAACTATGCGAAAAAAACAGAGACAATGTCAGAAGCAAATTACATGTACGTTTGTGACCGAATATTATAAACCTTCTGTAAAACAGCACTTTTGACAGACATGCACAATTACATGTGACTTGAGAAGTTGACAAGTCAGATGTAAAAAACATGTCGTCTACATGCACCTTAAGGCGCCCGTACACGACATGTATTTGTCATCTGACTTGTCAACTTCTCAAGTCACATGTAATTGTGCATGTCTGTCAAAAGTGCTGTTTTACATAAGGTTTATAATATTCGGTCACAAACGTACATGTAATTTGCTTCTGACATTGTCTCTGTTTTTTTTTCGCATTGTTATTGCAGAAACCAAAGTAGTTCTCGGTTTCAAAATAGCTTGCTGCCGCCACGAAAATATTTATTTGCGCCGTAAAATAATTTTTTTTTTTTTTTTTTTATTAACCCATTCCCAGCCATTGTACTCGCTTAGGTACAGAAAAAAGACAATATTTAAGTACGCATAAATTTTTTATTAAAAGAAATTAGACAACGTTTGTTGTGCTTTTGCATTCAACACATTGTGCTTTAAAGACACACATAAAAAAATTTAAAGAAAAATATACCGTTATAGTGTATTTTCTTTTGTTTTTGTAACACTTTATCATTTTTGTGATTTTTAGCTAGGCCAGCAACAATTGAGCTGCATAGAGTAAATACTGTTTTGTTGAACCAAAAATTTCTTTAAGATTCCTGTAGAAGAGTGTTTGTTGCACATTTAAATAAAAAGTTACAAGAAAAATTTTTTTTTCGGCAACGTTATGTGAGCAGCAAAATCGCTGTACCCAATCGAGTAGAATGGCTTGATATGTATAATTTTTTTAAAATTTTTCTTGGACCAAAATGGAATTTCAAGCCATCAAACCGTCAAGTTTTTGTGTTAAAGCTTTTACAAATTTAAGCAGATAAATGAAGATGATCACAAAAATGTCGATATAGTTATAATTTCACCAGATCCGGACCATAACGCAGATGAAGAGGAGGGGAATGCTGAGGATATTTTTTTTGATCGCAAGCCAAATGATGTACCAGGTGAAGTCGAAGTATTTTTCGGCATTGAAAGCGAAGATTATATCCCACTTGAGCAAATGCGACAAAAAACAAAGTTTTCAAAATCAAGCAAAATAGCTCCTAAGTGGACAAGAGACCTTGTGATATTCAAATGCATCATACCAATTTTTTTGTGGTAGCCACTCTTCAAAATAATTCATAAGAGTTAAACCAGTGAGATTTGGTTGCAATAATAGGATGCTAACGAGCAGCTCCGGTTATTTATACCAATTCGATACCTACTGTGGGGACAAAGGTATAAGATCAAAACTCCCTCTTGGATCCCGAGGCGTGCTTGATTCTTTGGACAACGTTCCTAACCCTTTATATCATGTTGCAAACAGATCTCAAATGGACTTGCTTGAGTTTCAAGGCAATATTGCCCGATTTTATTTGCGAATCTATACCCAGAAAGTGAATATTTCCAAACTTTCGCTAGCTGCTGGTGTTGCAACTAGCGGTGAAAACCTCTTTCCTAAATGGATAAAAAATCAGTTACGATGCCGTGAGTGTCATAACAGAATAAGATGGGTATTTGAGCAATGCGATGTTGCTCTACGTGTTGAAAAAGTATGCTTTAAAAATGTTCATACTTAAAAAATTGCATACTCACGACGCCACTGTACCCGTCCGAGTACAGCCCTAAAAACACACTTCCAGACATTTTTTTTTTAATTTTTTGCTTTTTCTATATTTATTAACTGTATTTAAGTATAAAAAAATAAATTAATTTAATTTTGTTTTGTTTTTAATGGTCTTGGCCTTTAATGGGTTAATTCTTCATTTACATAACCGAGCCTATAGGGCCTTATGCAGCCCATCTTAACATTTTTTCTTTTATTTTGAAGATACCAATTTAGAATTTTATAATGAAACGGTTTTTATGTATATATTTACATAAATTCTATTCAATGGTGAGATGAGCATACATATCTTGGTATTGTAAAATATTAACTTCAACCGGCTAATGATTCCGTCAACAGTTGACGCCGCTGCCAGTTTCTTCCCGGCATAGATTTCTGATGTCAGATGGTTTGTCAGAAGAAAATAGAGCACGCTCTAATTGAAATTTTGTCAGATGACTTTGCGTCTGACTTTTACTGAAGCAAAGTTAAAAAGGTAACACACGACATGTATGTGTTTTGCAGTGGGAAATTTGACATGTCAGATGACAAAAACATGTCGTCTATATGCTCCTTTAAGGCCCAACTATAATAAGCATAAGCTGGTTTAAGCAACTGTTTTTTTAGGTTTTATGAAACTGTCATTTGCTTAAGCAAAGTGAGAAACTGACCGCACATTCCGTACGGAATAAAATATTTTTATACCCACACCACAATAGTGGAGAGGGTATTATGCATTTGTGCTGATATATAACACCTTAAAATATTGGTCCTACTCCCACCTTAAAGTATACCGATCGACTCAGAATCACTTTCTGAGTTGATCTAACGATGTCCGTCTGGCTGGCTGTCCATAAAATTTGGGACATAGGTTTTTATTGGCACAAGGACCAAGCCTATTGAAAAATGGCAGAATTGTAGGACCACGAGGGCAGATAAAGGGTAATTTCTGCCTCTCATAAACTATCAAACCTATTTTAATGAAATTTAAAACATAGATAGATCCATATTTGTACGGACACATAAGCTATGCATTTTTAAGAAAATAGGACCACGAGGGAAGATGGGGGGCAATATTTGTCTCTCAGAAACTATCAAACCGATTTTAATGAAATTTAAAACAGATAATTCCATATTCATTTAGCACATACACTCTCGTAAAATTTGTTTTAAAATACTGTGGTGTAGGGTATCATATGGCCGGGCTTGACCGACTATACTTTCTTACTTGTTTGATTTTGGGTTGATTTTTTTAAAATGTTTTTAAGAGGTTTTTGGTTAATTTTTGTCAGTAGCTTAAGCAAGCTGATGCATATTATATTTGTGAGCTTGCGAAGAAAAACAAAATTAATGAAGCCACTCTACACTAAAAAACTCTTATGTAGAGAGAGTACAGTAATTTGCTGGCTGTTTAACGATTTCGAACGCAAAGAAAATTATATTTAAAACAAAACAAAAATTCTATAATTTGTTTTATTTTTAAATGTCATTTTCTAAGCGAACGTTAACGTTCGAAATCGATGAACAGACTGTTAAATACTTCTGGGTTTTAATAAATGATCAGACTTCATAAAGTAAATAAGATGTCGGATAGAGATTATTATAACCGGTTGAAGTATGGACTGTTAAACTTACTGATAAGAAAAGATATGAAGCCTTCGAAATGTGGATCTAGCGAGACGAGTATTGAAAATACATTAGAATGCGTACGTAACAAGCATCGTAGTTTGTGTTTGTTGTATATGATAACTTATTTCGAACTTTTCTCTTTGCTGATGACATTTTCCTTTTGTTAACTGTAGAGCAGGAGTAGATATATGAGTTCCTAATGTGAATTACTGTCTTGAAATCATTTTTCAGTGGACAACTTCTAACTCCCTTTCTATTAAACCGCTTAAGATGTAGGCTTTGCTTTATGGATCATACAACTGAACAAACATATGTATTTCCAATCATCGTATGGAATTTGTATGCCTACATAGGTGTTTGGGCGCAATTATGGATATATAGTCATTTAAGCTTTGATCCGCAAGTTAGATCAGTCAATCAGAAGATTTTCTTTATTCTATGCAGGTTTTTCTTTGTAATATTTTTTTTTTTGCCTTTTCACTTAGGTTGCAGAGTTGTTAAGGCGCTTATGATGCCTCTTATCTTATATGGTTAAGAGGTCAAGTCGGGGACCGTCTCTCCGAATTAACAGAAACTTGGACGGGTGCTTAATTCCATTGTGGGATATGTATACAGTGTTCGTAGGCGGGAGCACATATCAGAATTCGTGGTTCAGTTTTTGTGTTATTCATATTTAGAGTTTGTTAAATGTCGAAATTTTTTTAATTCAGTCTACATTTATGGAGGCAACATATACATATTTTTATGAGATTTTCCATAAGTATTACAACAATTTTATCGTTTGGACCATTGACATGTAATTCAAAATATAACAGATTAGGGATGACAATTAGGATTAAAAAGTCGCGGAAAGGGTAGGTGAGTAGAAAGGCTGGTGTGAAGTCTGCTTCACACCCTCACGCAGAGACCAATGTGGTCCATTAGCGACGCCTTTTTTTGAGATAGATATGCTAAGATAGAAAGTAGGTGAAATAAAGAGCGAAAGAATAAGAAAGATTTTAAAGATAGACATGGGCGGAAAGGGTAAAACTGAAAAGAGTTCTGATGATGAGAAGGAGGTTGTTCTCGAAACATGTAAATTTGAACCGAGTTTGAGCCCTAGTTCATCCCAGAAGGAAAATTGTCAATAAATTAATTTTAATTAATTTCAAGTTGTTAAATTCCTTCCTTCATTAAAAATAATTAAATAAAAATTAAATTTAATCAAATTAAGCCTGATTTAAATAAAAAGTCAAAAACCTAGATTAAAAACCATTTAATAAAAAAAACCACAAATGAATTATTGTTTTTAATTTATCTTTAAACAGGTGTAGTCTAAGCAAAACAATAATAATTTTGTGTAAGCATAATATGTTTTTAATAATAATACCTAGAAACAAAATGATAAACAATTTCATTTTTAACACGCCTTCAAAATAAATTAGTAAAACTTATTAACGTTTTTTTTTGTGTCTTTAATAAAAAGCTTACTCTTACATATACGTAAAGATGCATACAACGATATAATACAACGAGCATTATCAGGATTATTGAATACAAATGTTCAACAAAAAATTCATATTAATGAATATTAAATAAAACAGGTCATCAGTAAAACATGTGTTTAAACTATAGCGGAAATAGAACAATACAAGTTTAAAACAAATAAACTTTATAAAATATGGCTTGCCAACAGTCATTTATTTGGAAAAATAAACGAACACAATAAGGTAATTCACGTCAAAATTTGCAACCATGCGAAAAAGCAAAAGTGCAAAAAAAAAACAATAGAAACAACCACATATACAATATTTATGTACAACTAATTGTCTATTCGGTTGTTGTTATGTTTTTGAACTTTTACTTTTTCGCAAGGGTGCAACTTGTGACGTGAATCACCTAAGGCTGGGTTTCTGAGATCTCAGTTAAACTTGGTTTATATATATATATATATATTGGTTCCTTTAGTTCCTATAAGGAGCATAGGGCCTCAACAAAGTTTCGCCATTCGTTTCTACTTGGTGCAAGGTTCTTTATTTCGTTCCAGATTTTGCCTGCTCTCAAAGCTTCTAAATCTAGCTGTCTTCGCCAAGTGTGTGCTGGTCGTCCTCTTCTTCTACTACCCTGTGGGTTCCAGTCTATAGCATTACGGGTTACGTCATCTGGAGATCTTCGCAGTGCATGGCCAATCCAGCGCCATTTCCTTCTTAACACTTCGATTTGTACTTGGTTTAGTTAATCAGAAAACAGATTTGTGCCGCCATTATCAAGTTTGTATACAAAATTTTGACGAAACAGCTAATTTTGCTTAAAATATTAGTCTTTAATGATAATAATACCAAAAAAATTAAATTTTTCCGGGAAATCCGAGTTTCAGACCACGTTAACCCGGCCTTAATGTGTTATGAAGAAACAAGTATTTAATTAAACGTGAACTTATATGGCACAATATGGTCAAATAAGTAAAACAAAATAATTAAAAATTTAGTACATTTTATCTGTTAAATAGCTGTTAAGCATATCCCTGCCAGGCAGGAAGAAAAAACAACTTTAAGATAGGCTTCATTGGTCTTTACGAGGCTTCAAAATTATTTGAAATGTAAAATAACACAATTTCGCCAAACTCCTTTTCCTCTCAACTATCCGCTTGTAGGCCAAAAATCGCAGATCCGACTACTTCAGGCTATGCTCCATTTTTAGAACTATATGCTTGGCAATTTTCAGCTCCATGTGCCATAAATAAAAGCTAAAATGTAAAAAAAAATTATTTTGCCACACCCCTTTTTCCTCTTCATTCTCATTCACCCTAGGTAGTTTACTACAAGCATACCAATTTTCAGCTTTCTAGCCCATCAAAAAGCCCTGGATAAACAAAAAAAGAGAAACACACAAATAAGGAAATAATATATCGAGCCCTAACCGCGAAAATAACGTAAGCGACATGATTTACAATTTTCGTTTTTTTAATAAATGACTTTATTGGCAACACTTGCATCATCTCTTAAAATGTCATGGTCACAAAAGGTACCGTAACGATGTAATAGCAAAAACAATTTTATTGCAAGTGACAAATTTCATACAAAATTAATATGAAATAAAATAAAAAAGCTCTCTCCTATAAAATTTGATTTTTGTCGCTTACGTTATTTTCGCGGTTAGGGGTCGATAAAGATTATTTACTAGAACCGAACTTCAGCTCCGTTTATATTAGGTAAGGCAACTTTTGCCAGTTGGCATTTTGACAGATCGGCAATCGAAAAAGATTTAAACAATTAATGCAAACACTTGAAAAAAAAAAATTATAATGATGAGTTCCGTGCATTAACTTTGTCGATGACGAGGAAGAAGAAGTAGAGAACATGGCATCCTTTGGGCAAAACTTGAGAGGCAGTTTTCCGCTAGAATCACCGTCAGTACTTACGAACAAATTTTCTTTAAATTTTGAATTGTTCAAATTAATTAAGAAACATTCGTATCATTCAGTAGTCTTTGTGAAGTCAGAGGACAAATTGCGGCATTCGATATCGATCAAAATTACAATACAATGTAAATGGGGATTTCGATCGTTATCGAATGCCATAATTTGGCCCCAGTAGTCAATTAATCTGCGACTTACACTTTATATTGAGAGAAATAATATTACAATGCAATTTGAAAGGTATTTTAGGTTTGTGAATGTTTTATTTCTTATTTAAACTAATTTGCTTAGTCCTCATCCATATTATGAAACATTTGCTGCAAAAACTTTCTTCAATTCTCTTTTGAAACTGCATTCGTGTCCATAGAATAAAAATTTTGTTTTACAGCATTAAGTCATTTTCTATGCCTTCTGTTTTTCTTTCAATAACAAACTTACAAAAACTGTTTCTACATGAAACAAATTACACTTTTCCATTAGTCCCTCCCCTTTCATCAACAAACTCAAATGTTGCGCAGCAAATGTTTCATAATATGAATTGGCACTTAGCTGGAAAATAACTAATTTTAATTTTTATGATATTGTTCATAATCGTTGCGGTCCCTGATTTATACTATTTATAAAATGTTTATTTTTCAATTTTATAAAGCTACGTCACAATCAAAAAAACAATTTCTATTTTTCTGCTATCTTTTTTCTTCCCAAAGTATTTCATATATTTTCCTTTCAGTTTTAGAACGAAAATGTAACTAAAATTTTTTTAAAAATGTATCTAAAGTTGAGTCAACTAGAACTACAGCAACGATTTGTATGAAATTGTTTCTGACGTTTAAAATAATTTTATTTAGTTTTGAATGAAAATTTTAACAAAATGTTTACAAAAATAAAAATAAATGCATAATATTGTTGTGGCTAAAATTTGCAAACGGTTTCTTGATGCAAAATGTGTGTAGTTACAAAAGAAATTGTTGCTCTATTATGAACACCAAGTGAAAATGTTTTTTTGATTGTGAACGCAGCTTAAGGTATTACCTAAAGAAATATAATGCAGCATAATTTTTCAAACGCTTGTTAAACTCGCTCTTTTCACTAATACTAATGTGCGAGCAATCCAACTACAGTTTAGATTTTGCGCACCACTGCTTTAGGGCATAGTTTTGTCTACTTAAGCTGACAAGATTTTTTTTTTGCTGAGAGTTTTTTCCAACACGATTCACCCATTTCGAATAATTTGTGTGGAAGAACAAACCTACCTTATGAAACGAGGCGTGTGTAAACGAGGCGTATTAATTTTAGAAGGTGGCAGCACAGTGGCAGATTACTGCAATTAATAAACAAATTCTTATCTTAAAAAAAATTAATAAAAGTCAAATGCTTCTTTAATAGCTATTGAGTTCTATAAAACTCTTTTACTGGCAATGTACATTCGTTAAACTCCATAACAAATTTTTTTTTTAATTTTAATCGTTAAACTCCATATAAACAATATATGTACTCTGTGCCAAGGCGAATTTAAGAAGGTAAACTCAACTCGTCAGCCGTTCATCAGCTGTTTCCACGGCAAAAAATAGTGAACCATCAAATATAATTTTGTTTATGTTTTGCGCCAAAATAACCGAAAAAAATTTCTTAGAAAAACTGCGAATAATTAAAGTGAATTAATAATCTCTTTTATAACCCTTACAAAATTTTTATTTTGTTTTTCAATCAATTTTTGTCTTGTCAGCATTTTTGACAGCCACTTATTAAATTGCAAAAAAAAAAAAAATACATGGGGCTTTTTGTGGTTGTAGAGTTGCACTTACATTGTTGAATTCGCCTTGCTGTGTGCTTTTATTATGTTCCGAACAAAATTAGTTTTCTTCTTTTTTCTCTCAAGAAGAGAAAGGTCAAGCCAAGGCGAATTCAACAAGGTAAACTCAACTCGTCAGCCGTTCATCAGCGGTCTCCACGGCGAATTTAAAAAGTTGCACTTACCTTGTTTAATTCGCCTTGGGTCAAGCTACATAAGAACAATTGTCTGGACAATGAAATTGTTCGGAAACAATGGGTTAATTCACACTCAAAGATGCTGTGACTTGTTAAGTAGAAACTATAGAGACTGAATGCAATCCATTTGTTGGATTAATATGTCAAATTGTTTGTATCCATTTTTTTGTGAAAATGAGAAATTTGTAATAAAAAGCCCAAATTAAAAAAAAATTTAATAATTTTTACCTCTTGGCGCCATTCAACATAAACAAAACTTTACGGTTGCCTAAATATTTGTTATTTGGCAACTGTAGTTGACATCTATATAATCAGGCCTGTTCTGCAAATCACTTTTACTCAAATCACATGTGCCTACTAAAATCACACGTGTGATATTTTAGTGTCCCGTTTTTGTGTGCTTTGGTGTGATCTTCAATGGCCGAAAGCACACAGAGAAACACAAAAACGGTATGACTTTCAGAACACCAGAAAACCGCACGTGTGTTTTCAAAAACACGTAATTTGAAATCACGTGATTTTCAGAACTGGCCCGAATAGTTTATGTACAGTGTCATACATGAAAGTGTAATGCTTAGACAAAAGCCACATAAGCAAATTTAAAGCTTAAATATTCTTTACAGTCTCGCATGTTTTAAACTTTTCGTAAAAAATCTAATAAAAAGCCTTGATTAATTAATAAAATTTTTAAAAACCTCACCTGCGGTAAATGTAGCCACATATTGTATGTTGTCTAGTCTCTAAAATACAATTAAGTCAAAAATAAATAATGTCACAATTGTTTTTATGATACATAACAGCAAAACACGCATACAAATAAAACTGTCAATTCAGTTAAAACGTTTTACACTCGAAAAATTTAATTGAAAAAATTATTTTTTAAAATTGTATTTTTAAAAAATTTTAAGTTAAAGGCCGGTATTCACTGCCCTATTTGGTCGTACGATATGTAAAACAAGTTAGAGTGCTATATTCGGTTGTGCCGAATCTTTGATACCCTCCACCGACATTTCGAATGTTTTAGGAGTAATATCGTACGATGTCTATTTATTGTTATTATCTTTATAAAAGCAGACATCAGCATTAAAATTGGTTTTAGGCGTACCAAACTGTTTTCCGGTAGTAGAGTTTATATGGGGCCTAGGGTAAATTATGCACCGATCTTCACGAAATTTCACAGTGTCATTTCCAGTCCTATCAAACTGTGACGTGCCAAAATTTGTTATGATAGCATTGTTAATAAGGGTCTTATTCGTACTTTACTGTTTTCCGGGAGTATGGCTTATATGGGGCCTAGGGTAAATTATGGACGGATCTTCATACAATTTTACAGCGTGATTTCTAGTCGAATAAAACGAATTTTTGCAAAATCTTATATCTTTCTGTGCATTGTTCCACTATTTATGTTAGTTTTTGTAACAAAATTATAATTTTTTTTTAGGTGGTGGTTCCACATTTTGATTCATAGCTCTGATCCTACTGAACCGATTTTGCTGGATTTCAATCCCAAACTGCTTAGGATAACTACAAGCAATTTGACACCAAGTTTGTTTATTTCTTTTGAGTTTTTCGAAAGTGAGCGTGTTTTCAACAGACGGACAGACAGACGGACATGGCTAAATCGACTTAGAATTCCTGAAGGACCTAGAAATATATACTTTATGGGGTCTGAGATGAATAATAAAAAAGTTTCACACGGAATGACAAACTTAGTATACATTCTTCGCAACTAATTGTGGTGGAGGGTATAAAAAAAAATTGTTCGTGCTCATAAATTATGATAGTATGACCTAAAAATGCAATTGAGTGACAGATTTTTTTTTTTTTTTTGACAAATCTGCCCTGCCCTAGGAATGGGTAAAAATATCGATATTTAAAAAACATAATCGATATATATCGCCGATATTTAAAATACCGATGTATAGATATGCCGATATTTGTTTACGACTATCGAATTCGATATTTTTAAGAACTCTTATCAGAAAATTCAAAATTTTAGCCGTTTTTTAACGGCTTAGTCATCGTCTAGACTTACAATTTTTGTTGCAGTAATTCTTGAGTTTATTCTTAAGAGCGGTGAGAAGATTGGGAAGGGGTACATGTGCTCTGCAATTCTGCGTTGATTTGTAAATCCACACTTCTCAACTTGAAGTTGTTATATATCGATACATCGAAATATCGATATTTTTAAAAAATAAATATTGATAGCCTTCAAAAACATCGATTCGATATATATCGATATATTTGTTAAATTTGCCCATCCCTACCCTGCCCGACTTACAAATATTTATGAATATTTTTATAAAATAATAGATTCTATACAGAGTCATATGTTTGTGCATCTTTTTCGCGTAATAGTATGGCATTGACAAAAGGTTTTGCAGACATTTTTATGTCGGGCATAATTCTGTCAATATTTCGTCTGAATGAATCGTATGATTATGTACTGCATATAAGTATGTATATGTCTATACCAGAGATAAATATTTATTTGTTTAAGAGTTTATTTTGTAATAAGAAGCCCAAAGGTCAAAAATATATTACATAGCAATAAAGTCTGAGTAGTACCAAAAATACATATGTACATAATATTCGAAACTTATCAACTAGGTAGGTAGGTAGGTAGAAAGGCCGGTGTGAAGTTTCCTTCACACCTTCACCCAGAGACCAATATGGTCCATTGTGATGCCTTAATCAGAGATAGCCCTAGGGAGATAGAAAGTTAGTGAAATAAACAGAGAAAGCATAAGATAAATAGGAAAGAAGGTTTCGGACCAAACCCGAGAGAAATCCTACTCAACCAAATACGCCCTACGTGCGTCCAGCACCCAGCCTACTCTCGCGCAGCCATTACGAATCCTATCAGATTCTCGAGTCCGCAACCCGAGACATCCCCTAATTCGCCCAGGAATCTACTGCCCAGCCACCTCCGCCTGCTGCCCTGCAACCTGGGACAGTGGCACAGAATTTGCTCCACCGTCTCCAACACCTCAGGGTCCTCACACAACCTGCACATATCCGACAAATCGGATCCCATCCTCACCGCCATCCTGCCTTTCATACAGTGGCCCGTGATTTATTTTCAACTAAATAACCTAGCATTTTATTCCCAACCATAAAAAGACAGTAAGTTAAAAAACAGTACAAAATAGTAATCTTTGCCAGTAAAAAAGGCAGCAACCGTAATACAATACAGCGAAAAATTTAATAAATAAATAAATATTTGTCGAGTATATCATATGGAATATATACGAAACCTTACGATGAACACGGTCAATATGTCTCTCAAAACTAAATCGGCTCATACACTTGTAATAAAATTATTCAATATTACGTATTGTACAACTATATCGCCAAAGTGTATGTGATATTCGAAGGTGGCACAATGTATTGGCAACAATCAAAAGACTTGATTTTTATTGCACAACGAAAAGAAAGTGAAATGTGTTGGCAACATTGTACAATGCTATTTATGTTATTCCTATAGGTTATGTTAACCTTATTGAATGAATTAAACCAATGTGCGGCTTATTGCATAATATAGGACAAAATGAAAATAATATGGCGAAAGTCATACAAAATAATATTGCAAGTGTATGATGGGCCGCTTAAGTCGGTCATCCACAATTACACCCAAGCACCTATGCTGATTGACATACTCAATTCTGTTACTACCAATGTGTAGTATAACAATCTCAGAAAACGAACGTACAGTGGATCCAAACCTAATAGCTGTAGTTTTTGAAGTATTAATTGTCAAAGAATTATCAGACAACCAGCGCAAAATACGGTTTAGATACCAGTTTATATTGACTTTTAAGACGTCAGCAAGCTCATGAGAATTACTAAACATTAAAAAAATATCATCAGCAAATAAAAAAGGTGTACACATACTGGTATCCAGAACTTCGGGAAGATAATTAATATAAAGATTAAAAAGCAGAGTTCCTAAAACCGAGCCCTGAGGCACATCAGATAAAATAGGTAAATTACCAAAACAAACCCCATGTACATCAACAAATTGAGTTCTGCCAGTTAGGTATGACAATATAAGCTTACATGCAGACTTAGAAAAATTATATATTTGTTATCATCGTCGAGTAACACACCGAATTAAAAGCTTTTGCCAGATCAAGGGAAATAAGAATCGCAAATTATTTTCTATTTTCGCAAGATCTAATAGAGTCAGTTAAATAAGCAGCAATGAAGTAGTATTATTGATTGATAGAGATAAACGCGCACCAACACTAGAAATCATAATAAATATAATTTTTGCAAGATGGCGTGATTTCTACACTGCACCTTCTGCCTTGATTTCTTTAAAATTATGAGTTAACATAAATACGTTTTCCCATGCCTTTAACATAAGCTGAGCAAATTAAAAATATTGCTCTGTTATTCTGCCGACGTTTTTGCCAACTTGCTGAGAGGTAGGATATAAATGAGGGGTAGGATATAAAATACTGGCCTTAAGGAATATTTTTTTATTTATTGCAACTCAACAGCATTCAGCCTTAAAAGACTATTGAGTGCAACGGTAGGCTAGCTGGTAGGTAGTTAGCTAGTCTATCAGCGTCGGTGTTGCGGGTTCGATTCCCGCCACAGACTCTGGTTTCTTTCCTGTAGACAAGCGTAGAGCTTCGCGGCATAAGCATAGATAATTAAAAAAAAATTGTGATAGTTATCTAATTTCAATCTATACAATCTAATAAAACTGACTGCATATTATTCCCACTAAAATAAGCATTTTCGTTTAGAAATTATATTGAAAACAAAAACAAATTTGAGTTTTTATACCCTCCACCAAAATTAGTTGTGAAGAGGGTATATTAAGTTTGTCATTCCGTGTGAAACTTTTTTATTATTCATCTCAGACCCACTAAAGTATATATATTCTGGTTCCTTGAGTAATTCTAAGTCGATTTAGCAATGTCCGTCTGTCTGTCCGTCTGTTGAAAACACGCTCACTTTCGAAAAACTTAAAAGAAATAAACAAACTGTCAAATTGCTTGTAGTTATCCTAAGCAGTTTGGGATTGAAATCCAGCAAAATCGGTTCAGTAGGATCAGAGCTATGAATCAAAATGTGGAACCACCACCTAAAAAAATTGATAATTTTGTTACAAAAAATAACATAAATGGTGGAACAAGGCACGGAATGAGATAAGATTTCGCAAAAATTTGTTTTATTTGACTGGAAATCACGCTGTTAAATTTCGTGAAGATCCGTCCATAATTTTCCCTAAGCCCCATATAAACAATACTCCCGGAAAACAGTTTAGTACGCCTAAAACCGTAAAAAATAACGCTATCGTAACAAAATTTGGTACGTCACAGTTGTTTAGGACTAGAAATGATACTGTGAAATTTCATGACGATCGGTACATAATTTACCCTAGGCCCCATAGAAATCCTACTCCCGGAAAACAGTTTAGTACACCTAAAACCATAATTAATAATGCTATCATAACAGAAATTGGTATGTCGCAGTTTTAAAGGACTAGAAATGACGCTGTGAAATTTCGTGATGATCGGTTCATAAAGGCCCCATATAAATCCTACTACTGGAAAACAGTTTGGTCGCCTAAAACCATAATTAATTACAAATCGTCACAGTTTAAGATAATAATAATAAATAGACATCATACAGATATTACTCCTTAAACATTCGAACTGTCGGTGGAGGGTATCAAAGATTCGGCACAGCCGAATATAGCACTCTAACTTGTTTTGTTGATGTTTCAATAAAAAGCCCTAATTGAAAATGTTTATTTTATTTTGAAAAACAGTCAGTAAATATTAAAATAGTTTCCTATAAAAATGAACGATTTTAAAATTCATTTCTGAATTAAAGTCTTATGGCCATTTTCTCATTAGGCGATTATCTTTTTTCCCAACGAAAAACTGCGCATTAAAGAAATTTGGTTTTCTCAATGTCTCATTTGTTTCGATTTTATCGCAAAGCTAACCGGCACTCATCTGCCAATTATTTCTTTTCCTTTCATTTGCCGTACAGATGAATTCAATCAGCTGACTCCCAACTTTAACATGTAATTTGAGTGGCGTTGCCAGCTCAAAACTTTGTTTTTTGTCGGTATATTGAGAAACCCAAAATCGTTAACGGACAGTTTATCGGTCCAATAAATTTATGTTGACATTAAGTAACAGACAGTTTGTCGATATATTGAGAAAATGGTCATTAATTTTTTGTACAAAATACAGTTAAATTAACATACATATATAAAAAAATTGAAACGAATATATGTTTGTATGTACATAGAAAATGATATGGAAAACAATATCGCTTTTAAATCGTTTCGTTTTCAAAACCGATTTTCATCACATATGAAACTGTATAAAAAAACATCAATTAAAAAGCAAGAGTTCAATGAAGAATCATAAATGTTACTGTATATCTCTCGTATTTAAATCTTCTAAAAATGAACACCATTTAATTGTATTTACATATATGATACCATGCCATACTGTGAATACCATTAATGTTTTCAACTATTACTACTTAATCATACATATATTTTTTCTTTACTTCAAGGCGAAAGCGAATTTACGTGATTATTTTATTTACCAATTTTTCTTAAAAAAGTTTTTGTTTTTATTATGTTGTTGTTATTTTTATTATATATTTTGTTGTTAAACGAAGATATTCTGTCTGAAACACTATTTTGTTTATCTTTAGTGTAACTGTTTGTATTAAAACATTTATTTACTCTAATTTTATACATATAAAATTTTGTATTTATTTTTGATAAAATTTTCATTATTTTTTAAAAATTCTTGTTGAAACTATTTTTTATTATTTTTTTTATATACATAAGGTTAATTAACATTTTATGATTGTTTTTTCTTTTATTCTAAAGAAAAATACAATTTTACACACCTTGATAATTTCAGACACCTTTTCTTATTTTTTAATTTAATTAAGTTTAAATATAAAAAAACAATGTAATTAAAAATTAAATTAAGTTTTAATAAAAAAAAAAACAATGTAATGAAAATAATTAGTGATGTGCGATTAATCAATGATCTCAAAATCGGACTTTTCTAATAAAAATAACTCAATTTGAAGGAAGACACGAACAACATAAATGAGAGTTATATTGTTGCCATTACTTGAGCTGTGATATATTTAGGCTGGGTTTTAGAGATCTCAGTTAAACTAGGTTTAGTTAATCTGAAAACAGATTTGTGCCGCCATTACCAAGTTTGTATACAAAATTTTGACGGAACAGCTTTGTTTAAAATATTCGTCTTTAATAAAAAACTAAAAAAAAATCATTTCGCCGAAAATATCCGAGTTTCAGACTACGTTAAACTTAGTTTAAACTTAATCCACATCTCAAAAACCCGGCCTTAAAGTTAAAAGTAATATGCATTTAAATATTAAAATTATGTTTTATATTTGTATGCTCCTGAGTACATCTAAAACTTTTTAATGTGATTAAATTTCATACTGTAAGTCTTTATTGTTTATGTGTTACATTATTGTACTTATTTTATTGTTTTATAATTTTTAAATAGATAAACCCTTGAACAAGTCGACAAACAATCGACGAAACGTCGAGAACAAAGTGTTGTTATTAAAAATTGAATTTTATGTACATTGAAGAAAATTTAGGCCCTATAGCTTGACAAAAATGACATTCATAACCCAATTTTAATTTTGTTGAGAAAACATTTCATAATTTAAAAAAGGTCTGGTCTATCAGGTCTGCTTACTTGAACAAAAACAAAAAACGACATGTATTTTGTTTGTGTAAAATTTCTTTTTAGTTGTCAAAAACTTACTACCACATACGCAACAAACACGGAGGTTTGATTTCAAATTGAGAATGATTTGAAATCAAACGTTTTCTCAAACGACAAACGTTTGATAATGATTTGAAAATCATTTGACAATCATAGCGTTCTCAACAAAAAGGGGAAATTATTTTCAAATTGAAAAATGCCTTTATTTTCAACTTGCTTTCAAACGTAATTCTTAAATGTTTTTCAAATGTGGATTATAATACAATGTGGAACATAAATAAAAATATTGTATTTTTTTAATTTAAATTCATTATTTATTTAAATAAACTGTGAGATAAACAATCGGCGCCATAGCTAAAAGATGAAATAATGTTCTTTCCGTCCTCTAATTCTTGGAAAGACAAACTACTAGGCTCCCTTTTATTTTGAGGATTGTAGCACCGCGATCATTCAACAAACATATAATTTCTTCACTTTCCCGTTTTATTTTTTTTTTTAATTCGTATTTTTAATCATTTTAACGACAAATAATTTTTATTTTTCATAAAAAATAAATCGTTCACTTGTAAAACACATTTAAGTGCCCATTTAGACAGGGAAACATTTGGAAGGGAAACATTTTGTTTGGTAGCAAATTACGGGTGGGGAAGAGAGAATGGTTTTTGTGTTCGGTACTCGGCGACACGCTTTGTTCTCATCTTCTTTGTTGACATTTACTTTGCTTTTTGAGAAAAAAAACAACAATATTACAGAATGTTTCCGGCAACATGTTCGTCTGTGTGACCGCGAATGAAAAAACAAAAGAGAATTCCAGATGTTTTCCTTCCAAATGTTCGCTCGTCTAAACTCGGACTAACCACGAAGTAAAACTTTTACTTTAATCGCCATTTTTAATGTTTACATTTATTTTTCGCTTAAGTATTGCCAAGTTTAGTTTTAATTTGAATTTAACATTTGATACCAATTTGACATCAAATTGATAAAACATTTGATGTCAAATGTTTATTTTCAAATCATTATCAATTTGAATTTAAATGTTAAATCAAACAATTAAAAAACGTTTGAGAATTGTGTTTGATGTCAAATGATAAAGTCATTTCATATCAAAGGTTTGACTTCGTTTTTATTGGGTATACAAAGCAAAAGGAAAAAACGTGTATGTGTGGCATACCATAAACGTATGTGTGGGAAAAACAATAAACGTAAAACATATACATGCACATGTAAGCAAAATGTAAACAACTTTTGACAACTAAAAAGAACATAAACAATGATCATCAGGCTTCTTGCGCAGACCTATTCAATGGGCCTTGAGTTATTAAAAAAAAAAAAAAACAAATAACAAGAAGACTTTTTGCCTCGCAAATCAAGTTTACTAATAATGCGCGAGAATCATACAAATACGGAGAAATAAATAGGATAACTGCTTAAAAGATTCTATGGTAAAACGAGTACATTATTCCTTGATTTTTTGACATGGGTTTTTTCAATAATTACCAAGCAAATTCAAATAATAAGTCTTGCAATTTTATTTTCGACCATTAGATTTTCAGGGGGTCTAGTCTCAATTGCGATGCGAAAACAATTTCGATGCGAAAGCTAAGCCAACTTGGAACTCTCTATCACTTTCGCAAAATTTTCTGAAAATTAAACAATAGTGGCAATAAAAAATAAAGATGGCGCGAATTTACAGCAATGAAATGCCAAAGTGTTAAAAATGTGTGGGGAGTGTGGGGAGCCACTTATGTTAAGTATTTAAATACTACTTATGTATATAAAAACTTACTATATAAGAATATAAATAAGATAATTTCTTTATTATTAGTATAATTATTGATGTATTTTATTAAACATGGATATTAATCTTACAATACATGTATAATTAATTTTATAGGCTTTCTTTGTATTGATTAAATAAATAAATAAATAAAATAAAATATTTGAAATTGGAAAATTTAAATAAAATAAAGTGATGATTTACGAAGAGAAAAAAAATTAAGAGATGCGAAAGACACATGCGCAAACGTATTGAAAAGTACCAATCGCTTGATTTGCTACAATTTTCTTTCGCATCGCAATAGAGAGTAGCCCCCCAGAATTCAAATGTGTTTTTCCAAATAATATGCGATTTTGCCGATGTCAAAACTATATTTTTCTACTGACCGGAGTCAAAGACTTCTTGTAATATAATAATAGCTGCAGCATACTTAAAAAGGTCTCCTGTTTTTGTCGGTAAATGTATATGTAATAGGAACATTAAACATATTGAACATAAAAAATATCGAGCCCTATTTGCGATTATATCGTAAGCGACAAAAGTTTAATTTTACAAGAGAACGGTTTTTATTATTATTTTTTTTTTTAATCAATGCAATACTTTATTTTTATTCAGATGACCTTTTTCTCCGCAACAGTACAAATTCAAAGTCTTTGCTTTTGTTCGTCATTGTAACGAGTACTTATAAAAAAACAAAATTCAATAAATTGTAGCTAACGATATAATTGCAAATAGGGCTCGATATTTATTATCCAAAATTATTATAATCGAAGGTGTTGCCTATTTCATTTTCTTAATTTTAAGATATCTATGCCTGTTCTGAAAATCACATTTACTGAAATAACGTAATGTCAAATCACATGTGCCTTTTAAAATCACACGTGTGATATTTCGGTGGTCCGTTTTTAAGCGTTTCGTTTTGATTTTCAATTTCCGAAAGCACGGTATGACTTTCAGAACACCACAAAATCACACATGTGATTTTTAAAGCACTTGATTTGAAATCTTGTGATTTTCAGAACAGACCCGATTGCAAAATTCGGGCAAGTTCTAGAAATCGAAATTAAGTAAAATTTTAATCGATCGAGACTTTTAGTTGATTTTTTTTTTTTACAAAAGGACCGTGGTTTTTCCAGATTTAAGAGTTGTTCTTGTTTAACTAACTAGTACTCATAGAATGAAAATATAAAAAGGAATATTGCTATTTTTTTGATTGCATTTTTAAACAATTTATTTCGAGTGTGTTCTTTGAGAGGGAACACATTGATGCACATGAGGAAAAACGAACAACAAAAAGATACGGAAATAAGAAGGGCTTAAATCTAGTTTACCGACGCAACTCCAAATAAAAAAAAAAAGTACCTAGGTAGATAGAAAATTAAAAAATAAGAAGAAAAAACAACAACAAGAACCGGCTTCGCTAAGTAAAACTACTCTGCATAGCCGGCCTTCGGCCGGGCGCAAGGATTTGCTCCTCTTTGGGATAGTAAGTACCGGCTTCGCTAAGTCAAAAGCTTTAAAATGATACCAATATTGACCATATAAAGATAAAAATGTAGTGGAAAATCACACTTTTATATAAAAACTTAAAACGTCCATAACTCGAAAACTAAGGGTTTCCGCCAACTTTTTTTTTTATTTTTTCTTCTTATTTTTTAATTTTCTATCACCCTGGGTACTTTTTTTTTATTTGGAGCTGCGCCGGTAAACTAGATTTGTTCCATAAGTGTTAAATAATTTGTTTTTGTCTGGCTATGCGTACACTATAAGTTGTTATTTTTTTTAACACGTTGACTGCCATGTGACCCACCGGTGGGTCACATTTTTTTTTACTATGAGGCCATGTGTACCACCGGTGGTGCACACGTATACTTTACTTGTTCATCAAATAATTTTCGGTCTGGTGATAATAGATAAAAGTTTTATGCAGTGGCACCCTGGTAAAACTATATCCTTTTCACTGTATAAATTTTTTTTAGGGCTCTGCTCACACAAGTCGAATTTTTAACACCCATTTTTTTTTTTTTTTTTTTTCCTTTTATTTAACTATTTATTATTTTTAATTCATTTTTGGACATTTTAATTAATTTTTAACTTCAAATTAAATGCATAAGAAAGAAAAAATATAAAAAAAATGTAGAAAAGTCACAATATATATGATTTTTATTGAAGAACTCCAGGCATAAGGCAGGGTCACCATTGCCTTGACCACAATATGTTGTTACTTTTTTAGACTTTTTTACTGCGGCGCTTCTTCCAACAATAATAAAACTAAAAGCCTCAATAAATTTGTGACCACCGGTGGTACACATGGCATTACTTTAAAACACTTATGAGTAAAGTGCCATGTGAACCACCGGTGGTCACAGGCTAAAAACACTCATGAATCGTCAAAAATTACTAAAGACAAGGTAGGAACACGTAATATCTCAGTAACAATCACCGTGAAACTGTTATTAAAAAAAAAAAAATATTGGAATGACTTTTTTTTTATATGGTGGCAGCCAACGTGTTAAGAACAATAATACCAGCTGATGTGACACGTCAAAAGGGAATATTAACTTTCAGACTTTTCAGTATTATGTTAAACTACTACTACACAGATTTTATAAAACAAACGTGCAATAGGAGGAAAATGGAAGACCACCTACAATTTAATATTTCTATTCTAACTTATAAAATCTTCTAAAACAAAAACTAGTGCCCACTTGCTTCTAAAAAAAACTTATTCAAAAGTAAACATACTTATTATAATCGAATTAAAATAAGATTACTTAGTTCTTAAAAGAGTCGACTTACCTAAAGTCATATCAATATTTTCACTGGTCAATGATACCGCCCCACTATCTGTTGGATGGTAAAAAACATAAAATACCTATAATGAAATATAAAAAAATTGTTATTAAAACATTCTTATAATTTTTTTAATTAAAGAATATTTAAAACTACATACATATATAATGGAAAATATAACCGGTCCATAAAGCATAAAATAGAAAAAAAAATCTGTCTAGCTTACGTGTGTCTTTTGATTTTTTATTAATTGCACACACCGCTAATTGCCCCTTACAATTTTTGTTTACTTACCATAAACAGGGCAAAATAATATCCTTTTCTAAGATTCCAAAGCTGCATTTTACTATTTTATATTATTATTTTTTTAATAAATTAACTTAATTTCTAGATAATTGTACAAGACTTTTACGTGCGCGATTTATTTCTTTCCACACTTGCGTCTTTTTTTATCAACGTTTGTTCAGTTAATTCCCTTTTTTTTAGCAGATTTCTTTTTTCTATTCTTTCGTTTTCTGCATTAAATATTGTTTTAATTTTTGTCAATAAAACAGAGTTGTTTTATTGATATATTTCAGTGTTGTAAAATGATAGAGTTGCTACACTGAGACAAAAAATATATATATATATATATATTTCATAAACGTTACCCTACGTCTATACGCGCAATTTGTATTTGTAAACATCAGCAATAACGTCGGCAGAATGACGTCACAGAAATGTTCTATGTTTAACATTTTTTCAGAGTGGAGTAAACGTATGTCTAAACACAAAACATGTATTTGTATGTAAATAAATACTTGTGCCGGTTCACACACGTCAAGTTTGACTCTTCAAGTCTTGATCTTTTAGGAGAGAAGGGAAAAGAGAATGCCATTTATTTTCCCCTCTCTCCTAAAAACTCAAGACTTGACGAGTTAAACTTAACGTGTGTGAGCCGGCACTTTTATTTTCTTTGTCAACCAATTTATCAAGGCGAATTCATACAAGGTGGTCTTATTTTGAAAACGTTTTACAACACTGTTAAACATTTTAACGTTGTGTCAAAAATTCCAAGAAATATTTAATTTTGTTTTTATATTAAATTGTGTTTGTTTGAGATTTTATAACTTAAAAAAGTTTTAAATTTCACAATTTTAATCGAAAATTAAAGAATTTAGTTAAGATTCCCCAGAACCAACAGGACGGTATACCATTTTGACACAAGGTTAGTAATCAGCTGTTGCTTACGAAGCAAGATAAGTTCACCTTGTGTAAATTCGCCTTGCAATTTATTTTTAATTATTTTTTTTATTATTAATTTTGTATTTTAATTTAATGTTTATAGTTACTATGTTTCCACTATGAGCAAAACAACTTGTTTTGAGCAAAACGTGTCAAAGTGTTTCCATTATGTAAAACTGGTTTTGGTTTTCGAATTTTCGAAATCAATTTGACATTTATGTTGTAAACAAATATGAAAGCCAAACAAATATGTGTTGAAAAAAAAAATATTTTTCTTTAACATGAAATTTTCTTGTTTGTTTTTTAATACACAGATATACTTATATGTACGTATATAAAAGCACATAATTTACAACCTTTTTTCTATATTATTTTATTATTTTTACGCTGCAAACAAATAAATCAGCTGGAGAGTTGCATAAACCTATTTAATAAGTCTTGATATTTTGGTAAATATGTCACTTTTTTCGAAATTATCAATCACCAATAATGGATAACCCAGAGTTGTATTCATGATTTTCGACATGTTTTGGAGCAAAACTAGTTTTTGTTTGAGTTTTCGAACATGAAAAATGTATAGGAAAACAAGTAGCAAAACACTTGTTTTGCTGCAAAACTAGTTTTGTGACCCAAAACATGTAAGTGGAAACGTACTATAATAAGCATATACATATTAGTTGGCAAAACAATGCAAAAACAAAATAGCTGTAAAAGTGTTTATGTATTAGTGAAAAAGTTTGAATGAATTGCTACTGGCTTGCCAGTACTGGCATATGTAAACGCTATGTAATATTGTATATATTATATTTGTTGTTAGTTGTAATGTTTTAAATTAGTAAAATAACAACAATTTTAACTTTTGCTGTTTCTGTTCGGATCTTTTAAGAAGAGCATACCATATTTAAATTTTTTTTTATAGCTTGTCTTATTCATCCATATTATTTATTTAGGCCCTAAATTTGCAGAAATAGATATTGCGTTTTAAAATTATCAACGCCACAAGATATGCAGCGTTTAAAATTTAAAAATGCAATGTACATTTCTATAGAAAAAAACAACAAAATTATAAAATATTTTCGATTTTGTTTTTGCCTTCAATATAATTTTTGGCGATGCGTTTGCGTTTAACAGATTTAGGGCCTTAATTATGTGCTGAAGAATTCACAAATGAGTTAACTCTTTGAAAAAAAGCCGTTCGGAAAATAACACTACTTCAAAAATCAAATTTTATAGGGATGCGTAAAGAGCAATTCGTTGCTAAATGTATAAGTCCAACATAAACTAACTTCAAAGCAAAAAAAAAATTCCATGAAGCACAAACAAATGAATGTCCCTGCAGACTACATTGCCATATGTAAAGTTTTAGAATCCATTCCCTAATCTTCGCCAAATAAAAGCCTATTGGAGGTCTAACTGTCTCCTCACAGTTAGTATCAACCACTTCCGCGCCCTGTCTCGCCAACTCCTAGGCCATTTAATTACATGTAATGTTGCAGTGACCCGGTATTCAGCATGTTTTACTACACACTCCCCATAGATTTCCCTTCGAGCTATTCTACAATAATCCGCTAGCTGGAAATTCAAAAAACAGCCAATCAATGCCATAAGAGCAAACTGGGGCTGTACACAATTGTCACCTTTAAGCCCCCGGCAATGTTACCTCTTATCAATTTTACGGTCTTCAAAATCTGTAAATCCTCCGGTAAAAATATATGATCATCAAATATCTATATCCTCAAGGTAAACCTTTGCACCCGTGCCCCTTATTCAGTGAAATAAGGAAATCCCTCTCACAATCTTCCCCTTCCTGACCAACTCTCCCCAGACGGCAATTCCCCCTCGGAAAATGGCCAAAGTATACCCTTGTGCCCTAGTAAGCCGTGGACAATGCAAATCTCATCCAAGATCTGTAAGACTTGGCTGACACATACTGCTCAATAGGTAGAAGATCTAAAATAGGCAAAAGATATAAAATAACATACAAATCCGCTTGAGAAGTACTTTTCATGGCCCCTGTCATGCCGATGCAAGCACAACTCTAGGCTTTAAACAGAAGTTTCCTCCAACTTGCCAGCTTCATATCGATATGTATAGACATCCCACTACTTACGGCCTGAGTTCCCAGTTGCTACTTATCGATGACTTGCAAGCACATTAAATATTGACGCCCTTATGCAAAAAAAATCTATAGTACACATTAGTTAACCAATACGGTAAATGAATATATTGGTTAACTAATGTGAACTCTAACTTTTTCTGCATAAGACAGTGAGACCCTTCAAAATAATTTACTCTTCGTTAAATACTTAAAATAAATATTATGTAAAATTAATGCCTGAGTTCACACAATGCAAGTCGTATTAATAGATTTATTTCTTATTTGAACTTTCTTCAGTGCTCGTCTCAACTATGAAACGTTTGCAGCGATACATTTGAATTTGCCAAGTAGAGGGAAAGACGAATTGAAAAATGTACTTTCATGCAATTTATGTGAGTTTTCTATTGGTGATGGCACCACTTTATAATAAATTCACCTTGGTATATACTTTTTGAGAGCTTATATATTTATTCCAGTGATGACACTAAAAAAAAGACTAAGAACAAATGCCAGAATTGCTGAGATGCTATATCTAATATAGGAGTAAGGTCGATCTCTCTTTTCTGCAAGAATCGAAATAGTTCAAGGCTACAATCTGGGGAATAATCTGCTGGTCACTGGCTTGACTCTGGTAACTGGACCAGGGTATTACAAAGGGAATATAAAGACCCAAATGAGCCGTCCTTGCGTCGGCTGCAAATTGAATCTTTACAGCGAGATGTTGAATGAAACAAAATAAAATTGAAACAACTTTTAGAGATGTTGAAAGATATGGATTTTTGGCCCTATACCATTCTTTTGAGATGTTAACGCCTTGGCGAACTAATGAAAGATGTAAGCAAGTGTAAAAAGCCAAAAAGAGATCATTGGATTTTTTTGTTACTATCCGAACTCTGTTTTTCGAAAGTTTATTTTTTTAAAGAAGCACCCTGTTATTTTAATTCCCATAGTCTTATCACTCATTCATTTACGTTTTCTTTATTCGAATGATTTGGTAAAAAATTTTCAGATGTCCAACTCGAATCTTAAACTTGTTCAGTTCGTGTGTGAAATAAAACGATTCAAATAGTAAAAAGCTACGTTAATAAAAATTAAATATATAATATTTGAAAAAATTAACAAATCTTTTTGAATTTACAAATAAAATCCTACAAAATTCATAAATATTTAGCTGGAATCTTTAACAAAGAAAAAACCACAAGTGAAAAAAAACCTTTTAAAACAAAGAAGATAAAGAACAAAACAAAGTAAAAGGCAAAAAATAAAGACGGAAATATACAAACAAAATGTAAGTGTTTAAACAAATGAAAATAACAAAAAAGTGAAAAATAAAAAACAAAAAATTATTTAAAGAATGTATGCAGTCACCCTGATAAACAACCTGAAAGAATAATTAAATATAAAATAGTAAAAATAGAAAGAACGACTGCCGTTAAGGTCGTACAAAGTGGGCAAAAGACTGCCAGAGAAAGAACAGACAAAAAATAAAAAGATAAAAGTAAAATTATACACACAAACACACTAGCTCTCGAATTAACGAGCATATGAGAAAAAAATAAATATAAAGTCGAGATAAATTAATATTTTCGTGCGTTCGTTTCTTTTGTTTGTTGACTTGTGTAAAAATAAACCATATTATAAACAAAATCTTAAAAATCTTTTGTTTGTAAACTGTTTTTTGTTGTTACTTATTTGTTAATACCTATAAGAAATAATTGTAGCATCATCGATTGTATTGTAAACAAGTGTATTTTCTTATTTAACTGACGTCAGTCCAAAAAAGGACCATTGATTTTTTCCCATTTTTTTTTTAACTAACTGATAAATAGAACACTAAATTTTATATTATTATTATTTCTAGATTGATTTGTCATCAAAGTTTTAAGAAAAAAAGACATCAGTTTTAATTGTTGGGTAAGTGTTTTACTGATCTTCCTTTAATTACTTTTTTCAACCGTTTTCATAAGTGTGTTTGTTTTTTAATTTTATTTTGGATATAATAATTTTATAAATACATACATACGAATACATTTTTTTCCAATTTGATCATAAATTTTACTTATGGTGTCCTTTCAAGTGTCACTTGGTTTCATTATATTTTATTATTAATTCAGTTGTTATTTTTGTTGGACTTTGTACTGGTTTTGCCGGTTTATACTGTGTCTAGGATTGCCATTTAATAATTATTGTTTGGCGATTTGCAAGTGAGGATTTTAAAGACTTGTGTAATAAATTCATTATTAATTTTGGCAAAACTGCAGTTAACGGGGCACAAAAAAAAATTATTTATTTATTTATTTCATTTTAATAAAAACTAACCAAGCCCTCTGGGCATTAAGGAATTTTTTCCTCTGTGGTATAACAAACACCGGCTTCGCTGCATAGCAGGCCTTCGGCCGGGCGCTAGTATCTTCTCTTCTTTGGTATAACAGGTGCCCGCTTCGCTAATTAATTCTTTCTGCATATAAAAGATTCATCAATTAATCCGGAGAGAAAAATAATAATAAACGAATAGAAAAATAAAATATATACGTACATATGTACGTACCTATATGCAATCACGAACAAATTACCTTTAACCTATATAGGTGGGGTGTGTTGCACCTGAAATCCGACCGGCCTAAATTTTATTATTTTCGTTTTTCTTGCAATTACCTTTATTTTGAGTACCGATATATACCACTAAATGAGCGGTTATGTTTTTGGGGCCAACGAGCCTCTCTACCCTAAATGCCTAATTTTGGTCTGTATATTTTTTAATTTAAAATCGGGTGGCATATTTTTTTAAGTTTATGTGACCCGTAAACTACCAACTTCTGTCTTCATAAGGAATCAGAATATACATATATACTTAATATTGTCTATGATCAATATTGTAGAAATAACAAACGGAATGACAAATTATATATACGATTTTCCACCTGTGGTGAAGGGTATAAAAAGAGTACTTTTTATGATTTCAGTGTATTGGTCGTAACTCCGGTACTGATTCACTGATTCGATTGATTTAAGTACCAACGTGTTAAGGACAAAATTTTCCATTACCTGGTGTTATAAAACTAGGACTCAGGAAGACCTATGGTTCCCGAAAATGTGTATTTAAAAAAAAATATGTTTTGATCATAACTTTTTTGTATCTGAACCGATTTTTCCGAGTTTTTCAGAAAATATGTTCTACTAAAGATTTCCGATTGGTATATAAGGCGTATCCCTAGGTCATATGACAGTCCAAAAATTCAAGTATTTATACAATTTTTCATGTTTTCTGTACGGGAGGTACCACGCCAACTTCTTCAATCCCGCCCACATTTTGTGGGATGCTGTGCATTGATAACCTAAATCACCCCTATCGTGAATAACAAGTGGAATTTTTGTTCCCAAGAAATTTTCATTCCTCTCGAAGGGGAAAAAGCAATCGCGAATCTAAAATGTAAAAAAAGAAGAAAGATTAAAAAAATTAAAAATCAATGAAATTTTTGTTCAAAAATATACAAGTATATATTTTAAAGAAAAGTTAAAATAATAAAGCAAAATATTAAGTACTGGAGGGATAGTTTGATTACAAAGTTAGTTTTTTGCACTTTTTAAATTTAATGTAGTAAAATATTTTCCAAAATTCTGCCACCAAGTCAATCGAAAGCTTCAAAAATCCGCAGTTGTTTTAAATTTTGTTGAGCAATATATCGGTTTGTGCTTTATTAACTTTATTAACCCTTTATATTCGATTTATAGGAGGAGCTACTTACATACATGTTCTGTTCCCTAGCAAAAACAAAGTGAGAAATTCTAAGGGAAATATGAACAAATTACGAGGGAAAAAATTTTTCACGATAAGGGGAATTTCTTCCCGTGAACATTTTTTCATGTTATTATTCTACTTTGAATGACATTTTTTCATGGAAGTTGTTCATGATCGCAAATATGTGAAAAGGGGAAAAATTACAAGGGAAAAATTATTCACGATAGGGGTGAATGTTTGTACCTAATTTATAAATTTCGGATCTTGCCGTTCTTTAGATATACAGAAAAACAACAACAGCAACAATGGATTTTTGGGAAAAAATAAGAGGCAGTCGTGGTTTTTTGGTCACATCTCAGCCATTTGTGGGTCGATCTTGCTGAATTTTAATAGCAAGCAATGATGGACTATATGTGACATAAATGTGAAACAACCTAACCGCTATCATGTATATGTAGTCTTCGGAAAACACATTTCAAATGTAAGACGGACAGACGGAAATAGTTAAATCAACTTCTCTCCTCATAAGGACCCAGAATATATATGCTTTATGGGTCTAAGATTAATATTGTAGAAATTACAAACCTGTGGTGAAGGGTATGAAAAGTACATTTTTTATAGCAATGTAGATATTTTAGGAGTGGTTTTTCGTTTTCGACTAACCGCAGGCATTCGTTTTAACTTTACTTGCGAAGATGAGGGTGACCATTAAAAACTCCTTTAATGAGTACCGTTAGAGTGGACTTCAAGATAACCATTTCACTTTACGACGGTATCTGTAGGATATTTTTACGCATTTCTTGAGCAAATTTTTTTTGTGTGATAATCTAGCCATACGACTAGGGGAGTAATCAACTATACAATATATACGCGAAGAATGAATGTATTAATTTAAAAAAAAAAAATAAGGTTTCTTCGTGAAAAAAACCCAAAATCAACTCGTTTTACTTTAAAAGTAACAATTTAACGAAATATTTTGAAGGTGTTTATCAGTCAACCCTCAACCTCAAATTATTTTGAGGTTAACTTTTGACTAATTAAATGTTTAATTGTCACTCAAATTGGATAGTGTGTACCCCACTTTATGGCTTGGAAATTCAATTCAACGATTAAATAAATTATTGTGATATCCAAACTTTTAAGGCGATAACAGTGCTCTATTTTGCATATCTAAACATCCCTAATTTTAAATTTGATGAAATCGCTTGTAATTTTTCTTGTGCTTGTGCGTTCTTTAGTACCTACAAATAAAAGTACATACATATGTATAAGTAAATGTATGTTTGTAACAAATAAAGTAATTTAAATTTTTTGCTAAAAACAAGTTCAAATTTTCAAAATTTCATTATCTTTTGCTATATTTATTACTCTGTTTTAGCCAGTCGTTGTTCCAATGTCTTAATATTACCCCGAATTGTATTTGATATAAATGTTTGTACTTGCAAAAATGCAAGTACATAGATAAAATTTCAATAAATACAATTTAAAAGAAAAAATGTACTTGTTCGTAGCAAATATTTGTCTATATGTACATATATACAGGTATTTTTGTATATATGTGTATGTGTATATGTAATTGTGTTTGATTAAAAAAAATTACTATCATAACAAATGTATTCTTTTACTTATTCTTAATAAATTAATCTCGTTTAAGTCTTAATGTACTATTTATAAATATTTGTATTATGAGACCGGTTAATAGAAATTGGTAGTTTCGTAGAAATTGGAAATACTCGTAGTTATTTATTAAGACGAATATTTAAATTGCATTGTCATGTTTTGCATTTATTTTTATTTATTTTTTCTGTTATATTTTTCACATCTTTACCTAAATTTCATTTTGTTTTATATGGCGAGAAGAAGTAAAGAATTTTATTTCTTAAAAGTGCAAAATTTATTGTTGATTATTGTTTTCTATTGCCATTAGAGTTTTTCTTTTCCCCGACTCATTAATTTCCCGGGAAAGCGATATTTATTTTTCAATTCCGGGAATTCCCGCTCAATACAAATCGATGCAAAATATTATTTAATTTAATTTATTTGAACAAATAAGAATTCCTGAGATCTAATTTTTTATTTCTGTGGCAAAAAGGAAAAGGTGCTTAATATGACACCTTAAGATCTTCATATTCAAAAGTAACCATTAGCAAATTTTCAATTATTTTGATGGATTTTTGAGGAAGTTATAGCAAAGCGACTTTAAAGGCTACCTTTTTTTAATGTGCAATAATATTTGGAACAATAAAAGCTTCCGATCTGGGACATTAGGAGCGTTAAGAAATAAAAACTTAAACAACTATAACCACAGAGAACTAATGATTATATTAAATTAAGGCCCGTTTTCACAACTTACCAATGGCTAAAGGTAGGATTTTATCGGCCGTATAAAAAGCGTTTCATTATTACAATTTTACTTTAACCTATCCGGTAGGATGAACCTTAATTTACTTTATCGTTCACTTTAGGTTTAAGTAAAGTTTTAATAATGGAACACTTTTTATAAGGCCGGTTAAAGTCTTAGCTATCGGTAAGTTGTGAAAACGGGCCTAAGAGTACATTTCATTACATTTTAAATTGTTCTCCTTTAAAAGTAAACAAATAGACTTAAGCACTTATTGCCACATAATTAATTGAAAGGCAACAGCATTTATATAAAACCAAAAAAGTTAAATCTATATATATAAAAAAGGATGTGTGTATGTATGTATGTATGTATGTATGTATGTATGTATGTATGTATGTATGTATGTATGTATGTATGTATGTATGTATGTATGTATGTATGTATGTATGTATGTATGTATGTATGTATGTATGTATGTATGTATGTATGTATGTATGTATGTATGTATGTATGTATGTATGTATGTATGTATGTATGTATGTATGTATGTATGTATGTATGTATGTATGTATGTATGTATGTATGTATGTATGTAACACATGGACTCCAAAACGGATGGGCCGATTTTTATGAAATTTTCAGGGAATCTTCAGAATATTCAGGCGGGTGACACTGTGAAGTCTGATTTTTGATTTTCGGTCTGCGGGCGGAGGGACGTGGCAAAATCCAATTTTCATATTGCATTATTAGATTTATACGAAAAGAAAATTTAGCCCCGCCCATTTTTACACCCACATTTTTCGAATTACCTAAAATCAGAAAACGGCTCCATCGATTTGAAAAATTTTTCTTTCAAATGTTCGTATTAATCCATTTTAAGGTTTTCATCGAAAGAAAAATGTACCACGCCTACTTCTACGCCCACTTTTTCTATTAAGCGCATAACTTGAGAACGGCTTGAGCGATTTGGACGATTTTTTCTTAAAAATGATTGCCATGGTCCAACTTAGGTTTTTACGGAAAGAAAATTTTTCCCCGCCCACTTTTTTCGATTTACCTAAAATCAAAAAACGGGCTCCATTGATTTGGCTAATTTTTCTTTTAAATGTTCGTATTAATCCATTTTAAGTTTTCATCGAAAGAAAAATGTACCACGCCTACTTTTACGCCCACTTTTTCTATTAAGCGCATAACTTGAGAACGGCTTGACCGATTTGGACGATTTTTGCCCTGCCCTCTTTAACGCCCATTTTTTTGATTTACCTGAAATCAGAAAACGGCTCCATCGATTTGACTAATTTTTCTTTCAAATGTTGGTATCTTTTTAACGGATTTTAAAAATCGAACGCAAAAATTTTTCCTAATTTGGACAGGACAACGTCTGTCGGGTCAGCTAGTTATTTAAACAAATTATTACAAAATATGTCTTTTAAAAAAGGATTTTTATCAATAAATTTTTTGAATTTTAAACGTTGGTCCTTAAACTAATTAAAAATTCTGTACATTTTTACTCTTATTCTTTTGAAACTTCAGAGCCTTAAACATTGCCTTACTTATCGGATATGAATTGACTTCTCTTTGGCGTTTAGCAAAATTGTCGTAAGTCAGAAACTGTAGTTTTTCATTATGTTAAATTGGAAAAGATTTATTTGGTATATTTCATAGACTTTTTTCCTAAGAGCAGATGATAACGATTAGAAGCAGTTGTCCCAGATTATAGCGATTTAAAAAAATGAATTAAAGCCAATCAAAAAAATCAAATGCGTTTATTTTTGACTTTATTTGAATCAACAGACAACTTATTAACTTTTATATCAGCAGTAAAGTTGACATAATTAAATTAAAAAAAATCCATGGAATTCCCGCACAAATTTACCGGAATTTTTTTCCCGAAAAATGTGCGGGATCCCGGGATTTTTGTCCGGGAAATCCCGTATGTCATTATCCTATTTGATGTTCATAATTTGTATTTAAACAAGTAAGAGTTATATATTCGGCTGTGACGAATCTTTGATACCCTTCACCGTCAGTTAGAATATTTCAGGAGTGGGCTTCATATGGGACCTATGCTTAATTATGGTATGATCACCACAAAACTTTTCAGTGTAATTTCTAGTCCTATAAGACTGTGACGTATCAAATTTTATTACACCATCATTATTTGTGACAGCAGCATTATTTATTACGGTTTTTTATTTTCCGTGAGTAGGCTTTATAAAGTGCCTATGACAAATTATGGACCGATCTTCACAAAATATGAGAGTGTGATTTCTAGTCCTATAACATTTTGACATACCAAAATTTGTTACAATAGCATTAGGTTAGGTTAGGTTAGGTTAAGAAGGGTTGTGTGCCCACAGGCACACCTCCACTCGGAGACCGAATACGATCCATTGTGATTCCCTTCAATGAAAATATGAAGTATGAGATAGAGATAAGAGGAAGTGAAAAGTAGAGAAAAGGAAGTATGATATAGACAGAAAATTAGAAAGTAGGACCAATACCCCCCTTACAGTCCCCTCAACAGAAACAGCATCGTTATTTCCCTGACAAACCCCAGTAGATTGGCCGGATTACATCCAGCTATGCACCCCAGTTCGTCGTGAAACCTATCTCCTAGCCACTTCAGTCTGAGACCCTGCACCCTAGGACAATGGCACAGTACATGCTCGATCGTCTCTAGCTCCTCCGAATCCTCGCATAGCCTGCAGAAGTCCGGTATGGCGTTGTCCCATCTGCCCGCAAAAGCCCTGACAGAACAATGCCCCGTCAAGAACCCTATAAGTGTTCTGAGACTACCCCTATCCAATCCCAGTAGAACCCTGGTTGCCCCCGCGTCCAAATTGGGCCATAGTGCCCTAGACACCCTGCAATCCATTCTGCCCCTCCAGGATTGGTCAACGTCATCACGGAATTTCTCCCGTATCACCCCATAGTAGTAGCATAGGGGGGGTTTTACCCCCTGTCCCCCACCAAAGCGAAGCCTGACTATCCACGTAAATTGTCACCTCAGATCCACCCACGATGTGATCCAGTATCACCTCTGTCGTCCTCCAGATCGCTAAGATCTCAGCCTGGAAGACGCTGCACTCATCAGGGAGTCTGAATGACCTTTTTACCTCGATATAAACACCGGCACCAGTGCCGGTTTCCATCTTGGATCCATCCGTAAATACTGCCCACCCCTCAAACAGTCCATTGGATCCACTCCAAATTTCCCTATCCGGTAACTCCACTGGTGGTGTTGCACCGAAGTCCAGGGTCATAGTCTTATGATCCGAAATTCCCCCGAGAATAATACCCTGATCAAGCAGACCCATCTCGTAAAAAATTCTCGTGTGATCATCCCGCCTAGGTCTAACTAAAGAAGACTCGTAAAGTCTAAGTAAGTTCCTAGGTGCCACACTCCTCACTTAAAGCTCGATAGGGGATAGATATAGTAGGATGTCCAGCGCTGCCTGCGGAGTGCTTCTCCTTGCGCCTGTGATGCCAAGAGATGCACTTCTTTGAACCTTGCTGAGCATCTTCCTATAGCCATCCACTCCCAACGCACCCCACCAAACAGTGCAACCATACGTAAGTATAGGCCTAACAACCGATGTGTAAATCCAGTTTACCATATCAGGCCTAAGACCCCAGTTCTTACCAATGGAGTTCCTGCATGTGTAGTATGCATTGAGTCCCCTTCTCATCCTCTCCTGAGTATTTCTCTTCCAAGACAGACAATAGCATTACTCGTAACGGGTTTTCGCGTATTTAACTGTTTTCCGAGAGTAGGCTCTATATAGGGGCCTATGATAAATTATGGACTGACCTTCAACGAAATAAATGAAGAATATACAGTATGATTTCTAGTCATACATACATATAGTCATTGCTGGGCAATATACATGGTTTGCGGTATTTAAAATTCAAAATACTTTCAGGCTATGTATTTAAAATACAAAATACTTGCCGAGACATGTACATGTACATTAGGGATACAACTTTTTTTACAATTTGAAAATATCAAAATGGCCCTATCCATACCATGTAGTGCATAAAAAAACAATAAGAACTGCATCTTTAGATTTTCGATATCGTTAAAAAAGGTGCCGCGTCAAATGAAATTAAGTTTGGGATCAGTAATAATGCATTTACACCTACCCCATAAACAGTTTATGGTGATAACTTATTTATCCATACAAATCATAAACAGGTTTGTAACTAGCTTTTGAGATAAACTAGCTACAAACAACCGATTTTTGCTAATGCAACTCAGGAGGCATATTCTGAATTGCGATGCGAAAATCAATGCGATGCGAAAATGCATAAATGCGAACAATTGCTATTCTGTATTGCGATATTCGCAAAGTTTTTTTTAATCGCATTTCAATTACGAAAAGGTGGCAAGTCGGTATTCTACATTGCGAAAACAAATGTCAAATTAGCAAAACTTATTCGACAACAAAATAGCATTCGCAAAGTACAAACATGTTAGTGAAAGATAATATTTTATTTATTTATTCATCATATATTTATTATTTAATTCAGGGAAGCAAGCAATAAGACCACCAAACCGCGTCAATTTGAAATAATGATAGAATATATGAAAAAGCACAGCCAATTGGCAAGAGGCCATTTGTAAACACCAAATGCACATCAGTCGGCAAATACTTTGTGGAAAACGTAAACTGAAGAACTAAATATCAATGGACTACCTATTAGAGAAGCTGCAGGATGGAAAAAGTATGAAATATATAGACCAGTTCAAAAATATTTGACTTTAACTTAAATTTTAATAGGTTTGCGCCGATTTTAAAGTACACACAAAACATTTTCATTTTCTGCGTCGTCGAACCACAGTGCCACAAAATCCATTTTTATTATTTTTTTTTATTACAGAATGTCCTAAATAAAATGTTTAAACAATTTTCACAGCCAAACACAAACAATTTATTTATTTTTAATTTGACGTTTATTGAGACTGGCGTACATTTGAGCAGCGTTGCCACGATTTGAAATAAATTGCGAATGCGATTGCGAAAGTCTAACAGAATACCAATTTTCTTTCGCATCGCATTGATTTTCGCATCGCAATTCCGAATAAGCCTCCTGTTTTTTCAAAATTTTATATGTGGCCCTTGGTACAACATTTGGTTTTCAGACCAATGACTTCGAAGCCTTAAACAAATCATTATCGGGCTTAACTAATACTCAGAAATGCTTTCTAAGACATTGGGTGAAAGATGAATCAAGAATTCCAAAAACACAACGCAGCAACATTTGTGCGAAACGCGCCATCAAAGTCGTACAATATATTTTTCCCCAATGCAAATCAACACGAACTCTTAATCTTAAGTTAATTTCACTTAACAAAGATAGTTTTTAGATTGTGATTTTGATTTTAATCATTTAATTAAGAAATGTAAATATTTAAATTATTATAAAATAAAAATTTTTGAAAAAATACAATATTTTGAAAAAATACAAAATTTTGAAAAAATAAAAAAAAAATCTTAAAGGGCTTTCAGAAATCGGCTTCGACGCGGAACGTTTTTGTTCCGAAATAACCTGAGGAAACATTTTTCGGTTTCTGCACAACATCGGATACTGGGTGGTGATATTGCCTTATTTTGGTTGTACCTTTAATGTACATATGTATTTAAAATACGATACATTAGATAAAACTAATTAACAAAACAATTGTTTCCTTTTATAAATATCAGATTTTTGAATGTAGCATCAAACAAACAGTTTCTTGTTGGAGAATAAATAAAACCTGCTCAAGAAAATAATCTTTCTACAGGTCCTGATGAGCACAAACTTGTATTAAATTCTATGAATACTCTTTTTATATTTGGATAGCTGTCAAGAGTGATAATGTCTTTGCTCTCGTCACTGAGGAAACTGACAAATTCCAACTACAAATTTGATGTCCTATATTCACCATCATCCCTATCTACGTAAACAACAAAATCATCGTTTATATTGTTTTTAAAATACAAAATACTCCCATTACGTATTTAAAATACAAAATACTCCCATTACGTATTTAAAATACAAAATAAACTAATTTATTGTTTGTATTTAAAATACAAAATACTTGCTGGACATGTATTTAAAATACAAAATATTTGCACGTCATAAGTTTGAAATACAAATACAAAATACATACGTATTTGTATTTTAAATACGTATTTCAAATACTGCCCAGCTCTGCATATAGTATATCGAGCCCTAACCGCGAAAATAACGTAAGCGCCAAAAACAAAATTTTACAGTAGAGAGTTTTTTTTATTTTATTTCATATACATTTTGTATGAAATTTGTCGCTTACGATAAAACTGTTCTTGCTATAAAATCGTCACGGTACCTTATAAGACCATGACATTCTAGGAGATGATGCTAGTGTTGCCAATAAAGTCATTTATAAAAAAAAAACGAAAATCGAAAATGATGTCGGTTACGTTATTTTAGCGGTTAGGGCTCGATATGTGTAACATCTTATATTGATCCGATCTTTAAACCACAATTTATTTTAGTTTTTATAACAAAATTATCAATCAGCCTGATTACGGTTGGCGTTGGCGTATACGCCTGAGTCGTTTTTTGTAAAAGATTAAAGTAACACACAACCTGTGTTCTTTGATCTACTACAAAAAACGACTCAGGCGTATACGCCAACGCCAACCGCAATTAGGCTGAATATTTGAGGGTTTTGGTTCCACATTTAAATTCATAACTCTTACAGACAGACGGACATACATGGCTAAATCGACTTAGAATTACTCAAGGAGCAAGGAAGTGGTATTTGCATGGAAACTATTCATATATGTACCGATATAAAAAAAAATGTGGTAGGACGATTTATGCTACAATAAGATATTTTTGGACAAAATTCAATGTAAATACCAACATCATAAGAAGGTTTATGGGCACAAATACTATTCCGGAAAGAAGTTTTAGACCGATTATCAATATTTTCAATAGGCTTCGTAGTGAGAATTGAATCGTATGTATGTTCAAAATTATCTTCAAAACTGCGACCTGTACTATGCGCACAAGCTTACATGTAAAGACAACCGGCCATCGAGACGGACGGGTGGACGAAGATGGGTATAGATTCTATACTATAGAACAAATTGTGGTGTGTAATATCTTCAGTATTCATCATAAGTATGTGCGTGAAGTTAAATTTCGAAATTTATTGCATAACAGCGTTCTGTTAAAACTGTTAACTGTTAACCAAATAGAATTGTGATATATGTATTCAAATTGGAATTATACCTACAATTTTGGATCAAATGGACTGGAAAAAATATATGGCTTACCGCATATCCCGCTTATCAAAAACTTTTATTATTTAAGGTATATAATAGGACTTTTCATGTTTTTTTAATATTTTATATTTACAATTTCTCTGAAAGATTTTCCCGAATTCCAGGAAAACGGGAGGAGATGGGCGGATGAAATTTGATGGAATTTGTGGACAAAGTGGTCTTTTATGAAAATCAATTGTCAGAAGTTTAAAGGTCTTGCGTCTTTATAGGAATTTTTCAACTTGTCCATATTTTCAAATTTTGAAATTCACTGTTAGATGAATTCCAGGAAAACGGGAGGAGATGGGCGGATGAAATTTGATGGAATTTGTGGACAAAGTGTTCTTTTATAAAAATCAATTGTCAGAAGTTTAAAGGTCTTGCGTATGGACAAGTTGAAAAATTCCTGTAAAGACGCAAGACCTTTAAACTTCTGACAATTGATTTTTATAAAATACCACTTTGTCCACAAATTCCATCAAATTTCATCCGCCCATCTCCTCCCGTTTTCCTGGAATTCATCTAACAGTGAATTTAAAAATTTGAAAATATGGACAAGTTGAAAAATTCCAATAAAGACGCAAGACCTTTAAACTTCTTACAATTGATTTTCATAAAAGACCACTTTGTCCACAAATTCCATCAAATTTCATCCGCCCATCTCCTCCCGTTTTCCTGGAATTCGTGAAAATCTTTCAGAGAAATTGTAAATATAAAATATTAAAAAAAACATGAAAAGTCCTATTATATACCTTAAATAATAAAAGTTTTTGATAAGCGGGATATGCGTTAAGCCATATATTTTTTTCCAGTCCATTTGATCCAAAAATGTAGGTATAATTCCAATTTGAATACATATATCACAATTCTATTTGGTTAACAGTGTTATGTTAGCGCTTTAACAGAACTCTGTTATGCAATAAATTTCGAAATTTAACTTCACACACATATCATAAGTCCTCTTTTATTGAAGGTCAATAATTTAATATTGGTCTGAAACGCAACCAATTATAATATCTGAAATATTCTAACTATCGATGGAGGGTATCAAAGATTCGGCACAGCCGAATATAGCACTCTATCTTGTTTTATTTAGTATACATTGTTTTTATTGTTATCTTATCAATTATCTTTTTCTGTTTTGTTCTTTAAATTTTTATACAATTATTTGTTTAAAAAAAAAAAACAAATGTGATGATAATGATGCTTTAAAATTTATTTTTGTGTTGACAAACGAATGTATGTACATAAATACAGTTTAAATAAAATTATAATAAAAACATATGAAACAATAAATATGCTATGCGAATTTTTTATGCGAAAATATCGGGTGTTTTTTTTTGAGGCGGAGAACTTAATATTGAAAGAAAATAGGGAAAAACGTTTTAATATCCGTTTAAATTTAAAAGATTTTTTTATTTGTGCTTAATTCCCAATTTTATTCTTGATAAAAACACTAAAATTTATTGTTGATGGGATAAGCTATTCCTATGCGCATTTCACTGGTTGCTTAGGCCAGATCGTCAGGAAATTTCATCCAAAAAGATATTAGAAAAACAAAAGATGTTAACCAAATAAAACCGTTAAGCGTATAAGAATTATAAGCAACAGTTCTACTTGTAAAAATATTAAAGTTTAAACAAAAACATCAACAATAAACAGTAAGTTTATCTCTTCTTAAGCTGGGATCACACGAATGCCGCAATGCACCAATTTTCACACTTTTTGATACACCAATCATGTGACTGCACAACCAATTGGCTCTTGTACCAATCGAGGACAATATTGTGCTTACTTTTACCAATCAAATGCAACCCTGGTGCGGCAATCGTGTGACTGTTTGCTTTGCAACCACGCGTCAATAAAAATAACATAAATGCGCCAATATTAATTGTCTTCTTGTGCGGCAATCAAACAACACAATACGCGCCAATATTTGCCTTTTTTTTTAATAAATTTTACGTTTTTGTGTTTTCTTTAGTAAGTAATTATGCATTTTAATTTTTGCTATACTATGTAGCTGTTAAGTGCGAATATTTTATTAAATATCTTTAATGAAACTAATGGCGATTTCTTTTCTGAGAAATATGTTGCATAAATGTTACATGCTCTATCTCTTTTATGTAGAGCATGTAACATTTATGCAACATATTTCTCAGAAAAGAAATCGCCATAAGTATTATTTAATTTGTCAATTTTTGGATTTTCATAAATTTTTCTTAAAATATTTCAAATAAAACTATTCAACAAAAAATTGTATAGTTGGTACCTATATGAACAAATTTTTCGTTTTTAATGAACATACCAACTAGAACTTCCAAACAAATGAAAAAACTAACAAAACAGCTGTTTCGCAGTTGTCAAGTAAGAATAATCGTGTGACTGTGCTGCGGCAATTATTGTACCCATTTCACTTTGTAGCAACTAGCGGCAATTAAATTTGTATAAAACAGGGCAATCGTGTGATTTCAGAATATTTGATTGGTGCAATGTCTTTTTTGTGCGTCAACAAAGCACAATTAAAATTGTGCCATATTGGTGCATTTGCGGCAATCGTGTGATCCCAGCTTTACATTGCCCGTTTAAATAGCATTATTAATTATATAATTTTACATTTGCGTACATTGCTTTACTTTGAGTCTCAATTTTTGCAGTAAATCAGGCTGTATTTCCCCAAAAACGCTTTGAATTTTCGCTTTTAAGTGATCAATCGTTCCTTGTTTATTTCCATAGACCTGTGCCCATGTTCTGTAACTTTAGTGAGAACGTCTCGCATCGAAAAGATGTGAAACAAAATATTCCATCGTTTCTCGAAAAGTGTGTCTGTAACTCATGTCTAAAACTATCAAAAGAAATTACGTCGTTACGTTATAAATGTCATAACATTGCACTTGAAGCCGATGTGACATTGCAGACGTTGAGAACGCCAGTAACACAGGGTCTCCACCTGAGATAAGATATAAGATTTTTATATCAGCAAACGTCAAATTCAATCGCAGAGAGTATTATCTTACTCTCAAATAGTGTTAGTATTAATATTATAATAAATGTTATGAGACAGTTGTTATAAGAAATCTTATAACAACTATCTTATAAGATGAGCTGTCAAAACTACACATACATACACACATATAAAACAATAAAAAGACGCATTCATTAAAATGTTTAATTTTTGTGTGCAAATAGTGAAAATCTTGTGATAAGTGTTTAAAAAACCATTTTTTTTTAACTAAAAAACAAGAAAAAACTAAAAAAAAGAGTAAAAACGACACAAGTTTACTGCACGAGAATCATTCGATTATGAAATCTTATAAGATACGTGTTCCCCTTGTTTAAGATTAAGATTAACATGAAGAAATTTGTTCTCTCATTCTGCCGACGTTCTCTCACATATTATATCAGATATTATCTTAGGTGAAGACCCCATGTAACACATATCGTTGACAGGGACCAAAATTTACTAAGATTGAAAATTTTTCAACGACGGCGGCGAAAATACAACCGTCGGCTCTACCAAATAATGTAAAGTGTGACCTTAATGTTTGTTGTTTGCAAACGAGCTTCGAAAACATTCGTATATTTTATAAAAATGTTTAAAGCAAAGTTATTAAACAATGAAAAAATGAGTCAAGAACATAATATTATTATTATTATTCTTTGCATTTTTAATTGTTATTTAGTGTTAACATTTTTTCTCGCCAAATTTTTATTCGCGAGTTTATTTAAGTAATTTCCTTACGTGACAACTTGTACTCGCCAAAAAAAAAAAAAGTTATAGACACAGTTTAGTGAGAAAAACAGCCTTTTGTATTAATATGTTGCATTTTTGTTTCATTTCACACATTTCAATCGAAAAGTTTCTCGACGCGATGGTTACAGAACATGGACACTGGTATTTTACATACCACAGAGAATAATCACAATGTGCTTAAGTTGGCTTAAGCAAATGAGCGAATACATGTTAATTATATGAGGCAAACTATATTGAACTTAAGGAAACTTTTTGCTAAGTTTAATGAAACTGTCATTTGCTTTAGCAAGGTGCGAATCTTATCGCATATTCCGTACGGAATCAAATGTTTTTTTATTTTGTTTTTGTTTTCTTAAATACATTTGAGAGACTTTTTGTTAATTTTTGACAAGACTATGCATATTATGGTTAAGCCTTTAGTTAAAAGGTCCATGTCGTGAAATTATTAGTTCACCAAATTTTTCTTTTAGAAAATTGATTAAATCACGCACTGTGTGACCACATGTCATTCTGGTAAACCTACAAGTGTGAAATACTAATTTATGCATTCTAATTGAGGCCAGAAAAAGTAAGTTAGCACGTCTCAACGTTGACTTTAATTTTCGGAATATAGTTATATTCAAAGACATATAGTGTTTTGACAACCCCTATAGGATAATTATCGCTTGAGGATAATACGCCAATTCTGTGCTATAGTTTCTCAAATTTATTGCTCTAATGGGACGTTATGAGCTCCAGTATACATCTCCATAAAATGCACTTAATGCCGGATAAGTTTGAACCATGATTGTTAATAAATTTTAACAATTTGCATTCTTTGCTCTGACATGAGTCTACTCATGATGAATAACCAATAGAGTAGTCAACCGATTAAGAATAATTCGATTAATCGATCAAACATAACCAAACTCTTGTTCGAATAATTTTAAAACAACAATTGTCGAATAACGAATTAATTGATCCAATAACGTCGATTAATCGAACAATTATTTTATTAAAAAATAAATTAAATAAAAGCTTCGAAGCTTTTGATTTATTCTCATACGTTTTTAGTGATTTTATACAAAACTAGCTGGCCCGGCAAACGTTGTTTTGCCACATAACTTATTTCTTTGTCTGCTAGCCAAATTTTAAGAAAAAAATTACAGGCTATATGTAGTTCTTTGCAGATGTTACACTATTTGCCTACCTAATTTCAAGAAAATTAATTGATTTGCTAAGAAGATATAGGGAGGCGGAGCTTTTACCCCTCTTGCCCTATTTAATTCCCTGCCCTCTTTCCGATGTTACAGTGTATGGATGCCAAATTTTAAGAAAACCGGTTGATTAGTTAAGAAGATAGAGGGATTGGGAGCTTTTACCCCTCTTACTCTATTTAACGCCCTAAATAATAAAAACTATAGGCTACTAGCTGACCCGGTCCGCGTTGCTGGCCCTAAGCAAACATTAGTGTTGTTTACCAGACGATTTAAAGAAAAAATCGTCCAAATCTGTCAAGCCGTTCTCAAGTTATGCGCTTAATAGAAAAAGTGGGCGTAAAAGTAGGCGTGATACATTTTTCTTTCGATGAAAACGTAAAATGGATTAATACGAACATTTAAAAGAAAAATTAGTCAAATCGATGGAGCCGTTTTTTGATTTTAGGTCAATCGAAAAAAGTGGGCGGTGCAAAATTTTCTTTCCGTAAAAACCTAAGTTGGACCATGGCAATAATTTTAAAGAAAAAATCGTTTGAATCGGTCAAGCCGTTCTCAACTTATGCGCTTAATAGAAAAATTGGGCGTAAAAGTAGGCGTGGTAAATTTTTCTTTCGATGAAAACTTAAAATGGATTAATACGAACATTTGAAAGAAACATTTGTCAAATCGATGGAGCCGTTTTCTGATTTTAAGTAATTCGAAAAAAGTGGGCGGGACAAAATTTTCTTTTTGTATAAATCTAAGTTGGACCATGGCGATCATTTTAAAGAAAAAATCTTCCAAATTAATTAGAAGTCATTGGTGGTGCAATATGAAAATTGGATTTTACCACGCCCCTCCGCCCGCAGACCGAAAATCAAAAATCAGACTTCACAGTGTCACCCGCCTGAATATTCTGAAGATTCCCTGAAAATTTCATCAAAATCGGACCAGCCGTTTTGGAGTCCATACGTTACATACACACATACATACATACATACATCCAATTTTATATATATAGAAGAAGTTCTTTCCAACTGTACACTATTTGCCTACGAAATTTAAAAAAATCGGTTGATTAGCCCTCTTACCCTATTTCACATCCTATTCTCTTTCAGATGTTACATTTTCTGCATACCAAATTTTAAGAAAACCGGTTGATTAGTTTAGAAGATTAGGGAGTGGGAGCTTTTACCCCTATTTCAATATTTTGCGCCCTCTAGCGATATAAAATATACTCTACGACCTATTCTCAGACCTAACAAATACACATACAAAATTTCATAAAAATCGGTCAAGCCGTTTCGGAGGAATTCAAAATGTAGGGCATTTTGTTGATATTTTTATGGGCATATAAATACATGTTTCGGAATGAATGCAGTGTTCACTAAAATGGCTATAACTCATGAACCAATACACATTTAAAGACCGTTGATACATAAAAACCTTGGTATTGACGTCAACATCCACGTTAACTTTACAGAAACAAAATCGGTTCACGAATTTCAGAGAACATCAATTACTAACACAATGCAACTTATTTTTATATATACCCTGCAGGAAATGTCACTAGTGAATCTGTACTGATTCACTATTGACACAGTCACCAGTACTAGTGACTTATTATACCCCAGGAAATGTTAGACTTATTATACCCCAGGAAATGTTATGTATGTACTATAGACATTTAACATGTGCGTGTCATTGGAAATCTACCACTGACGTTGGTACTATTGACTAGGTACTGACTAGGTAGTTCCTTTGGGAACATATGTAGACATTGGAACCAGAGAATCGCTAGTACATTTTAGTAAAAGTAGTATACACTTTTTGTAAGAATACGAAATCATAACAATCTTTTTTATTATTTCTTCAACTTTTATAGGAATTGTACTTCTCAGTTGTTATTGATAAAATCTTTTTCGTATTTAAGCCAAATATAGTGGCAAATGTAATGTAGTGTAGACACTTCGTTGACAATGTCACCAATAGTCGACAAAACTGGTGATTTGGAGACACTTGCACCCAGGTTTTCTTCAGGGTATAGATGTAGGAAAGTTAAAAAATATTGTAGCCATAGCCCTGACTGTAATTAATCTCAATTTTTATTTAGCAAAAATCCTGTTGAGCACTCATAGTATTTCAAAAATGTATTTTATGTTCTTATTGAACAAATCTTTGACAAAAAGTTGTATCAACTTTTTTCTTTTTAAATCAAACATTTAAAAAATTTCAAGAAAGCGGGTTGTCAAATTATGGGTGAAAAACTTGGAAATAAACAAAAAGTTACAAAAAATAAAGAATTGATATCATGAAAGTAGAAAATGTTGTTATTGCATTATCCTTTTTTTAAATTATATACAAATACATAAAGAGAGACGGCGCACATAGGGGTTTTTTGCCAATCTAGCCGGACATTACTTTTTGTTTTAGCTTATATTGCTTCTTAAAAGTTATTGAGTGAACCTAGATCGATGAAACTTGGCAGAAATATGTGATATTGTCATAGGCAGGTAAACCTAAAAAATAAATAAAATCGGACCAAGGAGGAAAATGTTCCCCCTAGAAGAACTAATCCAACCTCTGAAAAATGCAATTTTTTTTAAACTTTTCCCATACTTTTGTTTGGCAAATGCAACTTTTAACGTCGGCGAAAGTTAAAAAACCTAAAATAAGACCCATGAGATCGTAAAATTACACTTTTCGCCCCCCGCCCCCTTTTGAGGGCGGTTACATAAAATAATATTTAAAAAAAATGTAAATATTAAAAGAAATAGATTACTAACGCCTTAATACTATAAAAATTAAATTTTTGAACTTTAATGGGTAGGGGGAGATATCCCTATCCCCAAACACCCCCCCCCCCGGAACGACCCTGTAAAATTTTTTTTTTTTTTTGCTAATTTCCAAAACATATTAATTTTTAAGATTTTATGTGACTTTTATATATTTTATAGTATTTAATTTATCTGAAAATAATTAATATATTCGTAATAATAACTTATTTATAATAGTAACAGCAAATTTTATTTAAAATAATAACAACTAATTTATTTAAAATAACTTCTCTTTTGCACTAAGATGATGATGAGTGCCATGGTTCTTCTTCGTCTGCTTCTTCAAAATCCTCTTCTGAATCTGAATTCTCTTCAGAGCCAAGTACAGGTGGAAGCATAAAAGAAATTGCTTCTTTCGTAAAGGGTAGTGACTTTTTTTTGGAGTTGGTCTTATACTAGTAATCAGTGGGTCAGAACTGAGCAAAAGTCTATTTATAACATCTTTGTTACACTGAACCCTCGAAAACTTTCTAGCAAAATTCTGCCTGTAAAGCCGAAAATGTTTATTTCGTGCCTCAGACGCTTCTTCTGATAATAGCCCGATAGGCAACAATGCCTCACTCATTACAGTTGCGCCATGTACTAAAATCTTGTGCATTGTAGGTGTCATAGGATGCCAGGGATATAGAGTAACGTAAAGTTTTGCAGTGTCTAAGCAATAATTGGCAAACTCGTGCAAATGGATTTTGTGACCACTTGTAATTACTTCAATAATAACTTTGATCCGGTAGATGAAATCCAATGCAATTCCAGTTATTTCTGCAGCTAATTCAGGATTGGAAAAAAATCGTCTGCTGGTGTTACCATCGTTGCTGTTTCCAAATCCAGTCTTCGGTACATCCACTATTAGCCCTAATTCACTTCTAAATTTTTCTTGGATAGTTTTTTTCCTCTCATTAACAATAGTTTTGTCCTCATCCGATCTTAATTGCCACTTTTTTACTGTGAGTTTATACGATAGGTGTAATATGCTCTCAAATAGACGAATTCTGGCGTGCAAAGTAGATAATCCGAAAGAAAGTGCATCTACGTCTATATCCCTTTTGATTTTCAAATTGTTAAATTCTTTTGAAGTAGCCCCACAAATATAGCACTTCATTGTGGACGTAGTTTGTGTTGCGGCATTACATACTTTTGCATCTATCATTGTAAATACCATTGTATGTTTTATGGAATATAACTTTCCTTCCATTAAAAAATTAGTGTTTTGTAATGTAGTAATGGCATCTTGTACATAATTAATTTCTTCTTGGATTACATCTACAGTTTCTTTAACAAATCTGATGCGAATAGGTCTACAATATCGCGGTGATGAAGGAGTTGGATTTTGCCATAATATTTTCTCCTTTTTTGCACCATATATTAGTCGAAGCGGTACGAAACTACTCTGAAAAATATGAGAATCAGAAGCATCATTTTTCATCTTTTGCTTAAATTGTGCCTGGTGTGATCCATCGCAGCCCCATTTGCTTATTAGTTCGAGGGAGTTGCATTCTTCTATTTGTGAATCACATAAAACATCTTTTAAATATGTAAGTAATCTACTTGCAGTATGATTAAGCAAATCCTGAAGATTTATTTGAGCACATGTTTCCGTTACTTCAAATGATTCTTTTGGAGGATAGCATTCACTTTTCTCTCTCTGCAGAATTTTGTAGCTAGGATAAACCTTCTTAGCGGCACTTCGGATTATTTCATATTGTTTTCGAGAAAGATCAGCTTCTACAAATATAGAAAGAGCCTTTAGAGGGGTTAGCTGTTTTACTTTATCCTCTTGTGCAGCTTTGTATGCTTTTTTTATTTTTGTAGCTCTTGCCGGAGAAGACACAATTTCTTTAAGCAGACCTGAGGCATCTTTTTTTCCAGACGTTTGTAGTTGTGTTTGGGTAGCGTGCATCAATAAATCAGCATCGGTTTGAGTTCGCAAGATTTCAGTTTTTCTTCTCTTACTTCTTTCGGTCAATTCAACAAACGGCTTTTGTAGTCGTTTTGAAGACGAACTCCCAAAAAAAGGTATTGTCACTGTTCCTTCCAGCCATTTGGCATGCATGCTTACAAATCGATCCTTTTTTCTTTGTGCTGAATGCCAAAATATTTTAAAAAAATATTTGAATTTCTTTAAGCATTGATTTACTACTGATATGTCACTATCTCCCTGACATTTTGAAATTTCGCACAATTTTCTAACTAAAAATTGTAATTTCTCTTCAACGAGTTTAGAACTACATTCTTGTATAATTTGGAATAACTCTAAATTCGTATACACTTTTTCCATTTTACTCTCGAAGCTTCAAAATGGTTCTGATAACAATTTTATGCAAAAACCACAATATATATTTAAAAAAACTAAGTACCTAGAGCCCAGATTTGATTTTTTATTATATATTATTTTTGTTGTTAATGATTTTAAAAGTTATGCAAAACAGGTACATTTATTTTGCTCTATTAAATAACGTCCTTTAGCGGCCGCACAGGTGGTTAAAACCCGTTACTTACTGTTTCGCACATCCCTTTTTTTACACAGGTAATATTAGGCTTATATGTAATAATTTAAATAAAAACCATCTACGTACAACCAAAACATTTTATGACTGACGAAAGGGTTTCTATCATATGTACCTATGCAAGATGAGCAAAAACAGAAAAAAGGTAAAAAAATTTGTTTGCTCTATTAAATAACGTCCTTTAGCGGCCGCACATGTGGTTAAAACCCGTTACTTACTGTTTCGCACATCCCTTTTTTTACACAGGTAATATTAGGCTTATATGTAATAATTTAAATAAAAACCATCTACGTACAACCAAAACATTTTATGACTGACGAAAGGGTTTCTATCATATGTACCTATGCAAGATGAGCAAAAACAGAAAAAAGGTGAAATTTTCAAAAAATCATAAAAAAAAATGGCGCAACAACGCGCAACGTTTTTTTTTTGAATTTAAAAGTAGAGATTTCAAATTTTATCGTGATGTATAAAATTTTTAAGAACTCAGCGGAACTCACCTTCAAAAACCTTTTAAATTTTTTTTTTTTACAAAAAAGTGAACAAAAAAATCGTTTTTTTTAATTTCGTACTAATTTTTTTATCATAAAAAATTCAAATAAAATTTTTCTAAAAATTTTCATAATTAGCTGTTTATATAGTCTTTCACAGAAAAAAAAATTCAATGTAAAATCTTTATTCGTTTATCTACAAAAAAATATATTGTAAACCTCCCAAAACCGTAAAAAGTCAATGAACACGCATGCAATTTAATCAACTTTCCTGGTTTTAACAGTGTCCCAAAACCACAAATCTCAAGCAAAAGACTTGAAAATTCACTATACGATGCAGAACTTTGTTGTCTGTCGAGCTGCGTACTTAAATTTTTCCATTTCTTAAAAAAAATTTTTTGCTTAATGTCCGGCTAGATTGGCAAAAAACCCCTATGTGCGGCGGTTGCTCTATAGAAGAAATTGTAGGCAAAAGTTTAGCTGAAGATGACAGGTCTGTTAACGCCAAAGTAATATCGGATTATTATGGAATTAATGGTTTTACAATGACTAAGTAATACCACCATATGGAGTTAAGATGAACAGTTTCACGTTTAAAAAAAGAAGAATTCATAGCAGATTTTAGTAAAAACAAAGAAGAAAATGGAAGATTTTCTATAGTTGTATATGAATGGACGAATGTAACTTATTAAAAATACGTTTTTTTTTGTAAAAATATTTATTTTTTATTCGTTATACTCATCGATTTAATCGTTTGATCGAACGAACAAAAACAATTATTTGAAATATTCGAACAAAGTTGAAATGCGAAAAACAACCGATAAATATGTATCCAAAAAAGTGCTTAATTTTATGTTCTCCGCCTCTAAAAAAACACCCCGTATAGAAAAAATAAACGAAATATAGGCGAAAAGTTGATTGTAAAAATCAGCTGTTTGTGGAAATTGATTTTTTCTTAAAACTGCTTGACCTGTGGGACTGCATGTTAATTAGATCTAAAGATCTCAAACATTTTATGTGATTTTTTTTTGGAAATATACAAAAGTGTACCTAAAAACATTTCTATAGCTTCAATGATAACCAAAGGTTAACTAAAGCAAAACAATTGTGTGTAAAATATTGAGGGAACATAACTATATGGATCCGTTTGGTGACAAACCTCCGGTCCATATGTTATCTTCTATTCGAGTCCGTAAACATTTTATTAATTTTTGTTACTTCCATTATATAAAAAAATAAGGAAATACCAATAGAAAAACAAAAATGTACCAAAAAGTCTCCTCTTGTAGTTTCTCAATCACTCTGGACTCTCCACGTTGAATTTTATGTTTCTAGGTTCAATCACCCTCATTGTGTTTGGCGTATTTAAGATACGCCTACGACAGTTTGGTAATAGATTTAAGAAAAAAAGTTCACGTTCTCTTTAATCTATTACCAAACAGTCGTAGGCGTATTTTAAATACGCCAAACACAATAAGGGTGAATATTAATAAAAGTTCAAAAAGGACTAGTTGTAAAACCCAAAAGTACCAAAAATATCCCTTTTACATATTCTCATTCACTCAGGACATTGCAACCCAGTAAAAAAAATTTGGGTTTTTTGAAGCACTACAGAGAAAAAGCGCATAATCAAGCGCTTCAATTAGAGAGCTCTTATAAAGCAGTAAATGATAAAGAATAAAACAGTGTTCGAAAATAAACACTAAATATCGTTTCTTAATGTTCGGTTCGGTAGATTTGTGGAAAACACAAACGCTATTAGTGTCTAATTGTCCTCCAAACCGGGAACACCCCATATAAAAATTAGGCATCCCATCAGCAGGTTTGAAGCGATTTGAGGTATGAATTCATACAAAAAACCTGCTCCTTTTGGAGCACATTTTTAACTGGGATGTTTATATAATGTTTCAAGGTCAAATATAACGAAAAATCAAAAAGTACCAGTTAAATAACAAAAAAGTACCAAAGAGCTAATTTATAGAATCTTATTCATTTAGGACCATGCATGTTTAATTTTAGGTTTCTAGGTCCAATAAAACGAAAATTCAAAAAGTACCAGTTAAAGAATAAAAGAATACCAAAAAGCTTCCTTATAGAATCTTATTCACTCAGGAGCATGCATATTTAATTTTAGGTTCCAAGGTCCAATCAAACGAAAATTCAAAAAGTACTAGTTGAAGAACAAAAAAGTACCAACATTTTTCATCTTAAAGGTTGTCATTCACTCAGAACCCTGCACGTATAATTTTATGTTTCTAAGTTCAATATAAGAGAAAATTCAAAAATTAGCACATACAGCTTGAAGTATCACAAATTTCAATATTGTAGTGGGATCCCATAATTTAATATGTACATATATGGCAATAAATGGAAAAAAATACCAAAAATAGGTTCGATTCAAATTTCGAAAAAGTACCAATTATATATACAATATTTTTTAAGATAAGTTGCGAATTTTGTATAATCTTTTATTATTTGTTTATTGGTTCAAAAGATAGATGGGGCGACAAGGAAGTTTTTAAATACAGGTTATACCCGTTTACTCCCCAAAAGGCCCGAATTTCAAAAAAGTACCAGTCATCTGTCCGCTTATTTTTCTAATGAACAACGTATGAAATACTTTTGTATCTGCTTTAGTTTTTGAGATATGAGGTTACCGAGTTGACCCTTTTTTAACCCTTAAAATTTTAGTAAAATATATATTTTGCACTTCTGTAAGTACCCAATAAAACGAAGAAGTTTGTAAGGGAGAAATGTAAGAGTTTCGCTTACCATCTCGCGTACGGAAGGCATGAATTTAATTTGGTGAATTCTCACTTTGAAGCAATAAATTTTTGACACAAAAAGCGCGTTATTCAACGTATATAAAAACTGTGGGCAAATTACGCCATTCGATATTGATCGAAGTTTCCATTTACATTGTATTGTAATTTCGATCGATATCGAATGCCGTATATTGCCCCCTGGTGAACGTAGCGTTCAGCTTTACATTTTCTCAATGTATCGACAAACTGTCTGTTACTTAATGTCAACATAAATTTATTGGGCCGATAAACTGTCCGTTAACGATTTTGGGTTTCTCAATACACCGACAAAAAAACATTGTTTTCTGCTGGCAACGCCACTCAAAATACATGTAAAAGTTGGGAGCTGATTGAATTTATCTGTACGGCAAATAAAAGGAAAATAAATAATTGGCAGATGAGTGCCGGTTTGCTTTGCGATAAAATCGAAGCAAATGAGACATTGAGAAAACCAATTTTCTTTAATGTGCAGTTTTTCGTTGGGGAAAAAGATAATCGCCTAATGAGAAAATGGCCATGAATGTTTTTTTTACAGTTATTTTTTAGTATTCTTCCTTACAAACCTGCTTCGTAGGAAGGGAATGCCGTAGCACTTGAAATTTTCTTTTTTCTTTTATAAAACTTGTTAAGAGTTCCTTAACTTACTTTACAGCATCTCTGTATGTCTTATTGCGTAGCTCATAATTGTGCGCTTTTTTTTATAAATGTACCATTAGTGCTTCGCAAAATTATAAATTTTTTTAATGGGGAAATACCTTTCAAATGGTGTATTTTGTAGAAAGCAACAACAAAATTGTAAAATATTTATGACTTTGTTTTTGTTTTAAATATAATTCTTTGGCGATTTACATAATTAGGGCCTGAATTTAAAGTCGATATTGCAACATGTGGTAGATTTGTAATCATTGGCGTGACCTGGCGCATTTTTAGTTTTCACGTTCTCTTGTATGACTGAATGGATACCCTCTGTACTAAATGCTTACAAGTCGGAGTCTTCCGTTCCTTGACCTATTCGTTGCTGAAATGCATATTGTTGGTCTCATGTAGAAAGGCCCTTACTCACATAAATGCAACTTTACAGGAGAAGGCAAAAACATAATTGAAACTGTATGTATCATAATGTAAAATGGCTTCTTTACTTGCTTGTTAAACTAATATTTTTGATGCTATTGTATAAAATTTTTGTGACGAGGTGTATTTGTGTGAAATGTATCGGAATCATTAAAAAGCTCAATTTCGAAAAAAATCGAGTTAGGGCCTTTCTACATGAGACCGGAAATATATAATAATAATATATAAATGTTCAGCAAATATAAAGGCGTTTTCGTTTTGCTTCGCGCCCAGTTGCCGCCTGATTTACGCAGAGAACTTCGTGTCTTAAACGTTGGCTTTACAATCTTTGCTTCCTTTTAAATGGAAAATCGATATATTAGGCCTTTGATAAACCTTGATTATAATTGCTATTTATAGGCTCCTCCTCTAGATCAAGGGCCTTTTTAAGTTTCTTCGTAGCGGAAGACAGCATTTGTTTTGCAGTCGGAGTTCTGTTGAGTTGCCATTTTCTCCTACATTTATTCTTCTTTATATTAGGTAAGGCATCTTTTGTCAGTTTCCATTTTGAAAGATCGGCAACCGAAAAAATGTAAACAATTAACGCAAAGAAATTAAGTAAATTTAATAAAAAAAGGAAGTATGATGAGTTCTGTGCATTAATTTTTTGATGGCCAAAAAAGATGTAGTGAACTTGGCAACACTCCAGTGGTAATTCTTATTCGTTATTTGCACATTCGCTTTTCGAATGTTGGCGACCAAAATGTAATTACATTTCTTATCTTATATCTACATTATACATAATAATTTGTATTAAATATATCGGCAAACGTCTCTTGATTCCTCGCTTCGCTTAGAAGGTTTATAACTTCCCGAATACCGGTCCACTCCTGAATGCTGTTAATCCATATTGTTTTATCAATATTGGCACAAATATAACATGCTCGAGGCAACCATAATATGGCTTCTTGATGAAGGACTAATTTAACCATAATATATGGTTGTCGGTGACAAAAATATGGTTAAATTGAACATGATATGTTTACAATTTTCTTTAAAAAAATGTTTTGTTGAAGGTGATCACATTTAAACATAATTTTTCTCTACGTGTACGAATATACAGAAGAATTTCTACTAGTTTATCGTGTTGCACAGTATCGAACGCTTTTTCATAATCAATGAAACACAGAAAAATATCCTTTTGTACATAACTACATTTTTTAACTAAGAATTGTAAGGATAAAAGAGCTTCACGTGTACTGGGAAGCACCCGTTTCTTTTTCACAGTTGTCGTTAATTCTTGAATGAAAAATTTAAAGAAATATTTTGAGCGCATGGCTCATTTGACTAAGATAGTCATTACAACATTTTCTAACCCACTAGAATCACCGTCGTCTGTATTTGTGAACAAATTTTCTTGCTTTAGGGCATATTTTTGTCATCATTAAGGTGCTGTGACTTGTTTTGTAGAAACTATAAAGACTGAACACAAACACAAGCAATATCTCCACTGTACTTGGTTTCAATTCCATTTGTTGGACTTGTTAGTTGCATTGTTGTCCCGCGATAATTTTTATCAATCTCGTTAACCAAAAGAAAAAAATGTAATTAAATCTCCCAAATTAAACAAAAACCGTGCTAAATTTGGGCTTTTGTTGCCTTTTAACTTATAAAATTTAAACAGCGACCAAAACTTTACAGTTGCCTAAATATTTATTATTTGTCTACTGAAGTCGACATAAGTTGCCATGTGTTAGATATTAACGTACATAATCGACCCATAATAATACGAGTTAAAAGTAAATAAATATTTCTTAAAAGTTTGTATGTACTTATTACCGATACTCTTTTTGTAAACGTACAGCATATCAAATTTTTAAATATTTATTTGAACTACTTTAATGGTTAACACCAGACAGATAGACAAACAGCGTATTAAATATCTAATGGCATTGTTTTACTCATTCGTACATACAAATACGTGCGTATTCAATTCATTCGTACGCATATTTTCCTATGGAATGTTGATGCCACTTGAAATCCATAGATATCTTAGCTTTCGATATATGTAGTTTCAATTTTCACACTCAATACTTTTAGGTTTTGAAAACAACAACAGCAACGATGGAAAAGAAAAAAAAACTAGTATTTGTCTACACATTAATGTATGGAGGAGATATCACCATTTTGAAACGAGTTGGTCGTTTGTTATGTGTATTTATAGATGTACGTGACTACAACATAAATGCATTACGAAGTCTAATATAAAAATAATAAATTATTTGCAAAACACGATCAACACGTTAGATTTTTGTCTAGAGATATCAAACTTCGTATGAATCTTAAGCGTAACAAAACGCAGGGAAAGAGTTTCTACCATTTTGTGTAAATTGCTGTAAAATAATAGCATTCGTTAAAATAATCATTTATCAACACAATAGTACATTTGCCCGCTTAGGATATCATTGAACTCCTTGCAAGGACACTAGAAGTTTCGAAAGGTAGATGTTAAACGGTAGATGCTACAAAACAGTTCTGAACAGTGTTGCCAATCCGTATGCAATTACACATATTGTGTGTAATTTCTACTTGTATGTGTAGCCCATGTGTAATTTGTTTCACGTGTAGTCAGTGTTTAATTTTACTATGAGTTCTATTTTTTTTTTTAATTTTTGACAGTCAAGTTTTTTTTCGAAATTTTTTTTGAAGAAATAAAGGGTGGTTAAATTGTAAGGGCCGATGTTGAATGTGAACCACACCTAAACGCCAAGTTTTTTTTTATTTGACATTTCTCTATTTCAGACTTACTCAATTTGAACCATGGAGAGATACACAATCCAACAACGTGTTAAAGTTATCCAGACTTATTATGAAAATGGGCGTTCAAATCAAAATGCATATCGTGCACTTCGTGATTTTTGTGGTCAATTTGATCGTCCAAATGTGCGTACAATCGCAAAAATTGAAAAAATTTGAGCAAACCGGGTCTGTAGAAGATGTGAGAACACCAGTGCATGCTCGTACAGCTCGTACTGCAGAAAATATTGCTGCTGTTCGCGATAGTGTGGCTGAAGAGCCGTCCACCTCAACTCGTCGTCGTGCCCAACAATTGCACCTCTAACGCTCGTCGTTGAAGAACATTATGCATAAAGACTTGCATTTACACGCTTACAAGGTGCAATTGGCTCAAGAACTAAAGCCTCTTGACCATTCCAAACGTCGTGATTGGGCAGAATGGTGGCAAGAAATGGCAACAGTGGATGATCAATTTTCAAAGAAAATCATCTACAGTGATGAGGCACATTTTCACCTCAGTGGATTCGTCAATAAGCAGAATTGCCGCATTCGGGCGAATGATAATCCAAGAGTGATTGTCGAAAAAGCAATGCACCCACAAAGAGTGGCTGTTTGGTGCGGTTTATGGGCTGGCGGCATCATCGGGCCGTATTTTTTCCAAAATGAGGCCGGTCAGGCAGTTACTGTGAAGGGTGTTCGCTATCGTGAGATGATAACAAACTTTTTATGGCCCGAATTGGAAGATATGGATGTGGACGATATGTGGTTTCAGCAGGACGGTGCCACTTGCCACACAGCTAACGAAACAATGGCTCTTTTGCGCAACAAATTCAATGGCCGTGTTATCTCACGTAATGGCGATGTCAATTGGCCGCCAAGATCATGTGATTTGACACCGTTGGACTTTTTTCTTTGGGGTTATTTGAAAGAAAAGGTGTACGTCGATAAGCCAGCAACAATTCAAGAGCTAAAGGATGAGATAATTCGGCACATTAACGGCATAGAACCTCCATTATGCCTCAGGGTCATCGAAAATTTGTACTATCGGATGGAGGTGTGCCGCCGTGGTCGCGGCGCCCATTTGGCCGATATTTTGTTCCATACATAATTGAGTAATACCAATATATCATAATAAAATAAAATTACAATAATTTCCTAAATAGTTTGTGTTTTATTCAAAATCAACATCGGCCCTTGAAATTTAACCACCAATACATACAATACAGGTTAACCGCAAGCCGATCAATGTGTTTCCATTAAATTTAACAATTTACAGCGAATTTAAAGAATTTATGTTATTTAATTTACACTATCACAAAAGTTTAAGTATTTTGAAGAAGAATCATATATATTATTTCTAAAGCACTTTTTTTGTCGGTTGCAAATATCTCCCATACCACTGCATCAAATTTAATGAATGATATCTTATTTTAAAGCTTATTTCTAACACTAATGACGAAAAATAATTAGAAATTGAAAAATTAATATTTTCATTGATAAAAATTACGGTGCGAAATATTCGCACGGGTCATCTAGTTGATCTAATTATGGTTTGAAAAATTTTTGAAAAACAACTTATCATTACAACAACTTATCATTCGCGAAATCAGTAAGACTTGTGTGATAGTGTAAAGTGCTATTTAAGCTTGAACATAAATATTTTTGTATTGCTCTTCTGCCTACGTTATTCCTTATGTTCGAGACGTGCCGTTAAAAATGAGCAACCATTTTTTTTTTAGGAAATGGTAAGCTTTGCCATTGTTTGTAAATATAAATATTTAATTGCAAAATTACGAACGACAAACGGTCATTTAGATAATTTACTCGCTCTCTCTCTTTCTTCAAGTTGTTTGGCATTTATGAAATGCGAAATAACCTAGAAGAGTAAAAGCCCAACCATAATGTGCATAAACAAACTTAAGCTACTGTCAAAAATAATCTAAAAGCCTTTCAAATGCATTAAAAAAAACAAAATAAAAAACATTTGATTCCGTACGGAATGAGCGAACAGTTTCGCACTTTGCTAAGGCAAATAGCTGTTTCATAAAACTTAACAAAAAGATTCCTTAAATTCAATATGGTTTGACGCATATGATTTACATGTTTTCGCTCCGTTGCTTAGGCCACGTTGTTCACATTCTGGTTGGGCCTTAATCTTGGCTGGCAGTCCGTCTTGGCGGTGCGCAAAATGACCCCAGGAAATATGGCCCCAAAAGTAAAATGAACAACGGCCCCAAAATTTTACATGAGACACAACCACACGCAATTTCGGCGCAATTTTTTTGTTTTTTTTTGGGTTATTTTTAATTTTTTCGTTAGGGTGTTTTTGCATTTTAAGTGGAATGCAAAATGACCCCAATATCAAGGAATGAACAATGGCCCCAAATAAAATCACAATTTTAACTTTTCGTCTACTAGTAAAAAAAATGCAAATTTTATGAAATGAAAAATCACCCAAAACATTTTTACACAAATTTTATAAAATTCTATGTAAAAGTTTCTAGGGATAGTATAAAAAACCCGAATTCTTTTACTAAAGTAGAGAAAATCATTGCCGGTTATGCAGAGATGCTTTAGTTAGCAAGCCGGTGTTTGGTATACATACCATAGCGGAAAAAATGATTGAGCCCGGCCAAAGGCCGGCTATTAAGAGAAGCTTCACTGAGCGAAGCCAGAGTTCGTTATACCATAGAAAAGAAAATCCTTGCGCCCGGCCGAAGGCCGGCTATGTAGTGAAGCTTTAGTGAGCGAAGCCAGTGTTCCAAAGAGAAGAAAATCCTTTCACAGGGCCGAACGTCGGCTATAACGTGAATCTTTAGTAAGCAAAACCAGTTTTCGCTATACCATAGAGAAAAAAATCCTTGCGCATGGCCGAAAGCCCAACCATGCTATCAATAGTACGATTTTTAAAACCAAAACTTTATAATTATCCGGATTTTGAAATCGGGATTCTAAATTTTCTATATTTATATGGACACATAAGCATGATGTGTTTTTAAATAATGTGGTGTAGGGTATCGTATGGTCGGGCTTGGCCGACTATACTTCCTTACTTGTTCAAAATGAAGAATAACTCCAAATTTAGGGTCATATTTCATTTTATTTTTAGGGTTATTTTTCATTTTTTTGGGGTAATTTTTCATTAAAAAAGGGGGCCATATTGCATTATGAAAAATAGCTCCAAATTTGGGGTCAATTTTATTTATTTTTTTGGGTCCATATTTCCTGGGGCCATATTTCGCAGCGCCGTCCGTCTTTGCAATAGCTAATAGGAGGTAATATAGACTTATAAGAATGACTCTTACCCCCGTTGCCACATGCAAGTGCAAGTTCGAAAACCTCAATACACTCACACTTTTTCACTAACACTCACAAAATTTTTTTACTTTTAGCCAATCCGGCTGTTTCCTCGATTTTTCGTTGATAATACGTTTACACTTCTTGCAAGCAATTACTTGCATGTGGAAACGTGGGGTTACTCAAGTTTTTCCAGGGTTCCAGGGATTTGCGAACAGCTGATAGCGGCCATATTGTTGAAACAACATCTTTCAAATTGTCTGTAATTTATACAGTTGTTTTGCCAAATCACCTTGGATGGATATAGTGAGGCAAGGTGAAGGAATTTACAAAATTAGTCCTATAATTTTTAAAATTTCCAAAGAATAAAACCAGTAACTCCTAGGGATTAATGAGACCTTGGACTATTTTTAATGTGGGCTCTTTGAACATCACGTGATAGTTGTTATCAGGGTTAAAAAAACATTGACTGTTTACATTTAATGAATCAGAAGTAAAAGAAACAGTTTTTTTGGCCAATGACAAATGAATAAGAAATGGCAGTTTTCTACTTTGACTACAGTTTTCAATTGCTGGCTGTAATTTATACCCAAATTTTCGTGTAAAAGCCGGGTTATAGGCTTATATTTTCCATACCTTTATTCAAATCTGGAAATAAATCAAATATAATTAATTACAGAGGTATAGCCAAACTTAGCGCAATTCCAAAACTTTTTGAAAAATGCATTTTAGATTCATTGGTTCATCAAGTTTCACCGTTATTAACACCTTTTCAAAACGGATTTCGTAAAGAATCATCAACTATGACAAATATTTTAGAACTGACAACTTTGGTAAATGAGGGATTCGTCAACAACCAGCATACCGACGTTATATATACCGACTTCAGTAAGGCATTTGATAAGGTAAATCACAACCTTCTTTTGAGAAAAATTGATATTATGGGTTTCGACAAAACTTATTTAAGCTGGCTAAGGTCATATCTTCTCGGCAGAATACAATGTGTAAAATTTGGGTTTTCAACTTCTAAACCTATATTGGTAAAATCCGGTGTTCCGCAAGGTAGTCACCTTGGCCCACTTTTGTTTCTGCTCTTCATTAACGACATGCCTGATATTATTAAACATTCACATATACTAATGTTCGCAGATGATGTAAAAATTTTTTTAAACTTCACGAACTATTTAGACCATAATTATCTTCAAGAAGACTATACCTTTTATAATTGGTGTAAACATAACCTAATGGATTTAAACCTAATGAAATGTAAACATATGCGCTTTTCTAGAAAACGTAGTATTTTAAATAACTATAAACTCGGTGACTATAAAATCGAGATAGTTGACACAATTATGGATCTTGGCATCTTACTGGATGCAAAATTGGATTTTATTCAACACATAACAATGACTGTCAACAGGGCTCGTTGTACTCTGGCTTTTATTAAACGTTGGGCGAAGGAATTCCAGGATACTTTCGACACTAAACAACTTTACACATCTCTCGTTAGACCAATCTTGGAATACGGCTCGATTGTATGGGATCCACATTATATGGTTCATAGTGATCATATTGAATCCATTCAAAAACAATTCTTGCTTTTTTGCCTGAGAGATACATATCGAGGATATGATAATCTCCCCTCATATTCTACAAGATTATCTTTAATACGTTTGCCAACACTGAAAAGTCGCAGAGTTATGCTAAATGTCTCATTTGTAATTAACTTAATAAATGGAAAAGTATGCTCGAATTTTTTATTAAGTAGTTTATCATTTAACATTCCACGACGTACGGTACGGTACTATAATCCCTTATTTATAAAAACTTTCCGAACTAACTATGCTATGGCAGACCCATTTAGAAAACTGTGTTGTTGCTTCAATGAAATGTTTGAATTTATTGATTTTTCTCTGGATTTAAATATTGTTAAACGTAATATTATACTTAAGTTAAATACTCATTTGTATTAGGCTGTAAGGATTTATCCATAGACCTAATTATATATTAAATAAATAAATAAAATAAATAAATATAAATATACCTTGGACAGAGTTTGGTCTGTTGACGTATCTCCATGGATGTTGTTGCTAATAACCAGAAGCAGCTTTTGAAATAAAGGTTAGAAAGTTCCAAGATCTTAGCAAGGGATAAGTGCATGGTCCTAGCAACAGTGTTACCACCAGCAAAATTCAAAATTACACTTGAGATGAAGCAAAATTACCCGATTTAAATGAAATTACACCTCATATAAAATTAAGTTTTATTTCATAAAAAGGCATTTAAAAAGCAAAAACACAAAAACTCATTGAGAGAAGATCAATATTAGTCAAACTGTTAAGATTCTTATTGTAAATTTAAATAAATTTACAAAAATAACGTTAAAGACTTAAAAACAATTAATAAAACATACATCAAGCTCCTAAAATAATAAGTTAAACTTCCACATTTGGTTGCATATATCTAGGGAAGGTTCAAAATGCTCTTTGCCATTGCTTTATACCCAATAAAAAATGGAGCTTCCAACGAAGCAGGTTTGTAAGGGAGAAACATAAGGGTTTCGCTTACCATTGCGCTTACGGAAGACATGAATTTTATATGGCGAGTTCCCACTTTGAAGCAATACATTTGTGACACATAAAGCGCATTATTCAGCGCACATAAACATTGTTGAATGTAACGATCATCTTTACACACTGAATTATTTGATACAGTTATTTTTTAGTATTCTCCCTTACAAACCGGCTTCGTAGTAAGAGAATGCCGTAGCACTTGAAATGTTATTTTGTTTTTTTTTTAAGTTGTTGAGAGTTCTTTCACTTACTTTACTGCATTTCTGTATGTCTTATTGCGTAGCGCATAATTGTGCGCTTATTTTTTAAATGTACCTTTAGTGCTTCGCAAAATGATACAATCTTTTATTGGGTAATGGGTGCTTTTTTAGCTTACGAAAGGTTAGCTGTCAAACGAACCGTCATACTGCTTTAACTTTTTGCTCAGGCACATAATCATGAATAGATTCATGCTTGAACAACGCCACCAAATTGGATTAAATAAACTGTAAATTAGAATTAAAGGCCGTGCGATGTGATACCTCTTGATTGTTTTCCGTAGGGCTGTGAAGTCACTGGTGTATGCTGATAAATCAGCAACAATTGACGTCTTGAATCAACAATGTTCATTTTATTCGGGACATGCAGCCAGCAATGCTCGAAAGAGAAAAACAAAATTGGACTTTCCCATTTGTTTTCAATCAGTTTCAATTGGTAATGGTAATCTGCGATTAAAATTAATTTTTTTTGTGTTTTCTACAATTTTAATCATGGTCTTAAAAAACCCTATATTCCTTTTTAGTAAACAAAATTCCTGCAGGCTTTTATACAACTGTCCCTTTCGTAATTCAGTTTTACAACTGTAAAGGGTGTTAAATATTCTTCAAACTAAAGCATATGCAAGTTACCAGATAAAAATAAAATTATGTAATTGTATGTTGGAATATTGTAAACATATATTCCCCCAGGCTAGTTTTTAGTTTCAATAAATTTTTTCAATAGACTTCAGGTTCTAAATCACTATTATAATCATCTTTATCCAAATCTAAGCGTCCATCTTGCGACATTCATTACCGATTGAACCCTTTTCTTAAAAAGAAACCGAGACTACGGTTCAGAAGACTGTGCATTTTTTATCAGCAATATTTAAAAGTAAATAAATGTCATCACTGAAATCGAATCTTGATTTTATTTGGTTATCTGAAGTAAGAATTTCAAATTACACCTGAATTACACCTAAGAGAAATTACCCACGCTCTACCCACGATGGTAAAAATTATACCAAATTCGGGTAATTACCCACAAAGTGGCAACACTGCCTAGCAATAATGTTTAAAAAAAATGTATCTTGTGTGTTGTTGTCCACAGCAGGTGTGACATGGAAAAAAACTCGTACAAAATTTAAGTTTTTTCACTTTAAGTACTTACAAATTAAGCGTAATTTTATATGCGTGCATGCGCGTGTGTTTGTTACAACAACACTAAACAAGTTAATAAAAAACGATTTGTTTGTTTTGTATAGAAACAACAAAGACACCACAAGAAGAAAAACACAATATTTTCATGTTTAAAAAGTATAATAAAACGCAAAGATTCCCAAATTCTATTTGTTAAAATTATTTAATTTAATACATACATACTGCCGTATTCATAAAAATAAAACCAGTTAGGAATCTGTTTTAAGGCAACATTTTCATACCAATTTTTCTTAAAATACATTTCAAAACTATTTTAATTTTTAATGAATAAGGGAGATAACATTTTCCAAGTAGAATTTTTACGAAAACCATACAGCTGGTGTTTTATACAAATTGTAAGTTCTTCTGTAAACAAAGGGGACAATACAACAAAATGGGGAAAAACAAACATGTGTGACGGTTAAGCAGTCTTGTCATATCGTATTATTTATCTGAAAGTTTTTAAGATGCAAAAAAGTTGGTTTCTCAACAAATCTAGTGGGGATTATTAGAAATTCGAATGTAGAGGATGTAAAAAAGGGTAAAAACGCTAACCTCATATCTCCTAAGTTAAATTTATAAACAGATAAAACCTGTATTTGGAACTTTTTTGTCACTACATCTATCTTTTAAACCAATAAACATAGAAATATAAACTGTATCATATTCTTAACTTATATATGAATTTGGTACTTTTTCGTTAAACGTAAAAGAGGTGAAAATTGTTTCTATTTTTGGTACTTTTGTTACAAAGCATTTTTCTACATTCATTGACACATATACCTACATATTAAATTATGGGCTCTTATTACAATATAGAAATTTTTAATACATACTTCAATGGGGAGAAAAAAAGTATAAAAAAGGGAGATACGGGAAATTAAATTTCTTTTTTTTTGATTTTACGTTATACATGTGGTACTCTGAGAATTTTCTATAATATTGAACTTAAGCTCACTCATGCGGTTCGAACAAAATTTTTGTCCGCACAAATTTTATTTTATATTGAGCTCGACGTCTTAAGCTCGATTCACCCATGCGTTCCGAACAATATTTTTGACCGGACAATAATTTTTTTAGAGAGAGTGTTCCGCAGAACGATTCACCCATCTCGGAAAATTTGTCCGGACAAACAAAGCTACCATATGGTTTACAGATGTAAACGATTATACAAAGTGGCAGCATAGTTAGCAAACTATTAGTTTTTTTTTTATAAAAGTATGTGAAAATGGAAAAAAGAAGAAAATTAATTTTATTATTTTTAATTGAATTGCGTAAAACCCATTTACTAGCAAAACAAATTTATCAAAAAAGGTTGAAAGTAAAAAGAATAGCAGTTAGAAAAATATTACAGAAAAGAAGAACAAACGGTGTTTTCCACACACTTGTTCCTGAGATTCGCTTTCATGACGTGGAATCGTTAATAAATAATAAACATTTACTTCCTACAATAATTGGTAAACATTATGTTAACAAATATTAAAATTTACCATTTAAAATTTACTTACGACCAATTCCAATAGATTTTTCTATTTCCGTCCATATATTTTGTTTTAAGTTAGTATTTTTATATGAACGATTTCCCATATGATAAATACATTCTCTTCCTGGATTTTTTATTTCCTCAATAAGTTTCAGGGCAATATTTTCTTTAACATCAATTTTTGTTTAACTTTTTTTTTAATTATTCAGCACAAAACGAAAAATTTAATATGTGGCAGCTCAATTCAACTTTTATGTACAAATTGAAAGAAAGTGGCATCTCAGTTGATTTTGTTCGGCACAAGAATTAAAATTAAACCAATTCAAGAAAAAACGTTCCGAACAAATTCATTGCTCTCTCTCTCAAAAGTAAAACGTCAAACTCAATATAAAAAAAATTTTGTCCGGACAAAAATTTTGTTCGGAACGCATGGGTGAATCGAGCTTTACTTTTCAGAAAAAAAGAAATTATTTTGTTCTGCAAGTGTTTTCTTGAATTGGTTTAATGTTAAATTTTGTTCAGAACAAAATGAACTGAGTTGTACATAAAAGTTGAAATGATTGTTTTTTTGCTGAATAAATGAATAAAAAAAAAAAAAAAATCACCTTCCTTTTTTCGTCCATTTTCTTAAACACACTTTTGAAAAAAAATTCAAAATAAGTGGTTTGCTTGTTGTGACAGGGTTGTCAGATGTGGCGATTTCTCGCCAAACGTGGCGATTTTCAAACTTGATTGGCGACCTAATTTTCGATTTGGCGACATGGCGATTTTTTGGCGATATTTTAAAATAGTTGGCGATTTTGTTGGCTATTTTTGGTGAGCCATGCTTTTGTTTTGAAACTCGTTAGTCTGTGTTCATACGGCTTTTGTCTTATTGACATGATTGCTACTTTATAGGCGAGAGGGACGAGGGGAAAAGAAACGAGTACACAGATGCATGTACTGTCTTTACGTTTTGCTTTTCCATTCGTTGCTTAATTTTGTTTTCAATATCAAATAAAACAAAATAAAAAACATGTCGTCAACATGACATGAATCATTTGAACGCCAATTCATGTTCAAAGAAGAAAAAGGAAGAATCTTGTCAATAAGACATGAGCCGTATGAACTCAGACTTAAATTCAATACGAAAAAATTATATTATTTTTATTCTAGTATTTTTATGTATGAAATTTTAGGCTTTTATATTCAGTAGTATTTGAAACTATATTATGTTATGTTGAACTGTCTGATGAATAGTATATTGAAAATCCAATAGAAAATTATGCTTCATATTTAAAAAAGAATTATTAAAGCATGAATTATTTTCAAGTTTACGAACACTTCTCTATTATAAAATGTGGCAAATTATTATCACAAACTAAATTCGTTGTTATTAAAGATATTAATCAATCGTAAAGCACTTTTGGATGTTTATGAAACACAATGGACATAATGACCGTTTGTGATTGGATGATATTCCATCTTATTTAAATCAGTTTTGGCCAAAAGTCTATAGCTATTAGGATACGTCAGGTACGTACCATTTTAAAGAACTTGCTTTGGCTGTTCATTATATGGTGGTAAATCCAACTAGTAATGCCTGTGATGAAAGAGTATTTTCAATAATGAACTTTAGTAAAACTCTCCTTCGAAGTAGAATGCAGTTCTTGACGCGGTGTTTCGTGTTATAAATTATATGAATGTTAATACTACATGATGCACTTCTTTTGTACCTTCGTTGAAAAAATATAATTCACTTACAATGTATTCTAAAAAAGAAGGAAAAATGGAGTTTTGGCGCTGAAGTGTTTAGCGTTTTAGATATTTAATAAAACTCCAACTACATACAAACATATATCCAATATTTGTTTAATACTAACCACAAAAATTCTTTCTTTGCTGCTTTTTGTAGACTACTATTAACTATTTAATAGTGCAATGTTCCTTTTTATCTTCACTAATCATTTTTACTTTGTTCTAAATAAAAACTAAACAGAATATATATTATGGCGACTTTTTTAAAATTTTTGGCGGATTTTAGGGACTAGGAACAAATTTAATTTTTAAGATTTATAAAAAATATTTTTAATAATTTATATTATCTATATATTATTGCCAAAAAGTTAAAAATAAAGGCTTTGGCGATTTTGGCGATTTTTGACATTGAATTTGGCGAAAAAGGTCAAAATCGATCTGACAACCCTGTGTTGTGATGCCATTTTGTATAATGGTTTACATCTGTAAACCATATGGTAGCTTTGTTTTTCCGGACAAATTTTCCGATATGGGTGCATCATTCTGCAGAACACTCTCAGTAAAAAATTATTCTCCGGACAAAAATATTGTTCAGAACGAATGGATAAATCCAACTTTAAAAACATAATGTTAAAACTTAGAAACATTAACTTTGACATATAAATATGGGGGATTTCGTGTCAAGTGACCCAATTTTTAAATCGATGACTTCCGATTTGTATGAAATTATGGGTCAAGGTTAGTCCTATTGGATAGTAGTTTAGACACATATTTTCAACCAGATCGGTCAAAAAGTTTCTGAGTTAGAGGGGATCAAAGCTTGACATTCTGGCCATACAGGTGTTCTTTCTCATCCATGTAACTTATATAACTTATTGGTTTTAGCAAAATTTGTCCCAAGTAGCTTAGATGGCTACTTGATCAATCTTTTTAAAATTTTTTTTTTTGTTTTTTTTTTAAATTTGTAAGTTTTTTTTTAGATTTAAAAAAATTTTTTTTAAGCGGTAATGTTTTTTTTTTGTCCTGATTTCCAAAACCTTCATCCAAATCAGTAGATATCTATACAAAAAAAAATCGGGTCATTTGACATGAAATCCCCCATATGCATGCCCAAGAAAGAAATTGAGACGCTAACGAAGTTACTGGTTAAATGCCAGTATATAAAAAAAGAGTAAATTTAATACACCTCTTAAATATATGAAGATTTAAATGTTAAACATATTAATGCGTCGATTACGGATAGCAACACAACTGAAGTTGAGTTGCCAGCAGCGAAATAAGGCAACGCCGCTCATGTTAAAATATACAAAATTTTTTTTTTAATTTTATATATTAATATTTTGAGCGGCGTTGCCATCCGTAATCGACCCATAACTTTTTTATGCAAAAATTAAACCTAGTTTGAAGACAAACATATAATTAATCATTTCGACTTGTGGCCACGAGTCATGTTCTATTAGTGTTTAATTTCTTCTGCCATTTTACAAAATATTGATGTTTGAAAATTTCTATGATTTTATTATCACTTAATGGTTTTATTGTTGCTGATGACAATGATGTTTTTGATAATGGTTTGACCTAAATTCGCCCAGTCGTTGAATGCATCCGTTTAAATGCTGCGACAAAAAAAATAATAATAAAAGAGACAACTGTCTTTCTCTATAATTGTTGAAGTAGTTATTGACAAAGAATAAAACTAAAATTATAAAGAAACTAAAGACTTAATGGACCTTTCGTATTCCACTTTACAATCCAATAAGGTCAATGATGATGATGATTTATTTGTGTCCTTACATTTACGAAGAACTGCTCACAAAGAAATTGTAATATATTTAAAAATGGAAAGAACGACTCTTTAATTCTAGCAAGTTTTAAGTTAAAATAATGGATTTATCTATTGTAGTCAAGAGAAAAAGTTACGTTTTTTTTAATATTTACACTTATCGCGAATGCAGGGTTGTCAGATTTTTTGAGCTCCATCACCAAACCGGATGTCAGAAATCGCCAAAAATCGCTACACGTCAATCTTGTTCAGCTTTCGTAACATTTTTTTCTTTTTTTTTTATTAAATGTTGTATACAAAAAAAGCTAGTCAAAAATCGCCAAAAACTAAGAAAAAATACAAATAAGTCGCCGAAAGTAATTTTTGTTGAATTTCTGTTTTTTTTTTTTTTTAATAATATAAAATGGAGATCATATATTCAGTTAAAAAAAAATTAAAATTAAGTACACAAGTCAATAAGATCGTACACGTCAGCCTCATCAATTTCATTACTGGTGTTCTGACCTGCAAACATACTATTATACTTAAATAGTGACCAAGGCGAATTAACTACAGGTGGTGTCGAAACAGCATTTTATTTTGACAGTTCGAGCCCTTTCTGTTTTGATTTGTTAGTGTTTTGCTTGAATTGTTTGACATTTCGAGCTATGAGAACTAATTAAAAAAAGCCCATGTTGTTTCTGTTGTTTTTGGTCTGTTGTAGTTCCGACACCACCTGTAGTTTAAATCGCCTTGATAGTGCTGAATATAAAATTCACTTATGGCCATTTTCTCAATGTATCGACAAACTGTCTGTTACTTAATGTCAACATAAATTTATTGGACCGATAAACTGTCCGTTAACGATTTTGGGTTTCTCAATATACCGACAAAAAACATTGTTTTCAGCTGGCAACGCCACTCAACATACATGTAAAAGTTGGGAGTCAGCTGATTGAATTTATCTGTACGGCAAATAAAAGGAAAATACATAATTGGCAGATGAGTGCCGGTTAGCTTTGCGATAAAATCGAAGCAAATGAGACATTGAGAAAACCAAATTTCTTTAATGTGCAGGTTTTCGTTGGGAAAAAAGATAATCGCCTAATGAGAAAATGGCCATTAAAATAACAAAAAAATCATGAGAAAAAAAAATTTTTTTTATATTAGGAATGGTAACAAAAACCGACAAACTGTTAAAAAAAAATCGCTGAAATAATATAAATGGTAAAAATAGCCAAGCAATTCGCCAGTTATATCAAAAATCACCAAAAAACAAAAAAGTCGCCAAATGGAAAATCATACCGCCAAACACGTTTCAAAACGCCACGTTTGGCGAGAAATCGCCATATCTGACAGCCCTGCGCGAATGTTATGGAAATATGTTATATGGGAGCAAACCTATATTCCCATCCCCAACAAATCGGTATCGCAATTATTTTGGGAGTAAAAATTTCTATTGTGCTTTATAATAAAAGTCTCTATTGCAGGGCTGGCAAAAACCCGGGTTTTTTGAAAAAAACCCAGCCCAGCGGGTTTTTCATGGGGTTTTATTGGGTTTTTTTGGGTTAAGTTGTTTTTTGTGTAATGGTTAAATAATTGGTCTAAGCAATGTTGTCAACTCAGCTCTTTTCGGTATCGATTTAGCAAGAAAATCTTCAATATTTTTTTATGGCATTTTATCAAATGCATGGATGGTTAAAAGAAAAGCTATGACTTAAATAAGCCCTTACATATGTGCCTTAACCGCCAAGTGATGCACAGTAAAACCTTTATGCCCAAATAAGATCGGAACATATAAATGAATTTGACAATGACATTCAAAGAATTTTAAATAACGTTCAGTTGCATAAAGAAGCTTTGAATCTCAAACAAATGTTACGGAAAGTTCAAAAAGAACTAAATGCTGTACAAAGTGGCTCCGCTACAATTGCAACTGCCATTGATGTAATTTGTTGAACAATGTTATACTTCTGTCAAAACGGAATTTTGTTGAAAAGCGTACTTACTCCAACTTATTATTTGGCGAATATAATGCATCCCAAATATGTATATGTATGTACATACATATATACAAACTAATTAGTCAAGAAAACGTAGATAGCAAAAGAATGGATAAGTCAAAAGCACCTCTCATTTCTTGCACCCTGTTTGACACTTAAAATTTAAGTTGCAGAATATTTTTCACAATAACGGTATCCAGTTCAGATTTTATTTGATTGAAAAAATGCATTTTTTTATAACAACAACCACAAGGACAAGGCGAATTCATAAAGGTGACATTTTCGAGTCATCTGTTTATTGTTTATTTTTTTGTGTGTATACTGAATGTCAAGCTTTGTTTACATTTTGTGAAAAAATTAATTAAAATTTAAAATTCAATAAAATTTTAAGTAGTTAAAACAAAAAATTATTTAAATTTTATAAAATAAAAAAAAGTGAATATAAAATATAAACAAGGAAATAAAAATGCGTAATGAATAAGTGGAGCCAAAATTAATTTGCAATTGAGGACTTTCTAAAGCAATTGTGTATATTTTATTAACAAAAAAATTTCCTATTTTATATTTTCAGCAAATATTTTTGACATTCACTCTAACTTATTACAAAAACAAAATACATAGTATTTTTCAATAAAAAGGGATAGCTAGCATAACTCTATCTCATGATGCGGTCACCTTTATAAATTCGCCTTGCACAAGGATAAGTACACAAAAACTGCAATTTAAACAACCTTAAACCAGGTGTAAACAATCAGGTTTAAAAGTTGAAACATTGCAGTTTTTAAAGCTTTTGTTCATTAACGACGTAATAACAAGTTTACAGGTTGTTTTAGTTTTTTTGACACGACATATATGTACAAAATTACACTTTTAAATTATAATAAAGAGCGTTTATTTAAACATGAGTGCAATTTTCCATTTTCCTGTTTTGCAACCCAAAAAAACTGAACTGAACAACAATGGTGAAAAATATTAAGGGTCTGTTCGTCGATTTTAAACGAAGACTTCGTTCGACGAACAGGCCATAAATGTCAAAAATTTAAAATTTTTACCAGCAAACTTTACGATTTTTTCACTTCAGTAATAAATTGCCCTGGTAGTTCAGCATCAATAGAAAACGTTTCGTCTTGTGATACATTTACACCTACACAAAAATAGTACTTACGAGATTTCGAGCCAAATCTAGTTGTTTTTGACTAGATTTCCCATACAAAACAAAATCTACTTCGTGACTAGATTTCGACGAAATCTACTCAAATTCTAGTAGTACTTAATGATGCAACTATGGTTTTTTCAATATAGCACTAAAAAATACTTCCCTGCACAAGAAAAAATGACATTAAAAAAAAAAAAAACAAAACAAAAATTGTATAATTATTTAAATTAAAATTAAAAAGTTTTATAAAAATTGTAAAAAAAATAAAAAAGACGAATAATATTGATAAAATAAATATCGTTGATTACACTGGTTTACAGCCAAAAAATACCAAGAACGCCACATGCCTAGATAAGTTAATTGGGACCTCCTGAACACGAAAAATGCTGTAATTTTTTTTTCTAACTACCGTTTTTTAGATAACGGTACTTTTGTGTGTTTTCGGTGTATGGTCCCACTCAAACCCTTATGGAGCCCAACCGAAAAATCTGATCGAAACAACATTGTTGGAAAGGTAATGCCTTTTCCATCGATATGCTGAAAATTTCTATCTGATAAGAAATGGCTGAGTTATGACACCTCAAAAATTTGCCTATTTTTTACGTTTTTTTTTCAAAATTTTTCATTTTTATTTCGTTTTTTTTCTACGTTATATTAAACATCTGGAATGTTTTATTTTTTAACCAAGTAGTTTATTTAATTACCAACATTTTAAGCGTAATTTGAAAAAAAATCGGATGAAAAATAAAGTTTTTATTAAGGATTTTGTGGACCGACAATATTTTCATCTCATATAAAATTCCGTTTTTTTATATCCATCAGTTTTAACGTATTTAAAAAAACGAAAAAACGGTTGGGCTCCACAAGGGTTTGAGTGGGACCATACACCGAAAAACACAAAAGTACCGTTATCTAAAAATCGGTACTTAGGAGAAAAAAATTACACCGTTTTTCGTTTTCAGGAGGTCCCAATTAACTTATCTAGGCATGTGGCGTTCTTGGTACTTTTCCAAATTAAAAATTTGTAAAGCAGTGTTATTAGTAAAAGGTAATACAAATATTTAAATGTTTATTTATTTTTGTGTTTGCATGTGTAATGAAAAAACTTTTAGTCAGTTGTTTTGTTTTAAAAACAAAATCTCGCTAAGGTAAAAAAGTATAATGTAAACTCACTAGATTTCGAAGAAGATTTTAAATCAAATCTACAAGATTTCGGCCTAATGTAAATGTAGTATTGGACTGGAAAATGCATAAGCTCTTGTTAAAATATATGGACATTAAAAATCTGATCCCCTTTTTATGTATAAGATTTTAACTTCAATTTCGGCCTTTTCAAAATCAAATTCAGTTTTTTAAAAAACAAATTCTGAATTTTCGTAATCGAATTGAGTATTTAAGAAAATCATATTAATAAAATGAGAAAAGCCCACTAACGTTAAATCAACAAATGGGCATATAAACACATTGTATGCATTTTATAATCATTTTCTTTTATTTTTCTGTAAATAAAATGTCAAAGCCAAGGCGAATTGACTAGAAGGTGGGGTCAAGTCAACATATGGTGGTTTTTTTCGGTGGTCGACTTGTCAAAGTTTGTATACAAACTAGTTTTTTATGTAAACAAACCTATTTTTTTTACTAGCAAAATTATTGACAACCCGACCACAGAAGCAGTATTGTTGTAGAGTTGACCTCACCTTCTAGTCAATTCGCCTTGGTCAAAGCTATACCATCTTAGTTTAAATGAATATAAAGAAAAAACCCACTTGGGTTTTTTTAAACAAAATACCCATTAAAACCCGGGTGCGGTTTTCTGGGTAACCTAGTGGGCAGCCAACCCTGCTCTATTGTGAAAAACTATAGGGGTTAATATTTGCACATATTTTTCCATTTCCGCCGCGCCGTAGGCAAGTAAGTAGTCAGCTTGTTTATCAGTGTGAAGCACTGATGGGATTTGTGGTACAATTGTACCAAATTTGGTACAATCGCAACTTCATTGGTACACTGGTACAATAAATGCCTTTTTGGTACAATTTAAAAAAAATACCCACGATGTTTTACCATTCCCTTTTTTCAATAAAAAAATTTTTAATAGCATATCTCAAGCCGTGACCAGAACTACCAAAAATTGTATTATTGTTAATAAATGTTCAGATATTATACTACCAAATAATGTATCTATATACATACATAAGTATATGTACTCGTATCACTGTAGGAGCCTAGGATTAAGTGTCTCCACTTTAGTCGATTGTTTTGTTGACATTGTCAAGCAAGTGTCTACATTTTTGCCTGTCTTTGAGAAAAAAGAGAAATAGACAAATTTTTTGCTTTTTCTTAATTTTTATACCCACACCACAATAGCGGAGAGGGTATTATGCAATTGTGCTAATGTGTGTAACCCTACCAAATGACACTTTCTGAGTCGATTTAACGATGTCCCTTCGTCTGTCTGGCTGGTTGTCTGTCAATGTAACCTTGCGCGTAAAGTACATGTCGCAATTTTTAAGGTAATTCGATGAAATTTTGAACTTTAGGCCGGGATTCATTATCCTGAGATTAATCTGATGGAATTCTATCCGACACAAAAAAATGTCTTCAAAATCTATTGTCAATGCGACACTATCCCACAAAAATGATGCCATCTCAAAAGACTCAGCTACTTTACAAGAAAATGCAACTCTGATCGCATAGAAACTATCATTTTATGAAAACTTTCATAAACATTTGCAAGTCGGATAGACTTGTCAAAAAATTTGTCACTTAATTAATTTTTAAGCCACACCATCTTACTTTATGAGCACGCACGAATTTTTTTTTGACAAATCGTACGACTGAATAGGATAGTGTATCGCCGGTTTATGTATGCTTTTTATTTAATAGCGAAATTATGGTACAATTTATATCAATTTTTTACAATTTTGCCACTGAGGCGGTACAATTTCAGAATTGTCAGATCCCAACAGTGGTGTGAAGTAAGCAGATTCGATTCCTGCCAGAGACTCAGTGTTTCGGCAGACCAATCTAGCTGAAAAAAATGAACCAAGCTATTTTTAACGAAAATTTTTAAACCTATTTTGGTTAATTTCACCATATTATTGTCACTGACAACAATATGGGGATAAATCCCCAAAACTGAGAATGCTGCTGCTGTCCGACCAAACGGAAATTACCAACAATGGCAACGCTGCCCTCAATATGTACGTGCGAATTTTTTTTTCTTCTGCTCTCAGTGTAAGTTTACTTTTAATCAGCGTTGCCGTTTTGGTTACTTATAACGAAAATTGGTTACTTTTTTTCTCAATGTGTACTTTTTTACCATTTTAGTGACTTTTTTCATTAAAAAAAATTACCGATGTTTGTTAGACGATCAAGTTTTGCATTTCTAGTTTTATAACCCTCAAGCTTGTTTCCCAATTCACTCATACTTTTTAACATTGAAACGAATTTCCTTCCAGCTTCCCTTTCAAGTTGAGTGTTCAAATTTTCTTTCAAGAAAACAGCTAATTACAATTTTAATGAGCATCTTTTTTGATTGTCTTTATAAGTTGATTTCTTGATGACATCTTGAAAATAAATTGCTTTTGTTTTGGTTTTGGACAATGATAATTTTTGATTACAGACAGGGTTGTTAGGCTTTTTTCTTCAAAAATCGTCAAAAGTTTTAACAAAATTCGTCAAAATCGTCATAAACAGTTAACAAAATCGTCAACAAATCGTCATATATTAAAATTTTACAAATTGGAGACAATTTATTGCATTGAGTGGTTTATGATAAAGAAAGTGATATGGTTAAGTTTTATTCTATTTATTTCAGCAAGTGGGCTGAAATATATTTATCATTTGAAAAGAAATACATAAGAAAAAATATATTTTCATAAAAACATAACAAACATTTATTTATTTCATTTATCCATATTCACAAAAACATTAAATAAAAAATAAAATCTCATATGCTATTAACTTGAGCTACATATCTTAATTTTTAGCGCTATCACTAATGCAAATTGTTTTTATTGTTGAAGGTGATAAACATAGGATTCTGTCTATATCAACAGTCTTTTTACCCGACTTGAAACGTTTTATAACGTCCAAATTTAATTCCAAACTAGTGCATTTTCTTCCCTTTGCACTCATTTTTCTACACAACTTCTTATTAAGAACTAACTTCTTACTTCCTAACACTCAACTACATATACTTAGAATAACTTTTAATAATAATTAAATGGGAATTCGCCTTTTTACACGCAAATTGAAAAATTCTTCACATATGATTATGACTTCAGCGAAAAAATGAAATCGTATGTAGCGACGCAAATCGAAATCATTAAAACGCAAAGCGGATTTAACCAATTTTAAAAAAGCGGACCAAATAGGATCGACGCAAATCGGGGCTCTAGTGTATATTTTTTGCCGTATCGATGGCATTCATATAATTGTATAATTCGAATTACTAGTGCTTTTTATGAAAACTACCTGGTTTGGATTGGGGGAAGAACTTTTTTTTGTTTAATTTCCAATAAATTTTGTATTTCGAAAAATTAATTTTTACGTTTTGAACTGTTCCCAATATAATTGTTAATATATCTTAATATTAAAATTCTTTCTTGTAAGTGTTTTATAGATGCCAGAAAATCGTCATGACACTATTACTTTTAGTTTAAAAATCGTCAATCGTCATTTTACTGTATTTCCTCAAAAAAATCGTCAAAATGACGAAAAATTCTCACATCTAACAACCCTGATTACGGAACGAAAAAAATAACAATAACGAGTATACTGAAGAAAAATATTTCACTTTATCTCTTGAAAAACGTCATATGGGTAATCCATAGTGTTGAACGTTACAGTTGTATGCATCAAAAATGCAAAAACATTTTAAACAACAAATATTTTTACGTTCTTTTAACCCTTAAAAGCCTTAAAGCACTAAGAAAGCACTGTTATTTATGCTAAAGTTTATGGAGGGCGCGATTCTTAGTCAAAGGTAATGGTAAAAAAGTAGCGGTTCGAACGTGAAAAAAATAGAAGTAGTTTTTGTGGCCATGTATAAAAAGGCGTAATTCAGCGAAACCTGGCACAATTTTTTAGTCAAACTACTTTCAGAATTTTACGTAGCAATTTAACATTAAAATGTCTTTGGTTTGATACCAAAATCTTATGTATTTTTTTAAGCCTAAATCTGTGTCGATACGTGACATTTCGAACGTGAAGTTTTTTCCATAATAATTTAACTGAATAATGATTAAAACAAAATAAAAGTTTACCGTTAATCCGAATAACATAATATAATAAAGAAAATTTTTTTGGAATAATTTTTATCAAATACATATCACCTCTTTTAAGAAAGATAAATATTAAAGAAAACATACAATTAAACATTCCCACATACATATAAGAAATTACGTTTGCACAACTTTGCAGTCTGCTTGTTCGTCTTAATGAACGAATTTATGGGGGAATTTATAAAATCTAAATATTTATTTAAATTTCGAAAGGTCGAATAAGAACAACTTTGATTAATCTAAATATTTCTCTATAACAAAATCATAAAAGAATATGCTTTTAATAGCTTTTAAATTTCGGTCACGGTGGACCTTTAGAATGAAATGCCTTTCCTGATGATCTGGCCTAAGCAACCAGTGAAATGCGCATAGAGGCTAGCTTTCCCTCAACAATAAATTTCGGTGTATTTATCAAATATGGAAAATTGGGAATTTAGCACGTCATACAAAAATCTTAATAGTAAATTTTGTATTCCCGTAAATAACTTTGATAATATACTTGCATGTGCCCGTGCAGAAAACTGATTTGCCAAATTGGTTTTTGTTGTTGTTTTCTTGCGAAGACAATAGAATGAAGCAATTTGTTTTTTAATTTTGTTTTTTCTTTTTACCCAATTACAACTACAATTCGAGTCGGAAAAAAAACAACCAATTGTAGGGGGATGTAAGAAGGATAAACTCACTGTTTATTGTTGGTGTTTTGTTTAAGCTTTGATATTGTTACAAGTAAGACTTTGAGTGTTTAAAATTCTTATTCGCTTTAGGGTTTTATTTGTATAATATTTTTAGCTTTTCTAAAATCTTTGGGAAAAGGTTTCCTGATGATCTGGCCTAAGCAACCAGTGAAATGCGCATAGAGGCTAGCTTTCCCTCAACAATAAATTTCGGTGTATTTATCAAATATGGAAAATTGGGAATTTAGCACGTCATACAAAAATCTTAATAGTAAATTTTGTATTCCCGTAAATAACTTTGATAATATACTTGCATGTGCCCGTGCAGAAAACTGATTTGCCAAATTGGTTTTTGTTGTTGTTTTCTTGCGAAGACAATAGAATGAAGCAATTTGTTTTTTAATTTTGTTTTTTCTTTTTACCCAATTACAACTACAATTCGAGTCGGAAAAAAAACAACCAATTGTAGGGGGATGTAAGAAGGATAAACTCACTGTTTATTGTTGGTGTTTTGTTTAAGCTTTGATATTGTTACAAGTAAGACTTTGAGTGTTTAAAATTCTTATTCGCTTTAGGGTTTTATTTGTATAATATTTTTAGCTTTTCTAAAATCTTTGGGAAAAGGTTTCCTGATGATCTGGCCTAAGCAACCAGTGAAATGCGCATAGAGGCTAGCTTTCCCTCAACAATAAATTTCGGTGTATTTATCAAATATGGAAAATTGGGAATTTAGCACGTCATACAAAAATCTTAATAGTAAATTTTGTATTCCCGTAAATAACTTTGATAATATACTTGCATGTGCCCGTGCAGAAAACTGATTTGCCAAATTGGTTTTTGTTGTTGTTTTCTTGCGAAGACAATAGAATGAAGCAATTTGTTTTTTAATTTTGTTTTTTCTTTTTACCCACTTACAACTACAATTCGAGTCGGAAAAAACAACCAATTGTAGGGGGATGTAAGAAGGATAAACTCACTGTTTATTGTTGGTGTTTTGTTTAAGCTTTGATATTGTTACAAGTAAGACTTTGAGTGTTTAAAATTCTTATTCGCTTTAGGGTTTTATTTGTATAATATTTTTAGCTTTTCTAAAATCTTTGGAAAAGGTTTCCTGATGATCTGGCCTAAGCAACCAGTGAAATGCGCATAGAGGCTAGCTTTCCCTCAACAATAAATTTCGGTGTATTTATCAAATATGGAAAATTGGGAATTTAGCACGTCATACAAAAATCTTAATAGCCCATACTTTTTAATTTGTCCATATTTTTAAATTCTCTGCAAAATGAATTCCAGGAGTTTATGGACAAACTGGTTCTGACTATTAATTTTCAGTTTGTTAATAAATTTCATAAAATTTTATTCGGCCATTTCCAAAAATTTTCGTGGAATTCATCTTACAGAGAATTTCCAAAATTCATATCAAGACGCAACACTTTTACAGTTCTCACTATTCATTTTCATTAAAAACCTGTTTCTCTATAAATTCCATCAAGTTACCAAAATTGAAAAAAAGAACACATTGAAAAAAAAATAACCAATTTTGGTAAAAAGTAACGAAAACGGCAACACGGATCACTACTATGCGGGCTTTTAACATCAGCTGTTTAATAAATTTGTACCTTAGCCAATAAGGTATTCAAGCGTAAAGAGACCAGCCAGCCAATCAGTCTGCGTGTGTTTCATTAAGTGTGTCTTTAATGCCACAATATGTTGTAACAAACAATACGAAAACAATAGATTCAATCAGTGTCACTTGTGCTACTTAAATAAACGGTTGGTTGTCTGCTGTCGTCGTAGTCTATGTCTGCCTGTTTGTTATTTATCGGTAACGGAGATGCATAATGACCCCATATTGCGTCGGTAGTCCAAAACGTTATTTATTATTTGAGAGCAGTTCTGTTGGTTTGCCTTTATAGAATAATAAAGTGGTTCTTATAAGTTGCATTTATAACATATGTACATATAGGTATTTATGTTTTATGATTTGCATGTTCGTATATACAAATATACACACAATAATTTCTTGTACTAAAAATTCCGAAAGTTGTGTGAGTTGTACTTTATTTGAATTATGTTAGAAAGTTTAATGTGTATGCGCTTAACAAGCATATTTGTTATTAAGTGATTTTAATTCAAATTAAACGAAAAGTGTTGTGGTAGGTCTAAAGAAATTTCATATCGTCAGCTCAGAATTGGTTTGGCGCATTTTATGGTTAAATTATTATGATATGCGCCAAACCAATTATTAGCTGACAAATGCAGTTGTTGGAAAGTTAAAACAAAAATCAATGTAAATTTTACAAAGTATAAATTTAAAAAGAATGATGTCAAATTTGTTCATATTTCCACGAAAAAAACAAAAGATTAATTTAAAAAGATTTTTTTTAAAATAAATCTAAAAAAAGTATGAGAGGTTCTGACATACAGTACTTTTCGTTTATAGTCACTACGCTTATAGTCACATTAGCGATATAGTCCATTTTATTTGTTTATTTTGCCGCTATAAGTTAATTTAATATGAAGTATTAACGCTGTAGTCCATTAGCGATATAAGCACATTTGCCACATATGCCATTGATCAACAGTAGTCAAAGGGAAAAGTAAAGCAAATTAATAGCGTTATAGTCACATTAGCAAAATTTACTTAGTTCTATTTAGTTTTTAAATTCACAATCCATCCAAAGAAAGAATGAATTAAATCATTTAATATTTGTCATCAACTCTCTCCTCGTAAAAAGTTAGTTTTTGCCGTTGGTGTTAGTTATGAAATATCTTGTTATTATTTTAACTATTTTTATACAGTATGCAACTCTGTTGTAAAACCATTAGCCTGATGTCGGTGTAATATTTATGAATTTTTTATTTTCTTTATTCACATAACTTGATTATATTTGAATTCGGTTATATGCGTCATAGTGGCATATATGTGAATTAGCCTTATAGTCACATTAGCGATATAGTCCACGTTATGGTTGCAACTAAAGGATGTGACTACAAGCGAAAAGTACTGTAATTGTTATAGCTTTAAGTGGAGATATTGGTTCTGTTTCTATACTTGGGTAAAGTTCGTGAAAATGAGAGTAAGAATAATTTTCTCTCATAAAAAGGCAAAAGAACGGTAACACAAAAACCAAATTGTTAACACAAAGTAGAAAGTCAAAGTACCTATTTTGATTGTAACAAAACAGCTGAATAACACCACCTTTTGTTTACTTTTTTTATTTTGTTTATTCTTTAACATCTGTGTGATATTTATTTATTTATTCAATTTTATTCAAGACGAATTCACTAGTAAGTGAGGTCAACTCTACAACAGCTCTATCACAGCTTTTGTGGTCGGATTCTCAAAAGTATTGCTATAGCAAAAAACGTTTGGTTATATAAAAAAATAGTTTGTATAAAAACTTTGACAAATCGACCACCGAAAAACACTATGTTGTCTTAACCCCACCTTTTAGTGAATTCGCCTTGATCTTATCTGTTTAAGGCTGGATTACACATTTTTGCCAGAAAAGAAAAACACCATTAGAACAAGGTTGATTTTATTTTTTTGTGTAGAGATTAGTGTTGCCGACTTTCGTGTATTTATATCGTGACATATAAAAATTTAACAAATTAAACAATTGGGGATTTATAATTCAGAGAAATATAAAGGTAAGGTCTAGTGACATGAGTAAAGATATCGTATTGTATAATAATATCGCCAATCTGTATGTCGTACATGATACAATATATTTGGGGGATTCAAAAGGTGTGCTATCAAGTCATATTGCCATTATATCCTAAAATTTTACAATAGTTTAAAAAAATTATTGTTGTGTTTCAGATTATTTTTTCATAACTGCTCTGTAGAAATCTAAACTATGAGGGTTGCTCACAGCCCCTATATTTTTTCCCACGATGTCACACGTTAACATTCCCATAGAAAATTACGTTTAAAACAAAAACAAATACATATTAGAATTTAGGCTGTATGGATACCTTAAGAATCTCCCATTTATAAAAAATCAAACATAACATTGTCAGTATTATATTTACTTTTTCACTTTTTCACTTACAGTGATGTTTTCTCGTACCTTGTTCTTTCATTGATCACAATAAAAATTAGGAACGATGAACGATAGGAACGATCTTGTTCCTTTAATCTTTCGAATTGGTCGGAGCGATTCCACAAATGGAAGGATTTTGCCCGACTCTAGTTGCTACATTTTTCATATAAATTATTTTATTTCTATTAGTTTTAAAGATAATTCAATTACGTTGGTTTTGTTCTGTAAACATCCAGTTAGGTGACTTTGGGGCCAACGAAATATAGAGTTTCTAGATATTGGCGTATTGGAGAAGTTTCTCTTCAGGCCAGTGACAAGTAACACTTTCTTGTTAAAAACCCACAGTGTTGAAATGGATTCTCTTTCGCCATATTTGAACATCTTTAAGTAACTCTTCCTTTATTCACCGACACGATAGTTTTCTCTGAAAAATAAAGCTCACATAACTATGCCGTTCAACATACATATTTCTGTCTTCAGCCACCATTTGAATAATCTACAAAACTCCATGCGTTTCGCGAGTCTTCAGTTTGCTATGTTCTTAAAATTTTGTAAGCAATATCAATGAAACGAGCTTTATTGGAAAGAAGATTCTATAAAATTAATGTTTAAATATCATTTCAGTCATGTGGCCGCCACGACTGGCGCGTAAAATTCGCAATTTTTAACAAATTTTCGTAGCATTGCCGACCGTATTTTGCCGATAACTCTTCGAATTTTGATTTCCAGGTGTTCAATTGTTTGTGGTGACTTAACATAACCCCAAAGAAAATAATCCAATGGGGTTAAATCACACTATCTTGTTGGCCAATTAATTGGGCCATTACGTGAAATTATTGTAGCGCCCGCTGTGTGGCATGTGGCTCCGTCCTGTTGGAACCACATATCAACAAGATTAATGCTACGTAATTGAGGTACGAAAAAATTTCGAATCATGTTCCTATACCGTTCACCATTGACAGTAACATTCTGACTATCATCGTTTTTGAAGACATATGGTCCCACAAAGCGCATCAAGCAGTAATTTTCTGTGGATGTAATGGTGTTTCCACAAAAGCTAGTGGATTCTTCTCACTCCAAATGCGACAGTTCAGCTTATTTACGTATCCATTTAACCAGAAATGGGCTTGATCGGAAAATAAAATTTTCAATTCAAAATCAATATCAATTTGTCAATTATTCCTGCACAAGTTGAATCTAGAAAGCTTTAAAGTCGAGATCCTTTTGTAAAATCATCCATAAAGTGGAAGGACACAACTCCAGTTGCTAAGAACGGCGACGAATCGATTGATTAGGGTCATCTTAAATACTTTACTGTACAGCGGCTACAGCTTCTTCAGTTCGCACTGTTCGACGTCTCACGGGATGCACATTATGAGTAACAGTAAATGTGTTCCGAAAACGATCTATTGTTTTTCGAATTATCCGCTCTAAAGGAGGACTAAGAACGCCATGAAATGGAAGAAATGCACGATGAGTTTGACGAATAGAACAATTATTTTGATTGGAGTATGTCGATTCATAATGAAATTTCAAAGCAAACTAAACAAAAAGCAAGCTATCAGCTGTTAAATTGGTGCTTAAATAAAGCAGTGATGCCAACTCAATGTTGTGACACTCTAAAAAAACACTCTTTATATGGTGTTCATTATAACCGTATTACACTGTTGATCGTTTAAGAAGGAGAAAAACTTTACACATCAAAAATTCGTTGGCATTTAAATGTATTTAAACCCCACAAACACACATACTTTTACGTGACACATTGACGAGGATTTCCCTTTCTTTTGAACACAAAAAATGCTATGTTTAGTTTCTACAATGTCACCAAACTATTTTCAATTTATCATGTGTTTGTAATGTAAGTGGATGATGTTGTTAGTTTGTGTTAATTAAAAATTAAAAAAAGGTGAAATTACGAAAACGAAAGTGTTTGATTTTTCTTTATTTTTTTTTCTTTACACACACAATTGAAAATTCTTTTTTTACTTTAAAGTATTTTTAGCATTATTTATTTGATCGTCATGTATGATATTTATGAAACTGTTTACACCCTATACCATTACAATAAGATTTAAGCTTGTACTAATTTACATTTCTTTCATGAAGAATTATATACATATTGTATACGCTCGCTCCTTGTTTAGAAGCTGGCGACATCTAATCTCCGCTGCTTTTGGAATCTGTTGAGTAGCAACAGCATATTGGGATAATCCTCCATCAGGCCGAACTCTTCCCCAAGTGGTGAAATATCCGTACTTTAGTATGATTTTCAGGATATCCCTTACCGTGACTTTACACACGTTTTCACTTCCGCAAAGACAATTTTCCCGAAAGACAAAGCATTTCCCGCAAAAAGCATACTGCAAACAAATTTGACGGAATAGTCGTGTAAACCTAGTAAAAAAATGTGCTCCAAAAGGAGCAGGTTTAATATATGAATTCATACCTCAAATCGCTTCAAACCCGCTGATGGGATGCCTGATTTTTGTGTGGGCTGTTCCCGGTTTCGAGGACTATTTTCTGCTGACAATAAGCGCTTCTTTTAACCTGCAAACCAAGCACTCCTAAAGTACTTTTTTAAGACCAAACTATATTAACATATTAATTAATGTCTTGCTTTTACTGGTTTAAAGGCCTTTTTTCATTCATTTTTGTAAATCATAATATATTTCTATTTTTTTTCGCTTTAAAACCATCTTCGTTGTCAGTACTAAAATAGCAACTTTTTTGTATAGTTATCTCTTTATCATTTACTGCTGTAAAAGAGCTCTCTTATTAAAGCGCTAAATTATGGGTTTTTTTTTTTTTTTTTACTGGGACTAATCTCTTCAGTGGTGGCAACACTGCTAAAAACTGTGTTTATTTTTAATTTAAGGCTTTCAATAAATTTGAAACACGTTTTAAATAGCTTTTAGTATTGAGATAAAATTTTTGACTGAAGTGAAAAAAGCGCAAGTCTATAATATTTGTGTAAGGTGTTATATTTATATTGACTTCATAGTCTACTTTTCAACTTGATTTTTAATATATTTGTTTTATATTTGCTTGTTTTATTTTGCTTTTTATATTTTGGGTTTTTAGTGTATATTTTTTGTTAAAATTTATAACTAGCAAATAACAATTTTCAAGGTTAGATAAATAATTTACTCAAACACTAATCAACATGTTCTTTATGCGATAACGCATATCAGCCAAAAATAGAAAGGCATGAACGGTTTTCGTTAAGAGTGTCATATTCGGCTTTACAAAATCTTATATATCCTTCTCCCTACCAAGGGCGGTCCAATATGTCCGTGACTTTTTGAATTTCCACCTCTTAACTGAGAGGGCAACACTGCTCCTTTTACCAGACTTTTCTTAGTTGCTGTCAAGATGTCAAAATTTTTTTTTTTTGCAAAAAAACTATGCCGTTTAAAAAAAAAACAAAAATGTAGAAATTTTGCTAAAAACATATTTTTTTTGCCAAAAAAAAAATTGTATATTCACTTAATCGACTTTAAAAAAAGTTTTAGACTTACTTAAGGCTAGTTTAAGCTGAAGGTCCACTCCATGCGTTTATGCGTCTGTCCTTTTTATGCATTTGACAAAAAAGTTGAATCAGTGTAATTCTATATGACAAGTTACACAACAAAATGCAGAGAATGCATAGACGCATGAAAGTAGGTGTACTTTTTACTTTTGTATCCGTCGCATGTGTGGTGAAAAAAAGTCAGCTGTTATTGATGGCCATGGATGGCAAATCATATTTTATTTTCAATGTTATCGATAAGTATGTTTGTGTGGTGGATTACTTTTTACTTTGTTTTTGCATTAAAAAAGGTTTTTAATAAGAAAAAAAGCTTTCGTTATAAAGATTGTATAAACTTTAATGAATAAAATACATTAAAATTAATTTTTAGCACAATTTAACAAGAACAAACTTTTCAATTCTACTTATCGATTACTTTTATCTTCTGAGTGATATCTTTGTTGTGCTTATTATTTTTTTTAATAAATGCCATGAATTGGAAACATATTGATACCGTGAAAAATCACGAATATTTTTATTATAAAAGCTTACTCCCCTATGAATTCTATTAAATAAATTCTATTAAGATATCAATTACACTTTCAATTTCTTGCAAAATTGTTTTTAATTGTTAAACATATTAGCACAACAGCTGATAAAAAAAAATTTGGCGCATAAAACGCATTGCATGTAACTTGAATTTAGAAACGCATAAAATGCACAAAAAGTATCATACACATCTACTCATGAACGCATGGTGTGGACCTTCAGCTTAACACTATTATACTTTGTATTAATACATGTCAAAAACTCAAGTTATATGTAAATAGTGTGAATGCATGTGTGATGAAAATTTAGAATATAGAAAAAATAGAAAAATTAGGGAAAAAGTTTGACATCCCATACGACTTCATCGTTTTTAAAAAATTTCTAAACAATAATACTTTTCATTGGAACAGGGTTGCATTTTATTTAATATGTGAGTGTTTATACTTTGTGTGATCGTGTTAACACAAACTTTTATGTTAAATTAGATTTTTTTGAGATTTTATCTCACAAAGTATTATAGAATACGTAAGACCTGTGAGATAGTGTAAACTAGCCTTTAATAGTGATTTTATTGCTGATTTTTGGTTTGGTTAGTTTATTGAATTAACTAAACCGCTTTTTAGTTACGCTAATATAAGTTGTGCAACCTCCTGCATTTCCGATATAACGGTATATCTCGAAAACAAGAGCTTAAACTGTTAGCTTAGTTAACATGATTAAGAGCGAGCAATTCATTAGATTCATTTGAATTAGGTTAATCCGCTTGGCGCCAGCTTGACAGTTTTTCCAACAAGCCCAAAGTTGCAGACTACCTCTTATTTTAAGCAGAAAATTGAAAGAAGTAAATTTCTTGTTCCCATTAAGTATTCCATTGAATTATGCCACGAATTGCTCCCTAATCCGCCATATTCGCTGAATTTAGCTTCGATTGACTATTTTTGTTTTCAAACTTGAAGAAATGGCTCGATGGAAAGAAATTTGACTTCGACGATGAAATCATCTCACAAAGGCCCCTATTATGAGTTACATTCGATAAACGATTTTCGCTGGCTATCGAACATCGACTATCGATTGTTAATTTGGTATTATGAGTATGAGTATGAGCAGCACTGTCGAAAATTTCGTTGTGCATCGAATTTTTCAACGAAAACAAATTTGTTTTAGACGGTGCAAAATACTTGTTGAAAATGTAACTACATATTTGTAATTTTTTTTTCGTGTTCGTATAACAAATACAGTTGAACTTCTATAACTCGAAACACCATTATCCCGACAAAAAAGTTTGACTTACAGAAATTTCAGGTAATAAATGCACAACAAAAAATTCAATTCGTTCGGTCTTATTATATTAATTTTATTTTGTACAAATACATGTGTACATTAGAGCGACTCAAGTTGTATGGAAGCAAAATTCGTGCTCGATGTACCCTCCTAAAAATTAACCTTGGACTTTTTTAAGATGACATTTTAAATATTTCGGCTCCAGCTTTGAGCTCTCGTGAGCTGGACCAGTTTGAAAAAGGGTATATTTTTGCATGTTTTGTTAATTTGTGAATCTGTTCCCTTACCAACATATACAAATTAGGTATCGTAAGAAAGGTTTTTTAAGGCGCGTCCAACTGTATATACAATTTGTCCAAGGACGATCATCCATATCCTATTTTTAAGGATTTTCTGTAAAAATAACGGTTTTTGAATTTTTTGTTCGGGGTTGTTTTTAATATAAGTGCCAAATTAACATATTTTATTCTTTAGTCGATTTAATTAAACACGTGTCTTAGCTTTTTTTGAAATTCGTGCTAGTTCGCGTTTTGACAAAAATGCAACGGGGTGGTAGCCCTTCGTTTTATATAGGGCAATATGGGTATCAAATTTTTTCTTTTGCCAAGTACATCATCTTTGCATGTAAATATTTTAGATTTTTGCAAATTAGATGGATTTTCCACGGTGCTCTGGAATATATATAAATGCCATTTTGTAGTAACGCTAATATGATAGCAGATTTATGGCCATTTTCTCAGGCAATTATCTTTTTTCCCAACGAAAAACTGCACATTAAAGAAATTTGGTTTTCTCAATGTCTAATTTGCTTCTATTCTGTCGCAAAGCTAACCAGCACTCATCTGCCAATTATTTATTTTCCTTTTATTTGTCGTACAGATAAATTCAATCAGCTGACTCCCAACTTTTACATGTATTTTGAGTGGCGTTGCCAGCTGAAAACAATGTTTTTTGTCGGTATATTGAGAAAACCAAAATCGTTAACGGACAGTTTATCGGTCCAATAAATTTATGTTGACATTAAGTAACAGGCAGTTTGTCGATACATTGAGAAAAAGGCAATTAGTTTCTATACTATGTATGGATGAAAATGGGGCTAAAGAAAGAAAAAAAGAAAGGACCCATATTGCCCTATATAAAACGAAGGGCTACCACCCAGTTGCATTTTTGTCAAAACGCGTACTAGCACGAATTTCAAAGCAAAAAGCTGAGACACGTGTTTAATTAAATCGACTAAAGAATAAAATATGTTAATTTGGCACTTATATTAAAAACAACCCCGAACAAAAAATTCAAAAACCGTTATTTTTACAGAAAATCCTTTAAAAAAAGGATATGGATGATCGTCCTTGGACATATTGTATATACAGTTGGGCGCGCCTTAAAAAAACCTTTCTTACGATACCTAATTTGTATATGTTGGTAAGGGAACAGATTCACAAATTAACAAAACATGCAAAAATAGACCCTTTTTCAAACTGGTCCAGCTCACGAGAGCTCAAAGCTGGAGCCGAAATATTTAAAATATCATCTTAAAAAAGTCCAAGGTTCATTTTAAGGAGGGTACATCGAGCACTTTTTTTTGGTGAGTCGCTCTAGTGTACATATTTAAAGACTTCATTCAATGAAATATTGCGTAACTTGATAAGTGTTTACATGCAAAATTTCAAAAACTTAGAACTATTGAATTTAGATTTATCAAATTTTATTTAACTAAAGATAGATGTCATATTTTAAATGCTAATTAGTTTTAAATAAAACAAAAAATGAAGATGGCAAACAAATTTTGGAAAAAAAGTTCGACTTGCGGAAGTGTGGCCACTCGTGGTGCAAGTATTTTACTTTGAGTTATAGAAAAATTCAAGAAAAGGAAGTTCTAGAGCTTAAGTTTTAGAAACAAAATCATGTGAATTGGTCAGTCCACCGCTATTGGTAAGAGATTCCCTTCGACTTAAAGAATTTTCGACTTACAGAAGTTTGACTTATAGAAGTTCATCAACTGTACCATATTCTTTATCACTTTTGTTCATTTTATGCAAGTCCAACGTGGTTAACAACAATTGGAAACGCTCATATTCCTTATGGAACAAAATTCTTTTTTGACCAAAGTAAAGTTCAGCATGTTAAAAAAGTGGGATGAAACCCCACTGAAGCTAAATTATTTGAAAACAAACAAAATTCCGCCGAAATCACGTTTAACTTTAATTTTATTTTTTAAATTTGTAAACAAAAATTTTTTATTTTAAGTGACAGCTGATCGAAAATCTACTACTGTGAATTAACAAAATCACAATAGTAAATTTTTATCGAATATGCGCCCTAATACCAAATGAAAATTCGTTCAATCAGCTAATTCGACTGCTGTCGAAAATCGAATTTAGTTCATAATAGGCACCAAAGACATACCTATTTAAATTGCCTAACAAATCTTGTTTCTCGGAAGAGATAAAACTATTTTGTTAGATCCAACTTTCATAAGTCAATTTCTGCTTTTAATGCGCCATAATTAAGGTGATTCTAGGGCGGACTGATAAAAATTTTTTTGGTTTGTATTGGCTTCTACTTGGTTTAATGTAGAATGTATGTGAAAAAGAAAAAAGGGTCTTAATTTGGAGGCGTGGCATAAAAGTGAGCATATTAAAATCTATACGTACGAAGTTTTATAAGGACTTTCTTGGACCGTCAAAAAATTGGACATTTGGGGGAAGGATCCGAGATGGCATAAGTGGCGCCCAGAACTTCAGGTCGGATTGAAGACAAAAATGAAGCCACTATCAAGCCATGAAAAACGATATGCGATGTGGTGAGATCGGACTTTAAATGGCAGCGCTACATATAAAAAACCAAAAGTGCTGTATTTTTGGGCGTGGCAAAATAAAAATTTTTCCTGTTTTAGAAACTTCATTGACATATCTTTCATTCTAGGGGGTGACTGGCACAACTTTTTTTTTTTTGTATGGAGGTCGACCCGGTCTATTGTTTGTTAATTAATGTTAATTACATTTTTATGGCCCTTTAAATTTTAGTAAAAATAATGTCACACTCAAATTAACTAATCTTTTTTTTTAATTTTTATTTCTTAACAATTAAACATCCATCAGGATAAATTAAAAAATATTTAATTCATGAAATTAAAAAAAAAAACTCTTAATAAGATGCCACGTGATTTTTTTGACTCAGTTTAAGCAATTCAAATTTAATTAATACTTTAGTTATAATGTTAAAAACATATGCCTGTATTCACAAAAATTTGATAAGGGTTTAAAGAACAAATTTGCTATGAAAATGTTCCCTAACAAACCTTTAATTAATAACACTGCTTTACAAATTTTTAATTTGGAAAAATACCAAGAACGCCACATGCCTAGATAAGTTAATTGGGAACTCCTGAACACGAAAAACTCTGTAATTTTTTTTTCTAAGTACCGTTTTTTAGATAACGGTACTTTTATGTTTTTCGGTGTATGGTCCCACTCAAACCCTTGTGGAGCCCAACCAAAAAGTCCGATCGAAAAGTTTTTATTTAGGATTTTGTGGAACGACAATATTTTTATCTTCATTGCTCACACACTATATTCTGCCTCCATCAGTTTTAACGTATTTAAAAAAAAAAACGGAATTTTATATGAGATGAAAATATTGTCGTTCCACAAAATCCTTAATAAAAACTTTATTTTTCATCCGATTTTTTTCAAATTACGCTTAAAATGTTGGTAATTAAATAAACTATTTGGTTAAAAAATAAAACATTCCAGATCTTTACTATAACGTAGAAAAAAAAAACGAAATAAAAATGAAAAGTTTTGAAAAAAAAAAAACGTAAAAATAGGCAAATTTTGAACTTTAAGGTGCCACTTCTCAGCCATTTCTTATCAGTGGAGCTCTCTAATGTCAAACAGCGAAAAATTATTTGTTCTGGCAATTTTAAAATTCGTTCTTCCGTTCATTTTTATTTCTAAGGGTGTGTGTGAAACGGTAGCAAAGTACTCATGGAAGTAAAATTTTGACACTATTGAGGTGAATAAAATTTCACTAGCCCTAGGGGCTAGTATAAATTTTGACATTAGTGTAGAAATTTTTGACAACCACAAAATTATTTTTTTCATCAAATTTGTTTAAATAAAATAAAAAATAATATGGAAGCAGGACCAGTGGCAAAAAAAAATTAAAAAGAATTATGCAAGATGTAAATATTTAATATGTATAAGCTTTTTTGCCCACACCTTTTGTAAAATTTGTTAATATCTCAGAACGAATTCATCAAATAGTTGTGACGATCTCATTTCCAACATAATTGAAATGGTTATTGGTAAACGTTTGTTTAATTTTTTGATTTTTACAAAACTATTAGTAATTGTTGTTTTCTTTATGTCAAAATTTTACGTTGTCAAAAATGTTACAATTTCACACAGCACAAATATGAAAATTTTTGCCACAAACGAATTTCATTTCACCATAGAACTTTGCTACCGTTTCACACACACCATAAGCACACATTCAAATCAATAAAAGATCGTCAAAGTTTGTACTGTAGTTTCGGCGACACAAACAATCACTGAAGGGAATACTGTAGATAACTAATTTACGCAATTGGGTATAAAAAATACTCTCAAAAATTAACAAGGGAATGAAGAATACATGCAGCAATGAGATTGGGAACAAAAACTATACATTTTCTTTATTTTGTGTCATGTGAGTTTGGGATATGTATGCATATACGAAATATTTAGGGGATTCACAAGGTGTCATAAAGTCATATGTCTTAAAATAATAACATGAAAAAATACGACTGTTGTGAACAACCCCTGATAATTCAATGTGCTATTTTAAATTTAAATCAGCTGATTTAAAACAAATATAAAAAATAAATATTTATCTAAAATCAAAAAGTAATTTAAATTTTTGGGAATACAAAATTTTAATTTCAAAAGATTTTGTTATTCGTGCTTAATTTCCAGTTTTTATTCTTGATAAAAACACTTGAAATTTATTGTTGACGGGATAAGCTATTCGCATTTCACTGGTTGCTTAGGCCAGATCGTCAGGAAACTTCATCCAAAGATTTTAGAAAAACTAAAGATATTATACAAATAAAACTGTTAAGCGAATAAGAATTATAAGCCCCAGTTTTTCTTGTAACAATATCAAAGCCTAAACAAAAACAACAACAAAAACAATGAGTTTATCTTTTCTTACAGTCCCGACCACAATTGGTTGATTTTTTGTCAACTCTAAATGTAGTTGTAAGTGGGTAAAGAAAAAACAAAAATAAAACAAATTTCCTTATTTTATTTTGCCAGTTCAGTTTTATTTACACTGCCACATGCATATTAGTTATCAAAGTTTTTCTTGGAATTCAAAATTAATAATCAGGGTTTCGTTATAATGTGCTAAATTTCCATTTCATACTATTGACAAACTGAAGTTTATTGTCGATGGGATAAGCTATTCCTATGCGCATTTCACTGGTTGCTTAGGCAAGATCGTCAGGAAACTTCATCCAAAGATTTTAGAAAAACTAAAGATATTATACAAATAAAACTGTTAAGCGAATAAGAATTATAAGCCCCAGTTTTACTTGTAACAATATCAAATCCTAAACAAAAACAACAATAATAAACAGTGAGTTTATCTTTTCTTACAGTCCCGACCACAATTGGTTGATTTTTTGTCAACTCTAAACGTAGTTGTAAGTGGGTAAAGAAAAAACAAAAAAAAAAAAAAATTTCCTTATTTTATTTTGCCAGTTCAGTTTTATTTACACTGAATATATTACATGAATATAAGCTGACTATTTTCCATTTTCCAGACGCAAATTAGAAATAAACTATACATATTTTGTTTGCTTACCAAATAGCAGAGTCCTAAGCCGATCTAATTTGAGTGCCTGAGTTATAGTGGATCAAACCTAAGAATTTATAAAGCTTTTAACTTTTTTTTTCAAATTATTAACACTTTGGAATATCTTTGTACCACAATTAGTAACAAGCTTGTGAGTTTTATAAATTTATAGTGTTGTCCGAATCGATAACAAAATTTTTTAGCTATAATTAACCGAAATCGGATAAAAACTAAAAATTCTTTAATAAAAAAAAACAAAAATACTACCATTTAACTTAATTTATACCATTCATATTTTCGTATTTTTATAGAAATGTATGAATGAAATCAAATTTACAACAGAGCTTAAGCGCATTACTTTCGTAACACTTTTTAATTTATAGTGCATTATAATCATAAAAACAGCGTACAGCAGGTACGCATATTCTTGCACCGATTTTTCTTAAATTTCAAATTTTTCGTAACTTTGACATTAAGTATCAGTATTCGCAAATTCAATTTCTCGACAACTGCTCTAGTTTTGCCGATTCACAATGCGGGGACAGAGCACTGTGCGCAGCGTTACCGTTGGATATTTTCAAAAAGTACCAAAAAAAGGGGGTATTTACAAAAAAAAAAAAGTGAACCAAAAAGGGGATTTAAAGAAAACAAGGGGCACTTCTTTTAAAATCAGAATAAGTACACCAAATAATGTTTTTCCACGTACTTTGTTAAATTTATTAAAAATTGCAAATAACATTTTATAAATGATAAAAAAAAAAAAAAAAATTAATGGGCTAGTAGAACATTTCACCCGAAATAAGGCGGTTATGCTAATACATTTTATCATAACTTCAGATCGATTTGACCGATTTTGTCAAAACAATTACAGATTATTATTAAAAAAATTTACTCTGTGTTATCCAAAAACACTTTTTTTATATTTTCAACTGTTTCGAAATTATTCAAAAATTAGTAGCGATACATTTTTTTTTGCAAAATTAGTACTATTTTTGTTTTTAAAAATTCATACAAAAATTATAAGGATAGAAATTTGAAATTTTTCTGAAAGTATGTACATAAATTACGAATTAAATACGGCAAATATCACGAAAATCCTAGGACAAATGTTAATTTTATGTATTATTCATTATTGTGGACATGACTTATATTTCGCCCGAAATAAGTCGATTATTTAATCATGACTTGAGGATATTTGTACGATTGGATACAATTATCAGCGAATGATTTGGAATTAAATTCTCTTAATCTTAACAAGAGTTTTTTATATTTTAAACAGCTTCGGAAATATTCAGAATATACATATGGGTAAATCTAAAGTGTTGAACGTGACAGTCGTATGTATCAAAAATACAATAACATTTTAAACATCAAATATTTTTACGTTCTCTTAACCCTTAAATTATAGCCCTAAGAAAGCACTGTTATCTATGCTAAAGTTTATGGAGGGCGCGGTTCTAGTTAAAAGACAATGGCAAAAGAAGTAGCGGTTCGAACGTGAGAAAGAATATAAGTAGTTTTGTGGCCATGTATAAAAAGGCGTTATTCAGCGAAACCTGGCACAATTTTTTAGTCAAACTACTTTCAGAATTTTACGTAGCAATGTAACATTAAAATGTCTTTGGTTTGATTCCAAAATCTTCTGTATTGTTTTAAGCCAAAATCTGGGTCGATACGTAACATTTCGAACGTGACATTTTTTCCATAATAATTTAACTGAATAATGATTAAAACAAAATAACAATTTACCGTTAATCCGAATAATATATTTCTCTTTGAATAATTTTTTTCAAATATAATCTCTTTTAAGGAAGATAATATTAAAGAAAACATGCAATAAAACATTCTCACCAATAAGAAATTACGTTTGCACAACTTTGCAGTCTGATTATTTATCTAATGGCGATTTCTTTTCTGAGAAAAAGTATGTTACAGTATATACATGTAGCATTTTCTAATGTTACCTATTATCAATGGAAGTGTTACATGTTGTGCAATTTCAATAGAACAACTATTACACTTTCATCAGTAATGTACTTCATGAGCGATTTTTAAAGCTATTTGAGCGGTTTCTGCACGCTATTATGGCTTGGAAACAAATATTGACATCACTAATAGCTTAGAAAAATTAAAACTATTATAATATAAATAGACTTTTTTGATTTTAATGTATAAATATATTTATATTTTGTTTTAAAACAATTTTTTACAAAATTATGAGCGGTATAAATTATGACAATGAAAATAAAACATTGGTTGTACAAACAAAGTAGTAAGTACCAAAATTGTAGAACAGGGCAGTATGAACACCTTAAGTTAAAGTAAGGGTAAAATATGCAACATGTTTTGCATGTTTTTCATCAACATATTCACAAAAGAACTTAAAAATTGTTCCCACAGTTGTATTTTTTGTACAAACGAACACAAAAATGTAGAGCATGTAACATTAATGCAACATTTTTCTCAGAAAAGAAATCGCCATAAGTGAACAAATTTAAGGGTAAATTTATAAAATTAGCAAAATCTAAATATTTCTCTATAACAATATCGGAAAATAATCAGCTCTTAATAACATTTAAATTTTCGGTCACGGTGGACCTTTTGACGTGAAAAAAGGGTCAATATACAATTGGTAAATATCCGGTAAATAGGGAAAATTGGATAAGAATTGGTAAATACCCTGGGGGGCTACTCTCTATTGCGATGCGAAAGAAAATTGAAGCAAATCTAGCGATTGGTAGTCTTCAATACGTTAGCGCATGTGTCTTTCGCATCTTTTAATTTTTTTTCTTTTCGTAAATCATCACTTTATTTTATTTAAATTTTCCAATTTCAAATATTTTTACACACTTTGGCATTTCATTACTGTAAATTTTGCGAAAGTGTTAGAGAGTACCAAGTTGTCATTTAGCTTTCGCATCGAAATTGTTTTCGCATCGCAATAGAGAGACGATCCCCTGGTATTTACCCAAAGGGTGGGTAAACAATTTTAAATCGTTACCCAGCTAGCATTTGGAAGATCTTTTTTCAAAAATCATCGGTTTGAGTCTTTTTTGAGTACTTTTGGTGATTAAAAACTGTTTAATCACTTGCACGCTTAAAAATCAACACAAAAATGACTCAAATATGATTAAAAATTTCAAAAAATGCTAGCTGGGTATTCTCCGATTTATTGTAGTCTTAGTACAATTTTACAAGCTTTTTGATATTTAATAACGTTTTTAAAAAACTAAAAGTAATTTAAAATTAAATTAATTTTATTGACAGTTAGTGGTTGCCATATAAATTTGTGTTTTATAAATACCCAAAAGAGGAATATACCTGGTATTTACCCATCTATAAGAATATAGAAGAGGTAAATTTTTTTAAAGCAAAATTAATGCTATTTTTGTTTTAAAAAATTAAGTACAAAAATATTACATACATATATGTACATATGTATATAAATTATTGGGAAGCTACATAGGTATACAAAGAATAAAATAAGCGATTATCCATAAAAACAATTATTCTAATCAGAATTCATTCAGTGTTAATAAAAAATCAAACTTTGCGATTTACTGCGCATTTTTTTTTAACAAAAATTTTAAGAAAACTAGATTTGGCGAATTTTTCCAATTTTCTCTGTATAATTGGCAACGAAGATAGCAAAAAATTTGCCAACCCTGATTTATACAGAGATAGTATACGCATTATAACAAGTGCCCTTACCTGCAAATATGTACATGTTTACATACATAGTTGTTTCTTCGCAATAAATACATAGGCTAACCACGAATAACAAGAAAAAAAGGTTTCATCTAAGCTTGCTTACATATACATATATCGTCAGCTCATTACTGGTTTGACCTACCGACCATTTTTTTAAAAAATGAGCTAGGTATGAGGAATATATTTTTTTAATACCCTCTTTCTAAATCAAAAACCTGTTTCGCGAAAATTTTTATGGTTTCTGAGATATAAAGCATTAATTTTGCTGCATATCAACTGTTTCAAAATTTTTTAAGTACTGTTTTGTTCTACAAGCCATTGTTTGGCGATTGCAGCAAATTCTTCATACAAAAACGTACAAAATAAATTTTACTGTTGCTTTGCTGCATTGACGTAAGAAAAAAGTAGTTAAAGCTAAAGCAAAGTAAAATGACAAGAAGAAAATAAATTTGTGAAAAATAGTTTTATAATGGACCCAACCAAGTGTACGGTTTGCTATTATTTGTGTTTTTAGCCTACCTAAGGGAAATGCTTCAAAATTTTGCTAGTGCTTAAATTAAAATTTTAAATGAACTTATAAAAGATTGTCCACTTATTAAAACTTTGACATTATGGAGCGATTCTTGCGTACCTCAAAATAAAAATCAAATTAACGCAACCGCAATCAAAATGTTCTTTAAACAAAATAATATTGATGCCGTAATACAAAAGTCTTCAGAACCAGAACATTCTTTAATTCAAGAAGTGTACTGTGTTCATGGTGTTATTGACCGGTACTTAAAGAATATTGAAATTCATAGTCCTCTTCATTTACTAAATTTGCTTAAAACAATGCCAAATAATAAAACAAAACTTAAAGTTATGGAAATGCTTCCGGAAAATTTTCGCACGTACTCGTTGGAAGCAAATAAAATGGACTTTCGAAAAGTCCCTTTTGCTAAAATTAAAGTACTTCTATACAGTTAAAATAATGATTTATGTATATATTATAAAACTTCTACCAAAGAGGAAAAATATAAAAATGCAATTTTGATTAAGTCTGCATCAAAAAATTGTTTGAAAACTCCTGAGAATTTGTTGACGAATGTTTTGAAAATATCGAAACCATAATTTATTTCCAGCGATAAAAATAGAGACATAAAAGACTTGCTTATATTTCTTCCACGTGTTGATGAAGCTTATTATAAAAATTTTTCTCAATATTAAGTTTAAAATTTTCTTTTTACTTTTGCATTATTGAAGTTGTTTAATTTGTGGCTTTTTATGAAACTTTTCATAACAGTAGAACTGTTTTTTTTGTTTTTGTAAAGTAAAATCAAATAAAAAAACTATAGAAAAAAATTCATCTCAACAACAAGTTACTCAATACACAACAATAAGTATACGTATGCAGCACAAAACAATATTTTTCATTTTCAAAAAAATACTATTCAATTCTAACTTTATTCATGAAAGTGCGCAAAAATGTGCATTTTTCTTCAAAACATATACCGGAAGCAGTGGTAAAAATATAAAAAAAATCTATCGGGTACAATTTGAGAAATCTTCATGTAAATCTTCTTTGTCGTTTTTCTCCACTCTGACTTTTTGGCATATGCGCCAAACCAATTCTGAGCGGACGATATGTATGTAACTTTCATTAAGGCTGGGATTTTAATAAAACAGAAAGTAAAAAAAAGTACCACATTTGAGTGCATTTTGTACAAGTAGCTAAATAGTATTCAAGCAGTCGATAAAGTGGCAAATTGCTACTTTAGTAGCACCAACGGTAACGCTGACTGTGCGGCGCTGTGTGCATGACACACTTTACTTCTTTCCTCTCTCCCCTACAAACTTCATCTGTCTTGTAAGAAATATCCACATTGTAAATTGGGTCTTTGTGTTAAGTGTACAACAAGTGTACAAAGCGTGAGTATCTTTTTTGTATCTATTCAATAGATTCTATTGTAAATTAATAAATCTGCTGAGAGAGAGAACTTCTACAACCGTTTTATTCTGACATATTTAACACACGTGTTTACAGCGTAGTAAATAAAGTTTAATAAATTTTATTGTTGCGGTCGGGTGTTGTTAATGTTAATACGTTAACTACATTAATAAAATTAACTGGGCCTACAAGGTTACTTTACTGCTAAGAGCGAAAAACCGCTACTGTATAGAAAGGTTGGGAAAGAAATAAATACTATCTGGAGTTTATTTCTTTGAATTCTTGTACCCCTACAACACTATTTAAATTGTGCGACGAACAGTACCGCATATCATTTATCATTGTGGTTGTACACAAACATTTTGCACACATACATACATATCTGATGTTTGTTGTGTGTTTGATTTTCAAATCCATTTATGCAGACTTTTATTATGTATGTATTTAGTTTAAGGATAAAATTTTTCAGATATTAGAAGTAGTCTAGATGGTGCTTTATTAACTGCTTTAATTTTAATATACCTTAATGCTCATTAACTCCAATAACTATCCAGTTGATATGTCTGTTAGATTAGTTTGTTGCGTTTTTTCTAAAGAAATATTTAAATCGTAGACTATGGTCATGGCAAGTTATTCTGAAAAAGGGACTAATAAAGGAAAAGTTGATACATATATTTCTAATGTACAACTATGTATAGATACCACCATTTATAATTATGTACACAATGTTTTATTAGTCATTAGTTCTTCTTTATAACATTTTAACCAACACTTTTTCCTCACAATGAATTTTCCATGTGGTTTTTTATTTTACTACTTACGTTAGGATTTGTGTATTGCGCAGTACTTCTTCATACGGACATTTGTACGTGTATCGTATCCTTACTCTCCTTCTACAGTTCTCTAATAAAAAGCACATGTTTTAAATGAAAAAAAAAAATCATTGAAGAAAAAAGATTTTAATTTATTTAATGTGTATTTCTTAAACAAAAAGGTAGTGTATTGAGTTACAATTCATTGTTGAGAAGAAATTCAATATAGAAAAAGTGTGTCAGTCAAAAGAATTTTTTTTTGGTATGTAATAATAAGTTTATAAGTGCTATAAAATCGACAATAGTGTTAATTAGTTGTTTTCCAGACTTGTTTGTTTTAGATTGAAATATTATAAAGTTTTGTTTAAGGTAGTTTTAAGATTACCTGAATAACTGCATTCTCAATGCAAATAACTTAAAAGGTTTGTTAATTACGAGCAATTGTGAAATAATAAAACTGAAGAGACTTCAAGTGAACATTCGCCAACGAGTTCCCTACTTTCCCAACAAAGCATTGCCCTTTTCAATTATAACACAGTGCAACAAAATTCGGGTCATCGCTGCCAGCCTCAATACTTGCAACGCGAAATGAAACTAGACTATTGGTAGAGCAAATCTGCCAAAGAGTTTTGAAATATCGGCCCCTAAAGTTTTTGAATTTTTGGAAAGTCAAAAAATATACTAAATGTACTTTCTGAGCTTTGAACTTTCAGTAGAATTGTATGGCGATTCTTTTCTTAAAATATATTAACCCTCTTACACTCATTTTAAGGGGTAATTTTTGTCCTTTGTTTTAACTTCCACACAAAAGTATACTAAAACGGCACTTTAGAGGGTAAAAATGTTCCATGAATATTTTCTGCATCAAATTTTATTAGGGGTCTTCTAAGACCAAAAAATCGTGCAATGTACATATGTAAAACGGATTTTCGAAATTTGGGGCATTGAAATTTTTGAATTTCTTGAAAAGGCGTTTGGTACAAGGCAAAAAATTATACTAAAAGTACGTCTGAGCTAAAAGACTATTTCAGATTTCTTCAATAGAATTCTATGGCGATTCTTTTCTTGGAATATATTAACCCTCTAACACTCATTTTAAGGGGTAATTGTTGTCCTTTGTTTTAACTTCCACACGAAAGTATACTAAAACGGCACTTTAGAGGGTAAAAATGTTACACGAATATTTTCTGCAACAAATTTTATTAGGGGTCTTCTAATACCAAAAAATCGTGCAATGTATGTAAAACGGATTTTCGAAATTTCGGTCATTGAAATTTTTGAATATCTTGAAAAGGCGTTTGGTACAAGGCAAAAAATTATACTAAAAGTACTTGTGAGCTAAAAGACTATTTCAGATGTCTTCAGTAGAATTGTATGGCGATTCTTTTCTTAGAATATCTTTACCATCTAACACTAATTTTAAGGGGTCATTTTTGTCTTTTGTTTTAACTTCCACACAAACGTATACTAAAACCGCACTTTAGAGGGAAAAAATGTTCCAGGAATATTTTCTGCATCAAATTTTATGAGGGGTCTTCTAAGATCAAAAGTTCGTGCAATGTATGTAAAACGGATTTTCGAAATTTTGGCCATTGAAATTTTTAAATTTCTTGAAAAGGCGTTTGGTACAAGGCAAAAATTTTTACTAAATAAAAGTACTTCTGAGCTAAAAGCCTATTTCAGATGTCTTCAGTGGAGTTGTATGGCGATTCTTTTCTTAGAATATATTTACCCTCTAACACTCATTTTTAGGGGCTATTATTTGTCCTTTTTTTAACTTCCACACAAAAGTATAATATAACGTCACTTAAGAGGGTTAAAATGTTCTACGCTATTTTTTGCATTAAATTTCACTATGAGTCGTCAAGGGCCAAAAAATCGTGCAATGCATGTAAAACGGGTTTTCGAAAAATTCAAAAATTACTAGGCAAGGAATTTTGAAAATCCGTTTAACATACATTGCACGAACTTTTGGTCTAAGAAGACCCCTAATAAAATTTCATGCAGAAAATATTGGTGGAACATTCAAAAAATTCAAAAACTTTAGAGGCCGATATTTCGGGAACCCGAGCTAACTTTTCAAAACCCTTTGGCAGATTTTCTATACCAATAGTCTAGTTTTATTTCGCGTTGCAAGTATTGAGGCTGTTTTGTTTTTGTTGCACAGTGTAATAAATAGTTAAAACAACCCACTTTGCGAAGATGCTACAATGTTTTAAATCATACAATACATACATATGTACCTACGTTCGCTCATCCCACTTTTACCTCAACGAGAATTAAAAAAAATCGAAACACTATTCTCCTATTATTCTGAGCGGTCAAATAAAACAACGCCTTATACACTGATATTGTAATAATTTCTGATACAGTTTTGACATTTAAAATGTGTATTTAATTCCGTACATACACTTCTAGTGTTAATGGTCAGTGATAGATGGCAACAACATGCCACATTTCTGATAACATCGGGCAACCGAAAATTTGAGGTCGCCACTTAATTCTGTGCTTTGCTTTTGAATTTAAGAACATATTAAGGAATTAAGAATGTATCTCAGGTCCGATTGCTATCCTTAATCGACCCTTTTATATTTTATTTATCACCTTACGGAATGTTGAATCTCATATGTTAATCTCTACATTAGCACCTGCCGTGCGGGCCTTATCTTGTCATAACTACTGGAAGACCCTGGACGACCCTGTGTGTGAGAGCAACAAACACAAACAGGGCAAAGTGAGTGTATATCTCGGCAGAATTATACACTCGCCCCTTTTTAAGGAACTGGAGCTTTCTAGCATCCGCTGCGGTTTAAAGCAGATATAATCTTTTAAAAAGCAACAGCACCTAGAGACATCTGTCAGCACACCAAAAGTATACATACTTGTATTGGTGTTGGTGTTGCTGAGTTGACAATCTTTGGTCGGCGCAGTTGATGATCCGAGTCGTTCCGGTACGTAGACCCAATTGTCGCGGGAACGCGGGAATGGAGTCCTATCTCCGATTCTGTTTAACTTCTACATGTCTAAACTCCCGACACCTCTCCAAGGTATCCAAATGATATCATACGCAGACGACTGTACTATCATGGCGACGGGCCACAACATTGATGACCTATGCAGTTTGGTAAACGGTTACCTCCGTGATCTGGCGAACTTCTTCCACGCGAGGAATATGAACATCTCTCTCGCGACTCTATTCATGGCATGGACAAAGGAAGTGGGGTTACAGTTGAATGTGACTGTCGATGGCGCTATAACTCCGATCAAAAATCGCCCAAAAATATTGGGAGTCACATTTGACAGCCTGTTCATGTCATCGGCGCATGCCACTGCAATCTGCGATAGAATGCGGAGTAGAAACAAGGTCCTCAAGTCTCTAGGCGGTAGCTTTTGGGGCATTGTTAGCTACATATAAAACGATTGGCCGGTCAGTGGTTAACTACGCAGCGCCTGCGTGGACCCCATGAGTCAGCGATACTCAGTGGATGAAGCTTCAGAGCTGCCAAAATGCCGCCTTAAGGACCGTAACAGGTTGTGTTCAGATGACATCAATAGAACACGGCGGGGTGCAATAACGCCTTAAGAAATAAGGCCTTTAAGGCTTTATTTTAACTTTCAATTGAGAAATAAGACCTTTTTTGCGAAAAAGGCTTTACTGCTCAATTGAAAGTGAAATAAAGCCTTTATTGGAATTTAGCCAATGGTGCAATAAAGCCTTTATTTTATATTTTTTGATTCTTTTGTTACACTGTTCAATTTATCGATTTTTGTTGTTGTTGGTAGCAGCATTTCGACCGATTAGTAGTTCCAATATCTTTAAACAACTCCTAATAATACAAATTGCTCATAATGAACATGTAAGTATATATTTCCGGTGGCATGTCATAATGTCCATGAACATTGTGACACACGAATAGTGACATAATGACCACGGACTTTATGCACTACGTAGGAAAAAGCCACCTAAATCTTCACTTAATACAGTTTTTCTGCGTGGCGGCCTGCGGCCGCTCTTAGGGGTTTTCTCCTCCATGGGACGCGGCAGGTGGCTTCGCTGAATACAGTTTTCCTGCGCGTGACTCATTATCAACCGTAGTGTGACGCGCGCAGGGAAACTTTATTCAGCGAAGCCACCTGCCGCGTCCCATGGAGGAGAAAACCCCTAAGAGCTGCCGCAGGCCGCCACGCAGAAAAACTTTATAAAGCAAAGATTTTCAATATTGTTGCAGTTAAATTAACATTTGTTTTTATTTAATTATTAATGTTCTATTATTTTTTGTTAATATGAAATTTTTTATAATTGTTCAATAAAATATAATAAGAATAAGAAATTTTATTGCTTCATTTAAAAAGAAATTTAACTGTAATAACCCATTTACGACTTTATTTCACTTTCAAAGTGCAATAAAACCTTTTTGGAAATAAAGGCCTTATTTCACTTTCCATTGAGAAATAAAGCCTTAAAGGCCTTATTTCTTAAGGCGTTATTGCACCCCGCCATAGAACACCTGCATGATGAAGCGAAGTTGATGACGGTCAAGGAACACAACATAATGCTGACAAAGCAGCTCCTTCTGGGATGTCATTGGAGGGGACATCCGAACCACTGTCTGATGGAGTCAGACCCCCCCCGAGACATGTCAGAAAAGATCTTCGCTGGTATGAGAGTGAATTCCAATAACACCTGGTTTCTATGACAGACCACACCTCATACAGGACAGCTCTGATTGCAGTTCACAGGGAGTCGGTAGAGAGTGCGATGAATAGCCACCGAGACAACATCGTATTAGGGGGTCGTCCACCACCGGTTGCAAACGAAGAGCGGGACTTACCACGACGGACGAGGGTGATATTGGCACAATTAAGATCGGAATGGTGCGCACGACTTAACTCGAGCTGGTCGAGAATAAATAGCACCATCCCTGACCTTTGCCCACACGACGTACGACACCTATTCAACTGCAGTGCAAACCCAACCCAGCTAGAAGCAGTGTCCTTATGGACCCGTCCACGTGAGGTAGCACAGCTACTGGGCCTTGATTTAGCTGAGTTGGAAGGACAGAGCGAAGAAGGAGAAGAATAGAAAAGTAAATTTTATACATGCTTGTTTTTCAGGTCGAGCTGTTACAACAACAACAATCCCACAAGTGGTGGAAAGCAGCCCTTGAATCTGACTGGAACATCTCGCTTCCCGCGACTTTGGTTCCAAACTAAAACCCCACTTGATCCCCGAAGGGTCCTCTTCCAATAGTGAATTCCCAGCTGCTGATGATTTCTTTGGTACCAGATGGTTTATCTGGTCAGCCGTGATCTAAAGAGATTTGTAAATTTTGAATTCTACTAAATTGAAACCTGATATCCCTGGAGGATGTTCAAAATGAACTTTTATATAATTAAGCGATATGTACAATATCAATTCATTTATATAAATAAAAGGAAATTTTATACTTATATATATCTACAATGTGATCCCAAACACAAATTTCGGGGGTTTCCACTATTTTTTTGTTTGGCGGACCCCTCGAAAAGTTTATGTTTTTCCGCGGACCTTCAAACTTAATTTGGTTACAAAAGGTTACATTCAACAACGAAAGTGTTCTTGTTTTTATATGACTTTTAGGAGATTTTCTGAATATTAAAAATTCAAATAAAAACACTTTTATTAAAAAAAAAAAAGTTTTCTATTTTCCTTCGCGAACCCCCTGTAAATCTGTCAGGGAATCCGATTTTTAAACCGTTCGTTCAGTTTAATGTTATACCCAATAGTCTTTTTAAATGAACTTAAACAACCTTGACGTAAGTCGATTTTTAATGGGATTTCGCTTTAAAGTTAATTTTCGAAGATAACAAAAAAATTTGGAAACGTTAAAAACAGTAAAAATATAGGTTTAACGTCATTTTGTTTTTATTCCATTGAACTTAATTTTTTACGGCATTTGCTACTCAGTACTTCAAATCTTTTCATAAATATTTATCTTTGCAGATAAATGGAGGCATCTGATGGATCGCCCCCACCATCATTGTGTATGATACGAGCCGCGGAACTATTTCCCAAACCACAAATGGAGAAGGAAGATATACAGTTGAAAGTCCCATTTCAGGAAGGTAAATCTTTATTTTAAAATTTCATAATTTATATAACTCGATTTACAAAAAAAAAAAAAAAACATTTCTAGTTTCTGGCGAGTCTGTAAAGTATTTGGGACGGACCGATGATGGGGTACTGGCCTTGTCAAACTATCGTATATTTTTACAAAAATCTTCTACAAGTGTTGAAACGTCTATACCACTTGGTCTCATTGAATCAGCACAATGCAGGGACTTGTTTCATTTAATTATATGCTGTAAAGATGCCAGCACTGTAAAGTGCTCGTTTGAAACGGCCGAACAGTGTACAGAATGGCAAAGGCGTATACAAATATCAGTTGGTGTACCAGAGACACTGGAATCAATATTTGCGTTTCCTTTTTGCTCGTGGGCGTGTGATAGTCTTAATAATGGCCAAAACCAAGTAGGACAGACAAATGGTGTTGGCTCAACTTTGGAAAATGGTCAGAATCCAGCCTTATATTCAATTACCGATTATGGCGAAAGATTGCAAAAAATGTCTTGTCGCTATGAGGACGATTTTATGCGTGAAGTAGAACGTTTAGGTTTCGATCTTAATGGTTCGTGGCGTATCTCACAAGCCAATGAAGATTTCAAATTGTGTATCTCATATCCTCCAAAGCTTTTAGTTCCCTGTTGCATTTCTGATGATACTTTACAGATTGTAGCAAGTTATCGAGGTTCTAGACGTTTACCAGCTGTTGTTTGGCGTCATCAAAAGTCTGGAGCTGTAATAGCCAGATGCAGTCAACCAGAAGTTGGTTGGTTGGGTTGGCGCAATACCAAAGATGAACAGTTGTTAAAGGCTTTAGCTGATGCTTGCGCTTTTGATCGTGGTGAGCAAATGCGTCAATTGACAAATAACTCACAGTCTGCACAAAGTGTTCATATGCCATCAGCTGACAGTTCACCATCCAGTCCAGACGGAAGTCACGAAGAGGTTGCTTTTGATGAAGTGAGAGTAAGTCTGTTTATATTATGAAAAAAAAGTTATTAAACAAATAAAAAACTAATCTAAAACTTTAAACTTTTGTTTTTTTTAGAAAGTTTTAATTGTTGATGCTCGCAGCTATACATCTGCCGTTACAAATCGTGCCCGAGGTGGTGGTTGCGAATGTATTGAATATTATCCTTGTGCAGAAATTGAATTCATGAATCTGGGCAATATTCATGTTATACGCAAAAGTTTCCACGCATTACGTCAGTTATGTGCCTCACCACCCGATGTACCAAAGTAAGTTTTAAACGATTTTTAACTTAAAACTGAATGTAAATGGATAGATATGTTGAAGGTTTTGTGCATAAAGCCCTAGTTAGCTGACAGTAACAGTAACGTTGCAAATCAGCTGCTTCTTTTTGTTGTATGTAAAGCAACTAGAACGATTATAGTTACCAGTAAGATGTTACGTTTCAATCTGTAAGATAAGCTTGGTCTTACTTTTTTTCGGTAAGATTAGGTTACTGTTACTTTCAGCTAACTGAGCCTTAACATTAGGAACTATGTCGTTATACTTAAATAAACTTTGAATAATTGTTGGTATCAAGACTAACATCGGCACGAAAAACTATTTAATAAAATCTGCAAGATCGGACTTAACCGACTATATACTCTTTTACTTTTTCTTGTGTAAATAAAAATTTTTATTTAATATATTTTTATAATTTTATAGTTGGCTGGGTCTACTGGAGAAGACCATGTGGTTACAGCATCTTTCTGGTCTTTTGGCAGCTTCAATGACTGTGTGTCATGCAATTGAAAAGAAAGGACGTCCCGTATTAGTGCACTGCTCAGATGGTTGGGATCGTACACCACAAATTGTTGCCACAGCACAATTATGCTTAGATCCCTATTATCGTACTGTAGAGGTAAACAATTTCAGATTAACATTTTAACAGTTATACATAAATTTTTTTGATATTTATAGGGTTTTCGGGTCTTAGTTGAACGTGAATGGCTTAGTTATGGTCATAAATTTGCCGATCGTTGTGGTCATGGACCAGGTTCAGATGAACTCAATGAGCGTTGCCCGGTATTCTTACAATGGTTGGATTTAGTTCATCAAATCCACAAACAATTTCGTTGCAGTTTTGAATTTAGCATGGGTTACTTGGTAAATTGTACATTTTCATTTTGTTCATAAAGTTGATTACTACTTTTAATTAAATTTATTTCTGTTTTTTAATATTAATATTTCAATTAGATTAAACTAGCACAACATTCACATTCTGGTTTATTTGGTAATTTCTTATGTAACACTTTGAAAGAACGTCTGGAAAATTCAGTGTTTGAAAGAACATTTTCTGTTTGGTCGTTTCTATCTCGTCCAATGTATCGTAATCCATTGTATAAACCAAACAAAGATCAAGTTTTATGGCCGGCATATAATGTACGTGATTTATCTTTGTGGACTGAAGTTTATTTAGGAAGTTTGGGTGGTAATCAACAGAATTGTATTGATTTTCCAGCTTATACAAATGAAAGTTTAATGGGTTCCATAAGTATGTGTTTACAATTAAATTTTATTTATTTTTTGTTAAACTAAAAATCTTTGTTTTTTTTAGGTTCCATGTCTAAGACAAGATCTTATGGAGATTTAATTACTGCTGGCTTTATTCAAAATAGTATTTCGAGAAGATCAAGTGATCCAAATATGACTGTAGATCCAAAGTAAGTAAATAATATTTAAACAATTCTTTTATATTCTGCTCTTCTATTAGAATTGCAAGACTTCTTAGATATGTCGCACAGTGAAGGATTTGATGAAAAAGAGGTAAATACTAGAGCGGGTCAATAAGTAGTTCAATTCAATGTAGTCTTCTTTGAGGTCTAAACACCTTGTCCAACGTTTGTCCAATTTTGTTATCGGTTTGTCAGTTTATCAAAATAGGTATTGCTTGTGAAATAATTTGATCGTTAGAGCAAGTTTCTTCACGCCGAGCCAATTTTTCAGGTTTGGAAGCAAGATATAGTCACTCGGTCATATGAAGTGTCATTTATTTAGTGAAAGGTTTGCTATTTACGAATATGGATCGTTGAAAGATCAAAAAAGCCTTAAAAAAATTTATTACAAAAGTAGTGTATTAAACTTGGCCATGTTTTTAGCATTACGGCGTGATTATGGTTGTCATAATCGACCTACTGTGCCAGGCACTGCCAAGGTAGGTAGATAGAAAGGCTGGTATAAAGTCTCCTTCACACCTTCTCCCAGAGACCAATATGGTCCACACAAAGATGGAAAGTAGGTGAAATAAAGAGCGTAAGCCTAAGACAGATTTAAAAGATAGATAGGAAAAGAAAGTTACGGCCCGTGATAATTCCTATCATGGTCCTAACGTAGACACTACTCCTGCCCAGCAGCGACTCCGAATCGGACTTCCTAGGCACTGGCCACAGCGTCCGCGATACCGGCAGTCCGTTTGGTTCCCCCAGCCTCTATTGGTCGCGCCTAGAATCCATTCCCAGATCCTCCGCCTCCATACATTGCCGCCTAAGTGCAGTGGTGCCCGGCACCCAGCACAACCTTAACACATATTCCCCTAAGACTCCCTCCAGAGCGCTCCTACATTTATCAACTAGCTTGGAGATCACATAACAGCCCCTTACGGCGATAAGAGCCCCCTGGCTGTCCACATATATAGTGACCTTCGAGCCGATATCAATGTTGTCCCTAGGCATTGCCATGTTATAAAGAAATTTGAAGAAACTGGAAGCGTTGCAGATGTGGTCCGGCCTGTTCATCATCGCAATGTGCACACTGCCGAATTATCACGCATTGGCCGTATGATAAACCACTTTTTTTTTTGGTCTGCAATTGAAGATTATGAACTGGACTGGCCACGAGCCATACAACATGATCAATTTTGGCTTTTTTACAGAACGCATAATTCCATATTTTAGCGACGCCAATCGCCCACTAAGATCGTGCGATTTGACCCCGTTAGAGTGGGGCTACGCCAAAGAGCATGACTATACAGATTTGACGCCGTTAGAATGGGGCTACGTCAAATACCGTGACTATGCAGATATGGAGCATTTGAAAACCAACATTCGCCAAGTTATCGGCATAGCTTTATGTGTGTTTTATTAAACTTTACTTTTGAAACCGAAAAATGGATGACCCTATAGAACTATTTGTTTAAAAAATGTTGATTAATTTTTTTTTTTTTTATTTTATGTGTGTTGGTATGACAATTTTTAAATTTTTTGTAATTAATTAATGCAATATGTACCTATTAAATTATTTTAAATTTTCAGCTTGACAATCGGCTCAAGTTCTGAAAATAATTCTATAGCCGATTTGCAGTCAGACGAACGTGAGGAATCCCCAGATTTATTAGCGAATTTCATTCACGATACAACAAGAAAACTAGAAAATCTCACGCACGAATTAAACAATCATGACAATGATGATTTTAAATTAATATCAAAGCAAGCTGAAACAATAAATACCGAGGCAACAGACAGTGACAATGCAACAGTGGAATTTGATAATTCGAATTACAAACAAGGGCTAAATGGCGTCACATCATCGGCAACTTTGAATGAATCAACAGACAGTGATTTGGTTACAAAGCTGCAAAAGTTTTCAACACAATCACCAGCACCTGCAACTGTTTCTTTGCGACAACAAGAATTACTAAATGACTTTCCGAAATCCTTAGAAAATGGTTATAATGATGTTAAGTATACAAGTAAAGGAATAACTATAGAAAAACATTCATCTTTAAGTTTAAATTTAATCCAAAGCGTAGATTTAGAAGGTGAGAAATAACACATAAAAATTTTTTTAATCAAGTTAACATTATTTTCTTTTAAAGATCCTCTATGCGATGTCCTAGAAACGTCGTGCAATGGTTCAACGTCTACCAATGGTAATGTAGATGGTACTCAAAGCTTATGGCATGGTTCGGTTAATACTAGCACCGATACACTTGTACCCATGGTAGAAACAAAATCACAAAATGGCAGTGCAACAATAACGCCATCTACGGCCAACGATCCCATTAGTATTGATAGCACAGATTCTGGAGACTCTTTAAAAAATCACTCCGATACCACAGCTGCCTCCTCATTGAATACTCAAAAACCACAAACAGAACAATTAATTGCAGACAAGTGCAAAGTCGTTAGTGTTAGCACAAACTATAATAATATTTTGCCAAAAGTGCATACATCATCGCCCAGTAACAACAACAGCAACATTACTGCAAGACCAAATCAATTGTCCACCAATGGCAGCAACTTGACTGCGGTTACCCAAGCTCCATCTTTATCAACCACGTCAACAGTCTTTGCTGAAACAAGCAATAACAAAATCCAAAATAATCTCACAAACATCAATAATGACAATAAATTATCATCAGCTTCGTTAGTCAGCGGCGAAAATGTGTCAACAAGTGCTTCAAGCAATGGCATGGAGGAGAGCATACTCATATTACCTGAACATCAAAAGTTAGAAATTTCATTTAGTGGTAAGTGCGAAATGATTAACGCTAATGTAACTACCTCGACGTCCGATTCAAATATGACACCAAATCAATCGTTATATACAACAACTACAACAGCGACAGCAGCTCCTTTGGATACACCAACTTCCGTAAATGTGTCAACGTATGTAGGTGCTGCCACAACTGCAACATCGACCGCTGCCACTACCACAGCCACGTCAAGCCAAAGACGGAGACGAACATCTTCGTCGAATTCCAAGCGTGATGCTTTAGGCATTGCTACAAAACAAATAAGTAACAGGTTTGTCTAACTTTCGTTTCAGCAAATGATCGAATTATTTAACAAACATATAAATAACTTTTTCAGTTACATGTCCCGTTTCTCATTGCCCGGTGGTGTACGCTCGTTACCCATGACACCTCCGGGACTGACTGAACGACCACAAGTTACTATTTCCTGCCCTGATGGTCTCGCTCATGCTTTAAGCGAAGAAAATTTAAGACTTCAACAAATTGTACATGAACATAAGGTAAGTGCTATGAAATTGGGAATACAAAACATATAATAAAAAAATGAAGTTATCATAAAATTTATATGTCGTTAGCTCATTGTTGGTTTGGCGCATATGCCAAAAAGTCGTAGTGGAGAAAAACGACAATGAAGATTTAAATGAAGGGTTCTGAAAATCAGCGTTTAAGAACTGCAGTCAAAGTTGAAAAACTGCCATTTCTTCCACTTCTTTATTAAGCATTAGCTAAAAAAAAACTATTGTTTTTAAATGAAAACATTCGGTGTCAAACCAACACAAAAAAGCAAAAAGTTGAACACAAATTTCCGTTTTTTGTTCGACAGTTTTGTGTTTGATTGCATTTTTTAAACCTTGCTGAAAATATACCCGATATTATTTTTTTAAAATTTTCAACACTGCTTCTGGCATATGTTTTGAAGAAAAATGTAAACTTTTATAAACGTTCATGAATATTTCTTTACTTTTTAGTTACGCGAAGATGCATTACTGCGCGAAATTCATGACATGCGAATGGCTCTCCTAAAGAAAATTTGTCCCAATTGTAACAATGTCAATGCAAATGCCAACAATGATGAACAGGTGAATATAAATTCATAACATAAGCAAGCAACCATAATTAACATAAAAAATCAATATGCGAAATAAAAACGAAAAAAATTATTTACGTAAAACTAATGAATAATTTAAATAATACAAATTAATGTGTATTATAGTTTCAAATATGAAGACGATTTGTAGAATTTATACTACATTATTTATTCTAATTACATGTTTTAAGTTGCTACAAATATTATTTTTAGTATTTTTTTCTCTTTATTTTTATTTATTTATTGTTAAAAAAAACTATCTCTAGAAAAAGAATGCTTTTTAAATTAACTGATTCCAAAGTTTTCAAAAATATTTTTTTGTATTCAATAATAATTGAAAAAAAAGGGAAATGTTGGTTGTGCGGAGTTTCTGCATCTGACAATGGCAACATTTTCAGTGACCTTTTTCTATTGTCAAGGCTGCAAATACAACATACGTAGCAGGACTGGAAAATGGGGTTTCGGATTTTGTACCACCTTCAATAACAAAACATAGTTTTGAGACTATGACGGTACCACTTTTATATTTTCTGGCTCATCTCTCGATTTATATATTTAGAAAAGAGGCTTTTTAATAATTACGAACATTTTTTTTAAACGAAGCCAGACATGTTTCAAAAAAAAGTACACCTGCACTATAGTTTCCATCCCTGATATGCATGTGTGAAAAGAAGCACAGTTTAAGTTTGCAAAATTTTAACTAATTTTAATGAAAATCAATGAAACCTATTTAAAACAAAATAAAATAGCTAAACTAATTTCCACTTTTCCAATTTAAAAAAATAAAAGCAATTTTCATTTTCTGACAATGTCTAAAAACAGATCTGGCACTTCTTGTCATGCAATTATCTGATAACCGTGTGAACTGACAATTTTTGTTGGTAGATGTATTTATTGTCAGACAGTTGTTTGCCATTGAAATTGTATGGTGTTCTTACAATAGTCTGAACTAACAATTTCCTTTGGTGGCAGTATATTGTCAGCACATTGCCATACCTTATATTATTGTATTGCATGAAACACATTCACCACAGCAACATACACGAACACACGCCTACAAATGCTGCTGGGTGCAATTATAGTCGTGTAGTCAGCTACTGAATTATGTTGAAGACGGCAGCTACAATTGAAAAAATATAAACAGCTGTTTTTATTACTGTGTGTTTATATTTCAGTGGGGCCACTATTCTAAAAACAACTAATAAGTGAGAAAAATAGAAGGCTTAAGATGGAGTTTGCTATTTCTTTTTTTTTTGTTGGCCAGCAATAGGTTTTCACCAGACTTTTGATCGCCTATTATTTCCAAACAAATTAAATTTCCATTCATATGTAAAAACAATAGTTTTCCTAAACTCCACGTCTTTGTTTTTATACTTATTGGCAAACTCCATCTTAAGACTTCTACTTTTCTCACTTATTAGTTGTTTTTCCCGTGGAATCCTGCGGTTATATCCCCTATTCCGTAATGCTTTTTGAACTGATTTTGGATGAGCATGTTTATTCAAAGAATTATCCATATCATTCGCTATTTTGGTTGCGCTTACTCTGTGATTTTTCTTCACTTATCGTGATCCATGGCTAGGATCCCGATTAGAAAGTGTTTTTTGTTGGCCGCTTCTAAACATATTTTCAATTCAAAATGTTTGATTATAATTTCTAACGCTGTTCTGGACGATGAAAAATAGTTAATTCAACAATTTTCCTATTTCTCGATAGGATTTTCCCTCTTAAAAAATTTTAATTATGAAATTTCTTACGCCGAAATTATCTATTTTCCTTTATCCATATTCTGCGCAAAATTTTACAATTTTAAAAAAATTACTAACAGCAACAATTGGAAGATGAATAATAAATTTGACATCAAAAAAAGTAATAATAACGGGAACATTAAAGGAAGAAATGGTATTTAATTCGATAAACTTCAATGTGTATTTAAACTTTTGTCCTCGTCATTTTTTTGTTTTCTTACAAATTACCGTTATGTATTCAATTAAATCAATATTTTTTTTCTTAATTTTATATCATCAATGAAGGGAAACAAAACTGCATACCACAAATTTTCGGAAAAACTTTAGTTTTCCAAAAACTTCAAATATTAAGGGTGTATTTAAACTTTAGTCACTATGTGTACTTCATATTAAATAAATAAATACATATAAACTGCATTAAAAATAAAAAAAATTTACCGTCAACGATACCACGCTCGTCGTAAAAGTTTCAGAACACTTTGGGTACGTATGTTAACGCATAAAAACTAATCATCAATGCTGCACTGATGCAAAATGTTGTTGCTGATGCGTAATTATCAGTTGCAATTGTGATGCTGATACTTTTTTACTGCACAACAGCTGTGCAAAGTTTGAATTTCAAAAGTTTAATAAGCAAACATAAAATAATAATAAAAATGTTATCAACAATAGCGATGTCAAATTTTATTAAAAATATTGAACCAACAACTGACAGTTTTCTTATAAATGACAAGAAAAAGCATCACAAAAAAATAAAACGATTTCTTTTATGTCAAAAGATATTTCTTTAGAAAATTAACTGCAGCATAATTGCCAAAATTTGCTGCACAAAAAAAACTTTTGACAAATAAAAGTCATGCCAAGTTTCTAAAAAGTAATGTTTTTCGAACATTAAACTTTATTTCTGCGCAATTGATACCCAACAACTGCATTTCGGTAAAAACTGGATCAAAGAAGTACTGGTATTACTAAACTCTACTTCGAAATATCTTTCACATGATGTATTAAAAATTCCGTTAAGAGCAAATTTCAAAAATAAATATTTCTTTAAAGATTTTCTACAAAACTTAAAATTTTGTAAATATATTTATTAAAACATAATCTGCCGTATTCATTTAAAATAAAATAAGTTTGAAATGTGTTTTGAGGCAAAATTATACAAATTTTTCTTAAATACAATTCAAAAGACTATGTATAGGGAAGAATACTTCAAGCTTTTATAAACCATATTTTTAGTAACTCCATCATATAGAATTTTATATTTATAAAGCTTTAAAAAATTTAATTTTGAAAAATTTCTCAATTTATTTATAAGTTTGAGTAAAAATATGTACGTATGTAGTAATAATTTATGTACTTGTTACATATTTAATTATTATTATTTGAACATAATTACTTAAGTAAATAAATATCGACATAATTTAAAGATAAAGCCAATTTTGTAAAAAAAATGTCAGCCACGTAGTATGAATATATAATATAACCTCTTAATTGGTAAATCGGTATACTTTAAACTCCAAGTAAAACACATTTTGAAGCATTTTCCAATGATTGCCATATTTTATATATTCATTTTTTACCTAAGTAGATATCAATATCAAAAAACATGTCGTCAACATGACATGATTCATTTGAACGCCAATTCATGTTCAAAGAATAAAAAGGTAGAATCTTGTCAATAAGACATGAGCCGTATGAACCCAGGCGTAGTTTAATTTGACTACAACGACAAAATAAGCACAGACAACAACCAGCAGCCATGTAGCTTTGTCGTCGTGAAAATAATCATTTTCATATACACACATGTAGTCTATTTTTGACATATTGAAGTCGGTAAATTGCTGTCTCGAATGTGTTTAAAGCATAAGATCTGACCACCGTTAGTACCTGTATTCACGAAAAAAATGAATGTTGTTTCATCCAATTCATTTTGCTTCTTATGAAAATTTAATTAATTTTGCCTGTCTACAAACCGAACTTGAATTTTATATGATTTAAAATCGCTAATTGTCTACATGGGAATGACGTCAGGATCTTTTTTGAAAAAACAATATTTGATTATGTTTAAAATTTTCAAGGCTCTAAACAAAATGCAGAAAACAAGCAAAGAAAAAAATAAGGAACTCAAACTATATAGCTCATTCTGTGCCACCTTGTTGATTTTGATTTATAGATATCTTATAAAGTATCGTTTCAAAAACCAACAATTTTGGAATTCGGCATACAGCAACGGCCATATCTGATGCAACCCCAGTTGAAACTTTTTTATATATACATTAGATTTTGCGATGTATTTTTAATTAATTGTGTTAATTTGTGTTATTTACATCCATAAAATGGAATTAAGTAGCAAAGAATCTTTTTTAAAACTAGTCAAAATCAAGAAAACCAATTAAAGCACATAACTTATTGTACAAAACAATGGCTACCTCTTAAATGATGTTTAAAAGTCTGGCTACGCTAGGCAATACGTGCAACGAAAGATAACGGTGTTGACTGCGAAAGCGCGTATATGATCCAGACTGATTTCAAAGTTTTTGCAGTCTGGTCACATATCTTACTTCTATCGTCATGAAATTGGTCCGATTTAAAAGATCTAAGGGAAGTTATGCTACCATATGTCAACAAAAAAAATTCCACTTCTATGGAGGTTCCAACTGAATAACTATCCAAAACACACACATCAATAAGGTTTAATTGTTTGATTGGCAACTTTAATCTCCAGATTTTAAGCCTGTTAAGAACTTGTGGGAGATCTTGAATATGAAGACCGAGAAAACAAGGATAATTTATTTCAAGTTTCAATTTCAATTCGTCGGCTTAATATGCAAACCCGCTTACTCCCTTTCAGTACATATTACAGAAGAGACAAAAAACTTTTTATGTTTCATATTTCCAGCTTGAGAGGAAAACCAAAATTATAGTTGGTTTTTCACACTTCAAGACTCCAATTGAAGAAAAACTACATGCTGGTGGACGAGGCGTATCTTTCTCTACCACACAGCATCAAAATCTCAATTTACTTCAAAAGTGGATTTAGCAGGTTTGCATTTTAAGGCGACAAATGGTAAAAATAGGAAAAGGGAAAAAACTCCCGGGGAATTTGTATTCATAATTGCGCTGATAAAATTTCACCTTGCTTTAAAGAAGAAGTGGTTTAATTTTGTCTGTTTTATTTCCTAATCTTAAATACTGCTTTTATATTAACTTAATTTTTAACAGAGCTAGAAAGTCCAAAATGTTATCAATAATGAATTACTATATATACATATAAGAATTTACTTGAAATTATACACAAATCATTTTTTTATATGAAGAAATTATGACATGAAAAAGGAGTCTGCTTTAGATATGACCGATACTGTATATTCCCAAGATTCGCCGTAGACTTGTTTGTTTTCTTAAAAGAATAAATATTATACATTTGATATTAAATGTCGTTAACTAAATTGCAAAAAGGCGTAACTAACAAAAATATAATTTTACAGGTGAAGCAAAAAACTTTGTAAAATGAAAACTGTAAACATATTAGAATAATATGCATTGATAAGTCGTAAAGAATACTAAGGGCATTCACGTCAGAAGTTGCACCCTTGCAAAAAAGCAAAAGTGCAAAAACATAACAACAACCACACAGACAATTAGTTGTGCGTAAATAATTGTCTGTGTGGTTGATGTTATATTTTTGCACTTTTGCTTTTTTGCAAGGGTGCAACTTGTGACGTGAATACCCTTAATATCTTCAAACAATTTTAAAGAAAGCCATTTAATTATATATTGTTAGAAAAAACAATGTGTAATTAAGTTGTTTTGCATTTATCAAATAAACACACTTGTAGTTACGTCCCTTTTGTGTAAATAAAAGTGTCATATTTGAACGCAGAAGTGTAAAATTTTTTCAAGACATGTAGTTTAATGGAATTCATAATATTCTACCAAAAACTCGTATTACATTTTTTGTTAGTTACTATTTTTTTGCATTTTAGCTTACGATTTGTATTTAAAAAACTTTGGAATTGGTTACTTTTTAAGAATTGTGTTTTACGTTGTTATTATTATTTATTTTTTTTGTTTATTAATAATTAAAATAATAAACATCAAAATCAACAAACAACAGAATAATCAACATGACTGTTCAACAATACGTTGCCATCAATACACTAGACAAATATTCAATCATTCGAATCATATGTATCATTATTGTTGTCAATATCATAGAAAACGACGTCAGCGATATTGCCGTCAACGATCATATGATCATGATTCGAATAATGAAAACGACGATGACCTTACGAATAATGATGATGGTGACTACACCGATGTTGATAGTGATGAAAATAGTTCAGTTTCTGCGGTTAGTTGTCATATAAAGTTATTATGTTGTTTTTTTTCTTCAAGTTTTTGTTGTGTTTTTTTATTATTTGCTAAAAACTGAATTTTTTAATTGGCGGTGTACAATGTTTAGAAGTATTAAAAAAAAAACAAAAACTAATACTGGCTTTTACAAAATTCTAGAGCTTTTGCTTTGAAATAGATCTTAAAGTTTTTTTTGTTATATCTAAATTCATACTAATTCATTGTCACACTAATAAATTATGACATTTTTTACAATAAAGCCGCCTACACATGGGTGATTTGTGCGTGTGATTTGCTCGCGAACAATTTCTCCACACACGAGGAACAAATCGCAATAACCTTAAACGTCAAAAAGAAATCACGAAGTGTGAAGCGGATGATGCAATGCACTTTTGACAATTTATTTGTGCACACAACAAAAACAGAAATTAAAAAAAAAGAAGAAAATCGAAGAAGAATACAAAAATTTGTTATATGCTAAACAACTCCGCAATAGATACAATTCGACTTTTTGTTGTACACTAAAATAAAAAATTTTTAAATTTTCGCGCACAAGCGCACTAACACATCGAACAAATCACAAGAAATTTTAAATTTTCAATTGCTTGTATATGTGCCGGTTCACACACTTCACGTTTGACTCGTCAGAGTTTTTAGGAGAGAGGGGAAAATAAATGGCATTCTCTTTTTCCTTCTCTCCTCAATGCTCAAGACTTGACGAGTCAAACTTGACGTGTGTGAACCGCCACTATCACAAAAAAAATAGAAAATTTTCAATTACTTGGGATTTGTGCGCGCACAGCCCCATTTACAAGTAACTTGACGTCGAGCAGGCACAAATCACTAGTGTGTGGGCAGCTTTAAAAAGTAACGAGGCGTCGAGCACGAACAAATCACACGCAAAAATCATTCGTGTGTGGGCAGCTTAAAAAACAGCTTTTTTCGAAAATGTTTGGCTTTATTGTTAAAGTTTTTGTTGAGAAAACATTTCTCCTGTTGTCAATAATAGCATGAAATCGTCTTAAATTCACTTTTACTATTTTTGATGCAGGATGATTTTTTTTAATACATATTTCTTTTATATGTTAAAACTATTTTTTTCTACTTTCTTTTACTGCAATTATGTATCTAAAACTTTTTTTACATTTGCTTTTGTTTTTTTTTTCAAATTAAACCCACTTATAAAAAAAAATATAACAAATAGTGTTCTGCATTGGATAATGTTGAAAATGCTTCAATTTGTTCTTGGGAAGCTGTTGAGGATCGCAGTACTAGCGGTCCATCGTCCTGCACTACAACCAGTTCCTCAATACAACCAAATGCTACAAGCGTTTTATGGGTGCCCGATCATGCCGTTTCACGCTGCACCAGTTGTCAAACAGAATTTTGGCTCGGCCGAAGAAAACATCATTGCCGGTGCGCATTATAATTATTTTAAATAATATATAATTCATAATTTGATTTTGATATTACATATGTTTCTTGCTAATTTTGGTTTTTTATTAATTATTGTTTCTTTGTTCTTCTTAAGTCTGTAACTAACCGTTCTAACCTTAAAGTTTTTCATACAATTTATCATAGCTTATAGTATTGTATGTATGTTTATGTAGTATTTCATACTTGTTCATTTTTAAAAGCATCTTATTACAAACTTAACATAATTATCTTGTATTATTACTAGTTGTTTAAATTAACATTAAATGTATACTACCAAGTAGTATGAGTAGGGTATTCTAAATATTTAACCTAATGGCGTTTTCTTTTCTGACACTTTATGGTTCAATTATAAAGGGCACACATACCCTCATAATGTGTTACATTTTTAATGGTCACAGAAGAACAAAAATCAGTCCCCTTTATGTAGGTTTTAAGAAATTTCTTCTTAATATTCTTTCTTAACCATAAAATAAAAAGAACACCAACAAAATTTCAAAAAAGAGTTTTTTCAAAATCAATAACAAGAACAGGGGGCAAATTACGGCATTCGAAATCAATCGAAATTTTTATTTAAATTGTATTGTAATTTCGATCGATATCAAATGTCGTAATTTGCCCTAGCTGTTTTAATACTCTTGCTTTTCTAACCGTTTAATAAAATTGAAGGTGAACCAAGTAACATAGGGAATGAATGGTAAATAGATTCCAAAATCGATTTTCGATTTTTCGATCGACCTTTTTTATTTCGGTTTTTGAAATCGATTTTGAGGTTCGATTAAGATTAATTTGCAGACTTATGCCTTATTTCGCAAAGGGGGATATACCAGCTATTTTTTGGCAAACTAATAGAGAAATTGAACTGAGATTTTTACAGTGACTACTTTTTAAAATTTTTTTGTTAAAAGTGAAAATGTGTAAATTTTGAGATGGCCCTTTAAGCTTGTACATTTCACATATTAAAATTGTATTCTTGTTTAGTCAATAAGGCCTGTCACATAAATTAATTCCGATCGAAAGTGGAAGTGATTTCGTATCTTGCTTCACATAAAACGAAATCACTTTTGATCGGATTTGATTTATGTGAAAAGTCTGAATGTATGGATAGTATTTTAAAGCAGTGTTCGAAAATAAACACTAAATATCGTTCTTTAATGTTCGGTTCGGTAGATTTGTGGAAAACACAAACGCTAATAGTGTTTGTGTAGAAATTCATTAAAAAAAATAACGTTTCCCTGTTTGTCATCTTTCGAACACAAAAATAATGCTGTTTTCATCATACTCAACAAATGATGAGAACATTAAATTCCGTTCGGTTTTTTTTTTGAAAATCCACGAACTTCAATGTGTTCGGTTCGGCTCGTTAATGTTCGTCGCTTTTTGCTGATAAAAAAAAACCAAAAAATTTTTTACAAAAACAAAATACACACACACGAAAAAAACATTATAGAACATTAAAATATAATGTTTTTCTACAGTATCACTACAATTGTTCTGTTTTTTAACGAAGAACCGAACATTATATAATGTTCGGTTCTTTCTTGAAAATAGTTACGAACGGTATTAAGGTTTGTGTATGTTTACACAAACACTAAAAAAATAGATATCGTTCTTCGGTGTGTGAGCCGAACGCTAAATAATGTACTGTTTATTTTCGAACACTGTTTTAAAGGATTATGACAATAGTTCCTGTGATCGGTGGCGACTGTTTCTTTGCTAAGTTACTATTAAGTTAGTTTTAAAAAACAAACGCTTGGATGTCATTGATGTCAGAAAGATGCTGAGATATTTCCTTGTAATTTCGTATTTGGTAGGATAAATTACATACTTTTGGGTTTTTCACTCTGCTTATAACTAGATTAAAATATCGCTAACACTCTGGTCTGTTTGAATATTGGCGCATTTCCACAGGAATGCCATGGCTTAATTCAAGTGTTGTGTTACTACAATACGATATGTTTAGGACTGTTTTGTTCACTGTCCATTGATGACTTTAATTTCTGAAGAACAAGAGGCCTGATATTAAAGTTGGAAGTATACCAAGGGTACTAATAGATAAATACATAAAACTACAACTTTCAACTTGGAAAGCTGCATAAGCATACCTACAGACATACGTACGCACAATAAAAAGTAAATTTTATTGTGCATGCACATAATTTATCGATTTAATTGACTGCCTGTTTAACGATGACGTTCGAAATCCATGAACAGGCTGTAAGATTAAAATTGCCAAAATTTTGATAAAAATAAAAAAATCGATTTTAAAAGCCCAATAATCGATTTCAGTATAAAATCGCATACGTAGATTCGATTGCAAAAAATCGATTTTCTTACCACAAAATAGATTTTCGATTGGAATCGAAATCGATTTACCATTCCCTAATGTAACATATTTTTGGTTTTGCTGGGCGAAAGAACACAAAAAAGGGCTAAAGGAACATTTATGCCAGAAAAAACGCCATATACATTAGGGCGGGTTGATTTGTTTGGATGAAAACAAAAAAAAAAAAAAAAAAAAAAATGAAAAATCGTATATCAAAAACGTAATCTACATAAAATTTTCCAAAGAAACCATGGGTCTTAAATCAAACCCTAATCCGAGCCTCTCGACTTGAAAATTTTTTTTCATGGTTGAATTTCTTTTTTTTTTTATGTAAACAAATTTGAGTTTATTAAAATATAAATGGTAAAAGAACTTACTAACTTACCTTACTAAACAATTTTATTGAGAAAATTCAATTTCTTTTTGGAAAAAGCTATTTTTTCAAACATTTTTTTTTTTTTTTTTGGCAAATGCGGGCATATACATATTCAAGTCGAGAGGCGCGGATTAGGATTTTATTTTAGATACATGGTTTCTTCGGAGAATTTTCTTAGAATTTCATGTAGTTTACGTTTTTGCTATACGATTAAAAAAAAATCGACCCGCCCTAATATGTATACATATATTTAAATATTTAGAACGTTTGGCACTAATGCACTATATGGAATTATTTTAAAAATATTGTTTCTAACAAAAATCATTGGCAAAAATAGAAATTAAAATTGTTTGGCGTCTGTACTAAAATTACCTAATTAATTAATGTATGATTAAAATTGTTAAATTAATTTAATTGAAGGCCCCAATAATAAAAACAAAACTTTTGTTTATTATTTGGACATTAACATTTTTAAATATTTATTATGCATAAGTTACGTATTTAAACATTATTAATATTAATAGTTAATATTCTACTATCCTCTTGATCATCTATTTGAGGTTAGATCATACTTATATTTATTCATAAAGTCAATCATGTTGTGGACTGACATTTATAAATCGACTAAACAAAATACGGAGTTATCATAGACATAGTTGGGAAACTCTTTTAAAACCAAATAAAAAAATTATCTCCCAAAATTTTGTACTTGTGAAGTTACAACAACAAAGTTAACACATGTCTTACATAGAAAATCACAGGGTTACGTTTTTTGACATCTTAATTAGAGTTTTTTTCTATTAAATTTTCAATGATTATAGACTTTATTGTATGATAATTAAAAGATTGTAAACACCTATTGGAAGTTTATAAATTTATAACTTGACGAAATTAATTTTTAAGAATTGAGGTTTTTTTTATATAACCTAACTTTGGTCGTGGGGGTCTCACAGACTCCTATATGTATATGCTAGACGCGTGAAAGCAAATATTATTAAAATTGTAAAACTTGCCATAATATGATTAAATGGATCATATATTAAAAGACTAGATAGAAATAACTGAATTTGAATTGTAAGAAACTTTCTATCGACATAAAATTTTAAAGATATTGCCTTTTAGTTTCCTTTGACATGAGGTCACTTTAGGTATGTTCGGAAATGCATAAATGCGACTCATCTGATGCGTATTGTGTTCGTAAAACCGTCACTGCAAATGTCAGCTGTTCGAAAATACATAACAAAAGCAGATGATGCGTAAATAAATCTTAAACACGCATCACAATAATGGCATAAACGGACAAACGATCAATATCAGGAAAATTATTGGCAATCCTTACAGATGGGCTCTGAGCACTGCCACGCATTGGCTTAACGCATATATACAATTCGCCTCATTTATAAAAAATAAAACAGATTTCAAAAGGTTTTTAAAGAAATTTTCATAAAAAATCAGTTTCATAAATTTCTTATAAAACTGTTTTTTTCTAATCCAGAAGACCAAATATCTCTTTTTGCAATTTTGATGGACAAAATCCCTATGCTGTTCAGCCTCCTGAGGTTGAAGTTCTTCTGTAGGTGTATTGTCATCCAAAAAGACAACCTCAAATCGAAAGATTCAAGTTCCTTCCGCTTCGGACAACTAAACTTGAAGTTACAAAGAAGCTTGGGTCTGTGGTAAAATGGAATATAATTACACTGTACAACAAAATAAATTTTTTTACAAAATTACAAGGTCCGGCCTATAAATTTTGATAGAGGAGACAAAAAAAAAATGACACGTGTATCGGCGTTTTAAAAGTTCACATCTGAATTTCATTTGAGGGGGGGGGGGGGGGGGGGTTGAAGTATCCCAGCCTTGGCACATTCTTATTTTTAACCGGCATAAGAAACCATACCTTACATTTAAGGTATAAAATGTGTTCAGCAAATTTATCAGCGGTGTGCTGGAAATCGCAATCGTAAAACGCAAGAATTTGGAAGTTGTTTTTTATACACTTTTTATCTAATTTTTATAATTTTTGTTATACAATTCTTTTTAATAGAGAAATATTTGTATAACAATCGTCATAAGATTCCTTTATTACAGAAATCTTTTTAAAAACCGACGTTTAAAATTCTTGCGTTTTGCGTTTCCGATTTCCACACCCCTGTATGAAAAATGATACGGAGAACATTTTTGTAGAATATGTTAACCCTCTAACTCCTCAAGTTATGGGTATTTTTTGTCCTTCTTTTAAAAAAGAGCAAAAAACACCATTAAAACAGTGATTTAAGGGTTTAAAATGTTGGGCAAAAATGTTATCCGTGAAATTTTACTATGAGTCCCTGAATACGCCAAAACGGAAAATTCAACCAGAAAGTCAGAAATAAGACAACAAAAGAGAGCTTAGGGTTAATGTCGCATTTATTAAGAATTTTATTTTAAAGTACCCCAAAAAGCAGGGAAACTTTAACACCCCCTCAAATGAAATTCAGATGTAAACTTTTAAAACGCCGATACACGTGTCTTTTTATACCCTCCACCACAATTAGTTGTGAAGAGGGTATATTAAGTTCGTCATTCCGTGTGAAACTTTTTTATTATTCATCTCAGACCCCATAAAGTATATATATTCTTGGTCCTTGAGTAATTCTAAGTCGATTTGTTACAAAAAATAACATAAATGCTGGAACAAGGCACGGAATGAGATAAGACTTTGCAAAAATTTGTTTTATTTGACTGGAAATCACGCTGTTAAATTTCGTGAAGATCCGTCTATAATTTACCCTAAGATCCATATAAGCAATACTCCCGGAAAACAGTTTTGTACCCCTAAGACCGTAAAAAATAACGCTAGCGTAACAAAATTTGGTACGTCACAGTTTTTTAGGACTAGAAATAACACTTTTCGTGAAGATCGGTACATAATTTACCCTAGGTCCCATAGAAACCCTACTCCCGGAAAATAGTTTAGTACGCCTAAAACCGTAAAAAATAATGCAATCATAACAAATTTTGGCTCGTCACAGTTTTATAGGACTAGAAATGACGCTGTGAACTTTCGTGATGATCGGTCCATAATTTACCCTAGGCCCCATATAAACCCTACTACCGGAAAACAGTTTAGTCGCCTAAAACCATAATTAATAACAAATCGTCACAGTTAAATATATAATAACATCATACAGATATTACTCCTTAAACATTCGAACTGTCGGTGGAGGGTATCAAAGATTCGGCACAGCCGAATATAGCACTCTAACTTGTTTTTTTTTCTCCTCTATTAAAATTCATAGGACGGACCTTGTAATTTTTTTTTGTGTTGTGCAGTGTAATTTTTGGAAATTAAAAAAAAAAACACATAAAAGGCCTATGAGACCCCATGTACATAACAGGCATTTATGGTTTTACGAACATATAAACTCCAGATTAAGATACCTTGCTATATCTTTCTTAAATGCCCGGCATAGGAAGGCTTAATTGTATGTTGCGTAAACTATTAAGAGAAAGCTTTATTTTATAAATGTTAATTAGTTTAAATTATCGTGTTTAACAATATTCACAATTTTGCACCATTTTGTTATTTGTTTATTTTTTTTGCATCAAACATTTTTTTTTTCTAAGACATGTGCCGACATTTGCATTTTTATCTCTATTTTCGAATATGTACATATTTTTGCATAACAAAATTTTTTTACTTATTTGCTGTATAATATTATATTTTAACCCTGTATAATTTTTTTTAACCCTAAACACATAACCTTCGACAAAACGACCAATACCCTAAAGAAATATTGCTATTTCTTTTTGGCAATTGCCCCTATCGCCGGGAAATTTCTTGCCAACTCAGCTTTCCCAAAGCTCTTGCGGGAGGCAACCAACGCATAGAGTTAATTTCTGCACTCAATTCTATGATCTCAAAAAAATAGAAATATGTACATTGTACTAACAAATTACTTGCTAAAGATACGTAGGTCTTATGGCCAATTTCACCAATCCTATTTAACCCTCTAATGCCCAGTTTCAGAATAAATGGAAATATATTATAAAAATGATTTTTTTAGGGTACTTTTGGGCCCCTGAGTTAAGCCCGTACCATGAGTCGTTTACGTTCCAGGTAAGAAAACATCAAGGAGTTCGTTGAGGCACCTTTGGGCATCTAGTAATAAAAACACCTTTGCCCAATTATGAATAAAAACTCCCCGGGAGTTTTGTCCCTTCTCTCATGTTTCCTATGTAAATTTAATTTTAAAAATGGGAAAAGGGAAAAAACTCACGGGGAATTTTTATTCATAATCGGGCTGATAATTTTTGGGAATTCTGTTTGTTAGTTTTTATTGAAAATAAAAAGTAATGGAAAAAATTAAATGATATTACAAAAAAAAAAAAACACTTGAAATTTATTGTTGATGGGATAAGCTATTCCTATGCATTTCACTGGTTGCTTAGGCCAGATCATCAGGAAACTTCATCCATAAAGATTTTAGAAAAACTAAAGATATTAAACCAAATAAAACTGTTAAACGTATAAGACTTCTAGCAACAGTTTTACTTGTAATAATATCAAAGCTTTAACAAAACACATCAACAATAAAAAAGTGGGTTTATCTCATCTTACATTCCCCACTACAATTAGTTGAAATTCTCTCAACATTAATTGTAGTTGTAAGTAGGTTAAGAAAAACAAAATAAAAAACAAACAGCTACTTACAAAAGATGTTGTCAATTAAGTGTTTTTTTAGGCCGTGCACTTGCCTGTTTATTATCAAAAAGTAATTTCAATTTTTGGGAATACAAAATTTTAATTTCAAAAGATTTTGTTATTCGTGCTTAATTCCCAGTTTTTATTCTTGATAAAAACACTTGAAATTTATTGTTGATGGGATAAGCTATTCCTATGCATTTCACTGGTTGAAATTACTTTTTGATAATAAACAGGCAAGTGCACGGCCTAAAAAAACACTTAATTGTCAACATCTTTTGTAAGTTGTTGTTTGTTTTTTATTTTGTTTTTCTTAACCTACTTACAACTACAATTAATGTTGAGAGAATTTCAACTAATTGTAGTGGAGAATGTAAGATGAGATAAACCCACTTTTTTATTGTTGATGTGTTTTGTTAAAGCTTTGATATTATTACAAGTAAAACTGTTGCTAGAAGTCTTATACGTTTAACAGTTTTATTTGGTTTAATATCTTTAGTTTTTCTAAAATCTTTATGGATGAAGTTTCCTGATGAGCTGGCCTAAGCAACCATTGAAATGCATAGGAATAGCTTATCCCATCAACAGTAAATTTCAAGTGTTTTTATCAAGAATAAAAACTGGGAATTAAGCACGAATAACAAAATGGCTGAGTTCCTAAACATCATAATACTTTGCAGTCAAAGTCAAAAAAGTATCATAGAGTTTAACTATATCTAGTTTGATTATTGTGTACGCATCGATATTGTTTTTAGTGAACTTTGGTACAGATAACATTGTAAAATTTTTCACGGTTGCTTGGTAGAAAGCACTTTAAAAAGCGAGTTGCTTTGCAACTGATGTTTTGGAACTCACCCTATCTTTTGAAATTAAAATTTTGTATTCCCAAAAATTTAAATTACTTTTTGATAAAAAAAAAAATATTTTATTATTTGAGCAGCATAAACGAAGTTTGCATTTCAAACAAAAGCATTGTGTTCGAGATTGTTGACAATGCTTTTAGAGTTTTTAAGAGCTTACGAAGCTTATACAAATATTTTTCTAGAGCTTTAAGCAATTGTAAGATAATGAAATTAATATAAATTAATTATATATTGGACGTGAGTACAAATTTTTTAAAGCATGCCTTAAGGCACTCTTAAGGCTCAGTTAAGGCAGAATTAGTTTTTACTTTCTGTTTCTGTTCTGTCCCGTGCCGTTCTGTTTCGAAATTGTAATAGTTACTTTTTCTGTAGCAACTTATCAGCCAATTATGACAAATTTTTTAGTTTTTTACCGTCCATTGTTTTATTTCCATAACTTTAATGCACATAATTTAAAGAATTTAAATTTTATGAATTCTTAAAGACAAAAAAAAAAAAAAACAGTTTATTTCAATATAAATATGTATTTTTTATTATTTATTTTGCTGTCACTTACAATAACTTAACAATTTTTTGATTTTAACAAACGGAACCGCAACAGAACAGAAAAACTAATAAATTTCACAGGTTTTTTAATAACAAAATCAAATCAGCTGATTCGTAACAGAACAGAAAGTAAAGACTAACTGAGCCTTTAGTCTTTACTTTCTGTTTCTGTTCTGTTCCGTGCCGCTCTGTTACGAAATTGTAATAGTTACTTTTTCCGTAGTAACATATCAGCCATTTATTACAAATTTATTAACTTTGCACCGTCCATTGTTTTATTTTAATAACTTTAATGCACATAAATTTGAAAAAATTAAATTTTATGAATTCTTAAAATCAAAAAACAGTTTATTTCAATATAAATATGTATTTTTTATTATTTATTTTGGTGTCACTTACAATTACTTAACAAGTTTTTGATTTTGACAAACTGAACCGTAACAGAGCAGAAAAACTAATCAATTTAATAGGGTTTTTAATAACAAAAACAAGTCAGCTGATTCGTAACAGAACAGAAAGTAAAGACTAATTCTGCCTTTAGGTTAAATATCTTTTTATATTAAAATATAGTTTTGAATATACAGCCCAATTATAAATAAAAATTTCCGGGAGTTTTTTCCCTTTCGGCATTTTTACAATTGAATTTATATTTATATCAACTGAGTTGAGTTATAAACCGTAATAGGGGCCTATTTTTGACTATGAATATGGGCCATTGTTTTTACACGGGCCCTTACAATCAAGTACTATAGTGCAAGGGTAGTGTTAACTCCTCATTATCTCATAATAAGTAGTCTGGGGTTACACCACTTCTGCGCTGATAACCTCAATTGGGCTGATCATTTTCTTTTTATTTGACATGAAAACGAATTTCAAACATATTTTCAAATACATATAAATAAATTGCTGAAATTGGCCTTTAGAACTGAAAAATTATATCAATTTGCACCCGATATTATGCCCCCAAAAAGTGCTTGTCGAAACGACAAGGGATAAGCTCAAAGGTTATGTGTTTAGGTTTAATGTTGCATCATTTAAATGAAAATTTTTATCTACATACATATTTTCCCAATTTTATTTTCTATAAAAACAATTTTCTTTTAATGCACCAATATAGATCATGTGGTCAAATATTTTGTGCTGATTGCTCAGAATTCTGGGCACCGTTGCCAGACATAAAACTTTTTAGTCCAGCGCGATTATGTGGACCATGTTATCATTCGGTGACAACACGTATGCAGCAAGTAAACAATCAGTTGCAAAATAGTACATTAATGCACTTGCAACAGAGTACCACGAAGCCAGCAGCAACTTCAAAAGCCTGAAATGATCAATTATCGATAGCGACAGCAGTAACTAAAGCAGAAGGAGTAACAGAAGCAGACGCAGGCGCTGACGCTGACGCAGCAAAACCATTATCATTATTATTGTTATGCCAACAAATTACAAAAACTACAACTACTACATAAAATTACATGCAAATACATAATAACTTTTGGTTTTATTAAAATTATGTATGTATGTATGTATTTCTAATATGTTAATTAATTAATTGTTTTTAAAATGAAAATACATTTAATGTTAACAAAAAAAATATTAAACTTATGAACTAACAATGTAAAACAGCAACTAAAAAGCTAACAACTGACTGAACGACAGCCAAACAGACAACCAGGCAAATGTAGTTGACTACTAGTAGAGCAAGATGACAGAAGAGCAAACAAAGTTTTTAGATGATCTTTTTTTGGATGGTACCCGAATTAAGAAAAATGCCTTGCTAAGTACCAGGAGTTAAAGAGCAAAATTACCAGAATCTTCTTATTTCACATTAAAGCTTTAACATTTGTTTGAGTTTTGGCAAACCTTTTTTATAATTTTTTCGTAGTACTACATACTTTTTAATTTCGCTTTGGTAATATACTAGCTTAACACTTATATGTCCTGCAAAACGTTGGATAGAATTGAAGCCTTATGAACATATATTTTTAAATCATATTTTAGTAGTTGTAAAAGCTTTAAAATTTTCAACACATTTTTTTTTTTTTTTTTGTTTTTTCAATACAAAATTTTCGTTATGAGAACCCATGGCAATGTCTTCGCTTTATAAAGCGATCTTGTAAAGTTTAAGTACTAAAAAATACTTGCATTAAAATTTCATAAAGAATATAAAAAAAGATTTCTTTTCCCGCAAATTCAATAAAAAAAAAACTAACAAAGTATGTACTTTAGACCGACTCAACTTGTATGGAGTTGAAAAAAGTGATTTTATTACCCCTCTGAAAATAAAGCTTGATATGTTTTATGATGATTCCCAAAATATTTTGGTTCTAGCGTTGACCATCCGTGAGCTGGACCATTTTTAAAAAAGGTCTTTTTTTCACTTTTTTCAGAACATTATTTTCACATAATTAGAATTTGTATAAAACCCGAAACGAAAATATGTATGTATTGAGTTAAATATCTCAATTAGTAAGTCGCAAGTGATCAAGATTATATACCATTGGAAGTAGGGGTTTAAATCGGGATTGGTTTTTTGAATCCCGGGATTCGGGATTGAAGAAAATATTTCGGAATCCCGGGATTTTCGGGATATTTTGAATCCCGGGATTCACGGGATTTTTAACAATTTTCGGGATTTATTTTTTTTATTTATACGAAATATAAATACTCTTACAACTGTATAAAGGCCCAACCACAATATGCTTAAGTTGGCTTAAGCGGATGAGCGAATACATGTAAATTATATACGACAAACCATATTGAACTTAAGGAAACTTTTTGCTAAGTTTAATGAAACTGTCATTTGCTTAAGCAAGGTGCGAATCTAATCGCACATTCCGTACGGAATCAAATGTTTTTTTATTTTGTTTTTGTTTTCTTAAATACATTTGAGAGAGTTTTTTTTAATTTTTGACAGTAGGTTAAGCAAGACTATGCATATTATGGTTGAGCCTTTAAAAACAACTTAATTTTCAAGAAAATATTCATATTTCATGAACATATGATTGTATAGGTATTATTTATTATAAACATTTTTTTCATTTTTCGAATTTATTCTATGAGTTAAATTTCAGTTATGTATTTTGTAAAGCTTTTTTGTAATAGTTCTATTCCTTTAATTTTTCAGAAATGACTTTATACACTACCAGACTATTATAATAGCTGAATTCACACCGAGCTTGTTAGTTTGTTAGTCGTTAATCGTTACTTTTTTATACGCATTTTGTTTTTGTATATTTAACGCGCTACCGTATTAACATTTAACAAATTAACGACACGGCACCCCTGATAAAATAGTTGTTAGTTGGTAACTCACTACTTACCGTCAGTAAACGTTATTTGTGTCAAAGCATGAGTAATTAAATGGTTGACAATTGTTTTTTTTACACTTTCTCATGACATGTTTTATTTTTTCCAGAATAATAAATTGTGTCAGAACAATAAATCAGTTGTTTTACTACGAAAGTTACCAGACTAAAAAAGTTTAAAAAAGGGGGTCGTTCACAGTTGGTAACTTTAACAAATTAACAAACTACCGAGTAACAAATTAACAAGTTCGGTGTGAATACCACTATTGTATTTTATATTTTTTGTCTGGTAGTGTATAAAGTCATTTCTGAAAAATTAAAGGAATAGAACTATTACAAAAAAAGCTTTACAAAATACATAACTGAAATTTAACTCATAGAATAAATTCGAAAAATTAAAAAAATGTTTATAATAATATAAAGTAACCTTCACAAGGAAATAATTCCCAATTTCTAGGTATTATTTATTTTTAAAAAATATAATAAAAACAAACTTAAATTAATAATTGATCACAATTCATAAAGATTTTCGAAAAAGAATAAAAACGTAACAAAAAAAACATAAAAATCTTATTTTTATCAATATTTGATAAAAATTAAACCATTTCCAAATGTATTTTAAAAAATTGTGTACAGGAAAACATTTGGACAATTTTAAAATACAATTGCACAATTTCAACAAAAAAAAAAAATTAAAAAATTTAATAAAAATCCTTTCAACTTAATTAATCGATATACTTTGAACAAAACTTTTTGTTATTTATAAATTGTACATATTGAGCCAATTTAGACTAGACTAATTGTTCTGGCAGAAAACGACAGTTTGTAGGCGAAAGAGGTGAAGAGAGTCGTTTTTGGTTGGCATAATTTTTAATCCAGCTTCAACCCTGCATTAGCAGAACCAAGGCCCATCTATCAGGTCTGCTTACTTGTACAAAAACAAAAAACGATTCTTTTTAGTTGTCAAAAATTTACTACCACATATACAAAGCAAAAAGAAAAACCGAGTATGTGTGGCAAACCATAAAAGTAAACAAACGTATACATGCACATGTAAGCAAAATGAAAACAACTTTTGACAACTAAAAAGAACATAAACAATGATCATCAGGCTTCTTGCGCAGACCTTTTCAATGGGCCTTGAGCAGAACAAAACCAATACATACACACTTATGAAAAAAACAGGTTCAGTGTTTTCTTTTTTGCAGAGCGATTTTAATCGTTAGTTGTTCGCCGTCGTGTAAACATGAATATAAAAAAATACTAACACATACAAAGCTGCGTGTACGTATACAATTTAATGCCAGAATAATTAATCCAGTGTAGTTTCGAAAGAACAAAAGTTAATCCGACTAAAAATTAGTCTAGTCTAAATTGGCTCATTGGAATTATTGTTTTCTCAAATGAAAGGTAGTATACAGGTATGTGATGGAAATCGATTTTAAAAACGATACGATTTGAAACCGAAAATATCGTTTTCAGTATCTTTTAAAATGGATTTTAAATGCATATTCCTTTTATTTGCAGTCTTTATTCTTTCAAATTTTATATTATATACGTTAACTGAAGTGTATTCTGAAAGAAAATTTAAGACTATAATTCAGATATAGATTTTAAAATCCTTCGAAATTCATCACACCTTTTAAAAACGTTCGTTTTGAAATCGATCGATTTTCATCACATACCTGATAGTTTTTGTTTTGGTATGTTTTGTTTATTTTTGAACAAACAGGGTGTTTCAAAAACTTTTTTTGTCAAAAAATACACCAACAAACAAATATTTATACAAATTATTAAAAAAAAGTAAAAACAATACAAAATATAAAAAAAATCGAGATCCCGAAAATCCCGGGATTAAAAATCAGAAATCCCGAGATTCCGGATTTGCCGATTGGAAGCCCTAATTGGAAGCTGCTTTAAAAACTCTTCGACGATACCACATTTTATTTATGCCGTCTTGGAGCAAAGTACAAAAAATCTGAAAAACTGAAAAATAACTTTTTTAAAAATGGTCCGTCTCACGGATGGTCAACGCTAGAACCAAAAAATTTTGGGAATCATCATAAAACATATCAAGCTTTATTTTCAGAGGGGTAACAAAATCACTTTTGTTTGAGTCGCTCTTATGTAATTGCTTCTCTTTTCCAAACACATACTTGAGTTTTTTTTTTATTATAAGTACACTTGTCTTGTAGAGTTATTAACAATTGTAGAGATTCTTGCCTTAAAAATATATTTTCGAAAAAGACATTTATAATGGATCGCGAAATTGCAGTCAAAATAATCTATATAAATATTACAATTAAGTAGATATTTGTAAACCGATTATAGTTCTTAAAACTAGATAAACCAAAATTAACTTAAATTTAAAAAAAAAAGTAACTTGTTGGTTAAACAAAAAAAGCGAACTTTAGCTAATTGGAATATCAAAGTTTGGATTAAAACCCATGAACAGTTCAACAGAATAACCACAATACTAATAATTTAGCTAATAATATTTTTAAATTCTGTGATTTTGTCTATATGTTGCACTGCAACTTTATTCGGTATTAGTCCATAATAAATTTAGGGACTTTAGAAGACAAATAAGATGAGGAAAACCGGAGAGGGGGGTTGCTCTCTATAACGATGCGAAGGTACTAACTTCGAAAGTTAAATGCGATAAGATGCCAATTGGGTTCTCTCTATCGCTTTTGCAAACTCTTATGTAAAATTTATGAAACGCAAAACAACACTGACAATAACCTTTTAATATGGCTCATATTGACAGCAATGAAATGTCAAAATTTGTAAACAATTAAAAAAAAACAATTAAACCGCTGTTTTCTTGTTGTTTGAAAATTTGAATAAACTAAATATGTATAAAAAAACGAAAGACAAATGTGAAATCCAGGGGTTTAAATACTGCAGTCGAAACCAAAAAGTAAAGTAAAGAAACAGAGCTGTCGAACAAAAAAAAAAAAAAAAAAGAAGAAGATTTGTATAAAACTTTTCGCTTTTTGTGTTGGATTGGCAGCTACTGTTAACATTAAATGAAGCAGAAGTAAAAGCAAAAGAATTTTTTTGGCCAATGACAAATAAAGAAGTGGAAGAAATTGCAGTTTTTCTACTTTGACTGCAGTTTTTTAAAGATTAATTTTACTCTCGCATCGCAATAGAGAGTAGGCGGCCAGATATTTAATCATGTATACGAAAGTCACTCTTGTTATCAGTAACAGACTCTATACAGCGCCTCTTTAAGTTTAGAAGGACGTAACAAGATAAAAGTACGATATCAACTTTTTAATAAATTATGAATCGTGTTGTTAAACCACCTGTTTACGACCTCTGCGATTTAAAGTAACGACTTACTGCCTGTTTTTAGAAAACGTAAACAAGTGAGTGAGTGAGAAATTATATTGAAAACAAAAACAAATTTTCGTTTTTTATTGTTGTTTTCAATATAATTTCTCACTCACTCACTTGTTTACGTTTTCTAAAAACAGGCAGTTAAGCTTCTTTCACAATAGGCAGCAACATTTTCACTGGTGTTCTTAATAGAGCAACAATTTTTTTTTTTTGCGACCACACACATTTTAAATAAAGTCTGGGATCACACTATGAAAGTTTTCTTTCAGAAAGTCTAACTGAGCTACCTAAATAAGAGCGGAAGCGTTTTTTGTATGTCAAAACTTCTCATTTGCATACAATTTGTACGAAACAAACCACTAGAATGCGAATTAGAAACCACCCGGTTGATAAATCTTATTTGACAGATCGCTATGTCGGTTTGTTTTATTCAAATTGTATTTAAATAAAATTTGCGTGTTTAAAAAAACGCTTGCCGCTTTTGTTTAGGTTGTTCAGTAAGTTTATTGGTGAGAGGGGAAGAGAACATGCTTTTCTTTTCTCCTCTCTCAACCATAAACTAAGTCTGTGTTTATACGGCTCATGTCCAGCGTTACCGTTATGCGACTAAAGTCGCATTTTTGCCCCTTTTTTTATGCGATGCCACTTTCTTTGACCCTTTATTTTAAATCCCCTTTTGTATCATTTTGTATGTTTTTGTGTCCCTTTTGCCCCTTTTTGAACTTCCAGCTTTTATATGATTGTATGTTTTTACTTTACCGCATAGAAGTGCATCCGCTAAACGGATTTTTTTTTTTAAATTAGCATTATAAAACAATCAGTGGTCCAATAGACTGAAAGTTGATACCCGGCAGTCCATGTTGAACTTATTAATAAATATATATAGATGCATATTTTCGGAAATTAGATACTTATATAACAACTAAAGAAACAGCATAGCACTGTAATGCCTTAATAAAAATCGTACCACTACTAACTTCTCCTAATAAGAAATATCAGGGGTCTAATCACAGCATACGATATCGAGTAAAATGGATCGAAATTATTTATTTTGGTATCATGAAACTCGATATCGAATGAAATGTATAGAATTTGAAATAATAGCATTTGATATCGAGTAACTCGACATTACATTTATCGAGTTTTCATTCGATACGTCAGTGTCTATCGTATGCATAAAAATTCGATAGTTCATTCGATACGATAGTATCGGAAGCGGTGATTAGACCCCAGAACTAAATTTGGTACACCTATCACTCATAATAAAGGCGCTATTGTGCCAAAGCCCTAATTTTGGGATTATTAACGCGGTTATAAGTCTATTACTTAGTCAATTAGTAACCGATTTTGTTAAATTAAAAATGGAACGACAAACTTATATAATAACGAACTTATATATTTCCAGCTGTGGTGAAGGGTAAAATTATATGCAACAGTTCATACACGTTAACTTGCAAACAAGACGTGTTTTTTTTACATAGGTAAAATTACCTAAAAATATGGTATACAATTAACTAAGCGCAAAGGTAGCATGGCAGTATCTTAGTTTCTTGATAACGACTTTAACAACAGTCGCTCGTTTTAGTGGACAAAAATGTAGCAGCATTTCTTTTAAAATAGATTTGATCATTAAAAGTTAAATAAGCAGCACAAAAGGTTTTGTAGCCTAGCAGATTATTTTCCAGCACTTTAATTCTTACAAGCAATTAAACACTTAACGCAAAAGTCTTCAAACTGTTCCTTATATGGATATTATTGAAGCAAATGTTAATAGATAATCGAACTAAAATACCAGTTTTTATAAACAATAGTAAAAAAATGTTAGTTCTGTATAATATAGGGAAGTTCGACTATATATGGATGTGTCAAATGCTAAAAGGCCTGAAAAGGTTTTAGAATTAATATTTTTTCTTTTTAAATTAAAGAAAACCCTTTTAAATATTTTTAAAACAACGTTATAATATTTATTTTTTAATTGTACCGTACAAGGCAAGTGCCTAAATTGAACTAACTAATATTGAAACATAAAATTCATGGTCAGTTAATCAAATGTACATAAGGAAACAAGAAAATAAAAAACAAAAGAAGTAGGTAAAGATTAATAACTATGTACAACGAAAGTGTGTATGTAAATGCTTTAATATATGTATGTTAATATGTAAAATGAATTTAAAGAATGTGAGCAGAGAAATTATAACGATGTGACATCTTAACATGCCGGCCTCCTTAATATACGATAATGTATATTCAATCTTCAATGGGTAGTGGGTACAGCTTAGTAATGGCACGTTTATAGATTCCACTCTGAGTTTTTATCTCGGCTATGCGATGCACCCCATCGTGACCAGGTATAGTTGAAATTATTCTGGCTAAAACCCATTTGTATGGTGGTAAATTGTCATCTTGTACGATGACGAGGGTATTCGGCTTTAATGGGGTGTTGTTTGTGGTCCACTTATATCGCTGCTGGAGCAAGTGTAGGTATTCTCTTGACCATCTGTTCCAAAATATTTGTTGTAGCTGTTGTAATCTTCGAAAGTGCTCTAAACGATTGTATTTAACATTGGTAATATCAGGTTCAGCGAAAGACGTTAAAGGCTGACCAATCAAAAAATGCCCTGGTGTGAGCGCTTCGAGATCATTTGGATCAGATGAAAGCGGTGTAAGAGGCCTAGAATTGAGTATGGCCTCAATTTGTGCAGTAACTGTAGTCATCTCTTCAAATGTTAAAGTTGCATTGGCCACTACTCGTATTAAATGATGTTTGGTCTGTTTTACGGCGGCTTCCCACAATCCGCGAAAATGTGGAGATCTTGGTGGGATTGTACGCCACTCTATACGGTCTTCTTGACAAAGTCTAAGTATCTCAGCTTTGTGATTTTCGCTTTCAAATAATTTTTGGAGGTCAGCTAGTTCGTTTTTTGCACCCAGAAAATTAGTGGCATTGTCAGACCAAATTGTTTTACACAATCCCCGACGCGCTAAGAACCGACGTAGGGCAGCAATGAAAGCAGCTGTAGATAAATCGCTTACTGTTTCGATGTGTACGGCCTTTGTAGTAAAACACACAAAAATACATATGTATGCTTTGATTGGTGCACGTCCACGAATTCTGGAATGTATATACACTGGGCCACAGAAGTCAACTCCAGTGGTTAGAAACGCACGACCTGGAGTTACTCTATCCTTAGGAAGACTACCCATCATAGGATCATTCTTGGTTGGTTTCGTACGAAAACATCTAATACATTGATGCACTGCATTTCGACAGATATGTAAACCATCAAGGGGCCAATAGTTTTGTCTAATGATTGCCAAAAGTGTACGTGCGCCAGCGTGCATGTGCTTAAAATGATAAAAAGAGACTAAATATTTTGTTAATTCACATTTTTTTGGTAAAATAATAGGATGTTTTGATTCATAAGCTATGTTACTATGGTGTAAACGGCCTCCAACGCGTATAACACCCTCATCATCCAGGAAAGGAGACAAGTTTTTAATTGAACTGGACTCTTCAAAATGGCCATTTTCCGAAAGGGATTTGTAATCTGCAAGGAGATGAGAGCGCTGACTGTTTATTATTAATTTGGTTCGTGCTGCATCTAGCTCGGAGACTTGGAGAGGTCCTAAATTCCGTTTTTCTACCTGGGATCTAATGTTGTTGTAAAACCGAATACAATATGCAAAAACGCGTTCGAGCTTCAGCAAGGATCCCCGATGTAGGACAGCTGTTGACAAATCAGTATAAATGGGTTTTGATGCCAAAAACACTAGTCTATTTGGTCTTCTTTCAGGTATCTCATCATCTTTAATTTGTGGATTTTCTAATGAAAAAGGATTATGCAATGAATTTTGTAAAAATTCTGGGCCCTTTATCCACAACGATGACGCCAAGAATTCGTTGGGCATTAGTCCCCGGGAAATTAGATCTGCGGGATTTTCTTTAGTGTTAACATAACTCCATTCATCAATACGAGTAAGCTCTTGTATTTTGGCTATTCTGTTGGCCACGAATGTGGTCCACGTATAAGATGGTTTTGAAATCCAAGCTAAAACTATCTTCGAATCAGTGTAGAAATATCTGCCCGTTACGGTAATCGGTAATATGTTAAGTAGCCTTTCTACAAGTTCCACCATAAGTACAGCTGCTAAAAGCTCAAGTTTTGGAATTGACAGTGAACTGGTTGGGGCAACGCGGGATTTTGCACATATCAGGCTAGTTGTTACAATGTTGTCTTCATCTACACATTTCAGATAGCAACAAGCCCCATATGCATCTTCGCTGCTGTCTGAAAACGAATGTATTTGTATAGATTTCATTACCTTTTTCGTCATCAAATGTCGAGGAGCCCGATAGTCGTTTAGTGTTTGCAGTTGAAAAATGTAATTTTTCCAGTGCTTCTCAAACCCACCTTCTAGGGGTTGATCCCAAGAAATTTTTAGTTTCCATAGTTGTTGCAGAAATATTTTGCCAAGAACCACCACTGGGCCGATTAGTCCAAGAGGATCAAATATTCTGCCAAGATTTGACAGAACAGTGCGTTTTGTAATTAGGTGAGTGGATTCAAAGGCAAAATGATACACAAAGGTGTCGTCATTGGGTTGCCAAATAAGGCCTAGTGTTTTAACGACTTCGTTTTTTCCAATCTGAAGATATGGCTCTTTACTTTCGCTAGGAATTTGGTCCAGTAGTATTGACTGGTTTGAACAATATTTTCTTAAGTTGAAGTTTGCTGCACTGAGCATTTTTTGAATATCATTTAAAAGGCTTGATGTTTCTTCTAACGAATTTGAACCAGTCATGATATCGTCTACATAAGTTTCTTTTAATATAGCTGCTGAAGCTTGAGGATATGTAGAGGCAGAATCTTCGGCAAGTTTTTTAAGGCAGCGAGTAGCTAAATATGGTGCAGCTGAAGTGCCATAGGTTACCGTATTCAATTGATAAATTCCGATTGGTTCCGAAGGACTTACCCTCCACAAAATCATTTGGTATTTTCTTTCCTGAGGATCGATTTCAATTTGCCTGTACATTTTGCTGATGTCTGTCGTAAATACGTAGCTGTATGAGCGAAAACGAGTGATGACAGTAAATAAGTCGGATTGAACTGTAGGCCCTACCATTAGTGTTTCATTAAGTGACAAATTTGTTGAGGTTTTTGCAGACCCGTCAAAAACTACACGAAGCTTGGTGGTTGAACTGTCTGCCTTAAGAACACAATGATGCGGCAAAAAATAACAGGTTTCTGGAATACCATCACCAAAATCTCCAATTCGAGTCATATGATGCAGGCTTTCATATTCGCGCATAAATTCGCAGTATTGCCGTTTGAGCTCTTCATTTTTTAAAAGCCTTTTTTCTAAAGCTTGAAATCGACGTCTTGCTGTCTTTAAAGAGTCACCTAGTAAGGAAGGGGGACTTCTAAATGGAAGACGTACAATAAATTTCCCCCCTTCAGATCTCTTTACTGTTGAATTAAAATGAAGTTCACATAATTTTTCTTCAGCGGTAAACGTTTTAGAGCAACTAGTGTGTGATTCAACTTCCCAGAACTGACGAATGATTGTTTCTAAAGCAGATGTGGGAGAAATATTAGATTTTAAGCAATGGTGACTTACTTGCCTTGGGCATATAATTCTGCCGGCGACTATCCAGCCAAGTTCAGTATTTTGAAGTACTGGAAATCCATTTCCAAGTCGAATTGATTGATCAATAAAAAGATCTAATAATATTTCAGCTCCTATTAGCATGTCAATTCTCTGTGATTTATAAAATACAGGATCTGCAAGTGTGAGATTCGGTGGCAAATTCCAATCAGAGATGTCAAAATCTAATTCAGGCTGGCGATCGCTAATACGTGGAAGTATATAAAATTGTAATTCAGTTGAGAAATCAGAACAATTGGATTTAATAATTGTTGATATGGAATGTCGAACTTCAGTATTTATGTCACCAATTCCAACAATTTGCGTTTGATTAAATCGACGCTTGATTCCCAATTGAACTGCTAAGCGCTCGGTTATAAAGTTGATCTGTGATCCCGAATCAAGCAAAGCTCTACAAAGAGAAGTAAAATTCCATTTATTTGTTACCTGTATTAGCGAAGTGGCCAAAAGAATTGTGGAGGACAAATTTGTAGAGTTTGTTGCTTTAAAAGCAGTTAGTTCTGAGGAAGTATAAATGATGTCACTAACGGTATTTTGGGCAACTGCTGGCGCAATATTAGTAAGGTTGTCTTGTTCGTTAGCAGATAGTCAGGCCGATTGATTATTACTAGATGTTGAGAGCTGAGAAGCTGAAGGCTGAGAAGCTGAAGGCTGCGTTGTTGAGGGCTGAGAAGCTGAAGGCTGAGATTTGTTAACATAAAAGGTGTTATAATGCAATAACGTATGATGAAGACCTTTACATTCTTTGCATTTTTCTGCCTCACATGATTGATGCGTGTGCCCTGATTTGAGGCAATTATTGCATAAGTTTCTCTCATGAATTGCATCAAAACGTTGCTTTGGTGCTAGTGCAAGAAATTTACGGCATCTATAGATGAGATGATTTAATCCTTTGCAATAACTACACTTCTTTTGATAAACTGTGTTTTCTGATACGGCTAGCGATGTTCGCACTTGTTTATGAGGAACCTGTTTGACAGCATTCGATGATATATTCGACTGTTGACGATTTGACAATCTTTCTTCTAAATGATTGCACCTTTTCTCTAAAAATGTTGTTAATTCATCTAAAGTAGGAAGTCGATCTGTAGTTGCTTCGTCATTCCATTTGTCCAGAGTGCTGTTATCAAGCTTGGACAGAATGATTTCCACAAGAATGTCATCCCACTGAGCAACTGGCCTGCCAAGAGATTTTAAAGCTCGTAGGTGGACACTGACAGTATCAATCAAGTCTCTTAATGTTGAAGCCGAAACCTTTGTAATAGTTGCCAAATTGAGCAAATGTCGCACATGTTCACGAATGATGAGTGGTTTCTTTTGGTATCGATCAGTTAAAAGTTTCAAGGCTACCTCATAGTTTTCTGCAGTTACATCTACGGACTCGATTCTGCGCAATGCGCCATCCTTAAGTGATGATCTGAGGTAGTGAAAACGTGTGATGTCATCAAGAGCAGAATTCTTGTGTACTAATGCTGTAAATGTATCGTAATACGTTATCCACTGAGTGTAGTCACCTGAAAAGACAGGCAATGATATCCTTGGAAGCTTAAGGGAGGAACTTCCTGTTGGTAAGTTGTTGCTCTCATTGACCCTTTCGTGTTTTAGCTGATCAATTGATGCTGATAAAGCGGGGTGAAGTGTAAAATATAGCTCTTCAAAGGTGCCACGTATAGTGTTTGCTTCTTCTCCAGTCTCATATTCCTCGATTACGGATTGAACATTTTCAAAGTCATGGAAATATTTTTCTAGGGCCTGTACTCTTAATTCCACTTCGTGAATGGAGGCAGTGCTCAACTTATTGTTAACAAAATCTTGGATTCGTTGCTGCTGGGAAATTAGAGTTGCACGTTTAATTTTATGTTTAGCTATTTTAGCTTCAGCCATTATTGTTGAAACTTTATTAAAATTTTATTAATCGGTTAATTTGTATGTACAGTTTGATGCAGATGTGTTATTTTATTTTATGTAATGACAAAAATTGAATGCTTAAAAAAATAAGAAAATATTTTAATTTTTGCCAAAATTTTCAAAAACGCGACAAAAAATTTACCGCTATGGGTTCAATTGAATTGTTTTTGTTTAATGTTGTTACGTTTAATAAATAGACTCAAAACCAGTTCTTTCGTTAAATTGTCTTGGGTAATGTAATTTGTTGTTTTATTTTTAAATATTCTTTTCCTATTTCTTGACTGCATTGCAATGCATTGATTTTCTGCCGACGTTCTGGATTCTCTGCTGGCGTTATGAATTCTTTTTCAGCATTTTGGTTGCAGAGAAATAGGGAAGTAACAAATAGGAATATTCACAGCAAACAGATGTATTTAAATTTTTTTATTAATTTACTTATATGAAAACAATTTTATTACTTTTATCAAATCACTACCGCTTAAACAATGAAATAAAAAACTGGAACTACGTGTCCTGTCACGGTCGCCATGAAAAGGTTTTAGAATTAATATTTTTTCTTTTTAAATTAAAGAAAACCCTTTTAAATATTTTTAAAACAACGTTATAATATTTATTTTTTAATTGTACCGTACAAGGCAAGTGCCTAAATTGAACTAACTAATATTGAAACATAAAATTCATGGTCAGTTAATCAAATGTACATAAGGAAACAAGAAAATAAAAAACAAAAGAAGTAGGTAAAGATTAATAACTATGTACAACGAAAGTGTGTATGTAAATGCTTTAATATATGTATGTTAATATGTAAAATGAATTTAAAGAATGTGAGCAGAGAAATTATAACGATGTGACATCTTAACAAGGCCTTACTCGACAAAATAAAGACTAGAGAAAATTAGTATTGTTTGAAATTTCAAAATTTAAAATGCTACAAATAGAAATTTGCCAAACACGCGCAGCTTAGCAATTCATATTTAAGCAATATATAATGGCCTAATTTTGTTATGTATATTTTCCTTTTATCTGGCTGGTAGCTTCGGAAAAAATCATATAAGAATAAAAAACCCTATACCAATTTTTCATATTTTTTAAAGGAAAATATTTAAATTATAAAAGAACCAAATCATTTTCAAAGAGTTCACATCTAATTAGATAGTAATATAACAAAATTGAGAAATTTTCGAAAAGTGGAGTTAGGCCTTTTATTTATTATTTATGTTTTCCGCGAAAATAACTTAATAAAAATGGTCTTATTTTTAAAGTTGCCCCTTTTTTTCTCAGAATTCCCCTTTTTGTGCCACTTTTATTTTGAAAATCCCCCTTTTCTGCCCCTTTTTGAACATTTTGAACGGTAACGCTGCTCATGTCTTATTGACAAGATTCTTCCTTTTTCTTCTTTGAACATGAATTCAAATGAATCATGTCATGTTGACGCCATGTTTTTTATTTTGTTTTATTTGATATTGAAAACAAAAACAAAATTAAACAACGAATAAAAAAGCAAAACGTAAAGACAGTACATGCATCTGTGTACTCGTTTCTTTTCCCCTCATCCCTCTCGCCTATAAAGTAGCAATCTTGTCAATAAGACATGAGACGTATGAACACAGACTTAGACTTTCTGAAAGAAAACTTTCATAGTGTGATCCCGGACAAAGAAACTGTTTGCTTGTTTTGGCCAGAACAATATTACGTATTAATTATTATTTGTTGCAACATTTTGCTAAAATTTTCATTCAAAACTAAATAAAATTATTTTAAACGTCAGAAACAATTGCATACAAATTATTGCTTAAGTAGGAGTTGACTTAACTTTTTAAAAAAACTTTAGTTACATTTTTGTTTGAAAAGATAGAAGAAAAAACGAAATTGTTGCTCTGATTGTGAACGAAGCTTTAATTATAGAAATTCAAACGCGAAGAAAACTTATTATTGACTTTGTAACGCTTTTTTCGTCTGCTTAAAAAAATTAAAGTGTAGTTACGTGTGCTTACATTTAAGGTGACGATATGTATCTATGGATGTGTGTAAGTTTGTACATCTTATTCTACAACCGCAGATAAAATTTTAATATATTTTCTTTTTCTAGCATATCGTAATTATGGACTAAGTCCAAAGATTGTAAACTCAAATAAGAACTAAGAAAATTTAGTATTTTTACAAAAAAAAAAAAATAAATAAATAAATAAATATTAGAAGTCAAATGTTGAAGTTGGGGAGGAGGTTACATTTAATTTACAAAAATACCGCAATTTAGCAAAATTTTCTTAAAAATTCATTGTGGTAGTTCGCAAAAGAGCTACGAAATTTTTGATTTTCCCTTTCGCAAGTCCCTTAACAGCAAATACGTAGCACATGTGCCCTTTAAAATAGCACGTGTGACATTTTCGTGTTCCGTTTTTGTCGTTAAAAAGTTACAGAATTACCCCACGGTTCATTGTGTGCTTATAGTCAAGGCGAGTTCATACAGGTGACCGCATCAGAGAGAGCTGTCAATTGCAGTTTGGCATTTAGAATACATATACCGGAATAAAAAAAAAAAAAAAAAAAATAAGACATCCAGCATGGTATATGTACACAAGGTAAACTCGTTGGCCGATATGTTTGTCAGCTGAATACCCCTAGTTGGAACCCAAACGTAAAATTTCGTGTATATGAGCCAATTTTTGTATATGTGTGCGTTAAATTGTTTTTGTTTTATATGAAGACAATTTTGACAACTCGGTTCCTTGTATAGAGCAGCATGTCTACACTCCCAAATGAGTCTACCTTGACATCCAGCATCCTCTCTAATGCGGTCACCTGCATGAATTCGCCTTGTTTATAGCTAAAATATCAGCAGACTCGAAAAAATTTATTTAACTATTAAAATTTTTTTCTAAATGTTCGTATTTGGCGAACAATTTTGCCACAAATTGATTTAATGTTAGTCAAATGAGAGATATTAGGATAAATCATTGCCCTGTTTAGATGTTCTATCTGAGAGAGGACTAAGGTCAATTAAGGAATCGAAATGGTTGAATAATAACTATGAAGTAATCTAACTCTTACACTGGTACCACTGGCTCAGGGTATTACAAACGAACCGCTAAAAATACCAAAGTGTGCCGTCCTCGTGTCGGTTGTTCATTTAACCAAACAACTTATACATATAAACAAATTGTTGTGTCTGCTGGTCTATTCTTAACCGTATTTTGCATATAAGACTAAATGTCTAAAATTACTGACCAAAGATCCAATATACAGGCATGTTTTGACAATCGTAAAACGCTTAAAATTGGCGATTCTGACTTAAAATCGCAACTAAGGTGTTCTGTAAATCAAAATAGCAAGAAGTTTGGCAACTTCAAATTGCAAAAGAGAACTAGAATATTTGTAAAAAACTATGGCAGATCACAAGCTAAACGCACGAGTTTAAGAACAACATAAAATAAATCTGGCGTTTTTCGATTTCAAATCGTGCGATTGTCAGACCATGGCCGAGCCGATAGTTAACTGTTGGTCTAAGGTATTAAACGGTTGGTTCTATTTTTCTTAGTCAAAAGTTGATAGTCTGAAAATATTTAAACAATTTATACAACTCTGATATGTGGTTTTAAAATATGAAATAGTGTTGTTAACTTTATGATTGGATTTTGTTAAAAAAAATTTAATAATATTAGTCAAAATTGTTTAAAACGACGCACAGTGCTTTGTTCCATAGACAAAAGTAAGAAAGTAATCATGTCTTTTTGACATAAAAGATATGTTGTTCGCCAGGTAACGAATAAATCAAAACAATGGGTACATTCATAAGACGTAACTGTTGCGCAACCGTTACGTTCTTAAGTTCTTATTGGTGCAAAAGGCATAGAATTTTGTGCTTAAATTACTTGGCAAAACCTTCAGTTTTGACCGTTTCATTTAAACAAAATTGTATTACATAAAGGGGAGTGCTGGAAATCGAAAACGTAAAACGCAAGAATTTGTGCACTTGTTTTTAATACACTTTTAAAATCTAATTTAATAATTATTTATATAATTTTCTGTTAAATAGAGAAATATTTGTAGAATACTTGTGATTAAATTCTTTTATTACAGAAATCTTATTAACCTTCTAATGGCCAAGTTTCAGAATAAATGGGAATATATTATGAAAATAATTTTTTTATGGAACTTTTGGACCTCTGAGTTCAAAAAAAAAAAAAATAAAAATTTTTAAGCCCGTACAATAAGTCGATTACGTTCCAGGCGAGAAAACATTAAGGAGTACCTTGAGGCATCCTTGGGCATCTATTAATAAAAACACATTTAATTTTTGGGAATTCTGTATTTTAGTTTTTATTGAAAATAAAAAGTAATAGAAAAAATTAAAAATGTTTAGTTTTGTTTATGATATTGCAAAAAAAAAAAATAATTTTATTATTTGAGCAGCCTAAATGAAGTTTGTATTTTGAACAAAAGCATTGTGTTCGAGATTGTTTACAATGCTTTTAGAGTTTTTAAGAGCTTACGAAGCGTATACGAATATTTTTCTAGAGCTTAAAGCAATTGTAAAATAATGCAAATTAATATTAACTTATTATATATTGGACGTCAGTACAAATTTTGTAAAGCATGCCTTAACCCTTTCGGACCGACTTTTTAATTGAGAAACAACATTGAAAAAGCTTAAAAATTTATTATGTTTTGCATTATTAGTTTTTACGTAAGTCCTTTCATAATTCTGATTTATTGTCCCAGCGGATTTTTCGGACTATTGTCCCAACCGGGTTTTTAACACAAATGGGACAATATGTCCCACTAGTATCGAAACTATGTACAAATCTTATAACAATGTGCTCAAAATTGGCAACCGTTACTTGTTTGATAAACTAACATGAAAAGTTCGAATGGGACAATTGCAAACGTGATTTTTTTACTTTAAAGAACAAATCTGATCATTCAAACATTGTCTGGGATGTATTTTCCCAATAGGACCGAAAGGGTTAAGGCACTCTTAGGCATAAGAGGGTTAAAAAAGTTCTTGCGTTTTACGTTTTCGATTTCCAGCACACCCCTGATAATTTAATTTTTTGGAGTACAAGATTAGTTTAGTTTTTCTGATAGCAGAATATTTAAATATTTATTTTATTGTACAAAAAAAACTCATATCTTTTAAAAAAAAAGAAAAAAAAAATTAAAATTAAAATAGAAAGAAGATATGGTCTTCTGGGGGCTAAGCTTATTCTGGCAGTCTTGATTAAATACTTTTTTCGATTCGAAAGCAATTTTATTTTTAATTCGTTCAGTATCACTGCAAAAATAATTTAGATTCGTTCAGTATCAGAGTTAAAAACAAATCACAAAAATGTGAGAAATGTGGAGTTGTAGCATACTAGAAAAATCCCACGGATAGAGACTCCTAAGCATTTAATGACTTATTTGTTATTAAACTCAAATTTTTTTATCTTTAAGAAAGGGTATTTAGATTACAAAAAATATAGGTTATGTAGATGTCTCCATATGCATATCGTCAGCTAATTATTGGTTTGGCGCATATGCCAATATGTCATAATGGAGAAAAACGACAATAAAGGTTTACGTGAAGGTTTCTGAAAATATAACCCGATAGAACTTTTTTGTATTTTAACCCTGTAAGTTTTTGAGAATGTTCATGAACGAACTTTGAAGTTAATAATAGTATTTTATTGAAAGTGAAAATTATTGTTCTGTTCCTCATACGCCACTTTTAAAAATTTATTTCTAAAAAGTAGCTTTTTGTGCTGCATTTAATGGCTGCTTTGTTGTTGACCTCAGATTCTTTTTTATATTCAAGGAAGGGCATCAAGATTACAACTAGATAAATACAGGTTTTGGAGATATCATCATATACAATTCGTCATCTCATTATTGGTTTGGCGCATATGCCAAAAAGTCGTAATGGAGAAAAACGACAATGAAGGTTTCTGAACATATAGTATATAACCCGATAGAACTTCTTTGTATTTTCACCACTGCTTCTGGCATTTGTTTCGAACAAAAATGTAAGTTTTTGAAAACGTTCATGAATGAACTTCGAAGTTAATAATAGTTTTTTATTGAAAGTGAAAATTATTGTTTTGTGCCGCATACGCCACTTTTCAAAATTTATTTCTAAAAAGTAGCTTTTTGTGCTGCATTTAATGGCTGCTTTGCTGTTGACCTCAGATTCTTTTTTATATTCAAGGAAGGGCATCTAGATTACAACTAGATAAATATAGGTTTTGGAGATATCATCATATACAAAACGTCAGCTCATTATTGGTTTGGCATACGCCACTTTCCAAAATTTATTTCTAAAAAGTAGCTTTTTGTGCTGCATACGTACGTATTCTTACTGCTGTGTATTGACTTGTTGACATTTTATTATACCCACACCATAATAGTGGAGAGGGTATTATGCATTTGTGCTGATGTGTGTAACGCCTTAAAATAGTGGTCCTACCCCACCTTAAAGTATACCGATCTACTCAGAATCACTTTCTGAGTCGAACTAACGATGTCCGTCCGGCTGGCTGGCAGGCTGGCTGGCTGTCCATGTAACCTTGTGCGCAAAGTTTGCAAAGTGCAAATTTTGGAGATAATTTGATAAAATTTGGGTCATAGGTTCTTATTGGCACAAGGACCAAGCCTATTGAAAATAGGCCGAATCGTAGGACTACGAGGGAAGATAGGGGGAAATTTCTTCCTCTCAGAAACTATCAAACCGATTTTAATGAAATTTAAAACATAGATAGATCCATATCTATAGGGACTATACAGCTATACAGTTTTTAAAAAATAGGACCACAAGGGGAGGCAGGGGGCAATTTCTGCCTCTCACAAACTTTCAAACCGATTTTCATGAAGTTTATAAACATAGATAAATCCATATTTACATGGACACATAAGCATGATGTGTTTTTAAATACTGTGGTGTAGGGTATCATATGGTCGGGCTTGACCGACTATACTTTCTTACTTGTTTTATTTATTTTAGTTGAAGCAAAGCAAGGGTGGAATTTATTTTGTACGTTTTAGTATGAGAAATTTGAAGCTTTCGTGAAACAGTGGCGTGTAGGGTAAAACAATACTTAGAAATCGTTAAAATAGTTGATATGGAGCAAAATTAATGCTTAATATCTCAGAAACCATAAAAATTTCTCGAAACTGATTTTGGATTTATCAAGGGGGTAGTCAAAATATGTGTACCCCATACCTAAATAAATTTTTTTTTTAAATGGTCGGTAGCTCAAAACAATAATAAGCTGACGAAATGTATGTATATTAGTGTGACCGCAAGTTATATGGGCAATTTTTTTTTTCGTATTTTCACTTGGCAAACCCCTTAGAATGATTCCAAATTAGAAAAAAATATATATAAAAAATTTTAGATAGTTTGCATAGTTGTTAGCCGTGCCTTGAGCCCACAAAGTTTGCTAAAATGCTATTTTTCTCACTATGGGTCGCTTTAATTGTTGATAACTTCCGTAATATGTTGAAAATTTGTCACGTAGTGTAATCACCAGGCAAAGAATGCGACGATATGTGAAAATTTCGGTGTTATTTTTTTATTTGGGTTTTTTCTGGATTAAATATTCATGTGTAAGAAAACTAATACAGAGCAACATTGTTCATAAGATATAGCCCTAGAATATTTGTAAATAAGGTTTTTCTCTAAAAAAGTAGTGACGATGATGACCTTTAATAACAAAAATTTAAATATGAAAATGAAAAACTATTAATAAAAAAAGGTCCTGTGTTCTTTAACTCAAAATTAATAGAAGTCAAAAACGGTCACGCGCACATGACTGAATAAATATATTCATATCGTGAGTGTATGTTATAATATTTTTACAAATATGCCATCTTTCATGAAATTTGGATTATTTTTTGTAAGCGTATCCTTGGTCCGATTTGTTTTTCAAAACTTGAATTTTTTTTTTTCAAATTAGGTAAATGAAACTACTGTATTATAAGATTTTTACAAATATACCAACTTTCATGAAATTCGGAAAATTCTTGTGAAAGTTATTGCATAATTTCTTGCAAGGACACTTGACATGATCAAAAGTCCTTTTTACAATTACGGTAAAAACTAACTCAAAAAGTGCGATAATACAATTTTATTTGGAAAAATTAAGCAAATACAAAAATGTTTACTTTTAGCACCATGGGCGGTAGGCGTGTCATTGGTACGATTCATTCAAAACTTGAATGTTTGCTCAACTAAGGTAAATGTAACTTCTGTACGAAATTTTAGAATTCTGCGTCAACTACTATTTTTGACTTATCTTTATATGGCAACAAAGCACTTGCGACGGGGTCATTTTTGGTACACCCTTTTTTTTTCGTTTCTAGAAATACTTAAAAAGACAAAAATTAGTGATTTTAGCAAAGTACATTAAAAAATAATAAAAAAAAAAATCTAAAATAATTTATATGTACAACAAATCAAAGGTAAAAAGTATCCAATGGCTGCTTTCGTTAAATGTGGTTTCAAACCGCATAATTTTTGATAAGATTATTATATAAATAATATATTAATAGATGATTATAGACTTAAAACAAAGAAGAACTCCTTAACCCCTGCCCTCCTCACGTATGCATTAAATTTAAGAGCTGCACATTAAAAAAAAGAGAAACTAAAAAAAATTATAACCCATTGAAAAAGTTTTTGATGTTTATTTTAATTTATATATTTTATTGAAATAAGAAATAAGAAAAAAAAAAAACAAAAATTTTTAACAATTAACAAATTGAAATCTAGACTCGTAATGCAAAAATCTCTCTGTTGTTTTCAAAACGATTTGAATATTAACTTGTAAAATTTATAATTTTGTTAAAATACAAACACACTCACACAAACCTAAACATATTAACGAGTACATAAACATAATTATAAATAAATTATAAGTTTAACAAAAAATACAATATATAATTTCTTTATCTTTTGGATCATTGTAATTTAAAATAATATTAAAAGAAAAAAAAAAATTGTTTGTTAAATGTGTATTTAAAAAATAAATATTTTATTGTCAGGTTCTATTGATAAGTTCATTTAATTATTTTTTTATTACAAAATTATTCTATAAATATTATTTGAAATATTCTCTTTTTTCCAACTTAAATGTTTGTAATTTTCTTTTCTTTATGTTCTGTTCAAAGGGGGGCTAACGAGTATTTCGGTACGAAAGTATAAAATTTCAAATTCGAACAATTTGTAATGGGTATTACGCTGGGTCTCCACGTAGCAATTTTTATTGCTAAGTACAAGCAATAACGTCGGCAGAACAATGGAGCAATAATTGCTGATTATATTGCTGGAGAACACTTGAAATTGCTTTGCCATAAATTTGCAATTTTCAGCGCGAGTAGTTGTATAAAGTTTTGTGGCTGTATTTATAACAAATGTTGCGTTTTGAAGTGGTTGTTAACTTTTCTTTTTTAAATTAATAAATTAATTAATTGTTATTGTCGTAGCTGTGTTTTGTATTACTTTTTTGTTTATTTGCGTATGTAAAAAACCTAAAACTTGTATTATTCTATTGAAAAAATAAAAATATGCAGAAAACCCAAGGCCATTCTATCAGGGGCCTGATTCTGGCAGTCGTGATCGAGTACTTTCTCGATTCGAAAGCAATTTAATATTTAATTATTTCAGTCAATACTGCACGAATCGGAATTATTTTTTCAGTGTTATAAAGCATTAATTTGAGTTTCACAATACTGAAAAAATAATTTCGATTCGTTCAGTATCAACTGAAATAAAATTGCTTTCGAATCGCGAAAGTACTCGATCACGACTGCCAGAATGAGGCCCCAGGTCTGCTTACTTGTACAAAAACAAAAAACTTTTTCTTTTAAGCTGTCAAAAACTTACTACCACATACACAAAGCAAAAGGAAAAAACGTGTATGTAAACAACTTTAAAAAGCTCAAAAGAACGAAAACAATGATCATCAGGTATTTTGCGCAGTTTTTCGCTCTGCACTCCACATAGAAAAATACACTTGATACTATTATAAGGAACCTTATATCAATGTAATTTTTTTTTATAAATTTTCTGATTTTCTTTCGCTATTAATTCAACCATTTTTGCTTACTACTCTGCATACATTTCCCATTTTATATGAAACAGAAAACGATCTAGTTTTTAAAATTTATTTTGCCAAATAAGTTTTTCGGTAAAGATCCGATGATTGATAAATTCTGATTATTCAAAATTTCTATTGAAACAATTTTTTAATGTTTTCAATCTAATGTATCTGGCAATATTAACAATTTATCACCTAAAACAATCGCATTCGTATTGCGATTTTGAAATTGTTAAAAATTCCAAGAAAAAACTTAGCCAGATAATGCGTTTAAGATTTCGCCAAAACAATCGCCATGTCGCCAAACACAAAATTGCGTCGCCAATTAGGTTTATAGATCGGCACATCTGACAGCCCTGGTATAGACTCCTTAATAGAGAGTTATAGTTTCCCTGCAAATAAAATTGGACCACCTGATCCATTTTGATAAAATGGACTACTCCATGGACTGGTCCGATGTAATGCAAGCATGGACCATGTCATTGTTAAAAAGTGTTTGTAGTGAGACGAGACGTTTTTTAACGACATGCTTTCGTTTTTAAACGACTTCAAAACTAATACTCTTGAGCATCCCTACAAATAATAGGACCAGTCCAAACACCCGTGTAAAGAGTAGTCTACAAGGGACCAGGACTAGTCCAAAAGTAACCCAAACGTATGGAAAATACATGGTCTATATAACATAACAATGTCCTAGGGGAGGACCATATAATCCACCTTTGGGCTACTAAGGAGTAGTTTTAAAACTACTCCATGGACTGGTCCTATTATTTGCAGGGTTTAAACTGGATTTTTTGTTTCCGATAAAGTATAAAAAAAAACTTCCGTTCATTCGAAACATATAATTAGTACGAAATCGTTGTACACCGAACCAAATGTTCGAATTCGTAAATTATTTCTTTGGAATTTAAGTACGCGGTTACCTTCCCGTTATTTTTTTCAATTTACAATTACCAAGTAAAATAACGCTTAACGAACTTTTGTTTTAAAGAAAGAAAGCAATAACTTATTAAGATTTTTGTATGACGTGCTAAATTCCCAATTTTTAATATTTGATAAATACACTGAAATTTATTGTTGAGGGAAAGCTAGCTTCTATGCGCATTTCACTGGTTGCTTAGGCCAGATCATCAGGAAACCTTTTTCAAAGATTTTAGAAAAGCTAAAAATATTATACAAATAAAACCCTAAAGCGAATAAGAATTTTAAACACTCAAAGTCTTACTTATAACAATAAAAAAGCTTAAACAAAACACCAACAATAAACAGTGAGTTTATCTTTTCTTACATCCCCCTACAATTGGTTGGGTTCTTTCCGACTCGAATTGTAGTTGTAAGTGGGTAAAAAGAAAAAACAAAATTAACAACAAATTGTTTCATTCTATTGCCTTCGCAAGAAAACAACAAAAAAAAAAAAAAAATTGGCAATTCAAAAAACTGTTGCACAAATTTTTTAATATGCATATTTTGGAAAATTACCAAATTGTATAGTTTATGAGCTAAATGTTTTTTGTTTAATTGACAAATTTTCCTAAAATTTGGAAGAAATTAATTGTGCAACGCCGCACATGTTAAAATATAAAATAAATACCAATTTAAATCAAAACTAAACTTGGCATTACTAATGCCAAAAATAGTAAATGTAAACATTAAAAATGGCGATTAAAGTTAAATTTTGTACTTCGTGGTTAAACGTGTTTTACAAGTAAACGATTTATTTTTTTTATGAAAAATAAAAATTATTTGTGATTAATTACAATGATTAACTGCCTGTTTTTAGAAAACGAAAACAAGTGAGTGAGTGAGAAATTATATTGAAAACAACAATAAGAAACGAAAATTAGTTTTTGTTTTCAATATAATTTCAATATAAAAACTCGCAGTAAGAATACGAATTAAAAAAATAAAACGGTAAAGAAATTATAAGTTTGTTGTATGATCGCGGTACTACAATCCTCAAAATAAAAGAGAGCCAAGTATTTTGTCTTTCCAAGAATTAGAGGACGATAGAACATTATTACATCTTTTAGCCGTGGTGCTGAATGTTTATCACGCAGTTGATTTAAATAAATAATGAATTTAAATTTCAAAATTCAATATTATTATTTATTGGCAACCCTGTACACAAAGTGTCAAATAGTAAAATTTTTTTTAGCTCCGTAATTTTTTACAATTTTTGTTGAATAATTCTAGTTAAAATATTTTTTACAAAGACAACCTGCTTTTTAAACAAATAAATCGTTGTGTAGTGTTAATCTTGTGGAGTACTACTGCGAGATTCGTTATTTTTGTGTTTTTCAACATTCCCTTCAAACTACACTGGCGGCGGCTTTTGCTTTTATTGGCTGTAAACATCTACATATATATTTTACAACATTGTGCCTTATTTACAACATTGTACTTAAATACTAAAACTGCAGTATAGAAACCATTATATGAACATATTATTTTCTACAATTGGTTTGGTGTTTTTATTTTGTTAATAATTGGCGCTCCGCTAACAATCAGCAGATTATAATAAACACCAGGTGTTGCCAGATTTCCTTTTTATCGTATAAGTGGGGGATAATGCCTAATTGTGTAATTTAAAAAACCAATGAATAATAAACGTACACTTGAAGCTACATCGCCTGATTACACTGAAAAGAATAGTAAAAAACATTTGTCTTGTCAGAATATGGCTGAAAACAGTCAAACAGCATCCCAAGACGTTTTCTCGTGGAGTAGGTTTAGCGATCTATTGGATGATAAACTGAAAGATGTCGCTAGAAAAACAGACCTAGTAGTGATCCAAACAGAGATACAAGAATTAAAAGAAGAGAACATAAGACTTAAGAATGATATTAAAAAGCTCACATCACGTCTTGAGTACATTGACCGTAAGTCGCGTTCTTCTAATGTTGTTGTTGCCGGTTTGAATTGTAAAAATGTACAAACTGCAAGAGAAAAATTTACAAAACTATGCAGTGATGTATTAAAAGTCAACGCTGATGTGGTGTCAACCCGCATGATTTCTTCTGGAAAATCGTTTTTGTTCAGCTTAGGATCGAGTTCGCAGGCTTACAACGTCGTTGCTGCTAAGGGTTTATTAAAAGGTCAAGATGTGTTCATTCAAAAAGATTACACTGAAGATGAACAAAATGTGCGATATAACCTGAGACAATTAAGCAAAAATATTTCAAAAGCTAATGATTCTATTAAAGTCAGGCTTGGTGAGTTTTGTATATATATAAATAACAACAAATATACGTGGTCCAATGGCAAAGTTTGTGCTGATTCTGTTAATAATGCTGAGTACTTAAAAAATCTTTTATCAAAATGTAATTTTGTTATTGATGTTTGCAATAAGGATAGTATGAATACAGTAGATTGTAATGTTAAAAATCTAGATATTTCAAATTCCCAATAGCAATTTTATTTATGCCATTTAGTTTCATATAATGTAGCAAACCTTGAAAAATCATTAAAATTTAGTAAATTTATTACATATATCAATAATTTTGATGTATTTTTTCTTTTTGAAACCCATGTTACAGCTGATAGACAGCACTTGTTTTCGTCATATTTTAATAATTATTGTTTATATTGCAGCTACGAAAACGCATAGAGCTGGTCGTGCTAGTGGTGGCTGTTTATATGGTTTCAAAGAAAATCTTAAAAATACTTATGCTTTTAAATTTTTAAACATCTCCAATAATACGGTATTAAGCGCTAAATTTGAAGGTAATGTGTTTTACTTTATCCCAAGTTATTTAAACTGCACTAAATGGAATAATGATTTCGAAAAATTTGAAGAATTTGTACAGGAACTTGATCCTTCAAATTTTTGTATTGTTGGTGATCTAAATGCGAGAATTGCAAATGAACAAGTTTTAGATGGTAACTTTTTGAAAGATTTACCACATATTAATAAAGCTAGATCTTCAAAAGACAAAGAACTTAATGCACAGGGCAGAAAATTGATGAATCTTATTGAAAATGTCGGTGGGATTGTACTTAATGGTAGAACTGGTAACGATGCTGTAGGGGAATTCAGCTTTTGTGGGGTTATGGGTAGCTCTGTGATTGATTATTGTATTTGTTCACTTAACTTTCTACAATATGTTGATGATTTCTGTATTGCATCCAAGCCTTTTTCTGACCACATGCCACTATGCTTAAAAATTAAATCATCGTGCCGTGTTGTTAATTCCAATGAAAATAATACAATTCAAAGACTGCGTTGGAACAGTAAATTGTCTGATAAATACAAGGAAAATCTTTCATTACTTGCTAGCTATGTTGATCTACAGTCTAATGAAACGGTTGATGAAATGGTTGTGCATCTATGTAACAAAATAAAGTTGGCTTATGTTACTAAGGTAAACAAACGTTTTTTTGAACCCAAGCAGAAATGGTTTGATTGGAAATGTGCTCGTGCTAGGAAACTTATGCTAAGGAAGCTATATCTTTATAGGAAAAAGCACAAATCTCGATATTTTGCATCTAGAGCTTGCTATCTTAAGATATGTAATAAAAAGAAAATAGATTTGTATAATAAAAATATTGACCAATTAAACAAGGTGAAATGTAGCAGTGAATGGTGGAAGCTATCCAACTCTATGAAATCGCGTTCATATTCTGTTAAAGGTTCACTAAATTCCGACGATTTTCGTTCTCACTTTAGTTCGTTACTGCAGGCAGATGTTGATTCCCAGACTATCAGCTGGTCAATGCCATATTTTATTGATCCGATCCTAGACTCACCCATGGAAATGTGTGAACTTTTTTTCGTTTTAAAATCACTTAAGGATAATAAATCTCCTGGTCAAGATGGTATCGGTTATGAATTTTATAAAAATGCTCCTAATTCTTTTATTAATGAAATGTTATCTGTCTTTAACAAAATTTTCCTATATGAACAAATTCCATCCAGCTTCCGAAAATCTATACTGATACCTCTTTTCAAAAAGGGTGATCCCAATCTCCCATCAAACTATCGAGGGTTATCGCTGATTAATACCTCATGCAAAATATTTAATACCATTATACTGAATCGTTTAACGGAATGGATAGATCGTAACATGATTCTTAATGAATTTCAAGCCGGATTTAGAAAGAATTATTCAACCGTTGACAACATTTTTAACCTCGTTAATATTGTGTATTTAAACAAAGTAAGCAATAAAAACACATATGCTTTCTTTGTTGACTTTTCGTGCGCATTTGATACGATTCCTCGTAATAGTTTATTTTACAAGCTCTCATGCCTTGGTATGTCGTCGAAAATAATAAGAATTTTACAGCACTTGTATGAAAATACGGAAAGTTGTATTTGGGATGGAAACTCTTATTCTGATCCATTTGCAGTTGAAATAGGTGTAAAGCAAGGTTGTATATTAAGCCCTCTATTATTCTCACTATATGTTAATGATTTGGCAGATGAGTTACCCGGGGGTGTAAATGTTGCGGACGTTAATGTTAAAATACTGCTCTATGCCGACGACCTTGTTATATTATCGGATACTCCAACAGAATTGCAAAAAATGATTGATTGTTTATACAATTATTGTTCAACGTGGTCCTTGAAAGCTAATCTAGATAAATCTAAAATAGTGGTATTTCGTTCCGGTACTAGAATTTCTTCAAATTTAAACTGGGTTTTTGGTGGTGATAATATTGAGATTGTAAACAGTTATAAATATCTTGGTGTAGACATTACATATAATCTCTCCTTTAGAAAACACTTGAACAATAAATTAGCAGCCTCAAAACTGGCTATAAACTCTACTTGGTCCAAATACATAAACAATCCGCAAATCTCACAGAATAATAAGCTTAAAATATTTCAGGCAGCATCCAGATCTATCATGTTATATGCAGCGCAAGTGTGGGGATATGTGAAATTTGATGAGGTTGAAAAACTATTTAGATTTTTTATTAAAAAAATGTTGTCTCTACCTTCCGCTACACCAAATTACATTTTGTATATAGAAACAAACCTAGAGTCTCTATACGTATCTACCTTAAGACTTCACCTAGACTATATTAATAAAGTATTAAGTATGAATCCTCACAGATTACCTCGTATTTTGGCATTAAAAATTATAGAACAAAATATTTGTTGGGCTAAAGAGTGGGAAAATCTTTGTCAACATATACAGTTTACCCCTGATAACTCTATATCTCCTCTAAGTAAACAGTGGAAACCTAAATTGGACCAACTCAAACTCAAGGAACGTAATGATTACATAGAAAATGCAAAAAGTTCACAGTTTCATGATCTATATTCTATACTGGATTACAATGTTTCATCATTATATACTAATTCAAATTTTTCTCCACGTGCAGTCAGTTTAATAATAAGGGCTAGAGGTGGCTTGTTAGATTTGAATGCAAGGTCTTTCAAAAATAACACTGTTGGTATTTGTACAATGTGCAATTTAGATGCGTCGGAAAATACCTTCCACTTTATTGGTGTTTGCCCATTGTACAAAGAATTTAGAATACAATATTTTGGTAAAACCATACTAAATTTGAGTGAAGTTATATGTATACTAAATGGCTTAAACTTTTTCTCCCTATATAAATATATAGAAGTTTGTTTAAAATATAGAAGATTTATTTTAAATGAATTTGTTTCTTAATTTTACATGAAAATATTAACTTATAATTATAATCCTGTTATTTTTAGTAAAAATTATATAAAATCAATATTTTGTAAATAAATTTTACTTTCCTAGAATTGTGCCAATCTGGCTTACAACAAAATGTTATGCCAAATATAGATTTAGATATTAAACATATTGTAAATGAATTAAATATGTACATACAAAAATCTATTAATAAATAATAATAATAATAATAATATTATTATTTATGTTCCATATTGTATAAAAATCCGCCTTTGCAAAACATTTGAGAATTATGTTTGAAAGCAAGTTGAAAATAAAGGCATTTTTTAATTTGAAAATTATTTCCTCTTTTTGTTGAGAATGCTGTGATTTTCAAATCATTATCAAACGTTTGTCGTTTGAGAAAACGTTTTATATCAAATCATTTTCAATTTGAAATCAAACGTCCGCGTTTGCACTCTGGACTGGATCGCAAAATTTTTGGCATAAAGTCGAAATTTTCATGGAAATATTTGTTCATTTTAACTATATTTTCTTAAAGTGCATACCCTAGGTACAACATTTCAGTAAATAAAAGTTATTTGATGGTAACCCTTAACTTTTACAAGGGGTACAAAGTCCAATCTATACGTCAGCTGTTTGTTTTCACAAAAAAGCAGAAAAAGTTAGCTCAACTTTATAATAAAAGAGAGCTACTCTGAAACTGATTCCGAATGCGAAAGTGTAATCAATTATTCATCAGAATTAGACGTATAGGATGACTAATTTTTTTATTTTAACCCATATATTAAAGTAAGCTATATATATTTAAGGATTCAGGGCTTTATATCCTAGAGGGAAGCAAACTGACACCGAACTAGTCCCGTGATAGGTTCTTTGGCGGTAGAGACCGGTTCTGGTTCTAACACTTTATATGAATGGGACCTATCACTTTTACATGGGGTTGTCATTGGAGGGGGTCAATTGACACCTAACAGGCACCACTTGACAAGTCACACATCTATTCTCAATGAACGTATTTAGTGCTAGTTTATACAATGCTTGTCCTAGGTATTATTTCAATAAAACCAGTCCTAGGACTAAAAAAATTATACTCTTTATTAAAAAAGGGAACCTTAAGTTTAATAAAACAGACATTAAAAAAACTGCTTGTTATATTAATTTCGATATTTGGATACAAAAAGCGTTTTAATAAATTCAATACTTTCTCTACCTTTTTGTTCTTCATATACCAGCTAAGTGATTGGTCCTCCTTTCACCGGTCATGAGTTCTTTCTTTTGGTACTTATTCTATTTTCACAAGTCCCAGGACCAGTTCTTTTGGAACAATTGACACAAATTTCCCGCAGGGTAAGTCCATTTCCATAATAACTATTATTATATATTACTTTAATAAAACTTTTGCAATTTAATAATATTACTTTCTCAAATAAAAACACATTGGTATTCGAAATTTCAACTGAAATTTTTCGTAATTTAGGAATTACAGGTCCAAAAATGGCCCGATTTTGACCAGCTTGGGCCTGGTGTTAAATAGGTATGTATTCCTGATCTCAAGAAGCCCTTAAATTTTGTACAAAATAATATTTTAAGCAACATTTGGGTATATTAAATAGTTCTAACGCACGTTTTGGCCCCATATGGGAGGAAGGCGTGGTCGGATTGGTCCAAAATTTTTGCACAAATGCTACGCATACTATGACTATCAAATGTACCAAGTTTAAATTGTGTAACTCTATTTTTAGAGTTTATGCCAAAAATTTGGCGATCCAGCCCAGTGTGGTTTGTTGGGATACCTTCCTTAAAGAGTTCATTTACACTTGTAATTTTCAAACTAGTTTATGATCGTAAACTACTTTCATAAGCTATACCGTTTACATCAGTATTTTTAACAGCTATGTAAGTTGTTTATCTTTGACAAGTCATGAAATTTTTAGCCACAATATTTCCGTTGTCCGTACTAAAAAAAAAAACCAAACTTTTATAAATTTGGAATTTCTTTAAGACTTTTCTTTGTATATTTTATTTTTCTTATTGTTTTGGCTTTTTTCACAGATAAAAGTAAACTGTTTTCACTTAATTTTTTCAGTTTTTGAGAAAATGTCAAATATCACTAGCGTTGCCAGAAAAAAATTAAAAAAAACAGGGTTGCACTAACAAAAACTGGTTGTTTGTGCTGGTTCACACACGTCAAGTTTGACTCTTCAAGTCTTGATCTTTTAGGAGAGAAGGGAAAAGAGAATGCCATTTCCTTTCCCCTCTCTCCTAAAAACTCAAGACTTGACGAGTCAAACTTGACGTGTGTGAACCGGCACTTTGTAACTAGTGTATCTCAAAGCTAGTTACAAACGTGTTTATAATTTGTATGGCACTCGTAAAACTGCTCGGAGTGGAGAAGCAGCACGCGCACGTTGTCATTTTTGTTTAAAGGACAATCAGGTCGTTCTTGTTTGTCTGCTTTTCGTGCGTTTTGCGGTGTCGCCCCGCATTGGTTAATGGCTTGGCGTCGTATAACTGTACCGAGTTACGGTTTTTGCGGCTGTCACCATTGATTTTGTATTTAAGGTATTTTGAATTTAAGGTTTTTGTCTGCTGGAGAACCATTAATAACTCAACGTGACTGGTGGAGAACCAAATATAACTCAGACGTTTTTCAAAAATACTCCGAAGCTGATTCTGGAAGCTCTCGCCTTCCTATACGAAGGATTAGGCCGAGCGAGGTCTTGTGGTTGAGGCTCTGGAAATTGTGTGATACCCTGGCATTATAACCTTAATTGGTTAGCCAAAAATTTTATTCGTGTTATACCTTGGCATTAAAACTTTCATACAGCCATACCTAAACAAGAGCGGAAAGCGTTTTCTAGCTGTCAAAAATTCTCATGCCCATACAATTTGTATGAAGCATACCTAAATAGCGCGGCGTCAACGCTTTAAGCTGGAGGTCCACACCACGCGTTACTCGCTTTTTCGCAGCATACACAAAAGCGTAGATGCCTTGAGGCGAAAAGTAGGTTTGCTTTCTACTTTTCTAAGCATCACAAGCAGCGTTCGAACAAATCAGCTGATTTTGACAAATTAAATTTTATTTTTACTTGTGCTGCTGCTGCATAAAAAGCGTTGCATGTAGCTCATTAGTTTGTGCTTTGTTGTGATACAGACGTATATTTTTAACCCCGCATACGATTTGAACTATTAATTAATCATATCTGATGTTGACATATATCAGCAGCGAATGGACGCTTAAAATAAATAATATATTTTGTTATTTTAATTATTTAATATGATAGTGAACAATTAAAACGATAAAATTAAATAAAATAAAAAAGTAAAAATATATACATACGTATGAATGTTCATACATGTATGTATGTATAATATTCTGAACAAAAACATCTAAGCTTAAATTTCTTATTTTTTGTGTTGTCGTAATACAATAAATAGTAAAAATATTAAAAGCAAAGCAAAACGGTGAAAAACAAAAACAGCTCATTGCATGAGTACGAACAGTGAAACAACACTAAGACAAAATGAAAGAAACGTTTACGTTGTAGTTAATGCAAATGAAAATAATGCAGAAATAAATAAAACAAAACAAAACAATATAAACTATTTAACGGTTAAGCCAATTACTCGAACACGTTCCCTATCACCCTCGGTGTTTACAAAAACAGTGGATAGTAACTCATTAAAAAACCACAACTAGATTTGGTGACAAGTGTTGCCAGGCCAGCAAAAACAAATTTAGTGGGAAATGATACCATGAACTCAAACACAAATGCAATGGAAAAAGTTGTCAAAAGCCTACAGTACAAGTTGGTATGGACAGGTACATAACTGTGCTTAAACGGGGACGCAGCCCTACCTCTGCAGCAGTTGCTTTGGCCTCAAAAGTACCATCGATTGATAAAATAAATACTCAAAATCGTTTTGCAATTCTGGAGGATGATTCCTCTGAAGCACCAAACGTCATTAAACCATCCAAGCCTCCCCCGATATATCTTAGGGAGCAAAATTCAAATGAGCTCATAAAGATCGGTGATAGGTGAAAATTCGTTTTACGTAGCGGCTATCAAGCGTGGAAGTATAAACGAGACAAAAATACAAGTCAATCATGAGAATGATTTTCGCAAAATAGTAAACACTTTGAAACACTTAAAAAAAAAACGTTTATACCTACCAACTGAAAAGCAGTAAAGGTCTACAGGTAGTGATTAAGGGCATTGACTCATGTGTGGACCCAGAAGAGGTTAAAACATTCCTAAAAGAAAAAGGCTTCAAGGTAAAACATGTAGTAAATATTAAAAATAGAGAAAAAATTCCCCAACCTCTTTTTCGAGTGGAGTTTGAACCCGGCGACGTAAAACTTAAAAAAAAAAACGAAACACGTCCTATTTACAATTTAAAATATATTCTCTACAGAAGAATAACTATAGAAGAGCCGCACAAAAAAAATGGACCTGTTCAATGCTTAAACTGCCAAGAATTTGGCCATACCAAGGCATACTGACCCTTACCCCCTGTCTGCGTAGTATGTGGTGAACTACACGGTACAGTTTCTTGCGATAAGTCTAACACCGACCCCAACGTAAAAGAATGTAGCAACTGTGGCGGTAATCACACTGCCAATTATAGAGGATGCCCTGTATATAATATTGCAAGCTTTCTTTTTTTTTAACGATAAACCAACACTCAGGGGATGCCCCCTATATATGCAGTGCATTGTGTTGATCGGGAAAATAAGGTTTGGGAAGGAGGAAAGAGGGAATAGTGTTTGTGGACATTTGACTTGAATCTTAATAAATTATAAGTACCGGGGAAGACCTCTGCGGGAAGTTTATTCCACATACGGATAGTTCGACTGAAAAACGAATTTTCTCTATAATGCGTTGTGCGAAACACAGGACAATCGACTACAAACGGATGTGATCCACTGGATGAGCGAGTATTACGAAGAAATACTCAGGCGGGTGGAAAAAGTTCACTTATCTCAGTGGAACACCTCCCATGGTAATATCGATAGAAAAGTGTCACACAACCCACATTCCGACGATGCTCCAATGAGTCAATAGAGTTGGATACCCTACTGTCATGGAGCTTCACCGCCCTCCTTTGTACACGGTCCAGAAGGTACAAAATAGACTTTGAAGCCCCTGCCCATATATGGGAGTTGTATTCCATCTTCGGTCGGATATAGGTGGTATAGATAGTAATGAGATCGGATGAAGTGAAGTAAGTCTTGCACCGTTTTAAAAAACCTAAACACTTGAATGCCTCTTTCGACACTTTAAAAACGTGTTTATTCCAGCGGACATCGCACTGTATTCTCATGCCCAGAACATCAAGAGTATCCGATTCCTCAATATCAATGCCACCCATTAATACAGATGACATAAATGGTCCCACGGCCCGTCTGTGGGTCAACATACAACATTGGGTCTTGCGTGCATTAAATTCGACCCTATTCGCTTGACTCCACTCAGATATTGCAGCTAGGTCCTGATTAAGAGTGTCATTCATATTCTGCCTTTTGCCCCCAATCTCAACAAGGCTTGGCCTATGATCGAAGGAATATGAATGACAAATGTTGCTGTCATCTGCAAAAGAGTAGATAGGATTTGAAGTATGTAAGTAAGTACCCCTGAATTTAGCTGAAACTCGTTTGATGCAATCCCATCTATAACAACACGTATAGTGCGACCACTGAGGAAACTCGATATAAATCGAGATAAATCATTACCGACACCAAAAGCAATAAGCTTTGACACAAGCGCACCATGCCACACCCGATCAAACGCCTTGGAAATATCTAGAGCAACCACTTTGCATTCACCAAAGCGGTGAATGGACCGACTCCAACGTTCTGAAAGAAACGCTTACAGATCTACTGTAGATCGGCCACCACGAAAACCATACTGTCTGTCACTGAGAAGTGAATTTGTCTCCAGATATTTCACAAGATGGTAATTAACCATGCTCTCCATCACCTTCGAGAGCGAAGAGCAAATTGCGATTGGGCGGTAATTGTCAGGGTTAGTAGCCTCACCCTTCTTGGGGATTGGCTGAACATTGGACACCTTCCAGCAAGAGGGAAAGATTCCCGCACGGTACGAAGAGCTGAAAAGGTTGGCCAATGGACGAGCTAACGCCGAACAGCACTGTTTCAATACCAGTGCTGATATGCCATCCGGCCCCGGTGACTTGTTTACGTTAAGATCCGAAAGAACCCTTTTGACTGCGCGTGATCGGAAAAATATCTTGGGCATAGTACATGATACTCTTCCGACAACGGGCAGTGATTGATTGCTTTCCGGCAAGAACGAATTACTTGCAAACAGTTCAGCCAAGAGGTTGGCTTTATCAATCGGGTCAGTAAATATTTGGTCGTCCTTTAAAAGCGCTGGGATAGAAGAACTAGCATTGTCCCTTACTCTTTTAACTACTTTACAACTCTATCTTAAAGCCTATCTGGTGCTACGGTATTCAACTATGGGGCACTGCCTCGGCCTCTAATATCGACAAAATTCAAAGGCGCCAAAATAAACTTCTTCGAAAATCACAGCAGATCCCTGGTATGTTAAAAACTCAAACATTCATAAGGATCTCAATGTGCCATTAGTTAAAACTATGATAACAAAATATGCAATAAAATATTTAAAAAGGCTTGAACAATACCCAAATCCACTAGCTCGAAATATTTTAAATCATGGCGGCCACACTCGCTTAAGAAGAAGAGACACTGCAGCACTTACCCAATTAGATGAGCGATAAACACCTATATAAGTGAACAGAACCCGTGATGAAGAACATTTTGTCTGGCACTGGCAGGACATAAAATAACGTATTAGGTTAAGATTTGATTAATTATTGTTAGTTCATATTTAATATATGAACATTCAATAAAAAATACAGTATTTATCGGATATAAGAACATCTCATATAAGAACAAAACGCTTATAAGAAAAATTTTCAAAAACACCATGTCTTTTTTGCGATTTTTCTAACAAAAAAGGTTTCATATAAGAAAAACGCTTATAAGAAAAAAACTGATAAAAGAACATTTTTCTTAAACACCAAAATCACAAAATGTATAGAAAAAGAATTTATATAAGAAACTTCCAACGGCAACACAGAATTTATGTAGTTTGCATGGACAACTCTGTTTTCTGACAGTTTTACAACAAAAACAAAGTTTTTTTTTACTTTTAGATGAGCGACTGGTACTCATTAAGCTTTGTGTTTTTTGACAATAAAAACAAAAGTTAAAATTTTAAAAGAAATACAAAACGGGATAAAAAGAAACGAAATTGCAAAAAAATATGGAGGGTTCAAAGCTGAACCGAACCAAGTCATAAAATAAAATTAATACATATATGTATGTATTTCAAAACTGTTGTGAAATTCTTCGCAAAGTTTAACTCTATCGAGTTCTGTAACGGACTAAATCAAAGAGTTTTTCGTTCCAAAGGTAACGGTAATAAACCCATGTCAATGGCTCCAGAAATTCACTTACTCAAACTCAAAATATTATCGAATTTTCATTTTTGACTTGGTTCGCTTCAGCTCTAAGCCCTCCATATAATATTGGACTTTCAACGTTATCTAAAATAGTGAAAAACTCAAAAGCCATAGACAATAATTATTTAAAAGTAAGAAACGTTAACATGGGGTCTTCACCTGACAATTTTTGTCATACCTACCAAACGTCAAAGTCCATATAAAAATAACTTTAAAGTTTTTGTCAGCGTTTTTTTTTTTTTTTTTTATATGAAGTTTGACGTTTATTATAACAAAAAATTGTCAGGTGAAGACCCTATGTAACAAAAAAGAGACAGAAAACCAAAATATGAAAGTCTTATGGCCATAGCTACTTTTATAAGAAATAAGTTTCTTATATAAAATAGTTGTATATAAGAAAGAAAAGCTTATAAGAAACTTTTTTCCTGGATTTTTTAAGTTTCTTATATCCGATAAATACTGTAATGAAAAAAAAAAAATTAGCTTGAAACGTAGAACGCAAGTAAGGTTATAAAAGCATGCGCTGCGTGGAGGCGAAAACGCGTGTTATGGACCTCCAGCTTTACAATTGGAAAATTCGATTTTGCCAGCGCGTTTAAACGTGAAGTTGACCGCTATTGTTAATAAATAATGGCAATTAAGCTATTTTTTGTCAATCTAGCGGTTATTTCTCTTCTTTGTATTTCTAGAAAGTTAACACTACTGTTTGTGGCACAGCGTTGACGCTCTTGTTTAGGTAAGGCATATCAGCGTAAAAGCTAAGCGGAAGAAAACGTTCCGCCTTCCGCCTTCCGCTCTTGTTTAGGTACGGCTGTAAGTTAGCCAAAAAAATTTTAGTTTTAAGTAAAGCCAAAAAAAAATAATTTGTATGGATAAACAAGTTTCTCAAACTAGTTTTTCATCATAAAACAACTCATAACTTGTTTATGGCGTAGGTGTAAATGCACTTTTATAAATGTTGGTATTGCTATAAAATTTGGCGACGATAAATATGTCAAGTTAAAATTTTGTACTGGTATTTCTAGAACTGGCCATATACCTAATATAAACCTCATCCCTAAAACTACTTTGAGATAAAGAAATCTCATATATACATATGAGCCGTTTATTTTGAAAGTGGCATTAGTCACTTTTTCAAAAAAAATCGAGTTAATAATAAATAATAATAATAATAATAATACTGAGAAAAATATCATTATCATGATGTATCAAATACAAGTGAATCTTCTCGAAAGTTAGCATCCATATTTTTAAACGTGTTAAAACGCAAACCCTTAAATATCTCGACTTAAAAACCGAAATGACTTATGCCACTTTCAAAATAAACGGCTCATATGTTGATGTCTAGATAAAAGTAAATTCATCAAAGAACTCATATGAATCTTAACATTATAGTATAACTTTGTTTTGGCGCCCCCATGTACTTGCCAATGGCTCCCAATTGGGGTACACGCCCAATTGTATCCATTAAAACTGTGGTGTAGTGTATCATTCTATCATTCTATACTATCTCACTTGTTTCGAATTGGTTTATGTAAGCCCTGCAAAGATCTTTTGTGATAATTTTGTAATTCTTAACTTAAAAACTTAATTATTATTTTGTTTTTCTTCTTTATATTTAATCCTTCGGTTTTTTTTAACATAACAATAATTTAGTTGCTAAATGAATAAAAACAAAACAAAAAACATACAAACTCTAAATAAATCTTGTTGCTTGAAAAAATAAATGAAAATATATCTTAGAAAAATAAAGAGAAAAAAAAACTTTTCAAAATTCTGCCAAAAATTATATGAATTAAGTTGTTTTATTTTCTTTAATAATAATAACGCAGGCTGATACAATATCTGGTTTGTAAGTTAATTCTAACGGCCTTATTCATTGAAATGAAATGGGATCAGAAAAGCAATGGGTTGGTATTAGAGGTTCTACGCGGGAAACAACTCCCGGGAAATTTTTTTAAATTAACCCCCGGGAACTTTTGAGAATTTCAAATTAAATTTTTAGAAATTATCAAAAAGTAATTTAAATTTTTGGGAATACAAAATTTTAATTTCAAAAGATTTTGTTATTCGTGCTTAATTCCCAGTTTTTATTCTTGATAAAAACACTTGAAATTTATTGTTGATGGGATAAGCTATTCCTATGCATTTCACTGGTTGCTTAGGCCAGATCATCAGGAAACTTCATCCATAAAGATTTTAGACAAACTAAAGATATTAAACCAAATAAAACTGTTAAACGTATAAGACTTATAGCAACAGTTTTACTTGTAACAATATCAAAGCTTGAACAAAATACATCAACAATAAAAATTTTAATTTGTTAGCATCGTTAAAATCAAAAACGAGCAATAAAAATGTATTCTTTACTAAAATGACTAAAAACTACCCACAAATCGAACTATTTTTCCTACGCCAATAAAATCAATTGCTGATGAAATGTCTAAAAAGCTTCTTGAAGTAGAACCCTCTACAAATTCTAAAAAAATAAATGTAAAGAAAACAGGGACCGACAATTACAGTTATATTGGAATTTTAAAACAAAAAAAGCACATGGAAGTAAATGTCGAAAAACTGATTCGAGTATACCATATTGTTCCTTATGCACTTGTCAATGATAAAATATATTGATTTTTATACACCCCTATCGTGAATAAAAATTCCTTGGGAGTTTTTTCCCTTTTCCCATTTTTACAATTGTATTAACATAGGAAATATGGAAAAAGGGAAAAAACTCCCAAGGGATTTTTATTCACGATAGGGTTGAATATTTCGATTTTTATATTTTCGATCAAACTTAACAGTTATTTTTTGATTTTTATTTTTTTGAACAAAAATAACTGTTATTTTTTGATTTTTTTCGATCAAAAATAACAGTTATTTTTTGATTTTTATTTTTTTGAACAAAAATAACATTTATTTTTTGATTTTTATTTTTTTCGAGCAAAAATAAAAGTTATTTTTTGATTTTTATTTTTTCAAGCAAAATAAAAGTTATTCTCTAAATAAATGTACGTGATTTAATAATTTAGATGACTTTAAATTTTTATTTTAGTGTGTAATTATCATTGGAATTCCTTATGCACATTAAAATAATTATTAAAGTCATCTAAATTATTAAAACACGTACATTTATTTAGAGAATAACTTTTATTTTGCTTAAAAAAATAAAAATCAAAAAATAACTTTTATTTTTGCTTGAAAAAATAAAAATCAAAAAATAACTGTTATTTTTTATCGAAAAAATAAAAATCAAAAAATAACAGTTATTTTTGTTCAAAAAAATAAAAATCAAAAAGTAACTGTTATTTTTGTTCAAAAAAATTAAAATCAAAAAATAACTGTTTTCATCTGACTTTTATGAAAAAAGGCATAACTGTTACGGTCCCTGAAAGAAAATACAAAAACCTGAAAATATCTTAAAAAAAGAATTTGATGTCAATGAAGTCACGGGTAACAGGCCAACACATTTATAATTCTTTGTATGATGCGCTTTTTATTATAAAACCAACGTCCGGGAATAGAAAAAGTCGGGGAAATGAGAAACCCTAACTGGCATATATCTCTGTTGCCACTGGCACACATTGGTTGAAGTTCATAGAACGAGCGGCAAAAATAGAAGAAGTTGTCGAAGGATAATGAAACTTGGCACGTAGGCATTTTTTGTTTGAATCAAGAAAAAAAGGAAAAATCACAATGATCCACCCACTACTACGCCCACCTCCCATACAAAGTAAAAATTAAATTTTGACCTACGGCATTGTTTTTTGGCACTCATAATCATTTGTGTGAATTTTGAAAAATATCTGCCCACTTCCCATACAACTTGTATTGAAAAAGTGGTATATAACTCCCTTGATTTTTAATGCATCAACTCAATTTTAACAAAAAATAAATATTATAACTGTAGAATGGGCTCCTGAAAAAATATACCTGATCCGCCCACTTTTACGCCCACCTCCCATATAAAAAACATGAATAAGCATAGCATTATCGTACTCCAATTTTTTCATTTGCAGCTTTAAGCGGAATGGGTCTGAAGACAATAAAAGATTATGCATTACGTCTTCATTAGTGGCTACACGTCCAATTCTTCGCGAATGATGTAATCTTTAGGTTCTATAGTCTTTGTTTCTCGCTTCCTGAGCTTCCTCGGGCAGCAAACCTGATACAAATAAATTCGAATTCAATTGAAGCTTATGCTTTTTTCAACAATGAAATAAATATAAAACAATTAACACTATTGTATGTATATTACATTATGTAAGAAGAGATAAACTCACTGTTTATTGTTGATGTTTTTGTTTAAACTTTGATATTGTTACAACTAGAACTGTTGCTTAATTCTTATACGTTTAACAGTTTTATTTGATTTAATATCTTTAGTTTTTCTAAAATCTTTGTGGATGAAGTTTCCTGACGATCTGGCCTAAGCAACCAGTGAAATGCGCATAGGAATAGCTTATCCCATCAACAATAAATTTCAGTGTGGGAATTAAGCACGAATAACAAAATCTTTTAAATTATGTAATAATTTTAAACAGTACAGAATTATGGCAACAACAACAAGTATGAACGAAAATTCATGTTTTGTTTCTTTATCATTTTATAGTTTTTACTGTTTTTTTTTTTTTTTTTTGGAAAGGAGCAGGTAGGAGCAGCTAAATTTTTTTTTACTTTTAGCTGTGACTTCAAGCTGTAATTTGACATCTTTCGTTAAACAGCGCTCCACAGTGCTAAAAAGATGCGGTCCACTGAAGTTGATGAACATTAAAATTTTGATGTTACTTGTATTTTATTCTACGAAATTTTTTTTATGGCACTTTTTCCAACTTTTTTTAATGCAAATCTCATCTATGACAATTGTTTTTTACGAAAATATACAACAAAGTCAAATGCTAAGTTTACTATGAGTGTACCAAAATTGAATATACTGTAAATTTGCATGCGATTTTAAACAAGCGAACATATGTATATGAACTTTGAGCGTGTCTGTCCAAACAAATAATAAATATATCAGGCTTATATTACGATTACGGAATCATAATATTCAGATATCTGACAACAAAATAGGTACCAAAAAATTATCCAAATCGGCGAACATGAAAAAAATGAATTAATGCCGCTCTTGAACCAATGTGTGTCATTACCCTAAGAAAGAAAATTGGATCCGTCATGCGTTTCTTCGTTCATATGGCGCAATTGAGTTCCTACGGTCATATCGATCTACTTATCTAAAATATCAAGCGATTTTTACTGATTTACAACAGTTAAATATTTGAAAGCCATAATAAAATAAGCACAAAGTATTTCGAAATTTTCTTTAAGCCAAAGTTAATCCGTTAAATTTTTCTTCACACAGGGCTTTTCTTTGTAAAACTGCAAATTTATATTTCCCACCTTTAAAATAAATGCAAAATCTTGCGGTCGTTTTGCTTAACATTAAAAAAAACAGAAAACTACGAGTTGTTTGTATCTTAAACTAAAAAATTTATTACGATCCTCTATATGTAGTAAAGCCAAATGGAGATAACAATAATGGTATATGATAATGTTGACCCGCTACACATTTAACTGTAATCTCAATAAATGGATAGAAACATTCGACAGATGAATCGGCGAAATATTTTTGAACATCAAACTTCAATTTATAGATGCCACTTTTAAAATCATGTGCATCTAATAATTGGCTGGCACGACCATCTCTATCAGTTGCGGCCTGTTTTAATTCCTGCCAATGTTGATTCTCCATTAGCCGGTAAACAGTTAATGGGATCTCAGCTGCCGCCTTACCTAGGGATGTGTCCAAGACGTGAGTGGACAATGTGCGAGTATCCTGAGGCATCTCAGACTCTAAACTCTAAATAGTTTTAATCTTTTATTAATTCTTAAAAATTATAGATTTATTGGTTCCATTTACCTCTCCGGTTTCCACACGTACGCGTATACGTTCCCAGCCAGTACTCATTTTAAACCACAGACATAAACAGATATGGCAACTTTGACGTTTAAAAATCGTGTTATCATATGTGGTTACCACGATTTTCTAAGCGAGAGGTAATAAAACATAGCAGCGTCTAGACAACGCGAAAGAAGAATAAGCTATACATTACCTTCGATGTAAACAAACAAATAAATACACACAAATTTTCAAGAAGAAATTTGTTGAAAAATTTTTATTTGGTCATAAATTTTATTTTTTTTAAAGTTAAATAAGTAAAAACAAAAAAACTATATATATTTTTCAATGCTGCATGGTAAGTATAAGCTGAAAAAAAAGAAAAATGTTAAAATTAGTTTTTTTGTTACCTTTTTGTTTTTTTCTTCCAGGCAATGCAACTAGACGCACAAATTGGCAAACATGAACAAAAACAATTGATTTCCGGAAAAAGAACAGGGTAATTTTCCCTTTTAGTAGCTGAAAATAAAGGAACAAAAGGAAAAATAACATTATTTAATGGTTTTATTATTACTTGGTCTGCCGTGTTGGTTAAATAAGTGGAATGAACCTTATGTGGTAAACTTACCTGCGGAAATAAAATGTAGTGGCCGAATTCTTTCCAGTATCATTGGTTAGTATGCTGAAGTACCTGAAAATAAAAATAAATAAAAATTTTAATGTTTTTTTGTTTGTCTTGTGTAATCTATGCTAAACATGTTATATGACAATTGGCTGGACGTATTTGTGGCGAACGGGCTTAAATTTGTTGATAGAAAAAAAATCAACCACCACCACCCATCATCCAACAAACGGTCCTTTTCAGGACTACAAATTCGTTAAAAAAAAAGAAAAAATTTTGTTTACAAGTAAGAGTAAGAGTGTTATATTAGACTGGGCCGAAAACCTTCCACATAAATATACCATGATGGTACAAAAAGTGATTTGATATGAAGCACAACAACGCCAGCAATACCTACATCTACATTTATGTGTATAAAAACGATTGTGCCGTGTGTGTGCTCCTAAAAGTTAAGAACATCTGTAACGATCGAAACTTAATTGAAAAGGTGGCGGACGCTTTTATTGTAAATATATATTTTGTAATTTATACGATTTTTCTGAAACTCACAAAATATGTATGTATATCTATTAAACATAATTAAGTTTTGTGATAAAATGTTGAAAAATAAAAATGGTTGTTTGTTCCCTACAGACTCCTAACCTACTGAACCGATTTTTCTGAAATTTTTAATTAATTGTTTTGTATGTGATACTAACCTGCTGGTATTCCATTTGGTGGTTGATTTCTTCCCAGAATCGTTGGTTAAGTGTCTGAAAATATAGAAAAAGTGAATTATTAAAAGTTTGAAATGGTTTTTTTTTTAAATTGTAGTTTTTGTCAAGTGTGTTAGATGGATGTTCTATGGTATACTAACCTTTGGAAATATGATTCCGAGGGCGAAGTCTTTCTAGGATTATATTGTTTGAAGTTTTACAGCTTATTTTGAGAAAATGAAACCAAAATTTCGTGTGAGAAATTATATTGAAACAGCAATAAAATACTGCTGCTACAGCCTTATTCATTTAAAATAAAACAGATTTATAAAAAAATCATGCAACGAACTTTCTTTTAAATTTTGTTTAATTAACCTTTAATAAACCGGTTTTGTTTTCTATGGATATGGTTTTAAAAGCAGTATTTTATTGTTCTTTCAATATATGTAATTTCTCATACGAAATTTTGGTTTCATTTTCTCAAAATAAGCAATAGTGGAGTGGGTATTATGCATTTGTTATGATGTGTGTAACACCTTAAAATATGGCTCATAGACCCACCTTAAAGTATACCGATCGACTCGGAATCACTTTCTGAGTTGATCTTACGATGTCCGTCCGGCTGGCTGTCCATGTAACCTTGTGCGCGAAGTACTGGCCGCAATTTTGGAGATAATTTAATAAAATTTGGCACATAGGTTCATATTGGCACAAGGACTAAGCCTATTGAATCGTAGGACCATGAGGGAAGATAGGGGGAAAATTCTTCCTCTCAGAAGCTATCAAACCGATTTTAATGGAATTTAAAACATAGATAGATACATATCTATATGGACACATTAGCTATACGGTTTTTCAAAAATAGGACTACAAGGGCAGGTAGGGGGCAATTTATACCTCTTAGAAATTATCAAACTGATTTTATTGAAATTTAAAACATAGATAGATCCATATTCATACAGATACATAAGCTATGAAGTTCACAAAAGTAGGTCCCAAAAATTATGTGGTTAAATTTCTTGAAAGAAATAAAGATTTTTTTCGACCTTGTCTGGTCTAGATCCATCATGTTTTGCTATAAACAGCATCACCTCGTGTAGGATGTGTCTTTGCACCACGCATGATGGTCTTGAGTAAGGAGAAGCTTTTATGCAGATGCATTGTGTATTCGCTACACTTACTCCTGGATAGCAGTAAAATATGTTAATTACATTTGCAGCTTATAACAGAACTGCTTCAAATTCCTTGATGCCGTCCCAGCAAACATAAAATGGATTAGTAAACAAAAAAAGTTTTAGGCTTCAATATGAAGCAGATAATTCATTATATTTAAAACGTTTAACGTTCGATTAAATTAAATCCAAATACAATATCATATTTTATGTTTGCTGAGATATAACAATCGAAACTTATAAATATATGATAATAAACATATGGAAGGAAATATGTGTATATCGTTACCTAAAACGCAAACGCAAAACGCAAAACGCAAAACATATAAATATATAAAATATATCTGTGGTATTGCCTGGTCCGATTTATACATAAGATTTATATAGTCGAAATACCGAAAACCAGTTTCTGAAAAATGTCGAATAATCGATCACCAAAAATTTGATAATTGAAAATAAATGTTTTGCATTTGTGTTAGTAACAATTTTGAACGCTTATAACTCTAAAATTATTAAACAGATTTAAACAAAATATACATTGTGCACTTAATTGAGTAAATACCTTTCAAATGGTGTATATTGTTCAAATCGGTTGACATACAGAGGAGGAAAGTGTTCTTAACTGTTTTGCCTTAGCCGATTTATATATAGATACTTGAGCTTAAGGTCACTTTTATTTCAAATACTTCGTTTATTTTTTACAATTGCTAGGAAGTTTTGAAATAAACGATTCAATGATGAAATATCAAAAAAATCAAAAAATACATACATATATATTTTAAAAACATTATTATTGTAATTTTTAATTTCAGTCTGTAGTATTAAATATTTTCATGAGCAATAAGAAATAAATTTTTTTTACAACTGCCAACTACATGTATTCAATTCTTGTAGTTTTTTTTTTAAAATAATTTTTGCCTAAATGTCTCTTCAACAGAAAAACCCACTCAAAACAACACCCTTTTCAAATTTTTGTACCTAAACAAAATTGTGTTCAACGAAATAAACCCATCGTTTTTGTTGGTAAAGAAACCAAGATATTTTTGGCAGTTTTTGTAGTTATTTTTTTCTTTTTAATAATTTTTGCCTTTTCAACAAAACAAAAAACACAATTTTAAAGGCATCAAAAAATTTTTTACAAAACAAGAGTTTTTCCTTTTAAATATTTTTACCTGCTTCATAAAAAAACCAAAATTTTTTTACAAAAACAAAATACGTAGGTATCATTACTCTAAATGGAAACCAAAAATCCCAAATTCTAACAATTTCCAAGAACAAATAGACACCTGCAGGTTATTTCTATGAAACAAAAATACTTTTAAACATTGCAAATTTATTTCGTTTTTATGAAACCAAAATATAGAACAGTAGTTACAATATTTGTTAACGCACATAAGGGTGGCTCAGCAATAAAAGCCACAGAGGCAAAGACTTCTTTAATAAGAAACTGTTTAAACAAGTTCTTTTTAAAAAAATCTTATTGGTTTTGGCACGGGGAACATTTTAATGATTTTGTACATTGAACAAAACAAAATTCATTCAACATACAAAATCCTTATGCCTGTGACAAAACCTTAACGCACTTTTGAAATAACTTCTTTCTTAAAAAATCCAATTGGTTTTGGCACGGGGAACATTTTAATGATTTTGTACATTGAACAAAACAAAATTCATTCAATATACAAAATCCTTATGCCTGCGACAAAACCTTTACACACTTTTAACACACTATTTTAAATCACTTAGTTATCTACCGTAACAAATTGATGTAAAGATTTGTTAAAACTGTATTGGGAAGTAGAGTTAACAATTTTTAAATAAATGTTGTACTTCCTGAAACATTTATTCAAACGCTTTCAATAAATACCAATATTGGTCATATACGATCAGAATTGTAATCGCAAATTTAGGGCTCCATAACTTTATCTATATACATAGGTATTGTCTTATTTTTGTAACACCGAATGTAAATTTCTTTTTTTGTTTGTTTGGAGCTATCTTGGGAAACTAATTTTAACCATAAAGACATTTATACACTTCACTGGGACAGATTTCACAAAAACTTCAATAATTTTGTGCATTGAACAAACCAAAATTTATTGAATACACAAAATCTTCACTCTTATTTATAAAAACGAAAAAAAGACTAACCTGGTCGGATCCTTTGGAAAGTTGTGGAGCTTCTCCCCTGGTGGACAACCCATAACACATTTCCGGCTCCTAAAAAAAAGCAAAATATTTCATTAAAAAAACAATTTTAACAATAACATTTTTATACTTACATTTTCTTTGGATATTTATATGTTTTTTTTTGCCACTAAAAAAACATACGTATCGTTCGACATCCACTTACAAATGGCTCCACAAAATTGCGCCAAAACTATCATAATTTTCCTCAAAATGGAAGAAAATTATGATTTTGCGCCAAATTTAGACAAAAAAATCACAATTAGAAAAATTTACAAATGTAAACAAACTAATCTGATTACCAAGATAATATGAAAAAGACAGCTATATATGAAAAAACAAAATTTGCTGTCCCTTTCACATTATCGTGGTAATTTGGCCACACTATTTTTTCAGTGTCGAGTCTATTCATAGTCTATGTTTTAAACTGTTTAAATTACCGTTTTATGATACATGGTTTGTCACATTTTTCGTTTATCTTCCGTATACAGACTATGCAAGTATGTATGTACAAACATTCACACACTGTAATCTCTTTATCTCGTAACTGTATATATATCATCTCATATACGAAGGCGGTCCCAAAAAACATTTCGGTGAAAAGTGGCAACTTTTCAAAAGATATTGTCAGCTCATTGTTGGTTTGACCTACCGACCATTTAAAAAAAAACGCAAAAGGCCCTATCTTACATTTTGAAAATTTTACAGGAGAAGCCAAAATCATTTAAAATAATAAATTAATAAATCGCTTTAAACTGTTTATAATTTATTTTTCTTCTATTTTTCTTGTAAAATCTACCAGTTGCTTTAATAATTGACAATGTTGCGTTTTATGCAAACTTTTAGTTAGGTCTTTAAGCATTTACCATATAATCTTTTGTAGATAGGGCCTTTTGTTTTTTTTTTTTTTTTTTTTTGGCAATAAACTCTCTAATGTTGACATTTGTGTTGATTCAATACATCAGATTTAAAAAAAGTCGATTTTAAATTTTTTGTTAGTTAGGGCCTTTTGCGTTTTAGGTAACGATATATATTTGAATACAACCTTTCTGAATCCGAAATCTGTTTCACGAAAATTTGTATGGTTTCTATGATGTTAAGTAAGCATTAATTTTGCTCCATATCAACTATTTTAAAGTTTGTTAAGTATTGTTTTGCTCTACAAGCCACTGTTAGGCGAATGCTGCAAATTCCTCATACAAAAACGTACACAACAAATTTCACTCTTGATTTGCTTCATTGCCGTAAGAAAAAAACTAGTAAAAGCAAAATAAAATACACAGCAGTAAGTACCTATGCGTATGCAGCACAAAAAACTATTTTTTTAGAAACGAATTGAGAAAAATGGCGCATACGGCACAACAAAATAACTTTCACTTTCAATAAATTTACTTTTAAGTCCGTCCATGAGCGTTCACAAAAATTTACAGTTTTCTTCAAAACATATAACGGAAGCAGTGGTGAAAATACAAAAAAAAAGTTCTATCCGGTATATTTTCGGAAATCTTCTTGTCATTATTCTTCACTTTGTTTGTTTTGCATTCGTCCATATTTGTAGGTAAGTCTATTTACTTTACTAGCTGAAACCATGGTGAAATAAACAGGTGGCAGCACTACGCCAGATGACGATTTTTTGCTCTTGCATTGTTTGTCTAGGTTTATGTCAAAGTTTTGTTTTGTTTACAAAAAGTGCACGTTTTTTGCTGTGATTATTGTGTTTTATTAAAGTTTTTGATAATTTTAAATTAAAATAAATAAGATATTGACCATAATTTAATAAAGATTGGCTAAAAATGTATTTATTTCATCACGTTCAGCGGCACGCTTTGATTTTTGTTTAAAGTATTTTTTGACGTAAACGGTGATATACCATCCATTTTTGTTGTAATGTTGTATTTGTAGCCGTAACAATGCCACCTGCTTATTCCACCATGGCTGAAACTTGCAAAGAGAGAGGAAAATCAAAATTTTAGAAAATTTTTCTCCCAATTACAAACTCAAAAAGCAAATGAATAATGAAATTAAGAGCATAACGTGGCGTTGGAAAGTTCATACAATGAACAAGCTTGAAGGAAATATTGCCAAAACAAAGCCCTACAATGGAACCCACAGGTTAGCCGACGCAGGGGCAGGCCAGCTCTAACATGGAGACGACAAGTTCAAGACAAACATAGGAAGGCGCATACAACTTGGAATGAAATATAATTGTTAGCATTAAAAATAAATTATTGGAAACATAGGAGCTGCAATAATATATAATAATACGTAGCCGTACCCTTACAAAAGCGGATGACAGAACGTTTTTTCCCTCTTAGCTTTAAAGCTAATATGCCTAAACAAGAGCGTCAACGTTGTGTCACGAACAGTAGTGTTAAATTTCTTGTTTAATAAAACCCATATAATAGAAACAAAAAAATAGTTAAATTGCCATTATTTATCAACAATAGCGGACAACTTTACTACTAAACGCGCTGTCACACTTTCCGCTCTTGTTAAGGTATGGCTGTAAGAACTTAAATGACAAATGTTTCATATTAATGGAGAGAGCTTAGGTTGGGGGGGTTTTTTTTTTTTGAAACCTTTAAAAATAAATATTCTCAGTGAATTTGTAAACATAGAAAAACTTTATCACCGGTATGTATACTATAATTTGAAGTCGTATCTAGGACTCTGGAGGAGTCTGTTCCTTTATTTACGACTATAAAATATTGGCCAATTGAAGTGCCTACGCCAGAAACGACTAAGAAAATCGATAAAATGGTTTTGGATGATCGTCGTCGTTTTAAAAAGTGCTATATATCGCATATTGACCGAAAGTTTAATAAAAATGGTGTGCACAAGAAATCAAGACAATGTTTAATTATCATAATGAATTAAAGTTGGACTTGCCAGATTTAGCTCCGTCGGATTTCTTTCCAGTTTCCCAACTTGAAAAAATGGCTAGTGGTCAATATTTACAACCAACGCACCGGTGGAGTGTGCGGTTAAAGGCTGTTTATAGAATCTAGACTGTTTTCAGGGTATCTAAACTGTTAAATGCCGCTAGGAAATATCGAAACATTTTCCTAGATTTGTTGTGCTTTCTGTGTGAGGTCGGCTAATTTTGGAACCACCCTCGTATAGCATGTATTATCTGACTATGATGCACGTAATTGTGCTTCTGTCATTGCTTGTATGTGAGTTGTTAAGGTAGAAGTACATAACACGCGTTAGTGCGCGCGCGTTCTGTCGTCTTCTGTCAAAAAAAGTTAAGCTAGTGTGTTTTCATAGAACAAGCTACATGCAAAATATTTTGACGCGTTTGCGCCAGAAAGTTGGTTAACTTTGAACTTTTTAACGCGTTGTGTGTTTTTGACAAGTAATCAGCTGACAATAAAAAGAATAATTTAACAAATTTGTGAATCATGAAAGAAAAACTTATTGAAGAGCTTAAAAAACATAAAATATTTATATAAAAAGAATAAATTTAATAAAATAACAAAATCTTGATATACTTTCGAACCTGTTTTTAATGCACAAATAAGTAAACAAATAAAAAAACAGCTGACAGGAATGGCTTTTGTAACGCGTGTTGTGTAACTTGCAGTTTTTGACGCGCTAAAGTTTATAAACGCACGATACTTGTCGACGAACTAACGCGTGTTATGTACTTCCACCTTTAGTTAGCAAAGAATAAAATGTGGATAGTTTTTAATCATTTTTATCTTGAGAAGACAATTAAAGATTGTTTGTTAAAAATGTATGCACTGTACAATTTTAAATACATATAAAATTTACAGTGGCTAAAAAGCAAAATATTTGGTAAAAAAAAGTTGCCATTTCATAATGCAAATTAAATTAAATGGCTTCAGCTGATCTTTATTTCGTTATTTTTATTTAGAAAAGGCGTATGTACCTACATATATATCATACCCCGTTATCAGACCCACTTAAATGCAGGCAACCTACCAACCTATTACTAATTCAACCTATTAAAGTTCGACTCCAACTCCGACTTCGATGCTAAATGTTATTGATGCAATATATTATTTTATTTTTAAAGTATTTTATTTATTAATTAATAAGATTTTATTTTTTGTGCTTAATTCCGAATTTTCATTCGTGATAAATACGCGGAAATTTATTGTTGGAGGATAAGCAAATTCCTATGCTCATTTCACTGGTTGCTTAGGCTTGATCACCAGGAAACCTTTAAGTAACAATTTTAGAATAGCTAAAAATATTTGATATGCAAACATTAAAAATCGCTATAAACCAGTATTCCAATCAGCGTTACCGTTGTGATACTAAAGTATCAATTTGACCCTTTTTCAACAGTGTTGATACCTTTTATGACCCTTAAAGAGTAGCATGCTTTATTCAAAAAAATTCGCCCTTAATAATGGCAAAAGGTATTGAACTTTTCGCCCCCTTTTGAATCGACAGTGTTGACAGTGCCCTAACAGGAATAAAACAAGAGGTACAAATTGCTAAATTAGCGTAAATTCCCAAATATTTGGTAACAGCGGGATGATAGCAAAGTCTTATATTTATTAAAAATCGTAAAAGCTTTAAAAAATCTGACACTTACAGGAAAAAATCGCTTTAATCGAGAAAATGGTTACAATTTGCGAACGATTGCAAAATTTAAAACACTAAAATTTATTTGACATCGCTAAATCGGAAAATAACATTAAAAGTATTAAAAAATTAGCTATAATGATATAGAATAAACTTTTTCTCAGGTGTTTAAAACAGGACAGAGCATTCTGAAATACCTGAAATATTATTTTTTTGTTTGCTTATAAAAAAAACTTGGTCTTATTATGTTCATTTAAATGGGAAATACTCCTTATAAAAAACTTGACCCTTTTTTTAAATACCCTTTTTTTGACCCCTTTTTGTGGAAAATCCCCTTTTTGTGACCCTTTTCGAAAATTTCCAACGGTAACCCTGATTCCAATATTAAATTTATAAAATTTTTTTTTAAGAAATTTTAGATTTTACTCTAACCTAGCATTTACACATGCCACTGCCAGTTCGAAAAACTCAATACACTCACACTTTTTTACTAATACACTCACATTTTTCGCAATGGCAGCTCCAGTGGCAGCAAAAATTGCATGCGAGTGGAAATTTGGCACTTGCATGCCACTAAATGTCAAAACGATAAGCAATGTTACCCTGTTAAAAATTTAATTCACATTTACTGGATTGTTGTCAAATTGTTATTGAAGTTTTAACGATTAATTTTTTAAAAACGCGCATAAATAAAAGCAAGTTTGTTAATAATAGAGCATTAATATCGTTAAAATAATGCTAATATAAATAAATGAAAAAATTTCCCCAAAAATGTGCCACTATGATTAACTCGGTAACTCTTTTTCGTTTTCTGGTACTTTTTTTTTTAATTTGAGAAGTAAACAAATTTGCTCAAATTGACGCTTCTACGACATTTTGAAAATGAACTCGCAGTGGCATGTGTAATCACAAAAGTTAATGGCATGAGATTCGACTATTTCGAACAAATTTTCTTTGATAATATGTGTACAACAGTGGCATGCCACTACTTGCATGTGTAAAGGCAGGGTAAAGTTGCTCTCACTTCTATGCAGGCCTGCCATTTTTGCCGATTTATCGGCATTTTGCCGATTTTTTGCCTCTAAATCATACTTGTTAAATATCGATTACGATTAGTAATCAATTAGATTACTTTTCAAAAAGATTCGTAATGATTACATTACTCTACAAGAAAAAATTTCTGATTACTAATTGATTACGATTACAAGTAATCAAAAAATAATCAGAAGTACCGGCGATTACTACAAAATAATCAAAAAGAATGAAAAGTAATCAAAAAGTAATCCGATTACTTTAAACGATTATTTTTAATTCTTTTTGATTATTTTCAACAATTGTGTATTCATTTGCACTTAAATTTTTTTGAAACAGTTGATAACCTGTTTAAAGTTTTCATAATCAATAAAAATAGCTAAATAAATAATAAGTTGTAAACTTATTAATTAAAGAAAAAAAAAGGAAAAAACAAAAATTTGTGGTAATAAAAAAACAAACAAAAAAATGTTATTAACAAATCGTCGGTTTAAAGTGTAAACCAGCTAAATCCACTTTTTAAGAAAATTGATTTTCAAGTATGGTCGAGAAAGATATGCCCCGTCGACCAGCAAGTAGTTTTTCTTCCATTTGAGTCCTGAAGTGAGTTAAATCAACAATATTTTTGGTTTGCCTCTCAAGCAGCAAATAGGAAAATAAAAAGTGTTTTTTTTTCTCTCCTGTAAAATTTGTTAAAAGGGAGTTAGCAAGTTTACACTCTAAGCCGACGAAATGCCGCGCAACGGGATATTTATTCATTGGATTTTGTTGTTGGACATCTTCTTAAATTAAATTAGTGAAGTTGTTGAAGAACATTTACGTTATTACGGTTTGGGCACCTGTTACATTTAGCATTATAAGATTTATCCTTCGTACAATATTTTTAAACCAAACTCATTCTTAAGAGAGAAACGCATGAAAAATAAGCAAACGATTTCTAAAGAATTAAATAGCTAAACTAAAAACGCTACAATAACTTGACACTCGCAAGCAGGTTTAAATATATTTTATATTTAATTTTGATTGACGACTATTTTCACTCAACATCGTTTTTATAGGTGCGTTCGAGTACTTATACAGTAAAATGCTGTAAATGAATAATTCAGCAAAACTGCCATTTCTTCCACATCTTGATTTGTCATTGGCCAAATAAAAGCTGTTGCTTTTACTTCTGGTTCATTTAATGTAAACAGTCGCTGTCAAACTAACTCGAAAGGCGAAAAATTGTACACACATTTTCGTTTTTTGTTCGACAGTTTTTGGTTTCGACTGCAGTTTTTTAGACCCTGGAGTTTATACTGAGTAAACTGAAAAATTACTCTCAATTCAGTTAATAATATTAAAAAATTTTTGGTTTTCGAACGCACGTTATGTATATGACAGAAACTTAATCCCGTTTTATAATTGGAGTTTTTAAATAATAGTGATGAGCACAGCTAACCTGAGTAAGAGTAGCATTTTTGCGTGATTGTTTCGTGACTCATTTAATATTCTGATACAAAACTTTAATGCGATTTGAAATAATTAAAAAAAAAAAATATTTCCGAAATTATTGAATACTACTTTCGCTTGTATTTAATAATTTCGGATTATTGAAAAAAAAATAAGTTTTTTTATATTTACATATACATATATATATGTATGTATATATAAAATAAAAAGGCCACCCGCGTGATCATGAGTAAAAAGAACTATAACGGTCCCATCTCAAGTAATAATAACAACAATAAATACCTCAAGCAATTGTTTTCAAATGTAAAAAAAAGAAATTAAGAAAAAGACAAGCAGATAAAAACAATTAATTCGATAAACAATATTCAGCGACACACAAAATCTTAATATCGTTAGCTAAAATGCAAAAAGACGTAACTAACAAAAATATAATTTTACAGGAGAAGCAAAAAAACTTTGTAAAGTGAAAACTATAAACATGTCAGTAAAACATGCATTGATAAGTCGTCAATGGAATTCTTCAACCAATTTTCAAAGAAATCCATTTCATTATATTTTCTTAGAAAAAAAAAAATGTGCAATTACGTCGTTTTGCATACATCAAACAAAAAAACTTTTAGTTACGTCCCTTTGTTTTTTGTTAATAAAAACGCAATTTTTGATCGCAGAAGTGTAAAATTTTGTCATCACATGTAGTTTTATAGCATTCATAATAATCAATCAAAAACTCGATTTTGAATTTTTTGTTAGTTACGTCTTTTTGCATTTTAGTTAACGATATGTATTAATTCTTTGCCCTTTAACCTATTCTTAGCCGGGAACCTAATTATTATAAATATATACAAATTTAACATTAAACTGTTTCCAATAAAAATAATTGTACGAATGAATACGCAATTTTTGAAAGTAATTAAAAAGAATCAAAAATAATCGTTTAAAATAATCGGATTACATTTTGATTACTTTTGATTTTTTTTGATTATTTTGTAGTAATCGCCGGTACTTCTGATTATTTTTTGTGATTACTTGTAATCGTAATCAATTAGTAATCATGCAAAACCCAAAGTAATCGTAATTGTAATCATTACTTTACCCTTTAAAAAATAGTAATCTAATACGTAATTATTACGATTACTAATCATTACTTAACAGCTATGATACGAACATATAAACAAACCTTTTATTTCCGTTGTCCATCTAAAAGAAAATATGTAAAAAAACTAACATTTCTTATAAATTTGGAATTTTTTTAAACATTTTCTTTGTTTATTTTATTTTTCTTACTATTGTTTTGGCTTTTTTTTACAGATAAAAGTAAATTCTTTTTTACTTGATTTTTTTTTTATTTTTGAGGAAATGTCAAATATCACTAGCATTGCCAGAACAAAATTTGAAAAACAGAGTTGCATTAACAAAAACTGGTTGTTTGTAACTAGTTTATCTCAAAAGCTGGTTACAAACGTGTTTAAAATTTGTATGGATAAACAAGTTTCTCAAACTAGTTTATCATCATAAACAACTTATAACCTGTTGATTGCGTAGGTGTAAAAGCACTATTATTAAAAAAACGAATATTGAAAATGCTCGTATAGATTTCTGTATAAGTGAAGAACGGCAAGAGAAAAAGTTTCCAAATTAGGTTCAACCATCTTGGTTATACGTTGGCGGTATTGGAAAACTAGGCGTGGCAGAAAATAGAGTTATTTATATTTAAAGAACGGTCTTTTTATAACTTTCTGCTTTTATTGCACCATGGTGAAGGGTAAATAAGTTCGGCATGCCCGAATATAGCACTTACTCGTTTATACTATATTTTTGTTGATTTGCAATTCATTTTTTTTATACCCTCCACCACAATTAGTTGTGAAGAGGGTATATTAAGTTTGTCATTCCGTGTGAAACTTTTTTGTTATTCATCTCAGACCCCATAAAGTATATATATTCTGGATCCTTGAGTAATTCTAAGTCGATTTAGCCATGTCCGTCTGTCTGTCCGTCTGTTGAAAACACGCTCACTTTCGAACAACTCAAAAGAAATGAACAAACTTGGTGCCAAATTGCTTGTAGTTATCCTAAGGGATTGAAATCCAGCAAAATCGGTTCAGTAGGACCAGAGCTATGAATAAAAATGTGGAACCACCACCGAAAAAAATTGATAATTTTGTTACGAAAAATAACATAAATGCTGGAACAAAGCACGGAATGAGATAAGATTTTGCAAAAATTTGTTTTATTTGACTGGAAATCACGCTGTTAAATTTCGTGAAGATCCGTTCATAATTTACCCTAAGCCCCATATAAACAATACTCCCGGAAAACAGTTTAGTACGCCTAAAACCGTAAAAAATAACGCTAGCGTAACAAAATTTGGTACGTCACAGTTTTTTAGGACTAAAAATAACACTGTGAAATTTCGTGACGATCGGTCCATAATTTACCTTAGGCCCCATATAAACCCTACTACCGGAAAAGAGTTTAGTATGCCTAAAACCGTAAAAAATAACGCTAGCGTAACAAAATTTGGTACGTCACAGTTTTTAAGGACTAGAAATAACACTGTGAAATTTCGTGAAGATCGGTATATAATTTACCCTAGGCCCCATATAAACCCTACTCCCGGAAAACAGTTTAGTATACATAATTAATAATGCTAGAATAACAGAAATTGGTACGTCACAGTTTTAAAGGACTAGAAATGACGCTGTGAAATTTCGTGATGATCGGTCCATAATTTACCTTAGGCCCCATATAAACCCTACTACCGGAAAACAGTTTAGTCGCCTAAAACCATAATTAATAACAAATCGTCACAGTTTGAGATAATAATAACATCATACAGATATTACTCCTTAAACATTCGACCTGTCGGTGGAGGGTATCAAAGATTCGGCACAGCCGAATATAGCACTCTAACTTGTTTTTTTTTAATGTTAGTATTTTTTAAAACAGGTACCGTAACAGTTATGCCTTTTTTCATAAAAATCAGATGAAAACAGTAATTTTTTGATTTTTATTTTTTCGATCAAAAATAACAGTTATTTTTTGATTTAAATTTTTTTTTAACAAAAATAACAGTTAAATATTGATTTTTATTTTTTCGAGCAAAAATAAAAGTTATTCTCTAAATAAATTTACGTGTTTAATAATTTAGATGACTTTAATAATTATTTTAATGTGCATAAGGAATTCCAATGATAATTACACACTAAAATAAAAATTGTAAGTCAACTAAATTATTAAATCACGTACATTTCTCTAGAGAATAACTTTTATTTTTGCTCGAAAAAATCTATAATTAACTGTTATTTTTGTTCAAAAAAATAAAAATCAAAAAATAACTGTTATTTTGGATCGAAAAAATAAAAATCAAAAAATAACAGTTATTTTTGTTCAAAAAAATAAAAATCAAAAAATAACTGTTAAGTTTGATCGAAAATAAAAAAATCGAAATTATAAAAATCAATATATTTTATCATTGACTTGAATCAGTTTTTCGACATTTAATTCTCTATGCTTTTTTTGTTTTAAAATTCCAATATAACTGTTATTTTCGGTCCCTGGTTTAAAAGGCTGCAAAAATATTTATAAATAAAAATGCATTTTGAGCTAAGAAAAGTTATCGTTGGGTTCCTTTTTTTGCAATCGTTTAAGTGTATATGTTGAATAAATCATTTAATTCCTTTTCACCACTGTATAAACCTTATGCAATGGATATGCACACAAGTACGTGTGTGCAATGTTGTTGTTGGAAATTCTGTGGTAAATGCAGAAGACAATAACTTAAGAAATGATCACAGTGACCAATGCGGAAAATTTCTTTGTTTTTTTTTCTTCCTTTTCGTTTGTGTTGCCTAAGTTTATTGTTTTTTTTAAGGATACTTATTATCCTTTTTGGAAATCAATAATGGTTCCGTTTGAAACAGCTGTGTTTGTAGTTCGTGTTGGCAAAAAAAGAAAATATTAGCAAATTCTTTGCAGATAAATCAAAAAAGAATTTTTTTTATACTTCAATAAGGGTAATTTTTAATATCAGGGCTAGTTAAAATTTGTCTTCAAGTTAAAATAAAAAATTCAATTAATAAATTTTCCCCCCGTAAAATCTTGTTTAATGCTTTTAATTGATTTTTATGGGAATTTCGGAAATGTGTAACAACGTAAATAATAATAATCTTGCTTCATCGACAGATATCTTAAGAAATAAATTTGTTTAATTTTAATAAAAAAAAGGTTTAATTTACTTTCAATATCCAGTAAAAATTTCGCCAACAAAAAAATTTGTTGAGTAATCAGAAGCAGAAAGCAAAAATACTTACAATTCCTTTGAGAATGAATTTTTAATATCCCAAACTTTATAATTCCGAATTTTGAAATCCGCTTAAATGTATTGAAACAAAAGAATAAACAAAAAAATCTGAGATCACCCATATTTTCCACTAAAAATCAATTTCTCATGTAGAAAATCGAATCTTTTTCAATTTGTTTAGCATTTCCTCAAATTCGTGAGAGTATCTGCATTGAAATAGAATTCCTAAGTTCTTTAAAATTTCTTTGAATTCAAATAGATATTTGAGAATTTTTTTTTAACGAAATATGTCACAAATATGAAAGTTGATTTTTAAATATGTAATGACGGAAGATGTAACCTCGATACAGATTTATCTTACCCACTTTGTAAAATTTTATATTTTGAATGCTTAAAGAGCTTCGCAAGGGGGGCTAAGAAGTTATCGATCTTTATAGAATTTTAATTGCACGTCATAGTGAGTAGTCAAATTGGGGAGTTGCATCAAGTTTCTTTGGAAATTTTTCCAGGGAGGCTGTTTTTGGGGACTGCAGTAACTTTTTAAGTTTTTTTGTGCATTCTTTTAGTAGGTTTTAAAGCTGAGGGGATCTGTGGAGTTGTCATTCTCTTCGAACTCTTTTTTTTAACAAGAGTCGTTCGACATCTGCAAAACATATTTTGTTATGTCTGATTTGTTAAGGGGATATGGAGAAATGTTCAACAGCTTGTTTGAGTTTTCTATTCATATTGGCAATAGAGAGGTCTATATTTTCTGGTGTACGTAGCGATATATTTTCCGTGCATTGGGTACTGAGATATTTTTTTTTTTTTTGGTATTTTAGCCAATTTATCCGCGGGACAATTTATATCGATGACATCTGAAATTTTCTGCTGATCAGTCCCATTTTTGGAAATTGTATTTGGTATAATAAGACGTGACCTCCAGTGTTTTAATCACCAGCAGCCAGAAAATAGGGGACTAGTGATTTGTAATATTTATAATATGGTCGTTCTGCTATTGTATATCTAGGTGGACAATATAATGATGGAATTAATAATTTTCGATTAAACTCTTCAATATAAATGTTTGTTGCTTGTCCAACAATACTGTATTAACTCAAAATATAAAAATTTTCAGTGGAAGCAAAGCAACTTATAATTTTACATTAAAGTCTTATTGAAAAATAAGTTTTAAACCAAACTTTTTATTACCAAAAAGTAGACAAAATAGCAGGATATTTTTACAGCAGTTAGATATGAATATTACGTGTCGATTTTTTCCAAAAAGTAAAAAAATTAAAAATCTTGAGCTGATACATTATTGCTGAACAAGTCCGCTTCCCTAGAAATGCCCTCTTATTGTCACGTTACGCCACCAAGTATTTTAGACCCATGTTGTTAAAATTTGTTCTTTATTTTACTAAATGTAAAGCTAGATTCGTCTTATCCCTATATACAAAAAGAAAATAATATATTAATTATTCTTTGAGAAACAATTAAAAATGCTTGGTGGTGTAACGTGACAAAAAGAATACTTTTCTGTGGGAATTCCCATTTTCTTTACAGTAAAAAAATGCTGAATTTTAAGCAATAAATGGCTAAACATGACAAATGTTTTTAACAATAATATTGAAAATTATAGTTAATTTTTTTTTCTTTTTCATGACTAAACAAAATGAAAAATGGCTTAATATAAAAAAGGCGTAACTCAATTTTTCTTAAAAATGGTTTTTTTTTATATTATGGTAGACAAATGCGAAATGCATCTTGCTTTAAAATTTTAGGGTGCTATAGAATAAAATTGTTTGCATATTTTTATTAAAAATCGATTAAAACTTTTTTATATCTAAAATTTTACGGATTTTATTTCCCCTTTGAACTTACAAAAAATTGAGTTACCCCTTTTTTATATTAAGCCATCGATATGTATATTAGGGGTGGAATAGTGTTATATGGAAATCCTTAGTAGCAAGATTTCTATACGCTAGAACCCCCAATTTTGTGAAGTTTGTAAAAAAAACGCATGTGTCAAAAAATTAGGGGCACATGCGGAAAACGATACAAAAGCCAAAAAAAAAGCTTCACAACTGTCCCTGAGTCGCTCCTAGGGAATCTTCAAAATATTCAGGCGGGTGACACTGTGAAGTCTGATTTTTGATTTTCGGTCTGCGGGCGGAGGGGCGTGGCAAATTCCAATTTTCATATAGCACCACCAATGACATCTACATAAATTGGACGATTTTTTCTTCAAAATGATCGCCATGGTCCAACTTAGATTTATACAAAAAGAAAATTTTGCCCCACCCACTTTAACGCCCACTTTTCTCGAATTACCTAAAATAAGAAAACGGCTCCATGGATTTGACAAATTTTTCTTTCAAATGTTCGTATCATTTTAACGGATTTTAAAAATCGAACGCAAACAATTTTCCTAATTTGGACAGGACAACGTCTGTCGGGTCAGCTAGTTTTAAATAAATATTTTTACGAATAGCTACCACCATTTTAAATAAATTTTTGCTTATTTGACAGAATTTGAGTGTTATTTTTAAGAAAATTTTATTCCAATTAACAAATGTGACTAGGGTTCCCAACTTTATTTGTTGCAATTAAAGTACATTGATTATTAAAGGTTAAGAAAAAAAGTACACAGTATAAATATAAAGTATGTACAATTAATTTCTTTAAAATTTGGTTTATTTAAAAACGTTTTTTACTGCTTTACGCGAGTTTTATCAAACAATTACACTGTGCTAGTGTTTGACATTTTTTTCTTGAGACAAGCCGGGGCAACTGGCGCTTTAACCCAATTCGGGTACGCTGAATCCAATACCGGTTCAAAAACGGTTCAGTTTATTGAAATAACTAAAGAAAGAACGAAAATCCGCAATACAATTTCCTTAAAACGTTAAATTTTTTTTCTAACTTGCGCAGTCGTTTTAGAAACATAATTTTTTTCGGCAACAAAAATAATTTTTTGCAACATTTCGAAATTTTTGTTTGTTAAAAATGTATAAAAAAAACTCCAGACATATAAAAAACAAAGCTTCAAACAAAACAAGCTATAAATGATTAAAATCTGTTAACAACTTTTGATTTTATACACAAAAATCGAAAAATTTTAATTAATTTACAAATTTCATAAAATGCAATATTTGTATGGGAGCCCCCTAAAGAAGTGGTGATAAGGGGCAAGTATGTCTCCAGAAATCGATAAGGCCACTCCTTGGCTCTTATGGTACGTTTTCTTCAATATATTTCTAGTCTGTATTAAACATTTTGTATGGGAGCCCCGTGTTTTTAAATTAGGCAGCTATTGTACTCAAACAAAACAAACAGGTGAAATTGTGCTGTCAGATTGTTTTTTTTTTCGAAAAATCGTCCTGCCAATATAAAAAAACATCAACAAATGGCCCTGATTAATATTAATTAGTTGTTCTTTAGTTTTTCTAAAAAAAAACTTGTACAATAAAAGTATTATAATTTTATGATTAATAAAACCCAGACTAATATAACCTGAATCTATTTTGAATTCTAGATAAATCTAATCATGCGAAATAAAGTATTTTCGCGTACTTTATTATTCTCATAAAGTATAGATTACAATTACTCGAAATAACGTACAATACTTTATTATAAAGTACGGTTGGCAAGCCTAAATGTGACTGAAATAATTTTTAACTAAAAAATTTTGTTGATTTGAATAAAAAAAAGTTTATTTGAAGAATGTTTTTGTGTATTTGAATAAAAACCCAGTTGATTTGAATATTTTTTTTCGTCAAAAATTACCGATGCTTTTTTGTTAATTTTACCTACGGAGATTTTGTTCAGTGGATTGTAATCCAGCAGCAAATAATGTCTTTATAAAACTCCTTTCCCACTATATTGCTTAGATTTTGGAAATTATGGGAACCAAATTATATTAAATCACAGTTGCCCCTTAAAAGTTTTTTTTTTTTTTTTTGTTAAAGATCAAAGATTATTGATTAGCCCAGCCAAAAAAATATATCGAGCTATGCATTAAACATTCGTTTAAACATCTTCTGATCACAAATCAACAGTTATTGTAAGAAGAAAATATCAATTACTAGTTACTTTGCTGGCCTAATTAAAATTGCAATCCTTCACTTAAACATACTTTTTTTTGTTTTGCACAAAAAAAGGATAACAGAAAAGAGAACACGGTAAATACTCTCTCTTAAATATTTATGTACAACTTAATAAAGAGAAGACATTGAAAACTATATAAAATTTCTCTTTTACATTAAGTTCTACTTTTTGTGGTATAAATAGCCCAGGGTGGTTGCGACATAAAGAGTATTCGATAGTTAAACGGCGACAAGAACACATTTCACTTAGATACGTTGCGCTAGTTGAACGGAAAAGACGTGTGTGTTGTTATATTAAATAAAAAGAAAAGTGCTAAGCAATTTTTTAATTGATATAATTAAAGAAACTTTAACAAAAATATACCAAAGTCGAAAAATTAAATCAAGTATTTAAAACTTATAAAGCAATGCTTTAGTGAATTTTTTTTTTTTTATATTTTGGATTATCATTATTATTTTGGATAACATTGCTGCTGCTTTTGGATCCTTTATTAGTTGTTTCATTAGGGTAAGTTGAATTTCAAAATTTGGATTGAATTAGTTACTGCCAAATCAATTGAGTGTAAATGAAGTGACTGGACTGTAAATGCTCACAACACTTTAAAAATACTTTAAATCAAAAATTCATACACACAATAAACCTCTTAATGGACACTTATTTAAAGCAACCTCTGTCATCCACCATTTGAGCAACCTCCTGAGTAGTGAATATACCTACATATAATTCTTAAAAGGGTTTAGAAACTTCTTAAATAAATATGTATATTGCAAATTTGGATAAATTACCAAATTTAAAGCACATTGGCAATTGCTTAAGATTGCATATGAATTGTTTTTGCTCTTGTAGGGAAGTTAATCATTTGTAAAACCTGAACTCATTGCTTTGTATGAACTTTGGTATTGTGTTCACGTTTTTCTTTTTGCTTACACAGCTGGAATTCCTTTGAAAGCTAAAGCCCAAGAAAAGCTTTTTGCCTAAAAGAAATCGAAGGCAAAACAAAAACACACATATGAAACTCCCAATTTTAGTGCGTTAAAAAAAAAAATAAATAAGAATTGAAAATTTGCGCGCAAATTTATTTTTTGCGAAAGAAACGAGTTTTTGTTTACAGATACACAATGGAGACGACCTTTTTGTATTATTTTTTATATCTCTTTCATTTAAGAATATAAATATGTATGCAATATACATTAAGATTCTTCGTTTAAATGATTTGAAATGTCTGCTTGCAGTAAAAAGCCTTTCGACATGTTTATAAAGTAAGAAGAATAAAAGTTACTTAGACAAGTACGAGTATGCTAATAAAAATTTTTATATTTTAAATTTTATAACAATTAAAACCAGAATTTCATTATTTTATTTATTTTCTTTTTTCAGTTGTGATCTTTAAAAAAACTTTTAAAAATGTTGAAATGGGCAGTAAATGGTCCTCGCCAAAGTTATTTGCAAAATGAGGATAATAATCTTGAAATTCCTGTAACATCGAGTTCCTCATCGCAGCAGCAAAGAAGCCGGCTAAAACGTAAATCTTCTGATTTAGGTACGCTTAGACCCAAAAAATCTTGGTATGACAAAGAAAATCAATATACCTCCACACCTTTGCACACATCGACCAGAAGTATTCTGGGCAGCCCGTCTCGTAAAATGGATAGCTTAAAAGATCTTAGCAACATTGTAGCCGAAACAGCGTGCAACAACTCTCCCTTAAGACTGCCTTCTAATAAAAAATCACCCAATATTTTAACGACTCCTGAAAGCACACCAGCCCGCAAAAACCTGCCTAACAACTATGCTTCGACTTTACCCACATTCGATGTGGAATATTCACCTTGTGCTTTAATTCCCGGTCCTATACTGGCATTGAGAGGGGTTGGAATTCCCGATAGTTATTTCGAGAAGCCTAGATATATAACACCTTATCCTAAGGAAGCAACGGGCAATATTAACGAGGATAACACTTTAGAAACGAAAGCAATACAGAAATCTAGCGAGTCGTTTTTAAAATATCCCGTTTATATGGAAGAATCTACCTTAAGTTCTTCTAAAATGGGTGATGTGACCTTAGAAAGTATGATTTATGCCATTCTTGAGAGCAATCGCAAAGAGAAAAAATCCCAAAAAAATCAAAAACCTCCACAGCAACAGCAACAACAACAACCCAATATGTCACCCACTTACACGCCAGCTGAAGATCCAGCCAGCGATTTGCACGAAGTTTGGGATTCTGAGAAGGCACGCTATAGGCAAAAGGAATTAAAATTTAGAGCCGGATTAACCAAAAAAAGCCTATTTAATGAAAGAGAAATATGTTCACCGCAATTGCAAGAGACTTTGGATCCTGGCCAGTTAAGACGACAAGGTGGTCTCAGAAGAAAGCGAAAAATCACTCAAATCACTGCCAGTGTAATGAGTTCCGCCCAGAAGCTGTTAGGTAAAAGTCAACATGGGCAAATGTTGTGCATGCATTCGCATAACTTGCGCAAAGTCTTCGAGGATGAACTAATACACGATGAAATACATCCACGGAAACTTATGCGCAATCTCAGTCCTGATAGTGGTCACAATTCCTCTAGCGATTACGACGAAGAAGAAGAGGATGATGACTCCACTTTAGAGTGTATGACAGATGAGAACAAAACGTTGGATAATACCAAGAGAAGATTAAGTTTTTCCTTGAAAAACTTAAATAGAACGTAATTTACATTCTTGCGATTCTAAGTTTTTGTTACGGCCTTAATTTTTAATTAAAAAATATATATACGACATAATTTATTTTCAAATGCTTAATTTAATTAAAAATGTTGAAAATTTATTAATTTTGATTGTTTTTAACTGCTTAGAATTATTAAATAAAAGTGAAATATCAAAAACAAAAACTATTGCCTTTTAATGAATAAACAATTTTTTTCCAAAATTATCAGCAATGCCGCAGCGTACAATTCCGATCGCAAACGGAATTCATTCCGTATTATTGGTGCTTCAGAAAATAACGAAAAAATTTTTCGGAATGAAACCATTGTTGTTTTCATGAACGGAATGGGAGTTTTCTGTATCTGGAAGGCCAAAAAACTATCAAAATACACTTTCTATCAATAAACAAATATGTTTTCTTCGTTTCCGAACGGAGTTGTACTCTGTGACATGACTGCATATTCTTAAAATTTGCGTACTCATTTATAAGCTAACATAACTTTATGTTTAAATCCAAAAAGCCGTTACAGAAAATATTTTTTTTAACCATAACAATTGCATTTTAAACACTTATCAACCTTTTTTATAAGCAGTAAGTAAGCTCCTTTGAACAATATCTCGTAGCTTATTATATGCATTTCTGTTACACCTACAACAAATGTTTTTCTTTCCGCTTGGTTTTCTCAAGGATAATTTTAGTTGAACGAAATAGTTAGTCGTTTAACAAAGCAATATGCTAAGAAGGTCCTTTTGTTGTAACACAGCACTAGACCAGAACTAATTTATGCATAAGAACAGAAGTTCTCCAATAAACAACCAACCAATTTCCAAAACATATGGGAGTCCTTAGATCAACAAACTCAAGAAAGAAAATTAAGTAGGAAACTTTATTTAACTGAAAAAAATTCCTTTTCGATGTATTTCCATATACGATTATAAAACAGGTGTTTTTTTTTTCTTTAAATTCAAATCATTTTGTTTAGCGTTCACAGCTTGTAAAAGAACTAAAAACTCAAGATAAAACAACTATTGAATTTGTAATTGATGTGAGCAGGTGAGTATTTGTTATCAAAGAGGGATGTTTAACAAGACGTCTTTTTTTTATTATTTACACGTGTGAAAAAGGACACAGAAGTCAAGCAAATTGAATGTCCAGTCAATATAATTAAATTTTAAAAAGAAGCTGTTTTTAAATAATAAAATAAAATAAAAAACTAGATTTTTTAAATAATTTATATTCTAAAACAAGAAAATTATCCGAGTCCAATTGCATGGCACCCCTTTTTCAACTCCAACCATGAATAAAGCTGTAGGTCCAACCAACGCATTACACGCCTTTTCGCTGTCAACGCAGCTGTCAAGAAAAGTAGAATCTGTGTAGTTATACGCAAAAATTACAAGCTCAAAAGTGTAGGATGCTTTGAGGCATTGAATGCGAAAAGTAGGTTTATTTTCTACTTCTGTAAGCGTCACATGCATGCAGCGTTCAAACGAATCAGCTAATTTGACAAATAAAATTTTATTTTTACTTGGTGTGATGCCGCATAAAAAGCATTGTATGTATGTAACATGAATCGTAAAACGCAAGTAAGGTATAAAAATCATGCAATGCGTGGAGACGAAAACGCGAAAAGTTTAAGAATTCCAACAGCTAGGTCGGAGAGCTTCTCCACATTAATTTTCTCCTAGAATTCTTAGTTTTAAGCTTTTTACTACTTACTGTTAGGATAAGATCACACTACCGGCGCTGTCGCAATTTTCGTTGCATTTCATGTGCCGATAATGTTATGACACGTAATTTTTGGCGCTAACTTTAGACAATTAAAAGCAACTATGGTGTACCGATAATTCGAACACTCTTTAGCACAATGTTAAGTAATCAAAATGTTAGAAAGGCGCCAGTTTTAATCGGCCACTCCTGGACAATCAGCGACGATATAAGCGACTTCTGTTTGTTAAACAAATAAACACATCAACGTGAAAACTCTTTATAGGAATTTCTGACAAAATTTACTAATAATTATAGTTTTTGTTACTTTTTATAGGAAATTTTGTTAAAATTTACTTTTAATAGGAAATTTTGTTAAAATTTACATTTTATAGAAAATTTTGTTAAAAATTCTTTTTATAGGAAATTTTATTAAAATTTGCTTTTATAGGAAATTGTTTTAAATTTACTTTTTATAGGAAATTTTGTTAAAATTTACTTTTTATAGGAAATCTTGTTAAAATTTACTTTTTATAGGAAATTTTGTTAAAGTTTACTTTTTATAGGAAATTTTGTTAAAATTTACTATTGATTGGAAATTTTTATAATATTTACATTTAATAGGAAATGTTGTTAAAATTTACTTTTTATATGACATTTTTTTAAAATTTACTTTTTAAAGTAAATTTTAACAAAATTTCCTATAAAAAGTAAATTTTAACAAAATTTCCTTTAAAAAGTAAACTTTTACGAAATTTCCTATAAAAATTAAATTTTAACAAAATTTCCTATAAAAAGTTATAGGAAATAGGGAATTTTGTTAAAATTTACTTTTTATAGGAAATTTTGAAAAATTTCTTTTTATAGGAAATTTTGTTAAAACTTTTTTTATAGGAAATATTGTTATAATTTTCTTTTTATAGGAAATTTTGTTAAAATTTACTTTTTATAGAAAATTTTGTTAAAATTTACTTTTTATAGGAAATTCTGTTAAAATTTACTTTTTATAGGAAATTTTGTTAAAATTTACTTTTAATAGGAAATTTTGTTAAAATTTACTTTAGATTGGAAATTTTTATAAAATTTACAATTAATAGGAAATGTTGTTAAAATTTAATTTTTATAGCACATTTTTTTAAATTTACTTTATACAGGAAATTTTGTTAGTTTACTTTTTAAAGGAAATTTTGTTAAAAATTTCTTATTGTAGGAAATTTTGTTAAAATTTGCTTTATATAGAAAATTTTGTTAAAATTTACTTTTTATAGGAAATTTTGTTAAAATCTACTTTTTATAGGAAATTTTGTTAAAATTTACTTTTTATAGGAAATTTTGTTAAAATTTACTTTGGATTGGAAATTTTTATAAAATTTACATTTAATAGGAAATGTTGTTAAAATTTACTTTTTAGGACATTTTTTTTAAATTTACTTTTTATAGGAAATTTTGTTAAAATTTACTTTTTATAGGACATTTTGTTAAAATTTCTTTTTATAGGAAATTTTATTAAAATTTGCTTTTTATAGGAAATTTTATTTAAATTAACTTTTTATAGGAAATTTTGAAAAATTTCTTTTTATAGGATATTTTGTTAAAACTTCTTTTATAGGAAATTTTGTTAAAATATTGTTTTTATAGGAAATTTTGTTAAAATTTACATTTTATAGAACATTTTGTTAAAATTTACGTTTTATAGAAAATTTTGTTAAAATTAGATTTTAATAGAAAATTTTGTTAAAATTAACTTTTTATAGGAAATTTTGTTAAAATTTACTTTTAAAGGAAATTTTATTAAAATTAACTTTTTATAGGAAATTTTATTAAAATTTACTTGTTATAATAAATTTTGATAAAATTCAATTTTTCTAGGAAATTTCGTTAATATTAACTTTTGGTTAATTAACCTTTTATAGGAAATTTTGTTAAAATTAACTATTTATAGGAAATGTTACCAAAGTTAACGTTTTTATGAAATTTCGTTAATATTAACTTTTGGTAAATTAACCTTTTATAGGAAATTTTGTTAAAATTTACTATTTATAGGAAATGTTACCAAAATTAACGTTTTTATGAAATTTTGTTTGTGTTCACTTTTTGTAGAAAATTTTACCAGAATTTACTTTTTATAGAAAATTTTATCAGAATTCATTTTTTATAGAAAATTTAACCAAAATTTACATTTTATAGAAAATTTTGTTAAAATTTCTTTTTATAGGAAATTTTGTTAAAATTTGCTTTTTATAGAAATTTTTTTTAAAATTTACTTTTTATAGGAAATTTTATTAAAATTTACTTTTTATAGATAATCTTGTTAAAATTTACTTTTTATAGGAAATTTTGTTAAAGTTTACTTTTTATAGAAAATTTTGTTAAAATTTACTTTTTATAGGAAATTTTGTTAAAATTTACTTTTAATAGGAAATTTTGTTAAAATTTACTTTTGATTGGAAATTTTTATAAAATTTACAATAATAGGAAATGTTGTTAAAATTTACTTTTTATAGCACATTTTTTTTAAATTTACTTTATATAGGAAATTTTGTTAAAATTTACTTTTTATAGGAAATTTTGTTAAAATTTACTTTTTATAGGAAATTTTGTTAAAATTTCCTTTTTATAGGAAATTTTGTTAGTTTACTTTTTAAAGGAAATTTTGTTAAAATTTTCTTATTGTAGGAAATTTTGTTAAAATTTGCTTTATATAGAAAATTTTGTTAAAATTTACTTTTTATAGGAAATTTTGTTAAAATTTACTTTTTATAGGAAATAGGGAATTTTGTTAAAATTTACTTTTTATAGGAAATTTTGAAATTTTTTTATAGGAAATTTTGTTATAATTTTCTTTATATAGGAAATTTTGTCCAAATTTACTTTTTATAGAAAATTTTGTTAAAATTTACTTTTTATTGAAAATTTTGTTAAAATTTACTTTTTATAAAAAATTTTGTTAAAATTTTTTTTATAGAAAATTTTGTTAAAATTTACTTTTTATTGAAAATTTTGTTAAAATTTAATTTTTATACAAAATTTTGTTAAAATTTACTTTTTATAAAAAATGTTATTAAAATTTACTTTTTATAGGAAATTTTGTAAAATTTCTTTTTATAGGATATTTTGTTAAAACTTTCTTTTTAGTGGAAATTTTGCTTAAATTTACTTTTTAAATAGAATTTTGCTTAAATTTACTTTGCAAAGGCAATTTTATTTCTCTTCGGTTTAATTTTTTTCAAGTTTTTATTACTTAATATACCTTATATCACATATAGAAGATAAACTTCAGTTTTTATATCAAATGATATTGCACATTAAAAAAAAATTAAGCAGAAAGCCATTCTTGCTTTAACTTCCTGAAAAAATGAACAAAATGATTGAACGTTTGCCAATGGGTACTTTTGGACATGAATATCTCAAATCTGCCATTAACTCAAATTTAGCTAAAGTCAACAAAAGCACTTTTTCCTTTTTGCCACTGAAATATTGAAGTGTAAAAATATTTTTTTAATATTGTCAAAATTACGTATTTATGACATTTAAATTGTCTAATGATGTTGTTATAATGCAATAAAACTTTAATTTGTTAACTACGATATTTTATGTAAAAAAACATTATTTTTTTTATTATTTATCAAATACCTACACAAAATATTCTTTAGAATTTTTATACAGCTGCTTTGATTTACAGTTTATTGTGTGCTACTCTTAACGTGTGTCCTTGTTGCTGTTGGCGAATGTGTCACACACAAATTATAAAAGGTTCATCTTGCATAACTATACACTGAAGCATTAAATACGTACGAGTATGTTATGGTATTGCAGTTAAAAGTCCTTAAGGCAAATAAAAATATAATCAATTGACTGGTGAAATATTTGCGCCAAAATATGGCTGCACTTAAAGAAAGGAATGTTAAAAAAAAAAACAAATTTTTTGCTCTTAAATTTTATTTGGGTATTTTTATAGATTTCAGTTACATAATTTTTTTGTTTCTTTGTTTTTTGCCTAAAGATTAATTATCATTACTGTTTTTTGAAAACACTCGCATTTATATTTTTTTTTTTCAGTGTAAAAAGAAAAAGTGTAATGCAAAAAGAGAAATGTCAAATCCCTTTTAGCATACTAACAAACTTTGCACAAACGACACTACGGACATCTGTCTACGCCAGCACGAGTCAAGGGCACTTTATTACACAACGTTTGTTTATTTGTGCAGACGTTGCAGCAAATGGAAGCATTAAACTACTACGTACTAATGTACGTAAGTAAAAATTGTGTAGGACGTCTGATTGTTACACACAAACACATACGCACATATCCCCACGAATACTTATTCCCTTACACACTCAAGACAATTTTCTTTGTCCTGCAAAGGATTCTGATCAAATACAAATGCCAGTTGTAGGCGATTAATGAAGCAGAAGTTTATAAATAAAGAAAAGAAGAAAGAAAACACATACAACAAAGAACCTAATATTGAACAATCGCTATTGTTGCCTCACAATCAGAATGATTTGCGCGCCAAGATTTTTTCTTATTATTTTGTATTTTTACAACAATAATTTAACAGTAAAATGCTTGTATGTATGTTCATAAGTATGTATTAATTTTGTATTGAAATTAAAGGAAAATCTTGTAAATTCAATCGTAAAATAACAAATAATGAAAATGCTTTATCATTTCATGCTTATCTTTTGGTAATAATCAGAGCATATTACACGACAATTTTAAACTATTTCACACATGTCCTGCGTTTCTGCTACCACTACAGCTACTTCCTATTTAAATGGTAATGCTAGAGCTACACCATTTCTAAATGAGATTGTTTTTTATAATTAGGAATAGAAAAACTTAAAATGAGATTTTAAATTTTTGCTCCAAAATATGACCGAACTTTATATTTCGTCTCCATAATTTGTTTCTAACATACCTACCCTCCAATATCTCCATTTCTTAAGAAAGCTCCCATACAAAATTTTCAATACAGGCTAGAAATTATATTGAAGAAAAAGTCCCAGAACTGTCTAGGAGTTGCCATTACAGGGATAAAATGTATGACCAAACTCTATTAGTCTTTCGTCCCAAACATTTTCCAAAACATACTTGCCCTTTACCCCACCCATTAAAGGGGCTCCTATAAAGTAACTATGGCGTTTTATAAAATTCTTAATTTAATTAAAATTGTTAGTCTTTGGTGAATAAAATCATGTATGGCTTGTTTGTTTGGAACTTTGTTTTTTTCCCAATTTTGTATGAATTTTTAAAAACAAAAATTTTTTAATTTTGCTAAAAATTTATTTTGTTTTTGCCAAAAACGACTGCGCATATTGGTATTTCCACAGAAATGTCTACTTTTTGTCACGTACCGTCACCAACCATTTTTAATCGTTTCTCAAAGAATAATGAAAATATTATTTACTTTTTTTGCATTTTGGTGTAGAGCGCAACTAGGTTTTCATTTAGTGAAAGTGAGAAAAAATTTGAACAACGTGGTTCTAAAATACAAGAATAATTGCTAGGTGACGTGACGTGACAAAAAGAGAGATTTTCTGTGGAAGTGTCCATATTAGAAAAAAGTTCAACTTTACTTAAAGGAAATTTTATTGCGGAAATTCGGTTTTTTTATTTAATGTAGTTTTGTAAATTCAATAATATATAAAAAAATCAGAGAGTACCAATTGAAAAACAAAAAAGTCCCAAAGTCTCCTCTTATAAAAGGTGTTAATTTTTCTAGATTGTCACAAATTTAAGTTTGAATCAATGCTTTTAACAGCTGATGGTTGGTTATTGTTTAGTTTGCTTTGAAATGTCATTATGAATCGTCTTACACCAGAGCAACGCGTGCAAATTGTTGAAATTTTTAATAAAAATAAAATAAATCGTCTAATGGGCTGTAGCACAAATTGATATTGATTTGAAATTGAAATTATATTTAAACATTGATTTCATAAACATTTTTTCCAATAAAGTCCGTTTCAGTGATATTAAAAATATATTTCCTTGTTTTATTATGATTTAAACTTGTGTCGCTCTATGAAAAAAAGACCCTTTAGTTTCTCAATTACTTTGGATTCTGCATGCTGAATTCTACGTTTCTTAGTTCAGTATTAAAAACATTTCAAAACATACCAGTTAGAGGACGAACAAGTACCAAAAAGCTCCCTCTTACAAATTTTCAATCAGTCAGGTCCATGCATGTTTAGTTTTATGTTTTAGGTCCAATATTAACGAAAATTTTAAAAAATACCAGGGGGAAAATCGCGACATTCGATATCGATTGAAATTCCCATGTAAATTGTATTGCAATTTCGATCGATATCGAATGTCGCGATTTGCCCCCAGTTTTTGGACAAAATGTACCAGAAAGCTCCCCCTTGCAGATTCTTATTCACTCAGGATCATGCACGTTTAATATTATGTTTCTTGGTCCAATATAATAAAAATTAACTAAGCACCAGCTAAAGAACAAAAAAGTACAAACATTTTTCATTCAATAGGTTTTCATTCTACCTGATAAAATCTGCCTCCCTGATTGATTGATTTAAACAGGATCCACCCCTTCATTGAATCAACCGGATGGCTGGGTGAGAATATTTTTTTTTTTTTTTTTTTTTTTTTTTATCCCTAACCTAATCCCCGCGAAGCTTGAAGCTTGTCTGCAGGAAAGAAACCAGAGTATCTGGCGGGAATCGAACCCGCAACCCCAGGGTTGAAAGACTAGCTCACTACTAGCTAGCCTACCGGGGCACCCTATATCAACAGCCAAGTAACGTAGGAACGTTGGGAGACGGTGTAACTTGGCAACACAATGGGAACTTATTACGGGACCACGTGAGCTTTGCTTAATTGCGGGTGCCAGTGGAACCTAACCTAACCAAAGTTCAATATTACAGAAAATTCAAAAATTACCACATGCAGCACGGAAAAGTTTGTTCCCCCCATTGAAGTATTAACAATATTAAAATTGTAGTGGGAGCCCAGAATTTAATATGTATATGGACATTTCCTGGGGTCACGAACGTACGTTCGTACGCTTTTGATGTACAAATAATATAGAAAGCAAAACTTTTCCTAGCATTTTTCGATAGCATTTAGGTAGCTCTATGTTTAGTACAAAAGATGGATTTCATCGAGTTTAAGTTTTCATAATAAGAGTTATAAACGTGTGGTCACGAACGTACGCAAAATAGAAGTCAACTTCGGCTGACAGTAGTGAAATGTAAAAATCTGCGTTATGAAACGGAATTTTCAAAATTGATTAATTTATTTAAAAAGTGTATTAATGTAGGTCTCCATCCAGTATTTACAAAATAAAATATCTCTCTTGGTTTTTATTTAATTGGCTTATGTACCGGTCGCGAACGTACGATTTTTCCATATGTTTTTTTATTATTATCACCATGCATTTTACCATAAATGTCTTCAAATTTCCTTAACAAAAAAACTTAATACTCCTTTTACAATTAATTGTAATGGAGAGATAATGAAGAAAGAGTGTAAACATAACATATATTTTGCATGTAAAATAAGTATATAAAAATGTATTTAGAAGTAGAAAATACAGGAAATTATAAAATTTTCCAGTTTCCAGCCCAATTTCCTCAAGTAGAACAGCTCAAATATGCTAGGAAACCATGCTTTAATAAGAACATAGACTTTTTTTCTAATAATAAACAATAAAAGACGATGATACTCAACATTTTATTTTTTCATCCTGGTAGACCATTCTGTGGAAATGCCCATATGTCAATGTCAATGAACTGAGAAAAATGTTTTGTAAAAATGTGTACCCAAGAAAAAAAGTACGATTCCTACCACTCAAACGTTCGAATTTCGAAAAAAGATAAAATTTATATTTGTTTTCTTTTTAGATCAGGGCCCTGTTTCTCAAAACTACAACTTACAAATCTACAAGTAAAATACGTTTAAAAAAAGCAAAAATTTTACAATTTTTGTTTCAAATATATTTTACTTGTGGATTTATAACTTGTAGTTTTGAGAAACAGGGTACAGTAAGGAATTTTGTAGGTTTATTGGTTTAAAAAAAAATAACTGGGGTGACATACCCGTTTGCTCCGTAAAAAGGCCGAATTTTAAAAAAGTACCATACACCTGCCTGCTTATTTTTTTTAATAAACAACGATAAGTATTAAATTTTGTTTGCATCTCTTTAAGTTCAGGAGATATGAGGTTACCGAATTTAGATTTAAATTAAATAAATTAAATTAAATATATATATTGTGCACTTCTTTAAGCAAATAACTTTCAAATGGTGTATGGAGGAAAGTGTTCTGAACTGTTTTGCCTTTGCCGATTTACATAGGATATTCTGGTGGCTTATTCTAACAGTCGTGATCGAATTCTTTTTCGATTCGAAAGCAATTTTATTTCTTATTCTTTCAGTCAATACTGAACGTATCGAATTTATTTTTTCAATGTTGTGAAAACTCAAATAAATGCTTACAATACTGAATAAATAATTTTAATTCTTTCAGTATCGACTAAAGGAATAAATAATAAAATTGCTTTCGAATCCAAAAAGTATTCGATCACGACTGCCAGAATTAGCCCCCTGTTTTCATTTCTTATTTTCGAAATTTTCTTTATTCGTTTTAAAAAATCGCATTTAAAAAAAATCTCATTTTGTAATGTTCTTTTCCGAAATCAATCTGAAAATTTCGTTTTAAATTGTTAGATTTCAGATTGAAAGTGTAAAATCTAATGTTATTTTCTAAATTAAATGCAAAAATTTTCATTTTAAAAGATTTTTTCTTAAATCGAACTGAAAATTCTTATTTTCGATGTTTTTTTTAAATCCAACTAAAAAATCTTAATTCTAAATGTTCTACTTTGAATTAGAAATGAAAAATCTTAATTTTAAGTATTTTTTTCGAAAATCTCTAAAATCATATTTATAAATCATCATCTTTTCAAATTAAATTAGAAAATCTAAATTTTAATTGTTCTTTTCTAAAATAATAAGAACATTTAAAAAAAAATTTTTAAGAAACGCTTTTTTTAAAAAAAGAACATTTAAAAAAAATTTTGCCCCCCCCTAGATTTTATCCTGGCTACGCCCATGTATTCGTGTATTGTCATCGGGAATATGTATGCCTGCAAAGTTTTATCCATTTGCATTGAGTATAAGCCGGTTAAATCAACGTTACAAGATTTGATTTTCCGAAGTGAAGCTAAAGAAAAGGTTTAAACAAAAATGGAAAACTCCCATTTACACTTGAAAATGGTGTAGTTCGCCGTTTTACCCTACATTCAATACTCCTATTGATCCTTCGTCTTCTTTTAAAAACAATTAATCATTGTGACATACATATGTACAATAAGTAAGTATAAGAGTTTGTCGGAAAGCACAACACACCTTTTACAAACGTTTTTTGTAAAGAAATCTTTGTAGATAAAAAATTTCTTTTGAGTTTTATGCATCAATTGTCACAAATTTTTGTTGATAAATCTAGATTTCGCGCTCTTATTTCTCTTCTTCAAGGCGCATATACGAATCTGTGGTGTGTAACGAATTAAAATTTCGTTCAAATGACAAAAAATTAAAAAAAAAATCCCTCAAAATTTAAAGTTATGAATGGATGGAATAGATTGTACATTAACTTGACATGATGTGTCTTTGTGATTATGCCTTCTGCCAGCGTTACAATGCTTATCATCAACACTCAAGACATTGCAGGATATAAAGTGAAAAAGTTGCCCTTAATTTTTAGCTAACATATCCTTTTGTGTTTGTTCTTATTTGCTTTAATCTGGATGACTTTTCAAAAATTGCTGAACCTGTTTTCCATTATTGATGAAAACTTCCAGTGGGTACCTTAGGGTAAACATTAGTAAACATTGTAATTGTTATTTAATGCCTATATATACCCGATTCTGATATATACTTATGTTGTTTTCTTTTCTACAAAACCCTTTTCGGGAGTAAAATTTTTAAGAAGCAGACACCAAATTGCATTTTTTTGAATAAAATGTCACATTTTTTGTAGAAAAGAGAACACCATTAGATACTAGAAAAACAGCACGGCGAATTCAACTACAGGTGGTGTCGATACTACAACAATCAAAAACAACAGAAACAACATAGGGTTTTTTTGCATTGCATTGTAACAAATGCATTCACAACAAAAAGTAAGCCACAGCTTGTACACTACGTACAACGAGCTGCTAACTAAAATGCCGATAAGGCTTACCAGCTTCTAAGCAAATAGTTAATTTTTAAAAAATTTTTTATCAATCTGCTAACTTTCCATAATAACACTATGCTAGTTGAAAAAATAGACAAGCCGGGCATATGGCGTTTTAACATATTTCGGGTACGCTGAATCCAATGGTGCTAACCGTTTTTTAGATATACATACCATTATTTCGAAAATGGAGGAGGTTTCACAATATATATTCGCGTAACTCGAAAACGGTTTAGTTTATTGTGATAACTGAAAACACCAAAAAAAAAAACAAGTTAGAGTGCTATATTCGGCTGTGCATAATCTTTGATACCCTCCACCGACATTTCAAATGTTTAAGGAGTAATATCTGTATGATGTTATTATTATCTTAAACTGTGACGATTTGTTATTAATTATGGTTTTAGGCGACTAAACTGTTTTCCGGTAGTAGGGTTTATATGGGGCCTAGGGTAAATTATGGACCGATCATCACGAAATTTCACAGTATCATTTATAGTCCTTTAAAACTGTGTTTGTTATGATTGCATTATTTTTTACGGTTTTAGGCGTACTAAACTGTTTTCCGGTAGTAGGGTTCATATGGGGCCTAAGGTAAATTATGGACCGATCGTCACGAAATTTCACAGTGTTTCAACTGTGACGTTCCAAATTCTGTTACGCTAGCGTTATTTTTTACAGTTTTAGGCGTACTAAACTGTTTTCCGGGAGTATTGTTTATATGGGGCTTAGGGTATATTATGGACGGATCTTCACGAAATTTAGCAGCATGATTTCCAGTCAAATAAAACAAATTTTTGCAAAATCTTATCTCATTCCGTGCCTTGTTCCAGCATTTATGTTATTTTTTGTAACAAAATTATCAATTTTTTTAGGTGGTGGTTCCACATTTTGATTCATAGCTCTGGGCCTACAAAACCGATTTTGCTGGATTTCAATCCCAAACTGCTTAGGATAACTACAAGCAATTTGGCACCAAGTTTGTTCATTTGTTTTGAGTTGTTCGAAAGTGAGCGTGTTTTCAAAAGACGGACAGACGGACAGACAGACGGACATGGCTAAATCGACTTAGAATTACTCAAGGACCCAGAATATATATACTTTATGGGGTCTGAGATAAATAATAAAAAAGTTTCACACGGAATGACAAACTTAATATACCCTCTTCACAACTAATTGTGGTGGAGGGTATAAAAAGTTAATTTCGAGCACAGTGTAAACGCCGGTTTTGTCATACAATTTTTTTCCCTCCACATTAAACATTTTATATATATGTAATCCTTTAATTCCCTGTGGAACATAGGGCCGGAACAAATGTTTTCCATTGTATTCTATCAGTGGACATGGTTTTCATATCAGTCCAGGACACGCCATGCTCATGCAACTCGTTCTCAATTTGTCGTCTCCAAGTATTCGCAGGTCTACCAGGTCTCCTGGATCCTTGGGGGTTATATTCTACAGACTGTCGAGTTAAATCATGTGCTGGTTTTCTCATTGTGTGTCTTAGCCAACTAAATTTACGCAATCGGATATTCGTACTTATAGGAATTTGATGGGTTAAATTCCACAACTCCAGATTTGATATCGTGGCTGGCCAGAATATCCTTTCAATACGCCTGAGGCAGCGGTTTACAAAAGGTTGCATTTCACTCATTTCACGGCTCGAAATATTCCAAGTTTCACAGTTTCACATTGCTATTAAAAACCTTGATTTTGGTGTGAGTTGAGATATTTTGAGATCTCCAGAATTTATTAAGCGTGCCATACGCTTGCTTTGCCTTACACAGTCTATTCTGTATATCTTCTTTGGTCAATGGGTTGGCCCGAAAGCTGAAAGTTCTCGTTGCATGAAGAATTTATGCGCATTGATTTGGTTTTGTTGATATTAATTTGTATTCCCGCTTTGGCTGTACGTGCAGCAAAGGTTTGAATCTTAGATTGCATGCTAGAGAAGCGGTGGGATAAAAGACAGACGTCATCTGCATAATCAATATCTTCTAACCTATCATGAAGGCCCCACGAAATTCCATGATGCATATTCATGCAGTGGTTCATAACTACGTCAAGTACTATGTAAAACAGTAGTGGAGACAAAACACAGCCTTGACGAACACCTACGTTTACTTTGATGGGGTTGCTTGCTGTACCCTCATGCAGTATCGAACAAAATGCGTTGTTGTATAGCTCCTTAATAAGATTAATTATCTTCTCGGGAACTTTTAAAATCAAATTAATTAAAAAACAAAGCAAATTCAAAAACTGACAGTAAATTAAAAAGAAACCAAAAAAAATTGTTTGATATTAAACGGGTGTTTTCATAAGTTGCCAAACCTTTGGCAGCTCGTTAACAAGACTTTAACAAACAAATCGTTAGCCAGAGCTTGATAATGTATTATAAATAAACTTTGTGCTAACTTCATGCCAAGTTTTCATTATAAACACGGTTGCTAGTGTTTACGTTTCTAAATGTAATCCATTCCTAACGTAGGGTCTCTAACTAACTATCATACCAAACTTCAAAATCTATATAAAAAAATCTAATATTTTTGTCAGCGTTTTTTTTTTTTTATATGAAGTTTGACGTTTATTAAGACAAAAATTGTCATGGGAACAGTGTTGCCAAAACTTGGTGACCAAAAATTGCTAAATTTACGGAAAAAATGGCTAAAAAAATGTCTAAAAATGGGCTAAAAAATGGTTAAAAGCTTTAAAAAAAACACATTAAAATTCAATAACAAAACAGAAATAATTAATTTAAAGTTGTTTACGATAAAATTGTGAGTTAAGATCAATTTGTTAAATAAGAAAAAACGTAAATTAATAATTAGTATTGTTATTTTGTTGAACTATTTATGGTTTTTAATCCAAATTTTTAATATTTTTAATTAGGCTTAAGTTCATCAAATTTAATTTTCATTAAATTATTTTTATGAAGAAAGGAATTTTACAACATGAAAATTAATTAAAATTTACTGATAATTATTCATTCTTGACTCAATCTGGGCTCGAACCCAGGCGTTTTTACGGACAGGTTACCCTGACATGTGTCGATTGCAACCACTCAATCTCCTCAGAGGGCTTGCCGTTTAAAACTCGCAGCCATCGACGACTGCTGACGTCAATAGTCAAACATCAATCCTTAAACCAAATTGTATTTAACCTTTGGTAGATCGAAATTTGCTTTGAATGATTATCTATTTTAATTTATTTTACATGTTCTTCCTTTACTTCTGTTTTTTCGTACTTTTGTCAAGAATTCTTCTTGAAGTTCAAAGTACATATTTTGTTTTGTTTTTTCATTTTTTTGTCTTTCTTTTTCTTGTTGACCTTTTCAGCACAACTTGAAGGACAAATGCAAACATAGAGCTCGTGCCTTAGCTTTAACGATAATTAGTATTGTGGTTATTTTGTTGAACTATTTATGGTTTTTAATCCAAATTTGTAATATTTTTAATTAGGCTTAAGTTCATCAAATTTAATTTTCATTAAATTATTTTTATGAAGAAAGGAATTTTACAACATGAAAATTAATTAAAATTTACTGATAATTTTTTATTCTTGACTCAATCTGGGCTCGAACCCAGGCGTTTTTACGGACAGGTTACCCTGACATGTTTCGATTGCAACTACTCAATCTCCTCAGAGGGCTTGCCGTTTAACACTCGCAGCCATCGACGACTGCTGACGTCAATAGTTAAACATCAATCCTTAAACCAAATTGTATTTAACCTTTGGTAGATCGAAATTTGCTTTGAATGATTATCTATTTTAATTTATTTTACATGTTCTTCCTTTACTTCTGTTTTTTCGTACTTTTGTCAAGAATTCTTCTTGAAGTTCAAAGTACATATTTGGTTTTGTTTTTTCATTTTTTTGTCTTTCTTTTTCTTGTTGACCTTTTCAGCATAACTTGAAGGACAAATGCAAACATAGAGCTCGTGCCTTAGCTTTAACAATAATTAGTATTGTGGTTATTTTGATGAACTATTTATGGTTTTTAATCCAAATTTTTAATATTTTTAATTAGGCTTAAGTTCATCAAATTTAATTTTCATTAAATTATTTTTATGAAGAAAGGAATTTTACAACATGAAAATTAATTAAAATTTACTGATAATTTTTCATTCTTGATAAATTAATATTAAAAAATTAAATCATCGAAAAATTCGATGTCATTATTGTTCATCTCATAGGAATCACTCACTTATTAGTTTCAAATAATCATAAGTTTTAAATAATTTGAAGGTAAATCATAATCAGGACAATATTTACCCAACCTTTTGAGTCCAGATCTAAAATAAAAAACAAGTAAGAAAGAATAGTCGGTTAAACCCGACTTTATGATACCCTACACCTCACTAGAACCTTTGTACCAAATTTTATCAAATAACCTCTTAATTGCGACCTGTACTTTGCGCACAAGGTTTACATGGACAGCCAGCCAGCCGGACAAACATCGTTAATTCGACTCAGAAAGTGATTCTGAGTCAATCGGTATACGTAAAGGTGGGCTAAGGACCAATATGTTAAGGTGTTACAGACATCAGCACAAACGCATAGTACCCTCTCTACTATTGTCGTGGTGGTATAAATATTGTATTGTTATGGTAAAAATATTTACCTAATTAATAAAATCGAATCAACGGTTGCTTAATGTAACCTATTTCTCAAATTACTTTTAACGATGTTTACTTGGCTAAACACCCTCTCTACTTCAGCATTAGACCAAGGAAGTGAGAGCAACTTTATAGTCAATTCTGAAATTTCTAAAAAAAATTTTGTTACCGCCTGCATCCCTTTATTGAAATACTTGCAACCAGAAAGAAACAGCGATGTTTGTTTTGATCGATTTTATAAATTAAATAGTGCAATACTGTTCATTTATTTTGAAAGATGTTTTAGCGTCATAGTTTATAGCGATTTTCAACATTTGTAAAAGTTGTGATTTAAATTAAAGGCGTTTTAATTGTTCAAAAGGTTTATTTTACTTTTATAAATTTTTATAACAAAATAAAAATTATTCTTTTAAAAGAAAAACGGCAAAAAAAATTATGGCTAAGCAAGTTGATAAATGGCTAATGGCTAAACTTATTTTTTAATGGCTAAACCGGGTGAAAAATGGCTTAATCTAGCCTCTAAATGGCTAAATTGGCAACACTGCATGAGATGACCCCATGTAACAAAATACTAACTAATCAAAACAAATTCGTTCGAGCTGTCAAAATCAGATGGCTTTTCGACTGCACCTGTAGTTGAATTCGCCTGGAAAAACTGTTAAGCGACTCAAACACTTCCAATATATTTGTTAAATTTTTTGCATTGTAAAATTATATCGCCAATGTGTATGTAATATTCGAAAGTGGCACAATATTAACAATTGGAAAGAAGCGAAATCCTTTTGATTTTTAATGCACAATGAAAAGAAGTGCAATGTACTGTGAAATGTGTTGACAACAATATACGATGTTGGCATTCTTTAAAGCAGTGTTCGAAAATAAACAGTACATTATTTAACGTTCGGTTCACACACCCAGGAACGATATCTATTTTTTTAATTGATTGTGTAGACATACACAACCCTTAATACCGTTCGTAACTATTTTCAAGAAAGAACCGAACATTAAATAAACAGAACAATTGTAGTGATACTGTAGACAAACATTATATTTTAATGTTCTATAATGTTTTTTTCTTGTGTGTATTTTGTTTTTGTAAAAAATGTTTGGTTTTTTTACCAGCCAAAAGGAACGAACATTAATGAGCCGAACCGAACACATTGAAGTTTGTGGATTTTCAAAAAAAAACCGAACGGAATTAAATGTTCACATCTTTTGTTGAGTTTGATAAAAAACAGTAATATTTTTGTGTTCGAAAGATGACTAACAGGGAAACGTTATTTTTTATGATTTTCTACACAAACACTATTAGCTTTTGTGTTTTCCACAAATCTACCGAACCGAACATTAAGAAAAGATATTTAGTGTTTATTTTCGAACACTGCTTTGTGCCATTTATTGAATATCAAAGAGAAATAAAGAAATAATATGGCACTTTAGTAAAAAATTACTTTCCATTTTTTAACAGGTTTATGTTGTGGCCACATTTTAATAAATTTTTAAGTTTTAATTACACTAAAATAAAAGAAAGTAATAAAAAAATTTGTACAGGAAATTACAGTGAAAGAAAACATCCCCAAAAAAAATCGTTCTGATATATTTCTATTCTAAGGGCTACGAAAGAAGGCAGTTTAAAATAAAAATGTACATAGTCAAGTGCTAACAAATGCTAAAGTTTCTAACAGCCAAAGAAATTTCTATTTAAAATCAATCAATTTTAATAACGTGAGAATTTTATTTACAAAAAAATCGGTTTGATTTAATTTATTCATAATTTCCACTGTTAACCAAACTTTTTTTTTTAAGGTAATTATGTATTTTCCAATATCATGTTTAAAAACTTTTAGTGGAAGGGGGTATTAAACTAGTTTTAATTTTGTTAGACTTGCAGTATTACAGGTTATGGTTCCCACCATTATAAAATACCTAAAAAAGTTACTAGAGCGTAAATTCAAAAAAAAAAAAAAAAAAACATTAAAAATGTATTACACAAAATATTACTTTCAGCGTCTTTAAGTTGTTGTCTGCCAACATTTCTCAAAACAAACTCCTAAGCATTTAATTGTATTTAACAACTTTTTACTTAAACATCAGGAATTCACCGACTAACGGAAGGGCAGGGCAGCATAGATTTCAATTCGTTTAATATGTATATCTTTGCATGACCCTTCTCAAAAGAATAACTTGTCTACTTTGAAATCTTTAGCTCGTTTATACATATTATTATTATAAAATATGTAATAACAATAAAAAATATTGAAGCATAAACATTGTACATACATACATACATACAACTTTGATGCAAATGTATCATAAACAAAGGCAATGATGACCAATGGTCAATTAAACAAGAAAAAACTTAATGAAAACAGAACATAACCTTTCTTTCTTTCTTTCATTTACATTTCCTCAACAATCAACGACATAGTTTTCGCTAAAGACATCGAAAACAAGAAAAGGTTACGAAATCAAAATATTTTCCTTGTAACAAACAAATTTAACGCGTGATGTCGCGATCTAATGACCACCACCGAGTTAAATACAAAAGTAATTAAAATGTTTATTCAGTTGCTCAGGGATGATATGTTTCTATTTTACCTTTGATGGTCATTTTTCTTTAATTTTTTTTTTTGTTGTTTTCATTAGCATTGCAAGCTTTGCGTCTTACAAGGTGGTGATTTTTCGCGTTTGTTTTTACAATGTCACACATTTCTTGTAAAAATGTCAACATAGTGACTTTTGCGGATATTGTGGATGACAATGCAATGATATCTTGTTTAAAGAAATCTTATTGTCTTTACGACCAATTGTTTGATTAACGATCTAAAGCGTGAAAATGACCGTAATCAAGCAAAAGATTTATGGCTATTAGCTTAGCAGAACAGAAATATCGTTCACGGCTTAAGGCCCAACCAGAGAGTGAATAACGTGGCTTAAGCAACTGAGCGAATACATGTAAATCGTATGTGTCACACCATAATGAACTTAAGGAAACTTTTTGTTAGGTTTTATGAATCTGTTATTTGCTTAAGAAAAGTGCGAAACTGATCGCACATTCCGTACGGAGTCAAATGATTGTTTTTTTAAATACATTTGTGAGGCTTTTAGTTAATTTTTGACAGTAGCTTAAGTTTCAGACTTGCAATTTTAGTTGCAGCAATTCTTGTGTTTATTGGTGAGAGAGGTCAGAAGATTGGGGAGCGGTACCCAGTTTCATGTACTTTGCAATTCTATTTTATTTTGTTATTCTCACACTTTTTACCTTGAAGTTGGCTGTAGGTTTTTTTGTATTAATATACAAAATATAAAAATACAAAAATTGCAAATTTGTAATATTTTTAATTAGGCTTAAGTTCATCAAATTTAATTTTCATTAAATTATTTTTATGAAGAAAGGAATTTTACAACATGAAAATTAATTAAAATTTACTGATAATTTTTTATTCTTGACTCAATCTGGGCTCGAACCCAGGCGTTTTTACGGACAGGTTACCCTGACATGTTTCGATTGCAACTACTCAATCTCCTCAGAGGGCTTGCCGTTTAACACTCGCAGCCATCGACGACTGCTGACGTCAATAGTTAAACATCAATCCTTAAACCAAATTGTATTTAACCTTTGGTAGATCGAAATTTGCTTTGAATGATTATCTATTTTAATTTATTTTACATGTTCTTCCTTTACTTCTGTTTTTTCGTACTTTTGTCAAGAATTCTTCTTGAAGTTCAAAGTACATATTTGGTTTTGTTTTTTCATTTTTTTGTCTTTCTTTTTCTTGTTGACCTTTTCAGCATAACTTGAAGGACAAATGCAAACATAGAGCTCGTGCCTTAGCTTTAACAATAATTAGTATTGTGGTTATTTTGATGAACTATTTATGGTTTTTAATCCAAATTTTTAATATTTTTAATTAGGCTTAAGTTCATCAAATTTAATTTTCATTAAATTATTTTTATGAAGAAAGGAATTTTACAACATGAAAATTAATTAAAATTTACTGATAATTTTTCATTCTTGATAAATTAATATTAAAAAATTAAATCATCGAAAAATTCGATGTCATTATTGTTCATCTCATAGGAATCACTCACTTATTAGTTTCAAATAATCATAAGTTTTAAATAATTTGAAGGTAAATCATAATCAGGACAATATTTACCCAACCTTTTGAGTCCAGATCTAAAATAAAAAACAAGTAAGAAAGAATAGTCGGTTAAACCCGACTTTATGATACCCTACACCTCACTAGAACCTTTGTACCAAATTTTATCAAATAACCTCTTAATTGCGACCTGTACTTTGCGCACAAGGTTTACATGGACAGCCAGCCAGCCGGACAAACATCGTTAATTCGACTCAGAAAGTGATTCTGAGTCAATCGGTATACGTAAAGGTGGGCTAAGGACCAATATGTTAAGGTGTTACAGACATCAGCACAAACGCATAGTACCCTCTCTACTATTGTCGTGGTGGTATAAATATTGTATTGTTATGGTAAAAATATTTACCTAATTAATAAAATCGAATCAACGGTTGCTTAATGTAACCTATTTCTCAAATTACTTTTAACGATGTTTACTTGGCTAAACACCCTCTCTACTTCAGCATTAGACCAAGGAAGTGAGAGCAACTTTATAGTCAATTCTGAAATTTCTAAAAAAAATTTTGTTACCGCCTGCATCCCTTTATTGAAATACTTGCAACCAGAAAGAAACAGCGATGTTTGTTTTGATCGATTTTATAAATTAAATAGTGCAATACTGTTCATTTATTTTGAAAGATGTTTTAGCGTCATAGTTTATAGCGATTTTCAACATTTGTAAAAGTTGTGATTTAAATTAAAGGCGTTTTAATTGTTCAAAAGGTTTATTTTACTTTTATAAATTTTTATAACAAAATAAAAATTATTCTTTTAAAAGAAAAACGGCAAAAAAAATTATGGCTAAGCAAGTTGATAAATGGCTAATGGCTAAACTTATTTTTTAATGGCTAAACCGGGTGAAAAATGGCTTAATCTAGCCTCTAAATGGCTAAATTGGCAACACTGCATGAGATGACCCCATGTAACAAAATACTAACTAATCAAAACAAATTCGTTCGAGCTGTCAAAATCAGATGGCTTTTCGACTGCACCTGTAGTTGAATTCGCCTGGAAAAACTGTTAAGCGACTCAAACACTTCCAATATATTTGTTAAATTTTTTGCATTGTAAAATTATATCGCCAATGTGTATGTAATATTCGAAAGTGGCACAATATTAACAATTGGAAAGAAGCGAAATCCTTTTGATTTTTAATGCACAATGAAAAGAAGTGCAATGTACTGTGAAATGTGTTGACAACAATATACGATGTTGGCATTCTTTAAAGCAGTGTTCGAAAATAAACAGTACATTATTTAACGTTCGGTTCACACACCCAGGAACGATATCTATTTTTTTAATTGATTGTGTAGACATACACAACCCTTAATACCGTTCGTAACTATTTTCAAGAAAGAACCGAACATTAAATAAACAGAACAATTGTAGTGATACTGTAGACAAACATTATATTTTAATGTTCTATAATGTTTTTTTCTTGTGTGTATTTTGTTTTTGTAAAAAATGTTTGGTTTTTTTACCAGCCAAAAGGAACGAACATTAATGAGCCGAACCGAACACATTGAAGTTTGTGGATTTTCAAAAAAAAACCGAACGGAATTAAATGTTCACATCTTTTGTTGAGTTTGATAAAAAACAGTAATATTTTTGTGTTCGAAAGATGACTAACAGGGAAACGTTATTTTTTATGATTTTCTACACAAACACTATTAGCTTTTGTGTTTTCCACAAATCTACCGAACCGAACATTAAGAAAAGATATTTAGTGTTTATTTTCGAACACTGCTTTGTGCCATTTATTGAATATCAAAGAGAAATAAAGAAATAATATGGCACTTTAGTAAAAAATTACTTTCCATTTTTTAACAGGTTTATGTTGTGGCCACATTTTAATAAATTTTTAAGTTTTAATTACACTAAAATAAAAGAAAGTAATAAAAAAATTTGTACAGGAAATTACAGTGAAAGAAAACATCCCCAAAAAAAATCGTTCTGATATATTTCTATTCTAAGGGCTACGAAAGAAGGCAGTTTAAAATAAAAATGTACATAGTCAAGTGCTAACAAATGCTAAAGTTTCTAACAGCCAAAGAAATTTCTATTTAAAATCAATCAATTTTAATAACGTGAGAATTTTATTTACAAAAAAATCGGTTTGATTTAATTTATTCATAATTTCCACTGTTAACCAAACTTTTTTTTTTAAGGTAATTATGTATTTTCCAATATCATGTTTAAAAACTTTTAGTGGAAGGGGGTATTAAACTAGTTTTAATTTTGTTAGACTTGCAGTATTACAGGTTATGGTTCCCACCATTATAAAATACCTAAAAAAGTTACTAGAGCGTAAATTCAAAAAAAAAAAAAAAAAAACATTAAAAATGTATTACACAAAATATTACTTTCAGCGTCTTTAAGTTGTTGTCTGCCAACATTTCTCAAAACAAACTCCTAAGCATTTAATTGTATTTAACAACTTTTTACTTAAACATCAGGAATTCACCGACTAACGGAAGGGCAGGGCAGCATAGATTTCAATTCGTTTAATATGTATATCTTTGCATGACCCTTCTCAAAAGAATAACTTGTCTACTTTGAAATCTTTAGCTCGTTTATACATATTATTATTATAAAATATGTAATAACAATAAAAAATATTGAAGCATAAACATTGTACATACATACATACATACAACTTTGATGCAAATGTATCATAAACAAAGGCAATGATGACCAATGGTCAATTAAACAAGAAAAAACTTAATGAAAACAGAACATAACCTTTCTTTCTTTCTTTCATTTACATTTCCTCAACAATCAACGACATAGTTTTCGCTAAAGACATCGAAAACAAGAAAAGGTTACGAAATCAAAATATTTTCCTTGTAACAAACAAATTTAACGCGTGATGTCGCGATCTAATGACCACCACCGAGTTAAATACAAAAGTAATTAAAATGTTTATTCAGTTGCTCAGGGATGATATGTTTCTATTTTACCTTTGATGGTCATTTTTCTTTAATTTTTTTTTTTGTTGTTTTCATTAGCATTGCAAGCTTTGCGTCTTACAAGGTGGTGATTTTTCGCGTTTGTTTTTACAATGTCACACATTTCTTGTAAAAATGTCAACATAGTGACTTTTGCGGATATTGTGGATGACAATGCAATGATATCTTGTTTAAAGAAATCTTATTGTCTTTACGACCAATTGTTTGATTAACGATCTAAAGCGTGAAAATGACCGTAATCAAGCAAAAGATTTATGGCTATTAGCTTAGCAGAACAGAAATATCGTTCACGGCTTAAGGCCCAACCAGAGAGTGAATAACGTGGCTTAAGCAACTGAGCGAATACATGTAAATCGTATGTGTCACACCATAATGAACTTAAGGAAACTTTTTGTTAGGTTTTATGAATCTGTTATTTGCTTAAGAAAAGTGCGAAACTGATCGCACATTCCGTACGGAGTCAAATGATTGTTTTTTTAAATACATTTGTGAGGCTTTTAGTTAATTTTTGACAGTAGCTTAAGTTTCAGACTTGCAATTTTAGTTGCAGCAATTCTTGTGTTTATTGGTGAGAGAGGTCAGAAGATTGGGGAGCGGTACCCAGTTTCATGTACTTTGCAATTCTATTTTATTTTGTTATTCTCACACTTTTTACCTTGAAGTTGGCTGTAGGTTTTTTTGTATTAATATACAAAATATAAAAATACAAAAATTGCAAACCTAGAATTTCACAAACTGTACAATTTCAAAGCAGAATTTAAAAAAATTGCAACAACAAGAATTGCTAGTCTGGACGAGGACTTATTAAAATAAAAATTTTAAATGTTAAAACATACTTAGTCATCGTCCAGACTTGCAATTATGGTTGCAGCAATACTTGAGATTATTGGGCGGGTAAGAAGATTGTGGAGCAGTACTCAGTTTCATGTACATACTCTGCAATTCTGTTTTGTTTTGTAATTCTCACTCTTTTTGACTTGAAGTTAGCTGTAGGTGCATTTGTATTTACATTTATATAAAATATAAAAAGTAGAAAAGGAAAGGCAAGATGAAAATAAAAAAATTGCAAAGCTTGAAATGCATAGCCGTATTCTGTTAATCGCTTAGCTAAAGCTAAAGCCCCAGTTAGCTGACAGTAACAGTAACGTTGTAAATCAGCCGCTTCATTTTGTTGTATGTAAATCAATTAGAACGATAATAGTTAGCAATGAATTGTTACTTATGGCTAATAAATTAGGGAATGTTTAGACGCTGGTTTAGTTGAACTAAGCTTTAATTTATTTGTAGCTTTAACTCAACAACTATAAAACAGTGTCCCATGTATTATATGAAGCTAAAAAAAATAACATATGGCAGCACTAAGATAACTCTTGTCAAATTCATATGGTCCTGCATTGGTAGTTTAAACGTTAAATTTTATGCGTTTGAAGTTGGTTTATATATTTACAGATTAATAGATTTGTTAGTTTAATTTAATAATTTAATTGATTTATTAGCCCTTAATCTTACCGTCTAAATCTGTAGCAAATAGATTTGTCTTACTGTTTTACTGTACAATAACATTCTTGTCAGCTAACTGAGGCATAAATATCGATCAATAAAATGCCGTTCAAGAAAACAAAATTTAAACATTTAAGCAACGACATTAAAAGCTAAAATTGTGGCGAATTAAATTTTTATGACATTGCCAAATTTAGTAATGCATGTTACAGAATTGCATTTGTAGCGAAAAATCTCTAGTCAACTTTATAAATTTTTAGCAAGAACAATTTAGCTTTAGCGAATTACAGAAACTTAAAAAATTGCAGCAACAAAAATTGCAAGTCTGCACATAGATCCTTAAGAATTTATTTTAAATGATAAAAAAAAATTAAGTTATCTGGAGAAATTACCAGACTAAGACAAAGTTGTAAAGCAAAAATAAATTAGCTTAATTTAGTCTGATAACTAAGCTTATAGAATTATTAAAATTCTGAATAATTTTAGCACATGCAGACTTAAAAATGTTGCTGAATAATTTCACACTATTTGGCTTTCTTTAAAGCCTTCGAGCATAACGTGCGGTCATGAAATCCTTAGGAAAACTTTTTTATTTAACATGTATTTAGTTTATTTAAGTAAATTAACCCTAATGCAGCATGATTTGTTTTGTTTTCTTTTAGTAGGTGATATGGGTCACTTCCAATATTCTAAATGATAATTCAATAGGATTAAGTTATCATCACAGAAGATGATGAAGATAACAGTAGAAGGAAAGTAACGAGTTAAACAAACGTTTGTCATGCAATCTTTAAGATTTGTTTATACAGCATCCCATATATATACATACATACATACATACATACATACACAATCTTAGGGAAATTAAGGGACAAACATTGTTGTTGTCACATTCACAAAAATCCATTTGCATATTTACAATATAATAAATTTACGCATACACATTAAAAAAGAAAAATGAACATAAAAAATGCACTATGAAAATCCCAGAGCTGACAGTTTTCTTAAATAGTATGTCAAGCGTAAAGAAAAATTTATAGAAAACGTTTAATTTTCAATTTTTGTTATTTAAATTTAATTGTAACAAAAACATTGAGCGCTAAAGCCTGTAAACATTTGCTTATAAAAGACATATTTTGCCGCAAAATACACATATGAACAGACAACTGGCAGGGATGACAACTTAACATTTTTCCAACAGTAATTTAAGCGGGTTTTATATTTTAATGAGAGATTTTAAAATCGCGATCACGCTAGATGCTTTGTGTGATAAATAATTATTGTTAAGGAACTGTATAAAGTACTAGCTTAACTCAGAGCGCTTGGCTTCCCCAATTAAAAAAATGCCACGCCCACTTCTTCCATTCCGGCCATTTTGCGACATTGATAACCATTTTTTTTTGTACAAAATTTTAAAAATATCGTTCTTTAAATATATAAAAAATTATAATTTGTGCCACGCCTACCTATCTGATCCCGCCCACTTTTTGACTGATGTAAAGCTAACCAAGCTTTTTGCTCCATATTTGGAAACTTTAGTTGTTACCGTTCTCAAGATATACGGAAATCTCTTTGGCCTTTGTATGGAAGGGGCCGCGCCTACTCCCACTTACTTTTTTGCAGATGTTTTGTATTGATAACCCAACTATCTGTACCAAATTTAGAAAATTTTTCACTAATAGTATAATAATAGTATAATAAATAAATCTATTGTATGCCATGTTGCAAATTTCTAACCAAGATGCTTTAACCATTAGATAACTTAGGCTTTTTCCGTTCTTCAGATTTACATAGATCTATATTGACTTTGTATAAGAGGTGCTACGCTTCTTAAATCACGCCCACTTCTACCATCCCGCCTATTTTTTAGAGAGGTTTTGTATTGACAAACCAGCAATATGTGTACCGAATTTGGACAATTTTTCTCCTGCCGTTCTATAGATATAAAGAAATATGTTTTGCGCCAAATAACGTGCAAATTTTAATAAAAGTAAGTTTGAGAGACAAAAATTTGCTTATTTGTTTGCAATCTTTATGCTAAAAAATATTTTAAGTTCGTGCAAAATAGTTTTAAAAAAATTTGTTTACAAATAGTACCAAAGCTACAAATTTTAACCCTGTTGCGACTCTCAAATGTACTTTATTTGCTTGCAGAGTTTTTGCTAACATGCAGTCTACAACTGACATGAAATGCTTAACATTAACACTAATATGATGTTAGTGTTAAGTATAGACTCATCATGTTAGAGGTTTTCTCATGTTATAACACGGTTGTTAATGCAAATGTTTTAACAACGCTTTTATAACATCATGTTATAACAGCAAATCATGTCAGTTGTAGACGTGCAGTAAAGAATATAGATTTGATGTTTGTGCGAAATTATTTAAAAAGCATACCTGTTTACAAATAGTACCAAAAGTACGAATCCTGTTTTACACCTTAAATGTACTTATTGATTTTATCCGAAGCAACGTAGGCTTCAAGTTTGCGCAAAATTATTTTGAAAAATGGATGTTTACAAGAGGTACCATGGTCTGCCCATTTAATCAAAAAAAACGTTTAATCATAAATTTAAATAAACTTTTTAAATTGTTCAGTCTAAATGGGTTAAATATATTTACCCAAAATTTCCCTATTTAACCACTTTAACCACATAAACGGCCGATTTTGAAAATTTACGACTTCGTCGGCTTGAACGAAGTTATAGAAACTCAGCTTGACAATAAAAATAAAAAATTTTAACCTTTTTCAATGTAAATGGGGTTCATTAAAGTCTACCTGAAATTCCCCTTTTTCCCCCCTAAAGAGCCGATTTTCAAAATCTATTTATAGAAATTTCGTCCCTTTCCGGTCCAAATGAAATGAATATTTTGAAAGTGATTTGTTTGTAAACTATAGTATTGACAACATTGTCTAAATTTTAAATTTATTTCAAGACTGTTGTCCATTTTTTTTTTACTGATTACAAAACATTTTTGAAAAAGGTTTACAATTATTAACGAAACACTGATCGCATAAAAATGTATACATATCCTACATTTTCTTGTCCCTTTATGGAATTTGGGAACAAAATTGTTTTTCTTCGTGTGGCATATGCTCTAAAGCAACAATATCTATGCATTATAAATTACCATTAAACCCTTTTCTCAATTTTGTTGTTTTTTTTTTTGTTTTAATTTCAGCTATAATCAGTGAAGAAAGGACATCTTGTAGTTTTGTTTCTTAAATATGCAAGATACAAACCAGATACCCTACACATACATTTGTATATACAAACATATTACCCTTTTTTGCATTAAAGATTGTCATCTTTGCTTAACACACTACAAATTCATTAAATTAAAAAAATGACAAAAAATTCTGCAGACATGAGAGTGTAGTAGACTCACGCAGAGTATGTTTGTATTTAGAAAGCGCCCTTTTTATTAGGCTCTAGATATTGCATAAACCTAACATATTTACATTTAACAGGACGTGTTCTGACATGTCTCAGGAAGCAACAGACCACACGGCAAGTTATTTTGTTAGAAACTACTACATACCAACGTAGTTGTTTGTTGTTTTGAATGCTTCAAAGTTTCAAAGATAATTCCGTTATATTAATTATTTCACATTTCATTACTAAATGCAGTAAACATAACCAACAACATAACAATTTACATGTTAGATGTTTTATTATTAGAAAAATACCTACGAACTAACGAAAAAAAAGAACAGTTAAAATTTTTGCAAAATTTGTATTTCGCAAATAAGTTTGTTACATTCTTAAAATTGTAAAATGTCTTCATTAAATTTATTTACTCCAATTTCTATTAGAACAATAGCTTAATATTGTTCTCAACTTAAAATACATAATTGAATAACGTTGTCATGACATGCAATAACATCATGTTTTAATTGTTTCTTTAAAGAGGTTCATTTGCTACTTTTAATCAAAAGTAGCTAAACATACCAAAACAACCAGCACTTTTAATAATGTTTACGATCTTCAGAACGTGCAGCAGAGACACAATGATAATAACAATTTTATACCCATATATTTTGTTTATTTTTCTCTTAGCTACTTTCTTACTTATGAACATATGTACATACATACATATTTACAGCGACATGTAATAATCGTTGAATGGCCGAACGTTTGCAATAAAGTTTAAACATCTAAATGACAAAATTCAAACCCCCGACTGTTGACACCAGATCACTAGAAATACAAGTCAATACTATGTACGCACATCTATTCAAAGAACAAACACCTTTACCCGCATATAACCGATCAGCAACATTTTATACCAAATTCACCTAAATTTTTGCTTTTTTTTTCAATTTAGAAGATATTGTAAATGAGTGAGTGGATAACGCGTGCAACGAATGTGTTGATCAATGAATATACATGCATACTTATGTACATATAAACAGAGAAAATGTACTCGAATTCAAACAAAACAACAACAAAATAGCAAACATGTGCAAAAATTTTGATGGCAACAAAAGAAATTAATAAGTTGACATTTAACCATTTTTTTTTTTTTTTTTTGAAGGTCCTTAACACTGTTGGGATCTGACAATTCTTAAATTGTACCGTCTCAATGGCATAATTGTACCAAATTGACATAAATTGTACCATAATTTCGCTATAAAATTAAACAGCATACATAGAAAGAATTTAAAACACTTTTTTATTTATTAGAAACAAAAACAAAACAAGTAAGAAATTAAAGTCCGTCAAGCCCGAGCATTTTATACTCTACACCACAGTATATACAGACAATTTTCGAGAGTGAGACTCATAGGCAATCATGGACCAGCCAGAACAAAATTAAATATTATCTAAATAAGTAACAGAATGGTTTATATGCAATAACACTATTCCGGAAAGAAGTTTGTATGGGGACATGTGAAATTATAGAGTGATTCTCACCATTTTTAGTAGGCTTTTTCCTTATGAATTGAAAACTATGTTCAAAATTTCATCGAATTACCTTTAACATTGCGACCTGTAATTTACGCACAAGGTAACATGGACAGACAACCAGCCAGCCAGTCGGACGGAGGGACATCGTTAAATCGACTCAGAAAGTATTATTTTGTAGTGTTACACACATCAGCACAATGACAGAAGCAACATTTTGTCTATTTCTCTTTTTTCTTAAAGGCAGACAAAAATGTAGACACTTGGTTGACAATCGACTAAAGTGGCGATTTGGAGACACTCAATCCTAGGCTTATACATGGATACGAGTACATATACTTTTGTTGGTATGTACTTTATATGTAAGTATAATATCCGAACATTTATTAACAATAATACAAATTTTGGCAGTTCTGGTCACGATTGTTATTTAAAATTTTATTATTTTGCATTTGTACTTTTGCAAGCCTAATACTGAACCCACTATTGAAAAGAAAAGTGAGTTAATCCACCTTAAAGAAGTGATAAAACTTCGTGGGTATTTTTTTTTTAAATTGTACCAAAATGGGGTGAATTGTACTTGTGTACCAATGAAGTTTCGATTGTACCAAATTTGGTACAATTGTACCACAAATCCCATCAGTGGTCCTTAACTTTAACAGCAACATTTAAAATAATTTTGTGGTATTCTTTTCTAGCAGGGCCTTTAATGAAAGTACATACATATATATATATATACTATGAACAATGTTCATATACTGGTCACAAAAACGGTGTTGTCAAGCTATTAAAGGACTATTATAAACCAATTGATCTTTTTCCACCGCAATATTACGGTTTCAACACCACACTTTATCTATTTAAATGCTACTAAAGAAATAAAAAATTTCTTTTTATAAAATTTAAAGCAATTCTTGCCATTTAAGCATTAAGCTAAGATCACACTATCGGCGCAAATTACCAATGTTCGTTGCATTTCATGTGCCGATAATGTGAACGCACGTAATTTTTAAATATAAAACAATCTGCGGCGAAATCATGCTAACTTGAGGCAATTAAAATTAACCCTGATGTACCTATAATGTAAACTCTACTAAGCCCAATGTTAGGCAATCAATAAGTTACAAATGCGCCGATTTTTATCGACCACTTGTGCGCCGATAAAAGTGAAAATCTGTTCGCTAAACGTGAATCAACGTGAAAACTTTTTTTAGTAATTTTTGACAAAATTTTTTATTTATTCAAATTTTCTATTCATAGTAAATTTGTTAAAATATTTTGAAAGAAATTTTGCTAAAATTTACTATTTATACTTCCTACTTATAAATATCACTCACACAGAAAAAAATATTTTTCCAATTCAAACAAAAAATGTATAGAATCAAACAATTTTTTGTCTGAAATCGGTCCTATAAACAAATTCGCATATTCAAACAATTTATTTGCATTTTGTTTATTGAAAAAAAACACTGATTTTTTCAAACAAATAATTTAACTGAATCAAACAAAAAGTTTACTGAATTTCATATACTAAATTTCAAAATCAAAAAAAAAAGGTTTTTGCACAAGCAATGATGCGCACACAAGCAGGCACTATTTTAGAAGATGATGGCAGAGAGAGCAGAGCGGCCGGCCGGCTGGCTTTGAGACACATTTTTTTGTTGGGATAATTTTTGAACGAAGTCTTTTTTTATACACACAATGTTTTTCGTCATCACTCACTGTTGCTGTATCTTTTTCTTTGCTAATGAAGAAGAAATGTAACCCAAAAACGGCGACAGACCGACTCGATATGTTTTTCGTCATCATTTTTTTTTTTGTATTTGATGTATTTAAGCAAACAGTTTGAAAAAATTGAATACGGGATTTTGGTTTTTTTTAACCAAATTTGAAACCAACCAAAAATTTATTTTGTTTCTTATAATGTTGTTGTTGTTTAAAAAGAGTGAAACGTTTTTTTACCTGTTATTTTTTGTTTTTTTTTTTACTTCAAATCTCTTCATCTTTCTTACTGTTGTACTTTTTTAAAGTGTCCAAAAATAGACTGTATGTGTTTTTTGTTGTAGTTCTTATATTTCACATTAGGAAGTGTTGCTTACGATCAAATAAAAAAATGCAAAAAGACTACAACATTAAAAAGCGTTAAATATTTCATACAAAGTTATGAAAACTTGAAACCAATAGCGCGTGTATTATATTTTTGAATGGTTGTCAACATTTTTGTTGGTTAAATAAAAATCAAACAAAAATTTTTATTGAATCAGTAAAAAGATTTGTAGAAATTAAAAAATTTTCAAACAAGCGTTTGTTTGAAAATAATTCGGCAATAATTTTTTCTGTGCACTAATCTTAGAACAGAAAGTTCTATAAATGTTATAAGACTGATGAGTTAACAGAAAAATAAACTGGACAAATGGCTTGACAAACATCACTTTGTTTCCGTTTTGTGTTCGCCAAAAAACAACACAAACATACATATTTAATACAAATATAAATTTTTCATTTTTGTTTTGTTTTCAATGAATACAAACGACAATAGTGCTGCAGCGTGTTTGCTCGCTATTTGTTTAAAACGGAGGTGAAAATAAAATAAAGGAAAAAAATTTGGAAAAAAGTGATTTAAACAACGAGCTGTTTTGAGGCCAATCAATGCTGCTTATAAAATTAAAATAAATTTTTAATGCTTCTTCTTCAAAGTTTTCACTCTCCAAAGTGTTCATTGAAATGATTAGATACATTTAGCACTAAAAGTTTGGCAAATATTCAACATGTTTGTCAAATACAGTCAAATCCCGATAATTCGTACCCCGATAATTCGTAATAAACTGTCGGTCCCTTGAAAAAATCTCGTTAATTCGTAAAATTTTCATACATTTTGGTCCCCTCACTAATTCGTATTTTTTTTTTTTCAAATAAAATCTTCTTTATATCTTATAAATCGTAATTGTTTGCTAATTACCACTTATAATTCGTAATAAAAACAACAAAAACATGGAAAGTATGATTTTTTGTTTACCACTGTTTTATTTTTGCATGGGTTTTTGCTTGTGCGTGGATTTATTTTCTTAAGAACAGTTTGTTACATGAATAATTTTTATGTATAACTTTTTTATATATTTTATTTTGAACAATTTTTTGTATTTATTTTTTTTTTTTTTTTTTGTATCGTTTTAGTAAATAAATTGAAAAACCCCGTTTATTCGTATTTATTTTATTTTAGGCCCGTTAAATCGAAACCCCGCTAAATCTAAAACCCCTATTATTCGTAAGAAATGGCCGGTCCCTTGCGATTACGAATTACCGGGATCCTACTGTATTAAAAATGTTCTAAATATTTATACAAACAGCTTAAAATTTTTGTCCAAACAGCAACACACTAATTAAAAACACAAAACTTTTGTACACGCGTAAAATGTTCGCCTGTTTACCAAGGCATTTGTGTGGTTTATTTTGCCCTTAACACCTTTTGTACATTTCAGCTCTGTTACCTTTAATGAAACATGGTCTTATTTACAAAACTAAAACGGATTCGAGATGTATTTTAAGAAAAATTTGTGTTGATAATTTAACTTTAAGCACAATTTATACATATTTAATATCTTATAAATATGGTACAGGGTGTCTGGTAGCAGATTTATATTTTCAAACTTAAAAAAAACCCAATAATTAACACAAAGGTTTATTAAGAGCATTGAACGATAGAACGGAAATGCGGATATTATTATTATTTAAAGAGTATGTCATCCAGATGTCTTTCGTCGAGTTGAACACACTGTTCAAAACAGGGCCTTGTTTTTCGAGAATTTTCGAAAAAAAAAATAGTCCAATTTTCTTATACGTGGATAAGGCACATCAAACAGTTAACCTGGGGCAATGCAGTGGTTTTTAATGTTTCAATCGAGGGTTGCGGGTTTTTGGAGACCAGTAACGGCAGTTTTGCTTTTTGACGTGGCCCTTTAAGTGAAAATGAACTTTGAACAAAATTGTCGACGAGCAATTACGTAAGAATCATTACTCTTAAAAAATGTCTAAACAGCGAACGCGCGATTCTCACTCGACAACAGCAACATCGTGACTGAAAAATCCGCACAATTGATAATTCCAATGGCGCACTGAGGCTGAAAATTGCATTTCATCGGCCAAAAGTAAAATTTTTTGCTATCGCCGATTTCAAAAATTTTAACGCCATTCGATATCAAACATACATATTAGAACTAAGGTATCCAAAAAACCTAAATCAAAATATTGGTAATTGCGGGTGTGGCATGCTGTTGTAAACATACATTTTATGTTGTTTTAGAAAAAATTCAATTTTTGTAAATTTGATCAGGGGCCTAATTCTGGCAGTCATGATCGGGTACTTTCTCGATTCGAAAGCAATTTTGTTTCTAATTCTTTCAGTCGATATTGAACAAATCGAAATTATTTTTTCAGTATTGTGAAACTCAAATTAATGCTTTAAAATTGCTTTCGAATCGAGAAAGTACTCGATCACGACTGCCAGAATCAGGCCCCAGAACTAAATTATGATCTCGCAAACTGTTATCAATAATGGGTCGAATTTTTTTTTTTTATATTAGTGGGATAGTTGTCTTTAAGAAATGGTTCATTACATCTCTGTATCATTTATATCTGATGTGTTATTAAAAGTTTCCCTAGATTCCATATTTTAGTTAAAGCCAAAATTCAGGGGAATAGAACTTGTTAGGGTCAAAAGGGGTTAAAGAGATTTTGGTACCATTAGAAAGCTGAAAGTGTCCTCTTTAGCAAAGTTTTTTTTGGTATTCAAAAATTAATTAACAAGGTTTCGTTTATATCTGCTAAATTCCCATTTCATACTATTAATAAACTGAAATTTATTGTTGATAGGATAAGCTATTCTTATTCTTTAACCCCTTTGGAACTGTCTGTTGAACACTTTATTCATTTAAATGAAATTACTCGCTGCATTTGTTTGCTCTCTTAATTTTAGTGAAAAATAACACAATAGTTCTGCAACTGACGCAGTTCTTGAAACTGTTAAAGCCGGGCAACTTTTGAGTTGATTTGAAAGAACACTAAATACTAAAAACATTAATAGTTTAACTTTAACCTTAAATTTCTCAATAACTGCCAAGCCGATTTTAATACAATTAAAACCGTAGGAAAGTTCAATAAGAAGAAAATTGCAAAATGATCTCTATCGGTTCAAAAGTTTTAGATTTTTGGCCGATTCAAAAATATGTTCAGCCACTGTGATGCGCCACCCTCCCTCCGCACCGTTTATTACTTTTTGAAATAATCGTATTTTACAATATAATTTTGCCACTTGACATCCTGTAGCTATGTATGTTTGCGCGGAATTTTGCCTTTGTAATAAAATATTTAAATTAAAAAGAATTTGATGATTTTCCTCTTCAAAATATGATTTTTTTTTTTTTTTTTTGCCAAATGATGATTTTCTTCCCAAAACTTCTGGCAACGCTGTTTTACATAATAACACAAAATTATTGTAACAAAAGCATATTATTTTGCTTCTGTAGATCATTTAAGCGTATTAATTAAAAACAGGTAGGTACTCATTTAAAAAAAAATTGTTGAAAAGAAAAAGGATTGTGAATTTCCTTTCACGATTTGTCTGTTCTCTTTAACTATTTCTCGTTACACCTGTAGGTTTTTATTTTTGTTTTTTCTTACACATTTTTAAAAGACACGCGCTAATGTTTGCTTTGCTTATTGATTCCTTATCACACAGTTCTGTTATAGTGAGTCAAGTGGAATTTATTAAACTATTGAGGGCAACAAGCTGTTTTTCGTCTACGTGTTCTAGTTTTACACAACCCGAGAAACAGGTGATTTTGTACAGCTAAAAAAAAGGATAAATGGAGTTCTCACTTTGGCTAAAGTCCATATAGTATAACTTATTTCATTGTTAGGTTTTTCTACACTATATTAGACATACAAATCGAAAATTTTTTTTTTATTTATGTAGGACTTATTGACGAAGCAGAAATATTTTTGTTCTTAAGTGTCATAGATCATTTTGAAGTTTCTTGTTTCTTTTGTAGGTTTTAAAGAGACGGTCTCGTTTAATGCCTCATCTAATGTTAATGGCAAACATTTGGAAATAATTTTTGTCTGTTCATAGATGTGTATTTTAGTTTTTGAATAAAGAAAAATATTTAAAATTATACATAATATTAATAACCTTAAAACAAATACATTTCGTTGTCCCATATCACACGGAAGATGTATTTCAATTTATTTAATTAATGTAAGACAATTTTTCATACCATGTACATATAAGATTATATTCCACAAAGTATGCATTGTATGTATGCATGTATGTATGTATGAACAAAATATGTATGTATGTATGTACATATTTGCTTAGAATTGTAATAGTATATGAAAATGTTAATTTTATGTAATTAAAACCATTCTGAAAAACCGTTTCTTATAATGAAAATAAGAATAAAACTTAATGTTTTTTTATTGGTTTTTTAGCAAAATTTTCTAGAAATACTTTTCTTCAAGACATACATTTATTGCGTGTCCTACTTAAGAAATCAACAACTGGTATGTACGGGATAGACCGACTCGTCTACATTCATAAACATTCCTTAAATTTATTACATATAAATGCCTTTCTTTTAGGTTGTTACTCCTGGTTTGCTTGGTGTGAACTTAAATATTGCATGAAAAATCATCCAAAATCGTTTTTCCAAGCACTACTCTTTTAAGTTACACATATCCTTTACTCGGCCATTCATACAAATCGTCCGTCAGTTGCAGCGAAGCGTAAAACTTGTTTCACAACATTTGCATTGTGCTTACCCCCAAACGTATGTATGTATAAACGAGTAGTCTACTTTTATTTAAAGTTGTAATCCTTCGACTTGTGTTCGCTTCAATCCAACGACCATATGTTAAATGAAGAAGTGCAAACGTTTAAAATTTTTCGAATTTAAAAACAAAATTATGTGTAAAAACCAAATTTTACATAGTTTTTAGACCAATTCTAATAAAAAAATTTTAATATGTGTATAAATAATAAAGTATTTATAGACTTTGCAAGGCAGTCGGAAAAAAGGTTATAAATAAAGTGAAGTGAAAGGAAATGATCCAAATTGTGTATTTTCCTTGTCATATGTTTTTCTGAGAGTAATCGAAGTGTAAAAAGAGAATAAGATAAAGTCTTAAGAGAATTTTTTATACTCATACTCCTTAAAACAGCAGAGAAATGTCTCAAATAAGAGAAAATGTGTATGTACATATGTTACTCTTACAACAGTAGTATTCTAAAAAAATACAATTTTCAACTAATCTACATATTTAATAAAGTTGCATTACACTAGTTTTGTAAATTTTGTTTAGATTTATGTATTAACAGATTTCATTTTAATTTTCCATGACCGGAAAACTTTCAAGAATATTTTCTTTAACGACCGTTATTAACAACAGGTTTGCAAACAACCGATTTAAGCGATTTTAACATGAAAATAATCTAAATTTTTATAAAGTTAATTACAAAATCCTCTTGGAAAAACTACATTAACTAAGCTGTTCTCTTCTTAATCCGAACTGGATCAAGTCTTACCTAAGTGATAGGCAACAAATTGTGATTTTTGAAAATTACTCTTCTAAACCAACATTGAAAAAATAAATCGATACATCCGTACTTAAATTAAGCCGAAGTGGTACGGTACGGTTAGTAAGAATTTCCTTAAATCAAGTACAGAATTATTGATTCAAGTACGGATTATTCGAGTGCGAAATACTTAACTTATCCATATTTAAACCCGAATTCGTATTTAAAATAACCCGAAAACAGTATTGACTTAACTAAAAGTGAGATAAAATTAATCTCAAACTGTGCTTGATTCAAGAATTTCGAAAACGATTTAATAACGAGTCGTACTTGAAATGATCCGAAAGTGAGATTAGATGATTGATTCTAACCTTAACACTTACCCCACAGAACCAGAGCGAATATTATTATTTTACTTACCCGTTACACATGTTTATTTCACTTTTGTTGTAGTCCGCTCTTTGTTAACAGAAGAATTCTCAATTATAAGACGCCAGCAGCATATGGTTTCCGTAATCATTCTACTTTAAAAATTTGATGTATTTAACTAAATAATTTTAACAAATAGAATATGGGAATTATTGCTTGTTATTTTACTTTAAAAACATGAAAATAATCTAAATTTGTTGTTTTCGCAACAAACTTTTCCAAACACACGCCTATGCACGCATATTGGTTTTCGAAAGTTATCACATTTTGGATTGTTTTAAGTACTTTTAAGTGTTATCCTTACTAAAATTTTTGGGACGATTCGTACTTAAGTAAGAAGAAAAAACCTAAATTTAGTACGAGTTTTTTCTTTCTTGTGTATACAAGATCTTTCTCGTGTGTCGCAAGGGAGCCATCTTGGCCCTGGTCAACTCCTCTAATGATAAAAAGGATTATTAAGCTAAAAGAAAAGATTAAAGCATTTTTTTGTATTGAACAGCGACCTTTAAAGTGTTTAATTTTTTAGCCTGGGTTCACACTATAAAAGTTTTCTTTCAGAAAGTCTGAGTTTAAAATTACTTAAATGCAAATTTTTTTTTTGTATTGGTTTCAGCCTGGTTTAATGTTAAATGTATGGGAAAAAGAAAAAAGGGCCCCAATTTAAGGCATGTAATAAAAGTGAGTGTCTTTAAAGCTAGGCGTACACATTATAAGAAAGGCTTTCTTGCCAAGATAGCATAGATGGTGCCCAGGAGTTGATGTCGGCTTAAAAAGTCACAAAAGGCAAGCAAAAATTAAGCCATATCCAAGCCATAATTAACGATATTAACAATATATTATGATCGAATTATAAATAGCGACGCAGTGTACTAAATTCTAAAACGTCGGTGTCAAGAGGCATGGGAAAACATTAAAAAAAAAAGAATTCTGGAATTGTTTTTAACTAATCTTTAAACCTGTTTTTAATTCCGCTGGTGCTCCTGAATTTTCCTTTGAAAAAGTTTTAAAAATTTTCAATGGGAATTATATCAAGACTCTGTGGTGGGGTTTCCATAACATGGAGAACATTGTACAGTAGCCAGGATCGTACTTTTTGTACCTTGTGTTTGTGATAGTTATCCTGATAAAAAAAAAACCAGCTGGCATACACATACTTATACTTTTTGATATGTTTTCCTTAAAGAGTTCTAAGTATACGTTTATATCCACTACGCCATCGATATAATGCAACGATGCCGAAACTGCTGCAGATAATGAGCCCCAGACCATCACTGAACCGCCTCCATGTTTTACAGTGGGGTTTTAGGTTATTCAAGCTCAGCTCTTGATTTCGTCCCCTCCAAACAATATACATATGTATATACCATTATTTCCAAATTTGTTGAACTTACTTTCGTCGGTATACAACGTGTTTCTTCAAAAAGAGAAATCACAGCTTGACTATGTTTGCTAATTAACTGCTTTTGACTTGCTTTCCTTATAATTTAACCCATACTTGTGAAGGAAATTTCTTATGCTTGATGGACTCACTTTCTTTCCCAAGTCTGAATCAGCTATAGCAGCAAGTCTTGGAGCACTTTAAAGGAATTCGCTTTAACATTGATTTCTTCGAAGCAAGCGTTCCTCTGTTTCAGAGAATATTCAGTTGGACACCTTTCTTAGCTTAATTTGCATCATCTTATAAGTGTTAAAGCGTTTTACGACATCGCGTATATTTTGCAAATACGTTTTCCTTCTTTGGCATGAATAATTTCCGAACAAAAATACTGGTTTACCTGTTTGTCTCAACAACAACATCAAAATATGTTATAATCTTTTTACAACTGTTAAAAACTAAGCTTACGGATATATGCTTAAGTATTCAAGTGAAGTTTGTTGCAAAAAACTCTCAGGGTTACTATTTTTTTATGGCATAGTGTTGCCATTGTCCAAGTTTGGCTTGTGCGTTAGTTTTTGGCATTTAATATATTTTCTGCTCTAGTAATATGTTTATTTGATTGATCATAAACTTTTTAGTTGTCTTTTAGCCTTAAAATAAAAGCAAATCTAAAAAATTTATTTTACATTGTTTAAAATTTCCTTAAGGTAAAAATTTCTCTGAATCAAATATATAAATCATAGTGCCCGCCCGACTTTGTCTTGGAGTGACTGATATAAATTTTTATTTCTTAGAAAATAATATTTTTTTCATATATTTAAATTTCTTTGACCGCCCTTTTAAGTTCTCTAATTTAGTACTAGTTATACAACTTTCATTTGTTTGTGGTTTCAACTACTCGTATTTTGTCGATTTACTTATAAGCAATAATTCTTATCATTTAATATGATTTAAATGGCTTAAAGCTAAAAGTCACTTTGGAAAATAAAAAAAATATATACATATGTATGTATGTATAGTTTTTTAAGTCAAATAACCACGACCCTTCCTTCTTTCGCGGCCACTATGTACTTGCTGCTTGCCGCATACTTTAATCAGATGTATATTTGCATAGCAAACGCAATGTTTACTCATCATATGAGTATGATTATAATGGTGATAAAAGATTTTACGATAATGATGGGTGGTTTTGTTTGGTCATTCGCGGCTTAATGTTAGGGGATGTTAGATATGTGTATGTAAGGATGTATGTATGTTTGTATATGCACAATGCATTTTAACATTTAGATGAAGGAGGAATTAAATGTGCGCATAAAAACGCGTGCTAAACAATTTGTTTGTTTAGATGATAAGCGTAAAAATATTATTCAATCATTATCTAAGTTACAAACACCCTGGACCATCATAAAGTTTTTTGCAAAAACAAAATTAATTTATTGATGTTTTAATACACAAAATAAAAAAAACATACTTACATCTTTACTCGTATTACAGTGAAAACAGAAAAACTTACTGGGTAAATAAGTACACAGAAAGAAAAAACTCGTACTAAATTTAAGTATTTTCTTCTAACTTACGAGTCGTACTCAAAAATTTAAGTACGAATAAAGCTATGTTCACACCTATTAAATATTTGACGTCCTTCACGTAACCACTGGATTTATGAAAACATTATTTGCTTTTGCAAGACGTTTGGCTAGACCAAGGATTCACAAGGTGTCATAAAGTCATGGAAAAATACGAGTGTTGTGAACAATCCCTCATAATTCAGTGTGCTATTCTGAAGTTAAATCAGCTAATTTAAAACAAATATAAAAAATAAATATTTACCAAAAATAAAAATATTTTTAATTCTAATCCATGAATAAATAAATTAACTTAGATCTTACCTGTTTTCCATTTTTCAGACGCAAATTACAAATAAATTTTATTTTGTTTGTTTACCAAACAGCAGAGTCCTTAGCCGATCTAATTTGACGCCGCAAGTGATTTGTTGCAAAAATTGCTAGCCGCAGGTTAAATTCGGATGTTAGCCGGATAAAATTATACCATTAACGGCGACGGCTTACAAAAACTAATGCGGCTCGGCTCTGCCGCTGAGCGAGCGCATGTCTCTTCTGCACAATAAACATAGCATCAAAGTTCTATTAATTTTAGACACTTTTTGTTTACAAAGCAACAACAATATTTTTAAGCCATTGTAAAATGTTAGAACATTATGACAATATAACATGATACAACACCTTGTGAATACCCCAATTATACAATTCTTATAAATAAAGTTTAGTAAATCAATAGAAATTGATTAAAAAATTATGCGTTTATATATTGATTTTTTCGTCAAATATTTGTTAGGTCTAAACATACTTTAACCCTTAAAAGTACTTAAACCCATCCAAAATGGAAAAACTTTCGAAAACCAATGTTCGTGCATACGCGTGTGTTTGTAAAAGTTTGTTGTACAAACAAAAAAAATACTACAAGAAGAAAAATTAAGATTATTTTCATGTTTTAAAAGTAAAATAACAAGCAATAATTCCCACATTCTATTAGTTAAAATTATTTAGTTAAATACATAAAATTTTTCAAGTATAATGATTACGGAAACCATATTGGGTATGCTGCTGGTGTCTTATAATTAAGAATTCTGCTGTAAACAAAAGGCGGAATACAGCAAAAGTGAAATAAACATGTGTAACGGGTAAGTAAAATAATAATATTCTCACTGGTTCTATGGGGTAAGTGTTAAGGTTAGAATCAATCTAATCTCACTTTCAGATTATTTCAAGTACGACTAGATATTACATCGTCTTAGAAATTCTTGAGTCCAGCACAGTTTGAAATTAATTTTATCTCACTTTTAATTAAGTCAATGCTGTTTACGGGTTATTTTAGGTACGAATTCAATATTAAATATAAGGATAAGTTAGAAAATTTGCACTTGAATAATCCGTACTTGAATCAAGCGTTCTGTACTTGATTTAAGGAAATCCGTACTATTGACTATCGACTTGATTTTAGTACGGATGGATTGATCTGTTTTTTCAGTGTATGACTAGAAGAAGACCAATATTTAGGATACAAGATACAAATTCAATAATAATGAACAAAAATTTAACTCTTAACCATGTGCAATGTTTAAAGAAAAATGCAATCATCCCCCTTTAAAGAAAAAAAACCGATGATCTTGACGATCTGCAAAATAAATGCAAAATCATTAAACGTATGTATCTTGTTGCACAATCAATCTTTAGTTTAACAAAAACACTGGTTTTACTCCTCACCAAACCCAAATATATTATAATAAAGATTTTTCTGGAGATCCCAAAAGAATATTTTATTAAGTTTTTTCTATATTCTAGTGAATAATGTTATTGTTATCATTAACATGGTGCTTATATCATTTAAACTTTTCTTTCATTTTCCTTTTTTGCATATCCTTTTCTTAATTGCATGTTATAGAAAAAGGATACATGTTATGCCACAATGTATGTGTGTGTTAAGTGTTAATGATCTTTTTCCGACAATAAGAAACATGTCTTTTGAATTTGAAAAAACACATTTTATTTTATGCAGAAATTTAAAGATGAATAGAAAGGGTGTCTTGATATCAAGTGAAGCGTGATCTGTTAAATTTATGTAGAACACAATGCGCACTTTAAATCTTACAAAAAGTTGTTGCAAACTCTATAAGATTTTTTGCACTTATGAAATGTGTCAATTATTCGAATAGTTTATTTGAAATGTTGTAATGTTACGCTGTCATTTCTTTCAGTTTCATTAATCTTTTGTGTTAATAGAGATTTCAAGAGGTTTTTTCCCACAGTGCAAATATCGTTTTTTATTATTTGTTAATAAAATGATGAAAAAAAAGTGTGCAAGCATGTTTGAATGATTGCTTGTATGTGTTATTTTTACATATTACTAAAATTTCAAATCGATAGACAGCTGATAGAAACAATTGAGAGCTATTGAACAATTTTAAGTGTTTTATTTGTTGAAAAAGGATTAGTTGAAATAGAAAGTATTCTTTTATATAACCTACACCACCACTAGTGGTGAATAAGGGTACACTAAGTTTGTCATTCCGTATGAAACTTTTTTATTATTTATCTCAGACCCCATAAAGTACATATGTGTGTAATATATTCTGGCTTCTTGAGTAATTCTTAGTCGCTTTAGCAATGTCCGTCTGTCTGTCCATCCTTCCGTCTGTTTGTCTGTTAAAAACACGCTCACTTTAGAAAAACTAAAAAATAAAAAACATAACGTTGGTGTAAAATTGCTTGTAGTAACCCTAAGCAGTTTGGGCTTTAAATCCAGTAAAATCGGTTCAGTAGGATAAGAGTTATGAATCCAAATGTGGAACCATCACCCTAAAAAGTTGATAATTTTGTGACAAAAACTAACATAAATGATAGTTTAATTCACGGATTGATATAAGATTAAGCACAAATTCGTTCTATATGACTATAAATTATACTGTTAAATTTCGCCCACAATTTATCATAGGCACCATATAAAGCTACTCTCGGAAAACGCTTTAGTACACTTAAAAGCGTAACAAATAATACTACTACTGTAATAAAATTTGGTACATCACAGTTTTATAGGACAAGAAATCACATTGTCAAATTTCGTTAAGGGCGGTCCATAATTTACCATTGGCCCCATATAAAGCCTGCTCTCGGAAAACAGTTTAGTACGCCTTAAACCGCTACAAATAATACTGCTGTAATAAACTTCAATAGGACAGTTTTAAAGGACGAGAAATCACACTGTCAAGTTTCGTTCAAATCGGTTCATATTTTGCCATAGGCCCCATATAAAGCACTCGAATAATATTCTTGTAGCTGAATCTGATCTTTCGTATTTTCACAAGGCTTTAAATCACAGCAAAAGTGTTTTTGCTTTATATGGTGCATTCCATGTGATACTTGGATAAGTTAAGTGATTATAAGTTACTTTAAAAATAAATAAAAGCTAAACGAAACCAAAAGACCATAACAAAAAAGTTTCGGGTAGAGAAGGTTCAGTGCCAATTACATCTACTATTGTTGAATATCAAAAGTAAGTATTATAAACTTCAGTTGCCACCACGTGCCACCCTAGTATCCAGAGCATTTTAGTGGCTTAATCTTTTTATATAAGATTAACGTGACTCACTGGGTGATCATCGCCCAGCCAAAACAACTTAAGCGAGTGTGTAGATAAAATAAGTAGGGATTTTTGGAAATTCAATTTCTAAGGGATTAGAAATGGGTAAAAACGGGTAAAATCTCAGGGTTCAGTATTATCTCCAACGCTATATATTTAATTTACACGTCTGATATTTCGATCAAAAATAATTTTGACGCTGCTTTCTATGCCGACGATAGTGCCTTTATTTGCTGTGGCAAAGTGTCAAACGCAATAATAAAGAGAATGTAGAATGCTTTTCAGATAGTTCAAAAATACTTTGATAGGTGAAAAATAAAAGTAAACGACAGTAAAACCCAGGCAATTATATTTCCATATAATAAATCTCCAAAGAGAATTCCGTCACTGGCTTTACATTCCCGAGGTAACATTATTCCTATAAGGGACGACATAAAATATTTAGGAGTCATTTTAGACAAAAAACTTACGTTTAGACATCATGTTCAAAGCATAAGCGAAAAGGCAATTAGATGTAGTCGTGCTTTATATATATCCCTTACTCAACAGAAGATCCAAACTGAACTTAAAAAACTAAATTTTGATTTATATGATGTGTATAAGACCTATCATGTCCTATGGGTGCCAGGTATGGGTCGAAAAGGTTGCAAAAACACATACGAAAAAGCTTCAAATAATACAAAATAAAAATTTGAAAATAATTCATAACCTCCCCCCTAGATATTCAACTGAATTGTTACATAGAAGATTTAATTATAAATTGTTTAATATATATGCAAGGGAATTGACTCTGTCATTTACAGATAAATGCAGAATGTCTACTTTTGAATCGATACGAAATCTGGTAAACTTTCACTCGTAATGTTTTTCGTTTTGAAATATCTATGGTAGAGTTTGTTTTCTATTTTGAAAATTCATATATCTAACTTTTGTACATGTTTTCCTTAATTCTGTGATATATATTAGACTCTTTATTAAATTTTTTAAGAATTCAAGTGTTGTAGTACTTTTAAGTAATTTCTCATAACTTGTATTATATTAAATGTTTAAGATTTGTAAATAAATAAATAATAATAATAATAAAAATAAAAAAAAAAACGGGTAAAATCAGTAACCTTATATCTCGTAATCTAACAGAGTGAGACGTAAAATTAAAAAAATGTCATTATTGAATCAAAAATTTAATTGGCATATGCTTGGTAGTTTATTGAAATAAAAACATTTTGGGGACGTAAAAGGGCAATTTTGGTACTTTTTTGGTAGCCCACTCATATTCTAAAGTAATATACATAGAAATAAAAATTAAATTGTGTTCTTTTCTGCTTAAGAAGCTCTCAAATATAGTTTGATACTTTTTGGAAATTCGAATTTCTATATGCATAATGTTTTTGGTACTTTTTTCTATACAGCTATTTATGTATTGCATACAAAAATTGAATTCAAAAAATTGTTAATAAAATAAAATAATTTTATATGACACTATGACTTGGCCAACCCCTGTATGTACATGTCCAAAACTTGAGCGAGGAATTAAATATGCTATTCTAATGGCCAATTTTCAGGATAGTATTTAAATCTATATTAAGTTAATTTTCATATGAACTTAAATCGTATTTATACAGATTCATTTTTTGAGTTTTGTTTAAAAAGTCTCATTCAATTAAGATAAAAGTATGGTAGCACTACTAAATACAAAAAATATCATAAAAAGAAATTCATTATTTTTTAAAGATGTCAAAGCAAAGAACATTAATATTTTAAAATATTGCAAAAGTACGTGCCGCTTTGCTTCATTGCATTTCAAAGATCACAACTTTAGAAAGACAAACTATAATCATTACGGCTTTTTACTATACGGTGGGGTTTTTTTTGCATCAGCAAAAGAGAACAATAAAATCTTAGCAGATAAGCAAACTATCTTTAATTGAAGATTGAGGCAAAAATAACACCACAAATCTAGTAAACTTAAAATTCATAATTATGTATATTACAAAAGGCGGCGAATTAAACAATTGAATTAAAGACATTTTATGATTTATGTATATGCTGTATGTATGTATGTATGTATGTATTTTTTAATTGTTAATATCACAAGTACATACTCAAGATCTAGAATCTACCCTGCAAATAAAATTGGACCACCTGACCCATTTTTATAAAATGGACTACTCCATGGACTAGTCCGATGTAATGCAAGCATGGACCATGTCATTGTTAAAAAGTGTTTGTAGTGAGACGACATGTCTTCGTTTTTTAACGACATGCTTTCGTGTTTAAACGACTTCAAAACTAATCCTCTTGAGTATACCATGGAGTAGTTTTAAAACTACTCCTTACTGGTCCAAAGGTGGGTTATATACCATGGAGTAGTTTTAAAACTACTCCTTAGTGGTCCAAAGGTGGGTTATATGGTCCTCTCCTAGGACATCGTAATGTTAAATAGACCAGGTTTTTTCCATACGTTTGGGTTACTTGTGGACTAGTCCTGGTCCCTTGTGGACTACTCTTTACACGCGTGTTTGGACTGGTCCTATTATTTGCAGGGTATAAAATCTATTATCCATTAAAAAAAATTAGTTTAAATTCTTTTGTATCAAAACAAAAGCAGCGTTAAGTAAAATAAGATTTATTAGTTTGCCAAAAAAGAAAAAGAATTGCAATGAAAAGCGAGAATTATTAACCGCAAATTGCTAAAGGCTTTAACACACACACACACAATGCCCTGGAATGTAAAGCAAACAACTCAACCGTTATAATTCAACAATTGTCTACGAGATAAACCAAAATTTCACACATTTTAAGTTACTTTTGTGTAATAACAACAAAGGAAATCACTTTGGAAATCTTTTCGCGCTTTCTTTTTTTTATAATTTTCCAAGGACACAAAAGAAAAACAACTACACAGCTGCAAATTTTAAACCAGATAAGACATATTGACAAAACTTTTCTTTTTTTAATTTTTCAAAGAAAAAAAAAATGAACATTTAGTTATGACTTCGAAAAGATTTGTTATTATGTTATAATCTTATCAAAACGAATAATAAACTTTCTTTGGTTACAACATTAATCAAATAATTATGTATGTAGTGATAATTGTCAAAAAAAAGTCTCTGGAATTTTAAGGCCCACTCGCAGGGGTGTGTAGAAGTGTGAAGTTTTTAATAATTTTTATAATAAACAAAAATTTGACAATGGAATTTGCAGTGAGTGTTAAAGAAAGTGTACAAATTATTTTCATATTTTAATAATTTTATTAACATACTAGCTGTAAACGCTGTCCCTGCCTGACAGGAAGAAAAAGAAAATCTGCTTGGCAGAAAAAAAAGCAAAAAATTTATTTACAAAATCAAGATGACCTTTTTTCCAAACAGACGAATTTTATTTATTTTATTGCAAGACAAATGAATTCAACAAACAACCCTGAAGGAAACCTGGGTGCAAGTGTCTCCAAGTCACCAGTTTTGTCGACTATGTTGGTGACATTGTCAACGAAGTGTCTACACTACTTTACATTTGCCACTATAGTTGGCTTTAATACGAAAAAGATTTTACCAATAACAACTGAGATCTACAATTCCTATAAAATTTGAAGAAATAACAAAAAAAGATTGTTATGATTTCGTATTCCTACAAAAAGTGTAGACTACTTTTACTAAAATGTACTAGCGATTCTCTGGTTCCAATGTCTACATATGTTCCCAAAGGAACTACCTAGTCAGTAGAACCAACGTCAGTAGTCGATTTCCAATGACACGCACATTTAAATGTCTATTGTAAATAACGTTGCCTGGGGTATAATAAGTCACTAGCACTGGTGACTGCGCCAATAGTGAATCAGTACAGATTCAGTAGCGACATTTCCACAACAAACTTTAAAAAATTTCAAAATATAAGATTTTTGTTTATGCACTTGTGAATAAACAAATTTGTTGCATCGTTACTTTGCCGTCTTGCTAAATGTCAAAAACGAAATATGTATACATATCATTTGGTGTTGGAATAACAGCATCTCCAAAGTCTTTGCTTAAATTCACATTGCCCATCTTTAATAGCCAATCTCAGTTTGATGAGTCCGCAGCTCGAATGTTTAATGTTAAAGGTAAAATTTAAAACCGTGGGCAGAGAGCTGAATAGTTTAAAGGTGTTTGCACAATAGCAGCTCTGTGAGCATGTTCCAAAGTTTAAGGCCCCTAGTTCATACCAATTTTCTTCTTCCTAGGTCATTGAAGATCATCCAAATTAGTTTATATGAAAAAAGCCAAATTTTGCCACGCCCCTTGTTCCTGTTTTTTCTTAGTACATAGTTCAACAATTTTTATTGGGTTATGGAGCTTTAAAATTAGCTGAAATGTAAAGTAACACAATTTTGTCACGTCCCTTTTCCTCTCAGTTATCCACCCGTAGTCCAAAAATCTTAGTTCCGACTGTAAATAAAATGATTAAAATATATCAAAAAAAGTTGACAACTTGTCATTATACCCACACCACAATAGTGGAGAGGGTATTATGCATTTGGGCTGATGTGTGTAACGACTTAAAAGATAGGTCCTAGACTCATCTTTAAGTATACCGATCGACTCAGAATCACTTTCTGAAGCGAACTAACGATGTCCGTCCGGCTGGCTGGCAGGCTGGCTGTCCATCTTACCTTGTGCGCAAAGAAGAGATAATTTAATAAAATTTGGTACATGGATTCTTATTGGCACAAGGACCAAGCCTATTTAAAATGGGCCGAATCGTAGGACCACGAGGGAAGATAAGGGGAAATTTATTCCTCACAGAAACTATCAAACCGATTTTAATGAAATTTAAAACATAGATATAACCATATCTATATGGTCACAAAAGGTATGCATTTTTTAAAAAATAGGACCACGAGGGGAAATAGGGGCAATTTCTGCCTCTCAAACCGATATTAATGAAATTTAAAACATAGATAGATCTTTATCTATATGGACACATAAGCTATACAGTTTTTCAAAAATAGGACCACAAGGGGAGGTAGGGGGCAATTATTGCCTCTCACAAACGTTCAAACCGATTTTAATGAAGTTTATAAACATAGATAAATCCATTTGTATATGGACACATGAGCATAATGTGTTTTTAAATACTGTCGTGCTGGGTATCATATGGTCCGGCTTGACCGTCTATACTTTGTGCCGGTTCACACACGTCAAGTTTGTCTCGTCAAGTCTCGAGTTTTTAGGAGAGAGGGGAAAAGAAATGGCATTCTCTTTTCCCTTCTCTCCTAAAAACTCAAGACTTGACGGCTAAAACTTGAAGAGTGTGAATCAGCACTTTCTTACTTGTTTTCTTTTGACTCTGACTGTACGTTAAATTGCAAATTTAAGATTAAAATTTAAAAAGGTTCAGTCAATTAAAATGTTTAAAGAATTTTAAATTTGTACCTAAAAAGAATTACTACATCATATTAAAATGTAGGTAGATTTTTATAAAGTGTCATTTAAAACAATTTAAAATAAAATTAGGTTATTCGTCTAACCTTTTTAGTCAATTTCTTTCAATATCCGCTTAGTTTACGCTCTAAGGATCTGGTTAATTATTTTTAAATATCTTAAACACAATATTCAAAGTGGTACTTGAAGTTGACATTAAGGGCAAATTGTAAATATAAATCGCGTGTAAGTATAAGTTACAACCATAAAATAAGAAAACAATTTTTAAAGAAATATCACTTATCTTAAGTTTTCCATCAAGCGCCTACACACGTGGCACATGTTGTTTATACAAACGAATTATTAAAGCCAGCCATTACTGGTAAATAAGATCTTTATCAGTTTGATAGAAGGTTAACCTTAACGATAATTGGATAGAGGAAGTTCTCTTCTAAAAAGAGAGTAACAAAAAAAAAAACAACCCCGAGAAAAATTATGTATGCAAAATAATTACAACAACTTATTTGAAGAAAAGTTTCTTGAAAATAATTTGAAAATTTTCAATACTAATCGCAGTTTTGTGCTAATTTTAAAACAGAAAGAAGAACAATTAGATATGAATATTTTAGTATTGATATTTTTACAGTAACTTTATTAAATATCCACCCTTTGAACTTATATTTTAAATGTTATATACACACGCATTTGCTTTTGAAGGCTACTTTTTTAATTTATTGATTTTTCTTGAAACTACAAACAGGATGTTTTTTTTTTCTTTCGTTTACACGATCCTTAAATCACATGCCATATGAGAGTCAAGATCTTTTCGTTAACCGCCACCAAGAAGTTATAAAAAGTTAAATTAATTTGCATAAATTATAATTGAACTGTTTTTTAATGGTTCATCCCATACAAACACACAGCTCTAACAGCATTCCGTCCATATATCATCCACTGCGCATGTGTAGTTTAGTTTTGCATACAAGATTTTTGTCAAAATACCTTAAGAGGGTAAGCGACATTCAGTCAGTCAGAATCATTCAAAATATTTCAGTTTGTACGATTTTTATTATTCTTAGTGAGAAAGTCGCAGCAGCTGTTTAGTTTTTGGGAAGGTGTGATTGCATGTAATATGAAATCTTAAGGATAAATACGAACGTTTGCCTTTGTAATGTTTGTTCCTTGCAATGTGATACATTCAATTTACCTTAAATTATGCAGCATTTTCAGGGTTATTGATGTTTATTTTTTCAATTAATATACATATTTTGTTTTATTTCAAATATGTTTAAGGGATTTTATTACATTGAAAATTTTAAGCGAATTCAAACAAAATGTGGAATATACGTTTGTTTATGTGTATATTTTTGTTGGCAAAACACTGCACATAAAATTGTCGTAAAACTTTTCTAAAATTCTAAAAGATTAAATAACCTTTTATCATAAAAAAGCTGTAAAATTTTTTAAAAGAAAAATCTTTGAAATTGTGACAAAGAAAGAGGTATATATTTTTTACTGAAAACGCAGCAAAACATATGAGGGCAGCTTATATCATCATTAAAATATTGTTATAGCAAATAGTGGTTACTTGAAGTAAGGCTTATATCATACCTACACTGATAGAAAAATGCATCTTCATATTGATGATGCCCCTACATCAGAATTCTGGCATCAATGTTACTACAAATGGCATCGATGATGCAAAAAGTAACATCAATCCAATGACTTACTAACGTCTTCGTAAAATTTTGCCATTTTTTACGTGTCATCTATTTTATGACTATAGTGACATAAATTCGATGCCACATTTTGAATATTATTAACATTATTTTCATGATCACAATGTATTATAAGACGGAAAAATTCCTATATTCTATTTTTTTAAATTATTTAGTTAAATATATCAATTTTTTAAAGTAGAATGGTTACGAAAACCATATGGGGCATGGTGCTGATGTCTTATTATTGAGAGTTCTGCTGTAAACAAAGGTCGTAGTTCAACAGACGTGAAACAAACAAACAATGTGTCCTTTCGCCGATGTTACTGCGTCATCGAACTGAGGACATGTTCGTCATTTCTGTGATGCCGATATGTCATCCCATTGATGACATAAATTCATTTTTAACCCTGATGACAGTTTGGCCAAGTTATGTTAAGGTTGACATCAACATGATGAAAAGTGTTATGGGGTCAAAAACGAAGACACTTGTCATAGTACTGACGTCAAAATACATCAGCGTTATGACGCCTTTTCTATCAGTGTATGGTAATCTTTGACTCGATCTGAACGAAACAATGTGATTTCTAGTCATATAAAACTGTGACAGACCAAAATTTACTATAATATCATTACTATTCGTTATGGTTTTAGGCGTACTAAGATGTTTTTCGAAAGTGGACTTTATATCTGTGGCATTTTGACAAAGCATCTTAAGTCGAGATAAGATAGCAAGAAAGTTAAAAAAAAAACTCGATAAAAAAATCATTTTTCGCAAATAATAAAATAAACCAAAATTAAAGAAAAATTTCGTTTATAATAGAAAATTTTAAAAACGTAAACAAAAATATTTTTTTTAATGAAAATTCGTATGATTAACAAAATTTTTTTCAACTTTTTAAATTTGACTTAAGATGTTTTGTCAAAATGCCACAGAAAAAAGGCCTATGGTTAATTAGAAGATCAATCCATCTTCACAAAATTTTGTAGAATTTCTACAAAATCTAATATAAATATGTGCATTCCGCCAAAATGTATGCTGGATTTTACAACAAAGTTATCAATTTTTTAGGGTGGTTGTCCCACATTTTGATTCATAACTCTTATACTACATTAACACCTATGTCAAATCTACTACTTACGACATTTCGAGCCAAATCTAGTTGTTTTTGACTAGATTTCTCATACAAAACAAAATCTACTTCGTGACTAGATTTTGACGAAATCCACTCAAAATCTAGTAGTACTTAATGATGCAACCATGGTTTTTTCAATAAAGCACTAAGAAATACTTCCCTGCACAAGAAAAAATGACATTAAAAAAAAAGGACAAAACAAAAACTGTAAAAAAAAAAATTAAAAAGTTTAATAAAAACTGTTAAAATATAAAAAAGACGAATAATATTGATAAAATAAATATCGTTGATTATTAAAAAAGGTAATGCAAACTTTTAAATATATATTTCTTTTTGTGTTTGTATGTGCAATGAAAAAACTTTTAGTCAGCTGCTTTGTTATAAAAACAAAATCTCGCTAATGTCAAAAATCACTCGTAAAACTGCTCTGAGTGGAAAAGCAGCTCGCGCTTTTTGTCATTATTTCTTAAGGGCAAACAGGTCGTTTTTGTTTGTCTGCTTATGTTGCGTTTTGCGTTGTCACCCCGCATTGGTTAGTGTTTCGGCGTCGTATAACTGTACCGAGTTACAGTTTTTTCGGTATATGCAATCGTTTTTAACCTCAATTTGAGGTTTTGTCTTATTCTGGAAGATCTAGGTCGATCGAGGACTTGTGGATGAGGCTCCAACAAACCGTGTGATACCCTGGCAATATAACTCTAGATAGTTAGCCAAAATTTTTTTAGTGTTTAAGCAAAATCAAAAAAAAAAAATAATGTCAAAAAAGTATAATGTAAACGCACTAGATTTAGAAGAAGATTTTAAATCAAATCTACAAGATTTCGGCCTAATGTTAATGTAGTATTATCCTACTAAACCGATTTTGCTGGATTTCCATTCCATTGGTGAAATCTGCCATTAATATTTTTCAAAATACAAAGAACAGCCTGAATTTTTTACAAAAAAAACGTGTAGCATTAGTTAGTTTAATATAATATAAAAATAAGAAACATTTTAATAAACATAGAAACAAAGTTTATACCACATTCGATACTTATCAAAATAATACAAAACTAATTTAGTACTTTTTCGAAATTCGAACATTTAAGGGGTGAAAATCGTAACTATTTTTGTTACTTTTTTTTACAAAACATCCCAGCGGACGAGCTTGTGGTGGCACAGCCATAATTGTGCACAAACACATCAGACACTTACCATTGCCAGAGTACGAAGAAGATTGTATCCAGGCCACATCTATAAATCTTACTGATTTCAATCTAACGTTAACATCCGTTTATTGTCCCCCGAGGCACAAAATTGTAAACGATAAATTTCTCAACTTCTTCTCCACATTGGGCCAGAAATTCATTGCTGCTGGCGACTACAACGCTAAACATACATATTTGGGCTCCAGACTTATTAGTCCTAGAGGTAATCAGCTATACAATATCGTAACTGCAAATAATTTTGATGTGGTATCGAGTGGTGAGCCTACCTATTGGCCAACCGACTTCAATAAGCTACCAGACCTTATTGACTTTGCTGTAATTAAAAACATCAAGCGCGATCAGGTACTAGTTAGTTCCTCCTATGATCTTTCGTCTGATCATTCACCTTCAATCCTCATTTTAAAAGGTAACTCTGACGCTGCAGCTGCAAACTTTATTTCCTATCCAAACAGAAACACAAATTGGTTAAAGTATAAAATGTATGTGAGCTCTCACCTATCACAGTGCATTCCCCTAAAAAATTCATCTGACATCCAAATAGCTGTCGACCGATTTACAGAAGTCTTGGATACTGCAGCAAGAAATGCAACCCCAATCAAGCGGACAAATAAACGTGCTCCTTACAATACATCGACGGATATAGAGACCCTTATCAGAGAAAAAAGGAAGTTAAGAAGACAATGGCAAAACAGTGGTTCCCCAACCACTAAGGCCAAACTACAATTATGCCTGACCACACTTCGCAACAAATTGAGACAGAACCACGAGTCCGCAATAGAAGGCTATCTAAACAGCCTAGACGCCACAAAAAACTCCAATTATAGCTTATGGAAGGCTGTACGGCATATGAAATGCCCTATAACCCAAGAATCTCCATTAAGACTGGAAAACCGCACTTGGGCCAAAAACACCCATGGTATATACGTAATGATATTATACACAGAGATCTCAACGTCCCCACTATCCAGGAGGAAATTAAAAAATATTCAATAAGTTACATCGATAAACTAATGGCCCACCCTAACTACCTCGCTCGGGGTCTGCTTCAGTTCGAAGGTCACCAGAGGCTAAAAAGAACCGATACTTTGAGCCTAACTAGAAGACATTTTTAAAATTTGAATACAGCAGTTAATGGTTACACTGGTAACAACTAATAAACAACAAGTAGAATTAAGATTTGAATACATATTGTTAATTTCGATAAGAAAGATTCAATAATAAAAATAAATTTAAAAAAAAAAAAAAAAAAAAAAAAAACCTTTTCCTTCATTCACTGACATATTCGTACACGTTATGGGCTGCCACTACAATACTGAAATTTTTGATACTGAAATGGGGGAAAAATATTGTACCCAAAAAAGGAAAAAGGGGAAATTTGATAGTTTTCTTTAGCTTTTTGGTAATACTAAAGTAGCGGGTTAAATGCTAGAATTTAAACAAGTTCAAACCTAGAAAAATAAACTTTGGCATACAAATATGTCCACGAAGAAAAAGGAGACGCTAACGAAGTAGCGGGTATGTATATGCTAGTATTAAATAAATGCAGCTTGAACTCAGAAATACCATTATTTCAAATAAAAACTAGCTACTTGTTTTAAGAAATTTTTGATCCCATATCAAAAACGTGAGTTTTTTGATCATGAGAAAATGTTTCTTTATTAAGGAAAATTTTACTAAATACGAACGAAATAAGTTAAAATCAAGAAATAATTTTTGATTTTCCTATAAGAAACGAAATTGATAACATACTTAAGAAAATAACGTATTTCCGTTGTGCCTATTCCATAATACTTTGTAAGATAGAAATCGAATAACTTTTTTTGCCACTATCAAAAAATCTAATTTAATATAACAGTTTGCATTCGCACTATCGAACATGAAATACAGGGTGGCCCAAAATTACCGAAGGAGTTTAAATTGCTGATAACATTTTTATTATAATTTTTTTCTTTTCTTTTCAGTATTTTGTAAAGAAGACTTGTGGAATTTAAAATGGAGCAGTACTCAATTGAACAACGTGCCCAAATTGTTGAGCTTTATTTTTCAAATCAACGATCATTATTTTATTCATAATTTAATTATAAGCGACGAAGCCCATTTCCAATGAAGTGGGTTCGTTAATAAGCAAAACTGCAGGATATGGGCTACGGAAAATCCGAGAGTAGTTCAACAGCGGGAATTACACCCACCTAAGTGTACGGTTTGGTGCGGTGTTTCATCAGAAAGGATAATTGGTCCTTATTTTTTTGAAGTTTTGCGAAAGGTTATGGAAAATGTGTTGGCAAGAGCACGAATTTGCGAAGCAGAAAATAGCCACCACTTGCGAGACATTATTTTTCATAACTAAACTAAAAATATTCCCCATTTATATACTGTATTAAAAAAAATTAAATAAAAAGTTATAACGAATTCAAACCCCTTCGTTCATTTTGGGCCACCCTGTATTATACAACCTTGATCAAATGCAAAGTATTATCGTGTAGAAAAATTTAAAAAAACGATGAAGTACGATTTGTGTACCATTAAGGAGAAAATCCTTGCGCCCGGCCGAAGGCCGTCTATGCAGAGAAGCTTTAGTTAGCGAAGCCGGTTTTTGTTATACCATAGCTAGCGATGCCGAAGTTTGTTATACTATCGAGGAGAAAATCCTTGCGCCCGGCCGAATTTTACACAATTAAATCAAAAAATTTATAACGGTAATCTAAAATACCTTTAAATAGGAAACATTCGCTTTACAATTTTTATGGACATTATGTCGCACCAAAAAAGGACATAATGTCCATGGACATTATTACACTATATTTATGGACATTTTGTCGCATCGCTGAACGACATAGCGTTCATGGACTAGAAAAAGCTTTAGTTAGCGAAGCCGGTTTTTGTTATACCATAGAGGAGAAAATCCATGCGTCCGGCCCAAGGCCAGCTATAAAGAGAAGCTTTAGCTAGCGATGCCGGTGTTTGTTATACTATAGAGGAGAAAATTCTTGCGCCCGGCCGAACTTTACACAATTAAATCAAAAAATGTATAACGGTAATCTAAAATACCTTTAAATAGGAAACATTCGCTTTACAATTGTTATGGACATTATGTCGCACCAAAAAAGGACATAATATCCATGGACATTATTACACTATATTTATGGACATTTTGTCGCATCGCTGAGCGACATAGCGTTCATGGACTTAATGTCGTTCTTTGGTGCGACATAATGTCCATGGACATTATGTGCGTGGACACTACGACATGCCACCATTTTCTAATGCACCTACCTTGTGTTTATTACTACCCGTCTCCACTATCCATCAACTTGGTAAGAACAGCATGTCGCACATGAATTCTACTCGTGCAGCCTGTAATGTTCATGTTTCGTCCATGTGCTGCCATCGTTGCCTAAACATTCGTCTTAGCATCCATGTGCGCCATGATGTTGGCCATGCAATGTATTTTCTGTATACAACCAAAAGCACAACAACAAAAATGGTGGTCAATCAGAACATGAACATCAACACGTATTCTCCACATACAAGAGCGTGAATAAATTAATACCGTTGCTCTGCCGGCGTTATGGTCATGTCATGTTCAAATCGAAAGAAAGGGACTATGCTATGCATTTTACATGACGCGTTTTGAACATAACATAAGACGAATATTTATATATTGAAAATGAGATAATATTAGAATTTATTCTATGAGTTAAATTTCAGTTATGTATTTTGTAAAGCTTTTTTGTAATAGTTTTATTCCTTTAATTTTTCAGAAATTACTTTATGCACTACCAGACTATTATATTGTATTTTCTTTTTACATTTTACCTTAGCCTTCCTTTGGAAAGCAATGAGGTATATTGAATGTTCAGAAAAATTTACAATTATTAGACACCAGCAGAATGTAATGCATTTTCTGGCCCGCTACGGCCTTCGTCAGCATTCTTTGTGTCTCACTGGATAGTGTTACTTTATAAATTGAATATATTTAACTCAACTATATTAACAATTAGAAATTGGGAATTATTTCCTTGTGAAGGTTACTTTATATTATTATAAACATTTTTTTTCATTTTTCGAATTTATTCTATGAGTTAAATGTTTATAATAATGAGATAATATTTTAAAAATTCTCTACATTTGCCTTAAAATAAAAAAACCTCTCCTTTTTTCCCTACTGTTGGCATTACTGATTCAGGTAGTAACAATATTAGCCATCATTTCAAATCTAGTTCAGCAGATATAAAAAAAAAACAATACGTAATTTTTATTACTCAGATTTAATGTACATATTAGGTAAGTTAATTAACAGAGCCAAGGCATAGTTTTATAATCAGTTTTATTACTTTTTAAGTGCGGCTTGTCTATTTCAACTCAGTCATATAAAAGGGATAAAGATTCTATCTGTCAGCCACCAAATGAGATAAAGTGACATACGCGTGTCCAGTAACGTTATGTTAAAATAAAATGAATTTTCTTAAAACGAATTTTAACAAAACAGTAAATGTTTGAAACTGCTTGTCATAGTCATATTAAAAACCACCAGTAAAGATATTAATTTGCCACAAGGACACTCAAGCACCATGTGTCACACTCAAATATTAGTTTGTTGTGGTTTCATTCTTTTTTTTTTGTCAACCCCATTAAAATGCTTGCTGCAATATGTAAATTAAAAATTATATTTTACTACAACGAGTTAAAGGAACCACCCCCACCCACCATCAATGACTGGCTGACCAACTGCTGATTACAACTTACTGATACGTCTGTTAATTTTAGCTTGTTACATTATGCAGGCCACAACAGTATTGATGTTTTAATGACATGTTGTACCAAGTGACAGATTACATTTGACTTAATGAAAGCTTCATATTACTGAATGTCATTAACTTGCAGCTAGGCACAGTACAATAACATTTAGCAAAAGGTTAAACGCAACCCAACAAAAAAAAAACTCAAAACGCAGTTAGAAGAGAGCAACCGGAAATGACAAGTTGTAACGACAAAAGGATAATAATTCGTCACAATTTAAAAGAGAATAAAGGTTTTAAAAAAATTTTTTTACAGCAAGAAAAATTTAAGTTTGATAAATAACTGTTAGCGCCAGGCAGAACTCAACACCGTTTATTACAATATATAATAAATAATTGTTGTAGAATGTGTGCTTTTTTCTGACAGTCTCATGGGGGCTTGAGGTAAACGTCATTAGTGTGCAGCGAGTTAATTGATTTTCTGGTTTGTGTAAATACAAGTAGGTATGTACAGTGTTATTGTTTATACATAGGCATGTATGTATGTCATTGTTGGTTTTCGCATCTAGGAACTGGCCACGCGTTTTTAAGGATAACAATTAAAAACTATGGCTGATGTTAATGACTAGTGGGCAAGTTTTTTTTTTTTTAATTTTAACAATCGCTAAATGAAATCTATTTTCGATGATTAATGATTGTTTCCTAAACAAACATTTTTCAAAACGAACTTTAGTTAAAGAAGTTAATTGATTAAATGCCAAAAACGTTTTGAGGCATTAAAAAAATTAATGAATGAAAAGTTCAACATACATATATACATATAAAACACAGGGTTTAAACTTTAAAGGAAAGTAATTTTTTATACTTTCTCAAGAACTTTCTCTCAAAGGCGGGTAGTAAATACAAAATAAAATTTTGCTTTTAGTTGCCGATTTGAAAAAGGATTTAATTTTAAAGGGTATTTCTTATTTAAAAAAAAAACCAAAAATTTGCTTTGGCGAATTGTATTCTTTTTGATTCATACAAAAAATGGACTTAACCTTAAAATTTCTAATCCCTAGAAAATTCTTTACACATCTGAAATTTTTCTAAATCTCTAGCTTACTTAGTTTTGCATAATTTTTTTTTTTTTTTACAAAAAAGAATATTCTTAAACAAAAAAAAAATCATATTTAACCGAGCTGAATAATCCTCGTAGTTAAAGAAAAAGGATAATGTCAATGTTTGCTTAACGGATGTTTCTTAATTATCTAAAACTAAAGCAAACACAAACACACACACACACATATGGCTTAAAAATTATTTTCTTTAATGAAATTTTCACAAATAGCCATTCATTCATAAATAGAACGCTTTGTTTTTAAGCCTGAGATTTGCAAACTCAGTTTAAATATTAAAATTTATTTGTTGCCAACTTTGCTTTGGCAAATACTATATAAATCTAATATCTATTATTTTATACTTAAATTTAAATATGTATGTTGCAAATATATTTAATCTTTAGGTGCTAATTGTGATCTAGAGATTTCATTTGGTTTAGTTTAACTAAACGGCTTAGACACCTACTGTTTAAAACAGCTACCAAGACAAACAAAACAGATAATTCTGTTAGTTCTGCCACACGTCTAAAACTCAGCAGGTAGCAGCTTTTTATTTATTACTTTCTTAACCAAACTTCTCAAAGTAGTAAATAATAAATATGTAGTCTTTGTCGAAAATATTTTCAAACTGTGTAGGTGTTTATGAATTTTAACTGCAGTATGTTGATACCCTGTTACCAAAGGTAAAATAATATATTCATACACATGTTTAAGTTTGCGATTTCGTTTGTAACTTGTCTAATGCCTGGCATGCAGGCGAGGCGAATTCAATCATGTACATGTGCAGTACGCAATATTCGCCATCATATCTAAATTTTTTGATTTCCCATCCAGCTTCGTCGGTGTCACACTAGCAAATACTTTTTCACTAATACTACCACAATGCTTGATGAGTATTTTATATAAGAGTATTTGGGCCTTTAAGACCTATAAAGTATATATCTAGCCTTTGCTGCAATAGAGAAATAACTCAAAAAACCAAATATTTGAGCTAATGTATTTAATTCTTTAATTTCCAGAAAACATAGGGCCGCCTACAAGCTAATAATGCGGAGTAAATCGCCATATCGTTTCTTCATATTGTACAAAAAATTTCAAACAAATATGTTATATACTCAACTCTAGAGAGAAGAATTCAATTTTAAGGTGCTCGAAAATTCAAAATTAAGATATGACTCTATTGCAGCAAAGGCTCGATATATTCTGGACAGCGTTGCCACAACCAAAAAAAAAAATTATAACCAAAATGTAAAAATAAAGTAATCAAAAGAGAAAAAAAGTAACCGAAACAATTTTGTATCAAAAGTTATATTTAAGTCGCACTTCAGTTGAAAAATATGTCGTTCGTATTTTGTAGGCTCCTAAACCGCTTAACCGATTTTTACAAAGTTTTGACAGTATATTACCGGTCTGGAATGAACAATCAAAATATTTTGAAAATTTTTAGTGGACGTGGCATCCTTTAAAAAGTTAAAACTTATTTTGGTGTATTTTAAAAACATTATGACCAAGAGCTTTCAACCTTTTTATATTAAGAGCTCTTACAAGTAAAACTTTTTAAGTCTTGCTATGTTATTATCAGGGAAACCAGAAACATGCTCTAAAAAACGCGTTTGATGCGCATTTAATATGCAGTAAAAACTGGAATATAAACCCAGAAAATGTCAAGAATATACCCTAAAAAATTGCTCATTTAAAGGCAAAATATTTAACAATTTAATAACAAAATGTAAAAAAAAAAACTAAAAATTTAATCGCTTAAGCCGATATTAGGTTAAAATTCTTACAAGAGAAGTTTGCGCCGAATATTATCTAGATATTAACATTCATATGGGTTTTTGTCTTTAAGGTTACACAGAAAAAAATATCTCAAGAAAATTTTTAACAACACAGTTTGTTAAAAATATAATTTTTGTTCAACAAACTTTTTGTTTGATTCAATGAAAAATTTATCAAATATACACTTTGCAAAATAGCAATCAATAAAACATATTTAATAATGAAATATTTAAATATATCTTGATATTCAATAAAACAAATATTTGAATCAACGTTAAAACAGTATTTTTACAACTCTTGTCCATTTTATAATAGCTCATAATTCTCATTCGCTTAACTGTTTTATATCTTTAGTTTTGCCAAAGTCTTTAGAAAAAGGTTTCCTGATGATCTGGCTTAAGCAACCAGCGAAATGCACATAGGAACTAGCTTATCCCCCCATAATAAATTTTTGTGTATTTATTTAAAAAGGAAAAAAATTGGGAATCAAGCACGTCATCATTAATAAATAAAGATTCGATAAACATTTTATTTGATTTATTCAACATTTCCAACAATTTATTTTAACAAACCACGCAAACATTTTGTTGAAAAAAATTATTTTGGGCAACAACTTTTTTTATTGATTCAATAAACTTGGTTGTTGATTAAAAATTCAATAACTATACCTACAAAATTTTTTATCAATAATGCAAAAATCGTCATCGCAGAAAATTTAAAATTTTTTTTTATCAAATATGCGATTTTCGTATTCAAATATGAAAATTATTTTTTTCTGTGTACCATTTAAAAGAAAGTTAACAATTTTAAGGGAGGGAAGCTCTGCATTAACATTTGCATTAACATATTTTTGGGTCGAATTTAATTTAAAAACCAACATAATTAGATGTTTTAAAGACACAAAGATCTAATTCGGAAAGAAATTTTTATGGGGAATAGTAAAATTATAGACCGATTCTCCATATACAAACCAGGCTGACGGACGGATAGACATCGTTACATCACTTTTAAAAGTGAGTCTGCGTCGATCGTTATAATAACATATTGATCTAGCTTTCTATGTTCATCGCATAACATTTGTCTTTAATGACAACCTGCTTTGTCTTACAATTTTAGAGTAAAAAAAATTAAATGTAGATGGCGAATTGAATTGGGTATACAAATATATATTTAAAACAGGAAAGCCATCTGCCACTCAGAATTTCGGAAAAAAAAATTTTTTGCTGCAAAAGCTCTTGTGGGCATCTAAAAAATTAAACATGAATCAAAATAAGCCTTTAAAAGGCAAAATATGCGCTATAAACTTAAAAAATGCTTCAAAAATGCTCGTTTAACTACATTATGCACAAAAATGTAGCAAACGCTAAAATATGCAAAAAGATGCACTAACAAATCGATGCCAAAATTCATAGCAGGCTCTAAAACGGCTAAATATATTATTTTTGCCTTCATTGGTCGCACAAGGAAAAACATGCAATTGCATATATCGTCCCCTTAATAAAACAATAGTGTATAATTTTTTTGGGGTTTTGAGAAAATTTTGTTTAAAGTTTTTGTCAAATCGGATGTCTATTTAAACCTCATTATCGCGGTAAATAAAAATTCTTCATATTGGATTTTTCGACGAATACATAATACCGTTTCTTGTCTTTAAATTGACCAATTTTTTTTATTCTACGCATCCTTTAAGACCATAATTATGTCATTCAAAGTGCAAGTCCTCCATATAGGCTATTTTATTTTTTATATGTATATTTTTTTTTTGTTTATTTTGTATGGTATCAATTGTAACATTATAAAACAGTGATTAATTCATAGATTCAATGGCACATATTCATTACATTCCAATTTGGGTTAATTTGTATCAAAAATAACTGGAAGTTCATTCGTCTTCTTTCTCTTCCTCTGCTACATCTGGCTCATCTAAACAATTTCGCTTCTTTCCACCTTGTAAGTTAAAGAAAAATGACTGCGAGCCACGAGGAATTACATTCTTCTGGCACAAATTTTGGAGATCATGCAGCTTTCGATGTTCGGAATGAGACTATTTCTCAAACAATAGTGTATATTATTATAAGCTATTTTATGAGTTAAAGTTTTCATAAATTGAATTTTTTTTCTACAGACTAAAATGGAGTATAATGCGTATACACTATTATTCTTTTAACAATTTTGGAGTGGCAATTTCAAGTAAAATAGCGCATATGAGCTTACACACTTATTGAAGGAAAATTTTGAACAAGAAATTATACACTTTTTTTCCAACGACATTTTGACCCACTTTTTGGAAGTAGAATTTGACGAAATTTTTACCAGACATAAAATCAATGATGGAGATTCTAAATATGCAATAAAAAAATAATGGTGTACATGCGTATACACTATTGTTTTATTGAGGGGACGATATATGGTTTTCCTTGTTATTATGCTAGCAAAGCGTAAAATTTAGCTAAATTATGCGGTAGATTTTTTAATATAGATGATTTTTGCCCGGTGGAAATAGAATCATATTAAACCGGATGGGAAGGTAACGAATAATGGCCGTCTACAGTTCAAAGTATATACTTAATACGGTTAATTTGATAGTCTGTTAAAGTTTAAGCTTCTAAACAAATAATTTTTAAGTAGACAAAAAATGTATTGGTTTTGCATGCGCAAATACCACCCACCACTTTAAGGGTCAAATAAGCGGAGCGGGTAATTCTTGTTCCCAAAAAACTAAAAATTGGTTATTTTTGTGTTGGAAAAATGTAACCAAAATGGAAAAAAGTACACAAATACACATTGGAAAAAAAGTAGTCAATTTTGGTTAAAAGTAACCAAAACGGCAACGCTGATTCTGGATCCTTACGCTGGGACTCCACGTAGCAATTTTTATTGCTAAGTACAAGCAATAACGTCGGCAGAACAATGACAGAACAATGGAGCAATAATTGCTGATTATATTGCTGGAGAACACTTGTTATTGCTTTGCCATAAATTTGCAATTTTCACCGCGAGTAGTTGTATAAAGTTTTGTGCCTTTATTTATAACAAATGTTTCATGTTGTGTTTTGAAGTGATTGTTAAATTTTCTTTTTAAATCAATAAATTAAATTAATAAAATAAAATAATTAATTGTAATTGTCGTAGCTGTGTTTTGTATTACTTTTTTGTTTACTTGCGTATGAAACTTGTATTGTTCTATTGAAAAAATAAAAATATACAAAAAAAAAAAAAAACAAATGTGTCGTTTGTTTTTGTTAATATTGACGTTTATTTAAAAATATAATATATAAACACTTTTTCTGTATTTTGTTGAATTATTTTTTCACTTGGCGGCTTTTTCTTAATTGCTTTTTTAATAAATAAACACACTAACAAATAAACAACCGTACAGAGATATGAAATGTCAGATAAATTACAACTGATTTGACAGCAGATTGCTAAGCAATAATTGCTCAAGCAATAAGAAGAGCAATCATTGCGCAATGGATTGCCACTCATAGCAATATGCGGTCTATACGTCGCAAATTTTATGGAGCAATCAAATTTGACGTTTGCCGCAATAAATATTGCTACGTGGAGACCCGGGGTTATGAGCAGCCAAGTTGATTTAACGATTTCTGGCCGTCTGTTAAAATGATCGGCGATGAAAAAAAACAAAAGCCTTTTGTTTCTTTGTTATTTTTCTAATGCCAAATGAAAAGAATTACAAAAAACAAATTTGTCAAAAAAAAAATATATAAAATTTTCAAGAGAATCGGTTCATCAATTAAAAAAGTATTGGAGGGGGTGCTTTTACCCTTTTTGCTTTATTTTACGCACTAAATGTTAAATGTATAGCCTTTAGTTCCTTCAAGACTTGAAACTAACATCGGATAGGAGCTTTTATCCCTTTTGCCCTATTTTACACCCTAAATGTTGGAATTTCCAAAAAATGTGTACCTTTAAGTTCCTTTTCAGATGATACAATGTCTGCATGCCAAATTTAAGAAAACCGGTTGATTAGTTAAGAAGATATAGCGAGGGGAAGCTTTTACCTCTCTTGCCCTATTTCACGCTCTTAATAATGAAAATTAAAGACTATAGTTCCTTTCAGACGTTACATTATTTTCCTGCAAATTTCAAGAAAATCTGTTGATTAATTAAGAAAATATAGGGAGGGAGAGCTTTTACCTCTTTTGCCCTATTTTACGGCCACTAGCATTAAAAAATAAACTTCACGCCCTATTCTCATACCTTACAATTACAAAATTCCATCAAAATCGGTCAAGCCGTTTCGAAGGAGTTCAATTACGAACACCGTGACACGAGAACTTTATACCTAGTTCAAAAGTGACTCAACTCAAAATGTTAATTTTTCGGATTTATATGCTTTAACTATGCACAACACTTGTTAATCTATAAAAACAGTATCAGTGTATTTTGTGTTTTTAGCTGTTATTAAAAAACGGTTATGTCTTTCTTTATGTTTCAATTGGTATAAAGTTGCAATTCATAAAAGCTAAGTGCTTAATAATCTTAATTCGAGTTGTGACACTTTTGATGAAATAAATCTTTGTTGGAGTTTATATTAATTAGACTTGTGTCAGTTTAGAAATTGACAAGTGTCAAAACTTTAAAAGAATTCAGCTGAAGTGACATAACTCAAAATAATTCGGTAACTTGTGCAAAAAATACATCATCAAAAAGATACAACTAAAACTTTTAAGATCATAATCTGTATGCATTTTCTACTAAATGGTCCACAGATTTGTTTTTAACTATTTTTTTAGGACAAAAACAGTCGTTTCCGAAAAAAAACGAGTTGAGTCACTGTTGACCTAGGTGTGCGATATGTATATAGATGTCACATATGCTTTGTTAAATTTTACTACTGAACTTCAGCGTGATCATTCCACAAATGGCTGAGATATGAGCCAAAAACCGCAACTGCATCTAATTTAACCCCTTGTGTTGCCTTTTTTTTTTATCTAATGTAGAACGTCAAGAGCCAAAGTTTCCAAATAAGTTTAAAGTATCTTGGTTTTCAATAGACGGGATTGAAGAAGTGGGACTTGCACCTCCCATACAAATAAAAAATATACTCTTGATATCTGGATAATCGTAGCAGTAAAGGTTTCTAAATTTGGTACAAATTGCTTCGATGTCAAGACAAGACATCTGCCAAAAAGTGGGCGGAACTAGAGCAGTAGGCGCGGCTCAAAATACATTTCTTTATAACTGGAGAACGTAAGGAGCAAAAAAAATTTCCAAATTTCAATTTCAATACACGAAATCGTCAAAAAGTAGGCGTTATTGGATATATGGGTGTGACAGGTCTCATTCAAACACAAAATAGATCAGTGACAGTAAAAGTTATTATATTTAGTACAAATAGCAGCAAAAATAAGTGGTAGGGTTTGGAGTACAAACAAATTTCCTTTTATATTTGGGGGGTAGTAAAGTGCACTTGATCCATTTTGTTCAAGTGGACTACTTCCTGGACTGGCCCAATGTAATGCAAGCATGGACCATGTCATTGTTAAAAAGAGCTTGTAGTGAAACGACGTGTCTTCGTTTTATAACGACATGTTTTCGTTTTTACACGATTTAAAAGGTAATCCTCTGGTATAACATGGAGTAGTTTTAAGACAACTCCTATGTAATGCAAAGCTGGGTTATATGGACCTGCCCTAGGACATCGTGATGTTAAAAAGACTACGTTTTTTTCATCTATTTGGGTTACGTTTGGACTTGTCCTAGTCCCTTATGGGCTACATTTTAAATGCGTGCTTGGACTTGTCGCATTATTTGCAGGGTAGTACATATGTGTACAACTTTCTGTTCTTATTGTACCATGGCGAAGAGTATATAAGATTCGGCATAGCCAAATAAAGCACTCTTACTTGTTTTCTTAAGTATTCCTTCCAAATTTATATGGCAAATCAGTGGTCGCTAAAAGACATAGAATTTTTTTACTTAGATTTTAAATACATGTTTCAACAAAAATTTATTTTTCGAATGATGTTGCAAATGAAACATTCCAATCTCATTAAAAACCTTTCTCACATTTCCTTATAGATGAGAAAGTATTGCAATCAGCAGGATGCAAGTAATTTATTTAAAGGATATTTTACGATGTCATAAATTTCGTTATTAAATTATTAAATAATTATTAATAAGAATTTTATTTGGATTTTGCAACAAACAGCTGCCTGTTAAGAAAAAGAAAGCATTAATCTCAACCTTAAAATAAAGGATCCAAAGTCCGAAACAAAAAACAAACAACACCACAAAAATCTGCCAAAATAAAGAACATAGGACTGCAAAAAATTTTATGATATGTTTGCTTCACAATTCGTTTTAATTAATTTACCAAAGGGGCTAAAACTAAACGAACTTCATATGAACATACATACATACATACATACATATATAAAATAAATTAAATAAAACCTCAAATGAAGAAAACACACGGAATAATTAAAAAAAAAAACCAAACACAGATCTATAATCACAAATCACAGAGTAAGTAATTGTTAACAAAGGACATGGCAGTTGGTCTATTTATTTTTCATTTTTTACCAACAACACCCCAAAAGACAACCCTCTTCAAGAATGTTGGCATTTTTTTTTTCTTTCTTCGCCGACACCTTTTGAATTAGAGCATATTTTTAAGAACAGTATTACATCTTGTTCTCGCTTAAGGGTACTTTACACTATCACACAAGTCTTATGTATTTTTAGCAAAATACATCCCTGTCATTATAAGTTGTTACATATTGTTTTTTTTGAAATGTTTAAACAAAAAACAATAAAAAGATCATGAAAGCATTTCTTTTAAAATACTTCAGACTTGTGTGATAGTGTAAAAGGACCGCTAACGAAACAAAATCTAAAGAAGTAAACCACAATAAATTTTAAGGCTGGATACTGCCTAAACAAAGGTGCTATACAAAAACAAGTAAGAGTGTTATATTCTGCTATGCCGAATCCTATATATCCATTATAAAGCCTGGTACTCTGTTCAACATTTCACGTGAAATGCTGCCAAAATGCATATGAAAAAAACTTGTGCGGAATATCTACGAAATAATGTTGATAGAGTTGTACTCTGTTTATTTTGTGAAAAAGTTCCGAAATGTTTCTGGCAACATTTTTTTTTCACAGAATGAACAGAGTACAACTCTATCAACATTATTTCATAGATATTCCGGACAAGTTTTTTTCACATGCGTTTTGACAGCATTTCACTTGAAATGTTGAACAGAGTACCAGGCTTAAGCCGGCATTTTTTGTGTTGAATTTTAAGCAAAAGCAAAAAAGTATGAACTTAATAAATATTAAAAAATAAGAAATAAAATATTAAAATAACACAACCCGTAACAGTTTTTTATCCATGTTTACTTTTTTTTTATTAAATTTTTTATTAAAAAAAATTATTTTAGTAAAATACTTGTGGCGTTTGTTAACATACACGAAACAGTGTAGCATATTTTGAAGGAATAAAAACGTCAAATTGTACAAACTCGCAAGACTGGTAACATTGATAAATGTCAAAATTTTCGTGTGGAATAATCAATGTTGCTCAACATTTTTCACAAATTTGAACAGAGTACTAGGCTTTATGGAAAAATAGCAACAGAAACTGATATAAGCAAATACATATATTTATGTATATACATCTAACCCGTCGCGCTTTGCTTTCATTTCTTATTTGTATGGCAGGTGCTACTCCCACTTCTCCAATCCTTCCCATTTTTTAAATATGTTGTGTATTGATAACCGGGCATCTAGTTTGTGCCTCACCTTCTTCTCCAATCCCGCCAACATTTTGTAGGAAGTTATGATTTGATAACCAAGATGCTTGTAGCTAATTTGAAAACTTTGGCTCTTGCAGTTCTTCAGATATAAAGAAATCTATAATGTCTTTGTATGGGAGATGCAACGCAAAATTCTTCAATCCCGCCAATATTTTAGAGAGGTTATGTATTGATAACCTAAATGTTTGTACCCAATTTAGAAATTATTGCTGTTCTCCAGATATACAGAAAAATATATAAAAAACCAACAACAACAAAGGGTTTTTGGGTAAAATCTCAGTCATTTATGAACCGATTTGCCAGAATTTTAATAGCAAGCTTTAACGGAGTAAATGTGACATAAAAATTTAACAACCTAGTCACATCATACTTGGAGTCTTAGGAAAACCTATTTCAACATACATACGAACGGACGGACATCGTTGCTTCAACTTCATTCATCATGCGGACCCAGAATATATACATACATACACTTTACAAACTCTAAGATCAATACTGCAGAAATTACAAACGGAATGAGAAGCTTATTTATGTATATCCTTTAACCTTCGGTAAAGGGTATAATGATACCTTAAGAAAAAATTATGAATTTTCAATAATCTCGTAAAAATAGTTTTAGACGTACATACATATACAAATACAAAACATGCCTTCTTAGCAGGACTTTATTTATTTTTTTTTTTGCATTCTGTTGTGCGAAATTGAGGTTTTGTTACACATCCTCATGGGTGCCTTTAATGAAGAAGAGGGAAAGTCTTTGAGCACCCGGTGTTGTTTGTTGTTTACATAAAACGTTCGAAATTATGATCTTTTTTCAAATTCCAGCGTATTAAAACTTCTTTAAAGTTTTGCAAAATATAAAGCAAGTAAACTGTTACGGAATGTGGTGTTAAGCAGAGGTCTGCAAGAATAAATAAAAAGCAATTTAATCGCACTCATTTGTTTTAAAACAACAATGAGTTTTTTTACCCAATAATAAAAAAAACAATTGAGTGAATACCCAAAGGGAAGTTATTTACTAACACATTCAATTCAGTCAACTAAAGTGAAATAAGTTGAATTTGCGAATATATTTTGAATGTAAAATGATCTGAATTTTAACTTTTTAAAAAATTTTTTTTTTAGTTTAGCTCAAGCCGGCTATTATTACTTGTCCATTTTTCGAATATCGAATAAACCGATTATTTTGCTGCAATAAACCGGTTATTTAAATTGTGTGTGTTTCCTTACTTTTGTTGTAAATGTACCCGTTAGGGATGGGTAAATTGAAAAATATATCGATATATATCGAATCGATATTTTTTAAGGGTTTTATTATTTCAAAAATATCGATGTATCGATACATCGAACGTATTACGAAATTAAAAAATCTGCAAGGTGAAAAACCCCGCTTCTTTCTTAATTCTTCTTCTAATACATGCAGTCTACAACTGACATGAAATGCTAAACATTAACACTAATATGATGTTAGTGTTAAGTATAGACTCATCTTGTAAGAGGTTTTCTCATGTTAGAACACGTTTGTTAATGCAAATGTTTTAACAACGCTTTTATAACCATGCAAATCATGTCAGTTGTAGACGGCTAAAATTTTGAGTTTTTAATGAAAACTGGCTTTAAAAAATATCGAATTCGATAGACGTATTTCAATATCGATACATCGATATATCGGTATTTTAAATATCGGCGATATATATCGATTTTTTTTTTAAATATCGATATTTTGATATATCGATATTTTTTGCCCATTCCTAGTACCCGTAATTAAAGTATTTTTATAATTTTAATATTAAACTTATATGAAGAATATCAAAACCAAATGTAACAAAAGTCATAGAGCATAATGAACGTTGTAAATACAATTTGCTTATAAAAGCGAGTGTTTTTATAAAAAAAAAAAAAACTAATGACAAATCATAATACTATAAAAATGTGTCCATTTAAAAGTAAATATGTAGTAGAGTTTTTTCCCCGCACTTTTTGCATTCCCGGGAAAGCGGGAAATAAAAATAAAATTCCCGGGATCCCAGGATTCCCGACCAAAATTTTTTATTTATTTATTTACAATGAGAATAACAAAATCTAGTATCTAGTATATAACAAAGACGAAAACTTTTAAGGTTGAAGTTATTTTAGGACAATTTATAGGTTATTTATGATGCCAATTGGATCATAAAAATTAATATACGTACACTTGATAGAAAAGGCGTCATAACGCTGATGTATTTTGACGTCAGTACTATGACAAGTGTCTTTGTTTTTGACCCAATGACACTTTTCATCATGGTGATGTCAACCTTAACATAACTTGGCCAAAGTGTCATCAGGGTTAAAAATGAATTTATGTCATCAATGGGATGACATATCGGCATCACAGAAATGACGAAAATGTCCTCAGTTCGATGACGCAGTAACATCGGAGAAAGGAAACATTAGCATCAATTTAATGACAGTTTGTCATTAAGTCAAAGTCATTGGAATCGACTTAAGTCAAAGTGAGAGAATATTATTATTTACTTACCCGTTACATATGTTTGTTTCACGTTTGTTGAATTACGACCTTTGTTTATAGCAGAACTCTCAATAATAAGATAAGTAATCATTCTACTTTAAAAATTGCATGTATTTAACTAAATAATTTAAAAAAATAGAATTTAGGAATTTTTGTTTCTTTATAATACATTGTAATCATGAAAATAATGTTAATAATATACAAAATGTGGCATCGAATTGATGTCACTATAGTCATAAAATAGATGACACGTAAAAAATTACAAAATTGTACGAAGACGTAAGTCATTGGATTGATGTTACTTTTTGCATGTCATTTGTAGTAATATTGATGTCACAATTCTGATGTTAGGGCATCATCAATATAAAGATGCATTTTTCTATCACTGTTTAAACATTCTGAAATTCAGAGCTTATAATGCGCATATAATCAAAATTAGGCTGAAAGCATTGAGTCTTAGGGGAATATAATTTCTGAAAGGGCGAATAGAAAAGGAAAGCTAAGCATTACAAAGTACGAATTTTGAAACAAATTCACCGTTTAATAAATTCAGCATGGAGGAGAAATACCCTTAATCAGCAGTGCTGTATGAAGGTATACTGAGTTTCTCATTCCATGTGAATCTTTTTAATATTATTTTAAGATCCCATAAAGTCTGTGTTATTAAAGGTAGGCAAAAAGGTCTGAAGTCAAAAATTGTAGTTTTTTTGCAATGATTAATTGAAAATGATTTATTTGGTTTATTTCGTAGACGTTTTTCCTAAAGAGTAGTTGTGCTGGTCTTAAGTTATTGATAAAAAAAATTATATTAAAGACAATTAGGCCCGTTTTCACAACTTACCGATAGTTAAAGGTAGGATTTTATCGGCCATATAAAAAGTGTTGCATTATTACAATTTTACTTTTACCTTACAGGTAGGATGAACCTTAATTTACTTTATTGCTCACTTTAGGTTAAAGTTTAGTTTTAATAATGCAACACTTTTTATAAGGGCGTTTAAAGTCTACTTTAAGCTATCGGTTAGTTGTGAAAACGGGCCTTAGAAACTCAGAATGCCTTTTTTTTAATTAAGTTTTAGCCTAACGGCAAGGATATATTATGGGGCCTTCAGTTATTCTAAATCGATTTAAACATTTTGGTGTTTAGTTTAGATTTTTCTAGTTAAGATAGTTTCTAGTACTCGTTCCTAGTTATTTTGGGATTGAGTTCCAGCACAATTGGTTCAGAAGGAAAACAATTATGCACGCAAATGTGGATCAACCTCACTTAAAAAATTTGCAAAAAGTAAATTGGTAGCGGAATGCACCGATTGTTATAAAATTTCAACAAACTCGTTTTTTATGTCACAAAATTTTGTGAAGGCCACTCTAAGAAATCATTTTAATATGGCTAAAAGCATAACGAGTAATACTTTTAAGGTGCATTAGACTCGAGATCACACCACTAGATTTTGTAAAGATCGAGTCTTATTAAACACACTCTCGAATACACTTTTACTACGCCCTTAACCGCAAAACTTGATAATTTTGTTGTAATATTTAGCCGGCTACAATTTGCTAAGACAAGAAATAAAATTTCAAGAATATTGGTCTATATTTGACCATAGGCCCTACATAAAGCCCTACAAAAACTAGCTTAATAAGCCTTTATCTGCAGCAGATTTTAATATTGTGGTGAAATTTAGCTGGCTAAAACCACTTAAGGCACTAGTCCCAAATAGGTTAATTTAAGTTTTAAAAAAAGTTTTTCTTTAAAATTAAAAGCGGAAATTGAAAATCTCCGGACTTCCCTAGTAAATAGTAGAGAGTACACTAAGGTCTCGTTTTATGCGGATTCAAATTAATGCGATTTTTAAATTAACGATTTTTTTTAAATTTTACGTTTTTTGAAATTTTAGATTTTTTTTTAAGAAATTTTTTACCGTTTTTTAATTAAACCAAACTTGCATCACTGATATAATCGTTATAGTTTGTTTTATATTTTTTTTTTATATATGCATAGCCGATACGTATGTATTAGTGTTTTTAAGCAAATGAAAAGCACATAATATTAGTTTTACAACGAAGGCTTATTTCGGTAAAAATAGAATCAAAAATTAGGTGGAATTAAGAAAAATTTAAATTTAAACTCGTTCTTTCCTGTCTTTTACGGTACAACATTGTAATTACCACATATACGAGTGTTAAGAAATTTGCATAACTTTAAAACTTATATAGGTCCAATAATAAAACTTTAACAATATGATAAGGACACTAAAGGCCAATATAAATATATTAAAAAATAAGAAAAAAATTAGAACTAAGTTAGAAATATTTTGATTTAAATTGGTCATTTCCGGTTTTGCAGATGAAAAATTTTTTTTTCAAATGAATTTTTTTTTAAAGATTAATCTATTTTCTATAGTTTGAAAAATAATAATTAAAAAAAAATTTTTTTTGAAAACGGCAACACGGGGTGGTAAACGTAACTCGAAAAATAAACATCATAGAAAAAAATGTTTCGCACACTTATTCATAGCAGAACTAAAGTTATGCCAAATATAAAGAAATTCCAACAAAATATTTTTATTGGGTGGTCCGCTTCACAAATAATGACCCAAATATATATATTTGTTGATTTTTTTTATGCGATTTTGTTTTGATTTTTTAATTAAAATTTGAATCTGTGCGGTTTTTCAGAATTTTGGAACGAATCATTAGTTTTTATTTGAAGCTAGAGTATCGTCTTATGCGAATTCATTTTGTGCGATTTTTTTTGGAACGCATCTATCGCTTAAAACGAGACCTGAGTGTATTCTTAATATTAAATATATGTATATGAAGTTCCCTAAAATGATAAGTTGCAAGCTTTCTTCGACGTAACGACTTATTAATCACCTTTAATTAGTCCACAAGCTTGACATAAATGTATCACTCAGTTTAGATGAGGGCTTTTACGACGTCGCTTTGTCGACGTCTCTTTTGGTTTGTTGGTGAGCGGTGTAGAAAAGAAAGAGGGGTTAACAAAATGTCTCGCTTTGTATTTTGCATGTCGTTTTTTACATTTCTCTTTTAACTTTTTCTGTTTACGTTTTATTCTTTTTCTTACTTTGAAGTGTGTGGTTGAAAATACAGTGAGACCTCGATTATCGATAATAGACGGGATCGGCAGAATTCTTGATTATTTATTTTTTTTGGTGTGTTTCTTATTTTATGTAAATATATAACGTTTTATTATGTTAACATGAGGAAAAAAGTAAATTTGGCAGAACATGCTTCCACACCGTTAAGATATTCTCTTTCTTCGTTTATTTAAATTTCTTTTGATTGTTCAAAATTTAACGAAAAAAAGATAATTTGTTTATAATTTCGGATAATAGAGGCAATTTAAATCAGTGCAAAAAAATTTTTGTTTTCCATTTTATTGAAGCTGCCGGTTAATCGAATGACGGGTAATCAAGGCCATACTGTAAATAAAAAAAAGACATGCAACCAAAAATCATCGTATGAACGCAAAGAGATTTTGGAAGTTGCTTTAAAAGGGAATCAAGATAAAACGACGTCGTAAAAGCCCTCATGTGAATTGAGTGTATGCCAAATAAAAAAACTTGACTCCGTTCTGCCAAAAATTAATCATTGGGTGAAATTTTAGCCCGTTGTGTTGCCGATGAGGAATGCCTGTTAAGACACTACAACATCTTAAGAAATTGTAGCATATCTTTATGCTAACAACTACATACAACATTTTGGCGGTATCAGCGATATGGGAAAAATTCAAAATTATTTATTGAAACACCGAGAACTAAAAAAAAATCAAAATTGAAGAAATCAAACAAAGTCATGGAAGGTTTTTAATTGTTGTCGACAAATGGACAGATATTTAATATAAAAATATGTTCATATTTCTCTATTCGTTTCTATAATGCTGAAACAATCAAGCAATATCAAATACAGTAGTTTTGACTTAACTGCCTTTTGTTTACGTGCACTTTTGACTTAACTGCACAAAATTGATAATTTTTGTAATTATTCTTTATAATTCCATACAAATTCCTTTTTTAAGTGCACTTTCTATACCTGCACTTATAAGATAAATGCACAAAATTTTTGGTATTTTAAAATTATTTTCATACAAAAAATCAAAGTTAGCTGCACTTTGACTTAACTGCCCAAAATACATATTTTCTGGAATTATTCTTCAAAATCCTTTTTTACGTGCATTTTGTATACCTGCACATTTTTTATATTTTTAGGCAGCTTTAAAATATTTTCATACAAAACATCAAAGTTAGCAGCACACATAAAAAAATATGGTGACCACTTTTCCACATAAATATCCAATTTAAGTTGTTTATAAAAATATTAATCGCAAATATTTTGTTTTTTCCATAAATTTTTATGTTCTTTGTGAAGTATGAAAATGTTATTGCCAATACAATTTTATTTAAACAAACCGGCCTAAGGATCCTTAAAAAAGGATTTTCCGACAGGATGGTGTTGATTTCGCAACCTTAAGGTTTGTTTTATAGAAATTGTATGAAAATTAGAAGTTTTGGAATGAAAAAGACGGTTGATGCCCTTATTTTGGTAGCTCAGTCATACGGCTGAGCATTTCACGAGTTGTAAAATAATACCTACATGAGTCTCATACGACTCTTGGCATGCTTTTTGAAAGACTCGTTAGATAATCTCTACATACATCATAAACGATTCCCTTTACGATTAATATAAGCGTTTTTGCTGCGTTATGGAAGAATCTCGCATAGGAATCAGCACGTGTAACAGTTTTTCTCGTTCGAGGAATTGTCTACAATTAAAAAATGACCTCGTCGATGATCAAAAACACCCTTTGTGAGATTCCCAGTGGACTCCTAGACGATTGCTAGCTGGGTTGAAATTAAATTTTAATAAAATATAAATTTATGTATCGATAAAATAATTTTTTTATTCTACTTTTAAATCAAACACTTTACTAAAGCTGCTTTTTTGTGCAGGTAACCACAATTGTATACCTGCACATTAAGGCAGGTAAATGCATTTAAGATAACTGCATTTTTGATTTACCCGCACAAAAAATCGTGCAAAGGAGATTGTGCAGCTAAGTCAAAACTACTGTAAAACTAAAAAAAAAAAAAAAAAACAAATATGAAAGAACACATACATAAAATAAAACGTTAATATTAACATCGTGTAATGAAAAGTATTTAATCGAGTACCGATAAGAAGACGAGTTAAGTTGTCAAAAGTGTTAATAATTTGCGTTTGAGTACTTTTACAGTAAAATGCAGTAAATGAAAAAATTTGCTCTCACAAAAAGCTGTAGTCCAAAAAAGTATGCGAACGCAAAGTCTTTAAAAAATTCGTAAAATAAAGGCAACAGCTGATGGCAAATAATTGAAGTGTTGAAAAATGTTTACACTTTTGACTAATTAAATCGTTTTGTTATCGGTACTCGATTAAAAACTTTTTATAACACGAACATTTTTGGAAAATACAAACAAATGATTTTATAATTATGGCCTGTTCGTTGATAACGAATGAGACTTCGTTCGCTTAAATTGCATTAAAAACAAAACAAAATTTTAAAATGTTGTTTTGGTTTTACATGTAAGTTAAGCGAACGAAATCTTTATTCGCTTTCGACGAACAGGCCATTAGTATTGTGGTTATTTTGTTGAACTGTTTATGGTTTTTAATCCGAATTTTGATATTTTAATTAGGCTAAAGTTCATTAAATTTGATTTTCATTAAATTATTTTTATGAAGAAAGGAATTTTACAACATGAAATTAAAAGTAAATTTACTTCATTGCTAGCCAAAGGATAGCTAAAGTTAGCCTCGTAACAGAAATAAGCAAACGAAAAATTCTGATTGTGCATAGAAAATATTCCTGGAAAATATTGAAGGAATGAGACCATTATAGTATAAAAGCTTTTGAGGATTGTAATTTGACTTAGAATACACATTCGAATAATATGAAAAATTTATAATAAATGTTACTCACCATGAGAAATAAATTCCTAGATTCTATTTATTGATAATTTCACGAACAGGTTACCTTGCATTGTTTCGATTTCAAACACACTTTAATGAAAATTAAATTTGATGAACTTTAGTCTAATTAAAATATCAAAATTTGGATTAAAAATTATTTTTTGTAATCTTTCATATTTGTTTATTTTTTATTTTATTTGAATTTTTTTATTTGTGGCGGGTTAATTTATTCAAAAGAACATAAATAATTTTTTTGTTATTGATTACGCGAACGCAATTTAATACAACGCACAAAAAAATAGAAAAAACTTTTTTGTTCTCGAACGCAGCTATTAGCTGTTCCCTAAATTTTACGAACTATTAAGGTGGAAGTATACTTATGTATACATAACACGCGTTAGTTCATCGACGAGTATCGTGCGTTGAAAAACTTTAGCGCGTAAAAAAAAATTGCAAGTTACACAACACGCGTTACAAAAGCCACTCCTGTCAACTGTTTTTTATTTGTTTACTTATTTGTTTTTAAGATTTTATTATTTTATTGAATTTATTCTTTTTATATAAATATTGTATGTTTTTTAAGCTCTTCAATAAGTTTTTCTTTCATGATTCACAAATTTGTTAAATTATTATTTTTATTGTCAGCTGATTACCTGTCAAAAATGCACAACGCGTGAAAAAGTTCAAAGTTAACTTACTTTCTGGCGCAAACGCGTCAAAAAATTTTGCATGTTGCTTGTTCTATGAAATTACTCTAGTTTAACTTTTTTTGACTAACGTGTGTTATGTACTTCTACCTTTACAAATTTTGCGTTCGCATACTTTTTTGGGCAACAGCTGTTTTTCAGAGTAATTTTTTTTAATTACTCAAGCTTCGTACAGACGATGGTCAGATCTTACAATATTGTAAGCAGGCGTTGCCAACAGCAAAATTTTTCTGACAATGGTCCATTGTCAGATGCATTAATTTTGCACATCTGCAAATACAAATGAGCTTACAATGTTCAGACAGTTGTAAGACATTTTAGCCAATTTTAATGCAATTTAAGCAACGCTGCTTACCAATATTGTAAGATCTGACCATCGTCTGTACGAAGCTTCAGTAATTACTTTTTTACAGCATTTAATTGTAAAATTTCTTGAACGCACCTAATGTTATTTAGATTTAAATCTAAAATTTCGAAGAAATCATATTAGTCTGTGTTCATACGGCTCATGTCTTAATGACATGATTGCTTCTTTATAGGCGGGAGGACGAGGGGAAAAGAAACGAGTACCAAGATGCATGCATGTACTGTATTTACGTTTTGCTTTTTCATTCGTTGTTTAATTTTGTTATTGTTTTCAATATCAAAAAAGCACACATGCATACGCACGACTATGCAAAATAAAAAACATGTCGTCAAAATGACATGAATCATTTGAACGCCAATTCATGTTCAAAGACGAAAAAGGAAGAATCTTGTCAATAAGACATGAGCCGTATGAACTCAGACTTATTGTTAAATTGTTTTCAAAAAATTATTAAATGTTCACTGCACAAATGGAAAATTTGTATTTAATTTAAACATGTGTTGGAATTAATACTAAAGGCCCCCAACCATAGAATGCATAGCCTTGCTTAGACTGCAGTCAAAAATTAACAAAAAGTCTCTCAAATATATTTAAAAAAACCAAAAACCAAATCAAAAAACATTTGATTCCGTATGGAAACTGCGAACAGTTTTGCACTTTGTTTAATAAAGCAAATGGCAGCTTCATAAAACTCAACATAAACTTTCCTTAAGTTTAATATGGTTTGCCTCATATGATTAACATGTGTTCGCACATTTGCTTAAGCCAATTAACGCACATTATGGTTGGGCCTTAAAACGGGTTTGATGTTTACATATGTAGAGAAAGGACAATTTACGTAGTCCGTTTTTACTTAATAGTGTTAAAAAAACCATACAAAGTTTAAAAGTGAAAGTTCTTGTTTAAATTTTCCAATTCAGTGATTTTTATTCCGCGTTTTCTGCGGACTAGTGTTGGCATATGAGTTTGTGTAAGTATTTTATTGTTTTCTTTTTGTTATTTTTTTTTTTTTTCAAACATAAAACAAGTGATCCATAAAATCAGCACACATTTTATAAACAAAGCGAACAATTTTAAAATCATAAAAAACCACCCGTTAAATTTGAAACAAGTTGCGGGTAATTAAAAGGTTGGTGGCGGTTTTTTTCCTATAACTCATACAAATTGTGAAATCACGCAGAAAATCATTTGAAAAGAAAAGAAATGCTACCAATTTGTCGTCAGCCATTTCGTTTTAAATTTTGTTCTTTGTTCTGTTAGAAGTCACATTAACCCTAATTTAATTTTTAAGTAAATTTTAATAAATATTTTCATATATTTTTATTACAAAAAGTCATAAAAACTACATCAAATACATTTTAAAAATGTAAAACCCTTTTATACCCCGTATTTAAGAGGGGTGGCGAACTTGAAAGCAGAAAACAAAACAACAAAATCTGCATATTTTCCACCCAATTGTTTAAACAAAACGCTAAAACTAGTCATGACATTTGTCAGTCCTCAATGTTTGGCCTCAAAACGCACATTAACGAAAACTTTATAAGTCGCTATATATTTTAAAAAAACAAAACAAATCTCTAAACATTCAGAAGAACTTTCGCTAATAAGGTAATTTATATGCATATCCTTTTTCCAGGGAATTATAATAAAATTATGAGTTGTTTGCTTCATTCACGTCTATTTTAATATCCAAAATTATGATTATATGTATGTATGAATATGATTACAATGCAACATTAACTGCCAATTTGACGATGCCGAAAGAAAGCGTTCTTTCGACATATTTCTTTCGCACAAATACATTGAAGCTAAAACAACGTTTTCAGAATTTGTTTTCGAGTTGTTGATAGAAATGGAGCAACAGACTAAAAATGGAAATGAATGAAAAATAGCATAAAGCAACAACCACCCTTAAATTGGGCGTATCCCATTAAAAAAAAGTCTCATGTTAACATCGTTCATCTCATAATTTGATTTAGCGTTGGTAGGATATTTTTTATTAAAATAGTGATTAAATTAATTATTAATTAGAAAATGGATTTAAAATATTTTCATTTGGTTTTGTATGTATGTATTAGTCTTTTTTTGCATTTTTTTAAATTGTGCTTTCCAGTTGGCCAGATTGGTTTGGCGACATCATCGTCAATGACGTATGCACGACTTGTCCCCTATCGTTTAGGTTTTCTAGAAGAAAATTTAAGAAAATCGTCGTGTACACAGTATATTTTTATTAAGTTGTCTTCTATTAAACTCAACGTGGGACAATGTAAGCGACATTGTCTTATAAGTTGTCTTTTATTAAACTCTATGCTGCACAATATAAGCGACATTGTCTTATACGTTGTCATGTATAAAAGCTATTTACGACAAAGTTTTCTTCTGCCGTAATTAGTTGCGTTCGAGAACACAAAAGTTTTTACTATTTTTTACTAAACTTTACTGCATTTTACGAAATTGCGTTCGAGTACACAAAATGCAGTAAATGAGAACATAAATTGAGAGCGAAAAGTGACAGTTCTTGTCTGAGTATTTACAAATTTTTACTGCAGAAATTTTTGCAGTAAAATTTTGTAAATCAAAAAAACATATGTTTCAAAAGGTAAACAAACAAAAGTAACAAAAAAAAGCAAGTGAAAAAATTGTTAAATAAAATAAAAGGTGAAATAAAAATTAAACCAAAACAAAAAGTGAATAAATATTAATTAATTAAACTTGTTTGTGAAGCATTTATTTGGCTAAATACAAACTTTTGAAATTTTTTTTTTGTTATGTTAATTTTTTAGAGTTGTAAAAGTGTAAGTATTTGGGTACTTAAGTAATCTATAGCAAAAAAATTATTCATGTTCTTTTAAATAATTTAACCCGCTACAAAAAAGTAAAACAAATAAAACAAGTTAGAGTGCTATATTCGGCTGTGCCGAATTTTTGATACCCTCCACCGACAGTTCGAATGTTTAAGGAGTAAGTGCCGGTTCACACACGTCAAGTTTGACTCGTCAAGTCTTGATCTTTTAGGAGAGAAGGGAAAAGAGAAGGCCATTTCTTTTCCCCTCTTTCCTAAAAACTCAAGAATTGACGAGTCAAACTTGACGTGTGTGAACCAGCACTAATATCTGTATGATGTCTATTTATTATTATTATCTTAAACTGTGACGAGTTGTTATTAATTATGGTTTTAGGTGTACTAAACTGTTTTCCGGGAGTAGGGTTTCTATGGGGCCTAGTGTAAATTATGTACCGATCTTCACGAAATTTCACAGTATCATTTATAGTCCTATAAAACTGTGACGAGCCAAAATTTGTTATGATTGCATTATTTTTTACGGTTTTAATCGTACTAAACTGTTTTCCGGTAGTAGGGTTTATATGGGGCCTAAGGTAAATTATAGACCGATCGTCACGAAATTTCACAGTGTTATTTATAGTCCTTTAAAACTGTGACGTACCAATTTCTGTTATGATAGCATTATTAATTATGGTTTTAGGTGTACTAAACTGTTTTCCGGGAGTAGGGTTTCTATGGGGCCTAGTGTAAATTATGTACCGATCTTCACGAAATTTCACAGTATCATTTACAGTCCTATTAAACTGTGACGAGCCAAAATTTGTTATGATTGCATTATTTTTTACGGTTTTAGGCGTACTAAACTGTTTTCCGGTAGTAGAGTTTATATGGGGCCTAAGGTAAGTTATAGACCGATCGTCACGAAATTTCACAGTGTTATTTCTAGTCCTAAAAAACTGTGACGTACCAAATTTTGTTACGCTCGCGTTATTTTTTACGGTTTAAGGCGTACTAAACTGTTTTCCGGGAGTAGTGTTTATATGGGGCTTTTTTACATATTTATAATTATGGACGGATCTTCACGAAATTTAATAGCGTGATTTCCAGTCAAATAAAACAAATTTTTGCAAAATCTTATCTCATTCCGTGCCTTGTTCCAGCATTTATGTTATTTTTTGTAACAAAATTATCAATTTTTTTAGGTGGTGGTTCCACAATTTGATTCATAGCTCTGGTCCTACTGAACGATTTTGCTGGATTTCAATCCCAAACTGCTTAGGATAACTACAAGCATTTTGGCACAAAGTTTGTTCATTCCTTTTGAGTTGTTCGAAAGTGAGCGTGTTTTCAACAGACGGACAGACGGACAGACAGACGGACATGGCTAAATCGACTTAGAATTACTCAAGGACCCAGAATATATATACTTTATAGGGTCTGAGATGAATAGTAAAAAGTTTCACACGGAATGACAAACTTAATATACCCTCTTCACAACTAATTGTGGTGGAGGGTATAATAAAAAACAAACAAATATGAAAGATTACATAAAATAGTTTGTTTGTATTTTCCAAAAATGTTCGTGTTATAAAAAGTATTTAATCGAGTACAAATAAGAAAACGAGTTAAGTAGTCAAAAGTGTCAATATTTTTCAACACTTTAATTATTTGCCACCAGCTGTTGCCTTTATTTTACGAATTTTTACAAATTTTGCGTTCGCGTACTTTTTTGGACAACAGCTTTTTGTGAGAGAACATTTTTTAGTTTACTCATTTACTGCATTTTACTGTAAAAGTACTCAAACGCACCTATTGAATGCTTTTCAAACACTTGGTTTGGTTTGCTTAAAATTCTTAAATTTTTTTTTATTTAGTTGTGTATTTAAGCACCTGCATGCTAATTTACGAGTTAACACAAACCAGTAAATCCGGAAATATGCTGATGAAATTAGTTGCGGTCTGGAAAATAGGTAACATGCAGATTATACTTTAGTGCTGGTTCACACTCTTCAGCTGGAGGTCCACACCACGCGTTACTCGCTTTTTCGCAGCATACGCAGCTGTCAAAAAAGTAAAATCTGTGTAGTTATACGTTGTAAGTTACATGCACAAAAGCGTAGATGCCTTGATGCGAAAAGTAGGTTTACTTTCTACTTTTGTAAGCGTCACAAGCAGCGTTCGAACAAATCAGCTGATTTTGACAAATTCAATTTTATTTTACTTGTGCTGATGCTGCATTAAAAGCGTTGCATGTAGCTTGAAACGTAGAACGCAAGTAAGGTTTTAAAAGCATGCGCTGCATGGAGGCGAAAACGCGTGGTATGGACCTCCAGCTTTCAAGTTGTAATCGTCAAGTTTTTAGCTTTAAGAAGAGAAGAGTAAAGATAATGATATATCTTTTCCTCTCCCTCTCTTAAAAACTCAAGACTTGACGACTAAAATTTGAATAGTGTTAACCAGCACTTAGTGCCGGTTCACACATGTCAAGTTTCACTCTTCAAGTCTTGATCTTTGAGAAGAGAAGGGAAAAGAGAATGCTATTTCTTTACCCCTCTCTCCTAAAAACTCAAGACTCGACGAGTCAAACTTGGCGTGTGTGAACCGGCACTTACTGTCAATTTAAGAATTGCTTATAAAAGCCGACTACATAACATGCAACAGATTTAAAGCAAGCGAGATAGTGCCAACAATACTTAAGAATTTAACTCTATTTTCTTCTGCAGTCGAAACCAAAAACTGTCGAAAAACGAAAATTTGTTTACAGCTTTTCTCTTTTTGAGTTGATTTGACATCTACCGTTTATATTTAATGAATCAGAAGTGAAAGCAACAGCGTTTTTTTGGACAATGACAAATGAAGAAGTTAAAAATTGTCTGAAATTAATGACTATATACTAATTTTGTGGTGGAAGACAAAATAGACGATATTGTCATGCAGGGAGTCGTTGACGACAAATTAGGATATATTCAGCTAGGGATTGCTGTTCGGTTTTAATTGCAAATTAAACATCATACTCGTACTTCATATACAAAAACTTTATACATAACAGCCTTCAACAATGACAAGATATTTCAAAATTCTTAAAATTCAAAATAAGTACTAAGAAGAACAAATGTTATCTTTATAACTCTTAAGTACACATCTTATTTGTGAGGCAATAACTGCCACCTGGGACACTTGAATTTTGTAGTGAGTTTCTTGTGGCTACAGAAAAAACTCACACTAACGAACCCCTGGGCAAGGCTGGGACTACTTTTATATGTATGGAGTTTTATGGCTATAGCAGGAACATTTTGTTGGGAAATAAAATAATTTTTCGAAAAAACAGAAAAGAAAGAATTCTTATGCGTTCTGTTTGCTTTTTGAAACGTTTCATTTTGATTTTATTTACTGCAGTACATATATTATAGGGAAGGGCCTGACCAGGCCCAGGTGGATACAATATGCACAAAATTTTCATTTGGCCAATTGCGGAATTGAGGAGTACATAAAATTTCTAATATACTTAATAATTATAGGTATAAAAAAACTGGGAAAGTCAAAAAATGCCTGGCCAGGCCCAGGTATACACTTAACGGCGAATAAAAGTACCTGAATTGAAACAAATTAAAAAATTGTATTACATGCAAAAAAATATATATGTATGAATTCAACATTGATATTTTCAAAACCGAAACCGACCGGTTTTAATCATTTCAAAACCGAGACCGCGGTTTCACATTTTAACGGTTTTTAGCAAACTTTATATTCAGCCTTAATGTGTAACACACAACCTGTGATCTTTAATCTACTAAAAAAAAACGACAGTCGTTTACGACAACGACAATCACAATAAGGCTGATTGACTTGTATTAATGTACATTGTATGTACATATGTACATACATACATACATACATACATAGATATGTATATAGACGGCGAAATTATTAAAGACATTGTCGCTCTTCTCGTATTGTGTGACCTCTCCTCCATTTGTATGAAAATTTCGTCGCCGATTTCGGTTGAGCTGTCTTATACCCGTCGTTATCTTAAAGACGTAGATGCGGAGCTGAAGCCGGTTAAAATTTTTCGCCAATTTGTCTAGTGTAGGCACGCAGATTTAAATACATATTGCAGTAAACCAAACAGAGGCACTCACCTTAAATATGTTTAAACTAGCTGTTTGGTCCCGGCGCTGCCCGGCGATTCAAAATAAAACTGTAAACACTATTTTTTTTATTTTTATCAGGAAACTTATTTTTGTTTGCTATGTAATAAATACATATCGAATATTTTGTAGCGTTGCCAGCTCAGTGTGTTACGCGCAATTTTTAGTGCTTTTTACATTTTTTGGTTAAAACAATTTTAGTTGGTGCGCAGGGCGCTTTTTTATTATTCGGTGCGTTTTTCACTTTTGTTGCCACCAAAGTAAATTCAACATAAGTTTTTGTTCCAGTGTGAGAAAAAAAACCTTTGAAGCAAAGATAGAGATATCAAAAACTAGTTATAAATTCACTTACAAAATTATGTATTTAAAAAAAAGGATAAAGACTGAACTATTATTAATTTTGAATGCTTACTATTAATCGTTGATCTCTTTCTAAAAAGGTTTTTAAATAATTTATGAAATAAAAAAAAATTAAATATCTAGTACAAATGAATACAAAATTTGCTTAGTTTTGTTTTTACTTTTTGTTAAGTTTTTTTAGAAAAAACCCTGGACTGTAAAAGACTTTTTATTGCTATATTTTAAATGCAAAAATTCTAAGCTTGGTGAGTTTTTTTAAGGCGCGTTTTGAAATTTCAAAGTTGATATTTTGTGAATTTCAGCCAAATCGTACCATCCATGGTACATTTAATGTACCTTGGTACCATCAATTAAAAGAAACTTTTAATATCACGGCAACAGCGCCACCTTTCGGGATTAAACTTAAGAGAAACCTGGTTCCAGACTACACTAGTAAAATGACTGGTAGTCTTCTTGTAGGGTAATTTTTTGTCCAAATTTGGTCTCAATTGGTCCAGCGGCTCTTGAGTTTTATTAATACGTAGCTCTAACAAACGTTTTTATATACATGTATAAATTTTACATTTTTAATTCATTGCTTTGCGACACAATCAAGACTTATTATTATTTTACTAAAAAATATAAGTATGCACATCCAACCATAACACAGCAAGTTCAACAACCAAATTGTTATTTGTAAATATTTCACCACTCGGCCAAATATTCTAAACTCATTAACATCTATGTATATCAACCGGAAGTTTTTGCGAAAAAAAATACGACATAAACATGTCACAACAAAAACCAAATTTTTTGTAAATATTTCACCATATCACCCCATGGTGAAATTACTACAGAAATTACTGCAAGTTATTTCACCATGAGCTACCCAGCCCGTATAAAAATGAGCTGTAAATTTGAATCGAAGATAGAATATCATATCGAAATTAAAATAGACTATCAATCAGGCTTGTCACAGAAATCAATTCCGTTGGAAAGTGGAAGTGATTTCGTATCTTGTACCACATAAAACAAAAACTTGGAGGATTTAAAGTTTTATTTATGCCGCCTAATAGAGCATTATTTCACCACATATTTCAACGTTTAAATTTTTTATTGATGGATCACATAAAAAAATAGGCTATTCTGCGATGTGGATCTATCAATACTGCACGCTTCATTGTGAATAAATATCGCGATGGGCATTTCCTTCATAAGGTGCACCGTAACCGAAAATTTAAAAGTTACTAAAAGCTGATTATTTTACGATATTGTTATAGAGAAATATTTAGATTTTACTAATTCTTTAAATGTACCCATAAATTTGTTCACTTAGATGAACAATCAGACTGCAAAGTTGTTCGAAATGTCATGTAACGACCCAGATTTTGGCTTAAAAGAAAAAAATACAAAAGATTTTGGAATCAAAGCATAGGCACTTTAATATTACATTGCTACGTAAAATTATGAAAGTAGTTTGACTAAAAAATTGTGCCAGGTTTCGCTGAATTACGCCTTTTTATACATGGCCACAAAAACTACTTCTACTTTTTTCACGTTCGAGCCGTTACTTCTTTTGTCATTCACCCTTATTGTGTTTGGCGTATTTTAAATACGCCTACCACTGTTTGGTAATAGATTAAAGAGAACGTGAACTTTTTTTCTTTAATCTATTACCAAACTGTCGTAGGCGTATCTTAAATACGCCAAACACAATAAGGGTGATTATCTTTGACCTAAAATCGCGCCCTTCATAAACTTTAGCATAAATAACAGTACTTTCTTAGGGCCATTATAACAACTTGAAGTTAGCTAAAGTTAAGATTAAATTGACAGATAATAATGTGCTATCTGTCAAAAAGCGTCTGTTAACTGTCGGATAACAGCTAACGCCAAGTTATAATAATGGCCCTTAGTGCTATAATTTAAGGGTTAAGAGAACGTAAAAATATTTGTTGTTTCAAATGTTATTGCATTTTTTATGCGTACGACTGTCACGTTCAACACTTTGGATTTACCCATATGCCTATCAGAGTTATGAAAGTATTTTCAACTTAAGACTGCATAAACATAACAATTTTAAAGATTTAAAAACTTTTACACTGATTGGTTACTGAAAAAACATTTAGCCGGCAGTCGTTGGGAATAACAATTGGGTGTAGATCAGGTGTAATTTGACCTTCTTTTGTTTTAAAACAAACGATATACATAAAGTTTGAATTCAGATAATGTTGATCCCAAAATTCAGTTTCGTTATAACTAAAGGTTTTTATCGCTAAATGATATTGGTATACAGAAATAGAAAGGCAGCTTTCTCTATTTTTGTAGTTTCCATAATACATAACAAAAAATTATGAATTTCCAAATTCCTAGGCTGTGAGACCGAGAGTTTGAACACTTTTTTTATAGGCCACCCTTGTATGTATATGAAATAAAAACACATGTAAGTACGTTATTGTTTACTTCTGAGTTTATTTTTAAGTTCACATAAAATTATTAATATTTACGTCAATATATTACTGCAGCAATAATTTATATAGGGAATGGGATGCATAACAAAGTTTTAGCAATATGTATTTAATTTGTTAAAAACAAAAACAATTCTGTTTGTTTTATAATTCACCTGAGTTTAACAATGATTTTAAAATAGAAAATAAAATTAATAGTTTATTACGAGCTTTTTGTTGTGCTGTTTTATGCTTATTAGAGAAAACAGAGACATAATTGGTAATACTTCCTATTTTGAATTAAAATATTCTATTTAAGCAAGAATATAACTATGCAATTTATGTATGTAATATTCTAAAGGAAGTTGCTAAAAAAATGAACCCAAAACTTAACGAATTCAAGAACTATTTAAATCGGCAAGTCTTTAGAAAATATGTGCATCTTATCCAGTTTTATCGATAACGTTTATCCTCGGAATAACCATCTGTGTAACCTTTTGAACGATGATGGTGGTGAGGTTCGCGTTCGCTTTTCTTGCGATCGGAGTAGGAACGTGACTTACTACGAGAACGACTTCTAGAATGCTTATGTTTGTGCTTTTTCTTGTGTTTTTCTCTGTAACGCTCTCGTTCTCTGCTTGTGCCACGATAAACACTTTCAGGCGACGAATATCTGTCCTCATAACGTTTCGATTTGTGATCACGTGCCTCGTGATAATCTCTGCTGGATGTTCTATAATCACCACGGTCGTCATGTTCGCCCCTGTAATTCGATATTGATGTTTTACTCTGCCATCGTTCACTGTAACCTTCCGATTCTTGTTCAAAGTCTGCTCTGTTGGCACGTGAATTGGCAGAAGCCATATTTGGACCAGCGCTCAACTGATGAACAGTAACATTGTTCTCTCTGCAATATTGTTCGATTTTTTTTTCAATTTGTTTTTGGATTGGTACCGGAATTCTGGGAAACAGTGTGGAAAACCAGTCCAATTTTGTTAGAAATTGATAAACCATTTGGCCCATGTTAATTGTCTAGTATTTTATGCATAAGCAAAAAAAAAAAAAGATTGTTTTTTTTTAAGAGTTCCCAACTTCGTAAGTAAGTAAAAAACATATCATACAATCGACTCACCTGTCCACCACCGGCTTTCACGTCAATTACCTCCTCATCTTGCAGATAATCTTCATACCAGTCGTATAAATCAGCCGGTGGTTGAGTATACCGTAAGTACATAAAACCTATCGGAATTATTGGGAAAATACATTCAACGTTTAGTTACTTTAAAAAAATATTAAACTCACAATACAATAATTTTGTTATTCGACTGTAATTAACTTAAAAGAAAGTTCTTGCGTTTCTTTGGGTTACTCAATCGACTTACCACCTACCTAATGCCCTTATATAGGGGGAGTCGGTATGATTTATTAAACCATTAACTTGCTTACGGGTCAAACGTAGCGTATACAACTTGTAGAGCAAACAGTAAGCTGTTGATACAATTCCTCCTGCTCCAACTCCTCTAACCTAAAATTTTAAAATTAAGAAAACGTTCCGATGGTATTACAACTCCCACTAGCAGTATTTGCTATAAAACTGAAAAAGAACTGCAAGAAATCAAAGCTAACAAAAATTCATTCATGCAAGTTTTTTTTTAATTTAAATTATTTAATGCTTGTTGTTAACTTTTCATTCTGACTGTTCTTTTTACGGACAAAAAAGTTCTTCATTCAAAACGAAAGAGGTACATTTCATAAACTCACACCGCCACACATCCCGGTTTGACCACTTGTCTTCCGTGAACCCCTTTCCCATGGCTCCATATGTTTAACTTGATAATAAATTTCGTCTACTACTTCATGGTATGTCTTCAGTTTAAATAAATGCACTGAAATTGATTACAAATCCACTTTTACACATTTTTCTTCACCAGAGAAGTAACAAAAAAATTGTTTAAGTTTTTCTACTGTACCTTTGTGCACGTACCTTTAAAGTAACTTGAACTTTGAATATTAGCCAGTATCAAAGGATTCAGATTCATGGTCGACTCGTTTCCCCATAAAGGCAAAGTATTATGCTGCTTGCCTACCTTCTTAGCTGCAGACTGAGAAGAGGAGGCTTGGTAGTCTACGAAAAATGCAATAAATTTATTATTAGATTTCCCAAGTCTCTTACCAGATAAATGTCTGTACTTCATTAAATAACAATACCACCATTTCTTACCTTCTTCCATTTTATTTATTTTTAAGGCTTTCTATATTTTAACAACTAATTAACAAAACACAAAAAATAGATTTCAACAATTTCTACCAGTAAACGTTTTCGACGTGAATAAATTGCTAAAAAAAAAATGCTATGCCGAAAAATGTTAAGCGCATACGCATAGTTGTATTAAAAAGGCTCCAATGAAAAAAGTCGGTATGGTAGTATGAAGGTGAATTCGCCTTCGATAGTATTATCAGGTAAGCGTGATAATACAAATGAGCCAAATATGCAATAATATGTATTTGAGCCTTAAAATAAAAAAAATTTTGTTTATACATATTTTTAATTAAACAAAATATCTGTTTAATATATACATATAAAATACGTTCAAATATTATGAGAATCCATGAACAGTTGCATATTTGGCATTATTTTTTTCACTCATGCGTAGTTCTCATTGCTATTTACCTTTAAAATCAGAACACTTCAATTCGCGGCTAAAAACATATCGTCGTTCCCAAGGCGAATTTAAAAAGGTAAACTCAACTCGTCAGTCGTTCATCAGATGTCTCCACGGCGAATTAAAATAAATACGTAATTGTCAAAATATAATTTTGTTTTGAGAAGAAGTTGAATGAAAAGTGCTAAAAATATTATTTGTATTTTATAATAAAAAAATTTCAAAACTGCGAATAATTAAAGTTAATTAAATAATTTCTTTTATAAAAAAGTGATAATTTTAATTTGCAATAAAAAATTTTTGACAGCTATGTATCTATTACATAGCGTCTTCACCTGACAATTTTTTTTCATACCAAACGTCAAAGTCTATATAAAAAAACTCGAAAATTTTTGTCAGCGTTTTTTTAATATGAAGTTTGACGTTTGGTATGACAAAAAATTGTCAGGTGAAGACGCTATGTTAAATTGCAAAAACAAAATACATGGGGCTTTTTGTAGTTGTAGAGTTGCACTTACCTTTTTAAATTCGCCTTGTGCAATAATATGTATGTGAACCTTAAAATAAAGTTCAAATCAAGGTATATGTACACAAGGTAAACTCGTTGGCCCATATGTTTGTCAGCTGATTACCCCTAGTTGGAACCTAAACGTCAAATTTCGTGTATATAAGCCAAAATTTGTACATGTGTGCGTTAAATTGTTTTTGTTTTATATGAAGACAATTTTGACAACTTGGTTCCTTTTATAGAGCAGCATGTCTACACTCCCAAATGAGTCTACCTTGTGTAAATATACCTTGGTTCAAATATTATGAGAAACCATGAACAGTTGCATAGTTGGCATTATTTTTTCACTCATGCGTAGTTCTCATTGTTATTTACCTTTAAAATTATTTGTGGTTAAAAACATATAGTCGTTCCGGGGTTATCTTGTCGTATATCACAATCTGTTGAATTCGCCTTGAAGAAACCTTTTTTACCTCTGTTGTTGTAAATTTAACCTCACCTTCTAGTGAATTTTCCTTGCATGATATGAGGTTTTGGTTGTACAATTTTTGTCAATGCGATTCTTACTTCATGGGTGGAGGAATTACTTTCTCTCTCCCCTTCAAGACGATTTCATACAGGTGACCACATCATGAGATAGTTAAGCCTTCTTTAAAAAAAAAAAAAATGCTTTGTTGAATATATAATTTTTTTTTTTGTTTATAGAATATACAAAATTGCTTTAGAAAGTAAATTTTTTTTTTCCTGTATTGCAAATTTATTATGGTTTTAATTATTTCTTACGCTTTTATTATATTATATTATCTTTTTGTTTTATAAAATTTAAATAAGTTTTTTTTAAGTATTTAGATTTTAGCTATTTTTCACAAAATGTAAACAAAGCTTGACATTCGGCATACACACAAATAAACAATAAACAGATGACTCGAAAATGTCCCTGTATGAATTCGCCTTGCTCTCCTCTCACAAATAAAGTAAAAATCGCAGCGACATAAATGGCACTCTGTAAACGGGTACTTATCATTTTTAGTATAAAGATACCAGATTTTTTTATATTTTTTTTTTTAAATAATAAATAAAAAAGTTAAAAATGTATATTGTTAATAGACCAAAATTCGTTAGGTATTATATTTATTTTATTTCTTCAATTGTTATTGACGACTTTGTTACATTATCGACAACAAAAACAATCCAAAAAAAAGCCAATACAATTTAGGAATTCTGTGTACTTTTCGAAAATATTACACAGTGTGGCATCCTATCCGGGGTATATAGTTATTTGATCCTTATTTTTTGTGCAAAATATTGTTTTTTTCGTGTGTAAGGATGCGGATAAAAAAAAAATATATAAATACTAATTTTAACATATAAATTATTGAGAAAATTTGCAAAAAAAGTTGTAATTATTTTAGTTATTGCATATTAACATTATTTTGTTTTGATTTTATGAATAATACATAAATGTTTGTTCAATTTGTTCATCTGTCAATAAGTTTTTCAATACATAATATGGAAGCAAATTGTTTTATATAGTTTTCAATCCATTAATAGACAAAAAATGAGTGATGATATGACTAAACGAGAATACTTAAAGTTACAAAAGTAAAAATAAAAAATTTCCGGAAAAAGTTCAGTGGAAATTCGTCCTACGCAGTTTTAAAGTTGTAAGTGGGTGCTCTTTATACCTATTACTTACTAGGGTAAATGTTACAAATATTAACAAACATAATTTTAAAGTTTATCTAAAGGTAAACCCACAATGACGAGTTCACCATCGTCAGAGGATAGCGAGGAGCTGTACGATGCATTAACAGAGGAATTGAAAAACATACAACTGGTTATACGCGTGACAAGGGAAAATATTGATGCTCTTAATGCGAAATTTGCGAATTTGCAGGAGCCACCACCCATGTATATAGCAGAGTACCAGGAATTAACGTCAAAGTTACACGAGTTGGAAGCAAAAGAGACAGAATTGATGGAGCAAATGAATGCGCAACAGGAACTAGATGAAAAGCAACAAGCATACAATGAATATACAAGCTTCCAGTCACACTATCAAAACCAACAGCAAATACATATGCAGCAGTTACTTGCAAGACCAGGTTATCAGGGAAATGATATGGTAAATAAATCGAATATTTAAATAAAACTTAACTAATGTTTACCTATACCTACCTATAATTCATTTAAAATTTAAGACCGACAGCCTAATTTCATCTCAGAGTACCAACTATGGAGGAAGCCAATGCAGTACTTTAACACGGCAACGGAAAGTTTTGCTTAGAGCACATTTACCCAACCAACAGAGAACTTCTGTCGAAGTTGTTCCTGGCGTAAGACTATGTGATGCTTTAATGAAGGCTTTAAAATTGCGTCAATTGACGCCAGAAATGTGTGAAATTACAACATCCGAAAATGGACGACAAATTATACCATGGCACACAGACATTGCTAGTTTACAGGTTGAGGAAATCTTTGTTAAGCTTCTAGACAAATGTCCGATTATGACACACATATCGCATCAGTTTATAAGAAAGACTTTTTTTTCTTTGGCCTTTTGCGAGTGCTGTCGAAGGCTACTATTTACAGGCTTTTATTGCAATCAGTGTAACTTTCGGTTTCATCAAAGATGTTACGACAAGGTACCAACGCTTTGTCAACAATTTCCGGTAGATAGTTACTATCAGCGCTTACTGGCACAAAATCCAGAAAATGCTGTAGGAATTATACATCCTGGTCGGGGAATAGTTAGTGACTTTTCGGTTAGTTGAAAATATAAAATTTTATACAAAATGTAAAAAAATTCTCATTTATAAATTTTCTTTTTGTTTTAAGAGTCGTCACCCCCGTTCAATTAGCCAGCAGGATCGTTCAAACTCAGCTCCTAATGTATGTTTTAATAACATCAAACCTCTTAGCGAAGCACAATGCAAGTTAATCCAAACTCATGGACCCTTACAACATTCTGGAGATCATTCTAATTCTACTCAGGCTTCTCCCACCAGCACTTTAAAGCATGTAAAACGCGAAAGAGCCCGTTCTGCAGACGAAAGCAATAAAAACCTGTTATCATCCAGAGATAACCGCACTTCAGAAGAGAACTGGGTATGTGCGGTTGAATGTGTGACTTTATTGTCTAAGATTTAACTAAATTTATAAAACAATTCAATTGTAGAACATTCAAGCGGAAGAAATATTGATAGGGCCTCGCATTGGATCTGGATCTTTTGGAACAGTTTATAAAGCACATTGGCATGGCCCAGTGGCGGTCAAAACATTAAATGTTAAAACACCGAGTTTAGCACAATTACAAGCGTTTAAAAATGAAGTTGCCATGCTGAAAAAAACTAGACATTGTAATATTTTATTGTTCATGGGTTGTGTATCTAAACCTTCGTTGGCCATTGTGACCCAATGGTGTGAAGGGAGTAGTTTGTACAAGCACATACATGTAAAAGAAACTAAATTCAAACTTAAAACTCTTATTGACATTGGCCGCCAAGTAGCTCAGGGAATGGATTATTTACATGCTAAAAATATTATACATAGGTTTGTCGAGATATTAAGGGTATAACGAAATTTTTTTGTTGATAACATTTGTTTTGTATGATTTTCATATTTCAGAGATTTGAAGTCAAACAATATTTTTTTACAAGATGAATATTCCGTAAAAATAGGAGACTTTGGCTTAGCAACGGCGAAAACCAGATGGTCCGGCGAAAAACAAGCGAATCAGCCAACAGGCAGCATTTTATGGATGGCTCCCGAGGTTATAAGAATGCAAGAACAAAATCCCTACTCATTTCAATCTGATGTTTACGCTTTTGGCATAGTGTTGTACGAATTACTGGCAGAATGTTTACCCTATAGTCATATCAACAATAAGGATCAAATTTTATTCATGGTAGGCAGAGGATTACTAAAACCCGACTGGACAAGAATACGATCTGATGCTCCGCAAGCTTTGAAACGCCTTACGGAAGATTGCATCAAGTATGATCGTAATGACAGACCCCTATTTCGGTTGCTACTGAACATGCTTGAGTATACTTGGCGTACTTTGCCCAAACTCCATCGCAGTGCGAGCGATTCAACACTTACTCAAACCCAGTTGCAACACGACGATTTTCTGTATCCTTGTTCTAGCCCTAAAACGCCTGTAAATTTTAATAGTTTTCAATACTATCATAGCGCGGGTAATATATAGCGATGCTGATCCGTTTCTACACTTGTGATAAAAAAAAAATTAATCATAAACAGCAGCACGCTACAGAAACACAACAAATTATTAAGAAGGAAAAAGCTTTTAAAACATAAATAATAAAAAAAGAAACTAAGCAATTAAATTGCTTAGACTAAATAACACAAGATTTATTTGAGGATCTATCTTACAAACTACATACATAGATTGTGTAAATAAAAAAAAGTTTTCAAAACCTTTTAAACTAAAAACTAACCCCCGTATTCATAAACGATTATTAAATTTAATAAACGTTTATAAAGGAAAATTTTCATAGAAAATTTGGTTTTCAAACCTTAATTAAATTTAAAATATTTTTATGAACGCAGGCAAAAATGTTTAAAAGTCCCGAAGATTTTTTTGATTTATAATAATATCCTTTCGAAACTCAAATCAAAATATTAGATGCCTCTGCTTTCAGTCTTACTAAAGATTAACTAAAGATTAAAATCTAACCAACTTGACTTTTGTTAACTCTTGTACGAGTCCAAGGCGAATTCAACTACTGGTGGTGTCGGAACTACAACAATCAAAAAAAAAAAAAAAAAAAAAGGGTTTTTTTTGCATTTCATTGTTTGTGCTTTAAGCTCAAAATGTCAACCATTCTTAGCAAACCAAAACAATTAGGTTCGAACTGTCAAAATAAGATGCCGTTCCGCCACCACCTGTAGTTAATTCGCCTTGTACGAGTCTAACTAAATATGTATTTATAATTCAAATTTTTAACGTTCATACTTTTGTTGATTTGATTAATTAAAAAAAAGACCCGTCTATTATACAATTAATTTATTTTATTACGTTTTCACAGTTTTTATATGTTTTTCTAAGCGAAAATATATCTTCACGCTTGGCGTTTTTCGTCCGTCTAAATACGCCTACGCCAAAGGGTGATTATTTGTAACGTATTTTTATTTTATAAACATACACAATTGAAAAATATATAAACACGTTTGAGTAAAGCTACGGTCACACTTGTCAAATATTTGACAAAAAGACGTGACCAACAGGCGAACTAAAATATGTATAATTTTCTTTAATTCTAATATTTATTTTGATTATAATACCACATCTAACAAAAAATAGTTTTTTCTATGTCTAGCAGTACAATTAGTTTTATTTTGTGATATTAAGACTTTGAATAATCTCACTAACTTTTAACAAAAGTAGTGGTTATGCTTATTTGGCCAAATGTTCAATAAGTGGGACCGTAGCTTTAGTCCACTTGCAAACACCGCTAAGTTAAAAACAAAATGATAATACAAGTTCTGTAAAAGCCTCCATTTTATTTGTTTTTTTAAATGCCTCTCTAATCCATTATCAGTCTAGTTCAAAACTCGGTTAGTTACGCGCAATTTCCCGTTAAATATTCAATACTTTATATTGCTTGGTATAAAATTCACTTTAAAAAACCGGTTTAAACGATTTTCTCAAAATTTTGTTTTATTTATTAACCTGCAAGTGGACTGACTGACTACTGACTAATCATATATTTTTATTTCAATTTTTTTTTTTAACTTTCTAATTAAATGGTTGACTAATCTATAAAACAAATAATTTTAATCATGTAAATTTAACTATTAATAAAACGAAATAAAAAAGAAAAACATCTAAACAAAATTTTAAACCAAGAGAGATTTATTTCTAAAATTGTTTCCATTAAAATAGAAGAGTAAAAATCTTGATTCCATATTTCTATAGAAATCATAAAATTAATAGGGCATCCAAAACATTTATTGTTTATAAACATACTTTATAACTTTATTTCTTTCTTAACAACTCAACTTTTAGTTGTCTTTTTTATATTTTAAACAAAATTATGTTAACAAATTACAATAATTTTTTCCACACATCTTATTTTCTATATACAATTTAAAATAGAAATAAAAGTACAGCTATAGAATAATTCAAATAAAAATACAGTATTTATTATCAATTGATTATAAATTAGGCACAATGAAATAGAAACATATGTAATACTTTAAAACTTTTTAGGAATATGTTGTATAGAGGTCTCAGCAAGTAAAAGTGGTTAACAGAAAGGTTAATTGCCCGTCTAAATTAAGATTTCTAAGGAAAGATTTTTCATGCAACTTAAAAAAAAATTTTTTTGAATAGATAAATCACGCTTATAAATTGCTTCGCTTTATTTCAAGTAGTATTTGTAAAAAAAAAATCATTTAGAATAATAAAAAAACGTACATGCATTAAAATTTGTAAAGGGTTTCTTAAATAATTTCGCCAACAATTAAAAAAATTCTTCAGTTAAGGCTTAATAGAAAGTAGGAATGTAAGTGCATTATGTCTGTAATTAATATATTGTGTATATTATTGAGCAATTAGAAGGTAACAGTACCCATTTTATAATTTATTTATCTTTTATCCTAACAAATACAAAGAAAAATTTAATTTATATTCTTATATAAAATAAAATATACCTTAAAAATTCTAGGTACATACTTAATGCTAAACTAAAAATGTATATTAAAATTGATTTTTTTTTTGTTGGAGGGGTTTTAAACGTTGATTAAAATTCGTTGTGTCTAATAGTCAATGTTACCTTGAGCTCCGGTTATGATGGCGTCTATCCATATTCTGGTCGCTGTGCCAGATGCTGCTTGTAGGTAATAACTTCTCTTTTTTGTTTTTACAATGAAGGTTGAATGGGGTCGACTGCTTTTTGAGACGTTCAAGTGATCTATGTAAACCTCATCAATAGAGGAAAAATATGCTCCACCTCTTGGCTTTCGTTCCGATTTATCGGCGTAGTATATTAAGGCACTGCGTTGACGGTCCAAAACAAACCAACGCTTAGACCAAGTGTGGAAAGTGGAGCCGAGTTTGTGAAGGTAACCACGACAACTGTATGCATCTAAAAATACATGAGGGCAAAGAGATATGGGATGTCCTGCCGACTCTATATGACGTTTAAGATCCAAATCATCCGCTAATATGGGCAAATAACGTGTTAGTGGTCTTTGTTGTTTTTGCTGCTGCGATTTTTTACGACCGCATGATATGCTAGAGCTATCACCCAGAGAAGAGAGTTCATTCGACATTACACTACTGGACCGTTTGTCGTCAACGTAAAAGCATCGAGAGCTATCGGGTGCGGAAATGTTTAAACTTGGCGATAATTTATTTTGGGGCTCGGAACTTGAGGTGGATAGAGGAGGGCTGCTAGTGAATGCAGGACTTGCAGTTAAGCCTTTTTGTAAGAACGGTTTTTCAAAGTGTCTTGCTGATGGCAAATTTTCAGGGTTTATTTTTGTTATGGTTTGTTGTTTGGCTTCCACGTTTAACTTATTCAATAGCTCTTCTATTTTTTGTCTTTCATAATCTAAATCGCGTGGACCCTTTTGGCTAGTTAATAATTTGCGTTGTTTTTCTATTTCCTTTATTGTATCGTTCATTTTACAAGTAGCTTCTTTAGAATCTACACAATCTATTGAAGCCTTTTCTTTATTGGATGTCAATGTACTCTTTGCACACTCAATTTTATTGTTATAAAACATGTTCTCATTTACACTTTTGGACATCAAGTCTTCAGTGTATGATTTGGGACATAGCATTTCAGTAGATCCAAATAATGATTGTGTTATTTGGGACTGGGAGCCGGTTGTATTGGTTGAATCTTGATCTTCTTGTTCTGAGAGCGAAGAGTTCGAGCTGATTTTAAGGGAGAGTTTTCTTTCCAAATGTTTAAATTGTTCTTCACATTGCTGTAAATCTTTAATAAGTGAAATCAAATAGTTACTTAAGCGACGTTGTTTTGCACTAGTAGCGTTAGAGGAGTTCAACTCCTGTTTTTCCAAATTGTTTATACATAATTGACATTCTTCCATTTTTTTGCTTAAGTTCTGTTCTTCCGTATTTAAATCTTCACGATAAGCCAGCCACTCGGACTCCCCTTCCAAATACTGAAATTCCAAATCTTCAAAAGATTTCTTATCGTTTTCCAACGATTCTCGAACATTTAAGAGTTCTTCTTTCAAGCACAAGTTATCGGATTTCTGCTTTAGAAGTTTAATAAGTTTTTCCACTTGATCTTGTTTCATTTCTATGCTGTTTTTAAGCTTGGACTGTTGGTTTTCCTCCATAACCCTCGTGGCATTACGTTGGGCTTCTAACCTATGAATTTTTTGCTGTAAGGATTGATACTCATCCCGAAGTTTTTGCTTATTTGCTGTAAGTGACTCCAGCTCCGCCGTAACCAAAGCATTCTCCATATCCATTTCAATTAATGTTTCATTGTCCTGCTTTTGCAACGCTCTCAATTCCGTTTTAAGACTTTGTATTTTTTTAAGCAGATCTTCTCGTTCTTTGTGTAGTTGTTCATGGGAAGAATGATTGGCAAGTAAATTTGATAGGCTTCCTGTACCTTTTGTTTTGTTGATTTTTCTAGGGGCTGGAGTAGGTTTCTTAAGTGGTGTAGGTGAGTTGTAGGGAGAGACAAACGATTTAATATCTATTGTTAGATTATTAATATTTTTGTTTGTTCTTTTCGCGACGGCTGGCGAAGAATTGTTAGATAATGATTTCTGTGATTGCACTGCTGATCTTGCACTCTCTTCTATGGCTTCTATTTCCTTTTGAAATTTTTCTTCAAAGGACTTGATTAAGTCTTCATAATTTGTTGTAGATTTTTCTGTACTTGTGGGTACTGGGTTAAATAAGGTATTAACATTTGCCTCCTTTTTCGGAGACAAACAGTTTGTTCTAATTTTAGTACGCGGACTATGTGGTACAAGTTTAACATTTTCGTAACCGCTGGATTTATTTGTAGTTACGATTTCAACGCGATTTTGTTGCAAAAGTGGAATGTTTTCGTAGCCAGATGACTTCTGGTATGATTTCGGCGATTGACTAAGGCTATTGTTGCTGCCTTCAAAAGAACTTTGTAATTCCTGATAAAAAGGAGACTTTTTATCACGTGGCAGGGATCCATTTGTTTTTATACGATTTTGCACAATAGGCGATGAAGTAATGCTGCTACTGCCGCCACTATAAGATCGGTCTTGCCGATCAGAATACTCAGCACATATTTTTAACATGTCCTCTAAATGATCTCTTTCGTTAAGATTTGATTCTGCTGTTGAACCATGCAAATCATTTGTTTTTACAGGAGTGGACGTGCAATTGACTTTGTTCAGCAATTCTTTGCTCTTTGATAGCGAGTTGTTTAGGGTAACATTGCTGTAAATATGATCGTTGGCATTAAGTATACTTATATTTTTATCTTTGCGATGATTTTCAGCAAGATTCTTGGCAAAACTAGCATATTTTTGTCCCAAAACGTCTTTAGCAGGCATATTGACGGTAACCAAGTCAGCAGTAAATACCTTTGGGCATTGCCACCCCATAAAATCGACAGAAGTATCCGAATTTTTTAAATTATCGTAATCACTATATGTTGACTTATCAGATTGACGAGACTTGGCGGCAGGGTTCACATTTGACTCGTAAAAATAATCTAAATTATGTGGATAGTCATGTTCGAAAATCTCCCCCATTGCGGATCTCATTTGCAAGGCTTCGGCAGGATTATTATAGCGCAAGTAATACGATTCTCCTATGGTAATCATGGCTCCTTGCCTTAAATCGACTTCATTCTTTATCAATTGATTATCGATCAATATACGTGCATTTCGCTCCGGCACTAAAGTAACCTGGTTTTCTTCACTACGATATATTGTACAATGTATGGGTCTTACGCCTGCGCCACTTAATGACACTGAACACTGGGAGGACGAACCAACAGTACAGTCGCCAACTGGTATATTATGTATTGTTACAGCCGTACTCAAGCGACCCCCACCCAAGCTCACCAAATGCGGATCATTGGCAGCCACACGTAAGGAAGGATCTTTTTTCGATAATGACATGTTTTTTTCTTACTTCTACCCAATTGTAGATAATGGCTCAATAAACAACATATAATTTCATTATTAGTAGGAAAAACCGATAAATCCAGGTTCTTTGTGTAAATTATTGAATCACGTTTAGAAATTTGCATAAACTTCTCTTAAAATAAAACTAGTTTTTCTTATTTGTTATTGGCAAAAGCGAAACTGCGTGAATTTTTAACAATGTAAATAAAGTGATGACTAAAGTCTTAACTACATGCCAACATACATACATATGTATATTTACTTCAACTACAACTGACAGCTGGTATTGAGATACATATACTTACATGCAAACTGTTCCAACCATCGCGCGAACTGCAGCGTAAATAACGCGTAGAATATCAGTGAAGCGTTGCCAGATATATAAAAATATTACTTTTTATAGTTTGGTATTTCTTAGCCCTCCGTATTACACATGAGTCTGGCCAAAACTTTTTTCAATTTTATATTTTATTTAAATATTTATTTATAAAAAAATTTTAAATTTAATAGAGGTTTACAAAACAAATTTTGTATGAAAATTCTCCTTAATAAACGTTTGCTAAATTAAATAATCGTTTATAAATACGGGGGTAAGGGTTTGTGTGAAACGGTAGCAAAGTTCTATGGTGAAATGAAATTTGTTTGTGGTAGAAAATTTTCATATTTGTGCTGTGTGAAATTGTATCATTTTTGACAACGTAAAATTTTGGCATAAAGAAAAATCAATTAATAGTAGTTTTGTGAAAATGAATAAATTAATCAAACGGTTACTAATTATCATTTCAATTCTGTTGGAAATGAGATCGTCCCAACTATGTATTTGATGAATTCGTTCTGATATACATATTAACAATTTTTACAAAAAGTGTGGATAAAAAAGCTTATACATATGTAAATAGTTACATCTTGTATAATTCTTTTTAATTTTTTTTGCCGCTGGTCCTGCTTTCATATTATTTTTTATTTTGTTTAAACAAATTTTATTAAAAAAAATAATTTTGTGGTTGTCAAAAATTTCTACACTAATGTCAAAATTTATACTAGCCCCCAGGGCTACTGAAATTTTATTCACCTCAATAGTGTCAAAATTTTACTTCCATTAGTACTTCGCTACAGTTTCACACACACCCTTACATGTGTAAGACGAAGGGCTAAAATACACCCTATGTATTGCCAAACCTATTGCCTGGATGAAAAATATTATTGCGGCAATAATCGATTTCGTATTGCGGAAGATACTTCCTTTAGTAAGAAACGTGTCTCGATGGCAATACTCCTAAGCAATACGAAAGTGATTCTGCTAGATGATAAACTAGTAAAATCGCCAGATAACCACACATAAGAAAATACAAATTTATCGCCAAAATATCATTGTGGTGATAAAATAAGATTTTGCATTTTGAAAAATTTTCATTTATGTAAAAATAAGCACAGCTTTTTATTTAAAATTAAATTTATAATTTACTTACAAATAAAAAATAAAAAATAAAATAATTGTGTAGTTTTCACCATGTGTTACAACCAACTGCTTTAAAATTGCATCCATTACGAGGGTTGAGTAATACCTGGATTAAAGGGCATAATAAACCACACAAATGGCTTGGCAAACATGTCACAATTTTACGTTTGTACAAATATTTTGTGTTGTAAATTGGGGTGTTTGCTGTTTGGACAAACATTTGAAGCAATATTTGTAGAAATATTAAAAATGTTTAATATTTGGCTGACATGTTGGATATTTGTCAAAGTTGTTGTGGCGTCTAATGCTAAATGAATTAATTTCAGCGAAAACTTTGCAGAGTGAAGACGTTGAAAAATAAGCATTAAATTTATTTTAAATTGTAAATTAAATTTTTTAATAGCATTGCTGGCCACAAAATAGCTCGTTGTTTTCATCACGTTTTACTTTTAATTCTTTGCCTTTATTTAATAATTTCTTCTCCGTTTTAAGCAAAAAGCAACAAAATTGCCGCAGCACTATCGGTGTCTGCATTCATTGAAAACAAAAAAAAAAAAAAAAAAAATAAAAATTAATGTTTGTACGGAGAATATCTGTGTTGTTTATTGACAAACCCCAAACGGAAACAATGTGTGTATTTGCCAAGCATTTTGTGTGGTTTATTATGCCCTTTGGTTGAAAAGGAAACAGATTAATATATTACAGATCTAGAAAATAAAACATTGCTTTGATTATTTTCTTTTAGATTACAATTTGGGGATATTGCTATCAAGTTTAAAGTTCAATTCATTTTGTTGTTGTAGTGTTTTAAATGTTAGAACGCTAACTTAATAATATTAACAAGCTCTACAAGGGTGCTTTACTACCAAGGGTAAAAACCGCTAATATATGTACCTTGACTGAGGGTAGATGGCAAAACCATAGGGTCATATGCCACAACTAAAGATTTTGTTTATTATTTCTTCGCGTGAAGTAACTTTTCCACTAGTCGTATTGCTGGGTATCACACCGTATACGAAGATGTAAGAAGAAGTAAAAAATAAGGCTTAAGGCATGTGGTTAATGTTGAAACACTTAAATCATTACAGTTATGCGACGCCACACCATCAACCAATTATGTGAAACTCAAAGACAGAAAAACAAGAACGACATGATTGTCCTAAAAAATAATGAAAACGAGCGTTAGCTGCTTCCTTGGCCAGAGCACTTTTACAAAAGACTGAACATATTTTATAAAAGTGTGTTAGGAACACAATTGGATCGTACGTTGTAAGAACGTAGGACGTACCGCCATAAATTTCTATAAGCACTTTCCATTTAATCACAATCCCATCATAAGCATACATATTTTATTTTCTTCTCAAAAATAACATACTTTTTAATATTTTTTATGGCATACGTTCGCAACCGGCGTATGAAATGGTAATAAATCCAAGTCAACATACGACGTAGATACGCACTTACGTTTGATCCAGTAGTTTGTCTATTTACAATTTAATATGAGGAACATGTGTTGCTACGGTTACGTTAAAAAAAATATGTCATAATAAAAGCATAGATTTTAAAAGCATAATTTTGTTAACGCATTTTATATAGGATGCATTAAGAGCAGAGTATTATAGTGGGTAGACACAAAGCTAATTTAAGAAAATTTCATTTTGGATTGCATCTTTTGTATTCGTGCTTATGATCTCATTTCGGATATTTTGAGATTGCACTGTCTGTATCGTGATTTCATGTTTTTTTCTGTTTAGTTCATTGACTACCGTGCGCTATGCTGCCACACTTATAAAATAACATTTAAACAGAGTTGGTCACCACTTAACGAAATTTCTGTCCGCCATATTTGTTTTCTATTGAAAATAAACGAAGAAATAAGAACAAAGCATACACACAAAGAAAATTGTGAAAAAATCAAAAGCAACATTTTTTTACTCGACGCGGTATACTGTTTAAAGATTTTACGAATTTCTGGTAAATAATTTCTTTTTAAATGAAAAAAAAAAACATTGATTTCAAATGCTGAAGAATTCTTTTTAAAAATTTGTTCTGTAAACATAAATTTTGCTCAAGAAATGTGCAAAAGTCAACAGTGAACGAGATTTTTTCTCTCCCATTCTTCTATATGTACCTGTTTTTCTGTATACAACAATAGCGACAAAAATACAAAATTAAAGAGAAATTTTAGTTTAAGAATGTTCAAAATAATTAAAAATAACTTTGAATATTCCAAAACGTTCAGTTAATCCTTTTGTGTTAGTATTAAATATTTCTGTGATAATTCTTTTCGGATTTGTATGGTGTGTATGTTGTGTGTAAATATGTACGTTTTCCATATTTCCCTAATTGCGACTTTATTGGGGACATCTTCGAACTTTAATGGGGTTTTATACGATTTGTTTATATTAATGTTTATTTGTTTACTTTTTAGCCATTTCCAAAATGTGATTAAATGCAAATTTGTACGAACATTTAAACCTTTTAAAGTTTACAACATTCATTATATTATAATATTTTTAATTTAATAAAGGTTTACAAAATTAAACTTAATAAACGTTAGTTAAATTAATCGTTTATCGTGAGAATTGGGCGTGATTCAAACAATAGTGAAAATTGATATTAAAAAAATTTTAATAATAATAAATACTTAGGTACTACGTGCTGTGTAATATATATTTGGCCTCAGTGGCTTATATTACAAAATAAATAAATAAATAAATAAAATAAATAAATAAATGAATAGGGATGAGATTTTCATGCACTAAACAATCGAAAATATGCGCATAAAATATGCACTAAAAACTCCAAAATATGCATTAAAAAAATAAAAAATATGCACTAAAATCTTAAACAAAAATAAAAAAAATTCTATTGTTTTTATTTCATTGTTATTTATAGGTAAAATATTTTTAAAAACTGAGTTCCAAAACATCAGTTGCAAAGCAACTTGCTTTTTTAAGTGCTTTCTACCAAGCAACCGTGAGAAATTTTACAATGTTATCTGTACCAAAGTTCACTAAAAACAATATCGATGCGTACACAATAATCAAACTAGATATAAAAAAATGTTTTAGGCCAATTGGCAGCCTTAACAATGTAAGGTGCTGCATCGGTTAAAAAATTAAGGATCTTTTGTCGAAATCTTGTATTTTAAGCAGAGTTCCAAAAAAAATTTAGGTATTAATTGATTTAAGAAATTTTTATTTTGGAACATTTTTTTTTATACAATTTTGAAATTTTTTGAAGAACTTTTTTTTTTTTAAAATATAGAAATTAAAAAATATGTCACTCAAAAAGGTTAAAATATGCAAAAATATGCATCAAAAACCGAAAAATACAAAAATATGCATTTTCACCGAAATATTTAACAATGTGCAAAAAAAAATCGATGGAATTTTAACGCAAATTTAATGATTCGGAAAGATAATTGGTCGAAATCGATCTTAGACTGTCGACAAAAAACATAGATTTGCATGAAAATCGCAACCCTAAATATTAATAATAACCACAATACTAGGGAATGGTAAATGGATACCAAAATCGATTTTCGATTTTTCGATCGACTTTTTTTATTACGGTTTTTGAAATCGATTAATCGAACCTCAAAATCGATTTTAAAATCGATTTCAAAATCGTTTAAGATAAATTTGCAAACTCATACCTTATATCACAAAGGGGTATACACCAGCATTTTTTTTGGAAAACTACTAGATAAATTGAATTGAGATTTTTACAGTGTGTAGATATGACTACTTTTTATAATTTTCCTGCAAAAAGTGAAAATGTGTAAATTTTGAGATCGCCCTTAGTGGAACAAGTGCATGTACATTATACATATTAAAATTGTGTTCTTCTGTAGTCAATCAGGCCTGTCACATAATTTAATTCCGATCGAAAGCGGAAGTGATTTCGTATCTTACTTTACATTAAACGAAATCACTTTTGATCGGATTTAATTCTGTGACAAGCCTAAATGTATGGATAGTATTTCAAAGGATTATTACAGTAGTTCCTGATCGGTGGCGACTGTTTCTTTGCTAAGTTACTATTAAGTTTGTTTAAAAAAAACACGTTTGCATGTCATTGATGCCATAAATATGCATATATATCTCCTTGTAATTTCGTATTTGTTAGGAAAAATTACATACTTTTTGTTTTTTCACTCTGTTTTTATAACTAGATTTAAATATCGCTCACAGATTCCTTATATTAAACTTGGAAGTATATCAAGGATACTAATACGTAAATACAACTTTAAACTCGGAAAACTGCATAAGCATACCTACAGACGTATGTACGCACAAAAACAAAATAAGTTCTATTGTGCATGCCAATAATTTATCGATTTAATTAAGATAAAAATTGCCAAAATTTTGATAAAAATAAAAAAATCGATTTTAAAAGCCCAATAATCGATTTCAGTATAAAATCGCATACGTAAATTCGATTGCAAAAATCGATTTTTTTTACCACAAAATCGATTTTCGATTGGAATCGAAATCGATTTACCATTCCCTACACAATACTAATGAATTTAATAAAATGTTTTATGTCATTTTATATTATTTATAATTATGTACTGTAATTTACTTTAATCTAGTTCATACAAGATTTAAATACCTACTCCAAAACTAAGACAGTGTTTTGCTTTAAGTTCTAAGCAATTTTGTAAGCTTCCTTTTATATTTCCCTACTTATGGTCCTCCAAAATTCAAATACATATATTAGTCATTATGTCATCAATATTACTAATTCAAACAAGGCGATATGGAAGACATTAGGGAAAAAATATGCAAATTTAACTTTTAAATTTGCCAAAACAATTAAAATATTAACAGAGTTCAGAGAAATGCATCTTTAACTTAGTAAACTTTATCCGCTTTGAAATGTAAGAAATTAATGGCGCTTCTAACAAAATTAAAAATAAAAAAAAGTTAAAAAATAGAAAACAATTAAAAAAAAAAAAAATGCAGTTATTTTCAATTATATTTCAATTTAGATACATACATACTTATACATCTATATTTATATAAATAAGTTGTCCTATTATTTCTGTGCGTGATTTATAACTCGAGAACCATTCAACCGATTTTCAAACATGTAAATGTGTTGGAAAGGGGTCTTTCACTGTTTGATTATAAAAAAAACTCCCAATAGTTGGCGCTGTTGTGAAATTTAAATTTCTTTTTATTGATGGTAGATAGCGCTGGGGTCAAGTTATTAACAAAATTCTCGAGTATTTAATTTTTTATTTTTATTTAGAAAATCCCGAGCAGCGCCGGGACCAAACAGCTAGCATTGTGTAAACATTAATTAGTTTTGCTAGTTTAATTTTTCAAAAAAACGGGACAAATTTTAAAAATATTAAAAAAAAAAAAAACGCAGGACTTTTGAAAGTTTTGCGGGACAAACAATAATTAAAAATCAAAAGGTGCATACATACACCGAAAAAATCCATGCCTTATATAGGTACATATCTCAATACCTCCGGAATGTTTCATCTTCCTTAATTACATGTATCCAAAAACTATTTTTAAATTTTTTTTTGAGGATTGGAAGTTGAAAGAATTTTATTCTAATTTTCTTAACTAAAATTGACAATTTTTTTTAATAACTAGCAAAACACGGTGTGATTTTCTAAGCCTTCTTTCTTAATAGAACAAAAAAGCCTGTTTATTTTTAAGTAAAAAGTATAAAGGTTCTATAGATGTATGAACATAATTAAAAAAATTGTATCGGTGGTGTCCCCTTCTATCCCTCTGTTTTTAAATAAATTCTTCCTCAATTCTTAAATATCATCCAGTTCAGTTTTTCAAGAAAATTTACTCATCTCTTTTCTTGTAATAAATTATGTAATTGAAAATATATGAGTATTTTTGTCAAATTCTATAGACTTTAGTGACAAGTGTTTGAACTTGAACGGTAGTCCTTCATTTTTCAACAATAATTTAGTGTAAGAGCCAACTTAAAAAGGTGAATAATTAGTGTTGCCAACTTGGCGTCTTTACCGCGATTCTAGCGGTTTTTATATGCCCATCGAGACAAAATTTCCATTTTGACGGTTAGCGAGAAATCAAGCTGTTTTTAAAAATCAAAAGAATAAAAAAAAAATTTTGTTCTAGGTATTTGAAAGTATTGGACCATATTCATAGTCAAAAATAAAGTCGACTTTAAGTTAAAACCGGCTTTAAATGAATATCAACAACATTGTTTTGAAGTATAATTTAGAAAAAGTAGACTTTATTTTTGACTATGAATACGGGCCATTAAATTTTTTCATTAAATAAGAGATTTCAAGTATCTTTATTTTTACCTTTCACCTCAGGTAGAAAAGGGTATATAAAGGTTTGTCATTCGGTTTGTAATTTCTACAATATTGATCTAAGACCCTATAAAGTTTATATATTCTGCGTCCTTATGAGGAGAGAACTTGATTTCACCATGTTCGTCTGTCCGTCTTACGTTTGATATGTGTTTTCCGGAGACTCCAGACATGATATCTGCTAGGTTGTTTTACATTTATGTCACATATAGTCCATTTTTTCTTGCTATTTAATTTCAGCCAGATCGGTCCAAAAATGGCTGAGATATGAGCAAAAAACCACGACTACCTCTAATTTTTCGAAAAATCCCTTGTTGCTGTATTTTTATTACTTTTTTTTGTATATCTTGAGAACGGCAAGAGCCAAAGTTTTCAAATTAGGTACACACATTTAGGTTATCAATACACAGCATCGCACAAAATATTGAAAATTGTTTAAAAACCTGATTTTTTGGACTGTTTATGACCTATGGTTATCCCTTGTATATCAAAAGATCGGAAATCTTTAGTAAAAAATATTTTCTGAAAAACTCGGAAAAAGTTATGACCAAAATAATATTTTTTTTTTAAATACCCACTTTCGGGAACCTTAGATCTTCCCGAGTCCAAGATTTATAACCCAACTAACTGGCAAAGTTCTTCTTAAATACGTCGGTATATTAATCTGTCAAATCGGTTAAAAAATGGCTGAGTTTTAATCAAAATACTGAAATCCCAAAAATTGCTTTTTTTATACCCTTCACCTCAGGTGGAAAAGGGTATATATAAGTTTGTCATTCCGTTTGTAATTTCTACAATATTGATCTAAGACCCTATAAAGTATATATGGAGGGCTCAGAGCTGAAGCGAACCAAGTCAAAAATGAAAATTTGATTATATTTTGAGTTTGAGTAAGTGAATTTCCATTAATTTCTGGAGCCATTGACATGGGTTTATTACCGTTACCTTTGGAACGAAAAACTTTTTGATTTAGTCCGTTACAGAACTCGATAGAGTTAAACTTTGCGAAGAATTTCACACCTGTTTTAAAATATATATATGCATTTTATTTTATGACTTGGTTCGGTTTAGCTTTGAAACCTCCATATATTCTGGGTCCTTATGAGGAGAGAACTTGATTTAACCATGTGATGACGAACAAACACACATACATGGTACAAACCATTTTGGTGAATATTAGGGCACTGCTACACGTTCAATAAATATCGTGATATTTGGATCACGATCCATTTTAAAATATTGATGGATAACGAGCGTATGCTACATGTTCAATATTTATCGCGTCAGTATTTATGTTATTTTTATGTATGTATTTTGTTTATTTTAATAATTTTTGCAGTGCAGTCGCTCTTTTTATTTTGTCGGAATAAGCTTTAGCCGACGAGTCCCACAATTCCGGCAATGCCTCCAAACTAAAAATGAAATCTTTTAAAATAATTTTTTCACTGCTTAATTCCGATTCCACCGGCAGAACCCACTCGATTTCACTGTCTTCTGCCATTACCCTTTATTTCAATAAACTTTTCACAAATTTTGTCAATTGTTTTACTTTTTATTTGTTTAATTTTTTCCACTGCGTATTTTATTTCTTTTATTTTGACACTTTTTACTGACGTGTCATGACTATTTAATATCATGAAAATGCTACACGTTCAATATTTATCACGCGATCCACGATCCGCGATCTGGATTTCATATTTTAGGCCATTCTGCGATATGGATCGCGATCCATCAATATTGCATGCTACACGTTCAATAAATATCGTGATACTAGAAATATCACGATATTTATTGAACGTGTAGCAGTGCCCTTACGGTTCACAACTCAAATAAGTTGATTTGTAATTTTTGTATTATGGTTCACAACTTTGCTAAATTGTGGTGAACCAAAACATCAAAAACAAGTAAGAAAGTATAGTCGGTCAGGCCCGACCATATAATACCCTTCACCACAGTATTTAAAAACACATCATGCTTATCTGCCCATATAAATATGGATTTATCTATGTTTATAAACTTCATGAAAATCGATTTAAAAGTTTGTGAGAGGCAGAAATTGCCCCCTACATCCCCTTGTGGTCCTATTTTTGAAAAACTGTATAGCTTATGTTTCCATATAGATATGTTAATATCTATGATATAAATTTCATTAGAATTGGTTTGAGATTCAGAAATTGCCCCTATCTCCCCTTGTGGTCCTATTTTTTTAAAAATGCATACCTTTGTTGTATGTTTTAAATTTCATTAAAATCGGTTTGATAGGTTTTGAGAGGAAGAAATTTTCCCCTAAATTCCCTCGTGATCCTACAATTCCAAGCCTATTGAAAATGGGGCGAACAAAAACCAACAAAAACCCAAGACCTAAATTTTATCAAATTATCTCCAACATTGCGACCTGTACTTTGCGCACAAGGTTACATGGACAGCCTGCCAGCCAGCCAGCCGGACGGACATCGTTAGTTCGACTCAGAAAGTGATTCTGGGTCGATCGGTATACTTTAAGGTGGGTCTAGGACTAATATTTTAAGGCGTTAAACACATCAGCACAAATGCATAATACCCTCTCCACTATTGTGGTGTGGGTATAATAATTACAACTCAAATGAGTTGAGCTGTGAACAATAAAACGGGCCATATTTCATTTTAATGATATTCAAACAACGTTCCTTCATGGTTCAGTTGTCTAGGGGGTTTGTTGAAGTTAGAAGAGTGTTAAGGACATTTTCCATTGCCTTTAACAACATGTAATAATTTGTTTATACATTTAATCCCAAGGTTACACATTGGAGAAAGTTAGCTTTCTCTTCATATTATTATCGCCACTTGAGTGTATGACCATTATGAATACAAGGAACTATAAACAAGCATACGCTAGGTTGCCAACGACACGCGTTCTATAACAAAAAACATACATATGTACATATGTATGTTTGTTTAAGTGTTTGTATGACCTTCACTAGAAATTATGATCGTTTATATCAAATACGAATCAGCCGTCCGGAAGACCAAAATTTATATTTAAATTTTTTAACTAAGTTAGCAAAATTTAAAATTTATCTTAGTTTGTTTTCTGAAACAGTATCATCAACACTTGGACAAGCTATCATTATTTCATCTTTTAATAAAAGCAACCTGTTATCCTGTTTTGAATCATCTTTACAGCGAAATGGAATTACTGTTATCTCATTATATTTACTATTTGTATCACAACTCTCTTATTACATCTGCTCAATTGGGGTTTATACATACATACTTACATACATATGTATTTATCAAAGTTGTGTATAACATTTTACTCTGCTAACAGTTTTTATTGGGTCTATATGTTCACTACTGTGGCACAACAGCACAGTTTACTCTTATTCATTGTCGGGGTTGAACGCATATCTTGAGTTAGTTCTGTGTATTCGGTGAATAATTCTGTTTCTGTTTATGTTTGTATTTGTGTTTTTTATCAAACATTTTATGAAAACAAAATAAAATAAAGAATATTTTAATTAATCGCGGATTCCGTTGTATTGTAAATTTGTTTTAGCCGTGTTTTGCTGTTGTGTCTATTTTTGATTGCAAGTTACTGAACAGCAGCGGTAAACATGGAGGATCCCAATCGTATGATGGCTCATACGGGAGGCATGATGGCACCACAAGGTTATGGTATGCCCGGACAAGATGATGGTCAAAATACAGGCAACGAAAATGAGGTGCGAAAACAAAAGGATATTGGAGAAATTTTACAACAAATTATGAGTATATCGGAACAATCGTTGGATGAGGCCCAGGCCAGAAAACATACATTAAATTGTCATCGCATGAAACCGGCACTATTTTCTGTATTATGTGAAATTAAAGAAAAAACCGGTAAGTTCTGAATTTTATTTATTTGAAAAGCATGTTTGTGTTCTTATCAAACTTATCTAGCGAGGCGGTACTTCTAAAATTCGTTTGCAGAATTACGAAAATATATTTTAATCCTACTGATTTCTCTTATGTACATATTAACTGTACAATATATATAATTTTATTTAATTAGGCTTCTTTTGATGTTAATTTGTTGATTATAAATTTCTTTACATAAATATGTACAATAAACATTGTACATTTATTAAATATATGTATGTAATTACATTCATAAATATTTGTTTCAAAACATCAAAAGGAATTAAGTTAACAAACAAAAAATAAAGATTTTCTTAAAAAGAAGTACCGACTTGATAAAGATTTTATCTAAAGCGTTTTGAAAATTCGGTACATTAAATTTTATCTTTAAAGGTAAATATTTAACGAAAATCTTACAGCAGATAACAAAAATATACGTTATTTCAATAAATTGGGTATAAATATCATTAAATCTTTTTAGAAGCAAAGAAATTTCAAAAGAAAAGTTATAAGTCGACATTTCTAAAATTATAGAATTAGATGATCAAATGTTTAAGTCTTAAATTTTTGAATTGTTTTCAATATTTTGCAGAGAGTAAACTCTTTTTGAATAATTTTAACTGCAGAAACTTGAATATTAGATTAAAGCAACAAAAACATATGTTAATGCATTTTTAATGTTTCAGATATTTTTTTTATTAAATTTTTATACCCTTCTCCGCAATTAGTTGTGAAGAGAGTATACTAAGTTTGTCCTTCCTTGTTCTTACGCTTTTGATGTACAAATAATATAGAAAACAAAACTTTTCCTAGCATTTTTTTGCGATTCGATAGCATTTGGGTAGCCCTATGTTTAGTACAAAAGATGGATGTCATCGAGTTTAAGTTTTCATAATAAGAGTTATAAACGTGTGGTCACGAACGTACGCAAAATAGAAGTCAACTTTGGCTGACAGAAGTGAAATGTAAAAATCTGCGCAATGAAACGGAATTTTCAAAAGTGATTAATTTATTTTAAAAGTGTATTAATGTAGTAGGTCTACATCCAGTATTTACAAAATAAAATATCACTCTTGGTTTTTGTTTAATTGGCTTATTTACCGGTCGCGGACGTACGGATCGCGAACGTACGTTTTTCCATACGTTTTTTATTATTATCACCACGCATTTTCCTATAAATGTCTTCAAATTTCCTTAACAAAAAAACTTAATACTCCTTTTGCAATTGATTGTAATGGATAGATTATGGAGAAAGAGTGTAAACATAACATATTTCTTGCATGTAAAATAAGTATATAAAAATGTCTTTAGAAGTAGAAAATACAGAAAAATATAAAATTTTCCAGTTTCCAGCCCAATTTCCTCAAGTAGAACAGCTGAGATATGCTATGAAACCATTCTTTTATAAGAACAAAGACTTTTTTATAATAATAAACTTTAAAAGACGATGATACTCAACATTTTATTTTTTCGTCCTGGTAGACAATTCTGGGGAAATGCCCATATGTATTCTGGCTCCTTGAGTTATTCTTAGTCGATTTAAAAATGTCCGTTTGTCTGTACGTCTGTTGATAACACGCTCACTTTCGAAAGAAATTAACAAACTTGTTGTCAAATTGCTTGTAGTTCTCCTAAGCAGTTTGGGATTGAAATCCAGCAACAATCCAACCAATTAGGATGTAATCCAATTCCGTTTTTTTAATCTTGGTTCATGTCCGTACGTCTGTTCTAGTGTCGGTTTTCGAGAAAATTAAATTTTTCGTATGGGGACCAAATGAAGAATTGGAGATAGAGGATAAGTTTGGTCTAGAGAAATATTGGGGATGAAAAAATAATGGGGGTTGCTCATATATTTTACATCTCTAGGGGTGACTCCTCAGTAGTTACGAGCGTTTTTCTCTCCATTTAGCCCGAATTTCATTCTCACAGATTTCAATGTGAGTGCGGCACGGCAATTTTCAACCGATCGAGATCGTATTTTTACCAAATTTTTTTTTTACCTTAACCTGACACAAAACTGGTCTACTTATTTACCACTCCACTACTCTACATCGGTTTAGTCGGATCATAATTATGAATCAAGATTTGTAATTACCACCCTAAAAAATTGCTAATTTTGTTACAAAAACTAACATAAATTGTAGAAAAACGTACGGAATGATATAAGATTTTGCAAAAGTTCGTTTAATTTGACTGGAAATCACACTGTAAAATTTCGTGAAGATCGGTCCATAATTTACCCTAGGAAAACAGTTTAGTACGCCTAAAACCGTAGTTAATAATGCTATCATAACAAAATTTGGTACGTCATAATTTTATAGGACTAGAAATGGCACTGTGAAATTTCGTGAAGATCGTCCATAATTTACCCTGGGCCCCATATAAGCCCTACTCTCGAAATGCACTATAGTACGCCTAATTTATTATGCTATCAGAATAAAGTTGAATACTTCACAGTTTTATAGGAATAGAAATAACACTAATAAATTTCATGATGATCGGTTCATAATTTAATTAGGGCCCATATAAAGCCTAATCTGGTAAAAAAATTAAATACGCCTACAACCGTAGCAGATATAGATATTGCGGTAACATTTTCCAACTTAGTTTCATATGGCTAGAAAAAATGTTATGTAATTTTGTGATATACGCTCCATAATTTACTTTAGATCCCATATTTAGCAGCCTTCTGAAATACGCTGTAAACGATAAAACTAATTTCACCGCTGTTTTGAAATTTATGTTTTTAATACCAGAAATCACCCTTCAGAATTTTGGGATGATTGGTTCATAACTTAACATGGCTCCTATATAAATTTCCCTCCTGAAAATCATTTAAGTTCGGCTTAAACTGTTACGAATCATGATATTTTACTCAAGCTAGTTAAAATTGCTAAAAAAAAGCATAAAACTTTCTGATTGTCGGTCAATAATTTAATTTAGGTTTAAACCGCAACAAATTTAAATGATGATATCTGTTTTTATAAAGATAAATTAATAATAAAAAGATATCATATAGATTCTATAGATATGTCATATAGATATAGATCGGTGGATGGTATCAAAGATTCGGCACAGCCGAATATAGCAGTCTAACTTGTTAATGTTTAAGTTATATGGTTTTTAAATTTTTAAAATATTTTGCAGTTAGTAAAATTCCTTTTAATATTTATACCCACACCACAATAGTGGAGAGGGTATTATGCACTTGTGCTGATGTGTGTAACGCCTTAAAATAGTGGTCCTAGACCCACCTAAAAGTATACCGATCTACTCAGAATCACTTTCTGAGTCGAACTAACGATGTCCGTCCGGCTGGCTGGCTGGCTGTCCATGTAACCTTGTGCGCAAAGGGCCAAGCCTATTGAAAATGGGCCGAATCGTAGGACCACCAGGGAAGATAGGGGGACATTTCTTCCTCTCAGAAACTATCAAACCGATTTTAATGAACTTTAAAACATAGATAGAACCATATCTATATGGACACAAAATGTATAAATTTTTAAAAAAGTCGGACCACGAGGGGAGATAGGGGCAATTTCTGCCTCTCAAACCGATTTTAATGAAATTTGAAATATAGATAGATCCATATCTATAGAGACACATTAGCTATACAGTTTTTAAAAAATAGGACCACAAGGGGAGGCAGGGGGTAATTTCTGGTTCTCACAAACTTTCAAACCGATTTTCATGAAGTTTATAAAAATAGATAAATCCATATTTACATGGACACATAAGCATGATGTGTTTTTAAATACTGTGGTGTAGGGTATCATATGGTCGGGCTTGACCGACTATACTTTCTTACTTGTTTTAACTGCAAAAGAGTGAATATTAGATTAAAGCAACCAATATGTTAATGCAGTTTTAATGTTTCAGATTTTTTGTTGTTAATTTTTCATGTACCAAAAAATGGCACTTAAAAAATATTCTAAAAAAATTTGATTTTAATTATTATGAATGAATGTTAATAAATATCTGTTGGACAAAACTACTATCGGTAGATTTTTTTTAGCTATTATCTTTTTGGCAACACTGGTTTAAACACCTCACGCACGTTTCGTGTTTTGTTTCACTGTCAAACATCTTCAGTTTGGTCTATAATTTAACCATGAATCGTCTTACAAACGAAAAACACTTGCAAATTATTGAATTTTATTATCAAAATGCGTGCTCTGTTAAGAAAGTTCATCGCGTGTTCAGCGACGAAGCTCATTTTTGGCTCAATGGGTAAGTTAATAAGCAGAATTGTCGATTTTGCAGTTAAGATCAGCCAGAAGCATTGCAAGAGCTACCAATGCATCCAGAAAAAGTCACAGTTTGGTGCGGTTTATGGGCTGCTAGCATCATTGGACCGTACTCCTTCAAAGATGATGCGAATCGTAACGTAACTGTGAATGGTGAGCGCTACCGTGAGATGATATCCATTTTTTTTTTGCCCAAAATGCAAGAGCTTGACTTGCATGACATGTGGTTTCAACATGACGGTGCCACATGCCACACAGCACGCTTAACAATGGACTTATTGAGAGGCGAGTTCGGTAAAAAATTTTTTCACGTTCGGGACTGGTCAATTGGCCGCCTAGATCGTGCGATTTAACGCCTTTAGACTATTTTTTGTGGGGCTATGTTAAAGCTCATGTCTATACACACATGCCCGCTTCAATTGACGTATTGGAAGACAACATTGAAGCATTTATTTATGAGATACCGGCCGAAATGTTGGAAAGAGTATGCCAAAATTGGACTAAGCGGATGGGCCATTTGAGGCGCAGTAACGGTCAACATTTGCATGAAATAATCTTCAATCATTAAATAATATGGACCGTACTATCGATTCAAATAAAGATTTCATGCATTTTTCTGAATTTTATGTGTTTTTTTTTTAAACTTTCCTATAGCTCTTAAAAAATCACTCGATACATATTTTTGATTAATAACTTTTTAAATGTTCACTGTGACAAGATACTTAAAAATGTTTAAAATCTAAATTGGCTTAAAAAAAGCTTAAAATGCCAAAAAAATAATTAAAATGCTAAAACATAATGCTAAAATTTATTACTACTTCTTTTCAAGTAAATATTTTCTTATAAATCGCTTATTTTTTCCATTTCTGCTTGTGTTTTCTTTGAATGGAACAAAATTTCTTAAAATATAAAAATTTTTTATTTAACATTAATGCCCAATTTTCAAATAGTTAATTTTCATAACAAACTTAAATCGTATTTAAAACAGATTGGTTTTTTGAGTTTTATTTGAAAAGTCTTATTTAATTAAGATAAAAGTATGGTAGCACTACAAAATACAAAAAAAAAAATATATAAAAAAGTGTATTTATTTACAAGGTGGTCTGAAAAAAACAGCTGACTGTTAATGCTTTGCCTGTTGTTGTTGTATTGTTGTGATATTGAAGCCACCGTGCTAAAATATTACAATGGAAACTTAAGTTGAAAGTTTCACTTAAGTTTTTAGTGAAGAAGAGAATTTTGTATTTAAAACGATTTTAAAAATAAATGTGTTTTAATATCAATCCTGAAAATTGGTCATAAATGCATTAAAACATAAAAAATATTAATTCAGTGTCTTTACTTATGTTCTTATATGTATTTATGTATGTTCATGTAAGTCATCGTCCAGACTCGCAATTTTTGTTGCAGCAATTCTTGAGTATATTGGTGTGAGCGGCGAGAAGATTGGGGCGGATACTCAGTTTCATGCAGTGTTCGAAAATAAACAGAACTTTTTTTAACGTTCGGCCTACACACCCAGGAACGATATCTAATTTTTAGTGTTTGTATACACGAACACAACCCTAAATACCGTTCGTAACTATTTTCAAGAAAGAGCCGAACATTATATAGTGTTCTGTTCTTCGTTAAAAAACAGAACAATTATAGTGATACTGTAGGCAAACATTCAGCCTGATTATGGTTGGTGTATACGCCTGACTCATTTTTTGTAGTAGATTAAATAACAAAGGTTGTGTGTTATGCCAACGCCAACCGTAATCAGGCTGATTATATTTAAATGTTCTGGTCTAAGCAACCAGTGAAATTCGCATAGGAATAGCTTATCCCTTCAACAATAAATTTCAGTGTTTTTATCAAGAATAAAAATTTGGAATTAAGCAAGACAAGCAACATCTTGTAAATTAAAAATTTTGTGTTCCCAAAAAATTGTTCTACAATGTTTCTTTTTTAAATTGATAAAGAAATGAACAAACAAACAATTTTAGCATCGACTACAGCACGAATAGCTTGTGTGTGTATTGTGTATGTGTTTTGTTGGTGTAAAATTTTTAGCTGGCTTTTTGGTTTTTTTCGCATTAGTATTTTGTTTTTTGTAAAAAATGTTTAATAGTTTTCTTTTACCAGCCAAAAGGGCGCTAAGCACAACTAAAACAAACGAATACTAATCAGAGAAACCGAACACAATGAAATTTGTGGTTTTTTTTAAACCGAACTGTTCTCATCTTTTTGTTGAGTTGGATAAAAACAGTATTTTTTTTTGTGCTCGAAGATGACAAACAGGGAAACTTAATTTTCTCTGATTTACTGCACAAACACTATTAGCGCTTGTGTTTTCCACAAATCTACCGAACCGAGCACTAAGGAGCGATATTTAATGTTTATTTTCGAACACTGCAATTCGGGTTTGTTTTGTAATTCTTACACTTTTCAACTTGAAGTTGGTTGTAGGTGTTTTTTGTATTTATATGTACAAAAATTGCAAGACTAGAATTTCATAATTTGGACACTAATGCAATTTCAAAGCAAAATTTCAAAAAATTGCAGGTCTGGACGATGACTAACTCAAACTTTTCGATGCTGCCAATTTCATCCTCTTTCTCTGGAACTATTAAAGCATAAAAGTACATACATGGGCATGGTCTATAAATCAAAATGAAGTGGATTTAAAATCCGATCGACAGTGTTCTTAGCTTTGTTTAAAGAAAATCGGTAAAACGATTAGAAGTTTATACTCTTTTCTAGCTGTATCATCTTGAATATGTGTTTCTGTTGCACCGTTGCTCCCAAATGTCTATATCGATTTTAATTTAGTTTTTGTTGTTTGAATTGTGGCTTTATCTTAAATATCTTCCGTTGATTTATCGCTTACTTTAGGTTAAAGTAAACTTGTACGATGAAAAAAAATTAAAATAGATTTCAACTATTGTGATAAATATCATAAACGATTTTTATTTAATACTAGCTGACCCGGTCCGCATTGCTGGCCCCAAGCAAACATTAGTGTTGTATTACCAGACGATTTAAGTTGAGCTTTAAACGAAATTTACAGCCTTTAAAATTTTCCTTCCGTAAAAACCTAAATCGGTCAAGCCGTTCTCAAGTTATGCGCTTAATAGAAAAAGTGGGCGTAGACGTTGGCGTGATACATTTTTCTTTCGATGAAAACGTAAAATGGAATAATACGAACATTTAAAAGAAAAATTAGTCAAATCGAAGGAGCCGTTTTTTGATTTTAGGTAAATCGAAAAAAGTTGGCGGGGCAAAATTTTCTTTCAGTAAAAACCTAAGTTTGACCATGGCAATCATTTTAAAGAAAAAATCGTTTGAATCGGTCAAGCCGTTCTCAACTTATGCGCTTAATAGAAAAAATGGGCGTAAAAGTAGGCGTGGTAAATTTTTCTTTCGATGAAAACTTAAAACGGATTAGTACAAACATTTGAAAGAAAAATTTGTTAAATCGATGGAGCCGTTTTCTGATTTTAGGTAATTCGAAAAAAGTGGGCGGGCAACATTTTCTTTCCGCAAAACCTAAGTTAGCCCATGGCGATCATTTTAAAGAAAAAATAGTCCAAATCGGTCAAGCCGTTCTTCAGTTATGCGCTTAATAGAAAAAGTGGGCGTAAAAGTAGGCGTGGTAAATTTTTCTTTCGATGAAAACTTAAAGTTGATTAATACGAACATTTGAAAGAAAAATTAGTCAACTCGATGGAGCCGTTTTCTGATTTTAGGTAAATCGAAAAAACTGGGCGTAAAAGTGGGCGGGGAAAATTTTTTTCCGTAAAAACCTAAGGTGGACCATGGCGATCATTTTAAAGAAAAAATCGTTCAAATCGGTCAAGCCGTTCTCAAGTTATGGTTTTTGCCACGCCCCTCCGCCCCCAGACCGAAAATCAAAAATCAGACTTCACAGTGTCACCCGCCTGAAAATTCTGAAGCTTCCCTGAAAATTTCATCAAAATCGGCCCAGCCGTTTTGGAGTCCATACGTTACATACATACACACACACATCCAATTTTATATATATAGATTTTTCGAAAAGAAAAGAAAAAAAAATATTTTTTTTCCAAATTAAAAAATCCAGATGGATAAAAAAAATTTGAAAAATATGAAAAAAAGAACAAAAAAAGATGTTTAAAAAGTTTTAAAATACGGTCTCTGCTTAAAAAAACTTATAGTGTTTTCTTTTCTACAAAAAATGTGACATTTTATTTAAAAAAATGCAATTTGTTGTCAGTTTCTTAAAAATTTTGCTCCCGAAAAGGGTGGCTTGATTTATTCTGAAAAAACTTTGAATAAAATGTCACATTTTTTTTTTGTAGAAAACACCATTAAATAACTAATTAAAATTATTGTTTTTTGTCTTTGTCTTGTACTTGAAGAATGCCAATGCATTTTGAAAAAAATTATTTTTAGATCCCACTTTGATTCCAGATCGATCACGTTAAAAAATATATGAAATTTATTTTATTTTTTTAAATCCTTAATTTCCCTGCTAAACGTTTTGGATATTTTATAAATTTGTCGTAAGTATTCTTCCTTCCACATTGTTGATTTTACTTTCTGCAATTCAATTAATTTGACTTGACTATTAAGAGAACTAAATGCCTTTTAGTTAGGTTTAGTTTCACCAATATTTCCGTAATTGGAAAATAAAAATGCTAATTGACTTTTGATGTTATTTTAATTTAATATTTACTTTTTTAATTGCATAATCTTCGGTATAAACAAGCTCTTCTGGCATTCTTAAATTACTCAAAATTTTTTGAATAGAATTCTGCGGTTAAAAGGAAATCACGGGATACATTTCATTAAATATAATCGAATTGGCTTCGAATTTCTTTTGGCGACGCCTTATAACCCATGTGCTAAGCAAGTAATTTGTAACAGTTTTGTATAAAATATTTTAAACCCATTGGAAGCCTTAACCATGTAAGGAGCTGCATCGGGTTAAAATAGAAGGATATTTTGTCAAAAATTGTATTTAAAGCAAAGCTCCAAAATAATTTTTTTATTGATTTTAAAAATTTTTATTGAAAGGATTTTTGTGTATTTAAAATTTTTTTTAAGAAATTTTTTATAATATGAATTTTGACCTACTGACCATTTTAAAAAAAAAATTGTGTTAGGTATGGGGTATATATATTTTGAATACCACCTTTTTGAATCCAAAATCTGTTTCGCGAAATTTTTTGTGGTTTCTGAGATATAAAGCATTCATTCAGGACATTGCATGTTGAATTTTATGTTTTGAGGTCAAATATTAACGAAAATAAAGAAATACCAGTTGTAGAACCAAAAAGCTGAAGAAAGATATTAAATTTCCCGTATTTCCCATTTTGGTACTATTTTTTCCCCCATTATAGTATCAAAATTTGCAAAATGCAAAATGTTTTGTAAAAAAGTACCAAAAATAGTTAAGATTTTCACACCTTAAACGTTCGAATTTCGAAAAAATACCAAACTTGTATTCGTATTTTTTTGATAAGTTTCGAATGTGGTATAAACTTCATTTCTAGGTTTATTGGATCAAAAGATAGATGGGCTGAAAAACGTACCAAAATTCAGGTTTTACCCGTTTTTACCCTAAAGGTGGAAGTACATAACACGCGTTAGTTCGTCAACGAGTATCGTGCGTTTAAAAACTTTGGCGCGTAAAAAATTGCAAGATACACAACACGCGTTACAAAAGCCATTCCTGTCAGCTGTTTTTTATTTGTTTACTTATTTGTGCATTAAAAACGGGTTCGAAAGTATATCAAGATTTTGTTATTTTATTGAATTTATTCTTTTTATATAAATATTGTATGTTTTTTAAGCTCTTCAATAAGTTTTTCTTTTATGATTCACAAATTTGTTAAATTATTCTTTTTATATTCAGCTGATTACTTGTCAAAAATACACAACGCGTTAAAAAGTTCAAAGTTAACCAACTTTCTGGCGCAAACGCGTCAAAATATTTTGCATGTAGCTTGATCCATGAAAATACACTAGTTTAACTTTATGTACTTCTACCTTAAAAGAGCCGAATTTCAAAAAAGTACCAAACACCAGTCCACTTTTTTTTCAAAAGAACAACGATATGTATTATAGTTTTTTGTATCTCTTTTAGTTTTGGAGATAAACGGTTTCCGAATTTACCCTTTTTTACCCCCTAAACATTCGAATTTTTAAAAATCCCGTCTTAGTGGATCGATTTGGAGATCCACCTCCGGTCCAAATTTCAAGTCTTTAGCTTCAGGCGTTTAGGCTGTACGATGATGAATGAGTCAGTCACTCACTCACGCAACTAGTCTGTGTTCATACGGCTCATGTCTTATTGACAAGATTGTTACTTTATAGGCGAGAGGGACGAGGGGAAAAGAAACGAGTACACAGATGTATGTATGCACTTTCTTTACGTTTTGCTTTCTTATTCGTTGTTTAATTTTGTTTTCAATATCAAAAAAATTAAAACAAAATAAAAAACCTGTCGTCAACATGACATGATTCATTTGACCGCCAATTCATGTTCAAAGAAGAAAAAGGAAGAATCTTGTCAATAAGACATGAGCCGTATGAACTCAGACTAAGTATACGTATGCAGCACAAAAACCCACTTTTTTAATTTTTTTTATAGAAAAGTGGCGTATGCGGCACAAAACAATATTTTTCATTTTCAAAATAATACTATTAAATTCTAACTTTATTCATGAAAGTGTGCAAAAATTTACATTTTTCTTCGAAACATATACCGGAAGCAGTGGTAAAAATATAAAAAAATTCTATCGGGTACATTTTGAGAAATCTTGCTGTAAATCTTCATTGACGTTTTTCTCCACTCCGACTTTTTGGCATATGCGCCAAACCAATTCTGAGCTGAAGATATGTCAAAATATGCATTTAAAACCTAAATATGCATTCTTACCAAAATATGTAAAAGCAAATCAATGCCATTTTAACGCATATTTAATGATTCGAAAAGATAATTGGTCGAAATCGTTCTTCGACTATCGACAAAAAACATGCATTTGCATGGATATCGCATCCCTAGTTATCAATTAAAAAAATTTTTAATAATAATTACACTTTAAAAATGTAATTATAATAATTTTGCGCAGTTTTCATCGAATATAAGTTATAACTATTAAGTCCTTGCAATAAAGCGCTTAAAGTCGATGGACGATATTAATGAAATAATAAACTTACTTTAATACAACTTATTGTTAAAGAATTTATGCATGTAATCGTCATTAATTTCCATATTTTACAACATTTTATGAGCATTTCAACTAAAACATTGAGAACAACGTCATTCTTTGTAATCGCACTCAGGTACAAATATATATACAGATATTTAAACATTCATCCATACATTATATAATGTTTGTGTGTGCTGACGACCAAGGCGTCGACTACAATGATTATGCAGGCAAATGTTAAACCGGCTTTCAATAAAATCGTGTATTTGAAAACAAATGCAAAACGATCCAGCTTAACTGGCTTAACTCACACTTTGTTCTTTCTTACTACAACTAGAAGTTTCCAAAATAATGTTTGCTGGTAATAGTATTCTCTTTTTTTTCACTCTCTAGAAATCATTCTAAAAAGGCTTCTTATATGTATGTAAATTTTATTTTATCATAAGGTTTGTTCACATTAAACAAATTTTTGACGAATTTGATAAGTGACTTTCTTTTAACAATTTTTGTTGATTAACTTAACTTTTTTTTGTTAAGTCTTTCCATAGCTTAAGTGAACAAAATATCCCAGCTAGCATACACTGTTGGTTATTGTTGGGTGGTCTTTAATTCGCGTTCTAAAGTTTGTTTCGTATAAACTGTAAAAAAATGAAAAGTTTTGACGTGAAAAAAAACGTTTGATGCTTTTATTTAGGTAGCACAGTCTTACGGCTGAGCATTTCACGAGTTGTAAGATAATTCCTACATGGGTCTCATACGATTGTTGGTATTCCTTTTTAAATACTCTTTAGAAAATCTTTACATACATCTCCAACGATGCCCTCAATGATCAATATAAGCGCCTTTCGCTTTGTTGTGGAAGTATCTCGCAAAGGAATCAGCTTGTGTAACAGTTTCTCCCGTGCAAGGAATCTTCAAAAACGCTCTTCATAAGATTCCCAGTAGACTCTTACACGATTAAAAAAGCTAGCTGGGATGTTGAACTTTTGTTTATCAGGCATGCTTTGACAGTCGCAAGATGCATAACATTTCCGATTCTGAGTTGAAATCGCATAATTGGTGTTCCGTAAATCTCAATCGCAAGACTTTTTCTCGAAAAATCCGTGGAAATCCGGTACGAAAATCACTATATCTGTGGCAATAAGGAAGTTTTTATACCCACACCACAATAGTGTAGAGGGTATTATGCATTTGTGCTGATGTATATAAAACCTTACAATATGGGTCATGGATACCATATAGTATACCGATCTACTCAGAATCACTTTCTGTGTCGATCTAACGATGCTGTCCATGTAATCTTGTGCGCAAAGTACATATCACAATTTTGGAGATAATTTTATAAGATTAAGCACTTAGGATCAAGCCTATTGAAAATGGTCCGAAACGTAGGACCACGAGGGTGATATGAAGCAATTTCTGCCTCTCAGAAACTATCAAAGCGATTTTAATGAAATGTAAAACATATTTAGATCCATATTTATATGGATACATAAGCTATGCAGTTTTTTCGAATATAGGACGACAAGGGGAGGTAAGGGGCAAAGTCTGCCTCTCACAAACTATCAAGCCGGTTTTAATGAAATGTAAAACATATTTAGGTCCATATTTATATGGATACATAAGATATGCAGTTTTTTGAAATATAGGACCACAAGGGGAGGTAAGGGACAAAGTCTGCCTCTCACAAACTTTCAAACCGATTTTAATGAAATTCAAAACATAGATATATCCATATTTATATGAACAAATATGCATGATTCTCCATGGGTACCGAATAGGGTGCACTCTCGTAAATGTGTTTTCAAGCCGTCATACTTTTTACTTGTTTTTTTTTTTAGTTTTGTGGGAGAGAATTTTAAACTTTAGAAGTAATTTTTGAACATTTTAATCTATTCTAATATTATCATAATTTCGTTTAAAGGGTTTTTAAGTTTTTATTCCTAAATACAATAAAGGCATTCACGTCAAAAGTTGCATTCCTGCGAAATTACAAAAACATAACAAAAACCACATAGACAATTAGTTGTGCGAAATATGTGGTTCTTCCTATGTTTTGCAATTTTGCAAGAGTGCAAAGTTCGAAGTGAATACCTTTTTTATTAATGTCACAGATCAAAATAAAACTTCAGTTTTTATATCAAATTGTATTGCACATTAAAAAAAAAGATAAGCAGAAAATAATTTTTGCCCATGGGTACTTTTGAACATAAAGATCTCAAAAGTGCCATTTACTCAAATTTAGCTTAAGTCAACTTAAGCACTTTTTTCCCTTGTTCCCACAGATATAGAAAACAAAGCCAAAGGTAAGAAGAAATGGTTAAGGGCCAAATAGATTTCAGTTTGTAGCGAATGATATAAACATTTTTTAAAACATATTTCGGTTCAAGGACACTGAAAATGCATAAGTCAAATTTAAAAATTAAAAATAAACAATTCAAAAAAAATTTTCTTTATCGATGTACAAGTAAATACTTAATAAGTATTCATAAAAAATTATTAATTTAAACAATCGTTTATTAAGTCAAATTTTCATAAAAAATTTGTTTTGTAAACCTAAATTAAATTTAAAATATTATTTTGAATACAGGCAAAAGTATTTATTATATAAACCTGAAATCACGACATTAGATATTCCTCAACCTAATAATTTCTTTACAAGCTGTAGCATTTTAACTAATTCATTCTATTTTTCAATATGTATGTAAATATGTTGCTGTTGTTGTGTTACTTTTTATTTCAAACAAAAGGTTGTTCAAGTTTATGATACGTAACAAGAGAGCAATTGCTCGTCGACAAAATGTAAAGGATTTTTATGTTTTATACATTTATTGTTACTACTTTCAATAATAATGGCGATGCCTTAGCTTTCCTTTTACGTTTACTTTTCCTTTCTGTTTTTTCTTCTTTATAGCATTAAGATGCTTCATTAGGCAGTCAAAAGCTATACATAGCTTCAAAATTATTTTAAACCTATGGGAGGGAGGGAGGTGCTGTAATGGCAGTATGGGAGTCCTTTTGTTTGTTATTGAAGAGTTTTTAAAGGTGGCGATGTGGAAATAGTATTCCCATATTGAGATTAAAGGGTAAAAATATCCCAATATTTTTGAAATATAAAAATATCTCATTTAGTAGACCATAAATTCTTATGATATTTTGAAGTGCATACACATATTAAATTTTTAAATCTTTTGATACAAATTGTTAAAATGCAAGGTACAGTAGAAAACGGATATACGAATATCTCATATAAGAAAAAATCGCCTTTAAGAAAGACTTTTAAAAAGAATTTTGTACAAGAAAACTTTTTATAAGAAAAAACTGATACAATAAATATTTTGCCATGCATCCACCAATTGAAGCACAGCCGCGAAAAACGTTGTAAACGCCACATTTTGCAAAAACTGTTTTTTTGCAGATAAACGTTGACTTTACTCTCTTACACAGTTTAAACATCAAATCAACCAAAACTATGCACCTTAACGCCTTCAAAATGGCGTACAAAGTGTCAGCCAGTGGAAGAACATTGCAAGTTACTAACATAATGATGAAACCGAAATGGTTTTGCAGTGCGGAATAATGTTTTAAAAGCCTTTTGCATTAAAGTTTTTATTATCACTATTTTAAATAATAGAAAAAAAAAATTTTTAAAACAAATAATGCTGCTTGTCAAAAAACGTTTTTTTGCTCTCCTGAAAAATTATTATTTTGTAACTTAAAACGTTATTCGCGGCTGTGCTTCAATTATAAAAATACGTGCAATACTGTATTTGCTTACGCTTGATTGTACAAAATATCCAACTTAAGGCCGCTTTAGCCAAGCCCATCCATCATTGCCTACAACTGTCTTAAAGCCTGAAGCTAAAAACTTGAAATTTGGACAGGTTGGTCTCTCCCCAATTCGATCCACTAAGACGGATTTCGAATGTTAAGGGGGTTAAAAGGGTAAAAACGGGTTGATTCGGTAACTGTATAGCTCCAGAACTAAAAGAGATAAAAAAAATCGAATACTTATCGTTGTTCTTTAGAAAAATAAGCGGACAGGTATGATGGTACTTTTTTGAAATTCGGCCCTTTTGAAGAGTAAACGGGTGAAACCTGTATTTTTAAACTTTTTTGTCACTCCATCTTTCTTGTTTACCAATAAACATAGAAATTAAGTTTATATCACATTCGAAACCATTCTAAAAAGTACAAATAACAATACGGTACTTTTTCGAAATTTGAACGTTTAAAGGGCGAAAGTCTTAACTATTTCTGGTAAGTTTTTTTACAAAACATTTTTCTCCTTTTATTGACATATACGTCTTAACTTATGGGCTCCCACTACAATATTGAAATTCTTGATACTTAAATGGGGGAGAAAGAGAGTACCAAAAAGCGGGAAATACGAGAAATTAAATTCCTTTCTTTAGCAAAACTGTAACTTTCCTTAATTATAGTCAATATTTAATCTATAAACATAAAATTTAATAAGCAATGTTCTGAGTGGATAAGAACCTTAAAGTGAATTTGTTGGCAATTTTTTGTTAAAATTAAACGTGCACAGCCCTGAGTGAATGAAAAGTGGAGAATTTATAAGAGGTCTTTTGGTATTTTTATGTTCTTTAACTGGGACTTTTTGAATTTCCGTTAGTATTGGACCTAGAAACCTAAAATTAAACATGCAAGGTCCTCAGTAAATTAATCTGTAAGAGGGATCTATTTGGTACTTTTTGAATTTCCGTTAGTATTGGACGTAGAGACATAAAATTAAACGTGCAAGGTCCTGAATGAATGAAACGTGGAAGGTCCTTAGTGAAGGAGAATCTGTAAGAGGGATCTTTTTGGTACTTTTATGTTCTTTAACTGGTACTTTTTGAATTTTCGTAAGTATTGACCCTAGAAACATAAAATTGTACATGCAAGATCCGCAGTGTATGAAAATTTGTAAGAGGGATCCTTTTGGTACTTTTTTGATCTTTGACAGGTACTTTTTGAATTTTCGTTAGTATTAGACCTAGAAACATAAAATTAAACAAACAATGTCCTGAGTGAATGAAAATCTGTAAAAGGGATCTTTTGGTACTTTTTCGTTCTTTAACTGGTACTTTTTTTTCAATTTTCTTTAATATTGCACCTAAAAGGATAAAATTAAATATGCAAGGTCCTCAGTGAATGATAATCTGTAAAAGGGAGCTGTTTGGCACTTTTTCGTTCTTTAATTGGAATTTTTTTTCGACTTTCGGTAATATTTCACCTATAAACATACCATTATAAAAGTAAAAACTTTTATAAGAATTACATTTTTTTTTAATAATTGCTTAAAAGAAAAAATTTTGTAGCATTTTTTTTTTTTTATATTATCTTATATCCATTACCTACTGTACTGATTGCCTACTGTTTAGTTTTTAGTCCAATAAAACTGATTTATATTTAGTAATTTGGTAACATTTTACACCACATTATCTCTTAAGATTCCGACATAATTGTTCTTTTTTTGTTGATGTTGTCGTTTTAGTTGTAGTGCCATTTATGGCACGTTTATCTTTTGGGGTGCGAGCATTTACATTAAAACTTTAATAGAGTTACAAGAGGCAAAAGTAACACAAACAAAATACGTACGTAATGCTTACTAGTAATCCTGCATAAACAAACTACCCTAAAAAAAACAAAATAGAAACGACTCCAGAAACTTGAATCAAGTTTCTTGCAATATTTTGCACGCGTTACAAGATGATATTTTTGGATTTTTTAATAACACTTTCCAACATCTGTGGATATTATGTATATTGGTTGGGAAAGCCACAACTACAGCCTTAAATTTAATGAATTAGAGTAATATTGTTGCCCTTAAAAAAAAAAAAAAAAAAAAAAAAAAAAAAAAAACAAAAACGAAAACCCAATAAATTTCATTTGTTTGACTTAAGAATTTCTTTAATAAGGGTTTAATTACAAAACTTTATAATAATTTAATTAAATTCTTAAGGATCGGAAAATGAAAATACATTTAGCTTTTAAGCTTTTGTAACAAAACGCAAAGAAAAAGTATCTAGTATGTATTTAGTTGGGCAAAATTATTTAAAAAGAGGTAAAATAAGAGTACATACATATATTTTTTTTAAAAAAAATGTTTACTGAGACAAGAAAACATATCAAAAAAATCTATCTTTCAAAAATTTTTTGTTTGCCAAAAAGAATAAAACCTTTAATTTTGTTATTTAAAGATTTTAAATATTCCACTTCCGTAAATATTTTCATTTTTTATTCAATTCCCTATTTAACATGTTTAGTATGTGTAATAGCATTTTGCTGATGCGTTTAATATACAAGAAAAAGAAAAAAGTTCTTTTATTTTATTCTTAATCTAATCAACTTTTGCTGCACAATACGAAAACGTGCGTTGAGTTCTGAGTGTTTTTCGAATACAAAAAGAAACACCACAACACAAAAACATGTTCATTTGTATGTAATACCCCAAAATTTAAAGGGTGGTTGTTAGTCAAGTTAAGATAACTTGGTAATACCTTTACTATACATACTTACTTCTTTCTTACCCTCCCCATTTGTGTTTTGTCATAAAACTTGGATTACATTGCTGGAGTCTTCAGTCTTGTGTATTTTGTTTTTTTTTTTTTGCTTATTTTCTTTTGAATTTGCTTTAAAATAAAAAACATTTTTAAAAATGCATTAAAATAGCCGTATTTGGGAATCTCAGAATCCTCTAGAGTATTATATGGAAATTTTATTTATCAACCAGAGTTTTAAGTTTTAAATTTCTTAGAAAAGTTTTATCTCGTACAATGTAATAGTCAGTATATTTAGTTTGAAATAACATTTGTTATTGGCATATTGACTTGTTGTTTAAAATATAAAAAAACTGCCTTTATAAGTCTGAGTTCATACGGCTCATGTCTTATTGACAAGACTCTTGCTTTTTCTTCTTTGAACATGAATTGGCGTTCAAATGATTCGTGTCATGTTGACGACATGTGCTTTTTTGATATTGAAAACGAATGAACAAGCAAAACGTAAGGACAGTACATGCATCTGTGTACTCGTTGCTTTTCCCCTCGTCCCTCTCGCCTATAAAGTAGCAATCTTGTCAATAAGACATGAGCCGTATGAACTCAGACTAAGTAAATTTTTTTCTGTTTTAAATTTTAAGGCGAATTCATGACAGGTAAACTCGGTACTACAACATCTACAATTTATACAAGAACCACAAACCATGTTTTGTTTTTGTAAAATCATTTTACAATGTCAAAAATAGAAACAAAGATAATAAACAAAATTTTGACATCTAACAATTATAAAGCTAAATAAAATAAAAGCAATCAGCAGGGCTTTTAAGATCACCTGTAATGAATTTGACTTGTTTCATTTATGGTTTGTTTGACGATTTCGAATGGAGACTTCGTTCACTTAACTTTTATGTAAAACAAAACAATCAGGTATGCGATGGAAAACGATTTGAAAACGATAATATCGTTTTCGGTATCTTTAAAAATTGATTTCTAATACATTTTCCTCAGTTTTCATTTATATATTCTGTTAAATTCTTTATTAAATATATCAATTGAACTGTATTTTGAACAAATAATAAAGACTTTACTTCAGAAATGGATTTTAAAATCGGTCGAAATTCATCACACATGCTAAAAACTATCATTTTGAAAACGATAGTTTTTCATCACATACCTGAATATTTTATATTTTGTTTTAAACATAAGTTAATTGAACGAAGTCTTTGTTCGAAATCGATGAACTGTCCATTAGAGTTTTTCATTTTTAATTGCCAATGCGCCGATTTAGGCTAGTAAATATTAATAACTTAAATCCAATTCTTCTTTTTCTTATTATTAAACAAACAATGTTCCCTTACTTTTTAATTTATTAGAAAAGAAAAGAAAATAAGTTTAAAGACATTCAAGTGATTCCCCAGACATTTATGTTGTTATTTGCTGCTATAGCGTTCGTTACAGGTTTAACCGAATAATACCTACGCTGTATATGTTTAGTTTTAATATAAAACTCAGCGTCTTTTTACTTGGCATTAAGTGTATTTAGTCCTCAGCTTTCAGAGAACTAAAATATAACATTCGTTGACTGTATAGGTACCAACTGTTTAAGTATATGTATATGTTTTGTTAAGGAGTTAGTTATTGAAAACAGAAAATGATAAAAGTCTTCGTAAAACTGCTTTAATATTTTCTGCCACAGTTGGCGTCATCTTTTGAAATGCTTTAAGTTTTTGTGTCGATTCTGCTTTTATACACATTTTGTTTTTCCTTTCGTATACAAATAAAATTTTATGAAGGTCTATAAGAAAACATCTCTGTAGCAAAAACAACAAAAACAACTTCAATATTGTATTTTTCTAACAAAGAAAATGTTTTTCATGTTGCTTCGAATGTTGATGACAAAAAAAAAAAAAAAACCAAAACATTAAGAAAGGAATCAAATGTATTTATGTTTGTAAGTTTGTGTAAAAAGAAAATTAAAGAAGAAAGTAATCAAAATTTACTTTCCAAGATTTACTTTAACAGAATCAAATACTTGTTATTAAAATCAAAATACATGCTAATTTATTTTACAGAAAAGATACCTACAAAATTTTAATAAAATGTGTAATGATTTGAATTTTTTAATTATTATTTAGTCCTCTCCATTCGTAATACTCAAGAGGAGGAGCCACCAGATCCTCAGTTAATGCGTTTAGACAACATGTTAATTGCCGAGGGTGTTGCTGGTCCCGAAAAAGGCGGTGGCGGAGCCGCTGCAGCTTCTGCTGCTGCAGCAAGTCAAGGTAGGCACCCTTAAATATGAAATTTTCTAAATACTATTTTAATTTTTTTTAAATTCTTCTTAACCAAAAGTAGGATCGTCTCTGTCTATTGATGGTGCCGATAATGCAATTGAGCATTCAGACTATCGTGCTAAACTGGCACAAATTCGTCAAATTTATCATCAAGAATTGGAAAAATACGAACAAGCGTGCAATGAATTCACTACTCATGTCATGAATTTATTACGGGAACAAAGTCGTACAAGGTGAATAGTCTACAAAAAAAGAGATTAGTTTAGTAGTTTTTCACGTCATATATTCATAATTTAATTTAAACTATTTACTAGACCTATTACACCCAAGGAGATCGAGCGTATGGTACAAATTATTCACAAGAAATTTAGTTCCATTCAAATGCAATTGAAACAGTCAACTTGTGAGGCGGTTATGATCTTGCGTTCTCGGTTCCTAGATGCGCGACGTAAGCGACGAAACTTCAGCAAACAGGCATCGGAGATATTAAACGAGTACTTTTACAGCCACCTAAGCAATCCCTATCCCTCTGAGGAAGCGAAGGAAGAATTGGCACGTAAATGTGGCATAACGGTGAGGCCATAACACCAAAATAATAAAATAAATTATACATTTTTAATATAAAATTTCGTGATTTTTACAAGGTCTCCCAAGTTTCAAATTGGTTTGGCAATAAACGTATTCGCTATAAGAAGAATATTGGCAAAGCACAGGAGGAGGCAAATTTGTATGCTGCTAAGAAGGCAGCGGGAGCCTCTCCTTATTCTATGGCAGGACCTCCCAGCGGCACCACTACTCCAATGATGTCACCTGCTCCACCCCAAGATTCTATGGGCTATTCCATGGGTTCCGGGGGCTATGATCAACAGCAGCCGTATGACAATAGCATGGGTGGCTACGATCCTACCCTGCACCAGGACCTTAGCCCTTGAGGACGTTATTTCGATAATAAATACTAAATGGGGCGTTAACCCAGTTTATCTACAACAACGCACTTTGATTTTTAGTATACATTCTTCTTATTTCTTCCTTAATTATACTTACTTAAATGGGCTTTCTTCATTTTTAATTGTAGTAGGTGTATTATTATTTTTTTTTTTTTATAAAAATATTTGTTTTGTCTTAAAAGTTTACTTTTAATTTTATCTTTAGAATTTAAGTGTAACAAAAAACAAAAATGCAATTGTTTTCTTATTTTTGCCTTTCACATTTTTTTCTCTTAAGTTGACATTTTCAAATTTACAATTTCTGTTTAAATCGCGTTACGGCCGCATATACGTAATTTTTTGTTCCAATTTTTAGTATTTACTAAATTTAACATTAAGATTAAAAAAAAAAACAACAAGTATACTTGAGATATAAATTTGTAACCGTATGTATACTGATAAAAATTTTAAAATTAATTTAACTAACTCTGTCTGTAAAACAAGAAAAAAATAAAAAATAAAAAAAAATTTCGATAAAGTATTAGAAAAAAGTTATACGATTGAAAGCAAAAATCAGAAAACGTTAAAACTTTTAACATGTATACGAGATAAATTATAAATTTAATTTTAATTTTGCATTATAAAACTTAATAAAAAAATAAAACAAAAGGAAAAAAATGTACTGTTTGGGCCTCACAAAATTAACTTCTACAAAAAACAAAAAAAGAAAAAAAATAACAGTTTCGAACACATTAGTATTATCAAAAAAACCTTAAAATAACCACTACATTCAATGTATACTAAAAAAAAACACAAAATGATGTATACCAAGTCTTAAAGTATAAATATAAATATATATATATATATATACAAAAACTATACATATTATTACTATATATATATTTAATTAAACTAACAATATTGATGCAATATTTTTTAGATTTAAAAATATTAAACCAACAATAATAATTCACAAACAAACCAGCAGCAGCTACCTATAACTAATAAAAATTTTACTTTGTAACAACCAACCACTTATTTTAGTTTGTTGTATTTTAAGTTATTATTAGATAAAACTGAAAAAGAAAGAATCAAGTATACGAAAAGAAATCATTTACAAATTAATACGATATCTACTAACTTAATGTTCGATCAATTAAATATGACAATTTCTTTAAGTGTGTATATTGAGTTAAAAAATCAAATTATTCAAACGAATTCTTATTTATGAAGTTACTCAACATTTTATTTTTTTTGAAAACAAAAAAGTCTCCATTCTATTACTAACAACACACAAGTAAATAACTTAATTTTTGTGTGTCATCGAAAAAAAAGAAAAAAAAAAACAAATTAACAATCTATTAATACAATTGATTATTTCAAGTAAATTACAAAATAGCTATACTACTTACATACAACAAATAAAAACAAAGAAAAACTTAATAAAAATGTGGCAAACAAAAACATTTAAGGCGTTTTAATTTACATAACTCAAGAAAAACATTTTGTTGACAGCATAAATGATAAACAGCATTTATGTATGTTTGTACAACTTCCGAGTGCTTTCTGGCAAGTAACTGATTTGTGCCTACTAAATAAATCTTCAACCTTAACTGCATATGGGTATTTCCACAGGAAATTCTACTTTTTGTCACGTAAGCATTTTAAATTGTTTCTTAAAGAACAATTAATATATTATTTAACTTTTTTTTTTGTATTTTGGTTTAAAGCGCAATTTAGTGAAAGAGAGGAACAATTTGAACAACCTGGGTGTAAAATACAAGATTAATTGCTTGGTGGCGTAACGTAACTCCCCGTCTACAACTGATAGGATTTGCTGTTATAACATGATGTTATAAAAGCGTTGTTAAAACATTTGCATTAACAACCGTGTTATAACATTAGAAAACCTCTAACATTATGTGTCTATACTTATAACTGACATCATATTAGTCTGCTTTCACACGTTTCATCTATTGATGCTCAACTCTTATGTTTTTAGGTGAGAGAAGAAAGAAGAAAGGGGGTTAGTACGGAGATGCCTGTACTCGGTAAGTACGCTTTGTGTTTTTATTCGTTGGTATATAATTGTTTTCTTTTCTCTTTGATTCGCTGTTAATAAAATTGTTGTTGCTTTGAACCGAACAAAATTGAAACCGATTGCTGCATGTGATTATGTTGGCATCTTTAAAAGGGAATTGAAAAGAAGTTGAGGATCAAAAGATGAAACGTGTAAATTAAGACTTAGTGTTAATGTTAAGCATTTCATGTCAGTTGTAGGCTGCATGTAACACTTCTGTGGAAGTGCCCGTATTTAAAGCATTTTAAAAGTTTTTTTCCCTGATTTGCTAACTTAATTGATTTTCGATTCAAGTTGCCTAAATTTAGATTCTGAAATAACACAAACAATAAAGGTAAGATGCCTAGTGAGAAAGGCTACTTTTTTATTTAAAATTGTGCTTAGCTTTATTATTAATTGCGGTTAATTGAGCCCGAAATCATTCAGTATAACTGACTATGTAAAAAAACCCGTTTAGTTGAGTCACCCGCTTAATTATTTCGCAAAATAAGACCCCTTTGCGAAAACCAAGAGCAAATGTTTCGGTTAATTGTTTCCGTCTACTGAATTTGTTTTTGCTCCACAAACGTAAAAAAAAATTATTTTGCGGCAAGAAAGTCATGTTTTATGTTTCTGTTATATAAATAAATGTTATACTTATCAAGTAAATAAAAAAATTAGTTTTATTTTCTATCTACACATGGGTGTTTCGCTTTATTGCACATCTTGCTCAATTAAGCGATTTTCGCTTCAATTGCGTCGACGATTCAGTTAACCGAGTACTGCTTAATTGAGTTCCCGTTTAATTGCGTCAGAAGTCGTGCATTTTTAGGAACTCGATTCTGTGGTTTTCATGGGCAACCGCGTATGTCTATTTTTTCGATTTTTAAATGTTGATGCTATATTGCTTAATTTAAAGCGCTCTTTACATTTTTTAAAACATTTTTAATAACAAAGTTCAAAAGGTGCAATATCTTACCCATAGTTTGACCTAGAATGGTTTTTTCGGCTCTCCTGAAAAATTTTATTTTAAGACACGCGGTTGCCCATGAAAACCACAGAATTAAGCGGAAACGTACTTTATTATATGTATATACTTAGGTTTGTCATTCCATGTGTAAATTCTACAATATTGATCTTAGACCAAGGCGAATTCATTACAGGTGGTTTTTAAAGCCCTGCTGATAATTTTTTTTGAGCTTTATAATTGTTCGATGTCAAAATTATGTTTATTATCTTTGTTTCTGCTTTTGACATTGTACAAGTTGTAAAAAAAGTTAAAATTTTACCGATATCCTTTTCGTCAAATGTAATAATAAAACGAATTCAAAAGCTTATCTGTAACATTAATGTGCTGTTTACACAACACAAGTGACTACACGTTCAGTCACTTGTCTTGTGAAAACAGCACATTAGACAATCAATAAATTAATGCATTTTTTTCATTGAAATATGTGCGGCATTAATTTTTTAAAAGTTACGAAAAATGTTTTATTTAACAAAAAGGATAGTTATAAAATTTTTTTTGACTAAAAAAAAAACAAGTCAAATTTTAACTTTTGTTTTTGACTGAAAAATATCAATCAAATTTTAACTTTTATTTTTGTCTGAAAAATATCAGTCAAAAAATAACAGTGATTTTTTGACCAAAACAATACTGTGCCCATGTTCTGTAACTCTCGCGTAGAGAAACTTTTCGATTGAATTGTGTGAAATGAAACAAAAATGCCATATATTGAAACAAACAGCTGTTTTTCTCACTTAATTGTGTCTGTAAGTTTTTTTTGGCGAGTACAAACTGTCACGTAATGAAATAACTCGCCAATTTACAAAAAAGTGTGTCTGTAACATTTTTGTGAGAAAAGTTCCCGCTTTGAACTGTCAAAAAAACTCACGAATAAAAATGGGGCGAATAAAAATTTTAACACTAAAAAACTATTAAAAATGCAAAATGCAAACAATAATAATATCATTTTGATCTTGGCATATTTTTCCATTGTTTAAATATTATGCTTTTAACATTTTTATAAAATATACAAATTTTTTCAAAGCTCGTTTGCAAACAACAATCATTAAAGTCGCACTTTACATTATTTGGCTTAGCCGACGGTTGTATTTTCGCTGCCGTCGTTGAAAAATGTTCAATTTGAGTCAATTTTGGTCGCCGTCAACGATATGTGTTACTGACGTTCTTAACGGCTGCAATGTCACATCGGCTTCGGGTGCAATGTTATGACATTTGTAACGTAACGACGTAATCTGTTTTGATAGTTTTCGACATGAGTTACAGACACAGTTTTTTCTCACTTTTCGAGAAACGATGGAATATTTTGTTTCACATCTTTTCGTTGCGAGAAGTTCTCACTAAAGTTACAGAACATGGGTACTGGTCAAAAAATAATAGTGAGTTTTACTTTTTTGAAAAAAGTCATAACAGTTTCGGTCCCTGATGTGTATTTTTAAATAATTTTATAAGAGTCATCCTGTTGTTTTAAGTAATAATTCCGTTTGTTTCTTAAGTCTTTCGTTTGCTTGCTGTATTAAAATTGAATTTTGTGTTAACTTGTACAAACACTTGTTATTTAAATATAAAGGGCGAATAGAATTTAGTTATTAAATCTTGTAGCGTTAACCTTTGAGAATTTTTAGGAAAAGAGATCATTAGGAGATGGTAAAACTATAAATAAGAAAAATAAACAAATAGATTTTAAAATCTTTATTTAAGAAAATTTCTGTTCATAAAAATTTATTACTATTGATTTTATGACGGTGAGAGAGTCCTAAGAGTCTGGTTTAAAAGGGAAAGCTAATGAGGCTTAATGTCGAAAACGAGCTCACAAACAGAAACCCTGAGTAACGAGTTGTATCTACTGCCTGTGTTAAAGGCAAAAGTACGTTTTAATGTCTGTCTCTCTGTCTTAATGTGAGTAGTGTAGTGTAAAATAAATGAGCGAGTACCTGTTAGTTGGCTGTTGACTGTTGATCGAATTGGTGGTGTTTTAACTAAAACGCGCTTAACAACTGCATTGTGATTTTAAAAACGTGAACAAAATTTATTTAAATGAATAGTGGATTTACACAAAAAATAAACAAAATAAAAAAGCAAACAAAAAATATTTCTTGTTTAATGAAAAATAAAATAAAGAAACAACTTCCACAACAAGAAAAGAGAATATCTTAAACCTATACAACCTTAAAGAATTCTATTTACTTACGACTTTAAAGTAAATCAGTGAAAAAAAACTAAATATAGATAAAGGTGTGTAGTAAAAATATTTATAATATACGGTATAAACTCACACACATACATACATACATATATAAATATAAACGTATATATTTGTAAAAAAATATTAAATTCAACAAGTGTAATTTTTTTGGGGTAAACAATAGAATGCCTGTGAAAAAAAAATTTTAAAAAATATTCGTCATAACAAAAATATTTCTGTTAAGTCTCAAAGTGATTAGTTATTAAGCAAAAATAAATTGTATTAACTAAAATAAAAAATAAAATAAAAAAATAACTGCGTGGCATATTGAAAAGTATCAATATATATAAATTTAAATTATTGAAGTTATTTATAGTTAAAAAGAATAATTTAAACATTTAAATTAGAAATTTTATAACATTATCATCATCTCCGTTGTCATCATCATATAGTTTAACATATTAATGACATTTTTGTTTTAAGCTCAAATGGAATATAGAAGCAGCCATCTTAAATTGTAAGATGTCTTAGAAGGTGTGGTATTATACAATACCACTACACAGGAATGCAGAAAATATTTGGTTTCATTAACTCAACATGAACCTGTTGAATTTACATATATATGTATGTATGTACATACATACACACTTTTTTGTTGGTTTATTGAATTTGTTGTAGGAACCAAAAGAATTATGCAAATAATGAAGTTTCATTTAATAATAATTAAGAGTCAAATATTTAGTTAAAAAAAAAGTTTTCTTCTTAAGTTCGTGGTGATTTTGATTTAAGGAATTCATTTGACTATTTTGTATCATTTTGAAAAATACATTTTTCTTTATTTAAAAAAAAAACTAGGTCAAGTTTTCCATAAATCTAGAAGTTAAACAGAATATACTTTAAATATAAGTAAATCATGGTATAGTTTTTTGCTTAGCAAATTTCCTGTTTATACCGACAAATAACCAAAACAAGCTTATTTGGCTGCAAGCCAAAAAAACAATACAAATTCAAGCATACCCAACCCATTTTTAGAGCCATTTTCGCAAAAAATACTGTAGCGTAATCGTCTACATCACCTTACCGTTTAAGCCATTAAATACTTTTAACCAACAAAAATTCATAAGGCCTCTGCATTTATTTTTATATGTATGTATTTATATACGAACAACGTACCGACTTATGTACATACATATATCGTTACCTTAAACAAAAAAGGCCCTAACTAACCAAAAAAATTTTCTCAAAGTTATTTACGGGAATACAAAATTTACTATTAAGATTTTTGTATGACGTGCTAAATTCCCAATTTTTCATATTTGATAAATACACTGAAATTTATTGTTGAGGGAAAGCAAGCCTCTATGCGCATTTCACTGCTTGCTTAGGCCAGATCATCAGGAAACCTTTTCCAAAGATTTTAGAAAAGCTAAAAATATTATACAAATAAAACCCTAAAGCGAATTAGAATTTTAAACACTCAAAGTCTTACTTGTAACAATATCAAAGCTTAAACAAAACACCAACAATAAACAGTGAATTTATCTTTTCTTACATTTTCATTGGTTCTAATGTTCTGCACCAATAATAAAATAGCGATTTTATTAACAAAAAAACAAACGGCCCTATCAACAAAAGATTACAAAAGTTTACAAGAAAAATAAATTATAAACAGTTTAATTAAATTTATTAATTTATCATTTTAAATACAGCCCAATTATGAATAAAAATTCCCCGGGAGTTTTCCCCCTTCTGCCATTTTTCCTCTGTAAACTCAATTGTAAAAATGGGGAAAGCAAAACAACTCCCGGTGAATTTGTATTCATAATTGGGCTGATAGTTTTTTACTTTTCCTGTACAATTTTTAAAATGTTAGACAAAGCCTTTTGCGTTTTAAGTTACGATATGTATGCACATACATACATACATACATATATACACACATATTTTAGCCAATCAACATTGCAAAAAAAAAAAAAAACAAAATCGAATACTTCACGCAGAACGGTAAAGTTAAATAAACAGTTAAGCATGCAAAAACAACAATTCACGAATAAAAAACAGAATACAAAAGAAAATCGCTTTAAAAGAACTGGTTCCGGCCAAGCAATATAAGCCAATCGATAATTTTTATAGCTCAAAAGCAATTACCACAGCCAATACCACTACCACCACCACAACCACAACCAAAAATTTATAAATTCTTTTCGTTTATTTAGATTTTTTTTTTTACTTATGCTCACATACTCCATACAGGAAATCGAGAAATGTTAAGAAAAATAAAAAAAACAACTTATGCACACTGATGCATACATGCATAAAAAAAGCTTAAAATTTATAAAGAACCACTTTTCTTTACCAAGTTTGTTGTCTAAGTCTTTTGATATTATAAGCATTTCTTGCTTTTGTATTTTCCCACTTCTAGTTACTCTTTTCTTTTAGAATTATCCATTTTAAAGGGTGGTCCAACCAAAAAGCACGATTTTAATTGTAAATAAAACAAAAAGTTTTTAGAAAATTATCTTAATAGATTTTATTTTATTAGAAGGAACTCTGACAATTATGTGTTAAACAAAATACCGGCCAAATGCTGGCCAAGGCTTTGGTGGCATACCTCTATTCGATGGTACATATTTTCAACGACTCTAAAACATAATTGAGGTTCAAAGTCGTATCTCATCCTTTAGCTTGTGAATTGTTCTTGGATTATTGACGTAAACTTTTTTCTTTAAAATATCCCCGAAGAAAGAAGTCCAACGGTGTCAAATTATATGATCGTGGCGGCCAATTAATATCGCCACGACGGGAGATAATACGACCGCAAAAGAGCCATTGTTTCGTTGGAACCATATTGTCCAGGTCAATATCCTCAATTTCTGGCCACAGGAATTCTGTTATCACATCGCGATAGCGGACACCCTTCACGGAAACAGCTTGTCCGTCTTTAATTTCGATGATGCCGCCAGCCCATGAAGCGTCACTTCTTGTGGATGCATCGGCTTTTCAACAATCACTCGTGGATTATCAATTGCCCAAATGCGGCAATTCGGCAAGTTAACGAATCCACTGAGGTGACCAAAAAATCACGAAGGACACGAAATGCATTTTGATTTCAACGCCCATTTTCGTAAGGCTTTAACAATCTTAACGTGCTGTTCAATTGTGTATCTCTCCATGATTGAATTTGTCAAACACAGAAACAAAGAAATGTCAAATTAGGTTGGGCAAAAAACTTAACGTTTATTGTGACTCACGATTAACATCGTGCATTCTGGTTGAACCACCCTTTACTATATCCATGTTGTTTTTCGATAATTTTTTGCATTTGTTTTCTATTAATATTTTATCTTTAAAAATTCTTAAAAGGCACTTTTACACGATATGTATTTAGCAGTGTACTTGTCAAATTTCCCACTACAAAATGCATACATGTCGTGTAAACAAAAATTTGCTTCTGGTTATGTCAGCTCGAAATAGCAGTGTAAGAATTTCTCAATTAAGGTAGAATTTGTTCGATTTGATTTGTTCGAATGCTGCTTTTGACGCAGACAAAAGTAGAAAGTACGCTTTTGTGCATGTAACTTTTTCATATAACTAAACAGATTCTACTTTTTTGACAGCTACGTAGACAGCGAAAATGCATGTAACGCGTGGTATGGACCTCCAGCCTAACACCCGTTAATTCGTCGACGTGTGTCGTGCGTTTAAAAATTTTAGCGCATGAAAAATTGCAAGTTAAACAACGCGCGTTACAAAAGACATTCCAATCAGCTGTTTTTTAGTTGTTTACTTATTTGAACATTGAAAACGGATTCGAAAAAATATCAAGACATGGCCCAATATATTTCTATTTGTATATATTGGGCCATGTCACAGAGTACAATTCCGTTTGGAATTGAAGAAAACCTATTTGTTTTTTGATAGAAAGTGTATTTTGATAGTTTTTTGGCCATTCAGATACAGAAAACTTCCATTCCTTTCATGAAATGGTTTCATTCCGAAAATTGTTTCGTCATTTTCTGAAGCAAATGCCGTTTCCGAACGGAATTGTACTCTGCGACATGGCTGATTGTATGTTTTTTAACCTCTTCAATAAGTTTTTCCTCCATGATTCACAAATTTGTTATTCTATTATTATTCTATTGATTGCCAGCTGACTACCTGTCAAAAAATACGGAAAAGCGTCAAAATGTTTTGCATGTTCTGTGAAAATTTTTTGACATAAGTCTATTGAGCGCGCGCGCAGTAACGCGAGTTATGTACTTCCATCTTTAAACAAACCATCTGACATCAGCTGTTTTGCAAGTCATTTACACATATTCATTAAAAACATTTTTAATTAACTGAAAAACATTAAAAAGCGAATAGATTTAGAAATCAGTTTAAAGTTTGCTGTTATGAAGGATTTAAGGTTATGTCAGTTGAAACCAAAAATTAAAAAGGTTATGTATGTTTATTTAAATTCTGTCAGACGTGTGCTATTACTTGTGGATTTTATATCTGACAAGGCCACTGCAAAATACATATCGTGTAAAAGTGCCTTAACTGATTTACTGTAAATAATGTGTAATTTGTTCCTTTTAAGAGTTGGTTTAAGTTTCTGGTCTTTTATTAGTTAATTTGAAATTTCTTTATTCTAGATTTAGTTTGTTTTCTTTTTATTGATTCCTTTTTTTCATCAACATCAAAAGAGAAATTATTTGTTGTTATTTATTCGTTTTTTTTTGTTGTAGAGAAAAGTACCACACAACTGCTGCAACTAAAAGTAAATAAAAATAAAAATATTTAAATATAAGCATTTCATTTTAGCGTTAAGCATAATAATAAGTGTTAAAAAATTTACTTTCTATTTGTACAAACGAAGACATTAACTTTTAAAAAATGTTTGAATGAATGCCAGTGGTGGTTGGTAATCAAGTCTAAGAAACTCCTTACTGCAAAACAAAAAAATATATATATTGAAGTTTATTGTCACATTTTTTTTAATAACATTTTCTTCTTCGTCTTATTTATATGTACTTGCATTTTTATGAGTTTGTCTCTCCAAAAATAACTTTAAAGAAAATCATACATGAATTAATAACCGGCTGGCTCATAACAATAAAAACATGATTAGTAGGCAGCAACACTGAACAAAATTAAATATTTAATAAGACGTTGATACCGCTATATCGCCTAATATTCACTAGCCAATTTGGCACTTGTGCTTTTTTGTGTTTAGTGTACGAGTTCGGCATTTACCGAACGTAATATGATAGTGTGTGATAACAGTACAAAAATATCTTTTACTAGCTTTCCCTCTCTCTCTCTCTCTCTTATACTATTGTTGTTGTTTTTGTGCCTTATTGTTGTAGGGTTTGCTTCACTTTACTTTGCCGTATAAGTCGGGGCCAATAAACTTGTATTTGAAATTTGAAACTTATTTAAAGTTGTAATCAGGTTTTTTTTTCATAATAAAAAATTTTCTATTTGCAGCAAAAATTCGTCTCGATTTGTTTAATATTAAAATTTGCTTACATTCTTGTTTAATCATGCTTTAATGAGCTTTAAAGTCAAGGATCCTAAATTATTATTTACAATTTAAAAAAAAACTTTAACATTTTTATTTATTTATGTAAACTAGTGTTCGCCTAATGGTCAAAATTCGACCATTAATTTGTATGTACATATGAAGAAAACATAGTACATCTAAGAACATATTGTTACGTTACTGCTTTTCAATAATGTTTTGGTTTATTTCCTTTATAGTAAACCGTTTCGAGTTCTTTATTGCACTTTAAATAAAACTAAATAATCACAACACTTTTAACACTGTTTATAATTTACACAACTTTATTAAGTACTTAGTCACTTTAACAACCGTAATTTATAGCTTGTACCAACTATAATCTTCTCAGCGTGATACGTTTTTGACAAATTCTGAACTTAGAATGATCTCAGACGTCTAGATGGCTCTAGAAAGTTCGCCGCATAACGGCTACTTACTCAGCTATAGTTACTATCTATATGGCTGAATTAATTTAGTTATTAGGCATCATAAACTAAGGCATACTGTTAGGCGTTACCATAAATTGAGATAACTTAATAACGAAAATTCGAGTATTTTCAGTGGGGTTGAAGTACAATTATGCACAACAATTTTAACATTACATCTGTACATTAATTGTTACACTAGAAGTGTGCATAACTTATACAATAACAATTTTGATGAATAAAATAACTAACAAATACTTAATAACTAATCAATACAAGATAACACATAAATTAATCTAATTCTTAACCAATAACTACAACTAATTCTTAACTAAAGTTACTTTCGTAACAATATCAATTTACATGTTTCGAGCATTAATTTTTTCCATCTTAATGGATCGATTTGGCGAGGGTCCAACCTCCGGTTCATATTTTTTCTTCTACGTGAGTTAATTTAGTTTTGTAAGTTCAATATAAAAAATATCAAAAAGTGCCAATTGAAAACAAAAACGTATCAAAAGGTATTTTCATGTAGATTCTTATCCATTTTAATGTTATGTTTCTTTGTCTAATGTTAACGAAAATGAATCAAAGTACCAGATGTTGAACGAAAAAGTATCAAAAAGCTACCCTTACATGTTCTTATTAACCCAGTTTAATGTATAATTTTATTTTTATAGGTCGAATATTAACAAAAATTCAAAAAGTACCAGATGAAAAACAAAAAGTACCAACTTTTTTATCTTATAGGTTTTCATTCACTTAAGACCCCTCAGCTATAATATTATGTTTCTAAGTAAAATATTATAGAAAATTTAATAATTATCTCATGCAGTACGAAAAAGTAAAAGAGAGAAATTTAATTTTCCGTATTTATATAGTCGAAATATTCGGAAACCGGTTTCTAAAAAATGTCGAATAATCGAACACCGTATTTTTTTTATTATTTGATAATTTGATTATAATATTTACATATCGAACTCTTTGCGCGAAATTATCGTATGTTACAAAAACCAAATTTTACAAAACAGCAATTTTTCTACTTTTCTCTGCATTCGCTTGCAATATCAAAATGAAAATATACATTCAATTTTTGGAGCAACGAAGTGAATTTCGCCTACAATATTTTGTCAGGTGACGTCTCTTTGAATGTAGAACAAGATTGCATCAAAAACTCAATTTCAAAAAAATTGTCATATACGATACGATACAAAGGGTTCGATATGTGTTAGTAGGAAATTTGAACGCTTATTACTCCGAAAGTATTGAACAGAGTTTAATAAAATATATATTGTGCACTTCTGTAAGTAAATATCTTTCAAATGGTGTATATAATTTGTTCAAATCGGTTGGCATACAGAGGAGAAAAGTGTTCTTAACTGTTTTCCATTTTCCGATTTATATATAGATAAAAAAAAAATATTTTACCGGCATTTCAATGCCCAACTATAAAATGCATAAGCATGCATAAGCCTCTGGCAAAAATTAACAAAAAGCCTGTCAAATGAATTTAAAAACACAAAAACAAAATACATTTGATTCCGTACGGAAAGTCTGATTAGTTTCGCACTTTGCTTAAGCAAATGACAGATTCATAAATTTGGAGTGCATATTATGATTGACCATGAGCATACCTCTTTAATTTTTTGTGCAAAAGTGCTATTTTAATAAAAATTAATTCTGGCAACACAAGAACCTTCTGGCAGCACTGTAAAAACTGCATTTGTTTACAATTGTACACAAGCAAATTTAAATAAATTTTTTCTTTTTGAATTAGTATTTAAATTTAATTCTCTTTTTATACCCTCCACCACAATTAGTTGTGAAGAGGGTATACTAAGTTTGTCATTCCGTGTGAAACTTTTTTAATATTCATCTCAGACCCCATAAAGTATATATGTATATTCTAGGTCCTTCGATTTAGCCATGCCCGTCTGTTGAAAACACGTTCACTTTCGTAAAATTAAGTGCCGGTTCACACACGCCATGTTTGACTCTTCAAGTCTTGAGTTTTTAGGAGAGAGGGGAAAAGAAATGGCATTCGCTGTAAAGTTTCGTGAAGATCGGTGTATAATTTACCCTAGGCCCAATATAAACCCTACTTCTGGAAAACAGTATAGTACGCCTAAACCCTAATTAACAATGCTATCATAACAAATTTTGGCACGTCACAGTTTAATAGGACTAGAAATGACACTGTAAGGTTTCGTGAAGATCGGTGTATAATTTACCCTAGGCCCCATATAAACCCTACTTCCGGAAAATAGTTTAGTACGCCTAAAACTATAATTAATAATGCTATCATAACAAATTTCGGCTAGTCACAGTTTTATAGGACTAGAAACAACACTGTGAGATATCGTGAGGTTCGGTCGATAATTTACCCTAGACCCCATATAAACCCTACTACCGGAAAACAGTTTAGTACGCCTAAAACCGTTATTAACAATACTATCATAATGGAAATTGGTGCGTCAGAGTTTTATAGGAGGAGCAATGACACTTAGGAGTTTCGTGAAGATCGGTCCATAATTTAGTTTAGGTCCACGCCTTAAACTGTAGTACGCCTTAAACTGTAAAAAATAATGCTATGATAACAAAATTTGGTACATCACAGTTTTATATGACACACTAATAAATTTCGTGATGATCGGTCCATAATTTACTATACGCCTAAAATCGTAGCGGATATAGATATTGCGGTAAACTTTCTTCCAACTTAGCTTCATATGGCCAAAACAAATGTTAAGCAATTTTGTAAAAATTCCCGAATCTTACCACTTCCAAAAGAATTGATGAATTTAATTGAATGGGAAATAAAACTTTGTGACATTAAACTTTCTCAAATAATATAGAAGAAAAATAAAATTCCTGAAAATGAAATTGTTAATCCAATAGTAGAAATTACATTTCAAGTTGTATAAGCATCAATGCAGATGTCTATTTTTATAAAGATAAATTAATAATAAATAGACATCATACAGATATTACTCCTAAAACATTCGAACTGTCGGTGGAGGGTATCAAAGATTCGGCACAGCCGAATACAGCACTCTAACTTGTTTATATTGAAACCCACGAAGATGTTCAATTTATAAGTTTCCTTAGAAAACAATATGGCGCTTGATATGTTAAATCTTATTGTTTACATTTGTTTGCAACTGAGCAAATATGTACTACTGTTTTTTGTTGTTGTGTTGTGCAAATGTGTGTATTTTTGCACGCATTTGCATCGTTTGCACATTTTGCACTACCCGTCGTGATTTCCCTTATTGTTCTTTACAATTAATCATAGACACTCTCACGTACACCACAAAAACAGAAACATAACGTAGGCACCAATACATACTTTCATTGGCAAACTATTCAATATTATTCATATTTTTAATGTCATTCATTCAGTATCCAAATTAAAGGTGCAAATTTTAAATTGAAAGGAAATCACATGCTTAACAACTTAAACTTAAACTTTCGCTTCGTTTTATTTCTTAAGTTTAAGAAATACATACATTTTAAAAATATTAAAATACAATGTTAATGGTGGGCATAATACTAGCACTATTTAATGCAAATTTTTCATACTTTACACACACATACTTTACATACATATGTACCTAAGTAAGAAATAAAGAAAAGTTTCAATGCAAAACACCTTTCTAAACCAAAATATTTGTGGAAACATTTGTTAATCTTTACATGGGTTGTTTTTTGTATTGCTCCTTCATTTATTTTTGTATGTGCTATTATTCCGATATTAATAACTTTCTATGAGCACAAGCTTGTATGTATTTCGTTACATAACATGATTATTTTTTTTTTAAAGTTCATTCAGTTTAAGTGTTTTATTTTTAGCCCACAAAATTTAAAAGGGTCATATTTATATTTGTACTAGTGTTTGCTAAGTGGTCGAAATTCAACTATAATTAATATGTTAATATGTTATCATCCACTCAAGTCTGTGAATGTTTAATTTAGGTTTGTAAGTTTAATAATATAAAAAAAAATCTGAGAAGTACCAACTGAAAAACAAAAAAAGTACCGAAAAGTCTTCTCTTATACAGGGGTGTTCTGGAAATCGAAAACGTAAAACGCAAGAATTTTAAACGTCGTTTTTTAATAAGATTTCTGTAATAAAAGAATTTTATGACAAATATTTCTCTATTAAACATAATTTTATAACAAAAATTTTCAAATTCTTGCGTTTTCGATTTCCAGAACACCCCTGTATAAGAGAAGACTTTTCGGTACTTTCACTCTCAACTCTGTATGTTGAATTTTATAATGGTTCTAAGTTCACTATTAATAAAAATTCAAAAAGTACCAGTTAGAGAACAAAAAAGTATCAAAAAGATCCCTATTAGAGAATATTATTCACTCAGAACCTTGCAGGTTTAATTTAATGCTTCTAGGACAAATTCGAATGGAAATTCAAAAAGTACCATTTGAAGAACAAAAAAGTACCAAAAAGTTCCCCCTTATAGATTCTCACCCACTCAGGATGTTGCATGATAAATTTAATGATTCTAGGTCCAATATTAACGAAAATTAAAAAAAGTACTAATTGAAGAACAAAAAAGTTCCAACATTTTCCATCTTATAGTTTCAATAACGCTGGACTCTGGATGTCGAATTTTATGTTTCTAGGTTCAGTATTAATAAAAATTCAAAAAGTACCAGTTAAAGAATAAAAAAGTACAAAAAAAATGCCTCTTTCAGATTCTCATTCACTCAGTTTCTTGTGTGGACTCTGCATTAACAAAAATTCAAAAAGTACCAGTTAAAAACAAAAAAGGTACCAAAAAATGCCTCTTACAGATTATCATTCACTCAGAGCCTTGCATGTCTAATTTTATGCTTCTAGGTCCAATACTAATGGAAATTCAAAACGTACCATTTGAAGAACAAAAAAGTAGAAAATAGATTAATTTTATGCCTCTAGGTCAAATATTAACGAAAACTTACAAAGGTCCTAGTTGTAGAACAAAAAAGTGCCAACATTTTTCATATTATATTTTCTTAATCACTCTGGACTCTGCATGTTTGTATGTTTCTAGGTTCAGTATTATTAAACTCAAAAAGTACCAATTAAAGTAGTAAAAAGATACCTCTTACAGATTCTCATTCACTCAAGGCCTTGCATGTCTAATTTCATGATTCTAGGTCCAATACTAATGAAAATTCAAAACGTACCATACATTTTTAGAACAAAAAAGTGCCAAAAAGTTCCCTTTTAAGATTCTCAACCACTGTGCACATTGCATGATTAATTTTAGGTTTCTAGTTTCAATACAGAAACATGCGTGTTAATTTTTTGTTTCTAGGTGCACTATTAACGAAAATTTAAAAAGTATTAAAATAAAGAACAAAAAAGTACCAAAATTTTTCATCTTAAAGGTTTTCTTTGCCTCAAGAAACTGCACCTATAATTTTATGTTTCTAAAGTAATAAAAATTTAATTTTCAGTATTTCCCCTTTAAAATACTTTTTTCATCCCATGGAAGTATCAAAAGTTTCAATATTATTATTCAATAATAAATACTTTACAATTAAATTGGCTTTGTGGTATATCGTAGGTGGCACAATATATTGAAAAAGATCAATAGTCTTTTGATTTATATTGCGCAAAAAGAAATATTTTTTAATGTATAATGTGGTTTTGTTTACTTTTGTTTGCAGTTATATATTTGTTTTTTATATTTCCTAGTTTATTGAATAATGTGAAGTAAACCGAGAATAACAACAGCAATATACCCGTTTGCTCCCTTAAAGGGGGGAATTTCTCAATGAACAACGATAAGTGTTCAAACAGAAGTGCGTCAAGATGATATTTCCCATACAATTTGACATAAACATTTGTCGTAAAAAGCAGTCGTGAAATAAAATCCATTTTATTTTGAGAACATTTTTTCTCTTTCAGTTTAGGAGATACGAGTTTAGCGAATCTCCGGGTTTTTAACCCCTCAGATTTGGTCCAACCAAAACGCACGATGTTTATTGTAAATAAAACAAAAAAATTTTGGAGAGATATCTTAATGATTTTGATTATGATAGAAGGATCTATGACAATTATGTGTGAAACAAAATATCGGCCAAATACTCGCCACGGCTTTGGTGGCATAATTCTTTCCGTCGGTCCATATTTTCAATGACTCTGAGACATAATTGAGGTTTAATGACGTTAATGTGCCGAATTTTGTCATCATTTAGATCTTGAATTGTTCTTATTGACTCTCACCTTTTCTTTAAAATGTCCCCAAAGAAACAAGTTCAACGGTGTCAAATCATATGATTATGGCGGCCACGACACGAGATAGCACGGATATGGAATTTCTCGCGCAAAAGAGCCATTGTTTCGTTGGCTGTGTGGCAAGTGGCACCATCTTGTTGGAACCTTATATCGTTCTGGTCATATCCTCGATTTCTGGCTACAATAAGTCCGCTATCATCTCGTGATAGCGAATACCATTTACGGTAACTGCTTGGCCGACATAATTTTCGAAGAAGTATGGCCCGATGACTCAGAACGAACTGAGCGAGCATGCACAGGTGTTTTCACATTTCCTACAGTCCCTGTTTGCTGAAATTTGCGCACAATTCTGCCGCTTGTGGACACATTTGGTCGATTATGCTGACGAATAAAATTGTATACCTCTCCATGGTTGAATTTGTCAAACACTGCAATAAAGAAATGTCAATTAAGTTGGGCAATAAACTTGACGTTAAGGTGTGAATCACTATTAACATCATGCATTGGACTACCCTTTATATATTGTGCACTTCTGTAAGTAAATACCTTGCAAATTGTGTGTTCGTTGTTCAAATCAGTTGACAAACAGAGGAGGAAAGTGTTTGCCTTTTCCGATTTATCTATAAAACTAGCTGACCCGTAAAATTAGAAAAAAAGTTTGCGTTCGATTTTTAAAATCCGTTAAAAAGATACGAACATTTGAAAGAAAAATTAGTCAAATCGATGGAGCCGTTTTCTGATGTTAGGTCAATCAAAAAAAGTGGGCGTTAAAGTGAGCGGGGCCAAATTTTCTTTCCGTAAAAACTAAGTTGGACCATGGCGATGATTTTAAAGAAAAAATCGTCCAAATCGGTCAAGCCGTTCTCAAGTTATGCGCTTAATAGAAAAAATGGGCGTAAAAGTAGGCGTGGTACTTTCTTCTTTCGATGAAAACTTAAAATGGATTAATACGAACATTTAAAAGAAAAATTAGTCAAATCGATGGAGCCGTTTTTTGATTTTAGGTAAATCGAAAAAAGTGGGCGGGGCCAAATTTCATCAAAATCGGCCCAGCCGTTTTGGAGTCCATACGTTACATACATACACACATCGTGTTTTATCCCTGCAAATAATAGGACCAGTCCAAACACGCGTGTAAAGGGTAGTCCGCAAGGGACCAGTAGTGCAATTCACCAACTTTTAACACTTTAAGAAGTGTTTACTTTAACCACACATTTTGATGTTTGCACTAACCACTATGTGATTCATTAACTTATTTATAACCACGGTAAAAAGTTTCATATTTCTCTCTATTCAAATTGATATATCGTGGCAACTCTGTCAAGAGAAATATCAAAATAGGATAAAATAACAAAGAAGAATAAAAAAAAACAAAACAAAAACCTTTTATTTTATAGATTTTAAATGATATTATGCAAAGTGCGTAAAGCATTTCTTATTTTTATTATTTTTTTTAATTATTTTATTTTATTTTATTTTATTATTTTATAAATTTAATTTTAATTAAATAAATTTTTTTTAAATTTTTTAATTTTATTTGATGTGTGGCAAGAAGTGGATAAATTGTAGGCTAAATACCTCAAATCCATGTTATTTATGGACTATAAATAAACACTTTTCTAAGCGGATTTAACCACAACAAAAATGTTGGTGTTAATAAACCACAATTCGTTTTGTTAAAAATAACAGCTGACGCAAACAGCTGGCTTTAAACACCAGCAGATGTCGTTAAAAGTGTTAGTAAATAGCAAAATGGTTAATTTTGTGGTTAACATTTTTAAACGAAACAATTGTGGTTTAAAAAGCATAGTGAATCGCACTACAGGACTAGTCCAAAAGTAACCCAAACGTATGGAAAAAACCTGGTCTATTTAACATAACGATGTCCTAGGAGATGCTTGCATTACATCGGACTAGTCCATGGAGTAGTCCATTTTATCAAAATGTATCAGGTGTTCCAATTTTATTTGCAGGGATATATGTATATAGATAGAAGATAGATAGAAGAAGATGTAGATATCGCTATAATTTTATTTTTGAAAAAATTATACTTGATTAGAATTGCATGTTTTGTATTTTTTGTTAATTAAAATTGACTAAACAATTTTGCTTTTAGTGCATTTAATTTTGAATTAAATTATAATAAAACTTTCATCGCTCTTTTTTTAATTTTCTTTAGTCAAATACAGAAGCAATTTTTTCTTATCATTTATGCGTAAAGAAATGATATAAATCAATATTGTAATTAAAATTTAATAATTTTATTAATTTATGCCATGAAATCTTTTATTCACTAACATTCAACATTTTTCATTCATTTGTTTTTTTTTCACTCAAAATTTTCAATACAACTGGTGCTGAAAGTAACACTGGGCTTCTTGGTAAATCTTGAGATCATTGAAAAACGTTTAAATTTTCTTTTCCATTTTGTTAAATTCACTTTCAGTTAACAATGTTTCAAAAAAGATTGTCTTAAAATTGTTGTGCATGCATGTGTGGGCAATGTGAGCGTTTAAATTTTTTAAATTGTTGCTATTCGAATACATACATACATTCATGCAGATGATGGATTGATTAACTTCCATTCGATTTCACGCTCAGCAACTCAATCGGTTCGACAAACTGTTACTCTTTGTTTGTTTTCTATTAAACAACAATTACAAATAAAAAAAAAAAAAACAAAATTAATTAATTGCAAATATTTCGTGTCGGTACTTATATAAATAATATTTTGTGCATCGCAGTTTATGTCTTTCGAACTTCAAACTCATGTGATAAATGAGAATGAATATCTTGTAGAAAGTTATTAAATGCATTTTGGTTGCATAATGTATTTTAACTTAACTTAAATAGTAATTGTCCTGATAAATTTACAAAAGCAATTACAGAATATATTCCAATTTAATGAGCCAAATAATAGTAACGTAGACCTTCAGCCCGGCTGTTTTCCTAAACGTGTGTTCACAATGTATCAATACCGTGTTGTTGATGAGTTGTGTACTTAAATTTTTACCTACTTTATATTGTATATTTGCATCTACATTATTTTAACTGCTTTATTTGCTTTTCTCTGTGAAGTGCCAACTACAAAGTTGCATTTCGGAACTAAATGCATTGTCAAAATTTTTGTGGTTGCATTTAAGAACATGTTGCCATGTATTACTACAATGCAACAGGCGTTTAGGAAAACAGCCCCCGTTGTAGTGAAACAGACCAACGTCACTGGCGGTAATCAAAACCACAACCCAGCGGGGAAAAAAGGAGTACGGAGGCCTTCTAGAAGGCCTCTGTACCACTTCTTTTGGATGCACAAGGCCTGCTCGCTTCATTCCATACTCATATCTTTTTTACACGGGTTGTCATTGCGGAGAAGGCCTTCCGCTTACCTTTCTTTCGCCAGAGCTTCTTAAAGGCATTCAAATAAATGGCTCTTAGAAGGCTTTCCAGAAAATGAATGTCTAAAGGCCTTAAAAAAAGGTTATCTTGAAGGGTTTTTAAGAAAGGTATGTTAAAAAGCCTTTCAGTTAATGGCTCTTAAAAAGCCTTTTAGACCATTCTTGTACAACGACCTTTGTTTAAAGGTCATATTGAAGCCTTCAGCTGCAGGCATTTAGGGAGGCCTGTAGAATAATCCCTGCTTATATGCTATCAAAAACAATTCATTAATAAATACATATGTACACTGAAAAAATTTTCTTCACAGATCCAGTGAAATTTACATTAAAATTAAAAAACTAAAACGATTTACATTATTGTTTTTATTTTGTATTTTAATATGTACCTACTATGTTACTTTGTTTTAATAACGGGATCTGAATTCTTTCGCTTTGGCGAAAAAAACAAAACACAAAATGTCACTCTTTCTCTTTTCAACTTCAACTAAAATGATTAACATTATTGTTTTCATTTGGAAGTTATTTTATTATGTAAGTATGTTACTTTGTTTTTGTAAAGGGATCTGAACTGAATCTGATCTGATCTTGTGCAAAAAAACCAAAACAAAAAATGTTACTCCTTCTTTTATCGCTTCTCATAGAAGCGAGTGTGGAAGGTGTGTCTTATCTTTTATACCAAAGAGCCGAGGCCTTCTATGAGGCATTCTTTAGCAGTTACATAAGAATAGTAATTAAATCAAAAATTTTTAAATCAGGCCTTTAAAAAGGCCTGAAGTAAGAAGGTCTTCTGAGTTTTACCGCTGGGAACCCTCGTACTAATACCTTTGCACCCATAAAAAACTAAATTTTTGAATTTAAAATATACAAAGTTCTTGTAGGGTGCTTTAAATTTGACCAAGCTTGAATTGTTGTCTTACAAAAATTTGAAGGTTGTTTTTATTAGATGTTTTTTATTTTTTTGGAAATCTTGATTTTTTTTTCTCTAAACATGTACTCACTGTGTAGTGCACAAGTACATGAATGCATTTCAAACTCGACTACCCAACAAACACGAAGTCAAACCTTTGATATGAAATGACTTTATCATTTGACATCAAACACAATTTTCAATTGTTTGATTTAACATTTAAATTCAAATTGATAATGATTTGAAAATAAACATTTGATATCAAATGTTTTATCAATTTGATGTCAAATGTTAAATTCAAATCAAAAACAAACTTGGCAATACTAAAGCGAAAAATTAATGTGATCATTGAAAATGGCGATTAAAGTTTGTGTTTTGTGAAAAATAAAAATTATTCGCTAGTAATTACAATGATTAAAAATACGAAAAAAAGGAAAATAAAACGGGAAAGTGAAGAAAGTTTGTTAAACGATCGCGGTGCTACAATCCTCAAAATAAAAGGGAGCCAAGTAGTTTGTTTGTCTTTCCAAGAATTAGAGGACGGAAAGAACATTATTTCATCTTTTAGCTATGGTGCCGAATGTTTATCTCACAGTTTATTTAAATAAATAATAAATTTAAATTAAAAAAATGAAATATTTTAGTTATATCCCACATTTGAAAAACATTTGAGAATTACGTTTGAAAGCAAGTTGAAAATAAAGGCATTTTTCAATTTGAAAATAATTTCCCCTTTTTGTTGAGAACGCTATGATTTTCAAATCATTATCAAACGTTTGTCGTTTGAGAAAACGTTTGATTTCAAATCATTTTCAATTTGAAATCAAACCTCCGTGTTTGTTGGGTATCTACTGATTTATTTGTGCAAGAGACAACGATTGTTCAGATACGTAATTGCGTTTGTATGTGTTTTTAATGTTGGATTATTTTTGCAATTAGTAAGTAATTGAAGTTACGAAATTAGTTTGAATTATTTTCTTGACTGCTTTTGTTTGGAAAACTTAAGTCTGGGAAAAAGTGTTTATTTGAAAACAAAGTTGTTAAAACTCAGTACAGAAAAAAACTAAACAAAATACATAATAATAATGTCAAAAACAAAAAGCAATAAACATTAAAAGAAAATACATATTAAATATATGAGTTATTGTGTACACTTTTGTCGTCTAAACGCATAAACCAAGGCGAATTCATTACAGGTGATCTTAAAAGCTCTGCTGAAAACTTTTTTTAGCAACTTTTTATTCAGTTCAGGGTTGATAAAGTTGGTACAATTGTACTTTTTTTGGTACAATTCAAAACTAAAAAGTACGCTGGTACCCCCGTGACTGATTTGGTACTATTTTCAAATTTTTCAAACCTACATATTTATAATTGATATAAAATGGCAACTTGTATTTACTGTCCAATGAATATAAGCGGAGTTTAGTGTTTGGTGCAAATAGTCTTGCAAAATTGCAAAATGCAGCTTTTTTATGAAATCTAAGGGAAATTCAATTTTTTGTTGTTGGATTTAACAAATTAGCTATGATATTTTGCATTTTCTCTTTTGAAAGACCATTTGCACCAAACACTGAACTCCGCTATTGCGAATAGATTTTTGCACTTGTTCATTGAACGATTCCTTATGCCACATTATAAATTTAGTATCAGCGGCAGCATAAAAGCGAGAATTTTCTGATGATATTGACAAGTTTTTAAAATATATAGGAAACCTCTTCTGCAAACGTTCTAGATAGTAGAAAAGACGACTTCCTCTCAATTCCAGATTATTTAGGAACGAATTCATAATATTTTAAAATATTCGTCAACATGATGGTTGTCACGTCAAAAAGTAATCAACAGAATTTTGGAACAGTGAAAACCCACTGCATTATTATTTTACTCCGAATTAGTTTGAAGGAGATTTTACAAGTGTTAAATAAAATTTTTTTTATTGTATTCGGATTTTCTATTCCTTTCCTTTTTCTACAGTACATATAGAAAATTGTATACACAATAAATTTGGAAATTCTAAAAAGTGTATGAAAATGGATTTCTCAACACTAAAAGCCGCATGATACAGGTCTCGCTAAACCAAATTCAATTTGTATTCTTGAATATTTTGGAAAACCAACTATTTTGAACAATCTGGGACCCGAAATTAATTTTTGACCTATGGTTTCTTTGGAAAAGTTTCTTGGAATGACTTATAGAACAAGAATCGCGATGTGCTTTAGACGCAAACAAATTTTAACAACCCTATTATTATGTATAGTTAATGATCATGTAGTTTTTGCTATCTATACTTTACATGAACAAATGAATTTTAAGTACCTTTTGTTTTGTTGGTTTAAATTTTTGTTTTCGTTCGTTGGTACGATATTGGTTTTCTCATTTATCATCCCTGATTCAGTTTTAATTAACCTTTTTCAATAATAGGTGCGTTTGAGTACTTTTACAGTAAAATGCAGTAAATGAGTAAACTAAAAAATTTGCTCTCACTCACAAAAAGCTGTTGTCAAAAAAAGTACGCAAACGCAAAATTTGTAAAAATTCGTAAAATAAAGGCAACAGCTGATGGCAAATAATTGAAGTGTTGAAAAATATTGACACTTTTGACTACTTAACTCGTTTTCTCATCGGTACTCGATTAAATACTTTTTATAACACGAACATTTTTGGAAACTACAAACAAACTATTTCATGTAATCTTTCATATTTGTTTGTTTTTTATTTTATTTGATTTTACTAATTTGTAGCGGGTTAAATTATTTAAAAGAACATGAATAATTTTTTTGCTATTGATTACTTAAGTACCTAAATACTTCACACTTTTACAACTCTAAAAAATTAACATAACAAAAAAAATTTCAAAAGTTTGTATTTAGCCAAATAAATGCTTCACAAACAAGTTTAATTAATTAATATTTATTCACTTTTTATTTTGGTTTAATTTTTATTTCAACTTTTCTTTTATTTAACAAATTTTTCACAATTTGTATGCTTTTTATTTGTTACTTTTGTTTGTTTACCTTTTGAAACATGTTTTTTTGATTTACTAAATTTTACTGCAAAAATTTGTAAATATGTACTCAGACAAAAACTGTCACTTTTCGCTCTCAATTTATGTTCTCATTTACTGCATTTTGTGTACTCGAACGCAATTTCGTAAAATGCAGTAAAGTTTAGTAAAAAATAGTAAAAACTTTTGTGTTCTCGAACGCAACTAATATTTTGAATGTTTATTATTTGTGTTATACATACAAATTAGCGAAATATAAAAATAAATAAATATTTTTAATAAAATGAATTGGAGCTTTAAATTTAATACATTGAAAAATTTGTTTTTCGCTTTATAATTGAAGCAAATCCGCGAATAACGTTGTAAAAGCCACTTTTTGCCAAAACTGTTTTTTTCAGAATACAGTTAACATTACTCTCTTACACTGTCGAAACATCAAATCACCCAAAATTATGCACCTTAACGCAATCAAAATGCGATACTAAGAGTCAGCCTGTGGAAGAACGTTGTAAAGTTACTAACAAAATTATACAAACGAAATGGTTTTGCAACGTGGAATAACGTTTTAAAAGCCGCTTGCGTAGTGGAAAAACGTTTTAACTGACATCGTTTTTATATGAAACGTTTTTGCACATAAAAAAATGTATAAACTGTAAATTTGCATGTAATTTAAAATTCAAATTTCTTGATATTTTGCATAAAAGTTTTAATTATCATTAATTTTGATAGTAAAAAAATAAAATTAAATATAAGTAATCCTGCCTGTTAACAACGTTTTTGCTCTCCTGAAGAAGAATTGTTTTGCAACTTACAACGTTATTCGCGGCTGTGCTTTAATTGTTAATTGACAAAACTTTGTTTGTTATCTTTATATCTGTTTCGTGTTTTGACATTGTACAATGATTTAAGAAAAACAAATTTCTTGTGGAATGGAATTCTCTTTTCCAAGCTCAAGACTTGACGAGTCAAACTTGACGTGTGTGAACCGGCACTTACATGCAGTCTACAACTGACATGAAATGCTTATCTTTAACACTAATATGATGTTAGTGTTAGGTATAGACCAGCCATCGGCAAAATCAGGGCGCCGCGTTTTCTCTTTTCTCTTTTATTCTCTTGTATGCTCTTTTATTACGTACATGTGCACACATATTGCAGAGAATTTAACAACATTAACAACAACATATGTAAAATTCATACAACGCATATAATCGCAAAATGTAATAGTATAGGTTGCCGAAGGCAGGTATAGACTCATCATGTTAGAAGTTTTCTCATGTTATAACACGGTTGTTAATGCAAATGTTATAACAACGCATTTATAACTTCAAGATATAACAGCAAATCATGTCAGTTGTAGACGGGCAGTTAATAACATAAAAGTATCAGCCTGTTCATGATAGAGATGTTTGTTTTTCATATTCGATAAAATTATTTAAATTATTCGATTTATTCGAGTAATTCAAACAATTTAAAACATTTATTCGATTAATCGAGCAATTTTAAAATTCAATTATCGATTAATTCCTTACTCGAACAAAACCAAAACTCGAACAATTGGATACTCTGCATATAACCCAGAACTAATCATAGTATCTAGTCCATATTTGTGGACATTGTTTAAAAGTAATTTGCAAAAAAAAAAACCAGCCATAAATGACTTAAATCTGTTAGTCAGGGTTTACACAGTGAAAGTTTTCTTTTAGAAAGTCTGATTTTATAGGTGAGAACGGAAGAGAACAGGCTATTCTTCTCTCCCCTCTCACCCATAAACTCAAACTTTCTGAAAGAAAACTTTCATAGTGTGAACCCAGACTTAGCAACTTTTTATTGTATTCACAAGAGTCAAAATTTTAATTAATTTAGGAGTTTAATAAAACGCAATATTTGTATGGGAGCCCCTAAGAAGTATAGATGAGGGGCAAGTATATCTCGAGAAAATATTAAGGACAAAAAATTAATTGAAGTCGGTAATACATTATATCCCATTAGGGGCGACCCCTGAGCATTTATGGGACTTTTTCTTCAATATATTTCTAGTCTGCATTGAACATTTTGTATGGGAGCCCCTAAAGAAATGGAGATAGTGGGTAAGTATGTTAGAAATAAATGATTGCGATGAAAAATAAAGTGGGAACATTTGACCCATCCTAGGCGCTGCAGGGGCCCAACCCCAACATTATTTTTCATCTCAATCATTTATTTCTCACAATCCTACTCGCTATCTCCATTCCTAAAGGGGCTCTTTTTAACAATGACATGGTCCATGCTTGCATTACATTGGGCCAGTCCAGGGAGTAGGCCATTTGATCAAAATGGATCAAGTAGTCCAATATTATTTGCAGGGTTATTAATGCTATCATGGACCATGTCATTGGTAAAAAAGAGTTTGTAGTGAAACGACATGGCCATACTATCGACTAGTCCCATTATTTGCAGGGTATTAGTATCACTCCATGGCCGCAAATTAACAATAATGCATTTTTTGGTAGTTCTGGTCAGGGCTGGAGATATGTTATTAGAAGTTTTGTTATTGAAAAGAAAAATTAGTAAATCCACTTCAAGGAAATTATTAACTTCGTGGGTATTTGTTTTTTTTTTTATTGTAACAAAAAATGATGAATTGTACCAGTGTACCAAAATAGTTTCGGTTTTACCAAATTTGGTACAATTGTGCCACAAATCTCATCAGTGATTCTAAGTCGATCGGTATATTTAAATATTTTAAGGTGTTACCAACATCATCTCAAATGCATACTACCCTCTTCACTATTGTGGTGTGGGCTATAATTAATTTTTTATATTCCAATGTGACTCAATCACTTCAAACCGCTACGTCTAAAGTTTGCATTAAAAGGTGTGTACCTTGAAGGCGTAATTTTTTTCATGTATTTAAAGGGTTAACTCTATCCTTGTATTTTGCTAGCTGTGTAACGCGCCAAGTGTAAACGTAAACTTTGTTTTTTTTCTTTTTTCTTTTTTGATTTTTGCTGTTGTTGTTGTTGTTTGTTTTCAGGTATTGGAATGCGGTCAATCACGTCAATAGTAAAATAGTTTGTATTTGTCTTTTGTAGCAGCGACAACTCTCTAATGTTTCAAACTACTTAGCAAAAATTCAAGCATAATGAACAAAATTTTTTATTGGCATTTGCGATGTACACAAGCTTGTTTTCTACAAGAGCAAAATATTTCTCTGATGCTTAGTTTTTTTTTTTTTTTTGTTTTAATTTTAAGATTTGTATTGCTGAACAAGTATGCTGTGAGGTTTTGTTTATTTTGTTAAAATATCGTCGAGAAAAACAAATCAAACAGTTTGATCTTTTTTTATAGGCAGGTATCAGAAAGCTGAGATGTTTAAACATCTACAATACAAATAAATCCATGAATATACATACATATGTATGCATGTTTGTAGATATATAAAGAATGGTTTGTATGTTATTTTTGACACATGTTTTTGTTACTTAAATTTTTTTTCTTTTGTAAATGTTGTTAGTTGTCACAGCTGTATATGTACAAGTATGTGTGTATTTATGCTTGGAACAGGTGAAAGTTTTTTTTTTTCATAATTTCACAAACAATAATTAATTTAGAAATATAAAAAAACGATATTTCTTGGTTTAAATGGTCATAATGGAAATAAGTTTAACTGGTTTGTGTTGTGTTAAAAAGCAAATGTAATGAAACAATTATTTCAAAGATGTGCATACAAATATTTTTGCTTCTTAAGCCTTTTGTTTAGATCAATGTTTCTTCAAAGTTTTTCTATTTATGAAGTACAAATTTAAATTTTCTTCTTATTTATTTGTTTTTAGTTTTTAGAATATTATAAGAGTATTTAATAAAAATACATTAGCGGAGTTCATTGTTTGGTACAAATGGTCTTGCAAAAGAGCAAATGCAAAACATCATAACTCTTTTGTTAAATCCAACAACCAAATAAATACACAGAGTTTCCGTTAGATTTCATAAAAAAAACATATGAAATTGTGTATTCGCAAGACCAATAACACCAAACACTGAACTCCGCTATTGTGTATGTATTATAATTTGCTATTTATGTATGTATTGAATATTTCTAAGGATTGGTTTTAAAGTACAAAGTTCGCCAACTAAATGTGGGTTTTATTTAAATTTATTTTTATTTTCAGAGCAATGTCTTCAATTATTTTATACAGTTTTTAATTTATAAACGAACATTGAAGAGGTTGGTGTGCTTATTTGTAAAAAAAATCCAAACTTAGCAAAATGGATTGGTCTGAAGGTGATTTGGTATGGTTTGATCCAGGCGTGGGTCACCCTATACCCGGTGAAATACAGGAAGTTCATAGAGCAGCTCAAGTCATTGTTGTGCAAGCTGTTATTAAAGGAAAGGTCAGTATAACTAACTATTTTGAAACGAATTCGTCGCTGGCTATTAAATTTCTATAATGAAGATGAACTATTTATTAATTATTATCCATCTCTTCCCATAATCTCGCATCATTGAATTAGTTTAGAATATGCCAATTGTTCCATCTTCTTTATTAAGTTTGTGTGTGATTGTTTCTAAACTCTATCATCACAACAATTCTTCAGATTAAACTAAATAAATTTAAAAAAACCACAAAATAGTAAAAAGAAAAAACAATAAAAAAGGAGATATTTTTCTGGTTTATCAAGATCACTACTAACTTGGAGTCATTGTGGCAAGCTTTGTGAAAGAATCTCAATAGCAATTGTTTTTTTTCTAGTGTTGCTAAACATGTTCCAATCAAATGGCTCTTCACATTCGTGTAAATGTGTTGCACAGAATGTTGCTGCATGGCTTCAGTTGGCATTTAGCCAATGGTCTCCTTTTAGTTGCAATACAAAGACGTTCATATCGAGTGGCGTTCTAAAATATTAACGCATTAATATTTTGTCTTTTTTGTTGTCAATTTGCTCTTAAATATGCAAACCAGATAATACTTAGTTTAGCAAAAAAAAAAAAAAAACATTTTAGTACGAAGCCAAATACATACAAGTACATATTGAGACAAACTTTAAATGCGTATTGTGCGCTTTCATTTGGAACCATGGCAACGATGTGGCTCTATAACGCCTAGTCCATCACCTTCAGTAACTGTTTTGTCGCCGCACGTCTTGAGGCGACAACGACCTCCAAGTATTGAAGATTTTCCCAGCTTGGAAAAAAATACAGAAACCTTACGTTTTAAATATCTTCTAGATAAAAAACGTAAAATGCAAAACCGTTATCCCCAAATAGTTAAGAAGTTGTCGACATTGTGCAGCGATGTGATAGCCAGACTTGTTCGTAGATATTTGAATTAAAAAAATAAATAAACATGAGAATTAATATAAAATAATTTTTTTCTTTTAGCCTCAAACGTTTGCTTTGCAACCTGGCGAAGGAAATTTAAGACCACGTCAAGACCTGGGAAGTAGTGGAGTGGAGGATATGACCATGTTGGAAGACTTACATGAGGCATCGCTTTTGTGGAATCTTCGATTGAGATACGACAAAGGTCTAATTTATACATTTGCTGGTAGTATTTTAATTGCGGTTAATCCTTACAAAATGTTTCCGGATTCGTATGGCTTGGAAGTGGCCAAGCAGTATGCAGGTAAACCTTTGGGTACCATGCCTCCACATTTATTTGCTATTGGGGCAGCAGCCCATGCTGCTTTACCTTCGCCACAAGTTGTGGTAATATCTGGAGAATCAGGCTCTGGAAAAACAGAATCCACAAAGCTGGTAATGCAGTACTTGGCAGCTGTTGTTCCGGGCGGAGGTTCTGCCTCAGCTGTTATTACTGAACAAATTTTGGAGGCTGCTCCTCTTTTGGAAGCCTTTGGTAATGCCCGCACTGCCCGCAATGATAATAGTTCGAGATTCGGTAAATATCTTGAAGTGTACTTTAAAAATGGTGCTATTGTTGGAGCCAAAATTACACAATACCTTTTGGAAAAGTCACGAATTGTTACTCAAGCACCAGGAGAACGCAACTACCATGTCTTTTATGAAATGTTAGGTGGTCTGTCGGAAGCTGAACGCACAAAGTATGGTCTTTTAGAGGCCGATAAATATTTTTATTTGAACCAAGGAGCTACAGATTGTGCTCCTGGTCGTGTTGATTGGGATTCGCTTCAAAGTGCTATGCAAGTGCTAGGTGTGTCTGAAGGTGAACGCGAAGGCATTATACGTGTTTTAGCTTCTGTATTACACTTGGGCAATGTTTACTTCCATCGAAGGCAATTAAGGCATGGACAAGAAGGTGTAGAAGTTGGTTCAGATGCTGAAATAAAATGGGCAGCTCATTTGCTGCATATATCAGCTGAAGGTTTGCATAGAGCCTTGACCAGTCGTATAACCGAGGCCAGATCGGAACGTCTTCATACGCCTTTAAGTATAGATCAGGCTTTAGATTCGAGAGATGCTTTTGCTAAAGCCTTATATTCAGGTCTTTTCAACTGGTTAGTATCTCGTATAAATTCAATCGTTCAAAAAGGAGGAACGCATGACGCTCATAGAATTTCCATATTAGATATATTCGGTTTCGAAGACCTGGCCGAAAATTCATTCGAACAGTTATGCATTAATTATGCCAACGAAAACCTTCAACTCTATTTTAACAAACATGTCTTTAAACTTGAGCAAGCAGAATATTCTCGCGAGCGTCTGGAATGGACTCCCCTAGCATGGGATGATAATTTACCAGTGATTCATTTGCTGGCTAAAAAGCCAGTTGGTATCTTTCATTTACTAGACGACGAATCGAATTTTCCACGAGCTTCTGATATGAGCTTTCTAGAAAAATGCCATTACAATCATGCTTTAAACGAGTTGTATTCGCGTCCCAGAATTGGGGCTCAAGAGTTTGGTATCACTCATTATGCCGGCCAAGTCTGGTACTGTGTGGATGGCTTCTTAGACAAAAACCGCGATGCTTTAAGAGGCGATGTTTTAGAGCTTTTGGGATCCAGTAAATTACAATTGGTTTCGGATCTCACTAAGCAACTAAGAGCACAACGAGATTCTGGAAAAACATTGCCAAAAGGCAACAATGGTCGATTTGTAACTATGAAACCTAGAACACCTACAGTAGCTGCCAGATTTTCAGATTCACTACAACAGCTTTTGCAATCAATGGGACGCTGTAATCCATGGTTTGTGCGTTGCATTAAGCCTAACAATGAAAAACAATCTCTTAAGATGGACATGCCGTGTGTATTGCAGCAGTTGCGATATTTGGGCATGTTGGACACAATACAAATACGTCAAAAAGGCTATCCAGTTCGATTACGATTCCAACATTTTGTTGAACGATATCGTCATTTAATGCGATCCCCATTACCCCGGGGAACACCCTACAGAGAACTTTGTCGCATACTTTTGGAATCAATGCCTAATACTGGTATAGAAGGACCAGATTATCAATTGGGTGCCACTAGAGTTTTTCTCCGAGAAGCTTTACATCGTATGTTGGAAAGTGGACGTTCAGATCGTTTGAAGTCATCGGCCGTTGTTATACAAAAACATGTAAGAGGAATGTTAGTCCGTAGGCAATTGGGTCGTAAAAAGAAGGCTGCGACGCATATTCAGACAAAATGGCGAGGATATAGAGAACAAAAGAAATTCCGTGAGTTAAGAAAAGGTGTTACTAAAGCTCAATCAATATGGCGTGGCAAAATGGGTCGAAAGAAGGTTAGTAAACTTCGAGCCGAATATCAGCGACGTCAAGAAGCACAAAGAGCTCAAAAAGAACGTGAAGCTAAAAAACAAGCTAAAGAAAATTTGGAACGCAGTCAAATATCTTATTTGGATATTCCAGCAGAACTTGCGTTTATCCTCTCAAAAAGTGAAGGTTGGACACCTGTACATGGAGATCGTCACTTAGTTAAAGTAGTAGGTACGGTTCCTGGACCACCAGTTGCTGCCGATCTGCCTAAAGATTTAGATCAATTCTCATTCGGAAAATTTAGTTCGGTGTATTGCAATGGCTTGCGTTTGTCTTCAAGAAGGGAGCCCATAACCACACCATTTCTAACAAGAGCAGCCTCTAGAGATCAAGATTTTCAAGATTCTTTGGCAGTGTTTAAATTGATTCTTCGCTGGACAAATGATAAAACAATGGATGGAAATAAAGAAAAAGTTCTCTCAGACTACATAGTTCATAAAGGTTTGTCATCACGAGGCTTGAGAGATGAGATATTGGTTCAGTTATGTAATCAAGTTTATAATGCCGATGATTTACAAGCACGGCGAATTTGGCAACTGATGGCCCAATGCTTATCATGTTTTCAACCAGGACCTGCTTTTAGTAAATATCTGATGAAATTTATTGTCGATAATGCTCCTGATTCTATAAGGGAAATGCTACTTAAAAAAGTGTTGCGTAATGCAAACTTGTCAAATAATTGTCGAAACTTTACACCCTCTTGGGTCGAATGGAGGGCAATATCACGAATGTCTGACATTGCAGTAGCTTTAACTCTACCAGATGACGCTAATCAAACTGTTGCCATCGATTCTTGGACAACTTGTGAAGAAGCTGCTTCTTTGGCCGTTTCCACTTTAGGCATATCGAACCGTGGATGGACTGTAGTGTTAGACGATGGAAAATTAGTAACAGATTCGTGTGGCTTAGATTATGTGCTTGACTTGATATCAGAGAAAGAGCTTTGTCCCGCTTTTCCTGCGCTGCGAAGTGATTTAATGACAACAGGAGCTAAATTCAATAGAACTGTATTATCAGAACATGATACAAGTACTCCTAGAAGACCACAAGTGCCACCGCCGGAACCACCAACAATTAAGGTTAATCCTACAAATGAGTCCCCAATATTAGATTCAAACGATGAACAACCTATACGTAAAAATTCTCGTAATTTATTGTCGAGAAGTTCTGCTCTTAATGACCGTTACTTTGACCAAGAAAAAACCAGATCCAAGTCCCTTGACGATCTTTTAACTGGTGATATAACAGAATTGGATCCAGTAACAGAAGCAGAACCTTTAACTAATCTAGGGCTTTCGGAAAGCCGTCTCAATGAAAGATACCATTCAGCAGAACGTTTAACGCCTATGGGTAAAGAAACTGGACCTCGATATCAAAAGTCACAATATGCCGGTAGAAGATCACATGCGGGATCTCACTCCAGCAAATATATGGACAAATCGGAATATGCTACTCGTTCTTCAGCTATGTCGGACACTAGTGAAGCTCCTTCATTGGCTTCACATGTGCGTCGTGTGCGTGTACCTTCCCAAGCTTCAGATGTTGATCAGTTTTTAGATGATTTATTTAGCCCTGTTTTAGATGGTTCATTAGATGAGTTATCGGATGCTAGGTCTCTAGCAGCTAGCATTAGAGGAGGAAAAAGTGATTTTTATTCAAGTTTTGATATCAATGAAACAGAGTTTCTTGAAGCACCAGATAGTGAAATGAATGATTTAATTTGGGACACTTCTAAATTGGCTTGCAAAATAAAAGGAGGCGGCGAAAAATCAGCAAATTCTGAAGATGCACCTTCCGCCAATTTAGACGAATACATAACTGGTTTATTTAAACCAATTTTTGTAAACGATGCTGTAAAAGTTCTTACAGAACAAGCTGAATTAATTGAAACTATTAAGGGCGGAGGAACTGCCCAAACACAGTCAAATGGAAATTCAACGTTTGTAACTTCGCCTATTGTAGGCCCAATTAGTCCAATTTTAGCCTCCAATTCCGAAAGCTTACTACAAATTGTCAATCTTCCCGCAGATGGAGACCCAGCAGTTTATCAACATCAAGTTCAGCGCGCATTTTTACAATCAGCGATGGCCCAAAATTTACAGATTCAACAACAACTTCTGGCCCAAAATCAAGCCCTGCAGACATTACTTAGTCAACAAGATACGGCTCCAACGGGCACAACATCGCCTCCTCCTGTAATACCAGTATTAACTACAGTTCAACAATCATCGGCATCATCGAATAGTAGAACCAGTAAAATAACTATGGTCACTAACGAACAGACGAGTGTCCGAAAACAAAGTGTCAAAAACAGAATATCCCAATTTTCTGAAAATGACCGCAACAGAAAAGTTTCCTCTGATAGTGGAGGTTCTCTTTTACCTCCTCCGCCTCCACCACCAATGCCACCTCCAATTGAAGTTAAAGATCCTTCAGAAACAAGACACTTCTTGGATCCCTACGGACGTGCCAAAACAGTTCGAATTGGGAAATGGAGATGGCCTCCGCCACAAGATGGACCACAATTTGAAACCGAAGAAGATTTTTTTGCCTTCAAAATGCGTCAAAATCAACGAAAAACAACCCCTCAGTCACAATTTCACAGTAGCAATGGCTCGCTGACGGGTTCCGCCATGGAATGGGAAGAGTTTGAAGTTAATGACAGCTCAAAAAGTCCCTCGCCGGCAGGGGCTATGCCAGTACATACAACACAAATGGTACGGACACAAATTAAAATAGAAACGGGACCTAAAAATACCAGTAAACAAATGATGGAACAAATCCAACCGTCAACGCAACAGACATTAGCAACAACTAAAGTAGCCAAGAAAAGTTTTGAAATTGGTGCTGACAGACCCCCACCAGGTAGTGTTGGAAAATTAAAATTAAGCTCAGAAATGAGACAACGATTAGAACAAGTCACAGCTGGCCACTCTGTTCGTTCCACGGTTAGTACGAAATCAGAACAACGTGCACCCGCTAAATTAGAAGATACAAGAAAGTTAATGCTACAGCAACAGTTAAGTGGACATTTTGCCCAAATAGAGAATAATAGTAATACTGTTGTCGATTTACATTCAGTTCGTTCTCAAGTCGAGCGCATGGAGGAAAAGTTATCCCCACCACCAATTTGGCCATCACATGTGCCACCAGCACCTAATATACCAGCCCCACCTCCACCAATAAGACCTCCAAATGTTGCACCGCCAGCTCCACCACCAGTTCCCAAGAGCCCTCCTGTACACATCGAACATGAAGAGAATGAATATCGTAGCCAAAGCAAAGATGTGCCAGCATTCATACAACGTCAAGAACGTGACACTTTTGGTGCAAGACACAACTGGAACGGTTCCGATGACTCAAAAGATGCCTACGATTCCTGGGGAAGAATGGAAGCAGCAAAATTGGATATGGTATATGAAAAGAGTTTCAAAAAAGAAAATAAGAATAATCATGAACGAGACCGATCTAGATCACGTTCCCGTTCAAGAGATCGTGATGAGTTTTCCGAATCCGTTTGGGACAGGTCAGAGGTTGAAGGACCAGCTTCTAGTGGCAGCGATAGGGAACGAGAAAAGGAACGCGAAAAGCGTGATAGAATTTATGAAATGCGTCAAGTTGAAAGAGAAAAAGAAAGCAATAAGGTTTATCAACCAGCTCCACCTAAAGTTGTTACAGCTACCATAGAGCGACAAGATCGTACAGATAGTTTTGGACCTGCAATAACTAAAGATCGAAAATATTCATATCAGGCCATAATGTCAAATAATAATAATAGCAACAACAGACCAACGACCTCTGCACCTAGTCCTACAACCTCAATGGCATCTAATACTCCAGCTACGTTCCGCACGCATATGGCCCAGAAATATGAAAAAGAAAGAAAACGAAAATCCTCAGCTACATCCACCACTGTATCGCAAAGTACTCGACGCGATGAGGAAACAGATGGAGGTGATGAATGGCCATTGCCTGTTATACCAGCGCCGGTACCCGCTCCACCATCTTTAAAGAGTCCTGCTAATGCGTGCCTCACTTACAACAGAGTGCCATGGAAGTTGAGAGTACGCAAGGAAGTTTTTCACCCCAATGAACCTATAGGACCACCCATAGCATTAGATCTATTATTTGCACAAATATCATCTGATGTATTTGGCTTAACGCCCTCCTTGCGTATTTCGCCTCAAGAAAAAGTAGCCGCAATAAATATGCTGAATGGTCATGGCGTAACGGTCGATTCTATTCGAAGTCAAAATGTTCGCGCAATAGTTAAACGACACTTAATCGATATGGCTAGAGAGTGGCCACTTTACTTTGCTCGTCTCTTCCCAGTACAAGGAGCACCTCAATTTCCAGACGTTTCCATAATGGGCATTTCACACAATGGCTTGTATTTAGCTCGACGAGATGCAGATTATTTGATTGTGGTACAGTCGGTACCATTTAACGATATACAAAACGCAGTTACTCTACCAAGGCCAGCATCGCTACAGCTAAATTTACGCAATGGAAAAAATGTCCAACTACACGCTTCTAGAGCTGCAGCTATCCAAGCAATGGTGACTTCTTTTGTACAAGATTTTAGAAAGGTAAGTGGTATTGCTATTACAAAATTTTATATTTTCACGCTTATTATGAAACGTTGACAGCACTGGAACAGTAATTGAATTTTCTTAGTCGTTATTTATAAAAATCTATTACTATGACAGTCACTTGATATTTTTTAAGGCGTTTTTAAGTCGACGTCGAGTAGAATTGTTTTTGTTTTAGTCGACAGGAAATTTTGCAGCGACTCAAATGAAAGTTAAAGACATTTTAAATAAAATGTAAACGAAATAATTGAATCGCTAAAAAACGAAAACTCAAAGAGCTACAAAATAGCTATAAAAATGTCCCTAAAGCTTTAATGAATGGCAAATATTCGGTAAAATTGCGATACTAGCGAAAAAAACTATTTTCAAGAAAGAGCCGAACATTATATAATGTTCTGTTCTTCGTTAAAAAACAGAACAATTGTAGTGATAGTAGACAAACATAATATTTTAATGTACTATAATGATTCTTTTTTTACATTGATAAAGAAATGAACAAACAAAAATTTTTAGCAACGACCGCAGCACGAACAGTTTGTGTGTATATTGTGTTCATGTTTTGTTTGTGTAAAATTATTATGCTGGCTTTTTGTTTTTTTTTCGTATGTGTATTTTGTTTTTGTAAAAAATTTTGGTTTTTTCGAGACTAAAGCGAAGAACATTAATGAACCCAACCGAACACAATGTAGTTTGTGGTTAAAAAAAATCAGACGGAATTAAATGTTCTCATCTTTTGTTGAGTAAGATAAAAACAGTATGATTTTTGTGTTCCAAAGATTACAAACAGGGAAACGTTATTTTTTTTTTAATGATTTTCTTCACAAACACTGTTAGCGTTTGTGTTTTACACAAATTTACCGAACCGAACACTAAGGAGCGATATTTAGTGTTTATTTTCGAGCACTGCATGAAACATCTATTATCTACTATTAAAAAAAAAAAAAAAAAATGCCACCATTTCTCAAAAATAAACTTTTGTTTTTTTAAATACTTTTTTTCTACAAAAGTCCCAAAATTTTAAAAGAAAACGCCAAAATGTATTTGGAATTAATTTTGCTCAATAGTATAAAAAAAATTAAACAAATAAAGACTTGCAACAAAATAAAAACTTGACAAATGGTAGCGCTGCTTTAAAAAAAAAAAAAAAAAAAAATAATTCTATTTTGTCAGTGCTGCCACAGTTATAATAGAATTTGTTGCCACTTTTCTAGTGATGAGACAAAAAAAAAAAAAAAAAATCGAAGGACGAAAAAGGGAACAAAATGAGATTAGATCATCTTGTAAAGATGCTGGAAAATTTTGATTTTTAGCTCAATGTATTTCTTATGGGAAAATTTCACCATCTTCGTAAATTAACGGTAGATGTTAAATGTTGACAAATGTGAAAAGGCTATGAAGAAATAACTTTAAATTATGAAGAACAAAAATAAAAGAAAAACAAGTAAGAAAGTATAGTCCGTCAAGCCCGACCATATGATACCCTACACCACAGTATTAAAAAACACATCATGCTTATATTTCCATATAAATATGGATTTATCTATGTTTATAAAAGTCATTAAAATCGGTTTAAAAGTTTGTGAGATGCAGAAATTGCCCCCCACCTCCCCTTGTGGTCCTATTTTTGAAAAACTGTATAGCTTATATGTCCATATAGATATGGATCTATCTATGTTTTGAATTTCATTAAAATCGGTTTGAGAGGCAGAAATTGGCCCTATCTCCCCTCGTGGTCCTATTTTTTAAAAACTGCATCCTTTTTGTGTCCATAAAGATATGGTTCTACGTATGTTTTAAATTTCATTAAAATCGGTTTGATAGTTTCTGAGAGGAAGAAATTTCCCCCTATCTTCCCTCGTGGTCCTACGATTTGGCCCATTTTCAATAGGCTTGGTCCTTGTGGCAATAAGAACCTATGTCCCAAATTTTATCAAATTATCTCCAAAATTGTGACCTTTACTTTGCGCACAAGGCTACATGGACAGCCAGCCAGCCAGCCAGTCTGCCAGCCGGACGGACATCGTTAGTTCGACTCAGAAAGTGATTCTGAGTCGATCGGTATACTTTATACAATATTTTAAGGCGTTACACACATCAGCACAAATGCATAATACCCTCTCCACTATTGTGGTGTGGGTATAATAATTAGAGATGGGATTTTTTTCATCAGATTTTCGATAACTAGTCGACGTCGACACAACATTTATATAAAATACCGAAATAAACGTCAAAATTATGTAGTCGTCGACTTGATGTGACAACAATTTAATATTAATGTCGACATCGACAACGACTTATATAATCGGGCTTAAATGTCACTAGTGAATCTGTACTGATTCACCATTGACACAGTCACCAGTACTAGTGACTTATTATACCCCAGACAATGTTATTTACTATAGACATTTAACATGTACTACTGACTAGGTAGTTCCTTTGGGAACATATGTAGACATTGGAACCAGAGAATCCCTATTACGTTTAGTAAATGTAGTCTTCACTTTTGGTACGATTACGAAATCATAACAATCTTTTTTTATTACTTCCTTAACTTTTATAGGAATTGTACTTCTCAGTTGTTATTGTTAAAAAAATTTTTGAATTTAAGCCAAATATAGTGGCAAATGTAGTGTAGTGTAGCCACTTCGTTGACAATGCCACCAAAATAGTCGAAAAAACTGGTGACTTGGAGACACTTGCACACAGGTTTACTTCAGGCAAATTATAGAGCAACATATGTATTTCCACCCAAGAGAAGGATGTTATTATTATATAACGCTTTTATTATTTTTTATAATATCTCCTGATAGCATTAACTTATATATCATTGTTTTTAGTATAAAAAGTTTAACTCGAAGTCTAACTGCAGGGATAAATATGCACTAAACTATCTTACGTCCAATTCAAAACCATATACAGTAAAACAAATGATAAATAAAAAAAATATGCTTATCACTTTTTCAAAACTTATTTCGTTCGCTATAATTTTTGCAAGCAAAAAATTAACTTTGATTTCTTTCTTTTTAATGTATTTTTATTTTTTATTGTGTTCTCCTCTTTTTATCTGAATATCTGGTACGTATGTTTGTATATCTTCTTCATTTATTAAAATCAAATTCGAATAGTTTTAAAAAGGTAATAAAGTAATGAGTTAATAATTAAACAATACAAAATTATTTTACGACTTCAAGTTGTAAACTTTGTGCATATGTATACATACCTACCAGCTATTGCAGATCTATAGATACAAGCAGTGATAGTTTTTCTTTTTGAGAAAGAAGGCTTAACATATACTGGTTTATGGATCAGGTTTGATCTTTTACGTGCATATTATAGCCATCAAGCAAGAGCGACTTCGGCTCTAAACTCGCACATTTATTTATCTAACAAAACAAAATAACAGTTACATGTGTTTTTCAACTTCATACACTAATGACTGGATGGACGAGCGTTTTATATAAGAGTGATAAAAAAACTGGAAAAGATTTAAGAGATACATTCTCGAAGTGTTTAAGATAAATGGCATTGAAAACTATATTTTAACATTAATTTTAATACTTAAGGTTTTAATTAAATCTTATAAAATATTGTTTATTTAAGCAAACTTATGGCTAATAAATCGCAGATGGTTTAAACGCTGGTTTAGTTGAACTAAACTTGAATTTATATGTAGTTTAAACTCAACAACTATAAATCCCATGTATTATATGTTGTTAAAAAAATAACATGTGGTAGCACTACGATAAATCTTATCAAATTCATATGGTCTGTATGGCAGTTTAAACGCTGAATTTTATGCGTTTAAAGATGGTTTATATTTTCAGTGATTTATAGATTTGTTGGTTTAAACACATTTTAAACCAAAAAGAGAGTTTAATTTGCTCTGATTTTTTAGCCCTTAGTACATTAATAATTAACCCTTCTGCATTCCTTGGGCCAATATGACCCAATTTTACTTTTGAACTCATTTTTATTCATGTTAATGATACAGTATCGAGTTAGAATTTAATTTTATGCCAAACAGGAATGAATATAACCATTAAGTAGCAAAATAAAATAAAATTTTTTTTGTTTCTTCATTCACATAAAAAAAGAAACAAGTAAGAAAGTGTAGTCGGTCAGGCCCGACCGATATGATACCCTACACCACGATATTTAAAAACAAATTTTCGAGAGTTTATAGCTATCTAAATAGGGATCTTTCTATGTTTTAAATTTCAATCGGCTTGATAGTTCTTTAGGGACAGAACTCTACGATTCTGCCCATTTCCAATAGGCTTAACCCTTGTGCCAAAAAGAACCTATGTGCCAAATTTTATTAAATTATCTCCAAAATTGCGACCTGTACTTTGCGCACAAGGTTACATGGACAGCCAGCCTGACGGACGGACATCGTTAGATCAACACAGAAAGTGATTCTGAGTCGATCGTTATACTTTAAGGTGGGTATAGGAACAGTATTTTAAGGTGTTACACACATCAGCACAAATGCATAAAACCCTCTCCCCTATTGTGGTGTGGGTATAATAAACTTTATATACATTTGTGGTCTTGTTAGATCAATGTGACCCAACCTAATTTTTGACCGTAACATTGGGTTTTTTTAGCAAAAACTTTGTTTTCTAAAACAAAAAATTTAAATGAAGATAATTCAAATTTTTATTGTATTACGAAGAGAAAAGTTCGGCAATTATGAATAAAAAATTATATCTGGCAAATGTCCACCACGAGCACGCTGAAAGTTGTCGATTATTTCATCAAGGTTTTTAATCAGTTTATGGCAAAATGGTGGGTCTATTTCGCTAATCACTTAACGTATTTTGAGTTTTAAGGCTGCAATTGATTCGATTGGCTCCGTATAGACTCTGTCCTTAACAAAGTCACACAAAAAATAATCCAGTGGTGTATAATCACACGATCTGGCTGGCCACTTAACAGCTGATGTTCGTGAAATTATGCTTGAACACTGTGGCTAACGGCTGCGATGCGTTGGTGTTGGCAAATTTTGTATCGAGCCTGTCGTGTCAAATTTTACTACCAAATTCTTAATAACGATTATGTTGTCCGAAAATATCACGAATTTTATAAAATGTAACTTTAACAGAACCACTACTTTCATAGTGGATTTTAATTATTTTAATGTGATTTTCGAGTGAAATTGAATTCATTGTAACAATGTCCAATGCATCTACTACGAATACGTCAAATAACTAAATGTCAAAACTATCATATTGTTGGTGTTGCCACAATTAAAAAACAAAGTTCTTGTTGAATAACCCATTACTTAATCTGATATTTTCATAGATTCTAAGTAATAGTTGGTTCTAATTGACCCACAAAGATCATAAATAGAAAAAGCTAGAGAGTAATGCGGAAGGTTTAAAAAGGAATCGTAAGATTTAAAAAAATTTGTAGTCTACGCGAGTTGTATAAATATTAGTTGCCGTATTCACAAAACCCTTTGTATCAATGTATCGATTGTATGTTGTATAAACAAACAAAAGTAAACATTTTAATACAACACACAATCGATACAACTATACAAAAGGCTTGTGAATACAGCAATTATTGGTTTGGCGCAAATGCCAAAAAGTTGTAGTTGAGAAACACGAAAATGAAGGTTTTCATGAAGTTATCTGAAAAATATACCCGATAGATTTTTTTGTATTTTCACCACTGCTTCTAGCATATCGTCGCAGGAATTAAAGAATGCTGTAACTGACAAAACATAAAATGTTCACCAGAGCCAAAAAACCTGTATGAAAGAAAGTAAAAAAAATTGATATCACAAAAACTATACAACTTAGGAACATGATTTTAAAAACTTATTTTTATTTTTTCTCGCTTTATATATTGGCTGTAAACATTTCCTCTCTAGTCTATTATTCTCGTTGATTCTGCGAATTTGTTTTCATCATACAAATATGGGACCGGTTCCAATCGACGCAGTATTTTTTTCTGATAAAAATGATGAAAAAAACGCATTTTCGATTTTTTGTCACTTACAGCGTTCTTTAATTCCTGCGACGATATGTTCTGAAGGAAAATGTAGATTTTTGTTAACGTTCATTAACGAACTTAGATGTTAACAGTATTTTATTGAAAGTGAAAATGATTGTCTTGTGCCGCATCCGCTACTTTTCTAAATGTATTTCTTATAAGTAACTTTTCGTACCGCATACGTTTACTTACTGCTGTATATTGAGTTGTTGACAATTAATTTAGCTTTACAAGCTTTTTCCGGAATATAATTGGTGCCTATAATTCGTCTTAATATGTTGGTATTTAGATTAAATTTAGTTGAAGCTTTTTTTTATTGCAATCAAAATTATCTTATCAAATTTTATTCGAATGCCATACAAATACTATTAATCCCGAAAATAGCTTTTATTGCAATAACTTCCTTATAAATGTTGGTATAAACATACAAATTGGCGGTAATACTTTTTACGAGAGCTTCTATATCATAACAAATGTTGTATTGGTAGATTCAAAATTAACCATAGGTCCTCCATCCTAAAATCTTATATGGATAATATAAATAACTTTTACATGACTCTAAATTTCATAATATAATTTTGTTAAGGCGGGCCCATTATTGCCCATGGATACCAAATAGGGTGCACTAGCAAAAATTGTGTTGATTTACTATGTTGTAGGGTAGTATATTATCAGGGTTGACCGACTTAACTTTCTAACTTTGTTTTAAATAGTTTTCTAGCATTATTTGTCGGCTTAGTCCCAAATTTACAGTCATAAGTTAGCTAATAGCAATGGTTAAACCAATAAAATATTATTTCCAGCTTTTTGTTAACCATTAGTTAAACTATCAAATGTTATCGGTGAACCACTAGTTAGACAACAGCTCTTCCGTTGAAAATCATTATATACATTGGTTTTTTTTTGTAGAAAATTACTATTATAAATTTTACACAGACGCTTCCACGCATATTCTCTTTGTTTAGCAGTAACACCGACACTTTTTTTGTTTTCTATGACATTTCGGTACTTTTTCATATTTAGAAACAATAAAAAATTAAAGAAAAACACTGCTGCCAACATTTAAATTTTTTATTTTGATAGAGTCACCATTTTTTGCTCTGATACAAGTTTTTAGTTAACCAATAAACTTTTAAAAATGAAATGCTAGTTAGCCAAGAGTTATCATTAAAAATTTACTAATAATAAATTACTAATGAATGTAAATTTGGGCCTAAGGCAAACCTCTAACATAACAACCTACTTGATCAAATTATACAACAAGTAGCAACGTCTAGGGACCGCATTATGTCAATTTAAATGTACTTATGTATGATAAATTACCGTATATTGAGGCTTCAGTTTAAATTGTTTCCATATGCATAAATGTTCATACAGTCGTACACACAACAAGCGAGTATCTGTGTATGTTTGACTCAAACATTTATAAGCTTCGCTGATTGCTCAGTGAAATGGTCAAGCGCCTTTTGTGGAGTTACAGTACAATTCAGTTGAAGAAAACATGTCCACCAGCTTAAACATGAATCGCGGTTAATTAAAAAAAAAAAAATAAATATATAAACGAATTAAAAAAAAGCTGATATAAAAAAAGAAAAATACTGCCTGCCATGTTTCCGAAAAAATGAAATTTAGCTTTTAAGCAAACTAAACAGCTAAATTATTTATGAAACAATTAAAAAGTGGTTAAACAAAAAACCGAAATGTTCTAAAGTGAAATTGGGCGTAAAGTCATAATTAAGTGGAATAGGAATAAACATCCGGTTTACGGTTTATACGTGTATTAAGACTGTTGAATGGCAAGTGTAATGTCGCCTTTTTAAATGTTTTAAATAGTTCGAAGTATGAATTAAACTTAAAACCGCATTAGTCGATAATAAAGAGGGCCAGCACTAAGAGACAAAAAAGCCCTGACCTTAGCAAGAAAAAAAAAAAAATAAAAAACCAAATAAAATAAGTAGAAAAACAAACGATTTAAAATTGCAAGTGCATTAAACAATTGTAAATTATTTATTTAAACAACTTTCACTGCCAATTTTTTTGTTTGATTTTTGTTGTGTGCAGAATTTATATAGTTTGATTTTTGTCTTCAGCAAGGCTTAAGTTAACTTGAAAAGCCGTTAAAATTAACATTAACGTAAACAAAATTGGTGCAAAACGTGATTTTTCATTGGATGCTGTTTTAAAGTTTTCCATTATGATTTGCAGTTTTGAGTGGATTTAATGTGTAAATTCATAAAAAAAAAACAATAAACTCGTATTTGGTTTACAATCTCCAAAGCCTTTAATTGCGGTTAGTGATGGTAGTACAATTGTTATAAATCGGCAAAGCGGCTCCTTTCTGTTCGTGTTATCTTAATGTTTTTGCGTTTGGCATTATAATGTCAGAAAGCTTGCGTGGTTCGAAATCCTCCAGTTCGCGTAATAATAGCACTAGTAGTGGTAGTGGCAGTAGTAGTCATGGCAAAAATCATGACAGCATTCCTAACAAATTTAGCAGTATTGTGAATAAGGTAGAGTCCCTCATAAGCAAAATGAATTATGACAAACATAATCATGCGAGTCGCAATGATGGGGATAAATATTTCAGCTCGCATAAGGAAAATAAACGAAAAGCTAAAATTAAACAGGAATATAAACATAATAGCAAATATGAAAGTAGTGCCAATTTAAATGGCAGCCAACGGACTACATCCATGGATTCTCTAAATAATCTCACTGATGTGGATAGTTTTGACGATCGTGACACTAATGACAACACAACCCTTAACACTAACGCAACTACTACTTCTTCCAGCACCAACCATACAAATGATATTTACTCCGATTCCGATGATGCAGAAATTGCTCACATAACGGGAATTACATCCGTTCAAGTCCATAGACGCATTGAATTAGATCAGTTAACTGACGAGACTATACGCGAATTTAACGAGCAGTGCTCTTCGCTAAGTCACGATATGGAATTCTATAACTCTTGGCAAAATGAGGAAGAACTAGAACAGAGTTCCACACACAAACATTCCAATGAGGATGTTTACAATGACTCTACACATGATGAATTCAAAACTTGCCAACAAAGTACTGCGATTGGTCAACAAGTTACCACTAAAGACGCCAATAATAATGAGTGTAGCTTTTCAGAAGTCGACACTCAAGATTGGATGGATAAATTGGAATTAGAGGAAACCCAATTAGAAAAGCAACAGGACCACCAAACGGAAGCAAATATACCCTTAACCCACATACAACAGATTGTTAATGACATAACACAACAGAAAGAGTCCCATGTTAAAGACATGCCTATAAAGCCAAATCTAAATGAAATAGAAATTGAAAATACCATTGAAGATGTCGGTAGTAATACAAACAGCGGTTTCACAAGCCTTACAGCGGCAGCTACTAACGGTAGTGTGGCAAAAACACGTCGTTCAAGCGTTGCCTCCAGTGGTTCAGTGGGACGCATGGAAACAATATTGGAAGAACCAACGGAGTGTAAAATTTCTGTTAAGGAAATTTTACAACGTTTTGAAACAATGAACAAAAATGAGGTACCTACATTCCAATCGTACACGTAATTAATACCATGTACATACATATAATAAACAAGTTTTAATTAATAAAAAAAATAGTCTTTAATACCTAACAAAAAAAAAAATAATATAGTATGTATAATAATAATAAAAACTATATTTTTTAATAAAAGGTAAAACTTACCTTTTGCAATCCTACTTGGTTAAAAATTAAATAGCAAAAAGTCTAGATTTTTGATGCTGCCTTTTGTTTTTATAAATAAAAGATACTACCGTTATAATGCAGTTATAGCCTGTTCACACTTGTTTACATTTAACATCTAACATTAATTTGCGAAGATGTTGAAATTTTCCCATAAGAAATACATGGAGCTTAAAATCAAAATTTTTCAACATCTTTACAAAATGTTATTATCTCACTTTGTTTCCTTTAAATCTTTCGATTTTTTAGTGTCAACAAATTCTATTAATATGCTGGGCACAGACAGTGCAATCTACATGCAATCTATTTCACTGCAACCTCAAAATATCAAAGCGTTTTGATGTTGATGCAATCTGGAATGAATGAAAATGAATTTAATTTGCTAGATTGCGTAAATGCATTGCATAGTGTGTACCAAGGCGAATTGACTGGAAGGTGAGGTCAACTCTACAACTACAATGCTTCTGTGGTCGCGTTGTCAAAAATATTGCTAGTAAAAAAAACTGGTTTGTTTACATAGAAAACTAGTTTGTATACAAACTTTGACAAGTCGACCACCGAAAAAAACACCATATCGTCGGTTGATTATTTAATTGTCGTATGTCGTATGTAATTTATATCCACATACGACAATTAAATAATCAACCGACGATATGTTGACTTGACCCCAACTTCTATTCAGTAAGCATTATAGCCTATTTACACTTGAGCGTGTAGAGCGAATAAAAACTAAATATGCAAATGATATTACTTGAGGGTTACACGATCAAGTTTTGGCTATCAAGTTTTAATACACTCATACTTTTAAAAATTGATACGAACTTGCCTCTTAAATTCTCTTGCCAGTGAGTGTATCAATTTTCGTTCAAGAAAACATCTTATTACAAATCTTTTGAAGTTGTTTTTGTTTTTTTTCACAAATATTTTGCCGGCAAAAGCTGAAGTTTTTTTTTTTACAAATTGTTGCGGGAATTTTAAAATTTTAACTAAAAACCTAAAAAAATAGTGAAATATGTTTATTAATAAAATTTATTTATACAATTAATAAGCAAAATGATGTTCTGCGATTCATAGAGCTGTACAGAAGCCATGAAATTTTATGAATCTTTCATCATATAGGCGAAATGATTTGAAAATAAAAGCCTACGAGTCTATAGCTTCTGAAACAAAAATGCCAGTGGAAGAAGTAAAGAAAAAAATAAAGTCCCTTCGAACAGCCTACAGTGCAGAAAAATCAAAAGTGGAAAATAGCAAAACATTTTGAGTTGTTTTCTCGGCGACGACATCTTGAAAAAGTAAATTGCTTTCAACTTGCGTGCAGCCTACGTCACAGCTGTCAACTTTTGCATATTTTGACAATCAGTATATGTAAAAGACTATCAAGAAAATCTTGATCGTGTGGCTGCACTGTTAATGTCCTGCTCTTTTCTACTTTTTTCTAGTGATGGTAACAAATTATTTGCTTTTTCTAGTGATGACACTAAAATAATCGAAAGATGTTGAATGAAAAAACATGAGATAGGAACATCTTTCAAAGATGAAGAAAGATGTTGATTTTTATGCTATGTTCATACGACGTAAACCACTCGTTTCGCTCTTTGAAACTAGTTGGCCAAACATGCTGTTCATACGATTCATTCCTGATTCATTTTGACATTTTTTTTGTGTTGTTAGTGTGATTTTTTTTAAATAGATAAAAAAATCTTATATTCTGTTTAATTCGACCTTTAAAATGTATAAATAAAATAACTTTTTTTCTTTGAGCTCGAGATAAAAAAAAGTAAATAAAACTTAAACATATATTATTTAACACTTTTATTGATATTATTATGTTATAATTATCACTTTATTTTATTAAACAATAATTTATTTTTTGTTTTTTCTTTGTTTTGAGAGCTAGTTCAGATAAACTAACGATAAATGTTATCAAAATTGGAGATGATAGTACATTTTTCCTGTTTCGCAGCCTGTTTCAAAATGAAACGACCTGTTTCGCTCATAAAATTTTGTAAGGGGAAACAAGTCGTTTCAATCATGTTTGGGGCGCGAAACAGGAATAAGAGAGCGAAACACGAATATTGCTGTCCGTGTGAACATGGTATTAGCCCTGTACAATTCTTATGGGAAGATGTTAACATCTTTGCGATAAGATGAAAGATGTGAGCAAGTGTAAAAAGCCTATAAGATGTGCTCAAGTGTAAAAAGGCTATAAGATGTTTCAAGTGTGAACGCATGTTTCACATTTTCAACATCTTCCATGCGTTTCTCCGAAATGTATGCAAGTGTACAAACGGTATTACACAAGAACATTTGTTACTTTTCCCATGAAAAGGTTTTGATTGATTGAATCAAATGGACATAAAAATAAACAAAAGCAGCACATTTCTGTCTATTTAAAGATGTTTGTTTAGTGAAAGCTCACCATACAAGATAAAGCTTATTGTCAGCGCTTTGATTAACAATTAGCTTGTTATTACAAATCGTTTTTTATTAATTACTTTTCCTAATTTAGAAAACCCTCAAGCGCGTTTAGACAAACGGTATTTAAACTTGTTTACACAAACTGTTACAAGTTTTGATTAGAAAGGTCATTTAATCTGTCGTCCACTTAGTGCTTTTTTTGTACAGATTTTCTTGCAATATTTACCAACTTTACACAAGTATTGTTTTTCTTTGCTTACATTAAAAAAAATTTGATTAATTTTTGTTTTATTTTTTAACTCAACACTAAAGAAATCATTTTATAATTGTTAACAACTTTATGACATAATAGCTTTTAATATCTTCGCTTTTGTTTAAGTCATTATCAAATAATTTGTTGTCTTATTCAAATCTTCGTATGTAAATTTTTTTAAAAAAAGGGTGCTAAAAAGATAAATTTTGTGTACTTTTTCATAGTAAAAAGAGCCAGACATACAGAGGCAGGGTCATTCATAGTTTTTTTCTTATTCACTTTTGCGTTTTATTAACCCACAAACTTGCACTAGTGACTTTTTGCTTAAACTTGGACTTATAAAGATTGACCTAGCAAAGCATCTGAGAGATACTGTTTAATTAAATTTAATTTCGAACAAATTTTTTAGTATAATTTACTTTCAAAATCGAGTACGTCTGTCGTATTTTTTAATTGAATTTCTACATTTGCTTAATATTTTACAAAATCAAATCATTATGTTGATTAAATGTGAATGAAAGTTAAAAAAATGTAAGAAAGCAATTGTAGCAGTACATACTACTAACAGTAAGAAACAATAAAAAAAATATTTAAAACTTAAATATTTTTCTGTTGCCAGTCAACGAAGATGAACTCACACATAAAAACAAAAGAAACGTACAAAATTATTTTTTCATTTAAAACGTTCAAGAGCATTCGGTCACTCAACTGAACACAAAACCAAAGAAAAACGAGTACAATTTGGATTTTAAATTAAAAAAAAAAAATACAAGTACATTTAAAGAAAAAAAATCTTACAGTTATAGTTTATAATGCCAAAAAGTAAATATTTACATATACATACATACATACATACATATATTATATGTATGTATGGATATGACTTTAGAAATCTATACACACACTCATCCGCACAAACTTTAGAATCGGTTAGTTGGATTTCGAATTAAAAATATGTAATTGAAAATTATAAAATTTTTTAGCATATGTATGCTTTCCCGCATCTTGTTTAATTATAAAAAAATACTGATAAATAATATACGACCCAATTGAATGGAAACGTGCAATCTTGATTTAGACAAAAAGTGACTGATGGATGCTGTTTGGCGATTTCAATATTTTATATGAAGTTACTTTCTACTTCTGTTTATTAGGGCTAATACATCAGTGCAAGTTAATATCTCTTTTTGGCTTAAAATGCACCTATTTAAACCAGCAAGTCTATTAATCTGTAATAGGCTTTTTACACTTTCTCACATCTTTAATTTTATCGCAAAGATGATAACATCTTCCCATAAGAATTGTATACCCATTTTACACTGATCAACATCTACCATTAATTTGCGAAGATGTTAACATCTTTCTATAATAGCCTTTTTCCATAAGAAATACATAGTGCTAAAAATCAACATCTTTAAAAGATGTTCCTATCACATTTTATTCCATTCAACATCTCTCGCTTATTTTAGTGTCATTACTAGAAAAGTGGCAATAAGTTACATTAGTTTTTGGCATCACTGACAAAAAAATTTTTTTTGAAAGTAGCGTTACCAATAGTCAAGTTTTCTCTTTTATTGCAATGTTTTTTTGCTAAGTATTTTTTATATTTTTAAGCAAATGAACCTTCAAATACATTTTTGTGTTCTCTTTTTAAAATTTGGCACTTTTGTAGAAAAAAAAAACATTTTTTATTTTAAAAAATTTTTGTTTTTCAAAAATGGTAACATTTTTGTTTGATGGTAGATGTTAAATGTGAGCAATGTAAACAAGTGTTTCAAATTTTCTATATCTTTGATGGTAGATGTTGATCAGCGTAAAAAGCCTATAAGAAATGCATAGGGCTAATAGCCTTTTTACACTGATCAACATCTAACAACTACCATCAATTTGCCACAATTTACGAAGATGTGAACATCTTTCCATAAGAAATACATAGGGCTGAAAACCAACATCTTTCAACATCTTTAAAAGATGTTCCTAACTCATTTTATTCCATTTAACATCTTTCGTTTATTTTAGTGTCATTACTAGAAAAGTGGCAATAAGTTCCATTAATTTTTGGCATCACTGACAAAAAACATTTTTTTTGAAAGTAGCGTTACCAATAGTCAAGTTTTCTCTTTTATTGCAATGTTTTTTTTTCTAAGTATTTTTTATATTTTTAAGCAAATGAACCTTCAAATACATTTTTGTGTTCTCTTTTTAAATTTTAGTACTTTTGTAAAAAAAACATTTTTTATTTAAAAAATGGTGACATTTTTGTTTGATGGTAGATGTTAGATGTGAGCAATGTAAACGAGTGTTTTAAATGTTCTACATCTTTGATGGTAGATGTTGATTAGTGTAAAAAGCCTATAAGAAACGCATAGGGCTAATAGCCTTTTTACACTGATCAGCATCTAACATCTACCATCAATTTGCCACAATTTACGAAGATGCTAACATCTTTCCATAAGAAATACATAGGGCTAAAAACCAACATCTTTAATAGATGTTCCTATCTAATTTCATTCCATTCTACATCTTTCGATTATTTTAGTGTCATCACTAAAAAAGTGGCAATAAGTTCTATTATTACTGTGGCGTCACTGACAAAATAAATTTTTTTTTGAAAGTAGCGTTACTATTTGTCAAGTTTTCTCTTTTATTGCAAAGTTTTTTTGTTAAGCATTTGTAAATTTTTTAAAAAAAGGGAACTTTAAATATATTTTTGTGTTTTCTTTTTAAATTTTGACACTTTTGTAGAAAAAAAATTTTTTATTTTAAAAACATTATTTTTTTTTTTGAAAAATGGTGACATTTTTGTTTGATGGTAGATGTTAAATGTGAGCAATGTAAACGAGTGTTTCACATTTTCTACATTTTTGATGGTAGATGTTAGATGTGGATCAGTGTAAAAAGCCTATAACAAACCAACATCTTAAAAAAATGTTATTAGTATTGTGGTTATTTTATTGAACTATTTATGGTTTTTAATCCAAATTTTTAATATTTTTAATTAGGCTTAAGTTCATTAAATTTAATTTTCATTAAATTATTTTTATGAAGAAAGGAATTTTACAACATGAAAATTAATTAAAATTTATTGATAATTTTTTATTCTTGACTCAATCTGGGCTCGAACCCAGGCGTTTACGGACAGGTTACCCTGACATGTTTCGATTGCAACCACTCAATCTCCTCAGAGGGCTTGCCGTTTAACACTCGCAGCCATCGACGACTGCTGCCGTCATTAGTCAAACATCAATCCTTAAACCAAATTGTATTCAACCTTTGGTAGATCGAAATTTGCTTTGAATGATTATCTATTTTAATTTATTTTAACATGTTGTTCCTTTACTTCTGTTTTTTCGTACTTTTGTCAAGAATTCTTCTTGAAGTTCAAAGTACATATTTTTTGTTTTTTCATTTTTTTGTCTTTCTTTTTCTTGTTGACCTTTTCAGCACAACTTGAAGGACAAATGCAAACATAGAGCTCGTGCCTTAGCTTTAACAATTATTAGTATTGTGGTTATTTTATTGAACTATTTATGGTTTTTAATCCAAATTTTTAATATTTTTAATTAGGCTTAAGTTCATTAAATTTAATTTTCATTAAATTATTTTTATGAAGAAAGGAATTTCACAACATGAAAATTAATTAAAATTTATTGATAATTTTTTATTCTTGACTCAATCTGGGCTCGAACCCAGGTGTTTACGGACAGGTTACCCTGATATGTTTCGATTGCAACCACTCAATCTCCTCAGAGGGCTTGCCGTTTAACACTCGCAGCCATCGACGACTGCTGCCGTCATTAGTCAAACATCAATCCTTAAACCAAATTGTATTCAACCTTTTGTAGATCGAAATTTGCTTTGAATGATTATCTATTTTAATTTATTTTAACATGTTGTTCCTTTACTTCTGTTTTTTCGTACTTTTGTCAAGAATTCTTCTTGAAGTTCAAAGTACATATTTTTTGTTTTTTCATTTTTTTGTCTTTCTTTTTCTTGTTGACCTTTTCAGCACAACTTGAAGGACAAATGCAAACATAGAGCTCGTGCCTTAGCTTTAACAATTATTAGTATTGTGGTTATTTTATTGAACTATTTATGGTTTTTAATCCAAATTTTTAATATTTTTAATTAGGCTTAAGTTCATTAAATTTAATTTTCATTAAATTATTTTTATGAAGAAAGGAATTTTACAACATGAAAATTAATTAAAATTTATTGATAATTTTTTATTCTTGACTCAATCTGGGCTCGAACCCAGGTGTTTACGGACAGGTTACCCTGACATGTTTCGATTGCAACCACTCAATCTCCTCAGAGGGCTTGCCGTTTAACACTCGCAGCCATCGACGACTGCTGCCGTCATTAGTCAAACATCAATCCTTAAACCAAATTGTATTCAACCTTTGGTAGATCGAAATTTGCTTTGAATGATTATCTATTTTAATTTATTTTAACATGTTGTTCCTTTACTTCTGTTTTTTCGTACTTTTGTCAAGAATTCTTCTTGAAGTTCAAAGTACATATTTTTTGTTTTTTCATTTTTTTGTCTTTCTTTTTCTTGTTGACCTTTTCAGCACAACTTGAAGGACAAATGCAAACATAGAGCTCGTGCCTTAGCTTTAACAATTATTAGTATTGTGGTTATTTTATTGAACTATTTATGGTTTTTAATCCAAATTTTTAATATTTTTAATTAGGCTTAAGTTCATTAAATTTAATTTTCATTAAATTATTTTTATGAAGAAAGGAATTTTACAACATGAAAATTAATTAAAATTTCCTATCTCATTTTATTCCATTCTTTCGATTATTTTCGTGTCATCACTAGAAAAGTGGCAATAAGTTCTATTTTTATTGTTGCATCACTGACAAAAAGAAGTTTGTTTTGAAAGCAGCGTTACCATTTGTCAAGTTTTCTCTTTCATTGCAATGTTTTTTTTTTTGCCAAGTATTTCTTATATTTTTTAACAAATTGAACTTCAAATACATTTTTGTGTTTTCTTTGTAAATTTTGGCACTTTTGTGAGAAAAAAACATTTGTAATTTAAAATTTGCTTTTTTTTTTTAAATGGTGACGTTTTTGTTTAATGGCAGATGTTAGATGTGGGCAATGTTAACGAGTGTTTCACATTTTCTACATCTTTGATATTAGATGTTGATCAGTTTAAGAAGCCTAATACAGGGGTCTAATCACCGCATACGATATCGAGCAAAATTTATCGAAATTATTTATTTTTGTATCATGAAACTCGATATCGAATGAAATGTATTGAATTTGAAATAATAGCATTCGATATCGAGTAACTTGACATTACATTTATCGAGTTTTCATTGGATACGTCAGTGTGTATCGCATGCGAAAAAATTCGAAAGTTTATTCGATACGATAGTATCGAATGCGGTGATTAGACCCCAGGGCTCTCATTCGCAAATAAATACATATGTATATTGCCGCACAAACAGTGATTTCAATTTTTATTTGCGAATAAATTATAATGAATAAATTTTCCATCTGGCATCACTTAAAAATAAGAATTTTCATAAAGAAAATTGGCATAGGTAAAAACAGAAAAGCTGGAGGCCAACATCACGAGTTACTCGCTTTTTCGCAGCATACGCAGCTGTCAAAAAAGTAGAATCTGTGTAGTTATACGTAGTAAGTTACATGCACAAAAGCTTAGATGCCTTGAGGCGAAAAGTAGGTTTACTTTCTACTTTTGTAAGCGTCACAAGTAGCGTTCGAACAAATCAGCTGATTTTGACAAATTAAATTTTATTTTTACTTGTGCTGCTGCTGCACAAAAAGCGTTGCATGTAACTTGAAACGAAGAACGCAAGTAAGGTTATATAATTTGTATTAGCAAATAGGCTGCGTATAAACGTAGTAATAGTTGGCTGGTATATTTTGCCACTCTTCTCTTGTTAGTCGGTTGTCATTTAGCTACCTTTTTTTTTAAATATATCCACAAATTTTCAATCGGATTTAAGTCCGGACTTTGGTCAGGTGTTATTATAACTGTACTCTCTAAAAAATTTTCGAGATCGGAGAAGTGGGCGGAGCACCTTTCGTGCAAATACATAATAGATTTCTGCTTGTCTGGAAAATGACAAATGACAAAATTTCCAAATAAGGTACAAGAAGAATACACCACATTCGACAAAATGTAAGCCGGATCGAAGTGGGAGTGGAAGTGGGCGAGACACAAAATAGATTTTTTATATCTAAAGGACGGTAATTATATAACTTTCTGTTCTTATCGCACCATATAGATATATATATATATAAGATTCGGCATAGCCGAATAGAGCACTCTTATTTATTTTTTTATTATTTAATAATAATAAATTCTTGGATATGCAAGAGGAAGCTGCAAAACTATCTGAGCGTATTTCTGCATATGGAAAATTGTTTGATGGCTTCAAATCCTTGGATAATTTAAAATCTCCACCTGGATCTTCACCAAAACGCCGTAAATCAGCAAGAAATTCTAATAATGATAAACGTGATGATCCTGTGCCTGTTGTGAATGTTATTGGTACTCCGTGTTCATCTACACTTACTAATACTAATACGCCGTTGAGTTATGCTGTAGTGGCCTCAAATCAACCAGACCCCGCTATTAATACTGGTCAACTCAACAATTATACAATAAGAGCTGTTCCTCCTAAAAAACCATTTTTATTTCTCGTTTAGCTTCTGAAACTACTGCTGAAGCAGTGGATTCTTACGTAAAATCTAAGGTGGGTCCAAACGCATATATTTCAACATATAAGTTTGTTTTTTCTCAACCAAGATCGACAACATCTTTTAAAGTAAATGTTTCTGCTGATCTTTTTAAACGTATTCTTGACCCAAATTTTTGGCCAGAAAATACTTTGGTTCGTGAATATAAATACAGGGAAAATCCAAGATCAATTAATTTTGGCCGTCTTCCCCAACACGTTTCAAATGTTCCAAAAACTAAGAGCTTTCACTGGTGATAACATTTCATTAGTGTACCAGAATGTCTGTGGATTGAGAACTAAACTGTCTGATTTGTGTATAAAAAGTTTTAACATTAATTATCACGTAATCGTTTTAACTGAAACTTGGCTAAACGATACCTTTTTGGATACTGAAATACTTTCTAATAAATATAATATTTTTAGACGTGACCGTGGTACCTTAACGAATGGTGGCGGTGTTCTTATTGAGGTCTCCAGTATTTTACCATCTGAATTGTTATTAATTGATTCTTCACCCAACATCGAATTTATCACAGTATTAATCAAACTAAAATGCAAAAAAATATTTATCACTTGTTCTTATATCCCTCCATCATCAGTCTTTATATGATACACATGGCGAAGCTATTAAATTTGTTCTTCGCGATGCTAATCCGGATGACTCAGTTATTGTTCTTGGTGATATCAATTTACCTTCAATAGCCTGGAAATTCTTACCTGATGATAAATATTTTGTTCCGTCTAAATCAAATAATAAGTGTGATGAGCTTTTCAATATTTTACATGATATGAGTCTTTTTCAAATTAACGGCATACTTAATAATAATTTTAAATTATTGGATTTAATATTTGCCAACGTAACTGAGGAGTGTTACATAAACCGAACAAACCCAATTTCTACTCCGGAAGACCGATATCATCCTACCATTAAAAATTAATATATCCGTTCCATCTGGACTTGTAAATAAATCTTCTAAAAATAATGATAAATGTTATTGTTTCACGCAATCAAACTACTTAATGTTAAATGAACTTCTAAATAGTACGAACTGGGATAACCTATTAACTTGTCCCTCAAACACAACTGCTGCTATTGATCATATGACTGATGCCTTCTACAACACGATGTATTCAATTATGGACTTACGTATTCCGAAACGAATTACCAAAGTACTATCCGGGCCTCCTTGGAAAACCAAGCAACTGGCTAAAGTTAAAAATAAAAAAAATAAAGATTTCAAAAAGTACAAACAATCTGGATCTCTTGTTGATCATAGGAAATACTGTATTAGTCGCGCTGAATATATTACTCTGAATAAATCATGTTACTCAAATTATTTAATCAAAATGAAAAATAGCTTTAAACATAATCCAACATCATTTTACAAATTTGTTAACTCTAAGAGGAAAACAACTGGCTTTCCGGCTATAATGAAATTTCAGCATAATGAATCCAGTGATGATGCTGTTATAAGTAATTTGTTTGCAAGCTTTGTCTCAACTAAATATTCGGATGCAATTTTGATGATTCAAACAGTTATCCATATACACTTACCGCTAATCAAACAATTAATATTCCATTGCTTGAGGTTTCTACAGTTTCTCATGGATTAAGAAAGCTTAAATTTTCCTACAAAAGTAGACCTGACAAAATTCCTAGTTTTATCTTAATTATATATGCAGATGTATTAGCTATTCCATTAACACTTATGTTTAATACATCAATAAAATATGGGTATTTTCCAAATAAATGGAAAGATTCCTATATTATTCCGCTATTTAAATCTGGAAACAAGTCCGACATTACAAATTATCGAGGTATTGCCAAATTAAGTATTATACCAACATTTTTTGAAAAACTTATAACGGATCACCTCTGTCATCAAGTCAACAATTTAATTTCTCCCTTCCAATACGGTTTTCAAAAAAGATGTTCAACTTCAACAAATTTATTACAACTTACTACAATAGTCAATCGCGGGTTTCTTCAAAGAAAACAAACAGATGTAGTTTATACAGACTTCAGCAAAGCTTTTGATAAAGTCAATCACAAACTTCTTATAAAGAAATTACACTTGATGGGATTTGCTAATGTTAGCTTAATGTGGATTAACTCATATTTAACAAATAGAAAGCAAATCGTACTTTTTAACAATGAATCTGCGAAAAATATAAAAGTATCATCCGGGTGACCACAGGGCAGTCACCTTGGACCGCTTTTATTTTCCTCGTTTATAAACGATTTCCCACAAGTTATTCAGTTTTCAAGTATTTTAATGTATGCTGATGATGTGAAAATTTTCTTGAGTATTAGTGAATACTCCAACCATGTTTTACTTCAAAATGACTTGGATTCGTTTTACAAATGGTGTAATTCAAATTTAATGGAGCTGAATCTAAAAAAGTGCAAACATATGCGTTTTGTCCGAAAGCGACCGATATCTGTAAATTATATGCTGGGTAATTATCAACTAGAAAAAGTGGATAGATAGCTTTTTAGATCTTGGTGTTTTATTGGATCCTAAACTAAGTTTCATTAATCATATAACAATTATGGTAAACAAAGCCAGAGGAGTACTTGGTTTTATAAAACGGTGGGCTAAAGAGTTCAATTACCCTTATGTAAGTAAAACCTTATACACATCACTTGTGAGACCTATTTTGGAGTATGCTTCCATAATTTGGTACCCTATGTACCAAACTTATATCGACAGGATAGAATCTGTGCAAAAACAATTCCTGTTGTTCTGTCTTCGAAGTTTAAATTTCAACCCATTAAGGCTGGGGTTTTGAGATCTCAGTTAAACTAGGTTTAGTTAATCTAAAAACTGATTTCTGCCACCAATACTAAGTTTGTATACAAAATGTTGCCGGAACAGCGCAGTTTTGCTTAAAACGTGTGTCTTTAATGAAATAATGAAAAAAAAATCACATTTCACCGGAAAAATCCGAGTTGCAGAGAACGTTAAACTAAGTTTAAACTTAATCCCCATCTCAAAAACCCGTCCTAAGTCTTCCATCATATACCAGCAGGCTCGCCCTTGTTAAGCTGCCAACCTTAAAAAGCCGACGATCTATGTTAAATGTCTCGTTTCTATTGAATATTATTAACGGTGATGTTTGTTCTGGTTTTCTGATCAACAATATTTCGTTCAACATTCCTCAACGACCAACACGTTACTTCTCACCATTATCCGTTCAGTTTTTTAGAGCTAATTATGCAAACGCTGACCCTCTCAGGAGAATGTGTATTCAATTTAATGAACTGTTTAGATTTATAGATTTTTCTTTAAATACTAATGTAACTAAAAGTAAAATAATAATTTTTTTAAATTCATAATTAATTATTTTATGTGAGTTATTAACATTTGTGTTGTATAAATAGTAGAGTTGTCAACCGATTAAGAATAATTCGATTAATCGATCAAACAAAACCAAACTCTTGTTCGAATAACTTCAAAACGACGATTTTCGAATAACGAATAAATCGATTAATTAATGTCGATAAATCGAACAACTTTTTTTTATTAAAAAATAAATTAAATAAAAGCTTAGAATTTGATATATTCTCATAAGTTTTAAGTGATGTTATACAAAATGTAAGAAAGTTAAAAAATATTGTTGCCATAGCCCTGGTTGTAATTAATCTCAATTTTTAGTAAGCAAAACCCGTGTTGAGTAATCATTGTATATCCAAAATGTATTTTATGTTTTTATTTAACAAATCTTATCAAACAATTGAGTAGGTGAGTTGCAAAACTCGTTCGTTACAAAATTTAAAATACGAAATGAAATGATATACTAATTGTATCAATGCATGTCCTCTTCCATGTTTTTAGCATGGACATGCAATCAGAATATTTCGTCTAATAAAGCGCCAAAAGAACTTTATGTATCATTTGCCATCTCGTATTTTTAATTTTGCAACGAACGAGTTTTGTATCTCATCTTCTCAATTGTATCAGCTGTTTTAAAGTCAAACGTTAAAAAACTTTGAAGGAAGGGAATTTTTTTAATTTCGGGTGGAAAATTTAGAAATAAACAAAAAGCTTAAAAATAAAGAATTGATTTATATAAATCATATATTGAAAGTAAAAATTGTTGTTATTGTATTATAATACAGTTTTTTTAAATTATATATGCATATCTTTACAATTTGTAAGTGCCACAATACTACCATTGAAAACGATGTAGTGGAAGATAATGCAACGACCTCAAGAAATACCGAACTTGGTCTAATGGAAAAATACATTAAGACAGCGGCTGTCGATAGAAGAAATTGTAGACAGAAGTATAGCTGAAGATGTTAGGTCTTCCAACGCCTTTCGAAAATCCAGATTAATATCGAGTTATTAAGGAATTAAGGGTTTTACGATGCCTTAAAGTAATACAACGATGTGGAGTTAAGATGAAAAATTTTATGCATCAAAAAAAGAAGTCATAGCGGATGGAATGGAAGATTTTCCATAGTAATTTGTTTGTTAAAATAAATTTTTTATTCGTTATTCTCATCGATTAATCGAATAATATTTTAGATTTAATCGTTTGATCGAACGAACAAAAACAATTATTTCAATTATTCGAACAAAGTTGAAAGGCGAATAATTGACAACTCTAATAAATAGTCTGTAAGGATTAATTCCATAGACGAATAAATTAAATAAATAAAAAATATTTCTTGACAAAAGTAAATCGATTAATTAACCGAGGTTGTAGTTTATTTGGTTAATGATCGGTTAATTTTGTTATTGATCGGTTAACCGATTAATAAAGTTCTTCCAAAACATCTTAAGTCAAATTTAAAAAGTTGAAAAAAATGTTGTTAATCATACTTATTTTCATTTTAATAACATTTTTGCTTACATTTTTAAAATTTTGTATTAAAAAAGAATTTTGTTTTCATTTTAGTTTATTTTATTATTTAATAAAAATGATTTTTTCACCTAGTTTTGTTTTAAATTTTTTGCTATCTTATCTCGACTTAAGATGTTTTGTCAAAATTAGTCATTTAAATTTAAGGAGACCTTATAAAATAATCTTTTAATTTGGTTTAATGGTTAAGGATTTAAGCGATCCTTTTCTTAAGTTTTGATAAAATTTGACTTTGATAAAATTCTTTCACTTATCGTAGATGTTAGAGAAATCGAAAGCAGCCCATTACAGAATATATAATTTCTCAGTCCTTTTCCTGGATTTTTCTAAACATATAAAATCTTCCATTATGCCATTGTAGTCCTGTTTTAACTTTTTCAACTTTTTAGCACTTGTAATTATTTTGGTTAATTCTGTTAAAAGATTGTTTGTGTTAATATCGAGAGTTTCTTCTGTTGTCAGGTTATCATCTGACTCATCCTGGCAAAGCTCTGCACCGAACATTTGGCACTTTTTTTGTACTGTATTGTAAGAATGAAATAAAAATATTTTCTAAACACATACTTTTCGTAAATGAGACGAAATAAATAATTAAGAACACAAAAAATATGGTATAACCAGGGCCCGGACTTTTATGCAGTTAAAATCGCGTTTTAGGCGCATAAAAAATGCACTACAAATAGAAGTATATGCGTTAAAAATTTTAAAAATATGCAGTTAAAATTATCTTAAATTTTTTTATTCGTGATAAAAAAAATACATAAAAATAACAAGAAAAAACAAAAATAGTATGAAGAACGTTAAGTCGCATACACGTAAGTAAGGCGCAATAACCATAAAAGTATAAGTTAAAATAAAGTAAAACACCAATATATAAAGAAACAGTAAGACAATCATGCAAATTAAGTCACTTGTAAAGGCCCAACTGTAATATGCATAAGCTGGCTTGAGTAACTGTGAGAATACATGTTAATCTTAAGTATCAAACCATATTAAACTTAAGAAAACCTTTTTTTTTAATTTTTGTGAAATGTTCATTTGCTTAAGCAAAGTGCGAAACTGATCGCAATTACATACGAATCAAATGTTTATTGATTTTGTTTTTTAAAATGCCTTAAGAGATATATTTGTCCCTACATTTTTTCAAAATAAAAGTTTACTGCCTGTTTTTCAAAACAAAATAAAACGGAAGTGATGGTTGCATGATTAAATGCTGATAGTTCCTCTGTGGTATATTCATTTTCACTACGCTGTTTTCGAAAACAATTTAAATTAAATATGTAAGCAGTTGAGGACTTAAAACAAAAAATTTAAATCCCTAATTTTTGTTTAAACTTTTTCAAGCTTGCTATGAATTTCTTAACTCAAGTCACCGTCCACAAAATACATCTTATTTATGGCAACAAGTATCTATTAACTTAAATTCGCCATTGCTGAATCCTTTTACCACATCTTTGCATTGGCAAAATTTTCAGCATCATACATAATTGCTTTCAACCACGTCCCCCGTCTGGTTGTTATAGGCTGTAGAGGAAGGCATTAATCCGTATAATTCTTTTTATATGCGGCAACACGCGAAGGTGCTTTACAAAATATTTTTCCCATTAGAAATCAATACATAAGTATCATCGAAGTTGTCTTTTATCTCTTCTGCAAAAGAGTGCATGGCAAAATAAAGCAAGTTTTTTCAAAATAAGCAATATGAGCAATATATGCAAAAATATGCCATTTTACTGCAAATGTCTTGCTTCGCAAAAAGATATTTTGTATATGGGCATTTCCGTCAAAAGGTCCACCGTGACCGAAAATTTAAAATTTATTAAAAGCTGATTATTTTACGATATTGTTAGAGAAATGTTCAGATTTTACTAATTTTATAAATTCACCCATAAATTTGTTCACTTAGATGAACAATCAGACTGCAAAGTTGTGCAAACGTAATTTCTTATTTGTGAGAATGTTTTATTGTATGTTTTCTTTATAATTTATCTTCTTTAAGAGAGGTGATATTTGATAAAAATTATTCCAAAAAAATTTTCTTACATGGTCTGTAGTCTAAGGATGAGTTCAAAGAGAAATATGTTCGTCGGATTAACGGTAAATTTTTATTTTATTTTGATCATTATTCAGTATTATTATTATGGAAAAAATTTCACGTTCGAAATGTCACGTATCGACCCAGATTTTGGCTTAAAAAAAAAGAAAATACAGAAGATTTTGGAATCAAACCAAGACATTTTAATGTTACATTGCTACGTAAAATTCTCAAAGTTGTTTTACTAAAAAATTGGGCCAGGTTTCGCTGAATTATGCCTTTTTGTACATGGCCACAAAAACTACTTTTGTTTTTTTCACGTTCGAACCGCTACTTCTTTTGCCATTATCTTTGACCTAGAATCGCGCTCTCTATAAACTTTAGCATAGATAACAGTGCTTCCTTAGTGCTAGAATTTACGGGTTAATAGAACGTAAAAATATTTTTTGCTTAAAATGTTATTGCATTTTTGATGCGTACGACTGTCACGTTCAACACTTTGGAATTACCCATATGGTAATCTCCGACTGACAAGAACAAATATGCATTTGCATAAAAATCCGGGCCTTGGTTATAATACTACAACAAATTAAAAATTTTGTTACATCGGTTAATCGATTAATCGACTGAAATTAACCGGTTTAATCATTAATCGAAAATAGCCAATTTGAAATTAACCGATCAGTAAATCGGGTAGTAACAAATCGGTTAACCGATTAACGGTTAACCAAATGATTACCCTAATAACAACTATATTTTTTTGATCCGCTATAGTCACCTAACTGCAAAAATTATCATTATTTTAAATTCAATGGTAAGGTTTTTTTTATAAAAATTGGGATTTTTGAAAAGGCTGCTCCTTACATATTCGTCAAAACATTTTAAATTACTTTTTTTTTATATTTGTATATTTGCTTATATATACTTAGCTGGTGAGGCCATTTTAAATTACGCCAGATTTAAGTTTCTCTAATATCATTTTTTAATTAGCCATTATTTTTGTAGATACTGAGTGGCAAAAAAAATATTTTTTTTTTGTTTTTTTCGTAATATTTTTTAATTCATAAAAAATTTAAATCACCAAATACTTACCAGTGTTATGCCCGTAATTTTTACAAAAAGATATCTGGCCGTGTTCTTACCTATGTATCTATTTGTAGAAACTACGGGCATCAATACTTAAGCTCAAAGCTGCATGTTTGATAAAGTAAAATAAATTTGTTTTATGAAAATCCATGGATTAATTCATTTCTTACTTCCGATAAAGTACTTAAGTAGTGAAAGTACTTAAGTAGTTTTAACATTTTTTATCGCAAATTTGAGTAGAGCAACATGTTTATTTTATGTTTGCAGCATGTTGCTCGACACAAATTTGCGACAAAAAAATGTCAAAACTAGGTACTTTCATTTAAAGCCTGGTACTCTGTTCAACATTTCACGTGAAATGCTGTCAAAACGAATATGAGAAAAACTTGTGCGGAATATCTATTAAATAATGTTGATAGAGTTGTTCTCTGTTCATTTTGTGAAAAAGTTCCAAAATGTTTCTGGCAACATTTTTTTACAGCTGCGAAATAATGAAAGCTGCATTTATTTCACGTGGAATTTTAAGCAAAAACAAAAAATATGAACTGATTATTTAAAAAGAAATAAAAAATTAATATAACACAACCGGTAACCGTTTTTTATCCATTTTTATTTTCTTTTTTATTTTCTTTTTTATTAAAACAAGTTAGAGTGCTATATTCGGCTGTGCCGAATCTTTGATACCCTCCACCGACAGTTCGAATGTTTAAGGAGTAATATCTGTATGATGTTATTCCCAGCAAAAACTTTACTTACAATCCTACTTTTAATGACTTCAAGAATTCATTACTTTGTAGCTTTATTCGCCCCTTTTTGGATTATTAGTTATATATTAAATAATAACTTTATTATTATATCTTAAATATACAGAAAAATTTATATTTTCATAATGACAATAAAAATGTCATTATAGTCAAAAAACATAGTTTTTTAATACAAAAACTACACTGCCCCGGTAGACTAGCTGGTAGAGAGCTAGTCTATCAGCACCGAGGTTGCGGGATCAAATCCCGCCAGAGACAGAAAAAAAAATAAAAAATAAAATAAAGTAAAATAGAAAAAATAAAAATAAAATAATTAAAAAAAAAAAAATTAAAAAAAAATAAAAACATTTTTACTTATTGACTTTGTGTAACTATATATTTTTATAAAAATTTTAAGTATAAATAAAACATATTATTTTTTAGATTATAATAGGCTAAATTATAAGGGATTACTTTTGGGACATCTCGAACAAAAATAAGTACTTTTTCTAGTAGAAAAGTAAGTAGACGGCTCGTCAAATTCTCATTATTTTTCTGATTATTTTGTAAGCAAAGTTTTTGCTGGGTTATTAGCTTAAACTGTGACGATTTGTTATTAATTATGGTTTTAGGCGACTAAACTGTTTTCCGGTAGTTGGGTTTATATGGGGCCTAGGGTAAATTAGTACCGATCTTCACGAAATTTCACAGTATCATTTATAGTCCTATAAAACTGTGATGAGCCAAAATTTGTTATGATTGCATTATTTTTTACGGTTTTAGGCGTACTAAACTGTTTTCCGGTAGTAGGGTTTATATGGGGCCTAAGGTAAATTATGGACCGATCGTCACGAAATTTCACAGTATCATTTATAGTCCTATAAAACTGTGACGAGCCAAAATTTGTTATGATTGCATTATTTTTTACGGTTTTAGGCGTACTAAACTGTTTTCCGGTAGTTGGGTTTATATGGGGCCTAGGGTAAATTATGGACCGCTCATCACGAAATTTCACAGTATCATTTATAGTCCTATGAAACTGTCACGAGCTAAAATTTGTTATGATTGCACTATTTTTTACGGTTTTAGGCGTACTAAACTGTTTTCCGGTAGTAGGGTTTATATGGGGCCTAAGGTAAATTATGGACCGATCGTCACGAAATTTCACAGTGTTATTTCTAGTTCTAACAAACTGTGACGTACCAAATTTTGTTACGCTAGCGTTATTTTTTACGGTTTTAGGCGTACTAAACTGTTTTCCGGGAGTCGTGTTTATATGGGGCTTAGGGTAAATTATGGACGGATCTTCAAGAAATTTAACAGCGTGATTTCAAGTCAAATAAAACAAATTTTTGCAAAATCTTATCTCATTCCGTGCCTTGTTCCAGCATTTATGTTATTTTTTGTAACAAAATTATCAATTTTTTTAGGTGGTGGTTCCACATTTTGATTCATAGCTCTGGTCCTACTGAACCGATTTTGCTGGATTTCAATCTCAAACTGCTTAGGATAACTACAAGCAATTTGGCACCAAGTTGTTCGAAAGTGAGCGTGTTTTCAACAGACGGACAGACGGACAGACAGACGGACATGGCTAAATCGACTTAGAATTACTCAAGGACACATAATATATATACTTTATGGGGTCTGAGATGAATAATAAAAAAGTTTCACACGGAATGACAAACTTAATATACCCTCTTCACAACTAATTGTGGTGGAGGGTATAAAAATAAATTTTAGTAAAATAATTGTGGGGTTTGTTTACATACGCAAAACAACGTCACACACTTTACATGAATAAAAACGTAAAGATAGGTAGCACTGATACATATCAAAATGTTCGTGTGAAATAAAAAATGTTGCTAACTTTAGGCTTAAGCTTAAGGCTAATTAAGCCTTAGTACTCTGTTCAAATTTGTGAAAAATGTTGAGCAACATTAATTATTTCACACGAAAATTTTGACATGTATCAATGTAACCTATCAAGCGAGTGTGTACATTTGACGTTTTAAATGCTGCAAAGTGTGTTTTATTAAAAATAATTTTTTTAATAAAAAATTTTACAAAAAAAGGAAGTAAATATGGATAAAAAACTGTTACCGGTTGTGTTATTTTAATTTTTTATTTAATAATTAGTTCATACTTTTTTGCTTTTGCTTAAAATTCCACATGAAAGAAGTGCAGCTTACATTATTTCGCAGTTGTAAAAAAATGTTGCCAGAAACATTTCGAAACTTTTTCACAAAATAAACAGAGTACAACTCTATCAACATTATTTCATAGATATTCCGCACAAGTTTTTTTCATATGCGTTTTGACAGCATTTCACGTAAAATGTTGAACAGAGTAGCAGGCTTTATTAATCAGGAATTAAAAACGAATTTATCCACGGATTTTCATGAGACAAAATTTATTTTATTTCTATTAACGCTATTTGAGATTCATGTGCGATCATGTATCCGCCAGAATAAAATTAAGTTATGTGGTTAAAAATAATTGTAAATGTGCCAAATATTATTTAGATATCCTCATCTTCATGAATTTTTTGTTTGCCTTTAAGTGATTTAAATATGGTGGTTTATATACGACATATGGTTAATTTTGGGCCTACCCGCACAACATTTTGTCATGTCATAGTAGCTATCTTAACTTTTAATGTTCATACCAACATTTATGAGGAAGTTATGGCATTAAAAGCTATTTTCGAGAGTAGTAGGTAGGTATTTGCATTAGAGCTTTGGCCAAATATGGAGCGATTTTAATAAAATTTTTTTATATAATTAAGATTGAAATTAAATAAGTTTGGACAAGGTTTAATGTAAATATCAACATAATAATATAGTTTATGGGCAAATATACTTTATTCCAGAAAGAAGCTTGTATGTACGCAGAGAAAAAAACATGTTTAAATATGGTCACCTCCAACAAAACTTTTTTTAAAGAAAATTTAAAAATTATATGATTCATTTAATCATATAATTGTCACCTATAAATAAGCCTTTCATCAAGAAGCAACAACCACACAGACAAAATTATTTTTCCAATTCAAACAAAAAATTTGTAGAATCAAACAAATTTTTGTCTGAAATCGGTCCTATAAACAAATGTGCATATTCAAACAATTTATTTGCATTTTGTTTATTGAAAAAAACACTGATTTTTTCAAACAAATAATTTAACTGAATCAAACAAAAAGTGTACTAAAATTCATATAATTAATTTCAAAATAAAAAAAAAAAGTTTTTGCACAAGCAATGACATGACGCGCACACAAGTAAGTGCCAATTCACACGTTGCAAGTCTTATTGATCAGCTTGCTACCTTATAGGCGAGAGAGAGTGAGAGAGAAAAGTTTCTTTTCCTCTCGTCACTCTCGTTATAAAGAAGCAAGCTGATCAATAAGACTTGCAACGTGTGAATTGGGACTAAGCACTGTATGTGATGATGACGGCAGAGCAGAGCCGCCGGCTGGCATTGAGACACATTTTTTTTGTTGGAATAATTTTTTAACGAAGTCTTATTTATACACACAACACAATGTTTTTCTTTATCATTCTCCTCTGTTGCTGTATCCTTTCCTTTGCTAAAGAAGAAATGTAACCAAAAACGGCAGCAGACCGACTCAATATGTTTTTTGTCATCATTCTATTTTTGTATTTGATGTCTTTTACCAAATAGTTTTAAAAAATTGAATACGGGATTTTGTTTCTTATAATGTTGTTTCTGCTATTGTTTTTCTAATAGTTGCACTTTTTTAAAGCGTCCAAAAATAGACTGTGTGTGTTTTTTGTTGTTGTTCTTATATTTCACATAAAGAAGTGTTGCTTTCGATCAAATAAAAAAATGCAAAAAGACGACAACATTAAAGAGCGTTAAATATTTCATACAAAATTATGAAAACTTGACACCAATAACGCGTTTATTATATTTTTGAAGAGTTGTCCACATTTTTGTTGGTTAAATAAAAATCAAACAAAAATATTGATTGAATCAGTAAAAAAATTTATAGAAATTAAAAAAATTTTCAAACAAGCGTTTGTTTGAAAATAATTCGGCAATAATTTTTTCTGTGCATATAATGGTTGCCTCTAAACATGTTATAGTTAAATATGACAATTTGTTTTAAAATAACAATAATATTTTCCTCTTTTCCAAGAGCAACATGCTATGGTTGAAAACCAACCATGCTATTATAAGTGTTAAACATATTTTAGTTATTTTTGACCATAACATGTTTGGTGGCAACCATAATACGGTTGTGGCTTCTTGATGGAGGACTTATTTAACCATAATATGGTGACAATAATATTGGTAAATGAATCTTAATATGTTTAAAACTTTTTTTAAAAATAGTTTTGTTGTAGGTGAACATATTTAAACATGTTTTTTCTCTGGGTGTGGGGGCTATGTATAATTATGGAACAATTCCCGCTATTTTCACCAGGCTTGGTCCCTGTGCCATTAGAAAAAGAACCTACATCTGTGCAAAATTATCTTGAAAATTGCTAACAGTATATTGCGCACAAGGTATATATGGACAGCCACCCGCACGGACATCGTTAGATCCACTCAGAAAGTGATTCTTGGTTGGTTCGATCGGTATACACAAAGCTCGGTCTAGCACCAATATTTTAAGTTGTTACAAACCTTTTTCTTTAGTAATACATATTTTCTAATAACGTTTTAATACTGTTAACTAGCTTTAGACAATATAGTTTGTAGTCTCTTCGAAGTAACCCAAAATGTTTTTCAAAGCGTTATTTTTTCTTACAAACATTAATTAAAATAAGCAAAAACCATCTTAAAATATACAAATATCTACATACAAGATTTAGCAAAGTGATTATATTTCACCACTAACGGCTTAAGCTTCAATGCGTATATGCATCTGTCAAAAAACTAGAATCAGTGTAAAGTTGTATTGACAAATTCCACAGTGAACGCGTAGAGTGCATATATGTAGGTACGTACATCCATACGTATCGAACGCATAAAGTAGCGTTATTATTATTATCAAAGATTACATTTCTCTGATTAACAAGTTCAAATTCAATAACTTTATTTGTAAAACAAGTTTTTGGTAATTGTCCAACATGTTCTATACAATTTTTAGGATCATAAAAGAGTACAAGTGTGTGAGAGAAAAAGATTTTTCAAGCAGCAAATAATTGGCTCCTTGCCAACTAGTTTTTGTTGCATGTAGTTAATGTTTGATTAAAATTCAATGGGCGTTTGATCGAACTTACCGTTGGTGCCGCCTTGAATGCAACAAAAATTAATACATACTTTCACATCCATTATAATTTATTACAGTAAATTCAGTAGACAATATTTATTAAGATTAAAAAAAAGCATAACACTTACCGAGGGTTTACGTGAATAGTTACAGGGCAAGTTTTTATATGTTACAAAAAATTTTGCAAGCATACCGCCAACATTGTTTAGTTAATTATTGATTGAAAATATAGAAAATTAGTTTCTTTAAGTTTATTTTTGTAAAAGTATTTTAATTATCAGAGGAAAAAGTTATGATTTTGAAAGAAATTGATTGCTAAATTGTAACCCCGGATCTCCACGTAGCAACATTTATTGTGGCAAACGTCAAATTGGATTGCTTCATTAAATTTGCGACGTGTATACCTCATATTGCCGTGAGCGACAATCCATTGTGCAATGATTGCTCTTCTGATTGCTTGAGCAATTATTGCTTAGGAATCTGCTGTAAAATTAGTTGTCATTCATCTGGAGACCCAGCGTAATACATATGTATGTATGTATATGCATTTTCACAAAACATTTTTCCAAAAATATTGCGAAATATGCAAAAACTTAATTTTTCAGCAAAATAGCATGAAAAACTTGCCTTGGCAGTTACTTTATATTTAAGTATGCTTGTCTTTATTTTGTTAATTTTTTAAAACCTTAAACATTTGCTTTCATTACGCAGACGCAATCAAAAGCTTCAACACTTTCTTCTGGTGTTAGAGCAGCCGCACAGATACTCAATGTTCCCATTGAAAGACTCGAGTCGCGGCAATCAAATAATCGCGAACAAATAACAAGTAATACGCAAGGTGCAATCACACAACAGCACAATATACGTAATACCTCGTCGCCCATGATGAGTGGTTCATATGAAGAACAACATCTCCATCAACAACAACAACAGCAGCTGCAGCAGCAACAACAGTCACATCATCATTCACAACAACAACAGCAGCAGCAACAACATTACCATCAACGTGAACAACTTAGAGAGCAACATTCAAGAAATATGCATCATGGCATAAATGACTCCATCGATCATCACACTCAAATAACTCAAGGAGCGCATCATTACAATGGCCACGGAGAGGAGGATGAACGTCTGGATGAGAGAGAACATTTTAATGAACATCATCAATATACAAAACAACAAAGTTTCCTACATTCAACACGCAAAAGTTCAAATCAGCATCATTCAACAAATACGCATTCTCGAGATCACCACTCGTCGGCGCAGCAGGGCTATCAGTCGCAGAATTTGGATGCAAATTATATGACTGAGGAGCAAAGTGGTGGCACAACCTCACCATCTGTTACAAGATATTCTCTGTTGCAGTTTGCTATGCAACACTTTAGAAACGAGTTAGTTTTAAAAGCAAAAGCCGAACATTTTGTTAGAATTTTATTGATCTATTAATTAACTTTGTTTTCAGTCAAATTGCTGATTTCCGCTCTCATGGACGTGAAGTTTCGGATCGTTCATCAAATCGATCTTATGCGGAACTGGTGAAATGGCAGGGTACACCCATACGAATTCCATTGCTACGATTGCCAAACGACTTGGCTCCTTTGGCGCTGGAGTGTTTCGATTGCATATTACGTTATTGTGGCGACATACCCATGGAACCAGATTTAACAGAAGTTAAATGTGTCTACACTGTTCTAATGGTAGGTAGAAATCAATTGTTTTCCGTCATCAATCATAACCGTTGAATGATTTTCTTACTTTTCCCTCAGCATTGTCATAAATATTTGGCTTTACGTGATGAAGTTTATTGCCAGTTAATGAAACAAACAACTGCTAATCGCTCACCTTGTCCCGATTCAACACAAAGGGGATGGCGCTTGCTTAGTATTCTAGCAGCGTATTTCGGTTGCTCAGATGCCCTGCGGCCTTATTTGATCGAACATCTGACCTCCGCAGCTTCAGATCGCAGAAGATCCTGTCATGGTACAGCTGCTGTCTGTTTAACAAATTTACGCAAGACTGCTCGTTGTGGCGGTCGCAAAAATGTGCCCAGTGTTGAAGAAGTAACCGCAGTTTCAGCGGGTCGTTCGGCTAGGCGTCAAATTTATAGGCTTCCGGGAGGAGCTGAGCGTGTGGTGAATACCAGATGTTCTACTGTTGTGGCAGACGTAATATCTGAACTTTGTGCACTACTGGGCATTGAATCCGAAACTGAGCAACAGGAGTTCTCACTGTATTGCATAGTCCAGGGAGATGCATTCACGATGCCACTGGCTGCCGATGAATATATTTTGGATGTGACTACTGAACTTTTAAAATCAGGCCAGCCCTTCTATTTAATATTCTGTCGGTCAGTTTGGCATTTTTCGTTAAAACGCGATCCTGCACCAACTTCCCTCTATGTAGAAGTATTATTTAATCAGGTTGCGCCTGACTATTTGGAGGGCTTGTTGCTAGAGTTGCCAAATACAGGAGTACCACCGCCAGAAGTTGTCAGGGATATGGCTCGCATAGCAGCATTGCTGCATAGAGCAGCCGATTTAAGTCATGTACCGGCTATGAAAGAAATCAAATTCCTATTGCCTAAACCGGCTTTAGGCATTAGAGAAATAAGACCTGCCCAATGGGTGGGCTTAGTTCAATCCGCTTGGCCGCAAGTAGCAAATCTGAGTCCAGCCCAGGTGAAGGCTCAATTTTTAAATGTATTAGCGGCATGGCCTTTATTCGGCAGTAGTTTTTTTGCAGTAAAACGTATATGGGCTGATGAAGGCCCACATGCCGACGATAACCCCATGTGGCGAGACTTGATATTGGCCTTAAACCGACGAGGCGTTCTATTCTTAGATCCTAATACACATGAAACTATGCAACATTGGCCATTTATGGAAGTCATATCGACACGAAAGGTACAACCGATTTCTAGTCATATTTATCTTTTTTTTAATATTTTGTATCTATTTTCAGGTACGTTCTGAAGATGGTGCTTTATTCCTGGATATGAAGGTTGGCAATTTAATGCAACAGCGCGTCATACGTGTCCAAACAGAACAAGCTCATGAAATATCACGTCTAGTACGTCAATACATAACAATGGCTCAAATAAGTCAACGCGATAAGAGAGATGTCAATTAAATGTTACTCATTCGTAGTTTTAAATAATTAAAGATAATGTAACCCTTTGTATTAACGCATACAGACATACATACATTAAATTATATATACATACAAACATACAAAAATGTATATGCAAAATGTTAAACTTAACAATGAAAATTTAACAATTAACACATTATTTAAAAAAAACTGAAACTAAAACTACTTCTATTACCCAAAAAACAAAACCTTTGCTTTGACTTTGTATTTAATAACGATCTTTCTAAAATTTGTCAAAATTAAAAAAGGAATTGTATTTATTGTCTTCTCAATAATTTAAAATGCCATATTAATGAATGTTTATTAAATCTAAAAAATTTGGTTTTTTCATTTATTTTAAAAATATTTGTTATGAAAAATCTGCATGTGTATGTATTTCGTTTTGGCATTTAAAGTGCAATTTAAATAGTTTCTTCTTTTTTTGTTTAGATATTTTTTTTATTTGTGTTTTAAACAATATAGAAACCTATACATACAAACATACATATATATAACGTTCTGTATATCTTTAAGAATAAATAAAATATACATACATATAAATTAAAAAAAAAAAAAAAATCCAAGTGTTTTATTTATTTTCAGGTACACCCTTTAAATCAGTGTTCGAAAATACAACAGAACATTCCCAGCCAGCAAAATAATCCGACGTCGTTCAGATATCTGAGAGAAACGTCGGCAAAAAAGTCGGAATCGTATACGAATTCTGTCAAATTTCTGACCCAAAAACGTATGAAGTGGTTGACACGAATTCTGACAGACATGTCGTGGGAAATTTTGGTGTTTTGTCGGCATTTCTGATAGATATCTAACAGAAATCTAATGAAAAAGGCATGGGAAGTTCTGATGTGTTAGCCGAGATTTTTTTGCTTTCGAACTGAGACCTGAAAGAAATAATTTTATTGCAAAATATGTACATAATAATAAATTATGCTTTTTATCTTGAACAAATAAAATTAAATTAAAATTATTTCCAACTGAATGACAATTGTCATTATTTTAAAAAAATAATAAGTTTCTTTAGACAATTCTGAATGAATTCCGTCGGAATTCTATTGGACACATCTGTACATAAATTCCCCCCGATATATCCATGCGAAATCGATCAGAAATCGGCCAGACAGTAATAATATTCAATGTCTGACAGAAATCTGAACGAAATCTCTAAGAATGAAGTCAGACATTTGCACGAAATGTCTGATTTCGACAATGTCGAAGTATTTTGCTGGCTGGGTTATTTAGCATTCGGCTTACACACCCAGGAACGATAAAAGTACCAGTCGCAGAACAAAAAAGTACCAAAGAGCTTCCTCTTATAGATTCTCATTAGGGATTGAAAAATCCCGAATCCCGGGATTTATTTTTATTAGTCTCGACATTTTTCGGGATTTTTAATATATCAACTTTTTTGTACAAAAATGTTCGTTTTTATTGAATTTTTATACTCTTTACAAAAAAAAAAAAAATTATTTAAAATTATATTTCAGTTGTATTTTTTATTTTTATAATTCTTATTTTTCTTTTTTAAAAATATATGTTATATATAATACCTTTTGAAAATTCATAAATAAATAAAAAAAGTGTTGTTTATTTAAAAAAAATCCCGAAATCCCGGAATTTCAGGATCGGGATTTCAATCCCGATTGGCATCCGTAATTCTCATCCACTCAGGACACTGTATCTTTAATTTTATGTTTCTTGGTCCAATATTAACGAAAATTAAAAACAAGTTGGAGTGCTATATTCGGCTGTGCCGAATCTTTGATACCCTCCACCGACAGTTCGAATATTTCAGGAGTGATATCTACATAATAATAATAATTATAATAATAATAATAAGCCTTGTTCTAAAATTATTTTAGAGCTACCTCGTTGTGGGCATAGGCTCCCAATAAGAAATCTCCATCTGGAGCGTATATTTGCAATATTTTTCAGTTCCGTCAAGTTAACTATCTTTCTATCATTAAATTCAGGCAGCTTGTTAATTTCGTTTAATGTTGAACGTCGCCAAGAGCTGTTCGGCCTTCCTCGTCTCCTTGCACCGTGGGGGTTATATGTTAGTGCTCTTTGGCATATGTTGTCATCTTCTCTTCTAAGTGTGTGCCCTATCCAGCCAAGTTTACGTCTTCGGATTTCACAATTTATGTCCTTTATATTTGTTATAGCGAGTAGTTGAGCATTTGTAATTACATTAGGCCAATAAATTCCAAGTATTATTCGGAGGCATCTGTTGGTAAAAACTTGCATTTTACGCTCGATTTCTTCAGTTACAAACCACGTTTCGCATCCATATAATAAGACGGGCAGCACATATGCCGAAAATATATTTAACTTCGTCTTTTTGCTGTATTCATTTGACCTCCAAGTTTTTGATAATATTGCAAAAGCGCCTCTTGCTTTTCGCATTCTTGTCGTGACATCAAGAAGGGCACCTCCGTTTGTATCTATCATACTGCCGAGGTATTGAAACTCACTTACACTTTCTATTACGTCATTGCCGGTGTTTAGTGGTTCAGTTGACTCTGCATTAATGCGTATTTCTTTTGTTTTATTGATATTCAGGTATGTGATGAAAATCTATCGATTTCAAAACGACCGTTTTTAAAAGGTGTGATGAATTTGGAACGATTTTAAAATCTATTTCTGAATTAAAGTCTTAAATTTTCGTTCAGAATACACTTCAGTTAACGTATATAATATAAAATTTTAAAGAATAAACACTGAAAATAAAAGGAATATGCATTTAAAATCCATTTTAAAAGATACTGAAAACGATATTTTCGGTTTCAAATCTTATCGTTTTTAAAATCGATTTCCATCACATACCTGATTAATTTTCAACCCAACCTTCTATATCTACATGATATCTATTTATTACTAGCTGACCCGACAGACGTTGTCCTGTCCAAATTATGAAAAATGTTTGCGTTTGATTTTTAAAATCCGTTAAAAAGATACGAACATTTGAAAGAAAAAATCGTCCAAATCGGTCAAGCCGTTCTCAAGTTATGCGCTTAATAGAAAAAGTGGGCGTAAAAGTAGGCGTGGTAAATTTTTCTTTCCATGAAAACTTAAAATGGATTAATACGAACATTCGAAAGAAAAATTTGTCAAATCAATTGAGTCGTTTTCTGATTCTAGGTAATTCGAAAAAAGTGGGCGGGGTAAAATTTTATTTTCGTATAAAGCTAAGTTGGACCATGGCGATCATTTGAAAGAAAAAATCGTTCAAATTATATAGATGTCATTGGTGGTGCAATATGAAAATTAGATTTTGCCACGCCCCTCCGCCCGCAGACCGAAAATCAAAAATCAGACTTCACAGTGTCATGATTCGTAACATTTTAAGCCGAACTTAAACTAATTGTGATTAGATTTTTGATTATTTCTAATCTAATCAGTTAGTACTCGTCTGAAATGGCTAACTAATCATATTTAATCAATTTTTCAGCACAATTAAAATTTCTAATCCAATTGCTAATCATTAGGATTTCTAATCATTATTCCCAAGCTATGGTTTTTAGTTAATTTACCAGAGTGGGGCCTAAGGTAAATTATGGACCAATCTTCACGAAATTTCACAGTGTCGTTTCTAGTCCTTTGAAACTGTGACGTGCCAACTTTTGTTATGATAGCATTATTATTTATGGTTTAAGGCGTACTAAACTGTTTTCTGGGAGTAGGGTTGTATGGGGCCAAGGGTAAATTATGAACCGATCTTCTCGCAGTGTGATTTCCAGTCGAATAAAACGAATTTTTGCAAAATCTTATATCATTCCGTGTATTTTTCCACCATTTATTTTAGGTGGTTCCACATTTTGATTCAAAGCTCTGATCCTACTGAACCGATTTGGCTGGATTTCAATCCCAAACTGCTTAATTCCCCAAACGTAACACAGTGGGAACGTTTTCGAAAAAACGCGAAAATGGTCGAAAAGAGCTCCATTTAAACTACAATAACTCAGAATCGGCTAAACCGATTTTCATGATCTTGGTATCATTAAAAAGATATTTTAACAGGCTTTATGACAAAATACACAAAATACAAATTTATAACAAAAAAAATTTTAACTGACGAAAAAACCAAAAAGATCAAGGGTTTTTTTACAGTGTATTAATTTTTTAATTTTTTAGAAAGGTTTATCCTTCATCTATACCATATCAAAAAATAAAAATGGATTCTTTTTTAGTTTTTTTTTTATATAATTTTTTAAGTAGTGTCACTTCCAGTAATTCCGCAAAATTCTGAATAAAAAAATCAATGTATTCTTCATAATAATTTTCTGTTTTGTCATAAACATTTATTACTTTACCCATAATAAAGAGAAATATATATAGAACAAAAAAATTGTTGCCCTTTTCATTCCAAAGATTTTTTCAGGTCTATTTTTTCTTCCTCAGGTAGACACCATGTGCCAGAACTAAGGGCTCAAAATATGTACCTGACGAAGGGTTAACAGGTAAAATAAATAAACATTGTCCCAGGAAAATTATGAATATGTTTTAACCGCAAAAAGTTCTTGCTTGCCTGAAAAAATGCTATATAATTGCACCTGATGAACGTACCGAAATTCATAATTATAAACAGTTTCGAGAAGCCAAGATATCCCATTACAATTTTTACGTATCATTTACGTATCAGATGGTGCAGGAGCACAATATAAAAATAAATATAACTTCATTAATTTATGCCATCACAAATCTGATTTTGGGATTGACGCTGAATGGCACTTTTATGCTACCAGTCACGGAAAATCTGCATGTGATGGAATCGGAGGAACATTGAAGAGAGGTGCTCGAAATTATAGTATTGCAAATAAAAATGAAATCCAGACAACGAGGCAACTCTATCACTGGGCATCAGAAACATATAAGACCACAATTCAAGTTGCTTACGCAGATGTTGACGAATACAACAACGTTAAAGAAAAGCTATTTTCAAGATATAAAGAAGCTAAAACTATAACAGGAACTCAAGGCTTTCATTCATTCATTCCGATAAATGAAACTTTTGTACATGTGCGCAGATATTCTGACTGTGCCAAATTTGAGCAGCGCAAAATTTCTTACAAATAATTAACTTAAAAAAAATGTAAATAAAATAAAACACAAATTAATAAAAACATGGCAAATAATATAAACAATTGTTGATGGTTTTTTATTTGTAAACATTTAAAAAATGTTAGAATTGTTGAACTATTTTGTGAATGTGACCAGATATTTTCGCTGTTATTCGAATTATTTCGAAAACTTTCGGTACGTATTACTAGAAGTGACACTACTTAAAAAATTATATAAAAAAAACTAAAAAATAACCCATTTTTATTTTTTGATATGGTATAGATGAAGGATAAACCTTTCTAAAAAATTAATACACTGTAAAAAAACCCTTGATCTTTTTGGTTTTTTCGTCAGTTAAAAATTTTTTTTGCTATAAATTTTTTTACAGTGTATTTCTTTTTTAAACGTGTCATAAAGCCTGTTAAAATATCTTTTTAATGATACCAAGATCATGGAAATCGGTTTAGCCGATTCTGAGTTATTGTAGTTTAAATGGAGCTCTTTTCGACCATTTTCGCGTTTTTTCGAAAACGTTCCCACTGTGTCACGCCCAAAAAATCGCAAAACAGTCAGTTCTAAAAATGAGAGTTTGTTTGTATTGATCAAATTTAGCTATGAACAAAATTTCATCGATATCTGAGTTGGTCGGGTTAAAAATTTCAGTTTTATCTCGATTTTTAAATGAAATTCATCAAATGTAATTTGTCCAGTTAAAAAACTTTATTTAATTTTGAAAAATGGCTTTTGTTGTTATTTATTTTTATTATTGTTTAGAACAAAATAATTACTAAAAAAAAATTTTAAGGAAAAAATTACTAATTTGACGACAGACAGACATTCCAATCAATTTGATAGAGAAAGAGGTAAATTTTTTCAAAAATGCGATAAAAATAACGTACAAAACTTATACAAATTGATCTCGTTTGTGAGTCATGCCAACTAGCAATACTTTTTGTGCAAGGACTTAAGGTATTTCTGATAATCTTTATTCACAAGAATCCATTCATATGACCGAATAAAGGCTACAATTTTAATAAGACTAAACTTTGATGAAAGGTGCAAAATATTTCAAACATTTTTGCATACAACTAAAGTAATAGAGTTATTAAATTCTTCAAATAACAATACAAAAAAAAATGTATGTATATGTGGCTAAACAAAAAGTTATCAGCCATGTTCGGGAAATCAAATTTAATATTGGCTTATTGGAACCGGAAAAACTCGACGCAATCAGAAACGTCGCAAAGCGACCCAGGCAGAAAAAGACAATCGCCACGACGCTGTGCCGACGTTGCAGGTGGTGCTATCAACATCAATACAACGTACTGTTAACCAAATTTACAATATTAAAATGATAACGCCAAATGTGCGTCTTCCGACTCTTCTTTTTAGTGTTGTCACAGTACTGTAAATTTAAATTTATAATGTTGGATTCACGAATTTACAACGTAGTCACAACCGTCTTCCGACTCTTATTTTTAATATTGTTACAAATATAAATGCGTTAAATTAACAAGCAAAAATTTGTATATTTGCTAACCTAAAATAGTTTTTGTGTATTCATTTTAATACGACACTATTAAATTAATAAGACAAAATGTTTGTACAGTAGAATCCCGATAATCCGTAATCGCAAGGGTCCGGCCATTTCTTACGAATTATAGGGGTTTTCGATTTAGCGGGGTTTCGATTTAACGGGGTTAAAATAAAATAAATACGAATAAGCGGGGTTTTCCAATTTATTTACTAAAACGATAAAAAAAAACATAAAAAACAATTGTTAAAAATAAAACCTATAAAAATTATACTAAAATATATTCATGTAACAAACTGATCTTAAGAAAATAAATCCACACACAAGCAAAAACCCACGCAAAAATAAAATAGTGGTAAACAAAAAATCATTCTTTCCATGTTTTTGTTGTTTTTATTACGAATTATAAGTGGTAGTTAGCAAACAATTACGATTTATAAGAGGTAAAGAAGACTTTGATTGAAAAAAAAATTACGAATTATCGAGGGGACCAAAATGTATGGAAATTTTACGAATTAACGAGATTTTTTCAAGGGACCGACAGTTTATTACGAATTATCGGGAATTACGATTTATCGGGGTATGAATTATCGGGATTTGACTGTATATACAGCGTTGTAACGGCATAGAATTATTATAAAACACGGTATTAGGAAATAAAGTTTAATTCTTGTATATATTTACAGTGTTGTAGCGGTATAGTTTGATGTTAAATACGACTTTAAAAAACTAAAGTCGTATATTTGTATTAAGGGTGTTGTACCGGTGTTGAATCTTATTTAAAAACGGTATTAAAAAACTAAGGTTGTAATTTTGTACCTACAGTGTTGTGATGGTACCATATTTTTGGTAGAGTCACAATTTTGTATTTACAGGGTTGTGGCGGTACATAATATTTATAAGAGTCGTAATTTCTGCCTGGGGAAGCACAATTTTCTATGCATTTGTATTGATTTTCATTTAATTGGTTTCGAGATTCATAATTTTAGCTGATTTGATAGACTTTGTAACGAAGAATTTTATTTTAGATCTTAAAATAAAGTTAAAGCTTTCTGTTGAATAATGATTTGTTTTAAGGGAATTCATCGCTGATTTTGATCTTCAGTCCAAATAGTAAGAAGTGGCTTCAATTTTTTCATTAAGAGACTTCTCATTATTGTAAACTGTTTATGTTGTAACGATATTCTTGTTTCAACAAATTTCTTAATTTTATAAGCGTCACTGGAGCAGCAAATGGATTTTATTGTAGAGTGGGCTAGTTCAAGGTTTCTTTTACTATCAACAGTCTTTTAACGCGTCATAATGTACAGTTTTTGTTCAGATCTTATTTGCTTTTTTTGACTCGTTGTTGCAAAATATTTAAATATAACTTTACTTTAGCAAATGTAATTTGAAACCAGTTGCAATCAGCAGACAACCTTCACATACATATTTGCATTAGAATTAAGCGGGAAATCCCCTTTTTCTGCTTAAGCTTTGTGCAAACATTTTTGTAATAACGACGCAAATCGAAGCACAAGCGACGCAACTTCGAAGCCATGCGACGCTAAGTGAAACAAAATCGACGCAACTTCGATGGAAATCACAGAAATGTTTAAAAGACGCAAACCGAAGCGACGCAAACCGGGGTATTGGTGTACCAAGTTAAATTTATATAAACGGTGGCAGCAATACTACAACAAAACAAAAACCACAGAAACAGCAGATGTTTATGGCTCGAAATGTCAACTTTTTATAAATAAAACATTATGAAACCAAAAAAAGTCAACAGGCTTTTAGCTGCCACTTGTAGTGAATTCGCGCTGATTATAATTTTGTAATACGATATAAGAATGAGTTTTAAGTGATACGTTTCCCTGCTTTTTAATTTTTTGTTTATTGCAAAATAAAATCTTAAGTAAATTTTTTTCAAATTGTCCAGTTATTTTTTCAAAATCCAGGTGATTTTTTTCTATTGTCCGGTTATTTGACTTTTCGTATCTGGCAACCCTAGGTGTAGGGTATCATTTGATCGGGCTTGACCGACTATACTATTTCTTTCTTTTACCACAAGAGTGTGGTGTTTTTTTTTTGCGAATTATGATAAAACGTATCACCGAATACTTTCTTTTTACTTACCATTACTCTAAATCGGACATACATATTTTTGAATATGGGTACTTCCACAGAAGTGTCACGTTGTTCTTCTCGTTTTACTAAATTGCGACTTACACCAAAATACAAAAAAAAAATTAAATAAAAAAATGCTTTAGCCCTTATGACACTACTTTATTCATGCAAAAAAACTTTGCATGAAAACTGAAAAACACTTAAATATTATTCATCAAAATGTTCGTGGTATAAACACTAAACTGGCTAACCTCTATATTGAAAGTTTTAATTTAAATCACCATATAGTTGTTCTCACTGAAACTTGGCTAAATAGAAACACTTTAAATACCGAAATTCTTTGCAATGATTTTAATATATTTAGACGTGACAGAGAAACTTTAACTACTAGTGGAGGCGTTTTAATTGCTGTTATAAATACTTTCCAATCTGATGAGTTAAAATTTGAACATTATTCCGATATTGAGTTTATCTGTGGTCGGATAAAACTAAATAGCTCACATATATTTTTAACATGTTCCTACATTCCCCCAAAATCTGATCAACTAACTTACATGAAACATTTTGAATCCATAAAATCTGTTGTGTCTAAAGCTCAGCCAGAGGACTTCGTTTACGTTTTTGGTGATTTTTGGTGATTAAGAATGTAATGCATTTTCTGGCCCGCTACGGCCTTCGTCAGCATTCTTTGTGTCTCACTGGATAGTGTTACTTTATAAATTGAATGTATTTAACTCAACTATTTTAACAATTAGAAATTGGGAATTATTCTGCTGGTGTCTAATAATTGTAAATTTTTCTGAACATTCAATATACCTCATTGCTTTCCAAAGGAAGGCTAAGGTAAAATGTAAAAAGAAAATACAATATAATAGTCTGGTAGTGTATAAAGTCATTTCTGAAAAATTAAAGGAATAGAACTATTACAAAAAAGCTTTACAAAATACATAACTGAAATTTAACTCATAGAATAAATTCGAAAAATGAAAAAAATGTTTATAATAATATAAAGTAACCTTCACAAGGAAATAATTCCCAATTTCTAATTGTGAAAACAAATTACGATGAACTATTTGTTGACCAACACTAATTGGCTTGAACTGTTATCCATTCCTAATGGTACCCCAGCTTCAATTGACTCTATGATTAATACATTTTATACTACTATGCATAATTTTTTTGAGGAGTGTGTGCCGAAACTTCTAGTGATTAAACATTCAGGTCCACCGTGGAATTCTCCTCATCTATCAAGATTAAAAAATTTTAAAAACAAATGCTATAAAAAATATAAGCAATGTCGAACAGCTTATGATTATAGCAAATACTGTGTATCTCGAGCAGAATATAATCTTCTCAACAGGAGACTTTATATAAATTACCTTGAGAAAATGAAAAGGAACTTTAAACGTGACCCAAAATCATTTTATAATTTTGTAAATTCGAAAAGAAAATCTACTGGCTATCCAAGAGTTATGAAGTATTTAATTAATGAGTCTAATATTAATTTGATTAAAAGCAATATGTTTGCCGACTTTTTTGCAACAACATATTCTAAGCAACAGTACGATACATCAACTGAATACCCGTTTTGTCTGATGGAACATCAGGCAATATCATTTTCATCTATTGATACTTCTCAGGTTTTTTTATCTTTGAAAACAATAAAATCGTCATTGTGTAGTGGACCTGATGGCATCCCTGCTTGCGTTTTAAAAACTTGTGCTCATGCTTTGGCTACTCCTTTGGCTATCATGTTTAATGTGTCATTAAAATACGGATATTTCCCCCAATTTTGGAGGAAATCCTTTATCACACCGATATTTAAATCAGGAAACAAGTCGGACATAACGAATTATAGAGGCATTGCAAAATTGAGTGCAATTCCCAAACTTTTTGAAAAATGCTTAACAGACTCTCTCTGCCACAGTGTATCCTCAATCATATCACCATACCAGCATGGTTTCAGGAAAGGTTGTTCTGCAGTAACAAATATTTTACAACTAACAACTCTAACAAATCGCGCTTTTAAGGATGGCCAACTTATGAACGTTATTTATACTGACTTCAGCAAAGCTTTTGATAAAATCAACCATAGCCTACTTCTCACTAAGCTGAATTTATTAGGGTTTACTAGCAACGCTTTGTGCTGGTTACGGTCGTACCTAACCTGCAGGACACAGTGTGTTCTTTTTGATAATTCCACATCCAAAGAAATTTCTGTTAGCTCCGGTGTCCCCCAAGGAAGTCACCTAGGTCCTTTGCTGTTTTCGATTTTCATAAACGACTTGCCGCTTGTAATGAAGCATTGTAATGTTTTAATGTACGCTGATGATGTTAAGATGTTTCTCAGCTACAAATTATCTTCAGATGGGGCGTATTTGCAGCAGGATTTAAATAGTTTTTACGCATGGTGTAAATATAACCAAATGGAGCTTAATTTAAAAAAATGCAAGCACATGCGATTTTCTAGAAATTGCACATCAATGCTACACTATTTCCTGGACGGGTATCAACTAGAGTTAGTTGGAGAATTTCTGGATCTTGGTATTATACTTGATCCTAAGCTAGATTTCTGCAAACATATTACAATGACGATTAATAAAGCTCGTGGTGTGCTTGCTTATATAAAACGATGGTCTAAAGAGTTTACAGATCCTAATGTAACGAAACAACTATGCACATCCCTTGTAAGGCCAATTTTGGAGTATGGGTCTATTGTCTGGGATCCTGAAGTTAACATGCCCATAGACCGAATTGAATCTGTTCAAAAGCAGTTTCTCTTATTCTGCCTAAGGAGCTCATTTGGTCGTTATGCTGGGAATCTTCCTTCGTATACTGCGAGGCTATCAATAATTAAACTACCTACTTTAAAAAGTCGAAGGACAATGCTAAATGTGGCATTTCTAGTTAATTTGATAAATGGCGATGTCCTCTCCGACTTCCCTCTTCGTAACATAAATTTTAATATTCCACGACGTTTTACCCGACACCTAATACCTCTGCACCTTCCTGTTGTGCAAACAAATTATGCTGAAGCTGATCCTTTGAGGAGAATATGCAAAAATTTCAATGAATTGTATAGCTTAATCGATTTTTCAATTAATATAAATGTAATTAAACGCAATATTATCTTGTTTTTAAATACTTAATATGTCTTAACAAAATTTTTTCGTTAATAATACCTTTATATAAAACTTTGTAATGTATAGTGGTCTGTAAGGATTCATATCCATAGATTTAATCAAATAAATAAATAAAAAAAAAAATTGATATAGAATTGTTAGAAAGAAACAGTAAATGCTAGATAGAGCAAACTATAAAAAATGTAAACAAAGTTTTTTAGTTTTTTTTCTCTTGTTATGGACTTGTTTCAGGGATGGCGTTGAGAATTTTTAAAATTGTACCAACAACCTTTAAAAATTGTACCTAATTGTACTAAAAGATTTTTTTTAGTTGAAAGTAATTTTATTTATGTTCTTAAAAAACACCACAAAAAGGTGTTATAAATCTTAGTTTAAAAAGCCATCCCTGTTCTGTTAAATTTATTAAATGCTGCCAACTTTTTGTTTATGAGAAACCTAAAAACAAAAAGCGGTAAATCGCTAAATTTGCCCATAAACCGCTGATTCAGCAACACTTTTGATATTTCAAGCTTGAAATGTAAATTTTAAGTTTATGTTCGACAGCTTGCCATTTATCTTAATACAGCTGAACCCTTCGAACTTGGTAAATTTTTCTATTACCTTATATTTGCACTGTTCACCAAAACTTGAACAATGCATTAAAAATGTAGTGTCATAAAGGTGTTATGATACTTGCTATTTTTTGTATTGGATTTTTTTAGGATTTACTGAATGAAACAACAAATGCGAGAAAGAACAAGAAATACAATTTGATAAACAAACACTCTGAATGACATTTCTTATGTTTATTTTTTTTTTTTTTTTTGACTAAAACAAAAAAAAAAAATGGTAAAAGCGTGGGCAGATAAAACTATGTATTTTGTTTTTGAAGCAGGTGTCCTTCATATAGGATTTCAAATCACAAATTTTCAATTAAAGAATATACCCCGATGTAATTCGTAATATTTTACATTATTTGCATTAAATTTTATTGTATATAAAAAAAATTGTTTGTGATTCCAAAATAAAATGTAAACAAAACAAACAATATTTATTGCCCACGTTTTTTTCCCACAAAAACCCGACAAAAAAGCTAAAAATCGCAACAAAAAAAAGTTTAAAACCGCTACTTTCGATCAAAAACTAAAAAAATTGGCACCAGTGCTTACAATTAAATTGGAAATGCCAATTTTAAGTTAAAAATTTTTATATTGACAGTCAAGGTATATTTATAGCAGGTAGTCTAGGAAAGCGAGCTGGTTATTTTTTATTTGCTTGTTTTGCGATACAAACTGTCAAATGTTGTATAGTAAACATGTAAACAAGGTTTTTTGTCCTTATCTCGTCTTTTTTGTCTCTTTTCAACCCCTTTGCTGTTTGATAGTTCGTATCACAAAACAACAATAAAAAGCCCTGTTGTTTGTTTTATTGTACAATTGTTGTAATCTCGCGGCTACCTGCTATAAATATACCTTGATTGACAGTCTTATGCCCAATTTTCAGGATAGTATTTAAATCAATATTAAGTTAATTTTCATAACAAACTTAAATCGTATATAAAACAGATTGGTTTTTTGAGTTTTATTTGAAAAGTCTTATTTAATTAAGATAAAAGTATAGCAGCACTACAATACAAAAAAAAAATAAAATATAAAAACGTGTATTTGATTACAAGGTGGTCTAAAAAAAACAGCTGACTGTTAATGCTTTGCCTGTTGTTGTATTGTTGTGATATTGAGGCCACCTTGCTAAAATATAACAATGGAAACTTAAGTTGAAATTAAGTGTACCACATCGGTGACTTAAGGCTCAGTTAGGCGAACGTTGCTGTACCCGTAATGTACCGCACCGTACTGTAAGCACGTTGGTGCATTTATAGAACGTTTAAAAACGTGTCATATGTTTTCCCATACATAAACAAAAAGCACGAGTATACATAAATGGTGACCGTTGTGCAGAAAAGGTTCCACGTGATTTAAATGGTATTAAAACAGTATTTTGTGTATGTAAAAAATTTTAATAATTTAATATTTTTATTATAGATTTACTATAAATAAATTTGTATTTTAGCATATATAAATTTTTAGCATCCATATATTGTAAATGTGCATACACCAAACAAGGTTTTGATACCATTTAAAGTCTTTTATATGTTTCACATTTCCATTGTATGTGTATATGCATTTGCTTATTTTAAACATCTAAACATATGTATATTTGGAAATATGTTGTATTGTAAGTTGTTTTGTCGCAATTCCATAGATATACTGAAAAAAGTACCAACAAAAAAGAGCAAAATTACCCGCATTCAATATAACATACAAGCCGCCCATCACTGTCTTACAAATGTCACGTAACAACGGCATGAAATTCTATTTTATACAGATTGGTACGTTGCAACTACGGTACATTGCATTTCGGAAAGCTTTTGTATTGGTTTTCATATAACAAGAAGCGAACAGCTGATGGATACAGTACAGATACGGTACAGCAACGTTCGCCTAACTGAGCCTTTAAGTTTCACTTAAGTTTTTAGTGAAGAAGAGATTTTAAAAATAAATGTGTTTTTATATCAATCCTGAAAATTGGCCATGTATATTCGTTTGACATTTCAAGATTTTTTATGATATAATCATACTCTTTAAACTAAGTCAGTTTTCCTATGCAAATATATTTGCACTGTTCTCCAATACAGAAAAAAATACAAAAAATAGCAAGTATCATAACAGCTTAAGGGCTTTAGTAGACTAACGTCAAATAAAAGTAGACTTTCCTGTAGAAATATCCATATTAAAGATTTAGAAGAGAAACAAAAACTTTTCCATTTGCATAACAAATTCAATTAAATTTCATTTTATTTCATTTTTGGTTTTTTGTTTTTGTATTTTACAATTTATTAAGCTAAAGTGTGAAAAAATTTTCGCTTTTATTATTTTTCTGGTTTATAACTTTTTTTCTTTTATACAAGTTTTTTATATTATTTACGTTTTAATGTTTTTTTTTTATTTTTATTTTTTTTAATTAAAAACATTATGAATATCTCAAAATCATAACTAGACAAATATAAAAAAAGACTTGATATATATTTTTAAGATGGGAAAATTATAATAAATTATTAATTAAATATAAACCGCTTATTTTTGTATAGAAGATGATTTTAAAGATTTTTTTTTTTTTTTACATAAGATTTAAATTTTATTGTGCATTTTGTTTTCTTAAATTGGGATCATTTGTATTTATTTTTACCTCTTGCAGTATTTTAATTTTTCTGTTTTTATTATTTCAGGCATGTTTTAAATCCTTTTTTATTTTTGTTTTTAATAAATACAGTATAATCATTTAAAATTAGTTTTAATCTTTAATTAAATATAAAAAAAACAAAGTTTTTTTTCTCTGCTATTTAAGAGTTTTTGATAGATTTATAAAAAATCTTATTTTTTTGCTTGTAAAAAAGATTCAAACTTAACAATTTGATTTTGTGTTTTTTTTTTTTTTTGGTTTTTTTATAAATAGATTTCAGTTTTCCTGTTGGAAAACAAACAAAAGTATAAAAAGATATGAAATATTTTAAGGATTTTTTGTTTGGTTTTTTGTTTTGAAGTTTAAGGTAAATGTTATTTTCTGTTTTGTTGAAGGTACTAATTGGGTCGAATGTTTCTAAAAAGTAACGAAAATTCTTAAAAAAAAAAAAAAAAAAAAAAAAATCAAAGAAAATTAAACAAAGTTTTTTGTCTTTATAGAATATTGCTAATAGAAGTATGAGGCAAGTGTGTGTACAATAAGCAAATAGGGGAGAATAAAGGATTGACTTTTAGTTGTAAGACAAGAATTTCAAATAAAACCCAGATTTTATAAATTATTCTTTTAAAACTTTACTCTAACATAGCCGGGGAAGTTGCTATAAATTAGAGTTTTTTTTTTGCAAGGGATAACTTATTTAGAAATAAAAAAAAAACCTTTAGAATTCTAAATACAGTGCCAATTAAAACTGGGTGAACAAGAGCAGCAGTGTCGTCGGTTTGAAGAAACTGCCAAGAGCCAAAGAAGAAAGTTTTGCTACACAGAAAAAATTCTTCAAAATTGTTTAACAATTTAAAGCATTAATCAAAAATTAAAGTAGCATTAATTAAAAGTTTAATCAAGTGAATTAAATGTTTAATCAACCAAATTAAATGTTTAATCAATCGAATTAAATGTTTAATCAAGTCAATTAAACTTTTAATCAAGTAAATTTAACGATTTATTTGTTTACTTGTGCAAATTTAACTAATTTTTTTTTAAATTAATATCACGAACTTTTTAATTGAAATCAATTTTCATTTTTTTTCTTCTTCCGTGTAACACTCGTACGTACGACTATTTGTCAATTTGAAATTTTATAGGGGGGAAAAAAGAGAAAAAACTATAATAATGATTATTCCGTATGCAATTTTTGTAATTGTTTCTCAATTGTAAAGCGAGTAACAAAAAATATATTCACATGTTTCTATATGTCAGTGTATAATGTCTGTTATACTGGCGTAGTTTTTCTTATTTTTTATTTAACGATCTCAGTCTATTTTTTAAATATTTTTTTTTTTAATATATATTTTATATCTGATTATTCTTGTTTTATTTTAAATTTAATAAATAAATCAATTGCTTATGTTAAAAGCTATTTGGATGGAAATATTTTACTCTTGTATTTCACATAAATATTTATAGCAAAAAATACATTTATTATACATAAGTACATACATATATCTGGAAAATGTTGCTTAATTAATTAATTTTATTGATGGAGTTTAAGCAAAATTTCAAATCAAATGTGTCATTTGCTTAAAAAAAAAGAAAAGTGCAAAGAAAGGACGCTGTGCTGTGATTTGTCTGTAGAATTTAAGTAAAATCTTCTATTAGCCATATCCATGTGTGTGAAATTAAACAAAAAGAATAACAATATAACAGGTATTCACAACGTTTTGAACAAAATAATTATAATAATATAAATAAAAGACTTTATCGTCCAATAAAATACAAAAGGGCCTCTATCATCATTTCAAAAAAAAAATTCTTAAAATATAAAAAACTTAATAAAACGCTATTGTTATTATAACAACGTTTTTTTCTAATTGATATCATTAACAAATAATAAATTAATAATATTATTCTGAAAGAAACTGTTTTTGTAATCACAATAATTTGCTTCTCATTAAGTTTCTTATCGCTCTCGAACAACTTTTTAAAATATGGAGATAGGCCCTTTTGCTTTTTATTTGACGATTTGTATTAAGGATCTTTCGTAACTTAATAATATCAAAAAAACTCAACAAGAGAATCTTTCAAAATCATCGTTTATTAAATAAAAAGTATAACAAATGCTTTATTAGTTTTGTAATTTTGGTAATTTCTTTATGTTTTTTCTTTTTGTATTTAACATCACGTAGGCAATTTTGTACGAAGAGATTTGTTTTTGTAGATTTTCAGGTCGAAAAATGTTTAAAAACTCGAAAGAGTATAAAAAAAAAAAATAAATAAAAAATTTAAGAGGAGGAAGTTTTGAAACTGAAAATGCCATTGACGCATTGAGTGGACAGAATGGACGCGTATTTTTTTTTATAGAAAGAAGCAGTTTCCATTTCAATTCTACAACATCCCCACGTTAAATTTGTTTAATTGCTCTTTATGCACATGGGGATCAGTGATGCCAGTAGGTTAAGGGTTTGTTAGACAGTGATGCTAGAATATCTGTGTTAGGAGCAGACTCTTTGGATTTTTGAGAGGACATTATATTGAAATGAAATAATTTAGATCTGGTTGTCGACCATGCCGATTATAGGAAAAATTGATAATTCTGGCAGTCGTTATCGAATACTTTCTCGATTCGTAAGCAATTTTATTTCTTTATCTTTCAGCCGACACTGAACGAATCGAAATTATTTTTTCAGTATTTTGAAACTCAAATTAATGCTTTACAACACTGAAATGATTACGATTCGTTTAGAATTGACTGAAGTAAATAGATATTAAATTGCTTTCGAATCGAGAAAGTACTCGATCAGGACTGCTAGAATCAGACCCCTGAATTTCCTGGACTTCCACAGAAACTTTATTTGTGTTTTAATTTTTAGAAACTTTTTGGACTAGACTCATAGCTTAATTTGTAAGTTAGTGAAATTAGTAATAGAATTGACAAGAATAAACATGATTTACCAGAACTGCAGAATAAGGATTTTAAAAGGGTAATCAAGAATTTTTCTTCATCTGAAATCTTACGTTTGGGAAAAACTTTTCTTTTGGAACATGTTATTAATACGGGTAGTGCGAAACCAATGAAAAGTAGGCATTATCCTATTTCTATGGCTTAACAGAAATTAGTCTACGAGGAAGTTAATCGAATGATTAATTCCTTAAAATTTTTTTTAAAAATTCGATATCGTATGATTTTATTTCTCTTAGTTCAGAAGGTCTTACTGTTTTTTTTTCTCCGTACAAATTAAAATTCTGTGAAGTATTTTCATTCATTAGATATGTATTAGTTTTTAATATTCGCATACATTTTAGCGAATGTAAGTGCGAACCCGAATATTCGTCGCGCCCTAAAACATACATAAGTATATTGCCTTCGCATTTGTTGAAGATCGCCAGGCTGTTAGGATTCATAGCCGTAGCAGCCAGATAAAATTTGTAGAAAATCATCAAATTGACGTAACTAAATCGCCAGAAAAATCGTTATTGTAAAATAACACTAAATTTTGTTAGTTTTTTAAAAACTTTTCACTCCTATTGACTATAAAAAAAAAGTTTTAACTTTTTTCACAGACCAACTTAAATAAGAACGGCATGCGTGTTTAAATATGAAAAAATTCATACTTTTATCACTCTGGCCAAAGAAACAACTACAACAATAAATGAAAAATTCAGTTTATTGTAAATCCAAAAAAGGAAAATATTTGAAAAACATTTTCGTTGTACATATAAGTTAATTCTCGAAGCTTGTGACCAGATGAATTTGCATGTCTTGTATTGTTCAGGGAGTCATTTATGCTTTAAAAGTTTAAGAATCTAATTCTAAGAGACGGGACTTAAATAAGATCTAAAATAATTTATAAAAAACGTACTCAGAGATATCGATCGCCAATTAATTTAACTCATTAGAAGTTCTGTTTCAGTGCTTGAAGATGGTTGAAAATGGATCTATTACCAGAATTTTAATCGTAATCTATTATATTTGTATATGAACTGTTTACACGGGACAATAACTGTCAACCAAATAATCGAAAGTATCCATGAAGTTATATAAAAATACGAGATAAATAATAATAAAAACCTTTGTAAAATTAATACAAAATTTGTCATTTGAAAAATCGTAAAATTTAAGCTATAAATCGCCAAGGGACCATTTTTGGACCCCAAAATCGTCAAATTTGCCAGCCGTGCTCAAAGCATCGGGTTTCTTTTGAAAAATATGTACAACATTTGTACTTAAATGCTATTCCTCATACTACATACATGAAAAATTTTAATTTGTAAATGAAAATAATACGAATAATTACGTATTTTTACACAATTGTCCAATTCATAAGCTCGTAGCAACGTCGTATTCGTTGTACATATAATCGTATAATTTAACAATATTGAGTTTTTGTTGTTGGTAATTTTTATACAAAAGTGTTGTCTCATTATAAATTTCTTGCCTGATTATGATTTTTATGCATTTAGAAAAAATTTTTTATTCTTACCAGGTCTGGAAGTGTTCGATTTTCTTGCTGATTTTGTAAAAATCTTTTTAAATTTAAATAAAAAAAACCTTACAAATTTAATTCTTCTCAATAAATCTTATGTATATTAAATTCATTTAAAATTATTTTTTAAAAGAATTTATTTAAAATTGCTTATCCATTAATATTAACTTACATTTCATATCGAATTAAAACTCCCATACCTGGTTCTATTTCATGATATTAAATAATGTGAATCACTGTTGGGATCTGGCAATTCTTAAATTGTACCGTCTCAATGGCAAAATTGTACCAAATTGACATAAATGGCATACATAGTAAAATTCATAACACTTTTTTATTTAATAAAAACAAAAACAAAACAAGTAAGAAATTATAGTCCGTTAAGTCGGAGAATTAGATACTCTACACCACAGTATATACAGACAAATTTTCGAGAGTGAGACCCATTGACAACCATGGACCCGCTGGAAAAAATTATGTTATGCGGTTAAAATTTATGTTAAAGTTTTTGTGTCGGCTATTATTAAGATATCTTCATCTAAATGAGATTTGTTTGCCTTTAAGTGATTTTAGGAGGAGGGTTTATATGTGACCTAACGTTATACCAGCGTAACATTTTGTCTTGACAAAGTGGCTGTTGTAAAAGTTATTGTCGCCAATTTGTATATCAATATTCCAATTCCAATAAAAAATAGTAAGACGATTTTGACTGCAATAAAATAAGTCTTGTCCAAGTTTAATCTAAATACCAACGTAATAGGATGGTTTATAGGCACAAACACTTTTCCGAAGAGAAGTTTGTATGGGGAAACGTGAAATTATAGACGGACTCTCACCAGTTTTAGTAGGCTTTGCCCTTTTAAATTGAAACTTATGTTCAAAATTTCATCGAATTACCTTAAAAATTGCGACCTGTACTTTACGCAGAAGGTTACATGGACAGACAACAGGCCAGCCAGCCGGACGGAGGGACATCGTTTAATCGACTCATAAAGTATTTTTTTGTAGTGTTACACACATCAGCACAATTGCATAATACCGTCTCCACTATTGTGGTGTGGGTTTAAAAATTAAGAAAAAGCCAACATTTTTCTATTTCACTTTTTTCTCTTAAATGTAGACACTTGGTTGACAGTGTCACCAAAATAATCGACTAAAGTTGCGATTTGGAGACACTTAATACTAGGCTTCTACAGGGATACGAGTACATATACATATTTATGTATGTATGTACATTATGTGATTAATAGTACATACAATTATTGGTAGTTCTGGTCACGGTGTTATTAAAAATGTTATTATTGAAAAGAAAAGTGAGTTAATCCACCTCAAAGAAATGATCAAACTTCATGGGTATTTTTTTTTTAATTGCACCAAAAAGGGATGAATTGTACCAGTGTACCAATAAAGTTTTGATTGTACCAAATTTGGTACAATTGTAACACAAATCCCATCAGTAATGTGAATGTCAATTTTTTTCCAAAGAATATAAAAACAACAATCGTATTTTTTTAAACGATAAGCCATACGACAACACTGGACAACATATTTGGGGTATTCACAAGGTGTGTTATCATGTTAAATTGTCATAATGTTCTAACATTTTACAATGGTTTAAAAATATTGTTGTTGCTTTGTAAACAAAAAGTGTCTTAAATTAATAGTACATTGCTTGCTATGTTTATTGTGCTGTCGTAATTAATCAGAAGAGACCTGCGCTGAGCGACTGAGCCGATCCGCATTAGCTTTTGTAGCCGTCGCCGTTGATGATATAGTTTTATCCGGCTAATATCCGAATTTAACCTGCGGCTAGCAATTTTTGCAACAAAACACTTGCGGCGTCAAATTATATCGGCTTAGGACTCTGATGTTTGGCAAACAAACGAAATAAAATTTATTTGTGATTTGCGTCTAAAAAATGGAAAATAGTCAGGTAAGATCTTATTTAATTTAATAATTCTTAGATTAGAATTAAAAAATATTTTGATGGTAGGTAAATTTTTATTTTTTATATTTGTTTTAAATCAGCTAATTTAAATTAAAAATAGCACACTTAATTATGAGGGGTTGTTCACAACAGTCGTATTTCCTCATGTTATTATTTTAAGACTTATGACTTTACGACACCTTGTGAATCCCCCAATTGAAAATGAGATAATATTTCGAAAATTCCCACCATTTTCCTTAAATAAAAAAAAATCTGTCCTTTTTTGCTAGGCTTGAAATTTTCTGAAAAAAAAATTTCTACAAATAGGGAAATTTTTCTACTATTGGCATCACTGACAGGGATCCACTTGACTTTAATGTAAAACTAAGAAATTTAATTTTTTTTTTTTTAATTATGGACCGTTTTGAGTTTGTCCTCCCCAAATGAAATCAAAATAAAGTGATTTTAATTTGTATGATATTTTGGCCAATTTCACCCCAAGTTCAGTTATAATTAACTATCCGTTATAACTGTCAAAAACATATTGTTAACTGAAAGTTAAAGTAATAGTTAGTTGTAGCTGATCTGGCGTTATTAAATAGGCCGTTTAACGTATAATTTATAAACAATGCGAATTAATTGAAGCAAAGTAAAATTACAAATTCTGTTCTGTTCATGATATAAACTGGCGCCTGCCTTTACACAGTAATTGTGGTAGAAATTACAATTTTTCTTTGCATTTATTATTGTAAGTTTATTTTTGTTTTTTTTTTTCTTTTTGGGGAGAGTTGCTGTTTCCGTTTATTTATTTTATATTTAATGCATTTGCTTTGAGTTTTTTCTTCTTCGTCTTGTTATTTGTTAATGAGTTTTATTAAAGACATTAAATTAATTTTGTTTTACCTAAATGCTCTTAAATCAGAGCTTCGTTTTCTTGTTTTATCTTTTAAATTTTTTTTTTAGTTTTTATTTATTTTTTTTTTTATTTAATTTAATTAGCTAGACTTAAAATTAAGGTAATTTACAATGTATAAAGCTAAAGTTTTGTATTTTATATTGTTTTTTTTTGTTGTTGTTTTATTTTTTTTTTAATTTATTTTTTTTTTATTATTAATCTGAAATGGTAATTAACAAAAAAGCCATTGCTGTTGATATTTCAAAAAAAATTTTTTTTTTTATTTTGTTTATGAAATCGCGCGTAATTGTACATAAAAAAAATATAATATAATTTACATATTTTTGCTTTTTCCCTATATATTGATTAAAGTTTGTTTTTTTTTTTTTTTTTTTTTTTTTTTTTGGTTTTATTAATAAAGATATTTTTTTTCTCTTGTAAGATTTCATTTAGGAAAAGAAAACAACTGTGAATTTCCTTGAGTATTTTTTTTTTATTTTAAGTTTTATTTTAATTTTTTTTAATAATAAGTCTAAAGGCTTAATGGCATAGCAATTTTATTTAATAAGTAGTTTAATTTATAATTTATACAATTTTCCAAATGGAAATAAAAAAGACAACAAAAGTTTTTTTTAAATGTTAAAAAAAAAAAAAAAAAATTTGATTATTTTTAATAAATTTTATACACACTTAAAGCTCTTTTTCTCTTGTTTTAATTTAGTTAAATTTTTTTTTTCTGTTATTAATCAGTGAAATTCATAGCTATTTTATTAAAACATTTTCTTTTATACATGTTTGTTAAATTTAATTATTTTTTGTCTTATTGTATATAGAAGAAGAAGCAAAAATAATAACGCGACTTTGTTTTATTGTTTTAAATTTTAGCTTAAGTTTCTTATAATTTGTTTGTATTATATTATTGTAGTATTTTATTAAGTTTCCTAAATGGCAATGTTTTTGCATATTGTTCCTTTTTGTTGTTAGTTTTTATTATTATTATTAATTAATTAATTAAATATTTTATTTATTTAAGGTTAAAGGAACAATTTCCTTGGTTTTTTTTTTGTTTTGTTTTTATAAAATTCTTTATTATTTATGTTTTAATATAATTAATCTAAATTATTTATTTACGTTTTTGTTGTTGTTTTTTTTTTTTTTGTTTCATCTCGCCCGCCCCTCGCTGTTAAGAGTGCACTCAAGTTTGTTCTTAATGTAAAAACTTAATTTTCTGTTGCATAGCAAACATTTCTTTTAGTTTTTGTTTGTTGGTATTTTTTTTTTTTTTTTTTTACTAAATATTTTTTTGTTTCAATTAAAACGAAATCAGCTCAAAAATTAAAGTAAAAAACAGATTGAAGCAGTTCTTAATTGTTTTTTAATTGTAAGCATTTTAATTATTTTGTTGAAATGTTTCGAACCATCTTGTACTTGAATACGCACGTTTTGAATTTGGTTTGAATTTTATTTCAGTTTCAGCGCAATAGAAAATAACAAGGTGGATATTTGAAAAAAAAAAAAAATTGTTTTAAACAAATAAGAAAGTATGTCGGTCAAGCCCGACCATAAGATACCCTACACCACAGTATTTTAAAACATCTCTAAAAGAGTGTATTGCTACATGAATAGGTGTCTATCTTTGTTTTTAATTTCATTAAAATCTGTTAAGACAGTTTCGGAGGGGCAGCAACTGCCCCCTTTCTCCCCTCGTGGTCCTATTTTTGTACACAATGCATAGCTTATGTGTCCATATAAATATGGATCTAACTTTGTTTAAGATTTCATTAAAATCGGTTTGATAGTTTCTGAGGCAGAAATTGCCCCCTCGTGGTCCTATTTTTTTAAAAAATGCATAACTTATGTGCCCATATAAACATGGTTCTATCTATGTTTTAAGTTGCAATAAAATTAGTTTGATTGCTTCTGAGAGGCAGAAATTGCCCCCTATCTCCTCTCGTGGTCCTATTTTTTTTTATAAAATGCATAACTTATGTGTCCACATAAATATGGAACTATCTTTGTTTTAAATTTCATTAAAATTGGTTTGATAATAGCCACAACAACTGTTTACCGAAAAGCAGCTTGTATTAGGGCTATATGAAGACCGCTTCGCCCCATAAGGTGGGGGCCTTGTGCCAATGTACCAAATTTAATCAAATTATCTTCAAAATTGCGACGTACACTTTGCGCACAAGGTTACATGAACAGCTAGCCAGCCGGACGGACATCGTTAGATCGATTCAGACAGTGATTCTTAGTCGATTGGTATACTTTAAGGAGGAACAATATTTTTAGGTGTACACACATCAGCACAAATGTATAATACCCTCTCCACTATTGTGGTGCGGGTATAAAAAGTTGGAGGAATCTACCAAAGTTTGATTGATTATAAACGAAAAAAAGAAAAGAAAGAAAGAGAAAGGTGAAAGGTGGCTGTAAAGGATTCCTTTAAGGAATCTACTCCAACTTGTTATAGAAATTAGAATGTACAAAATAATAAATAAGCCAAAAGCTTGTTTCAAAAATAATTAAAAAATAAAAAATTAAAATATTAAAAAAAAAAAATTTGAAATACTAAAAATGCTAAAGCTCTGTAATTGATTTTGAAATGGTTTAATTGATTCAATTAAAACAAAAGAATTGTTGTTGTCAATAAGAAGCCAATTGGAAATTATTGTTAATTGAATTTAATACGGGTGCTCTTAAAAAAAATAAAATTAAATATTTTGTAAATGTTTATAAATTTTCAATTGTTATTAAATTTATAGATTTTTTTATTTTTTATTTATAAGTCGAAATAATGTAGAGTAGTATGTAGTAGGTACATGTGTGAGTGAGTGTGTTGGTATGTTAGTGTTTTGTTTAACTGTGGGGGTACATTTTTTAAGTTGTTTTAAATTTTTTTTTTATTTTATAATAAGACGTGTGCAATTCAAACATAATATTTTGCCTTTGTAAAGAAAAATATTAAGCAACAAAAATAAGAACTACTAAATTAACAATAATGTTTGCTGGGATGTTTTAAATACTAATGGATCTTTTACTAAAAGTTGCAAGGAGATCATTCGATCGCTTATTCTGCAGTTGAATGCAGTTGAACTTGGATTATCGGTGATTCGATTAACCGGCAACATCAATTATCAATGAGAGAAAAGTAACATTTTTTGCATCGTTTAACCGTTATTTACTTTATTACAATCAAACAAAGGGGAATTCCCTTGTTTGCATACCAGGATTCGAAAGCATTAGTACAGGTGTTTAGTTTTTAGATTTGAGAAGTGTAAATTGTTGTTTTTATTTTTACATTGATATTCGGCTCAGCGGGAACAGGAAACAGAAACTTCTTAACAATTGAAAACAAAGCTGGTACTCAATTAACCGGGAAAATTGATTATCGAGAATGCTGCCGGTTCCGACCATTACGAATAATCGAGGTTCAACTGTACTTGCATTAAGTTGAAGTGTAAACACAGATAGAGCTTGCATTTTATTAATGTCCCCTTTGCAATGTTTAGCTTATGATCCACAAGATATTTTGTTGGTTAACTTAAGTACAAAAGTAAATGTTGTTGAAATAAATAGAAGTGCTAAACAAATTTGGGAATATTTTTTTTTCTGGAAATCCATTTTCGGAAGGAAGTATGGAAATTGACTTGTACTTAAGTTTACTTTCAAGTTTATATTATCATTAACAAGGAGCGCGTTGTTTTTACGTTCTTCGATTTTGATTAACGTGTGTTCTACCACTTTTTGCTTTTAGTCGCCTTATTACTTTTTTTTTTTTTTGGTTTTTTGTTTTTTTTTTCTTGAAGCAAATTATGTATTTTTATTTTTTAGGTATTTTACTTTAAATAAATTAAAAAAAAAAAAAAATTTTTTTTTTTTTGGTTGCTCACGAAAGGCTGGTTATAAGGTTATATGGTTATTTAGTTATATTAACAACAACATATAAGATTTATTTAAATTATTTTTTAAATATATTTTGTTGCTATTAATATAACTATATAATCAGATAACCTGATAAGCCGCCTGCGGTGAACAGCCCTAATGTATATTAAAAATTATAAAATCATATACGTCAAAATTTTTTTATTTTCGCTTTTATTTGCTTTTACATACAAGTTCACTTTTAATTATTGTTCTGTTGTTTTTTTTTTTTTTTTGTTTATTTCTTTCTTTAAAGTATGATTTTTTTCAATTTAAGTTCAGTTTAGTTTTTTGAGTAGTCCACTGTCCCCCGAATTTAGGGTTTTCAGTTTTTGATATACTGAATGTCATCACTGTTTTTTTTTTTTTTTTTCTTATAAAGTTTTTAATTGTTTTAAAACTCTGTCTTTTTATGCTTTTGTCTTTTTTTTGTCATGGTTTACTTTATTTGGATTTTATAGTTTGTTTTAAATGTTTTTTTTTTAATGTTTCTTTTTAATTATCAACATCACAACACGTCTGGTTTTTTCTTTTTTTTGAATATTTTCTTGTAATGTCTTTGAATTTACTACGTTTGTTAAAAATTGGTTTTAAAAGTTTTCTGCGCCCCAACTCCAAGTTTTTTTTCAAGTGTATTTTAAAGTATGCAGTGAGAGAATTATTGTTGTTACTGTTGTTTGTTTTGTGTAGTTTTAGGTGGTGTGCTTTTAAAAGTGTTATTTTCTTTTGTTATTTGTTTTATTATTTTTCTATTATATGTATGTTAAAATTATTATTTTTATTATAAATTAATTATATTTCTGCTGCTATTTTGTTTTATTATTTTAAATTAATTTAGCTGTGCTTTAATTTTTTTATATTTAAAATATTTTTTTATTATTTTTGTTTGTTTGGCAGTCGGCTTAAGTTTATATTGTTTTTTATTATAAATTTTGTGTTTTGTTTTTAAAAAGCATTTTTCTTTTTTAATATATTTATATTTTTAATTTAATTTCAGTATTCTTTTATAGTAGAAAAAAATCATAATGTTTATTTTTTTTTTTTTATATGTTTTTTGTTTATAAAAAAAGAACCCGTTTACAATACAATTATCAGAGCTTGTAATTTAAATTGTTTTATGTTTTGTTTTGTTTTGTTTTGTTAAATTACTTATATTTACATTATTGTTATTTTTAAGGAAATTAGAGAAATAAAAAAAAAAAAAATTTTTGAAGTATAAAATATAATTAAAAAAAAATTATTAATAATAATAAGTAAAAAAGTTTGGAAATTTGTTAAACATATTTTTAATACAATATTTGTGGTTGGCTTGTTCTTGACTTCATTTATCATTTTTTACATTTAAAACTTTTACAATAGTTTTTTTTGTTTGTTCTAAAATTAATAAATCTGCATTCGTTCCGTTTTCCGCTTGATGTTTTCTTCCGCATCCTCATTCGTTTCAAGATTTTTTGTTGCTGTGTCCGTTTTTGTTTTTGTTCTTGTTGTTGTTATTGTATGTTTAACTCAAAAGAATTATTTGCGCATTTGTTTGTACGGTGTTGTTGTTGTTGTTGAAGTTGTTCAAAATTGTTGTTGTTGTTTTTGTGTGTGTACATTGTGATATATATATATATATATATATATATATATTTATTTATATTATTAGCAGAAAATTAACGCTTTAGTTCTCGCGTGCATCTTGGAGGGGGGGGCGAGGCCTGGCTCAGACATCTGCCGTTCTGGATGTTATGCTCGGCGATCTCGAGTGAATTACAACCTTGTGACCGTTTTTTGTAACAAAACCGTCGCTTTCGACAAGCACTGCCGTCTGGCGGCCATTACTGCCGCCGCTGACGCAGCTCGGGCTTAAGGGTCCCCCATTAGCACCAACGTCTTCGTCCGCACCAGCCTCGCTCGTAAGCTGCGCATCGGCACCATCGCCAGCACCACCACTGCCGTTGCCGTTAGCGTTGTTACTGCCACCTTCTGCGCCTCCTTCGCCAGCTTCCTCGCCCTCGGCAGACTTTTCATCGGCAGGTTCGCCATATTTGTAGCGACGCCACGCCGATTGTATCAGACGAGCGCAGTACTCTTCGCGTTGCCTCCATAGCGTCGACGATACCGGATCGTAGCCTTCTGTATCCGGACGAGCGGCAATTTCGCCAATTTCACCAGTCTCTTCTATAGGATTGCCCTTGCGTGCGAAGAAGTCTTTGGTCAGGGCATCTAGAATGTCTACGCAGTACATCATGTCGCCTCGGCAGATGGGTATGTCCATCGATATAATTTTGTACTTATTCGGTTTGTGAATCTGTAGAGGTGGCTCCAAAACATCCAGGAATTCGGACAACTGATCGTGCCGAATGTACTGAGTACCTTCGGGATCGAATTGTTGCCAAATCTCATAGTACATGTCGTAGTCGTCATCGGTGAGACCCTCCTGTACATCCTCCGTAGCCTGGCTATAGTTCTCGAGAATGACAGCAATGTACATATTAATAACTATCAAAAAGCTTATAACTAGATATGAGAGAAGAAACGTAATTCCGACGGTCGCTGAACCACAATTGCCCGGATAGCCTTTGTCGTTGTCGGGTGGATCGCAATTTTCCTCATTGATAATGGCGTCTAAAACACCATCCCAACCGGCTGAGGTAGACATCTGTGTTTTTGTTAAAAATACAACGTTATTGTTTTCGTTTCAGGGAGTTTTATATCATTTTTGTATATAATATTGATTTATAGATCAAATTGAGTTGTATCAGGGAAAAACCACAGATTGTCAGTTTAGAAACGGTTGGGTTGGCATGGTAGGTAAGTTGAATACATGAATAGACAGGTGGTCGTTCGTTCATGTTTTATATTATAGTATTGTTTGTTTGATTGATTGATTGATTGATTGATTGTTAGCAGTGGAAAAAGTTTGGTAGAAATTGGTAGAAATATTTGGAATTAGTTAATATTGAGAAAAATTATTTTGTGATTTGATTAGTAGTAGTAGTAGTACAATTATTAAACATAAAGTAAAACATTTCTTTGTTAACGAAACAATCACTTTTAATTTATTTTGCTTTAAAGTTTGATTGAGTAACTGATCAATAGATTCATTGATAATTAAAAAGTATATAAATATAAATGTATGTTGTATGTATTCTATACTATATAGAATAAAAAATTTGTTTGTGGTAGTGGTTTAACAATATAAACAAATTTAGCTAATTTTTTTTGTTTTTAAAAAGCAAGTGGTCAAACTGAACCATAAACCAAAGATCCTGTAATAATTATAAATCTAAAAATTACTAAACTCTAGTTGAAACTTTTTTTTTGCTTTTTATCTTTTGTTTTTGTTTTATTTGTATATTGTATTGGGAGTGGGGGAAGGCCAGTAAGCAAATGAACGAAAAATAATATAAAACTATAAACTAATCAATCTAAAGTTCTAGAAAATTGCTACAAAATTGTACTAAGGAAAAACAAATCATAAAGAAAGAAAGAAGGTTTACAAAAAAACCTTGAAAGCTCTTTCTCAACTTATTCCTAGTGAATAAAAAATTTATGATAACATGATTTCAAAGTTTTCTCACTGGAAAGCTTACATGTATGAAAAGCTTTTGAAAGAAATGATCTTATCCTACGAAAGCTTTTGCTATATATTTTATTGGTTTTTTTTTGTTTTTTTTTTGGTAAAAATCATTTATAGTTCATGTTTTTTTTGTTTTTTTTTTTTTGTTTGCAATAAAAGCCTTGTTGGTCTGTTTCTATTTCAGTAGACTTTTTCCCATTAAGCTTTTCAAGGAAGCAAAGCCATAGTTTTGTGAATGAAATTTTCGGAAAAAACAAGTGTTTTTTAATAGCGTCATTTTTCATCTTTTTTCTTTTCAATGCTGTAAGCTGTTAAATGAGGATTTTTTAACATTATTTGTTTTGGTGATTGTTGAAAGAGCTGAATTAGATTTTTTGTTTAAGTAAGGCAGGAAGCTTAAATGAAATGAGTTGTTAAAAAGCTAAAAAGTAAAAACATAGAGTTAAGGGGAGGGCACTTAAGAAATTAAACTAAAAAGTTACAAAAAAAAAAATAAAAAAAAAATTTCAAAAACAATTCGGGTTAAATCTAAATAAAAATGTTCTAAGGCAAAAGCTTTTGTAAACTAATAAACAAAACAAAAACATAAACATAAACATAAAAAGTTTTCAAGTATTAAAAATAATGTATTAACCAACATAGCAAACATAATTTACAGATATGCTAAAATGCAATGAAATATATATTATCCCTTAAACGTTCAAAAAAATGTGACATGGCTTTTGGACTTATCCGCAAAAGCCTTTTTTACTTAATTGTTATTGATTGCTCCCAATTCCACCATTCAGAATTCTGAAAAGGCAGAACTTTGCAGCAAATGAAAAATTTTTTTTTGCGAAAATTTTCATCTGCTGCCCCAACGGAACTCAATAAATATTGAACATTTAAGAGTTAATATTGTAATTAAAAGTAAATAAAAATGAAAAGAAAATTTTAAGAGCAGCAGAAGCTTTTTATAGGATTGAACTTAAATAGATTAGTTTTGGTATGAATGTATACAGATTTGGTTTAGTTAAGTAAAGATAAGGAACGCACTAATTTAGCTTTTACCAACAACTACCGCAGCTTGAATCAACATGTGATATTCCCTTTTCTCTATTTTGCTTGTTAATTTTTTTTTTGTAATTGAGATATTTTATTTTGTTTGCTGTTGTTGGTTAAGAGGTTCGCACAGTCAATGTATTTCTAGGAAAAAACATACACAGATTCCTCTCTTCCATATGTCAGAGCCAAATCACGATTGGAAAGTTGAAACGACCAAACCAAACAAATATTCTTCTTCGAAAAAGAAATTCATAAAGTTTTTATAAACCTTAAGAAAAAGCAAAGTGCAAAAATATAACAGCAGCCCCATAGATAATTATTTGTGCGAAATAATTGCTTAAAAGCCTTTATTTGAGCGAAATAATTGTTTATGTGGTTGTTGTTTATGTTTTTGCACTTTTGCTTCTTCGCAAGAGTGCAACTTGTGTCGTAAACAATCTTTATAAGTATTTGTTGCATACACCAATTTCGGTAGTAGTTTTTTTTTATGGGTCAATTACGGATGGCAACACAGCAGAAATTGAGTTGCCAGCAGCGAAATCAGACAAAACCCGCTCATGTTGAAATATACAAAATTTTTAATAAATTTTCCTGGGGTCTAATTACCGCATACGATATCGAGCAAAATTGATCGAAATTTTTTATTTTGGTATTATGACTCTCGATATCGAATGAAATGTATCGTAATTTGAGATGATGGCATTCGATATCGAGTAACCAAAGCCATTACAACTCTCTGGGGTCTAATTACCGCATACGATATCGAACAAAATTTATCGAAATTTTTTATTTTGGTATTATGACTCTCGATATCGAATGAAATGTATCGTAATCTGAGATGATAGCATTCGATATCGAGTAACCAAAGCCATTACAACTCTCTGGGGTCTAATTACCGCATACGATATCGAACAAAATTTATCGACATTTTTTATTTTGGTATTATGACTCTCTATATCGAATGAAATGTATCGTAATTTGAGATGATAGCATTCGATATCGAGTAACCAAACACATTACATCTCTCCAGTTTTCATTCGATACGTCAGTGTCTATCGTATGCAGAAAAATACGATAGTTTACTCGATACGAAAGTCTACTCGATAACGAATGCGGTAATTAGGCCCCTGGTTTTCATTCGATACGTCAGTGTCTATCGAATGCAGAAAAATACGATAGCTAACTCGATATCAAATGCGGTAATTAGGCCCCTGATTTCTGACTGATTTCGCTAGTGGCAACTCCATTTTAGCTGTGTTAACATTCGTAATCGACCTAATAATTAATAACAATTTAAAAAATCTGTTTGATTGGTTGGTCGGTCGCCTGCGAGCGATCCAATTGCCATCTACCTCTATTTAGTCTAATATACATATGTATGTTTGAATGTGTGTTAGAGTGTGAGCGTGTTTCTTTGGTAGAGGTTTTCTAAGTGTTTTAGAGATAGTGAGGGTGTGAGTTTGAGTGTGAGTGTGTGTGAATATTCATAATTCGTTTGTTAAATAGTATACCAAAGGGAATATCACCCAACGACAACAACAATAGACAACATTAACCGTTTGAGAATTGTGGTAGCTTACCTGAAAGAGCAATATCATACTTTGGCCAAATGTCTTAAAATTATACACGTCATTAATGCCACTCTTTTCTTTGACATGCATAAAGAAGGACATCCCAAAGATGGCAAAGATGAACATGACCAGAAACAGCAGTAGACAAATGTTGAATAAAGCAGGCAATGACATGGCTAACGCAAACAGTAGAGTTCTTATACCCTTCGCTCCCTTGACCAAACGCAGGACACGACCCACTTTGGCCACTCTCACCACACGCAGCAATGTCGGTGATACAAAATACTTCTCAATGATGTCGCTGAGTACAAGACCTATTTATTTTTTATTTTATTTTATTTTAATTTTTTTTTTTGTTTTTTTTTTTTTTTATATATTTGTATGTGAAGAAACATTGTAGTTACATAGAAAACCCAAAAAAAAAAAAAAAGGAAAAAGAGAAAGGGGAGGAATTGAAAAAAAGGTACAAAGATAGATAGCAGCATACAACTGATTGTTCAACAAAATCCATTTAAATTTTTTTTTTTAAGGACAATACGAAATAGTTTGTTACACAGCTTATACGATAATAATGTTAATAATATTTGTAATAATAATAATAATATAAAAAGTTGTAAAAATAGTTAATTTGAAACTAAAAATTAAACCCCAATTAAATGAACACTAAAATAAAAACATTAACAACAACATGTAAACATTTATTAAATTTTAAATAAGTATTTAAGGCTGGGTTAGGCTGGGCTTTTCGCTAATATGTAGCTGAGCGTAGAACAAAAAGCTAAAACATCTTGTTGTTTAGCGCGGCTTAAGGACTCTCTTCTAATCGAGTTAATATTGTTTTAAATAAAGAATAAAAACTATAAATTAAATGTAATATGTATGTTAAAATTTTTTTTTACATTTAAAATTACAATAACAACATCAAAATGAATAAGAACAATTTGGTTTTTTTTTAGTAGAAACTCATTTAAATTTTACAAAACAGCGTCACGCTAGTGATACGGGAGAATGATGAAAATGAATTAAGAAGATACTTAAAGGTGAAGAATGTATAAAGTGTGAACATTTAGGCAAGAATTGTTTGATAAATAGCAAAAGCTTTGTTTGCAACAATTATTGCCTTAATAATTTTAGCGATTTTGTAAAAATAAATGATATATATATTTTTTTTTATATATTTCTTTTGCGATAATTCGTAGCATATGGTTAGTAGCAAATATCTCTACCCAACATTATCACTTCACACTTCCTGGCGAACTTGTTTTTGTTTTTTTTTTTTACTTTAGTTTTTAGTTTTTCTTCTTTTAAAGCAAATTTTTTTTGTTATTTTCTTAATATCGTAACATTATAATTTGGATACATTTTAGTTTGAATTTGATTTTGCCAATTTCCAATTGAAAGAGCTCAATATTTTGTTCATTGGTTGATGCGATTTGAAAATGCTTTTAAACAATGAATTTGATATTAAGGATTATCTTTTTTTTTTTTTTTTTTAATTAATATTCACTAAAATGCACAAGAGGTATTCTAATGGGGAATGATAATTTGCTGCTACATCAACTAAGTTCTTTTTGTTTAGGGAAGTGATAAGTTGGGTTTATTTAAAAGTTTATTTAAAAAATATAAAATAAAGAGAATTTTTCAATCCAACCTCAATAAGAAAAAAAAGCATTAACTTCCTTCTACTATTAATTGTAAAAAAAAAACACATAAAGTTAATAAATAATGAACATTTACACATGTAGATTTTCTAAATCTAATAAATAAATTAATGCAAATTACTTTAATTGAATTTGTAGTCATATGACGAAAAAGATTTCATACTGCCTGTAGTCATCTGACTGCAAAAACCAATAGAATGATTTCTAATGATTTATGCGTCTACGTACATACATACATACAAACAAACATATGTATGTCTAAAGAAAGTGTCTTTTTGTTTATATTTAATTAATATTTAAACTTGGCTGCACTGTTTCAATTGATTTTGAATTGTTTTTCAGTTGCGTAACTGTCGGAAAAGAAGTTTAGTTCAAAAAGACACAATAACTACGATTCAATGCAGAGGCTACTAACTAGGGAGATCGAACGGTTATTATTCGGCCGATTTCAGCCGGTTTTTTAGTTTTGCTCAAGTCTGTTTTTTTCAATGTAAATTTTTCGAATATCAACTAAGCCGTTTATTTAAGTTTAACAAGTCTGGGCTCTTACTAGGAAAGATTTTTTTTTCAGAAAGTCTAAGCTTATTGGTAAGAGGGGAGAGAATAATAGCATATTCTCTTCCCCTCTCAGCAATAAACTAAGACTTTCTGAATTAAAGCTTTCATATTGTGAACCCAGACTAAGTCGGTTATTTTAATAATGTGTAATTAGTATACGTTTTCCTTACTTTTGTTGTCAATGTTGCCGTAGGGGAAGAGAACATGCTTTCACAAATAAACTACGACTTTCTGAAAGAAAACGTTCGTCGTGTGAACCCAGACTAAACCGGTTATTTTAATTATGTGTAATGTATATACGTTTTCCTTACTTTTGTTGTTAATGTTACCATAGGGGAAAAGAACATGCAATTATTCTCTCCTCTCTCCCCTTCACTAATAAACTACGACTTTCTGAAAGAAAACGTTCGTCGTGTGTACCCAGACTAAACCGGTTATTTTAATTATGTGTAATTTATACACGTTTTCCTTACTTTTGTTGTCAATGTTGCCGTAGGGGAAAAGAACATGCTATTATTCTCTCCTCTCTCCCCTTGACCAATAAACTACGACTTTCTGAAAGAAAACGTTCGTCGTGTGTACCCAGACTAAACCGGTTATTTTAATTATGTGTAGTTTATATACGTTTTCCTTACTTTTGTTGTCAATGTTGCCGTAGGGGAAAAGAACATGCTATTATTCTCTCCTCTCTCCCCTTCACCAATAAACTACGACTTTCTGAAAGAAAACGTTCGTCGTGTGTACCCAGACTAAACCGGTTATTTTAATTATGTGTAATGTATATACGTTTTCCTTACTTTTGTTGTCAATGTTGCCGTAGGGGAAAAGAACATGCTATCATTCTCTCCTCTCTCCCCTTCACCAATAAACTACGACTTTCTGAAAGAAAACTTTGGTCGTGTGTACCCAGACTAAACCGGTTATTTTAATTATGTGTAATTTATATACGTTTTCCTTACTTTTGTTGTCAATGTTGCCGTAAGGGAAGAGAACTTTCGTCGTGTGAACCCAGACTAAACCGGTTATTTTAATTATGTGTAATGTATATACGTTTTCCTTACTTTTGTTGTTAATGTTACCGTAGGGGGAAAGAACATGCTATTATTCTCTCCTCTCTCCCCTTCACTAATAAACTACGACTTTCTGAAAGAAAACGTTCGTCGTGTGTACCCAGACTAAACCGGTTATTTTAATAATGTGTAATTAATATACGTTTTCCTTACTTTTGTGGTAAATCTTGCCGTAATTTAACTATTTTTCTAATTGTAGTGTCAAAACAAAATGACGCAAAAGGCAAAAAACATAATGAGCGATTTAAATCGCATATTAATGCGTGTGTTCTTTAAAAAAAAAACAACAAACAATTTAAAAAACTACTATTCACCAATTTGCTGAAAGCAAAGTGATTGCTCTAGATATTTCCAAAGCGTTTGATCGTTTGTGGCACAGTGCACTCGTTTCAAAGCATATTGGGTTTGTTGTCGGTAGTGATTTCTCTCGATTTACATCGAACTTTCTCAAGGACCGCTCTTTACGTGTTATTATAGATGGGTTCCCATCGGAGGAGTTTCATTTTAATTCCGGGGTACCGCAAGGCTCTGTTCTTTCCCCTACACTTTTTCTTAATTTTCTTTACGACCTCCTGGGTCTTACTTCCAGTCCTATCTTTTCTTTCGTATATGACAGCAGCATTTGCCATTAATTTTCCTTTAATCATAGATTAAGGTCTTACTAAGGTTGAAGCTATGAGGCAGAATAAGAAGGGCACACTCGATCATGACCTTATGACAATTTCCGAGTGGAGTCTTGCGAATAGGGTCGATTTTAATGCTCGCAAGACCCAATGTTATATGTTGACCCACATACATACTTCTTGTGGAGTCAGCGTCATCTTTATTTATGGGAGGTATGGCTATTGAGGAATCAGACACTCTTCATGTTCTAGGCATGCAAATCCAATGTGATGTTCGTTAGAACCAATATGGTTTTCAAGTGTTAAGTGAAAGCATTCAAATGTCTTGATTTCTTAAAAAGTAAAGTATTATTTGTCGTGTTTTTAGAACTATTTGGAACACAGTCAAGCTTTTTTTGGCACTTATTTGACATAAATTACTTGGTGATTCGTGAAGTCGAAGAATTTTTGCAACAAGTCATTTTAGGGCACAATGTCGTGGAAAGTTTTTAATTGTGGTCGGACGAATGGACACAACTTCAGTTTTTTTGTCATCTAGATATAACCGAATCTTAAGTCCTAACAATGTTTTTTATTGGTTCCTTAAGCTTCGTACACAGACGATGTTCAGATCTTACAATGTTGTCATTAAAATTGCCTAAAAATGTCTTGCAACTGTCTGAACATTGTAAGCTCATTTTCATTTGGCAGATGTGTAAAATTAATGCATCTGACAATGGCACCATTGTCAGAAAAATGTCAACATTGTAAGATCTGACAGTCGTCTGTACGAAGCTTTACCTTTGTGAATTGTTTTGTTTTTAATCGTTAATTTAATCGTTATTTCAAAAACCAATTTAAATTTTGTGTTTTTATTGATTCGAATAAAACCGGTTATTTTTCAAAAATTCGAATAAACCCGGTTAACCGGCTATTTTTCGAATGCGTTTTTATTTATTCGAATAAAACCGGTTAACCGGTAATTTTTCAAATGCTTAACCGAAAACCGGGTTTTCTTAAAATAGCAACTATTCGGAATATTCGAAAACCAGTTTTTTTTAAAAAAACTCGAATAATGGATCTCCCTACTACAAGCTCTAGATATGATAATTTTTTTTTTTTTTAGAAAAATATATAAGAAATTTTAAAATCATCTAGGAAACTTTTTTAATTATACAAAATTGAAAACATATACAAAATTTAAAACTAAATAGATATTTTGCTTACAACTTTTTTTTATTGAGGTTGAATTTATTTTTAACAAACCAAAAAAGCTTTTCTAAAAAATCAAAGCTTTTTTTGTTTCATTAATTTAATAACGTTTCATTCAAATTTCAATTACTTATTAAATGTTGGAAATAAAAATAATAATAATAATTATAACAATATTAAAAGTTAATTGTATTTAATTAATAATAATAATAATTATATATTGAAAATAAGTTTACAAATTACAAAAAAAGCATGCAATTACATAAAATGTACGAGTATAAAAGTATTATAATTGTAACTTTAGTAAGTACTACGTAATAGTTGTTAATTAGTTTTAATACTAAATTTTTGAATAAATATTCTAAATGGCAGGTACACTAGTAAAGGAGTGGTATGTAGTACGTTGATCGACTACAGTAGTAAGTACCAATGCACTCTGATGTGAAGTTTTGCTACGATTTGCTTGATTTGGTTGCTGGTTTAACTAGTTGAAGTTTAAGAGAATGTTTACTATTAAACTACGAGAGTTCATAGTAAAGTACATAATATCCATTGGCAGTATGGACCAAAACCATTAAAATGATTCACACTTTTGTTGGCATGATTTTTTTCACTATTTTTTATAAACATATTTTCATATATGTATATATAAATGCAGATACAAAAACGTAAATCATTTAAAAATTTCGATTGATTAAAGGGAAATGCTAGAAAACATTTACATAAGTGTGTAAAGTTTTAAGCTTCATGCCAAAGCAAAAGTTTTCAGAGGCATGTAGGATAGTGCCCCCTTGTAAGGAGAGTTAAGCATAATCATACATATCTCTGATTGAATCGAACGAAGCTGATGAAGACATTGCACATTGCACTTTTGTTGTGCAACACTTCACCGGATAAGCCATATTTATACATCGTACATTTTCTATTGTTTTTAAAAGCAATGAAAGCTTTTTGTCAATAGAGCATATGTTTCCAGAGAAATAGAGGTAAACGCGATACTCATTGGTTTTTAGTTAGCGAGAAGACATTTTCAATTTTCGTATGCTTTAGTAAGGCTTCTATTAAGTGGTTATATTAATATATTCGTCATTATGGATATCACTTAAAGATCAAAGTGATAATTTGTATGGTATGTTACCAAATAAGCTTTAAGCTAAAAAAAGCTTTTTGCCTAATAACTTTTTGTAAAAGTGGTTTTAAGCTTTGGTGTTAAAAAAAATTCATTTTGTGGAACTTTTTTTTTTTATATAAGTCATAACTTAAGTAACAAATAAAAATAAAACTTAAAAGCTCTTTAAGCTTGGCGAAATTATAAACGTTATAACAAAAAAAAAAAACATTTAATTAACATTGAAATTTAACAAGTAAAAGAAACATTTAAAACAAAAAAAAAATTATTTAAAGTTTAAAAAAACTTTTAAATCTTAAACGTAGTAGAAGTAATATTGAAGAGAAAGAAGAAACTTGAGGAATTTGAAGAGCTTAAATTCGTAGCTATTAGGCGCAGTTTAAAGTTTAAAGCCAACAGCAGAAATATATTATATATTTTCCATTTTTTTTTTTTTTTTTTTTTTTTTTTTTTTGTAAATAAAACTTTCTTTTCATTACGAATCTCTTTTGCTTTCTAAGGGAAAACAAAAAGACTTTGTTATGAAATGAAAGCCATCTGCTGTTTTTGAATGTAGTAAAGCATATTTTAAGCCATCTTTTAAATTTAGCGTTAAACTTTGTTATTTTTTTGTTTTTTTTTTTACAGGAGTTGTCGTTTTATAATTAGTCGGAACTCTTTTAAGCCATTAAAATTTTTTTTTTTTTTTTTTGTCAATTGTGCTTAGGTATTTATAGGACAAGCGATATTCAAGCTGGCTTCTTAATAACGATACAATTTTTTTAAATAATTAAAAGTCGAATAATTCTTTTGATTTTTGTTAAGATGTTTACATACAAATTTAATAAATAATTATGCATATGAGTACAAATTACACATGTTTTTTACACTTCATTTATAGAAATCTTAGCGAGAACCGTTAATAAAACAAGTCCGTTTCTGAATTTTTCAGTATTTTTTTGTTTTAAATTATGTTTTATTTTTACTAACGTGTTTTTGTTTTCTTTATAATGCAAGTCAACTTCTGACTTGAAGTAAAAAATTTTAGTAATTTTTTTGCACCGCTGTATTCCAACTGTATATCATTTGTCAATTTCTGGCAACATACAAAAAAAAGAAGGTTTACCGCATGGCGGGCAGATATGTAGATCGCATTACAAGCAATATATTAAAACTATTTTCAGAATTTTTAGAAAATTATCTATAAATCCTAAGTTGCTTTCTACAATATTTACGTTTCAAAGAGTATTCCTAGAAATGTTGTTGCAGTAGTAACCCTGCAGATAACGAGACTAGTCCGACTAGTCCGTACAGTAGGAGTACTCCAAAACTACTCCAAATATGTGGGTAAAAGGTGGTGCATTTAACATTATGTCCTAGGAGGTGACCATATTACCCACCGAAGTAGTCCATAAACTACTCCATGGAGTACTAAAGTGGGTTAGTTTTAAAAGTACTCCATGTTACTACTGTATGGAGTACACCTAAGGGGTAGTTTAAGCATTTTTCTTTTTAATTTGTTACTAATCGCCTTTTATGGTGTGTACTGTAGTCTTTTATTGCTATTATTAAATTATTTACACAAATTTCACAAACTTTCTCTTTTAAATAATCAATTAATAATGGACACCATCAGGGCTACCAATGTGTAATACTGTAAACTATAGAAAAGTATACATCATACAGTTGTTGGAAGCACTGCATGTTAATTTCTTATAACATGGTCCATACTTCAGTACATTGGACCATGTTTTAAGTAGTCCATTTAAGCAACAATGGACCACGTAGTCCAATATTATCTGTAGGGAATAAGAAATAAAATATTGCGGACGCCAAAATTTCGAGATGTTTACATTATTTGCATCAGAGTTGCCAGTTTAGGTGCTTACTCCCAGATTTAGGGGTTTTTATTTAATTTAGTGGCAAATTCAGGAACATTTAGGGGCCATAATTTATATTTAGGGGTTTTAAGGAGCATATTAAAATTTTTCCTGGTAAGTGAGACAAGCTTTTTTTAAAAAAAATATATTAAGAAGCGTTTTAAAAGTGAAGTATTCATTAAATAATACGTGTCACGACTTTAATCCAACACATGAAATGCTCAAACTTTGAATTTTGAAAATATGTACAAAGTTAACGAAAATGATCTGGCAACACTGGAGATTTTTGAAGAAACTTGATTCCAATCCAAATTTTTAATATTTTTAATTAGGCTCAAGTTCATGAAATTTAATTTTTATTAAATTATTTTTGTGAAGAAAGGAATTTTACAATAAATAGTTCAACAAAATAACCACAATACTAATTATAACCACAATACTAATTATTGATTCCAATATTTAAAAAAAACAAACAGATTTTTATTAATTCTACATTAATTTATATACATATAATCATATGTGACCGTTTTGTTTAAACTGTTTGTAAATTATTTTTCAGATATTTTTTTAAAATAAAAATGTTCAATTTAAATTTGGCTATTTTTGCTTTTACATTTAGAGCGATTTTTTTTTTTTGCAAAATACGTTAAATTTGTGGGGTTTTTAAAATTTTGTTGGAGGGGATGCATAAAAATTACCTGGCAACACTTCTTTCTACACTTTTCAGTCAAGGTGAACTCGCTGCTCTCTTAATTTTTTGTGCTTACCAGTGATGGAAAATTGAAAAATTTAGATGGTACTGATCACCAAGGAAAATAATACTTTTTTCAACGTTTTGGGTTCTTTTTTAAGAATTTTTTTTTTAAAAATAAACTTTAAAACAAAGAACTTAAATACATATTTTTATTTGCTCAATTCTCAGCCATTTATGGACCGAGCTGGCTAAATTTCAACAGCAAACTTCTGATGAGGATATCTGAGATTAAAATATACCAACAAGCAGTGTTGTCATAACCTTTTGATAAGAATAAATTTTGTGTAGGCAATGTTGTTAGCAGGGCTGTGGAGTCGTTGTTGTTGAGTCGGTGTTGAGGTTTTTGAACCGGAGTCGGAGTTGAAGTACCCACATAAAATTCGCGACACCGACTCCAAAATTTTTCGGCATGAAAAATTTAAAAAAATATTCGAATAATTTCCAAAATAAAACTACATCGAAATTGGCGATGCAATATTTAAAATATTGATTCGAAATTTTTACTTAATCCTTTTCTTGCTATATTTAACCATTTTTCAAATGGTACTGGATTAAAAAAAGAGTTTCAAGTCAAATATGGTTCAGTCTCAAATACATTAGGCCTTAAGGTTAGATAAGAAGTCGGAGTTGGAATTTCAGAGGTTATAGTCGGAGTTAGTTCTTTTTGTTGACAACTCAACTGCCCTGGTTTTCAATGTTAAAAAAACTTCCAACGCTAAATTTCTAAACAAAGAAGCATAACAAGAAAAGAGTACTAAAACGGACGTGGGGTTATTTGAAAGGAAAAACTACTGAAAATAGTACCATAGTACTGAATTTTCCATCACCGTTGCTTACAGAAAATTCCAAATTGTCTCCATATAAAACAAAGAAAATTCAACTCACACATGCTTCTGGCTCATACCAGTGTTGCCACTTCGTGGGTAATTACCCGGATAGTGTGTAATTTTTGCTGTCGTGGGTAATTTTTTTAGGTGTAGATTAGGTGTACTTTGTTATTCTTTGGTTTATTTCCATCGTTTAATATAGATTTTCAAAGGCTTAACAAGGAATGGCGCCACAACATACTCTTTCGTTCCGATAAGTATGGGCTTCAAAGCGATTTAGAACCCGAAGTTTTTTGAAGAAAGATATTAAAAAAACCCCCCGGCTATATAAAATCTGTTTCCAATACAACAAAGTAATTAATTTTATTTTGCCATTTTCAAATGCTTCAGTTCAGAGAGAATATTAAGCGCATTTTATATTTCACAAAAAGCCTGTCGTTAAGAAGCGCTACAGGAATTTTATTTACTAAAGAAGACAACGAAGATTTTGAACCTTCTCAAGGGTGGCGCAGAATGAGCTATTTATTATAAGTATTGAATTATTTATAACTTTTTTGATCATAAAACAATTGAGTTTTTTTTTTAAACCCAGATAATGGGTGACGAAGTCCATTTCCTATTAAATGGCTACACTTCAGAGCTTGGGTTACGGAGAATCCAATAGCAGTTCATTAGCGACACCTACTTAATTGAACTGTTGGTGTGCTATTTCATTTGAAGGGATAAAAGGTCCATGTTTTTTTTCTTTGAAAATGGCATTGGTGTTTTAATCTCTATCAACGGTGGAGCATTTCGGACGACGTTGAAAAATTTTGCTAGGCCATCTGTAAAAAACCATCAAACCTTGTGGTTTCAGTAAAATGGAGCCACAGCAGGTGCCTCAATGGCTTTTGTATTAGCTTTTTTAACTGGCTTCCCCGTTTACCGGATAATGTATCTCCTAGCAGTTTTCTTTAGGAATAATTGAAAGAAAGAGTGTATGTTAAACAACATTGAAATCATGACCATTACGCCCAAAGTTTTGCGGAAAGTTATAGAAAATATGTTAAAAAAAACACGTATATGCAAAGCAGAAAATGGACATTCCTTACGGGATACCCTGAAGTATGACTTAAATTGATCTCCTTTAAATAAGTTTGTTGTGTCCAAAAGTTTTTTATAAAAAAAACTTAAGTTTGATATCAGGTCTAATTTTATTTAAATCGGGTAATTTTGCTTCATCTCAAGTGTTATTTAGAATATTACCATGGTAACACTGGCTCATACATAAGAAATAAAAACAACTGTTGACAGAATTAGGAATGCCCCTCGCTGTCTCTCTCTGATGCATATACCTTATGAATGTGCCTTGCCATACAGTTTACAGTGTTTCTAGGGGAAACTATATCCTTCTCTTTTTATATTTCAAAATTGATTTTATAAGACTTATACATGGTAAAAATACTTAAAAAGAATTTAAAAAAAATTATTTACTTAAATTGACATTTAAAACGTTCCTTTGTTTAAATATTTAAAAACTAAATTTATTTGTATGTAGATTTAAGATGCTCAGGTTGAATATCACTGTCCAAATATTTGATGAAAAACTCAAATACTTTTGCTTCTTTGTACACATAAACTTTAAGATTTAATCTCAATATTCCATTTTGCACAGTAAATCCTGCGGAAATAATTTTATAACTTTCAAACCCAAAGGAAACATAATTGAGCAATAATCATTTTACAGTACAAAAGTTTAGAATAATTTAATTTTAGATAGATTTTTTGCTATTTTTTTTTAACTACACGAGTTTCAATGGTTTTGATGAGATAATGGAAAGAATTTATTATTTAAGGGTGCCTTACACTGGCACACAAGTCTTACGTTTTTAATTGAAAATGCATCCCTGATCTAATAATCGTTTGAAAAAAAAAAACAATAACAACTTATCATGACTGGGTTCTTTTTCCTTTAAATAAGCAAGACTTGCGCAACAGTGCAAAGCTCCCTTTTACGGTACTGGAGTTGGAGTTTTAACAGAATTTAGAAGCTCTAAAATCTATGTGTACAAAAGCTGTTCGAAAAAATAAGCTTTTTAATTTTAAAATGAGGAGAAAAAAAGGCATGAAATGTTTTATTACAAAATACAAATGAACTAAAAACAATTTTCAAAAATATACGAGATCTGATATTTTATATTCAACTATGTACAACATTACGTAAATACACGATATCTAGTATATTTTTTTTATAAATAAATAAATAAATAAATAAATAAAAAAAAGAGACGAAAATTAACAATTGTACAAATTAGGCTGGGTTTTTGAGAACTCAGTTAAACAAGGTTTAGTTAATCTGAAAACCAATTTGTGCCGCCATAACCAAGTTTGTATACCAAATTTAGAACAGGTTAGTTTTGCTTGAAATGTTACCTTCATATTCATAAAAAATATTTCGGGCTTATGACAGGTTTATGAAACGAATTTTCTAGGCAAATTTGTTAAATAAACCTTTTATTAATCAAAAATATTTTTTATGAATATGGAGGTTAGTTAGTCTTTAATGAAATAATAAGAAAAATCCGAGTTTCAGACAACGTTAAACTAGGTTTAAACTTAATCCACATCTCAAAAACCCAGCCTTAGACGGCAACATGTAAACGGAAATTTTTGTAAATATTGAATTGACAGCAATAATAAATACATATGTAAACAATTAAATACAGGTAAACTAAAAATAAATAAATTTGAATAAATATGGGGAAATTAAGGATACTTAAGCACAACATTTAAGGTTGTAATTAACAACAACGTTTACAGCACAACACTTACATTAAGAAACTTAAGGCTCTACGGTGGAGTCAATGTTCGACACGCCCTGGTCATAAGATAAGGGCGATCGTAACCTGAAAAGCACCATATGCCTTAAGCCAAAATACTAAATTATTAATATATATTTACGATTATATACAGTTTGGAGTATTAATAGTATTTTTATTAATGGGTTTGGTTTAGTTACATATTATTTTACACAAAAACAACACAAAGAATTTAACGGATTTTTGTATTTTTTGGAGGCTTTTTTTTTTGGTTGAACTTGGTTGCTCCGGTTAACACGGATCAAACAAGCCATAATCGGACGTTTGGTTACTTACCTAAGATGGATAAAATGACAACTACTACATCAAATAAATTCCATGGCTCTTTGAAATAGTGATATCGTAAAGCGAATATTTTTAATAGACATTCGCCACTGAAAATAACTACGAATACCGCATTGAGATAATCAAGGACAGCATTATATGTATCCGATGCATCGTAACGATCGAGTGTCATGGTAAACATGTTTAAACCAATAAACAACATAATGATTATATCGAATTTCTTATCAGTAACTATTTCAAATACAATTGCTTGAGGACGCCACTGTAAAATATAGAGAAAGATGTGGAAGAGAAGAGGGAAGAAAAAATATCGTTTTATATAAAAAACATATAATATGTAATTTCATATTTAAAGTATTTTTTTTTTGTTTTTTTTTTTTTTTTGGTGAAAACTTTGCTGTTTAGACCTGTCATATATTTTTCTGCGTTTTGCGTATCAAACGATTTTTTATTCGTCTAACGTTTTTTTTTATATTACTTTTCGATATTTTTCTCATTTGATTGTTAGTAAGTACATCTGTGCCAATAAATAAAACTTTTTTTTATTGTAAAAAAAAAACTTTTCGATTTCGAAATGAGCCCCAATCGATAACCCAAAGTGTTTTTAAGTTGTAGTTTATGTTTTTCTTTTGGGTGAATTAAAATTTATGTGTGGCCAAATACACATACTACATGCATTATGATTATTTTGTAAAAAAAATATTTTTTTTGTTTCTATAATTTCGATTAAAGTATTAAATATATTTAATATTGTAGTTATATAGTACATAAATTAGGTATTTACAAAAAGTGCTCTATTAAAAAAAGAAGAAGAAAAAAAATAAGGAAAAGACCTATTATTTAGGTCGATTTGAGAGGGAATATTTACAATATTTTCAGGTTTTGTTAAATGATCTGAATTTCAATTTATACCACTATTGTGGCTCTCCACTTTTGTAACAGTTTGGCTTGGCTGTCTGTTGGTAAATTCGCATTGCCATTCTCATTCTCAACTAGCAGTTGTGTACAGGGCTGCCAGATTTGACGATTTATCGTCATTTTGACGATTTTTGTTCCGAAATTAGTCTGTGTTCATACGGCTCTTGTCTTATTGACATGATTGCTACTTTATAGGCGAGAGGGACGAGGGGAAAAGAAACGAGTACACAGATGCATGTACTGTCTTTACGTTTTGCTTTTTCATTCGTTGTTTAATTTTGTTATTGTTTTCAATACCAAAAAAGCACATGTCGTCAACATGACATGAATCATTTGAACGCCAATTCATGTTCAAAGAAGAAAAAGGAAGAATCTTCTCAATATGACATGAGCCGTATGAACTCAGACTTAGCAAAGTGCCGATTTGCTGATTTTTTTTTCTAAAAAAAGACGATTTTTCAGTCTCCAAAGTATGAATAAAACATCAAATTTTCTGACACGTTTGTTTCTTATCTTGGAATGTTTAACAGCAAAACCTTAACAAGAGCGGAAGGCGGAACGTTTTCTTTTGCTTAGCTTTTACGCTGATATGCCATACCAAAGCAAGAGCGTCAACAATGTATCATGAAAAGTAGTAATAGCTTTTTTATTTAATAAAAATAGAGATAAAAACGCTATATTGACAAAAAAGAGCTAAATTGCCATTATTAATTAACAATAGCGGCAAACATCACCATTAAACGAGCTTTCAAAATCGGTTTTTTCCAATTGCAAAGTGTTGAGGCCGCTCTATTTAAAAACTAGAAAACGCGTGACGCTTTTGTTTAGGTACGGCTGTAATATGCAAGTCTTAAGAAAATCTTTGATTATTTTCAGAATACAAAAACAACAATGTTACACTTTGTTTATCTTTCATCAAACCATCATCGAATGAACCTTTTACGACTCTCTGTGTAAATCAAATTTTTAACAATTATACGGCGAACATTTAAAGAGTTGTAAGATAATATCTACATGAGTCTCTTACGATTCTTGAAAGACCCGTTAGAAAATCTTTACTCAAGTCTTTAACGATTCCCACAACGATTGGAGAAGCGTCTTTCGCTGTACTATAAAAGAATCTCAGTCGTGTTACAGTTTTTAATCTTCTACGATTAAAAAAATGCGGTCATAGTCATTCAAAGATGCTCTTCATGAGACTCCCAGTATCTCTTGCATGATTGAAAATGCTAGATGGGTCTGAAGTAAGTGCCGGTTCACACACTTCAAGTTTGACTCGTCAAGTCTTGAGTTTTTAGGAGAGAGGGGAGAAGAAATGGCATTCTCTTTTCCCTTCTCTCCTAAAAGATCAAGACTTGAAGAGTGAAACTTGACGTGTGTGAACCAGCACTAATTATCTTTTTGTTTCAATGTTTTTTTTTATAAAATTCGAACAAAAATTGTTAAAAAAAACTAAATTTTAAGTTGTCCGATGTTTTTTTTTGACGATTTTTCGAAACGTGAAAGACGATTTTTTATATTTGCTCAGGAAATTTACGATTTCCTCACAAATTTATCTGGCAGCCCTCGTTGTGTATCTGCTTATTTTTCGTGGTATTGCCGTTTTCAACTTTTTAAAAGTTTGGTTGACACAAATGTTAAATTCACACATCTGCTAAAAAGTAGTTGTGTTATTGGCAGTTAAAGTTGATTTTTTTAAAAGCGGTGAAAATGGTAAACAAAATAGAGAGATCGTATGAATAAATTTTTGTAATAATCGTTATGCTATGTTTAAACACTTTTATTAGTGTGAAAATAAAAACGAAAGCTCAATTTGAGCGGCTAGTCCTGCTTATTTCGAGAAACTTAGAAATTGCTTGCGGAAAACCAACGTTCGGTATGACGTAAAAAGCATTTAAGGAGCTATGGGAAGAGTTTGCAGTAGAGTTTAATAGTCTGGGACCACGACAAGAAATTCCCAAGAATGGGAACGTGTAAGGCTGGATTTTAAAAATCTCAGTCAAACAAGGTTTAGTTATTCTGAAAACAGATTTGTGCCGGCATTACCAAGTTTGCATACAACATTTTGACGGAACAGCTTAGTTTTGCTTAATCCAATATCGCCGGAAAAATTCGAAATTCAGCCTACGTTAAACTAAGTTTAAACTTAATCCACATCTCAAAAATCCCGCATAAGTGTGTCCATAAAAATATTGGACAATTATAATCTTCTTACTCTAATTATAATCTTTTTGGCAAAGGTTTGCGTCGACTACAAAGCAAGTATGTATAAAGAAAAAAATGCCAACAAAGCAAGTATAAAGAAAAAACTTGCCAACAATAAAAGCAACACTCTAGCGACAGGCGGAGGCCAATCACAAAAAGTTGGATTACATATTGTTGAGGATACCGTTTCACAGATCTTGTCGTTGCACGAGCAAGTGGCATTATCCGGCCAAGTATTTGGTATTGAAAATATTCCACCATCAAGTGACAAATGTAATGAGTCAGTTGAACCAATAATACAATCAGCAGCAGATCTGCCAACAGCTACCCCAACCAGAAGAAGAACTCATTAGATAAAAGAACGTTTCTTAACTTATTAGAAGTTCTTGCTTGGCACTGGGTAGTTTAGAAGGCTTGGAGACATCACGAATTTTTCTTCTTATACGTAGTATAAGTTTTATATTAGTTTTTGTTATTTTCATCCTCATAAAAAAAATCGACACTAAAATACATTTGGGGTATTCACACGGAGTGCTATAATGTTGTATTGTCATTATGTTCTAACATTTTACAATGGTTTAAGAATATTGTTGTTGCTTTGTAAACAAACAGTGTCTTAAATTAATAAAACTTTGCTTGCTGTGTTTATTGTGCTGTCGTAATTAATCAGAAGAGACCTGCGCTGAGCGGCCGAGCCGAGCGGCTATGATTTTGTAGCCGTCGTCGTTGATGGTATAGTTTTATCCGGCTAACATCCGAATTTAAACTGCGCCAAGCGATGTTTGTAACAAAACACTTACGGCTTCAAATTACATCGGCTTAGGACTCTGATGTTTGGTAAACAAACAAAATAAAATATATTTGTGGTTGCGTTTGAAAAATGGAAAATAGTCAGATAAAATCTGATTTAATTTATTCATTCATGGATTAGAATTAAAAAATATTTTGATTTTAGGTAAATATTTATTTTGTTATATTTGTTTTTAATCAGCTGATTTTAATTCAAAATAGCACACTTAATTATGAGGGGTTGTTTAAAACAGTCGTATTTTTTCATGTTATTATTTTAAGACATATGTATTACTTTATGACAACTTGTGAATCCCCCAATTGTAAATACTTTTTATTCGACACAACAGTTAAAAAACAGTTTTAGCTTAAAAGAAAAACAATAATTAGTATTGTGGTTATTTTGTTGAACTATTTATGGTTTTTAATCCAAATTTTTAATAATATTTTTAATTAGGCTTAAGTTCATCAAAAAAAGAAAAACTTTTAAATTTTATAAAATTTTCACTTGTCAAACGTGGTATTTAAAGTTGCCGTATTGATATTTTAAGTTGGCAACTTTTGCTTTAACTCAAAACAGTTGGGTATCAAAATACCCGAAATGAGTTTGGTTGTGCATAAATTGAGTTAACTCTCACACAAACAAACTAAGTTAAGTGGAGAACCGCAGTAGGGGCATTAATTAATTGTAAAAAATCATTTTGTATGATTTCCCGATAAAAAGTTTCTTTGGGTGAAGAGTTGACACTGAAAATATTGTAGTGATAAGTCTTTTTTTTTGTTGATAGAGATAGTTATAGTGAATTATTTTTATTCGATTTAAATGCAAATTTTGGCATGCATTAACATGCTTGTTAATGTGTCTAAGTGGTTTGATTCTTTATTAATTTTTTTTTACTTTTAATTGGAATAAAGAGATATACAAACAAATACTTTGAGTTTTTCTTTTTGGCCTTAGATTTGTGTAGGAGTAGTATTTAGGAATTAAATAAATATGAGAAAAACATGCCATTTTCATTATATATTTTATATATATATATATATTGGTATATAATCATACATTGCATATACATACAAAGAAGGGAGGATAAAGGACGAACAATGTTTTTGTTCGTATCGTATCATATCGTTTCGTTTCATTTATTTTGTTTAAGTTGAAACATTTGAAAATCTTCAAATGGCAGACATAAAAATGTTTATTAACAGATAACCTTTTTTTTTTTGTTTTTTTTTAAATATATTGTCGTTGATATAAGAGAGGACCTGGTATAGATTTTTTTTTGGTGGGGGGGGGGGGGGGGGGGGTGATTTGTTTAAGAGACGTAAAGTCATAGTTTATGGAGTATAAGAAAAACTCTAGAAAAAGAGTGATGGAACTAAATTTGTAAAAAAATATATCCAAAATAGTTTTTGAAATTGGCACAGATTTTAGTGTTAATTTTTGTTTCTTTTTTTTCTAAATTAATAAGTTTTCCTTTTTATATACAATATTTTTCTGAATGTCGTTTTGTAATATAAAATTTGTTCATTAGTAATATGTTAGTAGAAGTTTTTCGATTTTTCGTTTAGTTTTGATTATATAGATTAGTTTGGTTTTGATTGACTTTTTTGGTTTTTTTGTTTTGTTTTGTTTTTTTCTTTTTTTTTGTAATTCGAAGCCTTACCCTCGGTCTTGGAATGGCTTTTAATGGTTTTTTTGAGCCCATCTTTTTCATAGCATTATAGTACTTTTTCTGATCTTCTGTCATGAACATTTCTAATGATCCACCTGCTTTCTTCTTTTGTTCATTAAAATTATCAATGATAACACCAATGAACAGATTGAGTGTGAAAAATGATCCAAATATAATGAAGAATACGAAATATAAATACATGTAGATATTGGTTTCTCGTATCGGCTGCTTGTCCACCTGTGGGTGTTTTATATTGTTTTTTTTTTTTTGGATTTTATTTTGATATCATATTGGTGTATTATGTTTGATGTGATGTTGATGTGTATTTTGGTAGGTTGGTTGGTTGGTTAGTTGGATACAGAGTGTATAGTTCATACATAATATAAAGTGATTTTGTTTGTTGGGTTTGGATATTGGTTGGTGTGATTGTTGTTGATTTATTTTTTATAATAATAATATTTTTTTTTTTTTTAACAAGACAAGTTTTTTTTTTATATATTAAAATTATCAATCATTAAATAAGAAAAAAGGATAAAAATAGAAAAAATTGTAATTAGTTAAATAATTTTGCTAAGTATTTAAAAAAAAAAAGTAAGATTGAATACAGTCGATAGTTTACCTCTCTTGAATCAATGGCATCGTTCATAATTTGTATCCAGCCTTTAAAGGTGGCCACTTGAAATAGACACAGATATGCATTACCTACATGATCGAAGTTCATCGGTGAATTTTCCCATGTGTAGTTTTCACTTATACAGGCATTTCGGTTGGGTATGATTTCATGACTCAAAACCGTGTCATTGTCATCTAAACACTATATTGTACATATATTTTTATTTAATTTTTTTTTTTTAGATAATACAGAAAACATTAATGATTATTATTTAAAAATAAATTATAATATACATATAATCAAATTAACTATTTATTAGAGAGTTTAATATTTTTTAAGCAAAAAGCAGCTAATTAGCAAATTATTTCCGAACTATTATACCGTTTAGAAACGCGGTGTCTTTAGTGCACTGTTTCTTTTTTTTTTTAAGAATTTTACAGTTTGAGCCGCCTAGAATCAAAACTAAATGACTAGATAAAAAGATATGCATAGTATATACAGGCGGCTCTTGCCTAAAGCACACTCTAAGTATTTAAATTGAATTTAATTTATACTTTATAAAAGTTGCAACATTCCCCACTATACTGATAAGTATTGAGGTTATGAAGACTTTTTCAATCATTATCAACCATTTACGAAAAATAGATGCAAAGATACGCTTTAAAATTATTATATAATTTAAAATTTCAGAAATTTTTTTAAATTTGATACGATTTGAATTTAAAATTTTTGTTTTACTTTGATTTTAATGCTAATTTGAAACTGCTATTTTAGACCCGATTCAGATCGAATGCCAAACTCTTTGATTTGCGTTTCGCTAGATAAATCAAGGAGTTTCTGTTGCTTAAACCTTTTTAATATGTCAACGTACCTTAAAATATTTTCCAGCAAAAAGCTGTACACCCATTATGGCAAAAATAAGCCAAAATATCAGACACACCAATAGCACATTGAAGATGGACGGTATAGCTTGAACCAGCGCATTTACGACAACCTTTTCGATTTTTTTTTAGCGCCGGGCATCGCATGTTTTGGATTTTTTGTTTTTTTTTTTTTTTTGTAAAGTTTTATTGTGGAGACATGAGTTATTTTGAACAAATGATGTTTGTTTTAAAATGGGATTTTGAAAAGATGTGTTTTGTTGTTTGGGGAAATAGAAGATTTTTATACAATTAATTTTAAAATCAACTAAATAAACTATAAAATAAATATTTATCTAATTTTATGTTTGCGTTAATGAAGTCATATTGTACAAAATGTGTTTTCTTTGTATGTTGTGATTTTTATTTGAAGTGTTAATCATCGTTAATTTCAACAATACTTAATTATTATTAAATACAAGTGTTTGATTACGTGCAATAAATTAATTTCGTCATATGTGAATGATTGTGTTCTATACAGCAATATGATAAAAAAATGTATATTTTTCTGATTAATTGATAAACTTTTTGAGATCTATTGATCTGTGTAATCAGTTTGCTGTTATCTTCTATAATTTTCGAGTTATGAGACAGCGACTTTGTGCTGTACAACACTTTTAGCGATAAGCTTCTTAAGCTATTGTGTTCTATGTACAAAAAATCGTGCATATAGAACAAAAGCAGAGCAAAAATGCTTAAGGAGCCAATTAAGGCATTCGTTATCGATCGAAATTACAATACAGTTTAAATGGAAATTTCTATCGATATCGGATGCCGTAATTCGCCCCCTAAATAAGTAAAAAATACAAATTAATTTAAAATTATGTTTTTTCCCATATCCAGGTTTAAAGAAAATTTTTAAAACTTGGAGTTTTTCTAATGTATGTAACACATCAAATTATTGGTCCTAGACCCAACTTTCAGTAGTATAAAGATCAAATTAGAAAGTAATGTCCGTCCGTCCAGCAGGCTGGCTGCTTATCTGTCTACACAGAAATCTTTCTCGCAAATTTTTCTCTTTTCAATTAAACCATTAAAATCAAAAAGAAAAAATCAGTTTTAATTAAAAATTTAATCAAGTGAACTATTGGGAATTTATTATTATTAGGAAACTTTGGCTCTTTCAGTTCTCCAGATATATATAAATCTTTAATGTCTTTGTACGGGACGCGTCACGCCCACTTCTTCATTAGCCAGTCCAATTTTTATGGCCATTTTCTCAATGTATCGACAAACTGTCTGTTACTTAATGTCAACATAAATTTATTGGAACGATAAACTGTCCGTTAAAGATTTTGGGTTTCTCAATATACCGACAAAAAACATTGTTTTCAGCTGGCTGGGTTGGGAGTCAGCTGATTGAATTTATCTGTACGGCAAATAAAAGCTTTGCGATAAGATCGAAGCAAATGAGACATTGAGAAAACCAAATTTCTTTAATGTGTAGTTTGGGAAAAAAGATAACTACCTAATGAGAAAATGGCCATTAGAGAGGTTGTGTGTTAACTAACTTGGGTAACATTTATCTTACCGTTCGAACGAACACAATGTGCGAAATTTTACTTTTGGCCAGTGAAATCGATCGTTTGACCTATAGTGCGTTCATTAGATATAACAAAAAATATTGCGTGACACGCCCACTTCTCTAATTCCGCTCAGATATTGTGGGATGTTGTGTGTTGATAGCCGAGATAATTGTACCCAATTTTGAAACTTTGGGTCTTTCCGTTCTCCAGTTATAAAGAAATTTATAGTGTGCCACGCCCACTTCTCTAATGACGCCCATCTTCTTTTTAAATAGGTTGTGTATTGATAACCAAGATGCGTGTTCCTTTTAAGGAAACTTTGACTCTATTCATTCTCCAGTTATACAGAAATTTATAAAGTGTTTGTATGGGAAGTTTCACGCCTACTTCTCTAATCCTGGTCATTTTTTTTTAGAGAGGTTGTGTATTGATAACCAAGATGCTTGTACCTAATGTGGAAACTTTGGCTCTAGCCATTCTCCAGATATAAAAAGACAACAACAAGGGATGTATTGATTAAATTAAAGACAGTCGTGGTTTTTTGCTTATTTCTCAGGCATTTATGGAGCGATCTGGCTAAATTTCAATAGCAAGCTTCAACGGAGTATATGAGACATATAAATATTACAACCAAGTCCCCATCATTTCTGGGGTCTTCGGAAAACCTATTTCAACATACACACGGACGGAAGGACAGACGGACATTGTTTAATCAACTTCACTTACAGGGCTGTCAGACTTGGGGATTTATCCCCAAAGTTGGGGATTTTATACGAGCAAAAAGGACAAAGAAAGTCATTTGGGGATTGGGGATTTTTATGGGGATTTAAAAAAAAAATTCGGGGATTTTTTGGGGATTTTACACTCTTTAAATATATTTTCCCTTTTATTATTTATGCTTATTTTTCTTTGTCTCGTATTAAAAGTATGAAAAAAAGTAGCAAAACTTTTATCTTACTCTTATCAACAACTTATACGGTGTAAAAGGTCCTTATTAAGATTACCATTTTAGTTAAAAGGTAGTGTTAAAGGTACTTTATAAATTAATGTTATTTTTTCTTCAGGGTACAAACAAAATAAAATGATTTTTTTACAAAAAATTTTTATTTGGGGATTTTTGGGGATTTCTAATTAAAATTTTTCTTAATAATTTTACTTTTTTAAAAAAAAAATTTTAAATTTGGTCAGAAAAAAAACAAACAGAAAAATATTTACTTATTAAGGTTTTTTTTCTCAATTTGGGGATTTTTGGGGATATTTTTTTAATTTTTTGGGGACAAGGAAAAAAAGTACCTGGCAGCCCTGTTCACTTATCATAAGAACCCAGAATATACATATATACTTTATTGGGTCTAAGATCAATATTGTAGAAATTAAAAACAGAATAAAAACTTTTATATACCCTTTTTTCCTTTGATGAAGGACATAAAATGGCTTCTTTTCTCTTAGAAGCGTTTCCAAAGACTACATTTTTCTTTAGCAAGAAGGTCGCAACAATTATTTCAGTAAAGTTTGTTTTTAATTATGATTTAGACTTTAACAGCGATTTACCACAAAAAATGAATTGTTTGCCATATAGAACACAATCACTTATGAACGACGATTTGTAACATGCGGTGTATTTTACAAAACTTTTACAGATAATATTTGTTAATATCGTCAGCTTATTATTGGTTTGGCGCATTTGCCAAAAAGTGGTAATGGAGAAAAATTAAAATATGCCCGATAGAAGTTTTTTGTTTTTTCACCTCTGCTTGCCAAAAAGTCCTAATGGAGAAGAACGACAATGAAAGTTTACATGAAGTTTTCTGAAAATATACCGCATAGATTTTTTTGTGTATTTTCACCACTGCTTCTGGCATATCCTTTGAAGAAAAATGTAAATTTTTGTGAAAGTTCATGAACGAATTTAGAAGTCAATAATATTTTATTGAAAGTGAAACTTATTGTTTTGTGCCGCATACGCCACTTTTTGTAAATTTATTTCTAAAAAGTAGCTTTCTGTGCTGCATTCGTATACTTGGGGCTGTGTATTGAGTTCTTGAATTTGATTTCGCTGTAACTACCCTTTTTCTTACATAGCGTCTTCACCTGACAATTTTTTGTCATACCAAACGTCAAACTTCATATTAAAAAAACGCTGCCAAAAATGTTCAAGTTTTTTTTTATATAGACTTTGACGTTTGGTATGACAAAAAATTGTCAGGTGAAGACGCTATGTTATGGCACTGAAGCGAAGCAAGAGTAACATTTATTTTCTTGCTGTAATTTTATTTTGCTTTCGCTTTAACTACTCTTTGTCTTATGGCACTGAAGCGAAGAAAGAGTAAAATTTATTTTCTTGTTGTAATTTTATTTTGCTTTCGCTTAAACTACTTGTTGTTTATTTACGGCAATAAAGCAAAGCGAGAGCGAAATTGAAGCTTAAATTAGACGTGACATAACAAAATTGAATTGGTTTGTATGGTATGCTTATGTCGTTTTGGTAATACAGAGGTGATGGTAATAAAGTTTTCTTATGGTTATGTACGTTGTTGTATGAAGAATTTGCAGCATTCGCCTAACAGTGGCATGTAGTTGCCATTGTTATAGTTGTTGATATGGAGCAAAATTATTGCTTAATACGTTTTGTTTCGGCATTCACCAAACAGTGGCGTGTAGAGCAAAACATACTTAATAAACTTTAAAAAAGTTGTTGATACAGATATGGATATGAAGCAAAATACTTTATAAACTTTAAAAAGTTGTGGATATGGAGCAAAATTAATGCTTTACCTATATCTCAGAAACCTTAAAAAATGTTTTAGATTCAGAAAGCGGGCATTAAAAGTTTAAAAATGGTTGGTAGGTCAAACCAATATTAAGTTGACGAGATGTATACGGTAACAACGAACGAATTTTCTACACAAAAATTAATACAGCGCTATTATTACAATTGCAATATAAGTATTTGTTGCAAGCAGTTTAAACATTCCATTGTTCTCGATTTTTTTTGCGGGATTAAGCAAGCAGAATCAAGCTTTTTCTACGGTTAGTAATTGTTTAGGATATAAAATAAGTGATAACAACGAAATAAAACAACAAATTCCAATAAGAAAAAAAAAACGATTATTACGATGAATAAAAACAGTTTAAAATCTTTAAAGAAAAACTAAAATAATAATAAATTTATTTCTTAAAAATTAAAATGTTGTTATATGTAGTTGTTGGTGTTGTAGAAGGCCAGTTAACATGTATAAATCAGTGAAATAAGTGCGAATATATTTTCATAAATGTATAATTTAATTACAAAATTTTGAACTTTCACATTGCTAATTGGCCGTTGATAAGGAAATGTCAACTTAAATTACCAAGATTCTTATTTATAGTTTATTATATCTACATGTTTTTAAATAAAGTTCTATCAATCTACCAGCGTTTAAATTAAAAAATAAAATTGCATTCGTAAAAATTAACTTTAAATAATATTGTAGCAGCAAAGAAATGTACGATAAAAATTATTTTTCAAATATATAAATAACGTATGTTTGTCTAATTATTTATGGTTAACATGATGGCAATTCATTCTCGTAACGGTGATTCAACAATATTTAAATATTCAAATATTAATAAATTTAAATATATATTTATAAATATGTATATATATGTATATATTTATATATATATACACATACTTATATGTATATATATTTATATCTATATAAAAATTAGAAATTGAAAAAAGATAAACTACAGATGGAATGGTGGACTAAGAAAAAAGGCTAATACGATTCAAAACTAATGCAAAAGTATTTAAATGCTTTTTTTTTTAAATTTCATGTATAAATAATTTGGTGTTTAACAAAATTATTAGTGGTGGTTAATTTTTATTATTATTATTATTTGTTTAAGGTTTTTAAAACAAGTTGTCCGTGTAATGTTGTTTGTAAACTGACTGATTGATTGGTTATTAATTTTTGATTGATTGTTTGGCTGATTGATTGATTGATTGATTTAAAATGCTAAGATGAATTGAAAAGAAAGTACGTACCCTCATGCCCTGCATACGGGACATGGCACGTAGTGGTCTCAGTGCTCTTAACGTTCGCATAGTCTTGAAGGCTTGTATACCACCAGCTCCAGCAAGTGAAGCAACGAAGTTGATTAGCGACACCTAGTTTGTCAAATGGTTATAATTGGGGATTTTAATTTGTTTTGGTTCAAATTGTTATTTGAGTGAGTTTTTATGTTTACGAAATATGAAAAGCCATTTAAAACAGCTTTCAAAAGAAAACATTTTGATACATACATACATAGTTTGTTCAAATTAAATTGCAAATGTATTTTTTGTAACGGTCAACTCGATTGTCGGAATTTTAATCAACAAAACTTAATAAAACCAAACAAATAAATCAAATCAAATAAATGTTATTTAAATACTCGAAAACAAAAAGAAAATATACATATTGAACAAAAAAGCATGTAAATAGTAAGAAAAAGGATAAGGATTATTTTTCCTTTCAATGAAGCCAATGCCACTCAGTTATAAAAAAAAATAAACAAACTTATTAACTAAACCTATAGTCTGGCCATAATTCAATAGATATCATACGAGTGTATGAATGAGAGAGAGAGAGAGCAGAACTTATTTTTGTACATAAATACATACATTTATAAAGATATAGTTCGATTAAATAAACCTTATGCAAAAACTAAAATACCCAACAAGACAAAGCCTTTCTTCCTTTACTTCATTACTAGTTTATTTAAGCTCCTAGCATTAGAAACATACACACATACATATCGTTACTTTAATCTAGAAAAGGCGTATCTAACATAACATTTTTTTTAAGTTTGAGATATAAAACTAAGTTAAAAAAAAGGTCCACTAAAAAAAAAGAAAAAAAATTTAAATTTTTTATTTTCACAAGGAAACAGTCAAATTTAATAAATGGAAAAAAATAATATTTAAAATTAGTATTGTGGTAATTTTGTTGAGCTATTTATGGTTTTTAATCCAAATTTTTAATATTTTTAATCAGGCTTAAGTTCATCAAATTTAATTTTCATTAAATTATTTTTATGAAGAAAGGAATTTCATAAAAAAAAGGCTAGCTGGTAGCGAGCTAGTCTATCAGCGCCGAGGTTACGGGTTCGATTCCCGCCAGAGACTCTGGTTTCTTTCCTGCAGACAAGCATAGAGCTTCGCGGGATTAGCTTAGGAAATTAAAAAAAAAAAAAAAAAAAAAAAACAACATGAAAATTAATTAAAATTGTTATTGATAATGATTCATTCTTGACTGACCTGAGATTCGAACCCAGGCGGCTGGCTACCCTGACATGTTTCGATCGCTACCACTCGATCTCTTCAGAGGGATTTGCCGTCTTACACTCGCAGCCATCGACAACTGCTGACGTCAATTATCAAACATCAATCCTTAAACCAAATTGTATTTATTTTGTTCCGAGATTTAAGAATGGAAGGTCGAACAAGTGCAACTTTTTTCATTTGGATATTTCTATTGAACGTTTTGTTTTTTTAAAAGTTCTTAAAGAGAGAGACATTATGCACTGACTTTTTCTCTCTAAAATCTTTCAGGGGATACAGAGAGTCAGAAAAAAATGCATATAAAACTTTGCGATTGCAAAAAACTGCAACTTTTTTCATTGTTTTATCTCATGTTTCCATGTCACGTGCGACATTGAAAAACAAAATGTTCTATCAGTAAGACGAAAGTAAATGCAGAGAGCTAATCAAACTACCAGGACAAACAGAAAAATATGAAGATTTGTGATTTGTGATACTTATATCAAATAAGTCTCATATTTCGATGTCACGTGCCACATTGAAAAACAAAATTTTCTATCAGTGCGCCGAAAGTAAATGCAGAAAGCTATCAAATTACCAGAACAAACAGAAAAATATGAAGATTCGTGATACTTATATAAAATTGGTCACACGCGACATCGTAAGTGTGAAAAATAAAAATTGGAAATTTTTTTATTGTTATATAAATGATTTATTTATGTTAATACATACATTTACGCGCAAACACAAATGTACACTTCTGTTTAAACGCACTGGTTCTCTCGAAATAGATTGTGTTGCTGCACTCTAGTTCTTGGTTGTTTTAATTTATTTTTATTTTTGTTTTTAATTTATATCTATTTATTAAGCTTGAAGCCTATTATTTTTAAAAAATTATTTATTTTATTTTTAATAATTTTTGATGAATTAAAGTTTTTTTTTAGTTTATAAAGCAATTAAAGTAACCAGGGTTAAAAAAACTACAGTCGAATCCAAAAACTGTCGAACAAAAAACGAAAACTTATCGCTTTTTGAGTTGGTTTCACAGCGATTGTTTACACATTTAATAAATCAAAAGAAAAAGCAACAGTTTATTTTTAGCCAATGACAAATGAAGAAGTGAAAGGAATGGCAGTTTTTCTATTTTGACTATGGAAAGCCATTTGCTATTTTTTTTTCTTAAATTTGAAGAAAGAATCAAATATACATATGTATGTTCATACATACATATGTTTTAACAGTAACTGTCAAGTGGTCAACTTTCGGCCATCGGCCGATCCTAGTACATTGAATACTTCTGTTCATTTAAAAACATTTTGACTAAGCTCGTTTATATATAAATTGGTAACAAGAGCATTAGAAGCAACATAAATATCATGATGGCAAAAAATGTCACGTGCGACAGGGATTTAAAACTAAATTAATAAAGTATAAATCATTTTTGGTTAAAATCAAAACCATTTTTAAGAGTAATTAGTCGCATTCAAATATTGCCTTAGGTTTCACTGAAATCGGCTCTTGAATTGTTGGCCGCGAAAACCACTTCTGTTTTTGTCACGTGCGAATGCCTTGTTTGTCTTAAAAACGAACAAATTTATAAAAATGAACAAAAGCACCAATTATGGTGTTAATAAGGAGCTACATGTTAAATCTATTGTCAGAATAAAATCCATTTTATTTTTTTTTCATATTTAAAGTGTACGGCGGTCACGTTCGACATGATGGAAATGCCCATATATAAAAAAGTTTATGGATATTTTTAGTACCAAAAGTAATGTAGCACCTTTCAATAATTTCTTATAGTACTAAATGTATACAAAAGCCTTTTTATATCGAGAGCCTATATTCACTATCTCCTATCTACAAATATACAACTCTTCAGGAGAGCAAAAGAACTGATTCGTATGTGAACTAGATTTTTTAAATTAAACTTTCTTCTGCAATATTTCATAAGAATAACAAATGATGTGTATATATGTATATGAATTCTCTTTTCATTTTCCTTCCCGTTATTTACTTCGTTAACGCAGATAGGAGATCTTTTAACACTCGTTGATAAGAGATTTTGATAAAAAAAATTTGTACTTATATATTAATCCGAAAAGGTTAAATAGTTAGAAATACTTTCCTCCTTTGTTAACCAAGGGATGTGAAGTTGCTACTACCATAAGTGCATTTATATTATTTATTAAGATCAGAGGGGGTAACGAGGGTAAAAACGGTAAGTTCGATAACCTGAGAGACAAAAAATAATACTTATCGTTGTTCGTTAGAAAAATAAGCCGATAAGTGTCTGGTACTTTTTTTGAAATACTTCCTTTTTGGGTGTACACGGGTTTAAGCTGTAATTTGTAACTGATTTGTCGCCCCATCTATCTTTTAAAAGAATAAACATGGAACTAAAGGTTATACAAAGCCGTTGCACCTATCCTTGGTAATTTTTTTACAAAACAATTTTCAGTTTTGAAATTTGAAATACTTAAATAGGGAGAAAATGTATCAATACGGGAAATACAATTCTTTTGTTTACCTTTTTTCCGTGCCGCTTGTGGTGGTACTTTTTGAATTTTCGATATTAGATCTAGAAACATAAAATTAAACATGAATTGTCCTGAATGAACTAGAATCTGTTAGGGCTAGCTTTTTGTTACTTTTTTTATTTTACAACTGGTCCTTTTTTTAATTTTCCTTAATATTGGACCTACAAGCATAAAGCGAATCATGCAATGTTCAAAGTAGATGAGAATCTACTTTTTGGTACTTTTTTGTTCTACAATCAGTACTTTTTGAATTTTTGTTAGTATTGGAGCTAGGAGCATAAAATTATAATGCGAGGTCCTAAGTAAATGAGAAGAAGATTGATTTATTTGGTACGTTTTTGTTCTGCATCTGGTACTTTTTGAATTTCCCTAAGTAGTGGACCTAGAAACATACAATTAAGCATGCATAGTTCAAAGTGATTAAGAAACTATTAGAAAATACTTTTTGGTACTTTTTTTTTAAGTGGTACTTTCTAATTTTCTTTATATTATTGAATAAGTATCTGTTAGGGCGAACTTTTTGGTACTTTTTCTTTTTACAACTGGTACTTTTTTAGTTTTCCTTAATATTGGACCTAGAAGCATAAAACGAAAAATGCAATGTTCAGACTAGATGATAAACTATAAGATACATTTTGGTGCTTATTTGTTCGTCAACTGGTACTTTTTGAATTTCCTTTAGTTTTTGACCTAGAAACATAAAACTAAACATCAGTTTCTTGAATAAATGAGAAACTATAAGTGGAAACTGTGTGGTACTTTTTTGTTCTACAATCGGTACTTTTTGAATTTCCGTTAGTATTGGACCTAGAAACATAAAATTAATAATGCAAGGTCCTAAGTTAATGAGAATCTGTGAGATTGATCTTTTTGGTACTTTTTTGTTCTCTATCTGGTACTTTTTGAATTTACCCAAGTATTGGACCTAGAAACATAAAATTAAGCATGCAGAGTTCAGAGTGATAAAGAAACTATTTTGGTACTTTTTAATAGTTGGTACTTTCTGATTTCTTTATGCTATTGAACTAACAAAATATATTTAAAATAGGAGATAGCGAATTAAGGCCCTCGCTACACTCTTTTCAACAAGTTTTACGTCTCAAACTTAAAAATAATATATAAGTATGTTAGATACGTCTTTTCTTAATTAAAGTAGCGATATGTATAAATGTATGTATATATAGTAAGAAATAGTTACTTGGTATACGATAAATGTATGAATGTTAGATTTACGATAAATACCTTAATTAATCGGGATCTATTATAAACAAATGCTTTTATTAAATTATAAAACACAGATGAACAGATAAATGAATTTTTTTTAAATCGAATTGTGGTTTTAATGCTCTGATTTTTGATAAGTTGTATGTTTGCACTTTATATATACACATACGATTAGATTTTTATATACAATTAATGTTTTTGGCATTCTCGAGGGTGTTTCAATGATATCGAAGAAAAGAAAAACATTTGTTTATTGCAGATCCAATATTATAAATAAGCTTATAACAACATTTGTTCATATAAAATAATCTACTAGGTTGGCTTGCCTTAATTTTGACAAATTTTTGCTTTTAACTTAGCTGCAGGACTCAATGGAGGAGTAGCTGTTAACATACTTGTATGAATATCATATTGTATATATTGATCAACTTCATTATTAACTTCATCATCATTATCACCAACAATTTCCATAGAAATTGGATAATTTTGTTTTTTGTTTTGTTACTAGCATAAACTAATTCCCCAAGACCAAGCGATTTATTTATTTTGTCTTCTTTAAATTTGATTTTTATTCACTAATTACGGATTTCTGTTTAGTGTGTTAGGAGTTTCATAAGTAAAACACTGCCACCACTGCGCAGGTTTAAATCAATTTTTTTGTATTTAGATACAATAACTTTTGATGTTTCAATTGGAATTTTGTACAGTGAATAAATATTTTATTTCATTTATTACAGTGGATTGGTTTCGGGTTTTACTTTTAAACTTTAATTGTGCTTGGGAAATTTTTTAAATAACAGTATTTACACTTGCTTGATTATGGAAAATTTGTAATTAGACTCACAAGTGATTCAGTGATTGATTTACTACATACTTTTAATAAATATGAGTAGAAGACATTCCTTTCTAAATTTTCTAATATTGTCTCTGATAAAGAGATCAATACTTTATAAGCTACAAATACAAATCTATGATTTATTTTTTATTATTATTATTTTTTTTTTAATTAAAGAAGAGATCAATATATGTAACAACAGCTACAAATATAACTTTACAAATTACCAACTGCAGGGTAATTAATTATTGTTTAAAATATAGTTTTGTAATACTTTTTAATACCATTGGCTACTCCTAATAGGTAAATATCTAAGCAAAAATTTTTTCTTAGAACTTATAAATTTTTATTACTAGATCAATATACTTAATAATTTTACTTTAAAAATGTATACATTTTTACATCTACAACTAAATATTTAGCTAGTTTTGTTCTACTTACATAATAATCGGGTGTTTTTTAGCTGCAAGAGAACTATCGATATCGATAACTATGGTTTGACAGCTGAGAATATCAAACTGAGAATGCAAATTCTTGTCAGTAAAGTTTGGCATGTCATGATGAATCGTTTAACGCTACAACAATGCTTCCAAAATTGTGGAAATTATCTTTGAAAAAAAACTTTTATGGTTTGACAGCTGAGAATGTCAAACTGAGAATGCCATTTCATGTCAGTAAAGCTTGGCAAGTCATGATGACTCGTTTAACGCTAGAACAACGCTTCGAAAATTGTGGAAATTTTCTTTGAAAAAAAAAATAAAACTGTTCGCGTGATCATTAATCGTTTAACGCTAAAACAACGCTTCTAAAATTGTGAAAATTTTCTTTGAAAAAAAAAGAATTCTGTTCGCGAAGTTCATAGGGAACTTCGTCCATTTTACGAAGCTCATTTCTGATTAAATGGCAGCGTCAAAAAGAAAACTTGCCATATTTTGAGCGAAGACAATACTTAAAGCCGTTAACGAATCACCATTACATTCATTAAAATTGACTGTTTGGAGCTGCTTACACGTTCTTTCGAAATGAACAAGGAGCTCCTGTTACGGTGAATGGCGAGCGCTATAAAAAATTAGATAAAAATCAACGACATTTGATGCCAACAAGACGGCGGGCGGAACTTGCCATGCAGTGCGCTTACCAATAGATTTATCGCAAATTTATGACATTTTTTTTCCAGAAGTGGTCCTGTTCACTGGTCCCCTCGTTCGGGAGTCTAAGATGTCGATTTGATGTGCCTGGTAAGCCAAGATCAATATTCTATGGCTTTAAACGGAGACGTTTGGGGTCTATACCTCATACGTGGGCAAGCAGAAACGTATATGTTTCTAATGATTCCACTACTCTTCTAAGGAAGTATAGTAAAAATACTTAAAGTGATAAATAATCTCTTTGTATAGCAATAATTTAATAGAATAAATAACCCAATTTTGCTTAGCCGTCTAGTATGTTGAATTAGAGGGGGTGTCGGTTTGGTCAACACAATAAGGTTGCGGTCATCCCTGGGATCCGAAAGTTGACAATTGGCTTAGAGTGGTCTTGGTTTATCCTTGACTAGAGGCGTACTGGCATTCCTTATGTGTCTCATACGACCATAAATAAGCGAATCCAGCTTAATAGCGCGAACGAAACTATCGAAAGACAAATAATAGAACCAGTCCAAACACGCGTGTAAAGTGTAGCCCAAAAGGGACTAGGAATAGTCCAAAAGTAACCCAAACGTATGGAAAAAACATGGTCTATCTAACCTTACGATGTCCTAGGACAGGACCATATAACCCAGCTTTGGATTACAAGGGAGTAGTTTTAAAACTACTCCATCGTTTACTCAAATGGATTAGTTATGAAGTCGTTTAAAAACGAAAGCATGTCGTTGAAAAACGAAAACATGTCGTCTCACTACAAACACTTTTTAACAATGACATGGGCCATGCTTGCATTACATTGGACCAGTCCATGGAGTAGTCCATTTTATCAAAATGGATCAGGTAGTCCAATATTATTTGCAGGGATTAAATCGATTTTGGTTACTTTTTATGCGTTTGGTTACTTTATTTTTAAATTTTGGTTACAAATTTGTTTTTATGGTCTTGGTAACACTGCTTGCTATACAATTCATGGTGTTTATAATTTCCCTGCATATAACGAGACTAGTCCATACATGCAGGTAAAGAGCAGTCCATAAAGGAGTAGGAGTACTCCAAAACTACTCCTAATATTTATGGTTAAAAGGTGGTCGATTTAACATTACGATGTCCTAGGAGTGGACCATATAACCCAGTTTTGTATTACAACGGAGTAGTCTTAAAACTACTCCATGTTTATTCATATTGCTAGTGGATAAGTTTTGAAACTACTCCATGGTATACTCCAGAGAATTAGTTTTAACTTCCTTTAAAAAAGAAAACGTTTCGTTTTAAAAACGAAGACATGTCGTATCAATACAAACTCTTTTTAACAATTACATGGTCCATGCTTGCATAACATTTGACCAGTCCAGAGAGTAGTCTATTTGATCAAAATGGATCACGTAGTCCAATATTATCTGCAAGGTTAATTATCATTTGAAGTTCTCATGCAGCTAAAAAAAAACCACCCTTTAAATATACAAATAAATATTTTCCTTAAATTTTTGTACATACTAAATACGTATAGGTATATTTGTGTATATAAATGATTTATAACTGCTCCGTAATGATCTTATTTCATTATTTTTAACAACAACACAAAGCAAATTACACGGAAAAAAAATATTTATTCTTTTACATTGGGTATATGTACATTGATAGTCGTACGTAGTACATACATACATGTATATATTTTACAAAGCTCAAGCATCTTAGAAAATCACAAACTAAACTGATCTTTAAAGGAATTTCGTAATACATACATATATTTATATGTATCTGTTTAATTTGCTCTAAATATATGAAATTTTTACAGTTCTATATAAATATGTTTTTCTCAGCTTTTTTTTAACATAAACGATTTTGCAACATTTAACTTAGTAAATAAAAATTTATCAACAATACTGCAGCGTTTACATATCAATAACATATTCTATAAACCATTCGATAACTAATACGAGTTACGTGTGAAATATCATATACACTTATGACCTAAAAATGGTAGAAGAGACAAGGAAACTCATGAAAAAATAAAGAAATAAAAAAAATATTTAGATGTATACACATAAGTACAAGGAAAAATGTTAATTAAATGATATAACTTGGTAGCACCACAAAATTTTAACTGTAAATGCGTATATAGAGGCCCTATGCTCCTTATAAGAGCCAAAGTAAACAATATATATATATATATGCCTGTATATATACATATATTTATTAAGATACATATATAGTACATAATGAGAACATTAATTAATATTAGTAAATATAGTACGATTATACATTATAAATTATTCAGTTAGAATTTTTATACGGAAAATTCTTTTTTTGATTTTTAAGACACTTTATTTTTTAATTTTATAGAGTATAAGAGTTTTAGTGATAAAAAATTTTTTATACATATTTACGTATAATTGTAGAGTTCTATGTATAATACAATTTAAAATAGTATATACCAAATAAAAATGTACGTTTTAACATTTAACAATGAGAGTAGTAGAAGTAGTAGTAGTGGTAGTTTTAAAAAGTAATAAAAGTAGTAGTAGTAGCACACACCAACACATTTAAGGTGGCAACACAACATTTAAGGATTTATTTTTTTTTTAATATTTTTTTTTTTGTCTTAAACTTAGAACACACACACATAGATAAAGCTATGTGTAAATTTAAAAGCCTCATAAGTCCACTCAATTAATTTGAATTTGTTTGTTTTGTAGTAGTATTTGTTTAGAGAGTTTTTACTTACTTTCATGCCCTCCCATCTAGAAACAGCACGTAAAGGCCTTAAAGCACGAAGAGTACGCATAGATCTAAATACGGGAATATCATTTAAGCCAGACCAGACCGCGACCAAATTTATAAGCGACAGCTGTACAGTACACATTTAATTAAATTTTATATTATAACGGCCAATTTCATCAAGTTTAGTTAAAACTAACTATTACTTTTTTTATATATGTATCTTAATCAGGCTAATAAAGTTTATCCAATTAAATTTTTATTAAATTATTTTTATGAAGAAGGGAATTTTACAACATGAAATGAATAAAAAATTTATTGATAATTTTTCATTCTTAACTGAACGGGGGACCGAAACCACGTTCACGACAGGTCGATTTGATATACATATTTCGATAAAAACCACACTATCTCCTGCCATTTTACACTCACCACCATTAAAGACGGCTGGCAGTCAATAGTCAATCTTTAAACCAAATGGTATTTTTACTTGGTGTATCGAAATTTGTTGTTGTGAATGATTACACTGGGCAACAGGCATTTTGGCCTGGAACTTTATTACAATTTTTCACTAATTTGAGGTCGCTCATTTCAAATCAAATCTCCATTTTTGTCTATCAGCTCGACTTTTCGAAATATGGGCATTTCCGTCAAAAGGTCCACCGTGACCGAAAATTTTAAAGTTTTTAAAAGCTGATTATTTTACGATATTGTTATTGAGAAATATTTAGCTTTTACTAATTTTATAAATTTACACATAAATCAGACTCCAAAGTTGTGCAAACGTAATTTCTTATATGTGAGAATGTTTTATTGTATGTTTTCTTTAATATTTATCTTTCTTAAAAGAGGTGATATTTGATAAAAATTATTCCAAAAACATTTTCTTTCATGGTCTGTAATCTAAGGAAGAGTTCAAAGAGAAATATGTTATTCGGATTAACGGTAAATTTTTATTTTATTTTGATCATTATTCAGTTAAATTATTACGGAAAAAATTTCACGTTCGAAATGTCACGTATCGACCCAGATTTTGGCTTAAAAGAAAAGAAAATTAGACTAAAAAATTGTGCCAGGTTTCGCTGAATTACGCCTTTTTATAGATGGCCCCAAAAACTACTTCTGTTTTTTTTCACGCTCGAACCGCTACTAGAATCGTGCCCTCCATAAACTTAAGCAAAGATAACAGTGCTTTCTTAGTGCTATAAGTTAAGGGTTAAGAAAACGTAAAAATATGTTTTGCTTAAAATGTTATTGCATTTTTGATGCGTACGACTGTCACGTTCAACACTTTGGAATTACCCATATGGGCAGTTCCAGCGAAAAGTCTACTTTTTGGCACGTAACGCCAGAAGTAATTTTAATTGTTTCTCAAACAATTTTATATGTATAGTTTATTTTTATTTTGGTGTAAAGCGCAACTAGCTCTACATTTAGTAACAAAAGGTATAACGGTTGAACAACATGGTCCTAAAGTACAACTTTATTTGCATTCTGCCGTTACATTAAAAAAAAGTAGACTTCTCCTTGAAAATGCCCATATATACCTTTAAACGAGCAAAGATTTTTAAATTAGGTAGCTTGAAAAATAAATCTATATAAGTCCAAATCTTACCAAAAAAGGTTTTATAACTACAAAACGTCTTGCTCAATTCGCAGTCTTATTCAGTTTTGTAATGCAAGCCAAAAACACTTCCGTTTTTTTAACGTCACGCCAGCGCATATTTTTGCTTATATCTGCAAATCCTTAGCGTCGATTGCTGTAATTTTTTTTCTGAATATAGTGCAGTGTTCGAAAATAAACATTAAATATCGTTCTTTAATGTTCGGTTCGGTAGATTTGTGGAAAACACAAACGCTAATAGTGTTTGTGTAGAAAGTCATTAAAAAAAATAACGTTTCCCTGTTTGTCATCTTTCGAACACAAAAATAATGCTGTTTTCATCATACTCAACAAATGATGAGAACATTAAATTCCGTTCGGTTTTTTTTTGAAAATCCACGAACTTCAATGTGTTCGGTTCGGCTCGTTAATGTTCGTCGCTTTTTGCTGATAAAAAAAACCAAACATTTTTTACAAAAACAAAATACACACACGAAAAAAACATTATAGAACATTAAAATATAATGTTTTTCTACAGTATCACTACAATTGTTCTGTTTTTTTAATATATTTGTCGAGTTTCGGATTTTTTTTTAACTGATTATAGTAAGCCGTTCTGAAGTTATTCCAATATATGTAGTGAAAGTGCCTTTATTTTCGACATAGCGGTATATCTCGAAAAGCTGATAGAGAAAAATGGAGATTCGATTTGAAATCAGCGACCTTAAATTAATGGGTGATTTTTTAAGAGCTATAGGAAAGTTTAAAAAAAAACACATACAAATCAGAAAAATTCATGAAATCTTTATTTGAATCGATAGTACGGTCCATATAATTTAATGTTTAAAGATTATTTCATGCAAATGTTGACCGTGACATACTCTTTCCAACATTTCGGCCGGTATCTAATGAATAAATGCTTCAATGTTGTCTTCCAATGCATCCATTGAAGCGAGAATGTGTGTATAGACATGAGCTTTAACATAGCCCCACAAAAACTAGTCTAAAGGCGTTAAATCGCACGATATAGGCGGCCAATTGATCGGTCCCGAACGTGAAATAAAATGTTCACCGAACTCGCCTCTCAATAAGTCCATTGTTAAGCGTGCTGTGTGGCATGTTGCACCGTCTTGTTGAAACCACATGTCATGCAAGTCAAGCTCTTTCATTTTGGGCAAACAAAAGTTGGATATCATCTCACGGTAGCGCTCACCATTCACAGTTACGTTACGATTCGCATCATCTTTGAAGAAGTACGGTCCAATGATGCCACCAGCCCATATACCGCACCAAACTGTGACTTTTTCTGGATGCATTGGTAGCTCTTGCAATGCTTCTGGCTGATCTTCACTCCAAGATCGCCAATTCTGCTTATTAACGTACCCATTGAGCCAAAAATGAGCTTAGTCGCTGAACACAATTTTTCGATAAAAAAGTGGATCTTCGGCCAACTTTCCAAGAGCCCATCCTCCCAAAATTCTACGTTGCGGTAGGTTGTTCGGCTTCAATTCTTGCACCAGCTGTATTTTGAAAGGCTTCACACCTAAATCCTTCCGCAAAATTTTCCACGTTGTTTAGTAACAGAGGCCCAATTGCTGTGAACGGCGACGAATCGATAATTGATGGTCATCATTAACACTGGCCGATACAGCTGCGATATTTTCTTCACTTCGCACTATACGTAAGCGTGTTGGTGGTTTAATGTCCAACAATGTAAATTTGGTGCGAAATTGAGTCACAATAGCCTGAAAAGCCGCTTCAGTGGGTCGATTAAACTGACCATAAGATGGAAGAAGCGCGCGATGAACTTTCTTAACAGTGCACGCATTTTGATAATAAAATTCAATAATATACAAGCGTTGTTCGTTTGTAAGACGATTTATGGTTAGATAGACCAAACTGAAGATGTTTGACAGTGAAACAAGACACGAAACGTGCGTCAGCTGTTTAAACCAGTGTTGCTGATAGCTAAAAAATCACCCGATAGAAACAATTTGCAATAAAGTTTTAGGCCGCCCAAAACAAGTTCAATTTTGTTCCCTTGTGTTATCTATTTAATTGATTTACATGTCCCTCCTTACTTCTGCTTTTCATATTTTTTGTTCCTATTACTTTAACATCCAGTTAACAAATAAGTTTTTGCCAACTTTAACTAATAGTTAATTATAACTGAACTTGGTGAAATTGGCTGTAAGTGTTATGGCAGTAAACCGGATGAATATTTTTAGTGTTTGATATCTTCATATACAAGTAACTCTACTGCACTAACTTTTTTAAAACTTAATATTACTCTAACTATTTATGAGATAAATACATAATAGGGTTTTAATTAAAAATGGAATGAACTTGTTGTTAGTTTAATCGTGACCTTTCTAGTATTATACTTTAAATGGCTTCTCTAGTTTTTTTTTAACAGAACTATAGTAAATTAATAACGAAAACTAAGTATTTTTTTTTTTAACTAAAACATAAATAATAATTATAATGAAAAGTAACTGACTAAAGAATACGGTAAGTACAACTTAAAACAATAAGATAATAAATAATTTTTACAAAGTCAGTTAAAGGATTTTTTGTAGAGTTTAAAATTTTCAAGTCCGTTCGTTAGTATGTGTTATTGTTTTTCCTGACAAATTATTTTTATAATTTTTGTAGTTAAATGTATTTTGGTAGGCAATTGGCCAACATAATAACTTACCATTACAATGACAAAATCAAGCCAACACCAGGCATTGGTGAAGTAAACCTTAAAACCTAGAGCCAACCACTTGATTAACATTTCCAAGAAGAATATCACCGTGAATATCCTGTCCATGTAGTACAAAATGTCCTGTAGTATGGGACGATCTGGTAAATGAACATCTTCTAAGGCCTAGACGTATACAAAAATAAACACATTCATTATTAAACAAATTATTAGTTTGCTCTCAGCTAGACATCAGGGATGCCAAAAACATCTACAACTGAAGTAAACATTGAACACTTAAGGATAAAAGGCAACTTCGTAACGCTATTGTGTTAAAACATTAAAAGAAAAATTTTCAAAGAAATTGAAGACAAAATTATTGAAGCTTGATTGATTGATCTGGGGGGCGGTTTCAAGTATTAAGCAAAAATAAGCTACGTTTACGTGAAGGATTTGCATAAAGCCTCATTCAAAGCTTGCAAGTCAAAACACCATGAACACTTTTATTTGAAAATGTTTCTATGTACTTTCAAATAAAACACTTCATTTTTCTGTTGTTGTTTTTTTTCTCTTCAAATTTGAGGGTGCTTTTTGGTGACTTGTACGCTTGGCGAGACAATTTAAATGTTCTATTTGTTAAGTGACACATTCTTTTTTATTTGAATGATTTCTATAAGCGGAAATCATTAAACAAATAAAATAGAAGGCAAAAAAAAAAGGTATAGAAATACATTTTATTTACATGTTAAAGCCATTAACTTAATGTCTATATAAAAAATTTGCTAAAATTTCAAAAAGGTCATACAACTTTGGTATAGTTTTTACGGTTTTTCTCAACAAAAAACTACTTTGCAATTTACAAAGCATTTATGTTTTTTTTTTTTTGACAACAATAAATGAACATTTTTTTTTGGCAAGAACTTGTTGCATTCGAACAACGAACTCTTACGAGAAAAACTTACCAAAGCTAAGCTACTCATTAAAATCATAGTGATTACTGCGGTTTCAAAATATTTATTTTCAATTAATTGAAAAGTTTTCAGTCGTAAATTGCCCCATCCTTGCCAAAACGGCGAATCATCATCGCCGGCTAAGATTGGAAACTTCTTATAGTATGAGTCCGGACAACAGTCAGCGGGATAATCATCGATTATCTCATCGTCGTTGGCCGCATGAATGATAATGTCACCATCCAGTTGGCCCTCCTCCAATTCGCCCTCCTCGTCCAGCTCCTCATCGAGACCGAGGTCTTCTTTGCTGGCATCCCGTTTCTCCTCGCCTTCTATTGTTTCGGCGCTGCCTTTGTGACTTTCATCTTTGAATGGTCGATTCTTATGGCTACCATATGAGTTAATGCTGGCAGTGTCATCGTCCTGTATGGACAAACCTCTATGGTTTAGCTCATGTTCCAGTCTATTGTCTTGGTGGTTTATTGAGTTTCCAATCATCTAGGTGAATCAATAACATATATATTACATTTTGTTTTAAAGAAGGAAGGAAGATAAATTAGATTATATGAAATTTGCGTTTTACGGACTGTATAATTTTTTGCTTTTCGCTGATACCTAAATGCGGAATACTTTTACTCACCGTTGTGTTGTTTAAGAATTTTGATTTCTTCGGTTTATTATTCTTCATATCACCGTGTATGGTAAATTCCATGCCGTCTCCTATGGCTACTTCCAGTTGATTCTGTTCCTTCAGGCCTTTTTTGATTAAACCGTCGGCCATTATTTCATCGTGACCCAATTCCAGTTCATTATCACCATGCTCTGCAGATATACAACGACAAATCCCTTTGCCTAACGTATCCATTCAACCATTTTTTTTGTTTTTGTTTTGATCAAATCATAAATTTTGTTGTAAATGATTATAATTTTTTTATTAAATATTGATTTGAATTTATTTTCATTGATTTTGTTTGTTATATTGACGAATTTTATTTAATAAAATTTTAATTCAATTGAATTTTTATTTTGGTTTGATCAAAAACGAGTTATTTTGAGATAATTGGATACGTTCATTACGTTATTGATGTTAGATTTTGGTTAGGATATTGATAAATGAGCACGTAGATGTTGTACAGTTGATTTTTTTTTTTTTTTTTTTGAAATTATTTTGATTTTGATATGGAGATGCAAACCAATTTTATGCGTTTTTATTCAAATGATGCATTTGATATGAAAATAAATCGTATTCAAAAAAATAAATGAAATTTTAAAAATGTCTTAGTTAATTTTGACCAGAACAAAAAAACGGGACAAATTATTAATTACAATATACAACATTTACAACATCGACTTAAGATTAATGAATTGTATTTATGACTATCTCAAGATGAGCGAATGCATATATTTTACATATATTTTACAAATGACGTATGACAAGATCAATGATGGCCAGCAAGTAACATTTTAAGGCCACTTCATGATTTCAAAATATCTGTTGGCATGTGGGAGATGATGATGAGTTATTTGGGATGCATTACGAGTACTGTTATGATTCTAATGTAATCGTTTAAATAACAATACAAAACAAACATAATACAAAACAAACAAACGAAACAACTCAAATAAAATACAGTTTTTCGATCAAAAAAAGTTAATGATCATTCACAAGTGTGTGTTACTTAAATGTTCGCTGCTGCTTCATTGTCAAGCAGCTGAAAACTGTATTTTACTTAAGATTGCTCTATTATTCACCAAGTTTATTAAAAAAAAACATGAAAACCAAAAAAAGAAAAAACTATTTAAACAAATAAGAAGGGTAAAATCCACTGTTTGACTTTGAAATTTTTAAATAAATTTTGGTTATCGATAATCACAAAAAAGATTAAACTTTTAATATTAAGTATTAACTAAAATCCAAACATTAATTAAGTATGTATCTCAAAAATAAATATGGTTTTAACTAGAATCGAGAAACATTTAGAGGGTTTCTTTCAATATCCAAATAATTGAGTTTAACGTTCAAAACTTTTCATCAAAACTACGCACAAACGTACTAGTTCGTATCTAAATCTAAATGTTCAATAAATTTTTATTACTACAATTAATTTCAAATGCTATGAAAGAGGAAGGAAGTATGCTGAAATTTTAAATGTATCTATACAATTACCGTTGTAAAAAAACGTATGTATGTATTTTAAAAATGCTATTCTAGACTTAAGGCTACTTTACACTATCACACAAGTCTTACGTATTGAGACGAAAATGTTTCCCTGATCTTATTATTGTTTGAACATTTTTAAAAGTTAATAACAAATTATCAGGACAGAGTTGTATTTTCCTCAAAGCACGTAAGACTTGTGTGATAGTGTAAAGTACCCTTTAGTGACATTAACAAAACTGTAATAAATTTGAGTTAAATGTCAAATTACTATAAACAGTTTTAAAATAACAGTTTGTATTGCAATTCTGTTTTTATTACTTAATCTGGAATGAATTACTACAGACGTCGTTACCTGCAGTCGTCAAGGAGCCAAGTCCAATTTAGAGAGGCGAAAAAACTTGTTAAAATCTTTAATTTTCAATATTTTTGAAGTCTGTAAATAAAGCTTTGTTTTATTGTCGTCTCTTTGTTTTTAACATGGAAGCTAAAAATTATTAACCTTTGTTTTACTAAGGTTTTTGTGATTTTGCACATTTTCTGTTAAGGTTAGGTTAGGTTCCATTGCCAGCCGTAATCAAGCACAGCTCACATCAGTACATTAATTAGTTCCCGTTGTGCAACCATGTTTTACCGTCTCCCAAGGGTCCTTTGTTACCTGGCTGATTATGTTCTGACTCAGCCACCCTGTTGATACAATAAAGGAGTGGATCCTGTTCAAATCAGTATCAGAGAGACAGGCTTTGTCCCCAAGGGTTCTTCGACCAAACAGTTCAAGTCTTAAATTTCCGAATGCCGGACAATGACAGAGAAGATGTGCCGTTGATTCTTTCTCCTCCTCGTTGCCGCAACTTCTACATAAGTCGTTGTAAGAGATCCCTAGCTTTTAGGTGTGCCTCCCAGTGAACAAATGGCCGGTTTAAACAGCATTTTTTTTAAATTCCCTAAGCTAATCCCGCGAAGCTCTACGCTTGTCTGCAGGAAATAAATCAGAGTCTCTGTCGGGAATCGAACCCACAACCTCGGCACTGATAGACTAGCTAAATACCAGCTAGCCTACCGGGGCACTCTTAGGTTTCTGAGGTGATGTCTGAACAGCTGTAATGCCGCCGTGTCCCTTTTACATCTATGATGGGTTAGAATTCCAAGTAGTTTCATCAAACCTTTTCTGTGGCTGGCAGTAAGATGAAACTTGTGCGCAATAATTTGCTAACTCCTTTGGAATTAAACCCCTATATTATATTTTGAACCGTCACGATTTCAGTTGTTGCCTGCATAAGCCAACGAGTCCGGCATGCAGTTTGCATGTATGTTCCTGTGTCCAGGGACCCACTTAAGAGTAACCTAATCCAGAAACATCCGGCATTCTTGTGCAATTCTCGATGTAATGAACACATTTTCCAGGGATCTTATGGCCATCGGCAATAATGTGAATATCCCTGCCAGATACTGCACCATACCGGATGTGTCTCGCGGCTGTTATCTCGGCCTGAATGGCACTGCACTGGTCCGGTTTAGCTGTTTGGAGTATATGCCAGAACCGACACCACACAATGTTTTAGACTCATCAGTGAATATCCGAATCGCGTTAGCGGGAATTTGAAGGTGATCAAAGTGAACTGCGTTATCCGAAACGCTTGCCAGGATCAAAGATTGGCTCAGGTGTAACAGAATCAACGTCCATGTGCCAATTTTTTCTGTTAAATATTTTGTACTTTAAATATGAACTTATGTATTTTAGGCGGGATCTCAATGATAAATATGCTTGGAGATCATCGATTGGCAGGAACTGGAGACTCAGGCCATCAGTAGTGGTATGGCTAATACACATCGGTGGTGAGACCCATTATGGGTGATGTCTTTGGTGGGAGGCAATAAGTCTGGCAAGTCAGAGGAACCTTTTTGTCTAAGGCTTGGAGGTGTGATTCCATCGACATGATAGGGGCCGGCCATGAGGAGTACTTCTCAAATTGTACATCTTCTTTTTTTAATTTTAATAAATGTTGATTGCCGTCAACGATATGTGGGATTGGCCTTCTCAACGTCTGCAACTTCGCATCAGCTTCGCGAGGAATATTATGGCATTTATAACGTAACGACGTAATCTCTTTTGATAGTTTTCGACATGAGTTACAGGCATATTTTTTCTCACTTTTCGAGAAACGATGGAATATTTTGATTTATTTATTTTCAATGCGATAAGTTCTCACCAAAGTTACAGAACATGGGTACTGGTCAGTTCAGGGCAGATTGTATGAGCGATTTGTTTTTTCTTTACTGATGGCTTGAGGATAAGGGGCTCAGGAACAGGGGGTTACTTTGGGGATATAGATATTATGCAGTGTATTTTGGCGTAGGTTCCAGTGATTTTTAAGGCCGTCGAATTGATTAGGGGGCTCGAAGGTCGCTATATATGTGGACAGCCGGGTGTCTCTTAGGGCATTGATAGATAGTTTTGTAGTTTGTTGTTATCTATTAAACTACACCAAAAACTAAATTTAACATCAAATGTGGACGTATGTAGCTCTTTTACGACTTAAGGTAATGACTTTATATATTAATTTGAAAATAAACTAAATGCTACCGAATATTTATATACTAATTTAGATATAATGTGAGCTACTTTAACTCCATAAAGAAATAAATTGGTAATAAGTACGTTATATAGATTAGATTAAATACTGACAAAGAAACTTTAACTAAACTAATGGATTGAAGACCACATACATACGGAGATACAAGTGATATGCATGTAGTGCTTTAAGTATTACAAACTAAACGTGATTCTGTATTATTACAAGTATCTAGAATTTTTTTTAGTTACAAAATTTGTTATTTGAACGTATTCTGAATTGGAATTTGTAAATATTTAATATGTATAATAATAATAGTTATAAAAAAAACAAGTGGATAAAAACCTTCGCTCCAAATCCAACTGATCTGGTTGATCCTCTCACCTGATGGTTGGTCACTTATTTGATTTGTCAATTTATTACGTATTAACTTAAAACAATCGGCAATATTACGTTTCACCCAATTCTTAAAACGACCAATACGATTGAAGGCTTCTGCAATTTTATTGGTATCATTGTCGGCAGTCGGTGCTGATAAACTAGAAGAACCGAAATTCGACAAAAGCAAAGCTAAGAAAAGATTAAGAACCTACAAGAAACGTTACAAGAAATCAATAAATCAGAAAAAAAACAAATCAGGCTTGCGTGTGGGGGGCGCGGTTAATAATTGCAACAGTTTTGATACGTACCACAAGATTGCCGATAACTACTGTGGCCAAAAAGAATGGTATACACGATACATCGCCCACGTACATGCAATCCCACATGGACTCTATCCACTCTCCGCACAACACACGAAACACAATCATAAATGAGTGCATGAAATCGGTAAAATTCCATCTTGGCAATTCACCATCGGGAAACATGTCCTTGTGATCTAAAGAATTAAATTATAAATAAAATCAAATTATTTTACATTTTGTATTAAATATTTAGCATTTTTTTTATTTAATTTAATTATTAAAGCCCATAAGAAGTAAAACAAAGCATTTTACTATTCAACTACAGAGGCAAACAAAGAATCCAGCGAACAGGGTTGGATAGCTGGTGTTAGATTTAAAAATGATTTTAAGTGAATTAAGTTTGAAAGTGACTTAAATCAAAATACTTACAGAGTTTTTCTAAAACATTTCTTACAAAAATTAAAAAATTTATTATGTTTATTGAATGGAATGATTTGGTTTATCAATTTTTTAATAGTTAGTAAAAAGGCGAATTCATTTAAAACAAGTACAACGCCAAAAATACCACATTTGTTGTAAGCAATTTTAACATTCCTTTCTCTAAAGCTTTTTACAGACGGTGGTCAGAGCTTACAATAATGTAAACTCTTACAATGTGCTGACAAAATATTGCCAAAGAAAAATCGTTACCAAAAGTAAATTGTCAGTTCAGATGATTGTAAGAAAACCATACAGTTTCATTGCCAGACAACTGTCTGACAATAAATTCATCTGCCAACAAATATTGTCAATTCACACGGTTGGTTGTCTGTTTGTAGACAATGTATTTTTATAAATTGGAAACGTGGAAATACGTATTGTTATAGAAGGGAAAAAACAATAGCAAGGATTTTAACTGGTTCATGTTGTTTTTTATGGGTTTTATTGATTTTCATTAAAATTAATTTTAATTTTGCAGGGATGGAAACTATGGTGCAGTTGTACTTTTTTCTGATACATTGGTGACTTTATTATCAAAGTAATTTTTGGGAATACAAAATTTTAATTAAAAAAATTTTTTTTTTGATACCTACTAAGCGACCGCCAGTATGGCTTTCGTAGTGGTCGCTCTACTGGAGACTTACTAGCTCTGTTATCGGAAAAATGGTGCCGTTCCATTCACCATTTTGGCGAAAGTTAGGTAATTGCTTTAGATATTTCCAAGGCGTTTGACAGAGTCTGGCATGGTGCACTCTTGTCAAAACTTGCTGCATTTGGTGTCGGTGATAATTTCTCTCGATTTATATCGAGTTTTCTCAGAGATCGCACTATACGAGTTGTTATAGATGGGGTTTCATCAAACGAGATCAAGATTCATTCAGGAGTGCCGCAAGGCTCCGTTCTTTCTCCTACTATATTTCTTATCTTTCTAAATGACCTCCTTTGTCAAACTTCCAACCCTATCTACCCTTTTGCAGATGACAGCAACCTTTGCCATTCGTACTCATTTGAATGCAGACCAAGCGTATCCGATGTCGGTGCTATGAGGCAGAATATGAATGATACGCTTGGCCATGACCTTGACATAGTCTCGGAATGGGATCGTGCGAATAGGGTCGATTTTAATGCCCGAAAAACCCAATGTTGCGTTCTTACGCATAAACGCGCGACAAACCGGGGTGCCTCATCTGTATATATGGGTGGTATAATTATTGAGGAATCAGAATCTCTTGATGTTCTGGGCATGAGGATACCATGTAATGTCCGATGGACAGAACATATATTCAAGGTGTCGAAAGAAGCATTCAAGTGCCTCGGTTTTCTAAGACCTATATCCGACCGCGTATGGAATTAAACTCTCATGTGTAGGCCGGTGCTTCAAAGTCTATTTTGGAGCTTCTCGACCGCGTGCAGGAGAGGGCGAAGGTTCTCATTGGTGACAGTAGCGTATCCAATTCTATTGACTCCCTTGAGCACCGTCGCAATGTGGGTTGTATTTGCCTGTTTTATCGTTACTACAATGGGATGTGTTCCGACGAAATTAGGGATCTGGTTCGTAATAAACGTTTTTCCTCAAGAGCCCATCCTTATGTGGTCGATTGGCAGGTGAATCGTACAACGCCTAACAGAGAGAATTCGTTTTTTTCCCGGACTGTTCGTATGTGGAATAACCATCCTGCAGAAGTCTTCGCTCTCACTTACAACATGATTAAGTTCAAATCGAATGTTCACAAACATTACTACCTCTATCCTCCTTCCCACAACCTATTTTCCTAGTTCCAACACAATGCAATGCATCAATAGGGGTCATCCCCTGAGTGCTGGTCCTAACAGTAAAAAAAGAAAATTTTAGTCGTGCTTAAATTCCAATTTTTATTCCTGATAAAAACACTGAAAATTAATTGTTGATGGGATAAGGAAACTTCATCCAAAGATTTTAGAAAATTAAAGATATTTAACAAACAAAACTGTTAAGCGAATAAGAATTATAAGCAACAGCTTTACCTGTAACAATATTAAAGCTCAAACAAAAACAACAATAAACAGTGAGTTTATCTCTTCTTACATTCCCCACTACAATTGATTGGAATTCTTCCAACATTAATTGCAGTTGTAAGTAGGTTAAGCAAAAACAAAATGAAAACAAAAACAACTTGCAAAAGCATGTTGCAAGTTAAGTTTTTTAAGCTGTGCACTTGCCAGTTTATTATCAAAGTAATTTTTGGGAATACAAAATTTTAATTTAAAAGAATTTGTTAGTCGTGCTTAATTCCCAATTTTTATTCTTGATAAAAACACTTTATTTAAAAAAACTTTAATAAAAATTCTTTTTTCTAAATATGTATGTATAAAAATCAAGAGATGAGCCAGAAAATATAAAATTGGTACTTTCATAGTCTCAAAACTACGTTTTGTTAATTAAGTCGGTACAAAATCGGAAACCCCATTTTCCATCCCTGATACGTATGTATTTGCAGCGTTGCCAATAGAAAAAGGTCCTAAACAATAATGTCATTGTCAGACGCATTAACTTCGCACATCTGAAAATAAAACATAGGCTTCCAACGTCTGACAATGATCTGTCGATGGCAACGAAGAAACTCCACACGATTGGCAGTTATCTAACAATATTATTGTCTAACGATGGACTAGAAATGCTTTTTCTGACAACGTTGTCAAACAAAAATTGCCAGTTCACACGGTTGTAGGACATTTTTAGCACATTTAACTGACAATATAATTAGATCTGACAACCTTCTGTACGAAGCTTAAGTAACAAAAATTAATAACTTGACAAATGAATTCGCCTTGGCATGTACATAAACCTTATTTTTTATATTTTAATATTTTAGTTTTTTTTTATATAAATTTTTTTTATGAATATTTCGCATTATTATTTAATTTACAAATATTTAAACATATTTGCCAAAAAGTATCATGCATACATTTGGGAAGGTTTAAGTTACCCAATTATATTAAGGAGGTATTGGATTTACACCAAATAGAAATAGATTTCAATTTTAAAAATGTGTATTTTAAGTTTTATACCGTTGGAATTCCTTAAATAAACGTGTTGCTGTGAAAACACAATTTTTTAGGATGAGATTTATTGTTTGATGTTACACACAGAAAAAAATCAATGTAAAACTGTCGAAAACGAGGTTAAATTTAAAATTTTCGGTAGTGATTTTGTGTTTTTTTTAGTTAAGTTATGTTAACTTAACATGACTTTATAATAACTCGCGAATTATATATTTTATTTTTAAATAACTATAATTCATGTTAATTTTACATTTTAGTAAAGTTAGAACAAAATGATATTGATATTGAAATAACACTAGAAATCAAGTTGAATGAAAGTTGTTTCAAGTGGAAACAACGTGAATTCCATCGTAGACACGTTTTGATTTGAGTTTGCAATAACAGCGAGAGGAAGCTTGAGAGACATCATACGTAATTATTTTAGAATAATTCTAAACTCAAAATACTAAGACACCAGCAGGATAGCCTGATATGATTTGTCATCATTCTACTTTAAAAATTTGATATATTTAAATAATAACCAAGGCGAATTCATACATACGGTGTTGGTGATACTACAACAAGTAAAAACATCAAAAACAAAACATTGTATTTGATTTGTTGCTTTCGTTGGTCGATATGTTAAAAACATAAGAGACTTTTGATATTCCTCTCTCTAACTTAGAAAAAAAGTAGCACAGCTGTGCTTTCCACGTCACCTGAAAAATGAATTCGCCTTGAAAATAACTTTATCGTCGGCTTAGAGTGTAAACCTGCTAAATCCACTTTTTAAGTAAATTGAGATTTTAATGCCGTATGGTAGAGAAAGATATGCCTCGTCGACCAGCATTAAGTTTTTCTTCAATTTGAGTCCTGAAGTGTGTCAAATCAATAGGGATGCGATTTCCATGCAACTGCATGTTTTTTGTAGATAGTCTAAGATCGATATCGACCAATAATCTTTCCGAATCATTAAATTTGCGTTAAGATGGCATCGATTTGTTTTTGCATATTGTTGCATATTTTTGTGAAAATGCATATTTTTGCATATATTGGTTTTAAATGCATATTTTAACGTTTTTGAGCGATATATTTTTTAAATTTCCATAATATAAAATTAATATCTACAAAAAAAATTCCAAATACACAAAAAAAAGTCTTCCAAAAAAAATTTTAAGATCAATAAATAAATTTTTTTGGAAAAAGATTATCAAAATTAAGACAGAAGATCCTTCTATTCTTAACCGATTACATGTTTAAGGCTGCCAATGAGCTTAAAATATTTTATCCAAAACGGTTCACATGTTACTTGCTTGGAATATGGTTGGTACTGAGGTGTAGAGAAAATTAGAAGCCAATTCGATTGTATTGATTTATTGGTTTCAGAAGTGAAAAATATATTTTTAAAGGCTCCTGTACGAGTTGCAATTTTTAATGAAATGTATCCCTTGGTACCATTACCACCGCAGTCAGTAATTTTCTGACTAGATGCTGTAGAAAACCATTCCAAAAATGTTGAGCAATTTAAAAATGTTATTGAAGAACTTCTTGCTACCGGGGCTTATGCAATTGAAAAGGTAAAAGAAATATTAAATTTAAATATAATTAAAAGTCAATTAGTCAATTAGTATTTTCCAACTACGGATTAATTGGTGTAACAATTACTAAATTTGAGGAATGTTGTTCACTTAAGACAACTCAAGACACATTAACTGACATGCAGAAAGTAAAATTAACAATGTGTAAGGAAGAATAGCCCGACCAATAAAAAAAAATTGAAAAGGTTTTGCAAAAAATTAGGGATTTCAAAATGTAAAAGAAATTTCAACTATTTTTGATCGGGAAACAAAGGTGGGATTTGAATTAGAATTCTTCAAATGAATCGGCATCCTTCAAGTATGTTCTTATAACTTCGGTTGACTTTGGGAGATAATTTTCCATGTACAAAAGTTTTCTGCGGCCGAACAGACAAATGCTTACTTTTTGATAATATAAAAAAGTAAGTATTTATTTGTTTATGCAAACAAAAATTTAAATTAGTTATTTAAACTAAGTCTGAGTTCATACGGCTCATGTCTTATTAACAAGATTCTTCTTTGAACATGAATTGGCGTTCAAATGATTCATGTCATGTTGACGACATGTTTTTTATTTTGTTTTATTTGATATTGAAAACAAAAACAAAATTAAGCAACGAATAAGAAAGCAAAACGTAAAGACAGTACAGGCATCTGTGTACTCGTTTCTTTTCCCCTCTTCCCTCTCGGCTATAAAGTAGCAATCTTGTCAATAAGGCATGAGCCGTATGAACACAGACTAAGTTTTAAAATATATTAGACTTAACTTTGTATTATTAAATTTAAAAAAAACGCATTTTTAATGAAAATGTTTAAGATTTTAGTGCATATTTCGAATTTTTTTAAAGCATATTTTGGAGTTTTTAGTGCATATTTTATGCGCATATTTTTTATTTTTTAGTGCATGAAAATCTCATCCCTACAAATCAATAATATTTTTGGTTTTCCTCTCAAGCAGCAAATAGGAAAAATAAAAAGTTTTTTGTCTCTCCTGTAAAATTTGTTAAAAGAGAGTTAGCAGGTTTACACTCTAAGCAGACGTTATGTTTTTTTTTCATGTAGTGGTGTTGTTGTTGTTTCTACACAAAACAACTAAAACATTATTTTATTGATTTAATATTGAACAATTTTAATTTAATATCTTGGATTTAAAATAATTTAATCCAACAATTTCGTATAATTTAAAATAAAGTTCTCATACTTTTGCAGAAATTTACTATGATTTTCAATCAACATTGCCGCATGTTAAATTTACTTTGGTATATTTTTCTGTGTGTATCAGCAATAAAAGTAGTCTTTTTATGGTTTGAAAATGTTTTTATGAAACTATAAAATAGAATTTTACTAATTAGTTTAACACGATACAACAATACAATCAGTAACAATAGTAACCATAAATACAACTTATGTAATTAATTCTTTTTTGATCTCACATTTAAATAATTTTTTTTTTTTTTATTAAGGGGGTGCAAAATTGTTTGATTGTGTTTGTGTTGCAACAATAAAATTACTTACCATGATAATTCTTTCCGAAAAGTTGCATTCCCATTACGGCAAATATGAAGATGATAATGCAAAGTACAAATGTTAGATTACCCAATGCACCCATTGTGCGGCCCATAATTGAAATAAGTAAATTCAGTGTAGGCCAAGATTTTGCCAATTTGAATACACGAAGCTGTTGTTCGATCGCAATTTTTAATTTGATTTCGTTTGCAGGGGGTTTTTGGTTTTTGTACATTTTTTTTTTTTATTTTATTTTGTATAAAAATAAATGTCGGGTGTGATGGAGGTGTTTTGTTTGTAATTTTGCACATTTTTTGATATTGTTTATTAATTTTTTAGTTTTGAATTAAGCCGGGCAAAGCATAGGAAAAAATGTTTGTTGTTAAAAAAAGTATATATAAATATAAAAAAAAATTATTAATAAAAATTCAAATATTAAATATACGTTTTTTTTTTTTAATTTAAATAGTTCTGTATGTACTTAAGTTTATAATACAAAAATTCAGAATAGGCGCAGCGTATTCATCATGCCCATTTATTTAAAACAAAAACAAACATGTCTTGTTTTGTTTTAATTAATCGTTTGCAAATAGATTTTTCGTTCTTTTTTCAATATTTCCGATCAATTTTATTTCAAATCCAGCTACGTTTTAAAAGGGTTTTAAAGAAAAAAAAAAATAAATATTTGAGAAAAAAGTACGTGCTCAAAGCAGAGATTAAATAAAATTTAAGTGTTTTTTTTTAAGTTTTTAAAAGTAACTTATTTAAAAAAGAGTAAAGGCATATTTGAATTTAAGGAAAAGTTTTGAAATTGAAATAAATATTAATTGTGTAGGTTATGGCATTTTCCTTAATACCTGTATAATTTTTGCCAAACAATTGCATGCCCATCACGGCGAATATGAAGATTATAATACACAAGACGAAGGTCAAGTTGCCTAAAGCGCCCACTGTGCGGCCCATGATGGATATTAATAAATTTAATGTGGGCCACGATTTGGCTAATTTAAAAACACGAAGCTGGAATTTTTAGTATGAAGTTAAAAAGTTTAATTAAATCGTATCAATTTCAAATATATATTTGAGATTTGCTTTAATTGGTTTATAATTTATTTTCGTTTAAGTAACGCTCGCATTTAAAAGTTTCTTTTATTCTCAAAAAAAAAAAAAAAAAAAAAAAAACAAACAGAAATTCACTGTGAAAGGAAATTAGGTGTAAATGCGATAAGAGCAAAAAATATCTTACCAAACGAAAACTTCTCAAAACTGATAGACCCTGGACACCTTCCAGACCCAATTCCAGCAGTGAAAGAGCTACAATAATGAAATCGAAAATGTTCCAGCCTTCTTGAAAGTAGTACTTCGGACTCATGGCCATCAGTTTCATTGTGGCTTCTATCGCGAAGGTGGCAGTAAAGAACTGTAAGACATTTAAAAAGATGTTATTGGAAAATTAAATATGTTTGCATACATAAATTTGCTATTATCGATTTGTACTTACGTAGTTTCCACTTTTCAAGACTTTTTCCAATTCGGTATTCATGTTGTGATGATCCATGGCCATGAACATTGTATTGACTACAATACACAGTGTTATAAACAATTCCACAAAGGGATCGAACACAATAAAGGAGACCCATTCCTGAAACTTTAACCACACCCAACAACAGTCCCACACACAAAAGATGTCTATACATTTTAGTATAAATTCAAGTGCCTTATCCTTAAACGTTGGACCATCTTCGTCATCGTCCTCTGTGGGAAAATAATAAACGGAGACTGTACCGTAAAATTGCGAATTAGTGAATTTTGACACACTTTGACTCTGCCGTTTTTTGTTTCAATTTCATTTTCTAACAAAACTGTTATTTTATTGCTTTAGTTTATTACATAATAAAAGTTACTTTTTTTTAGTTTTATTATATTTTATTTTTTTTTTATATTTAAAGGTTAGAGGCAACATTAAGATTTATCAATGTTTCTTCATTTCATTGACATTTTATATTGAAATTTATCGAGCAAAACACATTTCACATATTCTGACATTTAGACGTCTCTAAAAACACTAATACTAAGTAACAAATATCTATATGTATTCAAAAAAACACATTCAATATAAATATAAATTAACTATTGGAACTTAAAAGACTAGCAAACATTTCTAAGCAGATTTATTTAAACAACATTTAATAGGCAAGTTTAATTGACTAGTTTTAGTTTTTGTTTCGTATATTTTTTATTGCTCCAGTTTCAGAGAATTGATTAAGAATTATGTTAATTACTACAAGGCATCTAAAAACAATAACAACAACATTATATTAATACTAAAACAAAAAATGAACAAATGAAAAATAAAAATTCCTACACTTAGAAGACTAAAGGCCGTTTAACACTATCACACAAGTCTTAAGTATTTTGATGAAAATGCTTCTGCGATCTAATAATTGTTTGAAAATGTTTAAAAAGCAATGACAACATTTCATGACATGTTTATACTTTCCTTAAAAATATGTACGACTTGTGTAACCGTGTAAACGACCCTTAAGCGGTGTTGATGTCAGTGATGGGAGTTGTGACACAATTGTGTCATTTCTGATACTATTTTATCGGCCCTTTTGTGTTTTTTTAAAGAAAGCAGAAACGTAAAATTTGTTTTGCAGTTCGTAACAGCTGAACTTACTTAAGGTATGTTCACAACTATCAAATATTAACCGAAAAAAGCGTAACCACTTATTTCATCAAGAATTTAGTTTCTTTTCAACAGTTTTTATGAATTGACATCACAATATTCCTTAAAACAAACCAAAGATAATTGTTATTAACAAAGTCTGAAATTCGTTTTGATCCAGTAAACGTTATGCAAAATGCAAAGTAGTAGTTACGTCTTGGACGACAAATATTTGTTAAGTGTGACCATAGCTTTACTCTTTAGTTACAAATTGAATCTCTGTCTATTGAACAGTCCGTCTAAATGATTTAAATATTATTTCTTTTGGTAACAATCGAATGGCGACGTCCGTTAGGGACGATAACTTGGCTTTAAGTTCCAATTAGACGGGACTGAAACATAATACCGTAAACGCAACGATGACTACAGTAGAAACTAAAATTCAACTGGTTTGTATGCTCATGGTTATGTCGTTATCGTTAGCCACCTAAATATAATCAAATACAGTGTTCCCTTAAGGTTGGTCCAAACAGCTGTTTTGTATGGCTATGATTATACAACGTCTGATTTGAGCTTTAATAGCAATATTAAAATCAGTTTTGTGATCAAAACACTTTTAATACGAAAAAACCCCATTTTAAAAGTAGGACAGCAATTAAATGCTTGTTTCTCGTTTTTTCCCATCAGTTCGCACGTTACATTAATTGTGGCAAAATATACTTTGATATAAATGTCAGCATATATATATTAAGAATATTTCTTAAAAAAAATCAAACAAAAACAAACAAACATTTCGTTTTACTTAATTTGCAGAAAACTTTTAGATTTAAAAGTTGCTGCAATAAGTTTTACTTTTCTAAGTTGGACTCGAATAAAAGACACAACGATCCACCTTAAAAAAGGGCCAAGCTTACATTAACCTCACCATAGTTGACCGTAAAATTTTTCGGACAAAATCATCAAACTGAAATAACCTTATAGTCACAAAAATCGTCCCTGAAAAATATTACTAAATTCTATAGATTTTTAGTCGTTCTTTGGTTTTTTTTAGGAGGTATTTAACTGTTAGTTGAAACCATTTGAAATACATATCGTCAGCTCATTATTGGTTTAGCGCATACATATACCAAAAAGTCGTAGTGGGGAAAAACGACAATGAAGGTTTGCATGAAGTTTCCTGAAAATATAACCGATAGATTTTTTTTTGTATTTTCACCACTGCTTCGGCATATGTTTTGAGGCAAAAAGGTAAATTTTTGTGAACGTTCATTAACGCACTTAAAAGGGAATCGTATGTTATTTAAAGTGAAAATTGTTCACCCTTATTGTGTTTGGCGTATTTTAAATACGCCTACGGCTGTTTGGTAATAGATTAAAGAGAACGTGAAGGCGGATTGTTTTGTGCCGCATACGCCACTTTTCTAAATTTATTTCTTAAAAGTAGCTTTTTGTGCTGCATACTATTTGCTGTGTATTGAGTTGATTACATTTTATTTTGCTTTTGCTTTCGCTTTTACTACCTGTTTTTCTTACGGCAATGAAGCAAAGCAAAAGTAAAATTTCTTTTCTTGTTGTCATTTTATTTTGTTTTCGGTTTTACTTCATGTTTTTCTTACGGCAATGAAGCAAAGCAAGAGTGAAATTCATTTTGTACGTTTTTGTATGAGGAATTTGCAGCATTCGCCAAACAGTGGCGTGTAGAGCAAAACCATACTTAAATAACTTTAAAATAGTCGTTGATATGAAGCAAAATTATTGCTTAATATCTCAGAAACCATACAAAATTTCGTGAAACAGGTTTTGGATTCAGAAAGGGGTATTCAAAATATATATAACCCATATCTAACTGAATTTTTTTTTTTTAAAGTCGGTAGGTCAAACTAATAAAGAGCTGATGATATAAAGAAAAATATATCAATTTTTTTCATTACTTGCTTGCTTTCTGGCATTAAGTAATAAAAACTAGACTTTTCGCTGGAAATGCCCATATATTGTTTAAAGTTTATTCAATCAACTAAACTATTTTTGAGGTACGCGAATATATTTATATTGTGCAACTTCCTTTATTTTCAAAATAACGGAATATCTCGAAAACAACAGCTTAATTAAAAAAAACGGTTAGCAACACTGGATTCAGTGTACTCGAAATAGGTTAACTCGCCGTATACCACGCTAGTCGTAAGAGAAAAGTGTCCAATTCGAGCACAGTGTTATTATAAAAGGGGGTCCAATTTTGAGGTAACATCGATCAATGGAAATGGGGGATGATCCGAAGCTTTATGTGGCGGAAAATTGATGATTTAGGCATAGAGAATATTCAGTTTCAACAGGATGTTGCCACTTGCCATACAGCAAGAGAAACAATTGACCTTTTAAAAGAAAAGTGCGAAAATCGCAATATTACTCGAGGAGTGAATTGGCCACCAATATCGTGCGATTTGACACCTTTAAACTTTTTTTTGTGAGGGGTTTTTTTAAATCGAACCATTGACAACAGTTAATTGAATAACGTGACATATTTTTTAATTTTTAATCGGAAACTATTTGTAATAAACTGAAATAAAAATATTTTTAATATCTCGAAAAAAATTTTTTTTTTAATTAATTTTGGACACCTTTTATGTATATTTCTGTGGTTTTCATGGGTAACTGCGTATGTCCATTTTTTTCGATCTTGCGGTGTTGATGACATATTGCTTAATTTTAAACGCTCTTTACATTATTCTTAAAATTTCTGAAGAAGATGGACCAATTCCGATTTTATAACGTCATAACAAAGTTAAAAAAAAGTTCAATACCCAGCCCACAGTTTGATCTAGAATAGTTTTTCGGCTCTCCTGAAAAATTTGAGTTTAAGGCATACTCGGTAACCCATGAAAACCACAGATTTTTTCGTAAAATCTAAAATTATAAGTCCAAAGTAGTGATGGACATTAAAAAAATATGCATCGCATACAGGTATCGATGGTGTATCGATATACATCGATGGTTTCTTTACATCGATTGTTTTTGTAACAGAGATTTCATAACAAAAAGTCTTTGCGTTTACAGTTATAAAAAATAATAGATTTTTTGACTGTTTTTAACACCGGGTCTCCACGTAGCAATATTCATTGCGGCAAACGTCAAATTTGATTGCTCAATTAAATTTGCGACGTATAGACCGCATATTGCCAAGAGTTGCAATCCATTGCGCAATGATTGGTCTTCTGATTGCTTGAGCAATTATTGCTTAGCAATCTGCTGTAGAATCAGTTGTCATTTATCTGACATTTTATTCCTCTGTACGTTTGTTTATGTTAAAGCAAGTTCACGTGTTCTAAAGCAATATGATCAGCAATTATTGCGCCATTGTTCTGCCGACGTTTTTGCTTGTGCTTAGCTATAAAATTTGCTACGTGGAGACCCAGTGTTACAGTCAACAGCAATTTTCTCCCCTGTCAACATTTCTTAAATGTTGCCAGACATTTTTTATGAAAAATCGTAAAATAAAGTACCAACAATTTGTAATTTTACTTTTGACATCCATTTATTATTTTAAAATTTCCAAATAATATTTAATAATAAATAAAAAAAAATGTTTTTAGAAACACTTTCTTATAGTAAAAATCATGAACTCATATAAATAAAAGAATCGGCAAAATATATCGCAATCATACTTCTGGCAGCATTGATTTTGAATTAGTTCAATAAAACTTAGAACAAAAAGCAGAGATGGATACTTTCTTCTAAGCTCCGATCTTAAAGTTTTATATGACGAAGCACAAAATATAAAAATAGTTGACGATAATGAAATCTGACATACGCTACAAAGTTCTTGTATTAAATATGTCGCTTCAATGCATCGAATCAAAAACATCGATGCTTAATCGATGATGATCAGTAAAAAAACAAGAACATCAGATTGTTTCGATGTATCGATATCATGCATCGAGTGGTTTTAAAACATCGATGTATATCATCCAACACCAGACCAAAGACTCACTCACTTCTTTGGTTGACTACCCGTCTCCACTATCCATCAACTTGGTAAACACAGCATGTGGCACGTGAATTCTGCTAGTGTAGACTGTTCATGTTCATATTTAGTTCATGTGTTGCCATCGTTGCCTAAACATATGGCTGAGTAACCATGTTCGCCATGCTGTTCGCCTTACTCCCCTTCTACAACTGACATGATTTTCTGATCATGATGTTATAAAAGCGATGTAAAAACATTTGCATTAACAACCGTGTTATAACATGAGAAAACCTCTAACATGATGAGTCTATACTTAACACTAACATCATATTTGTGTTAAGCATTTTATGTCAGTTGTAGAATGCTTGTTACAATGTCAATTTCTGTCTACAACAACAAAACCGCAAAAATAAACAAGCAAAAATCAGAACATGAAAATCAACACGTATTCGCCACAGACAAGAACATGAACAAATTAATACCGTTTCTCTGCCGGCGTTATGTTCATGTCAATTGACAGTTTTGTTAATTCTATAAAAAACTTCACTTTACTAATTCTTATTCATATTAAATAAAAATACATAATAATGACTGAAGAAATAGCAACTTAAGTCTCCTTAATAAGTAATTTTATAGACATTACGTCACAAGTATGTACTTAAAGAGAATTAATTAAATTATAAAAGTAATTAAGAAATCGCATACAAAATAATTGTGGACGTTAAACGTTTTCTAAAGCATGCAATCTCAATTAAACTGTTAAAAAATTTGCATTTTAATTGATCTAGCAAAAACGTATGATTTCTATTGGCATTTCTATATCTATATATTGAACAAATCGAAAAAGTCATGCAACTAATAAACCGACTACTTTCTTTCTAAATAAGAATAATAAGAAAAAGAAACAAATAACAACATATTTATGTATGTAAATTATTATTAAATAAAAAAAAATATTGTAGTTTCTGTAATTATCGAAACAATATTAAAAATTAATAACAACAATATACGAGTAGTAACAATAATCAATAAAAAAAGGGGATTTTGAATTTGTTTTTTTTTTCAAGTTTTAAGAACAAAATAAAGCTTAAAAGTTCTTTTGGAAAAACGAGCTTTAAAGGTGATTTTTTTAAGCAGCAACTTTGTTTCTTTTTGTGTAAAATTGTTTTAATTTTATTGTATTAACGCTTAATTTCATTATGTTCAGTTAAAGCTAACTATTAATTTAACTTTCAGTTAACAATATGTTTTTGACAGTTATAACTGATTGTTAATTATAACTGAACTTGCTGAAATTTACCGTTAATTATTGTGATATGAATTGTACTGCTTGAAGAAGGTGCACTAATAATTGGCTTAAAAGCTTTTTTTTATCAAGTTGCTGAGCTTTAGCTGAGTTAAGAGCTTTTTTTTAGGTGTTTGCTTTTTTTTTCTTAAACTACTGATTTGAATGAAGAAGGAAAAAAATATAAGTGTTACTTGAGTGTGAAAGTTCTAGCGATAATTAATGATGGATTAAAGAATTGGTTTAAGTAGAATTGATTTAATAAGATTTAATCAAATTTAGTGGGCAGTATGTGAGCGTATGTGTTTTGTTATGAAATTTTCAAATTCAGTTTTTTTATGGAGTATTTTTCTTGTATTTTTTTTTTTTTTTTAGATTGTTTAGCATCACCACTTAAGGCAAAAAATGGACGAGTCAAAGAAGTCATTTTAAAAGGGGGAATATTAAAAAAAAATTAGTTATAGAGTTGTAAGGCTTAAGAAAAATAAACTAAAAATATAGAAAGAGAGAATTAGGAATTAATTTTAAAAAATTTCAAGGGAAAATATAGTATTTTAAAAATAATAATAGAAAACTTGGCATGCCTGCTCTTGATTAAAAATATGTTTATAAGTTTTTTTTTTGCAATACTTGGAAAAAAAATATATTTTTGACGGTTTTTTTTCTTTACAGCAATAAAAATTTAAATAATATAAATTCAAAAGTGGGCCTTCCAAAAAAACAACAAAAAAAAATCCGATCTTACAATTATTTAATTTTAAGGGTCTGATTTAGATGTGGGCAAGAGCAGCCCAGAAGGCTTGTTCTGGCAATCGTGATCTAATACTTTTTTTCATTCGAAAGCAAACTTATTTCTAATTCTTTAAGTCGATACAGAACACGTTGGTATTAATTGTGAGTGTTGTAAAATACATTTTAAGGGCCGATGTTGAATGTGAACCACACCTAGTCAAGTTTTTTTCTGCATGTCATTTGGCATTTCTCAATTTCAGACTAACTCAATTTGAACCATGAAAAGATAGTCTGAGTTCATACGTCTCATGTCTTATTGACAAGATTCTTCCTTTTTCTTCTTTGAACTTGAATTGGCGTTCAAATGTGCTTTTTTGATATTGAAAACAATAACAAAATTAAACAACGAATGAAAAACCAAACGTAAAGACAGTACAAGCATCTGTGTACTCGTTTCTTTTCCCCTCATCCCTCTCGCCTATAAAGTAGCAATCATGTCAATAAGACAAGAGCCGTATGAACACAGACAAAGATACACAATTAAGCAACGCGTTAAAGTAATTCAGGCTTATTATGAAAATGGATGATCAATTTTCAAAGAAAATCATCCTCAGTGATTAGGGGCATTTTCACCTCAGTGGATTCGTCAATAAGCAAAATTGCCGCATTGTGGCGAGTGATAATCCAAGAGTGATTGTCGAAAAACCAATGCACCCACAAAGAGTGACTGTTTGGTGAGGTTTATGGAATGGCGGTATCATCGAGCCGTATTTTTTCCAAAATGAGGCCGGTCAGGCAGTTACTGTGTATATGGTGTTCGTTGTTGTGAGTTGATAACGAACTTTTTATGACCCGATTTGGAAGATAAGGATGTGGACGATATGTGGTTTCAACAGGACGGTGCCACTTGCCAAACAGCTAACGAAACAATGGCTCTTTTGTGCGACAAATTCAATGGCCGTGTTATCTCACGTGGTGGCGATGGCAATTGGCCGCCAAGATCATGTGATTTGATACCGTTGGACTTCTTTCTTATGGATTATTTGAAAGAAAAGGTGTACGTCGATAAGCCAGCAACAATTCAAGAGCTAAAGGACGATATAATTCGGCACATTAACGGCATAGAACACCAATTATGCTCCAGCGTCATCGAAAATTTGGACCATCGGATGGAGGTGTGCCGCCGAGGTTGCGGCGGCCATTACCAATATTATCATAATAAAGAGAAATGATAATAATTTCCTAAATAATTTGTGTTTTATTTAAAATCAACATCGGCCCTATACATTTACCACCCTTTATTTATATAAGTTTTCACAACACTGAAAATATCGGGTGATTTTTTAGCTATTATCTTTTTGGCAACACTGGTTTAAACAGCTGACGCACGTTTCGTGTTTTGTTACACTGTCAACCATCTTCAGTTTGTTCTATAATTTAACCATGAATCGTCTTACAAACGAACAACGCTTGCAAATTATTGAATTTTATTATCAAAATGCGTGCTCTGTTAAGAAAGTTCAACGCGCGCTTCTTGTGTTAATAAGCAGAATTGTCGATTTTGGAGTGAAGATCAGCCAGAAGCATTGCAAGAGCTACCAATGCATCCAGAAAAAGTCACAGTTTGGTGCGGTGTATGGGCTGGTGGCATCATTGGACCGTACTTCTTCAAAGATGATGCGAATCGCAACGTTACTGTGAATGGTGAGCGCTACCGTGAGATGATATCCAACTTTTTTTGACCAAAATGCAAGAGCTTGACTTGAATGACATGTGGTTTCAACAAGACGGTGCCACACAGCACGCTTAACAATGGACTTATTGAGAGGCGAGTTCGGTGAAAATTTTATTTCACGTTCTGGGTCAGTCAATTGGCCGCCTCGTGCGATTTAACGCCTATAGACTATTTTTTGTGGGGCTATGTTAAAGCTCATGTCTAATCACACATGCCCGCTTCAATTGACGCATTGGAAGACGTCATTGAAGCATTTATTCATGAGAAACCGGCCGAAATGTTGGAAAGTGTATGCCAAAATTGGACTAAGCGGATGGACCATTTGAGGCGCAGTCACGGCCAACATTTGCATGAAATAATCTTCAAACATTAAATTATATGGACCGTACTATCGATTCAAATAAAGATTTTTTTTCAAACTTTCCTATAGCTTTTAAAAAACCCCCCGATATAAATTTTAATTCGTTTAGTATCGAACAAGGCGAATTTACATGTGATTATATCGTTCAAATCTTGTCTTTTCGATTGGAACCTCGATTTGAATGCAAATAACTTAAACTTTTTCAAAAATCGCTTTAAATTGTTCTTTGGCTTTATCTCTTTTCTCTTCAAGGCTCATGATTAAAGTTTTGATAAGGCTTGATCCTTTTTGAAGATCTATATCTTGCTTTTGTAAAATTATACTAAGTGGCTGTGTTACAATAAGTATCACACTTAATATGTATATTCCGCAAATATATTCAAAATTACTAAGTGAGTTCCTTAATAAAAAAGAGATACTACCTTTCCACTCAGCTATTTTTTCAAAGTGTTAAATTGAGTCGTGACGGTCAGCCCATGTTGCCTCGCATAATGCAGAGAGTTTGGCTCCCAAATACTTTGCTTAAACTGCGTTTCGCTTGGGATGATTATATATAAAGAATTTTGTCGTTTCTTTAAACAATTATACAACTTTTTGTATTAATGGCGCTTTATTGCTTTTAGAAATTGAGTTGTTTGATTTATGGAAATAGCAAGGCGTTTGTTTCGCATTTGTCTTGTTTTTCAGAATTTTTTAACAGCTCCATTTTCTGCTGACATCAGAGGGCACCCATCTGTTCCATCTTCTACACAATTTTTTAGTTCAAGACCAAAATTTGTCAAAGCTTTAAGAACTTTTGATGATAGTGCCTTCGCATCAATTGACACATCAACGTCATCAATATCCTTGAAAGCCTCTTCAAATGCGTTTACAATAAAGCCAATACATTCTTCCCTAACAACTTTTTGTTGTATGTCGAAATATCTTAGAGCTAAGAACAAGTCCGTGCTTTCGTCAAAAATTATCGAATATAATTTTGATTCATATAACACATACATATATACATAAATATTGCATTTACTAAGGCTTATTAATAACACAGGCCAACACTCAATTTGCTTCTTTGAATTTATCAACTGATTCTAGTTAATTTTGGTGCGCTGAATTCAAATCTGTAATCAGTTTGTCTCTATCAGCTCTATCCGTTTAAAATTTTTGTAGATATTTGCATATCAGTCACATCATCTTTTTTAAAAACACAAATAAGCTATATCATGAAAACTAGAGCTGATAGAGACAAACTGATTACAGATTTGAATTCAGCGCACCAAAATTAACTAGAATCAGTTGATAAATTCAAAGAAGCAAATTGAGTGTTGGCCTGTGTTATTAATAAGCCTTAGTAAATGCAATATTTATGTATATATGTATGTGTTATATGATAAATTCAAAGAAGCAAAAATTTTTTTTAATTTTGTCGGGCTGTGTAATTCAACCGCACGCATTATCAAGTCAAACGTTTAGTCTTTGGATATAGATGGCACCTGCTGGGATTGAATGTAGAATACTAAGTATTTGAATACAATATACTACATGTTTCATTGGAAATATCTAATAAATAACTATTAGGATTAAGATATGGATACTTATTGAAAATTTCGTTAGAGATTCAACAAAAAAACAAAAAAAACCTTGCTGGGATTATCAAAAATTTTGTACATTTAAAAAAATATTATTATTGGGAGTTCTTGTATTATCGAAATAAACAAAACCTATTTTTATAATTCAGGGGGAAATTCCCCCCCCCCCCTTCCCTCCTAAATCCGCGCCTGAGTGTTGTGAATATTATTTTTGGCACAACTTTTAAATAGTTTACAGTGTTGTAAACGTTTTCAAAATAAGACCACCTTGTATGAATTCGCCTTGGTATCGACTGAAACAATTATAAATCGAATCAAACAAGGATTCTATCACGATTGCCAGCATTAGGCCCCAGATTTTAAATTAAAAATAAACTTAAGAAAAATAATAACAACACAAACATTTGTAAAACATAAAACACATATTTAATTTAAATCATTCTTAATATGTGATTTGAAAGTTAATTTTTTTATAGTTTTTTTTTTTTTTTTTAAATAAATCAAGCAAATTAACAATTTTAAAATTATTATATACATTCCAATGCAGTTTCAATCATGTCATAAAAATGAATTTTGTTTTAAATATTAATATTATTATAATTAAGTTTTTGTAAGCAATTTTGTTAATTTAAATATGTATAGCACTCGGCAGAAACATTTCCAAATACAAAAAATAAATAAATTTTTTTATTTACAACAAAGACCAATGACTAGAATAACATTAAAATATTCGTAATATATTTGTAAATATGTTAAGATGTCAAAAATAGTTTTTCAGATTAAAATGTAAATCGAAAATAACAAAATTAAAAACGGGAAATAATTGATTTATGTTTGCAGTTGAGCCGCGATTATTCGGTTTGGTCGGGTCCAGAAAAAAGCGTTCTTGATAATCGATTTTACCGGTTAATTGAGGTAAAATGTTGTACACGTTTTTATATACATAAATGTTTGTTTTTTTTTATTGATATTTAAACTAACAATATATAAAACTAATACATTTTTAATTATTACCTTTGTAATTATTAAAAATATCAGTTAATGTGGTTTGTATCTTCTTCAAAATACTATATTTTTTGGCGAAAAGCTTCTCTTGGATACGGTAGATTTTAATTTAATATTTTGCGAACTCTGGCAATTTAGGTTATAAAAGTTAATTGGCACTAGGTGAAAGATAACTTGCAACAAAGTTATCAGGTGACAGTTCCAAAGTGGTAGGGACCAGTTCTAGTTCTAACGCTTTAAATGATGATGGCTTGTCACTTTAACATGGCGATGGCCTAGAAGGGGGTTAATTGGCACCTTTTTTAGAGTTTGTAACAGGCCACTTAAATAAGCTAAATGGATACATTTAATTTCGGCTAATAAAATGCCTTTCGTAGATATTGTCCCGTGTGAACCATATTAATATTATAGACCCCCTTCATATAAAGTAATAAGAGATGGTCCAAACATAATGCACGATGTTAGTTATGAGTCACACCTTAACGCGAAGTTTTTGTCTAACTTAATTTGACATTTCTTTGTTTCAGTGTTTGACAAATTCAACCATAGAGAGGTACACAATTGAGCAGCGAGTTAAGATTGTTAAAGCCTTTTACAAAAATGGGCGTTTAAATCAAAAAACATTTCGTAAACCTCGTGATTTTTTTGGTCTGCATAATCGACCAAATGTGTCCACAATCGGAAAATTTGTGCGCATATTTCAGCAAACCGGGTATGTAAGAAATGTAAAAACTCCTGTTTAGTGGCTGGCAGCGTCATCGGGTCGTACTTCTTCGAAAATAAGGTCGGCCAAGCAGTTACTGTAAGTGGTGTTTTCGACAGAAATTGAGAAGATGGACCTGGATGATATGTGGTTCTAACAGGATGCTGCCACTTGCCACACAGCCAACGAAACAATAGCTCTTTCGCACGAGAAGTTCAATGGCCCTATTATCACACGTCGAGGCGATGTCAATTGGCCGCTAAGATCATGTGACTGGACTTTTTTCTTAGGGGATATTTAAAAAGAAAAATTTACGTTAATGAGCCAAGAACAATTCAAGAGCTAAAAGATGAACATTTATATCTCAGAGTCATTGAAAATATGGACCATTTGAAAGAGGTATGCCACCGAAGCCATGGCGACCATGAGGCGATATTTAGTTTCACACATATTTTGCATTAGGATCAAGTTCATTGAATTTAATTCCTTTAAATAATTTTTATGAAGAACGGAATTTTTACAACATAAAATGAATAAAAATATATTGATAATTTAAAAATAACGCTGGGAATCGAACCCAGGTTTTTACGGACAGGTGCCTCTTCAGAGGGGTTTGCCGTTTAAAATTCACCGCCACTGACAACTTCTGGCAGTTAATAGTCAAACATCAATCTTTAAACCAAATGGTATTTTAACCTTGGTAGATCGAAATTTTTGGTGAATGATTATCTATTTAAATTGATTAACATGTTCTTTCCTTTTTCTCTTTTTTCGTACTTTTTGTTAATGATTATTAATAAAAAAAAATATTAAGATAATTCTCTGAAAACTTTTTGACTTATTTCCAATTAACATCGTGGATTTTGGTTGGACCACCCTTTAAAGTGCCTTTTGCAGATATTGTCCCGAGTGAACCATGTTAATATTAAATACCCCCTTCGTTTTAAGTAAAAGAATCAGGGGTCTAATCACCGCATACGATATCGAGCAAAATTTATCGAAATTATTTATTTTGGTATCATGAAACTCGATATCGAATGAAATGTATTGAATTTGAAATAATAGCATTCGATATCGAGTAACTCGACATTACATTTATCGAGTTTTCATTCAATATGTCTTTGTCTATCGTATGCAAAAACATTCGATAGTTTATTCGACACGATAGTATCGAATGCGGTGATTAGACCCCAGATAGAATCTGCTACTACCCGAACAAAATCCAGTCACATGAGTAGTTTTATGTTAATTACCTTTCCTCTGGAGCAACTACACTTTAAAATTATTATTACCAATTAAGTGTCTGGTTTCCACTCATCACAATTCGTTCCTTATACTATAATATTTAGTGCACTGGTCACGGAATAACTGCTTAAGGAAAAATGTATACAAATTTCCCGCACGGTATTAAAAAATCATTTAATGTGGTTTGCTTCTTCTTCTAAACCTGAATGTTTTCGGCCAGAAGCTTCTCTTGGACGCGGTAGATTTGAAGTTAATATTTTGCAATCCCGGATAATTGAGGTTATAAAAGTAAATCGGTTGAAATAAAAAAAATAATTTCTTTTCGTTATCGATCGCGGATAAGTGATATTCCCGGTTAATTGAATCACGGATAATCGATGCTCAACTGCATTTCCAACAGAAAATAATGTTCAATGCCGAATTAGATTTAAAAGACATACAATTAATAAATATATGTATCAAATAAAAAAAAACACATTTAAGTACAGTCAAATAAAAAAGCGATAAACAATTTCGTAAACGAAATTAAACAAATAAAACTTACCACCTCGGTCACTAGCACGACTATGCCGACCAGCGGCTTGTTCGATTATATCATTTAGGACCATCACATCTAATAAAGGGACCAAATGTGATTATTATAAACAGGGGGCATAGATGAAGAATATGACCCCTTATTCGTAAAGCGGACATAAAAAAGTGCCCAAATTTCTTTATATTTTTCATAACTATACTGCCCTCCTAAAGAAGAAAGTTACATCTTCATTTAAGTAGTTTGAAGCATGATTGGAAAAACTTTTACTCGCGAGCACAATTCGAGTCAATTTTCTCGTTTTAAAATTTGTCTTATTTTGAAGCTGTGTGTGCCAAATTTTTTTTAAGAGTTATGGGGTGCTAAAGTGTTGCCGTTTTTTAACAATGGTTTTTTTAAATTTTCCTTACGAACTAGAAAAAAAATCCTACGCTTGTAGTAATGGGAGTTTTTCTTCAATACATATGAAGAATATATCGAAAAAACGTCCCATAACTGCATAAAAGTCCGCCCTAAAAGCCAACATTTAACATCTAATATTAATTTGCGAAGATGTTGAAATTTTCCTATAAGAAATACATGAGGCTAAAAATCAAAATGTTTCAACATCTTTAGAAAATGCTCCCATCTCATTGTATTCCGTTTTACATCTTCCGATTATTTTAGTGTCATCACTAGAAAAGTCGTAACCATTTCGAAAGCAACGTTTCCTTTTTTGCAGGCCTTGTTTTGCTTATTTTTTTTATTATTATGGCACTTTTGTAGAAATAAAGTATTTAAAAAAATAGAAGTTTTTTCAGAAATGGTGACTTTTTAATTGAAAGTAGATGTTTCAAGTGTAAACGCGTATTTCACATTTTCAACATCTTCCATGCGTTCCACCGAAATGTATGCTAGTGCAAAGGGTATAAGGGGTAGAATATAGGACTGATCTAAACATTTTCTCAAAACATACTTGCCCCTTATTTCCAAAAGTTAGTGGGGCTCCAATACAATTATGGTAGTTTAATGAAATTCTTAATTTGGCCCTTGCAGCGCCTATGATGCCCCTCACTTTATTTAACAAACCTACTCGCTATCTCTATGCTTTTAGGGGGCTGCAATACCACATTTTCAATATATTGATAATAAAGTCTTATTACTTCAAAGGAACCCCCTACCCGGCCTTGGGAAGCAAAATGAATGACTGATCTCCATTAGTTTTTGAAAAGATCAAATGCTTTCCTATAAGAATCACTTATCTTAATTATTTTGTTTAATTTTTTTCTAGTTCGAAAAGATAATTAAAAAAAAAAACTATTTTCAAAAACGGCAACACTTTAGCACCTCATAACTCGGCAAATAAACATCATAAAAAAATATTTAGCATATACATTCATATCTACTAGAACAAATATAAAGAAATTTGGACAATTTTTTTTTTTTTTTTGGTATGTCCGCTTCACAAATAATGCCTCATATATGCAAGTATTTTAACCTTTCATGTCTACCACTGTTTGAGTTTGGACGGGCTCGATAAAAGGATTGTCGTGGTGTTTGATCTTCCCAGATTCATCTGTGTACTCTTGACCCATTTCCTAAAAAGAAGAAAAAACCCAAATTGATAGAAGAAGAAATCCTGTAAAACAATTGCATTAGAGACTAACGTATTCACGCTGATGGTGTTCCTTGTGATTATTATCCACATATTGGGTTCCACCATTTGAGGCACCTATAGACTGATTACGGGTATTGCGGCTGCGTAATTTACTTTCTTTTGTCATTGTGCTGGCTCCCATAGCCGCCATGCCACCCAAAAGATCTCCATGTGATGTATACGAGATTCTCGATTGATGCGAGGTATATGAAGAGTGTCTAGAACCTTTGATTGGATTTTGATTACAAATACAATACATTTAACGTGGATGGATGATTTGTGGTGAACTTACCTAAATTACAATAGTAAACTGGCACTATAATGGCACCATTTTCTTCGGACATGGGTGTCACGGCATTTGAGTCATCAGCATATGGCAAGTGTTGCTGGGCATCCTGATATGTTGACAAAACCAAAGGCTTACGATCACTACCCGGTATACCAAAACGTCCACGCCCATTCCGTATTGTATACTGAGGTGGTTTTTTATTTGAACTTTTCGTTAGTAGTTGCTTTACATTTTAACACACATTTAGGGTAGAACAAGTGGTGAATAGTGGCAAAAATATTATGATGATTTATATTTATAAGAATTGAATTGATTTTTTTTTTGTAGTGGTTTTATTTCTTTTTTATTTTTTAAATCATATTTTGAATTGTTTGTAATTGTTGTTTTTTATACAAAACAAAACTTAACAAAATTCTAGAACCATGATTAAATTAAAACCAAAATGAATTTTCAATTCCAAAGGAAACGAAAAATTAAAAAAAAATCCAGTTACAGAACAAACAATCATAGATAGAATCATTTGGGTGAAAGGAAATTATGGAAATCGAAATTACAAATTTCATTCAAAATAAATTTAAATATGAACAAAAGAAAATAAGCACATTGATTTTAAGGATTAAAACAATCGATTATTCAGTTTTAGTTATATTTTTTATGTAGAGCAGAGTACATATTTATTTATTTATGCTATCGACTATAAACTGTGTTAAAAATATACGGCCATGTCGTGGAAATCTAAACTACGTGAAATTGAACTGAAGGAAGATTTTCAATTAAATTTTTGTAAAACTGAATGCAGGTTTTCCTGATTTTAAAACTAGTTTAGGTAGAGAAAAGTGATCCTCAAAGTATGTATATAAAAGAAAATATTTTTATGAACTCTAAATACGGGAGAGTTTCCCAAATTTGCTCGATTTCAATTTGAGGTGATTTCAATTTCCATGACAAGGCCGATAACAAGAGTTACACTGTACGACGAATTTCAACTTTTGGACTCACACAAGATCAAACTGAATAGTTTCTGAAAATATAGCTTAACAAAAAATTCACGTATTTCCCAGTTTTTTTAAAACAGCTCCTTTATATTCTGGGTCTTTATGAGGAGCAAAGTTCTGTCCGTCTGTACATGTGTCCGTTGAAATGGGTTTTGCGAAGACCCCAGATATGATGGGAACTGGTAATTTTATATTTATGTCACATACAGTCCGGAATTGCTTGCTATTGAAATTCGGCCTGATCGGTCCATAAATGGCTGAGATATAAGCAAAAAACCACGACTGCCTCTAATATTACCTTAAAGTCCCTTGCTGTTGTTTTTTTATTTTATTACAGTGGACTCCCGATAATTCGTAATCGCAAGGGACCGGCCATTTCTTACGAATTTTAGGGGTTTTCGATTTAGCGGGGTTAAATATAATAAATACGAATTAAGGGGGTTTTTCAATTTATTTACTAAAACGATAAAAAAAAAACATCAAAAAATTTACATTTTTCTTTATTATTCAAGTAAGAAACTGATCTAAAGAAAACAAACACACACACAAGCAAAAACCCATAAAAAAATAGCGGTAAACAAAAAATCATTATTTCCATGTTTCTGTTGTTTTTATTACGAATTACAAGTGGTAGCTAGCAAACAATTACGCTTTATAAGAGGTATAGAAGATTTAATTTTACAAAAAAATTACGAATTAGCGAAGGGACCAAAATGTTTGAACATTTTACGAATTAACGAGATTTTTCAAGGGACCGACAGTTTATTACGAATTATCGGGAATTACGATTTATCGGGGTACGAATTATCGGGATTGGACTGTATTATGTATATCTGCAGAAAGGCAAGAGCCAACGTTTTTAAATAAGGTAGAACACCTTGGTTATCAATACATAACATCCATCAAAATTTGGGAGAGATTAGACAAGTGGGCGTGGCTCTTCCAAGATTTCTGTATATCTGGAGAACCGCAAGAGCCAAAATTTCCAAATTAGGTACAAGCATCTTGGTTATCTATACACAACAGATAACAAAATGTGGGCGGTATTGGACAAGTGGGCGTGGTACTTCTAATGGAGAGACATCATATATTTCTGTATATCTGGAGAACGCCAGGAGTTTTCAAATTAGATACAAGCATCTCGGTTATCAATACATAACATCCAATAAAATGTGGTCGGGATTGGACAAGTGGGCGTGGCACTTCTAATGGAAATACATCACATATTTCTGTATATATGGAGAACGGCAAGAGCCAAATTTTCCAATTAAGGTACAAGCCACTTTGATATCAATACGCAACATCCGACAAAATTTGGGCGTGGCACTTCTTACACAAAGACATTATAGATTTTTGCATATCTGCAGAATGGCATGAGGCAAAGTTTTCTAATTAGGTACAAGCATCTAGGTTATTAATTCACAACATCCGACATAATGTGGGCGGGATTTGACAAGTGGGCGTGGTATTTCCCATAATAAGACAGTAAACATTTATGTATATCTGGAGAGCGGCAAGAGCCAAAGTTTTCAAATTGCGTACAAGCATCTTGGTTATCAATACACAACATATGACACCATGTGGGCGGTATTGCACAAGTGGGCGTGGCACTTCTAACGGAGAGACATCATATATTTCTGTATATCTGGAGAACGGTAAGAGCCAAAGTTTTCGAATTACGTACAAGCTTCTTGGTTATCAATACAGAACATCTGACAATATTTGGGCAAGATTGGACAAGTAGGAGTGGCACTTCCCATACAAATACTTTATAAATTTTTGTAATCTGGAGAACAGCAAGAGCCAACATTTACAAGCATACTGGTTATCAATACACAACATCCGACATAATGTAGGCGGGATAGGACAAGTGGGCGTGGCACAAAGTTGATTTATTTATACCTAAAGAACGGTATTTAAGTAACTTTCTGTTATTATCGATCCATGGTGAAGGGTATAGAAGATTCGGCATAGCCGAATATAGCACTCTTATGGCGTTTTCTTTTCTAAGAAAAAGTGTTGCATAAGTGTTACATTTGACTTGGCAACATTTTTAAGTGCTCCTCTAATTTTTAAGAAGTGTTTGATATTTTACGTTTACAAAAGAACACAAATTTCGGCATTAAACAATAAAGTACAATTAGCGCAAGGTAAATTCAAGTTCAGGTTGTGGCAAGACAACAACAATCCAAAGCCAATAAAAACAACAGATGTTTTTTGTATTGCATTTTTAGTGCTTACGGCTCGAAACTTGCCACCACCTTATACTGAATTCGCCTTGATCTAGTGCTGCACTCATGCCCCTTTAATTAAAATGAGTGTTGAATATGTAACATTTTGGTTTAATTTTAAAGGGAACATCATCTGAAAAGAACGCTTTACACTTTTAAAATAACACGTGTTTTTCAGAAAAGAACATAAAAAAATGTAAAAGGCTGAATAAATGCAGAGTTTTACTCAGAAAAGAAAACGCCCTTAATTTTTTTTTTTAAGCTTTATTGTCCGAATCTGGTCAGTTTGATCATGGGTGAAAGATCCCATCGTACAGTGTTATAAATATATTTTATTACAGAATATCAATATTAAAACTTCAATTTTAAATCTCAAATAAAAATTATTTCGAATACGTAGATGAGTTAGAAAATCAAAAACTTTTTAAAAATCTAGACCAAAAATTAATACATATTATAATTTAGGATTGCAATACACAAGAATTTTACGATATATTTGGTAGATAATAAATATTTGATGGGGTTTTAAAACAATACTCAATATAAGAATAATAATAAAAGTGCGGGAATTAAGAAAAAAATATATGTAAATTTAGGAATAATAAAAACAAAACATTTAAAGTGATTTCACATGATTAAATAAAATACAATTTCAGATATAATTGTCGTATTCACTAAAACCCCTTGTACAATCAATAAAACGATACAACAAGTTATTTTGTGAATACGGCAAACAATTTTCAATCTGTCTATATAAGGAACATACACACATCCATATATGTTCATATACTATTGTATATGAAAGTATGTATATATAATAAATACATGACTATAATTAAAAGAGACATGAAAGTTAAAGTAGAAGTCTTTGATTATACATTTATTTATTATGTATAGGCGATATTGTGTTAAAAAGAGAAATTACCAAATAATTATAATAATATCATCATATATTTTATGCTAATTCATGTTATGATGTGTGTATGAATAGATGGAACTTGTAGCGAACCTGTTACGAGATCTGAACTAAATAAAGGCTTGAAAAAAACTGGGGTCTAGAAGTATTTTTATTTTATAGGACTTGTTCAAAAAAAATATTTCGGGTTTAAAACATGTTTAAATAAGGAATTTAAAAATAGAAAAAATTTTTTAATAAACCTTTTATAAATCAAAAATATTTTTCTATGAATCGAATATATATCGCTCTTGTTCCTCTAAAGAGAGTCAACTCAAAATTTATAAATTTGAAAAATTTTGAGTTGACTTTCTTTAGAGAAACCAGTGTGATATGTAGTAATTAGTCACATTTGAAATTTCTCAAAACACCTTCGCCCGGAATGGCAAAAAACAAATTGAAATTATACCAACTTTCTTTTTTTCAGGCGAAAATCTTTGCTATAAAGCGGGCGGCTAACTGTCTTAGGTGTTATCATATATCGAGCGTGAAAATAACGTAAGCGACATCATTTTCAATTTTCGTTTTTTTTTTAATAAATGACTTTATTGGCAACATCATCTCCTAAAATGTCACGGTACCGTTACGATTTTATAGCAAGAACAATTTTATCGTTAGCGACAAATTTCGTACAAAATGTATATGAAATAAAACAAAAAAACACTCTACTGTAAAATTTGATTTTTGGCGCTTACGTAATTTTCGCGGTTAGGGCTCGATATATGTACATATATTTACTGATAGCAAGGCTGATATTGCTTCTCTAGCGGGTGTCTTTATGACATCTAGGTTGAATGTAGAATTTCGGATGCCTTTGAATGAGACTGCGAAGCATTCGAAGGTAACGCTAATGTGGGCATGCGGACTGCCTGGGCAACCCGATAGCAGGCGAACTTGCCAAACGAGTTATTCGTATGGATGACACATTAATTGATCAATTTGTTGGCCTTCCAATGGCTCACTGTAAAGAAGTCTGTACACTTCAAGCATGCTTGTCCAGCCGGCGAATTCACTCGTGTGCAGGTGCTCGACGTTATATTCGCCGTCATATCTAAATTTTTTGATTTTCCATCTACCATCGTCGGTGTGACCAGCGTTACCATATATTTTTAGAAAAAATCTTGTTATCTCAGAAAAAAATCTTGTTTACGCAAGAAAAAACGTTTTTTTTTCAAAAGTGCCAAATTTTTAAAAGAAAATACCAATATGTATTAGGAATTCATTTTATTTACTGATAAATAAAAATTAAATATAAAATTGGTATTTCTAATTTGTTTCTAACACTATTTTTGTTTAAATTAATTTTTGAGGAAATACGTTCTACATTTGCTGCAGATATTGGTAACGACAAAATTGAATATACTAATTTTTTATAATTTGGAAAAACTTCGGACTTATCTCAACGTCTTTCTTTAAAGACATCCTCCCAAAAACTCCTAATATTTTGCTCTTTTTGTAAATTATGTTCGTAAAATCAAAGTAAATATCACTTACATCTAAAATATTTGGGAAAACAGCACATAATTGAGCAATCTTTTTTGGTAACCTTTTATTATATTAAAAGGTTCTAAAACTTCAACTTGTTTAAGGAAGTCGTTATCAAAATCGAACCTTTTTAACAATCGACATAAAACTTTAAACAATGAACTCTTAAGTCTGTTTCATCTTCTTCAGGTAATTTATATGAACTAGTGCTGAAATTACTTCAGCACCTAAATAAAACTGACATACTAAATACTTGAAAAACTTTATATATTTATAAAAAACTTGAAAAAACTTTAAATAAATTCAAAACTTTTTGCCATCTCAAAAAACTTGCAAAAAAGGGAAATCTTGACAAATGGCAACGCTGGGTGTGACACATACAAACACATTTTCGCTATACTACCACAGCGCTGGATGAGAAATGCTTGACGTGCACAGACCCCTTAAAAGTAACTTATCCAGCGCGAGTCTTTTAGAGCTGCGCAGATGGGTTGGATTAGCGATTCCACTTGCTCTATATCCAGGCAACTATGGTCTGGCTATGATGAACGGAGAACTAGCTCTCTGCTTAGGCTCAATAGGGACCAGCGTTTAAAAAACTACAGTCAAAGAAGAAAAACTGCCATTTCTTGCGCTTCTTAATTTGTCATTGGCCAAAAAAAAAACTGTTGCTTGTACTTCTGATTCATTAAATGTAAATAGTCGCTGTCAAAACAACTCAAAAAGCGGAAAGTTATATGTACATACATTTTCGTTTTTTGATCGACAGTTTTTGGTTTCAACTGTAGTTTTTTAAACCCTGGTAGGGACCAGCAGCCGTATTCTGTAACTCGCTTAGGTAAAGCTAAATCTCGATCGCCAAAATGCCAAAATTTAAAAATTGCGGCGAATTAAATGTTTATGGCATTGCCATATTACAGTACAAATTACAGTATTGCATTCGTAGCCAAAAATCGCTAGATCAACTTTATAGATTTTTAGCAAAAGAGATTTAGCTTTAGCGAATTACAGAATACGGCCCTAGATTACGTTGTGACTGGTTACTGGCCTGTGGGATTTCATGTGAGGAGACTGGGTCTGGGATTAAATGACTTCTGCAAAAGTTGTCATGATGAGGAGGAAGAGGAAACTGTGTTTCATTGTCTATGTCAATGTCCTGACAATTACTTCGAAAATACCGAATAAAATAAATAGATGGACCTGTTACACTCAATTATTTAGCTAAATCTCATGTCTTAATGAATGATTAGAATGAAAGATGACAAATGTGCAGCTTGAAATGAGTAGTTTATTTGATAGGAATGACAACCCTTAAGTGTGTTTTTTTATTTTTAAATAATTTAATTTTACGTATAAATATTATTATATTATTATTAGTTTACGGTGTAGGAGCTGAGAGGCATCAGCAAGTGTGCAAATAATGTTTTGAATTCTGTTTTTTTCTTCTTGTTTTTTGATTTGTTCTTAAGTTTTTTTTTTTTTTGGAATGTCATTTTCATCTTACCTTATGTGAACTACGTGATCCCCGGCGTATGTTAAATGGTGAACCAGGTAAGGATAAGGAAGTCTAAGTTTTTTTTTTTTTTGTACCAAAACAAAAAATTCAAAAAAAAAAAGAATATATAGAAGAAGAAAAAAGAAAATCATAAATTCAAATCAAAGATTTTTTTTTGTTTGTTTGCAAATATTATAAAATATTTTACTAGAAAAACGTAAAATGTGTGGGGTGAGTGTATTTCTTTAAAGAAGAGAAACAAATTTCAAAAATGTGATTTAATTTTTTACAAAATTTTTTTATAAATTTTTATCTGGGTGTAAATATCAATTTTTTTTTTATTTTTTTGAAAATAAAATATAAACTTTTAAAAAAACTACTGTTAATCAGTTGAATAACATTTTAACTAGGAATTAAACAACAATACTAATTAATTACAGCTACTGGGGAAAATTCAATAGAAGGCCAACAACAGAACTAAATGCTACTTTTCTAATTAAAAACTTTTAGAATTTTTTTTTTTGTTAAAAAAAGCGTTATTATTTGAATAGTAAATACAATTTTTAAAAATTTTATTCGGCTTTTTGATAGAAATTCATTAATTTACCAAAAAACAATGTATAATGTTTAAAGATTAACTGATGTTCAAGGGATAGCTGATAAGTCTGGGTTCACACAATGCAAATTTTCTCTCAGAAAGTCTGAGGTTATTGGTGAGGGTTGTGAGCAGAATAACATGTTCTCTTCCCACTCACCAATAAGCTCAGACTTCATGACAGTAAACTTTCATTGTGTAAACCCAGACTAAGCATTTGTTATACAATTATTCCGAATCCAGACAGACTAACCAGACAGATGAAAATTTTATTTCAAAACTTTTCTTAATTTATTGAAATTTATGATTTTTTAAAAATATTATAAATATATTGTTTTTGTTATATGAAACAATATAGAAAAACTGGACTAAGCATAGTTTAAGCTATAAAATATAAACCTAAATTTGTCTCTTTTACGAAGAAAGTCAGAACATATGTATGCACATCAATTGAGTAGTCCACTTGCAAACACCAATTACTTAAAAAAAGAAAATTCTGAGAAAATCGATTAAAAGTTTTTTTAAATTGAAATGCCAAGCCATGTAGAGAGTTTTACAGGAGTATTTAATATTTAACCAGAAAGTGCACGTAATAAGTTTTTTTAACTGATCAACATCCAACATCTACTATCAATTTTCGAAGATCTTAGCATCTTCCCATATATGCTTTTCACACTTGTCAAGATTAAAAATCTACCATCATATTGCGAAGATGTTGAAAGATGTTCCATTCTCATTTTGTTCCTGTTTACATTTTGCGATGTTTTTTATACCCTTTGTATGCTTGCATACATTTCGGAGGAACGCATAGAAGATGTAGAAAATGTGAAATACGCGTTCACACTTGAAACATCTAACATCTACAATCAATAAAAAATGTCACCATATCTGAAAAAAAACTTTTATTTTTTTTAAATACTTTTTTTCCACAAAAGTGCCAACATTTCAAAAGATAACACCAAAATGTATTTCGAATTCATTTCGTTTAATAATTTTTAGCAAAATAAAGCTTGCAAAAAAGAAAAAACTTGAGAAATGGTAACGCTGCTCTCAAAGCAACTTCCATTTTGTCAGTGATGCCACAATAATAACAGAATTTATTGCCACTTTTCTAGTGATGACACTAAAAGAATCGAAAAATGTAAAGGGAAACAAAATGAGATGGTAACATTCTGTAAAGATGTTGAAAAATTTTGATTTTTAGCTCCATGTATTTCTTATGGGAAAATTCCAACATCATCGCAAATTGATGTTAAATGTTGACAAGTGTGAAAAGGCTATAAGCAAGTGTTTCTCATTTTCTACATCTTTGATAGTAGATGTTGATCTCTGTAAAAAGCCCATCAATTACCGAGATTTGAACGAGACAGATAATGGTTTGCAAGTGGTCTACTCAATTGTACTAAACTTGATTTTTTTGCCCACCACCAAAACGATGATTTCGTCCTTCCTGTTGGAAAATAAAGAAATTTAAATTGAAGGCCCTATATATTATATTTATTCTGGATCATTTTGAAACTCTAAGACGATTAAGCCAAGTCCGTCCGTCGGTTGAAAGCATGATAAAGGTCAATATAAAAGACTTATAAATTTGAGAAAAAAGATTTTCGGACCACAAATTCGAAAATAGGCAATCGTTTGATTATTTCACTTAGCCTGGCCATACGGGAGGCTCTATAGCAACAACATTTATCATAAAAAGAAATTAAAATGAAGTGGTATTGAAATCGAACAAAATTTTGATTTCAGTTATTTACAAAATTAATGTAGTTTTTCTGTTTTTAAGGGTTGTTTTTGTAAAGATAACTAGGTCTTAAAGTATACAGTATGTAAAAAGGATTATTTTTATGAACTTTCTTTTAATTATCGGTCATGTTCTAGAAATCGAAATGAAGTGGAATTGAAATTAAAATCGAACAAGATTTTGATTTCAGTTATTTACCAAAAGAATAAAGTTTTTCCTGTTTATAAGAATGACTGCCAATCCCACGATGTCACAGGTTTACGTTCGCATAGAAAATTACAGTTAAAACAAAAACAATTTCTAAAATTTGTTTTTGTTTTAAATGTTATTTTCTATGCGAACATTAACGTGTGACATCGTGGGACTGGCTGTTAGTCTTGTATAGATAACTGGGACTCAAAGTATACGGTATATAAAAAAAGAATATTTTGATGAACTTTCTTTTAATTATCGGCCATGTACTAGAAATCTAAATTAAGTGGAATTGAAATCGAACAAGATTTTGATTTCAGTTATTTACAAAATTAATGTAGTTTTTTCTGTTTTTAAGAATTGTTTTTGTAAAGATATATTTTTATGAACTTTCTTTTAATTATCGGTCATGTTCTAGAAATCGAAATGAAGTGGAATTGAAATCGAACAAGATTTTTATTTCAGTTATTTACAAAAAGGATGTAGTTTTTAAGAATTGTTCTTGTAAAGATGACTGGGACTCAAAGTATGCAGTATATAAAAAGATATATTTTTATTAACTTTCTTTTAATTATCGGTCATGTTCTAGAAATCAAAATAAAGTGGAATTGAAATCAAATTAGATTTTGATTTCAGTTATTTAGAAAATGAATGTAATTTTTCCCGTTTTTAAGAGTTGTTTTTGTAAAAATAACTGAGACTCAAAGTATGCAGTATATAAAAAGGAATGTTTTTATGAACTTTCTTTTAAATTTCAGTCGTGTTCCAGAAATCGAAGTGGATTGCAATTGAAATCGAAGATTTTGATTTCAGTTATTTACAAAATGAATGTAATTTCTCCCGTTTTTAAGAGTTGTTTTTGTAAAGATAACTGGGAGTCAAAGTATACAGTGTATAAAATGTAATATTTTTATGAACTTTCTTTACAAGCTCACTTTCGAAGTTTATCCGATTTGCAATTCACTTTATTTCGAGTTATAGAGCATAGCTGTATTTTTTTTCATTTTAATATTAATTTTTTTTTGGGAAAATTATTTCTTTTCTGTTTTACAATTGAATATCGTAATTGGTGGTGGGCTCAAAGGTTCGGCACGGCCGAATAAAGCCTTTTATCACTGGCTAATATTTATATTATTAGTTTTTGAAATTCGAAAGAATAACTATTTAATGAGTTAGAAAACGGCTAAAAGAGTATCATGTTCAGTTTAGTTCTGCCTTCGTTGCAAAAATTTTGAATTTTCGATATTCCTACGCTATATGTAATTATGAAACGGGAATTGTAAATATTTGTATGTGTATTTTATGTAATTTTTGAAATGATATAGAAAAAAATTCTATTCTCAAGCCAATATTTTTATTATTTAAAGTTTATGTCTAGGGCATGTTGTATTATTTTTTATAAAACCTACCTGAGCAACGTTGGAGCAAAGCCAATTTGTAAAAATTCTATAGATTATTTTCACAATAATAAATCTTATAATTATTACAAATTAGCTTTTAAAAGCTCATGTAGTCAATTAGGACTTTTAGGAACTACTTAAAAATGTTAAAGCCAATTTTTAGTATAATAATGATTAGAGATAGTAACAGGCATTATGAAGGCAAGACATTTAACTTAAAATAATTTAAAAGAACAAGTTATAAATGCTAACAAAAGTATATTTGTTTATCTTTTCTTTTCTATTGTTATTATTTATTAGTTTCGTTCTTTGCTTGTGTAACAATAATAATTTTGTTTTAATTAATTTAATTGAGAAAAATATGTCCCTCTAAAAGACGGTTTAAACAGTGTGTGTAGTTCTTTGAAAGTTTAACGCAGCTTGTGACAAAGCTTAGTTTAACTATTGGTTATGTGTTGCCTAAGCTGCTGCGTGCTGTATCAATAATTCTGTCGATTATTTTTCAAATAATGAGGACAAAGAAGTTCAAAATCAAAATAAACATTTCAAGCCCTAAATTGATATTTAAGAAAGGATATTTTACATTGAAACTTAACCTTATTCATTAATTGTATTTATTTAGACTTATAAGATTAATGTAACACACATCTGGTGTTCTTTAATCTACTACAAAAACGACTAAGTCGTTAACGACAACAGTAATAAGGTTTATTGTTTTTACTTTGTTTCATTTCTTCCCAAAACATAAAATATCCTTTATAATTATATTTTAAAAATCATGTTTTTTTTTTAAATATGTATATAAGTTAAAATATTTTGCTAACAAGACTTGAAAAAAAAAACGAAAATTGTTAAGTGCTTAAAACCAAAATCAAAAACTAAGCTGGCAAAGCAATAGTTCAATAGATGAAGTTGGATAGAATGTTTAAACTAACTACAATAAAAGATATTATTGGCTTAAATAGCATGCTTGATTTTCTTTTTGATATTTATAATCACCCCTATTATGTATTATGTAAGTCGTTGACGATGTCGACATTAATAGCAAATTGTTGTCAAATTAAGTCGACGTCTACATCGCTTCGAAGTTAATTTGGTATTTTATAAGAATGTTGTGTCGACGTCGACTTGTTATCGAATATCTGACAAAAAAAAAATCCCATCTCTAGTTATCTTTCTATTATTTTTGTTCGTCATTATTATAGCTAATTTTTGAAATCAAATGGAAATTTTATTGCGGAATTTCGGTTTTTTTTTAGTAATTTCAATAAACTAAACCTTTTTTGAGTTATGCGAATATATGTTGTGCAACCGAGAGCACCCCTGTATTCAGCGTACCCGAATTATGTAAACACGCCATGTGCCTGGCTTGTCTCAAAAAACAAAGTGTCAATTTCTTGCACAGTGTTATCGGTCATGTTGTAGAAATCGAAATGAAGTGGAGTTGAAATCTAACAAGATTTTGATTTCAGTTATTTAAAAAATAAATGTAGTTTTTTCCTGTTTTTAAAAATTGTTCTTGTAAAGATAACTGGGACTCAAAGTATGCAGTATATAAAAAGGAATATTTTTAAGAACTTTCTATTAATTATCGGTCATGTTCTAGAAGTCAAAATGAAGTGGAATTGAAATCGAACAAGATTTTGATTTCAGTTATTTAAAAAATAAATGTAGTTTTTTCCTGTTTTTAAAAATTGTTCTTGTAAAGATAACTGGGACTCAAAGTATGCAGTATATAAAAAGGAATATTTTTAAGAACTTTCTATTAATTATCGGTCATGTTCTAGAAATCAAAATGAAGTGGAATTGAATTCAAACAAGATTTCGATTTCAGTTATTTACAAAATGAATGTAGTTCTTCCTGTTTTTAAGAATTGTTCTTGTATAGATAACTGGGACTCAAAGTATACAGTATATAAAAAAGGAATATTTTTATAAACTTTCTTCCTATTATCGATCATCTTCTAGTAATCGAAGTAAAGTGGAATTGAAATCGATGATGATTTAGATTTTAGTTATTTACAAAATGAATGTACTTTTAGTATTAAAAACTGCTGATCACGGAAACTAATACAGCCAGAGTCATCAAATTAAGTACGGTCAACTTTGACATTTAAACAAACATGTTGGAAAAAAATAGGTGGACTTACAAAAGTATGCGTAGGATCTCCTACATGAATTAATTACAAAAATTCGGGATAATATTATTAAGCGATAAGAGTACAAAAATTATGCAAGAGCAACTTTTACATCTATATCACCTCCTATATGAATAAATACTTAAAGTCGTATATATGCGAAACTTTAACATATAAAGTCATCAAATTTTGCGCAGGCAACTTTGACATCCACATAAACATTTAGGAAAAAATGGGTGCGCGTGGCTCTTCTCTTTTAAATTAAATACCACAATGTGTTATTTTGAAAAACTATTATCGCTAGAATCCCAAATTTGTGTAGGACTAACTTTAGTATCAATATAATATATATATATATGGTTACTTCCATATAAATTTAATACAAAAATTCGTATATCTGGACAAGAGCCATCAAATTTTGCAAGGCAATTTTGATATCCATATAAATATTTGGAAAAAAAAAAATGGGTACAATGCCAACAGTGGGCCCCATGTAAGAGCAACTTTGACATCCATACAATAGGAAAAAGTTATGAGTAAATATTTATTTAAATATATTTTTGAACTATTAAATTTTTATTTCAATACGATGTCGGTGGCAAAGCAAACCGAGTATTAGCGTGTTAACTAATAAAATTTATACCCATAACTTCTTTTAAATATGCATTTTTTACGTTTTAAATAAATATATTTGCAGTCTTTTTCAAATATCTTTAACTTTCATTTGAGTCGTTGCAAAATGGTTACTGAGCGTCATTTCTGAGCGTTTCGATGTTAAAAGCCATTGTCAAGAGAGATTTGTTTAAGAAAAAAGAAGATTTGTGGTTCAACCACATTCACTTTTACCATGTTTATTCTTTGTCGCTCAGAAAAACACTTAAAATTAGAACAAGTTTTATTCCAGAGCGGCGCCGCTTAGACGCTCATATATGCCGCTCACATGCCGCTTATTACGTGACCGCATCAGTAGAATTTCATATGTTTTAATTTTTTGTCCCTCATCGCTCTGCGGTAGCCACTTTGCCGCTACCATTCTACTCGACGTCGACTTAAAAAGGCCTTAGAAAATATCAAGTGAATGTTAATAGTAGTCGATTATTTTCAATAATGACTAAGAAAATACAATTACTGTTTCGGTACCGTCGCTTGAGTCGACGTCGACTTTCATAATAGAGGTGATTATTTAACCTATTGAATCAATGTCTGCACATATTTTCAAATAAAAAATGTTTCCCAATACTTTAGTGCTGAATATTTCGTTGTGCCTTATGAAATTTTTAAGGAGTCTTTGTTATTCAGATAATCATGTTCTGTAACTTCCGCGCCGAGAATCTTTTCGATTAAAATATGTGTGAAATGAAACAAAAATGACATATATTAAAACAAGCAGCTGTTTTTCTCACTAAACTGTGCCTGTAACTTTTTTTGGCGAGTACTAGCTGTCACGTAAGAAAATTACTCGCCAGTTAACAGAAAAAGTGTGTCTGTAACATTTTTGCGAGAAAAGTTCCCGTTTGAAACTGTTAAATAAACTCACCAATAAAAATGGGCCGAGAAAAAATATTTACACTAAAAAACAAACAAAAAAAATAAATAAAAATGCAAAGAATAATAATAATAATATTTTGTTCTTGGCACGTTTTTTCATTAAGGGTTTTCATGATATCTGTGCAAACTGTGTATTTTTACGTCACTGTATGAGAATTTATTTACACAAACTTCGTAAATTCACCTAACAACTTGTACTCGTAGACTTACGCTGTTCAATTGTGCATTTATACAAACAGATTTTTAGTGCTTTAAACGTCGCCAAGCGTCGTTTTTAATAAAAAATCCAAGTGTTTATAAGTCAAAAACAATAAATTCTAGCAAATTAGTCTTTGGCTTTCTTTGTGCATTTTTAAAAGCAAATTTCAACTTTTAATTTTATATTTTTGAATTTTCTATTTTAATTTAATTTTGAACTGACGTTTCTTACAAACAGACATTAATTGTTTAAAATTGCACAAAAACTAAAAAGGTTCTTCACAAGACCTATTGAAAAGGTCTGCGCAAGAAGCCTGATGATCATTGTTTATGTTCTTTTTAGTTGTCAAAAGTTGTTTACAGTTTGCTTACATGTGCATGTATACGTTTGTTTATGGTATGCCACACATACACGTTTTTTCCTTTTGCTTTGTATATGGGGTAGTAAATTTTTGACAACTAAAAAGAATCGTTTTTTGTTTTTGTACAAGTAAGCACACCTGATAGATGGCGCTTGGTTCTTCATGAATCGAGTCTCGCAAGTTTGCCTATTTGCACAAATGGCAATTTTAGGCGATATAATGAAAATCCTTATTGTTTAATTATTTTGCTTTAAACATTTTTATAAAATATACCAATGTTTTCAAAGCTCTTATGCAAAAACAAATATTAAATCTTGGTCGCCGTCAACGATATGTGCGACTTGCGTTCTCAAAGTCTGCAATGTCACATCCGTTCCGAGCGCAATGTTATGACTTTTATAACGTAACGACGTAATCTCTTTTGATAGTTTTCGACATGAGTTACAGACACACTCTTTTCTCGCTTGTCGAGAAACGATGGAATATTTTGTTTCAGAAGTTCTTACTAAAGTACAGAACATGGGTACAGACATAAAGTTTTTATTGAGTTAATATTCGGTTAATTGACAAAATTATCTCTCTGTTCACACACACACACACACACACACACACACTCAATTAACTCAAGCAAAATGTTAACAACTTTTGACATCTTTAACATAGCGTCTTCACCTGATACCAAACGTCAAATTTCATATTAAAAAAACGCTGACAAAAATTTTCGAGTTTTTTTTATATAGACTTTGACGTTTGGTATGACAAAAAATTGTCAGGTGAAGACGCTATGTAAAGAATAAACTAAATAAACATCTGGCTTTTGTGCAAACCTAATGGATGTACCTTTGTTTTGTTGACATTTCAGTTGCCAAATGTCAAAACACTTTGTTTAGTGAGTTGTGTTTTGCTTACTAAGCACACTTGTGACTGTGTTGCATTTTAATTATACTCAATATTATAATACTTTCGTATTAATTGAACAATAACTAAATTGAAATTCTATATGGATAATTGAGCGCAATTAAGGCATTTATAGACAAAATCCAATTAAAGTGCATATCTGAATACGGTATAAGGCTACGTACAAGAAAATTTAATTAAAAATGTATTCTAATAAAGTATGTCTCAGACATTGTTACAATAGCCCAGAGCTTTAGTTTAGTAGCATTTTTAAATGATTTAAACATTTTCCTTCAACACAACTGGGAATTTGACGTTTGATATCGATTTAACTTAAGCGCATTTTATTATTATTATAAAATGACAACAAACATGCAACATTCAAGGATAATACTAAGAAATCAGGAGGCTAAATATATAGATAAAAGGGGGTTTCCAATTTATAAAATCTAATAAATTTTTTGGGAAAAAAACTTAAAGAGATTTTTTTTAGCAAAATTTCTTCTTTAAAAAGAACGCCTTAAATTAAATGAAAATGTTGGTTAAAAAAATGATATAAAAATAAAAATTCAATCTAAAAATTTTAAAACTATAAAGATTTTAAATATATAATCATTTCAAAAAAAAAAAAAAACAAATCGCAATTGAGAGACAGTAGATAGATAGAGGGAGACAGAAAGAAAAGAGGAACTTGAAAGCACATTAGCCAGCTGCGTTGTACTTACCGTACTAACTTTACGGACTTTAGTTGCGTGTGCTGTAGGTGCTGGTTGTCTTTGTATAACGCTCACCGACTCCGATTCCACTTCGACGCTGCGTATGGACATTTTTTCCTTGTTGTTGTCGTCATTGCCTTTCTCTCCGCCAACGAACAGTTCATAGCTGATGCAAGAGTACGTTGGACTCTTGGCCATCTCGGGGTGCAGTGCTGCCTCGGCGGCATCAGCTGCATCCTGAGCTGCTTGAGCTGCCGCATTGGCTCGCTCCTCCAATTTAGCTGCTTTCGCTGCTGCCGCCTCTTCTGCTTCCTATAACAATATGTTAATTATGAAGAGCAAATGATAAAATTATTAGTCAGTTGTTAATAAAATTAGGTTTTCTTTTTTTCGTTTTCAAAAAAAAAAACGCAATAACATTTAACTGCTTTTACTTTTAATATTTTCAAATTGAAGCAAAGTAACAAAATTATTGGTTGGTAGTCGATTGCTTTCAAATAATTCAGCCATTCCAAATGAAAAAATAATTTTAAAGTGTTTTTTTCGACAACAGCCTTCCATATTTTTGGTTTCTAATAACTAATTTCTGTTCTAGTAAAAATAAAAATATATTAAAAAAAACATTGGGCATATAAAAATTTCGAATATCACAAAATACTCGCTAAAAGACATGTTTAATAAAGGCAAAAGAAAAATTTAGTTTAATTCAGTAATAATAATAACAAGAATTAATTAATTGAATATGTATGTATGATAAAAACAAATACTAAAAATCAAAAACGAAACATTTATTGAGAAGAAAAATTCGTCTTGATAACTTCGATATGTATCAATGTGATCGATTGTTATTCTCAATTCTAAATGTTTGTTTTTGTTACACATCAATCAAAATCAAGACAAGAACGAACTTTCTAAATTCGATTTAAGTTTAAACTGAAATTCAAATCGGTTAATCAAATATTTTCAATTCGAATTTTGCACAGACCAAACCAAAATTGGAAATTGATAATATCTGAAACCGAGAAAAACATTGTACTTACACGTATAGCCTCCTCTTCAGCAGCCTCTTCTTCTTCGGCCTTCTTTTGCAATTCGTCATAAGACATGGCAACAATGGCCAAAATCAAATTCACAAGATAGAATGAACCTAGGAAGATGATGACTATAAAAAACAACATGTGCCACGGACCGGCCGCTCTCAAGACGAGCTGATACAAATCCTCCCAAAAGTCCTGGGTCATTAAACGAAAGGCAGATAGAAAAGCCCAGCCGAATGAATCGAAACTAGTGTAACCATAATTCGGATTTGGACCAAAGCCCTGCAGACAAACATAATCGTCACCACATTGCCTACCAAAACAAACAAAAAAAAAATGCATTCATTAAGTATTTTCCTCACACATTTAAAGGCACAAACTTGGCTTAAATTTTTTTTTTTTTTTTTTTTGTAGATTATTTTTGCAACATACCCCGCTCCAGATATATTACCGCACAATGGATATGCTATATTGTCTTCGGTAAACCAATTGGAGGAGTTTTCATTGTGAAGCTTCCAGTTTTCATCCGTCAGGTTACCCCAGCTGCCATCGAGGGGGAATTTTTTAATGCACTTTTGTGTTAGAACACCCATATAAATTTGTAAACCCATCAGTGCAAACACCGAAAGAGAGAACATTGTCAAAATTATCACATCGCGTAGATTTTTTACAGATTCAATGACAGCACCAACGATCGTTTTCAAACCTAATTATATTTATAGATTAGTAGCAAAAATCGAAACCATGAAAAACTTAATTCATTTTAGCAAATTTTTTACAAGTTACCTGGCACAATGGCTACGGTTTTAAGAGCTCGGAGTACCCTAAATGTTCTCAAAGCTGCGAGATTACCTAAATCTATACCCATGGTCACATAACTGATTTGTTCGTTTTGTGTTTGTTTGTTTTTTTTTTTTTGTTATTAAAGAAAATAAAAAACATTTATTTAAATTTTAATATTTATGTACATTTGAAATTTGCAAAATATTCTTTAACGAAAGTTTGATTCGTTTTCAATATTATTCGATAAAATGATGAAAAGAAAATCAGTTATTTTTTTTTTAACAAAAAGTGAACGCTAATACAGTTAATTTTCTAAGAAAAATAGAATATTTTAGCGAGATAAATTATTTGGGGGATTCACAAAGTAGTCAGTTATAAAATACGAGAAAATAATTGAGTGTGTTTTGTCAAATTTGAGTCAGCTGGTGAAAAAATAAACAATTAAGGGGTGGTCCAACCATAAACTTATCAAAATACTCACCAAGCATTGTGGTAGAATTGGTGAAAATGTGTCACACCGACAATGCTGGATGGAAAATCAAAAAATTTTGATATGACGGCAAATATTACGTCCAGCATACGTACACGAGTGAATTCGCCTGCTGGACAAGCATTCGACAAGTGTATTTGGCCCTTAATGCACGATGTCAATTGTGAGTCACACCTTCACGTTAAAAGAAAAAATGGTGCGTCAATAAGCCAAGAACAATTCAAGAGCTAAAGGATGAGACAAGTCGCCATTTTAAGGACATTGAACCTCAATTTTGTCCCAGAGTCATTAAAAATATCAGATCTTCGGATACAGGTATGCCACCGAAGCCATGGCGATCGTTTGGCCGATATTTTGTTTAACAATTAACTGTCATAGATCCTTTTATAATATTAAAAAATATAAAGATAATTCTCTTAAAACTTTTTGTTTTTATTTTCAATTAACATCGTGCATTTTGGTTGGACCCGCCCTTTATAAATACAGTAATACACGGATAAATGCGTTAATGAAATTTGCCTAAAGCCAAACTCATTTAAGCAAGAAACACATTTAAAAAAATCTCGGTTAAATGGGTTATTGGCGCATTTAACAGAATCTCGTTTAATTGCGTTAATGGCGCATTTCACAGAACTCTCTCTCTCTCTCTCTTAATTGCGTTTGCAATGCAAGTATTGAAAATATAGTTTAAATGCTTTTGTCGCTCTTTTGCTACAACAACGTCATATGTCAACTATCACTTACAGCCGTACCTAAACAAGAGCGGAAGGCGGAACGTTTTCTTCCGCTCAGCTCTTACGGTGATATGCCATACCTAAACAAGAGCGTCAACGTTGCGCCACAAACAGTACTGTTAACTTTCTGGTTTAATAAAACCCACGTAATAGAAATAAAAAGAAGAGAAAAACCGCTAGATTGACAAAAAAAATAGCTAAATTGCCATTATTTATTAGCAAAGCGGCCAACTTCACTATTAAACGCGCTGTTAAAATCCGATTTTCTAATTGTAAAGCGTTGACGCCGCGCTATTTAGGGATGCTTCATACAAATTTTAAGGGCATGAGAATTTTTGACAGCTAGAAAACGCTTTCCGCTCTTGTTTAGGTTTGGCTGTTATGCATAGTAAATCAGGCCTTTAATGAAGTGATAATAATTTCATGTGAAGATGTTGTTAAGGTAACTCTTGAGAGAAGCATAAAATTTTTTTGTTGCCATTCTGTTGTGTGTAAATGTAAGAGTCTAAGGCCCCTATTATGAGTTACATTCGACAAGCGATGTTCACTGGCTATCGAAATCGACTATCGAATGTACATTTTGTATTTTGAGTTGGCAACACTGTCAAAAATTCCGTTAAGCAAAATTTTTTTTTAACAAAATGATTTGCATAAAAGTCCAGCATGTAAAAAGGTGGGATGAATCCCCACAGAAGCTAAATTGTTTAGAAACAATTATTATTTCGCCGAGGGCCCGTTTAACTGCAACTTAGTTTTTTTTTTTTAAATTTGTTAACAAACACTTTTTAACTCCAGTGACTGCTGAGAGAAAATGTACTACTGTGAATAAACTCAATCACAATAGTAATTTTTTATCGAATGTGCGCCATAATACCAAATGAAAACTTGTTCGATCAACTGATTCGACTGCTGTCGAACCCTACAGATAATATTGGACTACGTTATCCATTGTGGCTTAAATGGACTACTTACAACATGGTCTAATGTACTGTAGTATGGACCATGTTATAAGAAAGTAACATGCAGTGCTGCTAACAGCTGCATGATGTATACGTTTCTATAGTTTACAGTACATATTACACATTGGTAGCCCTAAGGTGTCCATTATTAATTGTTTATTTAAAATTGAAAGTTTGTGGAAAAAAGGTAAAAAAAATTAAAAATACCAAGTAAATATATTTAATAATAGCAATAATAAACTACAGTACACACCATAAAAGGCGATTAGTAAAAAATGAAAAAGAGAAATGCTTAAACCACCCCTTAAGTGTACTCCATACTGTAGTAACATGGAGTACTTTTAAAACTAACCCACTTTAGTACTCCATTAAGTAGTTTAGGGACTACTTCGGTGGGTTATATGGTCCCCTCCTAGGACATCGCTTTGTTAAATGGACCACCTTTTACCCATATATTTGGAGTAGTTTTGGAGTGCTCCTATTCCTTTATGGACTACTCTTTACATGCATGTATGGACTAGCCTCGTTATCTGCAGGGAATATCGAATTTAGTTTATAATCAGGGCTGCCAGGTACTTTTCCCCTTTCCTCAAAAAATTAAAAAAAAATCCGCAAAAATTCCCAAATTAATCAACATAACCTGAAAAAGTTAATATACTTTTTAATTGATTTTTTTTTTTGACCAAATTTCAAATTTTTTTTATAAATAGTAAGAAAAAATTTTATAAGAAATTCCCAAAAATCCCCCCACAAAAATTTTTTGTAAAAATTATTTTATTTTGCTTGTAGCGTCTGGTTTCGGCATGTTTTTTTAAATCCTTTTTATGCGATTCCAGTGAGGAATTACAAGCAGAACAATATGATGTTTTTGAACACGAATATGTCTATTTATAAAAATTTGGAGCTTGTTCAATCGGTTTTAGCCATCCTTAAAGTCAACAACAAAAAAACATATTTCCCAAACTTTAATACATTGTCTTTCATATTTACTTATTTTTGGGGAAGACATATTTGCTTGAAAATTGTCTTTAAAAATCAAAAATTGTGTGTGTTTTTAACAATTTTAGATTATTTTTAAAATTTTTCTTTTTTAAAAAACTCACTCAAGTTCCTTTTACAGACTTAACAGAAATGGATTAGGACCCTTTACACCGTATAAGTTGTTGATAAGAACAATATAAAAGTTTTGCTACTTTTTTCATATTTTATATACGAAACAAAGAAAAATAAGCGTAAATAATGAAAGAAAGGAAAATATATTAAAAAAGTGTCAAATCCCCAAAAAAAATCCACGATTTTTTTTATTAAATCCCCAAATGACTTTCTTTGTTCTTTTTGCTCGCATGAAATCCCCAACTTTGGAGATAAATCTTCAAGTCTGGCAGCCCTGTTCATAATAGGCACCTTAGACTTTTTCTGTTAGTCTAATTTTTTTGAGTTGTGACGATTTTGCAGCAAATGAGGAATATGCGCTAAAAAGGCAGTCATAGAATTAGAGCAAAGACAACCAATATGACACAATAGAACACTTTGTCAATTGCTTAATTACTTTAAAACATAAAGCAAAATAAAATTGCAAAAAAACACAATTATATCAAGAATTACGTTCGTGCAATTAACCGTGAAATTTTGTTTGATATTTTAATTTTCTACGCAATATATGACCCATTTATTTATGAGTGTAACGCAGTTAAGCGGGATGCAGTTAAGAGAAAAACAAGGAAACTGTTTCATTTTAAAATCATTTAAGCGTGATGCACTTATGCATGAAGTACTGTAATCTATAAGCCGGTTTGTGGAAAAATTACATTTTTAACGTTGTATGTGTGAAATTAAAAATTAACTACTTTGCACACAGAAGAAAATATTGCACCAGTAAAAGCATTAATCAACAATAAAATCAGTTTTAACTAAAAATTTTATCAAATGAATTAAAAGTTTAATTGATATTATAAATTTGTTTACTGGTGAAAGTTAATATTGCCAATTAAACGTTTAATACACTTAATAAAAAGTTTAATTCACTTGATTAAACGTTTAATCAAGTGAATTAAACGTTTAATAGAGTAAATTATACTTTTAATCCACTTGATAAAATTTTTAATTAAAACTGATTTTATTTTTGATTAATGCTACTACTGGTGCAATTTTTTTTTTTTTTTTGTTTCTGTATAGTTATAACAAAACAATAAACACATCATAGAAAGTGTTATAATTTTAGGACTTTTTTTAGGATAGATAATCACCCTTTTCGTGAATAACAAGTGGAATTTTTGTTCACATGAAATTTTCATTCCCCTCGAAGGTAAAAAAGCAATCGTGAATCTCATGTGAAAAATTTTTCACGCTATCAGTTCCAGTGAATGTAAAAAAAAGAAGAAAGATTAAAACAAATAAAAATCCATGAAATTTTTGTTCATAAATATACAAGTATATATTTTAAAGAAAAGTTAAAATAATTAGTATTGAGGTTATTTTGTTGAACTATTTATGGTTTTTAATCCAAATTCTTAATATTTTTAATTAGGCTTAAGTTCATCAAATTTAATTTTCATTAAATTATTTTTATGAAGAAAGGAATTTTACAACATGAAAATTAATTAAAATTGTTATTGATAATCTTTCATTCTTGACCGTGGCCGGGGCTCGAACTCTGGCCGGCAGGTTACCATGACATGTTTCGATCGCTACCACTCGATCTCTTCAGATGGATTTGCCGTCTTGCACTCGCAGCCATCGACGACTGCTGACATCAATAGTCAAACATGAAGCCTTAAACCAAATTGTATTTTAACCTTTGGTAGATCAAAATTTGCTTTTTCTGAATGATTATCCATTTTAATTGATTTAACATGTTTTCTCCTTACTACTGTTTTCAAGTACTTTTTGTCAAGAATTCTTCTTAAAGTCCAAAGTACATTCTTTGTTTTGTCATTTTTGTCTTTCTGTTTTCTGTTGACCTTTTTCAGCACAACTTGAAGGACAAATGTACACATAGAGCTCGTGCCTTAGCTTTAACAATAATAAGTATTGTTAAGTTAAAATAATAAAGCAAAATATTTAGTATTGGAGAGATACATAGTTTGATTACAACGTTAGTTTTTTTGCACTTTTTTAATTTAATGTTGTAAAATATTTTCCAAAATTGTGCCACCAATTTAATCGAAAGCTTCGCAAATCCGCAGGCAAACGTCCTGTTGTTTTGCATTTTGCTGAGCAATTTATCGGTTTGTGCCTTATTAACTTTATTAACCCTTAATATTCGATTTATAGGAGGAGCTACTTACATACATGTTCTGTTCCCTAGAAAAAATAGAGTGAGAAAATCTAGGGAAAATGTGAACAAATTACGAAAGAAAAAATTTATCACGATAAGGGGAATTTTTTCCCGTGGACATTTTTTCACGTTATTATTCTTCTTTGAATTACAATTTTTCATGGAAGTTGTTCATGATCGCAAATATGTGAAAAGGGGAAAAATTATTCACGATAGGGGTGATTATGACAATATGACATGATAGCATATTTAATGAATCCCCCAAATATTTTTCTGTATTTTGCCTGGAGACTTTTGTAATAACATAATTTAATTTTTGTTTTTTTTTTCAATTTAAAAGAAAAGTATCACTTTTTGTTAAACAATTTTAAGAAAAATGAAAAAATACTTTTAATTTTTTTTATAGAAAAAAAAACTTTAATTTAAAAAAAATTAATCGTCAATTTTTCTATGATTTATATTAAGATAAATATTTGTATGATTATATATGAGATATTATTTATTTATTGTTTTTTTTTTCTCTTGAAAGTATAAAATACAAATTAAAAAACAAAAACTACTTTTTGTATAAATAATTGTTTCGTTTTTTAATAAATTCGCTTTAATTAAATACATTTAGAAAACTAATGATTATTTTATACGATTTTCTGTTCAATGTTTTTTAAGGGGTTGTTGGTTGAGGAAATGGGGAATCCGAAAATAAAGGAGTATATCTTTTCTATATATGTATATAATATATATATATAAATGTATATAATTCAGGAAAGTATACAATTAAAATTACTTTGACAAATTTATGAACATTTTGTTGAAATAAACCAAAAAAAAAAGAAAAAAATTGTCAAAAGAAAACCAAAAAAATAACTAATTTTTTTTAAATCTCAATTTAAAGTTATGAATTAAAAAAAAAAAAAATGATAAAGAAAATGAAAGATCTCACGGCGGTGATATAATATAAACATTTAAAATAATAATAAAACTCACGCTAAAGCTATTACTACGAAGTCCAGCCAATTCCATGCATCTCTAAGATACGTAAACGGGCATAAAATGAAACCTCGTGCCATCACTTTAACAGCTGATTCAAATGTGTAGATTCCGGTGAATATCACCCTAAAAACGAATTTTGTAATCGTTGTTTTTTTTTTACATACAATAACACATAAATTATAAACAAATTATAAGTTAGATAATAATTGTACTCAGATGTTTATAGAAATAAAAAAACCAACAAACTTAAATATTTATAATCGATTTAATTAAATTTAATTTGAAAACAAAATTATACCGGACGAAATTTCAATTTTTTTATTTTTTGTTAATTGCTCTTTTTAAAAAAGTATTTATGTATTTTAATCGATTTGTTTTTAAGAGAAACATTTTGTTTTTTTTTACTTAACCTACTAAATATGTTTTAAAACAGAACGGTTTTCAATTAATTAATTAAAAAGTTTTAAACTCTAAATACTTAACAAGACTTATGGGTAGAAAAATCGAGAGTATAACGATAAAATGTACATATTAAGAATGAGAACGAGTGAAAAAATTAATCCCTACTTAAAAACAAATACTAAATTGATTTGTTCTAAATGTTTCTGCCTTAAATGACCTAACCTCAAAATCCTTACAGATTTGTTCACTTAACATACGGTCCACGGATGATTGTATCTATGCTAAGATTTATTTATTTTTGTAAATATATACGAGGGTGGCCTTTAATTATGTATGGATTATAACATTTATAATATTTCCTTGCAAAAAAAAAAAAAAAAAAATAAGGAAAATAAATTCGAAACAAATTTTCTATGAAAATTTATACAATAAGCCTTTTATAAATCAAAAATTTTTTTATGAATATGGGGGTAATTGTTTTAAGTTATACATCTACAAAAGACGATCTGATGTCCCTCCCATTCTCTAACCACAACCGTTAATCCGAGAATCGAACTAAATCTTGTTGCAAATTCGATTTTTCTTTATTTAAAGACCTTAAATTAAATTCCCTCCATAATTAAATTGTCCAACCATAATGCACGATGTTAATTTTAAGTCACACCTTAATGTCAAGTTTTTTGCCCAACTTAATTTGACATTTCGTTGTTTTATGGCAATTTTCTCAATGTATCGACAAACTGGCTGTTACTTAAGGCCAGTTTACACGGTAATACAATGTTTATGACTTTGTAGAATCAAAATATTATGAAATTCTCTCCGTGTTTAAAAGAAAAAAATAAAAATCTTTTGTAAGTATAATTCAAGTTTACACGGATGGTACAAGTAAAATCAAAAATAATAACAACAAAGCAGATGGTTGCAGTTTTAAATTTTTACAAAAACAACATGAAAATTTCCTGAGTTGATTTTAGTTGTTTTTGTAATTGTATAAAAATGCTACCTCTTTCGATATACTCTGTCAAAATACACCTCTGGTGTGATGAGAATACAAAGGTTTCTAAAATGGTTTAGAAAAAAAACCATTTACCGACCGCTTGTCAGATTTTGTATTCGTATTCTCTCTTACTCAATACATTTTGCTGTTACATGATAAGATTTTTCTCATTCTACATAATTTTTTGCAATGTCGTAATACATTGTATTACCGTGTAAACTGGCCTTTAAAGGCCCAAATACATTGATCAAAATACTCATCAAGCATTGTGGTAGTATTAGTGAAAATGTGTTTGTATGTGTCACACCGACGATGCTGGATGGAAAATCAAAAAATTTAGATATGACGGCGAATATTACGTCAAGCACACGTACACGATGAATTCGCCGGCTGGACAAGCATTTGACAAGTGTATTTGGGCCTTAATGTCGACATAAATTTGTTAAAAAAAAAAATAAAAAGTCCGTTAACGATTTCGGTTTTCTCAATATGCCGCCAAAAACGTTGTTTTCAGTTGGCAACACCTCTCATAATACATTTAAAAGTTGGGAGTCAGCTGATTGAATTTATCTGTACAGCAAATGAACGGCAAATAAAAAATTGGCAGATGAGTGCCGGTTAGCTTTGCGATAGAAGCAAATGAGACATAAAGAAAACCAAATTCCGTCAACGTAGAGTTGTTCGTTTTTCGGGAAAAAATATAATCGCCATAATGAGAAAACAGCCATTAGTGTTTGACAAATTCAACCATTGATGGGTACACAATTTCGCAGCGCGTTAAGATTGTAGAAGAAGCCTTTAACGAAAATGTGCGTTCAAATCAAAATGCATTTCGTGCACTTCGTGATTTTTTTTTTTTTTTTTGTCAGCATAATCGACCAAATGTGGTCAAAATAGTGAGAATTGTGCGTAAGAAATGTGAAAACGCCTGTGCATGCTCGCCCAGTTCGTTCTGAGAAAAACATTGCTGTTGTTGGCGAAAAAACATCTTAAAGTGCGCGGCAAGGTACCCGGATACCTATATGAAAGTTACGTGGAAAACAAGCATTTTTGGACAAAATATCTAGTTAAAACTTTGTAAAATATATATGAGACTGCAAGGAGATAATTATGATCGCTTCACAAGCTGGTTTTGGTCTCGGCGTTGCTTTTAATTCGTTTCACAGAGGAATTTTAGATCTTCTTCAACTTTTTCCTTCGGAGCTTCGGTCAGCATCAAATGTGGTCAAAATAGTGAGAATTGTGCGTAAGAAATGTGAAAACGCCTGTGCATGCTCGCCCAGTTCGTTCTGAGAAAAACATTGCTGTTGTTCGCGATACAATGGCAGAAGAGCCGTCGAGCTCGAATCGTCGTCGTGCACAACGTCTCACGAACATTACTGATACGAATTTTGAATAAAGATTTGAATTTACATGTTTACAAGGTTTAATTGAATTAAGAGCTAAAGCAAACTGACCACTTCAAACGTCGTCAGTACGCCGAATGGTTGGTTGAACAGACAGAAGTGAATGGTGTCTTTACAAGAAAAAACATCTTCAGCGACGAGGCAAACTTTCACCTCAGTGTATTCATTGAAAAGCCGATGCGTCCACAAAGAGTGACTGTTTGAGGCGCTTTATAGGCTGGCGGCGTTATCGGGCTATACTTCTTGGAAAATGAGGTCGGTCAAGCAGTTACCGTAAATGGTGTTCGCTATCGCGAAATGATAACGGACTGTTGTGGTCAGAAATTGAGGATATGGATCTGAAAGATATGTGTTTCCAACAGGATGGTGCCACTTGCCAAACAGCTAACAAAACAATGCGAATTTTCCCGATCATGTAATTTGACACCGTTGGACTTCTTTCTTTGGCGATATTTAAAAGAAAAAGTGTACGTCAATAAGCCAAGAACAATTCAAAAGCCAAAGGATGCGATTATTCGGCCTATTTACGACATTGAACCTCAATTTTGTCTTAGAGTAATTGAAAATATGGACCATCAGATATAGGTATGCCACCAAAGCCGCGGCGAGCATTTAGCCGTTCTTTTGTTTCACACATAATTATCATAGGACCTTCCTTCTATTTATAATAATAAAAACTATTGAGATAATTCTAGGAAAACTTTTTGTTTTATTTACGTTAGACCACCCTTTACAAAATCTGTAATTATTAAGAATGTTTTACATTAAATATAAATGAAACCGTTAAAAGCCTTTTGGTAAGAGCCACGTAACATTCGGTCTATCGATGTTTGTAAATGTTATCTTACTTCTACTAATGCAACTGTTGTCAAACGGACTGTGTCATTGTCGTAGTAGTGAATTTCAGCCATGAACACTTGAAATTGATGCATGTAACCTACATTTTGCAGTTTCTTTCCTTTTAAGTATTTTCATTGACATAAATTCACATGAGTTTACACCAAGGTTGGCAACCGATAACAATAACAACACCGTTTAAATACCGTTAAAATACCGTTTATATACCGTTTAAATACCGTTTAAGTTAAATACCGGCATGGATACCAGGGCTGTGGAGTCGGAGTTGAGGTTTTTATACTGGAGTCGGAGTTGAGGTTTTTGTACTGGAGTCGGAGTTGAAGTACTTACAAAAACTCTCAACTCCGACTCCACAATGTTAAGGCTTAACAAATTTAAAAAAATGTTGCAAAATAAAAAACTCTTCGAAATCGGCGATGCAATATTTTAAATATCGATTTTAAATTTTTACAGAACAATTGTCTTCCTTTATTAAACCATTTAAAAGGTACGGCATTAAAAAGAATTTAAAGTCAAATAAGGCCCAGTATTATATACATTCAGCATTAATGTAAGAGTAGGAGTTGGAGTCGGACTTAACAAATTTCAGCGGTTGGAGTCGGAGTTAGACCATTTTTTTTACGACTCCGCAGCCCTGATTGATACCGATACCGAAATTATTTTTGGTGGGTATATTGATTTTGATGCCGATACCGATTTTATGCGTCAAATACCGGTATATGTAATACGTATTACGAATACTGTTTCCCTAATACCGGTATAGTCGTTTCGGTATTAAAAATAAACATACATTTTTCAAAGAGTAGAAAAAAATTAACACTTGTGCTAATAGGACATTCGAAAATTTGTCTGTTAATACTTTGGTATAGACCTGACCGACTTTAATGTTTTACTCTTTAATTATATGCAAATATTATAAAATTGTTTTAAGTGCATTTTTCCGGTTTCCCTGGTCATACTTTTTTTAAATACATTAAGTAATATGACATAAGATTTGATGCATTGAGTGGCGCTAAATTTCAGATTGGAAATAAGTATTCGTATTCGACGAACATTGGCGCAGATGTTCGTATTTCGTGAACATTTAAAATTGATATTCGTAACATTACTTATACCAATATATGCCGTTAAACAACTTTCTACACCGGTATACCAATACCGAAATTCGTTTTGGTTGCCAACCTTGGTCTAAACCCACACAACTTTACACACCGAAACATGTTTGCCTTTAACTAACTGCAGGACATGTCTGACGGTCAAATTAAATTTTTTGGAAACTAGAATTTTGTTTTAATTATTTGTAGAAATGACGAATAAATAATTTCTTTCTGCCACAAAATCAAATTACTTGTAGGAGGAATATACTTTATCTGGTGTCATAAGCACGCCCCGTTATTAATGCTCGTTATTTCTACAAATAGATATTTAGCTCTATATGGTGAAGGTAACGAAATTTTCATAATTTTAAAACGCGTGTCTGTCTTACCTACTGGTTAAACTGTAGGGTATTTTACACCATCAAATTTCGATAGTTAATTCAAAAGGTAAATAAGAATGTTGCCATATTTTAAAAGAAATCTTAGCCTCTATGTGTACGGCGAAAAACATCTTAAAGTGCACGGCAATATACCCGGATACCTTTATGAAAGTTACCGTGGAAAACAAGCATTTTTGTACAAAATATCTAACAAGTTAAAACTTTGTAAAATATATATGGGACTGCAAAGAGATAATTACGACGGCTTTACAAGCTGGTTTAAAAAAGGTTCTCCACGTGTTTAGATCTTTTGTGCGTTGTCTTTAATTCGATTCACTAAGGAATTTAAGATCTTCTTCAACTTTTTCCTTCGGAGCCTCGGTCCTCCCCACTTACGCTTTCCTTCGTGCTGAAGTTTCCGCATTCATTCTTTTGGCGTGTCGCAGCCAGCGCAATCTTTGTATCTTATTGCGTCTCACTATGCTCAAATCAGAGTAAATCTTATACAGCTTATAGTTCATTCGTCGCCTAAACTCTCCGTAAACGCATACGGGCCCATCTATTTTACAAAGTATTTTTCTCTCAAAAATGTCTCAGACATCTTTATTGCCTTTTGCAAGTACCCATGTTTCAAAAACAGCACGAGTATCAGAAGTGTGCAATAGATCGTGGTTTCCGTTTTTCTGGAGATCGCTTTACTTCTGGAATTTCTTTGTTCATAATAACACCTCTTTGAAATCACTTTCCTTCATTTTTTTTATTTTTTTTATTTTTTACATTGGATCCAATTCTTCTACTACATCGAAATAACGATTGCCCGCTTGCACTTTGTCGCCATATTTTGTATGCGTTGTTTTTTGCAGTTGACACCAATATCTTTGTTTTGTCCGCGTTTACACCAGACAAATTTCAGCTAATTGCATTTCAATATTCTCATAGACAGCGGAAACATGTCGCGTGTTTCTTTCAATAATATAAATATTATTTGCCCAAGAGAGGAGCATATTAAATTTGTTTTCAGCATGGCCGTTTAATTCCAATTTTTTTTTTTTTTTTTTTTTTTGTAGGTTGAAAAAAGTGCGTGATAAGTTGTGATAGTAAATGGTTCTGAGCTGCCAGTTCTTACTTGCCCGGGCAAATTACAAAGTAAAATTTTAGCTATACGGCTGCAAAAATGCCAAGTTCTTCTCAAGAAGTTTCAGATTTGCATACTATCAATTTCAATGAAAAAAATTTTAGTTGAAAACGCCAAAGGTACACGGGTTCCTAGGTGCCCACATAAGGGTTAAAGATAAAAACACGTAGGAAAAATTAATGTTAAAATTATTAAAATAGTTCTACCGGATAGCTAAAGATAACTGTTAGTTACGCATACGACCAGATATATGTTTGTAGAAATAACATGCGGGATAAATCTAACAACGTATTAAGAAACCTAATAACGTATTTAGGATCGCATAAGTACAAACATTTTAAAACACTTTACGAAATATATTAAAAAAAATATTGCTCTCAAAACTATGTGTGCATTCGTTATAGACTTTTCACACTTGTCAACATCTACCATCAATTTGTGAAGATGTGAAAATTTTTCCCATAATAGGCACTGATCAACATCTTACATCTACGATAAATTTTCGAAGATCTTAACATCTTCCCATAAGAAATATATAGAGCCAAGAATCAACATCTTTACAGGATGTCCCTATCTCATTGTATCATCACTAGAAGAGTGGCAATAAGTTATATTATTACTGTGGCATCACTGACAAAAAGACGTTTGTTTTGAAAGCAGCGTTACCATTTGTGAAAGTTTTTTCTTTAATATCTTCTTCTTCTATATATATATATATATATATATAAAAGAGTTGCGTGAGTGACTGACTGACTCATTCATCATCGCCCAGCCCAAACCGCTGACCTTAGAAACTTGAAATTTGGACTAGCGATTGGTCACTACCCAAATCGATCCACTAAGACGGGATTTTTTGAAATTCGAATGTTTAGGGGGTAAAAAAAGGTAAAAACGGGAAAATTCGGTTACCTTATATCTCCAAAACAAAGAGATGCAAAATAAATGTAAAACTTATCGTTGTTCTTTAGAAAAATAAGCGGACAGGTGCCTGGTACTTTTTTGAAATTCGGCCCTATTAAGGAGTAAACGGGTAAAATCGGAATTTTAGTACTTTTTTGCCGCCCCATATATCTTTTGCACCAATAAACATAGAAACAAAGTTAATACCACATTCGAAACTTATCAAAAAATACGTATACGAATTTGGTACTTTTTCGAAATTATAGCATTTAAGGGGTGAAAATCTTAACTACTTTTTTTTACAAAACATCTTCATCCATTCATTATTATAAATTATGGGCTGCCACTACAATACTGAAATGTTTGATATTTTAATGGGGGGGGGGGGGGGGGGGGGGGGGAATATAGTACCCAAAAAAGGAAATAAGGGCAATTTGATATTTTTCTGTAGCTTTTTGGTTATACTAAAGTAGCGGGTTAAATGCTAGAATTTAAAGAAGTTTAAACCTAGAAAATTAAAGTTTGGCATAAAAATATGTCCACGATGAAAAAGGAGACGCTAACGAAGTAGCGGGTGTATGTTAGTATTTTATATTTTTAAATAAATTGAATTTCAAATATTTCAAAAGTTTTTTTTTTTTAATTTTTAATATTTTTCAAAATGGTGACATTTTTGTTTGATGGTAGATGTAAACAATGTAAATGAGTGTTTCACATGTTATACATCTTTGATGGTATGAAGATAGATGTAAGATGTTGATCAGTGTAAAAAGCTGATAAGAAATACAAAGGCTTAAAATCAACATCTTTACAATATCGAGCCCTAATAGCAAAAATGATGTAAGCGACATCATTTTCAATTTTAGTTTTTTTTAATAAATGACTTAATTGGCAACACTTGCATCATCTCCTAAAATGTCGTGGTCACATAAGGCACCGTTACGATTTTATAGCAAGAACAATTTTGAGGTAACCGACAAATTTCATACAAAATGTATATGAAATAAAATAAAAACAAGTAAGAGTGCTATATTCCGCTGTGCCGAATCTTATATACCCTTCACCATTTTGCGAGTGGAATAGAGAGCAACTAAATAATTTTTACATATACATATACATACATATTTACAATACTTAAAACTTCATTATAAATGAAATTTAAAAAGCGAAAACTGGTTAATATTTTTTTTAAATCGTTTTTAGTTTCTATTTATTAAAATTATTTCGTTAAATATATGAAATAATAAAGAAGGGTGATAACGAAAATCATATTGGGCATTATGCTAGTATATGTAAACAAATACGAAGGGGGGGTGAGGGGATTGGAAGAAGAGAAGACAACCGGATTTGAACTTCGCTTTGCATAAGGACCCAGAATATATATACTTTAAAGGGTTTAGGACCTTCGGTGAAGGGTATAAAACACAAACTTAATTATAAAAAGAGTAATTTTTGGGATTTCAGTATTTTGGTCATAACTCCGCTATTTCTTAACCGATTTGACAGATTTATATACCGACGTGTTAAAAAAGAAATTTTCCAGTTATTTTGGCTGTAAAACTTGGACTCGGGAAGATCTATGGTTCCTGGAAATGGTTATTTTTCAAAAAAAAACTAATATTTTGGTCATAACTTTTTCGTATCTGAACCGATTTTCCCGAGTTTTTCAGAAAATATTTTCCATTAAAAATTTCCGATCTTCTGATAAATAAGTCGTAACCATAGGTCATATTACAGTCAAAAAATTCAGGTTTTTATAAAATTTTTAATACTTTTTGTGTGAGAGGTACCACGCTTACTTCTCCAATCCCGCCCACAGGATGGTGTATATTTATAACCTAAATGTTTGTACCTAATTTTAAAGCTTTGGCTCTTGCCGTTCTCCAGATATACAGAAAAAAGTAATAAAAATTTTTTGGAAAAATTAGAGGCAGTCGTGGTTTTTTGGTCATATCTCAGCCATTGTTGTACCGATCTGGCTGAATTTCAATAGCAAGAAAAGGTGGGCTATATGTGACATAAATGTAAAACAACGTAGTCGCTATCATGTCTGGAGTCTCCGGAAAATACATATCAAACGTAAGACGGACAGACGGACAGACGGACAAACGGATATCGTTAAATCAACTTCTCTCCTCATAAGGACCCAGCATATATATACTTTATAGGGTCTAAGATCAATATTGTAGAAATTACAAACGGAATGACAAACTTATATATACCCTTTTCCCTGTGGTGAAGGGTATAAAAAACACTCTCCTGTAAAATTTTATTTGTGTTGGTCACATCATTTTTGCTACTAGGGCTCGATATGTTCCTATCTTATTGTATTCCATTCTACATCTTCCGATTATTTTAGTACCATCACTAGGAAAGTGGCAATAAATTCAATTATTATTGTGTCATCACTGACAAAATGGCATTTGTTTTGAAAACAGCGTTACCATTTGTAAATTGTTTGATCCATTTTTTTTATATTATTAAACAAATTGAATTCCAAATACATTTTTGTGTTTTCTTTTAAAATTTTAGCACTTTTCTAGAAAAAAATGATTTGAAGCAAGTTTTTTTTTAAAATTTGTTATATTTTTGATTGATAGCAGATGTTAGATGCTTCAAGTGTGAATGCATGTTTCCCATTATCAGCATCTTCTATGCGTTTCTCCAAAATGTATGCAACTGTACAAAGGGTATTTATCTATTCCTTCGCACTTATATAACAATGGAAGTAAACGCTGAACCTGTTGCATCAAGTAAATGCGTACATGTGGTACGAACAATCAAAGCTAAGTCAAAGAAAAATTCTAAGTCCACAACAGAAGCTAGAAAACTGTTTCACACTTAATTACATATTGTTCCTGCTATCTCCATATTGCCACACCTCCCGATTTCACAGTTCACGTTTGTGTACTACAATTTTAGGCTATTGTATGTGTATGTTTGTGAGGGTGTTAAAATGTTTAAACTTAAATAATTATTCAAGTACAAAATTGTTTATAGAGTTTTTTTTTTTTTTTTTTTTTTTGAATTTGAATTTGTTTATATTAAATGAGTAAAAATCTACCGTACTTAAATGTATATATATATATTTATTTGATCTAGACCTCAAAGAACACATTAACTCAAGCAACTCGTTAATAATAAATATTAAGAATGATTAAAATTACCAGTAAAAACCATTAAAAATAGCAAGTTTAAATATTACTTAATTAAAAAATTAATACCAGATAACATAAATAGAATTCGAAATCAATAAAGATACTCCTATAAATTTAAGTTTTTTTTTTTTTTTTTAATTAATAATAAGAAATTTTAGCCACAAAATATTATTTGTTGTAGAAAATACACGCATTTAAAGTATGTATTTTTATTTGTATTTTCTTATTTCTTTTTTTATTTGTTTATTTATTTTAGTTTGACTTTCGAGGGGTGCTTGCTTCTGATACCAAATCTACCTTGACAATTTTGATACCAGCTAAAAAAATGACGTTACATTTAACTTGAAAATTTGTTTCAATTTTCTTCATTTTTTTTTTTTTTTTTTTCTTAAAATTTCGTTTTTTCTATTTTGAGGCTATTATTTCTAGTTATTTACAAAATACGGGGATAGAAGTTTTTCTAATTTCTTTTTATAATTTACAATTTATAAACTACAAAATAGACAAAAGCATTATTCTCGTCCTTTACTGCACATCCAGTAAAATTAAATTGGAGTACAGAAAACGGGTTGGTTAACTTTGCATATCAGTGGTTAGTGGAGGCACCTTTTAAACTCTACTTATACTTAATAATTTATTCAAATATCCTTATTGGCTTTTGGATGTGGTAGAATAGATTAAAAACTGTCTCTAATACAAAGTATACATAAATGCTTTTATCTCTTAAATAAATGACTACATGAAATAACTCAATCTACATTATATTATTTAAAAATACATAGATAGTTATATAACTCTTAAGACTACAATATTATTTTTCCATAGTTTTTTACAATGAATTCTACTACTGTTTTAAAACTATGTGATGTCATAATAACAATACCAGCACTACTCTTAGGATTTTACACTTTTCTACGTTTAACGATTTTATTATTTATTTCTAATAATGTTTGGATTTAAAAAAAAATATTTTCTTCATACATGATTGACTATTAGTATCTATCATAAATTTAAAGTTCTATAGAACAAACCATTGTAATTTAATTTATTCATTACTTTGACTTTGAATTTGTTTTTTTTATTGTTTTTGGTTTTATTTTTAATATATTCTTAACTTTATACAAAAGTTAATAACCAACAATTTTTATTTCATTACAATTTGTACTAAGTAAACAAATCGTTAAAAAACAGTTTTAATGTAATTTTGTTTATTTCATTACTAATGATTAAAATATTTTAAAAGCACTGTTGCCAAAATTTTTTAAATATGTAAAAGGTATAAAATATTATGGTAACACTGTTTAATTACAGGCACTAAACAAAATGAGGCGAATATGAGAATTCATGTTCGTATGTACACTGAGAATCACTTTAATAGGGAATTTTATTTAATCAATCAATCGAAAAGCTTTGGATTTTAAAAGGCTATAATCTTTCTAGTTATTTGAAGGAAATTTAACCGATTTTCTTTTTCTTTTGCAGAAAATTTGATTTTACTTATTTACCAATCCTAGCATTTGTAACACTTCTTATTTGATTTGAACATAAATAACACCATTTGAGAGGTATTTAATTACAGAAGTGCACAATATACCGACCCCTTTGCGCGAAATTATCGTATGTTACAAAAATTTACAGGACAGCCATTTTTCTACTTTTACCTGCTTTTACTTGCAATATCAAAATGAAAATATTCATTCAATATTTGGAGCAACGATGTGGAATTCACCTACAATATTTTGACAGGTGACGTCTCTTTGAATGTAGAACAAGATTGCATTAAAAACTCAATTTCAAAAAAATTGGCATATACGATCATTTCGCGCAAAGGGGTCGATATATTATTTAGGTTAATTCGTTAACCTCATATATCCAATAAAATTTGCTTATCGTTGCTCATGAGGAAAATAATCAGACAGGTGTCTGGTACTTTTATGAAATTCATCCCTTATGGGGAGTCAACAGGTATAACCTGTATTTGGAGTTTCTTTGTCACCTCATCTACCTCTTAAACCAAAAAACAAAAATGTAAAGACTATCGCAGATTCTTAACTTTTCTAAAAAAAAAACAAAAAAACATTTGGTACTTTTTCGAAATTCTAACGTTTAAGAGGTGAAAATCGTACCTTTTTTTTGGTATTTTTCTACAAAAATTTTTTTTCTCCGTGTAATGACATATAAGTTTTAAATTATGGGCTCCCGGTACAATATTTAAATAATTGATAGTTCAATGGGGAGAAAGAAAAAATTATCAATAAGGGGAAATACGGGTAACTAAATTTCTTTTTGTTTAACTTTTCCGTACTGCATGTGGTAATTTTTGAATTTTTTATAATATTTAACAAAAAATTATATGTGCCGGGCGGGCCCAAGTGCATGAGCACTCTAAAAAAAGTTGGTACTTTTTTGTTCTTCAACTGGTACTTTTTAGAATTTTCGTTAATATTAGACCTAGAAACATAAAGTTAAACAGGCATGGTCCTAAAGCGGCTCATACACTTGCAATAAAATTGTTCAATTTTACGTATTGTACAATTATATCGCCAATGTGTATTTAATATTCGAGGGTGGCACAATATAATGGCAACAATCAAAAGAATTTTGATTTGTATTGCGCAACGAAAAGATAGTGAAATGTGTTGACAACATTGTACAATGCTTTTAATGTTATTCTTATAGGTTATGTTCACCTTTTTATTGAATAAATGAAATTAATGTGCGAGTTATTGCATAATATAGGACAAACTGGAAATAATATTGCGAATACCATATAATAATATTGCAAGTGAATAAGAATCTCTAAGGAGAAGCTTTTCGGTACTTTCTCGTTCTATTTCTGGTCCTTTTTTATTTTCGTTTATATTGGACCTAGAAAAATACAAGTAAAAATGCAAAGTTTTGAGTAGATGAGAATCTTTAAGAGGGAACATTTTGGTAATTTTATGTTCTTCAACTGGTACTTTTTGAATTTCCGTTAGTATTGGACCAAGATACATAGCACTAAATTTGAGATTTTCTGAGTGGATGAGAATCTAAAAATGGAAACTTTTTGGTATTTGAAAAAATTAAACTTCCAATTGCATACGTTGATAAAAATCTATAAAAGGGAACTTTTAGGTACTTTGTGTTCTTCAACTGGTACTTTTTGAATTTCCTTTAGTATTGCACCTAGAAAAATAAAATTAAACTTTCAATTTCCTGAGTGGATGAGAATCTATAAGATGGAACTTTTTGGTACTTTATGTTTTTCAACTGGTACTTTTTGAATTTGCGTTAGTATTGGACCTAGAAACACAAAATTAAACTTTCAATGCCATGAGCGGATGAAAATTTCTAAGAGTGTTCTGTTCGGCACTAAGTGAATAAGAATCTGTAAAGACGAGCTTTTTGGTACTTTTTTTCTTTACTGGTACATTTTGAATTTTTATTAAACCTAGAAACATAAAATTTAACATAGAATATCCAGAGTGATTGAGAACCTATTAGAGGAGATCTTTTGGTACTTTTGGATTTTCTATTGGTACTTTTTGTTTTTTTTTTATATTATTGAACGTTCAAAATAAATTAAATATTTACGGTCTTGAGTGGAAGATAGCATATGGACAAGAGGTTGGTCCCTTTGCCAAATCGATCTACTTAGTCGAGAAAAAAACAAATGCTCAAAACATGTACAATCATTTGTACTTATATGTATGTTTTCTTCATATTTGCATAAAGATTTATGGTCGAATTTCGACCACTGGAAAAACACTAGTTTTAATAACTTGATTTAATTCAAGTATGTTTTTTTTTTAATAATAGCTTTTCAGATTTTTTTTCAAAACTTTTTCATTCACGGAATTTTCAATGTTATTAAAGGCCACTTTACACTATCACACAAGTCTTACTTACATATTTTAAGGAAAATACAACCCTGTTATGTTAAGTTAAATTTTTTTTTTTTTTTTTTAATTTACAAACAACAATTGACAAGATTCTTTCTTTTTCTTCTTTGAACATGAATTGGCGTTCAAATGCATCATGTCATGTTGACGACATGTTTTTTATTTTGTTTTATTTGATATTGAAGACAATAACAAAATTAAACAACGAATAAGAAAGCAAAACGTAAAGACAGTACATGCATCTGTGTACTAATTTCTTTTCCCCTCGTCAGTCTCACAATCTTGTCAATAAGACATGAGCCGTATGTGCACATACTTAGATCAGAGAAGCATTTTCGTCAAAATACTTTAGTCTTGCATTATAGTGTTAAACGTCCTTTAGTAGCGCAAGTGATTGCTTCGTGAACAGTATCAATTAATGGAAGTAGTAGAAGTTTATTTTTGTTAGAAAACCACATTTTTTCCATTACAACTTAAGGCCGTGTCACACTATCACACAAACTTTAAGTATTTTAACGAAAACGCTTCCTTGAAAAAGAAAAACAATTTATCATGACAGGGTTGTTTCTTCCCCAAAATACGTAAAAGAATTGTATGATAGTGTAAAGTACCCTTTAGTGGCACATATGAAAGAATGTTTGATAAAATAACAGCTGTACTTTAATTCACAAGACAAGGAACTAAAATGTTGCAACTTATTTTAATAATGTTTAACTCACTATTCAAAATTACTTAAGTTAAATAATTTGAATATTGTTGAAATCTATTTAGTCTTAGTAAAGCGTTTAAAAATGTCCGTGATTGAAATTTACAACATTTTGATGGTTAAGAATATGACGAGATGATTTTTTTAACTATTTATTTTGATAAATAATCTGGCAACAATGCATTTGTATTTGATTTGTGAATGCTATTTAAAAAAAATTTTAAATGCCTACAAACATTTTTGATTTAAAACATCATATGAAAAAATTTACAAGTGTAGGAAGCGCGAATTTTTATTTACTTTAATGGATATTTTTAATATAAACTACGAAGTCATAGGCTCTAAAAGCATGACATCATTTTAATTAAGATTTTAATTGTTCTGTTACCTTTTTGATTTTTTCTTTTTTTTTTATTAAAAATATGTATTAAATCTCATATTCGTTCAGTTTGAAAATATTTCAAATTAACTCTGGTTTGTTTGTGTGTTTTTTTTTTTTTATTATAAAAAAGGAAATTTAAAGTTAAATAAAATATATACTTTTGTTTACCATAAAATACAAAAAAAACAATTTAAATATTGGAATAGAAAAGTTATTTGCCTAAAATACCATTTAAGAGTATTTTTTACCATATATTTTATTTTTTTTTCAGATATATACTGATTATATAGGAAAATAAATAGAATTTGCTTAAATATTTTTCGTTTTTAAATACATAAATATTGATATTGATTAATTAATTGAATTAAACAAAAATTAATTGAAACGAAACATTTCAAATAAATTAGAATAAATAAAACACATTAAGAAATATTAATAAGTATAACTACCAATAGATAATAAATAGTTAGTTGTTTAATAAACTAATAAAGAAATATAAATAAATGTCTAGGAAATATTTTTCAGTTAGTACTCACTCAGTAGATTCGACCGTGGGCGTTGTCGGCATTATCATTAAAATACAATTAACAAGGATAGTGGTGATAATGAATAACGAAAACAAAGGATGTACTAAAATATAAATGGCTACACGACGAATCGGATTAAATGGATCGAGCAACCACATTGCTTTTGAGGCGGAAAACCGGAAAATATCTTTTCCTTTACTTACTACTACAAACGTCTATAAAAAACAATAATAAAAACAAATAAATTTTTTATGATTGTTAGAGTGTAGTAGAAACAGTACTAGGGATGGGCAAATTAAAAAAATATATCGATATATAACGAATCGATATTTATTAGGAGTATCGATATTTATTATTTCAAAAATATCGATGTATCGATATATCGAACGTTTTACCAAATTAAAAAATTTAATATACCCTGCAAATAATGGGACCAGTCCAAACACGCGTGTAAAGAGTAGTCCACAAGGGACCAGGACTAGTCCAAAACTAACCCAAACGTATGGAAAAACCATTGTCTATTCAACATTACGATGTCCTAGGAGAGGACCATATAACCCACCTTTGGACCACCTAGGAGTAGTTTCAAAACTACTCCATGGTATACTCAAGAGGATTAGTTTTGAAGTCGTTTAAAAACGAAAGCATGTCGTTAAAAAACGAAGACATGTCGTCTCACTACAAACACTTTTTAACAATGACATGGTCCATGCTTGCATTACATCGGACCAGTCCATGGAGTAGTCCATTTTATCAAAATGGATCAGGTGGTCCAACTTTATTTGCAGGGTATATATATACATATATAAATAAATCTTTTCAAGTTCGTTTGACTTTACTGTTTTAATTAGAAATCTGCAAGGTGAAAACCCCGCTTCTTTCTTAATTCTTCTTCTAATACATGCAGTCTACAACTGCCATGAAATGCTTAATATTAACACTAATATGATATTAATGCAAATGTTTTAACAACGCTTTTATAACCATGTTATAACAGCAAATCATGTCAGTTGTAGACGGGTAGTTATAGATATTCATATTAGTTTAAAAAAATTTTGAGTTTTTAATAAAAACTGATTTTAAAAAATATCGAGTTCGATAGTCGTATTTCAATATCGATACATCGATATATCGGTATTTTAAATATCGGCGATATATATCGATTTTTTTTTTTTTAAATATTGATATTTTGATATATCGATATTTTTTCCCCATTCCTAAACAGTACTATGCATATGTCAGTTTTGAAAACGTAACGAAAGACCCAAGTATCTGTACATTGAAAGCATTTGGCTTTAGATAAATTACGCACAGTATGCAAAAATAGTTGTCTTTGCAAAACTGACTATACTCTTTCGTTACTTTATTTAAGTTTATCGTCACCTAAAACGCAAAATGCCCTGTCTTACGTTTTGAAAATTTTACAGGAAAAGCTATAACTATTTATAACGGCCAATTTCACCAAGTTCAATTAAAACTTACTATACTTCCAGTTAGCTTACAGTTAAAAATATGTTTTGACAGCTATAACTAAGAGTTAATTATAACTATAGCTTAGAGAAATTGAAAATGATAAATTGCATTAAACTGTTTATAATTTGACAACTGACCATTTTGCTTATTATTCAAACTTTTAGTTAGGCCTTTTAGCGTTTACCAATAATCTTTTGTGGAAAGGGCCGTTTATTTTCTTTAACATAAAATCGCTTATTTTATTTGACAGATACCAAAATTTAGACATTCGCGTTTATGCAACTACTTTCAGATCAATAAAAAGTCGATTTTTGGTAAGTTTGGGCTTTTTGCGTTTCAGTTAACGTTATGTCTCTTAATTACCAGTATGTTATTGTAGTATGGATCGATATCCTCGAGAGGAGTGGAGGCCAATTCTGGCGGGAAGCTGCCCTGCAGTCGAACAGGTAAGGGCACTCCCTGTTCAAGTGTAGGATCCGGTTGTGGACCTTCATCCTCGTCCTCGTCATCATATCGGATCTAATTTCAAGTTAGAAATTAAAATTAAATATTATTTAATTCATTGAAATCTTTTCATTTCTTCCAAAAACAAAAAAAAAAAAAACACAAAAAAGTCATGTTAAAAAAAATTAAAAACATGTTAATTTGATTTATAAAGTTTCGTTTTGTAAAAAAAAGTTATTTCTTATTTCAAATAAATCGCAATTTGTTAAAAAAAAATTAATAAAATGGACACAAATTATTAGTAAAATATTGTTACGAAAGCTGAATGCAGAAGAGCTAATTAAAATAATATATTTTTTAAGAATAAAGTAAAGAAAAAAAGGTTAAAAGTTATATAAAGCTTGTATTAGTACACATTTTCTAAGACCATAAAAGCTTGAGAGAAAAATGTCCCTAACGGTAGTCTGTGTATGTTAAGCAGAGTTATTGCTGTAAATTGTTCGTGTTTAGTTGAACGACAAGTAAACGGCTATACCGATTCTTATTTATCCTTCACCATGGTTAGATAAGAGCAGAAAGTTGTATAAATACCGTTCTTTAGATACATATAAATAAATCTAGTTTGTACCTCGCCCACATATTGTCGGATGTTGTGTTTTGATTACCAAGATACCTGTACCTAATTTGGAAACTTGTGGACCGATCAGGCTATATTTCAATAGGAAACAATTCCGTACCATATGTAACATAAATTTATAACTACCAAGTCCACATCATATCTGGGGTCTTCGGAAAGCCCATTTCAACATATACATGGTCAGACGGACACACGGACATCGTTAAATCAGCTTAGCTACTGATAAGAATCCATAACATATCTACTATACAAGGTACATATAAAATCAATATTGTAGAAATTACAAAAGGAATGACAAACTTATCAATTTATACCCTTTTACCTTCGGTGAAGGGTATAAAAATAGCACCATGCGATTGGTTTTTATAACGTTTAACTACTTTAAACGTATTTTTCTTAAGCTCACTACGATATAATTTACCAACCACTCCTTATTGAAACTATTAAGAAATATTAATTTTATTATACAAGAAATATCGATACAAAATGTTCGCTGCTACCTCCCAACCACCGTCCAAAAGTAATTACTATAATTTTTGCGTGGCCTTTTAATATAAAATACCAGCTTTTTGAAGTTATATTTGAATACTAGTAGCAAATTTAAATACTCGTAAAAATTTTATGACATGCCATTGTCATTATTCCAACAATATTTTATCAAACAGGTTGGCATTCTTTTATTATTTTAATAATGATAATAAGAAAACATTGCATATATGGTCTAAAAATAAAGAACTTCCCCAAAAATACATGCCATATTATCTTAAGCTAAGATCACACTATCGGCAAACATAGCACAATCTACTATCGTTTTTATCGTGGTTCATCTGCACACATTTCTACAAATTCCACAATAAATTTTTGAGCTGTCACATAATCGTCGTACTTTGTGACTATTTTTTCGGCACATATTGGCTAAACCAAAAACGAGACAATAATCGGTACGGTCGGTCGCATTTTCTATAAAAGGTACTTTCAATAAAATTTCTTCCAAAGAGTAAATTTTAACTAAATTTCCCATAAAAAGAAAATTTTAACAAAATTTCCTATAAATAGTAAATTTTAATGAAATTCCCTACAAAAAAAATAAATTTTAACAAAATTTACTATAAAAAGTAAGTTTTAATAAAATTTCCTATAAAAGGTAAATTTTAACCAAATTCCCTATAAAAGGTAAATTTTAACAAAATTTCCTATAAAAAGTGAATTTTAACAAAATTTCCTATAAAAGGTTAATTTTAACAAAATTACCTATAAAAAGTAAATTTTAACAAAATTTCCTATAAAAACTAAATTTCACCATAATTTCCTAAAAGGTTAATTTTAACAAAGCTTCCTATGAATAGTAAATTTTAACAAAATATCCTATAAATAGTAAATTTTAGCAAAATTTCCTATAAATAGTAAATTTAAGCAAAATTTCATGTAAATAGTAAATTTTAACAAACTTCCTCTAAATAGTAAGTTTTAACAAAATTTCCTTTAAAAAGTAAATTTTAACAAAATTTCCTATAAAAAGTGAATTTTAACAAAATTTCCTATAAAAGGTTAATTTTAACAAAATTTCCTATAAAAGTAAATTTTAACAAAATTTCCTATGAAAGGTAAATTTAAACAAAACTTCCTATAAGCAGTAAATTTTAACAAAATTTCCTATAAAGAGTAAATTTTAACAATATTTCTTATCAAAAGTAAATTTTAACAAAACTTCCTATAAAAAGTATATATCAAAAAAATTTCCTACATAAAGTAAATATCAACAAAATTATTTCCTATTAAAAGTAAATTTTAACAAAATTTCCTATAAAAAGTACATTTTAGCAATAATTCCTATAAAAAGTAAATTTTAGCAACATTTCCTAAAAAAGGTATTTTCCTATTAAAAGTAAGTATTAGTAAAATTTCCTATAAAAAGTAAGTTATAACAAAATTTCCTATAAAAAGTAAATTTCAACGAAATTTTCTATAAAAAGAAAATTATAACAAAATTTCCTATAAAAAGTAAATTTTAACAATATTTCATATAAAAAGTAAATTTCCTTTAAAAAGTAATTATTAACAAAATTTTCTATTAAAAAAAAATAAATTTTAACAAAATTTCCTATAAAAAGTAAATATAAACAAAATTTCCTATTAAAAGTAAATTTTAACAAAATTTCCTATAAAAAGTAAATTTGAACCAAATTTCCTATAAAAAGTTAATCTTAACAAAATTTCCTTAAAAGGTTAATTTCAACAATATTTCCTATAAAAGGTAAATTTAAACAAAATTTCCTATAAAAAGTTAATTTTAACAAAATTTCCTATAAATAGTAAATTTTAACAAAATTTCCTATAAAAGTACATCTTAGCAATAATTCCTATAATAAGTAAATTTTAACAATATTTCCTAAAAAAGGTATTTTCTTATTTAATGTAAGTTTAAGTAAAATTTACTACAAAAATAAAATTTTAACAAAATTTCCTATAAAAAGTACATTTTAGCAATAATTCCTATAAAAAGTAAATTTTAGCAATATTTAAAAATTTAAAGAATAAAAACGAAAAATATTAAAAGGAAGTATTAGTAAAATTTCCTATAAAAAGTTAATTTTCACAAAATTTCCTATAAAAAGTAAATTTTAACAAAATATCCTAGAAATAGTAAATTTTTCCTATAACAAGTAAATATTTACAAAATTTCCTATAAAATAAAATTATAACAAAATTTCCTATAAAAAGTAAATTTTAACAATATTTCAAATCAAAATTTCCTTAAAAAAGTAAACTTCAAAAAAATTTCCTGTAAAAAGAAATTATCAACAAAATTTTCTATTAAATAAATAAATTTTAACAAAATTTACTATAAAAAGTAAATTTTAATCGGCACAAGAAATGCAACGAAATTTGGTACGTTGCGCCGATAGTGTGGTCTTAGATTTGTAAGTGCCGGTTCACACACGTCAAGTTTGACTCGTCAAGTCTTGAGCTTATAGGTAAGAAGGGAAAAGAGAATGCCATTCTCTCCTAAAAACTCAAGACTTGATGAGTCAAACTTGACGTGTGTGAACCGGCACTAAAGGGTCTGCAATGTGCGCAAGTACGATAGTGGTACCTTAGCTTAATAAAGGCTCTGCAATGTGCGCAAGAACGAATTTTTAGGTTTCGAAACTATTGTTTCGGTTAGTCTAAAAATCGTTTGATTTAAAATCCATTCGAACGAGGTTTCCAGAAATTTGGAAATTATTTTTTGATATTGGCCACATTTATAAGACGTTACTGTTCAAACGTTGAGTGTTTTTTATGCCCATTAATAATTTCATTTGGCCCCATCCTTTCATCTTTAACTGTAAACGAGAAAATAAAAATGCTACATTTCGATAGTTATAGATTTTGATTTGCAAAAACTTGCTGGTTTACAAAACCTCTACTACTTAGGCCGGGTTTTTTTGAGATGTGGATTAGGTTTAAACTTAGTTTAACGTAGTCTGAAACTCGGATTTTTTCCGAAATTTGATTATTTTTTAATATTTCATTAAAGACCATTATTTAAAGTAAAATTAAGCTGCTCCGTCAAAATTTTGTTAACTTGGTAATGGCGGTTCTAATCTGTTTTCAGATTAACTTAAACTAGTTTAACTGAGATCTCAAAAACAATGTTTTTAATTGAGATTCCTAAATATTTCGCTTAAAACTCTTCGAATTAATTCAGTTGAAAATGTGTACAATAATATTTTAAAGTATGGGCTTTGTTCTCTATACTATTCACTACAACTTAATAGTTTTATTTTTGTTTACACAAGCCACTTTCACAAACTTAATTAAAAAAAATCTTCACTTTAAAATAAAAATCTTCTATTTAGCTTATTTTTTAGAAATTTTTTGATATTAATTTAATTAATTTATGGCACATTTATAGCAAAAAAGAATACAAAATTTTGCTGTTTTGATAAGTTTTACGTTATGAAAATGGCCTGTTATTTTTGTTCTCGAATTGATATTTGTTTGAATGCACTACAAATAAAAAATTGTTAATTTAAAAACAAAATCTCTAAACACTTACTTTTGTGTAAAAAAAACTCACATTATAAATATTTTACCCACTCCGATTTTCGTTTCAAAAAAAAAATAAATATTAATAATGAATTGAACACTAGAACTATAATAATTTTCGAAATATCTCATACATCTTCCAGATACTGTGGTTTAACCCGTTATGTATGAGTTAAATTTATTTGGTTTACAAAGTTCTTTTCAGTGTTCACACGTCGACAAAAAATCATCAGACATCTGCATAGTATGGTCAAAAGAAAACCTAAATCCTAACAAAATGGCCGTCAAAACTGTCACAACTTTAACAAAATTAATGATTAAATCAATAACTGTCAAAATAAAACTGATTTCGGGTTTGTTTTTTTTTTCTACTAGTTTGTATTTTGAGGATTGGTGTAAACGGGTCCTTAGGTAGTGTACTGTTAATTGTTAGTGTATATATCTATAATAACACAATAATTAAAAAAAAAACATATATTTAAAAAAAAACCATAAAAGAATTTATATTTTTTTAACATTTAGGTATTAGAAGAAAACAAAGACACAAGATTGCATAAATAATTCATTAAATATTCAAGACTGCATAGACAGAGACGTACACATATACACAATCACACTTAAATACAGTCATACTTGCAACATACACACTTTTGCTCGCTAAATTCATCCACTTTCTTTCGCACACACACACACACATGAACACAATTGTGAGTTAGTTTAAAAGGAAAACGGAAACAAAAGAAGTGACAAAAACAAAAGCATTACCTAAACCATGTGTACGCAGGTTTTAGCACAATAAATAAATTATATAAATAGCCAAGTATAAGCAAAGAATAACAAATGAAAGTGAAAAAATACGTAAGCAAATAGTTAGTACGTGTGGAGAGTGTGTTTTCTTCTTGTAATACACACTTCTTTCTTTCTAGTCATAATTTTTTTTTTTTTTGGTTTTTTTTTTAAATAGAAGCAAATACAACAAGTTATATATTGTACAAGTTTTAATTTTGTTTGTGTATTTTTCTAATGTTTAACGTTAGTTTCTTTTCCATACTGTTCTATTTGTTTTTTTTTACATTTTTGCCCGTACTAGTTAAATTAGCTTCCCGACCTACTTTTATTGGTTTGTTGTGTGTGTGCAATAACTGACATCTATGTGTGTATACATATATAAATATGTATATATTAAATGTTAGCGTTTCCTTTGTATATGTAGTTTATAATATTGTGTACGGAAACAGCGGCGCTTAAGTTGTAAAAAATAGGAAGAAGATAAAATATTAAATAATAATTGTGGACATTGATTGCACTACAGTTTTTATGTTTTATTTTTAATTAAAACTAAAATTTTATTTGTTGCGTTTTGGCTTCTTCTTAAAGTTTTCGCAACAAAACATTCATTATTTCATTATTTATGCAAAATTAAAATTAGCTATATTTGCGACAGTTAATGGTGCAGACATGTTGAAAGTTAATTAAAAAAGCAAATGGATCCTAAATGTAAATTAAAATTCTTTTAAAAAACATATGTCCTATACAAAAAATACATACATAGATATCGTTAGCTCATAATTGGTTTGACCTACCGACCATTCTTAAAAAACAATTGAGTTAGGTAGTGGGTACATACCCCTTTTCTGAATCCAAAACCTGTTTCACGAAAATCTTTATGGCTTCTGAGATATTAAGCAATAATTTTGCACCATATCAACATCTTTTTTAAGCCTGGAGGGACAGAACGGATTGCAGGGTGTCTGGGGCTCTATGGCCCAGATTGGACGCGGGGGCAACCAGGGTTCTACTGGGATTGGATATGGATGGTCTTAGAACACGTATAGGATTCTTGACGGGTCATTGTCCTGTTAGGGCTTTTACGGGCAAATGGGACAACACCATACCGGACTTCTGCAGACTATGCGAAGATTCTGAAGAGCTGGAGACGATCGAGCATGTACTGTGCCACTGTCCTAGAATTCAGGTTCTCAAACAGAAGTGGCTAGGAGATAGATTTCAGGACGAACTGGGGTGCATCGCTAGATGTAATTTGGCTGATCTACTGGGGTTTGTCAGGGAAATAGTGCGGTTGTTTCTGTTGAGGGGACTGTAGAGAGGGTTATAGTTCTACGTGGTGCCTACTTACTTTCTAACTTTTTTAATTCTATCCGCATCATATTTCTTTTCTTTACTTTTCTCTTTCTCTACCTTTTTTCATTGAAGGGATTCACAATAGAACGTATTAGTCTCCGAATGGAAGTGTACCCTTGGGCACATAATCCTTCTTAACCTTAAATAGCCTAACATCTTTTTTAAAGTTTCTTAAGTATTGTTTTGCTCTACACTCCACTGTTTGGCGAATGCTGCAAATTCCTTATAAAAAACGTATAAAATAAATTTAACTTTTGCTTTGCTTCATTACCGTAAGAAAAACAAGAAGTTAAAGCGAGAGCAAAATAAAATGACAGTAGTTAGATCGTTAGTTAAATCGAAAGCAAAATAAAATGTCAACAACTTAATGCACAGCGAAAAGTATACGTATGAAGCTCAAAAAGCTTCGTTTTAGAAATAAATTTCGAAAAGCGGCGTATGTGGCACAAAACAACAATTTTCTCTTTCAATAAAATACTACTAACTTCTAAATTCGTTCATGAACGTTCACAAAAATTTAAATATTTCTTCAAAACATATGCCAGAAGCAGTGGTGAAAATAAAAAAAAAATCTATCGGGTATATTTCATGTGAACCTTCATTATCGTCAAGTCATTGTCGTGTCCACTACGACTTTTTGGCATATGCGCCAAACCAATAATGAGCTGACGATATGTGAACAGAAACCGTGATGGGAAAATGTTTGTCCGTCGCTGACAGGACATAAAATAAGATATAATGAATTATTATTAGTGCATATTTAATATCCAGCTAGCATTTGGGTAATAATTTTTTGTTAAAATCACCTTAACTAGTCGTTTCAGATCACTTTTAATGATTAAAAACTGATTTATCACTTGAGCGATTGAAAAAGCATTAACAATTCATTCATTTATATGCTCAAAAAGGAATCCAAAAATTATATCACAAATACTTTTTTTTAAGTAATTCATCAGTAGGGTACATTTTCTTACAACCAGAGTATCATTTATGATCGAAAAATTAGCTCATATGAGGTTATTTTGCTCTTGAACAAAGCAAATTCAGACCAGATGACCTTAGCTTGAAACGTAAGCAACTGCATGTGTCAAAATGGTAAACCGTTCTGGTGGTTCTGGGAAATCTTTTATAAATTCTATAATTTTTGCTTAGAATTATGAAATTTAAAACGTTTTTAAATTATTACATTTCCAAAAACCTAATTTTAAGCTAAAAACAAAATGAAATGTTTGTTTGAACTGTTATATTATTTTGACAGAACATTAAAGTACTTTTCAGTGTTGTATCCGTTTTCAATTCATATGAATTCGTCTTTCTCTCGCCTTCGCCTTATTACATCCAATGCTGGGCAAGCATTTGACAAGTATATTTGGCCCTTTGTAAGGAAAATATTTCCATCGTTTTAGAACCCGAAGTTTATTGGAAAAACTTATTCAAACTAAAAGATATTTTTCCAATATTTTAAAAATTATTAAATTTAATTTTTTTTTTTTTTTGCTACTTCCAAATGCTTTAGTTGGGAACCATATGTAAAACTGTAAAACTGATTTAAGAAACAGACTATTGTATGAAACCATAAAGGCTATTTCTTAAAGCCCATAAAACTTGAAAATGTAAAAATACGTTCAAAATTTATATTTTATTTAAAAGATAATTCCATTGAATTAATATTTGAAAATGTTTTCGGGCATATGGGCACCGAGGCTGTTCTTGACGAAACACACTCTGGACGTCCAATTTTGGGTAACTTTTTCAATACAATATTCCTTCAAGGCGTCAATTGTTGTTGGTTTATCAGCATGAATGTCAAAATAAACCACGCAAATGGTTTGGCAAACACACATTTTGTTTCCGTTTTTCCAATAAATAATACAATCATAGTCTATCAGCGCCGGGATTGCGGGTTCGATTCCCGCCAGAGACTCCGGTTTCGTTCCTGCAGACAAGCGTAGAGCTTTGCTGGATAAGCCTAGACCCACCTTAAAGTGTACCGACCGAATAAGAAACACTTTCTGAGTCGAACTAACGATGTCCGTCCGACTGGCTGGCTGTCCATGTAACCTTGTGCGCAAAGTATAGGTCGCAATTTTGAAGATAGTTTGATACAATTTGGGACATAGGTTCTTATTGGCACAAGGCCAAGCCTATTAAAAATGGGCCAAATCGTAGGACCACGAGGGTAGATAGGGGGAAATTTCTTCCTCTCAGAAACTATCAAACCGATTATAATGAAATTTAAAACATAGATGGATCCATATCTATATGGACACATAAGCTTTACAGTCCACAAGGGGAGGTAGGGGGCAATTTCTGCCTCTCACAAACTTTCAAACTGATGTTAATGAAGTTTATAAACATAGATAAATCCATATTTATATGGACACATAAGCATGATGTGTTTTTAAATACTGTGGTGTAGAGTATCATATGGTCGGGCTTGACCGACTATACTTTCTTACTTGTTTTTGTTTTGTTTTCAATGAATGCAGGCGACAATTGCTCTGGAGTTTTCCTCACTTTTTGTTTAAAACAGCGGAGAAATATAAAGTAAAGAAAAAGAATTGGCGGTAAGTATCGATTTAAACAACGAGCTGAATATTGTTTTTATACTACTGCTTTCCTCCTTCTTCACTCTGCAAAGTTTTCACTTAAACGACTACATTTTGCACTATACACCATAAAAAGTTTGACAAATATCCAACAGACTCCAATCCATCTAAAAAATGCACGTTTTGCTGTAGCTCATACGTTGGTGACTTTATCGCTCCCTATTTTTTCAAAAATGAGGTCAAAAGGTTGACTTCTAGAAAAATACCTGTCAATTAGACTCCAAGGTTGTGCGATTTGACACCTCCCAATTATTACGTGAGGTTACTGGCTTAGGGGCAAAATAAACCACACAAATTGCTTGACAAACATGTAAAAATTTTACGTTTGTACAAATGTTTTGTGTTGTTTATTGAAGCAATGTTTGTAGAAATATTAAACATTTTTATTATTTGGCAGACATGTTGGATATTTGTCAAACTTTTCGTGGTGTATGGTAGAGCTGCAAAACTATCGATAGTCAGCCCAATCGATAGTTTCGATAGTTAGCTTAAAAACTAGCGATACTATCGATAGTATCGAAAAGTTTCTATGTGCCACTTCTTAGGACACGGTAGTCAATAAATTTGATACAAAAATAAAAGTTTTAAGACACCATTTACAGAAAACGTTTTTCAGGTATAAAAGACCAGCATATTCACTTTTTCTTAATTTCGGTGTCATCTTTAGTTAATAATAAATATATACTTTATAAGATGTAGAGACGCTTTATTGACCGCAGGTTTGTCAGTTGAAAATTTATTCATATAAAAATTTTTGAATTTTTATAAAAATTTTTGAATTTTTATAAAAATTTTTCAAGAAAGAAGAATTAAAATTAAGTCTTTTACAAAATAACTCCATTAATTTTTTTAAGATTTTTCGTTAAGAAAAAAATGACAAACAAGTAAAAAAAATCGACACAAAAAAATAAGCAATATGGAAAAAGTGCTTAAGCATTTCCTTTAAGTTGATTTTTAAAAACTTAAGCTTCGTACAGACGATGGTCAGATCTTACAATATTGTCATTTTTTCGACAATGGTGCCATTGTCAGATGCATTAATTTTACACATCTGCCAAATGAAAATGAGCTTACAATGTTCAGACAGTTGCAAGACATTTTTAGGCAATTTTAATGACAACATTGTAAGATCTGACCATCGTCTGTACGAAGCTTTACTCCTATTTTAATAGGTATAATCGTCACTGGGGTTATATGTTTATCAAATATCGGGGTTTTCAACAAGAACTTTATTTTTTAATTGTGGCAACACCAACAACATGATAGTTTTGGCATTTAGTTTTTTGACGTATTCGTAGTAGATGCATTCTCAACAATTGTGGTTATCCAAAACCACCACATGGCGAATTTTGCGTAAGGTTTTGGCTTTGAAGCCTTACAAGGTTTTTTGTGGGGCTATGTTAAGAACAGAGTGCATACAGAGCCAATCGAATCGATTACAGCCTTTAAACTCAAAATCCGTGATGTGATTAACAAAATAGACCCGCCATTTTGCCAAAAAGTTATTAATAACTTTGATGAAAGAATCGACAACTGTCAGCGAGCTCGTGGTAGATATTTGCCATATAGCATTTTTCATTCACAATTGCCGAACTTTTCTCTTCGTAATGCAATACAAATTTGAATCATCTTTATCTAAATTTTTGTTTTATTTTGTTTTAGAAAACAAAGTTCTTCTTAAAAACCCCGATATTATTGCACATTGTAAAATGATAGCAAAGAGTAATTGAAACTTTACCCGTGTGTACTTTTGAATGTGAAGATCTCAAAGGTGTCATTGTTTCTAGTTGTTGCTGCCATAAACTCAAATTTAGTCAACTTAAGTACTTTTTCTTTTTGGCATAAATTAAAAATAACCTTTTTGCATTGCTTAAAACTTGCGTCTAATGAGTTGTTAAAAATGTTTCGTTGACTACATCCAACCAACTTTGTGTTTACTTTTAAAATTTTCCGATAGTATCGATAGAAAAAAACTATCGATAGTCTGCCAAAAATAAAACTATCGATAGTACTATCGATTGTTTTGCAGCTCTAGTGTATAGTGCAAAATGTAGACGTTTAATACCCTTTGTACACATTTCGGAGGAAGGCATGGAAGATGTTGAAAGTGTGAAATACGTGTTCACACTTGAAACATCTAACATCTACTATCAGTAAAAAATGTCACCATTTCTGAAAAAAAACTTTTATTTTTTTTAAATACTTTTTTTCTACAAAAAATCAACATTTCAAAAGATAACACCAAAATGTATTTCTTATTCATTTCGTTAAATAATTTTACCAAAATTAAGCAAAATAAGGCTTGCAAAAAAGGAAAAACTTGAGAAATGGTAACGCTGCTTTCAAAGTAACTTCCATTTTGTCAGTGATGCCACAATAATAACAGAATTTATTGCCACTTTTCTAGTGATGACACTAAAAGAATCGAAAAATGTAAAAGGGAACAAAATGGGATAGTAACATTCTGTAAAGATGTTGAAAAATTTTGATTTTTAGCCCCATGTATTTCTTTTGGGAAAATTCCAACATCTTCGCAAATTGATGTTAAATGTTAAATGTTGACAAGTGTGAAAAGGCTATAAGTGAAAAATTTGCAGACTGAAGAAGGAGAAGAAGTAGCATAAAAACAATATACAGCTCGTTGTAATTTTAAATTTAGCACTGAATAAAATAAAACAAGTTTAAAATGGTCTCTTCCATTTCTTCAACTTGTGTTGAAAAATTTTGTTAGTAACGAAACTTAAAAGCCGACAAAATGTTACAAAAGAATGAATCCCAAATACACTTATCAAAATTCTCATCAATCATTGTGGTAGAATTAGCGAAAATTTGTTTGTATGTGTGACAATGACGATGCTGGATGGAAAATCAAAACATTTAGAAATAAAGGCGAATATTACGTACAGCCAGGGCTACCAGATTTGCAATTTATCGTAATTTTGACGATTTTTTTGTTATGAAACTACCCTACAAGAAATGAATGAGCGAGTAGTCACATTTTTCATTTTGGTGTTAAGAAAATGATAGAAAGAAATGACCGAAATAAAGTTTTCGGTCACATTCGGTCATTTCTTTCTATCATTTTCTTAACACCAAAATGAAAAATGTGACTACTCGCTCATTCATTTCTTGTAGGGTAGCAAAGTGCCGATTGGCTGATTTTTTTTTTTCCTAAAAAGTGACGAGTCCAGCACACGTACACGAGTTATTTCGCCTGCATGACAAACATTTGACAAGTGTATTTGGCCCTTTAAAGACAACTTTCCCTGCACCATTAACTGCTTTTTGGGCAGCAAAAATTAAAAAAAAAAAAAAAGTTAAGTACAAGCGATTTTTTAAAGCACGGGCATATAACGATTACATAAACATATACATAAGTATGTATGTACATACATAAACATGTATTTAATACTTTTTAGAGGCAAAAAACTATTTGTGTTTATTTAAAAAATAAAATAAGAATAGAAAACAAAACAAAACGTTAACTCAAATTGAATAGTTGAATAGAATAGTGTAGAAGTTAAGAGTTAAGTGTCTTGAAAGAACAACTTAGTTCTCGTGTGTTATTTAAAATATACTAAAATAAGGATTTCGCGAAGTCGTAGTAAGTAAGTGTGTAAGAATAAGAATAAAATTAAGCAAATTTAAAGTTATATAATATGTTTAAAGTAAATAATTTCTTTGGACAGGACAAACAAAAAGTAAAACATGGATAGAAAGATAATCTTTAAATTTGGCAACAGCTGTAAAAAAAACTCTTACTTCTTTCTGTTTTTTCTTGCGACCATATTGCGGCTGAAAGAAGATTTATAACAATGTGTGTTTCAAGGGAGGTACGGATAGGGGGGTTTTTTTTTTTTGTTTTTGAAATATCCATTTCACAAATGATACAAAAAAAAAAAAAAATGGAAAACAACAAATGTATGATTTTTATTATTATATTTTGCCAACGCCAATATGTTTTACAATGATTTAATCGAAAAAGAGGAAGAGATGGGTGGTAGAGTGGTTGGTGGATGTTCGGATGGTTTTGGATTACAAACAATGTTGTTTAGTCATTGATTGAGTCGAACGAAGTGAGTTGAGTTGAGTTGAGTTTAGCAAGTAAACGGAGTTATTCAAGTTTTTCAATGATTTTTAATTTTTTTTTTTATTTTTTTTTTTTATTATTTTAATATTTTGTTTGTTATAAGATGTAAACATTCCACGCCGTAAAAAGGAGAAGAGAAAGAGAGAAAAAGAAACAAAAATAAAAAGAAAAAAATAGTAATAAATATCTATGAAAAAATATATACAAACAAAGCAAATACATATGTATAAATGTATGTCTGTCTATTTGTTTGTAATAAGCTTTTTAGATTCGCTGTATTTTTCTTTTTGTTTAAAAATATATTCAAATGAAAGGACATATTTATGTATACAGATAATTAGTCGATAATTTAACAGTTAAACTTTTTTTTTTGGATTATCAAAATGAAAGGATGACTAAGCAAATGGCGCGTAAAGAAGATGGACAAATTTCTGGAATTTTTTGTTTGTTTTGAACTTCAATTAAATACAATCCACATTGGACTGTAAAATGGTGAATGTCAATGAAATTGTTGTTATTTAGTATGTACATTATAATAAATACCTAACCAGAATTGCTTTTCTTTTAAAGCCAAAAAAAAACCTTACTCTAATTTTATTTAAACTAATTTAAAAATTATTGTTTTATGTTAAAACAAATACGTCTCAAAATTAAACGGAACTAATTTTAAAGTAAATTTCAAAACAAAATAATTTTTTGCCTTATAAAAAATTAAACTGATTGTATTTTGTATACAATTTTTTTTTGTTGTTGCTTGTTTGTTTTTGATTTGACATTAAAACACTTTCTAATGAAGCCAATGACAATTGTAAACATCAAAAATACAAAAGTAGGAAAAAAGTATATAAAAAATTAACTATTTATATAAAAAAATTTAATAATTCATAAAAAAAATTGCAAATAAAAGAAACTCACATGAATTCTGACTTGTCAACAATACCAATCAAATATTTTTTTCAGGTCAAACATTTTAAAATGCATTGCTGCTGTGCAGTATTGTATTCTAAATTGAAAAAATAAAGGGTAATCCAACAATAATGCACGATGTTAATTGTGAGTCACACCTTAACGTCAAGTTTTTTGGCCCAACTTAATTTGGCATTAATTTGTTTCAGTGCTTTTTGCGAAAATGGGCGTTGAAATCAAAATGCACTTCATGACAAAATGTGTCCACAATCAGGAGGATTTTGCGCAAATTTCAGCTAACCGGGTCTGAAGAACATGTGAAAACTCCTGTGCATGCTGGCCCAGTTCGTACTGAGAAAAACATTGCTGTTGTTCTTACTCCAAATTTTGATATTTTTAATCAGGCTAAAGTTCGTCAAACTTAATTTTCATTAAATTAGTTTTACAAAGAAAGGAATTTTACAACCTGAAATTAATTAAAATTTATTGATAATTTTTCATTCTTGACTGCCACGGGACTGTTCAAGATAGTGTGGCATAACAGCCGTCAGCATCGACTCGCCGTCGTGCCCTACAATTAAACATTTCACGAACGTCACTGAGGCGAATTTTGAATAAAGATTTGAATTAACACGGTTACAACGTTTAATTGACTCGAGAGCTGAAGCCGTCTGGCCATTTCAAGCGTCGTCAGTACGCCAAATGGTTGGTTGAACAGACAGAAGTGAACGGCGACTTCACAAAGAAAATTATTTTTAGCGTCGAGGCACGCTTTCACCTCAGTGGATTCGTTAACAAGCAGGGGCTAATCACCGCATTCGATATCGAGTAAACTATGGTATTTTTCTGCATACGATAGACACTGACGTATCGAATGAAAACTCAGAGAGATGTAATGTCTTTGGTTACTCGAAATCGAATTCTATCATCTCAAATTACGATTAATTTCATTCGATATCGAGTGTCATGATGCCAAAATTAAAAATTTCGATCAATTTTGCCGCATTTTGGCAAATGAGAATCCGCAAGTGATTGTTGAAAAGCCGATGATGCATCCACAAAGTGTGACTGTTTGGTGCGCTTAATGGGCTGGCGGCGTCAGCGTGCCGTACTTCTTTGAAAATTAGTTCATCCAAGCAGCTACCGTGAATGCTGTTCGCTATCGCGATATGATAACGGACTTCTTGTGGCCAGAAATTGAGGATATAGACCTGGACGATATGTGGTTCCAACAGGATGGTGATTTCTTGTGGCCAGAAATTGAGGATATAGACCTGGATGATATGTGGTTCCAACAGGATGGTGTCACTTGCCACACAACCAACGTAACAATGGTTATTTTTCGCGAGAAATTCAATGGTAGTGTTATCTCACGACGTGGCGATGTTAATTAGCCGCCGCTACGATCATGTGATTTGAAACCGTTGGACTTCTTTCTTTCGCGATATTTAAAAGAAAAATTGTACGTCAATGAGTCAAGAACCATTCAAAAGCTAACGGATGAGATAATTGGGCACATTAACGCATTGAACGTCAATTATGTCTCAGAGTCATTGAAAATATAGACCATCGGATAGAGTTATGCCACCGGAGCCATGGCGATCTTTGGGCTGATTTTTTGTTATACACATGATTCTTCTTAATATTAAGATAATTCTCGGAAAACTTTTTGTTTTATTTACAATTAACATCGTGCGTTTTGGTTAGACCACTCTTTACATTGCTTGCTGTGCAGTATTGTATTCATTTACATATCGCACTGGTTCCTCTTAAGAGAATCAACTTGAAATATTTCAATTTTCACTTTTTGCAAGAAATCGATGAACAGTGGTCATATCTAGGCACCGTAAAAATCTTAGATCAATTTCTCCAGTAATTTGCCAAAAAAAAATAAAAAAAAAATACAATTGTTTTCGCCTTTGTATCATAAGATTACATATAAAAAGAAAACAGTTTTTGGTTTCTAATGAAAATTTATAAATTTTGAGTTGACTCTCTTTAGAGGAACCAGTTTAATATGATGTCTTAATCAAGGCGAATTTGACTACAGGTGGTGTCGCAACAACAGCAATCCATAAACAACATAAGGTTTTTGGCATTGCATTGTAAGTGCTTACGGCTCGAAATGTCAACCATTCCTAGTTAAACAAAGAAAAAAAATTTTGCACTAGTAAAAGCATTAATCAAAAATAAAATAAAATCAGTTTTAATTAAAAGTGAATAAAACGTTTAATCAAGTGAATTAAATGTTTAATCAAGTGAATTAAATGTTTAATCAAGTAAATTAAACTTTTAATTGATATTATTATGGTGCAAATTAATATTGTCAATTAAACGTTTAATACATTTGATTAAAAGTTTAATTCGCTTGATTAAACGTTTAATTCAATTGATTAAATTTTTAATTAAAACAGATTTTATTTTTGATTAATGCTTTTACTGGTGCAATACATATTTTTTTCTGTGAACATTTACAAATTGGTTCGAACTGTGAAAATCAGATGGCGTTTTGACACCACCTTTAGTTAAATTGAATTCGCCTTAATCTAAATCAGAATCCAAGTTTAAATTATTTTCCACGTTTACTTTAAAAAAAGATATTTAAATTACAAGTTCTTACACAACATTTAATAGAATTAGGGGAAAGAAAGGTGCTTTAAAAATATAGCAAATCAAATTCAAATTTTATTTATTTGTTTTCAATATTAACTACACAAGTTAAAGTAGGCGTAGAAAATTCCACTACAACCAATTAAAAAGCTTTAAAAGTAAATTATAGAATAATAATTTTAATTAACCTAATTAACTTACAAAACCGGCCGAAACGAGTAGGCCAGGCCCGTCCATCTCACTGGCAAATGTTATTAACGTTTAACTTAATACACTCAAAGTGTCCTGTTACTCGTTTCGGCTGACAAGTAAATGGCTTACTTAAAGAAACTTATTCATAAATAATTATCCATTATAAAATTTTATACTAATTAAAAATACATAAATTAGATACAACATGATCTATGTAACAAATATTTAGAGTAACTACGGGATTTTTTGTAGAGGGTACTTAAAATATATGTATATGTATGTAGTTAATGATGATGGAAATGTAAATATCTATGGCAAAGAAGTTACTAGAAATTTTGTACATTAATTGAGAAAAGGGATGAGATAATAAAAAGATATAATTAAAGAGATTTTATAACTAAATAGTTGTTAGAGAGATGAGGGTTAGACAAATTAAAAATGATATATGCATGTTAAGTTAGTTAAAAGCTTTCTCATATTTTGTAGTTATTACAATAACAACGACTATTGCAATAACTACAATATGATACGGCTAACATTCCACATTTACATTTAAAGTTTATACTGTTTGTTAGAGAGAAAAAGTTTTTAAATAATAATTAAAAAAGAAAAAAAAACACTTAAAAATATTTATATAAACGTATATTATATTTGTTCCTGATCGCATACATATGTATATATACATACCTACATATTATATATGTATGTATGTATATATAATGCATGTATGTGAAAACACCACACCCCTCAGTGTGGTGATCTCACTTTGAGTTAAAAGTTTTGACCACAAATATTTATGCAAAAAAAAAAAAAAAAAAAATTTAAAATAAAATTAATTTTAGCTTCGTAATATTTACCGGCGCCTCTCCTTCGAGTCTCTTTTTTTCCAGTTCCTTTTGTTTTTCATGTTCAGCGATACGATTTTCTATAAGCAACAATGATTCGCGGGTGAAGGGACGGAACAAACTACGTTCTTCCTCAGATATCGAGTCGGAATCTTCTGTCATTGTCTATGCGGCCAACGATGAGAGCCTCAGTTTTCCAAGGCCTATTTCATTACAAATTATTTTCCATTCAATACGAAGAAGACACAATCATATATAATTATTATACAAATACAAAATATAATTTTCATTCATACATACTCGTACAGAAAACAACAAAATAAAAACCAAAAACTACTGCTTAGTACTATGCACACTTACATTAGGCACATGTATGTCGCCTGTTAATCAAAGTTACAACTATATCCGAGGCGCCATCTTCAAACAAGCGCCCGCCACAGACACGTATTCTGCAAATAAATAACAAAAAGGATACAAATTAAACGAAATGCACACGGACAAAATTAAAACTACGATACATTTATGTATGTTCATACGTTTGCACATATGTATGTATATAAGTGTAATCAAATTTTTTGTCATATTCCTTTAGGATGGATGTGATGTGATAATATTAACTATTACCCAGCAAGCATTTCGGTGATCATTGCTTGTAAAAATTATCTTAATGTATTCATCAAAACTTTTTATATTTAATAAAGGTTTAAAGAACAAATTTACTATGAAAATTATTCTTAATAAACGTTTGCTAAATTTAATAATCGTTTATGAATACGAGGGTTAATGATTACAAAAACTGATTTATCACTTGAGCGATTAAAAAAGGATTCATATATGATATATTCATATGATCAAAAAGGAGCTAGCAAATTGTACACAGAAAGAAAAACAATCAGAATAAAGTTTTTTATATTTACTTTAAGTACGAGTCGTACTCAAAAATTCAAGTACGACTAACACTTAAACGAACTCAAAACAATCCTAACTGGGATTACTTTCGCAAATCAATCCCGTAATTTCTTTAAATAAGTATAAAAATTCTTAAATCAAGTAAAAAAAGATTAAACTTTTCGTTGGTAGTGGCACTCTGAGAGTATAATTACAAAGTGAGCATTTTAACCCATATTAGCAGGGAAACCAGAAATATGCACATTAAATATGCAGTAAAAACTGGAAAATATGACCTGAAAATTTTTCAAAATATGCTCCAAAAAATTCAAAAATTGCTAGTTTAAAAACAAAATATTCAACAATTTAATAACAGTTTCATTTAATAAAAAAACAATCCTAAAACTATAACCGGCAAAGCCCAAATACTAAAGTATTTACAATATAATTTTACCCTATTTAGTGCCGGTTCACACACGTCAAATGTGACTCGTCAACTTGACCGGCACTTAGAAATGATGAGCAGTCATCGACTCAAAAAAAAAAAAACAAAATTAAGTTATGTTAAGCGGTTACAATTCATATAAGAGTTATTTGTGCCGAATAGTATCTAGATCAGTGTTCGAAAATAAATAGTACATTATTTAATGTTCGGCCCACACACCCAGGAACGATATCTATTTTTTTAGTGATTGTGTAGACATACACAACCCTTAATACCGTTCGTAACTATTTTCAAGAAAGAACCGAACATTATATAATGTTCGGTTCTTCGTTTAAAAATAGAACAATTGTAGTAATACTGTAGACAAACATTATATTTTAATGTTCTATAATGTTTTTTTTCGTGTGTGTATTTTGTTTTTGTAAAAAATGTTTGGTTTTTTTTTTACCAGCCAAAAGGGACGAACATTAACGAGCCGAACCGAACACATTGAAGTTTGTGGATTTTCAAAAAAAACCGAACGGGATTAAATGTTCACATCTTTTGTTGAGTTTGATAAAAACAGTAGTATTTTTGTGTTTTGTGACTAACAGGGAAATGTTATTTGTATACCCTCCACCACAATTAGTTGTGAAGAGGGTATATTAAGTTCGTCATTCCGTGGGAAACTTTTTTATTATTCATCTCAGACCCCATAAAGTATATATATTCTGGGTCCTTGAGTAATTCTAAGTCGATTTAGCAATGTCCGTCTGTCTGTCCGTCTGTTGAAAACACGCTCACTTTCAAACAACTTAAAAGAAATGAACAAACTTGGTGCCAAATTGCTTGTAGTTATCCTAAGCAGTTTGGGATTGAAATCCAGCAAAATCGGTTCTGTAGGACCAGAGCTATGAATCAAAATGTGGAACCACCACCTAAAAAATTGATAATTTTGTTACAAAAAATAACATAAATGCTGGAACAAGGCACGGAATGAGATAAGATTTTGGACAAATTTGTTTTATTTGACTGGAAATCACGCTGTTAAATTTCGTGAAGATCCGTCCATAATTTACCCTAAGCCCCATATAAACACTACTCCCGGAAAACAGTTTAGTACGCCTAAAACCTTGAAAAATATCGCTAGCGTAAAAAAATTTGGTACGTCACTGTTTTTAGGACTAGAAATAGCACTGTGAAATTTCGTGACGATCGGTTCATAATTTACCTTAGGCCCCATAGAAACCTTACTCCCGGAAAACAGTTTAGTACCCTCAAAACCATAATTAATAATGCTATCATAACAGAAATTGGAACGTCACAGTTTTAAAGGACTAGAAATGACGCTGTGAAATTTCGTGAAGAACGGTACATAAATTACCCTAGGCCTCATAGAAACCCTACTACCGGAAAACAGTTTAGTCGCCTAAAACCATAATTAATAACAAATCGTCACAGTTTAAGATAATAATAACATCATACAGATATTACTCCTTAAATATTCGAACTGTCGGTGGAGGGTATTAAAGATTCGGCACAGCCGAATATAGCACTCTAACTTCTTTTTAATGATTTTCTACACAAACACTATTAGCGTTTGTGTTTTCCACAAATCTACCGAACCGAACATTAAGAAACGATATTTAGTGTTTATTTTCGAACACTGATCTACACTGAAAGAATTTTCTTCGCAATACTAACGAATTTTGACATTAATCCCATGAAAAATTGCATTATAAAGGAACCTATGCAGCGCTTCGTTGGATCAATGAAACCTGTTTCATTAAAAGGACTTAATGAAACATTACATTAGATCCATGAATATTATTCATTGGATGAATACTTTCAATAAAGTAAAATTTTTTTTTTTTTTTATTATATTTTTTTTAATTATTTTTTTATTTTTTCTTTTTTCTTATTTTATTTTACTTTATTTTATTTTTTATTTTTTTTTTTCTGTCTCTGGCGGGATTCGAACATGCAACCTCGGTGCTGATAGACTAGCTCACTACCAGCTAGTCTACCGGGGCAGTATAGTTTTTGTATAAAAAAACTATGTTTTTTTCTCAATTAAGGGCGTAAATATGAGATTAAATTGTCCATAATAACAATAACAACGTTGATTGAAAGTGGATTGAAAGTTTTTGTTTCATTACTATAATGACATTTTTATTGTCATAATGAAAATTTAAATTTATGAAGGCAATTATTGAAATATGTTGCTTTTATAAAAAAATTTTTTGATTTCATAAATTGAATGGCATACATGTAACATTAGATGTCTGAAATTATTAAATCTTACATTTTTTAAATAACAATTAAACATTTTTTTAATGAAACTATAATTTTTGTATTAAGTTATGAATATAGTTATGTTTGTTTATTGTTTTTTTGTGTTCCCAATTAAAATTTTTTGTTTTACTTGGACAAACTTAAGTTTTCATATATCCAATGAAAATTTTTAACGTAATTACGAAATCTAATGAAGCGATTTTAACGAAAATACTTCATCAAACCTATGAAATTCCATTTAGACAATGAAAATTTTCATTTACCCAAGGAAAACTTTTTTATGAAAATGATTCATTAAATATATGAAGCATTTTTCTTTCAGTGTAGATATTGACATGTCCATATGAGATTTTTTTGTCTTAAAGGGATTTTAGGGACGGTCCCTAAATTGTTTTTTAATTCTAACATTTAAAAGGAAGTTAAAGCTTTTTATAGATGGGAGTTTTGGGCAAATGTGAACTGATTCGAAAATAATTTGATTTGCAGTAAAATAATTTTGGGTATTTGTTTATTGTTTTTTTGTGTTCCCAATTAAAATTTTTTGTTTTACTTGGACAAACTTAAGTTTTCATATATCCAATGAAAATTTTTAACGTAATTACGAAATCTAATGAAGCGATTTTAACGAAAATACTTCATCAAACCTATGAAATTCCATTTAGACAATGAAAATTTTCATTTACCCAAGGAAAACTTTTTTATGAAAATGATTCATTAAATATATGAAGCATTTTTCTTTCAGTGTAGATATTGACATGTCCATATGAGATTTTTTTGTCTTAAAGGGATTTTAGGGACGGTCCCTAAATTGTTTTTTAATTCTAACATTTAAAAGGAAGTTAAAGCTTTTTATAGATGGGAGTTTTGGGCAAATGTGAACTGATTCGAAAATAATTTGATTTGCAGTAAAATAATTTTGGGTATTAATTCTTAATACCAACATAATAAGATGGTTAACAGACACAGAGTCTAGTTTGGAAAGAAGTTTTTATGGGGAACATGTAAAGTTATAGACCGATTCTCACGATTTACATAGACTTCGTTCTTAGTACAATTAAAATGTGTTTACCAAATTTGTCAAATTAATATGGACAGGCATTACCGTTGGCCAGACGGGCAAAATTTCGCAAAAAAAAATTTTTTGTTTGCTGCGAAAACTCTTGCAGGCATCTAAAAGGCAAAATATGCGCCAAAAACCTTAAAAATGCTGCAAAACAGGTCTTTAAGCTAAATTGTGCAAAAAAAATGCTGCAAACGGTAAAATATGCAAAAATATGCACTAACAAATCGATGCCAAAATTCATAAAATGCTTTAAAACGGATAAATATATTGTTTCTGCCTTCATTGGTCGCACAAGGAAAAACATGCAATTGCATATTTTTGGTTTCCCTGCTTATTAGTCTCATCTCTCGGCATTGCATTCTTTAATGTGTGCCTACGGGCATGTTTTTCAAAGTTGGTTGCAGAGATTACAACAACACCACACAAGTTAGGAAATGACGATTTGCTTGTTGTGTGTCGAAACAACAAAAACAACAGAAAAGAAGAAAAACATACATTATTTTCATGTTTAAAAAGAACAAATTAAGAACTCTTGCTTCTCATTTAGTTTAAATTTTCAGTTACATATACATATGTACATTAAGTTTTTAAAGTAAAAACAACATTGGGAATGATTTTGGTGTTTTATGGCGGTGTTCAAAATGACCCCAGGAAATATGGCCCCAAAAGGAAAATGAAAAATGGCCCCAAAATTTTACATGAGACACAACAACACGCAATTTTGGCGCAATTTTTTTGTTTTTTTTTTTGGGGGGGTTATTTCTCATTTTTTCGTAAGGGTGTTTTTGAATGAAAAATGACCCCAATATCAAGGAATGAAAAATGGCCCCAAATAAAAGCACAATTTTTACTTTGGGGCTATTTGTCGTCTACTAATAAAAAAATGCAAATTTTAAGAAATTAAAAATAACCCCAAATATTTTTACACAAATTTTATAAAATTCTATGTAAAACTTTCTAGGTATAGTATAAAAACCCAGAATTCTTATACCAAAGTAGAGAAGATCCTTGCCGGTTATGCAGAGATGCTTTAGTTAGCGAAGCCGGTGTTTGTTATACCATAGAGGAAAAAATCCTTGAGCCCGGCCGAAGGGCGGCTATTAAGGGAAGCTTTACTGAGCGAAGCCAGAGTTCGTTATACCATAGAAAAGAAAATCATTGCGCACGGCCGAAGGCCGGCTATACAGAGAAGCTTTAGTTAGCGAAGCCAGTGTTCGTTATACCATAGAGAAGAAAATCTTTGGGTCCGGCCGACGGCCGGCTATAACGTGAAGCTTTAGTAAGCAAGGCCAGTGTTCGTTATACCATAGAGAAAAAAATCCTTGCGCATGGCCAAAAGCCCAACCATGCTATCAATCGTACGATTTTTAAAACCAAAACTGTATATTTATCCGGATTTTGAAATCGGGATTCTAAATTTGGGATTTTTAGTTTCGGACATATGAACTCCACCGAAAATGTTTAATGTAACTTTCTTTGTGTTCTTTTTTGGGGTTAAAATTCATTATAAATTTTGAGTTGATTTTTCATAATGAAGAATAACCCCAAATTTAGGGTCATATTTCATTTTATTTTTAGGGTTTTTTTTCATTTTTTTTTTTTTGGGTAATTTTTCATTAAAAAAAATAGGGCCATATTGCATTATGAAAAATAAGCCCAAATTATGGGTAAATTTTCATTTATTTTTTGGGGCCATATTTCGCAGCACCGTGTTTTTTAATTGAAATTCTGTAAGGTGTTAAACGGATTATATCTTTTGGTGTATTTCAAGTATGAATTCGGGGCTAAATCAACTTTATAATACAACTTGAATCAGTCTCATTTTCGGATTATTTCAAGTGCGAATGCGGTATTGAATATGGATAAGTTAAGTATTTTGCGATTGAAAATCCGTGTATGTACTTGAATCAATCTTTCTGTACTTCATTCAAGAAAATCCGTACTCACACCGTACTATTAATACCGCTTCGGATTGATTTGAGTAAGGATGGATAGATTTTTGGATGACAATTCGAGTCGAAAAAAAAACAAACCAACCAATTGTAAGGGAATGTAAGAAAAGATAAACTCACTGTTTATTGTTGGTGTTTTGTTTAAGCTTTGTTATTGCTAGAACTATGACTTTGAGTGTTTATAATTCTTATTTGCTTTAAGGTTTTATTTGTATAATATTTTTAGCTTTTTTTCCAAAATCTTTGGAAAATGTTTCCTGATGATTTGGGCTAAGCAAACCAGTGAAATGCGCCTAGAAGCTAGATTTCCCTCAACAATAAATTTCATTGTATTTATCAAATATGAAAAATTGCGAATTAAGCACGTCATACGAAAATCTTATTGCTAAAAAATTTTTGGATTCCCAAAAATAACTTTGATTGATTTTTCTTTTGAGTGAATAACAAATTTTTCTTTGAGGTGATTCATCAGTAGGGTACCATTTTCTCACAACAAGAGTATAATTTATGATTGAAAAATAAGCTTAAATGCGGTTAATCTGCTCTTGAAGCTGATTCCTAAAAGATTCGATTGTGCTACAAAATGCTAGCTGGATTAAAAAAAGCCAGCTTACATTTGGGTTTTTTGTAAATTTTTTTGTAAAAATTAAACTTAATGAGTCTTTTCAGATCACTTTTGATGATTAAAATCTGACTTATAACTTAAGCAATTGAAAAAGAATTCACATATGAATCATTCGTATGATCAAAAATTAAGCATTGAAGCTGATTTCTAAAAGATTCGATTATGATACAAAATGCTAGCTGGGTTGTTTAAAATACATCTATGTAGGCGTGTATGGGTTTTTGTGGCATTTTCATTAATACATGCATAAACATATGCATAACAAATACTACTACATCTACATTTCTCTCTACTGCATTAACTGTTTAATTACAGCTGGGGGAATTTATTTAATTTTGACAATAGGCGGAGGTGCGCAAATTATCTTAATTAGTTTTTATACCGTTCATTTAAATTAATACTACAAGTTTTAATTACTTAAGATGGTTTTAGACGACATGTATTTTGCAGTGTCTTTGTCAGATGTGTAAAATCCATATGAAATTGCGCATGTCTATCAAAATTAGCAAATACAAAAGGTTTATAATTTTTACTTTCATACGTTCGTTTTTGGTTTCATATGGCATAACCTAAAATCGTTTACAACAGCAAACTATATACCGATTTACATTTCTACTAGCTTTTACACGTTATTTTGTTCACGGAAAAAATGCAGCGAAATTTGAAGAAAGGGGTTTGTTTATGTTATAAAAATTATATATTTCTAAAAACAACATCAAAAGAATTATTATTTTTCGCCAACACATACACAGAAAGAAAAAACTCGAACTAAATTCAATGGGTCGATTACAGGTGACGACTGAACTGAAGTTGATTTGTCAGCAGCGAAATCAGGCAACGCAGATCATGTTAAATTACAAAAAAAAAAAATGTTTGTATATAAGAACAAATATATTGATTATTTTCATGTTTAAAAGGTAAAATAAGAAGCAATAATTCCCATATTCTATTTGTTAAAATCATTGTGTTAAACACATAAAACGTTGAAAGTAGAATGATTACGAAAATCAAACCGTCTTTAGTGGGGAACATAATAGTCGCTGTAGTGCAACGTAACGTATAGCGCTGCAAGCTGGCATAAGTTAAAAACGTAGTTGTAGTAGTCGTTGCAGTTGAAGTTTAAGCGTAAAATTCGAAATTTTTAACTTTGTCAACTTCAGCTACTGCTACAACTATTTTATTCTGTTGCAGGCCTTATAATAAAGACTTATTCTGTAAACAAAGGCCGGAATACAACAAAAGACAAATACACATGTGTAATGGGTAGGTTAATAGTAATATTCTCTCTATTTTTCTCTGGTTCTCTAAGTTAAGTGCTTGGGTTAGAATCAATCTAATCTTTAACTTTCGGATTATTTCAAGTACGAATCGGGATTAAACCTACTTAGAAAATCCTGGCTCAAGCATAGTTTTAGATTAATTTTATCCCACTTTTAATTAAGTCCATCCAGTTTTCGGATTACTTTACGGAAGGGGCCCTTGAATAATCCATACTTGAATCAACCATTATGTTCTTAATTTAAAGAAGTCCGTACTACTGTCACCGCTTTGGATTGATTTTAGTATGGATGGATTGATTTGTCTTTTCAGTGTACAAATAACTGTATATATCAAAAGCAAGAATTTCGGCAACTGGACCATACACAATCTGTATAACAAATTTATTAATAAAAAGTAAAAATTTTTTTTCAGTTTTTACATCATGAAAAGTACCCTATATTTTAATCTGAACCACAACATATCTATCAAAAAGAGAAAAAGTACCACAGTTAAAAAGAGACAAACTACTAAAGGTAAAAAAGTACCACAAGTATCAGATTTTCCCCATTTTACGCACTCAGAAAGTACACCCTATGTATATGTTGGCTTTAATGTGTGTGTATACCAAATTTATTGGAAAAAATTTAACAATTTTATCCCGGTTTTACCCCTTAAAAAGTACAAATTTTATCCCTTTAATAGTACCAATTTTATCCCTCAAAAAGTATCAATTTATCCTTTAAAAAGTATTAATTTTATACCTTAAAAAGCACGCATTTTTTCTATAAAAACTATCATATATTTAAATCTGGACCATATGCAATCTCTATAGAAAATTTATCAAAAAGAGAAAAAGTACGAAGGTAGCAATTTTTCCCTCGTTTTTACCTCTCAAAAAGGGTACTTATTTTAATCTGGGCGATACACTATCACAAAGCCAAATTTTTAGAAAAGAGAAAAAGTATTAAAGATAAGTACCAGTTTTTCCTCATTTAAGGCTACCAGAAAATACACTGTATGTCAATTGTATCCCTTAAAAAGTATTAACTTTATCCCTTAAAAAGCACCAATTTTTTTTATAAAAACTATCATATATTTTCATCTGGACCAAATGCAATCTGTATAATAAATTTATCAAAAAGAGAAAAAGTAGGAAAGTAGCAGTTTTTACCCCTTTAAAAGAACCCTATATTTTAATCTGGGTGAAACGCTTTCACTATACCAAATTTTTAGAAAAGAGAAAAAGTACCACAGCCATAAGTACCAACTTTCCCCTTATTTAGGCCCCCAGAAAATACACTGTATGGCAATGTAGTAGTCTCCATGTATACCAAATTAATTGAAAAGACAAAAGGTTCCAATTTTATCCCTTAAAAAGTACCAATTTGTTACCTTAAAAAGTACGAATTTTTCAAAACTTTCATATATTTTAATCTGGACCATATGCAATCTGTGTATACCAAATTTATCAAAATAAAAAAAAAGTACGACAGTAGCAATTTTTCCCCAGTTTTTACCTCTTAAAATGTACCCTATATTTGAATCTGGTCCATTTGCTATCCGTTTACCAAGTTTCATTCAAATCCATTAAGCGGTTTTAGCGTAATTGAGCCACAAACTAAGAAACATACTAATAAACAAACTTTCACGGTGGGGTTCACTTTTAATTGTGTATATAAAGTTGAGATAACGATGTCCGTCCGTCCGACCGCATGCTTGCCTTTCCGTGTGTATGTTGAAATGGGTTTGCCGAAGACCACAAATATGATAGGGACTAGGTTATTCTGTATTTACATTGCGTATAGTCCGGAATAATTTGCTATTAAAATTTGTACAGATCGGTCGACAAATGGCATAAATATCAGCAAAAGATTAAGACGGCTCTAATTTTTACCCAAAGAGAGTGGGACCAACTTTGGCTCAGATATATAAGATACTAGCTTAACCCGGTGCGCTTCGCTACAAAGCTTTAACCACGTTTGAAGACTCTCCCTTTAATAGTTCTTCAGTTGAGCGATATTTAATATATGCATCCTATGGGAGGTATTTCCCCCCTGCACCTACCCGCTTTATTTTTATTTTCAAAAGTGTAGTATACCATAAGAGTGACTTCTACAAAGTTTGAACATTCTCACTATTACAGTTCTTAAGATATGCGGTATTAAACACTGGCGTCCTATGGGGGGTACCACTTCACCTGCTGCTTTTTTATTTCAATTTTGGGACTCAGAAGATCTTTCTACCAAAAGTTCAACAAAATGAGTGCAGCGGCTCTTAAGATATGCGATATTTAATATTGGCATCTAATGGGGGGTACCGATTCCCCTGCCCCTATCGAAAAAATAAGTAGCCTATTTTATTTTTAGGGCTCACGTGATGTCACTGTAAAAAATTTCAGGAAAATCGGTTCAGTCGTTTAGGAGTCTATAAGCCAACAAACAAAAAAACATTTTTCATTTTTATATACAGTTAGGGACAAAATTGTTCACAAATTTAGTGTTATTGGCAAAATAGGCTATAAATATTTGTTTTATTTATAATTATTTAAAATTTTTTCACTATGTATATGAAAAGAAGAACATTTCAAGAATTTAAGAATAAAAACTTTTCCAAAAAAAATATGTGTTCATAATATTTTACACGGTATTAGTATTGAGTTCTGGATGTGAACAATTATAACCCTAGTTAGAGATTATTGTTGTATTTGGGTCCTAGCGTTTGGTATGTTGTTCATTTGCTCTTTTAAGCTGCCTTAATCCTTTTTTCCATTGTTTTTCAAAAGTTCTTAGCAGTTTCGGCTTTATTTTTTGTTAAGCTTTAACGGCAAGCTCGCAAAGCTTATATGCAGTGTTAGGCGGGTTCCTTTGAGCAAAAAAAGAAAAAAAAAATGGTGTTTTGGAATGGACCAAAGGTACTCAAGTGGGTACAACTCTGGCGACTAACTAGATAAATTTGTTTTCGAATTTTTATTTTCTTCAAACTAACTTTTAGCTATTTCTGAAGTATGCTTAAGATCGTTGTCCTGCATAATGATATCACCCTGTCGTGGTTCTTAGCCGAATATGGCTTATCTTGGAATCAACGGGTCTTAAAGGATGATTATGTAGTGCTTGGCACACATCTTTCTTCTGAATTAGCGGAGTGCTCGAAGCTGGTTCCCACGAAAACAATCTCAAGTCATTTATGAGATCATCAAAATTTAAACATTTGGAATTATTCCACTCGTTTACGCTAACACTTTTACGCCAGCCATGTTAACTCCCGTCCGACTGCCTGCAATCTCATAATTTTTGTCCGATCTAAGAATGTTACACGCATTGAATCTTTAAAACTGAATTTTTCTTACTTTTTTGCAATCTTCAGCTGTTTTCAGCTTTTATTTTTGCTAAAAGGTGGGTTGTCGCTCTTTATTCTAGCTTCTTATCTACTAGAACTTTAGCAACTTCGTATAATTTTAGCGCTTACATTTAAATTGTACTCTTTGCTTAGTATTTGCCGGACCTTAATAGCTATACTGACCACACCAGTAACAATAAGTCGCTTTGATTCGCGAAAATCATTTGGCGAAAATTTTTTTGGGTGACTAGCTTTGTTGCTTTTGGTATCCAAACTACACTTTTTTTATTTAACATTCAAATCTCTCTGAACATAAAATGTTTGCGACTTTGAAATTATTAGAAATACGTAGATTAAAAATAAAAAACAAACAAGTGATAACTTAATTGTTGACCTCTCCGAATGAAATATTTGTAAGATAAGCGCAAATAAAAAAGCAAATCAACTTAACATTAACGTTTCGGATGATGTTCTAGTTCAGACAAAATGTTTTTGTTAAAATTTTTAAAAAAAATCTTATTAAGTCTTGAAAAAAAAAACCAACAACATGCTGACTGACCCATACATACATACATACGTACATATGCACATGCACAGCAGAACTGATATTTTTTGGACTATGAACTTGGACAATTTTATTTTTCCGTCTATTCAGCAAAAAGGGAAAGAGTAGAAAGAGTGTGTAGATAGAAAGTGGGTAAGGTGAGAAAATAACAAATTCCCTGCTTCGTTTTATACCATATTGCATTGCGCATAACTGTTTGTTCAAGTGACAGATGAATTAAATAAAGGAAAAGAAAAACTTAACGAAACATAATGCATGCTGCGGAAAAGAAAATGTCAAACCATGAAAAAGATTTTTTTGAAGGAAAAGAAAAAGTGTCAGAAAATCGTTAACAGTTTGCGAGAGAGATATGTAGAGTAACTAACTTTAACATAACTGCTAATAAAATGTTATACTTATACATACATACATAATTGTACATAAACATTCATACTTAAAAATATTTATGTATGATTGTAAATTTTTTAAGGACTTCGTGTCTGTGTAGTAAAGAGCGTAGTATGAAGAATGTTAGTGGAAAAGGTTTTCAATTGCTTGTTTGTGTGTGTGTGTGTGTTTGAGTGTGTGTGAATTGAAAATAATTTTCTTTAAAATTTTTTATATACTTACTATAAATCGATGTCAATCGATCTGTTTTGAGATTTGCTTGTATTTAATCAAATATTTTAATTTAAAATTTATTTAAATCAATAATTTTAATTTTATTTTTTTATTTTTATTTATTTTTTGTTGTTGTTGTTGTTTTGTTTTTCCTTATTATATGAGGTTAATTAATTTGGTGTTAATTTGTTTTGGAATTTTCAGGCCTGTTTCACTTTGTGTTGTTTTATTCTTAAAGCTCCATTCGTGTTATTATGTGTAAATTGTATTTTTATTTATTTTTGTTTAACTATTTAATAATTTTTCTTTAAAGTTTGTATGACTTTTTATGCTAAATTCGTTAAAACAAAGCAAAAGAAAAAACGTTTACATGTTTAAAAAAAAATTGGTTAAATACACAATTATTTTATAATTTTTTTTTTTTTTTAAATTATCAATATTAAGCTTTTAACACTTTTTCGCAATATCCATATTATGTACATCTTAGCTTTTGTGCAAAAGGAAAAAAAAACTTTTTTTTACAAATTTTTTCCTGGCAACCTTGTCGTATTTTGATTGTATAATTATTTATTTGGGTGATTTAGTTTTAAAAATTTAATTATTGCTTGAATGTATTGAAATTGTTGCACTTCTTATATAATAATATACATATGTATATGCATGTTTTTACAATACATATGCATATGATTAAATTTTTTTTGGTTTATTTGAAGGAGTTTTAGTTAAGTTTTAAAATTTTTTTTTTATTTTTATATGGTTTTTAGTTTTTTAATTCTTTATTGTAGTTTTTATCGTTGTCTTAAATACAATAATTTTAATGTATAACGAGTTCTATTGACTAATAGAAGCGACAAAGAAATGAGGTTAATTTTTTTTCACAATTTTCACACATACAATAATACATACATATAATATTCAAATATATGTATAAGTTTTTAACCTAAAAAGGACACTCCTACCAGCTAAAAAAAAAATTATTACAAATTTTATTATTTACATATGAAAATAATTAAAAAATGTTTTTTTTTTATTATTTTAATTTAAATTTAGTTATTTTATTTACATTTAAGTGTATATATGTTATTTTATATGTTTATCTTTTAGACTTTCTTTATTCTTTTTCTTAAAATTCAAAAGCCAACCGTTCGTATCAAACACCAAAACGTAACCAAAAGACAAAACGTCATGGTAAAGTTTACTTAGTCCAAAAAAAAAAAAAAAAAAGAGGATGACATCAAAAAATTTTCATTCATTGCTTTAACAGTGCATGTTATCGTCGTCAATTCGCCGGAGAGTAATATTCTTCTCTTTGCTTCTCTGCTAATTTTAACATTGCTTAAGCTTCATCGCATAATAAATAAACCAACAAATAATCCCAAATACCGCTACATCAACGGGAATTGAAATATAACATTATTTACATTGAGCTTTTAAAAAAACTTGTGCCTAAATTATAAATAAATCTAAGCAAGTAAAAGTGCTATAATCGGCTTTGCCAAATCTTAATTCCCTTTATCATAATATTAAAAACATAATTGTTCGCTATGTCAAAAAGTCCAATTTGGCAAATTAAAAATACTAAATACTATTTATTTCTTATAGTACATCTTGGCCAAAGTTGGTCCCCATATCTTTAAGTAAAAATTAGACGCAGTCGTGCTCTTTTGCTGATACTTAAGCCATTTTTCGACCGATCTGTATGAATTTCAATAGCAAATTCTTCCGGACTATACGCGATGTAAATATATGCTAACCTATTGCCTATCATATTTGTGGTCTTCGGCAAACCCATTTCAACACACACACGGAAGGCAAGAATACGGTCGGATGGACGGACATCGTTAAATCAACTTTGCTACTCATAAGAATCCCGAATATTTTTACTTTATAGTGACAAACTTATTTAAAAACGAACTTATACATACGCTTTCCACCTGTGGTGAAGGGTATAAAGGAATATAAAAAAAAAACTTTGTATTCCTTCCCTTTTATTTTTATCATTAAAAAATAGCCTTAATTTTCGATCAAGATTTTAATATTTTCAAACTTTAGCAGGAGTTTCATAAGCAACAGCAAGTTGTGTTATATTTAAAAATATAATTAGTTGCATTCGCTTACTTTATTATTTAATAACATAATTAACCCTACTAAATTGATTTATTACGGCCCATCTAGAATACAAATTTCTACAGTATGAGTTTATTAAACCATTTAAAATAATTTATTTAAATACTTTCTCTTCCGGCTTATGACTCTTTTGCAATTTCTTTACAGTCACATTAATAGAAAACCGATTGAGATAAACATTTGCAATCCAAAGACAAACGTCAAATAGAAAAACAGAAAAGATACAATTCACAATGTAATCACAACAGTTAATAGGTAACTGATGTCACTCTAAGCTACATTTTTTTCTAATAAAAAATTCACACACACACGTGATTAACCACCACAATGTTTAACATTTTCTAATCCACATAAAAATAAAACTGTGCTTACACACACACACACACACACATGTCTACAATAAAACAAGGCCAGAAATTGAAAATATAACAAAACACGAACAAACAAATGTAAATCAATGAGTATGTGTGAGAATTTCAACAAACTGTCTGTCACAAAGCGTATTCGAAGAAAAAATTAAAAGCACGAGAATAGTACAAAAAAACAATAATAAAAGGAAACAGTAATGGCAACGTTAAATAATTTTTTTTTTCAGTTCCATTTTCTACCAAATTAAGTAACAAAAAAACAATTGAAACAAGTAAAAGTGCTGTATTCGTCTATGCCGAATCTTTTATACCCTTCACCAGAGAGTTACTTAAACGCCGTTCTTTAGATGTCCAATATCGCCCACATTTTGTCGGATGTTGTGTATTGGTAACCAAGATTCTTGTACCTTAATTGCTGTTCTCCAGACTTACAAAAATCTCTAGTGTATTGTATGGGAAGTGCCACGCCTAATTATCCAATCCCGCCTATATTTTGTTGGATGCTGTGAATTGCTAACCAAGATGCGTGTATCTAATTTGGAAGCTTTGGCTCTTGCTGTTCTTAAGATATACAAAAATCTTTAATGTCTTTTAATAGGAAGAACCGCGCCCACTTATCCAATCCCGCCTAAATTCTGTCGGATCTTGTGTTATAATAACCAAAATGCTTCTACCTAATTTGAAAACTCCTCCTGTCGTTCTCTAGATATACATACAAATTAAAACTAACAACAAGGGATTTTTGGATAATATTATAGGTAATCGTGGTTCTTTGCTCATATCTCAGCCATTTGTGGACCGATCAAGCTGAATTTTAATAGCAAACCATTCCGGGCTGTATGTAACATTAATATATAACTACCAAGTCCTCATCATATCTTTAATCTTCGGAAAACCCATTTCAACGGACAGACGTGCAGATGGACAGACGTACATCCTTAAGTCAACTTCGCTCCTCATAAGGACCCTGAATATATATACAGTAGAATCCCGATAATTCGTAATCGCAAGGGACCGGCCATTTCTTACGAATTATAGGGGTTTTCGATTAAGCGGGGTTTCGATTTAACGGGGTTAAAATAAAATAAATACTAATAAACGGGGTTTTTCAATTTGTTAAGTAAAACGATAAAAAAAAACATAAAAAACAATTGTTAAAAATAAAATAAATAAAAATTATTCATGTAACAAACTGATATTAAGAAAATAAATGCACACACAAGCAAAAATTAGCGGTAAACAAAAAATCATTCTTTTCATGTTTTTGTTGTTTTTATTACGAATTATAAGTGATAGTTAGCAAACAATTACGATTTATAAGAGGAATTACGAATTAGCGAGGGGTCTAAAATGTATGGAAATTTTACGAATTAACGAGATTTTTTCAAGGGACCGACAGTTTATTACGAATTATCGGGAATTACGATTTATCGGGGTACGAATTATCGGGATTTGACTGTACTTTATAAGATCTACTTATACCCTTAAACCTTCGGTGAAGGGTATAAAAATACATAAATACCCTGCAGGAAACCTGGGATCAAGTGTCACCAAGCCGTTACTTTTGTCGATTATTCTGTTTTTTTGTCAAATTTGTCTGTCTTTAAGAAAAAAGAAAAATCTTTTGATAGCTGTTAGTGTAGAACTAGTGAAAAACTTGCATCAGCGGAAAGTAAAAGTTCGGATTTATTTTTAAATTATGACAAGCTATTTTGGATTAAATTAATTGCCTTAAGCTGCCCACACTCGACTGATTTGTGCATGGAATTTGTTTGGGTTCGGTGTCTTGTTCCTTGGTTCCATAGCTGTGCACGCACAAATCACAAGTAATTGAAAATTTTAAATTTCTTGTGATTTTTTCGATGTGTTTGTAGGCTTGTGCGCGAACATTTTACAATATTTTCCGTTTTATTGTACAACGAAACGCCAAATTGTATCTGTAATGGAGATGTTTAGCATACACAATTTTTTTGTATTCATCTTGAATTTTTTTCTTCTTGCATTTTCTTTTCTTGTTGTGTACACAAATAAATTATCAAAAGTGAAACTACATCATCCGCCTCACAATTTATGTTTTCTTTTTGACGTTTAATGTTATTGTGATTTTTTTATCGTGTGTGGGGAAATGGTACGCGAACAAATCACACGCACAAATCACACGCACAAATCTCTCGTGTGTGGGCAGCTTTGTCCACTAAAATAATTAGTGCAAACATTTAGTAAAATAAAATCAATAATTTAGACTTGAACTATTAAAATGTACTATGAATGGTTCCTATATCTCCGTATGGTCCTACAAGAACTAGCTTGTCAATAGTTTTATGGCTAATAGTTCAGTGACAAGCATTAGCTAAGTGTCTGAAGCATAATACATTATCTGGCCTGTAGTTGGTCAGTAGTACTGGTGATAAAGTGAAAAGTGAATCAGTACAGTTTCGTTGACATTATCTACAACAAAATAGTCCGATGTTGTCTGAATCAGGTTGTTCTTGCATAGATTTCGGATAGATTTCGTGTGAATATTTCGAGGGTGTTTTATGTACCGACATGTCTGATAGATTCCTGACCGAATTCATACAAATTTATCTGAGTTCCGGTTTTTTTTTTTTTTTTTTTGTTTGGAGAAAATAATGACAATTGTCATTAAAGCTGCCTACATACAAGTGATTTGTTCGTACTCGACGTCTTATTACTTGTAAATGAGGCTGTGCGCGCGCAAATTACAAATTATTGAAAATTGTCAATTTCTTGTAATTGTTCGATGTGTACGTGAGATTGTGCAAGAACAGTTTATAATTTTTTTCATCAACGACATGTCATTTCCATATTTTTAAATAAAATTACATGTGACCGCCTATTTATGCTTAAAAGCCAGTCAGTCGTTCGTCCATTTTTCTTTTTTTTCTTGTACACAAATAAATTATCAAAAGTGCAGTTGCATCATCCGCTTTACAATTCATGTTTTCTTTTTAACGTTTAAGGTTATTGTGACTTGCTCGTCGTGTGTGTAGAAATGGTAGGAGAACAAATCACACGCACAAGTCACTCGTGCGTGGGCAGCTTAAGTTGAAAATATTTTAATTCTTTTGTGTAAAAGTGAATTAAAATTTCAAAAAAAAAGATACGTTCATGAAGAATATGTTGAAATTAAAAAATAGATTAAATGGGGTTTAAAAGGTTTTTAAGAATTCGTTGCACTTCGAAGACTGTTGAGAATTCATTAATTGAGTTCAACTGCCTGTTCATCTATTTGCGAACGAATACTTCGATCGCTTAACTTATATTGAAAGTAAAATATTGTTTTTGTTTTACACGTAAGTTAAGTGATCGAAGTCTTCGTTCGCAAATAGATGAACAGGCAGTAAGTCCTAAAAGCATTTATTTTCAGTTTAAACCCCTTTAGAATTGACCACGGTAGAAGCCATTTTGCAATTTGACAAGGGCTAAATGATGATGAAATTTTGAAAATAATTAAAAACATTATTATTTATACACGTCTCATTTCACATTTCTGCAAGAGTTGAAATTCGGCCAGATTTATATAAGAAATCTGTTCGATTAGAATTTCATTCGACATTCTTTAACCCATCTGTCGGAAATCAATACGAATGTCGGCTAAACACTCAAAATTTACCATGGCATTTTCATCCGATCTCCGTCAGATATCTATCATTAACATGTATGGGCAAATGCAAAATGAAAATGCAAAAAGAGCGAACGAAAGATCGAACGATGTGTACATACACAACATTTTTTTCAATGCAAAGAGCAAAAGAGCATAAAAACAGCAAATGCACACGTAAACAAACCAATACAATGCCAATGATTCATTAATGTCGGCAAAAACCCAAAATTTACCACTACATGTCTGACAGAGTTCGTGTCAACCATTTCATACATTTTTCGTTCAGAAATCTGACATCGTATCCGAACGATTCTGTCTTTTTTGTCGACTTTTTTCTCCTAGAATTGTCTGATTTAAACAACGACGGAGTATTTAATTAAAATAAATTATTTAAAAAAAATACTTGTTTATACATTCTCTATTTTGTCAGCTGTTTACGAATGAAAGTGAAAGAGTTCTTATGACAACGAAAAATTTTTTTCTCTAGTAGATGTAAGTGAATGATAAAGATGATAATGACGAGTGCGTACTGAGAGGTAATTAAATGTAAATTAAAATAAGAAATTATGTATTGGTTCTGCTATTGAAAATATTCTTTACACATCAATACAATTTGTTTAAATTTATTTAGTTATTTAGTAGGGGTTGTGTGGAGTTTAACGTTATAAATGCCACCAACATTCGTTTAGCTTTACACGTTTCTTTGTAGAAGAAAATATCTACGAACAAATGTTCCTTAACGTCACAAATTTACATAACTTTATATTCTTCGTTTCGTGTTCTATTCTTTAGACGTATTACGGAAAATAATAGATATTTGGTAATGTTTTGTAATGAATTATAAGTATATATTTTATTTATTTTATATTGTCTCAGTTGCAATGGTTGTTCTGTAAACACTGTATTGATATCTGTTAGTTATTGCTTGGCATTTTTACGCTAATAAATGGCACGAGTTTTTTCTTTTTTAGTCGAAACAAATGCATGTGTATTGGGGTGGGTCAAATTGTATGGATGAAAAAAAAAACTGAAAATATAATCTACGAAAAATTCTAAGAAACTTTTCAGGTTTATTCTATTCTATTCTGCGCAAATCCACAAATAGATTTGAATGGACACTAATGAATTAGTTTGCATTAGTAACGAATAAAACGGTCTGTATATGTTTAAAAAGTACCATCACTTTGTCGACTTTCGATCAATTTTAATAAATGAAGTCTCATTTTACTCAGAAAATCACTTTTTATACCCACACCACAATAGTGGAGAGGGTATTATGCATTTGTGCTGATGTGTGTAACGCCTTAAAATATTGGTCCTAGACCCACCTTAAAGTATACCGATCGTCTTAGAATTACTTTATGAGTCAAACTAACGATGTCCGTCCGGCTGGCAGGCTGGCTTGGCTGGCTGGCTGGCTGTCCATGTAACCTTGTGCGCAAAGTACAGGTCGCAATTTTGGAGATAATTTGATGAAATTTGGATCATAGCTTCTTATTGGCACAAGGACCAAGCCTATTGAAAATGGGCTGAATCGTAGGACCACGAGGGAAGATAGGGGGAAATTTCTTCCTCTCAGAAACTATCAACCCGATTTCAATGAAATTTAAAACATAAATAGAACCATATCTATATGGACACAAAATGAATGCATTTTTAAAAAATAGGACCACGAGGGGAGATAGGGGAATTTCTGCCTCTCAAACCGATTTTAATCAAATTTAAACCATAGATAGATCTTTATATATATGGACACATAAGCTATACAGTTTTTCAAAAATAGGACCACAAGGGGAGGTAGGGGGCAATTTCTGCCTCTCACAAACTTTCAAACCGATTTTCATGAAGTTTATAAACATAGATAAATCTATATTTATATGGACACATAACCATGATGTGTTTTTAAATACTGTGGTGTGGGGTATCATATGGTCGGGCTTGACCGACTATACTTTCTTACTTGTTTTAAAATATATTCGTGGTATTCACACCGGGCTTGTCGTTAATCGTTACTTTTTTTACACGTATTTTGTTTTTAACGCGCTACCGGATTAATATTTAACAAATTAACGACACGGCACCCCTGATAAAATAGTTGTAAGTTGGTAACTCAGAATCAGCTGTTGCAGTTTCTTAAAAAATATAATAAAAAAGTCATTTGTGATACATTTCTTAAAAAATGTTTGTGTTTTGGCAATTTTCGTGTACATTGAGAGTATGTTAATTAAATGATTTTTTTATTTTAAAGTTACCAGACTAACAAAGTTTAAAAAAGGGGATCGTTCACAGTTGGTAACTTTAACAAACTACCGAGTAACAAATTAACAAGTTCGGTGTGAATGCCACTATTGTTTCTTTAAAGAAGAGTCCAAAAAAATTATTATAGGAAAATTTAAAAACTAAAAAAAAATAACAAATATAAACCCAGCGGGAAAACTCAGAAGACCTTCCTACTTCAGGCCTTTTTAAAGGCCTGCTTAAAAATTGTTTTGATTCAATTACTATTCTTATCGAACTGCTAAAGAATGCCTCATGGAAGGCCTCTGTTCTTTCGTATAAAAGATAAGATAAACATTCGTCACTAGCTTCTATGAGAAGGGAGTAGAGAAGGAGTAACATTTTTTTTATGGTTTTTTCCACAAGCAAAAGCAATATAATTTGTTTTGATCCCGTTACCATTCTTATGTAACTGCGAAAGAAGTGAGAGAGCGGCCTACTCCGCACTGATAACGTGTGTTAAAAAGATATGTGTATGGAATGAAGCGAGCAGACCTTGTATATCCAAAAGAAGGAGTACAGAGGCCTTCTTGAAGGCATCGGTACTCCCTCTTTTTCCCGCAGGGCCTAAATAGATACATACTTACATATATACATACATACATACATATACACACACACACATACATATATACATACAAAGGGTGTCCAAATTTGAGCTATCAATGTTGAATAGAAATTGGAGATGATCCGAAGCTTCTTGTGGCGGAAAATTGTTGAAGATTTAGACGTAGTTGTTGCCACACAACAAGAGAAACAATGGACCTTCTTAAAGAATAGTTCTAAGATCGCATTATTCTTGAAGAGAAGGAGTGAATTGGCCACCAAGATCGTGCTATTTCACACGTTTAGACTATATTTTTCTGGGGTTTTTTGAAATCGCAAGTGTACAGCAATTATTCCACAACAGTTCAAGAGCTTAAAAACAACACTATCGAGCAGATATCAACTATTGACTACAGTTTATTGATAAACGTGATTGAGAATTTGTGGTGGGGGGGGGGGGGGGTAAATTGACCCACAAAATTTTTCATTTCTTACTGGAACCTTGTTGGAATAAACTGAAATAAAAATATTTTTAATATTTCGAAAAAAATCTTTCTTTTTTCTATTAAAATTAAAAAAAAACCTAAATTTTGGACCCTCTTTACTAACATGGCACATGGCGTTTTAACATAATTCGGGTATGCTGAATTCAATGGGTCTAACCGTTTTTTTAGGTTAGCACTTGTTTTCGAGATATACCGTTATTTTGAAAATGGAGGAGGTTGCACAACATATATTCGCGTAACTCAAAAACTGTTTAGTTTATTGAATTTACTGAAAAATACCGAAATTCCGCAATAAAATTTCCTTCAAGAAAGGTAAATATGCAAAGTCGTTTTAGAAACATAATTTTTTTTTGGGAAAAAAATGATTTTTTTATCAAAATTTCGAAATTTTTGTTTTTTAAAAATTCATAAAAATTGGAAAATGTAGCTAATTTTGCAGACATATGAAGCTCCAAACAAAATAAGCCATAAATGATTAAAATCTGTTAGCAACTTTTGATTTTATTTACAAAGTTTTTAATTAATAAAAGAATTTCATTAAACGCAATATTTGTATGGGAGCCACCCAAAGAAGTGGAGATAAGGGGCAAGTTTGTCTCGAGAAAATGTTAAGGACAGAAAATTAATTGAGGTCGGTCATACATTGTACACCACTAGCGGCGACTATTGGGCATTTATGAGACTTTTTCTTCAATATATATCTAGTCTGCATTGAAAATTTTGTATGGGAGCCCCCTTAAGGAATGGAGATAGCGAGTAGGTATGTTAGAAATAAATGATTGAGATGAAAAATAAAGTGGGGTTGCTCATACATTTGACGGACCCATTAAGAGGCATTCTAGGCACTCCAGGGACAAAATTTAAGAATTTCATTTAAAGGCCACATTTGTATGGGAGCCCCCCTAAGGGGTGGAGATATATGGCAAGTATGCCTCGAGAAAATGTTAAGGACAGAAAATTAATTGAGGTCGGTCATACATTGTACACCACTAGGGGCGACTCCTGGGCATTTATGGGACTTTTTCTTCAATATATTTCTAGTCTGCATTGAACATTTTGTATGGGAGCTCCCTTAAGGAATGGAGAAAGCGGGTAGGTATGTTAGAAATAAATAAAGTGGAATTGGTCTTACATTTGACATATCTAAGAGCATCCTATGCGCTTGTACCGGCTGAATTTAAGTTCAGGGGAACTGAAAAAACTATTTTTTTTAAATTTTACAGAGCCTTGCCTTTTATTTGCTGCCAAGTTTGCTTAAAATTATAAGATAATAATATTAAAAAAAAAAATTATTTAAAATAAGTTTTCTTCAACTATATTAAGCTCTTTAAAAAGAACATAAGATGAGGAAATGAAAAATCATATACGAAGTTTGACTATGTTTTGTCTTTAGATTCAAGGATATACATATACAGCCATGTCACAGAGTACAATTCCGTTCGGAATCGAAGAAAACATTTTTTTTTTAATTATAGAGAGTGTATTTTGATAGTTTTTTGGCATTTCAGATACAGAAAACTCCCATTCCGTTCATGAAAACAAAAATGGTTTCATTCCGAAAAATGTTTTCGTCATTTTCTGAAGCACCAAAATACGGAATGAATTTAGTTTCCGAACGGAATTGTACTCTGTGACAAGGCTGATGCGTTTCTGTTTAAAAGAAAAAATTTTAATTTGTCACACAGTGTTATTTTTTTAAATTGAATTTTTATATGTTTTTTTTTTCTTGTTGTTAATCAATGCTTTTATTAAAATGTCTATACTATTCTATTCTTTATAACTATAACTGCCAGTTTAACGATTTAGAAAATTACATTTAAAAATTTTATAATTTTGTTTTTGTTTTAAACATAATTTTCTATGCGAACCTTAACGTTCGAAATCGATGAACAGGCTGTAAATTTTTAGCGTAGCGGAAAGTGTAGGGAACATTTTTTTGGTTTTAGGGGAAAAAAGGGGATTTTTTTAGACACGTACGGATTTGTTGAAATTTTTCCTGGCATCACTGCGTACATTTGCAATAAACGACTAGACGGCTACGTATGATTAATTTTTATTAAGCAAGCGTAAGATATTAATTATACGCCAACGAATAAGATAATAATGTTCGTTTACTGTGTTGAATGTAGAATTAATTGGCTTTTGAAAATTTAATTTCTTCCAGTAAAAATAAAAATATTTATTTATTTCCCATTAAATAATTAAAATTTATATGTAATATTATTTAAGTTTATATTAAAGAATTAATACTGTATTCAAAAAAAAAAAAAAAAAAAAAAAAAAATTTTTAATTTTTTTAAAGGTTTCAAATTTCTATGAAAGATTTTCCTAATAAACGCTTGTTAGGTTTAATAATGGTTTATGAATACGACGACGGTTAAAATTAATTAAATTTGATTTAGGCAGATATTTTAATTATTTTGTTTTTAATTTTTTTCCAATTTAGTTTTTCACTTTTTTTATTAGTTTAAATTTTTCCTTGTACTTGTTTTAATTTTTTTGTTATTATTTCATTTATTTTAATTATTAATCTATAAATTTTCTTATTTTGAAGTTAATTTTAAAACGAACTTTCATATTTATTTATTCTATAAAATCATTTTGCATCACATTTTAATAAATGTGTTGTTGTGATTTTTTTTTTTTTTTTTAATATTTGTTTTTATAGCAGATGCAATTAATTTTATTGAAGTTATTAAAGTGGTGTTTTTGTTCCTATTTTTATACTTCGTACACTGCGGACTTAAAACCGATGCACGCGATAATTTGTATGGCAACTATAAGAAGTGGTACAAAAAACATTCCATACATTTACTATATACATGTACATATACATACATATACACATATATATATAAAACAGAAAATGTGAATAATACAAAAAACGATGGCGTCGACAACGTCAACATTTCACACACTAAATAAGAACCAACACCATCACAATTTCGCCTAAGCTTAGAAATAAAATTTTACACTCGAACACATTTTACATACACACACACACACATACACACACACAGAAAACAACTTTTACGTTTTAGACGATAATTGCGAGGACAACAGTATGCGAGTACGAACGGCACACATTAACAACCAAGCGACTGACTAACAAGTTGAGCAAGCTGAGAGTACTTTGGTTCACATCCTACAATGGCAAACCAACACGAAAAAAAATATAAATGTATATATAAAACAAAACACGAAAAGTACAAGCGAAATTGGGTTTGCACAGGGGTGGTCACATCCTTTTTGTACTCAAAATATACACTATACTCATACATATATACATACATACATACACACATATGAAACTCGTACTCTTTTTCAAAATCTTCTTCTTAGCTTTCCACAATGTATACATAACCTAGGAAAAGAAAAAAAAATCGAAGACTCATTTTTCTTTTTTATGGAATTTAGATACATTTTTTTCGTGTTTTATATTATTGATGAAGAAAATTTGTAAATCAAATAGTTTTCAATTTAAAATTAAAATTGGGTTTTGAATTTCTTTTTTAATCCACAAAAAAAAAGAAAAATTAAGATGAAAAAACTCTCCTCTTAGTGACCTCTATTACCAAATATACATATAGTTTTTTTTTGATGTTAGAAATATCCCTTTTAATGATATTGATTTTTTTTCTACTCGTTTGTTAATAATATTTTTAAGAAGCTTCAGTTTTATTTAACAATTAAGCACAAACTTATTCCTTGAAAGAAAATCCTTTTTCTTTAGTATAGATTTCAACTGTATTTTATTTGTTAACTATATAACAAGGCTGTTTTTATAGATTCCATAAGAGATACAGAAGGTTGTTGTGTATGTGTATGTTTATTATTTAAAAAAAAAAAACTATATTTTTTATATGTATATATATATATATATATATATATATATATATATATATATATATATATGTATATATAAAAATATATTTAAAAAATCTACGCCGATGGTTTTACCCGAAATCCGTTCGTCTCCGTGGTTCGCTTTAACTAACTTTCGTTATCTACTTAAACCATTTACAGACTTAAGTTTTCGTTAAATTTATAACAAATACATGTTCGGCACTCAACGAAGCACATTGGCACCCTTCGTTGCTCTTTATGACTCACCGCCTCTCTCCATCGAGAAAGTTTTCAAATGTTCTCGGTCGTTATGACACATTTATACATACAAAAAGAAAAAAAGCCGTTGTCTATACTGTGCTACAGTGGTTAAACGAATTTTGTTTAATATTAAACAAAGAACAACATATTGCTTTGGTCTGTTTACGGAAAATAAAAACTTTCGCCCCACCGTTATATTTCGTGTAGGATTCGTTAAGTCTTCGTTTAGTTTTTTAAGGATGACAGCTGTCAGTAGAACTTTTTATACTTTTTAATAAAGGAAAACGTTGACTCATTTTTCTAAAGTCTACACCTAAATAAAAAAACAAAAAAAAAAACGATACAATTACATTATTAGCATTTATTTAAATTAGGCCAATTTTTACATGTAAATATGTACATACATATGTATATGTAGGTATTTGAAAATGTACTTAGTAAAGTTTTTATTTTTCTTTGTGTGTGCAGTTAAATTCTTTTACAAACAAATAAATCCATAACACAACAATTAATTTATCAATTTATATTTTTAAAAATGTTTAAACAACGATTTAAATTAAAATTGGTTTAAAATAAGTTTTTATTTTTACACATATTTTATTATTGTAGCAACATGCTGACATCATAAATGGGGCAGCTGTAACGGGAAAGAGTTTTTGAACTCTTGTTTCGTGTTGCCTGTTAAAATAAACAATATGTCTTTTTATTGGCTTTTGGTCGTTATTTGTATGTTAGTATGTATTTGTTGTTCTTAGTTTTATTAAATTGCACGTGTATGTATGTAAATGGATGTGATTGTTCGTTATTTAAGTTCTAAATAGTAGAATTACAAATCTTATATATAAATCAGCAAAGGCAAAACAGTTAAGAATACGTTCCTTTTCCGTTTGTCAACCGATTTGTACAAATAATACACCATTTGGAAGGTATTTACTTCCAGAAGTGCAAGGTAGACAAAAATTTTATTTAAATCTGGGGTGGGGGGAAACGGATAATTCGGTAACCACATACTTTCAAAACTAGAAGGGATACAAACAAAAATTTAATACGATGTACTTATCGTTATTTATTAGAAACATATATCTGGTACTTTTTCGAAATTCGCTCCTTTTTGGGAAAAAGTGGGTATAACCTACATTTTGGAACTTTTTCGTAACCCGTGTTACGTGTTAAGTTTATAAACATAGAAATAAAAATTATCTAACATTGGCAACTTATCTTAAAAATACAAATGTCAATTAGGTACTTTTTCGATATTCGAACGTTTAATATTGTAGTGAGAGCCCCTAGTTAAGTAAATGTATGTCAATGAATGCAGAAAAATTTTTCGAAAAAAAGTACCAATAAATGGTACTATTTCATTTTTTGGTACTTTTTTCCGAAACATTTTTCTGCATTCATTGACAGTTATGATATACTTAATTAGGGGCTCCCACTACAATATTGAAATTTTTAATACTGCAATGGGGAGAAAAAAAGTATCAAAAAGGGTAAATACGGGAAATTAAAATCCTTTCCTTAAATAACCACATGCAGCACGGTAATTTTTGAATTTTCTATGATATTAAAAATATAAACATAAAATTATAGGTGCAGGGTCTTGAGTCCTATAAGATGGAAAATGTTCGTACTTTGTTGTTATTCACCTGGTACTTTTTGAATTTTCGTTATATTAGACCAAGAAACATAAAATTAAACATGCATGGCCCTGTGAGAATAAGAATCTGTAAGGGGGAGCTTTTTGGTACTTTTTATAAGTGCAGGGTCCTGAATGAATAAGTACCTGCTACTTTTTGGATTTTCATTAATATTCGACCTTGGAACATAAAATTAAACATGCATGGCCCTTAGAGAATAAGAATCCATAAGGGGACACTATTTGGTACTTTTTCGTTCAACAAGTCTTACTCTTTTTAATTTTCGTTAATATTGGACCTCGAAATATAAAATTTAACATGCAACGTTTTGAGTAAATGAGAATCTGTAAGAAGGATATTTTTGGTACTTTTTTCTTCATTAACTGGTACTTTTTAAATTTCCGTCAGTATTGGGCCTAAAAACATAAAATTAAACATGCCAGGTCCTGAGTGAATGAGAATCTATAAGAGAAATAATTTTGGTACTTTTTTGTTTTTCAATTAGTTTTTTTTTTTTTTTTATTTTTATTGTTTATTATTATTTTTATTATTAAATTCCCGTAGTTTCTCGGTGGAACATAGGGCCTCATTGTTTATTATTGAACTTCCAAAATTTAACTAAAGATTAACGGACTTGAGTGGAAGATAGCATATGGACGGGCGGTTGGTCTATCGCCGAATCGATCGATCTAAGACGAAAAAAAGCAAATGCTCGAAATATGTAAATTCTTCATATTCGCATATATAACACTGGTCAACACACTAATGGTGTTTTCTTTTCTGCAAAAAAATGTGACATTTTATTTAAAAAAATGCAATTTGGTGTATGTTTCTTAAAAATTTTGCTTCCGAAAAAGGTGTGTTTTTTATAATTAAACAAGCCACCCTTCTCGGGAGGAAAATTTTTAAGAAACATACACCAAATTGCATTTTTTTTTAATAAAATGTCACATTTTTTGTAGAAAAGAAAACACCATAAGTGTTTTCTGACTTTAGTGCGTTGTTTTTAGCACAGAGGCGTTACGGAGACGGAAAGGATTGTGTTTTTTTTTCTTGTCTTTTTCTTCGAAAACTGCCTTTTTGCATTTTTTATTTTTAAGCATTGCCACTTCACTACCAAAAAACGTTTTCTTTCTCTTTCTTCGAAAGCTGCCCTCGCAAATGATTTAGGCATTTTTCATACGTCCCGGTAGGCTAGCTGGTAGTCAGCTAGTCTATCAGCGCCAGGGTTGCGGGTTCGATTCACTCCAGAGACTCTGGTTTCTTTCCTGCAGACAAGCAAAAAGCTTCGCGGGATTAGCTAAAGAAATTTAAAAAAAAAACTTTTTTCATCTCTATATGCTTTGTGGTTTTTAACTAAATTGAGAGTGCTGATTACGATGGAATCATTAGTATTTTTCTAACAGTCAGCCTTAGTTTTAAAGATAAAGTGACATTTAATATTTGCATAATTAACAATTTTTTCTATTTTTCTACTTAAAAATATTTTCTGAATTATTTATCTACAAAAAAATCTCTTTCATTTGAATATATTTACATTGGTGAGTATATCTGGATACCTAACTTGTTTTGCAACGACTTTCAAAATTATGTTTTAATTATTTATTATTAATTTTCGTTTGAAAAGAGATCTATTAAATCATTACTTTCCGTTCTCAAAAAAAACAAAGCCATTTTAACGTGAGTAAGCTGTTCAGCCTCCAGTCTATCTGTCCGCTCGACCATCCCCTGACCGAGTGCGAAAGTGACTTTTGCTACGCTTTATCGGCTTAATAGCTGAATCGATTTTGATGAAATTAGAATTATAGGCTTTTTAATTTTTTTTTAAACTAGGATCAAGCGGGTACCATTGGGAGAATAACTGCCTCTCCGAAAATATTTAACCAATTTTGATAAAATTTTAACACATTTAGTAACAATGCTCTGCGCCAATCATGTCATTTTTTTTCTCATGGATAACACGACATCGAATATTCCTTACAAGGAAGCGCTTCGCCTCATGAATTAAAAACGTTTTTTTTTTTGGTTTTTTTTATTACCAAATATTTGTTTTAATAAATAGTTTTTTTTTTTTGTTTAATAAATTAATTGATCTTAAAAATGTATTTTCTTGTTGTGAATTTGGATAAGTAAGGTTCGGCTTCGACTCAGCCGAATTTAGCCAATTTTGCCGAACTTCGGCATCGGCCAAAAAAGTAACTTCAGTTGGAAACTAAAATACATTCTTCTTAGGGGGCATTTATACGATGTCTTTTCAGACATGTCTAACAAACACACTTATTCTGTTTTTTGGCGATGAGATTAGAGAAGAAAGACAGAGAGGGGCTGCCAAACAGACACGAAATGATTTTTCATATTTTTTCATACCTAAGTATATAAAGAAGATTAGACAATAAGTCATGACACGTTTGGAAAAACATCGTGAAAATGCAAAAGGTTTTTGGAACCATGTTCAAAAGAGAAAGAACAAAACACACATGTTTGCAAAGACATCGTAAGGGGGGCCCCCTTATTAGGTAGACTATTTTAATTGAAAAACATGCATACATAAATACATTGTTTTGACGTGAAATAGAACACACGTTTATTTTGCAATAACCGACGACAAATTGTTCAATAATAATTATATTCGTCAAATCAAACACAAGGGGCAAATAAATTTTCTTAAATTGCCAAATCAAACGAAATGCTTAAAATTCAATTACAAAATGTTTTTTGTGCAACAACAAATGTTTTGCAAATTTCTTAAGAAAACAAGAATATTAACAAGATTAAGAAAAATTTATTTTAAGCTGGGCTTCTTTAAATGAAATAACAAGAGCTTAAAGAACCATTAATTCTCAGTTAAATAATAACTGCCGGCCGCATTTATAAAAATATTTTAAATTCAATAAAGGCTTACGAAACAAATTTTCTATGAAAATTTTACTTAATAAATGTTTGTTAAATGTAATAAACGTTACTGAATTCGGGGGTAAGTGCATAAATATTATTTTTAAAAATAACGATATGACAGTTTACTAAAAGAAAGAGCATAACATTACACAAGTAACCGCCAATTTCACCAAGTTCAGTTGGAATTAACTTTCAGTTATAGCTGTCAAAACATCACTGCGTGAAATTTGTGTAAATTGTTCCAAGAGACCGGTACTGGGACTTGTGAAAATAGAACTACATAGTTTAAAAAGAAAGAACTCATGATCAGCGAGAGGAGAACCAGTCATTTAACTGGTGAATAAAGAACAAAAGGGTAGAAAAAGTTATAAATTGCAGTACATTCTTCACCGGTGGTGTGATAAACTTTTTTGGAACTTTCTAAAATTTGGTTATTAAATTTAGTTCTAGGACTTGTTTTATTGAGGTAATACTACACTGTACTGAAAAAATACTACATTGTAGTAACTAACACTAAACACGTTCATTGTAAAGAGATGTTTGACTGGTCAAATGGTGTCAATTGACCCCCTCCAATGACAACCCCATGTAAAAGTGATACGACCTTATTCATATTAAGTGTTAGAACTAGAACCGGTCCCTACCACCAAAGACCTATCTCGGGACGACTTTGATGTCAGTTCGCTTCTCTCTGGGCATATTCCTAACAGGAAGTTAAAGAAACAGTTAATTCTAACTGAACTTGGAAATTGGCCTTAAATAAGATATTTTGTGTAATAGTTATGTGTAAAAATATAGTTGCAAAATATAAATATGTATAAAATATAACTTAATAGCAAAAACTTGGTAATGAACAACTTACTTTTCAATGATTACTTCATACCATCATCTGCATTAGATAGAAGTAGATTAGTAATGCCTGACATTTAATCTGATATGTAAGTACTTGTTTATGAGTTGATTGAAGAAATTTATCATTAATTCATAATAAAATTCATCTAAGGTTTTATTTATTCAAATCTAATACAAATTTGTTATAATAAATGAAGAACAATTTTTAATAGATTTGAATATGAAAAATTTGAATACTTAATTGGTTTTGATATGCATTTTAAAATTAAAAACTTGAATAAAAACTACACACTAACCAATCAACCAATCGATATTATAACGATATCGTCTAGGTGAATTATAATCAGGTATGGGCACCACTACATTGAAAGCTTTGCATGTGTGGCATTGTATTGGTTTGTTTACGTTTGCATTTGTTGGTTCTATGCTCTTTTGCTCTTTGTTTTTTGTGTATGTATACTAGGGATGCCAATCGGGATTGATTTTAGAAAATCCCGGGATTCGGGATTTGTCCATCCCGAAAAACCCGGGATTACGGGATTTCCCGTTTGGCAACCCTAATGTATACACATCGTTCGCTCTTTTTGAATTTGCCCATAGCTGATTATAATATATGATATCGATCTTGTATCATTAACGATAGTTTTAAATTGTATTTTTCCATGAAATAATATCATATCGTTTTTGCAATCGTATCGTTCTCTGGTTTATTGGGTATGAATGTGTCCTTAATGCAGGGTAGTCAAATATTGCATTAGAAAGTTAATTAAATTAATAACACAATTTGTTTGACAAATTTAGTTTTATTGATAACAATTTAAAGTACCTATTTGTAAGCGAACGTGGTAATGACTTGCTGTCTATTTCACGATGTCACTCGAACGTTTACGTTCGCACAGTTTTGTTTTATAAGTTATTTGTGCGAACGTAAACGTTCGAGTGACATCGTGAAATAGGCAGTTGTTTAACTCCCTATTTGTAAGCGAGGGCGGTAAGTACTTGCCTCCAATGACATCAACGTGTTAAAATAATGAGTTAAAATGCCAATGTATAAGTAGTGAAGAGTAGTTGTGTTAGCTTTTTAACTCATTACTTTGCAATGTAAGTTTTTGCTGGGATGAAGATAAGAATGTAGCTGAACACACATTATTGCCATATTTATACAAATTTAAATAAGTTTGAAATGTGCTTTTAGTTAAATTTTCTAAACAATTTTTTTTGATACATTTTTATTTATTTTTATATTTAATCCATTTAATTTCTAATAAATAGTTTTTATAGTCTTTAAATACGAATTGGAACGCAAGAAAAATACCGAATGAGAAAGTGAAACGTACTGACAGTACAAACTGTGTACTTGCAATAATGGAAATCATGTCAATAAGACATTAGCCGTCTGAACACAGACATAAGTCCACCTAAATAAAAGAGTTTCATTAAAAGTAATTAAATTCTAATATTAGTGATATAGAAATTTAGGCCAAAAATTTTTGCTTAGGAAAGATTAAGCTCAGACATCATATGAAATCTTAAGGGTTAATTCTATTCATACACAAATATTCCTGTTTTTGTGCAAATCGGACAGCCTAGCGCGTTACTATGATCGAAAAGATTGCCCGAATAGAGTAAATCTTACAATTGGCCAAGATAATGCCATATTCAAAGCTCTGGTTAAAAACCCACAATCCCGGCGCTGATAGACTAGCTCACTACCAGTTAACCTACCGGGGCACTCAATTCACCTTTATTTTTATATCTTACTTAAAAGAGGAGTTAATATGTCTTTTAAAATACATCTTGTGCATTCGCACTTAAATTTCTTCACAAATAAACTTGGCCTCACCTGAGTAACAGTCTTGTCGAGATGCGAGGGCTTAAGTGCACTCTACGGTTCTCATCTCATGGGATGATGTATGTGTTGAATACGTCTTCGCGGGAGGTCGAGAACACTGAAGGGGTGTGCATATAAAGGTTACTCATCATGTCAAGATAATAAGGCGGTAGTGGAATGCACACTTCCGGTGAACTATCAGTACATATAGCACGGCGTGCCAGCCCGCGGGTTGGTGGGGGCTTTACCAGTGGCTGGGGCGCGAAATATGCACTTTTAAGGACAACGTGGCTAGTTAGTGCGTAAAGAAACTAATCGTTAACAGCTCCCCTCAGCGTCAGGGCAAAGCGCTGTTGTATGTTAGTTGCCTGGTCCACGCACGCCGTCACTGCGTGGTTCGGTCCGTCTTTACGAGCAAACTCGTGGGAACAAAATGAAAACCTCTTTAAAATAAAAACAAAACCGAATACTACAGCAACAACTAACAAGGACAAGACGGACGGGATTGACCAGGGTCAGTCGGACGTCACGGTCTGTGAGGTGGGGGGTACCCTCACGACTGTTCATGAGAACATAATTGAGCAGGAGAGACAGGTACTGACCGACCTATATGTGGGGCTACTCAAGGGTTAGAGAGGCTGACTCTGCTCTCTGACACAGAGCTTGATATTGATATATCAGCTCACAGTCAGACTACAGAGCCTGCCACTCTCGTCTGTGAGGTCAGGGGACATCAGAGGGTACACTCGGGAGAAGATTGTCCATAACTTGTTCGGCAGGACGCCGTTGAGGATGGGGCAAGCGCTCCTCCACGAGACATTAAGAACTCCAACCGAACGAAGGAGGAGAAGGCGCAGAACGGAACAAAGACTTCTCTGGCATATCTGGATAAGATGGCGAAGAGAGATCCTTCAACGTTCTACGCTAGGGATAGGCACCTTTTGAGAAGGCACCGACAAAGCGTCGCTAAATTCGAAAGAATATACGTCCCTGTCAGTACCGTGCTTGGATGGCCCTATCCTTGGAAATAGCAGGTGGATCAAGTCGCCGACCCGGACACTACTCAAAAGAGTAGATTGAAGGGGTTCATAATGGACCGTATTGGTCTCCGAGTAGAAGTGTGCCCTTGGGAACACAACCCTTCTTAACCTAACCTTGGCAAATACAAGAAATGGAACGTCGATATCAAGGGGCGTATGATGAGGCCATGTAGGGCGACTATTGTTGGTTCCTTGTGCGAGAGGCAGCAAATAATAACAATGGGTATTCAACAATTTTAAGCCATTTTTTATTTAGTTTTGTATATTTACTTATTGTTTTTTTTTTTTTTTTTATTTAGGCCCTAGTTTTAGTGTAAAACGCAACGCCAAAAATTACATTGAAAGCAACAACAAAGTAAAAAATATTTAATAATTTTATTGTTGCTTTCTACAGAAATTCATATTGAATTTTTAAATTTCAAGCGCTGCATCTCTTGTAACGTTGAAATTTTCAAACGCTATATGAATTTCTGTAGAAAAAAAAACAGCAAAATTATAAAATATGTTTGTCTTTTTTTGCTTTCAATGTAGTTTTTGGCGTTGCGCTTCGTTTTACACATCTAGGAGCTTAATACAAATCGAATTAATCTTCTGTAGTTTTTCCACCGATCGGGCTCCTATTGGGCACAAAATGTTCGTATTAAAATAAACTAAGGTCTTAAGTGATATAACTTAAAAAAATATTATTGTTTGGTTAAAAAAAAAAAGTTGAAAAGAGCAAAATTGCAAAAAAATTTTAACTTTAGTCCACTGTAACTTAGCGATTTCTTGACAAAATTTTGCCAAACGAACCGTGTTTGTTTTAGTAATTTCATTATCTTCCAACAGAAGAAAAGAAAAAAATCCATCGAATACTTTCAAAGTTACTTTTATTAAAAACGTAAATAACGGTCTCGAGAACAGTTCTACTTTGACTTCGCATTCGGTTACAGCGGACAATTTTACATTAATATTAGGTGACAGATTCATTTGGTCACGACATTGTTAAAAATTTGTGACACAGTGTAATTGACGCAAAAGTAGATGTGACCTTATTTTTAATGGGAGATAAAGCCATAATGGCCTTATTGCCCAATCATTGAGAGGTATGGTCATATTTAAAAGTTTGCGAAATGAGAGATATAGCCATATTTTTTTTCTCAAATGAGAGATAAAGCCATATTTTTCCAGAATATTGTTATGCATGGTGTAAACATTCGGCAAAAGGGAAAATCCTTCGTTATCATTGAAAAACATTTTTTTTTATTCTTGTGACGCACACAGGAAAACTTTATTCATCGAAGCCACCTGCCGCGTCCAACTGGAGGAAAAAACCGCTTAGCACGGCCGCAGGCCGCCACGCAGAAAACTTTAGTATGCGAAGCCAGATTTCAATACTTAACTTAAGTGTCTCCGGAACTGAAATGAGAGATAAAGCCATTTTCTAATATTGCTAATGTGAGCTAAGACCATGATGGCTTTATCTCCCATTCAAATACAAAAAACAAAAAAAGGCTTTATCTCCCTATTTAATGAGAGATAAAGCCATCATGGCCTTAACTCACATGGTAAAAAAGCATCCCCCTCCACCCCCCCCCCCCCCCCCCCGATCTATCATATTAACATGGTTCACTCGGGACAATATCTGCGACAGACATTATTCTATTTCAATTTTATTTCAATAACCTGTTACAAAGTGTCAAAAGGGTGCCAATTAACCTCCTCCTAGGACATCGCCATTTTGAAGTGACAAGTCCCCTTCATATAAAGTATTTGAACTAGAAACGGTCCCTATCACTTAAAAACTGTTACGTGTCAAGTTTGGTGTTAGTGTTCTTTCCCCTAGGGATGCCATACAAACATTACTTTATTTGGTGACTGAGTTATTTCAAGAAATACGCCCGTGCATTGGCCAACTCGTTCAAGTGATTTATCACTTTTGGACTACTTTTTGTGGTGGTACGTCCAATCTCTGGGCTATTCTGATAAACCAGCAACAATTGATCCTTAAGAAGACAACATTCGACGCTCTAATGTCGAAATAAGACCGACAAGGATGGCGTTCATAAAGCGCATTCGCAGAAGCCATATGCCATGAAATCTTTAAGCTAAAAAACCTAAATTTTAGTAATTTCATTGAATTTTTTCGGTTTTGTTATTTAAAAAAAATGTATATGCCTCTTAAAAACACACCTCTCACTTACTTACATAATCATGTTTATACCTAATTTGTTAAGAGTATTTAAGCAATACTTAAGTACTTTGCATTCATGTGCAATTCCCGTAGGTTTTTATTAACATCACCCAGAGGAAAATAATTTCGTATTACATTAGTTAAATTCATATGTATGGTATACACAAGTAATTACAAACGCGAAGCGAACTAGAAGTAGGAAGTTTATACATTAAGGTCATACCTTTTGAAATTGAAAAATTAATAAAAATTTGATATTTTTAAACCTACACCACAATAGTGGAGAGGGTATTATGCATTTGTGCTGATGTGTGTAACACCTTCAAGGAACACCTTAAAATATACTGATCGACTCAGCATCACTTTCCAAGCCTATTGAAAACGAGCCGAACCGTAGGACAACGAGGGGAGATTGGGGGAAATTTCAGCCTCTCAGAAACTATCAAACTGACTTTAATGCAATTTAAAACAAAGATATATCCATATTTATATGGCCACATTAGCTATGCAGTTTTTCAAAAATAGGACTACGAGGGGAGAAAGTGGCAATTTTTGCCTCCCCGAAACTATCTAACAGATTTTAATGAAATTAAAAACATGGATAGAAACAAATTTATATGGCTTCATTTGCATGATTCTCCATGGGTCCCGAATAAGGCGCACTCACGAAAATAAATTTTAATTTTTTTATGAATACGGGGGTTAATATTGAACATTTTTAAAAAGTCGTTGTTTTAAACCGAGCACGAAATAGTGTAATTTCACAAAATTGTTCTGACATATCGCACGATTTGAAAACGCCAGGTTTATTTTATGGTGATCTAAAGCGCGTGCGTTCATGCGTTTCTTAAAGATATTCTAGTTCCCTTTAGATACTTTTGCAATTTTAAGTGGCATAACTTCTTGCAGTCGCTATTTAAAGAACACCTTTTATGCGATTTCAAGCCAGAATAGCAAATGCTAAACGTTTTCCGATTTTCAGAACATGAACAATTATATGTGCATCTAATGTGCGAGAGTGCAGTCATCAAATGTCAAATATAATCGTCAATTATGGTTTTTTATATGTGAGCGTAGACAAATAAATTTCATATATGGAGGGCTCAGAGCTGAAGCGAACCAAGTCAATAAAGAAAATTCGAAAATATATTGAATTTGAGTAAGTAAATTGCCATTAATTACTGGAGCCACTGACTTGGGTTTATTACCGTTATCTTAGGAACGAAACTGTTTGTTATTTACCCCATTACAGAACTGGATTGAGTTAAATTTTGCGGAGATTTTCGCATCAGATTTGAAATACATATGCGTGATATATTTTATGACTTGGTTCGGTTCAGCTCTGAGCCCTCCATATAACATACAATTACCCAGCGTTAAATATTGGAAAGACCGCAAATGGCAGACCGTTTTTGAAGGCCTCTTTACTCCTTTCCAAAAGATTTGCTTTATAAAATATCTTGCCTTCAGAAGTAAGCCTTCTAGAAGGTATACATTTCTTTTTGAAAGACCTTCCAAAATATTCAGTACACATTCACTACTCCCTTCTTTAAGAAGGGAGAAAGGAAGTTGTTCATTTATATTTATTTTTTATTTTTAGTGGCATTCTTTGGGAAGGGTTCGAAGTTGTTATTAAAGGGAATGTGTAAGGGCTTGCGCCTAATGACAACCTGTGTAAAAATAAATAAGTTGTGTCTGCTAAAAAAGGCCTTATATTAGCACTCTTTACTCATTCTAGCTACCGCTGGGTAATTAGAACTTTAAACACTAAAGAGGACAAAGTATTTTATGTGTGTATGTATTTAAACAAAATTTAAAAACAGGAATACATAATATTTTTTTTTTATAAATTTTTTCTGTTGTCCATTTGAACAGCATTCAAAGTAAACCAAGCATTAAAAAGGCATTTATTTACGTCGGTTAGTTTTTTATAATATGAATTAAAAGTATGTATTACGAAAACTTACTCAAATACATCCAAATATAAGTAGTTAATATAGTAAATACATATGTATGTATATGCATAAATATGTATGAGATGCAGCGGAATTTGTAAAAAAAGTTGGTTTTGAATTTTTTGTTAGTTAGTGCTGGTTGACAGTCTTTAACATGAGGTCTTCATCTGACAACTTTTTGTCATAATAAACGTCAAACTTCATATAAAAAAACACTGACAAAAATATTAGTGTTTTTTATATAGACTTAGCGGCTTGGTATGACAAAAATTGTCAAGTGAAGGCCCCATGTAAGTTTTAGCCGTCAAGTCTTGGGCTTTTAGGATAGAATGGAAAAGAGAATGCCATTTGTTTTTCTCTCTCTCTCTCCTAAAAACTCAAGACTTGAAGAGTGTGAACCTGCACTTTGAACGTTTTGCGTTTTAGGTAACGTCATGTGTGTATGTATTTATGCATGTATGTATGTGTGAATATGTGCATGTATGTGTGCATATGTGCATGCATGCATATATGTATGTATGTATAACCGAATGGTCTTTTGTTAGTTGCTTTTTCTACCACATTATTTTTCTATTGAAAAAAAAACTTTGGTTGTGATGTGTTTTGTTTTGTTGCTCACATTGATGTTGTCATCGCAACAAAAATACATACAATATAAACTGGCAACCAAACAACCAACACAAACACACACACAAACACACATAATGAAGAGGACAATAACATAAAAACCATGCAAATATTAGGTTAAACATTTCATGACACTATTGAACGATTTAACTATTGAACGATTTTCTATAAAAAGGATTTAATATTACATTGAGATAAGTAATAAAACCTAGTAAACGTGAAACTTCATAAAAGTTAAAAGTCAGAAATTCAACGTTCAAAAATTTCGCAAAAGAACTTATAAATAAAACTTAAATTACACCTTTTTCGCAGGCAACGATTGCATTCGTTACTCCCTTGTTTATCTACAAAGCTTAAGCCTACATATGAAATTTAATTATTTTCAATGACACAGTGGGGTTTAATCACTTAATTCAAGATATTCCATTTATGTGTTAAGGCTCAAATACACTTATAAAAATACTCATCAAGCATTGTGGTAGTATAAAGGTGGAAGTACATAACACGCGTTAGTTCATCGACGAGTATCGTGCGTTTAGAAACTTTTGCGCGTAAAAAATTGCAAGCTACACAACACGCGTTACAAAAGCCATTCCTGTCAGCTGTTTTTTATTTGTTTACTTATTTGTGCATTAAAAACGGGTTCGAAAGTATATCAAGATTTTGTTATTTTATTGAATTTATTCTTTTTATATTAATATTGTATGTTTTTTAAGCACTTCAATAAGTTTTTCTTTCATGATTCACAAATTTGTTAAATTATTCTTTTTATTGTCAGCTGATTGCTTGTCAAAAATACACAACGCGTTAAAAAGTTCAAAGTTAGCCAACTTTCTGCCGCAAACGCGTCAAAATATTTTGCATGTAGCTTGTTCTATAAAAATACACTAGTTTAACTTTTTTTGACAGAAGACGACAGAGCGCGAGCGCACTAACGCGTGTTATGTACTTCCACCTTAAAGGTAGAAGAATAAATATATTATAAAAAGAATAAAGAAATAAAAAAATCTTGACATACTTTCGAATCCCTTTTCAATGCACAAATAAGTAAAAAAAAAATTAAAAACAGCTGACAGGAATGGCTTTTGTAACGAGCGTTGTGTGACTTTAAATTTTTTTATGCGCTAAAGTTTTTAAACGCACGACAAACGTCGACGAATTAACGCGTGGTGTGTACTTCTACCTTAAGTGAAAGTGTGTTTGTATGTGTCACACCGACAATGCTGATTGGTAAATCAAGAAATTTAGATATGACGGCGAATATTACGTCCAGCACATGTATTTGACAAGTGTATGTGGCCCTTAAAACTTTTTTGTTTAATATTTATCGTTTATATGAATGAGAAAATCGTTTTTTAAATCGTTGGCAGTGTTGCCAGTGGATTTTTCGAAAAAATACCTACACATGCTAAAAAAAACCCCCCGATTTTTCCCTACACGTTGAAAAATTGCCCCTACAAAAATCCATACGCATTATTTAATCATTAAAATAGAAGAAAAAACATTAGTTGTAAAAAAATATTTCAAGTACAAAACTAAAAAAAAGTTAAACATACATATGTATGCGCTTTTAAGTAAATTCAATTAAGTCTTTCAACATAAGGTGTGATTCCGTACTCAAAGTTGGGAGCCGGCAGGATCCCAATCTTACCGAAAACTGTTTCGTACTCAAAGTTTGGTAAGGTGGGAGAGCTTTTAAGAGAACAATATTCTTTTGCTTGCACGATGTAGCCTGTACTTTTTCTTTGGGCAAATTTATAAAATTGTTAAACAATTAGCTGTGTCTAAAATAAATAAAAAACTGCAAGCAAGTTAACCAAAATAACATGTTTGTTTCCATTTATGGTATTTTTGTTTCATTTCTCACATTTCAATCGAAAAGTTTCTCAACGCGGGAGTTACAGAACATGGGCACAAAATACCAAAGTTGCCAAAAACGGAGAAAATTTCGATCCGAATCGAAACGCAGAATAGGGGTGAATATAAGAAATATTTATAAAATAAACAACAGAAAATGTTGAAATATATATAAGTAAATGCCTGCATTTTCATTTTATGCACGTTTATGTGTCATTATTATTCTTTATTTTAACATTATTCATATTAACGTGTTCTTTTGGATCAGAAATTTGGTTTTTATTGTTCCCGTACTTTTATACATTTTTATTTATTTTTTTGCCGAACTTTACCAAAAAAGTACGGGATCACACCTATTGAATTATAACTTAGAAAAAACATATATATACATATTAGTGTCGCCACACACAACCCTGGGAATATATTTTGAAGCTATTTTAGGGAAAAATTTTTTTTCAACCGTTTCGGACAATAAAATATCATTAAAAAAATGTTTTTTCAGCATTTATTTTATAAATAATACGATATGACGGCAAATCCCTACATTTTGGAGATTAAATTAAATACCTACATGTAGGGATTTTCCCCTACATCTGGCAACACTGATCGTTGCTCTAATTAAACAATTATTTTAAGTTTTAATTATACCCACACCACAATAGTGGAGAGGGTATTATGCATTTGTGCTGATGAGTGTAACACCTTAAAAATATCCTAGACCCATCTTAAAGTATACCGATCGACTCAGAATCACTTTCTGAGTCGAACTAACGATGTCCGTCCGGCTGGCTGGCTGGCTGGCTGGCTGGCTGGCTGTCCATGTAACCTTGTGCGCAAAGTACAGGTCTTTTTAGAGATAATTTGATAATGTTTGGTACACTGGTTCTTATTAGCACAAGAACCAAGCCTATTGAAAATGGGCGGATTCGTAGGACCAAGAGGGAAGAAGGGGGGAAATTTCTGCCTCTCAGAAACTATCAAACCGATTTCAATTAAATTTAAATCATAGATATTTAAATGGACACATAAGCTTTGCAGTTTTTCAAAACTAGGACCACAAGAGGAGGTAGCGGGAAATTTCTGCCTCTCACAAAGTTTCAAACCGATTTTAATGAAACATAGATAAATCCATGTTTATATGGACACATAAGCATGATGTATTTTTAAATACTTGTTTTTATAAAAATTTAAACAATATGAAATGAACATCGTCACACAACTTGATTTATAATATCGTCGGCTTAGTATGCAAACCTGCTAACTCCCTTTCAGCACATTTTACAGGAGAGACCAAAAAATTTTTTATATTTCCTATTAACAGCTTGAGAGGAAACCCAAAAATACAGTTGATTTTGCACACTTCAAGACTTAAATTGAAGAAAAGCTTAATGTTGAGCGACGAGGCGTATCTTTCTCTACCAAACGGCACCAAAAACTCAATTTACTTAAAAAGTGGATTTAGCAGGGTTTGCATATTAAGCCGACGATATTTTTTTTCAAAGGATTTCCATTTAGACAATTATAAACCATCTTAAAATCGCATCTACTCATATAGCCGTTAGTTGTTCAAGAAAAGATTTCATAGTTACAATAAGTCTTCCATACTTAAAAATTTTTTTTTTTTAAATGTTGTAATAAATTCAAACTTTCAATGCAGAAATAAATAAATATATAGGCGCGAATGCAGTCATGTGTACTACGAATATAAAAATAACACATGTCCATTTTGAATTCTATTGATGACATCATATAAAAGAAAATACATTCATACCTTCACACATACATTTACGTACACAAATTTGTACATAAAAAAGAAAGAATAAACATAAAAATATACTGACATGCATATATTTAATGAAATTAAATATGAAAAAAAAATATGTGGCGATAAAGGTAATTACAAAGGAAAAATATACTCCCTTTACAATCATTATGAATATTTCGAGTAAAGAATAATAATAAAAAAAAAACTAACAAACTGCTATTAACTACAATAACCAGCATATAATCTAAAATTTCTAATACTCCCTTTCAACTTTTTTTTGTTAACCTATTTTCTGTTTTTCTTTTGTTAAAACTTTCTACCCTTTTCTAACATAGACATTCCCATACAGTGATAACTTTTAACATGAAATTTGTGTAAATATGTAGTATAGCGGCGAAATCGCTAACAGCAAAAGAGTACAACTGGAGCGAATTGTATTTTACTTTACCATGTGTTTTATAAAAAAAAACTTTGTTGCGACTTTGTCCTTATGTCCTTTTCTTAAATAGCTGTGTAGTTTTTTCTAATGTCAGTTGACACCAGTGCTGCCAATATTGGTATTTTCCGACCAAATTTGGCTGGGTATTTTTCATTTGCTCGGATGGTAAACTTAAATTTATTTTGATCGGTTTGAGAAATTGAGCTATTTATGTACATTTATGTTTTTAAGGAAATTCGTAACACTGCTTGTTATAAAAATGTTCAATACTTTTTATTCATTTTGACAATATTGTATAAATCACAAACGGAATGACAAACTTATATATACCCTTTTCCACCTGTGGTGAAGGGTATAAAAAGAGTAATTTTTGGGATTTCAGTATTTTGATTATAACTCAGCCATTTTTTAACCGATTTGACAGATTTGTATACCGACGTGTTTGAGAAGAAATTTGCCAGTTAGTTGGGTTATAAATCTTAGACTCGGGAAGAATTATGGTTGCCAAAAGTGGGTATTTAAAACAAAAATTATTATTTTGGTCATAACTTTTTCGTATCTAAACCGATTTTCCGAGTTTTTCAGAAAATATTTTTACGAATGATTTCCGATCTTTTGATATGCAAGGGATAACCATAGGTCATATAACAGTCCAAAAAATAAAATGTTTGATATTTTTTGTACGGGAAGTACCACGCCCACTTCTCCGATCCCGCCCACATTTTGTGGGATGCTGTGTATTGATAACCTTATTGTGTGTACCTTATTTGAAAACTTTGGCTCTTGCCAGAAAAAAGTAATAAAAATACAACAACAAGGGATTTTTGGGAATAATTAGAGGTAGTCGTGGTTTTTTGCTCATATCTCAGACATTTTTCGACCGATCAGGCTAAATTTCAATAGCAAGAAATGGTGGACTATATGTGACATAAATGTAAAACAACCTAGCCGGTATCATGTCTGGAGTCTCCGGAAAACACATATCAAACGTAAGACGGACGGAAAAATATTAAAAATTTGGATTAAAAACCATAAATAGTTCAACAAAATAACCACAATACTAATTATTGTTAAAGCTAAGGCACGAGCTCTATGTGTACATTTGTCCTTCAAGTTGTGCTGAAAAAGGTCAACAAAAAAGAGAAAGACAGAATGAAAAAACAAAAAATGTACTTGGACTTCAAGAAAAATTCTTGACAAAGGTACGAAAAAACAGAAGTAAGGAAAAAACATGTAAAATCGATTAAAATGAATAATCATTCAGGTAAGCAAATTTCGATCTACCAAATTTTAGAATACAATTTGGTTTAAGGATTGATGTTTGAGTATTGACGTCAGCAGTCGTCGATGGCTGCGAGTGTAAGACGGCAAATCCATCTGAGGAGATCGAGTGGTTGCGATCGAAACATGTCATGGTAACCTGCCGGCCGGGGTTCGAGCCCCAGCCACGTCAAGAATGAAAGATTATCAGTAACACTTTTAATTAATTTTCATGTTGTAAAATTCCTTTCTTCATAAAAATAATTTAATGAAAAATTAAATTTCATGAACTTAAGCCTAATTAAAACTATTAAAAATTTGGATTAAAAACCATGAATAGTTCAACAAAATAACCACAATACTAATTATTGTTCTTAAAATAGCTATGGCACAAGCTCTAATGTTTACATTTGTACTTTAATTTGTACAAATAACATGTCGACGAAAGTGGAAAAAAAAACATAATAAACAAATGTATTCAGGTTTTCAAGACAAAGTCTTGACAAAAAGAATACGCAAAAAACAGAGGAAAGGAGGCAACATGTAATTTGAAATTTAAGTGATAATAACAGCAAATTTCGAACCACCAGTACTACTGGTTAAAGATTGATGTTTGACTGCTGGCTAACGGGCACCGCAGTAGTGCAGTGGGTAGAACTCAAATATCTTCTGAGGATAGAATGTGGTGATTCTTGAAACATGTAAAGATCAACCCGGGTTCAAATCCCAGCTCAGCCAAGAAAAATTATCAATAAATTTTAATCAAAATTCCAAGTTGTAAAATTCCTTTCCTCATTGAAAATAATTTAATGAAAATTAAATTTGATGAACTCAAGCCTAATTAAATAATATCAAAAATTAACAGTTCAACTAAAAATCAAAATTGTTCTTAAAAATTTTTTTTTTTTAATTTGTTGGGTAATAATTTAAAACATAAAACCCTAAAGAAAAAAAAGAAAACCCATAAAATTGATTTACTACTAATTTTAACTTTGATAACCCATAAGTAGGCCCCTACAAAGCGTAGCACCCTTTCCAAACGCTCATTTCATAGGCTGAACAGTTATCTATCATATGCTGTTTAAACTGTTCAATTATCTTATTCGGTTCAAAAGATATGATTTTTGCAACGAAAAAGCTCAAATGGCGCCACTGTGCGACGGCGGCTAAAATACAACCGTCGCACAGTGGCGCCATTTGAGTTTTTTCGTTGCAAAAATCATATCTTTTGAACCGAATAAGGTAATTGAACAGTTTAAACAGCATATGATAGATAACTGTTCAGCCTATGAAATGTGCATTTGAAAAGGGTGCTACGCTGTGTAGGGGCCTACTTATGGGTTATCAAAGTTAAAATTAGTAGAAAAATCAATTTTATGGTACCTAAAAAAAAATTATTTTTACATTTTTAGATTGTTTTTATTTTTTTTTTCTTTAGGGTTCTAAATTATTACCCAACAAATTAAAAAAAAAAAATTTTTTTTTTTAAATTTATTTTTTCAATTTTCTGTATTTTCGGTATATGGGTAATTCCATATCAAAACGACCAAGAGTGGGACACGACCCCTTCCGATTTTAATGAAATTTGGTGAGAATGTTCCTTTTATCTTATAAGGAACATATATGAACGAAAAAAAATTTTAAAATTTTTTTTTCAAAAGTTATGTCATACTCAAAATGTCATAATTTCGCCGAATTAGCCGAATGTGTTGAGCTTATTTCTTCAATAACTCGAATAACTCGAATACTCGATAACTCGAATGCCGCGCACCTGGCATTTCACCCTAATTGGGGACGCTGAATTCAGTGGTGCTAACCGTTTTTTTAAATTAGCTCTTGTTTTCAAGATATACCGTTATTTCGAAAATGTAAGGCGCTGCACAGCATATATTCGCGTAACTCAAAAATGGTTTAGTTTATTGAAATAACTAAAAAAACCGAAATTCGGCAATAAATAATAAAGTGGGGTTGGTCATACATTTGACCCATCTAGGAGCATCCTACGCGCTGTAGGGGCCAAATTAAAGAATTTTATTAAACCGCAATATTAGTATGGCAACCATGTCTTTTTAACCTTTTTTACCTCTAGAAGCCAAACGGGCACGTACGGGCAGATAAAATTTTTGAATTATGTAAAGAAATAATCAAAGAACAGATTTTGCAAATATGGCAAATATAGAAAAATATAGATTTTTGTTATTTTCCGTCAAAGTTGAAAAATAGTGAAAAAACGGATAGTTTTTAAATAGTGATTTACCAGGAGAAACACAAAGCAAACAGTTCATTTTTTTTTTATCATTACACATTTAATAAATGCATCAATCAATACAAACAAAAAATAAGGCGATTCGTTACCTATTTTTCGTGATATTACACCTGAAATCGCAACAAATTTACTAAAAATTGTGTGTTTTTTTGAAAACCGAAAGTCGGTCAACTTTGAACGGCTATATCTTCTAAACTAAAAATGTGATATTATTAAGAGTGGCAGATTTGAAATCGTTGAAAAGTTTCCTATAACATGAGTTTATTCAAAACTTCGTCGGTGCTCATGAAAATTTTGATTTTTGCAACCTCGTTTGCTCTACGGGCGCTACTGTGCGTCGGCTATATCAAAAAATGCAAAGTGCGACTTTAATGTTAGTTATTTGCAAACGAGCTTTGAAAACATGCATATCTTATAAAAATGTTAAAAGCAGAATAATTAAACATTAAAAAATATGCCAAGAACAAAATATTATTATTATTAGCCTTTGTATTTTGCATTTTTAATTGTTTTTAAGTGTTAAAATTTTTTCTCGCTCCATTTTTATTCGTGAGTTTATTTGACAGTTCAGAAAAATGTTACAGACACACTTTTTCTGTAAATTGGCGAGAAATTTATTTACGTGACCAGGGTTGCCGTTTGAAAAATGTTTATCCGACCAAAATTGTCTGCAAAACCTACCAAAATCCTTTGAAACCGATTAACTAAATAAATTGATTTTGATAATAAATTTCGAATTTAAATTTTAATTATTCATTCTAAAGCTTCGTTAACAATCAGAGAAACAATTTCGTCTTTTCTTCTATCTTATTTCTTCCCAAAGTATTTCATATATTTTCCTATCATTTTTCAAACAAAAATATAACTAAAGTTTTTTTTAAAAATTTGGTTCAACTAGAACTTCAGCAACAATTTGTATGAAATTGTTCCTGACATTTAAAATAATTTTATTTAGTTTTTAATAAAACATTTATTATAATGTTGTGAAAAATAATAAATGCATAATAGTGTTGTGGGTAAAATTTGCAAACGGGTTTTTGTGCAAAATGTGTGTGATTGCAAAAGAAATTGTTGTTGTTGTTGTTATGAACACCAAGTGAAAATGTTTCTGGGATTGTGAACGAAGCTTAATTTACTTAATAAAAATTTGAATAGAATCTTACAAATAAATCAATTACAAGTTTGCTCTATTCAATTGCAATATTAATTCTTTTTTTATTTAGTTTGAATTAACTGAGGTAATTGAATAAAATATAGATTTTATGGTAATTATTTTTTTAGTTGAATCAATTAACACATTGTTAGAAATCGTACGTTGTTTTTTTAACATATTTTTTATTAAATCTATCATTAATTAAGGAAAAGTCATAATTTTCAATATTTTTAAATGTTAGTAATTAATATAACATTATATTTAACTTTAAAATAACATATTAATATAAAACTTTTACTTCTAAACCGCTTTCAAAGATGCTTTTTATTAATAAATATCTTTAAAAAGCATTTATCTTCTGATTTTCAAAAACCCCGAATCCCGATATCCCGAAAAATCCCGGGATCCTGTAAAATCCCGGGATCCCGAACAATTCCGGGATCCCGGGATTTGATTTTTTAAAATCCCGAATCCCGGGATTTGCAACAACCAGTCCCGATTGGCATACCTAGTTTTTACAGAAAGAAAATTTTGCCCCGCCCACTTTTTTCGACTTACCTAAAATCAGAAAACAGCTCCATCGATTTTACTAATTTTTCTTTCAAATGTTCGTATTTATACATTTTAAGTTTTCATCGAAAGAAAAATTTACCACGCCTACTTTTACGCCCAATTTTTCTTTTTATTTGGCCGATTAGGACGATTTTTTCTTTAAAATTATCGCCATGGTCCAACTAAGGTTTTTACGGAAAAAAATATTGCCCCGCCTACTTTTTTCGATTTACCTAAAATCAGAAAACGGCTCCATTGATTTGAATAATTTTTCTTTCAAATGTTCGTATTTATACATTTTAAGTTTTCATCGAAAGAAAAATTAACCACGCCTACCTTTACGCCCAATTTTTCTTTTTATTTGACCGATTAGGACGATTTTTTCTTTAAAATTATCGCCATGGTCCAACTTAGGTTTTTACGGAAAGGAAATATTGCCCCGCCTACTTTTACGCCCACTTTTTCGATTTACCTAAAATCAGAAAACGGCTCCATCGATTTGACTAATTTTTTTTTCGAATGTTCGTATTAATCCATTTTAAGTTTTCATCGAAAGAAAAATTTACAACGCCTGCTTTTACGCCCACTTTTTTTTATTTGACCGATTTGGACGATGTTTTCTTTAAAATGATCGCCATGGTCCAACTTAGGTTTTTACGGAAAAAAATATTGCCCCGCCTACTTTTTTCGATTTACCTAAAATCAGAAAACGGCTCCATCGATTTGAATAATTTTTCTTTCAAATGTTCGTATTAATCAATTTAAAGTTTTCATCGAAAGAAAAATTTACCACGCCTACTTTTACGCCCACTTTTTCTATTTATTTGACCGATTTGTACGATTTTTTTCTTTAAAATGATCGCCATGGTCCAACTTACACAGAAAAAATTTTTAGTAGTTTTTTATCAATTAAAAAAATTATTTAAAAAGTACTTTAACTTAATTAATGTAATAATTGAATCAATTATTTTTTTTTTGTTAAACGAAAATTAAAAATTTTATTTGGATTTAATTAACATTTTAGTTGTTTTGAAATAAATTTTGAATTAAAATAATAATTAAATAACAAAAAATTATTTCGTTTAAAATAAAATAATTTAAACTTGTGAAGTTGTTGTTGGTAATTGTCAAAATCAATCAACACATTGAATGTTGCACATTGATGCTAAAACATACCATTTTTGACAAAGAAATTAATACATTAAAACGCAAATCTGTAAAATAAACTTAGGCACACAAATTAAGAAATTTCACGGCGCAGCTGCAGTCGTCGGCGGCTTTAATAAAGCCGTCCAAGCCTTGTAGTCAGCGGCGGCGGGGCTTGGAGAAATCGGCTTGGTTCTCTGCATCGTACATTAGTTGCGTTCGAGCACACAAAAGTTTTTACTATTTTTTACTAAACTTTACTGCATTTTACGAAATTGCGTTCGAGTACACAAAATGCAGTAAATGAGAACATAAATTAGGAGCGAAAAGTGACAGTTCTTGTCTGAGTATTTAAAAATTTTTCTGCAGAAATTTTTGCAGAAAAATTTTTTAAATCAAAAAAACATATGTTTCAAAAGGTAAACAAACAAAAGTAGCAAATAATAATAAAAAGCATACTAATTGTGAAAAAGTTGTTAAATAAAAGAAAAGTTGAAATAAAAATTTAACCAAAACAAAAAGTGAATAAATATTAATTAATTAAATTAAACTTGTTTGTGAAGCATTTATTTGGCTAAATATAAACTTTTGAAATTTTTATACCCTTCACCATAGGTGGAAAAGGGTATATATAAGTTTGTCATTCCGTTTGTAATTTCTACAATATTGATCTTAGACCCTATAAAGTATATATATTCTGGGTCCTTATGAGGAGAGAAGTTGATTTAACGATATCCGTCCGTCCGTCCGTCTGTCCGTCTTACGTTTGATATGTGTTTTTCGGAGACTCCAGACATGATAGCGGCTACGTTGTTTTACATTTATGTCACATATAGCCCACCATTTCTTGCTATTGAAATCAAGCCAGATCGGTCCAACAATGGCTGAGATATGACCAAAAAACCACGACTGCCTCTAATTTTTCCAAAAAATCCCTTGTGGTTGTTGTATTTGTATTATTTTTTTCTGTATATCTGGAGAACGGCAAGAGCCAAAGCTTTAAAATTAGGTACAAACATTTAGGTTATAAATATACACCATCATACAAATTGTGGGCGGGATTGGAGAAGTAGACGTGGTACCTCGCATACAAAAAGTATTAAAAATTGTATAAAAACCTGAATTTTTTTGACTGTATTATGACCTATGGTTACGCCTTATATATCAGAAGATCGGAAATTTTTAATAGAAAATATTTTCTAAAAAACTCGGGAAAATCGGTTCAGATACGAAAAAGTTATGACCAAAATATTAATTTTTTTTTTTTTTAAATACCCATTTTCAGGAACCATAGATCGTTTATAGCCAAAATAACTGGCAAATTTCTTCTTTAACACGTCGGTATATAAATCTGTCAAATCGGTTAAGAAATAGCAGAGTTATGACCAAAATACTGAAATCCCAAAAATTACTCTTTTTATACCCTCCACCACAATTAGTTGTGAAGAGGGTATATTAAGTTTGTCATTCCGTGTCAAACTTTTTTATTGTTCATCTCAGACCCCATAAAGTATATATATTCTGTGTCCTTGAGTAATTCTAAGTCGATTTAGCCATGTCCGTCTGTCTGTCCGTCTGTTGAAAACACGCTCACTTTCGAACAACTCAAAAGAAATTAACAAACTTGCTGCCAAATTGCTTGTAGTTATCTTAAGCAGTTTGGGATTGAAATCCAGCAAAATCGGTTCAGTAGGACCAGAGCTATGAATCAAAATGTGGAACCACCACCTAAAAAAATTGATAATTTTGTTACAAAAAATAACATAAATGCTGGAACAAGGCACGGAATGAGATAAGATTTTGCAAAAATTTGTTTTAGTTGACTGGAAATCACGCTGTTAAATTTCGTGATGATCCCGCCATAATTTACCCTAAGCCCCATATAAACAATACTCCCGGAAAACAGTTTAGTACGCCTAAAATCGTAAAAAATAACGCTAGCGTAACAAAATTTGGTACGTCACAGTTTTATAGGACTACAAATGACACTGTGAAATTTTGTGAAGATCGGTACATAATTTACCCTAGGCCCCATAGAAACCCTACTCCCGGAAAACAGTTTAGTACGCCTAAAACCGTAAAAAATAATGCAATCATAACAAATTTTGGCTCGTCACAGTTTTGTAGGACTACAAATGATACTGGGAAATTTCGTGAAGATCGGTACATAATTTACCCTAAGGCCCATAGAAACCCTACTCCCGGAAAACAGTTCAGTACGCCTAAAACCGTAAAAAATAATGCAATCATAACAGAAATTGGTACGTCACAGTTTTAAAGGACTAGAAATGACGCTGTGAAATTTCGTGATGATCGGTTCATAATTTACCCTAGGCCCCATATAAACCCTACTACCGGAAAACAGTTTAGTCGCCTAAAACCATAATTTATAACAAATCGTCACAGTTTAAGATAATAATAACATCATACAGATATTACTCCTTAAACATTCGAACTGTCGGTGGAGGGTATCAAAGATTTGGCACAGCCGAATATAGCACTCTAACTTGTTTATAATTAAGATTGTTTTTTATACCCTTCACCGAAGGTCCTACACCCTATAAAGTATATATATTCTGGGTCCTTATGCAAAGCGAAGTTCAAATCCGGTTGTCGTCTCTTCTTCCTATCCCCTCACCCCCCCCCCCCCCCCCACCCCTTCGTATTTGTTTACATATACTAGTATAATGCCCAATATGATTTTCGTTATATATATGTGTTCCTCTAACTCCCATTGGAGCATAGGGCGCCCTTCTTTATTATTTCATAATAAAAAATATTTACCAGTTATCGCTTTTTAAATTTCATTTATAATGAAGTTGTAAGTATTGTAAATATGTATGTATATGTATATGTAAAAATTATTTAGTTGCTCTCTATTCTACTCGCACAATGGTGAAGGGTATATAAGATTCGGCACAGCGGAATATAGCACTCTTACTTGTTTTTGTTATGTTAATTTTTTAGAGTTGTAAAAGTGTGAAGTATTTGGGTACTTAAGTAATCAATAGCAAAAAAATTATTCATGTTCTTTTAAATAATTTAACCCGCTACAAATTAGTAAAATCAAATAAAATAAAAAACAAACAAATATGAAAGATTACATAAAATAGTTTGTATTTTCCAAAAATGTTCGTGTTATAAAAAGTATTTAATCGAGTACCGATGAGAAAACGAGTTAAGTAGTCAAAAGTGTCAATGTGTTTCCTTGTTGCCTTTATTTTACGAATTTTTACAAATTTTGCATTCGCGTACTTTTTTGGACAACAGCTTTTTGCGAGAGAAAATTTTTTAGCTTACTCATTTACTGCATTTTACTGTAAAAGTACTCAAACTCACCTAATGTTGAGCAAATATCATTTATTGAAAAAATAATAATATACAAAATATAAATTTTTAGTAATCAATATAATCATTTTGGTAATAGGTGCAAAATCAACAAATGGGTTGCTTGATTCTATGATGATTAGAGAAAATTTTTAATTTTTTCTGTGTAGGTTTTTACTGAAAGAAAATATGTATTGCCCCTCACACTTTTACGCCCACTTTTTTCGATTTACCTAAAATCAGAAAACGGCTTCATCGATCATTATTAATCAGCTAGCAAGCGAAGCCGGGGCGGCCAGCTAGTTACCTTATAAAACTTTAATGTACATATTTTGCAGGAAAGCAATTTAAAATTTTAAAGGTTGTTTTCGAAAATATATTTTTATTCTAATAAAAAATAGCATTACTTCTTTTTTGTTATATGTATATATGTCGTTTGTTTTAATTTTTATATTTAAATACTCCTAACGTCACAGATCGGAACATGTATTTCTAAAATATTGCATAACATAATTAAAAATTTGTCCATGAGGACTTTAAAACATGAAGATTACAAAGGAGCTCAATAAACCAAATTTGGTTCAAGTCGACTTAAGCACTTTTTCCTTTTTGCCACCGATTTATTTCCTTAAGAATTTGTAAAAAACAAACTAGAGTTACGGAAAAACAATTTATACTTAGCAGCGATTTTTCTTTATAAAGTAAACGAATACTCTACTAAAAATCTTTTGAAAACGCTTTCAATCTAGTTAAACTTCAGGCAAGATTAAAACACTATTTAGGTAAAAAAAAAAAACAATTTAACATATTTTGCATATTACGAATTTTTTTTTAATATTACATACCTTTTGGAAAAAATGAAATACACTTTTATAACAAAATTGAATTTTTGCTTAATTACCGAATTTCTTTATACACTTCAGGCACATTTTAATTAATTACTAGCTTAACCCGTTGCGCTTCGCTACAATGCTTTAGCCAACTTTGAAGACTCTCCCTTTAATAGTTCTTCAGTTTGAACAAAGGTTGATCATTCTCACTACAACAGTTCTTAAGATATGCGATATTAAACATTGGTGTCCTATGGTGGGTACCACTTCCCCCGCTTTTTTTTATTTCAACTTTGGGGCTCAGGAGATCCTACAACTAAAAGTTCAACAAAATGCGTGCAGTGGCTCTTATTAATATTTCTATCTATGACGGGTACTGCTCCTCCCCTGTCTACCCCGCCCATTTTTATATTGAAATTTATAGTTTACCCTAATAGCAGCTTTAACCACGTTTGAAGACTCTCCCTTTAATAGTTCTTCAGTTGAGCGATATTTAATATATGCATCTTATGGGAGGTATTTCGCCCCCTGCGCCTACCCGCTTTATTTTTATTTTCAAAAGTGTAGTATACCATAAGAGTGACTTCTAGAAAGTTTGAACATTCTCACTATTACAGTTCTTAAGATATGCGATGTTAAACATTGGCGTCCTATGGGGAAAACCACTTCCCCCGCTGCTATTTTATTTCAATTTTGGGGCTCAGAAGATCCTACTACCACAAGTTCAACAAATTGCTTGCAGCGGCTCTTATTAATATGTCTTCTATGAGGGGTACTGCTCCTCCCCTGTCTACCCCGCACATTTTTATATTGAAATTTATAGTTTACTATAATAGTAGCTTTAACCACGTTTTTAGACTCTCCCTTTAAAAGTTCTTCAGTTGAGCGATATTTAATGTATGCATCCTCTGGGAGGTATTTCCACCCTGCGCCTACCCACTTTATTTTTATTTTCAAAAGTGTAGTATACCATAAGAGTGACTTCTAGAAAGTTTGAACATTCTCACTATTACAGTTCTTAAGATATGCGATGTTAAACATTGGCGTCCTATGGGGAAAACCACTTCCCCCGCTGCTACTTTATTTCAATTTCGGGGCTCAGAAGATCGTACTACCAAAAGTTCAACAAAATGCGTTCAGTGGCTCTTATTAATATTTCTATCTATGAGGGGCACTGCTCCTCCCCTGTCTCTCCCGCCCATTTTTATATTGAAATTTATAGTTTACCACAATAGTAGCTTTAACCACGTTTTAAGACTCTCCCTTTAAAAGTTCTTCAGTTGAGCGATATTTAACTTATGCATTCTCTGGGAGGTATTTCCCCCCTGCGCCTACCCGCTTTATTTTTATTTTCAAAAGTGTAGTATACCATAAGAGTGACTTCTAGAAAGTTTGAACATTCTCACTATTACAGTTCTTAAGATATGCGATGTTAAATATGGCGTCCTATGGGGGATTCCAATACCCCCGCTGCTATTTTATTTAAATTTCGGGGCTCAGAAGATTTTACTACAAAAAGTTCAGCAACATGCGTCCAGCGGCTCTTAAGATATGCGATAATTAATATTGGCATCCTATGGGGGGTACCAATTCCCCTGCCCCTATCGAAAAAATAAGTAGCCTATTTTATTTTTAGGGCTCACGTGATGTTACTGTAAAAATTTCAGGAAAATCGGTTCAGTAGTTTCGGAGTCTATAAGGCTACAAACAAACAAACAAACAAACAAACATACTAACATTTTTCATTTTTATATATATAGATTATTAAAACCTTTTCTTTAGCTTCACTTCGGAAAATCAAATCTTGTAACGTTAATTTAACCACCTTATACTCAAAGCAAATGGATGAAACTTTGTAGGCATACATATTCCTGATGACAATACACGAATACATGGACGTACCCAGGATAAAATCTAGGGGGGGGGGCGGGCAAAATTTTTTTTAAATGTTCTTTTTTAAGAAAAGCGTTCCTTAAAAAAATTTGTTTAAATGTTCTTATTATTTATTTGTAAACAAATTCAAAGAAAAGATTTAAAAGGACATTTTATCGAAAAAGCTTTTTTTAAACGAACAATTAAAAAATGTCCCCCATATTCATAAATGATTATAAATTTAATAAACGTATTATTAAGGAAAATTTTCATAGAAAATTTGGTTTTCAAGCCTTTATTAAATTTAAAATAGTTTTATGAATACAGGCATGTATGTTTAATTTTATTTACTTAAAATTTTATTCAGAACAATAAAATTACGGCAAAAGTAAAAAAAATAAAAAAAATATGCTACCCGATTCAGAATAAAAAAAAGAAAAAACCATAATTAAAATTTAAGGGGACTGAGGCCTGTGGGGCCCTCTGGACCCAAAAAACCGCCCCGCCCACTTAGTGGAATGTGTGGGTACTCAAATTAAAGGTAGTTTGCTCACGATTGTAAATATTTTGTATTTTTTAATGTTTTATGTTCGATTTAAAAAAAAAATATTATTTTTTTTTGTAACTAATAGCCTATTTCCGTTGTGCTAAAGAATTCTTTTCTGCGTAGACGGCCTTCGGCCGGGCGCATGGATTTTCTCCTCTTTGGAATAAAAAAACCGGCTTCGCTAACTAAAGCTTCTCTGCATAGCAGGCCTTCGGCCGGGCGCAAGGATTTTCTGCTCTATGGTATAACATAGACCGGCTTCGCTAACTAAAGCTTTTCTGCACCTAAAAGATACTTAAATTAACCTAGAGAGGAAAATAATATGCGAACACAAAAACAAAATACATATTTGCAATCGTGAGCAAATTACTTTTAATTTGAGTACCCACACATATCACAAAGTGGGCGGGGCAGTTTTTTGGGTCCAGAGAGCCCCACGGGCCTCAGCCCCCTTAAATTTTATTTATGGTTTTTTTCTCTTTTTATTCTGAATCGGGTAGCATATTTTTTTTATTTTTTTTTCGTACGCCCCTTAAAGTGCACATCAGCCAAATTACATAAGTATGTACATACATATGTATGTATTAACTTTCGTTAAGGTGTTTTTACAATTTTATTAATTTAACACATTTATAGCATAAATTTAAGAGAAAATGTAAAATTTTTCAAATCATTATTGCTTTTGCTAAATTTTACAAATAATTTTACATTTTTAAACGATTTTTAGCACCTGGCCATAACCAACCTCTTTCACGCACCTCTGCTGGTCATATTTTTTTTTTACTTTTATTAAAACACTGAATATTATTTTTTTTTTTTTTTTTTTAAAATTATTTAAAGTTAACTCTTCTACTCTGCCAATTTTTAAAACTTTTTCATTAACTCACTTTTTTTAAACGATTTCAAAAGACCCGGTAATGCTTCCGCATGTTGCACAAAAAAAAATTCTAAAGTAACTAATGGGAATGCACAACAAAATTATAGCGACAGCAGTGACATTTTTGCAATTTGGCGCCCAACGAACGATTATATAAAAAGGAAATGGCAAAATTACGTTTGTTAAGCTGCCATTTACATGTTGACTTTGTTTTTATTGTGGAAAACATTTCAATTGAATATTTTTATTTTAAAATATGAAATTTATATTAAACAATGTTTTATAAACAATATTTATATATTATTTTTAAAAATGTTAACTATTTTTTAGGAGCCGAAAAATAAACAAGCATAATTGCGTACGTCTTTCTATCACTAAATTTTAAGAGAAACTAATAAGAAAACTAAAAGGAAATAAAAGAAGAATAAATCAGGGCTGGAAAAGTTTATATGATGGCAGTTTAATACAAATTTTGAGGCTAATAAAAGAAGTGTGAATTTCTGGACCCATTGTTTAAAGTTTAGGAAATCCTTAGAAAAAAAGTTGACCAATAAGAAAATGAGATGCAGAAAACCATTTTTCTTTGGAATTTTCCTCAGAATGCATTCATCGTAATGTAAATTGAGTGGCACAATTAGACTTTTTTATTACTTTATTCAAAAATAAATAAATCAAACAAAAGTGTATAAAAAGTGATGAATTTTAGTAAAACGGACTTATTTATTTGAAATTTTAGATTATAAATACGAATAAGAGCAAGCAGGGATGGCAATTAAGAAGACATTGTCAAAAAATTTGCTAAAATTAACCAGTGCCCATGTTCTGTAACTCTCGCGTCGAGAAACTTTTCGATTGAAATGTGAGAAATTAAACAAAAATGCCATATATTGAAACAAACAGCTGTTTTTCTCACTAAACTGTGTCTGTAACTTTTTTAGGCGAGTACTAGCTGTCACGTAAGGAAATTACTCGCCAATTTACAGAAAAAGTGTGTCTGTAACATTTTTGCGAGAAGAGTTCCCGCTTTGAACTGTCAAATAAACTCACGAATAAAAATGGGGCGAGAAAAATTTTAACACTAAAAAACAAATAAAAATGCAAATACAAAGAATAATAATAATAATATTTTGTTCTTTTTTGTTTTAATTATTTTGCTTTTAACATTTTTATAAAATATATGAATGTTTTCAAAGTTCGTTTCCAAACAACAAACATTAAAGTCTTACGTAACATTATTTGGTAAAGACGACGGTTGTATTTTCGCCGCCGTCGTTGAAAAATTTTGAATTTGAGTAAATTTTGGTCGTCGTCAACGATATGTGTTAGTGGCGTTCTCAACGTCTGCAATGTCATATCGGCTTCGAGTGCAGTGCTATGACATTTATAACGTAACGACGTAATCTCTTTTGATAGTTTTCGACATGAGTTACAGACTCATTTTTTCTAACTTTTCGAGAAACGATGGAATATTTTGTTTCACATCTTTTCGATGCGAGAAGTTCTCACTATAGATACAGAACATGGGTACAGGGGTCTAATCACCGCATTCGATGCTATCGTATCGAATAAACTTTTGCATTTTTTTTGCATACGATAGACACTGACGTATCGAATGAAAACTCGATAAATGTAATGTCATATTACTCGATATCGAATGCTTTTATTTCAAATTCAATACATTTCATTTGATATCGAGTTTCATGATGCCAAAATAAATAATTTCGATCAATTTTGCTCGATATCGTATGCGGTGACTAGACCCCTGGATCAATTAAAATTTAGAAAATTGTTAGAAAATAGTGTTAAACTTTCGGGAGAAAGTCCACAGGGGCGGGAATTTTAAATCATTTGATCGGAAAGTTGATTGAAGAGAAAGGATTTAAAGCCGAAATGTAGCAATATCGGTCAATTTGGTAAAATAACCGGGATCATGTAATAACTGTAAGACTATTGCAGCATTAAATTTAAAAGGGAAAAAGTAAAAATAAATGGGAATCAAAAACATATTTTTTAACCCTTCTGCACTCCTTGGGTCAATTTGACCCAATTTTGGTTTTCAAACGCAAAATTTGTCCCTTTTAATATAAGATATGGACGTGAAACTGCAATTTATCCATTACAGGGACAAAAATTATAAATTTAAATGAAAATAATAAAATTTTAGTTTTTCCTTCCCCCTCCAAAAAACACGATTTACACACATTTAATATCCTTTGGGTCAATATGACCCAACATGCGATATTGCAAGTTTAATTCCACTTTAAAATTTGTTTTCTATTGAATTGAGTTCATCTTCATTCAGAATCATCGATCAATAATTTTTTCGGTCAAATAATCAATAGAATCGCTTTTGTTTTTATTACACTTAAATATGAAATGCTGTTAACATTTTATTGTTGGGTCATATTGACCCAAAGGATCATAGGAAGGGCACATATCCAAGGGATGCAGAAGGGTTAATATTAATCGATTTCGTAAAATAAATAAGAATATCAAGGCAAATTCATTACAGGTAATCTCGGTACTACAACAAGTACAACTCGTACAAAAAAACACAAGAAATTTGTTTTCGTAAAATCATTGTACAATCTCAAAAACAGGAACAAATCAAAACATAAACAAACAAATTTTGACATCCAACAATTATAATTTACAATTTTTAGCTTTACAATTTATAAAGCTAAAAAAAAAGTTATTGCCAGGGCTTTTAAGACGACCTGTAATGAATTCGCCTTGAAGAATATTGTTCAAAACTTTGTAAACTTTCCTTGCTTAGAACACATTTAAAAAGCAATAAACTTTCCTTTTTTTATTTTTACACAATGTTTTATTAATAATGACCTTTTAACAAAAATGAAATTTAAAGTTAAGTTATTAAAAGACAGTGAATTTAACTTAAATTAAGTTATTAAAAAAAATTGTGTAAAGGTGTAATTAAAATAACTTATATTAAATTTGTTGGGTTATATTTATTTGCTTTACAAAATTAAAATTTGTAAGGTTGAATTATAAAAGAAAATTTTCTTAAAGAGAATAAAAATACAATATTTTTAAGTTTAAACTCATTAATGATTTTTGTTATAATTATTATATTGAAATTTTTTTCGAAAATTCTTTTCTAATTTACGTGTTTAAAAATCTTCTTCTTTTGTTTATTAAATTAAACAAAAAAGGAAAATTAAGAAAATTACTTTTTAGATAATGTTTAGAAAATTATTTTGTCTCTAACGCCCTCCTCCTACTGCTGCCTTAAAACGTTTGCTAGGCGATGCTCCGGATAATTCCGGTTTAACCCTAGTAGGTGACAATAAACTATTAGGTCCCAATGACGGATTATTTGCGGAATTTTGTACTGGATCCTGTAGCCACCTGACCTGAGTTGCAGGGCCATAACCTTTTTCATTACGAGCCGCAATACGAAAGATTATTGCCGGCTTATTAGAACAATCAACATGCGCCGCTGATAAGGAAGTATGGGACACTGTGCATTGATTAGCTGCACCCACATAAACTCTTACAAAGGCCAATTGAGCAGGGGCTCTTTGCCCAGCCTTAGTTTCTTTTTCTTTACCTGGTTTAACGGCCAAATAAACAGAGTATTCCACAATTTCATTGGAACTAACACAACTTGGTGGTGGTTCCCAAGTAAGATGAGCTCCTTCTGAAGATTTAGAGATTTTAATGGCAGATGGAGCTCCGGGAAATCCCGGTAAACAGGTTTTAAAACTAGATATTTCACTCCAATCACTTGCACCTACGGAATTTAAAGCTCGTATACGAAAACGATATGCTGTACCAGGTTCCAAATTAATACGAGAATGTGGACTTAATTCGGGAATTTCGTCGGCATTTAAATTCAAACCTGAGGAGGACCAGACCGTATTGTCTATATAACTAGTGACGGTAGTTGACAGACCTTGAAATATGCCCACTGTATGCCATTTAGCATCCTCCTCATCTAAGGGAGTATTCGTTGTTTGTATAGTTGCCGGTGTTGGATTATTACTTGCATTGTTATTATTTGCAGTTTTCTTTGTTTCCTCTGTTGCAGGCTGATTGGCATTCGATGAAGTTTCCATTGCTTGTGATTTTGATTGTGGTGTTGTATTTGCATTGACTTCGGCCCCAGCTGCAGATACGGCAGCCAATGTTGCCAAATTCTCATTGGATGTATTTAATTGATCCGATTGTGAGTTTACTTTGTTAGCAGTTGAAGAAGATAATTCGCCGGGCTGCAGACGATTGGCAGCATCAGTATAAGAGCTATTCACAGGCAAATTATCCATAGACGGGCCTTTAGTGTTGCCGTTGTCGGTATCCATGCTTTCTTCGGGAAGGCCTTAAATAAATAGAATTTTAAGAAAAGTATTATACCTATGATGCATTTATTATTAAAATGAACACAAGAAAATAATATGCTTTTTCCGATTCGAGCAAAAACTATTTAAATTTGAATAAAGTTCCAATTGGTTTCTATTTTTTACCGCTTTTACTTTTTATTGCTCTTTTCGTTTCCTCTTACCACTTTCTTCGCCAGTATTTTCGGTATTATTATTTATATTTTCGTCTGTATCCATGGGAGTTGATTCATTAGGTGGCAGATTTTTAGACGTATTAGTGTCTGCTATTGCGGTAGCTGGCGCCTCAGAATCCATGCTGAAACACTGAGACCCTCACAATTGTGACAGCAAAAAGTAACTATTGTACAAAATGGAAATAAAAATATTGCAAAATTCAAGAATTTAAATTAATTTTTAAGAAAACTTCGTTGGCTCGTTAAAATTTACCTTTTTTTTAATAAAATTTAAGTTAAAAATTTAGAAGTTTGCAAAATGCTGCAGGCTCATTAGATGCAAATTGTTTATTTGTCAAAAGTTCTGCCTACAACATAGGGATGGGTGATAAATATCGATATATCTAAATATTGATATTTAAAAAAAAATAATCAATATATATCGCAAACACTTTTAATAGGCATATATCGATTTTTATTTATGACAATCGAATTCGATTATTTTTATTAACATTTTTATAAAAAAAATTAAAATTTTAAGGCCCAAATACACTGGTCAAATTCTCATCCAGCATTAAGGTTGTATTAGTGAAAATTAGTTTGTATGTGTGACACCGACGATGCTTGATAAAAAATCAAAAAATTTAGATATTTAGCATGCTTGACGAGTGATTTTGATGAATGTATTGGCGTTACTCTTCAAGCACCCACACACTTTAAACGAGATTTCAAACCGAACAGACGCTAAAAATGTCGGATGAAAAGAAAAATATGTTTTGGAGAAAAAAAAATGTTATTTAATAATTTTCTCCTTCTTTTCTTTAATTTTTTTTATTATTTATTAAAAAGCAACACAGTTAAAAGTATGTAATCACAATTAAACACTTTTTATCTATATTTTAATATTTTTTGCTCCTGTTGTTGTCACTTCAAAATAAAATGCAAAATGAATGCTTGACAGCTGATCCAGCAAATGTATGTTCTAATGTCAAGCACACGTACACGAGCTTGATGTCAAGCATTTGACAAGTGTATTTGTGCCTTTAGCCTTTTTTCAACTGCTTACAATAAGTATTGTTTTTTTAAGAATTGCATAACATTTTTTAAGCTTATATTAAGAAAAAAGCATTCAAAATTTTCACTGTCTGTACAGTCAGTGCATAGAAACTAAAAAAAATGTCGTACGTGTATAACAATAGTTTGTATGTGTAAAAAATTATTTCTTCGTTGTGGAAGATTTTCAAAATAAAAAAATAACGAACCTGCTTCCTGCAGTTTATGTAAAAACGTAGATAAAAGAAGACGATTGACGGGATAACATATAACAGAGATGTCCATATCAGATGACTACTGGTTTAAATTAAACAATCAAAAACATTGTTTGTTAAAGTTGGTACTATTTCTAGTGCAATTCAAAATTTAATGGCGTTTTCTTTTCTAAAAAAAAGTGTTGCATAAGTGTTACATGTGACTTGGCAACATTTTTAAATAGTCCCCTAATTTTTAAGAGGTATTTCATATTTTACGTTTACATAACATGTAGTCTACAACTGACATGAAATGCTTAACATTAACACTAATATGATGTTAGTGTTAAGTATAGACTCATCATGTTAGAGGTTTCCTCATGTTGTAACACGGTTGTTAGTGCAAATGTTTTAACAACGCTTTTATAACATAATGTTATAACAGCAAATCATGTCAGTTGTAGACGAGGAGTAAGAACACAAATTTCGGACTTAAACAATAAAGTACAATTAGCGCAAGGTAAATTCAATTACAGTTGGTGTCAAGGCTACAACAATCCAAAGCCAACAGAAACAACAGATGTTTTTTGTATTGCATTGTTAGTGTTTCCGGCTCGAAACTTGCCACCACCTCGTACTAAATTCGCCTTGAAATAGTGCTGCACTCAGGCCCCTTTAATTAAAATGAGTATTGAACATATAGCATTTTTTTAATTCTAAAGGGAACATTATCAGAAAAGAACGCTTTACACTTTTAAAATAACACATGTTTTTCAAAAAAGAACATAAAAAATGTAAAAGGGAGAATAAATGCAGAATTTTACTCAGAAAACGCCATAAGGTAAGATTAAATAAGTTACGGAAATATTTTTTTTTTTTTGCAATTAAAAACATGTGGTTTTGGAACTAAGCGGACTTTTATATTTTTTACCACCTATTTTTATTGCAGAATTTATTTGGAAATAAAAAAAAAACAATAAGTTACAATGCATGTAATTTCGATATATTGAAATATCGATATTCTTAAAAAATACCGAAACGATATATATCAATATACTTTTTAATTTGCCCACCACAATAACAACCCCACATGAAATGGTCGCGTCCAAGGCCTATCCAATAGGTCTGCTTACTACTACAACAATACAACAATACAAAAAACAACAGGCATTTTGTTTGTGTAAAATTCCTCGCCGTTGTCAAAATCTTACTTCTACATAGGCAAAACAAAAGGAAAAATGTGTTTTATGTGCATGTATGTGTGGCAAAAAACCAAAAAAGTAAACAAAAATATACACGTATAAGGAAAATGTAAACAACTCTTGATATCGTTGAGGAAAAAACCAAATAAACATCTGGCTTCTTAAGCAGACCTATTGGATAGACCTTGGTCGCGTCTGCAGAAAGCAATATTACAAAATCACATGCAGCAACAATAATTTTTTTGTGGAACCCGTGCTATTATTATTGTTTTGAAAACAACAACACGTGCGTGACAAACAATAAAAATATGTACATGCAAGAATATATCAGAAAACATTGCGAGTGATATATTTTTCATTAAAAAAATCAAAAAATTAATGAAAGCATGAAAATATCTTTTAATTTAGCGTTTTAAAATATTTAAAAAAAATCCAAGAATTTGCCGGTTTATAATATCTGATAACTCAATTCGATAGTGCGCAACCAGGTTAATTAGTCTGAGTTCATACGGCTCATGTCTTTTTGACAAGATTCTTCCTTTTTCTGCTTTGAACATGAATTGGCGTTCAAATGATTCATGTCATGTTGACGACATGTTTTTTATTTTGTTTTATTTGATATTGGAAACAAAAACCAAATTAAGCAACGAATAAGAAAGCTAAACGTAAAGACAGTACATGCATCTGTGTACTCGTTTCTTTTCCACTCGTCCGTCTCACCTATAAAGTAGCAATCTTGTCAATAAGACATGAGCCGTATGAGCACAGACTTAAGGGCCGCAGGTGTCAATTTCGAAAAATTATAAAGAAAAAAAATTCAAAACTTGCAAAATTTTGTTATATGAATAAAAAAGGAGTATGTACGTATGTGTATGGAAATGCAGGCAGAAGATGCTCGCATTCATATTATTGTAGAAAGATTAACGTTTTTGTTTTGTCAGATTGTGCGTATTTTTTTTTCTTAAAACGGGTGCGATAGATTAATTCAAATAACTGAGTTAAATCTAATTTAAGATTAAGAAGCAAATAATCTGCCTTCGATTGATGTTTACTGTGGAGCTGATGTAGAGCTACGTACTAACGTGAAAACCAATGTAATTCAATTTGAAACAATTGCACAAAAGCTTTGTTTTAAGTTTTGCAAAGTTTTAAGAATAAAATTCGATAAATGTGTGTTTTTATTTTTCATTTGACATACATAGTTGCTTCCAACTTTCCAAGTTTTTAGAATAATTGAAAATGGCGATTTTTAAACATCGTGACAGCATTCTCAGTTTTGGGGATTTATCGCCATGTAAAACAAAATTGCATTGACCGATCAACCAGAAGCTAATGATTCTGAAGTTTTTGAAATAATAAACATTATTACATAATAATTTTTTGCGTTTATTAGTATGTATGTTATGTATATAGTATTTAGAACTCAAGGAACAAAAAAAAATTTATTTTAATAATATTACATTGATGAATTTAATTTAAGAAATAATTGTATATTTTTCCTTTGAAATAATATATTTTTATTTTTTGGAATCTGTGGGGATTTTTTGGGATAAAAATTAGTTATTTTGGGAATGAAAAATCGTAAATTGGGAAAATGGCGATGGTTTTTATTTAGAAGAAAGTAATCAAAAAATGGTTTCTTGCCATTGTAGAACAAAGTTTTCAATTACCCGTTTCTTTTCAAAACATATTTTTTTACCCAACAAGTTTTTATTTAAATATTATTTATAAGCTATTGAGGCCCAGAACAGACGGTAAAACGCAACTGCAACGAAACCCTTTAGAAATTATTGTTTTGAAACCAGTTTCAATCGTTTTCCACACACCCTGCAACCTAAATTGTACCCGAATGTAATGAAATTATCACAATCATTTCGATTTTCTTTGAGAACAGATGAAACGCAAACAGGAGTTTCCTGCACGCCGGTTTCAATGCAACTGATTTCCAATGCATTTCAAACCGGTCCCTCGAAGGTGTCTATGACATAAACTCAAATGAAACTCGAAAATAACTAGAAGTTGCAATTTCGTTGCAGTTCCGTTTCACCGTCTGTTCTGGGCCTTACGCCTTTAAATAATTAAAATCGAAAATGATTTTAATAATTTTTAAATTTTTTTTTGTCATAAGCATTTTTTTTTAAGCTTAAAGGCCCAACTATAATATGCATGAGCTTCCTTAAGCTACTGTCAAAAATTGACCAAAAGCCTCTCACATGCATTAAAAAAAATAAAAAATTATTTGATTCCATACGGAATATGCGTTCAGTTTCGCACTTTGCTAAAGCAAATGACAGTTTCATAAAATTTAATAAAACTTTTCCTTAAGCTCAATATGGTTTGTAACTTATGATTCACATGTTTTCGCACAGTTGCTTTAGGCAGCTTATGCATATTGTAGTTGGGCCTTAAGACATATAAAATGGAAATCAAAATATTTTCAAACTATTTTGTATGAACTGGAATTTGACTCGAAAAGAGATCATAAATTAAAGTTGAATTCCAGCAATATTTAAGGTACTTGAATTTTTAAAATTTGAGTGCTTATTGGATCATTATTTGAGAAAAAAATCCTGTTCTATTATATATTGGTCATAGTATCATCATAAAAGGCAGGGACCGAAAATAACAGTTATATTTAAATTTTAAAACAAAAAAAGCATATAGGATTAAATGTCGAAAAACTGATTCAAGGATACCATATTGTTCCTAATGCACTTGTCAATGATAAAATATATTGATTTTTATAATTTTGATTGTTATATTTTCGATCAAACTTAACAGTTATTTTTTTGATTTTTATTTTTTGAACTAAAATAACTGTTATATTTTTATTTTTTCGATTAAAAATAACAGTTATTTTTTGATTTTTATTTTTTTGAACAAAAATAACAGTTATTTTTTGATTTTTATTTTTTCGAGCAAAAATAACAGTTATTCTCTTAATAAATGTACGTGGTTTAATAATTTAGTTGACTTTAAATTTTTATTTTAGTGTGTAATTATCACATGAGTTATTAAATTCAACATTTTTAATTTTTCGAATTTATTCTATGAGCTAAATTTCAGTTATGTATTTTATAAAGCTTTTTTGTAATAGTTCTATTCCTTCAATTTTTCACAAATGACTTTATAATATAAAGCAACCTTTGGAAGAAAATAATTCCCAGTTTCTAATAATTATTAAAGTCATCTAAATTATTAAAACAAAAAAAATCAAAAAATAACAGTTATTTTTGCTCACAAAAATAAAAATAAAAAAATAACTGTTATTTTTGTTCAAAAAAATAAAAATCAAAAAATAACTGTTTTCATCTGACTTCTATGAAAAAAGGCATAACTGTTACGTTCCCTGATAAAAGGTGATAAAATAATCGTTCTGGCAACGCTGACTGTTGCTAACACTGCCTTGTTTGTTCTTTTGACGTTCTCATTTTTAGTGGTGTAAAAAAATCATTGTGCGGTGGTTGGTTGTCGTAACATTTTCTTTAGCAATTAATTTAAGATATTCTAGTGAAAAATTAATAAAACGTAGCAGAAAGTTGTAATTTTAGTTGAGAATATGTGTTTAAATAATAATAAGGTTTAATATTAAAACAAATAACGAATACGTTTCTTTTTATAATTAAAAAATCAAAAAAGGTAAAGAAAAATTAGCTGACAATAAAATTGTAATCAGTTCATGATCAGAGAATTTGTTTTTTTTTGCAAAAACTACAAAAAATATTCTTAAAACTTAACCATTTCATTATATTTAAAGTGATTATTTTTAAAAATATTCTGCAATAGTCATGAAAAAAATCGTTAAATTGTATTAATTTGTATCGTGTTAAATTTATTTTATTTGCCCATTGTTTTCGGTATATTTTTTGTTGTTTTTTTTACTTACGGTCAGGGCCGCCAGGTAAATTTGTGAAAAAATCGTCAAAATCGTGAGAAGAAAATAAACAAATCGTCTTTTTCGTTTTAAAAAATCGTCAAAATTATCGGACAACTAAATTTTAAAGTCTGGGTTTACACTATGAAAGTTTTCTCTCAGAAAGTCTTGTTTTTTTGGGAGAGGGGAAGAAAAGATGCTATGCCTTTCTTGCACAGTTTGAACCCAGACAAAACTTTTTTGTTGAATTTGTATTAACCTTTATGTTAACAGCAGAAAACATATACAGGGGTGTTCTGGAAATCTAAAACGCAAGAAGTTGTTTTTAATACACTGTTAATGTAATATTTAAAGTTTTAAAATAATTAAAATTATTTTGTTGTACAATTCTGTTCAATAGAGAAATATTTGTATAATATTTGTCATAAAATTCATTTATTATAGAAATCTTATTAAAAACCACGTTTAAAATTCTTCAGTTTTGCGTTTTCGGTTTCCAGAACACCCCTGATAATTACGTCAACGGCAAGCATACCCGGGTATGCAGCATGATATTGTCAATTTTTAGGCGTGTTCAAAAATAAACAGAACATTATGTACCGTTTGGCTCACATACCCAGAAACGATATCTATTTTTTAGTGTTTGTGTAGACGAACACAACCCTTAATACCGTTCGTAACTATTTTCAAGAAAGAGATGAAAATTATATATTCTGTTCTTCATTAAAAAAAAACAGAACAATTGTAGTAGACAAATATTATGTTTTAATGTTCTATAATGTTTCTTTTTTTAACATTGTCAGGGATCACATTATGAAAGTTTTCTTTCAGAAAGTCTGAGTTTATTGGTGAGAGGGGAAGGGAACATGCTTTTCTTCTCTCCTCTCTCACCCATAAACTCAGACTTTCTGAAAGAAAACTTTCATAGTGTGAACCCAGACATTGATAAAGAAATGAATAAGCAAAAAATTTTAGCAACGACCGCAGCACGAAAAGCTTGTGTGTTATGTATATGTTTACTTTGAGTAAAATTGTTTCGCTGGCTTTTTGTTTATTTTTCGCATTTGATTTTATTTTTTTTTTTTTTTTGTAAAAAATGTTTGGTTTTTGTACCAGCCACTACGCACAACAGAAACGAACGAACATTAATGAGCTGAACCGAACACAATCAAGTTATTAGCTTTTAAAAAATAACAAACGAAATTAAATGTTCTCATCTTTTTGTTCAGTTGGATAAAAACTGAATTATTTTTGTATTTGAAAGATGACAAACAGGGAAACTCTATTTTTTAAAGGTTTTTCTTCACTATTTGCGTTTGTGTTTCCTTAAATCTACAGAAGCGAAAACTAAGGAGCGATATTTAGTGTTTATTTTCGAACACTGCTTTGTTAGAGTAAAACCGACACTGCTTGATTGGCGATTATTTGGGCGTTATGGGAAACGCAATTTTCAGATATTTTCCTATTCATATGATGAATTTTTTAAAGTTTTTCCCCTGTTTTTAATTTTATTTAAAATTTATATTTGTTATAATTTTTTTCAAATCTTTTACTTGGAATATTTTATGAACTATTGTTTACTGTTATTGCGAACATAAATTAGTTGGCATTGCGGAATGAACTTTTATCGGGAAAAATTATATGACTGACAATAGGTTAGTTTTTTTGAAACTTTCAAAATTTGTAGGGAAAAAGTTTTAAAGTGGGGGTAAATAAATATTTAGTTAAATTCTATGTGTAATTTAAAATGATGTTGAAGGTAAACTATGCATTCTCCAACGGAATAAATTTTATTAAAGTTAGTTAACTAACGAAAATTGAGTTTTAAAATAAAATTGGCTCTTAAACCAAAACATGCTACTGGAATTAGTCTAAATTTGTCTACATTTATTAAATTTTATGTATATTTGAGTTTTTAGTATCGCTTAAATTGCTTTTGTGTACTTTTCCTCTTACAAAACTAAAATTTGGCGGTTTTTGGTAAATTTTTTTTAAATCAAGGTAATTAAATTTGGCGATTTTCGGTGTATAATTTCTAGATGATGGTATAAACACTTGACAACCCTGTGGGGAGAAAAGAGGAAGTTTTTTCTTTTCTGTCAGTGTTGTCATGTTTTTTTTTTCAAAAAATCTTTTAATGTCTGAAAAAAATCCGACCAAAAAGACTTGTTCACAATTAGGTAAAAAAAATAGAACTGCATGTGTTTTATTTCTATTTTTCAAAAAACTTAACATAAATGTACATACATATTTGTTAACTTATAAATAAATTCCTCCTTTGTTTTATATCACCTATTAAATCCTTATATATTTAAATGAACTAAACTGCGTGATATATTTTTTACAAATTATAACGAAACTTATAAAAACTACATTAGTTTGAGAAAAAACGAAAACATTTTTGAATCTCAAAAACTTGCAAAATTAGATAAATATGTATTATGATATGACAACACTGTATGGTGTATAAAAAACTACCACTTCTCTCTTTACATTTAACACCCCCTCGTTTTGAACAAAGACAAATTTTTAAGAAATTTGTTTAGAAAGAAAAGAACAAGGTATATTTACACCTTGGAAAAGAACACGTTTTTATTATTTGATAGTGATGCCAGCTTGTTTGGTTGTTAAGTGGAAAGACATGCAGGTGTGTGCTGGAAATCGAAAACGTAAAACGCAAGAATTTGGAGGTTGTTTTTAAAACACCTTTAATCTAATTTTTATAATTTTTGATATAAAATTCTGTTAAAAAGAGAAATACATATTCGTATAATATTTGTCATAAAATTCTTTTTTTACAGAAAGCTTATTAAATAGACAATTTTTTAAATTCTTGCTTTTTACGTTTTCGATTTCCAGCACACCCCTGATGTATATTTTACATATTTATGCGTTTCATTGTTGGTTGCATAGTGTGTAGTCGTATTGATGGTTAAACTTAGTTTTGCATTCGAGGTTTCAAAAAAATCAAATCTATACATTAAATAAGGTCTAATGTGTTACACCATTTATTAGGCTTAAATCTTGTTTAACAACGCAGTTCCAAACAAAATAAAAATTACATAGGGTTATAGAAAAATGAAAAGAAATTGTAAAATGGAGAAAGTCTTGAAAACCTATAGTTTTCAAGTTATGGACCTCTGAACTTTCATACATATATACGATTTTCCCACATTTTTGAGCGTTTATTTCCAATATTAAGCAATATACCAGTTTGTGCCTTATTAACGGATCTTGCCCTTAAAATAAATTTTGTAAACTTTAATATTCTAATTATAAGGAGAACTATGTACTTACCGACATGTTCTGTTTCCCAGTAAAGATAAGGTGAGAAAATTACGAGGGAAGAAAGTGTTCACGATAAGGGGAATTTTTTGCCGCCACCATTTTTTCACGTTTTTATTCTCCTTTGAATTGCCGCGAAAAACATTTTTCGTGAAAGTTTTTCCTGATTGCAAATACGTAAAAAGGGCAACAATTATTCACGATAGGGGTGCATAAGTTATACGAAAACAAGTTAGAGTGCTATATTCGGCTGTGCCGAATCTTTGATACCATCCACCGACAGTTCAAATGTTTAAGGAGTAATATCTGTATGATGTTATTATACCCTCCACCACAATTAGTTGTGAAGAGGGTATATTAAGTTTGTCATTCCGTGTGAAACTTTTTTATTATTCATCTCAGACCCTATAAAGTATATATATTCTGGGTCCTTGAGTAATTTTAAGTCGATTTAGCCATGTCGGTCTGTTGAAAACACGCTCACTTTCAAAAACTCAAAAGAAATAAACAAACTTGGTGTCAAATTGCTTGTAGTTATCCTAAGCAGTTTGGGATTGAAATCCAGCAAAATCGGTTCAATAGGATCTGAGCTATGAATGAAAATGTGGAACCACCACCTAAAAAAAATTTATAATTTTGTTACAAAAACTAACATAAATGGTGGGAAAATGCACAGAATGATATAAGATTTCGCAACAGTTCGTTTTATTTAACTGGAAATCATGCTGTAAAATTTCTTGAAGATCCGTCCATGATTTACCCTAGGCCCCATATAATCCCTACTCCCGGAAAACAGTATAGTAAGCCTAAAACCCTAACTAACAATGCTATCATAATAAATTTTGGCACGTCACAGTTAAATAGAACTAGAAATTAAACTATTAAGTTTCGTGAAGATCGGTCCATAATTTACCATAGGCCCCATATAAAACCTACTTCCAGAAAACAGTTTAGTACGCCTAAATCCGTAAAAAATAATGCTATCATAACAAAATTTGGAACGTATAAGTTTTACAGGACTAGAAATAAGACTGTGAAATTTCGTGAAGATCAGTTCATAATTTATCCTAGGCCACATATAAACCTTACTCCCGGAAAACAGCTTAGTACGCCTAAAAACGTAAAAAATAACGCTATCATAACAAAATTTGATACATCACAGTTTTATAGAACTAGAAATGACACTGTGAAATTTGGTGAAGATCGGTGCATAACTTACCATAGGCCTCATATAAAACCCACTCTGGTAAAATAATTAAATACGCGGTAAACTTTCTTCCAGTTAAGCTTCATATGGCCAGAAAAAATGTTATGCAATTTTGTGATATACGGTCCATAATTTTCCTTAGATTCCATTTTAGCAGCCTTCTGAAATTTACTGCAAACGCTTAAACTAATTGCACCGATGTATCGAAATTTATGTTTTTTAATACCAGAAATCGTTCTGCAGAATTTGGGATGATTGGTTCATAGCTTACCATGGCTTTTATATAATTTGTTCTCTTGAAAATCATTTAAGTTCATCTTAAACTGATATTCTACTCAAACTTTTTAAAATTGATTCTGATTGTCGATCAATAATTTTTATATAGTCTGTTTTTACAAAGATTATAATAAAAAATAGACATCATACAGATATTACTCCTAAAACATTCGAAGTGTCGGTGGAGGGTATCAAAGATTCGGCACAGCCGAATATACCACTCTAACTTGTTATTATCTTAAACTGTGACGCTTTGTTATTAATTATGGTTTTAGGCGACTAAACTGTTTTCCGGTAGTAGGGTTTATATGGGGCCTAGGGTAAATTATGGACCGATAATCACGAAATTTCACAGCGTCATTTCTAGTCCTTTAAGACTGTGACGTACCAATTTCTGTTATGCTAGCATTAGTAGTTATGGTTTTAGGTGTACTCAACTGTTTTCCGGGAGTAGGGTTTCTATGGGGCCTAGGGTAAACATTATTTTTTACGGTTTTAGGCGTACTAAACTGTTTTCCGGTAGTAGGGTTTATATGGGGCCTAAGGTAAATTATGGACCGATCGTCACGAAATTCACAGTGTTATTTCTAGTTCTAAAAAACTGTGACGTTCCAAATTTTGTTACGCTAGCGTTATTTTTTACGGTTTTATGCGTACTAAACTGTTTTCCGGGAGTATTGTTTATATGGGGCTTAGGGTAAATTATGGACGGATCTTCACGAAATTTAACAGCATGATTTCTAGTCAAATAAAACAAATTTTAGCAAAATCTTATTTCATTCCGTGCCTTGTTCCAGCATTTATGTTATTTTTTGTAACAAAATTATCAATTTTTTAGGTGGTGGTTCCACATTTTGATTCATAGCTCTGGTCCTACAGAACCGATTTTGCTGGATTTCAATCCCAAACTTTTTAGGATAACTACAAGCAATTTGGTACCAAGTTTATTCATTTGTTTTGAGTTGTTCGAAAGTGAGCGTGTTTTCAACAGACGGACAGACGGACAGACAGGCGGACATGGCTAAATCGACTTAGAATTACTCAATGACCCAGAATATAAATACTTTATTGGGTCTGAGATGAATAATAAAAAAGTTTCACACGGAATGACAAACTTAATATACCCTCTTCACAACTAATTGTGGTGGAGGGTATAAAAAACGAAAAGTTACCGTAATTTAGGTGTTTATCAAAAAACCGGCGTTATCGGCAAAACGTCGCTAAACCGGCAAGTATGGCAGGCCTAACTAAATTACACATTTCTTATTTCTCACTCTCTCATAAAAATAAGCGATGAAATAAAACAATAATAACAAAACACTGTGTGGATTCTTTTCATTGGTTCGTTTTCTTAAAATCATCTGTTTTTCGCATGTTTTTTTATTGTTATTTAATTTGTTTAATTACAACTGTAAATTATTAAAAAAATGTTTTATAAAACAAAAGCTTTATGAGACATACTTTCATATTTATGTTTATTTAACAAATTTTTCTAAAGGTACCTGCCTATCAGGGCTACCAGGTACTTTTTTTCCTTGTCCCCAAAAAATTAAAAAAATATCCCCAAAAATCCCCAAATTAAGAAAAAAAAACCTTAATGAGTAAATATTCTTCTGTTTGTTTTTTTTCTGACCAAATTTAAAATTTTTTTTTTTTAAAAGTAAAAATAGTAAGAAAAATTTTAATTAGAAATCCCCAAAAATCCCCAAATAAAAATTTTTGTAAAAAAAATTATTTTATTTTGTTTGTACCCTGAAGGAAAAATAACATAAATTTATAAAGTACCTTTAACACTACCTTTTAACTATAATGGTAATCTTAATAAGGACCTTTTACAACGTATAAGTTGTTGATAAGAGCAAGATACAAGTTTTGCTACTTTTTTTCACATTTTTAATACGAGTCAAAGAAAAATAAGCATAAATAATAAAAGGGAAAATATATTAAAAGAGTGTAAAATCCCCAAAAAATCCCCGAATTTTTTTTTTAAATCCCCAAAAAAATCCCCAATCCCCAAATGACTTTCTTTGTCCTTTTTGCTCGCATAAAATCCCCAACTTTGGGGATAAATCCCCAAGTCTGACAGCCCTGCTGCCTATAATTTTATATGAATGTAGGTATGTACAATTAACGTCTGTACCTATTCATAACATACAGTCTACAACTGACATGAAATGCTTAACATTAACACTAAAATGATGTTAGTGTTAAGTATAGACTCATCATGTTAGAGATTTTCTCATGTTATAACACGGTTGTTAATGCAAATGTTTTAACAACGCTTTTATAACATTATGTTATAACAGCAAATCATGTCAGTTGTAGACGTGGAGTAACGTACCCGTCTCCACCATCCATCAACTTGGTAAGAACAGCATGTCGAACATAAATTCTACACGTGTCAGGCGCGGATTCAGCTTCAGCCTTAGGGGGCGGGAATTTTTTATGATACAAAAAAAAATTTGTTTTTAAAAGTTTATTAAAAGCAATATGTGTAGCAGTGTTACCACCAGCAAAATTCAAAATAACACTTGAGTTGAAGCAAAATTACCCGATTTAAATGAAATTACACCTGATATAAAATTGTAGTTTTATTTACTGAAAGAAGCAAAAACACAACAAACTCATTGAAAGAAGAGCCAAACTGTTAAGATTCTTATTGTAATTTAAAATAAATTAACAAAAATAATATTAAAAACTTAAAAGCATAAAAAAAACATAAAATAAAACTCCTAAAATAATGAGTTAGCTGAGTTAGGAAAGTTCAAAATGCTGATTGCCATTCCTTTTTAATTTGAGTTTTTTAGCCCCGTAGCGCTTACGAAAGGTTAGCTGTCAAACGAACTGTCATACTGCTTTCACTTTTTGCTCAGTCACATCATCATGAATAGATTCATGCTTGAAAAACGCCACCAAATTATCTAAAATGAGCCATCGATTCTCGCAACTTTATGATTTAAATGACGAAACTTATTTTTCACAAATAAAGGCAATGTGTTGATATAGAAATGATAAAGTGTCAATTAGACTTTTAGGCCGTGCGATGTGACACCTCATGTTTGTTTTCCGTAGGGCTCTGAAGTCACTGGTTTGTGCTAGCAACAATTGACGTCTTGGAGGTCAACATTGTGCATCAACAATGCTCGAAAAAGAGAAACAAAATTGGACGACTGCAATGCGTTTCGTCAAGGACAGGCGCGGTTCCTATTTGTTTGAAATCAGTTTCAAATGGTAATGTCGTGTAATTATCTGCGATTAATATTAATTTTTTTTGTTTAAGTTTAAGGTCTTAAGAAATACCTTTTATACTTACAGTACTTTTCGCTTATAGTCACTTCCTTAAGTTGCAACCATAACGTGGACTATATCGCTAATGTGACTATAAGGCTAATTCACATATCGTTACTTTAATATAGAAAAGCCCTAACTAACGTTTTCCTTACTTTACAGGAATAGTTAAAATAATAACAACATATTTCATAACTGATACCAACGGCAAAAACGAAGTTTTTACGAGTAGAGAGTTGATGACAAAAATTAAATGATTTAATTTATTCTTTCTTTGGATGGATTTTTGATTCGAAAACTAAAAAGAATTGAGTAAATTTTGCTAATGTGACTATAACGCTATTAATTTGCTTTACTTTTTCCCTTTGACAACTGTGGATAAATGGCATATATGGCAAATGTGCTTATATCGCTAATGGACTATAACGTAAATACTTTATATTAAATTAACTTATAGCGGAAAAATAAACAGATAAAATGGAATATATCGCTAATGTGACTATAAGCGTAGTGACTATAAACGAAAAGTACTGTATTTAGTAAACTGTAAAGTAGAACTGTCCCTTTCATTATTCAGTTTTACAACCGTTAAGGGCGTTAAATATTCTTCAAACTAAAGCATTTGAAAGTTGCCAGATAAAAATAAAATTAATTATAAGTTGGAATATTGGAAACATATCTTCCCCCAGGCTAGTTTTTAGTTTAAATAACTTTTAGGTTCTAAATCACTATGATAGCCATCTCTATCCAAATCTAAGAATTCATCTTGCGACATTCGTCATTGATCTTTTGAAAATATATATTTAATGATTGAAGACTTTTCTTAAAAAAAAAACGAGACTTTGGTACAGAAGACTGTGCATTTTTTATCAACAATATATAAAGGGAAATAAATGTCGTCACTGATATCGAATCTTGACTTTATTTAGGTATCGGAAGCAAGAATTTTAAATTACACCTCAATTACACCTAAGAGAAATTACCCACGCTCTACCCACTACAGTAAAAATTATACCAAATTCGGGTTATTACCCACAAAGTGGCAACACTGATGTGTAGGTATATTATATTAAAAATAAAACTAAACAATAAATAAAATATTAAATATAAATTTAAATAAACTAATCTTTTTAAATAAGCAATTATGATTTCCTTGTGAGGCAAGTTTAGATTGTACAGTCTATGTTCAGTTTGTCATTGTTGATCTGAGCCATGTTTTTATTCGACGAAGGGTAGGAAATGACCTCTCGCTAGTATAGGGCTGCCAGATGTTTGAACCTATCAACCAGTACACATGGAAAAAATGGATAAAAATTATACCATATGCATGTAGTATATCGCACCCTAAATACTAAAGGATCACGACTCAAAATTTTTCAAAAATGACTTTTTCATAAATTAATTCTTCAAATTGGAATTTAAAATTTTTTTTTTAAATATTATTACCATTTTTACATAAACAGTTTTTTGGCTCTCCTGAAAATTTAAGAATTTTGAATTGTTACCTTTTAGTATTTAGGGCGCGATATGTAAAAACTATCCAGAAAAATGGAGTTATTAAAATAATTAAAACTCTTTTGATTTTTCTTCAACCAACTGGACAACTGTCAAACTAATCAATTGAAAAAGCCATACACGCTTTGATTTGGACAACGACCGACTCAGTTGACAATTGAATTGAAACGTGTATGGGCTGCCTTAAGGGTATAATAAACCACACAAAATGCTTGGCAAACACACACATTGTTTCCGTTTTTGTGTTGTTTTCAATGAATGCAGATGCCAATAGTGCTGCGGCAATTTGGTTGCTTTTTTCTTAAAACGCTGAAGAAATTATAAAATAAAGGCAAAAAATTTTGTGGCAAGCAATACTACAATTAAAAAAATTTTATTTAACATTTAAAATTAATTGAATTGAATACATTTAGCATTAGACGCCACAAAAAGTTTGACAAATATCTAACATGTCTGCCAAATATTAAAAATTTTTAATATCAAACATTGCTTCAAATGTTTGTCCAAACAGCAAACACCGCAAGTGACAACACAAAATATTTGCCCAAACGTAAAATTTTGACATGTTTGCCAAGCCATTTGTGAGGTTTATTATGCCCTTTAGAGAAAGCATTTTGTTATCGGTTTTCGATTACTTATAAAAGTTGTTTACACGGTATAACTTTTTACAGCAACTAGTTGAACCAACATTTGAAAGAGGATTCACTATCATCTAATATTATTGAAAGCTTTTACCAGCTTTAAACCAGGTAACAGGTGAATTTAATTAAAGTTCTTTATACAGTTACCCTATGTTAGCAGTGTTATAACAGAAATCTTAACCATTGTTAACAATTTTAACCAGCAAAAACAAATTTGTTTGTTTTGACCTGTACAAAAAACCAGGACAATTTAATAGTGGACCAGGGCACCAGGACAAGTAGTCGAAAACCAGGAAAATCCTGGAAAACCAGGGGGTCTACTCTCTATTGCGATGCGAAAACAATTTCGATGCGAAAGCTAAAAGCCAAATTGGTACTCTCTATCACTTTCGCAAAATTTTCTGAAAAAGAAGCGATAGTGGCTATAAAAATTAAAGAAGGCGCGGATTTACAGTAATGGAATGCCAAAGTGTGTAAAAATATTTGAAATTGGAAAATTTAAATAAAATAAAGTGATGATTTACGAAAAGAGAAAAAATTAAAAGATGCGAAAGTCACATGCGCAAACGTATTAAAGAGTACCAATCGCTAGATTTGCTACAACTTTCTTTCGCATCGCAATAGAGAGTAGCCCCCCAGGACGTATGGCAGGCCTACGCTAGTAGCATTACTGACGAGCATTGAAACGAAAATTTTAAATATTTTTTTTAGATTTGGGCAGATATCTTCATCACAGTTTATTAAAGCATCTACAACGTTATCTGATAGATTTTCAGATATTTTCCATGTTTGTTGCCAATGCTACAGTTCAGGCTCAAGTTTAGATGTTAGTAGGTGTTTATCTCGAGTTGTGGTTTTAAAAGTTTTGTATCTGTATATGACTTGATCACAGTTTGAGTAGAAGTTTTGGTATGTTCAATACATTAAGGATTAAGGGAAAGGTGGTTTGAGATCTTTAAATAAATTCAATAAGAGGAATAAAACCTGCAACTCGGTAGAAATCTTCAACATTTTGGATGTGATTATTTCGTTCAAATCTTGTCTTTTAGATTGGAACCTCGATTTGAACGCAAATAACTTTAACTTTTTGAACATTCGCTTTAAATTGTTCTTCGGCTTTATTTCTTTTTTCTTCAAGGCACATAATTAAAGTTTTGATAAGGCATGATCCTTTTTGAAGATCTATATCGTGCTTTTGTAAAATGATACTAAGCGGCTGTGTTACAATAGGTATCACCCTTTATATGTATATTCCGCAAATAAATTCAAAAGTACTAAGTGAGTTCCTTTATATAAAGGTAGAGATACTACCTTTTCACTCGAATATTTTTTCCAAAGCTTCTACTATATGATGTACACTTGTTGCAAAGTGTAAAGCTGAGTCGTGACGGTCCACCTATCTCGCCACCTGTCCACCTGTCTCGCATAATGTAGAGAGTTTGGCTCCCAAATACTTTACTAAAACTGTGTTTTGTCTCGGATGATTGTATAAAAAAAATTTTGTGGTTTCTTTAACCAATTATACAACTTTTTGTATTTGTGGCACTTTATTGCTTTTAGAAATTGAGTTGTTTGATTTATGGGAATAGCAAGGCCTTCGTTTCGCATTTGCCGCGGTTTCCAGAATTTTTTAACACCTTCATTTTCTGCTGACATCAATGGACCCCCATCAGTTCCAACTCCTACACAATGTTTTAGGTCAAGACCAAAATTTGTCAAAGTTTTAAGAACTATTGATGATAGTGCCTTCGCATCAATTGACACATCAGCGTCATTATCAATATCCTGTGAAGGCTATTCAAATGCGTTTACAACAAAGCCAAAAAATTCTTCCCTAACAACTTTTTTTTTGTATGTTGAAATATTTTAAAGAAAAGGAAATCTGGCTTTTCCCCGACAAAATCCGCGCCTGACTCGTGTAGACTATTCATGTTCATGTTTCATCCATGTGCTGCCATCGTTGCCTAAACATTCGTCTTAGCATCCATGTGCGCCATGATGTTGGCCATACAATGTATTTTCTGTATACAATGAAACGCATAACAACAAAAATTGTGGTCAATCAGAACATGAACATCAACACGTATTCGCGACATACAAGAACATGAACAAATTAATATCGTTGCTCTGCCGGCGTTATGGTCATGTTCTATTCGAAAGCGCATGGAGACGTGGGGTAAGTGTTTTAAATTTAATAACGGTTCACAAAACTAATTTAACTTAATAAACGTTTGTTAAATTAAATAATCTATTTTGAACAATTTAAGTTTAAAGTACCTACCCAGTAAAAAATGTGCTCCAAAAGGAGCAGGTTTTGTATATGAATTCATACCTCAAATCGCTTCAAACCTGCTGATAAGATGCCTGATTTTAGTATGGGGTGTTCCCGGTTTGGAGGACTATATTCTGCTGACAATAAGCGCTTCTTTTAATATGCAAACAAAGCACTCCTAAAGTGCTTTTTTAAGGGCTACCTATATTAACATATTCATTAATGTTTTGGTTGTACTTGCTTACTTGCCATAAAATATTTTTATTTTTTTCGCTTTAAAAGCTTCTTCGTTGTCAGCACTAAAACAGCAGCTTTTTAGTATATTTCATTCTTTATCATTTACTGCTGTATAAAAGCTCTCTTATTGAAGCGCTCGATAATGCGCTTTTTCTCTTAAGTGCTTCAAAAAACCGAAATTTTTTTTACTGGGTACCTATCAGCGTGGCCATTTTGGCATTTTTGCAGCTAAATTTAGTATTTTGTTGTTGATTTAGCTGCAAATTTTCCATTTAGCAGTTAGTATTTTTCAACTACATATTTAGCATTTTTAAGCATTATTTAATTTAAGCATATTCAAGTAATCTTTTTCTGAAAATCTACCACAATTTTATGTTGAGTGCACATACAAATCCCTACTCTTTTGCTTTAGAAAATAAAAAGACCAACCATTCATAGGTATCAAATTGTTTTTAAATTTGATCAGTTTGACCCACTAAATTCATGTTAAGCTGATTTTTTTCCGTCAATTACGATTTTGGAAAATTTTTCGAATCGAAAAGAGATACCATAACTTTTGAAAAAGAAAAACAAAAACGAATTACATGCCGGGATTTTATAGCTCAATTAAAATGTCAACTTAGACAACGATTGCCAAAACATGGTCATAATTTAACAAATACTAACTTTTTTTGTGTAAAAAACCGTTTAAAAACTAAAAAAGCAAATTAAACAAACATTTTAAATAATAAATTAGAACTTTGGAACATTAGTAGCAGAAACTAAATTCATATTGAATTGATAAATAAATCTATATGGATTTTAAAAATGCATTTAATAAATAACCATTCAGAGAATTTGCAACACGGAATATTTTTAGTGGTATAAATCTCTTAAAAACGAAAATTCGATAAAGAATGACGATAAAGACTATGATTTCGCTACTTTTTTATTAGGTGTGGTTTAAAATGTTGCGATAGTTTGAAAAAATGTACGATCTCATATAAAAATGCGATAAGAACATATATTATAATGATATCTCGAACGATTCTTCAGAAGCTGAAGAAGAATCTTCATTTGATGACGTATTTAATTTATAAAATGAAATTTTTTATTAAACATGTTATATAAATTTGATTGAAATACTAAATAATAGCGAAGTATGGGTCAAGATCCTTTGATTTTTTGTGATGGTACGGTACCTTTTGTTTGAAAACTTTTTATGTACGTACATAAAAGAGCCATTTTATCTTTGGTGTACCATCACTGAGCGTGTTGGTATTGGTCTCATTTGAAAGCGACACATCTTAACCTTGTTTGTCAACCTTGAAAACGCGCGTAGGTCGTCCCTACCTCTTGTTTTGTGTAGTTGGTTTTTACTGTTCCCTTTACCTTACTGGTCCCTTTCTCTATGCATTTTGATGTCACCACAAAAATTAACGATTTCGAACGTCAACGTTCGCATAGAAAATTATACTTAAAACAAAAACAAAATTCTTAAATTTGTTCACTTGTTAAATAATAAAAAAAAAAAATAAAAAAAACTGTATAATCAAAATTGTTATTCGATTAACCGATAATCGAGGCTCGACTGTAATACAATAAAAACTTTAGCACTATTTTTTGGGAGTTTAGGATTTATTTTAAAGCCGATTAAGCTGTAAAATATTTATAGATATGGCCACACTGCTACCTATTGAACATACAATATTTATATAAATAATTGTCTATCGTATTAAAACTCCAAAAACAACAATTACTGCCAATTTCACGATGTCGAAAGAACGAAAGAACGAAACAAAAACAAAGTTTTTAGAATTTGTTTTTGATGTAGTTGTGCGAAAAAAAGAGTTCTTTCACATTTAGTGAAATAGGCAGTTAGTTTAAATTAAATAAGTATTTCCTCCCTCATTGTAGTTATATAATACATGTGTAGTACCGTATGTAGGTATGATGTTCATTTATAAGTACCTATTTTAAATAAGTTTATTTACAAATACATGCAAACATATGTACATACATACTGTATGTTTTTCATAATAGGTACTAGATACATATACTTTGATAGGTACTAACAGTCACTTTTTATACTTATTAAAAGATTAATCATAGTCTGAGGTTTTTAAAAGCACTTGACAGTTTTAGCTTACTTATAGGTATGTATGTACATATGTATCCATATAGGTGCATACCTACATATGTACGTACATAAGCAGTAAATAAAATAAATACTAAAAGACTTCTTGCACATGATTCCTTCTTTTCTTGTTAAAAGCTTAGTGTCGCAGTTTATTTTTATTTTAGCAAATTTTTGTCTAAATAGGTTTTATAAGTCTAAATTTAGGTCATAATTTTCTAAAGGTTTCAACTGTTTTGAAGTACCGCCTCTTTACTATACCTCTTTCTATTGTTTTATAACTCAGTGATGTCAGATTAGGGGATTTATCCCCAAATTGGGGATTATATTGTGAAAATGGGGATTGGTGATTCTTTTTCGTTCTTTTTTTTTTATCAAGCAACAAAAACAATCTGAAATAAAAGTGTATGACTGGGGAGTCCTGCACTAAGTAATAACATTTTTCTTGTTGTGCGTATTTAGTGAAGACCTAACAGAAATAGTTGAAGCGATAGAAACAGATTCATCCTACTTAGCATAAGATTCAATGGATTTGGGTTACGATTTTGAAGAAGAAAGAAAATAACAGGTTAGAGTGCTATATTCGGCTGTGCCGAATCTTTGATACCCTCAGGAGGGAAATTTGTATTGGAGCCATGGTAAGCTATGAACCAATTATCCCAAAATTCTACAGAGTGATTTCTGTTATTAACACACATATATTTCAATACAGCGGAAAAATTAGTTCTAGCGTTTGCAATGAATTTCAGAAGGCTGCTTTAAATGGATTTAAGGTTTATTATTAACCGTATATCACAAAATTGCATAACATTTTATCAGAGTGGGCTTTATATGAAATTATGGACCGATCATCACGAAAATTATTAGTGTGATTTTTATACCCACACCACAATAGTGGAGACGGTATTATGCATTTGTGCTGATGTATGTAACGCCTTAAAATATTGGTCCTAGACCCACCTTAAAGTATACCGATCGTCTTAGAATCACTTTCTGAGTCGAACTAACGATGTCCGTCCGGCTGGCAGGCTGGCTGGCTGGCTGTCCATGTAACCTTGTGCGCAAAGTACAGGAGATAATTTTGGAGATAATTTGATGAAATTTGGATCATAGGTTCCTATTGGCACAGGGACCAAGCCTATTGAAAATGGGCCGAATCGTAGGACCACGAGGGAAGATAGGGGGAAATTTCTTCCTCTCAGAAACTATCAAACCCATTTCAACGAAATTTAAAACATAGATAGAACCATATCTATATGGACACAGAATGTATGAATTTTTTTAAAAATAGGACCACGAAGGAAGATAGGGGCAATTTCTGCCTCTCAAACCGATTTTAATGAAATTTAAAACATAGATAGATCCATATCTATAGGGACACATTAGCTGTACAGTTTTTCAAAAATAGGACCACAAGGGGAGGTAGGGGGCAATTTCTGCCTCTCACAAACTTTCAAACCAATTTTCATGAAGTTTATAAACATAGATAAATGCATATTTATATGGACACATAAGCATGATGTGTTTTTAAATACTGTGGTGTAGGGTATCATATGGTCGGGCTTGACCGACAGTACTTTCTTACTTGTTAGTAATATAAAACTGTGAAGTATTAAATTTTATTCTGATAGCATTATATTGTACGGTTTTAAGCGTACTAAACTGTTTTCCGGGAGTGTGGTTTATATGGGGCCTATGGTAAATAATGGACCGATCTTCACGAAATTTTACAGTCTTGTTTCTAGTCCTATAAAACTGTGATATACCAAATTTTGTTATGATAGCATTATTAATTATGATTTTAGGCGTACTAAACTGTTTTTCGGTAGTAGGGTTTATATGGGGCCTATGGTAAATAATGGACCGATCTTCACAAAATTTTATAGTCCTATTTTTAGTTCTATAAAACTGTGATGTACCAAATTTTATTATAATAGCATTATTAACTAGGGTTTAAGGCGTACTATACTGTTTTCCGGGAGTAGAGCTTATATGGGGCCTAGGGTAAATTATGGACGGATTGTCGCGAAATTTTACAGCGTGATTTCCAGTCGAATGAAACAAAAATCAAATTGCAAAATCTTATATCATTCCGTGCATTTTTCCACCATTAATGTTAATTTTTGTAACAAAAATATCAATTTTTTTTAGGTGGTGGTTCCACGTTTTGATTCATAGCTCTGATACTACCGAACCGATTTTACTGGATTGCAATCCCAAACTGCTGAAGATAACTACAAGCAATTTGACACCAAGTTTTTATATCTTTTGAGTTTTTCGAAAGTGAGCGTGTTTTCAATAGACGGACAGACAGACGGACATGGCTAAATCGATTTAGAATTACTCAAGGACCCAGAATATATATACTTTATGGGGTCTGAGATGAATAATAAAAAAGTTTCACACGGAATGACAAACTTAGTATACCCTCTTCACAATTAATTGTGGTGGAGGGCATAAAAAGATTGAGTATTGTCATCAAAAGTAAAGAAGATATATTTTTTATATCTAAAAAGTTTATTGAAACAAATGCTCAAGCGTTTCCCACCAAATCAAAATTGTTTTAAACTTACAAAACTTTTTGCTTCAAATACTTATGTAACCCATTAGGTTAGCCCAATTTCAACTCAATTATAAAAATAATTCTACCGGTTCAGAATATGAATCTTTCAAAAGACATTTATGAATCACAATGAAAAAAACTTCCGTTTGTTAAATGGAAAGATTTATTTGACGTACAAAAATTTAATATGTACTTTGAACTCTCATTTATCAATACACAACAACCCACGAAATTGTGGGTGGAATTGGAGAAGTGGGAATGGCACAAAATAGTCTTTTTTTATATCTAAAGAACAGTAAGAGAAATATTGTCCAAATTTGGTTCACATAGCTGGGTTAATACACAACTTCTTTAAAAAGTGGGCGTGGCACCTCCCATACAAAGACATTATAGATTTCTGTATGTCTGGAGAACGGCAAGAGCCAAAGCTTCCAAATCAGGTACAAGCATCTTGGTCATCAATACGCAACAACCGACAAAAAGTGGGTGGAATTTGGAAGTGGGCGTGGCACAAAATAGATTTATTTATATCTGAATAACGGTATTAATATTATTTTCTGCTCTGGTGAAGGTGAAGGTGAAGGGTATATAAGATTCGGCATAGCCGAATATAGCACTCTTACTTGGTTTAGGTTAAGTTGAATGAATGTTCCCAATATTTTTTACTTAAAGAAAATTATACACACATACGTATATTTTAAAATCTTTTTTTTTTAATCTTTCTATTCTAGCTTATTAACAAAGACATAAAAATTGTCTTGGAACACACAAAACAAAAAAAAAGAATTACGCCAACTTTTCCTTACTGTTCATCTCTATACATCAAGCAGGATTACTTACTTGTTTGTTTTTTCGTATAAGAAAAAAAAATCATCTTAAACAAACTTTAGATAAATCAAAGTTATAACAAATCCAATAACATCCAATTTATTTTCTATTTAAATGTCACAACATCAAAAAAAAGACAAAGAAACGAGACAGCGAAAAAATGTAGAAAAAGAAAACTCTATTAACAAACAAACAAAGACAACAACCACATCATCAGTAACAAGAACAAAAACACCAGGAACCACCTCATCCTTAGCTAATAATTCAGTGGTAAAACTTAGAAAAACTAATAACGGTGCATTGTCGATAATGAATGTCAAACAAATGAAACCATTGAATAAACAACAAAAGGAAAAACTTAAAGCCGAACGGGAGGCTTTAGTATTATGGAGGCAACCAACAAAAACATTGTCATATTGTAGTTTAGAAGTAATTGAACTTGTTAAGACTTTAGCGGGAAAGTGAGTTATTTTTGTTTAAATATAACGCGAACCTGGAACAGCAAGGTTCTATCTGCACCTTAACTACATGTAAGATAAAACCTTGTTGTCCAAAGGTCGCGATTACACAACAAATTTTATAAAAAACAAATTCTTATTTTATTTTTAGATTAATGCAAAGGAAGACTTCGTTTGCTGTATTTTTAATAATAGCTAGTTTTATAGCTGTTTTATATCAAATACCAGGTCGCCATCAAATTATAGTAGATTTTTTAAAAAACAATACCATGTTTGTGGTATATTGGACTGGTTTGGGTATTTTATCTTCTGTGGGTTTGGGTACGGGTCTGCATACATTTTTATTATATTTGGGGCCTCATATAGCGAGTGTTACTTTAGCTGCCTATGAATGTAATTCTTTAAATTTCCCCAAACCACCATATCCAGATGAGTAAGTTGAATGTATTCTTTTTTTTCATAATAAACATAATTGAGTTTTTCTTTTTTTTTCCTTTTTTTTAGTATCGTCTGCCCCGAAGAACCTTATGTTAAGAACATTCCCAATATTTGGTCTATTATGTCTAAGGTGCGCTTTGAGGCTTTTCTTTGGGGTGCTGGCACTGCGTTGGGCGAACTGCCACCTTATTTTATGGCCAAAGCTGCTCGTTTGTCTGGCTATGATCCGGACGATGACGAAGAAATGGCTGAATTTGAGGCCTTAAAGGCCAAAAAGAATCAGAAGAATTTGGGTTTAATGGATAGAGGAAAATTATTTATGGAACGTGTTGTAGAACGTATTGGTTTCTTTGGTATTCTGGCCTGTGCAAGTGTAAGTTCTTAAAGAATTTTTAATACAAAGGCCAGATTATACTTTTCTAAGTTTTTGAGTTGCGCTGAATCCGAACCAGAACTCAGAGATATCTAAGCTTCAATTAAGAAAAAAAGAAAACACTGGGGGCAGTCGTAATCAAATACTTTTTTCGTTTCGAAATCAATTTTATTTTTAACTTTTGCAGTCGATACTGCTGACCGATTCTAAATTATGTTTTCAGTGTTGTAAAGCATTTATTTGAGTTTTCGTCACACTGATACTTTTGATTCGCTTAGTATCGACTGAAAGAATAAGAAATAAAATTGCTTTCGAATCGAAATAGTATTTGATCACGACTGCCAGAATTAGCCCCCTGTTTTTCGCCATATTCGAGACGTTATTATTGTGCGAATTTAAAAACTTTATATGATATTTCGTCTAAAAGTCCAATTTCCCTTAAAATAAATGTTTAACCTTTGAAATATCATGTTCCTTCTCTGAGATATCTTAACCTAAAGTTTGAAAAATCAAGGTTTTCGCTATATTCATGGATTTTCGCTATTTTTTTTTCTAAGTTTTTATATATTTTTTGTGACTTTTTTTTATAATTTTAACTTAATTTTTGTATTTTTTTTAAGATTTTTTATATTTAATTATTTTTTTGGAATTTTTATATTTATAAAAAAAAACTTTTAGACGATTTATCAGGGGTCTAATCACCGCAGTCGATACTATCGTATCGAATAAACTACACTGGCGTATCGAATGAAAACTCGATAAATGTAATGTCGAGTTACTCGATAACGAATGCTATTATTTCAAATTCAATACATTTCATTCGATATCGAGTTTCAAGTTACCAAAATAAATAATTTCGATCAATTTTGCTCGATATCGTATGCGGTGATTAGACCCCAGTTTTTATATTTTAACTCAAAAACTTAGAAAAGTATACTCTAGTGACAGGGCTGTGTTATTATTAAAAACAATTTCGTTCTATTAAAGTTAAGGAGGTTCGTTATTTCGTTAATCTTTTCACCCTGCGTAAAAAACTTTTTCCATGTAAAATATTATGAATTTTCAAAAATTTGTATGAAAATATTTTTGAAGTGAGGTTTTTTACAAAATAATGGGGTAAATAACGTTGATCGTCAATTAAACTTAAAATTTCGAAATTAAGTTCGAACAATTCAAATAAGATGGGATAAAATGCCCGGTAGCTAGCTAGCTGTATTGAACAAGTCCATCAGTGCGTGGGTTGGGAAAAACTATCAAGAAACAGTTTTTGTCGACGATTAAATATTAAAAAAAAACAAACTTTCGAATTTTATCACAAACACTTTTTAATCTATGAAACCGCGATTATATTAATACATAATACATACATATAAGTGATTGAACGTTTAATGTAATTTATATGAAAAGCATTTATGGGTCTGTTACGGATGACAACACAACTGAAGTTGAGATTTCGCCGCTGGCAACTCAACTTCAGTTCCGTAATCGATCCCATTAGTTTTTCATATAAAGTTTACTACACGTTCAATCACTTGTATTATGAAAACCGCACATAAAACAAGTTTTTGAATTTTTTCGAACTAATTTTGAAATTGTATAAATTAAGCTTCCTTCACAATGGTAGCAACAATTTCGTTTTTTCTTCTATCTTATTTCTTTCCAAAGTATTTCATATATTTTTCTTTCATTTTCCGAACAAAAATGCTACTAAAGTTTTTTTAAAAGTCTACTTCAGCAACAATTTGTATGAAATATAAAAATTACGTTAATAACAATTTTATTTAGTTTTGTATGTAAATTTTAACAAAATGTTTTAAAAAATAATAATAAATAATCAATATTATTGCGGACGAAATTTCCAAACGTTTTCTTAGTTGAAAATGCGTGTGTTTGCGAAAAAAATTGTTGCTTAATTGTGAACACCAAGTGAAAATGTTGCTGCCATTGTGAACGAAGCTTAAAATTAACTATGTATACAAAGAATCAATGAGAAATTTTCGACAAAAAAAAAAAAAGACATTTTTGAATTTATCGAACCCTTTTTTAAAATTAACGAAAACGTTTAAAAAACTTTACAATTTTTCGGAATTAATTTCGAATTTTAAGAAACTATGAAAAATGGCTCAAAATTAAAACTTTCTTTGAAATTTTTAGTTTGAAATAAAACAAACGTAAAATTAATAAAAAAAAAATGTATTGCTAAATATTTTATTACTTAAAAAATTTTTAATTTCGAATTTTTTGATGCTCTGAAAAATGGCTCAAAACGAAAACTTTCTTCAAATGTTTAGTTTTAAATAAAACAAACGTAAAATTAATAAAAAAAAAATTTACTGCTAAAATTTGTATTTTAAAATTACCGAAAACGTTTAAAAAACTTTAAAATTATTCGAACTTAATATCGAATTTTTTGATACTCTGAAAAATGGCAAAAAATTAAAACTTTCTTTGAAATGTTTAGTGCCGGTTCACACACGTCAAGTTTGACTCGTCAAGTCTTGAGCTTTTAGTAGAGAAATGGCATTCTCTTTTCCCTTCTCTCCTTGAAACTCAAGACTTGACTAGTCAATCTTGACGTGTGTGAACCGGCACTTAGTTAGAACTAAAACAAACGTAAAATTATTAAAAAAAATTATTGCCTAATATTTTTTTTTATAAATTTTTATTTTAAAATGACCGAAAACGTTTAAAAAACTTTACAATTTTTCGAAATTAATTTAAAATTTTTTGATACTCTGAAAAATGGCTCAAATTGAAAACTTTCTTTGAATTGTTTAGCTTGAAAGAAAACAAACGTAAAATTATTAAGAAAAAAATTATTGCTAAATATTTTTTTTTTTTTAATTTTCACTGTAGTGTTTGAATTTTAATGTTTTCTTTTTTGTTTTACAAATATTTATGTAGATATGTATGCTTTTTAACAGATATTTGTTACACCTTTTTTTCTTTTTTCTTTCTACAGATACCAAACCCCTTATTCGACTTAGCTGGCATTACTTGTGGTCATTTCTTGGTACCCTTCTGGACATTTTTTGGTGCCACTCTTATCGGCAAGGCCATTGTAAAAATGCACATACAAAAAGTTTTTGTAATTATTGCCTTTAACGAATCGTTGATTGAAAAGGCCGTCGATACCTTAGCTGCCATACCCGTCATAGGCAAAAAACTACAAGAACCCTTTAAGGGTTTTCTCAACAACCAGAAGCAACGTTTGCATCGTCAACGCAATGCCACACTAGCCGAATCCGGCAATTTGCTCTCGAAAATCTTTGAAACTTTTGTCATATGTATGGTGTGTTATTTTGTAGTCTCTATAGTAAATTCCTTGGCTCAAAGCTATCACAAGCGTTTACACAAACACAAGCATAGTACGCCCAATACACCTAACACAGCAATATCCTTGTCCAGCTCTTTGTCTAGCACGCCACAGCAAACAAACTCTAAAAGATCTAAAAAGGTGGCCAGAGAATAATTTTATTCGAGACTTAAAAAACAGGATTTTGTTTTTTGTTTATTTGTAGGCCTTTTTTTTGTATAATAATTTTCATTGAAAAAAAGTTTATTATTAAAGGTTTCTTCCCTAAAATTTTACAAACCCTAAAAAGAAATGAAAAAACCTGTAATAATGTTTTGCCAAATATTTTATTCTTATTTGCTTTTAAGTAATCACCCGTATCGAGGTTGGTGAATTTAAAATACGCCTGCGACTGTTTGGTAATAGATTAAAGAAAACGTGAACTTATTTAATTTATTGCCAAACAGTCGTAGGCGTATTTTAAATCCGCCAACCACAATAAGGGCGAATGATTTCCTTTTTTAGTTAAGAATTAGTTAAACAAAGGAAAGAAAGTGAGACTAAAGGGGAAGTAAAAAGGACAGATTAAAGTGTAGTTGATTTCATTATATAATAATTTATTGAAAAGACTAGTCTTAAAATAAATACAATTAATTTTATTTTAAATAAATGCATTGAAAATGAATATAAAATAACTAAAAGAAATAAACAGAGGAATACAATTAAAAAAAAAAAAATTAATAAATTCAAACCACAAATAAATATAAATGGAAACAACAAATTTAAAGCAAATCTTTTATTAAAACTTGGAGGCAATTTTCATAGACAGCAAATTTTCAATTAATTGAATAAAAAGAAAAATAAAAGCAAACTGGAAAGGCCTTATTTAAAACGAACTTATCCGAACAGCAGCTGGTTAAATTATTTTTTTTCCAAAGTGTCAAAGGATGTTTTTGCTTTGTATTTTTAAAAACGTGCATGCGAGCGTAGTTTTAACTCATCCATACTTAGGTTAGATAAGGTTCCACTGGCAGCCGCAATTAAGCACAGCTCACGTGGGTCCAGTAATTAGTTCCCGTTGTGTTATCATGTGACACCGTCTCCCAATGTTCCTACGTTACCTGGCTGTTGACATTCTCACCCGGTTGACTTAATGAAGGAATGGATCCTGTTCAAATCTATGTCAGAGTGACAGGTTTTGTCCCTGAGGATTCTTTGACCCCTAGTCTTTAGGCGTGCCTCCCAATGGGCCAGTGGCTGGTTATAACCGCAATCAGATCTTTGAGGTGATTTTTGAACAGCTGTAATGCCGCCGAGTCCGTTTTTCATCCATGATGGGCCGCCGCAACTTCTACATAGGTCATTATTGTATGGGAGCCTTAAACTTTTGGGCGTGTTTCGCAATGTGCCAGTGGCCAGTTATAATCGCAATTAGTTTTCTGAGGTGAAGGCCGGACAGACTTAATGCGCGCCGTGTCTACTTTTCCTCTATGATGGGTAATAATTACCTGGTTCCCCCACGTGGAGTCTCATCAAACTACCTCTGTTTGGCAATGAGATGAAATTTGTGTGTAATTAGTTAAGAAACACCTCTAGCACCTGTACCAACGAGTCAGCCAAAACAGTTTCCAACCAAATACATTACATCTCGAATTTTTATTCCAGACGTCAGTGTCTACGTATGCAAAACAATACGATACTTTACTCGATATCGAATGCGGTGACTAGACCCCTGGCGTTTGCGATTTAGAATCGCCTTTCATATAGTCGTCGACGAAATTATTAAAGAAATTGGCACTCATCTAGTCTTGTGTGACCTTCGTCGACGATTTGTATTGAGCTGCCTTCAGAATGTCTTTTATGACTTATTGTTTTCTTGTACCCGTCGTTAAAGATGTCTTCAATACGTGGCCAACTGGGTAAGTAATCAGCCGTTTTGGATGTTTAAAGATAGAAGTAGTGGAAAAGAGAGTAATCTCAAAACTTAAGAACACTAGCTAAGTGTAAAATTGGGTGCGTTCGTAAATGCATCACTGCGCTGTATCAGTGATTTCAAGTGGTTATCAGCCCAATTATGAATAAAAATTCGCCGGGAGTTTTTTCCCTTTTCCCATTTTTACAATTGAATTAACATAGGAAAGATGAAAAAAGAGAGAAAACTCCCGTGGACCAAAAAATTGTGAAATACTCTACAAAAATAATAGTCACACAATAAAAAAATTTTAATTACTCTTTTATCGCCGTTAAAAAAAGTTTGCTTTTCTGATGCAGCGCAGTGATGCATTTACGAACGCAGCCATTGTTTATGATCTATTAAATAAAACACTTTTTCTTTCTTTATCTTTGTTATTTATTTTGTAAATAGTTTTAAATTTTTTTTTTTATTATGTACTTTGAAAGATTTTCTAAACAATTATATTTTAATTTTAAATTTTAATGCTTTTTTCCAATTTGTTAATTTTTATTGTAAAATAAAATTAAGCCTTTTAAGGACACTTAAAAAAATTTATTATGAAAAATATATTTTATATATTATAAGTTCAATTACTATCAAAATTAATATGTATGTATGCATGTCTTTGGGAGAGATAGAGAAAAAAAAAACACAAACATCAGTATTGGTAAATGCTTTTTTTTTTTTTTAATAAATTTGGCAAGAAAAGCTTTGATCAAAGAGACAACAAGCTCGTCTAATGCAAAGGATTATCGCCCGACAAACAATGCCATTTTTCATGGAAATGATCAGGCAAACGTATGCAATCCTGCCATTGCTGTAAACGTTCTCCTTTGCTGTTAAAGCCAATAATTAAACTACCCAGGAAATCATTGCTTTTGCCTAAATCCTTATCCCATACAGTAATGATGAGAGATTGTTTATTTAAATCATGAGGACTGGCTTCGAAAAAGAATTCCTCATTGTAAATGGGATTAAGAGTTCTCCATTTGATACTGGTTTTGTATTTTTTATTGCGATGGGAATCGGGTTTCATTTGTCTTAAAGAAATTAAAAACAAAATTTATTAAAAAAAAAAAAAAAAAAACAACAAGTGATAATTTCTTTTTCAACTTACAATTTAACAAATGGATCTGAACTGCCATTATTGTCCATGGGTATTAAATTCACACATTGCTTAATATTAACAGCCAGAGCTCGTCTTTTTGTATTGTAGCACAAAGAAACTAAAACTTTTCCATGGGGCCATTCTTGTGACATTTCAGCAGCATTGCTGTATTGATCTTCGGGTCCCAAGGGCACGGAAATACGATATTGATGGGTGTTATGAACCTAAAAAAGGGAATTTTAAAAGGCTTAATATAACAAAAAACTTAATTTATGAATTTTTCGAACTTAGTCAAATTTTGATATTTATAAAAAAAAAAAAATTCGAAAATTTTGTAAAAGAAAATTTTCGAAAAACAACCTGCTTTAAATAATAAAGCATGTTGCCAGTTAAAACAAGTAAGAAAGTATAGTCGGTCAAGCCCGACCATATGATACCCTACACCACAATATTTAAAAACACATCATGCTAATGTGTCCATATAAACATAGATTTATCTATGTTTATAAACTTCATGAAAATCGGCTTGAAAGTTTGTGAGAGGCAGAAATTGCACCCTGCCTCCCCTTGTGGTCCTATTTTTTAAAAACTGTATAGCTAATGTGTCCCTATAGATATGGATCTATCTATGTTTTAAATTTCATTAAAATCGGTTTGAGAGGCAGAAATTGCCCCTATCTCCCCTCATGGTCCTATTTTTTAAAAAATGCATACATTTTGTGTCCATATAGATATGGTTCTATCTATGTTTTAAATTTCATTGAAATCGGTTTGATAGTTTCTGAGAGGAAGAAATTTCACCCTTTCTTCCCTCGTGGTCTTACGATTCGGCCCATTTTCAATAGGCTTGGTCCTTGTACCAAAAAAAAAACCCAAATTTCATCAAATTATCTCCAAAATTGCGACCTGTACTTTGCGCACAAAGTTACATGGACAGCCAGCCAGCCAGCCAGCCTGCCAGCCAGCCGGACGGACATCGTTAGTTCGACTCAGAAAGTGATTCTAAGACGATCGGTATACTTTAAGGTGGGTTTAGGACCAATATTTTAAGGCGTTACATACATCAGCACAAATGCATAATACCCTCTCCACTATTGTGGTGAGGGTATAAAAACTAAAACTGGCAACATGCTTTATTATTTAAAGCAGGTTGTTTTTGTTTTTATTTTGTTTTTTCTTAGCCTTCTTACAACTACAACTAATGTTGGAAGAGTTTCAACCAATTGTAATGGGGAATGTAAGAAAAGATAAATTCACTGTTTATTGTTGATGTTTTTGTTTAAACTTTGATATTGTTACAAGTAGAACTGTTGCTATTAGTTCTTAAACGCTTAACAGTTTTATTTGGTTTAATATCTTTAGTTTTTCTAAATTCTTTGGATGAAGTTTCCTGACGATCTGGCCTAAGCAACCAGTGAAATGCGCATAGGAATCAGTGTTCGAAAATAAACACTAAATATTGTTCTTTAATGTTCGGTTCGGTAGATTTGTGGAAAACACAAACGCTAATAGTGTTTGTGTAGAAATTCATTAAAAAAAATAACGTTTCCCTGTTTGTCATCTTTCGAACACAAAAATAATGCTGTTTTCATCATACTCAACAAATGATGAGAACATTAAATTCCGTTCGGTTTTTTTTGGAAAATCCACGAACTTCAATGTGTTCGGTTCGGCTCGTTAATGTTCGTCGCTTTTTGCTGATAAAAAAAAACCAAACATTTTTTACAAAAACAAAATACACACACGAAAAAAACATTATAGAACATTAAAATATAATGTTTTTCTACAGTATCACTACAATTGTTCTGTTTTTTCTTGAAAATAGTTACGAACGGTATTAAGGTTTGTGTATGTTTACACAAACACAAAAAAAATAGATATCGTTCTTCGGTGTGTGAGCCGAACGCTTAATAATGTACTGTTTATTTTCGAACACTGATAGGAATAGCTTATCCCATCAACAATATATTTCAGTGTTTTTATCGAGAATAAAAATTGGGAATTAAGCACGAATAACAAAATCTTTTAAAATAAAATTTGGTATTCCCAAAAATTACTTTGTTAATTTTAATACATTTTTTACAAAATTAAAATTAAATTTTTACGAAATCTCCCCTTACCGTGGATAAACTAATCTTTGCAGCTCCCAAAAAATCATGACCATACTTGTCCTCATCAAATATAGCCACATATAACAAAGCATTGCCCAGTTCTTCTGGTTCTACGCCAACAAACTGCAAGGTCTCATTAAATTCCGGATTACGCGATTTATGCACACATCTGGTCTTGTGCCATCTGGTATATTTGGCCGTGCCATCGGCTGTTATCAAATTTAATTTACAATAAGGATCGGTCAAACCAGCCGAATCCATGGTGGGTAAATCTCGTGCTCTAACCACAACAGCATCTAAAGTATGAAAATTTTCTCTATAGCTTATGGCCACCTCTAGCCAGCCCAGTAAAGGATCACGGCAGTGGGCATTGACTTGATTAGCAGCAGACATTGAAGCGGTGGTGGCGGAATTGCCCGAAGAACTATCACTAATCGACCATGATGAAGACACAGAACTCCGTCGTTGTGTTGAGCAATAATTTAAGCTTTCTCTTCGGTTGGCAACATTACCTATTGAAGCTGTCGATATGGTATCACATTCCGGCTGAGTAGTAGCCTCACATCTAGAATTCAAGCGATTGTTAAAAAAGAAAGCATTGGAAAGTTTTCGCTCTCCTGCAGAGCCGTCAATGAAATTGCGTATAGAACCAAATGTGCGTATGCGAAAACTGTCTTCTCTTTGCAGTTTACCTCCTTCACTTGAAGTGGGACTGGTTTTAGCAACCGATTTGTCAGTTTCTTTCAAAAACATTTTATTCATATTTTTACACGCATTATCTACCACGTCGGCAGTTTTAACTTGCTGTTTGCCGTTATCTTCTTCTTCCGAGCTACTGGAGTCACATACGCGTATTGTCAATTTCTTCACTCTCACATTTCTGGTGGGGGTGTTTTGGCAACTTTGAGCTTTACGTTGGCTTATCATATCACTGGCCTCTGAAGTGACCGGTGTATTTTTGGTGGGAGTTGATGTTGTTGACGTTGGCACTTCATAATTAGGAAGCCCTTTAAAAAACCAAGCCCCCGTTTTCTTCCACATTTCTCGGGTCTCGGAACATATACGGCATAACCATATCTCTCTTGTCTTTTCCGTGGTATGATAGCGTATACTTATGTCTAAACTGCATTTAGGACATACAGATTTCCGACAATCTTCGCAAATTATACGCTGAGCTCGCAGAATGCCAAATGCATCGCCACACAAACGACAACAGTTGGGTCCACGTTCTACAGCACGTGATTTAATCTTTTCTACTCTATCCACTAAACGTCCTACACGCTGGCGTTCGGCTGTTTCTAGTTCCTCATTGCGTTTAACAACGGAAATAATGGCGGCCTGTTCTTCAGGTCCAAGGGGTTCATGAATTTGAGAACTATTCCAACCGGTTCTAAGTCTGCAAAAAAATAAAATATTTAAATTGTAATAAAAAAAAAAACGGAAACTTTAAACATTTTATTAGATGGTTTGAAAAGTATCGAAATATCGCTGCTCGAGATCTTCGAAGTTATGGTCGTAAATTATAAAATTAAGTTAAGACACCTTTTAAGGCCCAACTACATTGATCAAAATACTCATCAAGCATTGTGGTAGTATTCGTGAAAATGTGTTTGTATGTGTCACACCGACGATCAGAATGTACTAATAAAGTGACCTCACAAGCGCAGCTGTTTGCAGTGATTTTCTTCGTGTGTGACGTTTGTCGTCATTTTTTGTTTGTTTATTTACTTTTTTTTATAAGGCATTTTGACACTTGCCGTCTCAATTCTAGCAACAAAATGCCTGTTGTTTTTTTTTATTGTTTCATTGTTGTAATACTGAGGTCACTTTGTTAATACATTTTGCCGACAATGCTGGATGAAAATCTAAAATTTAGATATGAAAATGAAAATAACAAGATTTTAAAAATAAAGCTTTGTTCACAATTAGAGCAACACAACGCGAATTCATTTTTCAGGTGCCGTTGAAAGCACAGCTGTGCTAATTTTTTTTGTCTAAATTAGAGAGAGGAATGTCAAAAGTTACTTATGTTTTTTGGACATATCGACCAACCCGAATTTAAAAAGGTAAGTGCAACTCTACAACTACAAAAAGCCCCATGTATTTTTTTGCAACTTAATAGGCGGCTGTCAAAAATGCTGACAAAGCAAAAATGAATTGAAAAACAAAATACAAATTTTGTTTGGGTTATAAAAGACATTATTAAATTCACTTTAATTATTCGCAAATAGTTTTATTATATTATTTTGGCGCAAAACATAAACAAAATTATATTTTGACGTTTCCCTATTTTTTTTAATTCGCCGTGGAGACAGCTAATGAAGGGCTGACAAGTTGAGAAAAACTTCTTAAATTGTAACCTTTTTGATGCAGCAAAGTCTAATTTAGTGCATTCTTTTTGTACTAGGGCTAACTTGTCCATTTGCCACAATTCTAGGCCTTCTCACTTTGATGTGCATTATCAATCTACCTCATTAATTGATTTTATGTTGGTGAGTGATTGCTCTTTAGTTAAAATTTCTGGGCAAGTGCAGTGTCCCTCTATTTCCCATCATGCTCTTATTTTTTCATCTTTCAAAATGAATTTAGAAAATGTGGATTCATCTGTTGAGTACCGTGACTTTAACAACATTGATTGGAATGGTTTATTAACATTTTTGTTGAATTTTGATATTTCACAAATTTTTGAAGCGGTTGATGTTAATAGTAAATGCTTTTTATTCAGTTCTCTTATTGAGAAACTTTTTTCTTTTGTGCCTGTTAGGCGGATTTTTCGTTCAACTGGTGATGATGTTTGGATGAATGCTAGAACTATTGTTTTGGCAAGATCTCTTCGAGATCTAGCTTTTTTTGCGTATCTAACTGAGGAGGAGGAGGCATTATGCTAAACTGTTTGGGGGATTGGATACGTCTGGTATGTGGAAGGTATTAAAGAGAGCTGGATGCGTAAATTCTAATGATATTGTTTGTGATGGTAATGTGGATGTAATAAATGAGTACTTTGTTCGTGGTGTAGGACCTGCTCGGGACGTTGAAGTTGATTTTAATAATTTTAACGATTTGGATGGTGTATTTTCATTTCATTGTGTTACTGAATATGAAGTTTTTGTAGCCTTAAATAAGGTAAAGTCCAAGTCTATTGGTGTTGATAATGTTTCTATTCAGTTTTTGAAACTTATTTTTCCTCATATCTCTATTCTTATTTTGCATTTGGTAAATGCTATTTTGACCATGTCTGTGTTTCCTGAGGCTTGGAAGATTGCACGAGTTGTGCCTTTTCCGAAATCTAGTACTGTTCTCGGTCCTGATGATTTAAGACCAATCTCTATTCTTCCTTTCTTTAACTTTTCTAGTATTCTTTCAACTACACTTGGTGTTCCTCAGGGGTCGGTTTTGGGCCCCCTCTTATTTATACTTTATATTAATGATTTGCCTGAAGTTCTAAGTTCTAGTATGTGTAAGCCGTTTTTATTTGCAGATGATATTTTGCTTTTATTTAGTACTGGTCGAGGTTTTGCTGATGTATTGGAGTCTAATATTAACTACTGCCTTAATAAAATCGACCTGTGGTCTTCCAGAAATTCACTGGCTGTAAACCCGTCTAAATCTAAGGCTATTTTGTTCGGATCGTCTGAGAACTTGGTGACAGCTTTTGAGATTTTTATTCGGGATTCTAAGATCGATTTTGTAAGTCAACATAGATGTTTGGGTATCATCATTGATAATAGGCTTAGTTATGAGTCTCATTTTGTATCTGTGCATCGCAAGATTTCTTGTACTTTACGTAGAATATATTCCACAAATATATTCCTGCCTTTTCGGGTTAAATGTAGACTAGCTCATGCGCTTCTTATGCCGCAGATCTTATATGGGCTTGAGTTGGTGTCAGGGACCACGGCCATGAACTTAAAGATATTGGAGCGGGTTGTAAATGCTGTGACTCGTTATGTTTTTAATATCCGTAGACGTGAACATATATCCGAATTTGTAAAGGAATTTTTAGGGTGTCACTTTGATAAATTCGTAAAGTAACGTAATATTCTTCTATTTCATCGCATTATTAAAAGTGGCATACCTGTACAGTTATGTAACGAATTTACTTTTCGCGGTCGAATAGGAACAAGCAAATTCTTATACCTAGAATTAGGTGTTCTTTGTTTGAGAGGTCTTTTATTGTAAGGGTTGCTCGCTGCTGAAATAGTTTACCGCATGAATTGCGTATTTTTTCGCATTCTAATAATGTGTTTCGCCTTTAGCTTTTAAAGCATTTCTCAAGGTTCTTTTGATAGTTTTTATGTTTTCTGTGAAGTAGCTTTCAAATTGTTTTTTACTTCTTTATGATCAAAATTACTGAACTAAATCATGGGCGCAGTTTCATTAATAAATGTAAGTTATTTGCATAAATTAGGCTAAGTACTGAACTCGGGATTGTATTGCTGTGTAATACGTTTTTGGCCCAAATGGCTTTGTATTTCAATATGGATTAATAAATAAATAAATAAATTTGCCTTGATATCGACCAAAAAAAAGGAACAAATAAAATACATATTGTGTTTTTGGTGTTGTTACTTGTTGTAGTATCGCCACCACGCTATCTATACATGAATTAGCCTTTTAGCAACAATTTCGTTTTTTCTTCTTTTTCTTATTTCTTCCCAAAGTATTTCATATATTTTCCTTTCATTTTTCAAACAAACATGTCAACTTCTTCTACTTCTATGAAATTGTTTATGACATTTATAATAATTTTATTTAGTTTTGAATACAAATTTTCACAAAATGTTCCAACAAATAATAATAAATACGTTATATTGTTCTCGACAAAATTTGCAAACGGTTTCTTTATTTAATACGAATGTGTGTGGTCGCGACAAAAATTGTTGCTCTATTGTAAACACTAGTGAAAATGTTGCTGCCTATTGTGATCGAAGCTGAAAACTGTAAAACTTTTGTCAAAACAACAAAAATTTAGAGGGTTGTTTTGTAAATTTCGCTACCTTTTGTTAAGAAATTTTTCATACAAAATTTTTTGAATTTTCAAAAATTTTCACAGTGAGGTAAGGTGTTTTAGAAAATAAAATTCTTAAGCTTTTGATTAAAACTTGAAATTTTCTAACCGAAATCTTCATTAGGCAATTCTGAAATAAGGAAGGAACAGGTAAACAGAAAATTTCGGTTAAAGATTAATGTTTTACTATAGATTGGCAGGCGCCGCAGTGACTTCAAGCCCGTGTTCAGTCAAGAATATAATTATCAAAAAAAATTTTAATTAATTTCATTTTCTAAATTCCTTCCTTCACTAAAAATAATTTAGTAAAAATTTAATTTGATGAACAATTTAACTTTTTAAATCATCACTAATCAAATGTTAATTTTATATTAAATAAATTTATTGCCCCTCAACTCTGACTGAGTCATTAAACCCTTAAAGTTCTTGACACCTAGTCAAATTGCATAACGAAATAATATATGTACATACTTAACATTATATGGGTTAATTAACAAGTTGCGCTAGGTTAATTTCGAGGTTGCTTAGTAAAATGATAAAGTTTTCATCAAAATTTCAAGTTCAGCATTAATTAATTCCATTTTTGTATACAATTTTGCCTTTATTGTTTGACTTTACTGATGAAAATTAAAACAAAAACAAAAAAAAAAAAAATAACAAAACTTAACAAGAATAGAATTTTTGTAGTTTTTGATAAACAATGCCACCTACAAAACGGCCTTACAGCCAAACGTTTTAATAAACCAAATAACAACAAAATAAACTAAACTATACCCAGGTATACAACCATAGTTTATATTTATCCGCATTTTTTACTTTGTATTATTTTATAAGAAAATAAAAAAAAACTCTCGTTATATTCATACAAACTTCAAGAATTGCAAAGAGTTCTTAATAAAAACATAGCAAAACTTGTTCATTAAAATGAAGATTTTTTGTCTGCATGTAGTATGTAGTATTTGCATGTGTAATGCTATGTTCACATTTGGATTTTTAAACGCGTTTAAGCAAAATGTTGATTTAGCTAATCAAAGCCGTTCACATTACATTTGAGATGATTAAGTTGACAGATGATTAAGAAAAAACACACACACAAACACACAAAAAAACAACAAATAAATTTAAATTTCTTTAAAGTATTAAAAATGGATAAAAACACTTTTATAAAGTTATCAGAAGATTATTTTAATAATTTTAATGATGTAATTGTGAAAATTTATGAATTATTTAAGAAAAAAAAAAATAAAAACATTAAGCAGCCATCTTGGCCGGTTGTACACGATCATGTTGGCGATTCTCATTTGGGGTATGTTCAGTGGATTCTATGTGGTTTATGAAGTGATTTAGTTGTAATCATGTCGATTTGAAGTGATTAACAAATCACTTCAATGTATGGTTAATCATCTCGATTTTGAAGTGATTAGAGCTTAATCACGTTCGAGCTGCTTAAACGCGTTTAAGAACCCAAATGTGAACATAGCATAAACATTGTTATTTGCATTCTATTAAAAAAAAAGAGAATATGCGAAGCAACACAAACACACATACATTTGCTGTAGGTGCAACGTCACGTATGAGTAATAAAACCAAACGAAATTATCTGAGAATATTTTGTTTAGTTTACCGTTACGTATGAGTATTATGACCATTTTAAATTAAGAAAAGCGTAGGGACATGTAAAATGTAAACAAAACTAGAAATCAGTGTAACCAGATCTTAAGTTTTTTACAGTTAAATCTGGCATTATACATGGCCAACAAACGCTTAAAAATAGTAACATTTTTTAAATTACGTGTCATATTCAATTAATTGGGTGGATTTTGGTAAAACATCAGAAACAAATAGCTTCGGTAGTTAAGTTTAAATTCAGGCAAGAAACTGATGCATTAACAATTCATTGAAAGTGACTGTTTCCATTTGATAGCCAGTCGCCTTCTGCAGAAAACTGACAGAGGAGATGTTTCTCATTTTCATCATCGCAACTGCAGCAGAAATTATATAGTCCGGATACTAGACTCTGTGCATGCCTTCCTTTGTGTAAGATAATGTCCGGCTCATATAAGAAAACAATCAGCGGGCGGTTGTCTGGTTTTTTTTTTTTAAATTTGGCCCTTTTGAAGAGTAAACGGGTAAAAGCTGTATTTTCGAATTTCTTTGCCAATAAACATAGAAATAAATTTATATTTTAAATTTGGTACTTTTTCAGTGGGGGGAAAAAATATCAAAAAGGGAAAATACGGGAAATTAATTTTTTTTCTTTTAATTTTGCATGCTGTAAATGTTGTATTTTTTTTTATTATATTGAACTTAGAAACAGTTCTTTGTGCAGGGCCCTGGGACTCTATAAGATGAAAAATTTTGGTACTTTTTTGTTCTTCAACTGGTACTTTTTGCATTTTCGTTAAAATTGGACCTAGAAACATAAAATTAAACATTCACTGCCGTATTCATAAATAATTAAAATGGATTTGAAATTCATTTTAAGAAAAATTTTTATGAAACTTTTGCCTTAAAACACATTTCAAACTTATTTTATTTTTTATGAATACGGGGGTCAATGTCTTGATTATACGAGATTATACGAGTGGAAGCTTTTTGGTACTTGTTTTGTTCTTCAACTGGTACTTTTTGAATTATCAAATTTTCCCGCCCCGAGATGGCGCTAATAAAGCATTTGTTAGAAAACAATATAAAATTTTCAATATTTAAAATGTTTCCAGTAGCTCGTTTCTGTATTTCCCGTATCGTAAAATTTCATACATGAAAATTCCATCGTTTCTCGATTTGTGAGAAAAATGTGTTTCTGTATTTGAATGCGAAAACAGACAACACAGATTCTGTTTTAACTGGAATATTTCCAGTAATCAAGTGTCAAATAAAAGCGAAGCGTCAACAAAAGAAATAAATATAATAAAAACAGGGCTACCAGATTACACGATTTATCCTCATTTTGACGATTTTATTGTTCAGAAATGAGCAAATTGTTTGATGATTTTTTCTAAAAAAGGGACGATATTATTTAGTCTTTGAAATAACCCAATATGAAATCTTTTTATATGTTTGGTTACTAGACATTACAAAAAAAGCTATCTTTAGAAACAAGGCAGCCTTAATTTTCACATTTATCCCAATTGTGAAAATTGTCCTCGAAATTTTGTGTCTCTTCCCTAAAAAATATATTGGCAAAAGCAAAATTTCGAGGGAAAAGTGTTAACTTTTTATTCCCGTGATTATTATACAATTGTTTGTGCTCAAAACATTAAACCATTACCCCATTTTTCAGTCAATATAGAAAAAAGTTCGAGTCAAGATGATTTAAATAAAACAATTTAAAATGCTGTATTCGGCTATGGTAAATCTTATATACCCTTCACCATAGCACTAAAAATCGCACCAAAACCTTAATTTCGAGAGTATACTTGCTTGTATGTGGACCGGGTGAAGTAATGAACCGACTTGGCTTTTTTTATAAAAATATTTATTTTATTTTTTGGTTCAATATGATATTTTGTCACGCCTTTGTGTGAATTCTTCAGGGAAAAATAACAACTTAAAATTGTTATCGGATTAAAGAAAATAAATAATTTTATAATAAATAGACCTCAAGCTTAATAAAATAAATATAAATTTAACAAAATTAAGGTCGAACAATAGACAATTTATATGTATGTATGTATAAAATGCCCATTTGGGTGATTATTTTTTGTAAAAATCACCTAAATGAATCTTTTCAGATTTGTTTTGATGATTTAAAACGGATTTATTACTTGAGTGATAGAAAATGGATTCATATATGATTCATATCTTCACCTTAAAGACGAAATAAACAATCTGCTGTTTTCAAAAGTTTACAGGTGAGGGAAAAAGCGTTATAAAATTGAAACTATTTACAATATTGAAACGAAAATTACACATTTTGATTAAAATGAAGCCAGAAATATATATCCGTTGAGCAAATTTTGTTTTTCTAAACACAGCTTGTGTTATTTGGTTATTTGGAAATGTAAAAATCTGAAACCAAATAACCTATCTGCAGTAATAATAAGTATGAATATGAAATACATATGAATATTATATACATTAAATAATAACAGTTATTGTTTCTTTTACTGGTTTAAGTAAAAAAAAGTACTTAATGTTTGTTTAAATTACACTATGCAACAAAATTAATCTTTTATCGAATTTTTAATGATTTTTTTCGCTTTTTTTGTGCGTAACGGCCCTCTAGGTGCAAAAACTTTGTCATTTGTAATATAACATGTTCAAAATTTTGCACACATGTGCGTTATGATATAGGGGGAAAAAATCTATAAAAAACTCAATAAGGACTTTAAGATGACGATATATATGTTATAATCAGGGAAACCAGAAATATGCAATTGCATGTTTTTCCTTGTGCGACTAATGAAGGCAGAAACAAGATTGGCGTCGATTTGTTAGTGCATATTTTTGCATATTTTACCATTTGCAGTATATTTTAGTTAAAAGAGCCTTTTTGCAGCATTTTTTAGATTTATAGCGCATATTTGGCCTTTTTAATGCATATTTTGATACACATTCAATTTTTTTAGATGACTACAATAGCTTTCGCAGCAAATTAAATTACTTTAATTTCGACATCTACATTTAATTTTTACTCTTAAATTGTAAGACAAAGCATGTTGTCATTACTTGGTGGCCTCACGATCAAGTTTTGCCTTTCAATTCCTTTCAATTTGCAATACACTCTCAGTTTTTTACTAACACACTCACACTTTTTAAACTGACCACGAGATGGCTTTCAATTTCACCTTTCCATTTGTTTGGCAATTTACTTTCAATTTAACAGCTGAGTACAAGTTTGTCTCTGTTGTTGTTGACATCTTGGAAGTAAATTGCTTACAAATTGAGTGCAGCCTACGTCAAAGCTTTCAATTTATGTAAATTTTGACAAGCAGTATATGTAAAAGACTATCAAGAACAACTTGAACGTGTGGCCGCAGGGTTAAGAATAAATGTTATGCGATTTGTATCTAGACCAATCCTTAAGTATACCGATTGACTCAGAATCACTTTTTAAAGTGATCTAAGGATGTTCATCCATCCGCCTGGCTGGTTGTCTGTCCATGTTAGCCTTGTGCGCAGAGTACAAGTTCCAATTTTGTATATAATTTGATCAAATATGGACGAAGTCTATGCAAATGGTGAGAATCGGTCTATAATTTCACATCCAAATTAGACACTTTGTGTGGTATTTAAATTAAATAAAAATATTTTACTTCAAATTAAATTATTTTCGAATCGGTTCAAATTTGCTCAAAGCTCCCGTCCTTAACTAGCTTTAAATTCCTTTTAAATGTTAACATTTGTTTACAATTTAGCGACCGTACCTAAAATCCCTTTAAGACAAAAACCCATATGGATGTTAATATCTAGATAATATTCGGCGCAAGCATCTCTTATATGAATTATAACCTTTTTTAGGTTTTTTTTTTAGATTTTGTTATTAAATTGTTGAATATTGTGTCTTCAAATGAGCGATTTTAATTTTTAGGGCATATTTTTAACATTTTTCCGGGCATATTTTCCAGTTTTTACTGCATATTTAATGCGCATAAAACGGGTTTTTTAGAGCATATTTCTGGTTTCCCTGGTTATAATATAATAATGATTTTTAAATATTTTGAATTTTTGTTTTTGCCAAATCAAGAAAATAAAAAAAAAGCTTGGATAAAATAGAAGCACAAAAATTATTGACAATTTATGGGCATAAATGTAAGTGCAAATAGTTTCTTTCCTTCTTTTTTTGGTTCAAAATAAAGCTGGTTTAAATAATCAAAAGCCATAATGGTGCAGATTTCATTTTAAAAAACATGGCAATGAAAAAATTATATGAAATATAATTAAAAGTTATGTAATTTAAGATTGAAAAATGAGACGAAAACGATTCAATAATGATTATAAAAACTAACATTGAAAGGATAAAAAATTGTATCACATATGATTCTTTCAGGTGATTCATCTGTAGGGTACCATTTTCTAACAACCGGAGTATCATTTATGATTGAAAAATGAGCTCATATACGGGTATTTTGCTCGTGAAGCTGATTCCTAAATGATAAGATTATGATACAAAATGCTAGCTGGGCATGAACATTAACTATGTTTTAAAAAAAATCGAACAAAATTTGTTTCAAAATTTATTTTAAACAAAACAGACGATCTTATTATTTGTTTTTTCAGGAATTTTACGATTTTTACACAAATTTATCTGGCAGCACTGAATAAAACCAAAACAAGGAGAGGCTAAAAAAATTAAAATAACAAAATAAAACAATTGTGTTTTGTTTATTTTTATCATATAAATTATGCATTCAACATTTAAATTCCTTCTATTTTTTATTTATTTAAAAAAAAATAGTATATAAACATATTTTAAGTTTAAAATATCTACATTTCGTTTTTCTCGCCCCAATTTCAAATGTAACTTATTTTGACAGTTCTTGTAAGAAACTTTTCGCAAAATATTGTTACAGAAACACTTTTTCTCGCATCCTTCCAATAAATGCTGGAAAATTATTTAAATGACAGATAATTCTCGCAAAGAAAAGATACAGAAACACTTGTGTGATAAAAACCATTTTTTGTTTAATATCACACTATTTGTGTTGCAATTCACACGTTTCATGCGAAAAGTTTTACGATGTGAGAAATACAGAAACGGGCTGCTGGATGGCTTTTTAGTTACTTTATCAACCTTTACCCATGTTCTGTAACTCTTGTGAGAACTTCTCGCATCGAAAATATGTGAAACAAAATATTCCATCGTTTCTCGAAAAGTAAGAAAAAAGTGTGTCTGTAACTCATGTCGGAAACTATCAAAAGAGATTGCGTCGTTACGTTACACAGGGTCTCCACCTGAGATATAAGATTTTTATATCAGCAAACGTCAAATTCAATCGCAGAGAGTATTATCTTACGTGTGGACTCCCAAATAGGGTTAGTATTATTATTATAAAAAATGTTATGAGGCAGTTGTTATAAGAAATCTTATAACAAAATGAGGTGTCAAAATAATTAAACAATTAAAAAATGTGCCAGGAACTAAATATTGTTATTATTATTGTTTGCATTTTGCATTTTTAATTGTTTTTTAGTGTTAAAATTTTTTCTCGCCTCATTTTTATTCGTGAGCTTATTTGACAGTTCAAAGCTGGAACTTTCTCACAGAACTTTTACAGACACAATTTTCTGTTAATTGGCGAGTAATTTCCTTACGTGACAGCTAGTGCTCGCCAAAAATAGTTACCGACACAGTTTATTGAGAAAAACAGCTGTTTGTTTCACTATATGGCGTTTTCGTTTCATTTCACACATTTCAATCGAAAAGTTTCTCGACGCGAGAGTTACAGAACATATGTAGGCACTTTTTTCATAATTAAATTTGTAAATTTTATAAATATTTAGAAATTATTTACACAGTTATGAATTTAGCTATTACAAATAAAATTTATACAAAAATTCTACCAAAATTATAAATTTTGCAAAAAAAAAATTCAACCTCCTACATTTTAGTTGGTTACATTTAACCTGTAAATATTCCAAAAAATTTAATGTAAACAAACCAACAGTGTTTATTTACACACGTACATTTATGCAAACAAATGTACCGAAAAACTGGTTACACATGGGTATTAGAATATAAGTAAAAATAATAATAATAACGTCTATTGCTAGTTTGTGAATTGACAGTTACTCTTGCACATGTGTGTGTATGAATATATTCGGGGTTAATGGCTTCTGTTTATGTTATACACCACTCTCCGTTTCAAAAGAAAAGAGTGACTGGGGCTTTTTAAGAGCATGCAAGTAAATGATTGAAAAACAGGATTTATAATAGTGTAAGTATGTTTGTGTTTTTCAGTGTATGTATGACTTTTTTGTATGTGTATAAAATATACATATGAGAAAGGTGCCAGATGCAAAAATTAATAAAGTAGGATTTTAGGGGCAAAAAAAATATGTTCATAGAATTCGTTATAATTAGTCTGAGTTCATACGGCTCATGTCTTACTGACAAGATGCTTCCTTGTTCTTCTTTGAACATGAATTGGCGTTCAAATGATTCATGTCATGTTGACGACATATGCTTTTTTAATATTGAAAACAATAACAAAAATAAACAACGAATGAAAAAGCAAAACGTAAAGACAGTACGTGCATCTGTGTACTCGTTTCTTTCCCCCTCGTCCCTCTCGCCTATAAAGTAGCAATCTTGTCAATAAGACATGAGCCGTATGAAATCAGACTTAATGGCGAATTTAAAAAAAAACAATTTTAATTTTTTAAAAAAGTTTTGGTTTTAAAAGTTTTGTGTTTTTATATATGTAGATACAGTGCACTCGCGATAATATGAACTAATTAAAACAAAGCCACTTCACTTTTGCAAGATTGTTCATATTTGCGAATGGCATCTAATTTCTCTTCAAAAACGTTTTTCCATTAAAATAAAAAGTTTGTAATGTTAAAGTTTTTTTTATTTATTGTTCATTGGATATAAAAAACAATTGATTTTTATACAATGAAAATGAACTTAAAGTTTTGCGAAAAAGTCTGTGATTTTCTTTCGTTCAATCTCCAGATATTTGCCGTGTCCGCTAACTGTGATCTTTTGGTATCTCAATTTCAAAAAAAAAAAAACATTCGGTGCATGCATTTTCCATTTTTTGGGTATTCGAAAGACCGCACATTTTTCTTTATCCAAGTCAAATAAACAAATTGTTAGAACATTAAAAAAAAAAACAAATTTATTCGCTAAATTAGTAAAACCTTTTCCTAAATGTTCTAAATTTCCTTAAGTTTCTGATTTTTCTTTTTTAATTCACATTTAAGAACTTTTCACGTTAAAATTATATTAAGAATGCCATGTTAATGTGAGAACTAGTCAATTTAATCTTAACTTTAGCTAACTTCAAGTTGTAATAATGGCCCTTAAAAATACAACTATAAGTTGTTCATATTTTTTTTTGCACAAGTTCATATTTTAGAGCAGTGAAGGGCACATTTGCTAATCCTATGTACGCGTGCATAGGAATAAAAATGCTGCTTGTGTGACGTTGTCACATGTACACTATAAACTTCTTTGTGTGGTCTGTGACAATGTACGTTCGGCTGTTCCCAGTTGGCTATGTAGTGCAAGAATCATTGATGAATCGTGCACGACAATGTTAATTCCTGCACGACACGTAAGGGACAACTAATGCAAATCGTCGATGACATTTTCAAACAAGTGTCGCGTAAATCGTGCACGACACAAAGAGAAACAATGTCGCTCAGCCTGTAGTTGATGACCACATGCACGACATTGTCGTCCATATAGTCGTTAATGACCACATGAAAGGCATTGTCGTTTGTATTGTCTTTGATGACTATATAGACGACAACGGATTCTACTTTGACATCAACGTCTGCGTAAAGGACAATATCGATGAAGTTGCAGGAGTTACAGCTTACACGACAATGTCGCCTATAAACCTAAATGAATAAATAAAAATATACAATAGCACATATATGTGTTTAAAATCATACCTTAGTCTTTGAGTTTTCAGACTTGACTGACTGATTTTCTTCACTTTGCTTTGGTTGTTTTTTTATTATTATCGTTATTTTACAGTTATTTTTATTTTTTATTGGGAACAACTTATTTTTGTTTGTTAAGAAGACAGCTTACAAGACAATCTCGCTCATATTGTCGTGCTTAGAAGTTGATAAAGGACACCTTACAAGACACTGTCGGTCATGTTGTCGTGCATACACTTTAATACAGGACAGCTTACAAGACACTGTCGCTCATACTGTCGTGTATAGTTGTTGATAGAGGATACCTTACAAGAAAATGTCTGTCATGTTGTTGTGGATAAGTTTTAACTTCTTCAAAAGACAGTGCACTAGACAATGTCGAGTATTTTGTCGTCCACGACATTTTCCTCAAAATTGTCTTCCAGAAATCCTAAGTGATAGAAGACATGTCGTGCATAAATTGTTGACGACAATGTCGTCGACGGCAGTTTGGCCAACAGGGTTGCTTTGTTGTTATTTCGTCAACACAAGCATAAATTTGATAGTATGTGTGTGCCCTTCACTGTTTTAGAGTAATCAATGGAAGAAATTTTTTTACTTTAACAAAAATTTTTTTTATTGAAAGTTATTTTCTACTTGCTAACATTTTGTTGCTATTTGTACCCCCACCACAATAGTGGAGAGGGTATTATGCATTTGTGCTGATGTGTGGGACCCCTTAAAATAGTGGTCCTAGACCCACCTTAAAGTATACCGATCTACTCAGAATCACTTTCTGAATCGAACTAACGATGTCCGTCCGGCTGGCTGGCTGGCAGGCTGGCTGGCTGGCTGGCTGTCCATGTAACCTTGTGCGCAAAGTACAGGAGATAATTTGATAAAACTGGGGTCACAAGTTCTTATTGGCACAAGGAACAAGCCTATTGTAATGGGCCGAATCGTAGGACCACGAGGGAAGATAGGGGGAATTTCTTCCTCTCAGAAACTATCAAACCGATTTCAATGAAATTTAAAACATAGATAGAACCATATCTGTATGCACACAAAATGTATGCATTTTTAAAAAATAGGACCACGAGGGGAGATAGGGGCAATTTCTGCCTCTCAAACCGATTTTAATGAAATTTAAAACATAGATAGATCCATATCTATATGGACACATAAACTATACAGTTTTTCAAAAATAGGACCACAAGGGGAGGTAGGGGGCAATTTCTGCCTCTCACAAACTTTCAAACCGATTTTCATGAAGTTTATAAACATAGATAAATCCATATTTATATGGACACATAAGAATGATATGTTTTTAAATACTGTGGTGTAGGGTATCATATGGTCGGGCTTGACCGACTATACTTTCTTACTTGTTTTTTCTTTCCCAATATTTTTTAACCCCAATATTTTGACTAGCTATTCAAAACTTTATTTTTAGGCCTGCTTTAATTACAATTCTCAATTTCGTATTTTTTGTTTTTTTTTTATTTAATATTTATGGGATTTTTTTTTAAATTTTTATGGCATCCCTTTTTCAGAAATGTCCTTAGGTTTTTAAGCATTTATGGGTGGTGCTGTTAAATGGCAGTATGTTTGTATTTATTTTTATTTATTTAGAGGTATGTATAAGTAACTTTACATGTATGTACATTTGTTTTACACTTAACATAAAAGCCATCATCGAAATGTTTTTTTTTTTTAACAACTTAGCTACATAAGTTAGTCAGTCAGAGTTTATTTAAAAAAAAATAAAATAAATAAAAATAAGAAGCCAACCAAGTAAGAAAAAATAATTAAAATTTCAAGTAAGGAAACGAGCAAAAGTTTTTTGTTGTCTACTTCTTCCTTAACCTAAACTGTTAGTAAGTTTTTCTAAAGAAAAACTCACACATTCAACAACAAGTTTTTAAAACAAAAGTTTGAAAACAATAAATAAAAAAGGTATTGGTGTTTAAACACAACAATATGTCCTAGAATATCTTTTTTATATCTACTAAAAATTCTAATTCTAAGGCAAATTTATAAATATGTGTGTAAATAAAAATATCTCCTTTTTTGTGAAGCCTAAAACTAGGCTATAAAAATGTTAGCAAATAAAAATCTCTCCGATTTTTGTGAGTTAAAGAGAAATTGTGTACAGTGAAACTTCGATATTACGAACTTCACTATAACGAAAAACTCAATATAACGAATTTTTAGCTGAGCCCCTTGAAAAACCTTTTTTATTGCAAAGTTTTTCATACAAAAATGCCATATAGCTATAACGAAGAAATTCTGAGCTATAAAGCCTCTATATAGCGAAGTATTTTTTCAGAAGCCTCTATATAACGAAATTATAATTGAGAAATTCATAAATATAACATTTTATGTGTGTAAGTCATTAAAATCCCGTTATCAAAAGCCTCTACATAACGAAGTCATGAACTATAGCCTCCATACAACGAAGTTAGAATAAAGCAAAATTAAATTTTAAACAAAACGGGGAAGTCCCTTTTAAAAACAACGAAAGGTACATAAATGTCTTTGCATATGTAAAGCGCCACAAATGTAGTCAGTTCTGTTTTGGTTCTTTGCCAAATAAAAACATAATTTTTTATTTACCTCTTAAATATTGAATTTTTATTATGTACATAGTATTTTCGTGTAAAATAGAAGTTGGACAAAAAAAAAACTGTAGTTATAATGAATTTTTTCGTATTTCTTTAAATTTCGCTATACCAAGGTTCCACAATGCATATGTATAACGAAAAAGTAGCTATAACGAAGTGTTTTTCGATCCCCTCTAGATTCGTTATATCGAAGTTTCACTGTATATGCTATTGCCGTTATATGTCATACCCGTTATTTTACTGTTGAATTGGACTTTCTAAATGTCTGTTTCAGTACAAAAAAAAAAAAAAAAAAAAAAAACTGTAAAATGCCAGTACATTGTCAGGCTATTGCTGACAGCAAATGCCAGTTTCATATTTTCCTTTTTGTATGTTTTCATAGAAAATTAAATAAAAAAAAAAAAATATAAGCAACAATAAAATACTCAGAAATAATATGAAATAAAAACACTTGAACTAGAATTTAAGAAAAAAATCATAAAAAAGTATTATCTTTCGTTAAGTTTGCACTAGAAATATAAAATATATTCTTTAAATTTTCGTTAAAATAATTCTGTTCCTTAGAAAAAATAGCTTTTATACCTTTAAAATTAATTTTCTAGTTTAATTTTTTAATAAATAAAATCAAATTATACAAAAAAAAAAAAAATTTTTATTATACAAATCACCAAAAGTCCAATTTTAAATGAAAGTTTTTTTCTTTAAAAGTTTTGTTTAACTCAAGGCGAATTCATACAGGTATGCGATCACTTGAGAGAGAGCCACTCTTCACTTCTTTAATTCATTTTTTTAATTTTTTGCCAAAATTAAAATTTAATCAAGTGAATTAAACTTTTAATTAAGTGAATTAAACTTTTGATCAAGTGTATTAAAAGTTTAATTGACAACATTAATTTGCAATTGTAAACAAATTAATAATATCAATTAAACTTTTAATTAACTTGATTAAACGTTTAGTTCATTTGATCAAAAGTTTAATTCACTTGATTAAATTTAAACTTAAAACGGATTTTATTTTTGATTAATGCTTTTACTATTGCAAAATTTTTTTCTGTGAACGCACTGAGAGCAAATGTTATTTTTCAGTGTCGCACGTGACAAAGAAATATGAGCTAATACAAACAAAAAAAATATACAGTTATTGGCAATCGCAAACTTTCTTATGCATTCCTCTTTGACTCTTTGTACCCTCCGAAAGATTATAAAGAGAAAAAGTAAATGCAGAATTCCTCTCTTTCAGAACTTTTATCAAAACAAAACGTGCAATTGAAATATCCAAATGAGAAAAGTTTCCCTTATTCGACTTTTCATTAATATATCTCGAAATAGGTTAGAAATAAATATAAAATTGTGTTTGCATTAATTAAATTTGATTGTTTTCCTGTGAAACTATGATAAAACAAAGTCTTTTCAAGAACTTATAATTTTTTTTTTTTATATCGGTGGGCCTATCGGTGGAAGTTTCCATATGTTCATATAAAATTTACCTGGTTTTAAAAATCAGCGAATTTGGTCTATTTTTTCCTACTTAATGCACAAAACTTATGTATATATATACATTAGGGTGGTTTTAAAAAATCGATGTCGGTTTTTTTTGGGGCACCCCCCTAAAATGTTTCATTCTGTCAGATTTTAGGATGGCCAAAGTTTGAGCACGATTAAAAGATGTTCACACGTGCAACTGGGGTCTCAAAGTTTTGAAAATTTCCAATTTTTGGCAGTTTGGCGATTTTGCCGACCCATATCTCTAGAACGGTTTAATATATTTACAATTGCCACACATCAAATTGAAGGTGATGCTGTTTTTAACATTTTATATTCTACACAATAAATACGCAACTATGTAGTACTGAAATCGAAAAAATAGAGCCAATGTCCCTAAAAACATGACTAGGTAATCCCGAGAGAGAAATTGCGTTATTTGTATTATTATTGCTTATTATGGAAAAATACTTGTACTTTGGAATGCCATTTCATTTAAATATGTTTGCTGTGGTATACCGTTAATTTTCGACCCACAACAATGTCAGGTATGTATCTATTTTTTCCTCATTCTGTATCACTGGCGACCCCAAGCAGGTAAAACCAAACTAGTTGAAAATGTATTGGGTTACCCTACTACCTAGTGTTATATTTTAAGTAGAAGTCCAGGGGTCAGAGTCTGTTATTAAAAAAAGAAAAGGATAGCTAGGTGGTTCTTGCTTTTATGATTTTGTTTCTTGGTCGCTGAACAGTGAAAGTCGTATTTTGTTCTACGTTCGTGTGATCGAGTTTAAAAAAACCCACGTAATATTAACTACAAAAGACATTTTTATTTTAATTAGGCCGGCACCTACTAACACGTACTCTTTGTTTTAGTAAGTGTCATTCTGTGTCATTTATTCTTAATTCTAGTGAACATTTTTACTTCTTTAATTCATTCCGAAACATGTATTTTTTTTGCATATTTTGAAAAACTGAAATTCAATTAGTTTTAAAATTCATTACAATTCGATTTTAGTATTTCAGGGTACGTTGGGGATTGCCTGTAGACTGTTAATGTTAAGTTTTCACGAAATCGGCCCAGGGTTTCCGAAGACATGGCATTTCGATCTTTCTATACATTCCCATACAAACATGAACAAAAAGCCCTACATTTTGAGTTCCTCCAAAATGGCTTGACTGATTTTTATGAAATTTTGTTTGTGTATTTGTTAGGTATGAGAGAGATTATGTCGTAAAGTATATTTTATATCGCTAGAGGGCGCAAAATAGGGCAAGAGGGGCAAAAACTACTCCTCCCTATATCTTCTTAACTAATCAACCGGTTTTCTTAAAATTTGGCATGCAGACACTATTGAAATAGAGCAGTAGGGGTAAAAGCTCCTCCTCGCCAATGTTCTTAACTAATCAACCGGTTTTCTTAAAATTTCGCATACAGACACTGTAACATCTGAAAGGCAATAGGGTGGGAAATAGGGCAATATGGGTAAAAGCTCCCCTCTTCCTATATCTTCATATATCTTTTTATTACTAAGGGACTGAAATAAAGCAAGCGGGGTAACATCTGAAAGAAATATGTTATATGGCAAAACAACGTTTGCGGGGTCAGCTAGTGAATACAAGTGCTGGGATACTATCGATATTTTCTACCATCGATATTTATCGATAGTTCAGATTTGACTATCGATATATCGATATTACTATTGACTGAATGTTTGTACTTGTGCAGGAAAACTTTAATTTTTTTTATAAGCCTACAGTCCGTTGTTTTCATCACTCTTTATTGAATGTATGAGACGTGAGTATATACGCACGTTATTTTAGATGGCAGCTTTTTAAAAATTGATAAGTACCTTTCTGAAGGAACCGAAGTAACAGGGACTATAAGATATTCCATTGCAACTTTAAAAAATTTTCTAAATTCTAAACCCAAAAAGTAATCAATCTAGCGGACATATCCTCTAATGGTCGTTCATTGTTTTGTCCTATGCTTGCAATTGCATTTGGATTTGTTTTTTTTTTTACAACATTACAAAAATATTTGACATTTCAGTCAAATTTCGACTAAAAAGCCTTTAATTTGCAGTAAAAAGCACTGCTAAGCAATCCATACCACTTGCCATACTTGTTGTTTGTATTCATTGCTGTTATTTAGCGCGAATTAACAATAGCAAGTAAAAATTTGCGGCAAAATACCGTGTGTGTATAGCTGCTGTTAGATGTCTTCATATCTGTAGTTTAAATAATAAAAATATCGATATTTATAATTTTCCTATCGATATTTTAAGACTATCGATAATATCGATAGTCTATCGATAGTTTCCCAGCACTAATGTATGTACGCACGTTATTTTAGTTGATAGTTTTTAAAAATTGGTTTCTGAAGGAACCAAAGTAACAGGGATTATAAAATATTCTATTGCAACTTTAGATAATCTAAATTGGATTTGATTCTCAACCCAAAAGGTAATCATTCTAGCGGACTTTTCCTCTAATGGTCGTTCATTGTGACTTTTCCTCTAATGGTCGTTCTTTGTTTTATCATATGCTCGCAATTGCAATTGCATTTTTTTTTTTGTTTTCTACATTACAAAAATTTCAGTCCCTATGAAAAAATATAAAAATTTCGGTATAAAGGGGTTAAGTAAGCAGTAAAAAAAGCACAGCTAAGCAATCCATACCACCTGCCATTCTTGTTGTTTGTATTCATTGTGTAATTTTGCGCGAATTAACAAGAGCAAGTAAAAACTTGCGGCAAAAAAACTGTGTGTGTATAGTCTGAGTTCATACGGCTCATGTCTTATTGACAAGATTCTTCCTTTTTCTTCTTTGAACATGAATTGGCGTTCAAATGATTCATGTCATGTTGACGACATGCGCTTTTTTGATATTTAAAACAATAATAAAATTAAACGTAAAGACAGAACATGCATCTGTGTACTCGTTTCTTTTCCCCTCGTCCCTCTCGCCTATAAAGTAGCAATCTTGTCAATAAGACGTGAGCCGTATGAACACAGACATAGCTGCTGTAACATGTCTTCATAGCTGTATTTTAAATAATAATAATATCGATATTGATATTTTTCCTATCGATATTTTGGATAGTTTAAGACTATCGATAGTCGTTTTTTTTACTTTTTAAAAAATAAACATTTCGCACTTTATCATAAAGAGCAAGGCGAATTCACAAGAAGGTGACTACAACAACATTGTTGCTGTGGTCGAATTGTCAAAAATATTGCTAGTAAAAAAAGGTTTGTTTCAGTGTTCGAAAAAAAGCAGAACATAATTTGAGGCTTTCAGCGCAGAAGTGGTGTAACCCCAGACCATGGCCCAATTAGTAGGTCTGCGCGCAACTACAACAATCCAACAACAGAAAAAACGACACGCATTTTGTTTGTGTAAAAAATGATAAAGATGTTAAGAACAAAAGCAATTGTTTGTGTATGAAACGGTAGAAATGGCAAAAGCAATTGTTACAAAAACAATTGCACGTATAAAACACAACTCCGCAAAAAATCAGCAGGCGTTTGAAGCAGAACTACTAGTTGGACCATGCCCAGGACTACTTTTTATGAGGTAATGAGGAGTTAACACTACTCTTGCACTATTGTACTATTGTACTTGGTTGGCTTACTCGACTATTTTAATGTAAAGAACAGTGCAAAGAACATTTCTTACACCAGAACCGTAACCAAATTAAATTGTGGGTTACACTACTTCTGCGCTGATAGCCTCATTTAGCGTTCGGCTCACACACCCAGGAACGATATCTATTTTTTTAGTGTTTGTGTAGACGAACACAACCCTAAATACCATTCGTAATTATTTTCAAGAAAGACCCGAGCATTATATAGCGTTCTGATCTTCGTTTAAAAACAGAACAGTTGTAGTGATACTGTAGACAAACATTATATTTTAATGTTCTATAATGTTTCTTTTTTTACATTGATAAAGAAACAAAAAATTTTAGCAACGACCGCAGCACTAACATCTTATGTGTGTATTGTGTATATGTATAAAAAATGTTAGTTTTTTTTTTTTGCCAAAAGCACAACAGAAACCAACGAACACTAATGAGCTGTACCGAGCACAATGAAGTTTGTGGTTAAACAAAACCCCCTAAACGGAATTAGATGTTCTGATCTTTTTGTTTAGTTGGATAAGAACAGTATTATTTTTGTGTTCGACAGATGACAAACAGAGAAAATTAATTTTTTTTAATGATTTACTACACAAACACTATTAGCGTTTGTGTTTTCCACAAATCTACCGAATCGAGCACTAAAGAACAATATTAAGTGTTTATTTTTTGAACACCATATATTGACTTGACCCCCACCTTCTAGTGAATTCGCCTTCATAAAGAGGGTATTTACTCAAAATTTAAAAATTTCCAGTAGCAGCAAAACAATTTTTAATTTAATATTAAAGGCATATGAAAACTAATTTTTTAACCAACCGTTTCATAACCAAAAAGTAGACAAAATGGCACGATACTTCTAAAGTACTAAAGATACTTCAAAAAGTAAAAAAAGTTAATACCCCTTCTATGATCAAGTGCGATATGTACGTTGCTTATCATTCCAAGAATTAAGTTAGTCTTGATTTTTCTGTATTTTAATAGTTCCTAAAAATTGTTATTAAAGTTGTTACACTTTTTTTTATTTATTTACTTTTTAACTTCTTTAGTTTTAATAAAAAAAAAATCCTTTAAACATCGTTTTCCCCTCCCTGAAAACATTAATGTGGTCTTGTAACACCTGATTTTCACGATGATTTAAAAGACATGTCTTTTTTGTAGTTCTTTTTTAAAGAAACTTCCAAAGACATGTTCAATTTTCACAATGTTTCTTATTTTGTTTGATTTTTTTTATTTTCCTTATAAATGTATGTATGTATTGAATTTTTTTGAATTAAATTTGTTTATTTTTTTTATATTTTAATAAGCAATTGTAATTTTGAAATAAAAATACGACATAAATTAAAAAACAAAATTAAATGCAAAGAGGAATGTCAAAAAAAAACACAGAAAATACGATTCATGTCTTTTTTTCTACCCTGCTTACTTCTCTCCCCCGCTCGCTTTCAAACTAAAAAAGACATGTTTCAAAAATAGGGGAAAAAATCATCATGAAAATTGGGTGTATGTAATTGAATATTAATTACAACAACAAAACTGTACATACCATTCGTGCTTAACTAATGAGCAAATGGGAGTGAGAGGGTGTCTAATTAAAACAAGGTTTTTCATTTGAAGCTCACTCGTACTTTACAAAAACACACACAAATAATACACTCAAACACATGTTATGCAATGCTGCATGTCTATACAACAAACCGGATATGTTAAAGACGCCATTATCATTAAACTTAAGTGTATTAGTATTTAGTTATAATGTTAATGATGACTGAATCTTTTCTCCCCGTATTCAACATTTTTTTTTTTTTTTTTTTTGGCGTCGTAATGTTTATAGTTGGCGTAAATGGCGTCATTGTAGTCATCTTGTATTGTTAAGCATGTGGACTTTTTTATTAGAAATATGTTTGTTTAAATGATTGAATGTGAGTGTATGAATTGTTTGTTCATAAGTTTTTAATGAGTTTTTATTTAACTTCTCTCTCCAACGTTATTTTACAAGCGAAGTTGAAGTGTTAATTTGCAATTAATTACAATTTAATGATGATCAGTTAAAAGCACCACAGGTTATTTTAGTTATAATTAAGATAAAAACTTATTATATGTACTTGTGACTTAAAGAAAGAAAGAAATCCTTGTCTTTTTCTTTTGCCTGTTTTTAGATAAAATAAATTTCTAATTAATTATTTGGAAAAATATTAATTTACAAAGAAATCGAGAATTTCCCAAGATATTACAACACTTCTGATTCAATTTAGTATTTTTGAAATTTTTATTAACTCTTTTAAAAACATACGTTTGCTTAAATTTTATTTTGAGTGGGTGGTAAACGAAAATGCTTTAATGTGTTTTCAATATATCGACCGCTTTGCGCGATATTAACGTATGTAGGTATATGGCAATTTTTTTGAAATTGAGTTTTTGATGCAATCTTGTTCTACATTCAAAGAGACGTCACCTGACAAAATAGTGTAGGCGAATTCCACTTCGTTGCTCCAAAAATTGAATGTATATTTTCATTTTGATATTGCAAGCGAAAGCAGAGAAAAATAGAAAAATGGCATACGATAATTTCGCGCAAAGGGGCCGATATTTTGCCTTTGGGTTGTTTTTCTAGTACATATTTCAGTTTTTCAATATACAAAAAATAATATTAAAGTACATGTTTCCGTTTGATTGAGTTTCTAAAAATGCGCGACTTTTGACGCAATTAAACGGGAACTCAATTAAGCAGTACACGGTTAATTGAATCTTAATTGAGCAAGATGTGCAATAAAGCGAAACACCCATGTGTAGATAGAAAATAAAACTCATTTCTTTATTTATTAAGCTAAAAAATGGTTTAGGGTTTTTAAAACAAAATAAAAATCAGGTACGTTCATCGTACTATCTTTCTTGGGGCAAAATAATTTTTTTTTCCTTTGTGATGCAAAAACACATTAAGTAAACGGAAACAATTAACCGAAAAATTTGCTCTTGGTTTTCGCAATGCGGTCTTATTTTGCAAAATAATTAAGCGGACGACGCAATTAAACGGAACTCAACTAAACGGGTATTTTTAAACAGACAATTATACTGAATGATTTCGTTCGATGATTTTAAGTGCAATAAAACGGGAAACTCAATTAAGCGGGGCTCAAGTAACCGAAAATTGTAATAGAAATAATAGAAGTATCAAGAGCCAATTAATATTTTGAAAACGGTTACAACACTGTAAAAATACTTTGACTGTGTACAGGGGCCTGATTCTGGCAATCGTGATCGAGTACTTTCTCGATTCGAAAACAATTTTATATCTAATGATTTTAGTCCAAAATTAACGAATCAGAATTATTTTTTCAATGTTGTAAAGAATTAATTTGAGTTATTAATGATTCGTTCAGTATCGATTGAAAGAATTAGAAATAAAATTGCTTTCAAATCGAGACAGTACCCGATCACGAATGGCCATAATTAGGCCCCAGACCCCTTAAGACAAAAACCTACAAATATAAATTGCCCAACAAAAAAAAAAAAGAAAAAAGTATTGAAAGAAAATCGCAAAATTTTGTCTAAAAAATTTTAAGGCCCAAATACATTGATCAAAATACTCATCAAGCATTGTGGTAGTATTAGTGAAAATTTGTTTGTATGTGTCACACCGACGATGCTGTATGGAAAATCAAATAATTTAGATATGACGGCGAATATTACGTCAAGCACACGTACACGATGAATTCGCCGGCTGGACAAGCATTTGACAAGTGTATTTGGGCCTTTATTAAACAAAATGAGCAAGTCCAGCAAACTTGACTGAATTAGTGATGTCTTTATTTAATATGGTCATTTAATTTTAATTTAAAATATAATTTTTTAAAAACAACTGTGCTTTTATAAATTTAAGCTTCCTTCGTACAGACAAAGGAAAAATGACAACATTGTAAGATCTGACCATTGTCTGTACGAAGCTTTAACCCTTTCTAAAATAGGTAGGTGCCCATATCACACATACATATATCCCTTTGACGAATTTACTTTTTCCCTTAACCAAAAAAAAAAAAAAATTGTATGATTATTTAAGTAAACATATGTTAAAGTTTACAGTAACAGCTAAACATACAAAAATTGTGTTCCTTTTATTTAATAAATTTTTGATTTGTACACCAACAACAGCAACAATACCTACAACAACTTAATAAAATTATCTTGTATCAACAGCTACTAAAAATAAAATCATGCATGCATGCGAACAGTGTTACCGTTTTAGCATATTTTCTGCTAGACTTAGCAGATTGAGTTTGGGAATTTCATAGGAGTTATGCAAACTGCTTTTAGCATAATTCCTTGTTCAAAAGCAAATTTTTTTAAGCATATTTTTACTTTTTAGAAAAGCAAAATTTTTAGCATATTTTTTTAAAAAAGAAAAGTTTTAATGAAATAAAGTGTGGTTCAATCATAATGAACGATGTTAATTGTGAGTCACACCTAAGCATCATGTTTTTTGCCCAACTTAATCCTCATAATTGAGGAGCGCGTAAAGATTGTTGAAGCAATTTACAAAAATTGGCGTTAAAATCAAAGTGCATTTCGTGCACTTCGTGATTTTTTTTTTTTTTGGTCAGCAAAATCAACTGAATGAGTATACAATCGGGAGAATTGTGCGCAAATTTCATCATATTGGGTCTATAGGAAATGTGAAAAAAACACATGTTTGCTGAGGTTTATTGGCTGGCACGATGAGGTGCTGAACTTCTTTAAAAATGAGGTTGGCCAAGCCGTTACCGTAATTAGCGTTCGCTATCGCGAGATGATAACGGACTTCTTGTGGCCAGAAATCGAGGATATAAACCTGGAAGATTTGCGGTTCCAACGGGATAGTGCCACTTGCCACACAGCCAACGAAACAATGGCTCGTTAACGCGAGAAATTCAATGGCCGTGCTGTCTTACGTTGTGGCGATGTTAATTGACTTCTTTCTATGGGGATATTTTAATGGTGTACTACCTCCAAGTGTACATCAATAAGCCAAGAACAATTCAAGAGCTAAAGGATGAGCAAATTCAGCACATTAACGTTATTGAACCTCAATTATGTCTCAGAGTCATTGAAAATATGGACCATCGGATAGAGGTTTTTTGCCGAATCCGTTGCGAGCATTTGGCCGATATTTTGTTCTACACATAATCCTTCCTTCTATCAAAACAAAAAATATTAAGATAATTCTCTGAAACTTTTTGTTTTATAATCCAAATTTTTGATATTTTTAATTAATTAATTTTAATTAGGATCATCAAATTTAATTACCATTAAATTATTTTTATGAAGTCAAGAATGAAAATTTATCAATAAATTTGAAGTAATTTCATGTTGCAAATTCCTTTCCTCATAAAAATCATTTGATGAAAATGAAATTTGATGAACTTTAGCCTAAATAAAAATATCAAAAATTTTATTAAAACCCATAAACAGTTCAACAAAAATAACTACAATATTAATTAATTTTTGTTTTATTTACAATTAACATCGTGCGTTTTGGTTGGACAACTCTTTAGATTACTTTTTAAAAATCTGATTTTTAACAATTTTTTTTCTTAAATTCAGCATATTTGTTTTTTTTTTTGTAAACATTGTGCTTATTTATCGCAAATATTACAAATTTTAGGTTTTAATCCTAGCAAATTTTTAGCATATTTTCTTCATATAACAATCTAGCAGTTTTCAGCAATTTTTTTTTTTGAAGTTTTGGCATATTCTTATCAAACAGTTATGGCAACACTGCAAGCGAAACATATGATTACTATTTTCCAAAGAAATGCCTCCCTACATATGTACACTTGTAAAAAAAGGAGAGAAAACAAGTATTAATACAATAACGGTACATATTAAAAATAATTCTACAGTTAAAAAGCGACCACTATAAAAACAAATTATATGGGAAGAGTATTTAAAAGGAAAAACATATTTCTTGTTGTTACACACCTCCATTTGTAAAATAATATTTGTATGGTTAAAATGAAGTTCAAGTATGTACAAAGGTACTACCTATAGGGTATAACGTACAAAACACTTAACCATAAATAAAAGTATGAGTTTATATGCGTATTTTAATTTTTTTTAATGCGAATGGTGAACCTTCTAAAAAGGGTTGCAATAGGTATAAAACAATTCTAGTTCTTCGAGCTTTTTACAAAAAAAATATACCTATAGGTAGAAATTTTTTGTGGATTTGTTATATTTACTTTGCTCTCAATGCCAATTGTCTGTCGCTGGGACAGACATATTTATTTCCGCTACCGCCATTGTTAAGGTTTCGAAAATCCATGGTAAAAAAAAATCTTTTTATTACTTTGATTATAAAACTTTCTTTCTTGTTTAAATAAATTTTTTAGGTGTTGGTTTTAAACACTTTTCTTTAAACAAACAAAAAAATGTTTAAGCATATTTTAGCTTTATTTTAACATTTATGTAGGTATGTTTTATTACTTAAAGCTTTATCATAATCTAATTAGGTAGGTATTTTAATTTATATTTTTTGTAATTCCATTGTTTTTTTTTTTTTAATTATAACTTTTTATCAGTCATTTTTTTATTTAAATATTTATTTTTGCGCTTCTTGTTACGCCCTGTTTAATGGTTGAACTTCGACTAAAAATTAAAATATTCTGCCTGTTGCTTAGTTGTCTGGTTTTAGTGTATCTTTTTGATTTTTAGACACCCCCACCACCCACTTCTTTTATGTTTTCCAACTTCTTTCCTAAAATTTATTTACGAATTATTCTCTTTTGGACTCGTTTACTCTCTACAGTTTCGGTTTTGCTCTCCAGTTAAAGCAACTGTATATTTTATAGTCCTCTACCATTGTCTGGCTATTTCGTTGCGGACACTCACACATCCTTTTATACCGTTATACATGTAGTAAATACACACACTTACCAAGTGAAAAACTGCGTGACATTCCAGACATAAGTACGTTTGTGTACATTTTATTATTGCAGTTTCCCTGCAAATAATACGACCAGTCCAAACACGCGTGTAAACAGTAGTCCACAAGGGACCAGGACTAGTCCAAAACTAACCCAAACGTATGGAAAAAACCTGGTCTATTTAACGTTACGATGTCCTAGGAGAAGACCATATAACCCATTTTTGGACCACTAAGGAGTAGTTTTAAAACTACTCCATGGTGTACACAAGAGGATTAGTTTTGAAGTCGTCTTACTACAATCACTTTTTAACAATGACATCCATGCTTGCATTACATCGGATCAGTCCATGGAGTAGTCCATTTTATCAAAATGGATCAGGTGGTCCAATTTTATTTGCAGGGTTGTTAAGTTTTTCTTCCCCACGTGTTACATTATTAAGAGTTTCTTTGTTTTCCGTTAGATGAGTGTGTCTCCATATTTTTTTTTGCTGAAGATTATACAAACCCACATATACATACATACATATTTACTTTTTACTGGTTGTTGTTAAATTCGTTCATTAATGTGGAATTTTTAACATTGCATTTTGGGCTAGTAATTCAAGTTTTTCTTAATTGCTTGTTATCTAAAATGATAGGATATGAATATAAATGAACGTTTACAGTACAGCCTTAATAGTTCATACACAAAATTTTGAATACATATTGTTGTCGGCAGGATTACCGATTTATTTATTGAGCACAAAATAGTTTTTTAAAGTGATTGCCTAAAAACGAATTAATCAGAAAACGAGTTTAAACCTAATTTTTAATTGAACAAAAAATGTATTGGTTTGCCGCACGGAACAAAAAAGTTTTTTCTAGAAAAGCGATAAATAATGTTTGGATTAATTTTAAATATAAACTCCACGATAGATTTTTTGTCAAAAATAACGTGGGTCGCAAGATACATATGGGCATTTCCACGTCATCTAAAACTTCTAAAACAACACTAACTCTTTAACTTTACAATTCTTAATATTTAACTTAATTATTATATTGTGATATTGTGAAATCAATTAGTTTATTTCAAAATTACTAAGTGTCATCATTAATATTGATTTTGCAATTCTGTGTATTTATTTTGACCTATTTTATTTAAAAAGTCGTCGAACTTATCTAGAGTTGCATCAGAACTTATTTTAGTTACAAGTTCGTCGGCTTTATGTATAGGTTTTTCTTTAGTAATATCTAGATATGTAACTTACGTGACATTTGTATGCCATCAGAGAGATAGAAATTTTGCAAAAATAGTATTACCTGGAAAATTTTTTGTACCATTTGTTTCATTTAGAGGGAACTATATATGAAAAAAAAAAAAAATTCAAATTCGGAACCTTGTTGTCCAAAATATCGGGCAAAATAAGTGCATATCGTACGTGACATAAAACGGAAGTGATATTTGGGTGAATGTAAAAAAATACGAAAATCTGCGAATTGTGGGAGGTTTTTCTCCTTTTTTTAATTTCATACATTAAACGACATATTTTTTCTTTATTATCCGTAATTGGAAAAAAAAATAATTTTTTTGGATGGTTTAATAATGAAGAAAATGTAATATCGTTCGTGACATACCGTACGTGATAGATTTTTCTCTTATAGTATTTACATGGCTTGAAATATATTTTTTGTAAATATATGTATATAAAAATTTAAAACAAACAAGTAAGAAAGTATAGTCGGGCAAGCCCGTCCATATGATAACCTACACTATAATATTAAAAAAAAAATTTTTGAGAGTGTACCCTACTTGGGCCCGTGGCCAATCAAGATCGCCAGAACATAATTATGCTATGAGGTTAAGAATTATATAAAAGTTATTTGTGCCGAATATTGTTTAGTTATCTCCATCAATATGAGATTTGTTTGCCCCTAGCCGATTTAAGGAAGGGGGTTTATATGGGACCTATGGTCAATTTTGGACCTACCAGCACAACATTTTGTAATGACATAGTACTATCGTAAAAGTCACTGTCGGAAATTGTTATGTAAATACCAACATTTATAAGGAAGTTATGGCAATTAAAGCTATTTTCGGGAGTAGCACTTGACTTTTTATGGTCAAATATGGACCGATTCAAAAAAAAATTTTGTAAAATGATTTTGATGGTAATAAAATAAGGTTTGACAACATTTAAACTAAATACCAACATAATATGATGATGCATTTTAGTACTTACAATATCGTACGTGACAAGCTTTAAAAGCTTATAAAATTTTTATTTATTATAATTTATTATACCAATTTGAAAAAAAATTCCGATCAATATTTTTTTGCAGCAAATGTCTTGCTTTGAACTTTTATTTTGAAATACTTAAGACTGACCAATTTCAAATGACAAAGATAAATGATGTTTTTGCACCACGTACGTGACATTAGAATAGCATCCAAAACAAACACAAAAATATACCGCTAATCGAACTATAAATTTGTTCTTTCATCATGGATCTTGTTCGTTGTTGTTGTAACATTAATTTTAAAGTATAATTGCAATATTACCGGTATCTGTATTTAATCGGCAGAAAAATAAAAATTGTCAATTGCAGTTACTAAAAATAAATCAATGAGAAAATGATTTAAAACTATTGCTTTTTGCTTTTTAAAAATTGCAATAAGCATAAGTACTCCGGCATAGTAAAGTTTGGGTGTTTTTGTCCTTTCTACCATATTTGAAAAAAAGTTTCAAGCGATTTAATTTTTTGAGTCTTGGTTGACATTCTTATGGAAATGCCCATATGTTTTCTATTGAAACTCAGGGCTGCCAGGTACTTTTTTTCCTTGTCCCCAAAAAATTAAAAAAATATCCCCAAAAATCCCCAAATTAAGAAAAAAAAACCTTAATAAGCAAATATTTTTCTGTTTGTTTTTTTTTCTGACCAAATTTAAAATTTTTTTTTTTTTAACGTGAAAATAGTAAGAAAAATTTTAATTAGAAATCCCCAAAAATCCCCAAATAAAAATTTTTTGTAAAAAAAATTTATTTATTTTGTTTGTACCCTGAAGGAAAAATAACATAAATTTATAAAGTACCTTCAACACTACCTTTTAACTAAAATGATAATCTTAATAAGGACCTTTTACACCGTATAAGTTGTTGATAAGAGTAAGATAAAAGTTTTGCTACTTTTTTTCATATTTTTAATATGTACGAGACAAAGAAAAATAAGCACAAATAATAAAAGGGAAAATATATTAAAAGAGTGTAAAATCCCCAAAAAATCCCCGAATTTTTTTTTAAATCCCCAATCCCCAAATGACTTTCTTTGTCCTTCTTGCTCGCATAAAATCCCCAACTTTGGGGATAAATCCCCAAGTCTGACAGCCCTGTTGAAACTTAATCTTGTTTTAACTATTTTCACAAAACATAAATAGTTATTGAGATTTAACCTTAATATTGCAAGCCTGTTTTGTGCCCCATTTATACAAACTTATATTACACTAAAGGCCCAAATGCATTGATCAAAATACTCATCAAGCATTGTGGTAGTTTTAGTGGAAATGTGTTTGTATGTGTCACACCGACGATGCTGGATGGAAAATCAAATAATTTAGATATGACGGCGAATATTACGTCAAGCACACGTACACGATGAATTCGCCGGCTGGACAAGCATTTGACAAGTGTATTTGGGCCTTAATATTTTAATATATCTTTCAAGTAGGTCAAAGCATTTGTTAAATCGTCGGGTGGTTATTGGTTTCGCCGCACGGAACAAAAATGTTTTGATCTAAATTTTTGAAAAGAACATGCAGCATAATAATCAGTGTTGCCAATTTAGCCATTTAATGGCTAGATTTAGCCATTTTTCATCCTGCTTAGCCACTAAAAAATGAGTTTAGCCATTAGCAATTTTTTTTAGCCATTTTTCAACTTGTTTAGCCATACATTTTTTTTTGCCGTTTTTATTTTAAAATAATAATTTTCAATTTCTTATAAAAATGTTTTAAAGTAAAATTAAAATCTTTAACAATACAAACTCATTTCATTTAAATCACAACTTTTACAAATGGTGGAAATCGCTATAAACTATGGTAATGAAACATCTTTCAAAATAAAGCAAGAGTAGTCCAATATTAAATTTATGAAATGGATCAACACAAACATCGGTGTTTCTTTCTGGTTGCAAGTATTTCAATAAAGAGATGCAGGCGGCCAAACATTTTTTTTAGAAATTTCAGAATGGAATATATAGTTGCTCTCACTTGCATGGTCTAATGATGAAGTAGAGAGGGTGTTTAGCCAAGTAAATATCGTTTAAAGTAATTTGAGAAAAAGGATACATTAAGCAACCGTTTATTCGATTTTATCAATAAAATATTTATACCAGCACTAAAATAGTGGAGAGGGTAAAATGAGTTTGTGCTGATGCTTGTAAAGGCCCAAATACATTGATCAAAATACTCATCAAGCATTGTGGTAGTATTAGTGAAAATGTGTTTGTATGTGTCACACCGACGATGCTGGATGGAAAATCAAAAAATTTAGATATGACGGCGAATATTACGTCAAGCACACGTACACGATGAATTCGCCGGCTGGACAAGCATTTGACAAGTGTATTTGGGCCTTTACACCTTAAAATAATGGCCCTTAGCCCGCATTTACGTGTACCGATTGACTCAGAATCACTTTCTGAGTCGAATTAACGATGTTTGTCCTGCTGGCTGGCTGTTTTTGAGATTATTTGATAAAATTTGGTACATGGGTTCTAATGAAGTGTAGGGTACCATATAGCCGGTGTTGACCGACTATACTTTCTTACTTGTTTTTTATTGTAGATCTAGACTGAAAAGGTTGGGTAAATGTTGTCGTGATTATGATTTACCTTCAAATTATTAAAAACTAATAGGCCCGAGTGATTCCTATGAAATGAACAATAAGAACATCGAATTTATCGATGATTTAATTTTTTAAATATCTATCAAAATATTAATTTACGTTTATTCTTATTTAACAAATTGATCTTAACTAACACTTTCATCGAAAACCACTTTAAATGAATTATTTCTGTTTTGTTATTGAATTTAAATGTGTTTTTATTTAAAAAAGCTTTTATCCATTTTTTAGCCCTTTTTCCGTAAATTTAGCCAGTTTTGGCCACCAAGTTTTGGCAACACTGATAATAATTACAAACAATAACCTCCGTATTTATAAACGATTATTAAATTTAACAAACGTTTATTAAGGAGAATTTTCATACAAAATTTGTTTTGTAAACATTTATTAAATTTAAACATTTTTTATAAATACAGGCGTAATACTTTTACATTGGCAATTTGCTTCATAGCACAAAAACGGACGAATGAAGCAAAGCAATGTTTAGAGAACTGTAAATTTGAGGATATGAGGCAATGTTAGGGCTCAGTATCTGGTAATATATTCGAGATATTAAGAAATGAACAAAAAATGTTAAAAAAGATCACATTTATTATATAGAATTGATTTATAGCTCAATTTATGCGGCATCCAAAAACCGCCTGTCGATGTATATAATATATGTGTACATGTATATGGGTACTTCCACCGAAAGGTCCACCCTGACCGAAAAATTAAAAGTTAACCAACCCACAGTTCTTTATTTCTTGTATTATAAAAGAGAAATATTCAAAATTAACAAAGCTTAAGTGTAAAAAGCTTTTCTTAGTTACGATGGCGGGATACCAGGCTACAAAGTAATTGTTTATATTAACCAGGTAGGTATGAGAAAGAAAGCGATTTTGAAAGCAAAACGACTTGAAAAATATAATATTGTTTCAGTATCTTAAATAAATGATTTCAATGTTTATTGTTGGTGTTTTGTTTAAGCTTTGATATTGTTACAAGTAAGACTTAAGAGTGTTTATAATTTTTATTCGCTTTAGGGTTTTATTTGTTTAATATTTTTGGCTTTTCTTTGGAAAAGGTTTCCTGATGAGCTGGCCTTAGCAACCAGTGAAATGCGCATAGAAGCTAACTTTCCCTCAACAATAAATTTGAATTGTATTTGGAACAACAAATTTAGACTATAATTTAAAAATGGATTTTAAAATCGCTGGAAATTTATCACACCTCCTAGAAACTATCGTTTTGAAATCAATCGATTTTTTAACTTTAAGTTTAAATGGCTGTTTTTTTGCTTGCAATCCGAAATTTTCCAAAACAAGAATTTAGTTTGCAATTGTCAAAAGTTTCCAACAGTAATTTTGGTTTTAAAACCGGCTAAATTTAAAAAAAAAATCGTGACTGACTCATCACGCCAAAGCTAAAGCATGTATGTAGCAGAGAACCTCAAAACGCACTATTTTTGTGCATTTATTCATACGCTAAAATTTACAATAACTCTATACATGCAAAACAAAGTTCAACGTTGGTAATTTTTTTTTCCTTTCGTACACATTTGATATTTTCATTTATTCGTTTTTTATTGAAAGTACTTTATTTGCATTTTTGTTGCTCACGCAATATAACACAACTGAGTAAATTCAAAATAGCACATTCTCTATACTTTTGTTTACATTAACAACAGCAACAATAAACAACGATGAGACGCTTTTTCAAAATTAACAACAATAAAAACAACAATAACAAAAATACATTGTACCTACTACTACTACTACTGTACTTTTTGTTTCTATGGAAATTGTGTGTACCTACATAAGTATGTGTGTTTAGTTTCATTTAAATTTTTTTTTTCTTGTACTACATAGTTAATGCTGCATAAATACATGAGTAATGATTGTTTCATTTCTGGCTCTTTCGTTTGTATTTTTTGTTTCTTTACCAAACAATCATTTGCGCTCAGAACACTTATAGGCTTTTTACACTGATCAACATCTAACATCTACCATCAAAGATGTAAAAAATGTGAAACACTCGTTTACATTGCTCACATCTAACATCTACCATCAAACAAAAATGTCACCATTTTTGACAAAAAAAAAAGTTTTAAATTAAAAAGGTTTTTTTCTCACAAAAGTGCTAAAATTTAAAAAGAAAACTCAAAAATGTATTTGAAGTTCAATATGTTTTAAAATATTAAAAATACTTAACAAAAAAAACATTGCAATAAAATATAAAACTTGACAAATGGTAACGCTGCTTTCAAAACAAACTTCTTTATGTCAGTGATGCCACAATAATAATAGAACTTATTGCCACTTTTCTAGTGATGACACTAAAATAATCGAAAGATGTAGATTGGAATAAAATGAGATAGGAACATCTTTTAAAGATGTTGAAAGATGTTGGTTTTAAGCCCTATGTATTTCTTATGGAAAGATGTTAACATCTTCGCAAATGGTGGCAAATTGATGGTAGATGTTAGATGTTGATCAGTGTAAAAAGGCTATTAGAATCTTTATAAAAAAAACGAAGGCAACGATTGTATAAATAACAAAGCACGATGTGCGTTATTTGAATGACTGCAAACCAGCAGCGAATATTTGCGGTTGCGCGAGTTTGACTGTATGACCCGTAAACGAGTGTATTTGTTGTCATGTATTAAATGCGATTTTTTTTCAAATGTACAAAGCCATTCTCTGGTATGTAGCTACTACTTGCATAACATAGGGTCTTCACCTGACAATTTTTTGCCATCATAAACGTAAACGTAAAAAAAACATATAAAAAAACGCTGACAAAAATTTTAGAGTTTTTTTTTGGTATGACAAAAAATTGTCAGGTGAAGACCCCATGTAAATTAAGATTTTTGTGTTCTGTATATTGCTTTAAAAAACATGGTCAGCGCGATTATACATATTTTACACATCTTAAATGCCAAATTAATTAAATTCAAACGCCAAGAATACCTTATTATTATTGATTTTGTAGCAGAAAAAGTGTATAAAAAACACTTTAGTTACGTCTAAATTATTATATGTATGTTTTTTTTTTAATTTTCTGCGTGTTCATAAAAAATAATTTAAACTTCAAAGGTTTTTTTAAAACTAAATTTCTAAACAAATTTTTTATATAATATTAAGATTTTATATCCACTTAAGTTGTTATGCTTTTTTAAACTTAATTCATGAAGTCTGAATTAAAGGTCTGAAGTACCTTTTTCTGATTTTCATATTTTTGTATTTTTACTTGTTGAACTCGAAATGAAAATTAGGTCACCAAACAAGTTAGAAAATCGCCACATTTCGCGAGAAATCGGCACATCTGACAACCCTGGTCAACAAAAAATCAGTTTTAAATAAATTCTATATAATAAAGCGAGTTCTAAGACTGGCTCATATTCTCAATTTAACAGTTCTCTTAACATTGTTTTGCTTCATTCGTCACTTTTTGTTCTATAAAACAAATTTTCAATGTAAAAGTAAAAAATATTATTGTTTGTAATTGTTGTGCTGCATGTTCTATTCAAAGAATGTAGATCAAATACACTATGAGGTGTCTTTTTTGTGTTTGCTTCAATAAATACTTTGACCTAATTGAAAGACATTTTAAAATATAAGTGTAATTAATCAAAATGAGGGTTTGTATTCTTTGTGTTGTTCAAAAAGATATAACGAATTTAACTTTCAATATCGCCAGTGTTGCCACTTTGTGGGTAATTACCCGAATTTGGTATAATTTTTACGGTCGTGGGTAGAGCGTGGGTAATTTGTCTTAGGTGTAATTCAGGTGTAATTTGAAATTTTTACTACAGATGCCCAAATAAAATCAAGATTCGATTTCAGTGATGACATTTATTTCTTTTAAATATTGTTGCTAAGAAATGCACAACCTTCTGAACCAAAGTCTCGGTTTCTTTTTAAGAAACGACTTCAATCATTAAACATACATATATTTTCAAATGTGTGGTAATGAATGTCGCAAGATGGACCCTTAGATTTGGATAAAGATGCCTATCATAGTGACTTAGAACCTGAAGTTTATTGAAAAAAGTTATTCAAACTAAAAACTTGCGTGGGGAAGATATGTTTCCAATATTGCAACATATAATTAATTTTATTTCTATCTTTCTACTTTTTAATGCTTTAGTTTAAAGAATATTTAACGCCCTTTACAGTTGTAAAACTGAATAACGAAAGGGACAGTTGTATAAAACTCTGCAGGCATTTTGTTTATCAAATAAGGTATAAAGGGTATTTTTTAAGACCATGAAACTTAAAATGGTAGACAAAAAAAAAAAAAATTAATTTTAATCGCAGATTGATACACGGCATTACGATTTGCAACTGATTTAAAACAAATAGACACCGCGTCTGTCCTTGACGAAACGCATTGCAGACGTCCAATTTTGTTTCTCTCAGCATTAACCACTGAATTCACAGCCCTACAGAAAACAATCAATAAGTGTCACATCGCACGGCCTTGAAGTCTAAATGACAGTTTTTTTCTCTAAATCAACACATCGCCTTCATTTGTGAAAAAAGTTGCGTCATTTAAATCATGAAGTCACCTTTAAGTTGCGTAAATCGATGGCTTATTTTCAAAGTATATTTGGATAATTTGGTGGTTGTTCAAGCCTGAATCTATTCATGATGATGTGCCTGATCAAAAAGTGAAAATAGTATGACAGTTCGTTTGACAGCTAACCTTTCGTAAGCTCTATGGGGCTAAAAAACATCCATTATAAAGCAATGACAAGGGACATTTTAAGCCTTACCAAGATATATCAATCAAATGTGGAAGTTAAAATCATTATTTTAGCAGTTTTATTTTATGTTTTATTAATTTTTTTTAGGTCTTTAATGTTATATTTGTTAATTTAAATAAAATTCCCAGTTTGACTAATATTGATCTTGTTTTAATGAGTTTGTTGTGTGTTTTCTTCTTTGTAAATATATTTTTTATTAAATAAAACTAAAATTTTATATCAGGTGTAATTTCATTTAGGTCGGGTAATATTGCTTCATCTCAAGTGTAATTTTGAATCTTGCTGGTGGTAACACTGAATATCGCACCCCCCGTTATTTTTTACAAAAAAATCTATCATGCAGTTTATATTGGAAATAAGTTCAAACATTAGTTATAATTTTTCTAGAAAAAACATTTTTGTTCCGTGCCGCAAACCAGTAACCATCCGACGATAAAGGATTTTTTTATTTTACACTATTTTTTGGTAATACCCTATAAGCGGCGAATTTTTCGAAGTAGTACCTTTTATTGCAACTCTGAAAAAGAGTTTGTTAAAAGAGTACGGTTTGTTAACATTGCTTGAAAAGTGCACGTGCGGGAAATTTTTTTTTCATTGTCGATAAAGTTAGAAGAAGTTAAAAGTTTATTTACACTTATTAAACTAATTAAATATTTGATCACAATGGCAAGAGATAAAGTGAATAAAAAAGAAAAACATAAAAGTGGAAATAAAGACGAACAAAATGTCCCAGAAAAATCCTTACAACCAGCAAGTGGCATTTTGCAAGATGAACGTTTTCAGCATTTGGTATCGGACCCGAGATTCAAAAGTCTACCCAAACTGCAAAGGAAAGTTAAAATTGATAAACGTTTCCAGGGCATGTTTACAAATGATAAATTTAAAATAAAGTACACAGTGGACAAGTATGGACGCCGGGTTAATAAATCAAATGCCGAAGATTTGAAAAAATATTACGAACTAGATTCCAGTGCTGAAGAAAGTGAGGAGGAGAAAGAAGAAAGAAATCAAAAAGAAAAAGATGGTGATAATGAAGATACCAAACTCAGTTCTTCTGAGGATGATGAAGAAGAAGAACGAGAAAAGGAGGAGAAAGCTATTATACAGCAGGGTAGTGATATAGACGAAAATGATGCCTTGATAAGTGATGGCGAGGAAGTTCCTAAAAGTTTGCGTGAACGTTTGGTTGACCCTAATATAGATTATGCCAGAGGAGAGGGTAGATTAATTACAGATTCATCCTCAGATAATGAATCTTCGGAAGACGAAGATCCTGAAATGTTTATAGATCATGTGTGGGGTGAATTGGCCAATGACGCTGAATCGACTGAGGAATCTACCAAACGTTTGGCTGTCTGCAATATGGATTGGGATCGTGTGAGAGCTATTGACTTAATGGTGTTATTTAGTTCTTTTTTGCCTCCGGGCGGCTCCGTTTTAAGCGTAAAAATTTATCCCTCAGAATTTGGCAAAAAAAGAATAAAGGAAGAGGAACTACATGGACCTCCCGAGTTAGTGGGTTTGGGTAAAGAAGCTCTAAAACAAGTAAGTTTATTGTAATTTATTACTTAAAATATTTTCTTAAATTTATTTTAAAACAATGTACATTCTAGAATGGTGACTCAAAACAGGAAGAAGATTCCTCTGATGATTCTGTTGGTGAAGATGAATTGGTACAAGATCAGGACAGTGATGCCGGGGAAGGTGATGATTATCATATGGAAAAGTTGCGACAATATCAACTTAATCGTTTGCGTTACTACTATGCTGTGGTAGAATGTGATTCTGTGCCAACGGCAGATAAAATCTATCAAGAATGTGATGGCATAGAATATGAAAGTTCAGCTACAAAAGTAGATCTTAGATTTATACCAGATGATACCTCCTTTGACGAAGATGAGCCTACAGATGTTTGCAACGAATTGCCAGATGCCAACAGCTACCAACCCAGACAATTCACTACCACTGCCTTGCAACAAGCTAAAGTGGATTTAACTTGGGACGAAACTGCCGTGGATAGAAAAGAATTGGGTGATAAATTATCTGCGGGCAAATTGGAGGGCATTAGCGATAAGGATTTGCGCAAAATAGTGGCATACAGCAGTGAGGAAGAAGAAGAGGAGGGAGATGATGAGGAGGAAGAATCTGACAACGAACAAGAAATTGAGAAGGAAGATAAGCAAGATATGGAATCTACTAAAGTTTCGAAAGAACAAAAACCTAAGGCAAAATCCAAGAAAAAAGATGACGTTATAAACAAATACAAAGCCTTGTTGGCAGAAATTAATGAAAAGGAAGAAAAAGAGAAACAGAAAAAGAAATACGAAATGGAATTCTCTTGGGAGGTGGAAAATGGTAAAACAAATCCGTTTAAAGATAACGATCTTGATAGCGATAAAAAATCCCAAGCAAATCTAACGCCTATAGAAAAAGTCTTACAAAAACGAAACGAAAAGAATAAAAAACGTAAAGAGGAAAGAAAGAAGAAGAAATTGAAAACTAATGGCCAAGATTCGGAATCTGATGGTGACTCCATACCCGATGCTATTGACATGGATGATCCCTATTTTGCAGAAGAGTTTGCCAGTGGAGATTTTATAGATCCTAAAACGAAACGTAAAGAAAAACAGAAAAAACAACAAAATCTAAAGGCTGAACAAGAGTTAGAAGATACAAAACAAGCCAAAGAACTGGAACTTCTTTTGGATGATAACGATCCGGAGGAAGGTAAACAGCACTTCAGTTTAGAAAAAATATTAAAAAGCGAACAGGATACAAAATCGAAAAAGAGACGCAGAAAGCACTTAAAGAAATCTAAAACTGCCACAGAAGAGTCACAAAAGCCAATAGATGATAATTTCCAATTAAATATAAATGATCAACGTTTCAAGGCTGTTTTTACCTCCCACGAATTTAACATAGATCCCACTGATTCTCACTTTAAGAAAACCAAAGCCATGGAACAATTGATACATGAAAAACTTAAAAGAAGACATGGTGATGGTAAAACTGGTACAATAGATTTACCAAAAAATAATGAAATAGAAGAAAGTGTTAGTAAAAAACCTAAACAGCATATAGAAAACACAATGTTGGTGAAAAGTCTTAAACGCAAAATACAAATGAAAAACCAAGGCAAATAACTTTTCAAAAGAAATGGTGAGTTTTCTTTAATTTGTTTTAATGTAAATATAGTTTTTTTTTTATTATTAATAAATAAACTGGTATTTCTAATTTTTAAAAAGAAATTGCGAAAACAAAAAAAAAAATCTTTTAAAATTAAACAAAAACTTTGATTTAAAAGAAAAAACTTTTAATCATTTTTTATACCGATAGTTTTTTGTGCAAAAATTAAGTTGGTTTAAGAAAAAGGAAACCAATTTAAAGGATTTTATTTTTCTTTTGCAAACTTTTTAACTTTGTGACAGAAGATTTGTTGGATGTAAATTGGTTACTTGAGAATTTAGATGACTTATTTTTACAAAAAACTAATCAGATTTTGTTCCCAATAACTTTTGCAAATGTTAAAATACAACAAAATATGATTTAAATAAATTCGGGTAAGATTTATTTAATTTTAAAAGTATTAAGACTACAAACATGCCAGATCGTAAGCTTGAACAGTTGTTTAAACCGCAACCATGAAAAATATGTAAGCGGGTTTGTGTGGACATATTATAAATTAAAGATTTTAACATTCGAGTTTGACGTTTAAAACAAAAATGAAATCAATCAGTCAATACAAGAATTTAAGACCTTTACAATATTTCTGTTAAATCTAGGGAAAACTTATCGATTTTACTTACGTCACACAGTGGGGTGAGACATAACATGGGAAATTATATTATAGTTAAAGCATACATGAAGGATGCCTTTTCATTTGGATAATATTAATTTTCTATTCTAGATCTCACATTTGATTCTAGATCAAAAATAGTTAAAATTTGTTTTATTGTTTGAAATCCCATATTTTTTCGCAAAACGTTTTGAATTTTTTTTAATTTGTCGGGCTATTCTTCTTTCCACATTGTTTCTCGTATGAAATCAATAAATCAATATTATCGAATTGGCTTCTCATTTCCTCTGTAACTCGATGTAACCCATATTCCTAGCAAGTAACATGTAACAGTTATGGATAAATTGTTTTAGGCCACTTGGCAGCCTTAACCATGCAAAGTGCTGCATCGGTTAAAAACTGAAGAATGGGTGAGTTCCAAAACATCAGTTGCAAAGCAACTCGCTTTTTTAAGTGCTTCCTACCAAGCAACCGTGAAAAATTATACAATGTTATCTGTACCAAAGTTCACTAAAAACAATATCGATGCGTACACAACAATCAAACTAGATATAGTTAAACTCTATGATATTTTTTTGACTTTGACTGCAAAGTATTATGATGTTTAGGAACTCAGCCAATCTTTTGTCGAAATCTTGTATTTTAAGCAAAGCTTCAAAAAAATTTATTTATTAATTAAAAAAATTTTTATTTTGGAATTTTTTATATACAATTTTGAAATTTTTTGAAGAATTTTTTTTTTATAATATGCAAGGCGAATTTATTACAGGTGGTCTTAAAAGCCCTGCTGATATTAGCTAAAATCACTGTTGGATGTCAAAATTTTGTTTATTCTCTTTTATTATCTTTGTTTCTGTTTTGTTTTATTTTTGTATTTGACATTGTACAATGATTTTACAAAAACAAATTGCTTGTGGTTTTTGTACGAGTTGTACTTGTTGTAGTACCGAGATTACCTGGGATGAATTCGCCTTGATAATATGGAAATTTAAAAAATATTTCACTCAAAAATGTTAAAATATGAAAAATATGCATTTAAAACCAAAATATGCAACAATATGCAAAAATAAATCGATGCCATTTTGACGCAAATTTAATGATTCGGACAGATAATTGGTCGACATCAATCTTAGACTATCGACAAAAAACATGCATTTGCATGGAAATCGCATCCCTAATCATCATCAACATCGAATACGTAAATCAAGTGCTGTTTGTGGTAAATTTAAAATATGTAATTTTTTTTTATCATAATGCTTGTTTTTGCTTGAAATTAAAGAAGCTGAATAAAAATAACAGAACTAAAATAATCATTTACTTATTTATTTAGTAGTATCCCTGTAGTTGATGTGGCTGTCTCCGAGCTGGTTATAATACTAGCCCCTTTATGACACAAACAGGCCGAATGCTTCCCATATGACTGGTCACTTTAACAAGGGGATGTCCTACGAGGGGGTAAATCACTAAGAGTCACTAAGAGGACACAAAAAGACAGTTCATAACAGTGATGTTAACTTATATGTTTTCATTACCTTACGGCCCTCTAAAAATTACCGTTTTTGAGAAGAAATTACCGTACGCAAAGGTTTTAAATCAAAACATTACTGTGGTCTTTCAAATGACTGGCGATTGATTGTGTAGTTATATTTACAATATGAAAAGCACTCAGTCCATCGCCTGTCATTTGGAAATAGCACATAAGATCAGTATTCATAAACCATTTACAAATTTAAATTTTAAATGTGTTTTAAGAACATTTTTGTCTTAAAATACATTTTTAACAAAAATTATTGTATATTTTTATGAATAAGGCACTAAAATAATTTTCAATAAAATCAATCCATCTGTACTTAACTTTAGCCACATTTAAGCCGTACTTAAAATAATCTGAAAACTATAGTTAAATGTATGACATTGCGGCTATTTTATGTTTAAGAAATGTTGATTTTAAAACGAAAAAATTTGGTGAAACTTAATGTTCTTAAATTTTTGTATAATATTTATCCATTTTTTAATCGAAAATCGTCTTTTAAAAGTTAAAATTATAAAACCTACAAAAATTCAAATTTCTTTAAATTACCGTATTTTAAATAAAATTACCTTGCTTCCTTTTGCGGCCCGAAATTACCCTAAAAAAGGGTAATTACCGTACGGTTAACATCACTGGTTCATAAGCCGGTTCTTCTTGGCTTACCCTTAACTGTCTCCTTATACCAACCATAAATCTGCTTTTCTGACTGTGTTGTCATACGTTCTGTTTCTCATTCTCTCTCATAAAATAAAAAATGCTCAATGACATAAATTTTTTACTATCCACCATCTGCGACAAAAAAAGACAGCTAAGTGCCAGCACAAAGTGACAGTTAAATTTTCCACAGCTTTAGAACCAGTCTTCCGAGTATAGGATCAATGTGGATAGTTTTATAACCAGTCTACTGTGTAAAGTACTGCCACTTTTAGGGTAAATTGTTACCTACACTGATTTATAATACTTTATAAAATGTTACAAATATAATTATTTAACAAGTTTTTCTTTACAAAATACGATTAAATATCAGTGGAGTGCTGGAAATCGAAAACGCAAAACGCAAGAATTTGGAAGTTGTTTTTAATACACTTTTAGTGTAATTTTTTGAACAATTGAAGCTCAGCCGCGAATAACGTTGTAAAAGCCACTTTTTGCAAACACTGTTTTTTTGCAGATAACCGTTAACATTACTTTCGTACACTGTTTAAACCTCAAATCACCCAAAATTATACACCTTAAAGCCTTTAAAAAGGACATACAAAGAGTCAGCTAGTGGAAGAACGTTGTAAGTTACTTAAAAACAGTGTTCGAAAATAAACACTAAATATCGTTCTTTAATGTTCGGTTCGGTAGATTTGTGGAAAACACAAACGCTAATAGTGTTTGTGTAGAAATTCATTAAAAAAAATAAAGTTTCCCTGTTTGTCATCTTTCGAGCACAAAAATAATGCTGTTTTCATCATACTCAACAAATGATGAGAACATTAAATTCCGTTCGGTTTTTTTTGAAAAGCCACGAACTTCAATGTGTTCGGTTCGGCTCGTTAATGTTTGTCGCTTTTTGCTGATAAAAAAAAACCAAATATTTTTTACAAAAACAAAATACACACACGAAAAAAACATTATATAATGTTCGGTTCTTTCTTGAAAATAGTTACGAACGGTATTAAGGTTTGTGTATGTTTACACAAACACTAAAAAAATAGATATCGTTCTTCGGTGTGTGAGCCGAACGCTAAATAATGTACTGTTTATTTTCGAACACTGCTTAAAAATGATACAAAGTAAATGGTTTAAACGTGGAAAATCGTTTTAAAAGCCACCGGTCATGATGCTTTGCGTAGTGGAAGAATGTTTTAAATGACATCGTGATTGTGGATATGAAACGTTTTTCCACTAAAAAAAAGTTATAAACTGTAAATTTGCATGTAATTTAAATTTTAAATTTGTTGATATTTTGCATACAAATTTTTATTATCATTATTTTTAATAATCTAAAAAAAAAAAATTAAAAAACAATTAAAAACGTTTTTTGTTCTCTTGAAAAAAAATATTTTGTAACTTAAAACGTTTTTCGCGTCTGTGCTTCAATTGTGATTTTTTAGTTGAACTGTCGATTTTTAATTTGAAATTTTGATATTTAGTGAGGCTTGAGTTCATCAAATTTAATTTTCATTATTTTATTTTTTACTGAAGGAAGAAATTTTACAACATGAAATTTATTAAAGTTTATTGATAAATTTTATTCTTGGCTGAGCTGGGGATCGAACTCGGGTTGAATTTGCATGTTTCAAGAATCACCAAATTTTTTCATCAGACTTCTTTGGGTTCTAACTTCAACACCACTGTGGTGCCTGCCAGTCAACAGTCAAACATCATCTTTAACCAGTAGTACTTCGTCTTGAAATCCTGAACACATTTTTTATTATGTTTTTTATCCACTTTCGTCGACATTTTATTTGTACAACTTGAAGTACAAACGTAAAAATTAGAGCTTGTGCCATAGTTATTTTAAGAACAATTGTGATTTTTAGTTGAACTGTTAATTTTAAATTTTTGATATTTTTAGTTTGGCTTATTGAAGTGTATTTAGCTCCAGTCTTTGTAGAGTATTTAACCATTTCAGTGTGTTGAGCATTACGCCAACTCGCGATAACGTGAACTAATTTTTACCATGGCGTTTCACGTTTTCGAGTTTGTTCACGTTATCGAATGCCAAAATTTTAAAAAAATAACATCCCTTTTTTCAAATAAATAGATAAACAAGTACTTTAAAAAACATATTTTGGGCCATGTCACAGAGTACAATTCCGTTCGGAATTGAAGAAAACATATTTGTTTGTTGATGGAAAGTGTATTTTGATAGTTTTATGGCTTTTCAGATACAGACAACTCCCATACCGTTCATGAAAACAAAAATGGTTTCATTCCGAAACTTTTTTTCGTCATTTTCTGAAGCACCAAAATACGGAATGAATTCCGTTTCCGAACGGAATTGTACTCTGTGACATGGCTGTTTATTCATTTTTAATAACAAAAAATTAATGTATGTATACGCAATAATTCAGTTGACCTTGCATATGATACATTAAAAAATTAATTTCTTACACTGAAAAAATTTTCTTCACAGATCCAATGAAATTTACATTAAAATTCAACCTATGTAACCCTTCATTGGATTAATGAAGGATTAATAAAATCAATGACAAAATTTTCATTGATTTTATGAATCCTCATTGAAAAAATGGATAAAATAAACGTTTGTCATTAAACTAATGCAAAATTTTCATTGATTTCATGAAACATTTCATTAATCCAATGAAGAGTTACATAGGTTGAATTTTAATGTAAATTTCATTGGATCTGTGAAGAAAATTTTTTCAGTGTATGAATACCATAAAAAAATAAACATAAAATTAGCAAAAACGAATAGGAACATTTTTTTGTTTAAGGAATGTTTATAAGGGATAAACAATTTCTCAGGAAAAAATCGGTCATCTTTTCTAAAAATTGTTTTGTTTGATCTTCTCTAACAAAGCATTTTCTTTCAGCACTTTTCTCCAATGATGAAAAGTATGGATTAACTGCTGCTTCTATTACAAGCTGATTTGCACATAAAGAGAGTTGCTCCATTTTTGATCTTAACTTTTCTTTAAACGGGTCAACAAGTTGTGGCCGATCATAAAGCTTTTCTCCGGAAATTATGAGAAGACGAAAAATAAACCTCTTCTTAATTTTTTAAAACCACAATAACTCTCTTTAATTTGTTGGTGAATTTCTAAAGCACTTGCTTTTAGCATCAGTCCGCTTACCGGTTATTTTTTATTTCGCATGCTAAGAAACTATTTGTAAAGAATTTTTTCCATTTTCGGCAGCTGAGCAGAACGTCATGTTTTACGCTTTCCGGTACCATAAACAGTTTTCTTTACACGATTTGTTATTTCCTATTTTTTCTTCTTAATGGAACAAAATGTTAATTTAGCAACACCATATTTTCTAGCCAAGCCACTGCCACTATAACGTTTTTGCAATAATTCAAGAATATTTTTTTATCTTTCAAAGATAACAGTTTCGTTTTTTTAATGACATTTTTCACTTTCACAAATAACACGAATAACGTAGCGATGTTTAAAACACATAACATGTCAGCGAATACATACATGGATACAATTTAGAAAAAAGAACGCTGTGACATAAACCAATAAGTGAACTCAATTCGGGGATTTTACAATTAAAAAAAAAAAAACATTTTAAAAACAGAAAAAAATGTGTTCACGTTTTAGAGCTTCCAGATTTTGTTCACGCTTTAGAATAGTCTGTGTAAAAATAAATTTGTTCACGTTTCTGAGACGTTCTCCCTTTTGAGTGTTCACGTTTTCGCGAGTTCACTGTAGTTGAATTGGAGCATATATGTACATTGTGGCATTGGCAATTATTTGCGCACAACTAATTGTCTGTGTGGTTGTTGTTATATTTTTGCACTTTTGCTTTTTTGCAAGGGTGCAACTTGTGACGTGAATACCCTTTGTATTTAAGTATTGACCGCATAGCTTTATTTTGCAATTGTATAGTCTTTCTATTTGTGTTATTGAGCAGCAGGTGTATAAAAAATTGGAGCCGTTATTTGAGATATTTTATTTCTAATCCGTTTAAAAAAATCCAATTTTTTTTTTGCCAATTTTCTTACATATATAGTCAATGTGTTTTTTTGTTAGTTTTAAGTCTTTATCGATTACACAGTGCAACAAAATTCGGGCCATCGCCGCCAGCCTCAATACTTGCAACGCGAAATAAAACTAGACTATTGGTAGAGCAAATCTGCCAAACGGTTTTGAAAAGTTAGCTCGGGTTCCCGAAATTTTATATATTTAGTCCTTTAAAATTCCCAGTTGGAACATAGGGCCATAAATCATTTGTGATGGTTTCAGTAATCATTGGATTTCAGATGAGTAGGTGATTGGCCAACAGCATCCTAGGCTGGTGTTGGGGCTGCCAACTTTTAGTCTCCAGTCCGACATTCAACGTTGCTCACATTTGCTAGTTTCATAACGGATGTTAAAAAAACCATTGGCCGGTGACCACCTGCTCCTGAGGGTCGGAGGTAGTGAGTCTTCTTAGTTGGTTACAAACAAGGATTGGTTCTGGACTTTACCAAGTTAAAGACGATCAGTTCCGTCACCTTGTATGCCCAACTCTGGCCACCGAAATATTGGTATAAGTAAAAAAATATAGTAAATGTACTTCTGAGCTAAAATACTATTTCAGATGTCTTCAGTAGAATTGTATGGCGATTCATTGCTTAGAATATATTAACCCTCTAACACTTATTTTAAAGGGTAATTTTCGTCCTTTTTTAACTTGTTTATAAAAGTATACTAAAATGGCATTTTAGAGGGTTAAAAGGTTCCACAAATCTTTTCTGCATCAAATTTTACTAGGGGTCTTTTAAGACCAAAAGTTCGTGCAATTTATGTCAAACTAATTTTCGAAATTTCGGGCATTGAAATTTTGGAATTTCCTGAAAAGGCTTTTGGTACTAGTCAAAAAAATATACATACTAAATGTTCTTCTGAGCTAAAAGACCATTTCAGATGTCTTCAGTAGAATTGTATGGCGATTCTTTTCGTAGGATATATTAACCCTCTTGCACTCATTTTAAGGGGTAATTTTTGTCCTTTTTTTAAATCCACCAGAAAAGTATACTAAAACGGCACTTTAGAGGGTTAAAATCTTCGACGAATATATTATGCATCAAATTTCACTAGGGGTCTTCTAAGACCAAAAAATCGTGCAATGTATGTAAAACGGATTTTCGAAATTCCGGGCTTTGCAATTTTTTATTGTTTTGAAAACACGTTTTACCTGCATTTCACGATTTTTTTCTAAAATCTAAACTGGCCTTAGCAACCAGTGAAATGCGTATAGAAGCTAGCTTTTCCTTAACAATAAATTTCAGTGTATCTATCAAACATGAAAAATTGGGATTAAGCACGTCATACAGGAATCTTATTAATAATAAATTTTGTATTTCCAAAAATAACTTTGAGAAAAAAACAAGTTAATGCGTTTCACAAAATCTAAAATGTTTTCAAATGGGGCAAAAACGGGCAAGGGTTTTTTTTTTGGATTATGCAAGCTGAAAGACAACATTTTAAGAATATATTTTGAAAAACAACATTTCTTTAAAGAAAAACTCATTTTATTTGACCAATTTAAAAATACAATTTTTTTAATATTTCCGCAATATTTTTCTTTACAGAAATGTATTAATAAATACCTGAAGTTGATTGACCTTTTTTTAAAAAATAGTGTTTTCTTGATTTTCACTTTTTAACAAATACATGTTTCCAAATTATAAAATCCCAGCCAGCAAAATAATCCGACATCTTTCAGATATCTTATAGAATCGTCGGCAAAAAAGTCGGAATCGTATACGAATTCTGTCAGAATTCTGACCCAAAAATGTATGAAGTGGTTGACACGAATTCTGACAGACATGTCGTGGGAAGTTCTGTTGTTTTGTCGGCATTTCTAATAGATATCTTAAAGAAATCGGACGAAAAATGCATGCGAAATTCTGATATGTTTGTCGACATTCCTAATGTTTTCTGACAGATTTCTGAAAGATTGTCAGAAGCAATTCTTACCGACTTATCGCACATATTTCTCACAGAAATTTAACATAATCCCTTGTCTTACAAAAACGTGATATAAAGTTAATTAAGACTTTTCAATGTCAACTGTTTGTTCTTTATTTGTTTAATTTATTTTTTCAAAAAGTATATAGATATTACGGACATACATTTGTTAATGAAATTAATTTGTAATAATTTTAATATTTTTTAGTTTCTTAAATCTTCTCTTTCGCGTTTTTCAGCTTTGCCAAGTCTGTCTTTGGGGAAGTTGAAAAATTTTTTCACGAGATCGTCAACGGAACTGCTTGTTGTTTTTGGTATATTTTCCAAAGCAAGATCTAGGAAACAAAAATTTTACAAAAACTAATATTGCTAAAAAATAATTATTCTCTGTTTTCAAATAATTAATTGAGAGAATATAAGAATAATAATAATATTTTTATAAAAAATCAATGAACGTACCTTTTAAGAGCTTAATAAACAAGAAAACTTAAACACCTATATTCCTTTCACGTTTGTCCACGAAAATTTAATGGTAACGTCGTCGTTTTTAAAAATCGTTCTTAAATTTTCCCATACAAATTTGGTAACGTTATCCTGTGGTTTTTGGTTATATCTGGCTATCTAAAATTAAATATATTTAGTAAACGAAAACAAAATGCCTTCATATATTTTAAAACTTACTAGTTTCAGTCTTTTTTCTTCATCTTCTTTAAGTTCCATGTCGAATTGTAAAATCGCTTCTACGGTTGCCAGTTCTAAAGGAGGTTGAATGGAAAATAAAAGCTTTTGGGATTTCAACTCAATTAGGGAATTCTCCACGGTCTTCTTAAGTGCAACGAATTCAAAAACTTTCAAAACTTTTTTATTTTATTTTTCAAAACTGATTTATTCTTTTTTTATTTAAAAAAACTTTAATGCGTACGTACCTTTTTTAAAATTCTTTTTTCAACAATAAAAAAATATTAAAAATATTTTCAAATTTTAGACAATTTTCATTATTATTAAAAAAAAATATTTCCCGGAACAAGTGTTAAAAACACACGTCTGTACGACTTCAGTCAGAAATCTATTAGACATATCGGTTAAAAAAATCCCCCGATATATCCATGCAAAATCGATCAGAAAGCGGCCAGACAAAACGTAGGTTAAATATCTGACAGAAATCTTACGAAGTCTCTCAGAACAAAGACAGACATTTGCAAGAAATGTCTGATTCAGACAATGTCGGAGTATTTTGCTGGCTGGGATATTATTCAACTTTGGCAGCGTATAACAAAATATGTAAATAACATCATAGATCCATAATTTTTACAGTTATTCCTTTCGAATTTTATCTTCTTTTATATGGTACCAAATACTTATACGAAAAACTAACTTCATTTTTGAATTAATCCTCGTTTATGGTACTGTTGGTCACCCCTCTGTGCGTCAGGCACTGTATTACACTGTTGGAATCTGACAATTCTTATACGAAAAACTAACTTAATTTTTGAATTAATCCTCGTTTATGGTACTGTTGGTCACCCCTCTGTGCGTCAGGCACTGTATTACACTGTTGGGATCTGACAATTCTTAAATTGTACCGTCTCAATGGCATAATTGTACCAAATTGACATAAATTGTACCATAATTTCGCTATAAAATCAAACAGCACACAAAGAAAGAATTTATAACACTTTTTTATTTATTAAAAGCAAAAACAAAACAAGTAAGAAATTATAGTCCGTCAAGCCCGAGCATTTATACTCTACACCACAGTATATACAGACAATTTTTCGAGAGTGAGACTTGATAGGCAATCATGGACCATAAGTAATAGAATAGTTTATATGCAATAACACTATTCCGGAAAGAAGTTTGTATGGGGACATGTGAAATTATAGACTGATTCTCACCTTTTTTAGTAGGCTTTGTCCTTATGAATTGAAAACTATGTTCAAAATTTCATTGAATTATCTTAAAAATTGCGACCTGTACTTTACGCACAAGGTTACATGGACAGACAACCAGCCTGCCGGACGGAGGGACATCATTAAATCGACTCAGAAAGTAATTTTTTGTAGTGTTACACACATCAGCACAATGACATACATAATATCCTCTCCACTATTGTGGTGTGGGTATAAAAATTAAGAAGCAAAAAGTTGTCTATTTCTCTTTTTTCTTAGAGGCAGACAAAAATGTAGACACTTGGTTGTCAATCCATTAAATTGGCGATTTGCAGACACTCAATCGTAGGCTTATACATGGTACTTATGTTTGTAAGTATGACCTCAAAGAAGTGATAAACCTTCGTGGGTATTTTTTTTAAATTGTACCAAAAAGGGGTAAATTGTACCTGTGTACCAATGAAGTTTCGATTGTACCAAATTTAGTACAATTGTACCACAAATCCCATCAGTGCTGTATTACTAATAGAGTATTGTTTTGTTTGCATGCCTTAAAAAGATGTACAGCTTGTTTTATCTTAAAAAGTTTTAAAACATTTTGTATGATTTCTGAAATAAATCGTACTTTTAACATTCAGCTCAGTCGCCTGAAATGATTTCTAAGCAGCAGGTTATTTGAAATTCCTCATAAAATAATTTGTTATTTATTGTTCAATAATTTCCAAGAATCCATTTTCGTATTATTTAAGTCTTTTGAAAATGCAATTACACACAAAAACAACAACAACAACTAAGGCAACCCTTTCTTATGAATCACTTTAGGGATTCTTTTTGTTTTATTTGTTTTTGCCTGCTCAACAAAAAATTTGATCCCAAACTGTTGGTGTAGAGTTTAAGTAAAATGTTGAATTGTTAGGTTTATATTATGAAATCAGCATTAATACACATTGTTTTTTTTATTTTAATCTTTGTTTAGCATCTGTTTTCGAATGAAAAAAGAAATTGCTTGTGTTTCTTTTTATTCCTCTCCTCTTTCGTACAATATCAGTTTTCTAAATTTGCCCAATGTAAACCTAGTCTGAGAATTACATTTTTAATGTTCCTTATCAATTTGCTTATTTCTCTTGCTCAGTTTATGTTTTAAACTACACAAAGAAGTATCTTTTTCGCGCGCTTAAAAATGTTTTTGAAACTACAACGAAATTTATTTTTTGTAATTTTTATCTTTAACTTAATAAATTTTATTGAAGGCAGTGGTGGTGATATTAAAGTTTCCTGCAAAAATGAAAAAGGGGAAAATGTGGATTGGTAAACAGCTTGAAACAGAAAAACAATTCTAGTCTTGAACTAATTTCAAATTATTTTATAGGTTTTATCTTTATAAACTGCCAGCCCATTATTCTGCTGATAAAACTAATCAAGCTGGCTTGAGTTATATGTATTTAACTAATTCTTCTTACGATGATTGGACTTTATCCGCGATTAAAATAAATGAAACTACTTCTATGCCTGCTTTGACCTTAGAACCTTTAGTTGCTGATCCATTGGTTCTACTGATGGCCTATAATGATGAATTTCCAAATGGCCAGGTTGTGGCTACAGGCGGCCATACAAAAGGTGTTATAGCTACTGATGGCAATACTGGCATTTGGCTTGTACACTCGGTACCAAAATTTCCCTCATTACCCAAGTATGAGTATCCCCCTAGCGGTACCCATTATGGACAAACATTTCTTTGCATAACCTTAAATGCCACAGAAATGGAAAAAATAGGAGAACAATTGCTCTTCAATGAACCAAATTTCTATTACGAACGTCTGCCTGTTACTTTAAGTGAAAAGTTTCCTCATTTGGAACAAGCTGTACAGAAAAAATGGATACACTTGGCTCCCTTTAACAATGTATTGGACTTGAATTCTTTACAGGGTGCGGTATTTAAAACGTTCGCTAAAACTTCTAAATTTAATAAAGAATTGTATGAAGATTTTGTGGCTCCTGTATTAGATACAAATCTTTTGGTGGAAACTTGGCGTAATGGGGCCGGTAATTTCCATTCTAATTGTTCTCTAAATGACAATGTCTATAATATAGAGGCCATTAATTTCAACAAACTGAACATTGAATTCCCCACTACACTCGATCACTCCAAGTGGGCGGTATCACAAAGTGTAGGCTTAAAATTCTGGCGTTGGCGTTTACCTTCCACCTCTAACTGGATTTGTGTAGGGGATATTAATCGTCAACATCATCAGCTACAAAGAGGTGGCGGAGTTTTGTGCCAGAAACACAAAAAGGTAGCCAAACTCTTTAGACAACTGGTTAAAAAATATGAATCTTGTGCTTAAATTTTTACACAAAAAATACTTTTCTATTTTTTTTGTAAATAAATTTTAATTTTAGTATGGGGTTTTTTTATTTTTATTATTTTATAAAGTAATTTCTAATAATTCATATGCTTAACTTTACATATACAAATTCTTCTTAAAATTTTTAATATTTTCTTTCTGGTTTAAATAATTATAAATATTTATCTGCTGTGTTAGTCTTTTGCTACATAAACTTTTTCTCAAACAAAAACAGCAAAATTCAAAAACATTTTCTTAATTTTTTTCTTTCTTTTAAATATAGTAAAAAACTAATTCAATAAATTGTTTTCATACAAAAGTGTCTGCGTGTGTGTTTGTGTGTTTGGGAAGGGGTTTCTTTAACTGTTTAATACATACAATATATATTTTTAAATAATTTTGGTTTAATGCTTTCATTTGTTTAGAAAAAAAAGAACATTTTCTCTTTCATAATAGTTACTAAAAAATATAGAATAGAATTTTTTTCATATCTAAAAAAAATATATATAATAATTACAATCATATAATTAAGGTTTTTTTTACAATCTTTGTGGAGTTTAACAATTAAATATAAAAACAAAACCTTTAAAAATCAATAAATACAAAGATGGCAAACATCATTTTAACGAGATTCCTTAGACTTTTTTGTTTTTGTTTTAACAAATCCTCTACTGTCGTCTTACTGTACGTTCTCGACTTTCTTCTCTATGCAGACCATGTCTGGGGGGTGAAGTACTGCCATTGCCGAGTCTAGTTTTGCGTGATCTTTTGAATTTAGCCATGTCTTCACCGAAAACATCACCCGTTCTTAAAGCAGATATTAAATCATCGAATTCTCCTTTGTTGTCACCTTTGACGGGACTGCCGGGACCATTGGAAGATTTCAAACCCAGATTTCTAGCCACTGAAGACATAAGGCCCTCTTTGCTTTTACGCTCTATTGTGCGTTTCTTTAATTCGGCCTCCTGCTTGGCCCGTTTTTCTTCTTCGTCTTGTCTCTTTCTCAAATTCTCATTATCCTGTTTGGCTTCAGCAAAAGCAGTTAGGAAAGTATCAAAAATACCAAAGAATTCATCGGGCTGCAAGAGAGAACCATCTTCGCCGAACAATCTTACAGCTCTATCGAATCTGGTTTTCATATCCTGGAATTTATCTTCCAGCTCAGCAAATCGTACTGAAGCTTGGGCGTGAAATTCTCGCATAACGGGTAGGAAACGATCGCCCTGTTGAGCTGGTCCCGAAGAACGATGGAATTCGATTTCTCTAGCCACATCGGCTAAACCGGTGCGTAACATTTGTATATCCTTGTCCATTTCACCTAATGAGACTTTGGAGGCTTCTCTGACATGTGGTATATCTTCTTCCAATTTAAGTAGATCTTTGAATTTCTTATCAATAACCTGAACTAAGAAATGTAAGAGGGTTGTGCCCTTGGCGGCACTGGATTTAGTATCACCCAAACGATTCAAAGAAGCCAAACGGAAGCCAGAGGCATTACCACGAGCTCCACGATTCATGTAGTTTCCTTTTATTAAAAAAAAAATTTAAGAATTTAAGAAATTAAAGAAGCTGAAAATCCTCATTGCACTTACCTAAAGCTAATACAAGTTCAAGTAATTTCCTTAAGCGTCGGGAGCGTGCTACTTCTCTAGAAGCTTCCATTACACTGGTTATACGTGGTATTAAATCATTAACCGTTATCATAAAACGTTTCTTGTAATGCAAACTTTTCAATCTTTGCTCGTAATGGGGTATTCTAAAACTCGGTTACATTATTATTTGTTTTTCTTTGTATTTCCTACTTTCTCACTCACTTTGATATTTCGTATAAGAAACGATCAGCTCTAGCCAAAGATTCTATATCCTCACTATGCTCATCCAATAAAGCTCTTTCTTCTGCAGATGGAGTAAATTTTAACAGTTGTTCAACCATATCCAAAGCCAATTGTTCATTCGAATCCATAGATAATATCGCTCTAAGGAATAAGAAATTTTATGAATTTGTCTCGGAAACTAGAATTTTTATCTTTATTACGGTTGTCGTTATCGTCAACGACAGAGTCGTTTTTTGTAATAGACTAAAATGACGCGCCGCAACCTGTGTTCTTTAATCTTCTACAAAAAACGACACTGTCCTTGAAGACAACGACAATAATAATAAGGCTGTTTATTTCTTTAACTTACTTGGAGATTTCCTCATCTGTCATCTTTAATTTACTCAATAAAATTGTACAGTTCTGAGCCCGTCTACCGTCTATAACTGAGAGCACTTTGTTGCGTGGCTTACTGCCCATCATGCGTAGATCCTCAATAGAGCCATCTGTGACTTGCTAAAGAATTAGGAACAAGAAGTTTTCGGGTTAAACAAATGTTTTTGTAAAAATTTTTTAAAACGTTTCCTCAACATTTTGCTAAAAAATTTTGTAAATTGTAGCTTAACACTTCTTTTAATCATCCTGTTTGGCGAATTTTAAATACGCCTGCGATTGTTTGGTAATAGATTAAAGGAAATAAGTTTGCGTCCTCCTTAATCTACTACCAAACAGTCGCAGGCGTATTTTAAATTCGCCAACCACGATATGGGTGAATGTTTATAAACATTTCTTCAAAATGTTGCGCTAACATTTATTTTGCTTGTTGTAAACATCATTAAATATGTTTGTAAACATTTCAACTATTTTTCCGAATACTTACTGCAACACCATTCTTTTGATAGGCTGAGAAAAGCTTATCTATTGATTCCAACTCAATATTATTGTACCATTTGGATTCATCTAATTCACTCCAAACTGTACCTTGAACTTTGGCATCGGGAAGTTTGGACCAATTGAAACTCTTCAAAGGATTTGTAGGTTGTGGCACATTTTTCTTGGATACTTCGGGCTTAGGAGCTGGTGGAGCTATTGAATTTAAAACAGTTTTTTTCAGTTCTAAAATTCTAAAATATCTTAAAGCTAACAAATATATACCCATAGCTTGAGTCATAGTGGGTGGTGGAGGTGGTCCTGGACAAGGTGGCGGTGGTGGCGGGGCAGCCATCATTGGTGGTGGAGGAGGTGGTATAATTTTCATGGGTGGCGGTGGTGGTGGAGGTGAAACAGCACCATTACAACCCGTCAGACCAGCCACCTTTTGGTCATCGGGTATACTACCCTCGGTAACTAAGCGCTCTAGTCTAGACCGCTCCTGCTGTTCGGTCTGAAGTTTATGTTGCATATCTTCTAATTTCATTTCGGCAGTTTGGGCTCTTTGCACTGCTTGCGAGTGATTGGCTGATTCCTTTTCCAAACGTTCGCGCATGCGTGCCAAACCTGTCTCCAAATCTTCTTTCTCTTGCATGCGTAAATCTAGTTCTTGTTCCTTTTTCGCTAAACGCGATTGTATATCGAAGTTTTCTTTCTCCAGTTCATCGGCTCTCTTTCGGGCCTGGGTAAGCTGTTCTTCCTTGACTAAAAGATGAACCAATTTGGAAACATTAATATCAAGAGGAGAAACATCGGGATCGTGTACAGGGGATATGGCGGTTTTCTCCTTATTAGGATCGTCGGTATCAATATCACTGCGAGGTCTGCCCTCGGTTTGTAAAACGATTTGCTGGACCACACGGTCAAACAACAACCAATGCTGTGTACAATGGCCAGTATCTGAAAAAAGGCAAGAAATGTGTTTTTATAATTTTTAAAGCGTTTTAAAAAGGTAAAAACTCACATGGCAGTAACAACATGTGTTGGAATAAAGACAACATATGAGGATAGGCTGGGGAATGACTCAGTTTACGCCTTAATAACTCAAACATGGCATTGGCACTTTTTGTATCCACATGTTCATGGTCAAATTTACGAGCCAATTCCTTTTCATCTTCAGCTCTTACCATTTCGAAAAAGTCCTATTTTTAAATTAAAGAAAGTTTTTTTAATTTTTTTTTAAATACTATTTAATTAAACTCACTAAATGCCTGTCTAGAGTCTCATTTTCATGCTTCCTTAATTTGTCTATGATGGGTTGTATGCCCATCATTAGGAATTCATAACGCAAATGCAGTCTAAACTCCAAATTTTCCTGACCAGGTCCATAATTTAACACAGCATTTATGAAAGACATAATAGCGGTCTTCAAATTAACATCATCTCTATAAGCCCCAGTTGAGCGATCCAAATCATTAATAATGCTTTGGAATCTAGTCCTTTCGGCTGCAAACTCTTGGAAATTTAACATGGCCTGTAAAACTTTACGATGGCCACCAGGCACCAAACAAACTGCACCCAAAATCTCCAAGGCAGCAACCTTAGTTTTAATATTATCGGCCGCTAAAGAGCGGGCAATGGTATCAATCGAGGTGGGATGAGCCAAAACATGGGCTCGTCCAGTCTATAATAGAAAAAATATATCTTTTAATACATCCAGATTAAGTGAAAATATAAAACTTACGGAATTATTCATTAAAGCTTTAATGCAACCAATTAGACTAGTATGGAATGGACTATTCGCCACGCGTATATCCATTTTTTGCAAAAGATTTAATAGGGCCGGCAAACCCTCAAACTCCACAAATCTCAGGACAAAACTGTGGGTCGAAGTTCTAAGAGCGGTTTTCAAAGCATCAAGAAACTGTGTATGGCTTTCAATGCGTGCATTGTATTCATGACAAGGAGAATCCTCCGGACTCACGGATATATGCATGGCCAGGTCTTTAAGACGTTCCACATAATGTTCTGCTGTAGGCGGTTGCGTTATATTACTAGAAGGACTACCATCTATGGTGTCCATTGGAGATTTTCGTGAACAATATATCTGCCATTTCTTTTGAGGCGGTAAACTTAACATAGCCTCCTTATTAGGGGCAGTCAAATCCAATTCTTCAACCAATTCAGCAAACTTGGTATCTAATTCATCTACGGAAGGCATGGGCTGGGTGGGTGTTAAAGTCTGTAGGGTGAAAGCTCCTTCCACCACACAAATTTCAGGCGGTTCGTCATCCTGCAATAACAAAAATCATATTTTTTTTTCTTTGAAATTAAAGTTTTGTAATATATTTTTTATTATCGTTTGAGTATCATTTTAAAATTAATTCACTGTTAATAGTGCATAACCAATTAATGATTTGTAAAATATAGATAAGGCAACAAAAAAAAAAAAAAAAAAAAAAAAAAACTCCATTATTAATCGACGTAAAGTGATTGGTAAAAACAAAGTTTTGTATAGTCTAAAGAGGTAGTTTGGTTAGGTTGGCGTTTTAGTTTTATTATGCACCAAGTGCCAAGTAAGGTTTTTCTTTTGTTTTTCCTTACCAAATGAATGTTTCACCTAATGCAGCAGTAAATCGATAAATTACTTAAGGCTATTTTTTATATACAAAACAAATTTGCTTTAAAAGTTTGAATAACTTGGAAAAAAAAATGGTTTATCAAATTTTTTTTTATGAATTTCTAATACAACCCATTTTGCTTTGCTGTTTTAACATAGATAAGGTGAACACTTGTTTAGAAACAAGTATTAATCCTGTAAAGCTATTAGGGGCATTAACATACACGTTTACATAAAACAATATTTAAAGAATCGAAAATTTATTAAAATTTTCCTTTTTCAGAGTAATTTTTCGAAATACAAGATTTTTAATTAAAAAGATTTTGTTTGCAGTGCTAAATTCCCAATTTTTATTCTTGATAAAAACACTGAAATTTATTGTTGATGGATGGGATAAGCTATTCCTATGCGTATTGCACTGGTTGTTTAGGCCAGATCATCAGGAAACTCCATCCAAAGATTTTAGAAAAACTAAAGATATTAAACAAATAAATCTTTTAAGCGAATAAGAATTATAAGCAACAGTTTTAGTTAAAAAAAAAAAAATCAAAAAATAAAGCACGTTGCCAGTTTATTTTTTTTAAGCCGTGCACTTGCCAGTTTATTATCAAAGTAATTTTTTGCGAATACAAAATTTTTTATCAACAAGATTTCGTTTGTAGTGCTTAAAAAACTAAAACTTTCTTTAGAAAATCCCATCATCATCATTCACTTTCTTTTTCCACTCGGAGTTGTTTTGCGCAGCGTTCTTTCAATCTGATATATTTAGGCTTTCCTGCAATCTTTTTCGACTCCATCCAGCCATCTTGTCCTGGGTTTGCCTGTTGCTTTGGCTCTGTATGGGGTGGAATTCATAATTCTTTGTTGAGCTCTGTTCCGAGACATTCTAGCTACGTGTCCTGCCCAGCTTAATCTTTCAAAGCCCAAATACACTTATAATACACAAAGTACACAAAGTAGTAAGAAAATGTGTTTGTGCATGTGTCATACCGACGATGCTGGATGGAAAATCAAAAAAAATTTAGATATGACGGCGAATATTACGTCCAGCACACGTACACGAGTGAATTCGCCTGCTGGCCAGGCATTTGACAAATTTGTAAGCCTTTATAAATTTACCACATCTTTAGATTCGATTGTACTGTCGAACTCTCGAACTCACATTTTGCGCCGTATATCCTTCGTATAATTTTCCTTTCAAAGATTCTTAGTATTTCTTCATCTGCCAGAGTCAGAGCCAATGTATATATGAATATTAAAAATATAATTCATATATACTAAAAAAAGTCCCATAACTGCCTAAGAGTCGCCCCTAGGGGAATAAAATATGTGGCCAACCGTTTTTTGTCCTTTAAATTTTTTCAAAACATATATGCCCCTTATCACCATCCATTAGGGTGGCTTCTATACAACTATGAAGATTTAATGAAATATTCAAATTTGCCCCCCCACCCTAGACGAGTCAAATGTTTGACCAACCCCACTTTTTTCATCGCCATAATTTGTTTCAAACATACCTACCTGTTATCACCATTTCTTAATGAGCCTCCCATACAAAATATTCAATACAGGCTTTAAATATATTGAAGAAAAAATCCCACAACTGCCTAGGAGTGGCCCCTAAGTGCATAAAATGTATGACCGACATCCATTGGTCTTTTATCCTAAACATTTTCTCAAAACGTACAGTATCGGCCAAAACCTAAGCACCCCCTCAGTATTTTTTTTAAATGATAAATTTTTTAAGAAAACAAAATTATTAAAAAATTTTTTTTTTGTATTTTTTTTATTTATTTATATCTTTTTTATTGAAAAACACAAAGTTAAGGAATTCAGAATTTAATAAAAAAAAGTTATAATTCAAAAAATATTTTAAGTCGCAAATATAAGCGGACTAAACTAAAGCACCCCCAACTTAAGGTACAAAAAAAACTATTGAAATCAATATTTCGTTGGGAATTCTTTATTCTGGATGACACACGCACATCTTTTAGGCATAGAGGATATTAAATTATTAATTATTTCCGGTGATATTGCTTCCCAAGCTATTTTTGCAGCTTCAAATAAATTTTCCTTGGTTTTGCAATTTTCTCGGTTGATTATTAAGTTAACGATCTCCCTCAAGTTCTGGATTGGGTTAAGATCAAGTGAATTTATCAAGACATTAATTAATTGCAAAATATTCGATCAACAGATCAATTATTTCTAGGATAATTAAAAAGTTTTTGCAGACTGGTCGCACATCTCCTACTCATTCTGGAGGAAGGCCACGTTATTCTTTGCGACATGAAGACTCCTTAATTAAAAGGACAATCCAAAATTATCCTACAGCATCTTATAGTCACATACGAAACCACTTAGATTTAAAAATTAGCTAAATAACGATTTGCAGAAGGGCGGTAGAGGCCGGATTATTCAGTCGACGACCAGCAAAAAAACCTTTCATATCGTCAAAAAATAAAAAAAAGCAAGACTTGAATTCGCCAAGGCCCATCTCAACTGGAGTGTCCAAAAATGGAGGACTGCTGTTTTCTGACGAATCTAAGTTGAATTTCAAGGATTCAGATGGCATTAGGCGTGTACGCAGATCAAATACACAACGGTTGAATTGCAAAGGCACTGCAAAGCATGGAGGCGGCAACATAATGGTATGGGGTTGTTTCTCTGGGCAAGGGATTGGGCCAATTCATAAGACTGATGGAAGTATGGATGCTGTAGGATCATTTTGAAGTGTCGTTTTAATTAAGGAGTCTTCATGTCGCGAAGTTTAACGTGGCCTTCCTCCAGAATGAGTAAGAGATGTGCGACCAGTCTGAAAAAACTTTTTAATTAGCCTAGACATAATTGATCTGTTGATCGAATATTTTGCACTTAATTAATATCTTGATAAATTCACTTGATCTTAACCCAATCCAGAACTTGAGGGAGATCGTTAACTTAATAATCAACCGAGAAAATTGCAAAACCAAGGAAAATTTATTTGAAGCTGCAAAAATAGCTTGGGAAGCAATATCACCGGAAATAATTAATAATTTAATATCCTCTATGCCTAAAAGATGTGCGTGTGTCATCCAGAATAAAGAATTCGCAACGAAATATTGATTTCAATAGTTTTTTTTGTACCTTAAGTTGAGGGTGCTTTAGTTTAGTCCGCTTATATTTGCGACTTAAAATATTTTTTGAATTATAACTTTTTTTTATTAAATTCTGAATTCCTTAAGTTTGTGTTTTTCAATAAAAAAGATATAAATAAATAAAAAAATAAAAAAAAATTTTTTAATAATTTTGTTTTCTTAAAAAATTCATCATTTAAAAAAAAATATTTGCGACTTAAAATATTTTTTGAATTATAACTTTTTTTTATTAAATTCTGAATTCCTTAAGTTTGTGTTTTTCAATAAAAAAGATATAAATAAATAAAAAAATAAAAAAAAATTTTTTAATAATTTTGTTTTCTTTAAAAATTCATCATTTAAAAAAAAATATACTGAGGGGGTGCTTAGGTTTTGTCCGATACTGTACTTGCCCTTTATCTCCACCCCTTAGGGGGGCTCCCATACAAATATGGCGTTTTATGAAATTCTTAAATTTTCATTTTTTGGGAATAACACCAAAAGTTGTAGACAGATTTTAACCATTTATGGCTTGTTTCGTTTGGAACTTTGTTTCTACAGTAGTTTTTACTTCACTGCTTTTTGTTTAATTGCACTTTTGACTTAACTGCACAAAATGAATAACTTTTGTCATAATTCTTTAAACTTCCATAAAAATTTCTTTTTTAAGTGCACTTTTTACACCTACACATTTAAGATAAATGCCCAAAATTTTTGCCATTTTAAAATTATTTTCATACAAAAAATCAAAGTTAGCTGCACTTTGACTTAATTGCCCAAAATACATATTTTCTGTAATTATTCTTCAAAGTGCTTATTTACGTGCCTTTTGTATACCTGCAAATTTATCATATTTTTGTTAAATTGTAAAATATTTTCATATAAAACATTATAAAATTTTAATAATATATGAATTTACACTTTACTTTAGCTGCACTTTTATGCAGGTAACCCTACAATTGTGTACCTGCACATTAAGGCAGATAAAAACATTTAAGATAACATCACTTTTGATTTATTTGCACAAAAAATTGTGTAAAGGAGATTGTGCAGCTTAGTCAAAATTACTGCATACGTGTAGAAATTAAAAAGTTAGAAACAAAACTGCCTTTTCCAATTTTTGATGCCGTTTTAAGACAACAAAAATTTTGAAATTTTGCTTATAAATTATTTTTTTTTGAAGGAAAATTATCTTTCTAAAACGAACGTGCAGATTAGAAACAAGTTTAGCATAACTTAAAGGTAATTTTAATTTTATTGTTGAATTTCGGTTTTTTTTTTTTCTTGAATACACGAAACCTTTTTGAGTTACGCGAATATATGTTATGCAACCTCCTCCATTTTCAGAATAACGCTATATCTCGAAAACAAGAGCTTAACTTAAAAGAAACGACTAACTCTTTTTTTTTTTTTAAAGTCCCTAAGCTAAACCCCGCGAAGCTCTGCGCTTGTCTGCAGGAAAGAAACCAGAGTCTCTGACGGGAATCGAACCCGCAACCCCGGCGCTGATAGGCTAGCTCACTACCAGCTAGCCTACCGGGGCACTCAAACTGGATTCAGCGTACCCGGTTAACCCGCCAGGTGCCCTGCTTCACAGAAAAAAGTGTAAAATTCTAGCAGTGTAATGTTTGACAGGATTTGGAATGGAGTGTAAAGAAGTGTTGTAGCCAAAACTTGGTAAACAAAAATGGCTAATAACTGTGATAATATAATTGCATGTGCCCGTGCATAAAACTGAATTGGCAAATTGATTTTTTTTTTTTGTTGTTTTCTTACGAAGACAAAAGCACGAAGCAGTTTGTTTTTTAATTTTGTTTTTTCTTTTAACCCACTTACAACTACAATTCGAGTCGGAAAGAACCCAACCAATTGTAGGGGGATGTAAGAAAAGATAAACTCACTGTTTATTGTTGGTGTTTTGTTTAAGCTTTGATATTGTTACAAGTAAGACTTAAGAGTGTTTATAATTCTTATTCACTTAAGGGTTTTATTTGTTTAATATTTTTGGCTTTTCTAAAATCTTTGGAAAAGGTTTCTTGATGAGCTGGCCTTAGCAACCAGTGAAATGCGCATACACTGAAAGAAAAATGCTTCATATATTTAATGAATCATTTTCATAAAAAAAATTTCCTTGGGTAAATGAAAATTTTCATTGTCTAAATGGAATTTCATAGTTATAATGAAATATTTTCGTAAAAATCGCTTCATTGGATTTCGTAATTACGTTAAAAATTTTCATTTGATATATGAAAACTTAAGTTTGTCCAAGTTAAACAAAAAATTTTAGTTGGGAACATAAAAAAACAATATACAAACATAACTTTATTCATAAATTAATACAAAATTATAGTTTCCTTAAAAAAATGTTTAATTGTTAATTAAAAAATGTAAGATTTAATAATTTCGTACATCTAATGTTACATGTATGTATGCCATTAAATTTATGAAATTTCAATAATTGCCTTCATAAATTTAAATTTTCATTATGACAATAAAAATGTCATTATAATAATGAAACAAAAACTTTCAATCCACTTTCAATCAACGTTGTTATTTTTATTATTGACAATTTAATCTTATATTTACGCTATTAATTGAGTAAAAAACATAGTTTTTTTACCCAAAAACTACACTGCCCCAGTAGACTAGCTGGTAGTGAGCTAGTCTATCAGCACCGAGGTTGCGCGATCGAATCCCGCCAGAGACAGAAAAAAATAAAAGTAAAATAAAATAAAAAAAAAAAAATTTTTTTTTACTTTATTGAAAGTATTCATCCAATGAATAACATTTATAGATCTAATGTCATGTTTCATTAAATCCTTTTAATGAAACAGGTTTCATTGATCCAACGAAGCGCTGCATAGGTTCCTTTATAATGCAATTTTTCATGGGATTAATGTCAAAATTCATTGGTATTGCGAAGAAAATTCTTTCAGTGTAGAGGCTAGCTTTCAGTGTATTTGTCACATATGAAAAATTAGGAATTTAGCACGGCATACGGATGTCGTATTAAAAATGGCTAAATTAACGGAAAAAATTGCTAAAAAAAATGGCTTAAAACACATTAAAATTCAATAATTGAACAGAAATAATTCATTACAATAAAATTCAATGCCATTATCGATCATCTCATAGGAATCACTCGTGCCTATTCGTTTTAAATAATCACGACAATATTTACCAAACCTTTTGAGTCAAAATCTACATAAAAAACAAATAGAAAAGTAAAGTCGGTCAAACCCAACTATATATTACCCTACACCACATTAGAAATTTTATCAAATTATCTCCAAAAATTGCGACCTGTACTTTGCGCACAAGGTTTACATGGGCAGGCTGACAGCCAGCCAGAAGGGCATCGTTAATTGGACTCAGAAAGTGATTCTTATTCGATCGGTATACTGTACTTTAAGGTATTACGAACATCTACACAATTGCATATTACCCTCTCCACTGTTGTGGTTATTTATGGCAGCGTTTAAAAAACTGCAGCCAAAGTGGAAAAACTGTAATTTCTTCCACTTCATCCTGTCTGTTTTTAGAACGCGAGTGCAAAAGTGACTCGTTTAACTAGTCACATTTAAGCTCGCGTTCTAAAAATATGCAGTTCATTTGTCTTTGACAAAAAAAAAAAAAAAACTGTTGCTTTTACTTCTGATTAATTAAATGTGAACAATCGCTGTCAAACCAACTCGACAAGTTGTACACAAATTTTCGTTTTTTGTCCGACAGTTTTTGGTTTCGACTGCAGTTTTTTAAACCCTGGCTGTGGGTATAAATATTTTATTGTTATGGTAAAAACTATTTTCCTAATCGATAAAATCGAATTAGCGGTTGCTAAATGTAATCTAATTCTCAAATTACTCTCAACGGTGTTTACTGGGCTAAACACCCTCTCTACTTAAGCATTTTACCATGAAAGTGAGAGCAATTTTATATCGGGTGATTTTTTAAGAGATATAGGAAAGTTTAAAAAAAAAAACACATATAATTCAGAAAAATGCATGAAATCTTTATTTGAATCGATAGTACGGTCCATATAATTTAATGTTTGAAGATTATTTCATGCAAATGTTGACCGTGACTGCGCCTCAAATGGTCCATCCGCTTAGTCCAATTTTGGCATACTCTTTCCAACATTTCGGTCGGTATCTCATGAATAAATGCTTCAATGTTGTCTTCCAATGAGTCAATTGAAGCGGGCATGTGTGTATAGACATTAGCTTTAACATAGCCCCACAAAAAATAGTCTAAAAGCGTTAAATCGCACGATCTAGGCGGCCAATTGACCGGTCCCGAACGTGAAATAAAATGTTCACCGAACTCGCCTCTCAATAAGTCCATTGTTTAGCGTGCTGTGTGGCATGTGACACCGTCTTGTTGAAACCACATGTCATGCAAGTCAAGCTCTTGCATTTTGGGTAAAAAAAATTGGACATCATCTCACGTTGTTGAGTAACAGAGGCCCAATTAATGCAAACGGCGACGAATCGATAATTGATGGTCATCATTAACACTGGCCGATACAGCTGCGATATTTTCTTCACTTTGCACTTTACGTAAGCGTGTTGGTGGTTTAATGTCCAACAATGTAAATTTGGTGTGAAATTTAGTCACAATAGCCCGAATAGGCGCTTCAGTGGGTCGATTAAACTGACCATAAAATGGAAGAAGCGCGCGATGAACTTTCTTAACAGAGCACGCATTTTGATAATAAAATTCAATAATTTGCAAGCGTTGTTCGTTTGTAAGACGATTCATGGTTAAATAATAGACAAAACTGAAGATGTTTGACAGTGAAACAAAACACGAAACGTGCGGCAGCTGTTTAAACCAGTGTTGCCATAAAGATAATAGCTAAAAAATCATCCATTAGTAAATTCTGTGTTGATCCATTTTATAAATTAAATATTGGCATACTGTTCCTTTGTTTTGAAAGGAACATTTAAATTAAATGCGTTTAAATTGTTAAAAAGGTTTGTTTTACTTTTAAAAATTTCTATAAGAAAATAAAAGTTATTAATTTCAAAGAAAAAACGGCAAAATAATTTTATGGCTTAACAAGTTGAAAAATGGCTAATGGCTAAATTCATTTTTTATTGGCTAACCCAGGTGAAAAATGGCTAAATTTAGCCACAAAATGGCTAAATTGGCAACACTGGTTGTACCTCTGTAATATTCGCAGTTAGAAAATCCCATAAAACTTTTAAATAAATAAATATAAATCGAAACAAAAAGCTTTGAAATAATCTCATTTAAGAAGTGTGTTATGATTTGCAGCCGACTGAAGTTTTCATAAATACAATTTGTTATTAAAGTTTTTTTTTTTTACTTTAGATTGTATCCTACTTTATTGCTCCCAAGAGGTTAATGCTGACTTTTATTACATGAGCTACATGTTACACTAAATACTTTTTTTGGAAAATCTACTTAAAAACAAATTAAAATATGTTTTAAATGTTTATCCATATAGGTATAGTCTCATATTTGTAAGTCTTGTTTGACAAGCAACAAACTAAATACTTATGTATATTGAAGAATGTTAGAAAAATATCAAGTTTTTCAAATGCTATTTAAAGATTTTCAAAAAAAAATTGAAGCATTTTATAAAACATACATATTAAGGCCCTTATGACACTACATTTTTATTCAATAATTGCTATAGAATTGATAGAAAGAAACAGTAAATGCTAGAAAGAGCAAACTATAAAAAAATGTAAACAAAGTTTTTTAGTTTTTTTTCTCTTGTTATGGAATTGTTTCAGGAATGGCGTTGAGAATTTTTAAAATTGTACCAACAACCTTTTAAAATTTTACTTTTTTACCCTAATTGTAGGTACTAAAAGATTTTTTTTTTTGGTTGAAAAAAACACCACAAAAAGGTATTATAAATCTTAGTTTAAAAAGTATCAACAAAAAAGTACAATTAAAACAACTTAGCCATCCCTGTTCTGTTAATTTTATTAAATGTTGCCAACTTTTTGTTTATGAGAAACCGAAAAACAAAAGGCGGTAAATCGCTGAATTTGCCCATAAACCGCTGATTCAGCAACACTTTTAATATTTCAAGCTTGAAATGTCAACTTTAAGTTGAACAATTTTACATTTTTTTTGACATAACTTCCTTTTTTATCGATAACTTTAGTAAAATATTTGACAGTTTGCCATTTATCTTAATACAGCTGAACCCTTCGCACTTGGTAAATTTTTCTATTACTTTATATTTGTACTGTTCACCAAAACTTGAACAATGCATTAAAAATGTAGTGTCTGTCATAAGGGCTTAAGGTAATTCACGTCAAAAGTTGCACCTTGCGAAATAGCAAAAGTGCAAAAACATAACAACAACCAATTAAAAAATTAGTTGTATATAAATAATTGTCTATGTGGTTGTTGTTATGTTCTTGAACTTTTGCTTTTTCGCAAGGATGCAAGTTGTGAAGTGAATTATCTTATTATGAAATAAAAATCGATTTATTTAAAATTAGAATTCCATACTTATATTAATTAAATTGGCCTTAAATCTAGTTTACGCATGCAGCACAAAATAAAATAAATTACATCGGGTGATAGAAAATTGAAAAATAAGAAGAAAATCTAAAAATGGGAAAAGTCCCCCTGTAAACAAACAAAAAGAAATCGATTTAGTACTTTTTATATTAAACCATCGATATGTAAAGTAGACCCTCTTAAAATTTTTTTATTTTTGAAAATATTAGAAAATTTTTTAAAATTTTTTAAGCCGAACAATTTTGGAGTCGGAGTTTTTGTTGGTACTTTGACTGCAATAAAGGTACAAAAACCTCTACTACAACTTCGACCCCACAGCCCTGCTTTTTACTATGGATGAGATACTGATGTTTAAGCATCATTATTATTGTTTAAAGAAGTTTGATCAAACTTGTACTTGTTGGTAAGCTGTTTGAACGCTTTGGCATCATAAATGATGTGTGATGAGAAATGTTCAATCTAGCATTAATTGGAAACTAAAGAGTTTTGAAAATGAGTTTAAGGACTTGCAGTTAATTAAAGGTAGAATTTTGGCGGACGTGTATAACAAGTTATTTTTTATTTCAACTTAACTTTAACCTACCCGGTAGGATGAACTGAACATGTCGTCATTTCATTATTGGTTGACCTACCGACTATTAAAAAAAATTGACTTAGAAATGGGGTATACATATTTTATATACACCATTTTTGAACTCAATTCCTGTTTCCCGAAATTTTTAATAGTTTCTGAGAAATTAAGCATAAATTTTGCTGCATATCAACTATTTTAAAGTTATTTAAATATTGCTTTGCTCTACACGCCACTGTTTGGCGAAGGCTGCAACTTCCTCATACAAACACACAAAATACAAAAAACTTTAAAGATGCGAAAGTCACATGCGCGAACGTATTGAAGAGTACCAATCGCTAGATTTGCTACAATTTTCTTTCGCATCGCCATAGAGAGTAGCCCCCCAGAAGTACATTTAGTATATTTTTTTGGCTTGTACCAAACGCCTTTTCAAGAAATTCAAAAATTTCAACGCCCGAAATTTCGAGAATTCGTTTTAGATACATTGCACGAACTTTTGGTCGTAAAAGACCCCTAGTGAAATTTGATGCAAAAAAAAAATTCGTAGAACATTTTAATCCTTAAAAGTGCCGTTTTAGTAGACTTTTGTGTAAGAGTTGGGAAAAAGGAAAAAAATGACCCCTTAAAATGAGAAAAGAATCGCCATACGATTCTACTGAAGACATCTGAAATTAGTTTTTAGCTCAGAAATACATTTAGTATATTTTTTTTGACTTATACCAAACGCCTTTTCAAAAAATTCAGAAACTTTAGGGGCCCATATTTCGGGAGCCCGAGCTAACCCTTTGGCAGATTTGCTCTACTAGTAGTCTACCTTCATTTCGCGTTGCAAGTGTTGAGGCTGGCGGCGATGACCCGAATTTTATTGCACAGTGTAATCGCCCTTAAGTTAAGTCGAAATTGTGTTGGAACTTGTTTGCTGCTAGTAGAGTTTGAAAATTGAAACGGATTTACGGCAAATCTGTTAAGTTTTTTTTTATTGTGTAGATTTATGTATCGAGCTCTTATAGCCAAAAAAAAAAGCTTAAGCGACATCATTTACAATTTTCGTTTTTTTTTTTAATAAATGACTTTATTGGCAACTAGGCTTGCCAACCGTACTTTATAATAAAGTCTTGTACTCTATACTTTATGAGAATAACAAAGTACGCGAAAATACTTTATTTCGTATGATTCGATTTATCTAGAACTCAAAATAGATTCAGGTTATATTAGTCAGGTTTTATTAGTCATAAAATGACTAATAAGTTGATGTTTTTTAAATTGGCAGGACGATTTTTCGAAAAAAATAATCTGACAGCACTATTTTGTCACTTGTTTGTTATGTTTGAGTACAATAGCTGCCTATTTTTAAAACACGAGTGCAAAATTCTTTCAAATTACTGCCTGCCATTCCTTAAGGGGGCTCCCATACAAAATGTTAAATACAGACTAGAAATATAATGAAGAAAACGTACCATAAAAGCCAAGAAGTGGCCTTAACAATTTCTGGAGACATAATTGCCCTTTATCACCACTTCTTAAGGGGGCTCCCATACAAATATTGCGTTTTATTAAATTTGTAAATTAATTAAAATTTTTCGATTTTTGTGTATTAAATCAAAAGTTTTTAACAGATTTTAATCGTTTATAGCTTGTTTTGTTTGAAGCAGTGTTCGAAAATAAACACTAAATATCGTTCTTTAATTTTCGGTTCGGTAGATTTGTGGAAAACACAAACGCTAATAGTGTTTGTGTAGAAATTCATTAAAAAAAATAACGTTTCCCTGTTTGTCATCTTTCGAACACAAAAATAATGCTGTTTTCATCATACTCAACCAATGATGAGAACATTAAATTCCGTTCGGTTTTTTTTGAAAATCCACGAACTTCAATGTGTTCGGTTCGGCTCGTTAATGTTCGTCGCTTTTTGCTGATAAAAAAAACCAAACATTTTTTACAAAAACAAAATACACACACGAAAAAAACATTATAGAACATTAAAATATAAATGTTTTTCTACAGTATCACTACAATTGTTCTGTTTTTTAACGATAGTTACGAACGGTATTAAGGTTTACACAAACACTAAACAAATAGATATCGTTCTTCGAACGCTAAATAATGTACTGTTTATTTTCGAACACTGGTTTGAAGCTTTGTTTTTTATATGTCTGGAATTTTTTATACATTTTTAACAAACAAAAATTTCGAAATGTTGCAAATAATTATTTTTGTTGCCAAAAAAAAGTTATGTTTCTAAAACGACTGCGCAAGTTAGAAAAAAATTTAACGTTTTAAGGAAATTTTATTGCAGATTTTCGTTTTTTCTTTAGTTATTTCAATAAACTGAACCGTTTTTAACCGGTATTGGATTCAGCGTACCCAAATTGGGTGGGTAAAAGCGGCAGTTGCCCGGCTTGTCTCAAGAAAAAAGTGTAAAATTCTAGTACAGTGTAATTGTTTGATAAAACTGGTGAAAAAGCAGTAAAAAACGTTTTTAAATAAACCAATAAAAAGAAATTAATTGTACTTTATATTTATACTGTGTACTTTTTTTTCTTAACCTTTAATAATCAATGTACTTTAATTGCAACAAAAAAAGTTGGGAACCCTATTGGCAACATCTCCTAAAATGTCAGGTACCGTTACGATTTTATAGCAAAAACATTTTTATCTTAAGCGTCAACCTTCATACAAAATTTTTAAGGAATAAAAAATAAAAAAAACCCTTCTCCTGTAAAATTTTGTTTTTGTCGCTTAAGCTTTTTTTTTTGCGGTAAAGACTCGATATTCTGTGTACTTTATAATGTTCTGCTCTGTCATTTAATTTTAATGTTATGGCCAAGGTTAATAAAATTTTCTATAATAAAAAAAACATAATTAATTGCTTTAAAATGTTCTTAAGTGATGATTGAAAATCACAGGTTAACGATAATTGAAGTTTTTTTTCTTTTTTGCTCAATTACTTTACACTTAAATTGAAATTCACATTTAAACGATGTCTGATGATGATTATTATTATTAACTTGCCAAGGTTTTCCTAACACTAATTCAATATATATGTAAACTCGTCAAATAAAAACCTACCTGAAAACACCCACACCAACCGCGTCTGCCTCTAAACGCTGGCATTTTCTTTTGCTGCTGATGTCTATAGAACTTTTGCAATGGTGTCTCACGTATGTGTTCACTTTTTGCGTTGCCTGCGTCTTTGCCACCAAATTGATAACCGAATGTATAACCTAAAATATTATTGGCATAAAAGGAATTTGAAACGCCACCACCACCATCATCTTTTTGCAACGATTGTGGATCGTTGGGATCGCTGGCGCCGGTATTATGCTGTTGCCAGTAGCGTTGTAAACTGTGTAGACAATTAAGTTCCGGTAGACGAGATTTTAATTGACTAAAGTCAAAACGCTGGTGAAAGGATGTAGATGAAGTATCGCTGGTAGCACTATTCGCACTTGCATTAAGAGGGAGATGACGGGAATTGTTGTTGTTATTTGTTGTGGTGGTATGAAGGCTGTTGTTTATGTGGTTTATTTGTTGTTGGGTCTGCTGCTGTTGCAGACTGGCCGGTTTCTGTAGCGTACTATCCGGTGTGGTCTGCAGTGAGTCGTTGTTGTTACTTAAAGTATCAGGTTCATTAGTACAGCTGCTGATAGGACACGATTGTAAAGTCTAAAATAGATTTCAAGAAAAAAGAAAATGGTTTCATTATTAATTAGTTAAAGGCAGTTTCAAATTTACTTTAAACGTTAAGAAATTATGAATTTTTTCAAATTTTATTTGAATAAATATTTCGCTGTCTTGCTAAATGTTTTTTTGTTTTTATTTAAGAAACACATGTTATTTTTTTTTATTTTTGTTTTTTTCCCCAAAAGTTTTTGAAAGGTGTTGTTTTGGTTTTTGTTGCTAAATTTATAACAATTTTTGCTTAAAAAAAGATTTTATTTGTTTGATAGTGTTTGCTAGTTGCAACAGTTAACTTTTGTTGCCTGTTCATTTGGCAAGCGTGCTTTAAGGCAATTAACCCCTTGTATTCGAAAACTATGAACAAAATGTTAATGTTTCGTTTTTAGTAGAGAACTTCAAAAAATGTTTAACAAAATTCAGGGAATTGTCTTGAAATTCAGGGAATATTCGAACCAGAATAATTGCCTCCAATTTGAAAGCCTTCTTGTTGCGTTACGGCCCTATGCTCCTTATAGGATCAACAGCAATTACTATTGTTGCGCTACTGATTTCGGTTTGTGTACCTTCTATGTTGCCAGACTTTTTGGAAATTGAAATTCTTATTCTGTTTCAGAGTCTGTTTGACGTAACTCTGCAACACTATTCGTATTTTCTTTTGGCGTCTCTTCGAAAACACGTTCACGTTCAAAAGTTACGTTTTTTTTACAAGCCGCGAGCTACAATTTGACGTTTAACTTTAATTTAAATATAAAACTGTAAAAAAAATATAAACGAAACATCCAATTATTGCTTGGTCTCGGTTCACACTATGAAAGTTTTCTTTCAGAAAGTCTGAGTTTATTGGTGAGAGGGGAAGACAACATGCTATTCTTCTCTTTCCTTTCTTACTACATAATAAACTTAAATTTTTTGAGAGAAAACTTTCACTGTGTGAACCTGTACCCATGTTCTGTAACTTTAGTGAGAACTTTTCGCATCGAAAAGATGTGAAACAAAATATTCCATCGTTTCTCGAAATGTGAGAAAAAAGTGTGTCTGTAACTCATGTCGAAAACTATCAAAAGAGATTACGAAGCCGATACGACATTGCAGACTTTCAGAACGCCAGTCAAACATGTCGTTGACGGCGACCAAAATTTTTTCTCGCTCCATTTTTATTCGTGAGTTTATTTGACAGTTCAAAGCGCGAACTTTTCTCGAAAAAATGTAACAGACACACTTTTTCTGTAAATTGGCGAGTAATTTCCTTACGTGACAGCTATTACTCGCAAAAGAAAAGTTACAGACACAGTTTAGTGAGAAAAACAGATGTTTGTTTTAATGTATGGCATTTTTGTTTCATTTTACACATTTCAGTCGAAAAGTTTCTCGAAGCGAGAGTTACAGAACATGGGCACTGGACTTGATTTTTCATTTCGTGCTAAATAAAGTGTGGTCCAACCAAAACGCACGATGTTAATTGTTAAAAAAAACAAAAAGTTTTCAGAGAATTATCTTGATTTTTTTTTATTATTATAATATAAGGATCTAAGACAATTTTGTGTGAAACAAAATATCGGCTAAATGTTCGCCGCAGCTTTGTTGGCGTACGTACCTCTATCTCATGTTCCACATTTTTAATGACTTTGGGACATAATTAACGTTCAATGTCGTTATTATGGCAAATAATATCATCCTTTAGCTCTTGAATTGTTCCTGGCTTATTGACGTACACTTTTTCTTTTTAATATCCCTAAAGAAAGAAGTCCAACGGTGTCAAACCACATGATCGTGGCGGAAATTTAACAGCGCCACGACGTAAGATAACACGAGCATTGAATTTCTCGCGCGAAAGAGTCATTGTTTCGTTGGCTGTGTGGCAAATGGAACCACATATCCTTCAGGTTCATATCCTCAATTTCTGGTCACAAGAAGTCCGTTATCATCATGCGATAGCGAACACCATTTAGTGCCGGTTCACACACGTCAAGTTTGACTCGTCAAGTCTTGAACATTTAGGAGAGAAGGGAAAAGAGAATGCCATTTCTTTTCCCCTCTCTCCTAAATGTTCAAGACTTGAGGAGTCAAACTTGACGTGTGTGAACCGGCACTAACAGTTACTGCTTGGGCGACCTAATTTTCGAAGAAGTACGGCCCGATGGCGTCGCCAGCCCAGAACGAACAGGGTGAGCATTAGGGCTTAAACTTTTTCACACTTTTTGCGAATATCAAAAACGGCCTAGTTTAGTCATGTAGAACATTAAAAGTTATTAATAAAAAATATGATAATTTTTTCGGATTGTTAAAAAAGTTCACGCAGGGATCGGGTTGAAGTTTGAAAACAAACATTTTTATATCACGGAAATTTTAAAAAATATACACCTGATATTTGTATATATTCCTATACGTATCACCTGTATGCTTTTTTGGAATTTATTCACTGCTTTAGATTTAAAAATTTTCCTACGGTTTGCATTCATCGCGGTTCAAAATTTCTTGGAAGGTTTTAGAAATTTGCTTCCCTGCGTGAGGGTTTTTTTTCGCAAAACGACGGGAGACAGGTGTTTTCATTACTAAAACATTCTTGGCCACTCCTTGGTACTATGGTTTTAGCCCTAGTGAGCATGCACAGGTGTTTTCACATTTCCTACAGACCCAGCTTGCTGAAATCTGCTGACAATTCTACCGATTGTGGACACATTTGGTCGATTATGCTGACCAACAAAATCACGAAGTGCATTAAAAGCATTTTGATTTGAACGCCCATTTTCGTAAAAGTTTAAAAAATCTTAACACGCTGCTCAATTGTGTACCTCTCCATAGTTGAATTCGTCAAATACTGAAACAAAGAAATGTCAAATTAAGTTGGAGAACAAACTTGACGTTAAGGTGTGACGCACATTAAACATCGTGCATTATGAACCATCTTTACATTGTTTACCTTTCAGGCGTTTGTTCACCCTTCGTCCTCAATCTTTTGTTTCATGAAATATTTCTGTGCGACATGTCGCATAGTGTGAAAGAGGTCTTAAACTCAGAACAGTTTTAAACGAAAAATATGCACTAATTTTAAAATCGTTTTGGTTTGATTGATACCATTTTGTACTTTCAATATTGCCAGACTTTGAGGGAATCGAACCCCCTAATCTTTGCATGTTTGAATTCTTTGTTAAACTAATTTCAATTTTCATTTCTATTCATATTTCAACAGTTTTGCTTCGTTAAGTCGATAATTTAATTTGAAAAATTATGTTATTTTAATTAACATTTTTAAAACCAAACATGATTTCATACAATAAATTTGGCAACTCTTTAGATTCATATTTCCACATTGCATGTTTTTAGCTGATTACTAAATATAATAAAATGCTAATAAAGCAAAAAATTAAAAAAAATATTAAAAAAATATATAACAGACATTAAAGAAATATTAGGCAAACAAATTAAAAAAAAATAATATTTTTAAAAGTAAAATTATAAGAAAAACGAAAAACTAATTTGTTAACAAATCATTTAAATGATTTTGATTGTCATCTGAATAATGTGAAAATAACATGCGTCCGAATCATTCAAATAATGTTTCGTTAATTGTAGATAAACTATTTTTTGTTTTATTATTTATGGTGGCATCTGTTAATGTTGCAACTTTTTGAAGACCCGGTGATCATCAATTGTTAATGCAACACATGTTTTTACTTTTTTTTTATTGACCAAACAAAGAAAAATTTGTTCATATGAAAATGGTACTTTCACTAACAAAAAAAAAAAAAAAAAAAAAATAGGAAAACATCGACAACACGAGCTCAAGTCTTACAACAAAGCTCCTAAACTTAATGAATTTTCTGTTAGCTAACAATTGGGAAAAACATAAGGTGGTCAGTTAAGTGGACAACAAAAAAAAAAAAAAAAAAATAAAAAATTGTAAATAAATTATTAATTGTGGAACAACTAACAAACTGACATATAAATAAATGAATGAAATTAATTTTTATTTTAAGTCTTTTGGTCATAGAAAAAATCCTTTTTGGTGTAGCTTTTTTGAAAAGGAAACTCATTAAAATTACTTTCAAGCAGCATTTAAAAAATAAATAAAACAAGGCATATGCGAGATAAATCCTTTAAATATGGTGGTTGAAATAAAACAAGGATGGGTCAATAAGTCCGTGACTTTTTTAAATTTCCCGCTCTTAACTGAAAGTGCAACACTGCTCCTGCAGACGCCAGTTGACTCCTGTCAAAATTTTATTTAGCTGCATACTTTAGTTTGTGTTGGACAGCCAATGATAACCGACTGCGTCGTGATTTGAAAAGAAAATTAAGAAAAAATTTTAATTTCTAGTGCTCACTAAGCATTTTATAGCAAAAACCCATGAAATATCCGCCCTATTCTCCGGATTTTTACCCTAGTGACTCTCTCTTGTTTCCAAACCTTAAGAAATGGCTCGTCGAAAAAAGAGTTTATTTCCAACCATTAATTCATCTCACAAACAAACAACTATTTTAATGGACGGGCAATTCTCAAGCAGCCTAGGTTCGATCCCTGGCAGAGGACGAAAATTTTCATCATGGTTTTCGAGTTTTAAAAGTTAAGTGGCTTCAATCTCCCTCCGAACAATCTATCCAACCATGATCTACCCTCCCCCTGGAAAAGCGGATAACATCAGGCAGCTGCCACCACCTGGGAAAAAGGTTAGCAAGGTTCCCCACCACTATATCATCTGAATGCAGTTCACAGGGAGTCGGTGGAGAGTGCAATGAACAGCCACCGAGACAATATCGTATTAGGAGGTCGTCCACCACCAGTTGCAAACGAAGAGCGGGACTTACCACGACGGACGAGGGTGACATTGGCACAATTGAGATCGGGATGGTGCGCACGTCTAAACTCGTACTGGTCAAGAATAAATAGCACCATCCTTGACCTTTGCCCTGCATGTGGAATAGGCCCACACGACGTACGACACTTATTCAACTGCAGTGCAAACCCAAGCCAGCTAGAAGCAAAGTCCCGTCCACATGAGGTAGCACAGCTACTGGACCTTGATTTAGCTGAGTTGGATGGACAGAGCGAAGAAGAAGAAGGAGAAGAATAGAAAAATAAATTTTAAACATGCTTGTTTTTCAGGTCGAGCTGTTACAACAACAACCACTATATCAAAATACACGGATGGCGTTGTTTCTAGGCCAAACATCTACTTAGCTGGAACAGCAACTGATTAATGAAACGGATACAATGCAAAATAACAATAGACCGATCGATAATCCAAGAAGTAGGGCAGTGCAATTTTACAGTCTTACCTGCTATATCAGACCAATCATCTACTTAGCTCTTACAACAAGCGATAAACGAAACTGATACAAAGCAAAATAAAAATAGAATGATCGATACTTTAAGAACCAGGACAGTGCAATCTTACCTGTTACATCAGACCAATCATCTACTTACCTCTTACAACAAGCGATAAACGAGACTGATAGAAGACGAAATAACAATACTGAATAGATCGATACTCCAAGAACAAGCCAGTGAAATCTGACATTGGAAGACACGAAAACAACTGCAACAAATCGTGTTAACTGGATTTGCTTTCTGGAAGCCATATGCTCTTAACATAGCAGCCACACGATCAAGTTTTGCCTTTCAATTCCTTTGTGCCGGTTCACACACGTCAAGTTTGACTCGTCCAGTCTTGAGTTTTTAGGAGAGAGGGGAAATGAAATGGCATTCTCTTTTCCCTTCTCTCCTAAAAACTCTAGACTCGACGAGTCAAACTTGACGTGTGTGAACCGGCACTTTCAATTTGCAATACTCTCTCACTTTTTTACTAACACACTTACACTTTTCAAATTGACCACGAGATGGCTTTCAATTTCACCTTTCCATTTGTTTGGCGATTTTTCTTTCAATTTAACAGCTGAGTTCAAGTTTGTCTGTATAAATTGTGTTGTTGTTGAAATCTTGTAAGTAAATTGTTTACAAATTGAGTACAGCCTACGTCACAGCTTTCAATTTATGCAAATTTTGACAAGCACTATAAGTAAAAGACTATCAAGAACAACTTCAACGTGTGGCTGCAAGGTAAAGGAAGTAATGGAAAAAAATTTGAAGAAACGTTGGACAAAGTGCTCACAGATTAAAGGAGGCTAAGTTGAATAATAAATTGATCGTAATCCAAAAACCAGTATTTCATTAAAAAAGTCATGGACTTATTTGCTCCCTCTTCAGGTTCCCCGCAGAAACCCAACATTTTAAACACTTTATCTATCCTGATACATTGAAGTTATTACCTCCTTAAGCCTAGTACTCTGTTAAAATTTGTGAAAAATGTTGAACAACATTAATTATTTCACACGAAAATTTTGACATGTATCAATGTTACCTATCATGCGAGTTTGTATAATTTGACGATTTTATTCCTACAAAGTATGCGACATTGTCTTGCGTATGTAAACAAACCCCACATGTATTTTACTAAAAATAATTTTTTTTAATAAACAATTTAATAAAAAAGAATGTAAATATGGATAAGAAACTGTTACCGGTTGTGTAATTTTAATTTTTTATTTCTTATTTAATAATCAGTTTTTACTTTTTTGCTTTTGCTTAGAATTCCACGCGAAATAAGTGCAGCTTACTTTATTTCGCAGTTGTAAAAAAATGTTGCCAGAAATATTTCGGAAATTTTTTTACAAAATGAACAGAGTACAACTCTTTCAACATTATTCCATAGATATTCCGCACAAGTTTTTTTCATATGCGTTTTGCCAGCATTTCACGTGAAATGTTGAACAGAGTACCAGGCTTTAGATTACAAAGGTATTTAACTAACATCAAACACCAAACTAGTTATTAAAAGTCCGCAACAATCTCAAACACTTCACGATTGTTTAACCGGATATATTCCCCCGAAATTTGCTTATGCGTCATTAGTTGGTCTAAAATTTACTGATCGTTATAGTTTGAAGCTGACTAGAGATCAGTCTGGTTTCACGTTAATCTGTACACATAATGAAAAAACTCGTAAAAAATTTAGGTTTTTTCTTCTCACTTTAGTACGAGTCGTTCTCAAATTGTAAGCACGAATATCACTTAAAAGTAATTAAACAAAATTAGAGAACTTTCGAAAATAATAAGCAATAATTCCCATATTCTATTTGCTAAAATTATTTAGTAAAATACATCAAATTTTCAAAGTAGAATGATTACGGAAACCATATTGGTCGTGCTGCTGGTGTCCTATAATTGAGAATCTTCTGTAAACAAAGGTGAAAAAACATGCGTAACGAGTAAGTTAAATAATAATATTCTCTCTGGTTCTGTGGGGTAATTGTTTAGGTTAGAATCAATCTAATCTCACTTTCGGATTATTTCAGGTACGAATCGAAATTAAACCGTCTTAGAAATTCTTGAATCAAGCACAGTTTGAGATTAATTTTATCTCACTTTTAATTAAGTCAATCCTTTTTTCGGATTATTTTAAGTACGAATTCGGGATTAAATATGGACAAGTTAAGTATGTCGCACTTGAATAATCCGTACTTGAATCAAGAATTCTGTACTTGATTAAAGGAAAATAGAAAACTCAGAAATTTTAAATCACTATTTTTAAAACTACTAATCAATTTGTTTTTCCTTAAAACTGAATTGACAACCAACGTTTTTTTTTTCTTCTATATTTTTATTAATTTGTTGGTGCTCTAAAGTAAGTTTTAAATTTTAGATTGTTCTTAAATGTTAACCTCAATTCCATGTTAAATACATCACAATCATTGTTAACTTTCTTTGAATTGGGACACCAAACTGTTACTTACAAAACATCATTTTGATTTGTTTTGACTTTTAAATGTTTGTTGATGATGGTTTGATAACTTTCCATGCAACACCCTTGTGTTGGTTGGTTGCCAACATTTAACGGTTGTAAATAATGCCATTACTGCTGGTCTTTTGTTTTCAGTTTTTAATTTTTTTTTTTTTAATAAAATTCGTTTTCTAATGTCGTGCTTGCAATTAATTTTGAAAATACGAAAACATAAAACCTTAAATTTAGCTTCCGTTCTTGCTGCAACCAGTAAAACACAACATAATACTTACGACGCGTCGTTTTAGTTAATACAACATGATCATCATCAACATGCAAGTACTAAATCTAAAAGTTGTAAACATGATTTTAAAACTTTCGGTTTCAATTCGAAATTGAGGTGTTGTTGTTGTTGTGTTTATTGTGTAGATTTTGTTGAAGTTAAAGTGTAGTTGATTATTTGTTTTATTTTGTAAAGAAACAAACTAAAAAAAAAAATAAACACAAAAAGCTGATGGTTTTGATTTTGTTTGCATTGCCGTTATTTGCTGCTGTACAAATAACAATTGTTCAAGTACAGTCATACTAATCAAATATTTGATGAAAAAAACCCAAACCACAACCGCTATTTTTTCAATTAGAGTTTTTTTCTTACATTAAGTAAAGTTTAATGTTCAAACTGAGTTTGATTAAATTTCTTAAAATATTGGTGTTGTCTGCTTGGATTTTTTTTTATTTAATTTAATGCTGGCTGGTGTCAGTGGCAAATTGTTGATGGTGGCAAAGATGTTTTTTATTTGATTATTTTTTAAATTTGTAGTATTTTATTTTATTTGTTGAGTTATTTTCCTGTAAAAAACACATGCCGTTTTAATTAACTTTGAATTATTGTGGTTTGTAATGGCAGAGGCTTTAAATCATATAATTTATGTTTAAATTCAAATTTACAAAATAATTTCGAAATTACATGATTTTTTTAAATAGAAATAAATTTGGAAGATATTTTTGTTACTTCAAGTTCCATCATTTAAATTTATCTTTTAACAGAATTTAAGAAATTTTAAAGTTGCTGTAGCCTAAAATACTTTTAAGGGTTCTGTGCACGGTTAAGCATTTCTCACCAAGCGCAACGGTAGGTTAGTGAAAATATGCTTGTGTGTATGACACCGACGATGCTGAATAGAAAATCAAATAAAAATATGACGGCGAATATTACGTCCAGCCCACGTAAACGGGTGAATTCGGCAAGCATTTTGACTGTGTACAGACCCCTTTTCAAAAATTCCCTAAAAGAGAAGGGCTGTCTAAAATTCAAGCCCGAGATTTCCACAAACTTTTGATGCAACAGGATGGCATTGCTTGTAATACGGGGGCTTAATTAAGGCATTCGAAATCGACCGAATTTTCCATTTAAATTGTATTGCAATTTTGATCGATATGGAATGCCTAATTTGGCCCCAGCAAGTGAAAAACATTCTGAGTCTAGAGGAAACCCCCTTTGCTTTGCACTCTCGGTAAATATATATGCCTGTTTGGGGGTTAAAAATGGCAGATTTCCAATAGATTAAGGCTGATTTTGTACCACAAAAGTCAGTAGCTTTCAAAATGGGCCCTAATGCTCATAGATTTACCCCCTTATGCAAAAAAAAAATTAAACTTCACATTAATGAACCAACATATAAAAATGCATACACTTTTGCTGGGCTTAATGTGTTGGTTAACTAATGTGAACTTTAATTATACCCACACCACAATAGTGTAGAGGGTATTATGCATTTGTGCTGTTGTGTGTAACGCCTTAAAATATTGGTCCTAGACCCACCTTAAAGTATACCGATCGTCTTAGAATCACTTTCTGAGTCGAACTAACGATGTCCGTCCGGCTGGCAGGCTGGCTGGCTGTCCATGTAAACTTGTGCGCAAAGTACAGGTCGCAATTTTGGAGATAATTTGATGAAATTTGGGTCGTAGGTTCTTATTGGCACAAGGACCAAGCCTATTGAAAATGGGCCGAATCGTAGGACCACGAGGGAAGATAGGGGGAAATTTCTTCCTCTTAGAAACTATCAAACCGATTTCAATGAATTTTAAATCATAGATAAAACCATATCGTTATGGACACAAAATGTATGCATTTTTAAAAATATAGGACCACGAGGGGAGTTAGGGGCAATTTCTGCCTCTCAAACCGATTTTAATGAAATTTAAAACATAGATAGATCCATATCTATATGGACACATTAGCTATACAGTTTTTCAAAAATAGGACCACAAGGGGAGGAAGGGGGCAATTTCTGCCTCTCACAAACTTTCAAACCGATTTTCACGAAGTTTATAAGCATAGATAAATCTATATTTATATGGACACATAAGCATGATGTGTTTTTAAATACTGTGGTGCAGGGTATCATATGGTCGGGCTTGACCGACTATACTTTCTTACTTGTTTTTTTTTGCTTAAGGGTATAATTTTTGTTTCTAAATAATCGAATACTGACATTCAAAATAAAAATTGTTCTGTGAAAAGCTCTTCTATCATAAATTCAGTGTCAATGCTAAAGTAAATACCGATTATTTTTGCTAAAATAAAAAAAAATTGTGTGCACAAATATTTTTTACTACCTAGCTTAACCCGTTGCGCTTACTGCTTTAACCACGTTTGAAAACTCTCCCCTTAATAGTTTTTTAGTTGAGAGTTATTTAATATATGCATCCTATGGGAGGTATTTCCCTCCTACGCCGACACGCTTTATTTTTATTTTCAAAAGTCTAGCATACCATAAGAGTGACTCATACAAAGTTTGAACATTCTCACTATAACAGCTCTTAAGATATGCGATATTAAACATTGTCGTCCTATGGTGGGTACCACTTCCCCCGCTGCTATTTTATTTTAACTTTGGGGCTCAGAAGATCCAACAAAATGCGTCCAGCGGCTCTTATTAATATTTCTATCTATGGGGGGTACTGCTCCTCCTCTGTCTACCCCGCCCATTTCTATATAGTTTACCATAAAAGTAGCTTTAACCACGTTTGAAGACTCTCCCTTCTATGGTTCTTCAGTTGAGCGATATTTTATATATGCATCCTATGGGAGGTATTTCCCCCCTTGCACCTACCCGCTTTACTTTTATTTCCAAAAGTGTAGTATACCATAAGAGTGACTTCTACAAAGTTTAAACATTCTCACTATTACAGTTCTTAAGATATGCGGTATTAAACACTGGCGTCCTATGGGGGTACCACTTCACCTGCTGCTTTTTTATTTAAATTTTGGTACTCAGAAGATCCTTCTACCAAAAGTTCAACAAAATGAGTGCAGCGGCTCTTAAGATATGCGATACTTAATATTGGCATACTGTGGGGGGTACCAATTCCCCTGCCCCTTTCGAAAAAATAAGTAGTCTATTTTATTTTTAGGGCTGGCGTGATGTTACTGTAAAAATTTCAAGCAAATCGGTTCAGTAGTTTAGGAGTCAAAATACGAGTTTGTTATTAATTTACAAAGTATGTATACGTATACTTGGAGTTGCCATATACATATAAGAAAAGTGAATATTATATGGCAATCTCGAATCTAAACCTTACGACAAAAGTTAAAAGTAGAACGTTCCTCTCTTTACCTTATCCTTCACTTTTAGATTAAAGGGAACTTGTGATAATTAAAAACCCATTATCTGTTCGATAACTTCCTACATTCAGCTATCGTTTAGTCGTGAACACGGGCCTAAAGATGTCAAATCACAAGATCTTGGTGGCCAATTCACTCCTCCTCTACGAGAAATAATGCGATTTTAGAACTTTTTTTTTCAAAAGATCAAACGTTTCTCTTGCTGTGTGGCCAATGACACCACCCTGTTGGGATCACATATTCCCTATATCGAAATCACCAATTTTCCGCCGCAAAAGCTTCCATTGACCGATGATACCTTAAATTTGGACACCCTTTTTTTTAAATGTCTGGAAAAGTTTGTTTTGCCAGCTTTACAAAAGCAGTTTTTTTAGTTTGAGATCATCAATATCTTATTTATTTATTTATTTTTTTGTTAAAAATTTTATTTTTAAGTTGCCGCATTTATGACCCCTAAAAATTTATAGCTTAGGATTTTATTATTAATAATTACTTTACAAAAATATTTTAAATAATTAACACTTTGCTTAAAAAGAAAAAATACGAAACTCCCTTAAAAATCACTACGAAATATGGATTTTAGTTTTGTTTCAAATATTTTTAGTTAAGAAAACCTTTCGAATTTTTAACCTACGTCCATTTCATAAGGTGAACAACATCGGTTGCCTCATAAGAAAAATCTTAAATCGCTACAAATCAAAAAAAAAAAAAAAAATATCAATAATTAACCGCATTTTTAACAAAGCAATTAATATCTGGTGACATTTATTAGGTGTCTAGTAATAAAACAATAACAAATTTGCATAAATCAACATACAAAATTGTAACGTTTAAACGACAATAATAATCATTTTCAATTTTATTTTATTTTGTTTTCTTTTTTATTTTTTACAAAAAGGCAAATTCAAATTTTTTACATACCAATCAAGCAGTAAACTTTGCATGTTGGTTTAGACAAAAACCTGTTGTTTGAAACGTTTTTTTTTTTTTTTTTGTACAACTCAACTCCCCTTTTGATTTTAAAAAAAGAAATCTTTGAATTACAGAGTCAGAAAAAAATACAATAAATTATCAATTATATTCATTAAATGGTTATTAAAGTGGTACTAAATTTATTTAGGAGTGTTTCACTGTCATTTAGATTGAAAAAAATTGATAAATTGTGGCCAACGTAGTTCAAAAAAAAAAAAATCTTTTAAAAAGAAAGAAACATGTTTAATTAATAAAACTGTGTAAAGTTTTTTAGGTTTAAATATAATTAAACCGAATTTGAAAGCATGAAAGTAATTCATACCAATCCGCCAACTATTGAAGCAAATTTAAAAAAATGTCTCTTTTTGGTTTTTGAGTTCTAAAATAAGTTGGCTAACAACTTGAAGTTATATTGCCGGGGTATCAAACAAATTTCTGTAGAAAGCAATAACAAAATATTTATGATTTTGTTTTTGCTTTCAATGTAATTCCTTGGCGTTGCGTTTTATATAAGACTTTCTGCAAGAAACCTGTCATGGTGTGAACCTTGGGGGCTACTCTCTATTGCGATACGAAAGAAAATTGTAGCAAATCTAGCGATTGCAAACTGGGAAATTCCGGCCAAAAAATTTTTTTTTTTTTTTTAATTTTAATAAAATTTTGATGAGAGTTTATAGCGAACACTTGAAAACATACAACTCATTTATTATTTTGGCTCTTAGATAACTATTTTACTGTTAATAGTGTAGCAAAGTAGATCATTTTTTTCTTATAAATTTAAGGGGCTTGAAGTTGATTTTTGTAATTTGAAATAAAAGTAAGCTATGATGTTTTCTTTTAAGTATTCTTTGAAAATAAGCACGTTCAGTTTAAACCGTATTAGTAATTAATCATTCCATGTGATAATTGTGATTTTGTGCGCGTTATTTTTTTGGATAAGTGAAGTGATTGTGAGGTTCTTTAAAAATATATAAAACCTAAAGTAAGCCAAGTTTAAAGAGAACATAACAAAAAAGGTGGGGCTAGGGGAGGTTAAGTGATAATTAGATCTAGTACTGTTAAGTATCAAAAGTAAGTATGTACTATAAATTTCAGATGCCACCACCTGCCACCCTAGTAGCCAGATCATTTTGAGAAATTTCCTATAATTGCATAAGATTAGCGTGACTGACTGGGTGATCATCGCCCAGCCCAAACAACTTAAGTCAGACACTTGAAATTTTGTATGTAGACTCGCCTCTCAATGTGTCAATAAAAAAGTAGAGACTTTTGGAAATTAAATTCATAAGGGGTTAGAAATGGGTAAAAACGGGTAAAATCAGCAACATTATATCTCGTGATCTAACAGAGGTAGACGTAAAATTCAAAAAATACCATTATTGAATCGAATATTGAATTATCATGTGTTGGGTACTTTTTTGAAATTTCCACATTTTGGGTATAAAAAAGGGCAACAATAAAATTTTGGTACTTTTTAGGTAAACAATTTATCTTCTTAAAGGTATTAAGATAAAAATAAAGTTAAATTGTGTTCTCTTCTCTTAAAAAGCTCTTATACAAATTTTGGTACCTTTTGGAAATTCGAATATATAAATACCGTTGGTACTTTTTTCTGTTAAGCTATTTTTATTTTTATACTGAATATATGCCCAATATTTGAATGCCAAATTTCAGCTATTTACTGAAAGAACAGATCTTTGTTATATATATGTAGCTATGCAGTCGCGAGTACAGGGGAAGAACAAAGAATTGGTACACATCCTTACCCATCTCAACCCCCACCCACCTTAAACGGAAAAATATATACCATTTCTATGATCTTTCCAAATGAAATTTTGGAAAATGGTGTGTTTCAGTTGAAGGTTCCTAAACAATCCCCCCGTCACCCATCCCACAGGAGCTCAAGTCGGATCCACGTCTTAGCTATGTTAAGATATATATATATATGTACATATGTTTATGTATTTATATAATCACATAAGTTCACATATTATACTATAACCATATATGATCATATCTACTTTTATTTGCTCAGGTAGGCAAAAAGATGGGGATAGGAGATGAGCATATGTAGATATTCCACAAACTAATAATATAATCGCTACAAATGATCATATTTTATTACACCTCCAAAGCCATTTTTAATTTTTTTCGATACTTTTGGGTCGTGTACGATCTGGCCAACCCATTTATGTACGTGTCTTAAATTTTACCTAGGGATCAAACATGCTATTCTTAAGTTGGATACCAGATTTCAGCCATTTACGTAAAGAAATAAAGAAGTTATGGATTTTTGGCCGGAATTTCCCAGTGTGGATTGGTACTCTTCAATACGTTTGCGCATTTGTCATTCGCATCTTTTAATTTTTTTCTTTTCGTAAATCATCACTTTATTTTTTTTAAATTTTCCAATTTCAAATATTTTTACACACTTTGTTTGGCATTTCATTACTGCAAATCCGCGCCATCTTTAATTTTTATTGCCACTATCGCTTCATTTTCAGAAAATTTTGCGAAAGTGATAGAGAGTACCAAGTTGGCATTTAGCTTTCGCATCGAAATTGTTTTCGCATCGCAACAGAGAGTAGACCCCCTTGACTTAAACTTCTGTCGATTTTTAACAAATGCAGAATTAAAGCATGCAGTTTCAGTTCGATTTCTAGTGAAAAGTGAAATAGAACTTAATTTTATATTGTACTAGCTGGCCCGGCAAATGTTGTTTTGCCACATAACTTATATCTTTCAGATGTAACAGTGTCTGTTAGCCAAAGTTTAAGAAAAAATTATAGGCTATAGTTCTTTCCAGATGTTACACTATTTGCCTGCCCAATTTCAAGAAAATTAATTGATTAGTTAAGAAGATATAGGGAGGCGGAGCTTTTACCCCTCTTGCCCTATTCAATGCCCTGTCCTCTTTCCGATGATACAGTGTATGCATGCCAAATTTTAAGAAAACCGGTTGATTAGCTAAGAAGATAGAGGGAGGGGGAGCTTTTACCCCTCTTGCTCTATTTCACACCCTAAATTATAAAAACTATAGGCTATAGTTCTTTCCAACTGTAACACTATTTGCCTGCGAAATTTCAAAAAAATCGGTTGATTAGTTACGAAGATAAAGGAAGGGGGAACTTTTAGCCCTCATACCCTATTTCACACCCTATTCCCTATTCTCTTTCAGATGTTACATTGTCTGAATGCCAAATTTTAAGAAAACCTTCTAGCGATATAAAATATACTCTACGACCTATTCTCATACCTAACAAATACACATACAAAATTTCATAAAAATCGGTCAAGCCGTTTCAGAGGAGTTCAAAATGGAGTGCATTTTGTTGATATTTGTATGGGAATATTAATACATGTTTCGGAATGAATGCAGTGTTTACTAAAATGGCTATAACTCATGAACCAATACACATTTGAAGGCCGTTGATACATAAAAACCTTGGTATTGACGTCACCGTCCACGTGAACTTTACAGAAACAATCGGTTCACGCATTTCAGAGAACATCAATTACTAACACAATGCAACTTATTTTTATATATGTATATAGAAGATTAGATGTATATAAAACTTTGTGATCGAAAGCTTAATGTTAAGTTAAACAAATACTAACTTTAAAGGCCTTACCAGAATGAGCATCATGTTACTTAAGTAAATGTGCGAATAGTTGTAAATCTTCTGTGCCCAACCATATTGAACTTAAAGAAACTTTTTGTTAAATTTTAAAACTGTCATTTGCTCAAGTGAAGTGCGAAACTGATCGCATATTCCGTACGGAACCAATTGTTTTTTTATTTGGCTTTTGTTCTTTTAAATGCATTTGAGAGGCTTTCCGTTGATTTTTTACAGTAACTTAAGCTTGTTTATGCATATTCTGGTTGGACCTTAACTCTGAACTGGCTTATGAAAAAAAGAAAAATAGTTATGAAATTCTAATAAAATTCTTTTTGCATTTGAAATTTGTCTTCTAATATACATACATTATTTTAATTTCAATCTTTAAAACCTACTTACAAAAAATGCTTTCATTTTTTATTAACAACAGAAATTCCTCTTAACAACATTAAAAAAAATTTAAAGCAAAACTTTTACTCTTTAAAAAAAATAATAAAAAAAAAACGCAATTGCATGATCAAAAGTGTTGTACCACATGAAGTCATTATCGATTAAGATGCTTAAAAAACCATCTTTGTCACTCAAGACTTAAGAGCCGGCTTGACCAAGTCTCTGGCCAGGTAGTCGTCCATCAGTCGTCGTCATTATCATCTTAATCAACATTTTTAACAAGATCTTGTTGCACCACATGTTTAACTCAAAAATATTTGAAAAAAATGTGTTTCAAAACATAAATCACTTAAAGTGGGTAAAGATGAGCTTAAACTTAATATTGATTGAAAAAATAATAAGAAAAGTAAAAAAAAAAAACAAAATGTATTCACAGTTGGCAACAAGTTGCAAATAATTACAACGTTTTAAGCCATAATCATAAAATAAATCTTAATATGTTTCTTTCAAAGCAACACTATCAGGTATTTGAAAAAAATTACAATCATGATGAAGTACCTATTTGTTTCTCTCTTTTTTTAAGATGTTAGAAAATTTAAATATATTAACTATCGGGTGATTTTTTAGCTATTATCTTTTTGGCAACACTGGTTTAAACAGCTGATACACGTTTCGTGTTTTGCTTCACTGTCAAACATCTTCAGTTTGGTCTATAATTTAACCATGAATCGTCTTACAAACGAACAACGCTTGCAAATTATTGAATTTTATTATCAAAATGCGTGCTCGGTTAAGAAAGTTCATCGCGCGCTTCTTCCATTTTATGGTCAGCTCATTTTTGGCTCAATGGGTACGTTAATAAGCAGAATTGTCGATTTTGGAGTGAAGATCAGCCAGAAGCATTGCAAGAGCTACCAATGCATCCAGAAAAAGTAACAGTTTGGTGCGGTTTATGGGCTGGTGGCATCATTGGACCGTACTTCTTCAAAGATGATGCGAATCGTAACCTAACTGTGAATGGTGAGCGCTACCGTGAGATGATATCCAACTTTTTTTTTGCCCAAAATGCAGGAGCTTGGCTGGCATGATATGTGGTTTCAACAAGACGGTGCAACATGCCACACAGCACGCTTAACAATGGACTTATTGAGAGGCGAGTTCGATGAACATTTTGTTTCACGTTCGGGACCGGTCAACTGACCGCCTAGATCGTGCGATTTAACGCCTTTAGACTATTTTTTGTGGGTCTATGTTAAAGCTCATGTCTATACACACATGCCCGCTTCAATGGACGCATTGGAAGACAACATTGAAGCATTTATTCATGAGATACCGGCCGAAATGTTGGAAAGAGTATGCCAAAATTGGACTAAGCGGATGCACCATTTGAGGCGCAGTCACGGTCAACAATTGCATGAAATAATCTTCAAACATTAAATTATATGGACCGTACTATCGATTCAAATAAAGATTTCATGCATTTTTCTGAATTTTATGTGTTTTTTTTTTAACTTTCCTAAAGCTCTTAAAAAATCACCCTTGATTAGCTTTTTTTTAAGTTAAAGTTAGTTAAACTTGTTTAAACTCAAGTTTAGCTAAGTTTCAAGTACGAGTTAAGTTTAATGTTTTAAAGAATTTAAATAAAAAATAGAAAATTTTAGTCAAAGTTTAATTGAAGGTTAGTTAAACCTTAATTCGATGCTATCAGTTCCACAAAGTTGACTTAGGACTAATAAATCAGTTCAAGTTAAACTTTTGTTTTGGTTTAAAATGTGTTTAAACCAGAAAATCTTTAAATCAGTAAAAAGCATATAAACTTTAAAGCATACAATTGTGCGTTTAAACTAACAATACAGATAATATGAATTTGACAAAATTTATCGTGGTGCTGCCAAATTGTTATTTTTTAAACTAAATATAATATATGCAGCACTGATTTGTAGCTACAGAGTTTAAACTGCATATAAATTTAAGTTTAGTTTATCTAAGCCAGCGTTTAAACATTCACTGATTTATTAAGCATTAAACTATAACATAAAGGTTTAGTTTAATAAAACGTTGGTTTTAAAATTAAAAAAGTTTCTATTTTAAAAAGCTATAAGTTTAATATTTAAGTATAAGTTAAACTAAAATGATAGTTTTAGCTTGAATTCAGTTTAAGTAAGATTTCTGAACTATTTCAAGTTGGAGTTTAGTTAAATTAAATTTAACTGATATATAAACCCTAAAATTAATTAAAGTTAACATCTACAAGTTTTTTTAAAGCTTAAATTGAGTTTAACAAAATCTTAGCTTAAAACGCGTAAAGTTTTTAAGATCATCATTATTTAAAAAGAGGACAAGTTCCTTTTAACTAAAATAAAGCCTTTTATAAATCATAGTTAGAGAAAAAGTTGAACTAAAACTAACAACTAATAGGGCTAATACATCTTTGAAAATGTGTTTGAACCAGCAAATCTATTTATCAGTAAACATATGAACCATTTCTAAACGCATTAAATTGGGCGTTTAAACTACCAATACAGACCATATGAATTTGACAACATTTATCGTAGTGTTGCCACAATATTATTTTTTAAAACTACATTTTGTCAGCTCATTATTGGTTTGACCTACCGACCATTAAAAAAAAATGTGTTAGGTACGGGTTATATATATTTTAAATACCCCCTTTCTGAATCCAAAACCTGTTACACGAAATTTTTTATGGTTTCTAAGATATCAAGCATTCATTTTGCTCCATATCAACTATTTTAAAGCTTATTAAGTATTGTTTTGCTCTAAACGCCACTTTTTGGCAAATGCTACCAATTCCACATAAAAAACGTGCAAACTAAATTTAATTCTTCATTGCCGTAAGAAAATGTAAGATAAACTAAGTTTGACTTTAATGCACAACTTTCAATTTAAACTTTATCTAAGAAAACGATAACTTTATCCCTTGAATTATAAAAAAGTACCCATGTTGTGTAACTACAGTGAGAACTTCTGGCATCGAAAAGATGTGAAACAAAATATTCCATCGTTTCTCGAAAAGTGAGAAAAAGTGGGTCTGTAACTCATGTCGAAAACTATCAAAAGAGATTACGTCGTTACGTTATAAATGTCATAATATTGCACTCGAAGCCGATGTGGCATTGCAGACGTTGAGAACGCCAGTCCCACATATCGTTAACGGCGACAAAAATTTTCTAAAATTGATATGTTTTCAAGTCGGCGGCGAAAATACAACCGTCAGCTATACCAAATAATGTAAATTGCTACTTTAATGTGTGTTGTTTGCAAAAGAGCTTTGAAAACATTCGTATTTTTTATAAAAATGTTAAAAGCAAAACTATAGAAAAATGTGTCAAGAACAAAATATTATTATTATTATTATTTTTCTTTGTATTTTGTATTTTTAATTGTTTTTTATGGTGTTTTCTTTTCTACAAAAAAATGTGGCATTTTATTTAAAAAAAATGCAATTTGGTGTCTGTTTTTTAGAATAAAACAAGCCACCCTTTTCGGGAGCAAAATTTTTAAGAAACAGACACCAAAATGCATTTTTTTTTAAATAAAATATCACATTTTTTTGTAGACAAGAAAACACCATTAGTGCTCAAATTTTTCTCGCCCCCTTTTTACTCGTGAGTTAATTTGACAGTTCAAAGCGGGAACTTTTCTCAAAAAAATGTTACAGACACACTTTTTCTGTAAATTGAAGAGAAATTTCCTTACGTCAGAGCTTTTACTCGCCATAAAAAGTTACAGAAACAGTTTGGTGAGAAAAACAGCTGTTTGTTTCAATGAATGCCATTGTTGTTTCATTTCACACATTCCAATCGAAAAGATTCTTGACGCGAGAGTTACAGAACACAGGTTTATAAAAAGTACGTAAATAAGTAAAATTAAAATTATGATTAAAAGTTGAACTGAGATTGAACTTATAATTTATTCGAATAAATTTAAGGAGGAAACTGTTAGCCAAATTGCAGTTCAGTTAATTGAAGTTATTAGTGATTAAACTTTAACCCCCGTATTTATAAACGATTATTAAATTTAACAAACGTTTATTAAGCCAAATTTTCATACAAAATTTGTTTTGTAAATCTTTTTTAAATTTAAAAAATTTTTATAAATACAGGCATAAATATTTAAACCTAAACGGAATAAAATTAAATTTTATAAAGCTAAATTTAAGTATAAACCATTTCTAATTAAGGTTTAGCTAAATACAAAAGCTACTTAAAGATAAGTTAAAGTTTATTTGAATTTAGGTTTTTAGTAGCCAGTGTTAATTTTAAGTTAATTTTAGCTTTGAGTTTAATTTAAATAGCAACGCCGGGTTTTTAAGATGTGGATTTAGTCTAAACTTAGTTTAACGTAGTCTGAAACTTGGATTTTTCCGGCGAAATGTGATTTTTTTTTATTATTTCATTAAATAACAACATTTTATGCAAAACTAAGCTGATCCGTCAAAATATTGTATACAAGCTTGGTAATCGCGGCAAAAATCTGTTTTCAGTTTAACTAAGATTTAAAAAACCCAGCCTTAGTCTATCAAAACACTGTTTCCGAGCTTAAATAATATTTAAGTAAACAAAATCCATCAACACTATTTTTATTGTGCTTAAACTTAAAGCGGAAGTTAATCGATAGTCTAACTTAACTCTGGTTAAAAAATTAATAGACTAATGGCCATTTTCTCAATGTATCGACAAACTGTCTGTTACTTAATGTCAACATACATTTATTGGAACGATAAACTATCTGTTAACGATTTTGGGTTTCTCAATATACCGACAAAAAACAAAGTTTTTAGCTGGCAACGCCACTCAAAATACATGTAAATGTTGGGAGTCAGCTGATTGAATTTATCTGTACGGCAAATAAAAGGAAAATAAATAATTGGCAGATGAGAGCCGGTTAGCTTTGCGGTTGATTTGATTGCAAATGAGACATTGAGAAAACCAAATTTCTTTAAAGTGCAGTTTTTCGTTGGGAAAAAAGATAATCGCCTAATGAGAAAATGGCCATCAAACTGTTTGACATCTTAAGGAGGTTAAATTGCATTAACCTTTAAAAAAATAAGTTTAACAGTGCTTTAGCTTGAGTCCCTCTCACAAACTGACCCTTTAAACCTAGAAAATGCGTCTGTTGCTGAGAAAAAAGGAAAAGTGTTTGCCACCGTTATTTACACCTTTTTACTGCAAACTTTTTTTTTTACATAAAAATAAAGAAAATCATGTTATTGATGTTATTTTTCTTTTCTTGCATTTTTTTTTTTTTGAATTTCTTGTAACAAATTTTCTTTTGGCATGTGGTCTAACTTGTTTTGCCTGTAACATAAATTTTTTTCTTTATTTACTTACAAATTCACGGTTGATTGTTTTTTTTTTGTCTGATTCTCCTACTTCCACGGTATTTTTAAAAGGGCATAAAAGATGTTTAAAAGCGAGACTTTACTGTAACGAAACTTCATTAAACTCGTAGATCCATCAATACATTTTGTTGTTTTAAACTGTAAAGCTTGAGAAAAAGCTGTATTTGGTTGTTTAGTCAAAGGTTTTATGTGGAAAACTTCACAATTCATGTTAAACACAGACATTTTATTAGTTTGTAAGTAGAGTTTTAGTAAATGTCTAATGTTTTTTTTTTCTGAAGCTGAGTTAAAGTGTTTGGAAAAACTATTTTACTATTTTTGGAGGCTTGGCTGTTTTTTTAGACATGCTTGTATTCGAGCATTTGAATACTGGTGATATTTTATTATTTTTTTGCTTAGACTTTTAGTAAAATGTGATTTTATTTAGCAATTTTAAAATTCTGAAATTTTTGACTTTTTAAGGTTAATTTTGTTTTTTTTCTGGTTTTAAAGATAAAAAGTCAGGTGCTTATTTAGGAAAATGGTTATTTCAAATGGAAATACAGTAGACGCTCGGTTATAAGAATACCCAGTTATATGAACATCCAGTACCCATGTTATGTAACTTTAGTGAGAACTTTTTGCATCGAAAAGATGTGAAACAAAATATTCCATCGTTTCTCGAAAAGTGAGAAAAATGTGTGTCTGTAACTCATGTCGACTATCAAAAGAGATTACGTCGTTACGTTATAAATGTCAAAATATTGCATTCGAAGCCGATGTGAGACGTTCAGAACGCCAGTAACACATATTGTTGACGGCGACCAAAATTTAACATTTTTCAACGACGGCGGCGAAAATACAACCGTCAGCTATACCAAATTGTGTAAAGAGCGACTTTAATGTTTGTTGTTTGCAAACGAGCTTTGAAGACATTCGTATATTTTATTAAAATTTTAAAAGCAAAGTAATAAAACAATGAAAAATGTGCCAAGAACAAAATATTATTATTATTATTATTCTTTGCATTTTGCATTTTTAATTGTTTTTTAGTGTTAAATTTTTTTCTCGCCCCATTTTTATTCGTGAGTTTATTTGACAGTTCAAAGCGGGAACTTTTCTCACCAAAATGTTACAGACACACTTTTTCTGTAAATCGGCGAGTAATTTCCTTACGTGACAGCTTGTACTCGCCAAAAAAGTTACAGACACAGTTGAGCGAGGAAAACAGCTGTTTGTTTATGGCATTTTTGTTTCATTTCACACATTTCAATCGAAAACTTTCTCGACGCGAGAGTTACAGAACATGGGCACAGAATAGTCAACAACAAAATTTATACACATGAGGTTCTAAAGAGTGAACACGACCTATCTCTACTATCTGAACAACTTGCAACCGTTGATTTTTTTGGAAACTATTTGTTGTAATGGGTGTTTTTTAGAGTATCACAACTTTGAGTTGGCATCACTGCTATATTTGAGCAACCATTTAACAGGTTATAGTTGCGTTTTTTAATGAATCTACTTATCGAGCAACGCGCAAATATTTGACATTTTTAATCAAAATAATTCGGCGAATGGGCTGAAGCACAAACTGATATTGACTTTGAATCTCCACACAAAATTGTATTTTCCGATTAACTTGAATTTTTTTTAATTTGCAAATAATATGCCGCCAAAAAGTCGTGGATCATTTCTTTTTTTCTTTCTTTAGTCCTATTTTCATCCATACATGATCTAGAAACTAAATCCGGTATCATATTAAAGTTACTACAAAATTGCATTTATATATATTCCAGAGCACCGTGTAAAATGCATCCAATTTGCAAAAATCTAAAATATTTACATACAAAGATGATATACTTGCCAAAAGATAAAATTTGATACCCATATTGCCCTATTTTAAACGAAGGGTTGCCACCCCGTTGCATTTTTGTCAAAACGCGAACTAGCACGATTTTCAAAAAAAGTTGAGACAAGTGTTTAATTAAATCGACTGAAGATTAAAATATGTTAATTTGGCACTTTTATTGCAAACAACCCCGAACAAAAAATTGAAAAACCGTTGTTCTTACAGAAAATCCTTAAAAAAAGGACATGGATGATCGTCCTTGGACAAATTGTATACACAGTTGGACGCGCCATAAAAAAACCTTTCTTACGATACCCAATTTGTATATGTTGATAAGGAAACAGATTCTTAAATTAACAAAACGTGCAAAAATATACCCTTTTTCAAACTGGTCCAGCTCACGAGAGGTCAAAGCTGGAGCCGAAATATTAAAAATGTCATCTTAAAAAAGTCCAAGGTTCATTTTTAGGAGGGTACATCGAGCTTTTTTTTTGGTGAGTCGCTCTAATGTACACATATTAAAATTGATTTGAAATACTCATTTTATATTGTCTCGATTATGTGAACTTTTCCATTTAGTGAACAGGCTCTGTATAAATTAGTTCATATAAGCGAGCGTCTACTGTAAATTAAAAAATTCACAGACTAGTGGGGAAATATTAAAATATGAACAATCATATAGAATATACTTTAATCTAAAAACAAGTTTTAACCCTTAAACGGTTACAGGTAAACCTTAAAATGTTTTATTTAGAGTAGGGTTTTTGCGCTTAAAGAAATGCTTGGTCGGTTTCTGAGGTTGAAAGCTAATTATGAAAACCCCGTTCTTACTAGTGCAATTTTAATGAATTTTTAAAACAAATTTTTTAATTGAAATCAACTTTTATTTTTTTCTGTGTAAAATCCTAAAAACTATAAAAAGTCAGTTTTGACAATAAAATGCTCTGACCATTTTGCAATTTTTATTAAAATCTTTAAATTTATTTTCAAAATTTATCTTATTTTCTGCTACATGCTTATTTTTTTGTGTCGCGCGTTTGCTAGAGAAACTATAAATTATCAAATTATTTAACATTTTTGTTTGTGGTTGCAATAAAAATAAACATTTGTTAAAAGAACAACAAACGGGGTTTTCTATAGTTTTAAAACAAAAACAAACAAACGAGCAATTCTAGCCAAATTTGTAAAAAGAAGAAGAAAAACAACGCAAAACAAAACCTTTAGGCCAAACACGATTTTATCCTCATAACGATCTAAAACGCTAAAACAAAATCGACAAGAAAAAAAACTAAGAGATACTGTGGCATGAATTTGGAAAAAAGACTACTGGTAACAAAAAAAAAAAAAAAGTTCAAACAAAAGTTGTTTTTTTTTTTAAATTGCAAATTTTAAACAGCACTAAACGTATTAAAGTGGTAAAAGCAAACCTTTTTACAACAACAAAATCAAAGACTTCTTTCCTTGAGACCCAGCACTTTAAAACATAACGAATTGCTAACCGCATTTTTTCCATGTATGAACATTTTTGTACCTGCAGTGTTTTGTTTTGTTTTGCACTCATATTGGTATTGTAACTTTAAACAGAGAATTAAACGCTAAATAAACGAAATAAAAATGCAGTGTTAATTTATGCAACGAATCAAGTGTTAATGTCACGTATTTTTATTTTATTTTCCTTTTTGTTGTGAAAAGTTTTTATGCACTTTTTTTGCTGAGCTTTTAGCTTATATTTTTTTTTTTTGGTGGCTTAAAATTTCAAGTTAACAAAAATACAGTTACGATAATTGTTGTTATTGGTTGATTCGTTGTATTGAACAATTTGATTCGATTTCAAAACCAGTAGTTATTGGTTTGCTATGGGAAGTTTTTTCTAGGGGAAGAAACCACGTTTGAAGAAGTAAAAAATAATAGTATTGAAACATTTCTTGTAATGTTCTTAAAAACTTTTGAAATTACAAACTTTGTTAACCTTCTTGACAACTAGTTGAGGAGTGTCTAGCGCTATAAAGCACGTGCATTGCCCATCAAAACTTATCCATCGATTTTAACATCCGATAAATGTTCAGAAGTCGTGATTTTTACATGGTAAGCAGAATATCTATGGTGCCAAGGTAATGCTCTGTTTTTTCTGGGTTACAAGGCGAATTCAACTACAGGTGGTTTCGGAACTAAAACAATCCGAAAACAACAGAAACAACATAGAAAAGGTATTCACGTCACAAGTTGCACTCTTGCAAAAAAGCAAAAGTGCAAAAATATAACAACAACCACAACTAATTGTCTGTGTGGTTGTTGTTATATTTTTGCACTTTTGCTTTTTTGCAAGGGTGCAACTTGTGATGTGAATTCCCCCAGAGTTTTTGCATTGCATTGTTCGTGTATACGGTTCGAAATGTCAACCATTCCTAACAAAACACTAACAAATCAAAATAAATTGGTTCGAACTGCTAAAATCGTAGTTGAATTCGCCTGTGTGGGTAACATCTTTTATGCGCTGCTGAAATCGGGACCGAAAAACTTTTCACCAGATTGTTAAACAAGTTGGAGCAGTATTCATCTTGTTTTTTTTTAATAATCTACATGACATCTTTAAAGAATTTCAATTTCTTCCTTGCTGGGTTTGCCTTGATGACATTTCAACAAACCGGTAACTTGAGGTATAAGTTTATTTATGAATTTCATTGTTAATTTTTTTTTAAGGAAATAATTTTGCTATTTAAATATTAATAAAGTTATTATTACCACAACAACATCTCATATTTCGTTTACCACGAAGTGTTAAAGTAGAAACTAAATTTAATGCCATTGTGAAAAATACAATTGTCAATAAATTATATAAATGTGTAACAATAAATGGCGTAAGTCTTATAATTTTTTAAAGAAGAAGCATTATAAATGAAAAGTTTCGTAACATTTAAAAAATGTAAGCTAAGAAAATAAAAAGAAAACTAAAGAAATTTAAAAAAAAAAAATAAATTAGTAGTTATTCAAAGTAGTGTAGTAAAAAATAAACTTATTATACTACTAGACATAGCAAAAGACTATTCTTTGCAAGATGTGGTACTATAATCCAAATAAATATTGGAATTAAAGGAAATGATTATATAGTTTGCCTGTTGGTCCCGTTTTTTCCGTCAAATATTTGACAAGTGTGACCGTAGCTTAAGTTTATTGATGAGAAGGAAGAGAATAATAGTATATCATTTTCCCCTCTTAAAATAAACAAAGCCTTTCTGAAAGAAAACTTCCATAGTGTGAACCCAGACTTGAGGATTTTTGTATTCAGATAAAATTTGTGAATTTTCCGAAGTATAACTTCTTAAGTATCAAGAAAAAAGTACTTTTTTCAAGTTTAAAGGTAGAGGAGAGTTTTTCATATAAAAAAAACTTTTAAATTTTTTTTTTCAAAATGCTATTGTCAAAAAAGTACTTTTTCTGAATTGACTATTTTATAAGTTGATCTATTTTTATACCCTCCATCACAATTAGTTGTGAAGAGGGTATATTAAGTTTGTCATTCCGTGTGAAACTTTTTTATTATTCATCTCAGACCCTATAAAGTATATATATTCTGGGTCCTTGAGTAATTCTAAGTCGATTTTGCCATGTCCGTCTGTCTGTCCGTCTGTTGAAAACACGCTCACTTTCGAACAACTCAAAAGAAATGAACAAACTTGGTGCCAAATTGCTTGTAGTTATCTTTAGCAGTTTGGGATTGAAATCCAGCAAAATCGGTTCAGTAGGACCAGAGCTATGAATCAAAATATGGAACCACCACCTAAAAAAATTGTTAATTTTGTTACAAAAAGTAACATAAATGCTGGAACAAGGCACCGAATGAGATCAGATTTTGCAAAAATTTGTTTAATTGGACTGGAAATCACGCTGTTAAATTTCGTTAAGATCCATCCATAATTTACCCTAAGCCCCATATAAACAGTACTCCCGGAAAACAGTTTAGTACGCCTAAAACCGTAAAAAAAACGCTACCGTAACAAAATGTGGTACATCACAGTTTTTTAGGACTAGGACATTCGAACTGTCGGTGGAGGGTATCAAAGATTCGGCACAGCTGAATACAGCACTCTAACTTGTTTTTATTGGATTTGTCGTTAAAAATATGAAAAATTTTTAAAATATGAAAATTAAAAATGAAAAATACTACATTTAAAAAACGCGTAATTTCTTTAAAATATTACAATATTTATTTTAAGTTTTTCAAAATAGTACTTAATTAAGTTTTTTTAAAACAAAATATATGCAAATTGAACTTTTTAAGAAAAGTTTTAATTAAAAACAGTCCCTTAACGTACTTATCGAATTAACAATGTTATTAAGTACTTTATTAGTGTTTTTATTGGCGTTTTGCCCCATACAATTCAATAAGTTACGCTATATAATTAATTATTTGTGATACATAAAAACCTAAACAAATTAAAACATTTGCAATTAAATAATTTAAAAATAAGAAAGATATTTGGCAACACAATAAGGGCGTATATGTTTTTTTTTTAGCTATTAAAATACTTTATTAAAATTTTTTAGTTACATATTATGAACTTGTTATTCAATCACACGCACACAGGGTTGATAAAGTTGGTACAATTGTACTTTTGTTGGTACAATTCAAAACTAAAAAGTACGCTGGTACTCCCGTGACTCATTTGGTACTATTTAACATTAATATAAAATGGAAGCCCGTTTTTACCGTCACATGAATATAAACGGAGTTTACTGTATGGTGCCAATAGTCTTGCAAAAATGCAAAATGTCGTAGCTTTTTTTATGAAATCTGAGGGAAACTCTATTTTTTGTTGTTGGATTTAACAAAACAGCTATGATATTTTGCAAGACCATTTGCACCAAACACTGAACTCCGCTATTGTGAATAGGTTTTTGTACTTGTTCATTGAACGATTGCTTATGCCACATTCTAAGTTTAGTATCAGCAGCAGCATATAAGCGTGCATTTACTGATGATATTGACTGACAAGTTTTTAAAAGATATAGGAAACTACTTCTAGTAGAAAACACGACTTCCTCTCAATTCAACATTATTTTCGAACAAATTAAAAATACATATTTTCAAATATTCGTCCACAAGATGGTTGTCCGCAGCGTTTACAAAACTGCGGGCAAAGTAGAAAAACTGCAAATTCTTCCACTTCTTCATCTATCATTGGCTAAAAGAAACTGTTTCTTATACTTCAAATACATTAAATGTAGATAGTTGCTGTCAACCAACTCAAAAAGCGAAAAGTTTTACATAAATTTTAGTTTTTTGATCGGCAGCTTTTGGTTTCGACTGAAGTTTTTTCAACCCTGGTTGTCACTTCAATACCCAATAAAAAATTAAGCTTCCAACGAAGCAGGTTTGTAAGGGAGAAACATAAAAGTTTCGCTTACCATTGCGCTTACGGAAGACATGAATTTTATATGGCGAGTTCCCACTTTGCAGCAATACATTTTTGACACATAAAGCGCATTATTCAGCGCACATAAAAATTGTTGGATGTAACGATCAGCTTTACACACAAAATGTTTTGATACAGTTATTTTTTAGTATTCTTCCTTACAAACCTGCTTCGTGGTAAGGGAACGCCGTAGCACTTGAAATGTTATTTTTTTTAATAAAAGTTGTTGAGAGTTCTTTCACTTATTTTACTGCATTTCTGTATGTTTTATTGCGTAGCACATATTTGTGCGCTTATTTTTTTAAATGTACCTTTAGTGCTTCGCAAAATGATAAAATTTTTTATTGGGGAAGTAATCAACAGAATTTTGGAACAGTTGGAGCCCACTCCATTATTATTTTACTCCGAATTATTTTGAAGGAGATTTTACAAGCGCTAAATTAAATTTTTTTATATTCGGACTTTATACTCCTTTCCTGTTTTGCAGTACATATTGAAAATTGTGAACACAACAAATTTGGAAATGCAATCTGAAGATGCTCGTATGAACATATTTTTAGAACGCTTAAAAATTTCATTTTCGTTAAAAAATTCGAGATGGCATTTTATGAAATATTCTTAAATTTTCCACAAAAATAGACAATAAATTCAAAAAAGGGTACGAAAACGCTCTCTGGCGGCAATCAAAAGTAAAAATAAATGAAGTTCTCGACCATAAAACCGCATGATACAGGTATGGCTAGACCAAATATAATTTGTTTGCCTCTATTCTTGAATATGTTAGAAAACTAACTATTTGAAAATCCGGGGCTCGTAATTCATATTTGACCTACGGTTTCTTTGGCACAAGAACAAGAATCGCGATGTGCTTTTAACGCGAAAAAATTTTACCCACCCTATTATTATGTATAATTAATGATCATGTATTTTATGCTATCTATAGTTTACATATACAAATGAATTTTAATTTACTTTTGTTTTTGTTGTATTAAATTTTTGTTTTTAAAAATAAATTAAATTAAATTTGTAAAAAAAAAGATTAAGTGCTATTGGGGCCGAGAAAGTATGATTTTAAAAGTTCGTTGGTACGATATTGGTTTTCTCATTTATCATCCCTGCACGCACATGTGAATTTTAAAATCAGCTGTTGTCCTCTATTATGGTGGGAAATAATTATTGTAAAATATTGTCAACACATTACATAATATTTCTTTTTGCGCAATATAAATCAAAAGACTTTTGATTTTATCCAATATATTGTGCCAAATACTGTTATAACATAAGCATTGTGCAATGTTAACTATTGAAGAATAATATTCACCCCTATCGCAAACAACTACTCCCATGAAAATATTCCCATATGTTTTTATTTTGTATTGTGAATGATTCCCATAACAAATTTTTTGGGAATGAATTCCCAAACTTAAAAAATTTGGCATTGCCAATGTTTACTCCCGCGAGTATTTTTACTAAATAAATTCCCAACAAGTGTTAATGTGAACGAGAAGGGAACATGTAAATTTTAATTTGTATTCTAAAGTAGGACTTAATTAAATTACTTTTTCCTTTTATTGAAAGAGTGTTAATAAAGAAAATGAAGATAAACAGTATTCATTATTAATTTTATTATATTTTTATTAGTATTTTATATTGTATATTTTTCTTTCACAGTACAAGCACTGGCAAGCTATTCACAATAGAGACGTTTGTTTACAAAGCACTGACAATTAATTCACAATATAAATTTTTACTCCCAAAATATATGCGATACCGATTTGTTGGGGATGGGAATTTAGGTTTGCTCCCATATATCATATTCCCATAACATTCGCGATAAGGGTGATTACAAATGTATGGGAACTTTTAGAAAAGAATTATTTATGTATTTCAAAATAGTACTTCTTCAAAAATTTACCTTTTCAAAAAAGTACTTTTTTAAATAAAAATTAACCAAAAAGGACGTTTTTAAAACAAAATTTTTCTAAATATGTAGTAATTTATGTAATTAATACCTTTTCAAAATACAAATGAATTTCTTTTTGAAAATATTGCTTTTTTTTTGAAAATAGTACTCTATTCAATATATATAGTACTTTTTTTATACTTTTATAATGTCGTATTTGTAAATTTTATATATAAATCGACCAAATGGATACACAATCGGGGGAATTAGAAAATGGACTCCACAAAGAATGATTGTTTGGTGCGGTTTATGGACTGGTGTGGTCATTCGAAAATGAGGTCAGATGATAACGAACTTCTTGTGGCCAGAAATTGAGGAGATTGACCTGGACGATATGTGGCTCCAACAGGATGGTGGAACTTGTCACAAAGCCAATGAAACAATGGTTCTTTTGTGTGAGAAATTCAAAGGCTGTGTTATCTCACATCGTGGCAATGCCAATTGGCCGCCAAGATCATGTGATTTGATACCATTGGACTTCTTTCTTTGGGGATATTTAAAAGAAAAAGTGAATGTCAATAAGCCTACGACATTGAATCGCAATTATGTCTCAGAGTCATTGAAAATATGTACTATAGATGTATGCCCCCGATATATTGTTTCTCATATAATTGTCATAGATTTTTCTATAAAAATAAAAAATATTAAGATATATAAATGTATTTTATTCGATTGTGAATTAAATATTCACAACGAAAATAATTTTCTGTACCAACTAGATCTATTACAATATACATAAATTTTTAACTTCCGTTTCTATTTTTATAAATTAAATGTCTATAATTTTGTGCTCATTTGCAGTATCTGACTTAAAATTAATTCTCGACATTGTCGGTACTCTTAAAATTTGTAACATTTCCAACATAAATCTACGTTTGTAATTATTTTCCGTGTTTAAAACTTTTGTATTATCAAAATCTGGATAATGGTTAAGATTAGTACAATGAGTTAATAAAGCAGTGAAATATTTCTATACTTCTGATCTGACTTATGTCCTGCTACCCTAGTTTTCAGTTTATTCTTTGTTGTACCTATATATACCATTTTACACTTACAAGGTATCTGAGAAACAATATTAGACATTTCCATCCTCTTCATGTACATACGAATTTCTTTTTGAAAATATTGTTTTTTTTTTATTTGAAAAAAGTCCTTTTTTCAATATGTATAGTACTTTTTTTATACTTTTATAATGTCGTATTTTATAAAATTTTTTAAAAAATACATCTAAACTAATTTTTAAAATGGTACTTTATAGGAATTTAAAAACGTTTATTTAGGAATAGGCGAGTGCTTTTTTTTAAAAAAGTACAATTTGAAAAAAGTACTTTTTTTAAAAAAGTACTTATTTGAAAAAAGTACTTTTTTTAAAAAAGATTTTTCCATATACATAGTACGTTTTCAAAATAGAATTTTTCTAAATATATTTTCTTTTATACTTTCATTTATTGTAAACCAGTTTCATGCAAATTTTTTTTTAATAATTTTGAATCCATTGTGACTTTTAAAATATTAACCCCTTAAAAAAATAAAGAATCCTAACAAAAATTCAAAATGTTTGTTATTATTATTTCATTTAATATTCTGCGTTTCTTGCAAGCACTTAAGAACCAAATTATCATATTAAAAACTATTGAAACTTTTTTTTATCTACTCCCACTTTTTGTCTTTTTATTTATCTTGAAATTCTTCTAGTTCTGCCTTGTCTTCTTTATTTTCATTTAACGTGTTCAGAATTTTTTTCGTGTTTAATTTCAACTAATTGCTAAAGCTTGTTGTTGCATTATTTGCATACATTTTTTTTAATGTGCAAATATTAAAATTCAATGTCTGCTGGTTAAAAATTTAAAAAAAATCACACATACTCGTACTTCACACTTTGAAGGCCGCCACACATGCAATTTAAATAACGTTTGAAACACTAACGCAAAACCTTAATCAATATAAACATGTTTGTTTATTGAACGCTTAACGCTGAAAATTTAATAGAATTTATATGTTACAAACTTTGCGTTGATGGTAAAACTGTGTTAAGTTCGAACTAGTTTTAATTTATGGCCATTTGTAACTACTGACCCAAACATTATTAATTTTTTGTTGTTGTTGTTGTTGTTGTTGTAACGTAAAAAAGAAAAAAGAGAAAAGTCTTAAAATTCCTACACGTAGAGAAAGAAAATGTTAATGTTTGTTCAAGGAAAACTGTAATATTCTTAAAGGAAAATTTTCATTCATTTATATTATGATTAAATTAGACCACCATATGGCCACACAAAAAAATGTTATGTCGAACAAGAAACGAAAAATTGTTTACAACTTTTCGATTTTTGAGTTGCTTTGACAGCGACTTTTGGCCAATTAAAAATGAAGAAGTGGAAGAAATACCCAAGGTGCCCTACTTGGAAAACCTATGGAGGCCCTCCTGATAGGCCCAAATCCTAAATTAAAACTCGAATACAAGTCCTTATTAGCATCTATATTATATATATTAGCATCTGGAATTTTATTTCAATTTTATATTTTTATCGTTAACAAAATCCAGAATTATTTCCATATTTGTCCTAAGTTTCCAAATCGTCAGCTCATTATTGGTTTGGGGCATATGCTTGAAAGAAAGTCGTAGTGGAGAAAAACGACATTTAGGTTTACATGAAGTTTTCTGAAAAGATTTTCATCACTGCCTCTGGCATATGTTTTGAAGAAAAATGTAAAATTTTGTAAACGTTCATAAGCGAACTTAGAAGTAAATAGTATTTTATTGAAAATGAATATTATTGTTTTGTGCCTCATAACCCACTTTTCTAAATTTATTTCTAAAAAGTATGTTGTTGTTTCAGCTTAATATTAAACATACAAGTGTTAATGTCTATCGGAACCATATACTTTATTATTAGCAAACACAATATAAATCCGCAAAAGCAAAACAGTTAAGAACACTTTCCTCCTCTGTTTGTCAACCGATTTGAACAAAAAATACACCATTTGAAAGGCATTTACTTACGATATATTTTATAAAAAAGGGTAAATACGGGAAGATTCGGTACCCCCATATCTCCAAAGCTTAGAGATATACAAAACAAAAACTTAATACTTATCGTTGTTCGTTAGAAAAATAAGTGTACCGGTGTACACCAAGTACCAGAGTACTTTTTTGAAATTCGGCCCTTTTGGGACTTCTTCATCTATCTTTTAATATTTTTAAATAAATTTGATGGTAATTTGTAACAAATAAAAATTTATTACAAATACCAGTTTGCTACTCTTTCGAAACTCGAACGTTCAAGGGTTAAAAATCCTACCTATTTTTGGTTTTTTTCAAAACATTTTTCTCCATGTTTTCACATTTTGGTATAAAATTACTCAGCGGGAAAATGTAATCAATAGGAAACGAGAATGTAATACATATCGACCCATTTGCGCGAAATTATCGTATATGCCAATATTTTTGAAATTGAGTTTTTGATGCAATCTTGTTCTACATTCAAAGAGACGTCGCCTGACAAAATGTTGTAGGCGAATTCGACTTCGTTGCTCCAAAAATTGAATGTATGTATATTTTCATTTTTATATTGCAAGTGATAGCAGAGAAAAGTAGAAAAATGGCTCCACTGTAAAATTTGGTTTTTGTAACATACGATAATTTCGCGCAAAGGGGTCGATATATTGATTAATATTTCATTCCAGAACTCATTACTCTTAACACAGAAGAGTGAATTAGAACCTATAAGATGAATACTGTTGGTACTATTTTGTTGTTGAACTGGTACTTTTTGAATTTTCGTTAAAATTAGAACTAGAAACATAAAATTAACATGCATGGCTTTGAGTGAATGGGAATCTATAAGGGGGATAATTTGGTACTTTTTCGTTATGAAACTGGTACTTTTTTATTTTCGTTAATATTGGTTCGAGAAACATAGAATTCATCATGCAATGTCCCAAGTGGGTGAGAATCTATAAAAGGGAACGTTTCGGTACTTTTTTGTTCTTTAACTGGTACTTTTGGAATTTGTATTTATATTGAACCTGGAAACATTAAATTCAACATGCAGAGCCCAGAGAGATTGAGAAACTATAAGAAGAGACTTTGGTACTTTTTTGATTTTCAAATGGTACTTTTTGTTTTTTTTTTTTATATTATTAAAGTTAGAAAACTAAATTAAACATTCACGGACTTAAATGAAAATCAATCCACAAATGCTCGAAACATGTTAATTCATATACATATTTACTTATTGGAATATTTTCTTAATATTTGCATAAATAATTATGATCGAATTTCGACCCCTAGGCAAAAACTAGTATTAATAAATTGCCCATAATCATATTAAATTTTTTTTTTATTTATTTTATTCAATATAGGGGTGAATATTTTCTGAAACAACATTCAAGACTGGTCTTAACTAAACATATAGGGTACGTTCGTAAATGCAGTTGCTGCGCATCAGTTGCGCATTAGTAAAGTTGAATGTTCGTAAATGCATCAATTGTAAGAAACTTGGCATTACTTTCATATGTCAAAAGTTTTTTTATGCAGTGATGCCGCAGCTCTGCAGCAAATATTGGCAAGTTATTATTCAATAACTTTAAACATAAAAAAATAGTTTTATTTTTCTTTTTTGTTGCTTTTTCTTGTAATTTATAAGACAACTATTACTTTTATGTTAAATATTTTCATTAAAATTTGCAATCGCTATTGTTGATAACACTTTTTTTTATTATTTTATGTTCTTTCATAAAACTTTTAAAATTTAGCTCGTGTTCAAAAATTCGAACTTTGCACAGCTGTTGTGCAGTAAAAAAGCATCAGCATCACAAGCGCAACTGGTGATCATGCATCAGCAACAAAATTTTGCATCACTGCAGCAGTGATGCGCAGTTTTGATGCATTTACGAACGTACCCATAATTTCTCTCGGTGTCTAAATATTTAGCATCAAACGTTATAAATTTTTGTAACGTGTTTGTACAAATTGTCATTTTTATCAATTCAAGTAATAAATATGTTAATAAGTCTCTTATGAGGATTGTTATTAAAGAAAGGTTGCAAGCTGTTATATCCAGTGTTCGAAAATAAACACTAAATATCGTTTCTTAATGTTCGGTTCGGTAGATTTGTGGAAAACACAAACGCTAATAGTGTTTGTGTAGAAAATCATTAAAAAAATAACGTTTCCCTGTTACTCATCTTTCGTACACAAAAATATTACTGTTTTTATTAAACTCAACAGAGATGTGAACATTTAATTCCGTTCGGTTTTTTTTTTGAAAATCCACAAACTTCAATGTGTTCGGTTCGGCTCGTTAATGTTCGTCCCTTTTGGCTGGTAAAAAAAACAAACATTTTTTACAAAAACAAAATACACATACGAAAAAAACATTATAGAACATTAAAATATAATGTTTGTCTATAGTATCACTACATTTGTTCTGTTTTTTAACGAACATTATATAATGTTCGGTTCTTTCTTCAAAATAGTTACGAACGGTATGAAGGGTTGTGTATCACTCAATTTACATGATGAATTTTATGACGTCCAATTTTGCACGTCGTTTTTTTGTTTAGTAGAGGAGAAAGAGGGGTAGAAAAATAGACATGATTTCTGTTTTCTCTTCCTCTTTCTTCTCTGCACCGCTTCCTACCAAAACAAAAATGACGTATTAAATTAGACGTCATAAAATTCATCATGTAAATTGAGTGTATGTCTACACAATCACTAAAAAAATAGATATCGTTCCTGGGTGTGTGAGCCGAACGTTAAATAGTGTACTGTTTATTTTCGAACACTGGTTATAACACAAGTCTGGAATATTACGAGGCATATTAATGGGAAAAATTTTAGAAATTCACCGGGTTTTTTTATCTTAAAACTTGTTCAAAACTCATCAATTAGTTTGTAGCTTTCTGCTATGGTTTTTTTTTTGTAATTTTCTTTTCCTTTTTGTCTTTTTCTAAACTTAACCTTTTTCTTTAAATCCATTAGTTCCGTTTAGCTTTTTATCTGTACAATTCATCGTTAAACATGAATCCATTAACCCATTTACATTGTTTTCTTGTAATAATTCTATTAAAATCATACTTAAAGCAGGCAACTCATTAAAACATTCATTTATAACAAATTGAAATGTCTTAAAGATGTTAAATTTAATGGATTAATAAGCAGTTTAAATTACCCCCCTCCGTTGTTTTCGAGAACACAGTATTTAAATGGCCCATTACACATTTCCATTAAATGTGTTGAAGACTTGAACTGCTGACTTAATTTGATCTAAGAAGAAAAAGTTTTTCAAATAACCCCATTTTTTTCAACTGCAGAACTTTTCTACAAACTTAGAAATGCATAGATAATTGAAAACTTAGAAAATGGTAATAAAATACAATTTAAATGATTTTTCCATAACAAAAGAAATTGAGATAAAGTCATATTTGACATCAATAGCAAATTGTTTTGTAAGTATGCACTTTGTTTAATAATTATGAAGCTTTTCTAAAGCCAGAAAGAAAGAAAAAAAAAATCATCGTTTTTTGTTGTTTTAAAATCATTTAAATAGACTTGAACATTTATGACCGACCAGCCGGCATAAAAATCAGGTCAATATAAACTAGACAACTTGGCTGTAATATTATTAAACTATACGTTTAGTCAGTCATGTTTAATCGTGTTTTACATGGCCATACGAAATCCATTGCTATTTTGAATAGGAGAAAAAAAAATAATTAAAAAAAAAAATGATGCTAAAAGTGAAAAATGCTAAAAATTTGTTTGCTTTAAATTAGAAGATTATAAACATTAATTTTTTTAATTTTAATTTGGGTGGCCATCATCCATCGGTCAAAGAAAATCGCTACAGGGAAATGATCCGTACATTTTTGTGACAAAAAATTAATGATTTAGATGTAGAGAATATGTGGTTTCAATCATACAGCATGTAAAACAATGGATCTTTTGAAAGAAAAGTTCGAAAATCGCATTATTTCTCTAAAGAGTAGAAGTGAATTGGCCACATCATTTAGACTATTTTTTGTGGGTTTTTTGAAAATTTACAGCAATACGCCCACAACTGTTCAAGTGGTTTAAAACAACATTATCGAGCAGATATCAACTATTGACAACACTATGTTCAAATATGCCTTCTTTGTAAATCTAGAAATTTTGCTATAATTCGCCTGTTTGTTTAAAATTAAACTTTGTTTATATTTAAAATTTTTGATAAAATCAAACATTTATAGAATAATTAAAATGCTTTAATAATGCTAAAACGGTTATGCAAAATATGGTACAATTGGACTATTTGTGGCACTTTTGAATGTTTGATAGCCCTGTGGTACTTTCTTATCTAATGTGACCCTTTTTCTTGGTCAAAATTCAACTTACTACTTTAAACCGTTCATCAGGGTAAGGAAACCGTAATTTTTTAGGATCTTTAGAATTAAAAGGGATATTTGAAAATTTCGAAAATTCTGTTAAACTCTATCGACAAGTTTTTTATATTTCTTAATTAAAATTACGTATATTTTTTAAGTTTTTTTAAAGTCAGGATTAGGAACATTTTTTAAGATCTCTAGAATTTATAGAAATTTTTCCAAATTTTTTCCTGTTGAAATCTATCGACAATTTTTTTATATTTCTTTAAAAAATAAATTTTATGTAAGTTTTCCTAAAAAGCAGGGTTAGTAAAACTTATTTTTTTAAGATTGTATCAATTTATACACATTTAAAAATCATGTTTAAATACAGAGACACATTCTTGTTTCTTTAATAAAATATAATTTAAACTTTTCTAAAAGTCAGGGTTAGAAAAACTTAATATATTCTTTCCTTTTTGAATTAAAGAAAAGGATTTAAATACAAATGTTTTTATCAAGCGACTTTTTAGGAAACACTTAAGAGAGAATTAAAGTGAAAAATTAGTTATGCAGAATTTGCAGATCAGGGTTAGGAATTTTTTTTAAGATCTTTAGCACTTATAAGAAACATTCTTTTGAAATCTATAGACAATTATTTTATTATTTCTTTTAAAAAAATAAAATTTCTGTAATTTTCCTTTAAAAGCAGGGTTAGAATAACTTAATTTTTCAAGATTGTATCAATTTATACACATTTTTAAATCATGTTTAAATATAAAGACACTTTTCTATTTCTTAAATAAAATATAATTTAAGTTTTTCTGAAAGGCAGGGTTAGGAAAACTTATTATATATTTTTTTATTTTCCTAATTAAAAGAAATTATTTAAATACAAATATTTTTATGAAGTGACTTTTTGGGGAAAAAATAAAAAAAAATTTATGAAATATGCAGAGAATTTTAAAGTCAGGGATAGGAAAATTTTTTAAGATCTCTAGAATTTTTGACAAATTTTTAACATTCTGTTAAAATCTATGGACATTTTTTTATATTTCTTAAAAAAAATAAAATTTCTTAAAATTTCCTTGAAAAGCAGGGTTAGAGAAATTTAATTTTTCAAGATTGTATAAATTTCTACACATTTTAAAATCATGTTTAAATATAAAGACACTTTTCTATTTCTTAAATAAAATATAATTTAAGTTTTTCTGAAAGTCAGGGTTAGGAAAACTTATTATATTTTTTTTTATTTTCCTAATTAAAAGAAATTATTAAAATATAAATATTTTTATGAAGTGACTTTTTGGGAAAAAAATTAAAAAATTTATGAAATTTGCAGAATTTTTAAAGTCAGGGTTAGGAAAAGTTTTTAAGATCTCAAGAATTTATAAGAATTTTTGAGAAATTTTTAAAACTCTGTTCAAATCTATCGACAATTATGTTATATGTATATCTTTAAAAAAATACAATTTCTGTAAGTTTTCCTTAAAAGCAGGGTTAGTAAAACTTATTTTTTTAAGATTGTAGCAATTTATACACATTTAAAAATCATGTTTAAATCTAAAGACACCTTTCTATTTCTTTAATAAAATATAATTTTAGCTTTTCTAAAAGTCAGGGTTAGGAAAACTTAATAATTTTTTTTATTTTCCTAATTAAAAGAAATTATTTAATTATGTACAAATATTTTTATGAAGTGACTTTTTGGAAAAAAATTAAAAAAATTTATGAAATAGGCAGAATTTTTAAAGTCAGGGCTAAGAAAATTTTTAAGATTTCTAGAATTTATAGGAATTTTTAACAAATTTTTAACGTTCTGTTTAGGCATATCGATAATTTTTTACATATCTTAAAAAAAAGAAAGAAAATTTCTGTAAATTTTGCTCAAAAGCAGGGTTAGGAAAACTTTATTTTTCAAGATTAGGAATTTATATACTTTTAATAATCATGTTTAAATACAGAGATACTTTGTTATTTCTTTAAAGGTAATTAAAGCTTTTCTAGAAGTCAGGGTTAGGAAAACTGAATATATTCTTTCCTTTTTGTATTAAAAGAAGAATTAAATACATAAAAATATCTTTCTCAAGTGACTTTTTAGAAAAAAATTTTTAAGTTTATAAACTATGCAGAATTTTTAAAGTCAGGGTTAGGAAAACTTACTTTAATTTAAAAAAATTACAAGAAATTTTAAGAAAACTTGAAAGTTTGACTTAAAAATAATAAATTTATATTTTAAAATTAAATATCGATACTTTCCCGTAAGAATGTATTAAGCGACACTTTTTTCGAAAATGACTTTTTGATGTGGAACTATACTAGAAATTATGCTCCACATTTTGGCCTGGGTTTCGCTGCCCTATCATGGATGCAAAGGAAACTAGGGTGAAAATAAAATTGTATCTACCGTCAAGTTTTCTCACTGGAATAATGTGGCACCCTGTAATTTGTATTATTCGCCAAAGAAACTCTGCTAAGCCACATTTTTAAATATGTTTTGTATTCTGAAAATCGCTTTCCAAATATGTTTCTTTCAATTAAATCCGAAAAATAAATAACTAAATGAAACGTTTTTTTCGTTTCCTACACAATTTTAGAAATGTCGCTTAATACATTCTTACGGGAAGGTATCGATATAAATTTCTAAATTCAAATTTTTATTTTAGTTTTAAAAAGAGGCAGTTAACTATGCTTTTTTACAAAATCATGCTCGATTTAAATTGTTTTTTAAAAACATTTTTTTAAATTTATGTTTTAATAGCAATGATGAGCAAATAAGAGTTTTCTTAATACTTTTCTATTTTTAAACTCCAATTTTGAAAAGCTTTTAATCCCTTTATTTTCAAACTGCTTAACTCTATTGTTTTCCTTAAAATTTGACTGCAAGTTAAACCCAATTATTTCATTGTTAAACAAAATTCAATAGAATTGATGAAATCATATCATCAAGATCTTTTTTAACATTTCTCGTTCAATTGTCTAAGATTAATAGGACAGACAGACAGACTTTGATTTTATCATCTACATTTTACACTTTAAAAGCTGATGGCAGGCAGGGTTGGTTGGCTGCCTGAATAAATAAAATGACTGAGACATTTATAAATAATGACTTCATTGCATTGAAAGACAAAAGAATTTCATAATGATCTTTAAACATTTAAGTATTAAACAGATAAATGCTTTTAATGTTTTTACTAATTCTAAACTTACAAGTGCAGTTTGGTTTTTTTTTTAATTCTGCATTTTGCATTTTGAAAAACCAAATCTACTAGAGTGTAACCTTATGAATATAAAGTTTTATTAAAGTTTTCGCTTTAATGCCATTCAAAACATTGTGGTTTTTGACATTTTAAACAAATATGGCTTTTATTTAAGGAAAAATTATTTTAAAATATTCAATACAATACCAAAAGTAAACTGGAAATTAATGATATTTTGGCCGACAAAGAAACATACCTGTAAAGAAACCAGAAAAGAAAAAAAATTTTAAATTAGTAAAAAATATTTTTTAAAACATGATTTTTTAATGTTCGTCATTATTTAAAATAAAAAAAAACACAAAATTTCATTTATTTTCTTTTCTTTTTTTTTTAAATTTTAAATGATCTTTTATCATTTCAAATTCAAGGTTAAAATCCACAGTCATAGTTTAATTGTTTTTTAAGAGAGGAAGTAATTTCATGCAGCGCTTTTTCTAAAGTATTTCATTATGATTAGTGTTATTTGAGATTCAACAATTGAGTTTTATGTGTGTTTCTTTAATGTGGGTTCTAGAGAATGAGTTTTATTTCTTATTTATTATAGTTTCATAGTTTTTTTTTTCAAAATCTATAAAGGTCAAGTGAAACATTGTGTATTCCTAGTCGAAATACTACACTGTTTATAGAAATCAAAAAGCAATTAAATGAAATGTTTTAGGCTTAACAGAATATCCAATAGGAAATTTGACTTGCGGCTTTTTAGTCTGGGTTTACACTATGAAAGTTTTCTTTTAGAAAGTCTGAGATTGTTGGTAAGAAGGTAGTAAAGAATAGCATGTTCTCTTCCCCTCTCACCAATAAACTCGAGACTTTCTGAAAGAAAACTTTCATAGTGTGAACCAAGACTTTAGGATTTTTGTATTCAGATAAAATTTGTGAATTTTCTCAAGTATTAAACCGTTAATTTTTTTAAAAGGACTTTTTTTAAGTTTAAAGGTAGAAAGTTTTTAAGATAAGACTTTCTTTACTGGTCTATAAAAAGAAACTTCATTTTTTTTTTCAAAGTAGTACTATCAAAAAAGTACTTTTTCTGAATTGACTATTTTAAAATTTGATTTATTATTTCTTATTGGTTATGTCGTTAGAAATTTTAAAAATAATACATATTTTATTAATGAAAAATACTATTTTTAAAAAAGCGTAATTTCTTTAAAATGTTACAATATTTATTTTAAGTTTTTCAAAATAGTACTTATTTAAATTTTTTTAGAACAAAATATATGCAAATTGAACTTTTAAGAGAAGCTTTAATTCAAAACAGTACCTTAAGGTACTTTAGCGAATAAACAATGTTATCAAGTACTTTATTATTTTCGTTTTGCCCTACACAATTCAATAAGGTGCGCAATATTATTAATTATTTGTGATACATACAAACCTAAACAAATTAAAAAATTCGGAATTAAATAATTTAAAAAATAGAAAAATATTTGGCAATAACCAATAAGAGCGTATGTGTCCTTTTTTTTAGTTATTAAAATACTTTATTAAAATTTGTTAGTTACATAATAAGAACTTGTTATTCAGACACACGCACATGTGAATTTTAATATCAGCTACATAATATTTCTTTTTGCGCAATATAAATCAAAAGACTTTTGATTTTATTCATTATATTGTGCCAAATACTATTAAAATGTAAGCATAGACGATTTTATTGTGCAATATTGAACAATCATATTGCAAATGTATGGGAAGTTTTAGAAAAAATTGTTTATGTATTTCAAAAAGTACTTTTTAAAAATGTACCTTTTCAAAAAAGTACTTTTTTAAATAAAAATTAACCAAAAAGGACGGTGTCAAAGCAAAATTTTTCTTAATAGTACTTTATGTAATTAATTATGTAATACCTTTTCAAAATATAAATGAATTTCTTTTTAAAAATATTGCTTTTTATTGGAAAAAGTACTCTTTTTCAATATATATAGTACTTTTTTTATACTTTTATAACGTCGTATTTGTAAATTTTATATCTAAATCGACCAAATGTGTCCACAATCGGGAGAATTGTGCGCAAGTTTCAGCAAACCGGGTCTGTTTGGTGCGGTTTATGGGCTGGCGTCGTCATTCGAAATTGAGGTCAGCCAAGCCGTTGCCGTGAATGTTGCTCACAATTGCTAGATGATAACAGACTTCTTGTGGCCAGAAATTGAGGAGATGGACCTGGACGATATGTGGCTCCAACAGGATGGTGGAACTTGCCACAAAGCCAATGAAACAATGGTTCTTTTGTGTGAGAAATTCAAAGGCTGTGTTATCTCACATCGTGGCAATGCTAATTGGCCGCCAAGATAATGTGATTTGGCACCATTGGACTTCTTTTTTTGGGGATATTTAAAAGAAAAACTGTACGTCAAAAAGCCAAGAACAATTCAAGAGCTAAATGATGAGATTATTCGCCACAATAACGACATTGAACCTCAATTATGTCTCAGAGTCATGGAAAATAAGGATCATCTGATAGAGGTACGCCAGCGAAGCCTTGGCGAGCATTTGGTCGATATATTGTTTCTCATATAATTGTCATAGATTTTTCTATAATATATACCCCGGTTTGCGTCGGTAATTTGGACCGGAAAAGCTCGACGCTTACCGAAGCAGGATTTTCCATAAATTTGTATTGATTTTTGTTTAATTGGTGCCGAGATTCATAATTTGAGCTGAAAACATAAATTTTGATTTGATAGACTTTATAACGGATAATTTTATTTTAAATCTTCAAATATAGTTAAAGCTTTTTCTTTAGAATAATGATTTGTTTTAAGGGCATTCATTCATCGCTTATATTGATCTTCAATCCAAATAGTAATGCTGGGTACACACTATGCAACACGTTTACGCAATCCAGTGAATTAAATTCATTTTCATTCATTTCAGATTGCATACACATCAAAACGCTTTGATATTTTGAGGTTGCATTGAAACAGTTTCCATGTAGGTTGCACTGTGTGTACCCAGCATAAGAAGTGGCTCCATTTTTTTCTCATTTTTTTTAACCTGATTATGTTGTAATGATGTTCTTGTTTCAACAAATTTCTTAATTTTATCAGCGTCACTGGAACGCAAATGGATTTTATTGTAAAAGGGGCTAGTTCAAGGGCCCTTTCAATATCAACAGCCTTTTCCCCTGATTTAGAACGCGTCAAAATTCCCTGTTTTTGTTCTAAGCTTTGACTCGTTGCTACAAAATATTTTAATTTAACTTTACTACAGCAAATGCAATTTGAAACCAGTTCTAATCAGCAGACATCCTTCACATACATATTTGCATTAGAGTTCAACGGGAAATCCCCTTTTTATGGTTAAGCTTTGTACAAACATTTTTATATTAACGACGCAAATCGAAGCCTTGCGACGCAAAGTGAAAAAAACAACGCTTTATTTACAATTTACATTGTGCCTTTTTTATGGACCACCCTTTATGTTATTCTTCCTTTATTTTTCTTCAAGTGAAACCAGGCAATTTTTAAACTTATTCCCAGTTAATTATAATTTTTTGTTTAATGTATTTAACGTTTGTTTCATAAATTAATTGCAAATAATTAACAAAAATTCAAAATATAAAAAAAATATAAATTATAATTAGAGCACATTAAAATAATTACGCATTTTAGTTAACAACCCAAACTAAAGTTGAATTGAAACAAAAAAAAAAAAAAAAACGACTCAAAATCTATTTTTTTTTTATTAAATTTTGCAAGAATGCGGAACAAATTGTGTCAGCAGACAACACATTTAAAATAAAAAAGAAATATTTTTAACAAAAACAGCCAATTAAACAAATAATTGAAGTATTTGATGCAAACAATAGAAATAATAATAATAATAAAATAAAATAGTTAGTACGTAGTATTAGCAATTAGAAAAATTTATTAAACAGAAACAAAACTTAACGAATTAAAAAAAATCGAGTTTTAGTCATTTTAAAACAAAAACTTAAAGAAAAGATCGAAAAGAAACAGCAAAGTACATAAAGACTGAATAAAGCATGTTATTATTAAAGTATATTTTAAAATTCTTTTAAGAAAAAAAAAAAAAAAAATAATTTTAATAGAAACATTAACCCGATTAAGCACGAATATGGCGACAACTTTATTAAAAACAACGTAATTGTTAAAGATATGTAAAGCAAAACATATGGATACACCAGGTACCCTGCAATTGCGATAACCAAACTGGCAGTTAACTGGCTATTCGATGTCATTATTAGCTAGATATCCATTAGCATGTTACCTGATTATGACTTCATAGATTAAAAATGTCAAGATATAGCAAATACTTCTCTCTGTACTCCATACTTAACATTCTCCCACGTAATCTACGCTAGAATTGCATAAAAACTTTTCTTCTAGTTCAAAGTCAATTTTTGTTTTACCCTCTAAAGTTTTCCTTTTTATACCCACACCACAATAGTGGAGAGGGTATTATGCATTTGTGCTGATGTATGTAACGCCTTAAAATATTGGTCCTAGACCCACCTTGTAGTATACCGATCGTCTTAGAATCACTTTCTGAGTCGAACTAACGATGTCCGTCCGGCTGGCTGGCAGGCTGGCTGTCCATGTAACCTTGTGCGCAAAGTACAGGTCGCAATTTTGAAGATAATTTGATGAAATTTGGGTCATAGGTTCTTATTGGCACAAGGACCAAGCCTGGGCCGAATCGTAGGACCACGAGGGAAGATAGGGGGAAATTTCTTCCTCTCAGAAACTATCAAACCCATTTCAACGAAATTTAAAACATAGATAGAACCATATCTATATGGACACAGAATGTATGCATTTTTTTTTAAAATAGGACCACGAAGGGAGATAGGGGCAATTTCTGCCTCTCAAACCGATTTTAATGAAATTTAAAACATAGATAGATCCATATCTATATGGACACATTAGCTATACAGTTTTTCAAAAATAGGACCACAAGGGGAGGTGGGGGGCAATTTCTGCCTCTCACAAACTTTCAAACCAATTTTCGTGAAGTTTATAAACATAGATAAATCCATATTTATATGGACACATAAGCATGATGTGTTTTTAAATACTGTGGTGTAGGGTATCATATGGTCGGGCTTGACCGACTGTACTTTCTTACTTGTTTTTTATTGTGAAGTGAATAACAAAAGTCTTGTATAGCACCTATTACCATGTTATTAAATAATTTTCCTAGGTAATCAATTGTAGAGTAATTAGAAAGGCCAATGGACTTTTCTCACAATATAAGATACATGTTTAAAAATCAGTTTAAAGTAAATTATCCTTAGCTTGCATATTAAAAGAGTCCTCTTTAGAACCCTCTTTGAACTAGTTAATTACCTTGATTCTATCGCTCTGTAAATGGTCCATTTAATACTTTTTTAATTCCAACAGACTAGTCTAATAACTTAATTAATGAAGCAGTTTTTTTTGTTAGAACCAGCACTCAGGGGATTACCCCTACTAATGCATTGCATTGAATTTATTTAGGTTGAAAGTGAGAGGGATGACTTTGGCAGAAAGAGGGAGTGGTGCTTGTAAACATTCGACATGATTTATTCATATTGAAAGTGAGAGGGATGACTTCAGCAGGAAGGTTATTCCACATACCAACAATCCGGCCAAAAAAAGAATTTTCCCTGTAATCCATTGTACGATTAACCGGCTAATCGACCACAAAAGGATGGACTCTTGAGGAAAAACGTGTATAATGAATAAACGTACGAGTTTCGGGAACCAGATCCCTAATTTCATCAGAACATATTCCATTGTAGTAACGATTAAGCAGGCAACCACTACCCACATTGCAACGGTGCTCAAGGGAGTCAAAAGAATTGGATACCCTACCTTCGCCCTCTTCTGCACGCGGTCGAGAAGCTTCAAATAGACTTTGAAGCTCCGACAAACTCATGAGAGTTTTTATCCATTTTCATGCTTAGAACATGAAGAGTTCTAATAACTCAATAATTATACCACCCACGTATACAGATTAGGCACCTTGATCCGTCGCGCGCTTATGCTTCAGCATGCAACATTTGGTCTTTTGGGCATTAAAATCGACCCTTTTCGCACGACCCCATTCCTAAATTATGTAAAATTCTCGAACAAGCGTATCATTAATGTTCTGCCTCATTGCTGCAACATCGGTCTATAATCAAATGAATACGAATGGCAAAAGTTGCTGTTATCTGCAAAAGAGAAGACAGGGTTGCAAGTTTGACAAAGGAGGTCATTTAAAAAAATAAAAAAGAGAAGGAGAAAGAACGGAGCCTTGCGGCAGCCCTGCATGAATCTTGAACTCGTGTGACGAAATCCCATCTATAACAACTCCTATAGTGCGATCTCTGAGAAAGCTTGATCTAGATCGAAAGAAATTATCACCGGTAAAATGTTTAACAAGATAATACAAATTTTACAAGTTGGCGATTTACTATACTCTCAATAACTTTGGAAAGTGCCGAACAAATTACAAGTGGGCGGAAATTTTCAGGGTTATTAACCACTCCTTTTTTTGGGAATTGGAGTTACATTAGCAACTTTCCAGTAGACGGCAACTACACCGGGATGGTTCAAATTGCTTAAAAGATTTGCTAAGGAACGAGTTAACTTCAAAGACCAGTGCAGGTACGCCATCCGGCCTAGATGACTTGTTGATGATATCCGCAACAACTTTTTTTAACAGCTCGAGCCGGAAAAAATATTTTTGGCATTTGTACCGATACTTTTTTGAGTTGAATTTTGAACTCGTACAACCTTCTTGAAAAACTCTATTGAGATTCCAACCTGTACAATCTTCCTTAATCAATATTCGGTTAAAGAATCAGGACTGTAGGGTACACATTACTTACACCAATGCTGGCATTTAGGTAATTTAGAACAAAAAAAACTATGTAGATGTGATATTCTTATAATAAAAAAAACCAAAAGCAAACAAACAAAAAAAAAAACTCAAACAAACGACATGATATATTTCACTTATTCGTTACATTTTGTTAAATTTATTAGCGCCGTAACTATATTTTTTTATTTATTAGCTTATATTTGTTTAAATGGGTGCCAAGTATTTAAAATTTTTTATTGTTATATTTTAACATTTTTTTTCTGCTCAAATTAGATTGCTAAAATAGAGTAAATTGTTTGTACACATTTCATTACAAAATGCTTTTGAGTATTTATTTCTAGCCTAGATCAAGGCAGACATTAAAATGGACATGATGTTGACTTGTAGTAAAGTTAATTAAATAAATAACATGTTAAATTAACATTTAAATGATTTATAACTAAAATTAGATTTTTTATGTGTAATGAATGGCAAATAACTCATATTAATGGTTTTTTAAAAGCTATTAAGCTTAAATTTTGCTTTTTGTACTTTATTTTATTTTTTTTCAAATAAATATGTAAAAATTTTTAATATCTTTTTTGCTAAATTTTAAATTCAAATAAAAAAAATATTCATAAATATTGTTAAGAAAGCTTTAAACATAGTAAGCTTAAAACTTAATAAAAACTTTAAGCTTAAGAAATTTTAACTAAAATTTAAAGCGCAATTACGCTTATTAAATTGTATAGACAATTGAGTCATTTATATGTATATGCCTTAAAGCTTTTAATAAAGCTTTCATCTAAAGGCACTATTCACCTTAAAGTGGATAACAAACTAAATTCAAAATAATTTGGCTAACTGTTGACTGACAATATTTAAATGGCAATGCTATCGAACTAGCAAAAGTTTGAGCAAAACTTTTACTCGTGATCGATAGTATGTAGCACATTTAAGGAATTTCTAAACTGCGCTTTTCACAACTGAAAGTATTTCTACTTTCCCCTTTATTCCAAAAATGTATTTTTGATATATAAAAGGTTTATTGAACAAATTTTCTTAGGAAATTACTATAAAGTTTAACCTCCATAATTATTAAAACTATTTTTGATTCATAAGTTATTATTGAAAATCTGTTCGAAAAACCCTTTATAAATCACAAATATTTTTTCTCTTCCGATTTCTTAATTAATATTTATTCGCGAAATATTATTTTTTATAAAGTTTATTAAAAGATAGCCTTTTCAATGTATTTTCATCGATAAATCCCTCAGGTTTTACTTAAAAGCTTTTAAAATAGTTTAGTTTTAGTTGAAAGCCCTTTGTTAAGTGCCTTTAGATCAGTTACCCTGCAAATAATAGGACCAGTCCAAACACGCGTGTAAAGAATAGTCCACAAGGGACCAGGACTAGTCCAAAAGTAACCCAAACGTATGGGAAAAACCTGGTCTATTTAACATTACGATGTCCTAGGATAGGACCATATAACCCACCTTTGGATCCCTTTTTTTATTTATTTTTTATTTATTTATTTGATTAAATCTATGGATATGAATCCTTACAGACTACTATATATTACAAAGTTTTATACAAAGGTATTATTAACGAAAAAATTTTGTTAAGACATATTAAGTATTTAAAAACACGATAATATTGCGTTTAATTACATTTATATTAATTGAAAAATCGATTAAGCTATACAATTCATTGAAATTTTTGCATATTCTCCTCAAAGGATCAGCATCAGGAGTAGTTTTAAAACTACTCCTTGGTGTACACAAGAGGATTAGTTTTGAAGTCGCTTAAAAGCAAAAGCATGTCGTTAAAAAACGATTGCATGTCATCTCACTACAAACACTTTTTAACAATGGCATGGTCCATGCTTGGATTACATCGGACCATTCCATGGAGTATTCCATTTTATCAAAATGGATCAGGTGGTCCAATTTTATTTGCAGGTTACAGCCAAGAACGCATAAATCGATACTTGAGTTAGTGTTAGAGAGCTTTGAAAGCTCTTTTTTCAAAGTTCACACACCGAAAAAACTTTGAAGTAATTTTTTTCAGATATTTTTTTTATTTGTGTTTGTTGAAATTTTATTTTATTTTGAATGTTTATTTCTCCGTCATAAATTTTTTATCCGATAAATTATGGCGGTATTTATTTAATATTATTTTTAAATATGAAAAAGAAGTTTCTCAGTTATAGGTGGAACCAAACATTGAGTACAATTTGTATATAAAATTTTTTAATTTGGGATATTTTTCATCAGGAATTTGTTTCCAATCACAAACCATACATACGGGATCGCCGTCATTGTTTTCAATAAAAAAAAAACAATTGTTCCCTAATTTCCTTTTATTAAATATATTTTTTTTAATGTACATGTTGCTCATCGTTGTTTTTTTTACAAAAAAAAAAAAAAAAACAGCAAGCCTTGTTGTGTGATTGCTTGTTGTACTCGTGTCGGTGTGAAAGCATAAAAGCTCTTTTGTAAAGACTTGCCCATTGGGCATATGAGCTGGCGGTAACTGCTTTAGATCAGTTACGAGCAGCTAATATGATCAATGGGAAAGTTTTAACAAAAGGGGTTTTGTGCTTTCACACCGACGAGAGCACAACAGCCAATCAGATCGCGGTGACAGCAATGCTTGCTACTTACTTTGCAAAGAAAGAACCACAAATTGTAAGAACTTTGCCAAGAAACAATAGCAAACTGTAAGAGCTTTGAAAGCTGTTTATCGAAAATGCAAATATAAAAGTATGTGTGTTTGGACGTAACTGCTTTAATTACATCAATATAAGGTGCATTACAGTTTGAAAATTTCTTAAAAAGCTTAAAACATAGTCAATACATTACGCTATCGAAATTTGTAGTAAAGCTTTTATTTGTAAAGCTGTTAAGGGAGCTTTGTCTAAGACGTGTAATGTGTGTAATTACATATGTATGCAAATAAGCTTTTGCTGCTTTAAATTTTACAAAGTTATGAAAAAGCTTGTTAAAAGCTTTTAAAACTGCAATGTGAGTTTTAATTGTATCATACTATTAACTTACATTGAATTCGATGGTTTTTTCAACTTTTCAATCAGCATGCTGTTAAAAGTTTTTACTTAAAAAAGCTTTACTAAAGGAATTCTTCTTTAAACAAGCAGAACTTTTAAAAATTTTTTAAACTTACATATTTGTAATGTTTTAAAACTGTTCTTTTCTTAAGACAAAAATATATTGTATCAATATATCGAGCCCTTACCACAAAAATAGCTTAAGCGACATAATTTTAAATTTTTGTTTTTTTTTTAATAAATTAATTTATTGGCAACATTTGCATCATCTCCTAAAATGTCATGGTCGCATAAGGTACCGTTACGATTTTATAACAAAAACAATTTTAGCTTAAGCGCCAACCTTCATACAAAATTTGTATGAAATATAATAAAAACCCTTCTCCTGCAATATTGTGCTTTTGTCGCTTGAACTTTTTTTAAGGTAAGGGCTCGATATGCTTTTGAAAATATTGCTTTAAAAGTACTGCCAACTTATTGTTTTGGTTTGATAATTTTTTATAAAAAGGTTGCGAAATTTTGGTCTTAATAAATAAAATATATACATACATATATACAGCCCAATCACAAACATTCCCAAGGATTTTTTTTCTCACGGAAACTAATTTTTTGGAGAAATAAAAATCTTCCAATTATAATTTGAAATACTTTATAGGGTCTTAGATGAATATTAAAAAGTTTCACACGAAATGACAAACTTGTATACCCCCATTCACCACTAGTGGTAGGGGGTCCCATATAGAGCCCACTCCTTTAATATTCTAACTGTCGGTGGAGAGTATCAAAGATTCGGCACAGCCAAAAATAGCCCTCTTTTTATTTAATTTATGTTACTACATACATACATATCTGTGGCATTTTGAAAAAATGTTGTTAATCATACGAATTTTCTTTCAAAAAACATTTTTGTTTACGTTTTTAAAATTGTGAATTATAAACGAAATTATTCTTTAGTTTTGGTTTATTTTACTTCAAAGTAAAAATGATTTTTCTCCGTGTTTAAAAAAAAATTTTTTTTCTATCTTATCTCGACTTAAGATGTTTTGTCAGAATGCTACAGATATGAATACGAATCTAAATAATATTGTTCTTTTTTAAATGGTTTTTTATTTTTTAAGTTTTTTTATAATATGAAACGGTAATTTTCCATCTGGTTTAATTGCATTTTAATCGGGTAATTTTGCTGCCTGTGAAATGTAAATTTTAAATCTTCATGGTGGTAACACTGATTAACAGTTTTTTATATGAGCATTGAAAATATCGAGTCGTATTGATTTAAGTCTTACGAATGTCTCTTTTGTCCCATTTTTCGTATTAGTTCAGAAATTATGTTCCGTTAATTCTTGTGACATTGTTGGTAAAACATTTTTGTTATTGTGTTGTTTTACAACTTATGACATTGTTGACAACACTTTGTCATTATTATTTATTTTTCTATATACATAAGTAGTAGTAGAATGTGATATCTTTCGACATTGCAACAGCAGTTTATCTAAATCATACATATTTAATATATTTTTTTTTTTAATCGAACTAGAGTTTTACATACGGGATTTCCCGAAAAAAGAATACCGGGATTTTGCACATTTTTCAGGAAAAAAATCCCAGAAAATTAGTGTGGGAATTTCTGGGATTTATTTATTTAACTATGGCAGCTGCATGTAGTTAATACTTTTTATGCAAGAGATGTTGACAAAAGTGAAAACTTAACATTTAAGGAAATTTTGAATGCAGAAATAACACTGTGCAAGAATTTGACACTTTTTTCGGGTACGCTGAATCCAGTGCTACCAACCTTTTTTTTTAGGTAAGCTCTTGCTTACAAGATATTTTGTTATTTCGCAAATGGAGGAGGTTGCTCAACATATTTTCGCGTAACTCAAAAACTATTTAGTTTATTAAATAAATTAAAAATACCGAAATTTCACAATAAAATTACCTTTAAGTAAAGTCTTCTAATATACGCAATCGGTTTAGAAACATGATTTTTTTTTTTGGCAAAAAAATACTGAACAAAAATAATAATTTTTTAACAAAATTTCAAAATTTTCGTTTTTTGATTGATGATTAAAATCTGTCTACAACTTTTGATTTTATTTCTGAAAGACGACAAATGTAAATTAAATTTAAGAATAATGTCATAAAACGCCATATTGTTATGAGAGCCCCCTAAGCGGGGGAGACAAAGGGGAAGCATGTTTTGAGAAAATGTTTAGGACGAAAGACTAATGGAGGTCGGTCATACATTTTATACCTTTAGGGTCGACTCCTTGTCAGTTATTGGACTTTTTCTTTAATATATTTCTAGCCTGTATTTGTTCGGGAGCCCCCTTAAGAAATGGAGATATTGGCTAGGTATGTTAGAAACAAATGATGGGGATGAAAAATAAAGTTGGGTGTGGGGCGTCCTAGGCGCTTCGTATTTATATGGAAGCCCCCCCCCCCCTAATGGATGGTGATAAGGGGCAAGTATGTTTTGAGAAAATCTTAAGATCAAAAAACTAATGGACGGTCATACATTTTGTACCCTTAGGGGAGACTCCTTGTCAGTTATGGGACTTTTTCTTCAATATGTCACAATTTCCACAATGCAAGTCTTATTGATCAGCTTGCTACTTTGTAGGCGAGAGTGACGAGGGGAAAAGAAACGAGTACCCAGCTTGCTGTATGCGTTTTGTTTTCTCATTCGTAATTTTCAGCAGGTCTATTTTGACAATTATCTTTCATATTTAATTTCGTTGTACACAGTTAATTTCGTAGCGTGTGTGATTTTTTGTGTGTGAATGTCAAAACGCACATATACATTCATACAAATGGAATAACAGATAAATAATAAGACTTGACTCGTGAAAACGCCGAAGCTGATTCAAAGAAGAAAATGTGATAAGTTTATCAATAAGACTTGCATTGTGGAAATTGAGACTATATTTCTAGCCTGTATTGAAAATTGTATGGAAGCCTCCTTAAGAAATGGAAATCGTGTGTAGGTATGTTAGAAACAAATAATGGTGATCAAAAATAAAGTGGGGTTGGTCATACATTTGAACCGTCTAGCGGTGTCCTAGGTTTAACGAATTTCTTTTAGCCGCCGTATTTATATGGACGCCCTCCTAATGGATGGTGATAAGGGGCAAGTATGTTTTAAGAAAATCTTAAGAGCAAAAAACTAATGGACGGTCATTTATTTTATACCCCTAGGGGCGACTCCTAGGCAGTTATGGGACTTTTTCTTCAGATTATATATGAAAAATTCAATTCAAGGATTCTGTAAATGCTTCTGTACTGAAATCCTTTTTTCAAAGAAAAATTTTGTTTAAATAATTTAAATTTTTTGTTTTAATATCAGTTCTTTTGGTTTCACAATATACATATATAATAATAATTATTTAATAGATCTCATAAAATTTAATAAAATTTTGCATCGCTTTGTATTGGGCTTTGTATTGAGCGGGGATTTCCTTGGAAATTGATAAATCCCGGGAACATAAAATGTTTGGGAAGAGAAAAAACTCTAAATAGAATCTATGTAGTTAATAAGCTTAATGCGCACTGAAATAATAAATTTTTGGCTGACAGTGTTTTTATTTTTTATCTTATCGTAACAGCAACAAAGATCAGGGGAAAAAGATAAAATGAAAGTTTTGTGAGATAATAAAGAAATGGCATTGCCGTAGGGTGAGATACTGAAAACGGCAAAAGAGAAGGCTTTAATAAGTTTTTTTGAAAAAGTTTATATACAAAATTTTGAAAAATTTTATATAATTTTTATATATTATTTAACTAAAAACTATTTATTCCCTTAAATTATTTACTTTAAGATCTCTTTGCAATGATACTGTTGGTTGTAAAATTAAATAAACATTTTTTCAATAATTCCCCCAAAAAAACTAACTAGATAATTATTGAATAACGCTTTAATTAATGATTAATTTAACACTGCAACAAAAAAAAAAAAAAAAAAAAATACGCAAAATACAGTATTTTTTTTTAGGTTAAGATAAATTTAAAATAACGCCAACCGACAGACCGACAATGACAGCTTTGAATGAACAATTTTGTTACTTTTTCTTTATTTTTGAAAAGTTGAGGTTGCTTGTTGTTTTTCTTTCTTAAGTCACTGAAATCGAAAGTGAAACGCCTTCGTTAAGATAGAGAGATGGCAGCCAGACAGACAATCTTAGTGAATACAGACTTCAATTGTGGCTTTTAGATTTAACAGGTTAAAAATTAAAGATCTTGAATTCATGAAAGTGTTTTTTGTTTAGCACACACAGTTTAACTCTTCACTGCGCCCGCTGTTTTTAAAATTAAAAAGAAAAAACAACGCTTGGCCACGCTGTGTAAAGCGTGTTAAATGGTTTTGAACAAGAAAAAACCTTAAGGCTTTTTTATAATGTTTTTATTTTTCAACCGTTTATGGGTGATTTCTTAAAAAAAAAAAAATATTTTGTTTGCTTTTTTATTTTGTTATTCTGTTGGAGTATTGATTTTTTATTTTGTTATTCATTGTCAATTTCATTAAAAAAACAGCACTTTTAAAACAAAACAAAAGTTTAAAAAGGCATTTTTTAAGGACGGAATTAGACGACTTAAAAGTAATTTCATCTTGTAAAGAAGAATCTCAAGATTATGAGCCAGAGTGTTGGGATGAGTACCTTAGTAGTAGTAGTAGCTACATTTTTCAGAAAATTTTATTTTACTTAAAATGGAAAGTTTAAAGGTGAATTGAATATTAAAGTTGTTTAGAGCTGTGTGGTTTACTTTTCTGGAGTCCCTCCCTCAGGTATTTAAAGTGGCACTTTAAGGTCAGTATTCTTACTACTATTATTAGGCAATTCAGTTTTAAAAAGAAAACAGGGCTACGGTTCAGACCACTACTTTAGAGTACTATCCAGGATTTTCTGTGGTGTTTCTGGTAGGAGATCGTTTCTAAGGTAACGTGCTCTTTTAAGGTTTAAAAAACGTTACATTTTTAGTTATTTTTGTTGTTTCGCATTAGCCCCCGGGGGAATGTATTGATACACCTTTGGGGATATTGGACCTCTCGGTGTTACATTTTCTGAGAAAAAAGGTGAAGTCAATACTCTGGGGGAAACTTGTGCTAAATATGAAGGAGATCTTTTTTATTAATACGGTTCACTCGGGACAATATCTGCGACAGGCATTATTTTAGCCGAAATTGAATGTGTCCACTTAGGTTACTTCAGTGATCTGTTACAAAGTGTCAAAATGGTGCCAATCAACGCCCTTTTCTAACATGGACATCGCCATGTTAACGGGCCAGTTCCCCTTCATATAATATGTAAGAACTAGAACCAGTCCCTACCACTTAAGAACTGTCACGTGATAAGTTTGGTGCAAGTTCCCCTTCCAGCCTTTTTCCAAAATCACGTGATGGCTGTGATTTATACCAAAAGTCGTGCGAAGGGAGATATTAAAAAGTCAGCATTTAGGGCTGGTTTTTTACATAGTTTGGCGTGCAGATTTCCCAAGGTGCGAATGCGCATTAAAAAAAAAAACAGCAGTATTTAAGCAGTGAAGGTAAGAAAGCTTCAGCTCATAAACAAGGGACCAGTGAGTGTTCTGGTTTCTGCCGAAACCCATCGGCTTAAAATTGCCATCTACGTGTGTAGCTTAATGTCCTTCTCACACAAGGGGGTGTCCATCTTGAGTTTGGAGCACCATGAATGTACCCACGTTAATCTATTTCCAAAGCGGTTGAACGTGTGTGGCGTAGTGCTCTATACGTGTTGTTTTAAATGGGTTCTCATCGGAGGAGTTTTATAGCGATTCAGAGGTACTGCAAGGCGCTGTTCTTTTTCCTACCTTATTTCTTATTATTCCTAACGCCCTCCTGGATTTTACATCCAATCCTATTTATTTTTTCTTAGATGACAGCTCATTATTGAAATATGCGCCAAACCAATAATGAGCTGACGATTTGTCATTAATTTTCCCTAAATCATAGACCAGGCCTTACTAAGGTTGAAGCTACGAGGCAGAATATGAACGACATACTCGTCCATGATTTATGACAATCTCCAACTATGATCTTGCGAAAGGAGTTATAAAGTTCTTAAGACCCAATGTTCTGAAGACCCAATATTGTATTTTGACCCACAGACGCCTGTTGGACACAGCGTTATCAGTATCTTTTGGTTGTATAGATATTGGGGAAGCAGACACTATTAATGTTCTAGGCTTGAAAATCAAATGTGATGTTTGTTGGAACCAAAATCGTTTTCAAGTGCCGAAAGAATCTTACAAGTGTCTTGGTTTCAAAACTACTTCACTTCGTCTGATCTCCTCACTTTATATAACGTCTATATCCGACCGAAAATGGAATAGAACTCCCATATCTGGGCAGATGCTTTAAGGTCTATCTTGAAACTTCTGGACCGGGTGCAAAGGAGTGCGTTGAAGCTCATCAAAAACAGTAGGATATCCAGCTCTATTACCTCATTGGAGCATCGTCGGAATGCGGACTGTGCGTCATTGTTTTATCGACATTTCCAAGGTAACTGTTCAGCTGAGCTGGGTGAACTCATCCCTGAGATGCGGGTGCATGCCCGTAGTACTTGCCTTTCCAGTAGATCACATCCGTTCGTTGTCGATTGTCGTTGTCGAACTAGCCGTATGTGGAATAGACTTCAGATAGAAATCTTCCCAGTCAGCTACAATTTGGAAAAATTCAAATTAAATGCCCACAAACACTACTCCCTTTTTCCTTCTCCTCATAACCTCTTTTCCTAATACCATCACAATGTATTGCATTAGTAGGGCGTAGGTATACCTACCTAGTTTTGGCTCAAATTAAAAAAAAAAATCAGGCACATCAATTGTTTTGGTACTTTTATATGGAGGGCCTTGAGTATCCTTATTAATAAAATAATTTTAAAGTGATTTAAATTGTTTCCGCCTGGGTTTATCCAGTTTTACCTTTATTTTTTTAGAGAGCTTAAGATAACGAAGAGTTGACAAGTTTAATTTTTAATATTAAGCGTCCCGGCAGCTTGTTGGTAGTGAGCAGCAGCCGTATTCTGTAATTCGCTAAAGCTAAATCTATCGCTAAAAATCTTTAAAGTTGATTTAGCGATTTTTGGCTACGAATGCAATTCTGTAACGTGCATTGCTAAATTTTGCAATGCCATAAAAATCTAATTCCCCGCAATTTAAGTTTTTAATGTCATCGCTAAAGTTTTCAACTTTTGTATTCTCTAAGGAATTTTAGCGATCGAGATTAAGCTTTAGCTAAGCGAATTACAGAATAAGGCTGCTGATCTATCAGTGCAAGGGTTGTAACGATTCGTTCCCGCTAGTAACTCTACGGGCTATACTGAAGCTATACTTTAATTTAGAACGTAAATTATGTAAGAATATAATTTCAAATTGTATTTGTAATATTTAAAAAAACAATAAATTATTAATATTTTTCTTTATAAAACTACTAGGATACTTTTGGAAGGAGTCGTCAAAAGGACGACTTTACAAGCACAGCCTCTTTTTAACCTTAATTTTTTTTTTTTTTTTTCCTTATAAAACAAAAAAGTCACTGATTTGCTTAAGCGGAAATAATTTCTATTAAAATACAACTTTAGGCATAAGAGAAATTTTATGTAGATAATCACTCTCTCCTAAACCCCAATAATTAATTTGTAGTATTTCACTTTTTTTTTTGCTTTCTTGTTTGCCTTTTTTATGATTTTATTTAAACATCCCAAACACGTTTAATTAGTTACTATTTTAAATATTTAATTTTGTGGATATTATCATAAACCTGACCTAAGTTAACCTTAAATGACAAATGGGGGAGAGAAGATTACGTTTTTTTTTTATTTAATTTGGTGGGCTTACATATTTTTACATACATAAATATTCGTGAGGTTAAAAAGACCGCCTTAATTTCCACTTCCAAAAAAATGTTTTCACTTTCTTTCGTTATCAAAAATCATTAAAAATACCAACAAAAAAAACCAATATGGAATAAAAAAATAAACAATAAAACAACATTAAACATCTTTTACACTAAACTAATGACTACTACATGGTAAAATATTATTGTATCTATTGGAGAAAAAAAAGTCGTAGCATTTATTAAATTTACTCGTTTGCTATTTGACTATGACTGGAAACGCGTCAGTTCAAATTTATTTAATATTGTCTATAGATTTTTGTAAAATTTAAAAAAAAAAGAAAAAATATTGATAATAAAAATGATATTTTTCTGGAGTTGTAAAATAAAATTCAAAGTGCCCGGCTGAATGAATGGATAGATGGATCGTGGTGTTATGTATCTTTTAGATATTACATTTGGTATAAAAAACTAGTCGTCAATTCAAGCGTGTTTATAGTACAAGACGAGCAAAAGTGTTTTTAGGCTCTTGTGTCTGTGTCTATTTTTTTTGATTATTGCTTTTTTCTATAAAAATGAAAGTGAAATTAAACTTAGAAATTGAATTTAAATAAATTCCAAATGTTTTACAACAAGAAAAGCTAATTGCAAAGTTTAGTTGTAAACAAATATTCATTGATTCATAAAAATGTACGAGTTCATATGGACGGACAGACGGATTGTGAATGCTTAAATCATCATTTTAGTTACTTTTTTTTAATAGATATTTTTGATTGAACGTTTTGAAAATTGTCTTAACCCTCTTAAGAGGGCCTAAAGGCACTCTCCACAAAAGTTGTACTGACATCCAATATATAATTTTTTTTTATATTCATTTAGCTTTTGGCGAAAAATTCTCCCAACATTTTTATTAATTAATTAAAAATTTAATCAAGTAAATTGAAAGTTTAATCAAGTGAATTAAACATTCCATCAAGTAAATTAAACGTTTAATTCAATCGATTAAAAGTTTAATCAATTGAATTAAACATTTCATCAAGTAAATTAAACGTTTAATTCATTGAATTAAACATATAATTCATACCAATAAATTGTTTACTCGTGCAAGTTTAATAAATTTGTTAAAGACAAAGCTGTCTGCATAACAAAAAGTACCTTTTCTAAAATAAGTTGTTTTGTAAGGTAATACCATAAAATATGGGCGGGATTAGTGAAGTGGGCGTGTCTCATTCCATGAAAACAAATATAGAATTCTGTATATCTGGCGAACGACAAGAGCCAACATTTTTAAATGAGATAGACAAGATCCGACAAAATGTGTGCGCGATTGGAGAAGTGGGCTTGGCACAAAATACATTAATTTATATCTTAAAAACGGTATTTATATAACTTTATGCTCTTATCGCACTATGGTGAGGGGAGTATAAGATTTGGTATAGCCGAATACAGCACTCTTACTAGTTTTACAGGGTGGCTGATGAATTTTGCTATATTAAGAAACTGGAATAATTTTTTTGTTAATGCATGGATTCATTCCATTGAATTGTATTAAAAATACATAGTTTAATTAGTTTTAAAGATAATTGCATTTATATTCTCATCCATAGGTCTGGTGACCTGGAGGGGGTGAGGCAACGGAAGGTTGAATTCCTTCAAATGCCATAACCGGCAGAGCTATGTGTGTAGTTGTTCTCTTTCTGCGTTTTTACAGATAGAAAAATTCTCAAGTAACGGTCTCCAGCAACCAAAACGTTGTTTAACTTCTTGTGCAATATTTCTGGGTTGGAACCACTCCATATGCAATAATTTTGTTTGTTTACGTTACCGTTTAGATTAAGTTTTCTTTTGGTAGCGGCTTTAATCAGCCACCCTGTATTTATCTTTCTCTGGGATATTTTCTTTATCATCGTAATTAATTTGTATTTTAAAATGCTATTGATTGAAAATATTAACAAAAACTAAGTACCTTTTTAGAAAAAAGTACCTGTTTAGCAAAAAGTACCTTTTTAGAAAAAAGTACCTGTTTAGCAAAAAGTACTTGATTAGCAAAAAGCACCTGTTTAGCAAAATGTACCTGTTTAGCAAAATGTACCTGTTTAGCAAAAAGCACCTTTTTGGGAAAAAGTACCTTAGTAGAAAAAAGTATCTTTTTAGAAAAAGTATCTTTTATGAAAAATTAAATTTTAAGAAAAAAGTATCTTTTAAGAAAAAGTTTAGAAAAAAACACATTTTCAAACAAGAGTATTTAACTTTTTAGAAATAACGGCGGCGTGAAATAGCCCCCCACGAAATAAGTCCCCAACAAAATTATGAAATAATTCCCCAATTTTTGGGGTCTTATTTCATATGAAATAAACCCCCAATTTAAGAATGAAATGAAACCCCAACGAAATGATATAACTCCCCAAATCAAAATGAAATAAATTCCCAAAAATTGGGAAGTTATTTCATTGGAAATAAGTCCCCATTTCCTGAAATGAAATAAATCCCCAAAAAGTATTCAAAACATCCAATCAATTCAAAATAGGGGGGGGGTGCTTTTTTACCATTGGAGGTAAGGCCATGATGGCTTTATTGCTCAATTGAATGGGAGATAAAGCCGTAATGGTCTTATTGCCCAATCATTGAGAGGTAAGGTCATATGTAAAACTTTGCGAAGTGAGAGATATAGTCATATTTTTTTCCCCCAAATGAGAGGCAAAGCTATATTTTTCCAGAATATTGTTACGCATGGTGTAAACATTCTGTAAAAGGGAAAATCCTTAGTTATCATTGAAAACCATTTTTTATTCTTGTGACGCACGCAGAAAAACTTTATTCAGCGAAGCCACCTGCCGCGTCCTACTGGAGGAAAAAACCCCTAAGCGCGGCCGCAGGAAAACTTTAGTATGCGAAGCCAGATTTCAATACTTAACTTTAGTAAAAGGAAAAATCATTAGCTCTTAATTATAAAAATAAGAAAACTATTAATCAATGTAAAATGGAAAAGTTTTTCAAAACTGAAATGAGAGATAAAGCCATTTCCTAATATTACTAATGTGTCCTAAGGCCATGATGGCTTTGCCTCCCATTGGAATGAAAAAAAAATAAAAGGCTGTATCTCTCTTTTGAATGGGAAACCTGGATTCATTGCATCCAGCAAAAAAAAAAAAAAAAAAATTAAATGGGCAATAATACCATTATGGCTTTATTTTATTCCTTACCGCAAAATTATTTCTCAAACTAACTACCTAGTAAGTATTATTTTTAATGAATGAGTGGTCTTGACCATTCATTAAAACAAGTTTTGTTTACGTATTATAACGGGATATAATCTGCATTTTTGACGATTTTGGAATAAATTTGAAAATGAAAAAAGTCCCCAAAATATTTTTAGGGACTTATTTCATTTCAGATTTTTGGGGACTTATTTCATATGAAATAACTCCCCAATATGAAAATGAAATAAGTCGCCAAAAAAATGAAGTAAATCCCCAAAAAACGTTGTTGTTGCCCCTCATATATTTTTTTGGGGAGTTATTTCATTTCCGTTTTGGGGACTTATTTCGTGGGGGGCTATTTCCTGCCGCCAGAAGTAACAACCTTTTTAAAAATACATAAGTACCTTTTTAGAAAAAAAAAACACATGTTTAGAAAAGCGTATGTACTTATTTCTTAAATCGCCTTTTTAGAAAAAAGTCCCTTATTTAAAAAATAGTACCTTTTTAGAAAATAGTACCTTTTTAGAAAATAGTACCTTTTTAGAAAATAGTACCTTTTTAGAAAAAAGGACCTTGTTAGAAAATAGTACCTTTTTAGAAAACAACACATTTTTAGAAAAGAAAATGTACTTTTTTTACATAAAAGTTCTTTTTAGAAAAAATTATCTTTTTAGAAAAAGTTAATTTTTAGAAAAAGTTAATTTTAAGAAAAACATTCCTTTTAAGAAAATAGTACCTTCTTAGAAAAAAGTACATTTTTAGAAAACAGCTTGTACTTTTTTAGAAAAAGTACCTTTTTAAAAATAATTACCTTTTTAGGAAAAGTAAAATTTTTAGAAAAACTTTCCTTGTTCGAAATAGTACCTTTTTAGAAAAAAGCACAATTTCAGGAAGTACCTACCTTTGTAGAAAAATATACATTATTTAAAAAAAGTGCCTTTTTAGAAAAAAGAAGCTTTTCTACTTTTTAGAAAGAAAAGCACATTATTAAGTATGTACTTTTTTTTTAGAAAAAATTACTTTTTAAAAAAAAGTTCATTTTAGAAGGGTTTATGTACTTTTTTTTTAAAAAATATTATCTCAATTTTCATATTATTCGAATGTATATTCTAAGTCAAATTACAATCCTCAAAAGCTTTTATACTTGAATAGTCAGTCTTGTTTCTTCAATATTTACCAGGAATAATATGAAAATTTATATAATAAATGTTACTCACCATGAGAAATAAATTCCCAGATTCTATTTATTAAAAAAATTATCTCTTTAGAAATTGTTAATTTTTTAAAAACAGTACCTTTTTGGAAAATAGTACCTTTTTAGAAAAATGTTCATTTTTTGAAAAAAATACCTTTTTTAAAAAAAAACTTTTTACTTCAACATATAAATAAAACAAAAAACATGAAAAATTATTATTTTTTTTTAACAAAAAGAAGGACACAAGTGGATCTTGTTATGAAAAAGTACCTTTTAGCTAATAAAAACAGAAAAAAATTATAATTTTACGAAACAAATTTTTAGTTACAAAAACCTGTTAAGTAGTGAACTTGAAAATCTCCTTATGTCATTAGCTAACTATGTCATTATAATCTTCCCAAACTGCAGAAAAACACTATAAAATTTACCGTCCCACGATGTCACACGTAAACGTTCGCATGAAAAACTACATTTAAAACAAAAACAATTTCAAAAATTTGTTCTGGTTTTAAATGTTATCTTTTAAGCGAACGTTAACGTGTGACATCGTGGGATTGGCTGTTATTTTAAAATTCAAGTTTGAAAACACTTTTAAAACACATTTACACCAACATTAATTTAAAGTTTTTTTCTTAATAACTTTTTTATTTCCAATTTTTTTATTATTTTCAATATAAATTTTTTTTATAACATTGAATATCGTTGCCAAATTGCATTTTTCACTACTTTTTTTTTTGTAAAAGAAGATGAAAAAAGCAACTAAAAAATAAAAACTTATTGATGAGGGTCAAGTGAAGTCATTGAAAAACTTGTCTCGTATATAAAATCGTGACATAAACTAAACAATTTGTTTGATTTTTTTGTATTTTTTTTTTTTTTGGGAATTTTGGTCAACAAACATTAATGAACTTGTTGAAATAGTAAATTTGTTAAAAAAAACGCACCATATTTTAGATAAAACTAAATTACACTTATTGCTTTGATTTTTTTGCTGGGTATTTTTTTTTTTTTAATTTTTGGTAATTTTTAAAAAACGTCCTCTAATTTGAAAGGTTTTTATTTTACTAATTTAAAGTAGATTTTAATTTTTTTAAAGATTTTATTTAACTTGTTTTTTTTTTTAAACGTAATAAGCAATTTTATTTAAACTTGAGAAGAATAAACATTATAAAGTAAGCCGTGATAAAGAAAAGTGGACTAAGTCTAACTTAAAAAAATAGATTTTTAACAGATAAAATGTAACGATTACGAAAAAAAAGGATTTCAAACAAATACATACATTTTTTTGACAAAAAAAAAAAAAAAACTTAAAATAACTTATGACGTTTTTTAACAAAAGGCTAAATGCTACGGTTTGTCTTGTTTTCAGCAAGTATTTTGCGAGGCTTTAATTATGTCTTTTTTGAAAAACTCTTTTAATAGTTCTTAGAATAATTGTCTTAAAATTGTTGTTTTAAAAGTTAAAAATTTTTAAGTTCCAAAGAACTTCAACAAACAGTCTTCCTACTCTTCAATACCGGGCTATTACCTCTTTCAAGTTTTTTGTCTTATTATTTTTATTTTACCTTTTAACACCTTTTATCTTTTCCTTTATCTAGAAAAAAATTTTTTTTTGTAATAATTATAAAGTGCTTATTACACTTTTGTTGCAAACACTTGCTGCCTTTAATGTCACTAAATGCTGGCTTATCATTTCTTTTGTTGTATCCCGTACACTTGTGTAAATAAACAAATATTTTTAAGTTAAATTTCAGTTAAAGTTAATTTTTGTTTTAAATTTTAGCAAAAACAAGTAAGAGTGCTATATTCGGCTGTGCCGAATCTTATATACCCTTCACCATTGTGGGAGCAGAATACAGAGCAACTAGACAAAAACTAAATAATTTTTACATATGTATACATACATATTTATAATACTTTAAACTTCAGTATAAATTAAATTTAACAAGTTAGAGTGCTATATTCGGCTGTGCCGAATCTCTGATACCCTCCACCGACAGTTCGAATGTTTAAGGAGTAATATTTGTATGATGTTATTATAATCTTAAACTGTGACGATTTGTTATTAATTATGGTTTAAGGCAACCAAACAGTTTTTCGGTAGAAGGGTTTATATGGGGCCTAGGGTAAATTATGGACCTATCATCACGAAATTTCACAGCGTCATTTCTAGTCCTTTAAAACTGTGACGTACCAATTTCTGTTATGATAGCATTATTAATTATGGTTTTAGGTGTACTGAACTGTTTTCCGGGAGTAGGGTTTCTATGGGGCCTAGAGTAAATTATGTACCGATCTTCACGAAATTTCACATTATCATTTATAGTCCTATAAAACTGTGACGAGCCAAAATTTGTTATGATTGCATTATTTTTTACGGTTTTAGGCGTACTAAACTGTTTTCCGGTAGTAGGGTTTATATGGAGCCCAAGGTAAATTATGGACCGATCGTCACGAAATTTCACAGTGTTATTTATTGTCCTAAAAAACTGTGACGTACCAAATTTTGTTACGCTAGCTTTATTTTTTACGGTTTTAGGCGTACTAAACTGTTTTCCGGGAGTAGGGTTTATATGGGGCCCAGGGTAAATTATGGACCGATCTTCACGAAATTACACAGTTTTATTTCTTGTCCTATAAAACTTTGATGTACCAAATTTTGTTATGATAGCGTTATTTTTTACGGATTTAGGCGTACTAAACTGTTTTCCGGGAGTAAGGTTTATATGGGGCCCAGGGTAAGTTATAGACCGATCTTCACGAAATAACACAATTTTATTTCTTGTCCAATAAAACTTTGATGTACCAAATTTTGTTAAGATAGCATTATTTTTTACGTTTTTATGCGTACTAAGTTGTTTTCCGGAAGTAGGTTTTATATGGGGCCTATGGTAAATTATGGACCGATCTTCACGAAACTTAACAGTTTAATTTAATTCCTATGTAACTGTGACTTGCCAAAATTTGTAATGATAGCATTGTTAGTTAGGGTTTTAGGCTTAATATACTGTTTTCCGGGAGTAGGGCTTATATGGGGCCTAGGGTAAATTATTGACGGATCTTCACGAAATTTCACAGCGTGATTTTCAGTTGAATAAAACGAATTGCTGCGAAATCTTATATCATTCTGTGCATTTTTCCACCATTTATGCTAGTTTTTGTAACAAAATTATAAATTTTTTTTAGGTGGTGGTTCCACATTTTGATTCATAGCTCAGATCCTATTGAACCGATTTTGCTGAATTTCAATCCCAAACTGCTTAGGATAACTACAAGCAATTTGACACCAAGTTTGTTGATTTCTTTTGAGTTTTTCGAAAGTGAGCGTGTTTTCAACAGACGGACAGACGGACAGACAGACGGACAGACAGACGGACATGGCTAAATCGACTTAAAATTACTCAAGGACCCAGAATATATATACTTTATAGGGTCTGAGATGAATAGTAAAAAAGTTTCACACGGAATGACAAACTGAATATACCCTCTTCACAACTAATTGTGGTGGAGGGTATAAAAAGCGAAAACTGGTAAATATTTTTTTTAAATCGTTTTTAGAACATAAAAAAAATAAAAATTTAAAAAAAAAAAATTTTCTTTTTAAAAAAACAAGATTCGAACCAGAGAACTTACAGTTTCTAACTTAACACACCCCCTAGACAACTAAACCATGAAGGAACGTTGTTTGAATATCATTAAAATGAAATATGGCCCGTTTAATGTTCACTGTGTTGAGTTGTAATTACTTTTGATGTTTTTGTTCACCACAATAGCAAAGTTGTAAACCATAAAACTTATTTCAGTTGTGAACCGAAATAAGGAAATATATTTACCTAAATAGTTTGTGGCATGTAAGTATGCGTGTTTGTTTTCTTTTATCTTTTTGCGGAGTTTTTAAGTAGCAAAAAAACACAAAAATTCCTAATTCGATTTGTTAAAATAATTTCGTTAAATAGATGAAATAATAAAGAAGGATGATAACGAAAATCATATTGAGCATTATGCTAGTATATGTAAACAAATGTAAAGGGGGGGGGGTTTTCTACTATATGTTCTACTAAAAATTTCCGATATTTTGGTTTATAAGTCATATCCATAGGACATATAGCAGCCCTAACATTTAGGTTTTTATACAATTTTTAATTTTTTTTGTACGGGAGGTACCACGCCCACTTCTAAAATCCCGCCCACATTTTGTAGGATGGTGTGTATTGGCAACCTAAATGTGTGTACCTAATTTGGAAACTTTGGCTTTTGCCGTTCCCCAGATATACAGAAATAAAAAAAATACAACAAGGGATTTTTGGAAAAATTAGAAGTAGTCGTGGTTTTTGCTCATATCTCCGTCATTTTTGGACCGATCTGGCTGAATTTCAATAGCAAACTTAAACGGAGTATATGTGACATAAATATACATCAACCTAGTCCACATCATTTCTGGGGTTTTCGGAAAACCCATTTCAACATACACACGGACAGACGGACAACCGGATTTGAACTTCGCTTTTCATAAGGACCCAGAATATATATACTTTATAGTGTGTAGGATCAATATTGTGGAACATACAAACGAAATGACAAAGTTACCTTCGGTGAAGGGTATAAAAAATGTGATCAATTGATCAAAAATATGTTGTTGTTATTTTAAATAACTGCGACACATATTAATAATTAGTTAAGGAGTAAGTCCAATGGACTTAGACCGCATTTACATCTATGCAATTAACGCCGAGTTTTTTTTCTATTTTCTTTTAAAGTAGTTTCTACGGAACTCTTTTCACATTTACATTTACATTTTTTTCAAGCATTTTTTCAACTTTTTCAATCCCGTTTTCTTCCCTACACCTCTTGCTAACAAACAAAAAGTTGCATGCGAAAGTTGCGGCGTTAATTACATAATGTTAATATGGTCTTAAACAGTAATTTATGGAATATCGAATTTTTTTATTCATTCATAAGTATTTCAATGTTCTTTATATTCAAATGTATTTAACGTTGAAAAACTGTTTTATGTATTCAAATTTCAACTGTAGCTGTGGCAGTATTGCCACATGTTTTTTAAATATTTTTCTTTTAGATTCTTATAACTTAATAACTTTTTTTATTTTAAATCCTTTTTTAATAAGGTTTTCTTACTTTTGTTTATTTCAGCAGCAGAATGAAAGGTAAGTGTTGCCAGACTTTTTTAAAATTTAACTTGAAATATTCAGTACAATTGTGAATACAAGTTCCCCGGGAGTTTTTTGCCTTTCCCCAATTTTAACAATTGAATTTACATAGGAAAAATGGGAGAAGGGAGAAAAGTCCAGGGGAATTTTTATTCAAAATTGGGCTGATTATGAATGAAATGGTAATAGATATTCTGTAAAGTCTATAAAATTCTCTTCTGATTTACTAATACATATACAACTTAAAAACTATAATGCCACCTGTTTAAAACAACTATTTATAAGAATTTTAAACTTTAACGTGGCGTTGTCATCCAACGAAATTTATTTTTAAAACAAACTTGTGTGAATAAAAGAATTTTTAATCATTTACTTTGCCAACTTAACATAGTTTTTGGTAAAAATAAAGATTTTTTTTTTTTTTCTAAAATATAACCTTTTTCAAATACGATTGCTATGCGTAGGGAGTCATGAAACCCCTTTTAAAATCAAATATTACCTCAACAATCTTATATTAATTATCTCGGTGCACACATCTAGGTCGGTGTTCAACGTGAAAATGCCATATGAAGGCATAATTCACTAAAATAAATCTAAAAGCCATTCAAATTAATTGGCTTATTGGAAGGAATTCTGTCCTTAGTCTCGATTGCAAACTTCAAGTTTGAGACTCTATCTTAAAGCCAATCTGGTGCTACGGTATTTTTTTATGGGGCACGAGCTCGAAATATTTTGAATGTTGTCAGCGACCAGGGCTGTCAGATATGGCGATTTCTTGCCAAACGTGGCGATTTTGAAACGTGTTTGGCGGTGAGAATTTCCATTTGGCGACTGGCAACAGTGTTTCTTCGGCGATTTTAGATATAACTGGCGGTTTACTTGGATATTTTTACAATTTATACTATTCAAGCGATTTTTTTTTTAAGGTTTGTCATTTTTTGTTATCATTACTATCATTTTAAGTGAACTTTTTATTCAGTCACTATTTAATTCTAATATTATGTATGCAGGTCAAAACACCAGTAATGAAATAGATGAGGCTGACGTGTACGATCTTATAGACTTGTGTACTTAATTTTAGTTTTTTTTTTTTAACTGAATTTATTGTGGTCTCCATTTTGTTATTTAAAAAATAAATAACAGAAACTAAACAAAATTTAGTTTTTGGCGATTTTTGTCTGTAATATTAAATTAGCCGTTTTTTGTATGCAAAATGTTTTGAAAACTAAACAAAATTGACGAATTCGGTAGATATATATCTCCAAAAGTAATAGAGATATTTAAATTTTTCAATTTAATACTTATTAGAAAAATAAAAGGACAGGTGCCTGTAACTTTTTTTGAAATTAGGCACTTTTGGGGACAAAACGGGTAAAACCTGCATTATGAATTTTTCTTTCATACCATCTTTCCTTGAAACCAATAAACATAGAAAAAAAGTTTTATACCAAAGTGGATACTTATCTAAAAAATGCAAACATTGATTTGGTACTTTTTCGAAATTCGAACATTTGAGGGGTGAAAATCGTACGTATTTTAGGTACTTTTTTTAAAAAACATTTTTCTGCAGTGCTGCATGTGGTAATACCTGAATTTTCTATAAAAATGATCTTGGAAACATAAAATTACGGGTGCAGGGTCCTGAGTCAATGAAAACCTAAAAGATGAAAAATATTGGTACGTTTTGTCCTTTAACTGGTACTTTTTGAATTTTCGTTATATTGGACTAAGAAACATTAAAATAAATATGCATGGTCCCGAGTAAATAAGAATCTGTAAGAGGGATCTTTTTGGTACTTTTTCGTTCTATAGCTGGTACTTTTTTAATTTTCGTTAACATTGGACCTAGAAACATAAAAATAAACATGAAAGGGGCCGAGTGAATGATAATCTGGAAGAGTGATTTTTTGGTACTATTTCGTCCTTTAACTGTTTGTTTTTTTTTTTTTTTGGAAATTTTATTAATAGTGGACCAAGAAACATAAAATTAAACATTTATGGCCCAATTGAATAAAAATCTGTAAGGGGGATCTTTTTGGTACTTTTTCGTTCTATAGCTGGAACTTTTTTAATTTTCGTTAATATTGAACCTAGAGACATATTAAAGTTAAACATGCAAAGTCCTCAGTGAATGAGAATCTGTAAGAGGGATTTTTTGGTACTATTTCGTCCTTTAACTGGTACTTTTTGAAATTTTATTAATATTGAACTAATAAACATAAAATTCAACATGCAGGGTCCAGAGTGATTGAGAAACTAATGGGTGATTTTTTAAGAGCAATAGGAAAGTTAAAAAAAAAACACATAAAATTCAGAAAAATGCATGAAATCTTTATTTGAATCGATAGTACGGTCCATATAATTTAATGTTTGAAGATTATTTCATGCAAATGTTGACCGTGACTGCGCCTCAAATGGTCCATCCGCTTAGTCCAATTTTGGCATACTCTTTCCAACATTTCGGCCGGTATCTCATGAATAAATGCTTCAATGTTGTCTTCCAATGCGTCAATTGAAGCGGGCATGTGTGTATAGACATGAGCTTTAAAATAGCCCTACAAAAAATAGTGTAAAGGCGTTTAATCGCACGATCTAGGCGGCCAATTGATCGGTCCCGAACGTGAAATAAAATGTTCACCGAACTCACCTCTCAAAAAGTCCATTGTTAAGCGTGCTGTGTGGCATGTGGCACCGTATTGTTGAAACCACATGTCATGCAAGTCAAGCTCTTGCATTTTGGGCAAAAAAAAAAGTTGGATATCATCTCACGGTAGCGCTCACCATTCACAGATACGTTACGATTCGCTTCATCTTTGAAGAAGTACGGTCCAATGATGCCACCAGCCCATAAACCGCACCAAACTGTGACTTTTTCTGGATTGGTAGCTCTTGCAATGCTTCTGGCTGATCTTCACTCCAAAATCGACAATTCAGCTTATTAACGTACCAAATAGCCGCTTCAGACCATAAAATGGAAGAAGCGCGCGATGAACTTTCTTAACAGAGCACGCATTTTGATAATAAAATTCAATAATTTGCAAGCGTTATTCGTTTGTAAGACGATTCATGGTTAAATTATAGACCAAACTTAAGATGTTTGACAGTGAAACAAAACACGAAACGTGCGTCAGCTGTTTAAACCAGTGTTGCCAAAAAGATAATAGCTAAAAAATCACCCGATATAATAGGAGACTTTATGGTACTTTTTGTTTTTTATTTAAAACTTACTGATTTTTTAAAATTTTTTGAACTTACAAAATTAAATTTATTATTCGCGAACTTGAGGGGAAGATACAATTAGAACCGGAGGTTGGTGCCTCGCCATTTCGATCTACTAAGACGGCCAAAATAAATGATCGCAACATGTAAATTCATTTATACTTATACATATGTAAGTTTTCTTCATATGTATTTGCATAAATAATTTTATTCGAATTTCGACCACTGGACAAACGCTGGTTTAAATAATTTTTCAAATTTATTTTGGCTTTAACCCTGGTTTAACTTCTATGTTGCTATAAAAAATGTTTAATTTAATTTATTATTTTTGAAATGTTTATTTTTATTACATCCTTTTTTTCTTTGCTATGAGCTTGTGAATTTTTTTTTAAGCGATTTTATTATTAACTGGCTTGGCCTTGTTTTCCACAAGAAAAACACGCATTAATTTCAATCTACTATTAATTACAGTCCAATTTTTGTTTTTATATTGACTTGAAAACGAGCTGTCATATTTCATTGCAATTTGACCAATTTCAATTGATACTAATAAAAATAAATTCAAGTGATAATTGTAATTGAATTAAAAAAAAAAAACAACTGAAACATAAATTACTACTTAATAGTGTCGCTTAACTACTATTGGAGAAGAAAAATTGAAGAAAAACTGGAACTCAAATCAAAGCTAACGGTAAAAACAACTAATTAACCTTGAGCTGGCAGGTGAATTAAGTAAATTGGAAAAATTAATAAATTTAATGAATTTTGTGTAAAATAGTGACAAAGTTTGCATACATTTCGGTTACATTCATTTACTTCAAGTAAGATTTCAAGTAATTTAAGTTAAGCTGGTTTTTGCGTTATAAGGTTTCAAATTGTGCAAGAGTTTATTTGATAAGAATCTTGTTTTTCTCTTTTTTTTTTGTAAGAATTCTAAATGTAAATAATACGGTAAGAAAAATATTTGGTATCATAAAACAAAATTTGAGGTTAAAATATTTAATATGGAAAACCCACAAGCTGAAGCGGGTTATATTTCAAAACTTTTTTTCACTTATACCTGTTAATCATTTCAACAATTGTCTTAATTACCTATTATCTTTTGTTTAATGTGTTAATTGAATTTAAAAAATCTTTAGCTTATATTTGAGAGCAATTAATCTTAATTTTTTTTTTTTTTTTTTTTTTTTTTTTTTTGAAAAAAAGTGTGTCAAAATGGTTTGAAAACTACAAAAGTAGGTGTAATTCATTATTAACTTGCTATTTTACAATTTTTTTTTGCAACCAGATTTATTAACAAAACACCAAATTTATGTTGTAAAATATTAAACAAACCCGCAAATACACAATTAAATGAAAATAAAAATTATTAACGTGATTGATTATACTGGTTACGTATTTGCTATTTGAGGTATCGGTAACATTCATTTAACTTTTTAGGATAAAAACAAATAAAAATGAAATAAATTCCAATCACTTTTATGTAACAAATTGTATTATGAAAAAAAAAAAATGTGGCAAAATGAGTTAAATATGAAATGAATGTGAGGAGTACCGGTCTTCCCCACTTATAAGGTTAAAAAAAAAAAATGATTCAAAGATTATTAAAAAAGATAGCTACATTTCTGTTTAAAAAAAAATATCTTATCAGATTCTTATGAGTCGTCTGCCAGGCAAGGAGTGTTACACCAATGGAGTAAGTAGTACTTCCTCAAACCGATTTGCTACTCCGATCTTACAACATGTCAAAATGTACACATGGACTATAGCCGAGATAAAAAGAGCAATAAGCAAATAAAAATACCTTCAGGCTGCAGGCACAGACGGCATTGTGGCAAAGCTAAAAGAAGCTGGAGTACCCGATCTATCGGAACATTTCTCCTCCATTTTATGTGAGTGGCTCAAGCCATACTCTACAAAGTCAGATCGTAAATAGGAGTTACATGAGCAACCGTCATTTGGGCTAATCTCATGTTGAATTCAATCCACATTGGTGTTAAACAATGCTTTTACCAACCGGCGTCGAGCATCAGAGGCACCATCCCAACCAGGTAGCAGTTTGAATGTATAATCTGGCAAAAAGGAGCTGGAGTTATCTTACCTCAACTGCTTTAGGAAATACCTGCAGATTCTGTTGAATAGCGACAGCATTTAAGGGATAGGCCTTCCCCAGGCCGAACTCTCCCACATGTGGTAAAAACTTAACACTTGAGTGGACTTTTCAGTAGTACTCCTACCGTCGACTTTGGGCTTAAACCACAATTAATCTTTTATTAACCGATGTTTGAGGAACATTCTAAGACTATGGTGGCCAGGCAATTGCATAACTAATGAAGAACTATATCTTAGGTCAAGCAAATGGCGGTAAACCTTGACAAAGGAGAAAAGAAATGGAGGTGGAAGAGCCCCCGAACGATAAATGTAAAATGGCTCCTGATTAGAATCCACAAGGGCAACAAAATAGAGGCCGATCTATGGAATCTTGGAGGCGAATTTTAACGAAACATATTTAAAGAGCGAATAACCATCTTACATGGTTTCAAGTTAAGGCTAAGTATCAAAAGTATCATTTTGTTGTTCTGTTTTTACCTCTAAAAAAGTAGCCTATATTTTAATCTGGGCCATATGCTATCTCTATACCAAATTTACCAAAGATAAAAGAGTACCAAAAGTGCCAGTTTTTCCTCATTTTACGCCTTCAGAAAGTACACTGTATATCAATGTAGGCTATAATCTGTATGTATAACAAATTTATCGAAAAGAGAAAAAGTACCAATCTTATCACGGTTTGACCCCTTAAAAAGTACCAATTTGATCCTGTTTTTACCTATTAAAAAGTACCCTATATTTTAATCTGGACCATATGCTATCTCTTTACCAAATTTATCGAAAAGATAAAAAGTACCAAAGATAAAAAAGTACCAAAAGTACCAGCTTTTCCTCATTTTAGTCCCCCAGAAAGTACACTGTATGTTAATGCAGGATTAAATCTGTATGTATATTTATATGTATGTACATATTTATCGAAAAGAGAAAAGGTTCCAATTTTTATCCGATTTTTCGGGCCATGCGTTATCTCCATACCAAATTTATCGAAAAAAGAAAAAATACCAAAGATAAAAGAGTGTCAAAAGTACCAGGTTTTCCTCATTGAAGGCCCCAGAAAGTACACTGAATTTTAATGTATGCTATAATCTTTATGTTTAGCAAATATAATGAAAAGAGAAAAAGTACCAATTTTATCCCGGTTTTACCTCTTATAAAGTAAAATTTTATCGCGGTTTTTACTCTATGTTTTAATCGGGACCATGTTTAGTCTCTGTGTATTAAATTTATCAAAAAAAAAAGAGAAAAAGTACCAAAAGTACCAGATTTTTCGGATTTTTTCTTCCTTAAAAGTACCCTATATTTTAATATGGGTCATATGCAATCCTTTATATTAAATTTATCGAAAAGGGAAAAAGTACCAATTTTTTCCCCGTTTTTTACCGTTAAAAAGTACCAATTTTATCCCGGTTTTATCCTATAGTTCATTCTGTATACCAAATTTATCGAAACGAGAAAAAGTATCAAAGAATCAATTCTTTTCCGTTTTTTTTTCATCATATAGAGAAAGATGGAAGAGCACTTTGGGATAGACCCATCTACAGTAGCAGCGTTCAATTGCAAATTTATCACCATAATTTCTGTGTAATTTCTTACCAAATAATAAAATAAACCAAAATTAAAGAAACATTTCCTTTAAAATACAGTCAAATCCCGATAATTCGTACCCCGATAAATCGTAATTCCCGATAATTCGTAGTAAACTGTCGGTCCCTTGAAAAAATCTCGTTAATTCATAAAATTTCCATACATTTTGGTCCCCTCGCTAATTCGTAATTTTTTTCAATTAAATTCTTCTTTACTTATGCTGGGTACACACAGTGCAATCTACATGCAATCTGTTTCAACCTCAAAATATCAAAGCGTTTTGATGTTGATGCAATCTGGAATGAATGTAAATGAATTTAATTCACTAGATTGCGTAAATATGTTGCATAGTGTGCACCCAGCATTATAAATCGTAATTGTTTGCTATTTACCACTTATAAAACGTAATAAAAACATGGAAATAATGATTTTTTGCCGCTATTTTTTGCGTTGGGTTTTGCTTTTGCTTGTGTGTGTGTTTATTTTCTTAAAATCAGTTTGTTTGTTGTTTTTTTTATCGCTTTAGTAAATTAATTGAAAAACCCCTTTATTCGTATTTATTTTATTTAAACCCCGTTAAATCGTAACCCCGCTAAATCGTAACCCCGCTAAATCGAAAACCCCTATAATTCGTAAGAAATGGCCGGTCCCTTGCGATTACGAATTACCGGGATTCTACTGTATAAGCAAAAATGTCTAAAGTTATTTTTGGGAATACAAAACTTTTATTATTAATAAGATTTCTCTATGACGTGCTTTATACCCAATTTTCATCCTTAAAAAGTGCACTTAAATTTATTGTGGAGGGAAATAATGTTTTTAGAATGAAAATTCGTATGATTAACAAAATTTTTTTTCAACTTTTTAAATTTGACTTTTGTTTTGTTTGTCAAAAGTTTGTTTTGTCAAAATGCCACAGATTTTGTTCTCCGGAGGCTATAATTTTTCAAAACAAGGGTATTTTTCTCCCATTCAGTGCAATCGTTTTCTCCTTAAAATTATTTTTCTACCAAAAAAGTTATCTTGTTTTCCTTTTTTGGTTACTTAAAATAAACTTTGCCGCCTTATCGCTTTAATTGTAATTGTATCTTTAACATGTTTGTTTACAATTTGAACCTTACCCAACAAACACGGAGGTTTGATTTCAAATTGAAAATGATTTGAAATCAAACGTTTTCTCAAACAACAAACGTTTGATAATGATTTGAAAATCATTTGAAAATCATAGCGTTCTCAACAAAAAGGGGAAATTATTTTCAAATTGAAAAATGCCTTTATTTTCAGCTTGCTTTCAAACGTAATTCTTAAATGTTTTTCAAATGTGGATTATAATACAATGTGGGATGTAAATAAAAATATTTTATTTTTTTAGTATTGTGGTTATTTTATTGAACTATTTATGGTTTTTAATCCAAATTTTAATATTTTTAATTAGGCTTAAGTTCATTAAATTTAATTTTCATTAAATTATTAGAATGAAAAATTATCAATAAAAATTTTAATTAATTTTCATGTTGTAAAATTCCTTTCTTCATAAAAATAATTTAATGAAAATTAAATTTAATGAACTTAAGCCTAATTAAAAATATTAAAATTTGGATTAAAAACCATAAATAGTTCAATAAAATAACCACAATACTAATTGTTAAAGCTAAGGCACGAGCTCTATGTTTGCATTTGTCCTTCAAGTTGTGCTGAAAAGGTCAACAAGAATAAGAAAGACAAAAAATGAAAAAACAAAAAAAATATGTACTTTGAACTTCAAGAAGAATTCTTGACAAAAGTACGAAAAAACAGAAGTAAAGGAATAACATGTTAAAATAAATTAAAATAGATAATCATTCAAAGCAAATTTCGATCTACCAAAGGTTGAATACAATTTGGTGTAAGGATTAATGTTTGACTAATGACGTCAGCAGTCGTCGATGGCTGCGAGTGTTAAACGGCAAGCCCTCTGAGGAGATTGAGTGGTTGCAATCGAAACATGTCAGGGTAACCTGTCCGTAAACACCTGGGTTCGAGCCCAGATTGAGTCAAGAATGAAAAATTATCAATAAAAATTTTAATTAATTTTCATGTTGTAAAATTCCTTTCTTCATAAAAATAATTTAATGAAAATTAAATTTAATGAACTTAAGCCTAATAAAAAATATTAAATATTTTATTTTTTTTTAATTTAAATTTGAATATTTATTTAAATAAACTGTGAGATAAACATTCGGCACCATAGCTTTAAGGTGAAATAATGTTCTTTCCGTCCTCTTGCAATGGTCGCAAACACGACATTTGCTACCTTTTATTTTGAGGATTGTAGCTCCGCGATCGTTCAACAAATTTTCTTCACTTTCCCGATTTATTTTCCTTTTTTTTGTATTCTTTCTTAATCATTGGAATGACTCACAAATAATTTTTAATTTTCACAAGAAATAAACTGTTCACCTTATTTAAAATTTATTTTTAATAGTAAAACACATTTAACCACAAAGTAAACAATGTAACTTTAATCGCCATTTTTAATGCTTTTTTCGCTTAAGTGCTGCCAAGTTTATTTTTGATTTATATTTAACATTTGAAAAACCTTTGACATCAATTTGATAAAACATTTGATATCAAATGTTTATTTTCAAATCATTATCAATTTGAATTTAAATGTTAAATCAAACAATTGAAAAACGTTTGAGAATTGTGTTTGATGTCAAATGATAAAGTCATTTCATATCAAAGGTTTGACTTCGTGTTTGTTGGGTATGTGCTCTTAAAATTGCATGTGTAACACTGAACTCTCTTAAAGGTTGTGGTCAGTCATTATTTGGTGTAATTTATGATTTAGTGCTTGTCTTTGTTTCTTTTTTTATTAAAGAAAAAAAAACGTTAAGGTTTTGCTACTAAATCACTTTGGATTGGACAACATGTCCATGGTTACAAGTACACTCTCAAGTAATTGTGCGGCTACGTAATCGTTGTAAAAATAAACAAAAAATATTTTAAGGCTGATTAAAAGTAAAAGCAAATTTTTGAAATTTTTGGCAAAATTTCGAGTTGTAGTTTTTTTTGAAAATATTTCGTTTTTTTTTTTAAATTAAATTACAAAAATGGTTTATTTAATTTGTGAGCTTAAGAAAATACATAAGTACTAGTAGCAAACTGTCTGCAAATGACATGTCTATTGGCTACCTCCCCAGTTAACATTTTTTTTTTTTTTGTAGATGTTTATAAGACATTTTATGTCTAGTTTCTGTAATTTTAAAATTCATTGACAGCAGACTTTGACAGTTGTGTCCTAGTAAATTTTTGTAGCAATTTATTTTTGATTTCTTGGCCAACAACAAAACTAAGTCAATGTTTTATTACTTGTAGTGATTTAACAGCCAAGTTTTTTTCTTCTCTTGTCTAATTGGAAATTTAAAAAAAAAAACCAAATTTTAGAAAAAAAAGAAATTGTTTGTTAAACGAATGACTGAAATTTAAAATTTCAAGTTAAATTTTTAACTTAATTATTGTTGCTTTTTCGACTTAATTAAAATGTCTGACTGAACTCCAGCTGCTAAAAGCAGTTTGATTTAAGTTTTAATAATTTATAATTTTAATTTTTAATTGTTAATTTCAGCTTTGAATATTTTAAATATTTTGCCTATTTTTATTGTTTTTATTTAAAATTTTACCGCCTCATGTATATTTATTATGTTATAAAATATATTTTAAATTTTATTAATTAAAAACAGTGTACAAATATGTATGCATTTTTTTTTGATGTTTTAAATTAAAAATTCATTTAAATTTAATACAAAAAAAAGCATAAAACTTAATTGGGAATTTGTTTAATATTTAAATAAAATGCCTATTTTCAGTTCCATTTATAGTTTAAACATTTTTGGAAATTCCTTTGATAGAAAGTAAATAGATTCAAGATTTTTTTAGGTTAATTAAAGATCGCTTCACAAATGATTTCCGGGAAGTAAAGTTGTAATAATGGAAAACTTTTTTTACGGCCTATAAAATCCTTGAGGCCCTATGCTCCTTATAGGATCGATGGGAACATATATATACATATATATATATATATATATATATATATATATATATATAAAATCCTTAATCCAACAAGTTAGATAGTATATAACACAATATTTAACAAGTAAGAAAGTATAGTCGGTCAAGCTCGACCATATGATACCCAGCACCACAGTATTTAAAAACACATCATGCTTATGTGTCCATATAAATATGAATTTATCTATTTTTATGAACTTCATTAAAATCGGTTTGAAAGTTTCTGTTAGGCAGAAATTGCCCCCTACCTCCCCTTGTGGTCCTACTTTTGAAAACTGTATAGCTTATGTGTCCATATAGATATGGATCTATCTATGTTTTAAATTTCATTTAAATCGGTTTGATAGTTTCTGAGAGGAAGAAATTTCCCCTTATCTTCTCTCGTGGTCCTGCGATTCGGCCCGATAGGCTTGGTCCTTGTGCCAATAAGAGTCTACGTCCCAAATTTGATCAAAATATCTTTAAAATTGCGACCTGTACTTTGCGCACAAGGTTACATGAACAGCCAGCCAGCCGGACGGACATCGTTAGTTCGACTCAGAAAGTGATTCTGAGTCGATCGGTATACTTTAAGGTTTAGGACCAACATAATACAAATAACAAATGCATTATGCCATCTCCACTATTGTTGTGTGGGTATAAAAATAAAATTACGAGAGTCCTATTTGGGATCAATTGGCAATCGCGGACTTGCCAGAACAAAATTGTGTTTTGATTTTAAGATGCATGTAAAAGTTCTTTGTGGTATTCGCCACACACCACTTCTATAGGGTGATTTTTTAGCTATTATATTTTTGGCAACACTGGTTTTAACAGCTGACGCACGTTTCGTGTTTTGTTTCACTGTCAAACATCTTCAGTTTGGTCTATAATTTAACCATGAATCGTCTTACAAACGAATAACGCTTGCAAATTATTGAATTTTTTTTATCAAACGGCGTGTTCTGTTAAGAAAGTTCATCACGCGCTTCTTCCATTTTATGGTCAGTTTAATCGACCCACTGAAGCGGCTATTTGGTACGTTAGTAAGCTGAATTGTCGATTTTGGAGTGAAGATCAGCCAGAAGCATTGCAAGAGCTACCAATGCATCCAGAAAAAGTCACAGTTTGGTGCGGTTTATGGGCTGGTGGCATCATTGGACCGTACTTCTTCAAAGATGATGCGAATCGTAACGTAACTGTGAATGGTGAGCGCTACCGTGAGATGATATCCAACTTTGTTTTGCCCAAAATGCAAGAGCTTGACTTGCATGACATGTGGTTTCAACAAGACGGTGCCACATGCCACACAGCACGCTTAACAATGGACTTATTGAGAGGCGAGTTCGGTGAACATTTTATTTCACGTTCGGGACCGATCAATTTGCCGCCTAGATCGTGCGATTTAACGCCTCTAGACTATTTTTTGTGGGGCTATGTTAAAGCTCATGTCTATACACACACATGCCCGCTTCAATTAACGCATTGGAACACAACATTGAAGCATTTATTCATGAGATACCGGCCGAAATGGCGGATGGACAATTTGTGGCGCAGTCACAGTCAACATTTGCATGAAATGATCTTCAAACATTAAATTATATGGACCGTACTATCGATTCAAATAAAGATTTCATGAATTTTTCTGAATTTTATGTGTTTTTTTTAAACTTTCCTATAGCTCTTAAAAAATCACCCATTATCTCTGTTTTTCAGGGAGTCGAAATTGTCCAATACTGCAGAGATGTCTGGAGAATAGTCCGGTGAAAACTGGCTGACTCTGCTCACTGGCTCAGGGTATCATAAAGAAACCGCTATAAGGACCCAAGAAAGCCGTCCTCGAGTCGGATGCCCATTAAACCTAACCTAATGAATTTTTTTCAAAGTCTTGGGAGCCAAAAAATTAATTAAAAAGGTTTCGTTTAAATGTGCTAAATTCGCATTTCATACTATTGATAAACTGAAATAAACTTAAATGATGGCGGTTTTGAGTTTAGAAATGTGACGGAGATGGAAGTCCTTAACGCGATGATGCGGGTGAAATCGAATGCAGTAGGTGTTGACGGTGTGCCTTTAAAATTTGTAAAATATATTTTTGAAGAGATAATACCTTATCTGACTTATATAATCAATTCTTGTATTACAAGATCTGTATTTCCTTTGAACTGGAAAGTGGGTAGGGTTGTGCCTATTCCCAAAGTGAAGTATCCTACTTCAATGACTGCCTTTCGCGCGATTACTAAATTACCATCTTGTTCGAAAATTGTTGAAATAATTTTAAGGGATCAAATGCTTGACTATTTGAATGAAATGGATATCATCAATTCATTTCAATCAGGCTTTCGAAAGGGATATAATACTACTAATTTGATGCTGGTGAGAACATTCGCTCAAATATATATAGACGTTTGATAAGCGTGTTAATTTTTTTAGATTTTCGTAAGGCATTTGATTCGATGAACCATAACTTATTGGCCTGTAAGTTGATGGAGCAATTTAAGCTTATTTATTCATTTTTAACTGATCACAGACAGTTAGTACAGGTGAGAGGTCGGTGTTCACGTTCATTAAACATATACAAAGGAGTGCCACAAGGCTCGTTACTTTGGCCTCTACTTTTTTTGTTGTATGTGAACGATGTTTTCCGGGAGTTCTCTAATTTAATTCTAATTTAGATGTTACACTTACGCTGATGATATGCAATTATTGGCGGCCTCAACTAAGGATAATTTAATGTACTTTGAAACCCAACTTAACATGGAACTGAGGCGCCTTTTATATTGGTCAAAAGCTAATTTCTTGGATCTGGATCCTTCCAAGATGAAAATTATGATTCTTACTGGGAATTTTAATATTTATTTACATATTTCCTTGGAGGGTGTGGAAATTGAAAGGGTTAACAATTACAAATCCCATGGCTTTTATATTGATGATGAATTAACTTTTGATCCTCACATAGACTCTGTTATATTGAAGGTAACCTGGACTTTGCGCAGGCTTTATTGTACGGGCTGTTATTTACCTCTCGCCGTTAGAAGGCGAGTTGGGTTGGCACTTTGCAAGCCGGTATTTCTGTATGGGTTGGACGTTTTTGCGTGTACATCTCGCGGGAATTTATTAAGGCTCAAATTATGTTTTTATAGAATAGTAAGGTATATTTATAATTTGCGAATAAGGAATCGTGTGTCTGGGAATCGATTTGAATTACTAGGTTGCGATTTTGATGATTATATTAGTGCGCGCCAGATTATTTTGTTATAAGCGCCCACAATATTTGATGGATAAGTTTATTTTTGGAAATTCGATTAGATCATCACAGTTAATATATCCGGTTTATTCTACGGTAATTATGAGTAGATCTTTTGTGGTCAAGGTGGCCAGATTGTGGAATACATTTATCCCCAATAGTGAGCGGACATTTTCTGGAACTGTGGTACAATTTGAGTACCTTTTTAGGAATCAGATGAATAGTTGAAAATCTGTTTTTTTTTCTTTTTTAATTTTGTTGCTGATATAATTTCGTTGCTGGATCTTGTAGCTGTATTTGCATGGAGAGAAATTTTTTGGGGGGTAAGATTCTGGTATTCGGATTATAATAGATGTCTATTTTTTTCGAATTACGCATTAAATGAATATGAGTTTATAATAGAACAATAACTATTCATCGATGCCGAAAGAATATTCGTAGGAGCAATAAAGATAAATGAATGTAATATTTTAAAAAACATACTGTCAACATGTACATATTAACTGCTGCTATTTGGCCCAGTGGGCTTACAGCATTCAATTAAACAAAATAAAATTTATTATTGATGGGATCAGCTATTCCTATGCGCATTTCACTGGTTGTTTAGGCCAGATCATCAGGAAACTTTATCCATAAATTTTAGAAAAACTAAAAGTTGTTATACAAATAAAACTGTTAAGCGAATAAGAATTATAAACAACAGTTTTACTTCTAACGATATCAGAGCTTAAACAAAAACCACAACAATAAACAGTGAGGTTATCTTTTCTTACAGTCCCGACTACAAATAGTTGATTTTTTGCCAACTCTAACTTTATTTTACTTTGCCACTTCAGTTTTTTTTCATTGATATTAAAAAACATTAAAATTTACTATTTTTTTTTTTTTTTTTCTATTCAAAATTTACAATTGACTACTTAACTTAATTTTTTTTTTTTTTAATTCCCTATGCTAATCCACGCGAAGCTTGACGCTTGTCTGCAGGAAATAAACCAGAGTCTCTTGCGGGAATCGAACCCGCAACCCCGGGGTTGATAGACTAGCTCACAAAAATTAATTAAAAATACGTTTTTACAAAAGTTCTAAAGAGAAAAAATTCTTACCTTTTTAATTCTTTCTTTTATTTCAATTAAACCAGCTATCAAAAATAAAATCAGTTTTAGTTAAAAATTTAATCAAGTGAATTAAACGTTTACTTATATGAACAACATTACTGCAACAAAGGTTGTTAATATCAAAAAATATTTAATTTAATTTGTTTAATTAATTTTTTAATTAGTATCACGAATTTTTTAATTGAAATCCATTTTTATTTTTTTCTCTGTAGTAAGAAAATATTTTCTAGCTATAAATATTTTGTTGTTAGAGAGAGAAGTTTATTTTGTGTTAATATTGATTTTTCGTTGAAAATATGAACTTACAAAAGTTTAATTTTTTTCTCAATATTAAAAAAATATCTAAATATTTTAATTTTAAACAATCTTTTAAAACAAAGTATAAAAATTAGTTGACATCTTCTTTTAAAAGAGATGCTAAGTTTTCCTTAATTTAATGAAAATTGCTAACAAAATTACGAAACTCAATTTCCTAGTGGTTATTAAATTGCTTCATTAAATTTGTAAAATTTCATTTCGGTAATTAAATTTTTCATTGGATTGAAAATTTTTTTTATGAAATTGTTTCATAGATTTATAAAGCACTAGCTTAACCCGGTGCGCTTTGCTACCCCAATCGAAATAAAATAAGTAAAATTGTTTTAAAACTGATCTCGTGTATTGATTACAAAGCATCTTGTACTAAATTTAATTGCTTTTACAGTAACCGTTTTGCAGATATGTATACAGAAATTTCAAGTGTATTCGTATGGGAGGTGCCATTCGCGCTTTTTCCAGGTTGTGTATTATTATCTAAGCTATTTGTACAACATTGGAATACTTTCACTTTAACAGTACTCCAAATATGTAGAAATCTTTTATATCAATGTATGGAAGGTGCCACGCCCACCTAAAAATTAAAAAATATTAATAGCCAGTGTGTCGGATAGTCAGAAAATTACTGTGAAAATTGCAGTAATTTAGGAGTCTTTAGGGAACAAACAACCATACGATTTTTCATTAGTATATTATTAATTGCTTCCCCTGCACCTACTCCTTAACTTTTATTTTGAAAGGTGTAGTTTACCATAGTGTGGATCCTACGAAGCTTGAAGACTTTTATCTTCAGACATTCGGTATGAAATATTTTCGTTCTATGGGGGGTGTGGGGGGGGGGGGGGGGGGGTTTACTGCTCATTCTCCGTCTACTCGACCATTTTTATATAAAACTTATAATATACCATAATATTTGCTTTAGCCACGTTTGAAGACTCTAGGTATAAAAGTTCTGCAGTTACGCGATATTAAATATATGCATCTTATGGGGGTATTGCTTCACCAGCGCGTGTCCCCTTAATTTTTATTTTCAAAGGTGAAGTTTCCTATAAGATTGACTCCTACCAAGTTAGAACATTATAAATACAACAGTTCTTAAGATATGCAATATTTAACATTGGCGTCCTATAGGGGTAACACTTCCCCTGGTGATACCTTATTTCAATTTTGGGGCTTACTGCAAAAAGTTCAAGAAAATGGGCGCTGCGGTTTTTAAGAAAAGAGAAACTTAATATTGGCATCCTATGGAGGGTACCACTCCCCTGCTCCTATCGAAAAAAATAATTAGCCTATTGTTTTCGGGACTCACGTGATGTTAGTGTTAAAATTTCAGGAAAATCGGCTCAGTAGTTGGAGTCTATAAGCCAACAAAAAAACAGACAAACATTTTTAAATATAAAAATGTATTGCTCCCCCTGCACCTACCCCTTTATTTTTATTACGAAAGGTGCAGTTTATCTTAAGAGTTGGTTCTAAAAAGCTAGAAGACTTTTGTCTTTAGATATTAGGTAAATAACATTTTCGTTCTTTGAGGAGGTACAGCTCCTCCTCTGTCTACCCCGCCCATATTTATAATGAAATTTATAGTTTACCATAATAGTAGCTTTAACCACGTTTGAAGACTCTCACTTTAATAGTTCTTCAGTTGAGCGATATTTAATATATGCATCCTATGGGAGGTATTCCCCCCCCCCCCCCCCGGGACCTAGCCGCTTTTTTTTTATTGTCAAAAGTGTAGTATACCATAAGAGTGACTTCTACAGAGTTTGCACATTCTCACTATAACAGTTCTAAAGAAATGCGATATTAAACATTGGCGTCCTATGGGGGGTACCACTTGCCCCGCTGCTATTTTATTTCAATTTTGGGACTCTGAATATCCTACTACCAAAAGCCCAACAAAATGCGTGCAGTGGCCCTAAAGATATGCGATATTTAATATTGGTATCCTATATCCAATTCCCCTAACCCAATCGAAAAAATAAGTAATTTAAAAATATCGTTAAAAAACATTCATAATGTTTTTAAAATTTATTAAAATAACTTTGTTTTCTGAAAAACTTTTATAAAACAAACTTGTTTGTTTTAGTTTTTTGTTTTTTTTTTTTAAATAATTTGCATGTGTTATTTTATTTCGTTGATGCAAAATGGAAATATTTAAAATCTTATTGCGCTTTTCTTCAAACTGTCTCTATTAAACATAACTGCGTCATAATGTGGTCTAAGCAGGAAGCGGAAGGTTTTTTTTTATATGAAAATTATTTGAAAGTTAATGCTCAAGTTAAAAAAGGGGAGTTTTGGTTACAAGAAAGAAAAAAAATATGATAAAAATTTAATAGAAATTTAATAGAAATTTAAATATAGTTTAGTAGAGTATTTATTAAAATAAATATTTAAAACTGAAACTGGCTGGGATATTTTGTTTATTTTTTTTTTTACTTATAACCAGGGAAACCAGAAATATGCTGAAATATCCGTTTTATGCGCATTAAATACGCAGCAAGAATTCGAAAATATGCCCTCAAAATTGTTAAAAATATGCCCCAAAAAAATCAAAAAATTGCTCATTTAAAAACAAAATATTAAACATTTGCAATTAAAAAAAAACAATACTAAAATTATACTCGGTAAAGCCTAAACACCATAGTATTTACAGACCAATTCGAAAAGAATTTAATCTGCCGTAACGCATTTTTTTGGGAGCATTTAATCTAAATGCCAACATAATTAGATGGCTTACGTAATACGTACACAAATAGTCTAATTTGGAAAGAAGTTTTTATGGGAAAAATATTAAACTACAGACCGATTCTCACCAGTTACAAAGACGTCGTCCTTGGTACAATTAAAATGACTTTACCAAATTTGATCAAATTATGTATACAATTGCAACTTGTACTTTGCGCACAAGGTTATCATGGACAGACAACAAGCCAGAGGGACGGATGGGCATCGTTAAATCACTTTAAAAAGTGATTCTCAGTTCATCGGTGTACTAAAAGATTGGTTCAGATTTCTCATGTATTGCACATATCGCCAAAAACGTATGTTTATACTTGCTTTTTCCTTAATTTTTGCTTTTATGTAAAATTTTAAAGTTTAAAATAACATAATCTTGAATGACAACCTGCTTTGTCTTAATTTTAGAGTAAAAATTAAATGTGGATAGTGAAATTAAATTAACAGGTTGGGTATGCAGATAGATATTTAAAACAGGAAAGCAATCTGTTAACCAGAATTTCGAAAAAAAAAATTTTTTTTTCTATTTGCTGCGAAAGCTTACAAGAGGCATCTAAAAAATATGTATCGAATATGTATCAAAATATGCATTAAAAAGGCAAAATATGCGCTTAAAACTTAAAAAATGCTGCAAAAAGGCTCTTTTAACTAAATTATGCAAAAATATGCTCCAAACGGTAAAATATGCCAAAATATGCACTAACAAATCGATGCCAAAGTTCATAAAATGTTCTAAAACGGATAGATAAATTATTTCTGCCTTCATTGGTCGCACAAGGAAAAACATGCAATTGCATATTTTTGGTTTCCCTGGTAATAACAATTTAATTTTAAATAAAGAAATTTAAAAAAAATTCCAGCAATTAAAATAAAAAAGGCAATTAAATTAATTATTATTAATGCACACAAGTGCATACTTTAATTGATTTAAATGTTTTATTCAAAAACTTTCTTAAAAAACCTTTCGTTAAAAAATTTCTATACAAAACTTTTAAAATTTTTACAAAAACAGTTGTGATTTTTAGTTGAACTGTTAATTTTTGATATTTTTAGTTCATCAAATTTCATTTTCATTAAATTATTTTTACTGAAGGAAGGAATTTTTTACAACATAAAATTTTATTAAAATTTATTGATAATTTTCTTGGCTGAGCTGGTGCTCGAACCTGGGTTAGATGAAGTGTTTAGAGAGTAAGGGAGTAAAGTTTTTGGAATTTTCGTTAAAAAAAAAGAAATGGCATTGCTTGTTGATGTTATATAAAACATTTATTACAAGTTCCTATTTTCCAAATATTTTTAATTTTGAACAAATTTTGATTATGGCGCCTATTACGGTTTACAACTCAACTCAGTTGAGACAGTAATAATCAGTTGTAATTTTTGTTATGTTTTTGTTCACCGCAATTTAGCAAAGTTGTAAACCATAATACAAAAATTAAGAAATTACAACTCAACTGAGTTGAGTTGTAAACCATAAAAGGGGCCTATGTTTTTTTATTTACAGTTTTTACTTTTTAGCTAATTTTTGCTGCTTTTGTTTACAAAATTATTGTCGTACATTGTGAAAAATGTAAAGTTTTGCAATATTTCACGTTCTATTAATTTCCCTTGTAAAAAAAGCTTACAAAATTTATTTTACAAAACTAAATAACCATGACATAATAACAAGCCACCAAAGTTGGAAAAATTAAAACAAATTGATAATAAAAAATTATCAAGCTTAAGAAAATTAAAGAAATGCCATTTTTTGCTTAAATTAAATTACGTATAATTTTTATTAAAATCATCTTATTTAATTTATTTATTTCTTTAAAAAAACTTTTACATTTCCTTGGCAAATTTCTAATAAAAGTATTAGGAATTTTCTCTTTTAAATTTCTTGTTTCAGGTGTTTGAAATCATTTATAAAAATATCATGATTGACACATATGCTTGCATGTATTTGTTTTGTTTTTTTTTTTATTATTCATTTCTACTTAATAATAACTTCCGCTTTTATTAATTTAAAAGCAAATAGAAATTAATTAAAAGCATAATACAAATTTGCTATTCACTGTCAAACAAGAAAAAAAAACTTAATACACGAACTCTTTAGCATGCACAACAACAACAGTATTTACTGTTATTTATCAACAGTCATTGTTTGTAAACAAATCAAAGACTTAAGCAACAAACTTGTATAATATACATAGAAACTCATGTATACAAAACAGGAGAGCAGACTTAAGAGATGGTTTGTTTACCTTCTCTTTGCAAAACAAGAAGAAGTCAATAAGGAAAATGGCTAAATAAATTAAATAAGAATATTTTTTTCATGGATAAATGAACGATTTACGAAAATTACTAAAAAAGATAGTAAAAGAAAATTAAGAAAAATGAATTAAATACATTTTAAGAGACAAAAGGTATTAATCAGCCTGATTACGGTTGGCGTTGGCGTGTACGCCTGAGTCGTTTTTTGTAATAGAATAAAGTAACACAAAACTTATGTATGTTCTTTAATCTACTACAAAAAACGACTCAGGTGTATACGCCAACGCGAACGCCAACCGTAATCAGGCTGATTGTTAAATTATTAAGGGTGGTCCAACCAAAACTCACGATACTAATTTTAAATTAAATAAAGTTTTCAGATAATTATCTTAATATTTTTTTGTTAAGATAGAAGGATCTATGACAATTATGTCTAAAAGAAAATATCGCCCAAATGCTCGCTACGGTTTCGGTGGCATACCTCTATCCAATGGTTCATATTTTTTGTGACTCTGAGACATAATTGTGGTTCAATGTGGTTAATGTCCCGAATTATCTCATCCTTTAGCTCTTGAATTATTCTTGGTTAATTGACGTACACTTTTTCTTTTAAATATCCCCAAAGAAAGAAGTCCAACAGTGTCAAATCATATGATCGTGACGGCCAATTAACATCGCCATGACGTAAGATAACACGACCATTGAATTTCTTGCGCAAAAGAGCCATTGGTTCGTTGGCTGTGTTGCAAGTGGCACCATCCTGTTGCAAGGTACTGAATGGCCCAATTTTTGGCCACAAGAAATCCGTTATCGGGATAGCAAACCCCATTCACGGTAACTGCTTGGCCGACATCATTTTCGAAGATGACACCGCCAGACCATAAATAAACCGCACCAAACAATAACTCTTTGTGGATGCGTCGGCTTTGCGAACAATTCTCCCAATTGTGGACACATTTCGTCGATTATCATGAACAAAAAAAAAAAATTAGGACTGGGGGCTGGTCTCTCTCCAAATCGATCCACTAAGACGGGATTTTTGAAAATTCGAATGCTTAGGGGGTAAAAAGGGTAAAAACGGGTAAATTCGGTAACTTTTTCTCTCAATAACTAAAAGAGATACAAACAAAAAAATGTCATACTTATCGTTGTTCTTTAGCAAAATAAGCGGATAGGTGTCTGATACTTTTTTAAAAAAATTAGGGTAAAACCGGGTTTCTGGTACTTTTTGACACCCCATCTCTCCTTAAAACCAATAAACATAGATATATAGGTTTTATTACATTCAAAACTTATCTAAAATTACATATACAAATTTGGTTCTTTTTCGAAATTTGAACGTTTAAGGAATGAAAATGTTAACTTTTTTTTGGTACTTTTTTACAAAACATTTTTCTTTATTCAATGACATATACGAACTAAAATATGGGCTCCCACTACAATATTAAAATGTTTGATACTTTAATGGGGAGAAAATAAAGTACCAGAAAGGGGAGGTACGGGAAATTTAATTTCTTTCTTAAGCTTTTTGGTTCTATAACTGGTACTTTTATTAATTATCATTAATATTGGACATAGAAAAATTAAATTCAACATGCAATGTACTAATGGATAAGAGTCTATAAGAGGCAACTTTTTGGTACTTTTTGTTCTTTTGCTGGTTCTTTTTGAATTTCCGTAAGTATTGGAACTAGAAACATAAAATTAAACATTCAAAGTCCTGAGTTAATAAGAATGTGTTAGAGGGATCTTTTTGGTACTTTTTCGTTTTTAACTGGTACTTTTTGAATTACTATTTGAGTTACTATTGAACATAGAATCCTTAAATTAACCATGCAAGGTCCTGAGTAAATGAGAATCTGTTTTTTTTGGTACTTTTTCGTTCTTTAACTGGTACTTTTTTATATTCGTTAATATAGAAGCTAGAAACATAAAGTAAACATGTAATGTTCTGATCGGATGAGAATCAATAAGAGGGAACTTGTATTAGATAATTTTGGAGAAGTTTTATAATACGAACAAAAACAATAAAAATTCTTACACAATTTATGAACGATTCTAGTGTCGAATATATAGACAACTCTTGGGTCGGGTCTACAGTTTAAGTTTTCACTTCCTTTACTGAAAATGTCTTAACTTTATTTGGTAATTTTATATTACAAAGTTTGATTGACGTGTGTAAAAAACTGCCAGTTTGTATTTTTTAAAGACTTTTTAATTTAAATGTAATTAAAAAATTTTTTTTTTCATTCTGTAATCAATGTTGTAACACAAAATACTTAAAAGGAAAGCTTTTAATTTTTTGTATTTTTTTTTATGTTTAAAACAATCTATTACTAATCTCTTCTTTTCTGTTAAGGTTTAACTTCCTGCTTTTTCAATTTTATTATGAATTTATACGTCAAAAATGGCGCTTCTTCTTTTCTTAAGCTTAATTTAAACATTTCTTAATCTTTTTTTTTATAATAACTTAATTCAACACATTAAATCTTATGTCCATTAGTATTAAAGTCTTATTATTAAGTATTATTTTCAAAACCAACCCATTTGTTATTTACCTTCTAACAATTTTTACTTGAAAAATAAGTTAATTTACAGTTCTTTTATTTAATAAAAAAAGCTTAAATTTGGTAAAAAAAAAACGTTATTAACCCTAGTTTGATAAGATAAAAACTAACTGAAAAGCTAGTTTGAAACTCAGGTGCCAAATTTACTTTAATTTAATTTAATAGAAAAAGCTTTAATTAATTGATTGATTGTTATTTTCAAAGGCTTTAAACATCAACTATTTATACCCACACTACAATAGTGGAAAGGGTATTATGCGTTTGTGCTGACTTTTGTAACACCTCAAAATATTGGTGCTGGTATAACGATCGATTCACAATCATTTTTTGAGTCAATCTAACGATGTCCGTCCGTCTGGCTGGCTATCCAAGTAAACCTTGTGCGCAAAGTTAAGGTCGCAATTTTGGAGATAATTTGATAAAATTTCGTAATTTTCCACAAGGACCACGCCTTTTGAAAATGATGACAATCGATTGATAATTTTCCATAGCCCCCATACAAGCTTCTTTCCGAAATAGAGTATTTGTGGCCATAATTTTGTTGTGTTGGGATTTAAACTAAATTTGGTCCAAACTTATTTTATTGGATTCAGTCCGTATTTGACCATAGTTCCCATACATGCAACTTCATTGCCGTAAGAAAAAAGTACTTAATAATAAAATTAAAAAGTATAATAAAATGTCTACAACTCAATACACAGCCCCAAGTATACGAATGCAGCACAAAAAGCTAGTATTTAGAAAAAAAAATTTTGAAAAGTGGCGTATGCGGCACAAAACAATAATTTTCACTTTCAATAAAATGCTATAAACTTTAAGTTCGTATATGAACGTGGTGAAAATACAAAAAAAATCTATCGAATATGTTTTCAGAAAACTTAATTTTTCTCAACTACGGATTTTTGGCATATGCGCCAAACCAGTTATGAGCTGAGGAGCTGTGTAATTTTTATAAAATATTATATTATAAAATTTTTAACTGTCAAGAACTCTTTTCAAAATCCAAAAAAATATTTTTTTTAAGCGAATATCAAGAATTTTGCAAATTTGAATCTGGCAAGCCTATTGTTGAAAGCATTTATTTTTAATTTTTCTTTTAAGCTTTTAAAACCTATTTTAAGTCACCCTTATCGTGGTTAGCGACTTAAAAATACGCCTGCGACTGTTTGGTAATAGATTAAAGAAAATTAATTCATGTTCTCCTTAATCTATTACAAAACAGTCGCAGGCGTATTTAAAATTCGCCAACCACGACAAGGGTGAATATAAAGCAACAATTCAGTAAAAAATTAAGCTAAAAATGAAGTTATTGCAACTGTTTTCTTAAGCGCAATTGTCCTTTCAAAAGAACTGTCATATAGCGCTTACTTTTGACAAATCAGTAAAAAATAGAAGTTGTTGCAAAACTTGCTTAAACTCTTGTTTGCACACAAAAAGATAAAACTCATACCAAATTTAAGTTTTCACTACTTTAAGTACGAATAACACTAAAAAGTACTTAAAACAATCCAAAATAAGATAATTTCGTAAAGCAATATGAGTGCATACGCGTGTGTTTGTAAAGTTTGTTGTACAAAACTCTGCAAAACAAAGCAACAACGATTTGCTTGTTTTGTGTAGAAACTACAACGACACTACAAGAGGAAAATATAGATTATATTCATGTTTAAAAAGAAAAAAAGAACCAATAATTCCCATATTCTATTTCTTCAAATTATTTAGTTAAATTCAAAGTAGAATGATTACGAAAACCACAGCGGGTAATGGAGCTGGGCCCTGTTTCTCAAAAGTAAAATATATTGGAAACAAAAATTGTAAAATTGTCGCTTTTTCACGTATTTTACTTGTAGATTTGTATCTTGTAGTTTTGTTTTGAGAAACAGGGCCCTGGTGTCTAATAATTAAGACTTCATCTGAAAACAAAGTACGACATACATCAAAAGTGAAATAAACATGTCAACTTGTTAGTAAATAATAATATTTTTTCTATCTCTGATTCTCTGTAGGGTAAGTGTTTAGGTTAGAAAATCAATCTCACTTTCGGATTATTTCAAGTAGAAACCGCGATTAAACTAGAAATTCTTGAACCAAGCACGGTTTGAAATTAATTTTATATCACTTTGAATAAAGTCAATCCTATTTTCGGATTATTTTAAGAACGGGGCACTTCACTAATCTGCACTTGAATCAAGAATTCCGTATTTGATTTAAGGAAATCCGTACACTGAACCAATTTTCCAATGAAAATGTACGTTCAGCAAACGAGTTACGTTTATTAAAATATTTTCGTTGGCTCAACGAATTATTCGTGATTATAATGAAAATTTTATTTTTATTAGGTATTATTTTTATTATATTAACGAATAATTCGTTGAGCCAACGAAAATATTTTAATAAACGTAATTCGTTTGCTTAACGTACATTTTCATTGGATTTTTGGTTTAGTGTACTTGCCGTACTATTGTTACCGCTTCGGCTCGATTTAAGTAGGATTGGTTTGTCTTTTCTGTGCAAAGTTCTTTTTCCTTTTAGCACTTTAAGGGGTTAATAAAATACATTATTTCCTTGTTATTAAGAATCTTTGAATATCTAAAAGTTCTAGCCTAAATGAACGCTTCGTGTCTGCTTGACTTGTTATAATCGCATAAAATAATTTAAAAGAAAAAAAAAATTCTACAAACAGCCTTAACACCGTTTTGATTGAACAGATAGTTTAAAAGAAAAATAGTTTTTAAGAAAAGACAAAAAAAAAAGTAAAAAACTTAAGGCAAAAATAATGAAAGTCAAAAAGAAGAAAAAACTTATTTATAACAAGTTTAAAAGAAAAAAAAATTTTTAAGCTGGGATTATGTTTAGTTATAAAAAAAAGTAATTTATTTTAATATTTTAAATTTATTATTAAAAAAAAAAAAAAAAAATTAAGAACTACTCTTTCTAAATAATTATAGTATTGAAACCGACTATTTTCTAAAGAAATTCAAAGAGTTTATTTTTCTCTTTCCTCCCCAGGGCTTATTGCATTAACATGACCTTGCAGTTTTATTTTTCTACAGTTAAAGTAAAAATTACAAATAAAATATTTAATAATAAATTTAAGTTGAAAGTAAATTGTAACTTTATGGTGTGTTGTGCAATATCCGCAAGTTTTTGCACAGCTAGGAAATTTTTTTTTTCTGAAAATAAATTAAATAAAAACCATAACAAGTGTAAACACCAACCAACAATAATTTCATGTTGCATGCCATTACAATCAATTTTGGGTTTCTTTTATTTTGTTTAAGTCATGAATTAATGTCGTATTTATTTTTAAACCCACCTGAAAACCATAATCCACCTTAAAGTTTTTTTTTTATTGTTTTAATTTTTACTACTAAAAAAAAAAAAAAAAAAAAAAACTGTCAATGTTTTTATGTTGTATGCTGCTCATGTTTAATGTACTCTCGTATGCTGCGTAGCAAATAAAATGTATCACTCTGGCAAGTTCATTAATTTTATAAGACGAGAAAAAGAAAAAAAAAATCATGTTGTGTTATTGAATTAAATGGAAAATTTCGCTTGAAAAGGGGTTGTGTTCATATGTGAATGAAGGTGGGCAGGCTGCAGTTTTTTTTTATTAAGTGTTTCTTTTAAAAGACAGACTTTTTAGGCTTTCAACAAACACGCCCTCACTTAAAGCATCTGTGGTAGATAACAATCTCATAACTATCATATTCATACCAGTTAAGAAGAAATATTCCCCGGTAGTTTTTTCCCTTCTCCCATTGTTCCTATTTAAATTCAATTGTAACCAGAATTTTATATACCCTTCACCATGGTGCGATAACAGCAGAAAAATATATATAAATAACGTTCTTAAGATATAAATAAATCAACTTTGTACCACGCCCACTTGTCCAATCCCGCCCACATTTTGTCGGATGTTGTGTATTAATAACCAAAATGCTTGTACCTTATTTGGAAACTTTGGCTCTTGCGGTTCTCCAGATATACAGAAATGTATGATGTGTTTCCACTAGAAAAGCCACGCCTACTTACCCAATCCCGCCCACATTTTGTCGGATGTTGTGTATTGATAACCAAGATGCTTGTTCCTTATTTGGAAACTTTGGCTCTTGCGGTTCTCCAGATATACAGAAATGTATGATGTGTTTCCACTAGAAGTGCCACGCCCACTTGTCCCATCCCGCCCAAATTTTTTGGATATTGTTTATTGACAACCAAGATGCTTGTACCATATTTGGAAACTGGCCCCTGCCGTTCTCCAGATATACAGAAATCTTGAATGTCTTTGTATGGGAAGTGCCACGCCCACTTCTCCAATCTCGCCCAAATTTTTTTGGATATTGTGTATTGGTAACCAAGATGCTTTGAAATCTTTGGGTTTTGGCCGTTCTCCAGATATACAGAAATCTTTAATGTCTTTGTATGGGAACTGCCACGCCCACTTCTCCAATCTTGCCCAAATTTTTTCGGATATTGTGTATTGATAACCAAGATGCTTGTACCTTATTTGGAAACTTTGGCTCTTGCCTTGTTACAGATATACATTAGACATTAGTCTTTCTATGGAAAGTGCCACTCCTACTTGTCAAATCCCGCCTACATTTCGTCAAATGTTGTGTTTTGATAATAAAGATGCTTGTACCTTATTTGAAAATCTTGGCTCCTGCTGTTCTCCAGATAAACATCAAAAATACAAAAAAAAACAACAAGCTTATTTTGGGTAAAATAAGAGGCAGTGGTGGTTTTTTGCATATATCTTAGCCATTTGTAGACCGATCAGGCTGAATGTTAATAGCAAACAATTCCGGACTATATATAACATTAATATATAGCTATTAAGTCCCCATTATATCTGGGGTCTTTAGAAAACCCATTTCAACGGACTTACGGACATCTTCCCTTTTTGAATTCCCAGGTCTTAGTCAAAACATAGAACAATTTATGAAAGTAACTTTAAAATATTAAATATCAAACTAGGTTTGAAATTCATTTAAAAGTTAGTTGTTTTAGGGAACCAATTTGCTATTTTTGGTTTAAAGAACAAGTTCCTTTTTCAATTTATGTATGTATTTGTTTCTTCCTCTTTAATTTTTTTTAGCACGATTTATAGTAAGATTTTAACTTTTTGTATTATAGATAAAAACAGTTAAATTTTAAGCTTTTCAAATGTTTTATATAAAGGGTGTCCCAAAATTAACGCAAGATTTCAATTAAATAGAAATCGCAGTTTTTTTAGGGCTGCCAACACTTTATTGCACAAATGGAGAAAAATTCAAATCTTGCGTTCATTTTGGGACACCCTTTATTTACAGTTTTCATTCAGTAATTTCGATTGTTGTTTTAGGGCAAGTGGCCTCAAAGAAAAACAAACGTCTTATTATGGCCGAATTAGTTAAGCTAATAAAATAAATAAATAAATAAAACATTAAAAGAACTAGTTCATCTTAACGTTCTTGATCTTTAATCCTTAAAGCTAATGAATTTCTTTAAGACTAAATTAGTAGAAATTTTAAAGTTGAGATATTTCATATAAAAATTTTAAAGATTTTGTGGCGCCTTTAAAATATAAAATCAAATTTTATTACAAAAATTTTACACATACATAAGAATTTTATCAAGAATAAAATTTGGGAATTAAGCACGACTAACAAAATTTTTTAAACTAAAATTTGGTATTCCTAAAAATTACTTTGATCATAAAATTAATCAATAAAAAATTTACCTAAAGTTTTAAACAAACATTTATGTATTTATTTTTCATAACCAAAACCCAACACCTTTTAACATTAACACTCTCCTTTTATGGTTATAAAAAAATTTTATTAAACAAATTAATGCCCCAAAACAATAGTAAATGAAAATTGTCAATAAAAAAATCTAACATATTGACATAAAAAAGAAATAATAATAATAAAAAAACACATAAATTAAAATAGCAACATGTATTATTTATAAATTTTGTCCACATTGTTTTCAAAATCATAATTATTGAAATCTAAAAATTTTCACTTTCACAAAAATTACTTTTCTATAAAAATTATAAAAAAAATTTTAATCAACTTGTGGCAAAAAGAAAATAAAAAATTGTTTTTAATCAATTTTGTTGGCTAAATATTTATTGTTAAAAAAAATATTTATAAGACATTAAAATGGCAATCAAGAAGACAATAAAAATTTATAAAATGTTAGCAAAAAAAGTTAAAGTAATTTGCAAACAAAAGCAGCAACTAATCGATAAACGAAGATCAAGGTTATGTATTGCTTTTAAAATAGTTTAGGTTCATGTCTAAGCTAAGTATTACAACATTTAGCATTTGGGGAAACAACAAGTACCCCGGTAGGCTAGCTAATAGTAAGCTAGTCTATCAGCCCCGGGGTTGCGGGTTCGATTCCCGCCGGAGACTGGTTTTTTTCCTGCACACAAGTGTAGAGCTTCGCGGGGATTTGCTTAGGGAATTAAAAAAAAGAGTTAAAAAAAACTTTAAAATATTTAAGAAATGTGTGTAAAATGCGTTGAATTCTGTTGGTCTCGTTTGTTTTCATAAAGTTTGGTTAATGTCTGTGCTAACTTAAGTATAAAACTTTAACAATTATTTGCATTACACAGAAAATTTTACTAAAAATCTAAAGCAACTTAAACTTAAGAACTTCCAAATTAAAGCTTAGCTCCAAATAAAACTTAATCGGGTAACCGAATAATTTATTCTTTAAAAAGATTTACAGACAAAAAGCTTAAAACTAAAATTTTAAATTAGTGAAGGTCATATTTGCCAAAATTTGATGAAAGAGTTTGCAAAAAAATTTCTTTAAATAATCGAATAATCGCTTAAACACCCATTAAATGGGGGAAATAAAATGCTTAGAAATAAAATATAAGATATTCCTAAGAGAAGGAAGTAAGGTTAAGAATATTTTTTAGTAACTGAAAAATTACCGTTACATAAATGAATAAAAGATTTAAAAGATTTTATTCGTGTTTCTTTAATTATTTTCAACGAATTTTGAAATATTTTAATCATTTAGAGCCTTAAAAAGAACACATCTTTTAGAAAAGCATATTTATGGGCCATGTCACAGAGTACAATTCCGTTCGGAATTGAAGAAAACATATTTGTTTGTTGATGGAAAGTGTATTTTAATTGTTTTATGGCCTTTCAGATACAGACAACTCGCATACCGTTCATGAAAACAAAAATGGTTTCATTCCGAAACATTTTTTCGTCATTTTCTGAAGCACCAAAATACGGAATGAATTCCGTTTTCGAACGGAATTGTGCTCTGTGACATGGCTGAATATAAATAAAAGCCAAACGGGTAACCGAATAATCGACTAATGGGGCTATTCGTTTTAAATATTTGTTGGTTTTAATATAAAGTTACTAGCTTTCAGATGTTACAGTGTCTGCATGCCAAATTTTAGGAAAACAGGTTGATTAGTTAAGAAGATAATACAAATAATAGGCTATAGTTCTTTCCAGATGTTACACTATTTGCTCGCCAAATTTCAAGAAAATCAGTTGATTATTTAAGAAGATATAGGGAGCTTTTTCTCCTCTTGCCCTATTTCATGCCCTGTTCTCTTTCAGATGTTACAGTGGCCGCATGCCAAATTTTAAGAAAACCGGCTGATCAGTTAAGAAGATATAGGGAGGGGGAGCTTTTACCCCTTTTGCCCTTTTTCACGCCTTAAATACTTTCCACCTGTAACACTTTTTGCATGCGAAATTTCAAGAAATTCGGTCAATTAGTTATTAAGATATTGGTAGGGCGAGCTTTTACCCTTCTTACCCTATTTCACATCCTATTCCCTATTTCCTTTCAGATGTTACAGTGTCTGCATGCCAAATTTTAAGAAAATCCGTTCATTAATTTAAAAGATATAGGGAACGGGAGCTTTTACCGCTATTGCCCTATCTCACGCCCTATTTCCTTTAGATGTTACAGTGTCTGCATGCCAAATTTAAAGAAACCCGGTTGATTAGCTTAAAAGATTGCCCTTTTTCACGCCCTTAATAATAACAAGTAAGAAAGTATAGTCGGTCAAGCCCGATCATATGATACCCTACACCACAGTATTTAAAAACACATCATGCTTATGTGTCCATGTAAATATGGATTTATCTATGTTTATAAACTTCATGAAAATCGGCTTGAAAGTTTGTGAGAGGCAGAAATTGCCCCCTGCCTCCCCTTGTGGTCCTATTTTTTAAAAACTGTATAGCTAATGTGTCCCTATAGATATGGATCTATCTATGTTTTAAATTTCATTTAAATCGGTGTGAGAGGCAGAAATTGCCCCTATCTCCCCTCGTGGTCCGATTTTTTTTTTAAATTTATACATTTTGTGTCCATATAGATATGGTTCTATCTATGTTTTAAATTTTATTAAAATCGGTTTGATAGCTTCTGAGAGGAAGAAATTTCCCCCTATCTTCCCTCGTGGCCCTACGATTCGGCCCAATAAGAACCCAAATTTCATCAAATTATCTCTATAATTGCGACCTGTACTTTGCGCACAAGGTTACATGGACAGCCAGCCAGCCTGCCAGCCAGCCGGACGGACATCGTTAGTTCGACTCAGAAAGTGATTCTGAGTAGATCGGTATACTTTAAGGTGGGTCTAGGACCACTATTTTAAGGCGTTACACACATCAGCACAAAGGTTGATTTGCTAAGAAAATATAGGGAGGGGGAGCTAATGCCCTATTTTGCGCCCTCTAGCGATATAAAATATACTCTACGACCTATTCTCATACCTTAAAAATAAACAAACAAAATTTCATATAAATGAGTCAAGCCGTTTCGAAAGAGTTCAAAGTGCAGGGCATTTTGTTGATATTTGTATGGGAATATATAGGAAAATCTAAATGCCATATCTGCGGAACCCCTAAGCCGATTTTGTGCAAACCTAACTTAAACCATCTACAGACTATTCCTCACGTACCCTGATATTTTGTTTAAAATCGGTCGAACCGTTTCCGCAGTTAGTGGTGACATCAAAGTGTACACTTCTTTTTATATATATAGATTAAGCATTTACACCAGTATTCGAAAAGAAACACTAAATATCGCTTCTTAGTGTTCGGTTCGGTAGATTTGTGGAAACCATAAACGCTTATAGTGTTTGTGTAGAAAATCATTTAAAAAAATAACGTTTCCCTGTTTGTCATCTTTCGAACACAAAAATAATACTGTTTTTATTCAACTCAACAAAAGATGAGAACATTTAATTCCGTTCGGTTTTTTTTAAGAGAAAGAGAAACTTCTTTGTGTTTGGTTTGGTTCATTAATGTTCGCCGGTTTTAGCTGGTAAAAAACCAAACATTTTTAGAAAAACAAAATACACATACGAAAAAACCAAAAAGACAGCTAAATAATTTTACACAAAAAAAAAACATATACGCAACAATACATACACAAGGTGTTCGTGTTGCGGCAGTTGCTAAAATTTTTTGTATTTTTTTTATAGAATATTATAATATAATGTTTGTCTACAGTATCACTACAATTGTTTTGTTTTTTAACTAAGAACAGTACACTATCTAATGTTCGGCTCTTTCTTGAAAATAGTTACGAACGGTATTAAGGGTTGTTTTCGTCTACACAATCGCTAAAAAAAATAGATATCGTTCTTGGGTATGTGAGCCGAACGCTAAATAATGTACTTTTTATTTTAGAATACTGACTTAAACTAGGGATGTAGCCAGGGTTTAAAAAACTGCAGTCAAAGCCAAAAACTGTCGAACAAAAAACGATAATTTGTGTAAAACTTTTCGCGTTTTGAGTTGATTTGACAGCAATTGTTTACATTTAATGAATTAGAAGTAGAAACAACACTTTGCCCCCTTTCAAACTCGGCAAGTTAATTGCGCAAGTTACTTGCCGACAAGAACAAAGTCTGTACAAATTTTTTTGAAATTTTTTTTTTCATACAGACTTTGTTGTTGTCGGCAAGTAACTTGCGCAAGTGTGTGAAATGGGGCTTTGTCTGTGTTCCTACGGCTCATGTCTTATTGACAAGATTGCTATTTTATAGGCGAGAGGGATGAGGGGAAAAGAAACGAGTACACAGATGCATGAACTGTCTTTACGTTTTGCTTTTTCATTCGTTGTTTAATTTTGTTATTGTTTTCAATATCAAAAAAGCACATGTCGTCAACATGACATGAATCATTTGAACGCCAATTCATGCTCAAAGAAGAAAAAGGAAGAATCTTGTCAATAAGACATGAGCCGTATAAACTCAGACTTTCTCTTTGACCAATGACAAATTAAGAAGTGGAAGAAATGGCAGTTTTTCTACTTTGACTGCAGTTTTTTAAGCGCTGGATGTAAAAAATACCAATATATCGGCGATATTTCGAGTTTGCCGGTATATCGGTATCGGCGATATTTTACTGGCGATACGACGATATTTTTTTATAATTTTTTTTTGAACAAACAATTTAATTTTCAATGCTTTTTTTTGCAAAACAACTAGGAGCAATAATAGCAGAGCAAAATCCCAATCAGGAACAATAAATTGTCTTTCAGTTTTTAATCTGGAGGTCAGTCCACGCCACGCTTTTTATGTGTACGTTTCATTTTTGACCTTTTTTTCAAGACGCATGCTAGAGTAGAAAGTAATCCTACTTTCGACACGTATTTGTATTCAACGCGTTTTCTGTGTTACTAGTCAATACAATTTTTAACTACTAGTTTTTAGACAGATGCATAAACGCATTGTATGCTTGGTGTAGACGTGCAGCTTTAGCCGTTTTACTTTGCATCATACTAGTTAAATGTTCTCTCATTGATAGATTTTGTAGGTATTTGTACGTTTTTTGATGTTTCTGCTTATTTTTTAATGATTTTTGTGATCGTGACTTTGGGTAATCGAATAATCGCTTGAATGAAATTGTAAAATTAATTTTCTTTAACAAATTATTATTAATTAAAGATTTTCTTGCAATTTTTTGTTAAATAAATAATGCATTTTAAGCTATTAATCGATTCTACGAGTTAAAAAGTCTTTAGTGAAATCAGGTTTTTGTCTTTGCTAAAATTTATAGTAATACCTTTGTAGATGTTTATAATTATTTGGCGTTGAGCTTAAATTGGATTAATATTTATACAAAACCCACAGTAGTGGAGGGGCTATTTTGCGTTTGTGCTGAGGTTTGAAACACATTAAAATATTGCTCCCAGACTTTAAGTTTACGGATCGACTACGTATCTCTTTTTGAATCGACCTAAAGATGTCCATCCGTCCGTCCCGCTGGCTAGCTGTCCATGTAAACCTTGTGCGAAAAGTTCACGGGCCTGATTCCGGCAGTTGAGATCGAGTACATTCTCAATTCGAAAGAAATTTAATATCTAATTATTTCGTTCAATACTTAAGGAATCCGAATTATTAATTAATTTGAGTTTCACAATACTGACAAAATAATTTCGATTCGTTCAGTATCGACTGAAAGAATTATAAATAATCGAATCGAGAAAGTACTCGATCACGACTGCCAGAATTAGGCCCCAGGTCCCAATTTTTGAGATAAATAGTTTAAATTTGGTACATGGGTTCTAATTATCACAAGGATCAGCCCTATTAGGGAGAATCGGTCTTAAATTGACACACAAGTTTCTTTCTTTTTCGAAAATGAGTTCGGCCAAGCAGTAACCATGAATGGTGTTCGCTATCGCGGGATGATAACCGATTTCTAGTGCCCAGAAAATGAGGATATTGACCTGGACGGTACGTGGTTCCAACAGGTTGGTGCCACTTTCAACCTAGCCAACGAAGCAATGGCTCTTTTGCGCGAAAAATTCAATGGCCGTGTTTTTTCACGCCGTGGCGGTGTTAATTGGCCGCCACGATCATGTAATAAGCCACCGTCGGACTTCTTTTTTGGGGATGTTTTGAAGAAAAAGTATACGTCAATAAGCCAAGAACAATTCAAGAGCTTAAGGATAAGATTATTCGGCACATTTAGGACATTGAACCTCAAATATGTCTCAGAGTCATGGAAAATATCGATCATATGATAGAGGTACGCCAGCGAAGCCGTGGCGAGCATTTGGTCGATACATTGTTTCTCATATAATTGTCATAGATTTTTCTATAATATATACCCCGGTTTGCGTCGGTAATTGGTAATTGTCTCAGAGTCATTGAAAATATGGACTATCGGATAGAGGTATGCCACCGAAGCCGTGGCGAGCATTTGGCCGATTGTTTGCTTCACACATAACTATTATAAATCCTTCTATCATAATAAAAACTATTAAGATAATGCTTTGAAAACTTTGTGTTTTTTTGTTGGACCACCCTTTATTTGAAAGCTTTTTTTATTTATTTGAAAACATTTTTATTTAAAACTTTCGTTAACTATTCAATTGAAATTTCTTTTGGTTTTAATAAAATTATTAAAAAATCGTAAAATTAAGACGAAGTTATTAAAACAACGTTTCAACAAAAAATTAGAAAGTAAAATGGGTGACAAATATTTATTTTATTAATTTTATGTAGAAAACTACTGGAAAGCCATATTTTTTAGTCCAAAAAAAGAGTGAAATAAGTGTAAATCAGCGCGTTATTGAAGTGTAGTTGGTTACTTTTTATTTCAAAATTGTATGCTAAGTGAATAACTAATTGCCGTGCGAAGTAAAAACCTAAAAAAAAATCAAAACATATTTTTGTTAAGTGTAAGTAAGCAAATAGGCAAAGAAAGCTTTAGAAGTTCCGTTGAGTAACTGTTCCCTGCTTAAGTTAATCGATAAAGTAAACAAACCATAAATTAAAAAACAATTTAATAAATTTCTTTTTCAGTTTTATTAATTCTTTGACTCTCATGTATTAATAATAATTTATTTTGTTTTTTTTTCTGTTTTTAAACTTCCCAAGTGTTTTTGTTGTCACATAACTTTATTGAATTAAATTCTTATCAATTTACTAACCAACTTTAAACAACAGTTATGCAACCTTATTAACATACAAATATTGTAATAAACACAACAGAAACAACAGCAACCAGAAGATACTACAAGCACAAAGCTATTTAAACAAAACAGACTACCTGTCTGTCTGTCCGTCTCGACTTCTATATCACTGGTAGTTTGAATTTATGCTGTTGTGTTTAGTTTAGTTAAGTTATGCTTAACTTAACTTCAACCACCAAGTTTAACCAGTATTTAGTACAAGTAACAAAATCTGTTATTGGATTTTGCCAAACAATCCCACCAGCCAACCAGCTATCCAACTTCATTTCAGTTAAAAATAACTTCGAATAATGCAGTCAGCCTCTTTTTTTTAAGCTTCATTGGGTTTCATATTATTTTACACACTTTTGACGATGCAAATAAAAAAATCTTTGGAACTGTTGCCATGTTATTTCAGTTATGCTGTTTTCTTTAACTTTTTTTCATTCATTTTTAAAAGAAAAAATTTAAAAAATGACACATACAAAATGATTAAGTATTTTTAACATAAATGGTTTGTTGGTTAATGTGTAACCACTACAACTAGAGCGTTAGGCGACAAACGTTTAAATCATTTTATTGACAATGACAAAACATTTAAATGAATTAAAGACATAAATTAAAAGAAATGTTATTAATAATTAAAAATTTTATAACAATTGTTCTAAAACAACAAATAATCGGTTATTCGTATTAAACTATTCTATTCAAACCCCGATTTGTATTAAACTTATACAATGTTTAATCTTAATTCAGGGACATTTTTAAGATAATTTTCAAAGAATGACACAACTGAATGTTAAATTGTTAATAAACGAATAACATTTTAAAGCTTTAGAACTAATTTAGCAGAAAAATAATTCATTACATTTAAATTAAAAACTGTTTAATATAAACATGATCAAATATATAAAGTTATTGGTTTTAATCTAGAAATGGTTTGAAAAATAACCGAATAATCGAGTAATCGTGTTTTAATTTAGTTTTTTTTTAACTTAAATATAACTTTTATAACATTGGAGGAAAGTAAAATAAAAAAAATCATAAAATTTTTATTAAAACAACCGAAAAATTTGTCTTGAAAAACCGAATAACCGCTTAATCGATAACAAAAGCTTAAAGTAAAGAGCAAAATATCCTTCACAATTTATACAAAAAATAATGACAAAAGACTTTATTATTTATTTATACTGGTTTTAACTTAGAAACAGTTGAAATAATGACCGAATAATCGAGTAATACGTTTAATTTGATTTTTGTTTACTAAATGTAACTTAAATGACATTCAAAGATAAAAAAAATTAAAATTAAAAAATTATAAAATTTTTAATAAAACAACCGAATAATTGGTCTTGAGAAACCGAATAATCGTTTAAAAACCTTCAAAATTTTAAAAAAATAATGATAAAAAAAACTTAATTCTTTATTTATTTTGGTTTTAATTTTGAAATGGCTTAAAAAATAACCGAATAATCGAGTAATTGTTTTTGAAATTATTTATTTTTTCTTAAATATAACTTTAAAATAATAGTAAAATTAAAGTGAAATTGGTCTTGAGTAACCGAATAATCGTTTAATCGGCAACAAAAACTTAAAAAAGAGCAAAATATCCCTCAAAATTTATAAAAAAATAATAATAATAAAAAAAATATTCGTTATTTATTTTGTTTTTAAATTAGAAATGGCTTTAAAAATAACCGAATAATCGAATAATCGATTAATCGTTTTTAATTTTTTTTTTACTTAAATGACATTAAAAGATAGTCCAAATTATAACAAGAAATCATAAAATTTATAATAACAAAAGCGAATAATTGGTCTTGCAAAACCGAATAATCGTTTAATCGACAAAAAAAAAACTTAAAAAAAATATAATTCAAAATGTGTAAAAAAATGATAACAAAAACCTTATTTTGGTAATAATTTAGAAATGGCTTAAAAATTAATCGAATAATTGAGTAATCGTTTTTTAATAAAACAAAAAAAATATAAAAAAAAACGAATAATTGGTTAATTGCTTAAGATATTTGGAGGGTGAAAAGGATGATGAAAGGCGGTGCAAGCCTTCATCAGTGGTATCAGGTTATACTTAGATAATATTGGCGACATCCCCCAAAAACTTGCCTGCCAACTACGATGCTACAGTAAAGCCCGTTTGCACTGTAAAAAAGGCATCAAATCACTCTGCATCGAAAAAGGATGTTTTGAAAAAATGGACGGCCATTTTTTCCGAGTCACAGAATTTTTTTTTTTAATTTTTTTCTTAAAAATGTTTAATTAGCTTCTAATAATTACAAAAACAAAGCTTTTTTAATAAATTTCCTTCTAGTTTATATTTGGGTCCAAATCGGTCAAAGAAAAGAGGAAAATTTATGAAAAAAAATAATGATGAAAACTTTATTCTTAATTTTTGTTTGTTTTAATTTAGAAATATGTAGCTTAAAAAATAACCGAATAATGAAGTAATCGTTTTTAATTAATTTTTTATAATTAAATATAACTTTAATAACATTGAAACAAAGAAAAATAAAAAAATCGTAAAATATTTAATAAAACAACCGAATATGTATATTTAACAATACATTTGCTTTAACGAATTATCGATTATAACCGATTAATCGGTACAAATAGACAGCCAATTCTCGTTATTAAAAAAAACAATTTCTATATTAAAATAAACAGCTTTTAAGTTAATTTGTAAGTTTTTATTGCTACAGGTATATTAAACAATATATTTTCTTTAACTTATAACCGATTAATCGCTACAAATAAACATAGCCAATATTGGTAATTAAAAAAACTTTAACTATATAAAAAAAATCTATTTAATTTAATTAGTTAGTTTTTATTGCTACAGGTATATTTAACAATATATTTGCTAAAACGAATAATCGATTAATCGCTACAAATAGACACAGCCAATATTCGTAATTAAAAAAAACTCTTACTATATAAAAATAACAATCTATTTTATTTAATTAGTAAGTTTTTATTGGTACAGGTATATTTAACAATATATTTGCTAAAACGAATAATCGATTAATCGTTACAAATATAAACATCCAATATTCGTTATTAAAAAAAACTACATCAATATTAAAATTAACAGCTTTTTAATTGAGTTAGTTAGTTTTTATTGCTACAGGTATATTTAACAATATAGTTGCTTTAACGAATATCCGACTAATCGCTACAAATAGACAAAGCCAATATTCGTTATTAAAAAAAACTATTTCTATATTTATATGAAAAGCTTTTTCATTTACTTAGCTAGTTTTTATTGTTTCAGGTTTTATTATTCCCTAAACTAATAAAATAAATAACAAAACGAATAACCGATTAATCCTGCAAATATTTGCGAATATGTAATTATAAAAAATAAAAAAAGGCGCTTTTTGCATTTTAGTTTAAAGTTGTATTATAGTTCTTTTTTAAAAATGTATATTTAGTTATCCAAAGAACCGATTATTCGGTACACATAACCGATTAATCGGTACAAACAATCGATTAATCGATAAAAAAATAAATAGGAAATATTTGTATTACAAAATAATTTTTATTAAATAAAATCTGTTATTTTTTTTTATATAAATTATTTTATTATGGAAACATTTTTTCGAATATGCTTTTGTGATTCAAATTTCATTTAAACACTTTTTTGTTATCATAATTTTTCCTCAATATTTCACATGCTATTAGCTTATGTCAACCTACATTGATGCATAATTCTTAAATTAAATTAAAATTAACCAAATATATATGTGTAAACCAAATAACCGAATAATCGGTACAAAATTACATATATGGCAAATATTCGTGTTAAAAAGAAATATTTAAATTTTGAAATGAACAGATTTTTTAATTAAATTAGTTAGTTTTTCTTCTTTTAGCTCATAATAAAAAAAAAACTGACCGAATAACCGACTACTCATGTAAATATTTTCAAATTTCCAGATTGTTTCAAGCGAATAAATTAAAAAACAGACCGAATAACCGATTACTTATGTAAATATGTTTAAACTTGCAGATTGTTTCAAACGAATAAATTAAAAAAAATCAAACCGAATAACCGATTACTTATGTAAATATGTTCAAATTTCCAGATTGTTTTAAGCGAATAAAAAAAAACTCAAACTGAATAACCGATTACTCATGTAAATATTTTCAAATTTCCAGATTGTTTCAAAGAATAAATTAAAAAAAAAACAGACCGAATAATTAAATTTCCGGATTATTTCAAACAAATAAATTGATAAAAAAAACAGACATACTTTCAAATTTCCAGATTGTTTCAAACGATTAAAAAAAAAATAAACTGAATAACCGATTACTCATGTAAATATTTTAAAATTTCCGGATTAGAATAATAAAAATTAAAAAAAAAAACAGACCGAATAACCGATTACTTATGTTAATATTTTCAAACTTCCAGACTGTTTTAAACGAATAAAAAAAAACAAACTGAATAACCGATTACTCATGTAAATATTTTCAAATTTCCAGATTGTTTCAAACGAATAAATAAAAAAAAAACAGACCGAATAACCGATTACTCATGTAAATATTTTCAAGTTTCCCGATTTTTTTAAACGAATAGATTTAATAAATTTCTTGTATTATTAAAATTTTAAACGCCTGTCGCTTACACTTCGATTTCTCATGCTGGCTGCACAATATTTTCTTGCATTCGCTACAGCAGCAAGAAAACCTTACATTCTCTTCTTCTATTTTTTTTCCATACTTTTTTTCTATGTCAGTTTATCCAATAGTTTGCATCTTTATTTGTCTTTTGTATTTCTTTTTATATAAATTGTAAAAAAGTTTTGTTTTTTTTCTTCCAATATGGAAATGAGGTTACATAAGTCACTGGATTTGAAAGATTCTGGTCTTACAACTTGTTAGCTGAACATTTAAACACTCTGTTGCAGAAAAAAAACCGGCATTTATAGATTGTTTTTTATTGGCCAAGCAGAGCAGAGCGATTTATTATTTAAGTGTGTTATGATGGTAAGTAAACGTGCAAGAGTTTTTCTTTTTTAATTTCTCACACATATTCTTGTTATTTGAATGCATAATAATAATTCTGTGTTAATGATTTAAAATTCATTTGTCTCGGTGATTGGGTTAACAGGAACAACTACTTAAATGAAAAGTTCGAACTTGTTAAAAAGAGTTGGACAAACATGCTCGATTATAAAACTGAATTGTTTATTACCCTGTACTAAATACTGAGCTCGTATGCAGTTTTGTATTCTTAAGATTAATAAATTAAAATCAATTTGTTTTGTTTTGTTTTGAAAGCTAATTATAATATGAAATAACGAAATGTTACATATTTTCCGTTGCATGTATTTGCATTAAAATTTATGGCTTGTGCAGAAAATGTAAAATCAAGAATTGTTGGAATTTAGAGTGGAGTGTTAAAACGGAACGAACAGGTTGCTTGTTTTAATATGACATCATTTATTTTGTTATATAAGAAATAGCAGCAACAAGAATATTATTACATGATAAATATTTTCATTTTAATTGGTTTCTTGTTTAAGCAATGAATATATTGATTGGCTTATTTCCTCAAAATGTATAACATTTGAAAGCCAAGCATACAAGTTCTTATTTCTTATCATTTCTTAAATTTATCGAGAATATTTGCCAATATTTTTCCTCAGTCGTCTTTGTTTATTAATTAAAGCGACCTTTGACATCGCCTATATTTATCACTTTTATGGGTGTCCCGGAATGCTATCAAAGCATGTGTCGCAGGTTCGATTCCTGCCAGACTGTTTATTTTTATTTTAAGTCGTGAATAACTCAATTCTATATGATGATTCTAATTGTTTTAAACTTTTGACAGTAAAACTTTCGATTTTTAATCTATTTTGCCTACTTACTAGAGTTTAATGGTTTAACTCTATAGCAGCCGCTAACCTGGCATTTGAGAGAATGTTTTAAGTTTAAACTTGTCAAAGATTTATCTCGCCGATTCAATTAGATTCTAAGACCGGGTTTTTGAGATGTGTATTAGGTTTAAACTTAGTTTAACGTAGTCTGAAACTCGGATTTTTCCGGCGAAATTTAATTTTTTTTACATAATTTCATTAAAGACCAACATTTGAAGCAAAACTAAGCTAACTGGCACAAATCTGTTTTCAGATTAACTAAACCAAGTTTAACTGAGATATCGAAAACCCAGCCTAAATGGTATTTAATCCTGCTGTGACTTAGGCTCAGAACAGACGGCGAAACGCAACTGCAACGAAACTGCAACTTCTAGTTATTTTCGAGTTTCATTTGAGTTTATGCCATAGACTCCTTTGAGGGACTACACACGACGCGACCATTTTGAGACCGGTTTGAAATGCATTGGAAATCAGTTGCATTGAAACTCGTGTTTGTGTTTCATCTGTTCTCAAAGAAAATCGAAATGATTGTGATAATTTCGTTACATTCGGGTACAATTTAGGTTGCAGGGTGTGTGGAAAACGATTGAAACTGGTTTCAAAACAATAATTTCTAAAGGGTTTCGTTGCAGTTTCGTTTTACCGTCTGTTCTTGGCCTTAGCGATCGTCGTTGAAACTCTTTTTTGACTAAACTTGCCTTTAGCAGTTAAACTTTTAATTAACAAACTATTCTTTGATAATCGAAACTACATATATGGAGTCGATTGAATTAATTTTAAATCCGTGTCAACTTAAAAAGGTAAACGGTCAACTTCATTAAGCTCAATTTTAATTAACTATTACTATAAAGTTAACAATATGTTAACAATTTATTAATTGACAGTTATAGTAATAGTTAATTATAACTAAACTTGGTGAAATTGGCCGTTATTCGTTTTAACTTTTACTGCCTGTTTTTCAAAATAAAATAAAAATTATCGCTTGGGAATTTATATTGAAATTTGTTTTTGTTTTCAATATAAATTTCTTAATGAAAATGTTTCTTTTAGTTTGAAAAACAGGCAGTTAATTTGTTAACTAATTTTTGATTACTAACTTGAGTTTAGTGATAAAACTCTACAGAAACAGTTAAACTTGCTTTTTTAAGGGTTGTTTAAAGTTCAAACTGGAAAAAGGGTTTTCTTGACGATTTTATTATGGGTCGATTACGGATTACAGCGAAATCAAGCAACACCGCTCATTTCAAAATATAAAATAAAAAAAATAAATTATAATCGACCCATTAGATTCTAATTTAATAATCTTTAATCCTGAAGTGTTTTTAACGATCGCCGTCGAAACTTTTTGTGCCTAAACTTATCTTTGGCTGTTAAATTTTTAATTAACAATCTCTTCTTTAATAAGGGAAATCATAAACGCTGCTTCAATTTGTTTTAACTGTTTGTTAACTGGTCTTTCAGGTTAAACTTTTGATTTTTCAGACTAATTTTTTGACTACTAACTTGAGTTCAAAGTTAGTTTAACTGTTACTGAAGAGTTAACAGAAACAGTTAAACAAGCATTTAAACTGGGTAAAGATTTAACTCGCCGATTAAAGTAGATTCTAGCTTAACGAGCTTTAATCCCAAAGTGATTTTAACAATCCATAGTTTAACTAAACTTTGACAGAACAAATTGTTATTTATCACATATTCTGTGACGCGCAAAATAGAAAGGGACCTAAGGGTTTTGTTCAGGGGAGCCATTTTAAAGATGTAAATACGTGTATCTTTGGTGTTCCATCACTGAGCGTGTTGGTATTGGTCTCATTTGAAAGCGACACATCTCATGACGTCAGGAACGTGTTGGTCAACCTTGAAAACGCGCCTAGGTCGTCCTTACCTCTTGTTTTGTGTATGTGGTTTTTACTGTTCCCTTTACCTTACTGGTCCCTTTCTCTTTGTATTTTGTATTATATAAAATATAAACGTTTCTACCTTTTTACATTTTTTCAAAACTAGGACCAAGAGGGAAGTTTGAGGGCATTTTCTGCCCCTCCGAAACTATCCAATAGATTTTGATGAAATTTTAAACATACATAGATTCCTACTTATATGGAAACATTATATATACATTTAAAAAAAACTAGGATCACGAGGGGAAGTAGGGCGAAATTCCTGCCCCTCCGAAACAATCAAATAGATTTTAATGAAATTTTAAAGATACATAGATAGATTCCTACTTATATCAAAACATTATCTATACATTTTTTCAAAACTAGGACCAAGAGGGGAGTTAAGGGGCAATTTCTGCCTCCGAAATTATCCAACAGATTTTAATGAAATTTCAAAGATAGATAGATTCCTACTTATATGGAAACATTAGATATGCATTTAAAAAAAATAGGATCACGAGGGGAGGTAGGGCGAAATTCCTGCCCCTCCGAAACAATCCAATAGATTTTTATGAAATTTTAAAGATAGATAGATTCCTACTTATATCGACACATTATCTATACATTTTTTAAAAAATTAGGATCACGAGGGGAGATAGGGGGCAATTTCTGCCTCTCAGAAACTATCTTTACAGGTTTTAATGAAATTAAAAACATTGATAGATCCATATTTATATGGACACATAAGCTATACATTTTTAAGCGAATAGGATCACGTGGAGATAAAGGGGGCGATTTATGCCTCTCTGTAACTATCTAACAGATTTTAATACAAATTCAAATATAGACAGACTCCTACGTAAGTATATGGACACATAATCTATTAATTTTTTAAAAAGTATAACCACGAGGGCAGACAGGGTGCAATTTCTGCCTCTCTGAAACTATCCAACAGATTTTAATAAAATTTTAAAGATAGTTAGAGTCCTACTTATATAGACAAATTAGCTATATTTTTCTTTTTTAAATACGTTCACGAGGGGAGTTAAGGGGAAATATCTGCCTCTACAAAACTATATAAAAAATAGATAGACACATAAGCTATGAATGTTTTCAAAAATGGGACTACAAGAAGGGCTAAACATAGTAGCACACGCCGGGTAAGCGATAGTTAAATATAAACTTTAATTTCTTATTAATACGTTTTCTGTTAAAAATTTTTAAAATTTTTATTTGTTTTTGTTAGTCCTTTTTTCGCTTTTGAAAACTTACCGTATTCAATTTTTCCATTAAGGTACTCATTTGATTTTTAGAACACATTTTTGCCTTTTAATCCTTTTTTCACTTTGATTGAAATAAAAAAAAAAAACTTAAACACTTGCTTTAAACAAAATTTCAATTAATTTGTTAATTCATTTTAAAGATTCATAAAAGTCCATGTTTTTTTTCAAACCCTTTTTTTTTCTTTATAAAATCGTAACAAACATTCCATAAATTTTTGCATAAAATATGTTTTATTATTTATTTATTTTTCTTATCAAACACAATTTTGTAATAGAAATTTTTTTTTAAATTTGTTTAATTAATTTATGCAAATGATGATTAACTTTGTTGATGGTAGCGGCTGCTTTTTGTTTGAAATATTTTTAAGAAAAGTATTTTGTTGAAAAACTAAAGACTTGTTTTAGAGGGGTTTTGAATATTTTTTTTTTTAAGTTTAAAATTAAAAAATTTTTTTTGTTTTCTTTTTGGTTTGCTAATGTTTTTTTTTTTATATCAAGCTTTTCTTTACGAGATTAACAAAGTTGTTTTTGTAAATATTTAAAAGTTATTTAAAAATAATTTTCTTATATGTTTTCAATTTTTTATTTTTTTTTTAAATTTAGGAAGAATGTTTTATTTCTGGATGGTTTTTTATTGAGGTTTGCAAATAAATTAAAGTTTTTAAATACATTTTTTATATAAAATTTTCAATGTTTTTTTTTCAATAATTGAAATTAAAAAAAAAAATCAACTTTCATTTCACATTTTTATAGTAAATTGGAAAACGTTCGTTTTGTTTTATTATTATTTTATTTTTATTTTAATAATTTTTATTTTTTTTTTTTTTTTTTGAATAACTTTTTATTGAATTGATAACAAATATTAAGCGTTTTAATATTTTTCTTTCGTTTTGTAGTTTGAAAAGTAGGAAAAAACAAAGAAGTAAAGCAGAAAAGTTTTTAAGCGCGTTCGCATAGACGTAACGTGCATTAAGCTCGACGTTTTAAGACGTTATGATTGCTTTGGTCAAACGTTAAGACACTCTTAGCAGTTGATAGGCCCACTAGACACACACACAGTTAAACACTAGCAAACGAGATACAACATACAAAACTTACAAAACCGCAAACTACTAGAGCTAATGCAACTACAACTACAACAACAAAAAAAAGACTTGATACTTTTGCATTTTATTTGAGAAATATTTAGTCTAGTGTAAAGTCATATGAAAACCTAAGAAAGACAAAAAAAAAAAAAAAACTATAAACAAAATAAAAAAGTTAAGCTCAAGTAAAACATGTATAAACAGGTGCTTGCATGCCTGCTTTTGGCATTAGTTAAGAGTTTTAAGTTTCAATTTTAAACAAAATTGAGTATAAATTACAAAACGGGAAAGCAAAGAGCAACAACCACTACCAACAAACAAACAAACAGCCAGTTTATTCAAACAACAATTTACACTTTACCCGGCTTCTTCTTCTGGGTTATCTGTGCAAATTTTGTTTTTCAACAAGACTTGCGCTTTAATGTTATTCATGCTTTTTACTGCAGCCCAAATAAAAAAGAGCTTCTTAAAGCAATAAAGAGCTTTAATAAAATTTAAGAGATTTTTTTTTAAATATTGAGTTAAACTATCTCTATTTTTGTTACCTTCGACTGTTAACAAGACATTTTTGTTTCTTTTTATTAAATTTTGGGTTTTTGCGAAATGTAATTTTACGGTTTATGATTGTGTTTTATGTTAAATATACATCTAGTGCTTTTTTTTTTTTGCTTTTAAAGTATTTTTTTAAAAAAAAATCTGTAGAAAAAAAGATTTGCTATAAATTTCTTATAAATTTCCTAATAAAAATGCCCAAAAAAAGTATTTATTGAAATAGAAAGTTGTAAATGCAAAATCAATTGAATAATTTGAGTTAAACTTTTTAAAAATTAATTTATGCGATGAAATTAAAAAAAATTGATAAAATAAAAATTTATTTAATTCAACAAATGAATTAATTAAATACATACTTTGTAGCTTAATTAGCTACAAAGCAACAAAAAATATACATATTACTAAATACTTTAGTCTAAACTATTAAATAAAGGGTGGTCCAACCATAATGCACGATGTTAGTTGTGAGTCATACCTTAATGTCAAGGTTTTTTGCCCAACTCAATTTGTTATATCTTTGTTTCACTATTTGACAAATTCAACCATGGTGATATTCATAACTTAGCAGCGTGTTAATACTGTTGAAGCCTTTTACAAAAATGGGCATTTAAATCGAAATGCATATCGTGTACTTCGTCATTATTTTGGTCAGCATAATCGACCAAATGTGTCCAGAACCGCGGAAGAATTGTGCGCAAATTTCAGCAAACCGGGTCTGTAGAAAATTTGAAAATTCTTGCGCATGCTCGCGCAGGCTGGTGTTGTCATCGGGCCGTACTTTTTCGAAAATGAGGTCGGCCAAACAGTTACCGTAAATGCTGTTTTCTATCCCGAGTTGATAATGGCCAGAAGTTGAGGAAATGGACCTGGACGATATGTAGTTCCAACAAAATGTTGCCACACAGCAAGCGAAACAATGGCTCTTTTGGGCGAGCAATTCAATGGACGTGTGATCCCACGTCATGGCGATGTTAATTGGCCGTCATGTGAGTTTACACCGTTGGACTTCTTTCTTTGGGCATATTTAAAAGAAAAAGGTGTACGTCAATAAGCCAAGAACAATTCAAGAGCTAAAGGATTAGATGATTCGGCATATTGACGACATTGAACCTCAATTATTTCTTAGAGTCACTGAAAATATGGACCCAATTATGTCTCAGAGTCACTGAAAATATGGACCAGCGGATTATCGCATAGAGCTAAGGCACCGAAGTCGTGTCGAGCATTTGGGCAATATTTTAATTCACACATAATTATCATAGATCCTTCTATCAATATTAAGATAATTCTTTGAAAACTTTTTGTTTTGTTGACAACTAATATCTTGCGTTTCGGTTGGACCACCCTTAAGAGAAGTCTAGTCTTAAGTCTTCTATTAAGTCCAGTCTTAAGTCTAGTCTTAAGTTTAATCTTAAGTCTAGTGTTAAGTTTAGTCTTAAGTCTGGTCCTAAATCTAGTCTGCAGTCTTGTCTTAATTCAAGTCTTTAGCCTTGTCTTAAGCCTAGTCTTAAGTCTTGCCTCAAGTTTAGTCTTAAGTCTAATCTTAGTTTAGTCTTAAGTCTAATCTTAGTTTTAAGACTAGTTTTAAGTCTTGTCATAAGTCAAGTCTTAAGTATTAAGTCTAGTCTTAAGTCTAATCTTAAGTCTTACCTCAAGTCTAGTCTTAAGGCAAGTCTTAAGTCTATTCTAAAGTCAAGTTTTAAGTCTAGTCTTAAGTTAAATGTTAAGTATTGCCTTATGCCTTGTCTTAAGTCTAGTCTTAAGTTAAATCTTAAGTCTAATCTTAAGTCTTGTCTTAAGTCTAGCCTTAAGGCTTGTCTTAAGTGTAGTCTAAGTCTTGTCTTAATTCTAACCTTAAGTCTGGTGTTAAGTCTAATCTGAAGTCTTATCTTAAGTCTTGTCTTAAGTCTTGTCTTAAGTCTAGCCTTAAGTCTTGTCTTAAGTCTAGTCTTAAGTTAAATCTTAAGTCTTGTCTTATGTCCTGTCTTAAGTCTAGTCTTAAGTCATGTCTAAAGTCTTGTCTTATGTCTTTTCTTAAGTCTAGCCTTAAGTCTAGTCTTAAGGCTAATCTTAAGTATAATCTTAAGTCTTGTCTTAAGTCTTGTCTTATGTCTAGCCTTAAGTCTTGTCTTAAGTCTAGTCTTAAGTTAAATCTTAAGTCTTGTCTTATGTCCTGTCTTAAGTCTAATCTTAAGTCTAGTCTTAAGTCTAGTCTTAAGTCTAGTCTAAAGTTAAGTCTTAAGTCTAGTCTTAAGCCTAGTCATAAGTCTAGTCTTAAGTCTTGTCCTAAGCCTAGTCTTAAGTCTTGTCTTAAGTCTAGTCTTAAGTCTTGTATTTGGTCTAGCCTTAAGCCTAGTCTTAAGACTTATCTTAAGTCTTGTCTTAAGTCTAGTCTTAAGTCTAGTCTTAAGTCTTGTCTTAAGTCTGGTCTTAAGTCCTGCATAGTCTTAAGTCTTGTCTTAAGTCTAGTCTAAGTATTGTCTTAATTCTAGCCTTAAGTCTAGTCTTAAGTCTAATCTTAAGTCTTGTCTTAAGTCTAGTCTTAAGTCTAGTCTTAAGTCTTGTATTAAGTCTTATCTGAAGTCTTGTCCTAAGTCTAGTCTTAAATCTAGTCTATTGACTGGTCTTTGGCATATCCTAATATAATATTTACGAATATATAGCCTAGCTACAGGTATTACGACTAGCCTAACAACTTACCTTTAGTCTAGCCTATTGGCAAGTCTATCGACTAATCCATAATCAAGTCTAAAGCCTGTAATTTTTTAAATTTTGTTGTTCCCATTTAAATAGTTTGCCTTTTGCCTTTACCAAAAAAAAAAAAAATCAATAAATCAAAAAAATTTTCCCACCAGTTTATTTAAATTAATTAATTTTTTTATTTAATGTTTTGTTTATATTTCTATCAGACTTTTTTAATTAATATCAACTTTATGTTAAGTGTTTGGATTTTGAAATCATTACACTGGCAAACTAAACAAAAAGAAAAAAAGCCTGTGTAGGAGGCGCAATCAAGTGTTTTAAGCTGAATTTGAGGTCATTTTCAAGTAGTTGCTTTAGTTTAGTTAAGTTGCTGTGTAGTTTATTTTGTTATGGTAGTCTTTTTTAAAAAATTTTGTTACAAAAAATAATAAATATAATTTTATATAACAATATGATAGCGGTAAATATGTTAATAATAACCGAGTTGAACGCAGATAAAACAAATTAATCATAATAACAAAAGAGGTGACGTCTTAAGGCACTATCAATGAACTGTTTTAAATGCTTTGTATCGCAGAAGTATCATGTTTTTTTTGGGGATTTTTTTTATATATTTTCGCAAAATCATTATCTAAAGTTTAAGATAAATAAAAACAAAAGACTTAAAACACATACTTGATGTAGAGGTTCTCATTGTTGTTGGATATTTAGTTTAAAGTAAATTTTTTATGTTATTACTTTAAAAATGGATTGGCTTTAGTTTAGATAAATATTTTAGCTTTCAAAGGTAATCTGTACATTTCGGAGAAAATTTTTAAGATAATTTAGTGGAAGATAATTTATCTTGGATTGAAACATGCTTTAATACAAAAAAGGTTTTGAAAGCAGTTTATATAAGAAGTACTTATGTAGCTAAGCAAATAAGAAAAATATACTATTATATTTTTCTAATACTAATGATTTAAAGAATTTTCTTTTTGTATAAGAGTTCTTATAATAATAAGGTAAAAAATGTTTACCAATGATTTAAAGAATTTTCTTTTTGTATAAGAGTTCTTATATTAATAAGAAAAAGGTAATAAAGTTTTATACCAATGATTAAAAGAATTTTCTTTATGTATAACAGTTCTTATAATAATAAGAAAAAGCTAATAAAATTTTATACCAACGATTTAAAGAATTTTCTTTTTGTATAAGTGTTCTTATAATAATAAAAAAAAAGAAAAAGTTTTATACCAATGATTTAAAGAATTTTCTTTTTGTATAAGAGTTCTTATAATAATAAAAACAAGAAAAAGTTGTATACCAATGTTTTAAAGAATTTTCTTTTTGTATAAGGGTTCTTATAATAATAAGATAAAAAAATGTTAACCGATGATTTAAAGAATTTTCTTTTTGTATAAAAGTTCTTATATTAATAAGAAAAAGGTAGTAAAGTTTTATACCAATGATTAAAAGAATTTTCTTTATGCATAAGAGTTCTTATAATAATAAGAAAAAGGTAATAAAATTTCATACCCACGATTTAAAGAATTTTCTTTTTGTATAAGTGTTCTTATAATAATAAAAAAAAGAAAAAGTTTTATACCAATGATTTAAAGAATTTTCTTTTTGTATAAGAGTTCTTATAATAATAAAAAAAGAAAAAGGAATATACCAATGATTTAAAGAATTTATTTTTTGTATAAGAGTTCTTATAATAATAAGAAAAAGTTAATTAAGTTTTATACCAATGATTTAAAGAATTTTCTTATTGTATAAGAGTTCTTATAATAATAAGAAAAAGGTAATAAAATTTTATACCAACGATTTAAAGAATTTTCTTTTTGTATAAGTGTTCTTATAATAATAAAAAAAAGAAAAAGTTTTATACCAATGACTAAAAGAATTTTCTTTTTGTATAAGAGTTCTTATAATAATAAGAAAAAGTTTATTAAGTTTTATACCAATGATTTAAAGAATTTTCTAATTGTATAAGAGTTCTTATAATAATAAAAAAAAGAAAAAGTTGTATGCCAATGATTTAAAGAATTTGCTTTTTGTATAAGAGTTCTTAAAGTCATTTTTTTTTAATTTTTGTTGCTTAAGATACTTAATCTAAAAAGTTGTTTTTTTGTGAAAAGGAAAATCGACATGTCCTTGTCATTGCAATGTATAAGAGTTTTTGCTAAAAGTATTAAAAAAATTTGTTTTCTTGCGTAAGAATATTTAAAAATAAGTATGTATACAGTTTTAGCCTTAAAATTATTGTTTAAGCTTCTTTTTGGGGATATAAGAGCTTTTATGCGTAAAACATCATTAAGATGTTTCCTTTTTTACTTTGTATAAGAGCTAAAAAAAACAAAATGTATAAACATTTATAATGCGTTTTAAAGAAAGGTTTTGTGTTTTATTTATCAAGATTTAATTAGTTTAAGAGATTTGATAAACAAATAAAAAAAAAAAAATTTAAAGTTTAAGAGTTTTAATTTACGACTTGTATGTTAAAAATTTGCTAAGCAAGTTTTTGGAATAAAAGTTTTAATTAAAAATATATATTTTATGCTATTTCAAAAAAAAAAAAAAAAAAACGCTAAGAAAAAAACATTTTGGAAAAAAAATTACCAAAAATTTCATCTGCAGAATTCACAACCAACATCTGTGGAAGGCCAAAACTGCCAAGATACCTTTAATTATTTTACTCTCTTTTTCCACAAAGATTTAGTGGGGCATATTATGGACCATCTGTACGTTGGTCAAAACTATATAGATTTTCACCACATCAAGTTAAAAAGCCAGCAAAACCATTAAAAACGCGCTATGAGGGAAGAGAACATTGTAATGTGCCCATGACACTGATCGGCGCTGTAAAAATCAACGTGTAATTGGTTCTTCATCAGTAAATAATAATGCATAATAATAATTCTTCCATTTTTGTAATAAACTATAAACAAAAATTAACTGCAGGTAATTTTATGGTAGCATATAGTTTCGCCCTAATAACGTCCGATATATCGGAAGGATCATAAAATCAAAACTATACTTTTGCAAAAAAAAAAAAAAAAAATTTTAACGGAATGTTTTATATGAGCCATTGTGCTCCTTATTTTATAATTTCTTATTATTATCTTTCGCATTTTAACAAACTTTATGCAGCAGTAAGTTAATGTCAATTAAAATTTTTACTTTTATGGAAATAAAGTAAAAAACATTTTCGCTTATCAGACCTACATATGTTTTTAAAAATTTCCAATAGTAATATAGAATATTTAAATAATTACATCTTTAATACTCAGTGTGCTGATTTTAATTAGCATCTATAAGACTTGTTTTCTTAGACAAATATTTTTTTTATTAAAGTTTTATACACGCATACATATTTATTTTTAAACTTTAATCTAACTCTTACATTAAAACAGTCAAATTAAATTTAACTGTTATATTAAACCCTTTGAATAAAAATGAATATAGCCTTAAAAAGTCTTATACTAAAAAATAGAACAGAAAAATATAAAAGATTTCTAAATAATTAGTATTGTGGTTATTCTGTTGAACTATTTATGGTTTTTAATCCAAATTTTTAATATTTTTAATTAGGCTTAAGTTCATGAAATTTAATTTTTTATTAAATTATTTTTATGAAGAAAGGAATTTTACAACATGAAAATTAATTAAAATTGTTATTGATAATCTTTCATTCCTCATTCTGAGGAGATCGAGTGGTTGCGATCGAAACATGTCATGGTAACCTGCCGGCCAGGGTTCGAGCCCGAGCCACGTCAAGAATGAAAGATTATCAATAACAATTTTAATTAATTTTCATGTTGTAAAATTCCTTTCTTCATAAAAATAATTTAATAAAAAATTAAATTTCATGGATTTCTAAATATTAAAATATTTTTTATTACCATAAGAAATTTAATAGTATTGATTAGTATTAATGTTGTAATTTTCATAAGTATAAGAGTTTTATAGCACAAGATCTTTATACTTGAAAATAAATTTTTATGGCTTAACAGCTATATGTATGTCATAATATTATTAATTCCTATCTGTATAAGAGTTTTAAAATATATGTAAGTGATTTTATATGATAACTCTTTGTTATGAATTTGATCGATATAAGAGTTTTTATCATTATTAAAGTGGCCCGTTTTATATGTAAAAGAGTTTAGTTATGATAGTTCTAACTAATACATATTTACAATCCTAAATAAAAATATTTGTATAAGAGTTTTGATAATATGAGAAATCCTAATTAAACCTTCTAATTCTTATTAATCTTCTTAGAACAGGAGTTTAGCTATTCAATTTCTTATAATTATTTATAACAATTTAAAAAAATGCCGATATCTGTATAAGAGTTTTAAAATATAATTTGTTTTATATGAAAACTTTTTGTATATGATTTTGATCAGTATAAGAGTTTTTATAGTACACAAATCATTATTAAACTGAGCTGTTTAATATATATATATATATATATATAAGAGTTTAGATCTAAGTAATAATTGTAAAAGAGTTTTGATAATATTATAAAACCTAATTAAACCTTCTAATTCTAATTTATCTTCTTAGAACAGGAGTTAAACTATTAAAATTGCTATAATTATTTATAAATTTTTTAAAAATAGAGGTAAAGGTGTATTTTATAGATTATGTATAATATGTATAAGAGTTTTTATTAGCCATCTTTTCATCTTATTAATCTTAGAACAGGAGTTTATAATATTTTTAAAAATGGAGATATAAGTGTATTTTATAGATTATGTATAAGAGTTTTTATTAGTCATCTCTTCATCTTATTCCTATTAATTTTAGAACAGGGGCCTAATCACCGCATTCGATACTATCGTATCGAATAAATTATCGATGTTTTTTGCATACGATAGCCACTGACGTATCGAATGAAAGCTCGATAAATGTAATGTCGAGTTATTTGATATCGAATGCTTTTATTTCAAATTCAATACATTTCATTCGATATCGAGTTTTATGATACTAAAATAAATAATTTCCATCAATTTTGCTCGATATCGTATGCGGTGATTAGACCCCAGGAGTTTTACTATTAAAATTCTTAAAATTAATTAGTATTGTGATTATTTTGTTGAACTATTTATGGTTTTTAATCCAAATTTTTAATATTTTTATTTTTTAATTAGGCTTAAGTTCATAAAATTTTAATTTTTCATTAAATTATTTTTATGAAGAAAGGAATTCTTACAACATGAAAATTAATTAAAATTAATTCTTGACGTGGCTGGGGCTCGAACCCCGGCCGGCAGGTTACCATGACATGTTTCGATCGCAACCACTCGATCTCCTCAGATGGATTTGCCGTCTTACACTCGCAGCCATACGACTGCTGACGTCAGTAGTCAAACATCAATCCTTAAACCAAATTGTATTCTAACATTTGGTAGATCGAAATTTGCTTTCCTGAATGATTATCCATTTTAATTGATTTTACATGTTTTTTCCTTACTTCTGTTTTTTCGTACTTTTGTCAAGAATTTTTCTTGAAGTCCAAGTACATTTTTTGTTTTTTCATTTTGTCTTTCTCCTTTCTGTTGACCTTTTTCAGCACAACTTGAAGGACAAATGTACACATAGAGCTCGTGCCTTAGCTTTAACAATAATTAGTATTGTGGTTACTTTGTTGAACTATTTATGGTTTTTAATCCAAATTTTTAATATTTTTTTAATTAGGCTTAAGTTCATGAAATTTTAAATTTTCATTAAATTATAATTTCAAAAGATTTTGTTATTCGTGCTTAATTCCCAGTTTTTATTCTTGATTTGGTTTAATATCTTTAGTTTTTCTAAAATCTTTATGGATGAAGTTTCCTGATGATCTGGCCTAAGCAACCAGTGAAATGCAAAGGAATAGCTTATCCCATCAACAATAAATTTCAAGTGTTTTTATCAAGAATAAAAACTGGGAATTAAGCACGAATAACAAAATCTTTTGAAATTAAAATTTTGTATTCCCAAAAATTGAAATTACTTTTTGATAATTTCTTAAAATTATTTATAATATTTTTAAAAATGGAGATATAAGTGTATTTTATAGATTATGTATAATATGTATAAGAGTTTTTATTAGTTATCTTTTTATCTTATTCTTATTAATCTTAGAACAGAAACTATTAAATTTTTATAATTATTTATATTTTTATATGTATAAGAGTTTTAATTAGTCATCTGTTTAAAGTTTATTACAACATTTTTGAATATATATTGAAGTGCTTATATATTATATTAAAGTGCTTTTAAAATTCATTTAGCTGTTGTCTAACTATTTATTTTTAATTTATTTAAAAACAAAAAATGCCATATACAATTACTTTAAACTTAATAGAGCAATAAATTTCTTAGCCATTATGTAAGAATAAATTAAACATAACAAAAAAAAAAAAACTCTAAGCAATTTGCCAAGAAACTTTTTTTTATTAAAAATATACAGGCGGTTTGTTTTTAACAATTCTTTATTAGTTGAATTGCTTATAAAAAAACATCCACTCACTTTAAAGTAATCCTTTGACTGAATCAAAATTAAAATGAAGGCTTTTTAAATGCTAAGCATAAAGCTTGCATTGCTAAGAAGTTTTGATACTTAGAAATTTTTTAGATATTTGATTTCTTTGCAATCATTTGTGGCCATAAAAAGGGGCTTCTCTTATACTTAAAGGCGGCAAAGGATTTTAAAGTAATAAAAACTGTGTAATGTTCGCATAAAATAGTTAAAGTTGTAATTAAAGCAAGGTTGGCTACCGATACCGATACCGATACCAATACCGTTTAAATACCGTTTAAATTGAATACCGGTATTGATACCGATACCGAAATTAGTTTTTTGCATAAAATACCGGTATACGTATACCGTTTCCCTTAATACCGGTATTCTACCGGTATAATCGTTTCGGTATTTAAAAATAATATGGTTTTTTAAATAGAAAACAAATTAAAAGCTTCAATACTTGTGCTAATAAAAAATATGTTTGTTAACTTGACGCCCTACTGTTGCAACACTGGTATTGTTTGGTTACCGTCAGATGTAACCAAGGCGAATTGACTTTCAGGTGGCGTTGAAAACACAGCTGTGCTACTTTTTTTTTTAAATTAGAGAGAGGAATGTCAAAAGTTACTTGTGTTTTTGACTTATCGGCAAGTATGGGCATCACTACATTGAAAGCTTTGCATGTGTGGCATTGTATTGGTTTGTTTACGTTTGCATTTGTTGGTTTTATGCTCTTTTGCTCTTTGTTTTTTGTGTATGTATACACATCGTTCGCTCTTTTTGCATTTTCATTTTGCATTTGCCCATAGCTGCTTATCGGCCAACGAAAGCAGCAACAAAATACATTGTTGTGTTTTTGGTGTTGTTAATTGTTGTAGTATCGACACCACCGTTTACATGAATTTGCCTTGGATGTAACATAAGTTCTACAACAACATTGTATAGGAAATTTTTTAGGTGAGGTATTTGACAATTTGAAAATCAAACGTTCATGTGTAAGCCAGCTTTTTTACTTATTAAAGTTTGTATTGTTATGTTATTGTAATAATTGCACTATCTTACTAACTATGTACACAACTTATTCTTAAAATCAAAAGTGACGCGCGTTACATAAATTATCAAAGTAAACCTAATTTTAAAAGAACTAAAATAAATAAAAACATCTAGTGACAACGAAAAAAATGCCTCGGCCAAAGAAAAATGCATGTAGAAAATTTTTTGAGTTTGATTTTGAAAAGAAAACTAATAAATGTATTGTTATGGAAAAAGAACAAATTTGTGGAAAAATATTGAATGTAGGTATACAAGTAGGCTTTTTTTGTGCTGTATTCATCTTTTTTATAATTATTTTTATTTGCATGAAGAATGACCATGGTACGAATTTAGCTTGTCATATTAGAACACATCATAAACAAATTTGGAATCAGATTTCGAAAAATAAACGTATACAAGAAATTAATTCACCGACGCCCAACAAAACTGTTAACAGATCTATATTAAATCTGTTTAAAGTTAACATTGATATGTCCAAAGAGATACTGCTGAAGTCTTGTGTCGAACTATGCACAGTAAATGGTAGACCGTTTTCTCTTATTGAAGATTCGGGTTTCCGTAAAATCATTGACCCTATTGCAAAAGGGCTTGGTAATTTTACAATTAATAGGAAAACTGTTAAAGATGAAGCATTAAAAAAGTACAAGGAAATAACTGTTAGAATCTCAAAAGAAATGGAGGGTAAATTGGTTTCGTTGAAATTAGATGGCCTTACACATTTAAACCGTGCCTTTTTAGGTAAAATATTCCACTTATTTTTATACCTACACCACAGTAGTGGAGAGGATATTATTATTACATAAATACATATGTATGCATATTTATATAAAACTATTTCTTCAAGGTGTTAATGCCCAATTTATTGAAAAGGATAAAATTGTTTTAAGAACATTGGCTGTAGCAGAACTATTTGAACGCCATACAGGGCAATATCTGAAGGACACAATAATAGCCATACTTGAAAAGTATAACATTTCAACTGAGCAGATTTATACTTGCACAACAGATAATGGGAGAAATATGCTTAAATGTATATCTCTAATTAACGAGGATGAGAATGATGCCGAAAACTTTGATGATAATAACACAGAATTTGACCAAACTTTAGAACATTTTTCTTTAGACACTAAATGCATTGGTAAGCTTATTGAACCCTCCGACTGTACTTTCTTACTTGTCTTATTAATACAATTAATATGTAATTTAAATTATGCATAGGTATTAGATGTGCAGCTCATACGCTACAATTAGCTATTAATGCTGTTCTAAAAGACCGTGAAATACTTAAAATGATTGAAAAAGCCAGAGCTGTGGTAAAAAAGTTAAGAACGCCAAATATCAATATATTATTAAAAAGTCATAATCTTACGAAACCTCTAATTGACTGTGCCACTCGTTGGTCGTCTACTTTTGATATGATGTCATCTCTAGTAGATGTTAAAATGAAAGAATTTTTAGAAAACGTATCAAAGGCTAATAATGATTTCTATTTATGCAATGAAGTGTGGGAAAATATAAAAGATGCTGTAGGAGCTTTACGGCCAGCAAACATTGCCACGAAAATTCTTCAAAAAGAACAGTTAACATTTGGAGACGCCTTTGATGCTTGGTTTACATGTAAAGTCGAACTACAGAAAGTAAAAGGCAATTTTGCATATAATTTACTTGAGGAAATAAAAAAGAAAGAGGAAATTCTTTTTGAGAATAAAGCATTTCTAGGTGCATTGTTTTTGGATCCGCGTTGGAATATCTTTCTTAAGGGAAATTTTGTTGAACATGCCATTGATCATATCATAAGAGTAAGTGTGAAGATGGACGCAGTAAGCCAAAATACTTGCATAGATCTTGATGAAGATAATAAAAGTTGTTGTTCAAATTCATCTTCAGACTGTATAGAAGCAATCCTGAAAAATATGGAAAATGAAAATTGTTCTTTAACACCAAATAACAACAATTTACGTGAGTTACTATATTCTTTCAGAAACGAAAAACGAGTTAAAAGACACTTAAATGTTCTGGATTGGTGGAGAGAACAAAGCAAAGAAAAACCGAAACTATATGCAATAGCAAAAGTTATGTTAGCTGTCCCAGCAACACAAGTTAGTGTGGAGCGGTTATTTTCAGGAGTGAAGTACATTATGAACCCTTACCGCAATAGGTTAGACGAGGAAAGCTTAAATGCAATTTTAGTAATTCGAGCCAATATGGAATTGTTGTAAAAAACTACCTTTCAACTTATTATACCACAAATAGGCTTAAAAAAATTACTTTCGATTTTTTCTTATAATATAAGTACATATATATAAGGTTTATCTTTTATACAATATGAATTGTTTAATTAACTTTTTTCTTTTTTTCTATGTCATTTAATGATCTCTATATGTGCCTAATATTTTTAGTCGAAGTGAAAAAATAAAATAGAATGCATAAACATATGTATATATGTATTCATAATATATAATATATAATTTATAATTCTTTTATTTAACTTTTTTCGTAGGTTTGTTCATTTAACTGTAATACCGATATAAAAGTTTTTATACCGGTATACCGATACCGTTATAATTAAGAAACCGATACCAATACCGATACCGAAATAAAAAAAAGTTTAATACCGATACCGATACCGATACCGAAATTCGTTTCGGTATCCAACCTTGAATTAAAGTTATAAGATTTTTTTTTTACCTTTTTATAGTTATTAGAATTTATTTTTAAATAGTTATGGCTTAATGAAAGGCGTATTTTAAATTGGATGGTTAAAAAAAAGACAATTTAAATTTAAATAGTTATGGTTAATATAAACACTTAATACACGTTAATGCTTGTTAATGGATTTGTATAAGAGTTTGGTTTTTATAATTTTTATTAATTCAATAGGATAAAAGTCCTTTGCCACACACATTTCTTAACGGCGGCAAATCAAATGGACATTTTGCATAATTGAAAGAAAGTTTTTATACTCTAGCGGTTGGTCAGCCCCTTTTTTAAACTCTGTCTTTTTTTTGGGGATGAACGTAAAAAATTTAAAAAATCACTTAAAATTTTTTTTTTAATTTTATACTATTTTTTAATTTATTTCAGTTTTTGCTTCTGTTTTAATCTAGATCTCGATCAAATTAAAATACAAAAAAATCGTCTTTTAACCTACAACCAGAGCCGATTTGTCCATATTATTCTTTGTTATTTCTTTTGTCTTTTTTCTTCTTGAAAACAAAAGACTTAAGTCACAAACAGTTTTATGCAAATCAGTTTTTTTTTTACTTGAAATAAACAAATTCTTTTGTTAAACAAATACACATAGATTTTTTCTTAAGATTTATTTATTCTTATTATTTTCATAAAAACAAAATTGGAAAATTTAAAGTGTTTTACATATGAATTGACCTTGAACATTTTGATTTTTTCAAGTTTTTCTAGATTTATTGCAGTTTCTATATGGGCATCACATAAAACATAATAAAATTTATCTGCTTTTTTTTAGATTATTTAAAAGTTTCAGAACAAAAGAATTGAGAACAAAGTCTGAAAATGCATAGAAATCGACTTGACAAAAAATGTTTTTTTTTTAATAAAAGGGAACTAAAAACCCCTTTGTTAATTGTTTAATAAGCTTTTTGACTTTATTTCCATGCTTTTGTTTTAAATGACCTTCGACTGACCTCTTGTCATGTTATATTGCCAATAAATTGAGCAGTAAGATCAAAAAAAAAATGTTTCATACTGAATTAAAAAAATCAGCTTTATTTAAAGATTATTTTGCATGACCTTTGACGTTTCAATACAACTTAAATGATTGCCCTAAAAAATATATATTCTAAAGCTAAGATCATACTATTGGCGCAATATACCAATTTTCGTTGCATTTTATGTTCCGATAATGTGAACGCACGCAATTTAATGTATTGTACGACAATCTGCGCCGAAATCGCGCAAACTTTATACAGTTAAAAGCAACCCTGCAGCCGTATTCTGTAACTCGCTAAGCTAAAGCTAAATCTTGATCGCTAAAATGCCTTAGAGAATACAAAATTTAAAAATTTTAGCGATGACATTAAAAGCTAAAATTGCGGAGAATTAAATTTTGATGGCATTGCGAAATTTAGCAATGCACGTTACAGAATTGCATTCGTAGCCAAAAATCGCTTAATCAACTTTTTAGATTTTTAGCGATAGAGATTTAGCTTTAGCGTGTTACAGAATACGGCTGCTGATGCACCGATAATGTTCACAATGTTAAGCATTAAAAATGTTACAACTCCTCCGATTGTTATCGGACACTTGAGCGCCGATATAAGTCAACCTCTGTTTGCTTAACAAGTAAAAACATCAACGTGAAAACTATTTTGTTAGGAATTTTTGACAAAGTTTAATATTTATAAAAATTAACCATATTTAGGAAATTTTCTAAAATTAAATTTTTATAGTAAATTTTGCTAAAATTTACTTTTTATATTAAATTTTGCTAAAAGTTACTTTTTATAGGAAATTTTGCTGAAATTAACTTTTTATATGAAATTTTGCTAAAATTTACTTTTAATAGGAAATTTTGCTAAATTTTACTTTGTTATAGGACATTTTGCTAGAATTTGCTTTTTATACGAAATTTTGCTAAAATTTACTTTTTATAGTAAATTTTGCTAAACGCTACTTTTAATATGAAAATTTTCTAAAAGTTACGTTTTATAGGAAATTTTGCTAAGATTGGCTTTTTATACGAAATTTTGCTAAAAGTTACTTGTTGTAGGAAATTGTGCTATAATTTACTTTTTATAGGAAATTTTTCTAAAAATTACTTTTATAGGAAATTTTGCTAAAGTTTACTTTTTATACGAAAATTCGCTAAAATTTACTTTTTATAGGAAATTTTGCTAAAATTTACTTTTTATAGGAAATTTTGCTAAAATTAACTTTTTATAGGAAATTGGCTAAAAACTTCTTTTAATAGGAAATTTCGCTAAAATGGACTTTTTATTGGAAACTTTGTTAAAATTTACTTTTTATAGGGAATTTTACTAAAATTTACTTTTCATAGGAAATTGTGCTTAAATTTACTTTTTATAGGAAATTTTAGTAAACTTTACTTTTTATAGGATATTTGTTAAAAACTACTTTTTATAGGAAATGTTGCTAAAATTTACTTTTGACTGGAAATTTTAGCAAAATTTTCTATAAAAAGTATATTTTAACCTTTTTATGGGAAATTCGCTAAAAACTACTTTGTATAGGAAATTTTGCTAAAATTTACTATTTTATAGGAAATTTTGCTAAAATTGACTTTTTATTGGAAATTTTGCTAAAGTTTACTTTTTATAGAAAATTTACTTTTTATAGGAAATTTTATTAAATTTTACTTTTTATAGGAAATTTTAGTAAACTTTACTTTTTATAGGAAATTTTAGTAAACTTTCCTTTTTATTGGAAATTTGAGCAATCTTTTATGTTTATAGGAAATTTTAGCAAACTTTACTTTTTCTATGATATTTGTTAAAAATTACTTTTTATATGAAATGTTGCTAAAATTTACTTTTGACTGGAATTTTTTTTAAAATTTTCCTAATTAACTTTCTTCCACAAATTATATTCCTTTTAGACTTGTATACTTTCGGTCAAATTATGCAAAATTTTGATACTATCTGTATAATGAGCTCCGAATTCAACAATTTGTAAACTAACGTTGATTTTACTGATCCTATTGGCGTCAAAAATAAGCTCTTAAGGAGCGTATAGACGACATGATTGCGACATCTGACATGTCAAATTTCCCACTGCAAAACATATACATGTCGTGTGTTACCTTTTTAACTTTGCTTCTGTAAAAGTCAGACGCAAAGTAATCTGACAAAATTTCCATTAGAGCGTGCTCTATTTTCTTCTGACAAACCATCTGACATCAGAAATCTATTCCGGGAAGAAACTGGCAGCGGCGTCAACTATTGACGGAATCATTAGCCTGCTGAAGTTAATATTTTACAATACCAAGATATGTATGCTCATCTTACCATTGAATAGAATTTATGTAAATATATACATAAAAACCGTTTCATTATAAAATTCTAAATTGGTATCTTTAAAATAAAAGAAAAAATGTTAAGATGGCTAAATTATTTTACGGCGCAGATAAATATTTTCGTGGCGGCAGCAAGCTATTTTGAAACCGAGAACTACTTTGGTTTCTGCAATAACAATGCGAAAAAAAAACAGAGACAATGTCAGAAGCAAATTACATGTACGTTTGTGACCGAATATTATAAACCTTATGTAAAACAGCAATTTTGACAGACATGAACAGTTACATGTGACTTGAAAATTTGACATGTCAGATGACAAATACATGTCGTGTACGGGCGCCTTTAATTGTCTTGCGATAAATATAATGCTAAATTTGTATTTTATGGAATGAACAAAGTATCTTAATTTATTTAGTTTAAGCATACTAGCCAGCATGAAATATAAGTTTCATTGGCGAATTAAGTAAATAAATAAATAATTGGAAATATTGTTTAAATTACTTTTTATAGGAAATTTCGCTAAAATTTACTTTTTATTGGAAACTTTGTTAAAATTTACTATTTATAGGAAATTTTGCTAAAATTTACTTTTTTATAGGAAATTTTGCTAAAATTTATTTTTTATAGGAAATTTAGCTAAAATTTACTTTTAAAAGGAAATTTTGCTAAAATTTACTTTTTAAAGGAAACTGTGTTAAAATTTACTTTTGTGGCATTTGTAGAAGTATGTGTCGATAAAGCACAATAAACATCTTTGTAGATTGTGCTATGGGCGCCGGTAGTGGGATCTTACTTTAAGTCTCGTTTTTTAATGACCTTTGACATTTTATTTCAAATTATTTAACAATTTAGGTACAGAAGAATCAATTCTGGGTTCACTCTATGAAAATGTTCTTTCCGAAAAACTGAGTTTATTCATAAAACGGGATATAAGTATAATCTGACCTTTGACATTTTTTCGGTTGATAATTTAAATGTCGTATGTGGATTTTTTGCGATTTTGAGTTAAGATCGATTCCTTAGGTTTTCCGATCTGATCTTTTATTTGGCGTTATCAGTTTTTTGATACCTCATAAGGTTTTCGAGATATGGAGTGTTGAGTTTGTCCCCAGTAAAAAATGTGCTCCAAAAGGAGCAGGTTTTGTGTATGAATTCATACCACAAATCGCTTTAAACCTGCTGATGGGATGCCTGATTTTTGTTTAGGGTGTTCCCGGTTTGGAGGACTATTTTCTGCTTACCATAAGCGCTTCTTTTAACATGCAAACAAAGCACTTCTAAAGTGCTTTTTAGGGGCTTACTATATTAACATATTCATTAATATTTTGCTTTTACTTTTGTTTAAATGCCTTTTTCCAATCATTTTCGCATATTTTTATTTTTTTCGGTTTGCAACCTTCTTCATTGTCAGCACTAAAATAGCAGCTTTTTTGTATATTTTATTCTATATCAGTAACTGCTTTATAAAAGCTCTTTTATTGAAGCGCTCGATTATGCGCTTATTCTCTTAAGTGCTTCAAAAACCCCAATTTTTTTTTACTGGGTCGTATGTGGTATTTGCTTAAGCATATAAAACCGTTAGAAGTTCTTTCAAAATTTTTTCGTATATTTTGATTATATTAATTAATGAATTTCTCAAACTAAAATGCATAATTTAATCCATAATTTCTTTTAATGCTTACTTTTTTACAATATTCAGCAATTAACTCTCAATTTCTGTTATCTTAAAGGATCTCCTTACTTTTGCTGTCTTTTAACCCTGAAAATAATCTTTAAAAGACCATCAAATTACCAGAGAAAGTATCTATTTTCTTTGCTCATTAAACCATTTAAGTACCATAAAGATCTGTGTTACATTTCCTCTGGATTTTGAACTTGTTAAACACTTTTTTGTAGTATTTAAGCTGCCGTAAAAACAAGAAAAATCTTTTACAAGGCTAAAGTTTTTTTTTAGCTCATTCACTTTTTGTTTAAAAATTAAACTAATTTTTGTACTTAAATTACATTTTTATATTAAAAAAAAAAAGAAACACACATTTGTTTTCCATTTAAAACGATTTGAACGGCTGGGCTGGTTCATGGTGTTAAGGCATGAAGCTGTTTAATGGATACTATGGGGTCTTTTGAGAGAAAAAAGTGGTAAATGTAAATGTAATTTTAATTTATAATTTATTGTTTTAGTTTTTTTTTTTATATAATTTTTGCTAGCTTTAAATAAATATGTATGAGTGGAATTATTTTTCTCAAGAAATTGTCATTTCAAGTTAAAAATTAATTATAATATTTTTTTTATGGTTTTGTTTTAACGAGAACAGTTTAATTGTGAAATAATTCAATTTAAAAATATTCAAATCACGTACTTTAAAATAAAGATATTTCAGTTAGAGATAAAAGAAAGAAAAAGATGGAAGTAAACTTAAAAAAGGGCTGGAATGTTTTAGAGATCAAAATTCTTTAATAATTGGGTTGGGATTTTTTTTTTTCTTTTTTGTAAATTGTTAAAACTCCTACAAAAACTATCTAAATAAATTTTAAATTAAACCCTTCAACACTTTCATTTCACAAAAATAAAACAATTTTGTTTTACCAACTGAAAAAAAACAAGAGTGCTAAATTCGGCTATGCCGAATCTTATACGCCCTTCATTATGGTGCGATAATAACAGAAATTTATATAAACCCCACTCTTTAGATTTAAATTAATCAACTTTGTGCCACGCCCACTTTTCAAATCCTGCTCACATTGTCGGTTGTTGTTTATTGATAACAAAGATGCTTGTACCTAATTTGGAAACCGTTCTCCAGCTACACAGAAATCTTTGTTGTCTTTGTATGAGAATTGCCACGCCCACTTGTCCAATCACGCCCACATTTTGTTAGATGTTGTGTTTTGTTAACCAAGATGCTTGTACCTAATTTGGAAATTTTGGCTCTTGCCGTTCTCCAAATATACAAAAACTTATAATGTTTTTGTATGGGCAATGCCACGCCCACTTATCAAATCCCGCTCATATTTTGTCGGATGCTATGTATTGATAACCAAGATGTTTGTACCTTATTTGGAAACTTTGGCTTTTGCCGTCCTCCAGATATACAGAAATCTTTAATGTCTTTGTATGGGAAGTGCCACGCCCACTTGTCCAATCTCACCCAAATTCTGTCGGATGTTGAGTATTGATAACCAAGATGCTTGTACCTAATTTAGGAATTTTGGCTCTTGCCGTTCTCCAGATACACAGAAATCCTTTATTGTCTTTGTATGAGAAGTGCCACGTCCACTTGTTCAATCTAACCCAAATATTGTCGGATGTTGAGTATTGATAACCAAGATGCTTGTACCTTATTTGGAAACTTTGGGTCTGACCGTTCTTCAGATACACAGAAATCTTTAATATATTTGTATGGGAAGTGCCACGCCCACTTGTCCAATCTTTTCCACACTTTGTGTTTTGATAACCAGGATGGGAGTACCTAATTTCAATTTTTTTGGCTCCTGCCAAGATATCAAGATATGCAGAAAAAAAAATAAAAAAAAACAACAACAAGGGATTTTGGGGTAAAATTAAAGGCCGTCCTTTAATTTTTGCACATATCTCAGCCATTTGTAAGCCGATTAGGTTGAATTTTAAAAGCAAACAATTCCGGACTTTATATGACATAAATATATAAGTACCAGGTCCCCAATATATCTGGAGTCTTTGGAAAACCAATTTCAACAGACACACGGACATCGTTAAATCAACTTCGCCCCTCATAAAGATCCAGGGGTCTAACTACCGCATACGATATCGAGCAAAATTTATCGAAATTTTTTATTTTGGTATTATGGCTCTCGATATCGAATGAAATGTATCGTAATTTGAGATGATAGCATTCGATATCGAGTAACCAAAGCCATTACAACTCTCTAGTTTTCATTCGATACGTCAGTGTCTATCGAATGCAGAAAAATACGATAGGTAACTCGATACGATAGCTTACTCGATATCGAATGCCACCAGAATATATACTTTTTAGAGTAGAAATTACAAACGCAATGACAAACTTAGTTATACCCTTTTACACTCGATGAAGGGTATAAGGAAATAATTGGTGAATAAAATCTAACCAACAATTTATAATCAAAACATCAACACATCATTTTGAACGTAAAACTAAGAAACAGTAATAAAATCTTGATAATTTTAAAATTATTTGAAATCTTTTTTTGATTATTCATCAAACAAAAGTGTGGTAATGTTTTAAATTCCCCTTTTTTTTATAAGTATGAACATATTTTTTTGTTAACAAATTGCTTATGACCATCCAGTTTTTTAGTATTTCTCTGAAATGTTGCAATTATTTAAAGAGTAGAAAAAAAATCCATAAGAAATCATAAACAATAAACAAACCCAGTAGTAGATGGCCATCATAATGGGTAGTGGCTGGTTATCATCACGATTTCTAAAGCAACCCATATTTAGATTTTCCTATTACATTTCTTCTGCTGCTGCTGCTGCTTTTTTCAACTTGTTAAGCCCCTTTTTCTAAACTTATGAATTATGTCGACCACAAAGTAGTAGAGTATTAGAGTTTGATGGAAAAACCTTGGAATGTGCTTAAAGTCTTTACAATTATATAAACGTTAAAAATCAAGTAGAACGAATTGTATGATTGTATTGATTAAACTTTAGGATGTTAGAAAACTGCATAGAACTCTTAATGAATTCAACAAAATGTAATGCAGTGAGTAATAAAAATTAAATTATTTAATAGAATACAAAATTAATCATGAGGTTTTATGGGTAAAAAAACTTAAAGTATTTTAACAGGTAATTTTACATATTGAAGAATATTTTAAAGTAAATAAACTTTTAGCAAAACCAAAACTCTTATACTAATAGAAGTTTTCCACAGATATGAAATTCTTTAAAAAATTGCTTATTCATAAAAAAAATTTAGGAAGTAAAAAAATTTCTTTAATAAGAAACTCTTATACATATTTTTTGTTAGCTCTAATACTAAAAAAATGTACCCAAAGGATGTTATAATAAAGGATGTTAAAAGGTTCTTATATTAATAAAAGAAACAACAAACTATTAATCGGAATAAAATTTTGAATTTTCTACTTCTAATTTGAAAGTTTTTATACATACATATTTATACGAAATTTGCAAAAAAAAAAAAAAAAAACTTCTTGTTCGGAAGTTAGAAAACTGCATAGAACTCCTAATGAATTCAACAAACTGTAATGCAATGAGTAATAAAAATTAAATTGTTTAAAAGAAATAAAATTAATCAGGAGATTTTATGGGGGGAAAAAATAAAAGGTAAACTCTTATACTAATAGAAGTTTTCCAAATATATAAAATTCTTTAAAAAAAATTGCTTATTAATAAAAAATATAAGAAATAACAAAAATTGCATCTAATAAAAACTCTTATACATATTTTTTGTTAGCGTCAATGCTAAAAAATTGTACGCAAAGGATGTTTAAAAGGCTCTTATATTAATAAAAAGAAACAACAAACTATAAATTAGAATAAAATTTTGAATTTTCTACTTCTAATTTGAAAGGTTCGGAAGTTAATAAACTCCATAGAATTATTAAATTTGTTTGATAGAAATTAAATGAATTATTTTATGGGAAAAAATAAAAATATTTTAACAGGTTATATTACAAATTGAAGAGGATTTTAAAGTTAATAAATTTTAAGCAAAACCAAAACTCTTATACTAATAAAAGTTTCCCAAAAATACAAAAATTCTTAAAAAAAATGTTTATTAATAAAAAATATAAGAGGTAAACAAATTTCATCTAATATAAAACTCTTATACATATTTTGTGTTAGCTCTAACATTAAAAAAAAAATGTACACAAAGGATGTTATAATAAAGGATGTAATAACAATACATTATAGAAAAAAATTGTCTTTCTTTAAAAAGCTCTTATATTAATAAAACTAAAATATTAAAATACTAGCGGATACCTGGCGTGTGTTACTACGTTCCCCCCTTCTTGTTGTCCAATTTTTGAAAATAATCATAGCTTATGTGTCTATCTTAATAGGAATCTTTGTATGTTTTAAATTTCCTTCGAATCTCTTAGATAGTTTTGGAGAGGCCGATATTTCCCCTTAACTCCCCTTGTGATCCTATTTTTTAAAAAAAAGTATTGCTTATGTGTTCATATAAGTACGCATCTATCTATTTTTTAAATTTCATTAAAATCTGTTAGATAGATTCAGAGAGGCAGAAATTGCCCCCTACCTCCCCTCGTGGTCCTATTAAAAAAAAAACACACAGCTAATCTGTCCATATAAGTAGGAATCTATCTATCTTCAAAATGTTATTAATATTTGTTGTATAGTTTTGGCGAGACAGACATTACCCCCTAACTTCAATCGTGGTCCTAGATTAAAAAAAAATATAAAGCCTAAAACTATCTTAACAAAATTGCCTTTCTAATGAAACCGTTTCGGAGCACATTGGTTGGATGGTTTCAGAGTCTAACGGACATAGAAACATTTTTTGTATTTTATATGTACAGATTTAGCAAACCTTTATATTAACGAAAACTTTAACCAAGTTTGTAGATACCAAAAAAAAAAATTCTTAGCTTAGTTCGTTTCGCTTACATGTAAAATAAACTTAAAGGGAAGCATCAAAATTTGTTTTAAATAAAACTCTTATACATCTTATAAACTAAACCTTTATAAATATAGAATTAATCAGAATTTGGAAATAAGAAACTGTTAAAAGAATGTTTTGCAAATTTATTAAAAAACTGTTTGTTCAACAAAATCCTTAAGATCAAAACCAGTCTCTCTGTCATTGATTTAAACAGGATATATTCCTTCGTTGAATCTACCGGATGGCTGGGTGAGAATGTCAACAGCTAGGTAACGAATAAACATTGGGAGACGGTGTAACATGGTAACGCAACGGACCCACGTGAGCTGTGCTCAATTGCAGCTGCCGATGGAACCTAAACTTACTTACGGCCTTCGTTATCGTAAGAGTTTTTAAAATGAATCTATTTTTTTAGTTAAAGAAGTTTTTGCAAACAAACAAGAGTGAGAACGTTTTATTTTTTTAAACTAACAATTGGTTAATTCTATGAAAAATTTCGTGATGTTAAATTATTTTTCAATTAAATTCCACTTTGTTTGCGCAATTTAACAAGTTGTCACGAATTTTTTTTCACTCATTTTCATAAATTTCATTTAAAATTTATGGTCCTTCGAATCCAGATTAAAATCTTTTCTTTCAGCTCATTTCATTACTTTAAAAAGTCATTTTGGCAACTAATAAATACTTTTATACAAAAAAAAATAAAACCAGTTTAAAAATATTATTAAATGCTTAAAACATCCTCCATCATTAATCATTAAAAATTGGTGGGTAAATAAATAAAAAGTATTAAAAACGAAGACAACGCAATTCATACACACCTGCTAATTTAAATGTGGTTTTTTGGAGTTAAAGCGTCAGGGAAACACCTTAATTTTGATGGAGCTGCAATAAAAATATAATAAATTTAATTAAAAATGAATATTTTTAAATAACTAATAAATAATTTTAAAAAAATTATGAGTAAAGTTTGCAAACATTTTAGAAATTTGCTAAAAAATAAAATAAGTAATAAATTTTGAATGCCGGTTGTAAAATCTATTTTTGTTTACTTTGGGTGAAATTCTTATTTAATATTGAAACAAATTTCACTTTTTCAAAAAAAAAAAAAAAAACAAAAAGAAGAAAAGGAAAAGAAATACAATGTAGTTTTTTTTTTAAGGTAAACAGTAGCATTGTCATTTATATGCCTTGATGTCTTGATGTACGCTTATGGCATTAAGAAAACAATCTAGATTTCCTTAAACTCTCGAGCTTGGCTGTTGCCACAGAAAGCCATAAATCAAATTAAAAGTGTTTAAATGTCTTCGGAAACCAAAAACAAACATTAAGTCATGTGTCCAACATTGTTTGTGGTGCCAAATAGATAAAAATTAAAGAAAAAGATGTAGAGACAGACAAGCAGAAGAAATTGCAATAGTGTCTTAAAAAATAATCAAAACTTTTAAATAGAAAAAAATCCTGAGGTGTAAAAGAGTTAGATCATTAAGGTTATTAGCGAAAAAAAAGAAAGGTCCTTCGAACCGTACTAAAAATTCTAACTTCTTGCTTTTATCACTTAAACATTAGCATATACACAAACACTTGATTTCGTTTGAATTAGTTCTGACTGAGCAAAAGTTCATTTTTTCTAGTTGCTATTGCTCGTAGGGATAGACAGTATGCTTCAATCCGTTGCTCTCATATTTAAACATTATTGTACTACCCTTCACCGAAGGTAGAAGGGCATTATATGTTTGTAATTTTATTTTCATTCCGCTTGTAATTTCTACAACATTGATCTAAGACCCAATGGTCCCTATGAGGAGCGAGGTTGATTTAACGACAGACGGACGCCCATCTGTCCGTGTGTCCTTTGAAATTGGGTTTCCGAAGACCCCAGATATGATGGGGACTTGGTAGCTATATATGAATGTCACATAAAGTCCGGAATTTTTGCTATTGAAATTCAGTCTGATCGGTCCACAAATGGATGAGATATGAGCAAAAAACCACGACTACCTCTAATTTTACTCAAAAATCCTTTGTTGTTGTTTTTTTTTTTTTTGTTTATTCTTATGTACATCTAGAGAACGCCAGGCGCAAATTTCCCATATTAGCTACAAGCATTTTGATAATCTATACACAACATCCGACAAAATGTGAGCGGGATTGGATAAGTAGGCGCGGAGCTTCTCATACAAATACATTAAAGATTTCTGTATATCTGGAGCACGGCAAGAGCCAAAGTTTCCAAATAAGGTATAAGCACCTTTATTATCTATACACAACATCCAACAAAATGTGAGCGGGATTGGAAAAGTAGGCGTGGCGCTTCTTATACAAAGACATTAAAGATTTCTGTATATCTGGAGGACGGCAAGAGCCAAAAATTCCAAATTAGGTAAAAAACATCTTGATAATCAATTCAAAATATCCGACAAAATGTGAACGGGATTTATATAACTTTCTGTTATTTTCGCACCATTGTAAAGGGTGCTATATGGCATAGCCGAATATAGCACTCTTATTTGTTTTCCTTTCAAATGGTTGTATTCCCTGTAAAGATTTAATTCTCTTAGTTCGCTTAAACATGCATCGCCATGCTTTAAATGCCACGCTACTAGATTCATTCGTCAGCTATTAAAGCATATATGTACTTTGCAGTTTAACAAAATAGTATTAGCAAAAAGAAAGCGTCTTTTCCATATTCTCTTCTTCAAATTTGTTATTTATTTTATCTATTTATTTTAATATTTCTAATACAAAAAAATGCAACAACTCGTGAAAGAAATAAAATCTGTACAACATACTGTATAGAAAATAAACAGTTACATGATAAGCATTTCAATTACGTTGTTTAGTGCCCCATCGCCATCATTACGATCATAATTAACATATGATCATTATGATGAAGATGGTCACAGCGAGTGGCTGTTTAGACAAGTGGCAAAATGTCGATTGTGATGATGATAAATGAACAGTGGTATGGGAGAAAATTAAGGGAAATGGGTTTGAACGCTTTATAGGGCTCCGTTCTTACACTGAAAACTATTTTCGATGATTAATGAAAAATCTAAAAGTTTTTTAGGCAGTTTTAAATTTTAAGAGAAAACGTATTTATTTCTTCTTATTTTTAAGTCAAGCTCGAGCTCAGGTTAAGAAAAATATATTAATTGATTATTTATCTAACCTTGAGCTTGACTTAAAAATAAGAAGAAATAAAATTAAAATGTCGAAAAAATAGACTAAATAATTTGTGAAAACGTATTTGTGTAAAAAAGAGTTTTTAGTGATCCTTCCAATCAAAATTTTATGATCCTTTGCATTCCAATAAGTTTTATGTTGTTTTTAACCTTTTAACAAGTTTATGGCAACTTTAAGTCAATGCTGGCCTTCCTGTCGACTGGTTATTGTTTTCGAGTATACAAATTTTGGTCATTCAAATCTAAGCACTCTTAAGCCTCTCAATACTCTAATAGTTTTTTTGTGCAAAAGTTTGTGATTGAAGCTTAATATTATATTGCTTGCAATCTTTTGCTTTGGAGGGTTTATGCCTAAATATCATAATTATCGATTTTCAAGACAATGTCCTTTGCAACCAAAGATTATATAGCAAAAAATAAATATAAATATACTTGTTATCTGAAGTTTTTAATTTAAAGGTTTTGGTCCTTTGGATTTTAATCATTTGATGCTTAAACCCGTAGTTTCCGGTTCTTCTAGTCTAATAATAGTTCTCTGAACATGCAAACTGTAAAAGATTTTTATGGTCCTTCGAACATATTTTTTACTTTCGAAATTCCACTATCTAGTCTTCAAAACAAACGGTGCAAAAACTATAGAATTTTTAAAAGCCTGAAATTAGGATTAAACCTTAGAATTATACATTTTAAAATCCAAAGGTGTTTGATCCTTCGAATCTTAAGATCATGCAGCTTAAACATCAATAGTATGAAATGGGAATTTAGCACATTTAAACGAAACCTTGTAAAACAAAGCTTTTAGTTCTTTAAATCTCAATCAAATTGCAAGATTATGTTACCTCAAAACCTAAGCTTAAGGTTCTCTAAATATGAAGATAGAGTCTATTGGAATCATAATATTTAAGTCAACGGATTATAATCTGTTTAATCTAATGCAAGTTTAAGGAATTGAGAAAATATGGTATTTCTAACTTTATGATAGTGCTTCGTAGGACCATATCTTTTTAGATACGAATTAAGTTTAAAAGATCATACAAATAAGATTTGAAGAGCAACAAGCTCCGATTTTTTTTAGGATTCGTAGGACCATATCTCATTGGATTCATATCTAGTTAGATATGATCCTACGAATCTTGAGTAAAAATCAAACCTTGTAGTTCCACCCTACATTAACATTTTTCGTAATTTTTCCATAAATTTTATAACTTCTAACATTTTTATAAAACTGAAACAAACCAACAATGCAGTTTGATTAGAAACAAATATTTTTAAATTCGCTCTTACCGTTCCTGAGTTATACCGGTTTTCAGATTTGTACCCAGTTTATGATATTATTACTCATACCCCAACAAACAAATTAAAATCAAACGTTTTATTTTGCTTTGTTTAAAAATCATTAATTACAGTTCTTACGATTTAGTTCTATGTCCTGCAATAAATTCCTTAAATCAGTTTCAGAAGTAGTGACACTGATGAAAGTTTTATCCCTTATCAATACATGACGCTTTGAAGACTTTGTTAAAGGCCAGCTTGATGACATGCAACCAAGAGAAGATTATAAATAATGTCTTTTTTGGAATGCCTAATGCAGACCCATTGTATAGACTTCTAATAAGCCAGACAAGTTTCGGTGGGGTGCCTTTGCATACAAGAGCCTTTCATATCGTTACATGACGCGAACTTGTCAAATGCGTTTTCGAAGTCTATAAAAACTAGATATAGTATAAGGGGGTTCTTCGCTTCACAAACTGTTCATCTATTACTCGTGGAGTGTTCACTTGGTCAGCATAGGATTTTCGTGGTCAATAGCCAGCTTGCTTCGGACGGAGTAGGCGTTTAAAGTCTGTTAGTCGGCCTATGATGATATGCGCTTCCACCTTATTTACCTTACTCAGGGGGCAAATTATGGCAGTCGTGATCGAATACTTTTTCGATTCGAAAGCACTTTTATTTCTCATTCTTTCTGTCCATACTAGACGGATCTTAAGCACTTATTTGAGTTTTCACAACACTGAAAATATAATAACGATGCGCTCAGTATCGACTGAAATAAAATTGCTTTCGAATCGAAAAAGTATTCGATCACGACTGCCATAATTTGCCCCCAGAAGTGTAATTGCCCTATTCCGCCAAATTTACCTTTCTTGGTACTTTGACAATAATACCCTTTCTTTACTTGGTGATTTAACAATAATACCCTGCTTATGCTCATCGTGAAGACACTCCTTTCTCCAAAATTCCTCGATTATCGGGTAGATTAAAAACGCACTGACGTTGGGATCTGCTTTTAACATTTCTGGTGCAATGTTGTCGGTTTCCGGAGCTTTGTTAAACTTTAAGGGGTTTAGTGGTTACATCAGGCCTTACCGAATGTCCAGTACAGTTGCATATATTTGCGTTCGATTGACTTGGTGTTTTAAGGAGTTCCGTGTTGTGGTTTGTACATATCTCCAGTTGTTGAGTTTTCGAGGCAACTAGTTCGAGTTAATACCGCAAAAAAAGCTTAAGCGCCAAAAGCAAAATTTTACAGGAGAAGGTTTTTTTTATTTTATTTCATAAAAATTTTGCATGAAGGTTGTCGCTTAAGATTATGTGACCATGAGATTTTAGATGATCAAGTGTTGCCAATAAAGTCATTTATTAAAAAAAAAAAAACGAAAATTTAAAAAAATGTCGCGTAAGCTTTTTTTGTGGTAATGCTTTGAGTTTTCCCGAGCTGGAGGCTTATTCTGAATTGCGATGCGAAAATTAATGCGATGCGCAAATGAAATGCGATGCGAAAGAAAATTGGTATTCTGTTAGACTTTCGCAATCGCATTGTCTGGGTTCACACTATGAAAGTTTTCTTTCAGAAAGGTTAAGTTTATTGGTGAGAGGGGAGAGAATAGCAGCATGTTCTCTTCCTCTCTCACCCATAAGCTCAGACTTTCTGAAAGAAAACTTTCATAGTGTGAACCCAGACATTCGCAATTTTTTTTTTTCAAATCGTGGCAACGCTGCTCAAATATACATACGTCAGTGTCAATAAACGTCAAATTAAAAATAAATAAATTGTTTGTGTTTGGCTGTGAAAATTGTTTAAACAATTTATTTAGAACATTCTGTAATAAAAAAAATAATAAAAATGGATTTTGTGGCACTGTGGTTCGACGACGACGAAAATGAAAATGTTTTGTGTGTACTTTAAAGTCGGCCCAAACCTATTAAAATTAAAATTGAAGTGAAATATTGTTGAACTGGTTTATATAATTCATACTTTTTCCATCCTGCAGCTTCTCTAATAGGTGGTCCATTGATATTAAGTTCTTCAGTAAAAGTTTGCCACAAAGTATTTGCCGACTGACGTGCATTAGGTGTTTTCAAATGGCCTCTTGCCAGTTGGCTGTGCTTATTCATAAATTCTATCATTATTTCAAATTGACGCGGTGTGGTGGTCTTATTGCTTGCTTCTCTGAATTAAATAATAAATATATGATGAATAAATAAATGAAATATTATCTTTCACAACCTTGTTTTTACTTTGCGAATTCTATTTTGTTGTCGAATAAATTTTGCGAATTTGACATTTGTTTTCGCAATGTAGAATACCGACTTGTCACCTTTTTACATTTGAAATGCGATTAAAAAAAAACGTTACGAATATCGCAATATAGAATAGCAATTGTTCGCATTTATGCATTTTCGCATCGCATTGATTTTCGCATCGCAATTCAGAATAAGCCTCCTGTTCTTAAGTGACCTAGAAATGTTAATATCTAAAAAATTTATGCTATAAGACGTGTATGAAAATATTTATCTTTATATTGACCATGGTAAGTAATCCATGTTTGGGTTTCAGTCATTCAACTTTTTAAATTAAAATTAATTTTAAGTTTATGTGCATATATTTTTAATTTATTTACATATAAAAAAAAGAAAATATTGCTTGTAAACTTAACTTTCTTTCTGTATAGAAATTGTCTTTTTTTACAAGTAAAAGGAGCGAGAGCGTGCTGAATGTCAACATAAAAAGTGCTGTTTGAAAAAAAAAACGCATTTCTTGGGCGTTTTAGTCAAGTCGAGTATTTTCTTTCTTTCTATAATTTTGTGATTTGTGTGTCTTTGTCCGAGACTGTGTGGTGAAACCAACCAATTTTTGCTGAGCAGAATTTTAAATGAAGGGTTTTGCCGGATGAATTGTAAACACTATCTAGGCACATACACAACATAAATTTTATAATGTTTAAATCATTGTTGCACTTATCCAATGAATTGAAGCGTTTTATAGTTTAAAGACTTTTCACTTTTTTTCTTCTACTAAATTGTTTATTATTTGTAATTTCATGTTAATTTTATTGTTATTATTTTTTTTTTTAATTTAAAAGAGCAGGGCGTCATTCGTTTAGTCATTTTTTTTTTTAAATTTTTAGAATTCATAAGAGGAAGTTTTGGGGAGTTTTATTATTATAATAAACCATTATTGTTATTAATTTCACTTTCATTTTATTGTTTTGATCAGTTTGTTTTGGTTTTTTTTTTTAAATAATTTTTATTTTAACTGAAATTGAAAGTAAGAAATCAGAAGACATTCCCTCCGTACTCAAAAGTCTGGCTATATAATGGAATATTGATAAAGGTAATGGTGATGAAATAAATGCTGTCCAAAGATTGAGATATAATTTTAATTTCAATAAAAAAAAAAGATGTTTTTTGAGATATTAAACATATTTTTATTTAATTTTTTACAAACAGGTTCTGGTTTATAACTTAAAATTATGTCAGTCAAGTGACTCCCCCTACTGGCTCGGCAGGCTCCCAATCTTTTACCAAAATTCTCAATCACGTTTTTTCAATAAACTGTTGTCAACGGTTGATATTTGCTCGATAATATTGTTTTAAAGCTCTTGAACTGTTGTGGGATTATTGCTGTACACTTTCGATTTCAAAAAACCCCACAAAAAAATTGTCTTAAGTTGTCCAATCGCACGATCTTGGTGTCCCATTCATTCCTCATTTACGAGAAATAATGCGGTTTTCGAGCTTTTCTTTCCAATGATCCATTGTTTCTCAACCTATCACTCCCTTCCTTATACCAAATTCCGTTAAACGATGATACCTCAAATTTGGATAGGTAGATAGGTAGAAAATTTATATAATTGATGAAAAAGTGGAGTTTAAGCAAGAAAAGTGGTAAAAAAATTAAAAAGTATCCGAAAATTTTTTAAGTTGTTAAGATTTTTCCATTGTTTATTCTGTGGTTTTCATGGGCAACGGCGTATGTCTTAAAACAAATGTTTCAGGAAAGCCGAAAAACCATTCAAGATCAAACTATGGGCTAGGTATTGCACTTTTTAAACTTGGTCATTACGTTAAAAAATCGGAATTGAACCATCTTTTTTCAAAAATTTTATGAAACATGTAAAGAGCGTTTAAAATTAGGCAATATGGCATCAACATCTCAAAATCGGCAAAATGGACATACGCAGTTGCCCATGCAAATCACAGTATTACCCAATATGCAAGGGGAAGCAAAGACTTTAGATTACCTGGTAATGGGTAAAGTTATTTTTAAATAAAGTAAAACAACAATAAAACTATTACTATAAAAAAATTAATTCTTAACTTTCAGTACTACAAAAAGAGAAATCAATTATTTATAGCATAGATTACCTGGTAATTGATATAGTCACCCTTATTCTATTTGGCGTCGTCAACAGTAAACAACGCCGTTTTTTATGTTTTGTTTCAATTTCGTATTGCCGTTGGCAATATTGCCATATTTCGATGGCTGTTAACATATGTTTGGTATTTTCTAAGAAAAATTGGCGTTGCTGTTGCCTTAAATTGCCCTTGATTTTGTCGTCGGCATTTTTAGTGTTGTCTTGTGCTGCTTTGTGTCGTGTTTTACACATTTTACGTTATGGTTGTCTGCAATTTTGATTTCTATGGCGGTTTTGATATTTTTCTTCATTTGTGCTGTGTGTTGATATATTTTTTGTGGAAATAATTGAAAAAATTAAAATAACAACTAAGTGCCACTTCGAGAAGCTAGTGGAAAGCTTGTTAAAAATCCCTAGCCAGAGGATTATGCAGGGTCTCTTTTCCTAATAAATTAAATATCCCTTGCGATTAAAGTAGAAATGGTGGTCTGTTTTTTTTTTTTTTTTTTGGAGCTTAAATTGTGATGTGGGTTCCGTCCACACAGCCAATTACACCTGGAAATGCTGCTTTTCAAAGAAATGCAACTTTAATTTATCCATTGTGGACAAAGTTCTCTCTTCATGACTTCCAGAGTCTCAGACAAAATTTTTAAACTAGTGGCTGGGACAGTCAAAAGTTGAAATAATTTCCAACGCTCAGCTGGTACGATCCCTGGGCCAAAAAATCGCAATGTTGCTGCAAATATATTGTGTTTGGAACAAACGTTCCCTTTTTTAAATGAGGCTCTATTATGTATTTCCAACACATGTTTAAAAGAAAGTTTATATAGCCGAAAAAAAACTTTCAAATCTTAAAAAGGTTTAAAAAAAATCCATTAGGCACTTGGGAAAATTTAATATAATAAAAAAATTTTCATTTAAACATTATTTTTTTACAAAAAAATTTTTATTTAACTTAAAATTTTGCACAAACAGCACAGAATTCCTTTCGTATAAAATAACAGTAAACAAAATGAATCAGCTGATTTTAATATTAGAGATGTGTGCTGTATTTTATTAACATTATCGATAAATAGTCAACGGCGTCATAATCCTCTTACAAATTACCAATTTAACATAGAATTGATGTTGTCTTTGATAAGAATTGCTGTTGCCTTAAAATTGCCGTTGTTATTGCCGACGCCAAATAGAATAAGGGTGAATATTCCACTAACTACTGCAGGCTAGTTACTAACACTATTTAACGAACTAATATAGTCCCTTTTATGTTGTTATCTAAATTTGAGATTCCTTTTTTGAAAAAATTAAGGAAATGTATTAACCTTCTATTATATACTTTTAGTTATGCGAAGTAAGATCACTTAACTCTTGTCTAGATTACATGGTTATTGGTAGAGTGACCCCAACTAGGTAAAAGAAAATGTAGCAATGAAGCAATAAAGCATGCTTTATAGCTTAATTAAGAAAAAAAACGTTCTCATAGATTACCTGGTAATGGGTAAGTTTATCTATAGCCCAAAAAATGTTTCATTCGCAGACCTCTCATAAACACATTTTTTCCGCGGACCTCCAAACGTTATTTTTTTTTACAAAAGTTAGATAGAAATATACACAGAAAGAAAAAAACTTGTACAATATTTAAGTTTTTTCTACTTACTTTTAATACAAATCATAAGCGTGTGTTTGTAAAAGTTTGTTGTACAAAAAAAGGTAAAAACTATTTGCTGGTTTTGTGTAAAAACAAACAAGAAGAAAAATATAGATAATTTTTTGTTAAAATACAAAAATTAGAAGCAATAATTCCCATATTCTATTTGTAAAAATTATTTAGCTAAAAAATTTTCCATGTAGAATGATTACGAAAACTGCAGCGGGCATGGTGCTGGTTGTCTTTTAATTGAGAATTCTTCTGAAAACAGAAGGCGGAATACAACAAAAGTGAAATAAACATGCCTGATTTGTAAGTAAATAATATTATTCTCTCTCTGGTTCTTTGTAGGGTAAGTGATTTGGTTACAATTTTTGGATTATTTCAAGTACAAATCAGGATTAAACCAACTTCGAAACTCTGGAATCAAGCTCAGTTTTATATTAATTTTATCTCACTTTTAATTAAGTCAATCCCGTTTTCGGACTATTTTCAGTATGGGGCACTTCAATAATGCGTACTTGAATCAAGCATTCTGTACTTGATTTTAGCAAATCCGTACTTAACGTACAATTGACACCCCTTCAGTTTGTGCGTCAAAATTAACGTATTTTAAGCAACAGTTTTCTGGTTTAACCATAACATTTGAAAGGTGTAAATATAAAAAAGATCTGTATATTTTAAGAGTATTTGAAATTCCTATAAAACAATTTTTTTATGAAAATAATAACGTTGGCCGTATTCCTTTCGCCGATCGCCTGGAAATCTGATACGGAACCCCAACTGGAAACGTTGCTATAGATTAATTCAAAACGATTACTAAAGTAGACAACCTTTTTGTAATTTAAATATGTAAACGTTTAAGAATTTAAATAAAGTAAAGTTGTCATTACCAATAATGCTAGAAAAGTTCATAGCTTCTGTCATAGATTACCTAGTAATAAGTAAGGTATTCAAATTAGACGAAAGAATTACAAAAGAACGAAAACAATGAAAAATAATAATAAAAAAAAAATCACATATCGCCGGAATAAATCTAAGTTTCAGATTAACTTAAACTAAGCTTAAACTTAATCCACATCTCAAAAACCTAGCCTTAGAGGGCTAAGGGAAATTTCTTAAATATCTTAGGGGTTACCTGGTAACAGGTAAAATTTTTTTTTCAGCTACATCAAAACGGTGAATACCCTGACATTTAATACAGCCATTTTCTGGAAATCGAAATCGAACGAATTAGAAAACGATGGAGATTTCCACTTAAATTTTTTTTTGAAAATTACTTTAGTTTTCTTGATTTTAAGAGTAGTTCGGTTAAAGATAATTAAGTATATAAAACGGAATATTTTAATGAACTTTTTACACTGGATCGCTTTCAAAGATTGTTCGAATTTCACTCGAATTCCAGAACATGGCTGATAGTTTAAATCAGTGTTTAAACATTCACCCCTCTCGCAAACAACTACTCCCATGAAAATATTCCCATATTTTTTTATTTCGTATTGTGAATGATTCCCATAACAAGTTTTTTGAGAATGAATTCCCAAACTTAAAAAATTTGGCATCGCCAATGTTTACTCCCGCGAAATTTTTTAATAAATAAATTCCCAACAAGTGTTGATGTGAATGAGAAGGGAACATGTAAATTTTAATTTGTATTCTAAAGTAGGACTAAATTAAATTACTTTTTCCTCTTATTGAAGGGGTGTACATAAAGAAAGAGAAGATAAACACTATTCATTACTTATGTTATCATATTTTTATTAGTACATATTTTATTTTGTATGTTTTTCTTTCACAATACAGGCACTGACCAGTTACTCACAATAAAGACTTTTGTTTACAAAGCACTGAAAAAACATTCACAATAGGAATTTTTACTCCCAAAATATTTGCGATACCGATTTGTTGGGGATGGGAATTTAGGTTTGATCCCATGTATCATATTCCCATAACATTCGCGATAGGGGAGATTATTTAGCGTTCGGCTCACACACCCTAGGATTATATCTATTTTTTTAGTGTTTGTGTAGACGAACAAAACCCTTAATACCGTTCGTAACTATTTTCAAGAAAGAGAGGAACATTATACGGTGTACTGTTCTTAGTTTAAAAACAGAACAATTGTAGTGATACTGTTGACAAACATTATATTTCAATGTTCTGTAGTGTTTCTTTTTTTATATTGATAAAGAAATGAACAAACAAACATCTTTAGCAAGGACCGCAGTAGGAACAGCTTGGGTGTGTATTGTGTAAAATTATGTTGCTGGCTTTCGTATGTGCATTTTGTTTTGTAAAAAGTGTTTGGTTTTTTTCACCAGCTAAAAAGGCCCTAAACACAACAGAAACGAACGAACACTAATGAGCTGAACCGAACACAATGAAGTTTGTGGTTTTTTAAAATAAACCGAACGGAATTAAATGTTCTCATCTTTTGTTGAGTTGGATAAAAACAGTATTATTTTTGTGTTCGAAAGATGACAAACAGGGCAATGTTATTTTTTAATGATTTTCTACACAAACACTATTAGAGTTTGTGTTTTCACAAATCTACCGAACCAAACACTAAGGAGCGATATTTAGTGTTTATTTTCGAGCACTGGTTTAAATATGTTAAATCTTAAAATTTCTTAACTAACTTTCTTTCATAAACGCCATCAAAAATTAAGAAATCAATCATCTTTATTATATAGATTACCCGGTAATAAATAAAGAACCCTATTGACGCTTTTGAAACGATAACTACTAGTCTGGCAGTTCGTAGTGCAAATATTTATCTCTCAATATGATAATTTCAAAATTTTAGATTCTATTTGTTGGCATTGATTTCCCTGGAGAGTTAGAAGCGATAAAAACAAATTATTTATTCTAACATTTTGAAGTTTTTTAACGGTTTCAAATTCTTGCAAAGTTTTAATATGTCTATAAATAAACTTAAAAAAAACTTTAACAAAACATCATTTGTTTTATAAATTTTAACTTTATTAGCAATTTGTTTTAAAGGAAATCCAATCAATTTACATTTTATTTTTTTACAAACTACTTGTACTACACAATCCAAAAGCTTTTTAACTTTAACTGGCACCAATAAAAACTGAAACACAAAATAAAAAAAAATTTAATATTTCCTAGCAAACTTTAGTGGCGACAGGGATGGGAACACTTAAAAGCAAGAAACTTTATTAAACACACAAGAGGATAACTGTTAAGTCCCGCCTGGGAAATGTGCTGCGCTTCTTAGGGGGCGTATTTCATGAATCTTCAGGAGCATTTTCCTCTTGGTGTTACATCCCACAAGAGCAAATAAAAATTGATTTCAATTAAAAAATTTGTGATATTAATTAAAAAAACTAATTTAATTTGCACCAATAAACAAATTAATAGTATCAATTAAACCTTTAATTCACTTGATTAAATGTTTAATTGACTTGAATAAATGTTTAATTTACTTGATGAAACGTTTCATGCACTTGATTAAACGATTAATTCATAGGGTTAAATTTTTGATTAATGCTTAAATTAGTGCTGGGAAACTATCGATAGTCTATCAACTCAACTCAGTTGAGTTGTAATTTTGGATTTCCTGGAAAATGAAGTTAAAGTTGGAAACGAAGTTAAAGTTGGAAATGCTGGAAGATGAAGTTTGACATAATGGGTATGAATGAAGTGGTGAACATAATAGTCGCTGTAGGACAACGCTACGAATGGCGTGCCAAGCTGTCAAAAGTTAAAACAGCAGTTTCAAAGTAGTGTCATCAGAATACGTAGTTTTAGTTGTCGTTGCAATTGAAGTTAAAGAGCAAAATAAGAATATTTTGATCTTTGTTGCGCTACAGAGCATTCGACAGCTTCAGCTACTACTACAACTACTTTATTCTGCTCCCAGGCCTGATACTATGTGATGCGACAACCAACAGCCAAGCGAATGTCTGATAAAAGGAAAAAGCCGGACCAAGCGTATGTATGACCCGATCTTGAGGCGTGAAATCAGCGGACAACTGAATGCTGTATGATCAGAACTAAACGTATGCTAAAAAGGTATGAAATGATGAGATAATGGATGTTGTATGAAATCCTCCCCGAAGCAGAACTAGATGTATGTGAAAAAGATTTGAAAATGATAGCGCGATATGATTTTAACTAGACGCTGATGGCGTTTCTTTTGTCAGAATATATGTGCTCGTGAAAGGGGATTACTTTCTTTTGATGAGGTACTCTGGAATAACATGGAAGCTGAGGTTAACACCTTAATTCGCAGGTAGGGTGACTTTCACATGGAGGGCTGATTTTTCCATTGGGAAAGTTAACCCTATGAAGGGAGCTCTAGGTGCTGTTGCCAAATCAACAGATCCTGTAGACTTTTCTAATTCAGCGGATATAAGATAGCTCCAGCTCCTAAACACGGGGCGAGAGGAAAGTTTAGTCCGGACTACTCACTCAAGCTGTGTAAGCAAATGGTCATACTCACACAGGGGCATTTGGTAAGTTCAATATAACTCTCCAATTTGTTGAGAGTCACCGTGGGTTAGGTCGAAAGACAGCAACTCACGTTAATCAAGAAGGTGTCTGCTAAAAAAATCAAGTATTATAACCCCTAATTAAAGGATACCCCCCATTGAATCGGCTTTTAGTGTTCCACCTTATCCATTCCTGACACTTAAAATACAATATTTGTCGTCTTTAATATTTGGGATACTAGTCTGGTCTAGTAGAAAAGTTTAAAAAAACTTGCCAGCAACTTTAAAAATTATTCAACTGAATTACCACACAATAGGCTACAATTGGCATTTTGAGTGCGAAGATTTTGCCGCCAAATACAAAAAAGTATTTCTTTTCTTACATTTTATTCGCTCGTTTCTGTAGATATTCGATTACTATTGTTGTAACAATGGAAAATAAAATTCAAAATAAAAAAAAAAGGAAAAACATATTAACAATTTGTTAAAGAAACAAACAAAATAAGCACAAACTTTATTTTGTATTAAATTTTAAAAGAAAAATCACAGACAAATAGACAGTCTTACTTTTGGACGGACAGGCTGCGGACAGACAGAGAAACATAAAATGTAAAATAAGTCACCAGGTTTCTGTTGCTTGTGTTACCAATTTTCTGTTAAAGGTTTTTTCTTCTCTTCTCTAAACAAAGAAAACTTGTGAAAAAAATGTGATGGATGTGATATTTTACAAATTTTACTTTTTTTCTAGGAAGTCAACGTAAAATTGAAAATAAAAGTATGAATACTCGTATCATGCAATACTGCTGATTTTTGTTTTTGTTGTTGTTAAAGAGTGTTTTTTTTATCAAAAGAATTAATGATCTTAGGTTTATACATATTAATGGGATGATATGAGGAATTATTGCAAATGAATAACATACATTTTTCTTTTTTTGTTTTTTTTTTCTTTTTTTCATATTCAATTGATGCTCAGGGAAGTTTAAGATAAATACAATTTTTTTGACATATTTTTTGATTAAGCAGGCAACTGACAGAGGTTTGATGCAACTAAGAGGTGTTCGATGTGAAAGGGATACAAATTGAACAATAAACCCCCATTTACACAACTAACCGAAAGCTAAAGGTAAGAGGATGTTATCGGCCGTATAAAGAGTGTTTCATTATTACAACTTAACTTTAACCTGCCAGGAATTCCTTTCACTTATCGCTCACTTTAGGTTAAAGTCAAGCTATAATAATGGAAAATATAATATACGGTCGATAAAATCCTACCTATAGCTGTCGGTAAGTCATCAAAACGGGCCTAAGAAAGCTAATTTTAGACTCTATCTAAGAAATTAGTATTAAACAAAAATCTCAAAAATTCAACTCTATATATCGCTAAGCTAATTTTTAAAGTTCGATGCAACTAAATTATGTTGTGTGTTGTAGAAAAATAGTTTGATGCATTCTAAGTAATTTAAACTTTAGATGAATATGTTTAAAACCAATTGAAGGAGGTTAAATAAATCAAGCTGCCTGCTCCAAGTGTATGCTAGTCTTCCAACGCGTCTTTGGCGTTAGGGGTTCCAGTCTAAGGCAGCTTTGGTGATATCGCCGGATACTTTCCTAAGGCTATGTCCTATACAGCGTCTTTTATGATTACGGATTTCTGCCTTTGAAGCGGTTTGGTGCGTAGTAGCCCAGAGTGCTTCGTTACTGATAGTGCAGGCCAAACGATTTGCATTATTCTGCGTAGAAAGCGGTTTACGAATGATTGGATCCTTTGGGGCGGCGTTCCATGATTCGCAGCCGTAAAGCAGTATGGACTTAATATTATTCTTAAAGATTCTAATTTAAGTGCCTGTGGAGAGTTGGGAGGAGCTCTATACCGGGTTTAGTATGCCACACGCATGTTTTGCCTTTCTAAGTATGTTCTTTATGTCTTGGGAGGAGCCTCCCGACTTCTAAATGACAGAGCATAAATATACAAAAGACGCTATATCTTTAAGGGAGCCACCAGACAGCGCAAATGGTTGGGTATTTTCTGGGTATTGATCCGCATTGTTTTCGTCTTAAGGGAGTTTATTCTTGAACCCACCTTAGCGACCATCAGCTTAACCATGCGTAGCTTTTCCTGCATGTTGGTGAAATTATGCGTATGTAAACAGATGTCATCTGTGTAGTCCAGATCTTTTAAGCTGCTTTGGAGGCCCCAACGAATGCTTCTTATTTTCTGAGTTTCTTTGGTCATGATGTTTTCCAAGACGATATTGAATAAGAGTCGATAGCAAGCAACCTTATCTGACACCCTTCCTGACAACCACTATATCACCGAGCTGGTTATCATGTTGCACACGACGTTTAGCATCGGAGTACAGGCTTTTTATAAGATGTAGTTTTTTTTCGGGAACACCCCTAGATCTCAATTCCACCCAAACTGCTTCGTGAGACTCGGTATCAAAGTTCTTCTCAAATTCTACAAATGCAAGGTGCAGCATTGAACGCCATTCAACTAATTGTTCTATTATCATTCTAAAACTGTAGGCGTGGTCAACGCACGATCTTGCGGGTCGAAAAGCTGCCTGTTCTAGTCTTAGAACGTCACATAGCATGCACTGAGTCTTGCATTTAGGATGTTAACTATGTCTTTATATACCACACTCAAAAACGTTATCCCTCTCCAATTTTCGCACTTGGTGAGGTCACCTTTTTTCGGTAGCTTTTAGGTGATTCGTTCTTGGATGTCCGTTGGTAATTGTCCATTGGCCCAGAATGCGTAAATGAGTGGGAGTAGTATTTGTGCGCTGATATTTGGCGATATTTTCAGCAACTCCTGTGCTATATTGTCTTTGCGGGGTGCTTTATTGCTTTTCAGGGTCCTTATTGCTTGCTCTTTATCTTGAGGTTCTGGATATTGGGTGGAGATATCTGTTCTTTCAAAATGATACTTTAAGTATGTTTAAGAGCCCGTTTTTTATTTAAGTTTGAAACAAAAAATGGGTACTTAAAAAGGGAATAGGGCAGGAGGGGTAAAGGCTCCCCCTCCCTTATCTCCTTTATTAATAACCGGTTTTTTTATTTGGCACGCAGACACTGTTACATCTGAAATCAAATAGGGCTTGAAATAGGGCAAGTAGGGCAAAAGCTCCCCCTCCCTATATATTCTAAACTAATCAACCGATTTTCTTGAAATTTGGCAGGCAAATAGTGTAACATTTTGAAAGAACTATAGCCTATGATTTTTAATATTTAGAGCGTGAAATAGGGCAAGAGGGGTTAAAGCTCCCCCTCCCTAGATCTTCTTAACTAATCAACCGGTTTTCTTAAAATTTCGCATGGAGACACTGTAAAATCGGAAAGGAAATAGGGAAGAGGGCGTGAAATAGGGCAAGAGGGGTAAAAGCTCCCCCCTCCTATAACTTCTTTACTAATCAACCGTTTTTTTTTTAATTTGGCATGCAGACACTGTAACATTTGAAAGGAAATAGGGAATAGGGCAAGAAGGGTAAAAGCTCCTCCTTCCTATATCTTCTTAACTAATCAACAGTTTTTTTTTTAAATTTGGCATGCAGACACTGTAACATCTGAAAGGAAATAGGGAATGGGGCAAGAAGGGTAAAAGCTCCCCCTCTATATATTCTTACCTATCAACAGATTTTTTTGAAATTTGGCGTGCATATAGTGTTACATCTGGAATGAACTATAGCCTATAATTTATATTATTTAGTATGTGAAATAGGGCAAGAGGGGTTAAAGCTCCCCTTCCCTATATTCTTAGCTAATAAACCGGCCTTCTTAAAATTTGGCATGAAAACACTGTAACATCTGAAAAACACTAGTAATATTGCAAAACAACGTTTGCCGGGTCAGCTATTTTCCTATAAAAGTTTTTACTCATATAAGTAATTTATTTCTTATTAAAGTTTATACTATACTAAAAGAAAACATAACTTCTAGCTTAAAATGTGCATTTACACTTGGATAGCTTGTGCAAGCAAGTATTATTTTTTCTACGTATTTTTATTATTGTTGCATAACAAAATATTTCTTCAGTTTTCAGTTTTTTTTTTTCTTAAAAAAAGTTTTCTTTTACAGAACACTTTATAGGTTGACAGATATTAAAAAAGACACGGTACTTTTGAAATACTTTCTTAAAAGCGTTTTTTTTTTTTCTTATTTAAGATGTTCCTATATCCATTATCTACTGTACTTAATTTAGTTTTTTTTATCAGTTTGTGCTAGAGTTTAGCACATAATATTTGCTACAATTATCTAATCAATTTGGGGAGGAGAAAACAAAATTTAATAAAATACCTTAAATTTTATTTAATGCAAATATCAACTAGATGTTATAAAATTTCATGATTATGTGTTAGTGCTACAAAACACACAGTTTTTCAAACAGGCAAACATATAGTGCAGACAGATTACATGGTTACTTACCATCATGATATAATTATTATATCAACTTTTGCTTAAAAACAAAACACACAAAAAAAACTTAAAACACTTTTATGAAGAAAACCCAATAGCAACTATGAAAATGTAACATGATTTTCCATTTGCATCATCTGTAGTGGATACTTTAAAAGGAGAGGAGGAAAACCTGGGTTGGCTGTCTAGAGAAAATAAGTTAGAAGGAAAGCTAGTGGAGTAAAAAATTTCAAATATATTTCTAGGAAAATGTACACTTTAAACTTGTAAAAAGAAAAATTTTTAATTATTTTTTGAAAAAAAATTTGTTTGTGGGGACTTCATTATAAGTATTTTTTCATGTTTTCTGTCAACCTTCCCTTCTAGCAGCTGTTCTGTATTAGACTGTAAACGATTTAAGTGTTTTTGTTTTTGCTATTTTGGTTTTGCTGTGAATTTTTTTTTTATTTTATTTGATAACTCATTTTAGTTTAATCTACATTTGACATTTTGTTGTTTTTAGTTAACTTTTTCTAGTTTTCCTCTCAAAGATTGACATTTGCTGGAATAAAATGTGACCGATCAAGTTTTAAATAAATATGTTTTTGTTATAAACAATTTATTTGTTAAAAAAATAAAATTTAAAGTTATTTTAAAAACTATATTTATTTAAATTTCTTTGTTTCTTTAAAATCCCCAAATATTTGGTATTTCATGTTAATAATTATTATATTTATATTTTTTTTGTTTTTCTTTTACTTTTTCTTTGCAGAAGCAGAAGGTGTGTTTTGAATTGGAAAGGCTGTTGTTGTTGCTTCATTGTCCAGAAAAGTAGTTCAATTTGTAAGTTAAACACGCCATATAATCATAACCATTACATTTAAATACTTTTTTTATTTATTCACTTTATTTCAACAAGTTGTTGTTGTTATCTTAAACCAAATACCTTAAATAATAACTTAAATGTTTATTATTTAATTTTTATTTTCCTTTTTCTGCTTAAATTGCAATTTTTTGTTGGAAATTTTGAGTATATTTTTTTTAGCTAAAATTGCAATTGTCTGCATTTTTCCGTTTGATTGTCCGATTGTCCGTCCGTCCATTCATTGCCATCGTAAATTGATCATAAATGTGTTCATTAAAATCATCTACTTTATTTTTATGATTGAGTTTTAGGTTTTTATTGTTTTTGCTGTTGCCTTTGACAATTTGGCTGAAAAGCGTTGAAATACTTAAAATTTCTCTTGCAAAATTTTAATGGGCGTTTTTTTTAATGGGAATTTAAACCTTTTATGTAAATAATAGTAATAAAAATTTAATATCTATCACTCCCTAACAAAGGGGTTCCATTAAAAAAAGTAATTTTTTATAACTAAAAGTACTTTTAGTAAAAATGTAATTCTTGGTAAAAAGGTTATTTTTCACAACATTTTCTTATTATAAAACAGTTTCTATAAACAATTTTTTTTTTTAACTAAAAGTACTTTAGTACAAATTTAATTCTTGGTAAAAAGGTACATTTACAAAAAAGATTTTTATTATAAAAAATTTACGTAAAAGAGATATGTTTTTTCAAAAAGTAGTTTTTTTAATTAACTTTTTTAAGAAAAAGTACTTTGTACAAAAAAATCACACATGTACTAAAAGTACTTTTAGTTATAAAAAAATTGTTTATAGTAACTTTTTTATAACAAGAAGCTGTTTTGTAAAAAGTAAATTTTTACCAAGAATTAAATTTGTACTAAAAGTACTTTTTTTTAGAAAGGTAACTTTTTTATGGGGTAATTTTTTTTTGATAAAAAGTACATTTTTTTAAAAAAGTAAACTTAATTAAAAAAAAAAAACATGTTTTTTTTTAAGTAAATTTTTTGTAAGAAGATGCTGTTTTGTAAAAAGTAAATTTTAACCAAGAAATAAATTTGTACTAAAAGTCCTTTTAACTATAAAAGCATAGCTTACACTTTTATTCTAGAAAGGGAAACTTTTTATGAGGAACAAATATTTTTTTTTTTTTTTATAAAAAGTACCATTTTTTTGTTAAAAAGTAAATTTTTTATAAAAAAGTACTTTTGAAAAACAATCTTTTTTTAATTAACTTTTTTTTTAATAAGAAGCTGTTTTGTAAAAAGTACGATTTTTTGTAAAAAAAAAAGTACATTTTCTATAAATATGTAGTACTTTTTTGTAAAAAGGAAAATTTACTTTTAACGTTATTTTTTTCACAAAAAAGTACTATTTATAAAATCAATATGCCACGCCCATATTGATTAATCTGGTGAATAAATTATTGAATTTTCTCAACAACATTTTCTGACATCAGCAGAACAGAATTTTGTAGGAGGAGGATTCTTGCACACTATTTTATTAAAATTTCAATAACTCAGGAAGAAGTTACGGTATTGACTTGAAACCTTCCTTGTCGGAAAGGTAAGAGGAAGGGCTATAATCTTGATAAAATTTTAACCGCCCACTGCCACGCCCATATTGATTAATCTGGTTAATAAATTAATGAATTTTCTCATCAACATTTTCTGACACCAGCAGAACAGAATTTTGTAGGAGGAGGATTCTTGCACACTATTTTATTTAAATTTCAATAACTCAGGAAGTAGTTACGGTATAATCTTGATATAATTTTAACCGCCCACTGCCACGCCCATATTGATTAATCTAGTGAAGAAATTAATGAATGAATTAAAACCCATTAAGCAGTATGCGTAACGTAATTATTGTATAACCATTGGATAGCCCAGTTCGATCTTTAAAAACCAGCTAAATTTCATTATTGTAGCTCGTACAGTCTCTGTAATACAGCGTTTTGAAAAGTTCTTCTGAATGGTCTCGTAGGTTGGAAAAAAACTTAGAATTTTTTCTCAACAACATTTTCTGACACCAGGAGAACAGAATTTTGTAGGAGGTGGATTCTTGCACACTATTTTATTTAAATTTCAATAACTCAGGAATAAGTTATGGTATTGACTTATTTCTTCATAATAAAGGCTACCTTTCTGGAATAAAAGTGCAAAATATTTTTTTTATAGCTAAAAGTATTTTAGTAAAAATTAAATTTTTGGTAAAAAGGTACATTATTTTACAAAACATCTTCTTATTATAAAAAAGTAGCTATAAACTATTTTTTTTATAACTAAACGTACTTTTAGTACAAATTTGGTTCTTGGTAAAAATGTACTTTTTACAAAACAGCTTCTTATTATAAAAAAATTTAATTAAAAAAATACTTCAAAAAGTACTTTTTATAAAAAAATACACTTTTTAATAAAAATCGTACTTTTTACAAAACAGCTTTTTATTATAAGAAAGTAAATTAAAAAAAAATTTGTTTTTAAAAAGTTCTTTTTCATAAAAAATTTACTTTTTAAAGAAAAAAGTACTTTTTACTAAAAAGTACTTTTAATAAAAAATTAACTTTTCTCAAAAAAAGGTACTTTTTATAAAAAAAAGATATTTTTCATAAAATATTTACTTTTTAAAGAAAAAAGTACTTTTTACTAAAAAGTACTTTTAATAAAAAATTAATTTTTTAAAAAAATGGTATTCTTTATATAAAAAAAAAGAATTTTTAAATAAAAAAGTTAACCTTTTGGAATAAAAGTGTACTTTTATGTTTAAAAGAGTGTATTTTTTAGTAAACAAAATGTACTTGTCATTGAAAAGGTACAATTCTCTTTGAAAATTCCACTTTTCTGTCTAAAAAAGCATTACTTTTTTTATTTCATAGTGTTTTTTGCAAAAAAAAAATAAATTTTTACTAAAGTGAAGCGTAATAGGGTTAGCTTTTGTAAAACGTCCTAAAACAGATGGATCAGCCCAATAGTCGCTCGATATCAACTCATGTAAACATCTAGAAGCATTTGGACAGACAAATTAAAAAAAACATTAGCAGGAAGAGTAGCCAAAATTGTCTACTGAGCTAACTTTAAAATGGGTGGAATTGATGCCAAAGAGACTAGAAGCCGTCCTAAAAGCAAAAAGAAATCAATCAAAGTATTAGCCACTTCACTTTTCTTAGTATTTCAAAACTGTACACTTTTTTTTGACGCGTATAAAACGGAGTATATTAGTTTTTTCATTGTACTGTTTTTGTTGTTTTGAAGTATTTCAATTTTTAATTTTGAATTGTAATAACATTGCCCAAAGTTTTGTAAATGATAATAAACTTCTAAAAATTTTAATTCTTTTTTGCTAAAATAACACTTTATATATTGGAAAACCAGTTGTACACTTTATTTTGACGCTGACAGTAGGTTAAAGTAAAGTTGTAATAATGGAACACTTTTTATACGGCCGATGAAATTCTACCTTTAGCTATCGTTAAGTTGTGAAAACGGGCCTTAAAGTAATAAAAAGTTATTTGGAAGAATGACGTTCAGCAAAAATAAATGCAATTTTGGGCAAAACTTTATACATAACTTTTAAGATGAATTTGGCACAATACACTATAAAGAATTGACTCTGGATATACTCAAATTGCTTTAAATTCCAATAAATTTTATAAGGACCCAAATTCGCTATATTCAAGCATGTTCTGAAAATCGCAAGATTTCAAAACACTTGTGATTTGAAAATCGCAATTGTGATTTATGGGTGTATTGGAAACCACAAAAGTTTTAACTTGGCTAAAAATGGTAGAAAAAAAATAGGCAAGTAATTTTTAATCGGAGGCCACTTAGCTGACCAGCTTAAAATCTCAATTATGAAAAAAGTTTTTTGTCCAGAACACCTTTCTTGTGATTTCATATCAATTTCACAAATAGTGATTTCCAGAACATGCCTGATTGTGCTTATTTTAATATTAATGAAAATGAAAATGCATCTTTTAAAGATAAAAATGATCCACACTGTTTCACAGTTAGTGATACAACATAGTTCCTAAAAAAAAAATCGATATTTCCACGATAAACATATTTGCAAATCCTTTTAATAAAGGGCGTCAAAAAATTGAGTTAGCATTTAATAAAAAATAGTTTTTTTTTCGAGATATTGCGGTTCCGGTTTAAAAATGAAACATTATGTCGGTGAAGTGAATGAGGGGTCCTCTACTGGCTCGGAAGGCTCCCAATCTTTTCGGGTATCAATTAAATTTTTATTAAAAAAAAGAGTTTCTTTCTGAGATATTGAAAAAAAAAATTTTATTTCAGTTTATTAAAAATTGATTCCGGTTAAAAATTAAAAATTATGTCGGTCAAGTGAGCCCCCCCCCCCCCCCTACTTGCTTGGCAGGCTCCCAATCTTTCACCAAAATTCTCAATCACTTATTTCAATAAACTTTTGTCGATGGTTGACAACTGCTCGATAATGTTGTTTTTAAACTTTTGAACTGTTGTGGAATTATTGCTGTACACTTTCGATTTCAAAAACCAAAAAAAAAAATAGTCGATCTTGGTGTCCAAATCATTCCTCCTCTACGAGACTTAATGCGTTTTTCGAACTTTTCTCTTGAAAGATCCATTGTTTATCTTGCTGTGTGAAAAGTGGCACCATCCTATTGAAACCACATATTCACTACGTCTAAATCATAAATTTTCCGCCTCAAATCGCTTCGTTTCATCCCCCTGTAGCGATTTCCATTGACCAATGATACCTCAAATTTGGACACCCTTTATTTTAAAGTGTTAATTGATCGAAATTAAAAAAATTATTTCCAATTTTTTTCAACTATTAATCTTTAATCAAAATAATTAAAACCTTTTTTACGGTAGAATTCCTTTAACTTCAATAAGTAGAGTTTTTCCCCACATTAATTAATAGTTTGTTTTTGTTTATAAAAAAAAATTGAAACAAAACATTAACAAAGACCTGTTAAAAAATTGTTGGGTCAAGGCTGTGTTAGCAACCGAAAAAAACAACAAACATTTTAAACAAAAACACTGTGGACATTTTCAAGACCAACAAAGAAGCCATAATGCTGGAAGAGCAGACAGACAGACATGTCTAAACGAATGTTAAATAGTTGTGAGTTTTAGGCCTTAAAAAAAAACACATAAAATTGTTTGTTTAAACAAAAAAATCGCTGTTAAATGCTTGTTAAACGAAATGTTGCTATCGGCTGGTAGGCCACAAAAAACGAACAACAAACAAATTGTAATCAATCAAATTCTTAAAAACAAAACTAAAGAAGAGCAGAAAAAAAACTGAAATAAAAAGGTGAAAGCGTTTTGTAAAACAAGGGCCTGACAAAAAACAACTTACATTTGTTTTGTGTGTAAAGCTGAAAATGCACTTGCTTTGTTTTAGTATTTAAGTTGCCACAGAGAATTCAAATTAAATGCTGGTCAACTGGCCAACTACAAGAAAAATTATTAGATTTCTATGTTTCCTCTTTTTAAACTTTATAGACCACTGTGAGAAACAATTTTAAGCTAAATGACATAAAGTTTCTAAGACTGTCACTGGGTCTTCTCTTTATTTTTATTCCCACACCACAATAGTGGAGAGGGTATTATGCATTTGTGCTGAGGTTTGTAACACCTTAAAATATTGCTTGGTCCTACCCCCCTTAAAGTAAACCGTTCGACTCAGAATCACTTTCTGAATTGAACTAACAATGTCCGTCTGGCTGGCTGGCTGTCTATGAAGATATCTAAATAATATTCGTGAAAAGAACTTTTACATTAATCTTAACCACATAACATAATTATGTTAAGGCAGGCCCATGATTGCCCATGTGTCGCAAGTATAGTACACTAGCAAAATTTTTTTTAGTAAACTGTGCTGTAGGCTATCATATAGTCGAGCTTGACCGTCTATACTTTCTTACTTGGTTTTTTTGATTTATGTCTTGTATTGATATTATCGGCTCTTCTGTTAACAGTTAAGCCGCATTCAACATCAAAAGAAATTAATTATAATAAATATATTTTTTTTTTAACTTTCTTTGTTAAAAAAAAAACACAAAAAATTATTTAATCAAGCAAACTTTTTCTAAACTTTCTTTTGTTTGGTTATTGAAAAATTGTTAATAAAAAATATTGGCAAAAATCTATTAAGAAGAGTTTTAAGACAAAAAAATTACGTAATTTTTTTTTATATATAAAAACTAATAATAAAAAAACATAACTTATAAATTTGCAAAAAAAAAAAAAAAACTTATCAAACTCTATAAAAGAAGATGAATAATACTTTCGTTTTCATTTTAGCCCACAGCCAGTTAATCAAAAAGAAATGGCCAGTAAAAAAACAATCCAATAAATACATTTATAGACAACATTTTAAAAATTAATGCAAACAATTTTTTTTTTAATTTTAAACTAATAGATTTCATTTCAATAAAATATCTTCAGACGTCAAGACGTCAGCATAACGGGCTGTAACTGATAGTTATGCAGCTACACCCAGAGAAAAAATATGGTTACGGTCGACTTATTCAGCAGGGTTGCATAAAACTTTAAAATATTATAGTCTCTTCAATCATACACCCAGGGAAAAAATATGTTTAAATATGGTCACCTCCAACAAAACTATTTTTAAAGAAAATTTTTAACATATTGGCCCATACTCATAGTCAAAATAAAGTATACTTTAAACTAAAACCGGCTTTAAATGCATGTGAATACCATTCGTTTAAAGTATACTTTAAAAAGAGTCGACTTTACTTGTGACTATGATTATGGGCCAGTATGTTTCATTTAACCATATTATTGTCACCTACAATCATATTATTGTTAAATTAGTCCTCCATCCAGAAACCAAAACCATATTTCGGTTGCCTCCGAACATGTTATGGTTAAAAATAACCAAAACATGTTTAACACTTATAATAGCATGGTTGGTTTTCAACCATAGCATGTTGCTCTTGGAAAAGAGAAAAATACTATTGTTAATTTTAAAACAAATCATTGTCATATTTAACCATAACATGGTTGTGGCTTCTGGATGGAGGACTAATTTAACCATAATATGGTTGTAGGTAACAATAATATGGTTATATTAAATATAATATGTTTAAAATTTTCTTTAAAAAAAGTTTTGTTGGAGGTAACCATATTTAAACATGTTTTTTCTTTTTCAGGGAAATGGGAACAAATTTCGAAGGAAATTTTTTTCACGATAGGGTTGATTATGATAAAATCAGTCTCTTTAATGCCTTCACAATCTTATGGCGATTTCTCAGAAAAGAAATCGCCATTATTATAATTGCCCGCAACCACACATAGAAAAAAATCAATGTAAAATCGTCGAAAACAAGGTTGATTTTACCGTTTTCGGTAGTGATTTTGCTTCATTGATGATTTAACAATAACTTACGAACAACATTTTTTTCTTTTAAACTAACTATAATTAATGTTAATTTAACATTGCAGTAAAGTTAGAGCAAAATGTCATTTATATTGAAGTAACAATCCGAATCACATTGAATGAAAGTTATTTCAAGTTGAAACAACGTGAATTTAAGGCAGAATCAAATTGGGTTGAGTGTGCTATAATAGTGAGAAGAATCTTCACAGACAACATATGCATTTATTTAAGAATAATTCAAAACACTTACCGCTGTAACACATGTTTCACTTATTTTGTATTCCCCTAAAGTTAACTGTTTTTCTTTTTATGGTGTGTTTTTTTTTTTTTGTTCTATACAAAACAAGTAAACTAGGTTTTTATGGTTTCAATATTGGGAAATGTAATTTTGACATTTTTCATTTAAAATTAATTTAAAACAATGGTAATTTTACTTTTACCATACTTTTGCAGATATTTACAATGATTTTTAATCAACATTGCGCCATGTTAATTTAACTTTGATATTTTTTCTGTGTGTGCATGCATGCGTATGCCCCTACATACATATGTACATACTTAAGCATGTTAATTTAACAAGCTAAACTTTTGATTTTAATATTAAACAGGTTTTTATGGATTCAATATTGGACAATGTTATTTTAACAGTGAGTAATATTAAATAAACTTGATTTGAGGTTATTTAAATATTTTTTATTTAAAATTAATATGAAATAATGATAAATTAAAATAAAAGACATAGTTTTGCGGAAATTTATTAATTATACTCAATCAACATTTCGCCATGTTAATTCAACATTGGTGTTTTTTCTGTGTGCATGTAAAGTTTTACGGTGACAATAATATTTTTGTCTTTCTCTTAAATTTTTTAAAGTAACATGTTCCCAGCGGGAAAATAAGGAATTGATTTCATAATTAATTAAAAAAATAATGTATTATTTTCGAAAGAATAATTATGCAATGCATTGGAATCGAGAAGGTAATTTTATTGACACAATAATTAAGCCTTGATTGCCAAGACTATTTCCACATTTGCAGAACAAGGAAGGCATTATTTCTGTTCGTAATAAATATTTGTGTTTTTTCTTTTGCTTGTGACAATTATTCGTATTTTTTAGAATTATTTAAATCATTCGCAGTATGCATTGAAAGGGTAATTCCACCTGAGCAGCCAGGTTTTAGAAAGGGTCGCAGTTGCACTGACCAAATCCTAGCCCTAACGAATTTAATTGAAAACGGTTTTGACCAGAGTAAAAAAACCGCAGTTACATTTGTGTACCTAACAGCTGCTTATGATACCGCATGGAAAAAGGGCCTCATCCTCAAACTGACCAAAGTTATCCCATGCAGTAGAATTTGCAAAATTATCCTGAACATGCTCGGCGATCGGCTTTTTACCGTATTCCTAAACGACAGCCAAAGTACCACCCGAAAGCTCAACAATGGCTTACCACAGGGTTCCGTTCTAGCCCCGGTTCTCTTTAACCTCTACATCAGCGATCTTCCGAATTCTATATCCCGCAAATTTAATTATGCCGACGACCTGGCTTTTGCTTATCAAGATGAGAGCTTTGAAAATCTAGAGAGAGTACTAGAAACCAACCTACTTAAAATAGCATCATACTGCAGCAAATGGAGACTTAAGCCAAGTCCTACGAAGACCGAAGTATGCTGCTTCCACCTCACCCATAGAGATGCTGATAGGAAGCTATCAATACGCTTTAATGGTACCTCCCTTTCATACAATTTTTACCCGAAATATCTTGGTATAACCCTAGACAGAACGTTAACGTATAGAAGTCACCTAAATAAAACCGCTCAGAAAATAAAGTCGAGAAATAACATCATGCAGAAACTCACAGGAACGAGATGGGGTGCTTCCGCAAATTGCCTACAAACTTCTGCAATAGCGTTAGTCTACTCGACTGCCGAATACGGCGCTCCAATATGGTTGAACAGCCACCACGTAAAAATAAAAATAGACACGCAGTTAAACACGACGATGCGAATAATATCTGGCACACTAACACGAAGCAGTCCCTTATTCAACCCAGACGAAAGGAACACCACGCAAAACCTGGTGTAACTTTAACCGCTTACGCACATCTACTGCCAAAACTATGTATTCCCTTACCAAGTGGGGACTGGCTAATGACGCCAGCTGTCCATGCGGCCAAACAGTCAACCACATAATTCGAAATTGCCCACTCCTGTCATTTCCAGGAAATTCTTTAAACTTGTAAAATAAATTTATTATCTATAAAAAAAAAATAGATACATATACATACTTATATTTTCTCTGTATTTTAAATCCATACGCTAAATAAATAAAAATTTTACGATATTGTTAAAGAGAAATATTTAGATTTTACTAATTTTATAAATTCACTCATAGATTTGTTCACTTATGGTGTTTTCTTTTCTGACAATAATGTTCCATATATGCTACCATTCGTGCCGGTTTTTGTTCCATTCTAAAAATATATGCAAAAATGTGAGAAGTTGTCGTTTTCCTTTCTAAACTTGTTGCAACAATAACTGGCAAATTTGTTCCATTTCTTACCCGCAGTTATAACTGAGTGTGAGATAATACCCTTTTTTGCATCTGCGTAAAGTACTTTTTTATGCAAGCAAGTATTTTTTTTCTTGTGTTTGCGGACAATTTGCGATAGTGCTGGTTCACACACGTCAAGTTTGACTCTTCAAGTCTTGATCTTTTAGGAGAGAAGGGAAAAGAGAATGCCATTTCTTTTCCCCTCTCTCCTAAAAACTCAAGACTTGACGAGTCAAACTTGACGTGTGTGAACCGGCACTTACTTGAGGGTTACACGATCAAGTTTTGGCTATCAAGTTTTAAAACACTCACACTTTATTACCAATACACTCATACTTTTAAAAATTGATACGAACTTGCCTCTAAAATTCTCTTGCCAGTGAGTGTATCAATTTTCGTTCAAGAAAACATCTTATTACAAATCTTTTGAAGTTGTTTTTGTTTTTTTTCACAAATATTTTGCCGGCAAAAGCTGAAGTTCTTTTTTTTTACAAATTGTTGCGGGAATTTTAAAATTTTAACTAAAAACCTAAAAAAATAGTGAAATATGTTTATTAATAAAATTTATTTATAAAATTAATAAGCAAAATGATGTTCTGCGATTCATAGAGCTGTACAGAAGCCATGAAATTTTATGAATCTTTCATCATATAGGCGAAATGATTTGAAAATAAAAGCCTACGAGTCTATAGCTTCTGAAACAAAAATGCCAGTGGAAGAAGTAAAGAAAAAAATAAAGTCCCTTCGAACAGCCTGCAGTGCAGAAAAATCAAAAGTGGAAAATAGCAAAACATTTTGAGTTGTTTTCTCGGCGACGACATCTTGAAAAAGTAAATTGCCTTTAACTTGCGTGCAGCCTACGTCACAGCTGTCAACTTTTGCATATTTTGACAATCAGTATATGTAAAAGACTATCAAGAAAATCTTGATCGTGTGGCTGCACTGTATAAAAACTTTTTGTTTTTCGTTTGTTTTACTTTTATTTAATAATTAAGTATATTTTTTTTGTCGCAAAATTTTTAACAACGGATGATATTAATTATTGAAAATCAGTGCTGTTAACGCTTATTGGAATTGTAAGAAAATTGTATGTTGAAAATTGCTACAAGCGTGTTGAATATCGCTTTTAGTACAAACTTTGCATTCAATATTTAATACCCTAAATACACATTAGTGTTGAGTGTAAAACGTAGCTATTATTTTGTTCCATTGTAATTTAGGAAAATGTATCACTTTGTAAGGGTTCGTGTAACCTAATAAATATATTACACAACTATAATGCATCATTATTTTTTAGAAAAGAAAACACCATTAAATGAACAATCAGACTGCAAAGTTGTGCAAACGTAATTTCTTATATGAGAGAATGTTTTATTGTGTTTTCTTTAATATTTATCTTTACTAAAAGAGGTGATATTTGATAAAAATTATTCCAAAAAAATTTTCTTACATGGTCTATAATCTAAGGAAGAGTTCAAAGAGCAATATGTTATTCGGATTAACGGTAAATTTTTATTTTATTTTAATCATTATTCAGTAAAATTATTATGGAAAAAACTTTCACGTTCGAAATGTCACGTATCGACCCAGATTTTGTCTTAAAAAAAGGAAAATAAGACTAGAAAATTGTGCCAGGTTTCGCTTAATTACGCCTTTTTATACATGGCCACAAAAACTACTTCTGTTTTTTTCACGTTCGAACCGCTACTTCTTTTGCCATTACCTTTGACCTAGAATCGCGCCCGCCATAAACTTTGGCATATATAATAGTGCTTTCTTAGTGCTATAATTTAAGGGTTAAGAAAACGTAAAAATATTTTTTGTTTAAAATGTTATTGCATTATTGATGCGTACGACTGTCACGTTCAACACTTTGGAATTATCCATATGTTTTACATTATCGTTTCCTATCGATTACATTTTCCTGCTGGGTTGTGGTTGTAAATGCAACCATAGGATGAAGTTTTATAATCAAAATACTACATATTGGATTTAAGGGAAATGATTATTTAGTTTGCTTGTTCCCAATAAAATATTTTATCATATTGCGAAGCACTAATGGTACATTTAAAAAAATAAGCGCAGAATTATGCGCTACGCAATAAGACATACAGAAATGCAGTAAAGTAAGTGAAAAAACTCTCAACAACTTTTATAAAAAAAAAATAGCATTTCAAGTGCTACGGCATTCCCTTACTAAGAAGCAGGTTTGTAAGGGAGAATACTAAAAAATAACTGTATCAAAACATTCAGTGTGTAAAGCTGATCGTTACATCCAACATTTTTTTTATGCGCTGAATAATGCGCTTCATGTGTCAAAAATGTATTGCTTTAAATTGGGAAGTCGCCATATAAAATGCATGCATATGCGCAATGGTAAGCGCAACTCTTATGTTTTTCCCTACAAACCTGCTTCGTTGGAAGCTCCATTTTTTACTGGGTTGGTCCCGTTTTTTTTCGTCAAATATTCAACAAGTGTGACCGACCGTAGCTTAAGTTTCTCACCTTTTTCAAAAATATTCTAAATTATAAGATTTTAAATTTTATCAGAGTTTTATTTTTATAGAAACACAAGATGAAAATCAGGGATGGGAATTTGGAATCTTTTTCCCAAGTTTTCACTATTAGTTTTTTTTTTTTGCAATAAAGAAAGTACAAAATGCTAAAAATCTTAAATAACTAGGCAAAGGCAAAACAGTTTAGAACTCTTTGCTTCTCTGTTTTTCAATTGATTTAAACAAAGAATACATCATTGGAAATATATTTATTTGCAGAAGTGCACAATATATATTTTATTAAAATCTGAGGGTGTTAAAGGGAAAACAGGTAAAATCGGTAACCTCTTATCTCCAAAACTATAAAAGATCCACAAATACTTATCGTTTTTCATTAGAAAAAATAATTAGTTTAAATTCGGCCCTTTTTGGAGTTAACCGTTATAACCTGTATTTTGGTGTTAGCGTTGACAATAAAAGGTTTGAAGTAACCGTAAAATGTATGAACAATTTTAAATTAAAAATATTTAAGTTAGCCGTGACCATTTGGAAACATATTTTTCTCAGCGTGTAAACAACTAAATACGACGTAAAACAAGTAGCCTTTTAATTTTGAAACAACTTAATGCTATTGTTACACTTTTCATAATTACACCGGTATTAATGTCAGGGCGGAAAATATTTATTTCAAATAAGCTTTTGTTAGCACTTGAAATTGAAAATAAAAACTTTTTCATTTACGAAATTAAAACAAAAAAATTAAATAAATAAATAAACATGTGGGTGGTTTTGAATAGCGAACAAAAATACGTTGTTATTTAATGATGACAAATCTTAGTAATTTTTACATGAATTTTAATATATTTTTGGTTTTATATGAAGCTTTAAAGAGTTTGTTTTATTATGTTTTTTAGAAAACATAGTAACTTCTATGTTTATTTAAGTAGATTTGGATAAACAAATAATTTGAATAAACTTTTGCTTGTTGACTTCAACCTCCCACCACTGTTCTCATCAAACAAGTTTTTAATTAAAAATATTTCATAAAACCTTAATAATTTTACATAAATCTCCACTACCATCAATCAGACTACGTTTTCCATAATATGCTTAAAGTTTTAGCGAAACCATTAGAATTTGGTTATTTAATTTGTGATAAGCAGGGAAACCAGAAATATGCTCTAAAAAACACGTTTTATGCGCAATTAATATGCAGTAATAACTGGAAAATATGCCCTAAAAAATGTTAAAAAAAAATCCTAATAAAGGTTTAAATCCATATAAGAGATGTTTGCGGCGAATATTATCTATATATTTACACCCATATGGGCTTTTGTCTTAAAGCGATTTGAGGTACGGTCGCTAAATTGTTAACAAATGTTAACATTTAAAAGGAATTTAAAGCTAGTTAAGGATGGAAGCTTTGAGCAAATGTGAACCGATTCGAAAATAATTTAATTTGAAGTAAAATATTTTTGGCACGAATTTTATTTAAATAGCAACGTAATTAGAAAGCTTTTGGACACAAAGAGTCTAATTTGGATGTGAAATTATAGACTGATTCTCACCATTTGCATAAACTTCGTCCATATTTGATCAAATTATCTACAAAATTGGAACTTGTACTCTGCGCACAAGGCTAACATGGACAGACAACCAGCCAGGCGGATGGATGGACATCGTAACATCACTTTAAAAAGTGATTCTGAGTCGATCGGAATACTAAAAGATTAGTCTAGATACAAATCGCATAACACTTATCTTTAATGACAACCTTACAATTTTAGAGTAAAAATTAAATGTAGATGTCGAAATTGAAGTAACAGATTTTCGAAAAAAAAATTTATTATTTGCTGCAAAAGCTATTTTAGGCATCTAAAAAAATTTAATATGTATCAAAATATTCTTTAAATAGGCAAAATATGCGCTATAAACCTAAAAAATGCTGCAAAAAGGCTCTTTTAACTCTTAACAGTCTTAACTCCATCAGTCTATGAATGCTCCTAGCTGGCATTCCCATCACATACTGATTAATAGGCAGAATATGTGTAATAACATCCAGGGCCGCTTGAGCAGTACTGCTCATGCCCCCTGTAATGCCGATCGAAGCTCACCTCTGAGCCTTAGACAGAAGGTTCCTGCGACTAGCCAGTACCAACGCCTCCCACCAAACACGGCATCTATACGTAAGAATGGGTCTAACCACCGAAGTGTACAGCGATCCAACTACTGATGTGTTGGTGTCCCCACAGCTCCTACTAATCGATGACCTGCAAACATAATAGGCATTTTTACCGTTCCTAAGTCTCTTCTGTTTTTATTTTTTTTAAACTTTTTATAAACCTTTAAGTGTTTATTTAAATCTTTAAAAAAAAAGCCGAAATGTCGTTTCAAACTTCTCTTTAATCTTTCATGTTGCATTAGGCCATTCAATTTGACAATTAATTCGCCTTGAGATTTTTTAAGTGCTATCTAATCTCAGTGAAAAATGGACTACATTAATTTTTTCAAACTTCATTTACGTGGTTAATTTAGGGGGCCTTTTTAATGTCTGTAGTGTAATTTGCCTTCACAAACGCCTTCGTTAAGCGGGCACCCCCTTATGGAAACTGTTGTATGGGTCTAGCGGCGTTCGCAAGGAATGCACTGAGTTCTTATGAGATAACATATCCCTTGTATGGACACATTTCAGTCGTTTCCAGCGTTACCGTTGTGATACTACAGTGTCAATTTGACCTTTTTCGACGGTTTATTTTCCTTTTGCATAATTTTTAACTATTTTGTGCAAATTTTTTACCCTTTTTGGAAATATCCCTCTCATTTTGTTTTTGCCAACACTGCCGAGCAGTAGTGCTAAACATGTGTTTTCGAAATAAGCATTGCTTAGAAATAAACTTTGAAACAGACTCAAAGTAGGAACGAACAATTCCATGCTTTCTTTTCTTGATTTTGTTCGAAGCGGATATGGAAGAATAGACTTCACGTGAAGTTTTAATAACAAAATATAGAACGCACATTCCTAGATAGTAATTATAATTCGTAACAAGTTCGTGAAGTCACCTATTTTTCAGGGCACTATCAACACTGTCGATTTAAAAGGTGGCGACAAGTTCAATGCATTATGCCATTATTAAGGGTGCATTTTTTGGAACAAAAGATTCGTAGAACATTTTAACCCGAAAAAGTGCCGTTTAAGTATATTTTTTTGTTGAAGTTAAATAATTGCCCCTTAAAATGAGTGTTAGAGGGTTAATATATTCTATGAAAAGAATCGAATTCTACTGAATGCATCTGAAATAGTCTTTTAGCTCAAAAGTACATTAACCCTTTCAGGGTCAAAAATAATTTGTGGCGAGATAAAACTCTGAAAATTTGTATTTAAGGTAATGTCATGGCGCTGAAGTCGGGAAAAATAGTAGTTTTCGTCTCAAGTCGCTTCCCTGGTGTTTAGGGAATGCCGTGAAATAAAAGAAAAAATAGTTTTTTTTACCATTTATCCGTTAAATATTTATTGAAATATGAAAACAGTGTAGCAATTTCACACATGCTGTTGTTTTCTGACAGAGGCACCAAATGAATGCCTCCATGGTTTTCGTCTCAAGTCGCTTCTCTGGTTTTAAGGGAATGCCGTGAAATAAAAAAAAAATAGTTTTTTTACCATTTATCCGTTAAATATTTATTGAAATATGAAAACAGTGTAGCAATTTCAAACATGCTGTTGTTTTCTGACAGTGGCACAAAATGAATGCCTCCATGGTTTTCGGGTATTTGAACTGTTCTCCAACTTATATTGCTTTTAGGAGTCAATACAAGTGGAAACTTCGGAGCTCAGTGGACGTTTTGACTTGGCCTATATATATATATATACATATATCGTCAAAATTTTCTTCTGACATAACGTTCTACAAGTGCCTGCCGAACTTGTGGGATTTCACATATGTCGTGATCATCATCATCTTTAATTAGGTCCTTAACATCCAAATAAGCTTTTAACATGGCCATTATCTGATCATTATTTAATTTTTCCATTATCTATGAAAATCCGTAGAGAAAATGTTATGATTTCTAAATAAAAACACTATTTTGTAGTGCTTACTAATAAAAAAAATGCAACCTCTTAAGGTAAATGTCGATTATATTCGACAACCGAAAACGGTCCACATAAGAACAACACAATTATTGTTGCAATATTTTTAGTGTCCGACCGAACATTCGGGTTCGGTTACGGAGTTCGGCAAAAAATTATGTTCGGTCAAAGTTCGGTGTTCGGCGAAATTTTTACCAAACACCGAACTTTTTTATGAAATAACATATTTCCTATAATTTAAAATTTTAATTTGGCATCATTGTTTTTGAAAATAATACGAAATCAATACAACTATTTTTCTCTATATATTAGTTCGAAAAAATACAGCGATGACTTAATAAATGCTTAAGTGTACACTCACAATATTCTCTACGTAAAATTAACTGAAATTGTATTATAAAATAAATGAAAATTCAATTAAAAACCGGTCTACTTATTTTTCATTTATTTTTAACAAAAAGTTCATTTAATTTTTACTGTCAAAAATTCAACACCATATTCCGTAAAAACAATTAAATATTCAGTTATTTTGTAAAATTTTACTGTCAAAAATTCAACACCACATTCAGTAAAAACAATTAAATATTCAGTTATTTTTTAAAATTTTACTGTCAAAAAATTTACCCCATATTCAGTAAAAACAATTAAATATTCAGTTATTTTTATTAAATTCAGTAATTTTCGTTTACTACACAAAAGATCCGAATTCCTAAAAAATACCAGACAGCAGTGTTACCACCAGCAAAATTCAAAATTACACTTGAGATGAAGCAAAATTACCCGATTTAAATGAAATTACACCTGATATTGAAGTTTTTTATATAAAAAGACATTTACAATGAAGCAAAAACAACACAAACTCATTAAAAGAAGATCAATATTAGTCAAACTGTTAAGATTTTTATTGTATTATTAAATAAATTAACAAAAATAACATTAAAGACTTAAAAACAATTAATAAAACATAAAATAAAACTCCTAAAATAATGAGTTTAACTTCCACATTTGGTTGCATATATCTTGGGAAGGTTTAAAATGCTCATTGCCATTCCGTTATAATAGGTAGTTTTTTAGCCCCATAGAGCATACTAAAGGTAAGCTTCCAAACGAACTGACATACTGCTTTCATTTTTGCTCAGGCACATCATCATGAATATATTCATGCTTGAAGAACGCGACCATATTATCCAAATTTACTTTGAAAATCAGCCATCGGTTTTCGAAAATTATAGGCGACTTTATGATTAAGCTGACGCAACTTATTTTTTCACAAATAAAGGTGATGTGTTTATTTAGAGAAAATAAACCGTCAATTAGACTTCTGGGCCGTGCGAAGGGACACCTGTTGATTGTTTTCATAGCGCTGTAAAGTCACTGATTTACGCTGATAAACCAGCAACAATTGACGTCTTGGAGATCAACATTGTTTATTTTATTCGTGACATTCAGCCAGCAATGCTCAAAAAAGAGAAATAAAATTGAACGTCTGCATTGCGTTTCGTCAAGGACAGCAGGCGCTGTGTGCCTATTTGTTTGAAATCAGTTTCATATGTATCAATCTGCGATTAAAATAAATTTTTTTTTCGTGTTGTCTACCATTTTAAGTTTCATAGTCTTTATATCTTGTTTAGTAAACAAACTGACTGCATGGTTTTATACAACTGTCGCTTTCGTAATTCAATTTTACAACACAACTTTTGAGGACGTTAAATATACTTCAAATAGCTTATCCCAACAACAATAAATTTCAGTTTATCAATAGTGTGAAATAGGAATTTAGCACATTTCAACGAAACCTTGTTAACCCATTAAGGACGGATGGGTATTTAAATACCCAAAAACAGAGCCTTCGTAGAAAAATTCTGGCCAACTTCAGGTAAGAGGTATCGGAAATTGGTTTTTACAGATAGATAAAGAAAGGATAAGACTTCTTAAACAAATTTTTGAAATTAAATTTTGCCCCCTTTAATTGGGTAAGTTAGCGGCTTACAAGTCAACAATTTTTAATATTTGGAAAAAGTGAACGACAACGGCTCTGGAAAATTGGGAGAGTGGAAAATCGGAAAACCGTCTTGGTGACTTACAGCCTTAGGTGTGCTCTGCTTTAGAAAAAAATATTAGCTAAATTGGGCCAATAACGTTGACCACAGATTTGATTCAATGAGATGGGTATTTAAATACCCACTTAGCTGTCAGAGGGTTCAAAACACATAGTTTTTTTTAATTTTTGGCAAGTAAAAATGCGATGTTTTATGTAAAATGAACTATTTATTAGTAAAAAATAAAGAAATTATTATCACAACTGTGGTCGATTATTGGGATAATTTTATATTTTTAATGTTTTTTGGGACACCAGCATGAAAATGTGCAAAACAAGCCTTTGGGTGTAACTAAAATTTGCATTTTGTACAACCAAACTCAGTTTTGCTTCACATTGTCCAAAACGGCCAAGCTGAATAATATGGTCAAAGCTCTCCATGCGCTTTGCCATTTCTTGTGCATTTGTGACAACTTTTTCTCTTACACCAATGCTTCAACAACGCTCACATGAAATAAAATTGACTCATGATTGGAGATAATTCAGGTTTTCTTAGCATGCAGTGTAAATTCCTGGCATACACCATAGCAGCATCCAAAGCATTAGTAAGAAGGTCACGGCTTTTTCGTATAAAATATAAAACATTCCACATTCCCTTCTATGACAACAGAGAAGAGAAGGAGTAACATTTTTTGTTATGTTTTTTCGCACAAGCAAAAGCAAAATAATTTTTTTTGATCCCGTTGCCATTCTTATGTAACTGCAAAAGAAGCGAGAGCAATGACAACGTTTGTAAAAAGATATGAGAGTGGAATAAAGCGAGCAAGCCTTGTAAAGGGCCAATGTTGAATGTGAACCTCACCTTATTCTGGCTTATTATTAATATGGGCGTTCAAATCAAAATGCACATCGTGCACTTCGTGATTCAGTGATGAGGCACATTTTCACCTCAGTGGATTCGGCAATAAGCAGAGTGGCCGCATTTGGGCGAATGATAATACAAGAGTGATTGTCGAAAAACCAATGCGATCCCAAGAGTGACTGTTTGGTGCGGCTTATGGGCTGGCGGCATCATCGGGCCGTATTTTTTCCAAAATGAGGCCGGTCTGGCAGTTACTGTGAATGGTGTTCGCTATCGTGAGATGATAACGAAATTTGTATGGCCCGAATTGGAAGATATGGATGTGGACGATATGTGCTTTCAACAGGACGGTGACATACAGCTAACGAAACAATGGCTCTTTTGCGCAACGAATTAAATGGCCGTGCTATCTCACGTGGTGGCGATGTCAATTGGCCGCCAAGATCATTTGATTTGAAACCGTTGGTCTTCTTTTTTTGGGGTTATTTGACAGAAAAGGTGTACGTCGATAAGCAAGCAACAATTCAAGATGGATGAGATAATTCGGCCCATTAACGGCATAGAATCTTAATTAAGCCTCAGCGTCATCGAACATTTAGACCATCGGATGGAGGTATAGCGCCGAGGTCGCGGCGGCCATTTGGCCGATATTTTGTTCCATACATGATTGAACCATACCAATATTTTCATAATAAAAATAAATGACAATTACTTCCTAAATAATTGGTGTTTTATTCAAAATCAACATCGGCCCTTAAAATTTAACCATTCTTTTCATTCAAAAGATGGAATACAAAGGCCCTCTAGAATGCATCCGTACTTCTTCCTTTTCCCGCTGGGACAGATTCAACGTACATAGTGAAATAAGCACACAACACACCCATCAATGCATGCAATAAATTAATTTTTAAACTTTTGGTTTTCAAAAAATCTTGTGTTTTAGAACTCTTTAAGAGCGAAGTGGGTAGAAAAATACCCATGGTCTAGTGGCCAAGGTTTGACAGGTAAAAATAAAAAAAAACGCAATGTCAATATAAATGCCCATAATATCAAATGTGTGAAATTTCATCAAAATCGTAGCACGAAATCGGGGTTCAGTCTTTAATGGGTTAAAGCATTTGAAATTTGCCAGATAAAAATAAAATTAAATATACATACATATGTTGGAATATTGGAAACATATCTTCCCCCAGGCTAGGTTTTTAGTTTGAATTACTTTTTTCAATAAACTTCAGGTTCTTAATCACTATGATACGCATCTTTATCCAAATATTAGGGTTCATCTTGCGACATTCATTACCAAACTTTTGAAAATATATATTAAATGATAGAAGTCTTTTCTTGAAAAGAAACCGAGGCTTTGATTCAGAAGACTGTGCATTTTTTATCAGCAATATTTAAAAAGATATAAATGTCATCACTGACATCGAATCTTGACTTTATTTGGATATCTGAAGTTAGGATTTCAAATTACACCTGAATTACACCTAAGAGAAATTACCCAAGCTCTATCCACGACTGTAAAAATTATACCAAATTCGGGTAATTACCCACAAAGTGGCAACACTGCCAGACAGACACCTGTCCGCTTGTTTTTCTTATAAGCGAGAGAGGGAGAATATTATTATTTACTTACCCTGGTACACACGTTTGTTTTACTTTTGTTGCAGTGATGTTAACTTATATTTTTTCATTACCTTACGGCCCTCTAAAAATTACCGTTTTTGAGAAGAAATTACCGTACGCAAAGTTTTTTTTATCAAAACATTAATGTGCTGTTTCCAAATGACTGACGATTGATTGTGTAGTAAAATTTGTATGAAAAGCACTCAGTCCATCGCCTGTCATTTGGAAATAGCACATAAGAGCAGTATTCATAAACCATTCACATATTTAAATTTAAAATAATTTAATGAAAATTAAATTTGATGAAATTTAGCCTAATTAAAAATTTTAAAAATTTGGATTAAAAACCATAAATAGTTCAACAAAATAACCACAGTACTGATTATACAAGAGAAATTTAATTTTTCTTATTTTGCACTTATAGGTGTTACGAAAACCTTTGGAGAAACTTAATGTTCTTAAATTTTTGTTTAACATTTATCTATTTTTAAATCGAAAATCGTCTTTCAAAAGTTAAAATTATAAAACCTTCAAAAATTCAAATTTCTTTAAATTACCGTATTTTAAATTAAATTACCTTGCTACCTTTTGCGGCCCAAAATTACCCTAAAAAAGGGTAATTACCGTACGGTTAACATCACTGTTTTGTTGTACTGACCACGTTGTTTACAGAAGAACTCTCAATTATAAGACACCAGCAGCATGACCGATATGGCTTCGCAATTATTTTACTTTTAAAATTTGATGTATTTAACTAAATTATTTTAACAAATAGAAAATGGGAATTGCTTACACAAAACAAGCAATTCATTTTTTATAGATAAGTAAAAATTTATTTTTGGTAGTAAAATTATAGAAAATAACTGAATATTTAATTGTTTTTACTGAATATGGTGTTGAATTTTTGACAGTAAAATTTCATAAAATAACTGCATATTTATTTGTTTTTACGGAATATGTAGTTAATTTTTTGACAATTAACTTATATAAGATAACATAATATTCATTTGTTTTTACGGAATTCGCGGTTGAATTTTTGACAGTAAAAATTAAATGAACTTTTCGTAGCTTTAAATTACATTTTTATTTAATTTAACATAAAGAAGAATTTAACTCAATGAACGGACAATATTAACTGCAACTGAAAATCCGTATTAATAAGCACTTAGTTTTTTGAATAACTGTTAGAATCAGTTAAAAATAAATTTGCTTGGAATTTTAAATGTTTATTTATTTAAAAATTACTGAACGGAATATCTCTTAAATAAACTACAGTCCGTTCAGGCGCGGATTCATTATAAAAATATGTTTTGTTAATTTCGATAATACAAGAATTCTCCATAATAATATTTTATGTTTTTTTTTATTTAATCTCTAACAAAATTTTCAATCAGTATTTTTTTATTGAATCTCTAACGATTTTCAATAAGTATTCATATCTTAATCCTAATAGCTATTTATTAGATATTTCCAAAGAAACATCTAGTTTATCGTATTCAAATACTTTTTATTCTACATTCAATCCCAGCAGGTGCCAAAGACTAAACGTATGACTTGATAATGCGTGCGGTTGAATTATTAAAAAAGCCTTAGTATTTGCAGTATTTATGTATATATTTATGTGTTATATGAATCAAAATTCTATTCGATCATTTTTGACGAAAGCACGGAGTTGTCGGGGAAAAGCCAGATTTCCTTATCTTTAAGATATTTCAATATACAATAAAAAGTTTTTAGGGAAAAATTTATTGGCTTTGTTGTAAACGCATTTGAAGAGGCTTCAAAAGATATTGATGACGTTGATGTGTCAATTGATGCGAAGTCATTATCATCAATACTTCTTAAAGCTTTGACAAATTTTGGTCTTGACCTTAAAAATTGTGTAGGAGATGGGTGTCCTCTGATGTCAGCAGAAAATGGAGCTGTTCAAAATTTCTGGAAAAGCGACCAATGCGAAACAAACGCCTTGCTATTTCCATAAATCGAACAACTCAATTTCTAAAAGCAATAAAGTGCAATTTAAACAAAAAGTTGTATCATTTGTTCAAGAAACGACAAAATTTTTTAAATATAATCATCCCGAGCGAAAAACAGTTTTAGCAAAGTATTTGGGAGCCAAACTCTCTTCATTATGCGTCTTTGCAACAAGTGTACATCATATAGTAGAAGCTTTGGAAAAATATCTGAGTGGAAAGGTAGTATCTTTACCTTTATATTAAGGAACTCACTCACGAAATAATCACATCCAAAATGTGAAAGATTTCTACCGAGTTGTAGGTTTCATTCCTCTTATTGAATTTATTTTTGAAGATCTCATAACAACTTTCCCAATAGATATTCTAAATATATTGAACATACCTAAACTTCTACCTCAAAGTGTAATCAAGTCATATACAGATACAAAACTGTTAAACAACAACTAGCTGATGAGCTGATTATATTTGATAAAAGAGATAACCACCTACTTAGATCTAAACTTGAGCCTGATCTATCAGATAACGTTGTAGATGCTTTAATAAACTGTGAAGAAGATATCTACCCAAATTTAAGAAAAATATTTAAAATTTTCGTTTCAATGCTCGCACGCAAAGAAAAAACATGGTTGTGGTAAACATATTCTAAGAGAAACATATTATGATAAGAATTATGATTGTAGTCACCATATTAAGATTATTTTTGAATCATATTATGACTAAATATACTTGTAATATGTCATCATAATATTTTTCCCTTAATCATATTATTATTCTGTTAATCATACTAAGTTAAGAAGTTATCAAATTACTGTCATGTTAATCATAATAAGCTAAGAAATTAATCATTTTATTATCATGTTAATCATAATAAGCTAAGAAGTAATCATAATATCATCATGTTAATCATAATAAATTTAGAAGCAATCATATTATGATACAGCACCTTTCATAGCTGTCATAAAAATACAAAATAAACTAAAATATTTTGCATCGATTTTTTATTTTGTGGCTTTTTACAATTTTTCTTAATGTTAATCAAATAGCGGAGTTCAATATAAGGCTTGCAAAATAGCAAATGAAAAATCTGTGGTTTTCATGGGCAACCGCGTGTGTCCATTTTTTCGATTTTAAGATGTTGATGAAATATCGTAGCACTTTTATAAAATATAACGAAATCTCTCTTTGTTTTGTTGTTGGATTTTACAAAAAAACTATGATATTTTGCATTTGCACTATTACATCACTAATACTTGAATGAACTCCGCTAATATTTTAATTTTTTAATTTCTTTAAACTTATTTTTTTTATGGAATTTTATCTTTTAATTGTTTAACCGCTCACAAATAAAAAAAACGACACAACTGCTTCAAAATTATTTTACAAATGGCGCTAACATAATATGATTAGAGTAAAAATAGTTTGATTGCATCTTTAACATAATATGATAAATGTATAGAAAGTTATCATGTTATGGCTATTAAATATCATGATATGGTTGTGAGAAATATAATATGTTTAGAAAGTTATCATAATAAAGTTGTTAGAAAAATAATTATTTTTCGGTCAACAATACTCAAATTCATAATTGCGATAAACATTGATATGTTTACAGTAACTATAATATTGTTGATATTAAATAAAAATAACAATTATTTGTTTACGACAACAATATATTGTTACATTAAACATAGTGTTGTTGCCGTAACCATGCCCAACCATATTTTTTCTCTGCGTGCGTCAGTAAAGCTACGAGCGGGAGGTCATTTCCTACCCTTCGACGAATAAAAACATGGCTCGGATCAGCAATGACAGAAGATAGACTGTACTGTCTAAATTTGCCTCACAAGGAAATCATAAATTGCTTATTTAAAAAGATTAATGTATATTGAACTGATCTTATATTTTATTTAACCTTTTTGTTGAGTTTTTTTAATCAGGGTTATGACCTTTTTTGGACAAAATGTCTTCATCCCACCACGCGATGGGCAATTTAGTATTGATAACGAAAAAAAATTTTTTAGGCCATTTTGGCCAGAAAAGTTTCCGCGCCAAATGCAATTTCTAAAGCCCTCAAAAAAATGTTTTTTTTTTAATTTCCATACACATTATATATGGTACATTTATTGTTTATATATGCTATTTATTTTAGCCCCCATATTCATAAATGATTTTAAAATTTAATAAACGTTTATTAAGGAAAATTTTCATAGAAAATTTGGTTTTCAAGACTTTGCAAAAATTACTTACCCTAATACACATATTGTTTTTAATAAACGTTTTAAAACAAATTTTTTACTTTTTTGTATCACACAAAATTCCCCCCCCCCCCCCCCCTAATGCTCAAGCTGGATCCGCGCCAGAGTCCGTTACTGTAATAATATTGTGAGTGTACAAAAATGTCTTTATATGTGTAATTTTTAGAAGTCGGTAAAAAATACAACAAAAAAAACGGTTAAATTTTTTTTGGCAAAAAAATACTCTCTTTTTATCTGCGAATGGTAAGATAATCTATAGTTTTGTGTGAACCACAAGCCAAACTTTATAGTATACATATTTCCAGATAAAAATGTCATCCAATTTGGAGTTTTTTTGAAAAAAATTGTGCAACCGCTCAATGCAAATGTTGCGCCAAACAAATGTCAATGGGGAGTTCATAGCCAAGCAAACAAACTACCGCCAATATTAAACGCCACTTAGAGAAAATACACCCCAACGAATTCAAAAAATACATTGTAGAGCTTTGAGTACTAATATGTATACTAGGGTTATAACCAAATTATTGGCATAGTACGACGGAGTGGCCAAGAATGTCTTAGTAATGAAAACACCTGCTTCCCGTCGTTTTGCGAATAAAACCTCACGCAGGGAAGCAAATTTCTAAAACCTTCTAAGAAATTTTGAACTGCGATGAATTGTAAACCGTAAGAAAATTTTTAAATCTAAAGCAGTGGATGAATTCTAAAATAGCATTTAAGTGATACGTATAGGAATATATACAAATATCAGGTGTATATTTTTTAAAATTTCCATGAGATGAAATGGTTGTTTTTAAACTTCAACCCGATCCTTGCGTGAACTTTCTTAACAATCCGAAAAAATTATCATATTTTTTATTAATAACTTTAAGCCCGTTTTCACAACTTACCGATAGCTAAAGGTAGGATATTATCGGCCGTATAAAAAGTGTTCTATTATAACAACTTTACTTTTACCTATCAGGTAGGATGAACCTTAATTTACTTTATCGCTCACATAAGGTTAAAGTAAAGTTTTAATAATGGTACACTTTTTATAAGGCCGGTTAAAGTCTACTTTTAGCTATCGGTAACTTGTGAAAACGGGCCTTAATGTTCTACACGACTATACTATGCCGTTTTAGATTTTCGCAAAAAGTGTGAAAAAGTTATAGCCCTAATGTTTACTGCATTAAACTTGAAATTTATTTATTTTTTGTCTTAAAAAAAAGCCATTACTAATTTTTTTCTATAAAATAGTTTTGACTACTATAAAGTGCAATTTATCTTTTCATGTTGCATCCTGCCAAAAGTGTAATGGCCATTTTCTCATTAGGCAATTATCTTTTTTCCCAACGAAAAACTGCACTTTAAAGAAATTTGGTTTTCTCAATGTCTCATTTGCTTCGATTTTATCGCAAAGCTAACCGGCACTCATCTGCCAATTATTTATTTTCCTTTTATTTGCCGTGCAGATAAATTTAATCAGCTGACTCCCAACTTTTACATGTATTTTGAGTGGCGTTGCCAGCTGAAAACAATGTTTTTTTGTCGGTATATTGAGAAACCCAAAATCGTTAACGGACAGGACTGTTTATCGTTCCAATAAATTTATGTTGACATTAAATAACAGGCAGTTTGTCGATACATTGAGAAAATGGCCATTAATGTAATAATTTCCCGAAATTTTATTTTGTTTTAAATAAATACATTAAAAAAAGTACAAGTGTCCAGATTTATTAACAAAAATTCGGGTTCGGCCGAACTTGTCAAAATTTACCGAAGTTCGGGTTCGGTCTCAAAAAGTGCGTTCGGCCGGACACTAAATATTTTTTTTCAAGTAAACACTTATTTACGTCTGTATCAATACTAACAATTTTTTTTTTAATATCGCCTGATCATCGAAATACTTATTTTTTGCCTCCTAAATTAGGGCTGCCAGATGTTTGAACCTATCAACCAGGACACATGGAAAAAATGGATAAAAAATTACACCAACAGAAAAGTTTTTTTTAATACATATGGGAATTTCCTGGGGTTACGAACGTACGTTCATACGCTTTTGATGTACAAATAATATAGAAAACAAAACTTTTCCTAGCATTTTTTTTCCGATTCGATAGCATTTGGGTCGCTCTATGTTTAGTGCAAAAGATGGATTTCATCGAGTTTAAGTTTTCATAATAAGAGTTATAAACGTGTGGTCACGAACGTACGCAAAATAGAAGTCAACTTTCGCTGACAGTAGTGAATTGTTAAAATCTGCGCAATGGAACGGAATATACAAAAGTAATTAATTTATTTTAAAAGTGTATTAATGTAGGTCTCCATCAGTGGTGATCATTTCATAGAGCAATTGCTTTTTGGCTCCACCCATCACTTTTTTATGCTCTTTTAATTCAGTTGTCTTTCAGACGGCAAATAGTGCACATGCTTGGCGAATGCTTTGGTTGATTTTAAAAAATAGTGCGTAAAAAAAATGTTCGTACCATTACGAAAATTTTTTATGATAAATACTGCATTATGTTTTGTTTTTTTTTACCTTTAAAATATAAGGAAACATATTTTGTTTTACCAAATAGCAAATTAATTGTGTATTGAAGTATTAAACCGATTTTTTATACCAAAACAATTTTTACGATTACATTTTTATAAAAATCTTTTCATTTACTTTTTTGTTGTACTGTATTTCAAAATTTGTCTCATATTCTCACCAATACACAAGCATTTCAATTTTGATCAGCACTGGTCTCCATCCAGTATTTAAAAAATAAAATATCTCTCTTGGTTTTTGTTTAATTGGCTTTTTACCGGTCGCGAACGTACGGATCGCGAACGTACGATTTTTCCATATGTTTTTTTATTATTATCACCACGCATTTCCCCATAAATGTCTTAAAATTTCCTTAACAAAAAACTTAATACTCCTTGCACAATTGATTGTAATGGAGAGATTATGAAAAAAGAGTGTAAACATAACATATTTTTTGCATGTAAAATAAGTATACAAAAATGTTTTTAGAAGTAGAAAATACAGGAAATTATTAAATTTTCCAGTTTCCAACCCAATTTCCTCAAGTAAATAAGCTGAGATATGCTATGAAACCATTCTTTTATAAGAACAAAGACTTTTTTTTATAATAAAAAGCATTAAAAGACGATGATAATCAACATTTTATTTTTTCATCCTGGTAGACCATTCTGGGGATAAATAAATATATTCTCAAAAGGCATAGCAAAACTTTCTTCAAATTGGACTTTTGTAGTAAGGGAACTAATTTTTATTTTTTTTTTTTTTAAATTTTATCACCATTTTTACATAAACTGTTTATTGGCTCTCCTGAAAATTTAAGAATTTTAAGTTGTTACAGTTTAGTATTTAGGGTGCGATATGTAAAAACCATCCAGTTTTTATTTTTAAAACTTCGCTTACTTTTTTAAAATTAATAGCTATTTTAACTCATTATTTTGTACATAAAAACGGTGAAAAATAATAAAAAGTTGAGCTTAAAATGTTCTAAACTTAAATAATTTTCAGAAGATTGCACTTTTTCTAGAACTTCATTTCGGTCTTTGATATATAAAACAGGCAGCATGTCATATTAAAGTCAAACTTACATTGAATAATACTCTCCAGTGTTTCAGTCTTTAACGAGTTTCTTTCTTTAGTCCATTGAGCAGACTAAGTACTCAACTTGAAAAAAAAATCAAACTCTTTTGATTATTCTTCAACCAACTTGACAACTGTCAAACTAATCAATTGACTAAGCCATACACGCTTTGATATGGACAACGACCGACTCAGTTGACAATTGAATTGAAACGTGTATGGGCTGCCTTAGAGAAAGCAATATGTTATCGGTTTTCGATTACTTATAAAAGTTGTTTACACGGTAAAATTTTTGACAGCCACTAGTTTAAACAAAATTTGAAAGTGGATTAACTATCGTCTAATATTATTGAAAGCTTTTACCAGCTTTACACCAGATAACTGTTGAATTTAATAAAAGTTCTTAATATAATTACCTTATGTTAGCAGTGTTATAACAGAAATCTTAACCTTTGTTAACAATTTAAACCAGCAAAAAAACAAATTTGTTTGTCTTGATCTGTACAAAAAACCAGGACAATTTAATAGAGGACCAGGACACAACGACAAGTAGTCTAAAACCAGGACAATCCTGGAAAACCAGGACGTATGGCAGGCCTATCCTAAATACATATGTATAACCATTTTACAAATTTCCTGACTAGTTTACGACAATGCGCTCAATAAGAAGAAAATAAAGTTAATGCCTACTATAATAACAATTTAAAATAGCAAAAATGTCTCTCTTCCAGATAAAACAAAAAAAAAAAAATATAATTAACTGTAAACTTGTATACATTAAAAGGGCGTAGAAACAGAGTACAATGAAATGTCGAATATATTCGACAAATACACTGAAAGGGTTAAGTATATTTTTTTTGACTTATACCAAACGCCTTTTCAAAAAACTTTAAAGGTCCATATTTCGGGAACCCGAGCTAATTTTTCAAAACCCTTTGACAGATTTAATGATTACAAACAAATTTGTTTTGTTAAAAACACGACAGGTCACTCCATAAAAAAATTTAGATTTTGGAGCACTTCCTACCTGAAATAATTATTTTTTGGTTGTTTATAAAAAACTTGCATCCAGTTCATCGATTTCGAACGTTAACGTTCGCATAGAAAATTATATGTAAAACAAAAACAATATTCGAAAATTGGTTTTTGTTTTAAATGTAGTTTTCTATGCGAACGTTGAGGTTCGACATCGTTAAACAGGCAGTTAGTCTAATTATTTTCATTAAAATGGGAAATACTTCTTTTATAAAACATTACCCTTTTTTTTATTAAAATACCCTTTTCGAAAATTCCTTGCGGTCACCCTGGTCGTCTCTTTGGTTTCCGGTCATGAGAGCTTCCACTTTATAAAGTTTGTTTTATAACAAAAGTTTATGGAGATTTCCGGCAGACACATTTCTTTATCAAAACATTATTTCTAAATACATTTTGCCTCAATTTTAATCCTTTGTTGCTGCTCTTATTTACGAGATTATTTTTAAACTTTTAGGTTAAAAAACTATTAACATAATCGCTTATGAAACATATAAAATACCTATGACCTTTTCAACGTAAAATTATCTTAAATAAACTAGAAGGTTGTGCCTTAAATAATATTTATGAATAAAATATTCAAATCCTATAATTTTTATTGTTTAAGGTAAACCAATCAAACTTAGAAGTTTATACTACGAGTACCTTAAAACTTTTATGTTAAACAAAAACTTTATACGCCCACTTAAACACATCATTAAAGTTAAGGAAATTGTTGTTGTTGTTGTTGTTTTACTTTGTCTCATAGATCGGATATAATTAAAAAAATATAAAATTTAAAGATAGAAATTAAACTAAAACGACAGCGTTGAATGAAAATTATAAAGAAATCAATATTTGACGTGTGTCGATGCTCATAATTCTACAACAAGCTTCATTAGAGCATAAATATCATGTCATTTATGGACATGTGGGTGTGGGGGATACAGATACGTTTAATAAATATTATTTAGATCATTCATTATTGATAAATTATATGACAGCTACGCACAAAGTAAGAAACAAAGACAATTTTAGGTAGCTAGCAGTGCTGGCTACCTTTTATTAATAAATACCTTATTGGGCTATAAACTTTAAGGTTTTAATGTTTTATTGACACAATACAATTTAGAATATTCATAATTTATTTTATAGTTTAGCTTTATTTCCAAGTGATTAATTTTATCTTTTTAAAAAACAATTTTTCGCTTAAAACTTTATTTAAATTTTTGAAAAATGTGTGCCACTTTTATGGTCTTAGACATACATAATCATGTTTAAGTTGTAAAAATTTCATTATTATTATTTTTTTTTTTTTTGAAAGGAATGTGGTTTAACTTTTTGATGGAACCAAAAAAATATATATGCCACCATAACGCATCTTAGAGGCAGGGTTAAAAATAACACTTTTTGTGTAAAAGAAGAAAAAGACGATTTTGCCACAAACTCAAACATGTTTCCTTTCAGTTAAGAGCTTTGAAATTGTTTTATTCATTGCTGGTTGCTGCATCATTTGCTGTGTCTTCTGTAGCATATGACTAGTGGTTATTTGTGGTAAATGTTGCAATTAGTAGGATTACGTTAGTTAGTACTGGTACCAGACTCATACATCATCATCATCATCATCTTCTTCATAATCATCTTCATCATCATGCCATGCATGATTGCAATAAATTAATTAAGTATTTTCTTGCGTCTAGCGACAGCTTCTCTCTTTTTTTTATTTATTTAGAAGTAGTTAAAAAATTATGAAAAAAAAACTCGTTTAATGTATTTAACGTCTGGTGGAAAAAAGTTCAACTAAAACATTAAACAAAAAAAAAATTACGCAAAATTGTTACTCAAGCAGTTTGGTGTCAAAAAAAAAGATGGGAAATTTAAGCTTCTCACTTCTTAAAAAATATGTTCACACAAAATTTTTGAAAAAAATAAAAAAATAAAAAAATCATACAAATAAAAAAATTCTCAACGCTTGATTACTTAAATCCTTAAAAAAAATTAAGAAAGTAGAAAAAATTTAAAAATCTGTTAAATTTGTCATAAAAAATTTCAGCTAACAATTTACTTATAACAAATAACAATGTAGAAAGAAAACCCAATCCTATGGTAACCTACACCCTGATAGAAAAGGCGGCATAATGCTGTTGTATTTTGTCATCAGGATTATGACAAGTGTCTTAATTTTTGACTTCATGACACTTTTATCATTGTGATGTCAGCCTTAACATCACTTGGCCGAATTGTTATCAGGGTCAAAAATTCAATTTATGTCATCTATGGGATGACACAACGGCATCACAGAAATGACAAATCGGTGCCAGTTTAATAAAAATATAATCAGTGCGATAACTCAGTAACATCGGAGAAAGGACTCATAAGGCTTAAATCAAAGTGAGAGAATATCATTATTAACTTACCCCTTGCACATGTTTGTTACACTTTTGTTGTTTTCCGCCCTTTGGTTTCAGAAAAACTCTCAATTACACAGTGCAACAAAATTCAGGTCATCGACGCCAGCCTCAACACTTGCAATGCGAAATCAAAGTAGACTACTAGTAGAGCAAATCTGCCAAAAGGTTTTGAAAAGTTAACTCGGGTTCCCGAAATATGGGCCCCTAAAGTTTTTTAATTTTTTGAAAAGGCATTTATAAGTCAAAAAAAAAATATACTAAATGTACTTCTGAGCTGAAAAATAATTTCGGATGTCTTCAGTAGAATCGTATGGCGATTCTCTTCTTAGAATTTATTAACCCTCTAACTCTCATTTTTAGGGGTAATTTTTGTCCTTTCTCACAACTCTTACACAAAAATATACTAAAACGCAACTTTTAAGGGTTAAAATTTTCTGCGAATTAAGACCAAAAAATCATGCGATGTACAGTTTGTCAAATAATTCTTTTGGATAGAGAGAATGTTGAAAAAAAGAGATATACGATTGAAAGTTTACGAATCCAACAGAAAATAAATAAGACGATGAATCTGAAAGAAGACACAGACAACATCAACATTAATTACAGGGTTGTTTTAAATTGATAAACAAATTTAAAAAAGTTTTTTCACTGTGATACTAGAACGAGATGTGGTTGAAAATTATTATTGTTAATTGTTTTTTGTTTTTACAAATAAAATATTTAAAAATGTAATATAATCAAAAAAATTTGTAAGTTTATAAAAAAATACTGTATTATAATGTACGTTTTTACACATATTTAAATAGACACCCCCTGAAGAAGTAGAAAAATACTCTACGAAACGTTGGGAAAAACTGTAATAAAATTGACGTTTTATTTACATTGAAGCTCCAGGCCTAACAAGCTTAAAAATAGGAAAATTACTTAAAATTCTTTTCAATGCTAGAAAAAATCATGCAAAAAAATTTCAGTTCGAAATAAGACTTGCGAAATACGACTGATGATGCCAAAATATAACATAAGAGTGCATAGTACAAAAACAAAAAGAAAAATGTAAGAGAACATTTTATTTATGGTGTCAAATAAATGTTTTCAAAAACAAAAAAAGAAGAGATTAACCGTTATTTTTTTGTGTAATTAATAAACATGAGTGAAATTAATGCATGTTACTATGTTAACATATTAGTGGACTATATTTATTCTTCAAATAGTTGTCGTTCCTGTAGCAAGTGACTATAAAATAAAGTTTTACAAATGCCCGCAAAACGTGTTAGCAAAGATATTGTTCAGTTAGTGTATTTTAATCATTATAAAGGCAAATCGCACAAAGAAATCGCGGAAATGTTTTCCCTCAATCATAGGACAGTCTACAACATTATTAACCGCGCCGGAAAAGAAAAAGGCTTGAAGCAAAACATTCCCTTGGCAGACCAAAAAAGGTTACCAGGCACATTGAAAGAAAAATAATAAAAATGGTTGAGGAAAAACCACATTCCAGCACCAGAGGAATAGCATCCGAAGCTAGAAAAAAACCGTTACTTTCTGCGAACAACATAGAGAAAAGATACACATTTGCTATTGAGCACGTTCGCTTTGGAGCAGAGTACTGGGATGACGTAATTTTTTGTGATGAAACGAAGCTCATGCTTTGCTATCACGATGGACCACAAAAAGTTTGGCGCAAGCCATTGACGGCCCTTGAAAAAAAAATATACCAACAGTAAAATTCGGAAAGTTGTCTGTTATGGCATGGGCTTGTATATATTGTAGAGGAGTTGGCGAGATAAAAATTTTGGATGAAATTATGACCACAGAAGTGTATCTTGATATATTAAAGAAGGATTTATGCAGCAGCGCCCGTAAATTTGGGTTTTCTGACCCAGAAAATCCGCAAAAACTTAACTTTAAATTTTATGAAAATAATGACCCAAAACACAAATCGTATATTTGTAAATCCTGGCTGTTATATAACTGCAAAAAAAGTGATTGATACTCCAGCTCAAAGTCCAGACCTTAACCCTATAGAAAATTTATGGGTCCTCTTAAAGAAAAAAGTTGGGAAAAGATCTCCAAAAAATAAAAGACAATTGATACAATATATTAAAGAGGAATGGGAAAAAATACCTGAGGAATACGACTTACAACAGCTTATTCATTCAATGGGCCGGCGATTGCAGTCAGTAATTGTTTCTCACGGGGGACACAAAATACTAAGGGCAAAAAATATTTATGTATTAACATATTTTTTTAATAATTTCATTGATTTTTTTAATTTTGAAAACATTTTTTTGACACTTTGAAATTTGAATAATTTTTTTTTTATCTCAATTATAATTTTCTTATGAAAGACTTATAATTTTTTACAATGCAGTATGTTTACAAACATATTTTAAAAAATAAATATGCAAAAAAAAAAATAATTTTGCAAAAATTAAAACAAGCTATTAGTGTTTCATTTAATAATATTTTGTTTTCTTATACTTTTGAAAAGAATTATTTGACAAACTGTATGTAAAACGAGTTTTCGAAAAATTTTAAAATTTCAAGGCCCGGAATTTCGAAAATACGTTTTACATACATTGCATGTTTTTTTTGGACTTAGAAGACTCCTAGTGAAATTTAATGCAGAAAATATTCGTAAAACATTTTAACCCTCTAAAGTGCCGTTTTAGTATATTTTTATATGTGGATTTTAAAAAATGACCCCTTAAAATTAGTGTTAGAGGGTTAATATATTAAGATATCTAAAATAATCTTTTAGCTCAGAAGTACATTTAGTATGTTTTTGGACTTGTACCAAACGCTTTTTTAAGAAATTCAAAAATTTCAATGCCCGAAATTTCAAAAATTCGTTTTAAATACGTCAAACGAACTTTTGATCATAGAAGACCCCTAGTAAAATGATGCAGAAAATATTCGTAGAACATTTTAACCATTTAAAGTGCCGTTTTATTATACTTTTGTGTAAGAGTTGGGAAAAAGGACAAAAATTACCCCTAAAATGAGAGTTAGAGGGTTAATAAATTCTAAGAAAAGAATCGCCATACGATTCTACTGAATACATCTGAAATTATATTTTAGATCAGAAGGACATTTAGTATATTTTTTTTTTGGATTATACTAAACGCCTTTTCAAAAAATTTAAAAACTTTAGGGGCCAATATTTCGGGAACCGAAGCTAACTTTTCAAAACCCTTTGGCAGGTTTTCTCTACTAGTAGTCTATTTCCATTTCGCGTTGCAAGTGTTGAGGTTAGTTATTTTTGTTGAACAGTGTTATTTATAAGACAACAGCAGCATTTTTTTTTTTGACTTATACTAAACGCCTTTTCAAAAAATTTAAAAACTTTAGGTTCCAATATTTCGGGAACCGATACTAACTTTTCAAAACCCTTTGGCAGGTTTTCTCTACTAGTAGTCTATTTCCATTTCGCGTTGCAAGTGTTGAGGTTAGTTATTTTTGTTGCACAGTGTTATTTATAAGACAACAGCAGCAAAACCGATATGGTTTTCGTTGTTCTTATAAATACTTTAAAATTTTATGTATTCAACTAAGTCTAAGTCTGGCACTGGCAGGACATTAAACAAAGTATTAGGATAAGATTTGACTAATTTTTGTTAGTTCATTTTTAATATATAAAGATTCAATAAATAAATATAGAAAATAAATTATATGAACAAATATAATATGGGAATTTTAACTTCTTATTTTCCATTTGAAAAATAATGTTATTAATACACAAAATGTGGCATCGAGTTGACAACACTGTCATAGCATAGATGACACATAAAATATGACAAAACTTTATGATGACGTTTGTCATTGGATTGATGTCACTTTTTGTCTCATTGATGCCATTTGAAATAACATTCATGTCACAATTGTGATGCTAAGGCATCATCAATATGAAAACGCATTTTTCTATCAGTGTAGTAGTTGTATGGGAGCTAGAGTCAAATATGGACTGATTCCAATTTGGTAAGATGACGTACATGGATTGCAATTAACAAAGTTTCGACAAAATTTTATCTATATACAAACATAATAAGATGGTCTATGGAGCACAAAGACGATTCCGGATAGAAGCTTGCTTGTTTGGGGACTGTGTGAAAATCGGGACCGATCCGTACCAATTTGAATGGGCTTGGTCCTTGTGACGATTACAAACTATGAAACAAGTTCTATTAAATAATCTCCAAAAATAATGCGTACTGGTCTTTGCGCATAAGGTTTTGCATTGACTGCCGACCAACCGGACGGACGGACGAACTGACATCGATAGATCGATTCAAAAACATATTTAAGTCTTGGTCTTTGACCAATATTTTTGGGGAATTACAAACATCAGCACAAACGCCTTAACGCACAATCCTCTATTTTGCTGTGGGTATAATTATTGAGAGTTCTTAATATCATTTAGTGTTTACTTTATTAGATGTCCTTAAACTTAAACTGATAAATGATTTCGGTAAAGTATTAAAAAAAGCTATTGAAATAAAAATGTAAAAAAAATCTCGCAAAAAAATATTGGAACTATCGTTTCATTTTTCAAACAATGCCAAAACTTGCTTTAAATTCCATTCTATAACTTGAAAACTAACCCTTTTTCCTTTGACTATTCAGGGGAGAAAATAAACCGGAAAATCCATTTTTGGCTAGAAATATCAGTGATCACAGAATTTCATTATTTTTGGTCTAGCGCTTCCAGTCTTTAAATTAAGAATATCTTCTGTAAAAAATCTTCTTTAAAATATGTATGTGTAAACAATTTACTAAATTTGCTTATTTCCTTTTAAAATTCTTTAAAAAATTGTTTAAAATTAAGCTCTTTAATTTAATTTGACTAAAAATTATTTAAAATTTAAAAAAGAATGTTTTTAAACATTTTTTAAACTTGTGTTTTTAATTAACCGATTTAATTTCCCACCACTGCTTTGTTTCCCACCACAATTTCTGTTAAATACTTTAAATTAACATAAGAACATAAAAACTTGTGCATACTTTAAGGAGTTGTCTAATAAACACGCACAATGCACAAAAACAGCTTTGTAAAAAGTGGTGTTTAATTAGCAATAAAAATAAAGCATGTTTTAAGGAGGAGTTTTTAAAGAAAAATTTAATAATTGGCTGTTTACACAAAAACAGCTCAATTTTCATGAAAATTACGAGGTTAAGTTAAGTTAAGTTTAAACTAAAAACTAAACTTAAAAAAAAACTTAAACTTAAACTTAAAAAAAAAAATGAAATACAAATCTGGCAGCACTATGCTTGAGTAGACGCGTGTTTTTTCGACAGCTAATCATTTCTTTACTTTTTAACTTTATAAATTAATAATAAATTGCTAAAAATTAGAAGTTTTTGTTTTTAATGACGTTAATAATTAATTACGTTAATAAAATTATTTAAATAATTGAAGGCTTAGTTATTTCGTTGAAATAGCCTGTTGCAGTTGTTGTTGCTGTTGCTTGTGTTATTCTCTGCCGCCATTTACGTGCTTGCATATTTACATATATACTTACATATAGTTAATTGTTTAACAATATAGAAACAAAATAATAATTAAATCACTGTGTTGCTGAATATTTCAAACTAATTGAAGTTTGTTATATGTATTTTGCTGGTTTTTTAATAATATTCTTTTGCTGTTGTTGTTGCTGGTGTGATTTCTTTGCCGCCATTTATTATACACATATATATACATATATATAAAAAGTACGTATTGTTCAAAATGCCTGTCGCCAGAGTACAATACAAATGTGGTGATTGTCATGATGTTATTACAAAGGCTCAGTCTAGCGTTCAATGTAAAGCCTGTGCTAACTGGTTTCATGTGTCATGTGCTGGCTTGAATGATAAGGCCCTTTCCTCGCTAAAAGATTGCAAGTCTTTGTCGTTTTCTTGCAAACCTTGTAATTCTGATTCTTCACCTGGCTTGAAACTGTTGCGGCAGGAGATCAGTGAACTAAACACTAAACTTGACACTTTTATTGGTAAAGCTGACACCGAACAAGCTGCCATCCACAAAACCTTAGCGGACACCGTTAACAGCTTTAAAGCAGAAATTGCGAGTTGCCTGAAGGATATGAAGTCTGAAATTTTGGATTGTAACAAGCTTATTCATCATATGGATTCGTCTACTAATAAAAAAATATCCGAGTTAGAGGTGGAAAACAATGTGTTACATAAAAGAATTAACCGAGGTGATATTGTTGTCAGTGGCTTACCTGATGGCTTGGATAATCTTATTTCACCTATAGTAAAAATCGGTTCTATTTTCAATATTGAGATTTCTCCCTTAAACATTAATCATGCTTGTTATTTTAATAATCGAAAGGCTGTTTTATATAAATTTAATAATGTATTTTTGCGTGATAGCATCATGAAAGCCTATTTTAAGACCAAATCTATAAAAATTTGTGATGTAATTGGTGGTGAGATTGATATGCGCCTGTATTTAAATGACCATTTTTCCCCGGCGTCTGGTAAATTAAATTATATTTGTAAGAGGCTATTGCATAAAAAAATCATCACGAAGTACAGAATATTAAATACAGATATTGTTAAAGCTAAGCTTGTATTGGCTAATGGTAAGGAAGTTGTTTATAACTTTTTGGAATGTACTTCTCTTCTTGATGAATAATCAAAATTTAATAATTCAAACTTTTTAGAAATAGTTTTTTGCTCTAATTATTCTTGTTATTAAAAATTGTTAAATAAATTTTCTTTTATTTGCTTTTTACTTTTTATTGAACTCAATTGTTTTATATGATTAGTTGTTGGAGTAATGTAATCTGAATTGAATTAATGTATACTTTTATATTTATATATAGTTATCCTTTGTCTTTATGGTTCCCCGCCGCATCATTTTGTTTCTACTTTGATGTCTTCTAATCATAATATTGGTCCGGTACTCAGTAGCAAATCTGATATAGATGCAGCATTGCGATTTTATCAACAAAAAGTCAACGTAGCTCATCTTAACTGCCAAAGCATAAGACCTTCTGCAAATTTTTCGAAAGTTGATGAGCTTAGATCTCTTTTAGTTGGTTCATCTCTTAGTATTTTTGCTATTACTGAGACTTGGTTAAAACCGTATGTATCGAATCGAGCTGTTGAGATTTCTGGTTACAAATTTTGTCGCAATGATCGCTTAAACTCAAGAGGAGGTGGTGTTGGTATGTATATATCTGTTGGTCTTAAGTATAAAATAGTCTTTAAATCCTCTGAGCCTGGGATTTGTGAATCTCTTTTTATTGAAATTATTGCTAACGAATACAAAATGTTGTTCGGAGTTGTCTATTTACCCTATGGTGATCTTGTTTCTTTTGAGAATTTGCATAGTGATTTGTTTCTTGCTTATACAAATATTGTTATGGTTGGAGATTTTAACTGTAATATGTTTGACCCAGTTAAATCTGTCAATATGAGGACTATGTGCTTAAGAAATAATTTGTATGTAGTCCATAATTCATTGCCCACCCATTTTGATGTGGCTCATGGATCTACATCTTTAATTGATCTTTGGTTGGTAAGCAGTAGTTGTCAGGCTAAGTTTTCTTATCAGTTCCAATGTCCTTTAATTTCTCACCATGCATTAATATTATCCTCTTTTGATGTGACGTTTGATAAAATGGTTGACTTTATTGAATATCGTGATTTTAATTCTATAAATTGGGACGGAGTATCTAACTTTTTGTCTAACTATGACTTTTCGGACTTCCCTTTAGGTAATGTTAACGAAATGTGCGAATCTTTAAATTCTGTTTTTAATACTCTTCTTACGTTTGTTCCCTTAGTCAGAAGGAAAGTTTGTAGGAACGAGTCTAATTGGATTAATTCTAAACAAATTGTGTTTGCTAGGTCTATTTGTTATTTGGCTTACCGTTCCTATATGGCTAATCGCTCCGAAACGAACTGGAAAATTTATTGTAAATACCGTAATAGAGTAAAAACTGTTATTAGGAAGGCTAAGAGGAATTATTTCTCTAAAATATTTCGTAATATGGATGTTCGTAATGTATGGAGAACCCTAAAAAGCCATGGCTGCTTAGACTCTGATTCGGAAAACTTTTTTGGAAATGTCAATTTATTGAACGATTTCTTTGTTGGCAGTGGTAGTGATGTATTGGAGAATTTAGAATTTAATGACTTTATTGAATCTCCTAATTGTTTTTCATTTCATTGCGTTTCAGAATTAGAAGTTATTGATGCACTTGATAAAGTTCGGTCTCAAGCGTTAGGAATTGACAATGTTCCAGCTCGCTTTATTAAAATGGTATTTCCCTTTTTGTCTAGATATATACTGCATCTATTTAATACCATTTTAACTACTTCTACTTTTCCGCAAGCTTGGAAGATTGCCCGTATTACTCCAATTCCAAAAACTCGAGTAGTAAATGAACCCGGAGACCTTAGACCAATTTCTATCCTTCCGGCTTTGTCTAAAGCTCTTGAGCATATAATGAAACAGCAGATGTTGGATTCTACTTTTTTGAATATTAGTAACAACCAATATGCATTTCGCAATGGCTTTAGTTCTACGCTGATGATTCTTGATCTTACTGAGCATATCCGTCAAAATATCAATGAGAATAATCTTAGTGTTCTTATTTCTCTTGATCTTGCTAATGCTTTTGGTTCTATTTGTCATTCTATGATGATGGGGAAACTCAGGGATGAATATAATTTCTCTAAATCAGCTTGTAAACTTATTTTTTCATATTTGGCTGGCAGATCTCAATATGTTGAACATAATGGTGCTACTTCTGCTTTGCGTGTCTTAACTACGGGTATACCTCAAGGTTCCGTTTTAGGGCCATTACTTTTTATGTTATATATTAATAGTTTATCTGACTTTGTTACAACATCGTTATGTAAACCATTCATTTTTGCCGATGATGTCTTCTTACTCTTCAAAAGCAGAGTTGATTTTAGTGATGTTTTACAGAATAATATAAATTATTGCTTAGACCGGGTATGTGAATGGACTTCTTTCAATTCGTTATCGATTAATCCTAGTAAGTCTAAAGCAATGATGTTTGGACCAACCAGTCGTTTTTATCCTGACATTAATATAGTTTTGAGCAATACTCCTATTTCTTTGGTGGACCATATTAAGTGTCTTGGTGTATATTTGGATAGTAAACTCTCTTTTGATCCCCATATTAATATGGTTTATGGTAAAATTTATGGTATATTGCGTAAAATTCATTCTACTAATTTGTACTTGCCTCTGCGAGTTAAGTATAACTTGGCACATGCTTTGCTGTTTTCTAATATCTTATATGGCCTTGAGGTTTACTCAGGTACTGGTTCTATGCGTTTGAGGATGATCAGGCGTATTTTCAATCTAATAGTTCGTTTTGTTTATAATGTTAGACGCTATGAACATGTTTCTAATTTTGCTTTTAGCTTTCTTGGGTGTACTTTTATTAACTTTATTAAATATCGGAACATGATTTTGTTTTATAAAATTATCAAAAATGGTAAACCACCTGAATTATTAAGCTCCTTTGAGTTTATGCGTTCTTCTAGGAATCCCTTAATTCGTATACCAAGAATCTCAACTTCCGGTTTCGAAAAATCTTTTATTGTTCGGATTGCTAGGCTTTGGAACTTTTTACCATTTTCGTTACGAGTTTTTTCCTATTCAAATAATGTTTTCCGGGTAAAAATTTTAGACTTCCTTAATAATCTTGATTAGCTACTGATGGACGATAATTATGATATTTATATTTAAAGGTGGCTGGGGAGCCTTAATCCGAAGTAATAGTATGTATATTATTCTTATATTTGTATATTATTTTTAATTTTCATTTTATTAGTTTTTATTATGAATTATAATTATTATTAATGAATGTTATATACACATATATATATATATATATATATATGTAGCTTAAGCATATATCACTTGTAATATTGGTTTTTGGCCTAAATGGCTTAATATTACACAAATAAATGAATAAATAAATAAATAAATAAATAAATAACCTACAAACGGTTGACCAAACAAAAGGTATGCAAATATTAAAAATTTTTCACATTCGCGGGTGGCGCAAAGCAAATTAAAAATAACCAGTTGGCTTTCCGAGACTACGTGCTATAAATATACCTTGCTGTCATTTCTTTTTATCATGGAAATATTGGTGTGGTATGGTTCAATTATGTATGGAAAATCGGCCAAATGGCCGCTGCGGCACACCTCCATCTGATGGTCCCAATTTTCGATGACGCTGAGGCATCTATGCCTTTAATGTGCCGAATTATCTCATCCTTTAGCTCTTGAATTGTTGCTGGCTTATCGACGTACACCTTTTCTTTTAAACAATCCCAAAGAAAGAAGTCCGACGGTGTCAAATCACATGATCTTGGCGGCCAATTGACATTGTCGCCACGTGAGATAACACGGCCATTGAATTTGTCGCCCAAAGGAGCCATTGTAACGTTAGCTGTGTGGCAAGTGGCAATGTCCTGTTGAAACCATCGTCCACATACATATCTTCCAATTCGGGACATAAAAAGTTCGTTATCGTCTCACGATAGCGAACACCATTCACAGTTACTGCCTGACCGGCCCGATGATACATACGAATTTGAAAATTTCCAGCGAGAAAACTCAGAAGACCTTTTTACTTAAAAATTTTTTATTAAATAATTATTCTTATTCATATCTCACTGCTAAAGAAGGCCTCGGCTCTTTCGTATAAAAGATAAGATACATATTCCACATTCCCTTCTATGGGAAGCGAGAAGAGAATGAGTAACATTTTCTGTTTTGTTTTTTTGTTTTTTTTTTTGCACAAGCAAAATAATTATTTTTGTTCCCGTTACCATTCTTATGTAACTGCGAAAGAAGCGAGAGCGGAAGGCCCACCCCGCAATGACAACGTATGTAAAAAAGATATGAGTATGGAATGAAGCTAAAAGGCCTTGTATATTTAAGAGAAGGAGTACAAAAGTCTTCTAGACGTCATCCGTACTCCTTTTTTCCGCTGGGTGGGGTTTATGTCCGTACGCTAATGAGTCTACCTTTTGTAAATGTACCTTGTTTCCTACTTTTCTTAGGGCTTTCTTTCAAAGTAGGTATATTAAATTAAAGTTAAGAATAGAAAATTGTATAATTTTTTTAATCTTTTTTCCATATTTTTTTTTTTTTTTTTTGTTTAAAATCTGCTTTAAAGAAATCAAAGAAAAAAGGAACCCCTTTTTTGTTGTAAGGATAATTTAAAATACTTGCAAAAACCACAATAGCAAAAAGATTTTATGCATTACAAAGGTTTGCTTTTAAAGGATAAATATGTGTTTATAAGCCTTAAAGCAAAAATTGGGGTTGTTCTTTGTTGAAGCAGAAAGTAAAGGAAAATAACCGCAAGATATTGAACAGGGATTACTTAAGCAAGTCATATTGCAATTTGCAAACAAATTTTAAAAAGTCTTAAAGAAAAAAATACTTTAAGTAGATTTTCTTTGTCAAGTTTTTTTTACACTTCTTATGTAAAAAAAAAATGGGTGACTTTAAGTTGCCAAATTAAGTTTGGTTTCTTGTAACGGGAGTACTTTTGGCTCCCCTTGTTAAGACTTTTTAAAATTATATACTTCTGTTTTTTTTCTTTTCTTTTAACTGGGGGTTTCTTGCAAAAAATTAATCAATATTTCGTCCAGACATTTTTTTGGTTTGTTTGTTTCTTGGGGTGAAAAAACATTGAACAAATTATTGTTTGTTTACAAGAAAACCCCTGGTGCTTGCTTGAGGAAAGTTTTTTCTTAAAACAAATTAACAACTATTTGATTTAGCAAGTTTCATAGTTCTTTCTTAGCAAACTTATTTAGCAATATAATACACAAGGGACCTTTTAAAGCAAATAGTTTAAAAGGGTAAGAAAGCTTTTTAAAATAAAGATATTCTTTTGGGTTTAATAAAAGAAAACTTTTTCGTAATTATTGATTTGTGAAGACCTTTTTTAGTTCAAAAGAGAATTTTTAATCGAAAATGCTTTTTTATAACAAATTGTACACTATTTTTCTTCATACAATCTTGCATATTTTATATAAAAGAAATTTTTTGTTGCAAAGTGCTAGTTCACACTCTTTAAGTTTAAGCCGACAAGTCTAGAGCTTTTAGGAAAGAAGGGAAAAGAGAATGCTATTTATATTCCTCTCTTTTTTTTTGTTCTATTTCTCTTATATCCACCTTAAGGTTAGGTGTTCGGTCATAAAGACCCCTCATAGACCGTGTTGGTCCCTAGCGTTAACACAATACCGTATATATAACACCTCATTGATAAAGTAAGTTCGATGCGTTGAGCACTCCACACTCTTTTGGAGAACGCAAGGAGTCTTAATAGTCCAATTCCAGAAAATTCCTCTAAATCTTGGAAGTAATGATCTCCCAGACAGTTCGATCTGAAGTGTATGAGTGCTGGACTGTAGCAGAATGCTCCACCGTCTCTTTCTCCCCTGGTACTCCAATGAATCAACTATTGTCACTGGACAGTTGCCACGACCTTTTGGCGTATACTGCCGTTCAACCGTGATTGGTAATAAAACCTACAGTCCTTTCTTGGTACTAGTGATAGAAGAATTTTAGTCGATTTTGGATCATAGGATCCCCTTATTACTCTGGAAACCTTGCACGTTTCGGTGGTTCCCCAAACCGCCTCAGATTTTCTCTGTGTAGAAGAGTCTGTATATCTCTTAATATTACGAATTGGGAACTTATTTCGCTTATTCGTCTGCCACCTCGTTACCTTCTATGCCCTGGTATCCACGAACCCAGTAGATGTGTATTCTTCTCTTGGCATCAGGAATATCTATAGAGCCTTAGACTTTTGGACGATTTCCGCCTGACTATCTAATATAAAGAAGTTTACATGTGAGTTCCTTATAAATATTAGAATAACGAGCTAATTCAGCAGCCATTTTGGCTGCAAATACTCCTGGAATATACTACAGTAATCAGGAAGCCAATAAGATTCCCGAATAGCGAGTTCCTGACACTAAACTACAACTTTTAGCTTGGAACCATCAGTATAAAAACTGAATATCCTATGGTCAGATCGGAGTCCCGCCAACCTATTCTAAAATAATATGCGGTTTTCTATTAAAAATTAGTCTAGAAATGATGTACTCACTTTATCCCTTATAATACGACCGTGACAGTAAGGTCAGTACACAAGTACCGCTCTTAAGCGGATCGCAGATTTCTTTGTATTCCCTACCAGAATGAATCGGTTGTTAGTTTAGGATTACATCTAGTGGCGCAAAGCTCCGGTGATACTAAGCTCAGCGAGTATTTAAGTGCCCACTAGCTTATTCCGGTGTGATATCTTATCCCAGGCCGTCCACCACACTAGTATTCCGTAGAGTAAAATTGGTCTCGCCACTGATGTGTAAACCAGAGAACTGCAAAATCACTATTTTTCTTGATTTATTCATTCGCTCAAATTTACATTCACTCTTTGCTTGCAAAACAAAGTTCAACGTTGGTAATTTTTACATCGTTTCGTACACATTTGATTTTTCCATGTATTCGTTTTTTATTGAAAGTGCTTCCTTTGCATTTTTGTTGCGCACGCAATATAACACAACTGTATAAATTCAAAAGGAACAAATTCTTATACTTTTGCATTCAAGTAGTCATTGTCCACTCGATGAGACGCTTTGTTAACATTAACAATAATAAACCATTCGATGAGACGCTTTGTTAACATTAACAACAATAAAAACAACAATAACAAGAATACATTGTACCTACATACAGAACTACTGTACTCTTTAAGATGGAAAAAAGTCTGTTTCTATGGCAATTGTTTGTAAGTACCTACATATGTGCGTTTAGTTTCATTTCAATTTTTTTTCTTGTACTACATAGTGACTGCTGAATGTATTCATGAGTAATAATTGCTTGATTTCTGGCGTTTTTGTTTGTATTTTTTTTTTCTTCACAAAAACAATCATTGTCGCACCGAACACACAAACATCTTTATTAAAAAACGAAGCTAACGATTGTATAAATAACAAGCACGATGTGCATTATTTGAATGACTGCAAACCAGTAGCGAATATTTGCGGTTGCGCAAGTTTGATTGTATGACCGCAAGTGAGTGTATTTGTTGCTGTTCATTTAATGCGATTTTTTTGCAATTGCACAAAGCCGTTCTCTGGTGTAAACCCAATGTGTAAAGGCAGCGGTTAGACCCCAAGTTTTGCCCAACATTCTCTTGCATGAAAAGTTGTTGCTTTTTTCCCACTTTCTTCCGCACTAAGTTGCCACCATATAAAGGATAACTTTTTGTAAACAAAGTGTACCTTATCCTGCTTAAAAGTCCCTTTTTAAACAAAAACGAAAATTAGAATTAAAACTTTTGGTTAAATGGTTCTTTTTTGTTCTCTTTCAAAGGATCAAGTATAAAAACGATATATGTTTGTTAACAATAAACATTATAGCTAAATTTGCTGAAAAGTCCCTTTTTAAAAAGAGTACTTTATAAAAGTGTTATTTTCCCAAAAGGGTTTCGTTAGTCTAGGCTCACATTTTGAAAGTTTTCTTTCAGAAATACTGAGTTAATTGATGAAAGTGGTGAGAAAAATAGCACGTTCTCTTCAGTGATGCCAACTTTTTGAGAGCAAAAAGCACTTTAAAATTTAAAAAATGCACTAAAAAGCACTATTTTGAGCAAAAAAAAGCGTAAAAAAGCACTAAGTTTTTTTTACAATATAATTAAACACAAAATAAGTTGCATTCGTGCCGAATATTATATACCTCCAATATTGAAAAAAAGGCGACGGCGTTGATGTGGGATCATTTCATTTAAAATTTAATAATAAATATATTAACATTTGTATATAAACATTTTTAATGTATACATTTAAGATACTATAATATATAATTATCTTCAAAAAAATAATATCATCCAAATCATTTGGATCATCATCAGCTAAGTTTGAATTGGGCCATAAAACAGTTTTCAAGTAATATTTATTTTGATTTTTTCTATGTTTCATTGGAAGAAGGATCTCTACAGACATTAGATGGTTGAGTGTCATCATTACAGCATGAATTATGTCGAAGAAGTCCACATCTAACGTGAAGAATTGAATTAACAGAGTTTAAGGATAATCGGCTTCCGATTTTGGATTTACTGTAGTTCATCGAACTAAATGTTCGTTCAATGCCCGCGTTAGAGTATGGAAAACTTAAAATTCTTAATACAAAATTGTACAATTAAAATCGTTGACTTCTATCTAAAAAAAAATATATGTACGTTGTTTATTTTTCCATTCACAATTCCTAAGATTTTCCAAGCCATTTTTTATTTTTGAAACAGTGTCAAAATCTTTAAAAAGAAGTTTACCTAAAACAAACACATCGTTTTTACTACGATTACTTAATATGTTGTCAACCCTAAATAGCGCAACGTTTTGTAAAATTTCCTAGCTCTAACTTCGTAAATAAAATTATTGGTAAAACGAATACAACTTTCTTTTATCACTTTTTTTATCATTTGAAGTCTTATAATCTTTACAGGCCTTCTCAAAATTGTACCCCAAATAGCAAAGCTTATCTAAATCATCCTCTATATAATCGAAGTTTTAAAAAAAATGGTAGAAAAACAATAAAAATTCTAAAAAGCACTAAAGGCACTTACAAAAAATTTAAAAAGCACCAAGTTAGTGCTTTTTCTTAGCTTGGCACTAAGGATAAAATTTTGGCGTTTTGAGGCATCAAAAAGCACCATAAATAGTGCCAAAAGCACTTAGTTGGCATCGCTGGTTCTATTCCCCTCTCACCAATAAACTGAGACTTTCTGAAAGAAAACTATTCTTCTCTCCCCTCTCACCAATACACTCAGTGTTTTTGAAAGAAAACTTTCATTATATGAACCCAAACTTAATAATTAAAAAACAATTTCTCAAAAACTCTTTATTAAGTTTTAATGCTAATTTTATTTTGTTTTAATAAATATCTTATAGGCGATCCCTTAACCGCTCTTTTTTTTAACTAAAATTAATTCAGAGTAAACTTTTTTGCTTCTTCAAATAAAAATAAAAAAACTACTTATTTTTAAAGTTCATTATCGTTGAAATAATAAAAAAGATCTTCAAGTGTTTCAACTTGAGTGGCCTCTTAAAGGATTAGACATTTAAGAGCACTTAAGTTTTCTTAACAAAAACTACCAGGGGTACTTCATACCCCCTCATTATTTTAACTAAAAACATTATTTTCTCTTAATTAAATTCGTTCTCAATTAAAAAAAATCCAATTTTTACCAAATATTTTAAGCTTAATGAAGCTTTAAATTGAAAAAGCGAAAAAAAATCTTAAAACATTTCACAACAAAATTCATTTATGACCTAAAAAATAACATCGTAAAAGAAAAGAAAAAAAAAATTATGTCATATAAATGCACACATATTAAAAGTAAACGTTTGTTTTATGGCTGACTAGTTATAAAAGTTGCTAGGGATTGGTTTCTACCTAAAGAAAATATATATAACTGTTCTTTAAAGCTATAAAAAGCCCTGCCCATGTTACCTCTCTTGTTTTTGTTGAGAGTGTTTCTTTTTTTTTTTTTGCTGCTTTTGGCATATAAACAAATTCAACTCATCAACAAACTATTGATCCCTGTGTATTTTTTTTTTGTCGCTGCTGGTTACACTTTTTTGATGTTAGAAAAAGTGACGCTGAAAATCTAGAACATTTGGAGTAGGGGTTTTAGCTTTTAGTCTGGTTAAGTTTGTTTTAAAAAAACTAACAGAAATTATGTCATATTCTGAGTGTATTGTAATTTGTGCGTTAAGTACTAAAAGCCAACTTAAACTATGATATACACTGTAAGAAAATGCAATGTGGGGAAAAAACCTAGAAAAAAATAAAAGTTGTCAACGTTTCTAAGCGGGATGGCGCCAATATTATTGAGGTTATTATTACAGATGGTTGACAAAAAAATGTAGCCAAAGGAAATGATGAGTAAGAATATGAAATCATGTTTTTATTTTTATTAAGTACCAAAGAAAGCAAATAATTTATATTTTAAATACTGGCTTAAGTTTTTAATCTATAGTTTGTATATACATAGTTCTTTTCAGTATAAAAATATGTTCTTTTTTAGTTTTAAACCCTTCGCAGAAGGTAAAAGGGTTTGTCATTCCGTTTGTAATTTCTACAATATTGATATAAAACCCTTTTAAGTATGTATATTCTGGTTCCTCATGAGTAACGAAGTTGATTGAACGATGTCCGTCTGTCCGTTGAAATGGGTTTTTCTAAGATGTGGACTTGGTAGTTATATATTTAAGTCATATTTAGTCCGGAATTGTACAGTAGACTTAGCTGCCTTTTATATACGTGCACTTTTGACTTAACTGCACAAAATTGATAATTTTTGGCATTATTCTTTATAATCCCATACAAATTCCTTTTTTAAGTGCACTTTCTTTACCTGCACATTTAAGATAAGTGCCCAAAATTTTTGGCATTTTAAAATTATTTTCATACAAATAATTTAAGTTAGCTGCACTTTGACTTAACTGCCCAAAATACATATTTTCTGTAATTATTCTTCAAAATCCTTGTTTACGTGCATTTTGTATACCTGCACATTTTCCATATTTTTGGGCAGCTTTAAAAAATGAAAGCTTTAAAACATGAAAAAATATTGTGGCCACTTTTTCACATAAATATCCAATTTAAGTTGTTTATAAAAACAAAAAACCCCATCAAGTCAAGTTGACAACATTATACATAATTCATTTATTTTGTTTAACTGTACCTACATTTCTGCATATGGATTGTGGTTACAGCAACTTTGCCACGATTATATGAAAGGAATAGCAAATCTTAGGTCTGGAACAGATTAAAGTAAAGGGTGGTTAAATTGTAACGGCCGATGTTGAATGTGAACCACACCTAAACGCCAAGTTTTTTTCCGAATTTTATTTGACATTTCTCTATTTCAGACTTACTCAATTTGAACCATGGAGAGATACACAATCCAACAACGTGTTAATGGTGGCAAGAAATGGCAACAGTGGATGATCAATTTTCGAAGAAAATCATCTTCAGTGATGAGGCACATTTTCACCTCAGTGGATTCGTCAATAAACAGAATTGCCGCATTTGGGCGAATGAGAATCCAAGAGTGATTGTCGAAAAACCAATGCACCCACAAAGAGTGACTGCTTGGTGCGGTTTATGGGCTGGCGGCATCATCGGGCCGTATTTTTTCCAAAATGAGGCCGGTCAGGCAGTTACTGTGAATGGTGTTCGCTATCGTGAGATGATAACGAACTTTTTATGGCCCGAATTGGAAGATATGGATGTGGACGATATGTGGTTTCAGCAGGACGGTGCCACTTGCCACACAGCTAACGAAACAATGGCTCTTTTGCGCAACAAATTCAATGGCCGTGTTATCTCACGTAATGGCGATGTCAATTGGCCGCCAAGATCATGTGATTTGACACCGTTGGACTTTTTTCTTTGGGGTTATTTGAAAGAAAAGGTGTACGTCGATAAGCCAGCAACAATTCAAGAGCTAAAGGATGAGATAATTCGGCACATTAACGGCATAGAACCTCCATTATGTCTCAGGGTCCTTGAAAATTTGGACCATCGGATGGAGGTGTGTCGCGGCGCCCATTTGGCCGATATTTTGTTCCATACATAATTGAGTAATACCAATATATCATAATAAAATACATAATTTCCTAAATAGTTTGTGTTTTATTCAAAATCAACATCGGCCCTTGAAATTTAACCACCCTTTAGTTGTAGTAGTATTTGAAGCTGACGAAGCTCTGCAGTGCAACAAAGTTCAAAATTTGGAATTTTTAGCTTTTGACAGCTTGCAGCGCTATTGTTAACGTTGTACTACAGGGACTTCAGTTCCACACTTTATTGTTACCAATTTGGCAATCTCGTTCATTATAAAAATGAATAACAAATGACTGCAGGTTGTTTGAACGTCATTTTTATTATCAATTTATTAATAAAAACGTTGTTTCTTCTCTTTCAAATACTTTACTTTAGCTGCACTTTTATGCAGGTAACCACAATTGCGTAAATGCATTTAATTTAGCTGCGTTTTTGATTTACCTGCACAAAAAATCGAGCAAAGGAGACTGTGCAGCTAAGTCAAAATTACTGTATACTATTGATGATGGTTCTACAAATGGCTGAGATATGAGCAAAAAACCAAATTATTTTTTTGGCAATAGCGAAATTTTTTGGGTAAAAATGTATAGTTGTACTTTTTACCACAAAGCATGCAGACATGAAAAAAAGTGACGTATGAAAAATGCCTAAATCATTTGCGAGGGCAACCTTTGAAGAAAGAAAACCTTTTTGGTAGTGAAGTGGCAATGTGTAAAAACAGGCCGCTACTATCAACTAGTGATGGGAAACTATCGATAGTCTTAAAATATCGAAAATATCGAAAGAAGACATCTATCAGCACCTATACACACACGCATTTTTTTGCCGGAAATTTTTACTTGCTATTATTAATTTCCGCTGAATTACAGCAATGAATACAAACAACAAGAATGACCAGTGGTATGGATTGCTTAGCAGTGCTTTTTACTGCTAATTTAAGGGCTTTAAGTCGAAATTTTTACATGTTTATAAAGAGACTGACTGAAATGTCAAATATTTTTGTAATGTTGTAAAAAAAAAAATGCAAATCCAAATGCAATTGCAGGCATAAGAGAAAACAATTAACGACCATTAGAGGATAAGTCCGCTAGATTGATTACCTTTTTGGGTTTAGAATTTAGAAAATTTTTTTAAAGTTGCCTGTTACTTCGGTTCCTTCAGAAAGGTACTTAACAATTTTAAAAAAACTGCCATCCAAAATAACGTGCGTATATACACGTCTCATACATTCAATAAATTAACGGACTGTGGCCTTATAAAAAACTAATTAAAGATTTCCTGCACAAGTACAAATTTTCAGTTGATAGTAATATCGATATATCGATAGTGAAATCTGAACTATCGATAAATATGGATAGTAGAAAATATCGATAGTATCCCAGCCCTACCATCAACAAAAATTTCGTGATCAAAACAAAAAAATGCAAAAAGGACAGGTTTCGAAGAAAAAGACAAAAAATCACAATCTTTTCTGTCTCGTGACGCCTCTCTGCTGTTTAGATTAACACATAATTTTTTATGCAAAATAAATTTTTTATTTTTTGAAAATTCACTTGAAATTTTTTTTGATATTCTTTAATTAGGCTTGAGTTCATCAAATTTAATTTTCCAGCCAATCCCACGATGTCACACGTTAATGTTCGCATAGAAAATTACATTTAAAACAAAAACAATTTCTAAAATTTGTTTTTGTTTTAAATGTAATTTTCTATGCGAACGTTAACGTGTGACATCGTGGGACTGGCTGTAAATTCTTTTTACTGAGGAAGGAATTTTAAAACTAAGAATTTTTTATTAAAAAAAAAATCTTTGAGTTCTAACCACTGCACCACTGCGGTGCCCGCCAGCCAACAGTCAAACATCAATCTTTTAACCAGTTGTACTGGTGGTTCGAAATTTGCTGTTATTAATTATCTTTTCTAAATTTCAAATTACATGTTGCCTCCTTTCCTCTGTTTTTTCGTATTCTTTCTGTCAAGACTTTGTCTTGAAAACCTGAATCCATTTGTTTATTAAGGTTTTTTTTACCACTTTTGTCGACATTTTATTTGTACAAATGTAAAAATTAGAGCTTGTGCCACAGCTCAGAGCTTGTGCCTCAGCTCAGCCAGAAAAATTATCAATAAGTTTTAATAAAAAATTCTTAGTTGTAAAATTCGTTCCTCAGTGAAAATAATTCAATGAAAGTTAAATTTGATGTACTCAAGCCTAATTAAAGAATATCAAAAAAATTCAAAATTATCAGTTCAACTAAAAATCAAAATTGTTCTTATTCACTTTTTTTCAAAAATCTATTTTTTTTTTTTTTTTTTTGGAAAAAAGGTTCTGTTTATTAAAAACGTACTTTTTTGATAACAACGTACTTTTTTTTGTTAAAAACGTACTTTTTTTTGTTACATACATAAATGTCCTTTTTCATTAAATTGTTCAATTGCACTATTTGGTACTCTGTTCAAGTTTGTGAAAAATGTTGAGCAACATTTATTATTTCACACGAAAATATTGACATGTATTTATGTTACCTATCTTGCGAGTTTATACAATTTGACGTTTTTATTCTTGAAAAGTATACGACATTGTTTTACGTATGTAAACAAAGCCCACATTTATTTTACTAAAATTTATTTTTTTAATAAAAAAGAAAGTAAATATGGATAAAAAAACTGTTACCGGTTGTGTTATATTAATTTTTTATTTCTAATTCAATAATTAGTTCATATTTTTTAGCTTTTGCTTAAAATTCCACGTGAAATAAGTGCAGCTTACAGTATATAGATATTCCGCACAAGTTTTTTTAATATGCGTTTTGACAGCATTTCACATGAAATGTTGAAGAGAGTACCAGGCTTAACACATAATTTTTTATGCAAAATGTTTTTTTTTTGAAAATTCACTTTTTTTGTTAAAAAGGTACTGTTTTGTTAAATATTTACCTTTTTTTTTGTTGAAAATGTACTTCTTGTTAAAAACGTAATTTTTTTTTAAAAAGCGTACTTTTTTTTTGATAAAAACGTACTTTTTTTTATAAAAAGGTACTTTTTTTTTGTTGTTAAAAACGAACTTTTTTGTTAAAAACGAACTTTTTTGTTAAAAACGAACTATTTTGTTTAAAACGAACTTTTTTGTTAAAAACGAACTTTTTTGTTAAAATCGAACTTTTTTGTTAAAAACGTGCTATTTTATTAAAAATTTACTTTTTAAAAATAATTAGTATTGTGGTTATTTTGTTGAACTATTTATGGTTTTTAATCCAAAGTTTTAATTAGGCTTAAGTTCATGAAATTTAATTTTTTATTAAATTATTTTTGTGAAGAAAGGAATTTTACAACATGAAAATTAATTAAAATTGTTATTGATAATCTTTCATTCTTGACGTGGCTCGGGCTCGAACCCTGGCCGGCAGGTTACCATGACATGTTTCGATCGCAACCACTCGATCTCCTCAGATGGATTTGCCGTCTTACACTCGCAGCCATCGACGACAGCTGACGTCCCTAGTCAAACATCAATCCTTAAACCAAATTGTATTTTAACATTTGGTAGATCGAAATTTGCTTTCCTGAATGATTATCCATCTTAATTGATTTTACATGTTTTTTCCTTTACTTCTGTTTTTTCGTACTTTCGTCAAGAATTTTTCTTGAAGTCCAAGTACATTTTTTGTTTTTTCACTTTGTCTTTCTCTTTTCTGTCGACCTTTTTCAGCACAACTTGAAGGACAAATGTACACATAGAGCTCGTGCCTTAGCTTTAACAATAATTAGTATTGTGGTTATTTTGTTGAACTATTGATCAATAACAATTTTAATTAATTTTCATGTTTTAAAATTCCTTTCTTCACAAAAATAATTTAATAAAAAATTAAATTTCATGAACTTAAGCCTAATTAAAAATTTACTTTTTTGTTACATATACATACATATGTCCTTTTTCATTTAATTGTTCAATTGCACTCTTTAGTTTAACACATTTCTTTTTTATTAAATATGTTATTTCTTTTTTTTTTTTTTTGTTAAAAATTCACTTTTTTTATTAAAAACGTACTTTTTGATTAACGTGGTTTTCTGTGTTCACAATGTACTGTTTTTGTTCAGAAATTATTTTTTCTTTAAAACGCATTTTTTTTTTTTTGTTCAAAAAGTACTTTTTTTTGTGAAATGTTCTTTTTTGTTAAGAATGTACTCACTCAAGCTTCGTACAGGCGATGGTCAGATCTTACAATATTGGTAAGCAGCGTTGCTTAAATTGCATTAAAATTGGCTAAAATGTCTTACAACTGTGTGAACATTGTAAGCTCATTTGTATTTGCAGATGTGCAAAATTAATGCATCTGACAATGGACCATTGTCAGAAAAATTTTGCTGTTGGCAACGCCTGCTTACAATATTGTAAGATCTGACCATCGTCTGTACGAAGCTTAGGTTACTCAGTTACTTGTTAGTTAACCAATTTGTACTTGTTATTTTAACACTAATTTTTTTTAAATAAAAATGCATTTATAATATTTATTCTTTTGCTAAAAATTTACTATTGTTCAAAATTTAGTTTTTTGTCAACAATTTACTTTTTTATTCAAAACGTACTTTTTCTTCAAAAAACTTGTACTTTTTCTTCAAAAAACTTGTACTTTTTCTTCAAAAAACTTGTACTTTTTCGTTGTATATGTATCCTTTTTTATTTAAAATGTATTTTTTGTTCAAAAGGTACCTTTTTTTTTAAAGTAATTTTTGTGTAAGTAGTGTAAGCTTTTGTAAATCCGTTTTTTTGAAAAGTGTATTTTTATATATATTCACCCATATCATTAATAAAATTTCACATATAAATTTCCGAATGTTTACATTTTTAAACTCCGAAAAAATTTCTTTCGAATTTGCTTGTTTTCAAAAAAATTCACACGATTGTGAATAGCTCACATGTGAAATATTTTACCAATTTATGAAGAAAATAATTCACAAAGATTTGTCTGTCGGAAAAGGAAAAAAATGTAAGTTTATATTTAAAATTAAAAAAAAAAAACAAGTTAGAGTGCTATATTCGGCTGGGCCGAATCTTTAATACCCTCCACCGATGCTAAACTCCTTTCCGAAAGTAGGTTTTATATGAGGCATATGGTAAATTATGGGCCGATCTTCACGAAATTTTACAGTATAATTTCTAGTTCTACAAAACTGTCACGTACCGAATTTTATTCTGATAGCGTTATTTAAAACGGTTTTAGGCGTACGGAATGATAAACTTAGTATATCCTCATTCACCACTGATGGTGGTGGAGGGTATAAAAACGTTTCAAATGCACAAATTTCATTTATTTCATTTACATTCATTTGTAGGAGTAAAACGGTAAATAAGGAGCCAATTAATATTTTTAATAATTTCCTTATAACCGATTTCGCGATTTCAAATAAATTTTAGAATTTTTCGCAAATTTTTGCCATGTTTGCGATAAGAGCTATTTTTACTGTAAGTTTTCTGATTCTTTATAGCTTTACCGATTATTAATAAATATATTTGCTATCACGCCTCGCTTAGCAAATTTTTGCGAATTTCCGTTAATTTAGCAATTTATACCAAAATTTTGCCATTCCTTATAGTTTTAGGGACTTTTAAGCAACTTGTTTGAAATATTAAAAATTTTCGCGAATTTTCGCTATTTTCGGAATTTTTTTTTTTTGTTATTTTCCGACATTTTGTTTCTTTTGTCGATTTAGCGATTTCAAATAAATTTTAGAGTTTGTTTCCAAGTTTGCAATTTTTCGCGAATTTTAGCCATGTTGGCGATAGAAGCGATTTTTTCCTATAAGTTTTCTGATTCTTAACAGCTTTAACGATTTTTAATAAATATTAGACTTTGCTATCCTGCCACTGTTAGCAAAATTTTGCGAATTTCCGCTAATTTTGCAATTTTTACCGAATTTGTGCAGTTCCTTATAGTTTCAGGGGCTTTTAATTCATTTTATGGCTTGTTTGATATATTAAACATTTTCGCGAATTTTCGCTATTTTTGCAAACTTTGCAGAATTTCAGTAATTTTCGCGTAGTTTTGTTGCTCTTTGAGGTAATCGTCTAAAATTACAAATCAATAGTAATCGATTATTGTCAATAACGATTCAGAAATACAACAGCATGTTGTTCGCGAAAATCTTCTTCCTGTCACAAAGCTTTACATTTTCAAATTTTCCCCAAAAAATTTAGTTCCATAAATTTCCAAAAACAGTTTTCTTAAATACATTAATTGTTTCTTGTTTACAACTCCGAATATAATGACACAGGCTTTTAAAATCAGGTATGTTATTTTATTCACATGGAATTCATGATACGAATTTAAAATCCATGTGAATAAAAAATTTTATTCGGAAATTTTCACATGTGGAATTCATGATAAGGGTGATTGTACTTTTTATTAAGGTGCCTTATTGAAAAAAATTAAGTCCTTTTTATTAAAAAAGTAACTCAAAGTAATTAAAATTTTATTTTTTTTGGAAAAAAAGGGATTGCAAGTCGATTATTAAAATATGTATAAACATTAAAAAAAAAGCAACTTGTTGGTTCCATAAGCATCAAATTTGGGTATTTATTAATGCCGTTGTTAGGTTGATTGTGAAAAAAGGAACTTTTGGGAAAAAGAGCTTGTATCTGCTTAAAAATTATACTTTTCTTAATAGTACATATATTACATTTTATGTAAAAAAGTAACTTTAAATTTATTTATCTAATGGGTTGACTACGGATGGCAACTCAACTTCCGTTCAGTTTCCAGCAGCGAAATAAGGTAACGCTGCTCATTTTAAAATATAAAATTTTTTTATTTTATATTCTAGCTTGATGGCGTTGCTTGATTTCGCTGCTGGCGCTCAGTTCAGTTGCCATCCGTAATATCAAATATTTTTTAATGATTCCTTTAGTAAACGGTACACTACAAAAAGGTACTTTTCTAAAAAGGCAATTTTTCCAAACCCCATAATATTTAGTCCTATAAAATTGCTAAGTATTCTAAAAAACTTAAATGTTCTTAATCTGTCTACATCATTTGCTTATAAAAGAAAGCAAAAAAAAAACTCATCACTTGTTTTCAAGCCTGTCACATTTTTATGACAAACCCATGAAAAACTGACACAAAACAATAAAGACCAGACAAAACTCTTCCAGCAAATAATATGAAAAAAAAATCTTTTGATATTGATATTAAAGTCAATTTTTCATGTATTTCACTTGGTTTTCTAATCTTTTTACAAAATCTATGGCATTGTAATATAAAATAACGGTATTTTCAAGTTATTTTTAGATTTCCAATCATTTTGAAAAAAAGAAAAAATAGAAATTTTCAAGTATGTTTTTCCTACTATTGAAAGAAAATCATCTTTCATCTTCATGTGCTCTCGTATAGTTGCCAACAACAATACAACAAGGCCTTAAAAGTTTTTATGGAGGAAAAATGGAATTAAAATACACATGGATTGTAGCAAAATTCTTAATGACCATGACAGAGCAATCAAGTGAATGTGTTTGAGAGGAAATTTAACTTCAAATACCAGTCCCCCCTTTAAAAATTGTTAGACTGTTGTTGGAAACGCAGGGTGTGGAAGTCGGGCATATGCTCTAAGGATTTTCTTTTAAAATTTTTTTTGTTTTTGCCAATTTTAGTTTTCTCATGACATGACGAAAGTTATTAAGTATATGACTTAGAAATGTCTGGTTAGATTCACTGCCAAAGAAATACATAAATATTTTATGAAGGCATACGAGCACATTAAGATATTTCTATTGCTATTCCTTAGACCCAAATTGTTTGAAGACGACAACGATATGCTTAATTGTAAACTTGCAGCGAGTTTGGTTGTATGCAATTTATTTAACGTTGATTTCTGGATATTAAAGTTTATTAGAAATTTATCTACAAGTACACGATGTATTAGTTTGTCTTTTCCTGCAATTTTTAAAAGTGTTTATTTCTTTAAAGTGTCTAATGGCACGCTAAAAGGAAATAAACCATCGTCACTTTTGCATATTGAATTTCATTTAATCATAAATTTTGCCAAGTTTTTCTTAGTTTTCTTTTTTTTCTTAGTTTGTTGTATGGGAATTTACGATTTCATTAAAATGATTTATTTAGAGTACGTACAAGTTAAGGTAATTAAAGTTGGAAAATATGTCTAGGAAATAAAAAATATTAGGGGAATTCAGAGTAAAAATAATAGTTTCTCCTGCTTCAATATTTGAAAAGAAATTATTTTTACAAATAACAACTTTCGCCACATTACTATCTACTTGTAGTCAATGTAAGGCCGAGGCCACGCAATAAGCGGCAGAGCGTCGAGGGTGAGCGTCAAGTGGCTTATTGCTGAGTGTAATTTCTTAGCGGCAAGTTGTCAAAAGGCCATCGCCAAGAGAGGTTTGTTTAATGTTATGACGCGAAAATCTTATTCATATATATTATAATTTAATGCGTTTATGAAAAAATAGAAGACTTGGTGTTCATCCTATATATCAATCAAGGCGACATTACGGCGAATTTTACCATTTATATCCAGACAGATTTTGGCAATACTGTCGTATGTCTGTGAAATCCTTTGATTTGCTGTTGCAAAAAGTTAATCTAATCTGTCTTGCCATATGAAGATGAAGCTCGCTACATATTCACTTTTACCATGTTTATTTTTTGCCGCTCAGAAAAAAATTAAAAATTAGAACAAGTTTTATTACAAAGCGGTACCGCTTAGCCGCTTAGCCGCTCAGAAATGCCGCTAACATGACTCTCATTGCATGGTCACTTAAATAGTACATACACAGAAAAAATTATTTTTTCAATTCAAACAAAAAATTTGTAGAATCAAACAATTTTTTGTCTGAAATCGGTCCTACAAACAAATTCGCATATTCAAACAATTTATTTGCATTTTGTTTATTGAAAAAAACGCCGATTTTTTCAAACAAATAAATTTACAGAATCAAACAAAATGTTTACTGAAATTCATATAAATTTTAAACAAATAATTTTGCTGAATCAAACAAAAAAGTTTTGGCACAAGCAATGACGCGCACACAAGCAAGCACTGTTGGTGAAGATGAAGCAGAGCAGAGCGGCCGGCTGGCTTTGAGACACATGTTTTTGTTGGAATAATTTTTGAACGAAGTCTTATTTACACACACAATGTTTTTCTTCGTCACTCACTTTTGCTGCATCCTTTCCTTTGCTAATGAAGAAGAAATGTAACCAAACACGGCGGCAGACCGACTCGATATGTTTTTCGTCATCATTCTATTTTTGTATTTGATGTATTTAAACAAACTGTTTGAGAAAATTGAATACGGGATTTTGTTTTTTTTTTTTTACCAACTTTGAAACCAACCAAAAATTTATTTTGTTTCTTATAATGTTGTCATTTCTGTTGTTTAAAAAAAATGAAACGTTTTTTTACCTGCTATTGTTTTTGTTGTTTTTTTACTACAAACCTCGTCACGCTATTTTATCATTTTTCTTATTGCTGTACTTTTTTAAAGCGTCCAAAAATAGACTGCATGTGTTTTTTGTTGTAGTTCTTATATTTATCATAAAGAAGTGTTGCTTACAATCAATAAAAAAAATGCAAAAGGACGACAACATTAAAGAGCATTAAATATTTCATACAAAATTATGAAAACTTGAAACCAATAGCGCGTTTATTATATTTTTGAAGAGTTGTCCACATCTTTGTTGGTTAAATAAAAATCAAACAAAAATATTGATTGAATCAGTAAAAAAATTTTTAGAAATCAAAAAAAATTTCAAACAAGCGTTTGTTTAAAAAAAAATTCGGCAATAATTTTTTCGGTGTATGTTTTTATTTTTTGCCGCTCACCGCTCGGCGCTTTGCCGCTCACCGCTCAACGCTTTGCGGCTTATTCAGGTAAATACCCAAAAGTGGCAACACTGAATTCCAAACGTGTGAAATTGCAACAACAAATTAAACATATTTTTTGAGAGCTGAGTTAGTTTTTTTTCTCTCTTTCAGTTCTAGGCATTTTCTATGTTAAAAACACAAATGCCAACATATTGCCAAAAAGAGAATTTTTTTAACTACAGTAGAATCTCTCATGAACGGCAAACGAAGGGGCGATTTAAATGTGTCCGTACATTGGGAATGTCCTTTCAAAAGAAGTCAATGCTCTTCTTGTGGAAAGCTGTCGGGCCCAGGCAATAGTATCCGTCGAAAGTGGTTGTCCGCTTAAAGGAGATTGCACTGTAGTTCCTTTTTCGCTCTATCTAAAAACTCGCTTTTGCAAATTGTGCGTAAATTAATTGTTAATTGGATATTGTTCAAAGTTTTTATACAACTTATATTGAAATTTTTATCGCTATTAAAAGTTGTGATCTATCTCTTATCCTTAAGATAACAGCTCATTCTCATTTAATTTCCCTTATAGACTTTAGTAGATATAACATAAGTTTCTTAAACTCTTAGGATCACTTAAATGTTCTTTTCGTTTTTTTTTTTTTTTGTTGCCATCAAGAGTCCTCTAAGGGTTAATTAACCGAAAATATGTCAACCTACCCTAAAACAAATAAACTTGTTGTACTTTAAAAAAGTTCATTTCAACATATTTAAATGTGTGTAAATATTATAATTGAGGATTACAGTAACAAAATGTAACATATGCAACCTACAAACAATTCACTACTTTGGTGGCAATAAAATATTTATAAAACAAATTTAAATGTTTGCTACCACAATTACAGCAGCATATCAGTGCATACAAAGCGAAATTGGCAAAATGAAAGAAAAAGTGTGAGAGAGGGAGAAAGAGAGAAGGGGGAAGTGAAAGAGATAAAACCCTTTAGAGCATTCTTAACATTTCAGTGTTTAAATGAAACAACATATCTGGTGTTAAATTCAAAGACAACTTACAAAAAAAAAAAAAAAAAAGCAAAACGTTGTATATTCTGTTTAGTATATTTCAAAAGAAAAATGCACATGCTGACATTTTAGGGGTGGCTGCAGCAAACATTCAAAGTATAACAATTTAGTAAAAGAAACACAATTAAAGCTTCAAGCCTTATATGAATATAAACAGAACTTTATTAAGCGTACGGCTTTTACACCCAGAAACTTTATCTTTTTTTTAGTGTTTGTATATTAGTACACAACCCTTAATGCCGTTCATAACTATTTTCAAGACAGTAACATACATTATATAGTGTTCTGTTCTTTGTTATAAAAAAAAACAATTGTAGTGGTTCTGTAGACATACATTATATTTTTATGTTCTATAGTGTTTTTTGATTGTATTGTGTACATGTGCATTTTGTTTTTGCAAAATATTTTTGGTTTTTTTTACCAGCCAAAAGGGCGGTAGACGCAACTGAAACGAACGAATTTTAATGTGCTGAAACGAACACAACGAAGTTTGTGGTGTTAAAAAAAACAGAACGCAATAAAATGTTCTCATCTTTTTGTTGAGTTCACAAGCAGAGAAACGTTTTTTTTTTCAATGATTTACTACATAAACAATAAAGCGTTTATGTTTTCCACATGTCTATCGAACCGAATACTAAGGAAAGATATTTAATGTTTATTTTCGAACGCTGGTTTTCACACTAGAGAACGTCTAGAACAGAAAGAGATTGAAAATAAGCCTTACTCAGCAACAAACACGGAAGTTTGACTTCAGTTTGAAAATGATTTGATATCAAACGTTTTTTCCAACGACAAACGTCTGATAATGATTTGAAAAACATAGCATTCTCAACAAAAATCGGAAATTATTTTCAAATTGAAAAATGTCTTTATTTTCAATTTGCTCAAATTTTTTTCAAATTTGGATTTTAATACAATGTGGAACATAAATAAAAAGTATTTTACTTTTTTAATTCAAATTCATTATTTAAATAAACTGTGAGATAAGCATTCGGCCCATAGCTAAAAGATGAAATAATGTTCTTTTCGTCCTCTAATTCCTCGAAAGACGAAAAACTTGGCTTCCTTTTATTTTGAGGATTGTAGCACCGCGATCATACAACAAACTTATAATTTCTTCACTTTTCAATTTTATTTTTATACTCTTCACCACAGGTGGAAAATGGTATATATAAGTTTGTAATTCCGTTTGTAATTTCTACAATAGTGATCTTAGACCATATAAAGTATATATATTCTGGGTCCTTATGAGGAGAGAAGTTGATTTAACGATGTCCGTCCGTCTGTCTGTCTGACCGTTTGTCCGTCTGACCGTCTGTCCGTCTTACGTTTGATATGTGTTTTCCGGTGACTCCAGACATGATAGCGGCTAGGTTGTTTTACATTTATGTCACATATAGTCCACCATTTCTTGCTATTGAAATTCAGCCACATCGGTCCAACAATGGCTGATATATGACAAAAAAAACCACGACTGCCTCTAATTTTTCCAAAAAATCCCTTGTGGTTGTTGTATTTTTATTACTTTTTTCTGTATATCTGGAGAACGGCAAGAGCCAAAGTTTTCAAATTAGGTTCAAACATTTAGGTTATAAATACACACCATCCCACAAAATGTGGGCGGGATTGGAGAAGTGGGCGTGGTACCTCCCATACAAAAAGTATTAAAAATTGTATAAAAACCTGAATTTTTTGACTGTAATATGACCTATGGCTACGCCTTATATATCATATATATATTTTTTGAAAAACTCGGGAAAATCGGTTTAGATTCAAAAAAGTTATGACCAAAATATTAATATTTTTTTGAAAAATACCCATTTTTGGGAACCATAGATCTTCCCGAGTCCAAGTTTTATAACCAAAATAACTGGAAAATATCTTTTTTAATACGTCGGTATATAAATCTGTCAAATCGGTTAAGAAATAGCAGAGCTATGACCAAAATACTGAAATCCCAAAAATTACTCTTTTTTTATAATTAAGTTTGTTTTTTATACCCTTCACCGAAGGTCCTACAAATCGAAGTTCACATCCGGTTGTCGTCTCTTCTCTCCCCCCCTTTGCATTTGTTTACATATACTAGCATAATGCCCAATATGATTTTCGTTATCACCCTTCTTTATAACAATTTTAACAAATAGAAACTAGGAATTTTTGTGTTTTTTTTGCTACTTAAAAACTCGCCAAAAGAGATAAATCTACGGTATGACTGATAACAGTGCCTTTACAAAAAGAAAACAAACAAAAAACTGTGTTGAGTTGTAAACAGTTAACGGTCCATATTTATTTTAATGATATTTAAACAGCGTTCCTTCATGGTTCAGTTGTCTAGGGGGTGTGTTCAGTTAGAAACTGTGAGTTCCCTGGTTCGAATCTTGGTTTTGAACAGAGAAATTTTTTTTTAATATTTTTATGTTCTAAAGACGATTTAAAAAAAATATATATCAGATTTCGCTTTTTAAATTTGATTTATTATGAAGTTTTAAGTATTGTTAATATTTATGTTGCTCTGTATTCTGCTCGCACAATGGTGAAGGGTATATAAGATTCGGCACAGCCGAATATAGCACTCTTACTTGCTTTAATTCGTATTCTTAATCATTGTAATTACTTACAAATAATTTTTATTTTTCACAAGAAATAAATCGTTCAACTGTAAAACACATTTAACCACGAAGTATAAAAATTTGACTTTAATCGCCATTTTTAATGTTTAAAGCGTTAACTTTACATTTATTTTTCGCTTTAGTATTGTTTATTTGAATTTGAAATTTGATACCAATTTGACATTTAATTGGTTAAACGTTTGATGTCAAATTTTTTTTTCAAATCATTATCAATTTGAATTTAAATGTTAAAATCAAACAATTTAAGAAAGTTTGATAATTGTGTTTGGTGTCAAATGATAGAGTCTTTTTATATCAAAGGTTTGACTTTGTGTTTGTTAGGTTGTAACTTTTGTAATACTTAATTTAGTTTTGAGAGAGTTTCCTCTATAGTCGTTCTCCTCCGGTTTTTGTATAGCAATATTTTTTGTGGCTGTGTAGTATTGTCGCTTAACGCATTGCTTATAATTTAACCTTTGTTATGTTAGAAACTAGTAACTTTTTCTATTTATTTGCTCAGCAACATAAAATATTTATTTACATACTCGTTTTTATGAGTTAAATGTGAAAAAATAGCTAGAGCATAAATTAAATATATGCAGCATAAAGGTCATTGCATTCGTCCTGAAAACATATGTATGTGCAATATTTATCTAAAATAACATGGCAACATTTGCTGCTGCTGCTGCTATACTACAAGGTTAAAGCCTTCATTGCTGTTTTCCTTCTCCCATTATCCCTTGTAACTTGTAACACTTTGCATTAGATTTGCTTGAATCTTAAATAAAAAGAGAGTTGGATGCATTTGTCATGTTACAGGAAACCTTTACTTTATTCTTTCAACAATACAGCCATCCAACCAGTCCTGTTCCGTTCCACGTCAGTGGTGGATTGTGTACATTGTACCACCAGGGTTGTTCAACTTTTTATTGTATTTGGTGTTAATGATGATGATAATAATGTGGCTAGATACGCAATTCTATGCCCTTTGGAAGTGGGTGTTCTGCCGAAAGGCATGATTAAGTGGTTTCGTCTTATAATTATATGCTTTAATTTTTTTTCCTTTTCAAGGCAAAAGTCTGTTATAAAGCGTTATTTTTTCATGTATTTCTTTATTTTATTTTATTTTTTATCTGTATGCAGTGGAACACAACTCCTCATTTTGACTTGAAGTTCTTTTCTTCAACATCTTTCTTTTTATTGTTTGAATTGTGTTTTATTTAGCTTATTGTGCAAAATAAAAGCAAAAGAAATATAAACAATTTGTTGTTGTTGTTTTCAGATGCAGATAACAAGATCCAACTGTCTTGCCCTTATGTAAATGACTTGGTTGTTTTCTTTCTTAAAACATTTGCAAATCGTTTGTATGTTTAATAAAAAAATATTTAAGAATTTTTAAAAACAAGGGAGAACGATAAAAGATACTGAAAACAATGTTGTTTCAAGTATTAGAAAATCGGTAGTTCAAAATACAAAAAAAAGCTTTCTTTATATGTACATAATAGCTTAAAGTTGTTTTAAACACAAAATTTCATGTAATATATTAAATAAATTTTCATATTACATAATTCGAATATGTTTTGTAAGCCAAATTGCAATTTGTTTTAAAAGCTGTTATTCTTTAATAGTCTTATTCGATAGAATATGAAAATTTATAAAATAAATGTTACTCGCCATGAGAAATAAATTCCCAGATTCTATTTGTTTAAACATACTATGAAAAGCAAACAATGTTTAACTTAAACCAAACATTTCGAAATTGTTCCAAGAGCTATTCATTTATTGCTTTTAAATTTTAAAATTTTTATTTAAGCAAACACATATAATAATTGTAAATTTTTAAAATTTAAATAACGTTTTAATAACTTAAAAAATACAAGTTGTTTTTAATATACTACACGTTTGATTATGCTTATATATTTTTAAAATTAATTCCGAATTTTTGAAAATTGATCGAAACTTGAGATTTTTTTTTTTATTTTTAACTAACATTCCCTATAATATTTCGTTAAATAAATATTATTTTAAACCATAATTTTTTTATGTTAAAAAAAGTTTGAATTTGGAAATTGTTAAATATTTGAATGTTTTTATTTGATTATAAATTGAAATTTCAAGTAAATCATTTTAGAATCACTATTTTAGAAGTTTAAAAGGCATTTGGACATGTATAAAAGTTTTCGAAATTTAGTTCGAACTTTCGAAATTAAGTTCGAACTTTCGAAATTAAATTCGAGGTCCAAAGTTTTTTTATTTAAAAGATTATAAACCTAATATTTTTTTTTTTTTTTTTTTTTTTTTAATTAAAAATTTATTTATAATCTTGTAATCTCTTATTAATTCAAAATATAATAATTGAACATTTGTTTCGAAAAAATTTAATATTTAACTATTAAATAAATAAATAACTTTAAAATACATATGCATTCATTTAAAACACTTTAGGACATTTTTGAAAAATTTCGGACTCTTGAAAATCTTGAGAATTCCTAACAATTTTTAAAATAACAAGAATACCACAAATTTTGTTTAAAAAAAAAAAATGTTTAAAAAATTTTCGAAATTCAGTTCGAACTTTCGAAATAAAATTAAAATTTCAAAGTATTTTAGTTTAAAGATAATAAACATAGTTTTTGTTTTTATTTAAATTAAAAATGTATTTATAATCTTGGAATCCTTTATAAATTAAAAAATGTAATAAATGTTCATTGAGTTTTTTTTAATATTTATCACGTTTAAAAACTTTTTTAATATACATTTAAAACACACAAGGACATTTTCGAAAAATTTCGCACTCTTCAAAGCCTTGAGAATTCCAAACAATTTTCAAAACAACAAGAATACCATCAATTTTGTGTAAATCATTTAAAAAGTACTGTTTTACGAGCTTAAAACACATTTGGACATGTTTAAACATTTTCGAAACTCAGTTCGAATTTTCGAAATTAAGTTCGAACTTTCGAAATTAAGTTCGAATTTCAAAGTTTTTTTTTATTTAAAGATAATAAACCTGATATTGGATTTTTTAATTTGAAAATTTATAATTTTGAAATCTCTTAAAAATTCGAAAATATATATTATAAATGCTCAAGTTTGAGAAAATATTGAATATATTGATATTAATAACGTTTAAACTTGTAGTAACGTCCATTTTACATTTGTTGTTAGTTACGACTTTTTGTATTTTAGTTAACGATATGTATGTTTTTAGAAATATTTAAAAAAAATTTAATCGAATTTAAACATTTCCGATGTTTCGAAATGTAGCTTTAATTTTAACATTACAAAAAGTTCAAAAAAAGACTACTTTACTTTTTTTAAGCTTCCTAAACTTCAAGCAAGAACTTTAATTTCTAATTTAATAATAATTTGGTTTTTTTAACAGGATTAGAAGTTCGAAAATAACGTTAGCTATAAAATAAACATTTAAAACATACTTAAATTCAAAATTTGCAAAAAAAAACATATATCAATTCCGATCAAAAGTGGAAGTGATTTCGTATCTTGCTTCACATTAAACGAAATCACTTCAGATCGTAATTGATTTCTGTGACTGGCCTGTTATAATCATTTTCCAATTCAGATTAATTTTTGCCATCTTCGAAAACTTTTTTAATTTTTGGTGTAGTTTTTTGAATGAATGAATGGCAGAATAGCTGCCTGTTTAGTTTTTCAGTTCTTTTATTAAATTTCTTTGAATTTAAACATTTCATAAAAACGAGTTTCCTTTTAAGCTCTATTGATATAAAATTATTAAGTTAAAAAATGTTCTAAAAATTTTTTTCGACTATAAATTCCTTTTTGTGAATTTTAGTTTCAAACTAATTTTTTGGAATTATAAATTATAAAAAATAAAAATAAACTGAAAGCTAAAATGCTGAGTAATATAATAAAAAGAAGTCTAAACGATTGACACCTTTTAAAGCAGATAACTTAAATAAGCAGTTCTTCCATTGACCATAAGCGAAATATCTGTAGCAAGATTAAACTTCAATAAAAAAGAAAAAAATCTCTTTTTCTATTAATTCAAATGCTGACAAAGAGACGAAAACAAAACTTGAGTTTTAAGTGTGTAGAATATAAAAGCTATAGAATAGCAAAGAAACCACCAAAGTGGCAAAAGAATTTGATCTTAATACCTGAATTTATCATTTATCAAACCAGATAAGTTTTGTTTTTAGTATCCATATGAAAGAATGAATAAAAAAAATGAATGGACAAGAAACCGTTAAATTTTAAAAACTTTTTAAATGTTTATTATTTAGACTTTATTCTATTTTTCATGGTTAACAAAAAAGTTAATAAATAAACAAAGTGTTGAGTCGTTTAACATAAAAAAGGTTTAGAATAGAGTGAAGTCTCTGTATTCTTAAGAGACCCACTTTTAAATTCACTTTTGTTGTTCAATTCAGACCGAAAGATAAAAAAATGACATTTAAAAAGACCTCCTAAGACAATGATTTAACAATAGAATCGATAACAATTTATAACTGCAACAATTTAAGCTGTATACGTATTTTTTGTTTGTATTTTTAAATTTAAATTTTTAAAGTTTGTTTAAAAAAAAATAGTAGAATAAATTTAAGATTGGCCTTATTAAAATATTTGAAAGGGCAAAAAATTCTACAATTATATTTTTAAATATTTTGACAGCAATTTAATTAATTTGAATATGAACTGATTTAAAACATTTGAGCGAATGTCTTTTTATTATTATTATTTTAATATGCATATGAAAAGGAATATCTCAAGGCATATGAAGCAAATGGTCTTGTGCAAGAGCAAATGCAAAATATTGTAGCTATTGAGTTAAATGAAACGGAATTTGTAAAACTGCTCTGGGCGGTGAAGCAATTTGCACATCAGTTTTATTATTTTTTTAAGGGCAATCAGGCCAAACCGTCTTTGTTTGTCTGCCTTTCGTGTATTTCATTTCGCACTGGCTTATCTCTTGTCGTCGTATAACTGTACCGAGTTACAGCTTTTACTGTTTTCAGCATTAACCGCATGCAATCGCTTTTTAACCTTCTTTTAACTTTTACATGGCGGAGAACTATTATTTCTGATGCAGTACAATTTAAAACTTAGTTTGATTACTTGTTCTGCATTGAACACATAAATAGCCTCCGTATTATATTTGAGCAATCTGTGGAATGGAGGTCCCCCTCTACCTGGTTTTTATAGATTTTTAAAAAACTTTTGACACACTTGCCCACACTGCCGTTTGCAAGGCACTCGTCTGTAAAGTCTCCCTTCCTATATAAAGTTTTAGGTCGACCGATGACTTAAGGAAAAGGCTCTGTAATGATGTCGTGCTAATGGAGTTAACTCCCTGGAAGTTTGAGAGCAAGATATCGTGGCCATTTACGGCCATGTCGCACGATTTGAAATCGCTAAACGCCAGCCTTATTCTTGCGTTTTGTTTGCGATTTGCCATAGTTTCTTAAAAAATATTCTAGTTTCCTTGAGCATACTTTTGCAATTTTAAGTTGCCAAACTTCTTGCCATTGCGATTTACAAAACACCTAGTATACGATATTTCAAGCCAGAATGACATGATGTTAAATTTTAATCACAAACAAAATACACAGAGTTGCCATTTACTCTTAAGCAAAACTATTTGCACCAAACACTGAATACCGCTAATTAACATTTCAAAACTCTCTTTGCTACGCCTAGGCATAAAAAGAGCTCATCGGCTTCGTGTTTCCGGCAATACAAATGGCGACCACTGTTCTAAACAGTTACACAATGGCACTTACGTAAAGTGCTGGCAAAGTATTGAGTAGTAGGTATCGAGTATTCGCACATTTTTTGGATACTCGATGCTCAAAAGAAATTACTCAATACTTTCAAAATTGTATTTTTTGAACATGGTTAAGTTAGGTTAAGATCAATGGGCAGCCAACACGTCTCACTTGGGTCCTTATATCAATACCTTTGAGATACCCTTAGCCAGTGACAAGAGTCAGCCAGTATCAAATCAAAACCCATTCTCCCGGCAGGAGTCCCAATGGGGGTCATTATCCCAATGACCCGTCATTTCCGATGTCACTGTCCATATTTGGTCCCTACCGAAAACAAGTAAAGGGTGGTAAATTTCAAGGGCCGATGTTGATTTTGAATAAAACACAAACTATTTAGGAAATTATTGTAATTTTATTTTATTATGATATATTGGTATTACTCAATTATGTATGGAACAAAATATCGGCCAAATGGGCGCCGCGACCACGGCGGCACACCTCCATCCGATGGTCCAAATTTTCGATGACCCTGAGGCATAATGGAGGTTCTATGCCGTTATTGTGCCGAATTATCTCATCCTTTAGCTCTTGAATTGTTGCTGGCTTATCGACGTACACCTTTTCTTTCAAATAACCCCAAAGAAAAAAGTCCAACGGTGTCAAATCACATGATCTTGGCGGCCAATTGACATCGCCATTACGTGAGATAACACGGCCATTGAATTTGTTGCGCAAAAGAGCCATTGTTTCGTTAGCTGTGTGGCAAGTGGCACCGTCCTGCTGAAACCACATATCTTCCACATCCATATCTTCCAATTCGGGCCATAAAAAGTTCGTTATCATCTCACGATAGCGAACACCATTCACAGTAACTGCCTGACCGGCCTACTTTTGGAAAAAATACGGCCCGATGATGCCGCCAGCCCATAAACCGCACCAAACAGTCACTCTTTGTGGGTGCATTGGTTTTTCGACAATCACTCTTGGATTCTCATTCGCCCAAATGCGGCAATTCTGTTTATTGACGAATCCACTGAGGTGAAAATGTGCCTCATCACTGAAGATGATTTTCTTCGAAAATTGATCATCCACTGTTGCCATTTCTTGCCACCATTCTGCCCATTCACGACGAGCGTGAGAGGTGCAATTGTTGGGGACGACGAAGAGTTGAGGTGGATGGCTCTTCAGCCACACTATCGCGAACAGCAGCAATATTTTCTGCAGTACGAGCTGTACGAGCATGCACTGGTGTTCTCACATCTTCTACAGACCCGGTTTGCTCGAATTTTTCCACGATTTTTGCGATTGTACGCACATTTGGACGATCAAATTGACCAAAAAAATCACGAAGTGCACGATATGCATTTTGATTTGAACGCCTATTTTCATAATAAGTCTGGATAACTTTAACACGTTGTTGGATTGTGTATCTCTCCATGGTTCAAATTGAGTAAGTCTGAAATAGAGAAATGTCAAATAAAATTCGGAAAAAAACTTGGCGTTTAGGTGTGGTTCACATTCAACATCGGCCCTTACAATTTAACCACCCTTTAGCACGCGTGTTCTCGCCGCGTCGTCGCCGGGCCATAGATTCCGGTCAATCAAGCAGGTATGCTTACCCTGCCATCTCTTCTGAGCCCTTCTGTACGACTCACGTCTAATGAGAGTATTGCAGCCAGCCATTGAAATGTTGATCAGGCCGCCGACGAATTTTTTTTCAAGAGACGGCCCTATTTGGTCAGGCCGTCTGCAGTTTGGTTCCCCGGTCACCCATGCCAGCTTTACTTTGGAATGTTCCGCAATCTCATTTAGAGATATCCGGCATTCCACAGTTAACAAAGATGTCGTGAAGATATCAGCCGGAGCTGCAATGGCGGTCTTGCTGTCCGTAAATATACATATATCTCTCAATATACAGAGATTTCCTCCTGGAACACACTGCAGCCTATAAGGGAACTTTATGCCCAATTCCTCGATGAAGAAACCTCCACCAACTTTGTTGCCCGTCTTTTTTGAACAAAGTTCAATTGGAAATTTTGCGGGTCTCTTTCAAAATACAATTCCGTTTGGAAATACATCTGCAAAATTAAATCAACAGATAAAAACAAGCTAACAGTAAAAAAAACGAAGCTTAAGGAAAAATTTTAAAGAATTATGGCCGTGTTCTCATTACACTATTGTCTTTTTCCCAACGAAAAACTGCACATTAAAGAAATTTGGTTTTCACAATCTCTCATTTGCTTCTATTCTGTCGCAAAGCCAACCAGCACTCATCTGCCAATTGTTTATTTTTCATTTTTTTGGCGTAGAGATAAATTCCATCAGCTGATTTGTTAACAAATTTAACACAAAGATGTTAAAATAAATAAAAAAGCAGTGTTGAAAATATTGAGTACCCAAATAAAATCTATTGAATATTATTGAGTAACGAATTTGCCAGCACTACTAACTAGATTTTTTATAGAAAATCTAGAAAACAATCAATATTTCATTTATGCTTTCAAATAGCTGACAATTAAATGAGGTGTTAGTATTTAATGCTTAATTTTTTATTATTGATTTAATTCCCCTCTCTTACACATTTATTTTCTGCTTTAACAATTTCATTTACATGACAATTTTTTATAATTAAAATAAAAGTCACAATAAAACTGAAAAAAAATAAAAAATAAACTGTTAACACTTGAGTCATATTATAAATAAAATAAAATCTACGGAAAAACACACATTTCTCTAGATAAATAATTTTAACTGATGTTGTTTTAAAATGATACGACTAGATGAAAACATATGGCACGTGCCTTTTCAATGAGTTTACAAACTTAAACTAATACGTTGTTGTAGTTGTGCATATTTTATTTAGCTTTTCCTGTCATTTCACATAGAATTTTCAATAATAAAAGAAGAACCAAAAGTAGACTAAAAGTAGTTTATATAGATATTTAAAGCCAATAATTTTTGCTGTAGTCTTTTTCCTTCTGGAGTTCATGACATGTTTGGTATATCGGGTTAACATTTTTAGTTGTTTATAGATATATTTTTAAATGTGTTTCATGTTTCGTAGATATTAAAAAAATACATTATTCCTTTGTTTTGCTTCCCCTTTTATGAGAAAAAAAATTAAAGTTCTGTTTCTTTTTTTATTTTTGGTGTTTAAAAATTAATTTTGTTCTTTCATTGTTTTGTTGGTTTTATTCATTGACAGCACCACAAAACGTGCATTTATCATTAGTGACAGTCATGCTTTTTTTTTGGGATATGAAGCCAGACATACACATGTACATAAACATACATACATACATACATAAATTTATTCATTAAATTCCTTACTTTATCCCCTAAATTAAAGAAACTGAAAGTTCTTTTATTTTGGTTAAAATTTTCTGGGAAAGTATTTTTGTCGAAAACATTTTTGAGTTAATACATAAACAGAAGTAGTAGGGGTATTCGTGAAATTGTTAAAATATGAAAAAAAAAACTTCGAAAATCCGAGAAAGCTCAATTTGCGAGTGTTTTTAATATTGGAGTTATGAAAAAGTTTTCGAAATTAAGTTCGAAATTTCGAAATTGCTTAAAAATTAAAATTTATTTGATATAAAGTTTAAATAATAATTATGTTTAGTTAAATTTTTAACATATAATAAAATTTTTATGTAATTTTGGTTTTTTTATATTTCGAAATTTCGAAAATGTGTTAAATATGATTGAAAATTAATAAATAAAAAAAAAAATATTTGTTAAATTGAACAAAATTATATTTTTAAAGTATTTTAAAGCATTTAAAAAAGTTTTCGAAATAAGTGCGGTTTCCATATGACAAGCAATTGATGGTTTGACTAAGGGCGAATCACGTGGAAACCGCACATAAGTTGGAATTTTTTAAAATGCCTATAAATTTAAATTTGCTTAAAATATACAGAAGTCTTTAGCAACAATTATTAAATGAAGCATTAATTTTCAAGTTATTCAACCCAACTATGAACAAAAATTCCCAGTAGTTTTTCCCTTCCCCCAGTTTTTCTTTTTAAATTCAATGATAAAAAAAGGAAAGGGCAAAAGGCATACGTAGCAAAGCAAGAGTGAAATTTATACTCTTGCTGTCATTTTGTATTGCTTTCGCTTAAACTACTTTTTTTTACAGCAATGAAGCAAAGCAAGAGTGAAATTTATTTTGTGTTCGAATTTTGCTGCAATCACCAACAGTGGCGTGTGGAGCAAATCAAACCTTAAGTACTTTAAAATAGTTGATATGGAGCAAAATGAATGCTTAATATCTCAGAAACCATAAAAAATGTCGTGAAAGAGGTTTTAGATTCAGAAGTAGTGTATTCAATATATATACATATACCCCCTACCCAACTAAATTTTTTTCGGTAGGCCAAACCAATAATAAGCTGTCTATATGACATTTTTGTTGTCTTCTTCCATAATGATTTAAGAACATTTTCTTAATGGTTATTTACCCTGCAGAAATCACACAAAGACATGACGAAATATGGATTGAAATTAAATAAATATTTTTATACAAAAAAAAACCTCAAGTTAAAAAAAAAATAAATATAGATTTAAAAGTTACTTAATATAAACTAAATTCCATTTTGTACTAAAAAAATTTTTTTAATCGTTTTTCGAAAGTTCGAAAATTTTCGAAATTGATTTCGAATTTTTCGAAAATGTTTGAAATATTTTAAAAGCTTTTAAAATAAATACTTTTAATTAAAAATTTTCATATACATACATACATTTTATACAATTTCGAAAATATAATTATTGTTTAAATAAACGGAAATTTATTTTGTGTAATTAAAACTTTTTTTTTTTTAATCGCTTTTTAAAAGTTCAAAATTTTTCGAAATTAAGTTTGTATTTTCGAATATGGTAAAAAAAAAAATGTTTAAGAACATAAACTAAAATTTTTTTTATTTAACTTAGAAAATTTTATGTATAAAGCATTTTCATAAATGCACTGATAAATATTACTTTAAATATAATAGTTGCGTTCGAGTACACAAAGTTTTTACTATTTTTTACAAAAATTTACTGCATTTTACGAAATTGCGTTCGAGTACACAAAGTGCAGTAAATGAGAACATAAATTGAGAGCGAAAAGTGACAGTTCTTGTCTGAGTATTTACAAATTTTTACTGCAGAAATTTTTGCAGTAAAATTTAGTAAATCAAAAAAACATGTTTTAAAAGGTAAACAAACAAAAGTAACAAATAAAAAGCATACAAACTGTGAAAAAATTGTTCAATAAAAGAAAAGTTGAAATAAAAATTAAGCCAAAACAAAAAGTGAATTAATTATAAAAAAAAAAATATATATTAATTTAACTTGTTTGTGAAGCATTTATTTGGCTAAATACAAACTTTTGAAATTTTTTTTGTTATGTTCATTTTTTAGAGTTGTAAAAATGTGAAGTATTTGGGTACTTAAGTAATCAATAGCAAAAAAAAATTTCATGTTCTTTTAAATAATTTAACCCGCTACAAATTATTTAAATCAAATAAAATAAAAAACAAACAAATATGAAAGATTACATAAAATAGTTTGTTTGTATTTTCCAAAAATGTTCGTGTTATAAAAATTATTTAATCGAGTACCGATAAGAAAACGAGTTAAGTAGTCAAAAGTGTCAATATTTTTCAACACTTCAATTATTTGCCATCAGCTGTTGCCAGTATTTTACGAATTTTTAAAAATTTTGCGTTCGGGTACTTTTTTGGACAACAGCTTTTTGTGAGAGAAAATTTTTTAGTTTACTCATTTACTGCATTTTACTGTAAAAGTACTCAAACGCACCTAATTTTAAGCTCTTAATATTACAAAATATCAATATTACTTGATTATAAACTTTTTTGATTTATTTCTTGAATTTATTTCATATTTTTCTTGTTGGCTTATCAAAAAAATTTTGAGTTTAAATTGCTATGGAAGTTTAAAGGATTTTTCATTTAATTTTGATCTTAAAATTCTATTTAATAAATCACCCCTAATGTTTTTTTTTTTTTTAATAATTACGAACTTTAAAGAAAACTTCAAAATACTCATAAGTTTAATATAAATAAATGTTTTTTTATCATCTCTTATCTATTGATTCTCTAAAAGAATTTTGAAGTTTTCTTTTTTTGGAAATTCAATTTTAACTGTATATTTTTAGCAATTTTTTTAAGTGCTTTGTAATGTCAATTCTGTCTGACATTAAAAAAAAAAAACACAAACACACACACAAGAAACACAAATCGAAATCTTTATTCATAAAATTTTATAGAATAATAAAAATTAATTAAATGTGTTTTTTTTTTATTAAAATAACACAAGTTTTTCTTTAATTAAAAAATGTGGCTGGCTGGTCTGGCCCTAGTTAGTTTTTTTTCCAAAGGTTGCTCTCTTAATTAAAATATTAATTTTTATCGAACTATTTATGACCATTTGTGAAATTTTCAATTAAATGATTTCACTTAACATTTAAAAAAGAATATTAATAGTCGTTTTTTTTAAATGTGTCATCAATTAAGTTTTCAAAATCTTGCTTTACTACATTTTTATCTGAAAATTTCTTAAGAAATTGATAGTAACAAGACCCAGCGGTAAATATTGAAAGGACGCAAGTGGCAGGCATTTTTGAAGGCCTCTATACTCCTTTCCAAAAGATTCGCTTCGCATGATATCCTGCCTTCAGAAGTATGCCTTCTAGAAGGTATAAACTTCTTTTTAAAAGACCTTCTGAAATATTCAGTACACATTCGCTACTCCCTTCTTTGAGAAGGGAGAAAGGAAGGTGTTCAGTTTTATTTACTTTTTATTTTTAGTGACCTTCTTTACTCCCTTGGGAAGGGATCGATGTTGTTTTTAAAGGAAGTGTGGAAGGCCTTGCGCCCAATGACAACCTGTGTAAAAAATAAATAAGTATGGAATGCGGCGAGAAGGGCTTCTGACTGCTTGTGACTGCTAAATAAGGTTCTATTAGGCCTCTTTACTCATTCTAGTTACCGCTGGGGATAAATTGTAAATTTAAAATACAATAAGAATTATTAAAAGTATTTTTAATAATTATCAAATTAATAATAAAATCTTATAAATTGTTTTCTTGTATTAAGTAAATTCCATTTCTACTCGTTTATAATATTGTATACAATTTTATGGTTTCTATTATATTTTAATCATTTCCTTTACTGTTGACTGTAACAATTAATGTAGAGTTTAAAATAAATAAAATGAACCTTCTCATTTAAACCGCATTAAAGCCACATTGATCAAATTATCTTAGCGGAATAAGTAATAATACTAAAGTACTCAGTCATATACATACATATGGGCATTTCCATCGTACGTGCCATTTGTAAGTTTTCAAAGAGGTATAACTTTTGCAAAAATAAAAGTAACAGGAGAAAAGTTTTACCATATTAAAAATTAATTAATTCGTATTGTGGTTATTTTGTTGAACGACATATTTATGTTTTTTTAATCCAAATTTTTTAATATTTTTAATTAGGCTTAAATTCATCAAATTTAATTTTCATTTAGTTATTTTTATAAAGAAAGGAATTTTACAACATGAAAATTAATTAAAATCGTTATTGATAATCATTCATTCTTGACCGTGGCCGGGGCTCGAACCCTGGCCGGCAGGTTACCATGACATGTTTCGATCGCAACCACTCGATCTCCGCAGATGGATTTGCCGTCTTACACTCGCAGCGATCGACGACTGCTGACGTCAATTGTCAAACATCAATCCTTAAACCAAATTGTATTTTAACCTTTGGTAGTTCGAAATTTGCTTTCCTGAATGATTATCCATTTTAATTGATTTTACATGTTTTTTCCTTACTTCTGTTTTCTCGTACTTTTGTCAAGAATTCTTCTTGAAGTCCAAAGTACATTTCTTGTTTTTTTTAATTTTTGTCTTTCTTTTTTCTGTTGACCTTTTCCGGCACAACTTGAAGGACAAATGTACACATAGAGCTCGTGCCTTAGCTTTAACAATAATTAGTATTGTGGTAATTTTGTTAAATTTTTTATGGTTTTTTAATCCAAATTTTTTAATATTTTAAATTAGGCTTAAATTTTTAGATTAGCAACCTTGTTGTTCAAAATATCGAGCAAAATAGGTGCATATCGCTCGTGACATAAAACGATTATGGGGTGAATGTAAAAAAATGCAAAGATCTGCGAATTGTGGGAAGTTTTTTTCTTTATTTAATTCTTACACTTTCAAAAAATATTTGGTTTTATAATGAATGTAATATCGTTCGTACGTGACAGATTTTTGTCTTATTAGTATTTACAAGATACTTAATATATTTTTGTAAATATATGTATACAAAAACGTAAAACAAGCAAAAAACAAAGAATAGTCGGTCAAGCCCGCCATATGATACCCTACACCATTATATTTTAAAAACGAATTTTCGTGGGTGCATCTACCCTATTTTGGACTCATGGCCAATCATGTTCGCCTGCACAGAATTATGCTATGTGGCTAAGAATCAATTAAAAGTTATTTGTGGTGAATATTATTTAGATATAGCATCATCTATATGAAATTTGTTTGCCTCTAACCGATTTAAGGAAGAGGTTCATATGGCACATATGGCTAATTTTGGGCCTACCAGTACAACATTTTTCTCATGACATAGTTCCTTTCGTAAAGGTTATTGTCGCCAATTTTTATGTAAACATCAACATCAATAAGGAAGAAATGGCATTAAAACCTATTTTCAGGAGTAGTATTTGTATGGGAGCTTTGGTCAAATATGGACTGATGCTAATAACATTTGATTATATGATTTAGATTTCAATAAAGAAAGTTTGGACCAAGTTTTATCTGAATACCAACATAATAATATAATACATTTAGTTGCATTTGTTGTTCTTACAATGTCGTACGTGACGACATTTAAAAGCTTTTAACATCGATTATACCAATTTAAAAAAAAAAATTCCGATCAATATTTTTTGCAACAAATATCTTGCTTTGAACTTTTATTTTGAAACACCTGCGACTAATCAAATACAAATGACATAAACAAATGGTGTTTTTGCACCACGTACGTGACGTTAGAATATCATCGAAACATACCAAAAAAATATACCGCTAATCGAACTGTATATTTGGTATTTTCTCATGGATCTTGTTCATTGTTGTTGTAATATTAATTTTTAAGTAAAATTCCAATTTAACCAAATCTGAATTTAATCAGCAGAATAGTGAAAATTATTGATTGCACTTAATTAAAATTAATCGAAGAGACAGTCAGTTTAAACTTTTTTTGCTTTTTAAAAATTTTAATAAGCAATAAGGTACAGAGGTACTTAAAGTAAAGTTTGAGTGTTTGAGTTTTAAGGTATTTTATTTTTTGAGTCCTGGTTGCCATTCCAATGGAAATGCCCATATGTTCACCTTTGTTTGATTAAGTAAATTGCTTAAAGGGAAAGTATCCCAAGTAATTAAAGAAATTTTCAATAGCTTCTAGTTTAAGCTGTTGTTCCAATCTGCTTAGGTCCAAATGTGCATTTAGTATCCTACAAATCTTCTATGCGACATTTACGGAAAAAAGTTACATAAAGTTGTCGACTTCGTATTTTTAGCTAGGAAATAAATAATTGTCTTCTATTGTTAAAGTGTTTTCCCTCTTCATAAATTTGTTTGTGTGCCAATATTGTAGTTCAAATGTAGGTCTATGCGGCATAAGAGTTAAATTAATTGCAGTTCCCGCTACAGTCACAGCATTTGTATAAACGAATGCTAATAGTAGTTAAAAAGTTGACGGAAGAGCAAGCACTTGTACTAATAGAAAACACGTAAGAAAGTATAGTCGGTCAAACCCGACGATATTTATCCCTACAATACAGTATTGAGAGACAAATTATCCAAAGTGTACCCTATTTGAAACCCATAGGCCCGCTAGAACAAAATTATGCTTTGAGATAAAGATTAATGAAAGAGTTCTTTTTGGTTAGTATTATTAAGATATCTTCATTTATATGAAAATTATACAAAAACAATTTTTTATAATTTGTTTTTTTTTTTTTTATATGTTAATTAAGCGAACGAAGTCATCGTTTGAAATCGACGAACAGGCCATTACTGTCGCAAAACTTTTTGTCAATACCAGCATATATAAGGAAGTTATGGCATTAAAATCTATTTTCGGGAGTAGTACTCTTATTGGAGTAGAATATGGAACCATTCTAAAAATTATATAAAATGACTCAGATTGCAATGAAATAAGTTTGGATCGAATGTTATCTAAATAATCACATAATAAGATGGTTTATGGTACGAAGTACCTTATTTCGGAAAGAAGCTTGTATGAGGGCTGTGTAAACTTATCTAGCCTAGGACCTAGGACCCACTAACATTTTAATGTGTTACAAACTTCAGCACAAACGCATAATACCCTCTCCATAATTGTGGTGTGTGTATAAAAAGTACGACGACGTACTTTTATTTTTAGTTCGAATGTAAACAGCAGCAAAAGAAAATAAACTAAATATTGAAGTACTACAACTTCCGTACTTTAGAGTTAATTAAATTTGCACTTGTTTTTTTTTTTTTGTTATTGCTATTGTTGTTGCTGCTGTTGAACATATTTGTTGTAATTATTGTGTAGCAGTTTAATCTTTCTAGTCAGATGTTTGAGTTGTATTAGAGGAAAAGAGCTTAGCGACAGAAGTGGCAGTTGTTGTAGTATCTCATGTTTAAAACATTATTTACGGTTGCAGCGACAACAATAATAAAAAAAATAACTCAAATTCGAAAATAACAACAACAACAACTGAGTGTGATTTGTTAAGAATACAAATCACTTGCATTGTTTGTTTACATAACAAAAAAAAAAAAACAACTTATATGTATAGTGATTAGGGATATTCACAGTTCGCAAAGCGGTGCTCTTTATTTACACTATGTGTTTAACTTTGTATCAATGCTGCCACTTTGTGGGTAATAACCCGAATTTGGTATAATTTTTACGGTCGTGGGTAGAGCGTGGGTAATTTCTCTCGGGTGTAATTCAGGTGTTATTTGAACTTTATACTTCAGATGCCCTAATAAAATCAAGATTCGATTTCAGTGATGACATTTATTTCTTTTTAAATATTGTTGCTAAAGCGGCCCATACACTTTCAATTGTATTGAATATGATATTTGCCATATAATTTCCATTTTGTCCTATATTATGCAATAGAACACAATGGTTTCATTCATTCAATAAATAGGGTAACATAACCTATAGGAATATCATAAATAGCATTGTACAATGTTGCCAACACATTTCGCTTTCTTTTCGTTGTGCAATAAAAATCAAAAGTATTTTGATTGTTGGCAATATATTGTATCACCTTCGAATATCACATACACATTGACGATATAATTGTAAAATACGTAAAATTGAACAATTGTATTGCAAGTGTATGAGCCGCTTAAGGAACTCACAGCCTTTTGAACCAAAGTCTCTGTTTCTTTTTAAGAAACGACTTCAATCATTAATCATACATATATTTTTAAATGTTTGGTAATGAATGTCGCAAGATGGAACCTTAGATTTGGATAAAGATGCCTATAATAGTGATTTAGAACCTGAAGTTTATTGAAAAAAGTTATTCAAACTAAAAACTTGCCTGGGGGAAGATATGTTTCCAATATTGCAACATGTAATTAATTTTATTTCTATCTTGTTACTTTTTTAATGTTTTAGCTTAACGCCTTTTACAGTTGTAAAACTGAATTACGAAAGGGACAGTTGTATAAAACTCTGCAGGCATTTTGTTTACTAAATAAGGTATAAGGGTATTTTTTAACACCATGAAACTTAAAATGGTAGGCAACACAAAAAAAATAATTTTAATCGCAGATTGATCAGTTGACCTCTAAGACATCGATTGTTGCTGGTTTATCAGCATTAACCACTGACTTCACAGCCCTACGGAAAACAATCAATAAGTGTCACATCGCACGGCCTTGAAGCCTAATTGACAGTTTATTTTCTCTAAATCAACCCATCGCCTTCATTTGTAAAAAAATAACTTGCGTCATTTATATCATGAAGTCGCCTAAAGTTGCGAAAGTCGATGGCTGATTTTCAAAGTATATTTGGATAATTTGGTGGCGTTGTTCAAGCATGAATCTATTCATGATGATGCGCCTGATCAAAAAGTGAAAACAGTATGGCAGTTCGTTTGACAGCTAACCTTTCGTAAGCTCTATAGGGCTAAAAAGCATCCATTATAAAGCAATGACAAGGAACATTTTAAACCTTCCCAAGATATATCAGCCAAATGTGGAAGTTAAACTCATTATTTTAGCAGTTTTATTTTAGGTCTTATTAATTTTTTTCAAGTCTTTAACGTTATTTTTGTTAATTTAAATAACATTAACAGCTTGACTAATATTGATCTTGTTTTAATGAGTTTGTTGTGTTTTTGCTTCTTTGTAAATGTCTTTTTATTTAATAAAACTTCAATTTTATATCAGGTGTAATTTCATTTAAATCGGGTAATTTTGCTTCATCTCAAGTGTAATTTTGAATTTTGCTGGTGGTAACATTGCTTTGTATTAATACCTGTCAAAAACTCAAGTAATATGTAAAAGAGATAGTGTGAATGCCTGTGTGATAAAAATTCCAAATTTTATGAAAAAAAAATGTTGACATCCCATACGACTTCATCGTTTTTTTTTTAAATTTCTAAACAATAATACTTTTCATTGGATCAGGGTTGCATTTTATTTCATGTGTGAGTGTTTATACTTTGTGTGATGGTGTGAACACAAACTGTTTTGTTAAATTAGATTTTTTGACAGTCGCAACAAAACTCATCAGATTTCTATCTCACAAAGTATTATGGAATACTTGTGAGATAGTGTAAACTAGCCTTTATGGGTATCACTTGGTAAAGTGTAAAAAATATAAGAAGCTACTGTCGAGGAGCATGTAGCAAGGTAGTCAGTCTTATTAAGGATAAATGTGCCTTGGCTACTGTGAGACGAAATTGCCAAATATTTCGTATACTCGTATCCCTTCTATGTGATTATCCCTTTTTGTTTATCTCATTTCGCTTTAAAATTATAACTTGTTGTTGGTTTTTAAAATCATTTGTTTGAATACTGTTTTTTTTTTTTTTTGTAAATTTTTAAACAAACAGAGCAATAAACTTTGAATATTTCGCAGGTTCTTTAAAAGCGTATGAACTGTAAACATTTTTTTTTTTATTTTGCACTAGAAAAATTAAACAAAAACTCGAAACAAATTAAACAATGGAAAAGTGTGAGAAAATTATTAAATATATTTATCAAGTTAATTAAATTTCTGACATATGATTAAATTATTGTTTTGGTGTATGTTCGTAAATGTTAACAATTTGTTCAGCAATATTTTTTTAAAGTACTGCAGAGAGAAGTATGTATTATGTAAAGTTGTTAGAGCATAATTTCATAACAACGGGAAAATTGCAAAAAAGTGTAACTGTCATAAAATAACTTTAAAAGATGTTGGCAACACTTTGAGTCTGTTATTTATAGTCGCTTGCATCCCTAATTGTAGCTGATTTTAACACTACCGAAAGTAAACAAATGTTTCTAAGATATGAGAAAAGATACTCTTTAACATTTTTTGTTATATTTTTTATGCTATTTTTGCAAAATTTAAAGCAAGTAAATGAAAATAAACAAAAAACAATAGGATGTCAACAAATTTGTACATGAGAAAATTAAGAATTGGATAATTAAAAAATCCACTTGATTATATAAATTTCATGGGTGTATGGGTTTTTGCGAAAGAACACGGAGAATATTGGATAAAGAAAAGAAAAAAAAGTGTTTATGATACTATTAAAATAAATATAAAATTGGGCATGGACTTTTTTTTAACAATTACGATCAAATTATAAATTTTAGATTGAAACGAGTTCTAAGTGCTGTTATTAACAGCGTTGCCAGAAGATTTGGAAGGAAAATCTTCTTTTGGCGAAAAAAAAATCTTATTTTGAAGAGAAAAATCTTGAAATTTTTTATAATTTTTTAAAAGAAACTACTTTTTATTATGGAAACTACATATATAAATTAAAATACGTAATTGCGGTATTTATACAAAATTAAATTGTAGGTTTAAAATTGTGTTTAAGTTATATTTTCCAAAAAAATACATTTTAAATGCACATAATTTCTAATAAATAAGAACGTAAAAAAGTCCATCTATATAAAGAAGTTGCATCGAAAGTAATTAAATTCTTATATTAGAGATGTATAAATGTTGGGCCTAAATATATTCCTAATGAATTTTTATTAAAATAATGTTGGTACACGTTTAAACATATATTCTTAAGAACTTATGTATTTACACTTTGTTTAAAAATTATCATTAACATTGAATGTGGTATTTTCAAACCAAAAGCTTCATTACCCTTAACTGTAACTTTTTACCACTCCTCTTGGTCTAGGCAGACCACAATTAGAACAGCTAAAAAACCCAGTTAAATAAAAAGTTGATAAATATATTTTTTTTATTGAACGTATGTTATTTGCTAGATTATACGAATTTATAATATATTTTTATTATTTTATTTTACAAGCAAGTCATCGAATATGCAGTCCTTAATTTTGCACATTGCTGTTTCGCATCTACCACACATTTGATTCAAACTTGATTCATTCAATTCAGAACATATCATTTATAGAATTCACGTTTCTGTTTTTTTGATATTTTTTCCTATTTGAAAAATATTGCAAGAAAACAAGAATTCGGTCTGGCCAAAAGGGTAATTTCATTGACTTTTATATAAAAATAAAATTTCACCCCACTAGTTTGCTTCAATCGAATCCAAATTAGTTTCATTCGATTCAGCACATATCATTATAGAACACACGCCCCTGTTTGTTTGTTTGTTATATTCGAAAAATATTGCAAGGAAAACACAAATTTGGTCTGGCCCGACCAAGACGGTAATCCTAGGGTTTAGTTCCATTAGTTTTACCTTTTGGTACTAAGACATAGTAACTAAATACATGAACTTTTTTGTTCTTTAATAAATTAATTTTTAAATATATACTATACATTTTGTTTCTTTTTACAAATAATTTTTTATCAATATTCCCAAAATGAGCAACCGCGAATCTATGACGCTTTTTTTTTAATGTTTTGTATGCCCAGAAATAATGATGCATGTTAGCACAAAAGTACAAAAGTGTGCAAAACCAATAGACAACAAGCAGATATAAAAGCTCATTGTTTTAAAAACTGTAAAAGAAAATTATGTATATTGTACAAGCTTAAAGTTAAAAATCTTTATATCTAAAAATAAAAAATCTTAATTTGAGAAAACAAATCTTTAAATCTTATTTTGTTCAAAAAATCTTGAAAAACAAGACAAAATCTTAATTCTGGCAACGCTGGCTATTAACCTATTGTGAATTAAATTTGCGATTAGTATTAACTAAGCAATTTTAAGGACTATTCGTTTAATAAACCTTTTGTAAATCAGAATTTCTTTTTGTGAATATGGGGGTAACATTTTAAAATTAAATATTAAGTTTTTTAGCTGTTGATTTCACATTGTCAATTTAAAAAAAATCTCTAAGGCCTGGTTTTTGAGGTGACAATTAAATTTAATTTTAGTTTAACGCAGTCTGAAACTTGGATTTTTAATTTTAAGCAAAACTAAGCTGTTCCGTCAAAATTTTGTATGCAAACTTGGTGATGGCGGCACAAATCTGTTTTTAGATTAACTAAATCTAGTTTTGCTGAGATTTCAAAAACGAAGCCTACATATTTGAATAAGTTTCAATAACAAATAACTTTCTATTGTGAATTGAAATTCATAATATTCACTAATCAAAAATTGTCCAGGATATTCCTTAAAACTCTTAATAAAAATTTATCTTATTTGACCCCCGATTGTTGATTGTTGTTATCAAACGAAAAAATTGTCTTAATATTCTAAATAACTTGTCTATAATATAAAACGAGTTATTGTGTATAAAAATTTTTGAACATTTTCAAAGAAAAATCTTAAAATTTTTTAAGTCAAAAATACCGTTTTCATATTGCCTTAACAATATAGAGATTTGTTTAAGATTTTAAAAACTGAAATTTTTGTTATTAACTTAATGGGGCATTTAAATCGGGTCGAATAGAGATTTGCTTAAAATTTTAAAAACTGAAATTTTTGTTATTAACTTAACGGGGCATTTAAATCGGGTCGAATATACATGTTTCAAGAATAATCACATTCTCATCATCAAAATTCTTTGCAGTTCTACCGCTTGCGCCACTGTGGCCAGAGTATAGTCAAACATCAAAATTTAACCAATTGTATTGGTGGATCGATATTTGCTGTAGTTGATTACACTGCGGAACAGTCATTTTTGCGGAAATCGATATTCAGTTTTCTCAGTAAATTGTGAATAAAAACAAATTTTGTGCACATAACGTTATATCTCGAAAAGTAGAGCTGATAGATAAAAAAGAAGATAAGATTTGAAATCAGCGACCTCAAATTAGTAAAAATTTGTTTCTTCCTTTTCTTGATTTTAAAAACTTTTAAATTGCTATAAACAAAAAAAGTTTCTAAAAACTGGTTTATAATATAAATCTGCATTATGAATTTAAGGAATTCCCTTAAAAACATTCTAGAGTTTTTAATATTCTGATTTCAAAACGCAATTTATAAGACAGTAGTCTAACAGCCTGTTTTTAGACGCGAGTGCAAAAGTGACTAAACATTTTAAACAAAAACAAAATTTCAAAATGTGTGTTTGTTGTAAATTTTAGTTAACGAGTCACTTTTGCGTTCGCGTTCTAAAATCAGGCAGTAAATATTTTCGCATACTTGCCTTTAAATCTTAAAGTTTTTTATTGTGAAATAAATTGTTTTATATTAATCATAATTTTTAAAGGTAGAATATCCCTTCAAATATTAAACTTTACAATTAGTTTGGCATTATTAAACTGTCGATTTCAGATTTAAGTTCCCCGGTAGGCTAGCTGGTAATGATCTAATCTTTCAGCGCCGGGGTTGCGGGTTCGATTCCCGCCAGAGACTCTGGTTTCCTGCAGACAAGCGTAGAGCTTCGCAGGATAAGCTTAGGGAGTTAAAAAAAGAAAAAGATTCCAAATAACAAAAACTCTTTAAAATATTTAAAAAAAAACGAATGCCTTTATTTAAAATTTTTCAATTGTGAATAAAATTTTTTAATAAATTAGGAGTGACTAAAAGTAAAAAAAAAATCATTAATTTTCTGATGCCGTTTTTACCAAAATTGATAAAACAGTCGAACTCCCATATTTGATTGGCAGTAGCTCTAAAACAATAAACTACATACAACTCTCCTTCCGTAACTCGAACTTCCATAACTCGAAATTCTCCATAACTCGAACCAAATACTCAAATTTGTATTCTATAACTCGAAGTTTTTTGATTGTTTTGTTTATTTTGTTTATTTATTTCGCTTTCTTTTGCTTGTTTAGCAGGTTTGTATATTTTACTTTGCTCTTTTTTTCGGGGAAATCCCTTTTTGTACATTACGTGTGTCTTTTGGTTTGCCTAAATATGTTAAAATTATTTTATGTGTTTATTTCATGGCAAGTAAACGTGTTTTAAAATGTTTGTCGATGGAGGGAAATATAAGTTTATAAAAGAAGTCGAGGGTGGATTCAAGAAAAAGGAAGCAGACAATAAATATGGTGTCCCAGCTAGTACGGTCTCATAGATTTTTAAAAATAAAGAATTAATTATCAACTCGTTTGAGTCAGTATCTCATCTCTTTAGTAAAATGATTAAGACCCAAATATACAAAATTACAGCAGCTAGAAGTCAAACCATGCCGATATTTTACTTCATTGTAACTTGTTTATTACAAATACATACCTACATGCTTAGGTATGAAGCTTTCAAATAGTGCCTGCTTTAAACAAAAAAATACAAAATGTACACAAGTTTGCAATTTATTCTCTTTTCAACAAGAAAATTCTGTAACTCGAAGTCTCCATAAGTCGAAGTTTTTTTTGGGATAATGGTGATTCGAGTTATGGAAGTTCGACTGTATATAAATTTACAAAAACTGTCTTGAAATAACCAAATTGTATATAAAGGATGTCCAAATTTGTGGTATCATCGGTGAATGGAAATCACTGAACCAAAGCCGTTGGTGGCTGATATTAAATAATTTAGACGTAGAGAATATGTGGTTTCATTAGGATGGTGCCACTTGCCTCACAGCTACAATAGATCTTTTGAAAGAAAAGTTCGAAAATCGCATTATTATTTCTCGTAGAGGAGGAGTGAATTGGCCACCAAAATCGTGCGATTTGACACCTTTAGACCTTTGTGGGGTTTTTTGAAATCCAAAGTATACAGCAATAATCCCATAACAATTCAAGAGCTTAAAAACGACATTATCGAGTAGATATCAGTCATTGACAACAGTTTATTGAAAAACATGATTGAGAATTTTGGTAAACGATCAAAATCCTGCCGATTAAGTAGGGGGAGGTGTGGACACTTGACCGACATAATATTTAAACGGGACCTTTTTGTAATACACTGAAATGAAGGGTGGTTACATTTTTAGGGCCGATGTTCAATGTGAACCACACCTAAAAGTCAAGTTTTTTTTGCATTTCATTTGACATTACTCAATTTCAGACTAACTCAATTTGAACCATTAAAAGATACCAGTGCATGCTCGTACAGCTCGTACTGCAGAAAATATTGCTGCTGTTCGCGATGGTGTGGCTGAAGAACCATCCACCTCAACTCTTCGTCGTGTCAAACAATTGCACCTCTCACGCTCGTCGTTGATGAACATTATGCATAAAGACTTGCATTTACATGTTTACAAGGTGCAATTGACTCAAGAACTAAAGCCTCTTGACCATTGCAAACGTCGTAAATGGTCAGAATGGCAAGAAATGGCAGCAGTGGATGATAAATTTTCGAAGAAAACCATCTTCAGTGTTGAAGCACATTTTCACCTCAGTGGATTCGTCAATAAGTAGAATTGCATTTGGGCGAATGATAATCCAAGAGTGATTGTCGAAAAACCAATGCACGCACTTAGAGTAACTGTTTGATGCGGTTTATGGCCTGGCGGCATCAACGGGCCGTATTTTTCTAAAATGAGGTCGGTCAGGCAGTTACTGTGAATGGTGTTCGCTATCGTCATATGATATCGAACTTTTGATGGCCCGAATTGAAAGATATGGATGTGCACGATATGTGGTTTCAACAGAACGGTTCCACTTGCCACACAGCTAACGATACAATGGCTCTTTTGCGCGAACAATTCAATGGCCGTGTTATCTCACGTGGTGGCGATGTCAATTGGCCTCTATGATCATATGATTTGACACCGTTTCACTTCTTTCTTTGGGGTTATTTTAAAGAAAAGGTGTACGTCGATAAGCCAGCAAAAATTCAAGAGCTAAAGGATGAGATAATTCGGCACATTAACGGCATAGAACCTCAATTATGCCTCAGCGTCATCGAAAATTGGGACCATCGGATGGAGCTTTGCCGCCGAGGTCGCGGCGGACATTTGGACGATATTTTGTTCCATACATAATTGAACCAATATTATCATAATAAAAAGAAATGACAATAATTTACTAAATAATTTGTGTTTTATTCAAAATCAACACCGGCCCTTAAAATTTAAAAATATTTTTAATATCTCAAAAAAACTTTGTTTTATTAAAATTTGACCTCAATTTTTGACACCCTTTACATACAAACTTTTATCTTTTAACATCTAAACAAGTACAAGTACCCGTATTTTCCAAGACATCTTAAAGTATGCACTTTTTTCGATGAATTAAGAAAATAAATAGTAATGTGTTTAGAAAACTAATTAGATTTCTTGAGAGTCAACCACAGCTGGCTACTAAATACTGAAGATGACCTTTTCAAAGTCGCTGGCTCTAATTTTGTATGCGTCTAGTAGGCTCCTTAATACAAGAGTCTTGGTAAGTGTTTACTTTGAATCCTGCTGAGAATTTAAAAAAATTAAAACCACCCTTATGTTATGACATTTTACACAATACCAAGTGACAGCTAGAGACATACAGAGACAGAAAGATGTGTCAAAGGTTTTGAACAACAGTAAAAACAAATAAATTATAATAAAAAGAAAAGAAAGAAAACAATAACACATGCTGTTTTCTGAAATGTTTGCTGGTTAGATGTTCCCAAAAGCAAAACCATAGAATTTATAATTATTTTTTTGTAGCATAAAGTTAATTTTCTTCGAAATTTTGGATACCAAAAATATGGTGTTAAATAATTAATTAACTGGTTAACTAAAAATTTACAAAAAGGGTTAAATTTATAAGCAGCAATTAAACATAAAACCACAAAAAACATATTAAATTGCCTTTATATCTTTAATGACTCATGCATAAGTATATCACAAACATGAAAAGGATTTTATAAGTTATATAATCTACCCAAACTTCCACATATGACTCATTTTTTTTAGAATAATTTGTGTCGAATTTAATTTTTGCACCCTGTTTTTATGTTCGAACGAAAAATAAAAAAACAGATAAACCGTCAAAAAGTTACTGAACTTTTGCTTGACTTGTCTGAAGTTGTATTGTGCATATGAACGAACAGTCATTTACAAATATTTGTGTATATAATTAATGTATTTCTTGACATTGAATCATATTCTGTTTTTAAGCAATTGCTAATTTTATATGTATTTATTTTAAAAAAGAAAAAAAAATCATTGCGTATGCGTTGCAGTTATCATTAACTATATTTCATGTCAAAAAAAAAAAAAAAAAAAAAAAAAAAAAAAACTGCCTCAAGCCTTAACGTCTCCTAAAACCGCATTTAGACTCTGGCACTTAATTCCCTGTACTCAGTGTACTTTTCATTCATTGCAAACTCGTACTCGTTATGCCAAAAATACAAACTCGATTACCTTGTCACAACATTTGGTGAAGTTTGTTGCAAATAAAAAGAAAATGAATCGTTAAATACAAAAAACTTTTATTGTATTTTTGCACTGTTTGAACGGGAACAGAAGATGAAAGAAATTCGTTCTTGAAGTAAAATTTTTATTTGCAGACAGATTTGAGAAACAGAGAAACAGTACACAAGAGCCCATTTATTAACAAAACTACAACTAGTTCTTAATCTTTGTGAGCGTAAAATCTTAACATTGTGATATGAAAGCAGGTTATATTTTCGGATATGGCTAATCTTATATGCCCTTCACCAATATTGAAAAAGAGATTTGTATCCCCTTAGCTCGTTTTGTATGGAACCTATCATACCAAAACCCTAAACTCCTAGGGGCACTTGTAGGGGGACCATGTAAAATAATAGACCGATATTGCTGATTTTTAATATGAAATACCCCTTATAACTATTTAAGAAATATATGAGCCAAATTTGTGTCCATTTAGCTCATACGGCATGGGCGCTACCGTGCTAAAATTGGTATTCCGAGAACATATTTGTATAGACGCTAGGTAAAATAATAGATCGATTTCGCTGAGTTTTAATAAACAAATTTGATGCACTGAAAATATTTAAACACAATTTATCTTGTTTTGATGGATCTTAACGCACCAAAACTTGTTGGGCGGCCAAAGAAACAGTGGACCGATTTGGCTGATTTATCAACATTTAATAATATTTAAATTTAATTTATTTCAGAAAGTTGAGTTTATTGGCGAGAGGGGAAAGAATAATAGCTCTTCTCCTCTCATCAATAACCTCAGACAATCTGCAAGAAAACATTCATAGTGTGAACCCAAACTTAACAAATTATAATAGGAAAATTAGAGGAAGTATCTCAGTCATGCTTCTATCTGCCTGAATTTCAATAGCAAACTTTAACGGAGTATATGTGACATATACTACGTTTATACGTAGCCTATTCGCGAATAAAAATTATTTGCGATTAACTAACTTACTGTTTATATGTCTATTTCTTAATGAAAATTCTTATTTTTAAGTGATACCAGATGGATTTAAAAAGAAAACAGGGGCCTAATTACCGCATTCGATATCGGGTAAGCTATCGTATCGAGTTAACTATCGTATTTTTCTGCATACGATAGACACTGACGTATCGAATAAAAACTCGAGAGATTTAATGTCTTTGGTTACTCGATATCGATTGCTATCATTTCAAATTACGATACTTTTCATTCGATATCGAGAGCCATAATACCAAAATAAAAAATTTCGATCAATTTTGCTCGATATCGTATGCTGTAATTAGACCCCTGGGGCCTAATTACCGCAATCGATATCGAGTAAGCTATCGTATCGAGTAAACTATCGTATTTTTCTGCATTCGATAGACACTGACGTATCGAATGAAAACTAGAGAGTTGTAATGGCTTTGGTTACTCGATACCGAATGCTATCATCTCAAATTACGATACATTTCATTCGATATCGAGAGTCATAATACCAAAATAAAAAATTTCGATCAATTTTGCTCGATATCGAATGCGGTAATTAGACCCCTGCTGTTTCAATTGTTTGTCAAAGATTTGTTTAATACGAACATTAAATACATTTTTGAAATACAATGAATATTTAACACGGTTTTCGCTTATTAAACATTGAGATTAGGTAATTTTATTCTTTACCTTCTGAGAACATTTAAATTGGGTACATCTACATCCAACATAAATTGCTGCTATAGGTCATCTACATTACAAAAAAATCTAGTAGATTCTAATTGTTAATCTTCCTCAAAATGTATTGCATTTACATTGTACATTTTTGACATCAGCGATATTTTGTTTTTTCCGGGATTTGATTTTTTAAATCCCGAATCCCGGGATTTGCGAAAACCAGTCCCGATTGGCATCCCTAGTATCAATACCTGTATTCAATTTAAATAATATTGATATCGGTTGCCAACCCTAATTTTAATAGCGAACTAGTTCTGAAGATCTGATCAAATAAATATCCCAATAAATTTACATCTAACCAAAGAAGTTTAGAGAGGACAATTCTTAAAAGTGGTTTAAATTCATTTCATATTATGCTCATTCATTTTGTGCAATATTATCACCTTTTTAAAGTTTTTTTTTTAGTAATATTGCTGTTACTTTTCAAAAATTCGTGCGATCGCAGAATTTACTTTCGGCAAACAATTCAAATAAAAATAGTTGTAAGTAAAGAGCAAAATTATAAATGTTTTTACTCTTTTATATCCCCTCTTTTTCTTTCCAATCATTAAGTACTTGGTTTATTTTTTTCTATTCATATGTCTGAGTTTTTATGTAGAACTAATAAACCGGTAATGCCCCAAAGCGCCGCATTCACATACAAACTTTAGGTTAGTTTTTGTTAAAAGATTCATATTTCTAAAGACCCTCCATCCAGACGCGTTCGTTTTGTATTTGTTTTTTACGTCTACCGATCGCGCCTAGTGTGTGGCTACATTCGAGTTCTGTGTGTTCTTTCATTATTCGAACATTTGATAGATCCTGCCACGATGTTAATGGCAGTTTTTCAAACTAGTTGCACAAAAAAGTTGAACAAAAATATATGACAGCCTACGCATTTTTGTGTTGTCTTTTTTTTAAGAAATAAAAAAAAAACTTCATTTAAATAAAATTTATTTCAGTGATTGAAAAAAGATTTGCTTAAGGGAAATGAAGTAATTGAGTTTTCTGTAAATAGAACGTATGACAGCTTTAGTTTAAGCTGTAGAATTATGAAGTTTAGTTTTTTGTTTAAGAAAAAATCTTGAACTATGGAATTGAAATGTAAAAAATCAGAATTTGTCTACTTTCGGTTTACCAAGTTAAACTTGAAATTATTTTTTGATCTTGTTAAAATTGAGTAGGATTGCCAGTTTAAGCAAAATTACATTTCAGATCAAAAATATTTGCTTTTGAAAAACAGAGACTTATCAAAAATCTATTTGTTTTGTAAAACTTGGCTTAAACTTAAATTTGTATTACATATAATAAATAGTTCACAAAAATTTTGTATAAAAACACAGGCCGGAAACAGTAGTGAAAATTTAAAATAATTCTATCTGTTAAATTTCGAGAAATCTTCATGTAAACCTTCTTTGTCCTTTTCCTTCACTCCGACTTTTTGGCATATGCGCCAAACTAATAATGAGCTGACGTTATGTAAAACAAATACAACGCATACAATCGCAAAATTTAATAGTAAAAATTGCATATCGCTGTTTAAGACCCACCTTTAAGTAAAGTGACCTACTCAGAATCACTTTTTCAATCGGTCTAAGGATGGACGTCCGTTCGTCCGGCTGTAAGCCTTGTGTGCAAAGTACATTTCGCAATTTTGGAGATAATTTGATGAATTTTGGCATATAGGTTCTAACTGTCACAACGGACCAATCTTATCTTATTCCGGAATAAAGTCTTTGTGCCCATTCAAACTAATTTTATAGCTATACTAGCTGACCCGACAGACGTTGTTCTGTCCAAATTAGTAGAAATGTTTGCGTTCGATTTTTTAAATCCGTTAAAAAGATACGAACATTTGAAAGAAAAATTAGTCAAATCGATGGAGCCGTTTTCTGATTTTACGTAAATCGAAAAAAGTGGGTGTTAAAGTGGGCGTGGCAAAATTTTCTTTCCGTAAAAACCTAGGTTGGTCCATCGGTCAAGTCGTTCTCAAGTTATGCGCTTAATAGAAAAAGTGGGCGTAAAGGTAGGAGTGGTTAATTTTTCTTTCGATGAAAACTTAAAACGGATTAATACGAACATTTGAAAGAAAAATTTGTCAAATCGATGGAGCCGTTTTCTGATTTTAGGTAATTCGAAAAAAGTGGGCGTTAAAGTGGGCGGGGCAAAATTATTTTTTCGTATAAATCTAAGTTGGACCATGGCGATCATTTAAAAGAAAAAATCGTCCAAATTATATAGATGTCATTGGTGGTTCAATATGAAAATTGGATTTTGCGACGCCCCTCCGCCCGCAGACCGAAAATCATCAAAAATCAGACTTCAAAGTGTCACCCGCCTGAATATTCTGAAGATTCCCTGAAAATTTCATCAAAATCGGCCCAGCCATTTTGGAGTCCATACGTTACATACATACATACACACATCCTATTTTATATACATATATAGAAGAAGAAAATAGAAGATAAATCATCTTCTCAAATTTAATGCCATAACTTCCCTATAAATGTTGGTATTGACATACAAATTGGCAACAATCATTTTAACCTAAGCAACCATGTCATAACAAAATGTTGTGGTGATAGGTCCGAAATTAACCAAATATCCCATATAAACCACCTTCCTAAAATCACTTGATCGCAAACAAATCTCATATAAGAAGATGTATTTATCTCAATAATGTTCGCTACAAAGAACTTTTACATGAACCTTTACCTTATAGCATAATTTTGTTCTGGCGGGTCAATGAATTGGTCCCAAATAGGGTACACTCTCGAAAAATTTTTTTTTTAACTTCTGTGGTGTAGGGTATCATATGGTCCGGATTGACCTAACAACATTGATGATTCGACTTTAGTTTTGCTAAAACTAAAAATTATTTTTAAAATATTTTACGGAATCGCTAAACTTAGGCCTGGAACAGATTAACTAATTGTAGTGTAGTGGCTGAACTGACGAATGCTCTGTAGTGCAACAAAGTTCAAAACTTCGAATTTTCTGCTGCAACGACTACTACAACTATGTATTCTGTTGACACTACTTTGAAACTGCCGTTTTTAACCATTCTGTTTCCCACTTTATTTTAAAATTAAATTTGGACGATTAAATAACACAATTAAATTACAAGATAAAGTTTACTGATCAGCTTTGATGGTTTAATCTATTTAAGTCAGTTCGTATAGAACATTTTTATAAAAGTCTTCTTATTTAGATAAAACTTTTCTTGGTTAAAGGGGTCTGTACACGCTCAAGCATTTTTCATCAAGCGCTATGGTAGTATTAGTGAAAGTGTGTTTGTATGACGGCGAATATTACGTCCAGCATACGTACACGAGTGAATTCGCCTGCATTACAAGCATTTTGACCGTGTACAGGCCCCTAAAGGGCCAAATACACTTGTCAAATGCTTGTCCAGCAGGCGAATTCACTCGTGTACGTGTGCTGGATATAATATTCGCCGTCATATATAAATCTTTTGATTTTCCATCCAGCATCGTCGGTGTGACACATACAAACACATTTTCACTAATACTACCACAATGATTGATGAGCATTTTGATCAGTGTATTTGGGCCTTTGTTGAAGTGCACAATTAACTATCAAAATGCTTGACATCAAGCTCGTGTATGCGTGCTTAACGTAATATCTAAATTGGTTTGATTTTCAATCAAACGCTGTCGGTTTCAAACATACAAACACATTCTTCTTATAGCGCTTGACGAGTATTTTTTTTTAAATGTATGGTGCGCTTAAGGAATTCCAAAAATGTTTAGTATTTCTTCATTACATAAAAAAATCCTTAAAAGAAACTATTTGACTTTTTCTTGACAACTCAACTTTGATGTTCAATTCTTGGCATAATAAATAACAGATAAAGAGATAGGTACATACAAAACAGAGAGTATAAAATGAGAATTTATCTCGCCAAAAACTAAGAAGAAAAAAAAATGAAAAACAGGAACATGCGCCATATGGCCATTTATAATGTAATAAAAAAAAAGACTCGTGCAACTTTTAGTGCGTATGTTTTACAAGTCCCGGATACAAATATTGATTTTTCCTAAAATGAAAATCAAAATTGCGGTTAAATCTTGAAATGTGCAACAGCCCCTTTTAAAACACCCACTAAATTTATTATAACAGCACGCGCCAAAGAATAAACAGCTTTAGAAAAATTATAACAAAAGCAGACACATTTTTTAATGAAATGTGGTTGTTTTTTTTTATTTTTAATATAAAAGCAAAAACAAAAAAAAAACAGGATTTTTAATACACAGATTTGGCAAAATTAGCAAAATTTAACATTTAAAAGGGAGCTACATGAAAACGGCAACAAAAGAATAATCTTAAAAATATATAAAACAAAAAAAAAAAGAATAAATAAATTGCCCAGCAGTTGGAACTACAAGAAAAAAAAAGGTCAGGGTAAATGTACTATACTACAGGAACAAAAGGGGAGGATGGCTGTAAGGGAGGAATGTTATTTTTAAACACTCAATTGCTTTTTTTTAATCAAAATGTTTTCAAAATATTAATAAATTTTAATTACCCTGTAGAGTTTCAAGTTTTGTTAAGTCCTCAGCCAGGAGATTTTCTTTAACTTCAAAGAAAAGTCCTTGACTTTACTTAAGAAGAGAATGAATGTTGATACACGTTTTTGTTGTTGTTGTTGTTCTCCTTTACACAAGGAACACACCCTTTTTGTTACAAAATTTCATTACTCCTGGAAAATTTTCAAACACTTTTTTTTGGAAATTCTTTAATATTTTTTTTTATTATTTAATTACAAATTTCGTCAAACTTTTATATTTTTAGGAAAATTTTGTATAAATTCTAAAGATTTTTTATAATTCCTTTAACATTTGCACCTTCTATTTTTTACTTCTTTCCCAAAATCGAATACACTTTAACACACACTCGCAAAAAAAACAAACAACATTTACTAGGAATAAAAGATTTGCAAGTTAAAGGAAGATGACAAAGCAAAACGCGATAAAAACAAAAAAAAATTTTATTTTAGATATTATTTTTTATTTTAATTTCTTTAAATATAAACATTTGTATATGATAAAATGCATTTAAAATTTTTACTAAAATTTCTAAAAAAAAGAAAATTATGATTTTTTATAAATAAAATTTATTACTTTTATAGAAATTCTATACTCTTTTATGAAATAACAAAAATATTCTTTATTAATATTCCTTTTATCCGTTTCGCGAAGTGTACACGTTTGCTACTCAATACCAACTAATGTTGGGTTAGTAAACTGTTAACACAACTGTTAATAAATAAAATAAAAAAATGAGCACGTTTTCAGGGTTGCCAATTCAAAATTGAATTCTATTTTACCAATTTTGCCTATAAAACCTACCAAAGTCCCTTGAAACCGACCAATTTTTTTTATATTTTAAAAGAAATATGTGCATATGGGTATATCCACAGAAAAATCTACTTTTTGTCACGTTGCGACACCAGCCATTTTTAATTGTTTCTCAAAGAATAATGAAAATATTATTTACTTTTTTGCATTTTGGTGTAAAGTGCAACTAGCTTTACATTTAGTGAAACAGAGGAAAAATTTGAACAACATAGTTCTTAAATACAGGACTTATTGCTTGGTGTCGTAACGTGACAAAAAGTAGACTTTTCTGTGGAAATATGTACCCATATGTTTTTTTAATAAAACGAATAAACTAGAATAATTATTTATTGAGCATTCGCAATAACACAACTATTAAGACTTTTCAATTAGAAGTGCTCTTGCTTGCTTTGCGACCAGTGTTCAAAATTTATTAAAATAAATATTGTACCTATTTTCAAACTGACCAAAACTATGTTTGGCCTACCATCCAACCAAACGCACAATACCCCACCAAATTTAGTCGGAAAAAACAAGAACGGCAACCCCGCTCGTTCGAAAGGGAAAAAGAGAGAGCGAGATAAATAAACATATGTTAACATTTTGTGTAAACTTTTAGTTGCTAGCAGTGCTGCCACAACTAATACAATTTTTACAACCAAAATTTTTGAAAATGTTACCAAATGTGAAAAAATATAACCAAATTTATTTTAAGTTGCATTGTAGTACAAAGGTTAGATTTGTGCACTTTATAGTAAAATAATAATTATAAGTCAAGAACACAAAACAAAAAATTAAATTCTTTTACATATAAAAAAAATAACGAGAAACTTAATTACCCCCCAATTCCACCAAGTTCCGTTAAAACTAACTGTTACTTTAACTTTCAGTTAACAATGTGTTTTGACATCTATAACTGATAGTAAATTATAACTGAACTTGGTGAAATTGGGGGTAAAAGTTTTTATTTATTCGAGACTTTTTTCGTAAAAAATATTTTTATTTTATAGCCCGTAAAATTTCCATACAAAATTCAGTATGTGGGCAATTCCACGCATAAGTCTACCATAAATGGACAAAATTAATACCTGGGGTCTAATCACCGCATACGATATCAAGCAAAATTGATCGAAATTATTTGTTTTGGTATTTTGAAACTCGATATCGAATGAAATGTATTGAATTTGAAATAATAGCATTCGACATCGAGTAACTCGACATTACATTTATCGAGTTTTCTTTCGATACGCCAGTGTCTATCGTATGCAAAAAAATTCAATAGTTTATTCGATACGATAGTATCGAATGCGGTGATTAGACCCCTGATTTTGGTAATAAAAATTCTTAAGTATGGTGGCAACATTATGTTACTTTTAAGTTTTTATAGTGGCAACAACCCAGTAAAAACTTCGCCTACAAAATAATGTGTTGAGTAATCTGAAAAACATAAAGGCACTACTTACACTTCTACTGAAAGAACCAATGAATTTTACAAGGGATGTTCCAAAATGAACGCATTCAAAAGTAAGTCTTTATTTTTTATTTTTTCCAAGTCAAGTTTTGGCAAAACTAAAGAAAAGAAGATCTTTAATCCTAAACATTTAAAATAAATTACATTTCTAAAAGATTATTATATAAGATCTCCTTTAACTATTGAAATAACTAATGAAATTATCTCAGTTTATTTTTGTACAAATATGTAAATATTTGGGGGATTCACAAGGTAGTCATAAATAATTACAGGAAATATATATCGTCGGATTAATATGCAAACCTTCTAAATCCACTTTTTATGTAAATTAAGATTTTGATGCCGTGTGGTAGAGAAAGATACGCCTCGTCGACCAGCATGTAGTTTTTCTTCTATTTAAGTCTTGAAGTGTGTAAAACTGACTGTTATTTTAATTTTCTATCAAGCTTCAAATAAAAAAATAAAAAGTTTTTTTTCTCTCCTGTAAAATGTGCTGAAAGTGAGTTAGCAGGTTTGCATATTAAGCCAACGATATGACTGCTGTAAGCTACTGCTTATATTTTGAATTAAAATATACAGTTGTGACAAATCAATGAACACAGCATTACAATTTTCAGTTTGTTTGAAATATTTACTTTAAAAAATTTTAAATTTTCTTTAAGATATTATGACGATATGACTTGATACCACACCTTGTGCATTAATTGGAAAATGCATATTACATATTTATGAAATGTTTTTTTTCAAGAATTGTTATGTTTGGTATTTTATTGTTTTTTTTTTTTTTTTACTTATAAACTCCAAATAATAAGCAATTAATGAATTTTTATATATTGAAATTACTTAATTTATAAAAAAAACTTTATTAATCGGTTAACCGATCAAACACCAAATTAACCGATTATTAACCGGTTAAACCAAAACCTCGGTTAATTAATCGAGCGATTAACCGATTAAAGCAAAAGGTCGATTAAATGAATATCCTACATAGTACACATTACAATTATTTGAACTCGAAAAATTTTGTATCAAGAAACACATATTCGTTCGTATTAACATTTTAGAAAAAAATTAACCAAAATGAAAAAAATATTCACATCTCCACATTGAAAAAAAAAAATAACCAATTTTGGTTAGAACTAACCAAAAACGGCAGCTCTGGTTGCTAGTTAACATTGTTTATTAATGAGACCGGCTCTGTAAGTTTATGTTAGTGTGCGGTTAACATGATATTAAATAACAGGGCTAAGATAAAGTGAAGTTAACAGTGTATTTTAAAACGTAAACATTTTATGATAAAAAGTAAAACTAACAGTTTGTGCTACATTATGTCTAAATAACATTGACAGTGTTTCCCAAAGTTTAAAAATGTGAAAAATAAATTAAAAATTAAATACAATAATTAATTTCAATTAAAAAAAACAAATTTTAAAAATATAATTATACAATTAAAATAAAACCCTAAATATAAAAAAAAAAATTTAAAAAATATATTATAAAACCTAAAATATGATATTCCTAGCAAATTAATCAAATTTTTATTAATCGAGTTCTACATAATGTTAGTATTGACTTAGAATACGCAGACAATTACATAATATGTAAAAAAGAAGCTTTAGTATTATTTTCGAAGTTAAGTTAAAACCAAACCACAATTCTAAAGTTTTTAGGTTAGGAGCTGATGTTTTTCATAAACGTGCACGGAAAGAATTATTTACTTAATATGACTTGAACTAAGAACATTGTGCATGATTCTCTTCCAAGCCAATAATTACTTTTTCTAAATGCAGTATAACCTCTCTTATCCAGACACACGCTTATAACAGTTATTGTTTTAGATAAAAAATAACAGTTATTTTTTAATTTTTATTTTTTAACAAAAATAACAGTTATTTTTTGATTTTTATTTTTTCGAGCAAAAATAAAAGTTATTCTCTAAAGAAATGTACGTGTTTAAATAATTTAGTTGGCTTAAATTTTTTTTTTTTTTTAAGTTTTATCATCATTGCGATCTCTTATGCACATTCAAATAAATATTTAAAGTCAACTAAATTATTAAAACCAGCGTTCGAAAATAAACCGCACATTATTTAGCGTTAATTTTTTTTAGTAATTGTGCAGACGAACACAACCCCTAATACCTTTCGTAACTATTTTCAAAAAAGAGCCGAATATTATATAGTGTTCTGTTCTTCGTAAAAAAAAAAAAAAAACAGGACAATTGTAGTGATACTGTAGACAAACTATATTTTAATGTTCTATAATGGTTCTTTTTTCTAACATTGATAAAGAAATGAACAAACAAAAAATTTTAGCAACGACCGCAGCACGAGCAGCTTGTGTGTGTATTGTGTATATGTTTTGTTTGTGTAAAATTATTTTTCTGGCTTTTTGTTGTTTTTTATCGTATGTGTATTTTGTTTTTGTAAAAAATGTTTGGTTTTTTCCAGGCAAAAACGACGAACATTAAGGAGCCGAACCGAACACAATAAAGTTTGTGGTTTAAAAAAACCGAACGGAATTAATTGTTCTCATATTTTGTTGAGTTGGATAAAAACAGTATTATTTTTTCCCGAAAAAATTAAAATCAAAAAATAACGGATATTTTTGTTCAAAAAATAAAAACCTTTAAAAAAAAACTGTTTTTATCTGACTTTTATGAAAAAAGGTCCCAGTTTAGTATCCAACAATTTCACCCACCCTAAATAAAATTAAGAAACTCTGCTAGGTATTTAAACATTTTTAATTTTTTATATGTAGTTGCTTATTTTTGTTAAAAATCTACCGTTATAATTTTTATAAAGCATTAAACAGAAAAATACATTTCATTAGTAAGAAATCAAGTGTTAAGAAGCAAAAAAAAGGTTTACTGAACATCAAGTGCTTTAAACAGAAGCAAGAAAATGTTGAAAAAATCAACAACAAAATGTGTAATTGTCTATTCCCTGTTCTACAATTTATTGTTAATTAAGGTAATTAATTAACTAAATATTTTTATTAGAAATATTTTGAATACTACAAAATTTCTTTAAATATTGCAGTTTATTGTATTTGAATTTTCTATATCGGAAGTAGCAGCTATAACCGAGAAACAACGTCTAGAAGTACAACGTTTAAAGTCCGAACTTGCAGAAGCTTTAGAAAGTGATAATGAAAATGTAGCGGCCAAAGGAGTAATTGTACAACCTGCTTGGACACAGGGCACTAATAAGCCCGATCCAAAGGAAACTGTAAAAGTAGAAGACAATGCTCAAATTCGCGATGAAGTGGCAGCTTTAAGAGCTGAAATTGGACAAGCAGTAGTTAAGGATAAATTTGTCACAAGTGGTAGTGCAAAATCTAAAGACATTAAAGCTTTAGCTGATTCTTTTAGTCTGAAAGAGAAAGGTAGAGAAGCTTTACTGGCAATGACAGGTCAACAAAAAGATCCATTAGCCTTTGAACAAGAACAAGTAGGAGCAGGTTCAGATAGCAATGAAGATCAAGAAACTAACTTTAAAGCTCCTAATATAATAACAGCTAGTACAGCTGATGATGCGGAGATAGATATACGTAAACTGCAACGCTTGGAGGTGGCCAAGAGACGTGTCAGAGAAGTTTTAATACTCAAATATATAGAAGAAGACTTCTCCTTTGATTTTGGACCCGAAGTCCACGAATGGAAGTATATTGTACATGCAGGTCAGGAGTACTTTATAGGACGTCGAATTACGGATTTATTAGTAGTACGTAAAGACACTGCTAAATATGAAAAGGCAATGGTGGTAGATGTAGGACATGTTATAATTTACATAGAAACCTATAATTATTGGAATTTAGACCAGCAACAGCAAGAAGGTATTATACTCATAGCCACAGGAGATAAAGTATTATGGTATAGAACCAACAATGAAACCAAACAGATAGAATTGTATTGGGACTGGACAGTGGGTAACACTATAACCGGTTTAACTTATTTTAGCCTGGATTCCAAAGACTATTTAACCGTATCATCTAACCAGTCATCATTGGCGGGTCATTATGCTCTTAATCTGTATCAATATAAACTGAGTACCAAGGAATTTTGGATAGCGCAGCGTTTGCAACTTAAATTTCCTTGTGAAGAAGTAACCATATTAAACACTGGTCGAGACGTTATATTGGCTATACCCCAAAATGATACGGCAGCCATTTTTACATTCAATCCCCATGAGGCCGAATTTTCTCACATACGTTTTCAGCTTAAAAGATCGGTGAAGGCGGTGGGTATTTTAACGATAGCGGCATTTAAAATGGGTGGACGCAGTTATTTAGCTTTAACCGGTTATCAGCCTCAAATTTTGCTTTATCAACACGGAGATTTTATTTCTAAAACTATATTGGGCAATAATTTTGGTTTGGTCGAGCTATTTTTTCCAATACCCGTCAGAACTTATCGGGATGATCTGATATTATTAGTACAGCATAGGGTAGATTTTAGCACCCATACTTTAACAGTAGTGGAAACTTTAATATGGGATGGTGAGGCTTTTGAAACTAGGATACCGGTACCCTGTCACATGGGAGAACATGTGGCATTTGGCGTTGCCTGCATGCTAGACTTGCAAAGGGATGAGGGCCTTAAAGGAGCAGCTTTATTAAAAAGTGGAGATGAAATATCGGTTATAGTGCCACGTTATAAAGCAGAATCTGGTTTGTTCCGCTTTCACACCGAATTATTAGCTAAAAATTCCGAACTTTTAGATCTTCAAGAAATATTTGAATTTCTAAAAGACTGGGTTAAAGAACAAGATGATTTGGTAGCTCAAGCTGAAGCCTTTCTAAAAATACCAATCGAACAACTTATACACACCAAGCCAGATTTAACGAATTTAGAGTCTTTAAAAACCCCGGAACTTGTATTTAATGGAAATATAGGCGAAATGTATGTCAACGATTATAAATGGACACCAGAAGACTCTAATATAGATTTGGGATTTATTATACAAAACATGGAAGACTTTGAAAAATCTTTAAATTCGGGCAGGCAAAGAAGAAATCTGGATAATGTTCTGCATGAAGAATTGGAGTTCGATGAAGTGATCGTAGAAGATTTGGAATTGGATAACCTAAATGGTGAACCTTTTTATATACAAAATGGTGATTTGAACTTTGAAGGTGTTATAAATTTCTCGAAACTAGAAGTTTTCGAAAAGTTAATAGATTTACAAAAACGCCAAATAAATGAGGACGAGAATTTTATTGTGAACGGTGATTTAGAATTTGACACTATTAATAACGTGGCATGGCGTGATATAAAAGATAATTTAGTGTTTAAAAATCAGAAACAGAATTTTGGAGAGCTGGAGGTGGAAGGAGTAAGTTTTTTTTATTTAACTTTGTTAATCTTTAACTAAGTTGTTAAACTATTTTATTTTTAGCAAATTATTGTGGAAAATTCGTTAAGTATAAACACTTTAAATACTTTGGATTTCCCCAATGACTATATGCTATCAAATGGTCCCAGGACTTCTACAGTCATGGCAGAAAAACATTTCGCTAATACTTTATCGGCCAGCTCAGTTGATACAAATGGTTTGATTAATGGCAAAAATCCTTTAAATGCCATAACATTAATGGATCCACAAGCATGGCAAGCTATGCCCACCTTTAAGCAACTGGAAGTAGCTGAGAAATTAGAGGTATCAACCAACAACATAAATTTTAATTAAGAAAAATTAACATTTTTTTATTTTTATTTTGTTCTAGCTGCATGGCCAAGTTCATGGTCGAAATGTTGAGTCATTTCCACAAAGTCCTACTCTACAGGAAAGCAATGTTATTGAGGCGGCTTGTCATTTCAATGAACTTATTGTCAACGGCCCTGTAGTTTTGAAAGGCGAAATAGATAATCAAGCTTTAGGGCCTCTTCTTAAAAATGTACTTATCAAATCACAAGATCCCAATGAAGAAATTTTAGTACCCTCTTCGAAATCGTTTGGTTCGGTTACATTTCCCTTAGACTTTCAGCTAGAAAATAATACTATAAACCAAATACCAGTCAGTGACTTTGTTACCATTAATACCAACCAAACATTGGCTATAAGATCCCTAGAAGGATATGTTTATTTCTATAACTTAACCTTAAATGGATCATATGATGGTGTCCGTATTGAGGATGTTTTAAAAGAGATTATACTTTTAGAAACCCCTTTAGATTTATCCACTACGGAACTAATATTTTCCGGGGATATAAAAGCGAAATCTGTTAAGATATTGGACTCGCTTAATAAACAACCTTTAAAAGATAATTTACAAACACTTCAAGAAGACTTGATTGTTAAATCTGCTGAATTCGAGAGTTTGGATTCACAGCAAACTGATTTTTCTCAGGACATTTTGGGCCAAGGCAAATTAAACAATATAGAATTGCATTCTATTGTTAATGGTAGCTCTGCAGATGAACCTCCCACTAGTGGCAATATATTCCTCAACGAATTGATTTTGGGGCAGGGTATACAAACGGATGAATTGCATGGCATTAAAGCAGAATTTCTCTTGGAATTTCTAACTCAAGTAGATGAGTTGCCCCAAATGGTTTTAAATGGTCAGATAGAGGTGGATGGTATAACTGTTACGGGAGATGTACAACTCAACGAAGTAAATGATTTACTTTTTGATGAGCAAATACAATTGAATACCATTAAGCTTAACCAACCCAACTTTTTGTCCACAAAACTAACTTTTAAAAATCACTCGAGTATCAAGGGGGATTTGAATATAATGGGAAATTTTAATGGTGACTATTTGCCTGATATAATAGACGATATAGTCATAAGATCTTATAATGCCTGCATAGATATAAAAGCCTCCAAAAGTTTTTTAAAGCCCATAACCGTTTTACAAAACACTGAAGTTAAAGCCTTAAATGGTATTCCCATGGAAAATGTGGCTTGGAAAAATAAAGATCTTAATTTCAAAGGTTCTATGCAGCTACAAGGCAATTTAGTGGTCCGTAATATAAATTTAAAGGGAAATATTAACAATTTCAATTGGCATGACTTGCATAATCTTGTCTATTTTAATGAGACTTTACAATATTTTGTTTTGAAAAATATTACCGAGTTTAAAACTTCACTATTTTTGGAGGATTTAACCGTTTTGGGTGATTTAAATGATGTCACGAATTTATCAGATTTCTTTGAAAATCTAATTTTCAAAAATCATTTATGCCTGCTTAAAGGTAAAAATACTTTTACGGGTCGTGTTTCCATAGAAAACGGGGCTTATATAAGAAATTTAAATGGCCATGATCTTATGGATTTTTTTAATAATCTGGTTTTCGTACATGGACCTCAAGCCATTGTAATAGAAAGCCCCGTTCAGTTTGAAGACTACGTACAGGCTAATGATGTACAAGTGAAACATTTCTTGGAGATTCAGAATTTAAATGGATGCAGTTTGAGGGAATGGCTAAATAACACATTGAGAGTGGATCGGGATCAATATATACCGCGTAAGCTTTTTATTTTTTTAATTTTTAGATTATTTTTAAACATTTTTTTATTATAGATTTCTTACATTTTGCTGCTGGCAGCTTAGATGGCAATTCATTGTCGGTAAATTATTTAAACGAGTTAGATCTTTCTAGAGTTTTTACCCTAAATACGGCTCAAACTTTTAATGAAACAGTCGAGTTCTCAGATGTTATTTTAAATGGTTTTATTTCAACGAAAGGCCGTGTCAACAATTTGAATATAGAAAAGGAATTTAATAATACTTTAATGGCAAGTAAATGTAATTTAATGGTTTTTCAATGTAAATTCAATTCAATCCATTGCAGACTTATGGAAATCAACATATTACTACACCTTTAACCATACAATCCATTGACGTTTTAGGAGACCTTACTGTACGCGGCCTAATTAACAAAAATAAGAATCTAACTGATGTGGCCACTTTAGGGGAAGATTTAATATTAGAATCTCCTCTATATATCCAATCGATGTATACACCTCAAGTCATAATGAACGATTTAGTAACCGGCATAGATTTCAATAAATGGTTTACATCCGCTGTCAAATATCAGCAGCCAAGTACTCAGTATATAACCGGTAATTGGTCTATTAAAAATCTAACTGTTACAAATGGGCCCAAAGATTTTCAATATATGATTAATGGCTATGAACCCTGGCAATATTACTCCTATATACGTTCACCTAGAAACGATGATCAAGATAATTTAGAGGAAAAAGAAATATGCCAACTAATCAAAGAAATCTGGCGGGATATAGGCAATAAATCGGTGTATATAAAATATATAGAAGAGGAATTCAACATGAATTTGGATAAAGAACTTAAGACTTACCAAGAATCGCCAACCAAATTATTTTATTTGAAATCAAACCAACAACATTTTTTACTAATTAATCTCAAATGCCAGTCATTTATTTATAAATGGTTGGCCGCAGAAAATAAATTTAATTTTGAGATGTCCTTTAAATCAGGGCCAATCGCGCAAGTTGAAGTGATTCCCTACTTTAGCAAATCAAATGAATTGCAATTCATTACAAATTCTGCTAACACAGAAAAGACAAATTGTTCTTTAAGCCTTGTAAATAAATGGAAATTACAAAATGATTCGATTGTGTTAGAGAGTAAATTACCTCAGTCTTCGGATGTATTTTATAGATTCCAGGGAAATAATTCTTCTATATGGACACTAGACAATAACACAATCAAAGAATTGAATTTAGATTACGATGTAAAGCGAAAATGGCAGTTACCAGCAGCAGAAAACAACACTCGTTATAGATTTGTGCCTTTAAAGGAGCAACAGCAAATCTTATTAACCAATGGTCAACATTTGGTTTTACTAAACAACCATTTAGACAAAAAATTAAATAAATCTTCATTAGATTTAGAAGACGCAGCGTTTTTTCAAACTTCTTTCTTAGAAACCCTAAAAGAAAACAACTCGGAATCATTACTAAAACCCAATATTTCCCTAACACGTTCATTTGTTTTTGGCGATTTTAAACAGGTTATAGAACGTATTCTAATTGATTTGGGTCGACGTTTAAATCAGCAAGTTAATATAACTCAATTAAGTATACCGGAATCCGATTTATTTGATGAGCATTTGGTTCCAGATTTCTTGGCCATAATGGAGGAGTTAAAACAGCAAAAAATATATCCCACCGAAGAATTCAATTTAAGTTTTGATAATATTTTGGTGCCAAAAAATCCGGCCCAAGTTTTAGCAGCACGGGTAGTGCAAATGTCCTGGCCTGTGGTAGTAGAAATCGAAGAAATTCATTCGTATATAAAAACCAACGAAAGCCATAATCATCCTTTATGTTCCTCTATTACAAAATCTCTGGGAATCTTCATAAAAGATGTTTTGATGCTGGCTAATAAACAAAATCGTTCTAAGGATTATACCTTAGAGTTAACAAATGTTATAGAACGCATAAGGATTTTTGAAAAGGATTTGGAAAACTATCTAAAAGCCTTGGAAAAACACCAAGATATAAAGCCTTTAAGTAAAAATTTAGAAAAGGATCTTTTGCAAGCATCGTCCACAAAACGAGAAATTCGGGTATTTTCCCATGCCCAAGATGATTTAATGTTTGTTGAAAATTCCCATTTGCCGGGCTACAAACAGGGAGAAATTTTGCCTTTACAGGCGGGAGGCAATACAAAACCCCTTCATTTATGGGCGGTAACTTACACAAAAACCTCTTTAATAGCTAACAATAATCCGGGGATTTATCTATATGTCAAAGCTTTCAAAAGACAACTGTATCAAGTTATATCGGCTGTTAAACCCAGATATTTGCAACATATAAGAATAAAACAGGAAACTTTCCTTTTGTATATACAGGACTGCTGCCAAGTGCAAATTTTAAGATTTCGGGGATCTCAAGGCTTCAAAAAGTTTGCAGATATTTTTAGCAAGGAATATATCAAACAAATACTTACCGTTACCGTACCTTCTCAAGACGGATCTTTGAAACATTTTCTTTTATTGTTAACAGAAAAGAATGTTAAATTTTATGAATTTGTTATCGAGGGTTGGAACTTTATTGCTCTACCTGCCATACCTCAAATATTTTTAGATTGTTTGTAAATTGGTTTTCTTAAAACATTTATTAAATAAAAATTATTTCTTCATTAATAAATTTTGATTTTAAATTAACTATTTATTTCATTTCGTTAATTAGCCTTAAAAACTATTTTATGTTGATGAAAATTACACTGTTTTTTAAATGTGGTTTGAATTTGAAATCCGTCGTCCATATTTAATTTTTAGCAAAAATATATTTAAGTATAATTTATTTTTATAATTATTTAGTTTTTATAATAAATATTATAATTATCAAACTAATAATTGCAACAACAAAAAAAAAATTCCACTAGATTTTCAGGCAGACCTTTAAGTTTATTAAAGGACTGCTTTAATTATCTTAAAGAAGAGAATTGCTCAAATATTTACAAGTGCTTATTATTTATTAGTAAATTAGTTATTTTCGAATACTGTCTAAAGCCTAAGGAATTTTAACGGGTAGAAATAGTCTAGGATCTCCTATTTTTGGACTTAAACGTACTACAACTTGATCATCACCATCTCCTACTTCCAAGAAAGAATTCCAGTCGGCCAAGAAATAGAAACCATTTTTCTTTTTGGGTGGCGGTGGTGATTCCGTAATGGGATTAGGTCCAAAAGAATCTTCCAAATCTGTTAAGGAACCATTACGAGATTCTTCGGTAGAAGTTGTGGTGGCCGCTGTCGTGCTAGACGCCTCACCATTATTTGTGCTCTCGGCATCACTATCATCTAAATTCAAATTTAATTGAATTCTGGGAGATTCCGTGCTGGTAGTGGTAGTACTGGCCTCTGTATTACTATCCGTATTAGTTGTGGTTCCATCGGTAGGCTTCTCACTTTGTCTTCTAGCTTTAATGGTATCATCTGCGGCTGTTTGTTGCTTTTTCAAATTTTCTAGATACTTAAGATCAGCTTGTCTTAGCAAAGCTTTATCGTTTGGACTTAGGTTAAGGTTTTTTAATTCTTGTAGATTCTTAATAAGTCTTTGCAACTCATCAACATTTGCTGTTAGGTCGGACAAAGGTTCCTCTTGTTTGCCTTTTGTTTCAGGCAAGGCTTCTTGATAATTCATTTCACTGTAAGCGCCCTTAAGATCCTCAATCGGTTTATCATCCGGCAAAGCCAATTGGTAATTTATCTCACTAAATTCTGTCATTAAATCACTGTCACTGTCCACACCTAACATCATATCATCTTGCGTTTCTTCCACATTACTATCCCCTCTGCGGAGAAAATCTGTGGGTTTCTCGGTAGAAACTCCTATTCTATTAGCGGCTCTTTTAATAGCGGCCTCTATAATCTTAGTGGCACTGAATACCGGCAATTCTACAGAACTTTTTGTGGTAGTTTTGGGTGGCCTTGGTGTTAAAGATTTCATGGTGGTTAAGGAGAACACCGCTGTTCTTTCGCTTAGTTCCTCTTCTTCCGAGGAGGAAGTGGTGGGTGTAAATACCACATTTCTTTCTGTTTGGGTTGCTATCGGGACATTATTAGATAAACCAAATTTCTGTAGATATTCTTCTAAGCCAGCAGCTTCTTTTTTGTGAGTTTTGTCCGATTCTGCAGAGGGCAGTTTCTTGAAACCATTATAGCCATTATCGCTTTGTGTAAATTTCGACTCCAACTGCTGTGTTAGCTCTTTGGGCAAATTGACACCCAGCTTCTTTAGCTCCTGGGCGTTATTTAGCAATTTTTGTATTTCCTCTAAATCAACATTTGGTTTAGTTGTCTGTTTAATTTCTTTTGGACTCTTTGTGGCCACAAAACGTGGAGGTTCTTTGGTGACAGTTTTGTAGATCATGGGCGGTTGTAGATTCTTGTAGGCCTCTTCCTCTGCTGAGGGTTTGGCATACACCAACTCTTTTAATTCTTCACTTGAGGTAAAATCTTTAGTTTTCATATCACTAGCTACAACAGGTTTCTCTGTGGCCTTTTTGTAGGCCGGCAAATCCAACTTTAAATCCTCGGGTTCCGATTCTTTTATTAGAATTTGCTCTGTCTTTTTATAGTTACCAACTTTAGTAGGATATACTATGTGGGCCCCATTTACGTTTTGTACATTTTGAGTTCTTTGTGACGCAGCTGCATCTAAGTTGGGGGCCTTAGTGGTTTCCCAATTTAAATTATTTCTAGGATTAGGTGTAGGCACATTGATGCGTACTCTTTCCAGCTCTTGCACTTTACTCAATAATTTTTGCAGTTGTACAAAATCATTAGGATCTACTTCCTGCAAACTACTGCCAGATCCCGTATCATTTGTGATATCAATAATGCGTTGGGCAAAGCTTTGAGCCTTTCGAGTGGCTGTTTCTAGCTGTTGATCCTGGTAGGCCTTGACTGCAGTAGCTTTTGTGGATATTTCGATATCACCTCGCGAGAGTTTTTCGGCATCTTCAACTTGCTTGTATAAAGTTCTTAAATTGGCAAAATCGTTGACCGGTAAGCGAAAATCTTCTTGCTTTTGAGAAGGAGCTTTAACATTGCGAGTGGTGAAACCCATGAAGGGAGATAGGGGAGTATCTGTGGCTTGTGGTCTCTGTAGCTCTTTCTGTTGTAAATTCAAACGTTCCAATTGTTGTACTCGATTTATAAGAGCTTGCAAATCACTATTTTCCATAGTTATTTTCTTCGGTTTTTCTTCATACTCACCGGCCTGATATTGTGATATAACTGCAGGTCGAGGTATAGTAGTTGTTGTAGTTGTGGTGGTCGTCCTACTAGTAGTGGTTCTGGGTGTGGTAGTAGTTCTTGAAGTGGCCTTTTCCAAATCAGCCAAATATCTTTGTAATTGTATTAAATCATTCATAGAGGTTGTTGGTTTCCTGGTAGTGCTAGTCGTAGTAGTGCTTGTTGTTGTAGTTGTAGTAGGCTTGGGCTTCGCTGACTGCTGCTGTCTGGCCTTGGCTTGCTCAAACAATTTTTCCAATTCACTATCATCAGTCAAGAGTTTTCGCAACTGCCACAAATCTGTGGGTCCTATTTGAGCTTGAAGATTTGCAGGTCTCTTGGTGGTGGTGGAAGTAGTTGTGGTAGTTTTAGCATTATTTTTCTCATAAATTTGCAATTGTTGCAGTACTTTTTGCAACTGATCCAAATCTGGTACCGTAGAACCTGATTGAGCCTGCTGTTGGAATAATAATAGTTGTTGTTGTGGTGTTAAGGCTTGAGCAACAGTGAAGCGATTCCTGAGTGAAGAAGCTTGTATAGGTGCTGGAGTTTCCACTGCTATATTTTTGGAAGCTGCGGGGTTTGCTCCTTTACTGGCAGCAGATTGAGCTTGCAAAGCTTTTTCGGGAGTAATTTTTAATTTTTCCAACTCCTGTAAATTTTCCAACAACTTAGATAATTCATCCGATTGCCTGGATTCTGTTTGGTGGTTGCCATTGTTTGCGAAATTTATATCGATATTGGGATCTATGCGTCTTCTAGGCTTTTTGGGTTCCACCAACTTGGGTTCTCCATTGGTAATCAACGAAGTAGCTGAAGTTGTTGGTGCTGGGGTTGTGGTAGTAGTTGTTGTTGTAGTTGTAGAAGTTGGCGTGGGTCTAGCTGTAGTTGCCACTGCTGGAGGATTAACGTTTAATCTTTCCAACTCCTTTAGATTTTCCAACAACTTTTCTAGCTCTGAGTTGCCTAAACTGGGTGCCCCCTTCTTCGCCTTGACATGATTGGAGGGTATTTTAGCAGTTGCTATTTCACTTTCTTGACTCAAAGGTTCTAAACTATTTTGTGTAGAAGACGCTTCATTTTTCTTTATTGCTTTGCGCTTTCTTCCACCCACTATGCCAAATCTAGTCAAATAATCCTCAACCTCAGGCTTAACACGTATTTCTTCACCTATATTCAAAGGCTTAAACATAGAATAAGCATCCGGTTTGATTTGCGGACCCAAGCCCTTTAAATCAGCGACGCTGACAATTGAAGGTTTTGGAGCGCTTTCGGCTGCGTAATAATCTTCTATGCCAATCCGACTTCTAGTACGGGAATTTCCCGGTTTTATGCCTAAACTTTCTAAAACATCAGCCACTGGCTTAATCGTGGATGTAGAGGAATATCGCAGTTTCTGTTTCTCTGAACCCACTTTTAGGAATTCCGCATTTTTGGCACTATAAGTACTGCTAAAGCGTTGCACTTTAGGATTGAAATCATAAGTCTGTGGCACATCAGACATAATGGGCTTAAAGGGTACAAAGTTGTCTTGATTTACTGTCGGCGTCATGCGATATAACACAGCTGGTGGATTAGAAGGATGATATGTAGTGGGATTGAAGGGCATTGGTCTGGTTTTTACTGAAAATGATGGCTTGTAAGTAGTGGCATCAATTTGACCCACTATTTTTGTGTTAAATTTTCCCTCACTATTCATTGAGGGTGTCAGAAACTGTATGGGCTGATGCGAGCTATAAGAGTCCACCACTTTGGTAACGGGGGGACGGGTAAAAAGTTCCTAAATGAGTTTTTTTTTTTACTTAATGATTTTCCTTTTTTGTGTTAAATATTAAAAAAATTTACCTGCAAATTTTCCTCGGTTTTGTTATCGGTATTATAGGGCAATACTAACATTAGGGCTCGCATACTATCAGCCCTGACTTTATCACCAGCCCTAACACTTTTCTCATACTCCTCTCGTGTAACTTTTTCATAAAGCTCTTCGATTTCACCTCTGCTTGAAAGAGAGAGAGAGAGAGACATGGTTATGATATTTCATTTTATTGGTTTTTAATTTTACCTGGTTAAACGGGGCAGTGAGGGATCCTGATTTAATATCATTTGCACTTCATGTATGGTTTCCTCTAAAGCTGGCGGTTGAAAGTAGGATTTATCCAAATTTTGTATTAAATTTCCTTGTAGACTTCGAGGTACTGTGGGAAGCGCGTATGCCGCCAGGGGCACTATAACAAGCCATACAACTGTTAAACTGACGTTTAGAGGTGGTACTAATTTGGGAGGATAAGGCATGGTAACTAAAAGAGAGAGAAGGTTAGGAAAAATAATGTGAGTTATAAAAGTTTATTATGAGTGGATAATTAAGAAATTGCTAAGCATTTCTGTTTCATTAGGAAATTGCTTTTGTCCTTTGCTAATAATGAAGAGTGTGTAGATTTATAAAACTATTTAACTGGTTTAACATGTACTAATAAAATGTTCATCATAAATAAATCAAAAAAATTTAAAGGATGATATAAAAAAAAAATAACTAGTTTCTGTTTTAGCTGCACGTAGTTTTATGAGTTTAAAATAAATTGCTGCAAACTTTTTTTGATTATAGTTTGTAGTGTTTCAAAGAAATAATTTTTGTTGCTTTCAAATTTTTTTTAATAATAATAACAATTATGTATCTCTTTTAAAGTATTTGTTAAAGTTAGATAATTTCTTTGTAAAAATTCCAAAGTTATAAAAAATAATCATTTCATTTGAACCAGCTGTCCTCGTTTTAATTCTTCGTATCTTGACTTGTGTGATGTTCAAAGTTTCAAAAGTTCTTCTTTTTTAAAAACATTTAATGCATTTGTAATTATTTCTTAAAGTGATTGTTTAGATTCGTTTGTAAGTTACTTCTTTTCTAAGCAAATCAAAACACTATTGAATATCAAAATCATTTTTTAAGTTATTTAAACAACATGTTGCTTTTTTAAAGCATGTCAAGGTACAATTTATTAAACAAAATTATTTTATACATACTTTTTCGTTCATTATTAATAAACTAAATACATGTTAATTACAAATTGTTGTTAGTCTTTGGACTCTTAAAGGTATTCGATTTATTGCTAAATTAATTAATTTGATAAAAAAAGTATCGGCGAATTAAAATTAAGAACATGAATAATTAACGAAAGACTTTAAATGCAGATTATTAAATCAGCAAATTATAAAAAAAAAATTGTCTTTAAAAAAAAGCAAACTTTAAAAGAATTCTGTAGAAAAAGCTTAGTTTAAAAAAAATTACTAAGGTCCAATTTTTAAGATATTTTTTTTTTACAGGGGATGCCCCCTACTAATGCAATGCATTGTGTTGGTATTAGGAAAATGGGTTATGAGGAGAAGGAAAGAGGCAGTAGTGTTTTTGGGCATTTAATTTGAATTTTTCCAAATTGTAGCCGACTGAGAAGACTTCTGCCGGGAGTCTATTCCACATACAGCTACTTCGACCAAGAAACGAATTTTCTCTGTAATGCGTTGTGCGATACATTGGACAGTCGACAACGAACGGATGTGATCTACGTGAGTACTACGGGCATTTACCCGTGTCTCAGGGATAAGTTCGCTTATCCCAACTGAACACTTACCGAGGTTATATCGATAGAACAATGACGCACAATCCACATTCCGACGATGCTCCAATGAGTCAATAGAGCTGGATACCCTACTGTCATTGATGAGCTTCATTCAAAAGTCTCAAGATATAGATCTTGAAGCCTCGGCCCAGATATGGGAGTTGTATTCCATTTTCGGTCGGATATAGGCGGCTTCAGATGGAGTGAAGCAGTTCTTGCACCGACACATGAAAAACATGTTGTTACCATCGAACATCACATTGAATTTTCATGCCCAGAACATCAAGAGTATCTGATTCATCGATAGCTATGCCTCCCATGGAGTCCACAAGACGTCTGTTGACTTGCGAAAATTAAAATTGACCCTATTCGCAAGACCCCACTCGGAGAATAGTATTTAAATCTATATTCCGTTAATTTCCCTATAAACTTTAATCGTATTTAATTTCTTCAGTGTTGTTTAAAAAGTCTAATTTAATTAAGATAAAAGTATGGTAGCACTACTAAATACAAAAAAAAAAAAGCAAATAAGAAAGTATAGTCGGTCAAGACGGACCATATATGTATGTTCCTATACCACAGTATATAAAAACAATTTTTGCAATTCTACCCTATTTAGGACTCATGGGCAATCATGGACCCACCTTAACAAAATTATGCTATGAGATTAAGATTCATGTAAAAGTTCTTTGTGCCGAATATTATTTAGATTTCTTGATCTATGTATATGAAATTTCAGGATGGGGGTTTATATGGGATCTATGGTTAAATATGGACCTACCAAGACAACATTTTATAAACCTTGAAATTTGGTACATAGGTTCTAATTGGCACAAGGACCAAGCCTATTGAAAATAGACACATAACCCCCATACAAGCTTATTTCCGGAAATGGGGGTTTGTTCCCATCTTATTAAGGGGTGTGCTGGAAATCCAAAACGTAATATCATCTGGGAATTTAATTCTCGTGGTGAGTAACATTTTTATAATTAATTTTCATACTAACTCGAATGTGTAGTCCAAGTCAAATTACAATCCATAAAGCCTTCATACTTTAATAGGCCCATTCCATACAAAAAAAAAAAAAAAAAATAAAAAAATCTGATAGTGCATAGAAAAATATTCCTGAAAAATATTGATGGAATGGGCCTATTAAAGTATGAAGACTTTATGGATTGTAATTTGACTTGGAATACACATTCGAATTACAGTGCACTGGCGATAAATAACCCTAATATATGAACACCCCAAAATATGAACACTTATTTTCTTCCATTGACTACTCTAAAATATGAACTTGTGCAAAAGCTTTAAAATATTTTTTTTTTTTTGTCATTATTTTTTTTTTTTTATTGAATCTTCATATATTAAATATGAACTAACAATAATTAATCAAATCTTAACCTAATACGTTATTTTATCTCCTGCCAGTGCCAGACAAAATTTTCTTCATCACGGGTTATGTTCACATTTATAGGTGTTTATCGCTCATCTAATTGGGTAAGTGCTGCAGTGTCTCTTCTTCTTAAGCGAGTGTGGCCGCCATGATTTAAAATATTTCGAGCTAGTGGATTTGGGTGTTGTTCAAGCCTTTTTAAATATTTTATTGCATATTTTGTAATCATAGATTTCACTAGTGGCACATTGAGATCCTTATGAATGTTTGAGTTTTTAACATACCAGGGAGCGGCTGTGATTATTCGAAGAAGTTTATTTTGGCGCCTTTGAATTTTGTCGATATTAGAGGCCGAGGCAGTGCCCCATAGTTGAATACCGTAGCACCAGATAGGCTTTAAGATAGAGTTGTAAAGTAGAAGCTTGCAATCGAGACTAAGGACAGAATTTCTTAAAATAATCCAATGAATTTGAATGGCTTTTAGTTTCATTTAAGTTAATTTTGCCTCTATATGGCATTTCCACGTTAATCGCCGATCCAGATGTATACCGTGATATTTAACATGCGAATGTTGAGGAATTATTTGATTATTGATTGTAATAGGGGGGCAAGATTCCCGGCGCAAAGTGAATGTTATATGTACACATTTTTGCTCATTGACCATTATCCTCCATTGTCTTAACCATATTTCTAGTTGAAATATATGATGCTGTAAGTAACGCGATGCTTCATAACGATTTTCGTGGACGCCTAGAAAAGCTGTATCGTCTGCAAATGTTGAAGTTTGTGTGTAGTTGCTTGTTGGCATGTCCGAAGTATAAATTAAGTATAATAGGGGGCCCAGGATGCTGCCTTGTGGGACTCCAGCGGCAATGGGCTGAGGTGAACTTGAGAAATTTCCTTCTTTAATAATAAATTGACGACCGACTAAGTAGCTTTCTAGCAGCTTGTGTGTGTTTGCTGGTAAATTTTGCTTCAATTTGTGTAATAAGCCTTCATGCCAGACTTTTTCAAAAGCTTGCGAAACATCGATGAAGAGTGCTGAGCAATATTTCTTTTCTTCAAATGCTTTTCTTATGACATTTACTATTCGATGAGTCTGCTCGATTGTGCTGTGTTTTCTTCTAAATCCGAACTGATGGTTTGGAATACATCTATTTTCACTTAAAATTGGTGTTAATTTTGAAACTAATAATTTCTCAAACAGCTTTGACATATTTGATAATAAGCTAATAGGTCTATAAGACTCAACTTTTGTATGATCTTTACCTGGCTTTGGTATCATGGTAACTAAGGAAACCTTCCATTTTTCAGGATAGTATTCAAGGCGTAAAATAGCATTAAAAATAAAAAGAATAATTTTCTTTGCTATGCGAGGTAGCTCCAAAAGCATTTTATTACTGATTTTATCAATACCAGGTGCCTTCTTAGTGTTTAAATCACAAATAGCCTTTTCGATTTCTCTTATCTCAAATCTGAGGGGAATAGCTGCTCTAGCATCAACAGGTGGTAACTCGACCGCAATATTGTGAGATATATTTGGTGTAAATACGTTTTTCAAATGATTTACAAACAGGTTTCCTTTTTCATTATCATTTCTTGCCCAACTACCATTCAAGTTTCTTAATGGTGGCTTAGATATAACTGGCCTTTTTAGATTTCTAGCTGCACGCCATAATGAGTAGTCAGATTGTGGAGTTGCATCAAGTTCCTTAAGATATTTTTCTAGAGAAGCCGTTTTCTGATTCTGTAGTAACTTTCTAAGCCTTTTTGTGCATTCTTTTAATAAAATCTTAAGTTGCGGGGATCTGTAAAGTTGCCACTCTCTTCGAACTCTCCTTTTTTCAGTCAAGAGCCGCTCGACATCTGAAGAACATATTTTATTATTTTTAATTTTTTTGGGGGTAACGCTGGAGTGTTGAACAGCTAGTTTAAGATAACTGTCAAAGTTAACAAGAGAGAGATCCACATTCTCCGGTGTACTAAGCGGAATATTTTCTGTGCAATGGGCACTGAGAAATTTTTTATATTTTAACCAATTTATTTGTGTGGCTGGCGTCGCTAAGTAACCTGACGGAAATACAATTCTATTTGGGTTCGATATAGTAACAATTGTAGGTGTGTGGTCGGATGATAATTCTAAGGAAGCTTCAACATGAATCGTTTCTGTGGGGATGTTTTTAACCACGCCAAAGTCGATAACATCTGGAATTTTTTGCTGATCAGTAGGCCAATATGTTGGTTGCCCGCTCGCGACCACATTTAAACCCATTTTAGAGATTGTGTTAAACAAAACACGACCTTTTTGTGTTATAAGTCGTGACCCCCAGAAGGTATGTTTAGCGTTATAATCGCCAGCGGCCAGAAAACAGGGTCCTAATGATTTATAATATTTATAATATTGGCCTTCTGATATGGAAAATCTAGGTGGAGAGAATAAAGAAGAAATTACTATGTTTCGATTTAGCTCCTCAACACAAATAGTCGTTGCTTGCAGATAGTCTTCACGGTGATCACACATAATGTAGTGTTTGACTCGAGTTTTTATTAAGATGGCAGAACCTCCACAAGCTCTATCTCGAGGGTCCTTGGTATCATATAGTATATAACCATTGATTTTAAACGTATTTCTTGAGGTCAAATGAGTTTCAGAAATCATCATGACATCAATTTGTTTATTTTTAAGAAAGTATTCTAATTCATTTTTATGTTGGCGGATGCCGTTTGCGTTCCAAAAACAAATTTTTAAACAGTTAATGGTTTGTTAAATACAGCTTGCAATAACATCGATTGCATTCTAAGCATTTCCTGCATCATATTACCCATTGTGTTCGTAAAATTATTTACTGTTTGCACTAATGTTTCCATGGTTTTTTCTAAACGACTTAAATTAGAAACCGGAGTTTCATCATTACTTGGCGAGGCACCTTGCATTGGCCGATGGTTTGATTTTAGGACGTTAGCGTAAGAAGTTCTGTTATTACTAGGCTGGGGGGCTTGAATTGCATTTGTGTTTACCTGATTTGCAACCTGCATTTGAGGGGTATTTGTTTTCGGTCCAACCGTCTGCTTGACAATATTATATACTGGGCATCCTCTATAATTGGCAGTGTGATTACCGCCACAGTTGCTACATTTTTTTACGTTGGGGTCGGTTTTAGACTTATCGCAAGAAACTGTACCGTGTAGTTCACCACATACTACGCAGACAGGGGGTAACTAGCAGTATGCCTTGGTATGGCCAAATTCTTGGCAGTTTAAGCACTGAACAGGTCCATTTTTTTTGTGCGGCTCTTCTATAGTTATTCTTCTGTAGAGAATATATTTTAAATTGTAAATAGGATGTGTTTCGTTTTGTTTAAGTTTTACGTCACCGGGTTCAAACTCCACTCGAAAAAGTGGTTGGGGAATTTTGTCTCTATTTTTAATATTTACTACATGTTTTACCTTGAAGCCTTTTTCTTCTAGGAATGTTTTAACCTCTTCTGGGTCCACACATGAGTCAATACCCTTAATCACTACCTGTAGACCTTTACTGCTTTTCAGTTGGTAGGTATAAAAGTTTTTTTTAAGCGTTTCAAAGTTGTTTACTATTTTGCGAAAATCATTCTCATTATTGACTTGTATTTTTGTCTCGTTTATACTTCCACGCTTTATAGCCGCTACGTAAAACGAATTTTCACCTATCACCGATATCAAACTCTTTATGAGCTCATTTGAATTTTGCTCCCTTAGATATATCGGGGGAGGCTTGGATGGTTTAATGACGTTTGGTGCTTCAGAGGATTCATCCTCCAGAATTGCAAAACGATTTTGAGTATTTATTGTATCAAAAGATGGTACTTTTGAGGCCGAAGCAACTGCTGCAGAGGTAGGGCTGCGTCCCCGTTTAAGCACTGTTATGTACCTGTCCTTACCAACTTGTACTGTAGGCTTTTGACAACTTTTTACAGGGGGGTTTTCCATTGCATTTGTGTTTGAGTTCATGGTATCATTTCCCACTAAATTTGTTTTTGACGTCACGGCAATACTTGCTGGGATGGCAACACTTGTCACCAAATCTAGTTGTAGTTTTTTTAATGAGTCACTATCCACTGTTTTCGTAAACACCGAGGGTGATAGGGAACGTGTTCGAATAATTGGCTTAGCCGTTAAATAGTTTATATTGTTTTGTTTTGTTTTATTTATTTCTACATTATTTTCGTTTGCCTGAACTAAAACGTAAACGTTTCTTTCATTTTGTCTTAGTGTTGTTTCACTGTTCGTACTCATGCAAGGAGTTGTTTTTGTTTTTCACCGTTTTGCTTTGCTTTAATATTTTTATTATTTATTGTATTTTACAACAACAAAAAAAAACAAGAAATTTAAATTTAAATGTTTTTGTTCAGAATATGTATACACATGTATGAACATTCATACGTACATACATATATATTTTTACTGTTTTATTTTATTTAATTTTATCGTTTTAAATTGTTCACTATTATGTTAAGTAATTTAAATAACAAAATATATTATTTTTTTTTTAAGCGTCCATTCGCTGCTTATATTTATGTATTACAAAATCAAATGTGATTAATTAATAGTTCAAATCGTATGCGGGGCTAAAAATACACGTCTGTATCACAACAAAGCACAAACCGAACTGAACTGAGCTTTAAAATATGAACAACTTATAATTGTATTTTTAACAGTTTTTATGTACCAACACAGTGTTAAAATCTAGATCAATTTTGATTCAACTGCATAATAACTTGGGGGTTTCCCTAGCTATCGCTTTAAAATTGTCTTCAGTTGTTAATCAAAATGTTTTACACACACTTTTTAGTTAGTTCTCACATTAACGTGGAATTCTATATATTGGTATTTCCACAGAAATGTCTACTTTTTGTCACGTAACGTCACCAACTATTTTTAATTATTTACTTTTTTGCATTTAGGTGTAGAGCGCAACTAGGTTTTCATTTAGTGAAAGAGAGGAAATATTTGGACAACGTGGTTCTAAAATACAAGAATAATTGCTAGGTGACGTGACGTGACAAAAAGAGAGCTTTTCTGTGGAAGTGCCCATATGTTCATTTTTTAATATAATTTTAACGTGAAAAGTTTTATATATGAATTAAAAAAAGCAAAAGTTTTGAACTTTAAAAACGAAAAATCAGGTATTTTAGAAAATTTAGAACATTTAGGAAACGCTATTACTAATTAAGCAAATAACTTTGATTTTTTTTAAATGTTCTAACAATACGTTTATTTGACTTGGAAAAAGAACAAAGTCTTCCGAATACCCAAAGAATGAAAAATGCATGCACCGACGGTTTTTGAAAATGAGATACAAAAAGATCAATGTTAGCGGACACGGCATATATCTGGAAATTTTTAAGAGAGCGTGGCGTTTTTACCTTAACATATGGAACTTTTATTTTTATGGAAAAAACGTTTTTAAATGCCATTCGCAAATATGAACAATCATGCAAAAGTGAACTGGTCTTGTTTTAATTAGTTCATATTATCGCGATTACACTGTAATATGAAAATTTATTATTAATATCTTTAGTTTTTGTAAAATCTTTGGATGAAGTTTCCTGATGATCTGTCCTAAGCAACCAGTGAAATGCGCATAGAAATGGCTTATACCATCAACAATAAATTTCAGTGTTTTTATCAAGAATAAAAATTGGGAATAAAGAACGACAAACAGTATTTCTGTGATATCACTAGATATAGTTGTTGTTATAGGGGGAGGAGTTCTTGACAATGTTAATTTTTGTTTTTTTTCTTCATTCTTTTTTTAAATATAATGTGTCCCATGCTTTTGGTACTCCTCATATTTTTTTAATAGATTTTTACTTATTTTTTTTATATTAAGGGCTGCATACTTTTTTGGTAAAAATTTTTTTTTTTTGCATATTTTTAAAATTTTAAAAAAATGCTAATGTACATTTACCATTTTTTCCTAAAGCTTAAATTTATTTGTATGTAAGCTTTTTTTATTAAGCGTAAATCCTTTGCCGGTAAGATAATGATATGTGGTTACACATTTGCTTTGTAGAAAATTATTTTAAATTTTCTTTTTTTTTACACAGAAAAAAAACTTAATACAACTTTAGAGGTTAGGTTACACCTTTCTTATGGCTGGGAATTTGGCGGAGTTATTAAAAAGATTGGAATATAAATAATTTATATAAGTAAAAGTGATTTGTTTTAATATTAACGTGCAAAAATGTTCGCACAAAATTAATTAGATAACTATATTTTGCTCTAACAAATCGGGCATATGCCAAAAAAGTCGTCGTAGTGGAGAAAAACGACAATTGTAGTCGGGACTGTAAGAAACGATAAACTCACTGTTTGTAGTTGTTGTTTTGCTTAAGCTTAGATATTGTTACAAGTTAAACTGGTGTTTATAATTCTTATTCGCTTAACAGTTTTATTTGTATAATATCTTTGGATGAAGTTTCCTGATGATCTGGCCTAAGCAACCAGTGAAATGCCCATAGGAATAGCTTATCCCATCAACAATAAATTTCAGTTTAGCAATAGTATGAAATGGGAATTTAGCACATTTAAACGAAATCTTGTTAATTAATTTTTTGACGCCCAAGAAAAACTTTGTGAACCCGTTAAAATTTTTTTGTATTTTCACCACTGCTTTAAGGAAAAATGTCAATTTTGTGAAGGTTAATTAACGAACTTAGAAATTAATAGTAGTTTATTAAAAGTGAAAATTTTTGTTTTGTGCCGCATCTACATATTTATATACATATATAAGAATTAAAAATGTTTGTATGCTTGTTTGTTTGTTTGTTGGCTTATAGACTCCTAAACTACTAAACCGATTTTCCCGAAATTTTTACAGTAACATAAAGTGAGCCCTAAAAGTAAATATAGGGGCTGGGGAATTGGTACCCCCCATTGGATGCCAGTAATTAATATCGCATATCTTAGGAGCCGCTGCACGCATTTTGTTGAACTTTTGGTAGTAGGATCTTCTGAGCCCCAAAATTGAAATAAAATAGCAGAGGGGGTGTATTACCCCCCAAAGGACGCCAATGTTAAATATCGTATATCTTAAGAACTATTATAGTAAGAATGTTCAAACTTTGTAGAAGTCACTCTTAATCTATACTTCACTTCTGAAAATAAAAATAAAGCGGTTAGGCGCAGGGGGAAATACCTCCCATAGGATGCATATATTAAATGTCTCTCAACTGAAGAAGTGGTTAAAGCAGTGTAGCGAAGCGCACCGGGTTAAGCTAGTATAATATATAAAACAGAATTTCATAAAATGTACATAATACATATTATGTATATGTATATGGACACTAAAGCAATTTCAAAGCAGAATTTTGAAAACTAGCTGCGACAAAAATTGCAAGTCTGGACAATGACTTAGGTTCATATATAGCAAATTTTCTCCAAAATTCACAAAAGATTTTCTTTAAATAGCTACGTCTTCTACAAATGGATTTCACAATTTTTTTTTTTTTTAAATCCCCCCAGATTATAGAAAATACAAAAAAAAACTTTGTAAAAATACTAAAAATTTTATTAAAAAACTATGCAAACACATTTTTTTATATGTTTTTTATTACAAAAATAAACGTGTTTAAATAATTAATTAAAGAAATAACAAAATTGTTTTTAATTTAAGTCAAAATAAAGCAACATTTTCTTTAAGCCGCTTAAATGTCGATTAATTACATGTTTAATGTCTTGACTTTAACGCCGCAATTATGCTATTATTATACTTTTTTCATAAATCTGTTATAAACATTGTTTAACTGAGAAAAAAGTTATTAAATTAATTATACAAAAGACAAACAAAACAACTTCAGCAACAAATATTATCTACATAAAATTCGCTAAAATTAAATAAAAAGCAGCAACAATTTATATAAAAAAAAAAGTAAAACATCGTAATGAAGTCGGTCGTAGAAGCGGTAGCAACACGAATATTAAAAAAAAGAAAAAATTACGTCAACAAACATGTTTCTTACTGCATTAAAAAAAAAAAATTACACGCAATATTATGTATTAAACAAAATCATATAGTTTGTGTGTATGTTAATAGAGTATGTGGTACAGTGTTGCAAAATTGAAATTTTGAAATGGTACTGAACTTCAACTAAAAGAGTATTTTTCCCACCAAATGGTACTTTTTGTTAAAAAAAAAAAAAAAAAAATTTATGAAAATAAAAGGAACAAAAAATATTTTATTAGAATTGTGTGGCATTTTGAGAAAAAACCTTAAGTCGAGATAAGATAGCAAAAAAGTTTTTAAAAAAATCTCGGGGAAAAAAAGATTTTAATCAAAAATCAAAATAAACCGAAATTAAAGAAAAATTTCGTTATTTAAATTTAAAACGTAAAAAAAATAAATTAAAATTCGCATGATTACCAACATTTTTTTCAACTTTTTAAATTTGACTTAAGATGTTTTGTCAAAATGCCACAGAATTCATTTATCTAAGTATTTAATAGCGAACAGTATTTATATTTGAGGTATAATATTGGCTATATTTTTTCAGGAAATTTAAAAATATTCAGTTCTGAAATGCTTTATTTCTGAAAGATCCGCTAGAACACGATATTGAGAATTGATATTATTATAGTTTTTTTTATCGTTTGTAAATAATATTAATAATATCAGTATTATGCTTATGGTTCTTCGGTTTTATCTTCAAAACAAAATTTAGTTCTTAGTGTTTCGCACATTGTCGAATAAAACTATTTCGCAGTTTCTTTTACTTTATAAACCATTCCCCTTACATTGCATGTTTCTATAAATGTGGGTTTCATTTAAATTTTCCACTAACATATTATCCTATGCATCCCTTTTCATAGAGTTTTCTTGCCAGTTGTAAGATCAAATATCCCATTCTGGAAAGCAAAATATGGATCCTGGCATCCACGCTTTGCATTTCGATATTAAAATCGTTATTTATTTTTAAAATACAACAACATAAATTTTGCAACAAACACATGATAACCTAAGCCTGCTATCGAAATGATCACATCACAGTTCAAAAACCCCAAAGGATAAAAAAGTACTGAAAACAAGGCGGGGGTACTGCGGTATTTTTAATATGAAAAAGTACTGAAAAAAGTACCAAAGTACTGAATTTTTCAACACTGATGTGGTATAAAAACAACAACAAAAACAAAAACAAAACGTCTCTTTTTTCTTTGAAGAGAAATGGAATTGTTGAAATTTTTGTCTTTGTTAAGCAACATGCAATTGGGCAAAAACAATTGTGGCAAAAGGAAACAGAATAAAGGCGATAAGCGGCAAATTTGCTATTTAATATTTTTAGCACGGACTGCAAATAATGATTAATTTTAAACTTAAAAAAAATCAAAATAAAACAAGTTAGAGTGCTATATTCGGCTGTGCCGAATCTTTGATACCCTCCACCGACACTTCGAATGTTGTAGGAGTAATATATGTATGATGTCTATTTATTATTATAATCTTTGTAAAAACAGACATCTGCATTAAAATTTGTTGCGGTTTAGACCTATATAAAATTATTGATCGACAGTTAGAATCAATTTTAAAAAGTTTGAGTAGAATATCAGTTTAAGATGAACTTAAATGATTTTCAAGAGAACAAATTATATAAAAGCCATGGTAAGCTATGAACCAATCATCCCAAATTCTGCAGAACGATTTCTGGTATTAAAAAACATAAATTTCAATACAGCGGTGCAATTAGTTTAAGCGTTTGCAGTAAATTTCAGAAGGCTGCTAAAATGGAATATAAGGAAAATTATGGACCGTATATCACAAAATTGCATAACATTTTTTCTGGCCATATGAAGCTAAACTGGAAGAAAGTTTACCGCGTATTTAATTATTTTACCAGAGTGGGCTTTATATGAGGCCTATGGTAAGTTATGCACCGATCTTCACCAAATTTCACAGAGTCATTTCTAGTTCTATAAAACTGTGATGTATCAAATTTTGTTATGATAGCGTTATTTTTTACGTTTTTAGGCGTACTAAGCTGTTTTCCGGGAGTAAGGTTTATATGGGGCCTAGGGTAAATTATGAACTGATCTTCACGAAATTTCACAATCTTATTTCTAGTCCTGTAAAACTTATATGTTCCAAATTTTGTTATGATAGCATTATTTTTTACGTATTTAGGTTTACTAAGCTATTTTCCGGGAGTAAGGTTTATATGGGCCTATGGTAAATGATGGACCGTTCTTCACAAAATTTTAAAGTCTTATTTCTCGTTCAATAAAACTGTGATGTACCAAATTTTGTTATGATAGCATTCTTTTTTACGTTTTTAGGCGTACTAAGCTGTTTTCCGGGAGTAAGGTTTATATGGGGCCTATGGTAAATTATGGACCGATCTTCACGAAATTTCACAGTCTTATTTTTAGTTATAAAAAACTTTGATGTACCAAATTTTGTTATGATAGCAATTTTTTTTACGGATTTAGGCGTACTAAACTGTTTTCCGGAAGTAGGTTTTACATGGGGCCTATGGTAAATTATGGACCGATCTTCACGAAACTTAATAGTTTAATTTCTAGTCCTATTTAACTGTGACGTGCAAAAATTTGTTATGATAGCATTATTAGTTAGGGTTTTAGGCTTACTATACTGTTTTCCGGGAGTAGGGCTTATATGGGGCCTAAGGTAAATCATGGACGGATCTTCAAGATATTTTACAGCGTGATTTCCAGTTAAGTAAAACGAACTGTTGCGAAATCTTATATCATTCTGTGCATTTTTCCACCATTTATGTTAGTTTTTGTAACAAAATTATCAATTTTTTTTAGGTGGTGGTTCCACATTTTGATTCATAGCTCAGATCCTCTTGAACCGATTTTGCTGGATTTCAATCCCAAACTGCTTAGGATAACTACAAGACACCAAGTTTGTTTATTTCTTTTGAGTTTTTCGAAAGTGAGCGTGTTTTCAACAGACGGACAGACGGACATGGCTAAATCGACTTAAAATTACTCAAGGACCCAGAATATATATACTTTATAGGGTCTGAGATGAATAATAAAAAAGTTTCACACGGAATGGCAAACTTAATATACCCTCTTCACAACTAATTGTGGTGGAGGGTATAAAAAAATGCTATGTGCATAAGAAATATACCAAGATAGTCCTTGTTACACGAAGGGAAAAAACATGTTTTATTCTGGTCACCTCCAACAAAACTACTTTTATTTAAAATTTTAAACATACATACATATGTGCTATGTTTAATTTAACCATATATGTAATTGTCACCGACAACCATATTATGATTAAATTAATCCTTCATCAAAAAGCTACAACCATATTATGGTTGTCTCATTTCACATTTTAAAAAAACTTATTTTTTTTTTTGCCAAAAAAAAATTCTGATTCTAAAATGTCTGCGCATATTAGAAAAAAGTTTAACTTCACTTAACCCTTTCGGTACATCTTTTTTGATTTTGATTTTAAAAATCCAATTTTTATTATCTGGCATTTAATATCATAACTTAATTTCAATTTTTTTCTTTTTTCAAAAAATTTACCCCAAAGTGGTTTTTAGGAATGGTGCCACATGGCATCATTGGTACTTAACGGTATGAAAAAAACTCTTTTTAGTGGTATAGTTAGATATATTTTAATTCAGTTTTGCTTATTAAATTCATTTAAAATATCGCAAATTAGAATATAATGTTAAATTTATATTTATAGATATGTATGTATATGTACATATAAAAACCCATTTGATATACATATGTAAGAAATACAAAGATAGGTACATAAAAGGAAATAAAATATAATAATAAAGTATAAATAAAAAGAAGTGTACACTTTGATGTCACCACTAACTGTGAAAACGAGTAGACCGATTTCAACAAAAATGTTGGGGATAGTCAGTAGATGGTTTATGTGAAGTTTGCATGAAATCGGCCCAGTGGTTGCGGAGATATGGCATTTAGATTTTCCTATATATTCACATACAAATATCAACAAAATGCCCTCCATTTTGAACTCCTTCGAAATGGCTTGACTGATTTTTATGAAATTTTTTGGTATGAGAATATGTCGTAGAGTATATTTTATATCGCTAGAGGGCGCAAAATAGGGCATAAGCTCCCCCTCCCTATATCTTTCAAACAATTGAGCGGGTTTTCTTAAAATTTGGCATGAAGACAATGTAACATCTGAAAGAAGGGTAAAACCTCTCCCTTCCAATATCTTCTTGAAAATTCGCAGCCAAATAGTGTATCCTATAGTTTTTATTGTTTAGGGCGTGAAGCAGGAGGGGAAAAAGCCCCCTTCCCTATATCTTCTTAACTAATCAACCGGTTTTCTTAAAATTTGGCATGCAGAAACTGTAACATCTGAAAGAGGAAGGGCATGAAGTAGGGCAAGAGGAGTAAAAGCTCCCCATCCCTCTATCTTCTTAACTAATCAACTGATTTTCTTGAATTTTGGCGGGAAAGTATTGTAACATCTGGAAAGAACTAAACTCTATAATTTGTATTATCTTCTTAACAAATCAACCGGTTTTTTTTTAATTTGGCATGCAGACACTGTACCATCTGAAAAAAAAGGTTATATGGCAAAACAACGTTTGCCGGGCCAGCTAGTAAAGTATAAAATTAAAATTTTTTAATTCATTCATAAGTATGCATTTAAAAAATAAGAATACTGTAAGGTCAAAATAAAATTAAAAATACATAAGTTACAAAATATTTAGTTCCGATTTGCATGGTAAAATTTAAAGCAGTTTCGGGAGGCATTCGGAATGCACAAATGTATATTGCACTTGCTACATTTGTATCTGGAATACGATGAGCAATGTTCCGCCTTGCATATAACTTTTCCCGGTGTATATTCCGGCCAATGATTTATACCATCATACCTAATAGAGACAGGTGGAGACACTTCACACTTCAGTTTGGATGCACTACTTCTCTCCGAAGTTGTAGGGCAGTTTTCATGTGGTGACTTCGTTGGACGGCCACGTTTACGCGCATTGCTTTTTTGGGCTGCAAAAATCAGAAGTGCATCTGATAAATCATTTCGAAATTCTAATAGGTCCATACATTCCTTCTTTTTAAGTTTATTGGTTTCGCAATCATTTTTGTACTCCAGCCATGAGTTACATACGGCAAGATCAATGAAGTGGTCAAAAATTTTTAATGTCCATTTTCTGGACCTAATTGATATACGATAAAGGGAAAGCAGAAAGTCCATTTTATCAACACCGCCCATGTTTTGGTTGTATATGGAAACAAGATTTGGTTGTTCAATTTCAATTTTCTTTTTTTCTATCGCACAAAAACGTGTCACAAAATTGACGCGTTCTGGACCATAAATTGTTGATACAAGCTGTACAATGCCGCCGTCAAGCCATCTTACTACGATAAAATTATCGGTTCTTTCAATGCGGTAGTCAAAGCTGCCTCGCCGAATTTTTTTCAGATCTTTTGCAGATTGAAGCGGAACTTTTCCTATTCTATTTGTTCTGATTGTTCCTGTTGCCCATACTCCGCGTTCTTTCAAATATCGCACTAAGGCAAAAGTTGTGAAGAAATTATCAAAAAATATTTTATGGTTTTTGTATACGGGAACTGTTTTTGCCAAATGAATGACAATATCGGAACAGAATCCAAACTTTTTTTCCCCAACTATCGTGTTTTTTTTCCTTGATAAATTTCTAAGTCATAGATTATTCCTTTAGAGCTGCAAAGGCAAAATATTTTCACGCCCCATTTAATGGGTTTCTTAGGCATATATTGTCTAAGAGTGGATCTTCCTTTAAAAGGTACCATCATTTCGTCCAACTTTTTGTAGAAAACATCCAATAAGGGCCGGACCTTGTAAAGCTTATCATTTTTGTTTAAGCTTGAAGTGAATTTCAAACTATTGCGCAGAGAATGGAATCGGCTTCTAGACATACAGTGACGAAAAGAAGGAATCTCAGTTGCTTTCGACCAGTACATTTTAAGACGAGGATAACCAATTGAACCGGTCATTATTTCGAGAGCAATAAATTGAATTAATTCTTCAATGGTTATATTTTTAGGTGCCCCCGTCCTCATGAGCGATGCTTGATTTGTTGACGTGACGATTTCAGTAAGAAACTCCTGCGTAAAATAATCAAAAAAATATTGTATGGGAGTCTTAATACTATTTTTGGATAAATAATGCTCGAAGTATGCATCTGGGGCGGACCAATTAACCTTCTTCCATTTATAACTGTCAAGCTTCTTTAATGGTTCCAACACAACTTCCTCATCTAAGATTTCATCTTGTATATTATTTTCGCCAATATTATCTAAATTAATATCAACCGGATTCTGTCGAGATAGTTCTTCCATGACAAAAGAATTATTTTTCTCCAAGGCTCCCATTAGGTCGTCTAAAATGTCGGAATCATCTGATTCCTCAATATCAGAAATATCCGAATCATCAAAATTATTTAAAATCTTTTCTATTTCATATTCCTTAATTTTTTGCGGCATATTGACATCTTTATTGTGTGGCAGAAAGCACTCAAATGAGTTGATCTTATTTATCAAACGTAAAAAGTCGTTATTTTTTTGTTACATACTTTTAGCTCCTTTGAGTAAGTTTTGATGCCATATGGCGTCATGCAAATTTAAAAAAATCCTACGGCTTTATTAGTATTTTTTTTTATTTAGCAATTAATTATGTTTATAAATGACGTGTTCTTGCATACTTCTGCATATAAATTTAATAAATTTTTTTTTAAAAATTAGTCAAATATAATGTTTAACATTGAACGTTTTTCAACCTGAGGAATCAGTCACTAAGAAATGACAAAGTGACAAAAATACATAAAATTTTTTTTTAGATGTTGTTTTTAAAAGTTCAGAGTGCAATGCTATCGGAATTAATCTCAACTACAAGCCTTCAAAACACCTTGATACCATATGGCATCAAAAACACCGAAAGGGTTAAAGGTAAATTTAATTGCGGAATTTTTTTTTAGTAAATTAAATGAACTAAACCAATTTTGAGTTTCCCGATTATGGGCATTTCCATTTTGACGTGACGTGATATTTGTACGACAAAATGTACAAAAATTAAATAAAGAAGTCAAATTTGTAAAAAGGGCTTTATATATGGGGGATTGCATGTCAAGTGACCCAATTTTTAAATCGATATCTCCCGATTTGGATGAAATACGTAGCGCATCTATTCAAGAGTTCCTTTTCATCATCATAAAATAAATCGACACTAATATCAATTATAAACATTTTTTATTCGACACAACAGTTAAAAACACTGATTATAAACTTTGTATTCCCGAAAATAACTTTGATAATATAATTGCATGTGCCCGTGCATAAAACTGAATTGGCAAATTGGTTTTTTTTTCGTTGTTTTCTTACGAGGACAATGGAATGAAGCGGTTTGTTTTTTAATTTTGTTTTTTCTTTTAACCCACTTACAACTACAATTCGAGTCGGAAAGAACCCAACCAATTGTAGGGTGATGTAAGAAAAGATAAACTCACTGTTTATTGTTGGTGTTTTGTTTAAGCTTTGATATTGTTACAAGTAAGACTTTTTTATTTGCCATTTGCGCATTTTTTGTTATTAACTAAGCTGTTTGATATCTTTGCTTTGATTTTACTTATATGTACCATCCGTGTAAACATAAAAACTACTTACAACAGACTTTTGTTCTATTCTTTTAAGCACGATGAGAATTATTTTGATCCTACAAAGTCTTATAGTGCATTTACACCTACGCCATAAACAGGTTATAAGTTGTTTTTGATGATAAACTGGATTGAGAAACATGTTTATCCATACACACAACCAGTTTTTGTTAATGCAACTCTATTTTTTCAAATTTTGCTCTGGCAACGCTAGTGATATTTGACATTTCATCAAGAATAAAGTGAAAAAATTACTTTTATCTGTACAAAAAACAATAAGATAACCCAGTAAAAAATGGTGCTTACTGGTAAGCAGGTTTGTAAGGGAGAGAAGCACAATTCCCCCTTACAAACCTGCTTACAAGAGGCATGATTTTTATATGGCGAATTCCCACTTGGAAGCACTACTTTTTTGTAAAATCACTGCGTTTTTCATGGCTTACATTATTCCGTGAAGGAAGAGCTTCCAAAAATCGCAGCTTTCATACCTTTGATTAATTGCTTCTATACTGTATAGAAGCAACAACTTATGCAAAAGAACAAAAAGCAAAACAAGCACACAACTCAGTTAATATGTAATTTTTAAAATAGAACGAAACTGTACGCAAATTAAAAAGAAAACAACAACAAATCTTGTAATTGACCACACAAAAATTTGCTTGCGTCCTCTGCTCAAAAACAATTTGCCGACTGATTGCGTAATAAAAAATAAGTAATTTTAAGCATCTGTTGTTTTCGATTACATGTCGGGAATAATCGTAAACACATTTTGAAATCATTGCAATACAACGTGCTTCCATGTAAGGGATTAACAGAAGCACTTTGAACTTTGGTCGTGAATTTTTTCTTTTAAATAATCATTTCAACTACTCCCTTACAACCTGCTTACTTATAAGGGATTATGCGAAGCTATTAAATAATTTTCATTTACTTATATTAAAAATATACTTCAATGGTTTTCGCTTCCCTGTTACTTCTAAGTAGTATGTAATAGCCAGCGCATATATCAGCGCTCTTGTACTTTTCTTGCTTCCGAAAACCTTGAAATTTTTTACTGGGAAATAAAAAAAATACACAAAGAAAATTCCAAATTTATAAGAAGTTTAAGTTTTTTTAAATAGTTTTTTTTTTCATAAAAACAACGGAAAAAGGTATGTATGCAGATGTACATACAGTTAGCAAAAAAAAATTGTACACTTGTTAAGTTAAAATAAAAACACAGAGATTAAAGTAAACCATTAGGAAGGGGAAGCACTTAATCTACGAATCCAAGTGCAGACAGATATACGTCCATCATTTCCAAATATGTATTTGGAAGTGATGGACGTAAATCAGTATGGAGAGAGTAAGGGGAAGGAAATATATTTCCACGAATTATTTTTCATACTGTTAAGCACGTTGTCGGCAATGTTATGGTTTGGGGGTGTGCGAGTGCTAATGAAGTAGGTAACCTTGTGTGTATCGAGGGAATCATGAAAAAAATAGATTATTTTAATATCCTGAAAAATAATTTGCCATAATCCGCCCAAAAAATGGGTTAAGAGAATGATTTTGTTTTCATGCAAGATAATGATCCAAAGCATTCGGCCGTTATAGTAAGGGAATGGTTGCTTTATAACACAAAAAAAGTTTTGCCTCTTCCTCCCCAGAGCCCGGATTTAAATCCGATTGAGCATTTGTGCCCTAATATGAAAACAAAATTAAGAGATTACCACATATCCGGAAAATAATCCTTAAAAAACTCTCTCAAAGATATCTGGAGTTCTATTCCCCAAGAAGTTACAAAAAATCTAGTCCAATCGATGCCAAGAAGACTTCTTTCTGTTAAAGAAGATAAAGGACACCATACAAAATACTGAAAACCTAAATATTTTAATCATTTTTAAAGTTACGTTAAGTGTTTTGTCCTGTACAACCATTTTTTTTGTTTATGAGTTTCAGCATATTCATGTTTTTGTTGTTTTTTTTTTTTTAACGTTAAAATATTCAAAATGAAAAAGAAGTTTTATTTAAATTAAAATATAGATCTTAAAATTTAATTAACGTGAAATAAAAGTTACGATATGGTTTAAACAAGTGTACAAGTTTTTTTTTTGCTCACTGTATGTACGTGCATCAACGTTTTTTTTTTAAATATTGGGGCTTAAAATGTTTTGACTTGTCAAAGATAAAAAACTTAACTGTCTAAAATGCTGATGTAGACGGTTTAGTTTATGAAAGTAGCTTACGATCATAAACTAGATTGAAAATAACAAGTGTAAATGCACTATAACTGCCTGTTCATCGATTTCGAATGTTAACGTTGGCATAGAAAATTACATTTAAAACAAAAACAAATTTTAGAATTTTGTTTTAAATATAAATTTCTATGCGAAGGTTGACGTTCGAAATGGTTAAACAGGCAATTAATACTTGATATTACCATGTAAAGATGCCTTAAGCTATGTTCACATAATGTGTAGTTGTCATGTGGAATGTTACTTTTCTACCCACATGTGATTTCATGTGTATGTCAAAATGTGAGTTTTACGTAAGGTTTATAATTAACATGTTCACATGTTGGTATGTAACGTACATTTGACAAAACCGTCGTTAATAAATTTGTGTATTTTCTATCTTTTGTATTATTTATTTATTAATATATTTTGTATTTATTAAAATTTTAATTAATTTTTGCCGCCACAAACAATTTTGTTAATAGAAATCAAAAATGTCATGTGAACTGTACACAGAGAAATAACACATGATATTGTTTGGAGGGGTTCAGACGATATGTGAACAAGTGACAATCCACATGACAAATACACATAATGTGAATATAGCTTTAGTCGTAATTAGTCTGGGTTTAAACAATGAAAGTTTTCTTTCAGAAAGTCTGACTTTATAGGTGAGAGGGGAAGAGAACAGGCTATTCTTCTCTCCCCTCTCCCCTCTCACCCATAAACTCAAACTTTCTGAAAGAAAACTTTCATAGTGTGAACCCAGACTTAGAACGCAGACGGCTCATGTCTTATTGACAAGACTCTTCCTTTTTCTTCTTTGAACATGAATTGGCTTTCAAATGATTCATATCATGTTGACGACATGTGCTTTTTTGATATTGAAAACAATAACAAAATTAAACAACGATTGAAAAAGCAAAACAGTACATGCATCTGTGTATTCGTTTCTTTTCCCCTCGTCCCTCTCGCCTATAAAGTAGCAATCTTGTCAATAAGACATGATCCGTATGAACTCAGACTTATGAAAGTTTTTAGTCCAACTAATTGCTCTTCAGAGGCCTTGCAGTTGAAAGGGCCACTTGAAATCAAACTAAATAAATTTATTTTTAATAAAAATAAAACTTTCTGAGCAAAAAAACATATCTCTGAAAGTTAAAACAAAAAGAAAGTTTTATATTTTTTATGCAAAAATAATAATTTTTTTTAAATTTATTTCAAACATTTGTTGCGTAACTTAAATTTTTTTTTTCGATTTGACGCTTTTATTTTGTTTATTCTCATATAAACAAATAAACGCTTTAGCACGTGTTAAAATGTGCTGTCGCTGCTGCTGCAAAAAAAAAAATAAATACAATTCAAAGCAACTTTTTTTCTTTATAATTTGTGTGAAAATTAACTGAAATTAAAGAGAAGAAAACGAAGAAGCTTTTAGTTTATAAATAAATGAGTTACCAAGATAAATAGAAATTAATGAAAAAAAGTAATCATAATCAAACTGTTGATAAAATAAGGAAGTCTGTGTTTAAATTACAAAAAAAAAAATAATAATAATAAAATAAATAAGAAATACATTTCAAAAAAAGTTGTTGTAAAACTATTTCATTTTTAAAACGGTTATAAAGAGTAAATAATAATAAAAGTTAAAATTTTGCTTTTGATTATTTGAAATACGAACTGACAGTAATTGAATTTGCAGGTTAAAACAAATGAAATTTTGTAATTTTTGCAAGATGCAGGGAAATTTACAAAGAAAGAAGTGTTAAGTTAATTTTTTGTACTGCTTTACTTTACATAGTACCTAACCTCACTTTATTAATAATTAAATAAAACGTGTTAGGTTATGTTTAAGTTAGGCTGATATACATAATTGATGTCTTAGGAAAAGGAGTATAACTTACTACGAGTATTCAATGGTTTGTTAATGTGTTTTATACCCTTCAACGAAGTTAAAAGGTTATATCGTCACCTTAAATCAGTGACGGGCACATTTGCAAATCCTATGTACGCGTGCATAGGAAAAAAAATGCTGCTTGTGCGACGTCGACACATGTACGCTATAAACTTCTTTGTGTGTCTGTGACAATGTACGTTCGGCTGTTGCTTTGTTGTTATTTCGTCAACACAAGCATAAATGTGATAGTATGTGTGTGCCCTTCACTGCCTTAAATGCAAACGGACGGAACTACACTTTAATTTTTTTACAGGAGAAGCAAAAAATATTACAAAATCAATAATAATAAAGTATTCTTGGAGCTTGAATTTCTTGAATAAAGTCGCCATTTTTATCGAAGAGGTTTAAAGATTCGCGTCATGTTGTTTGATAAAACCGAACCATAATCAATTAAAAACTCCATTTTGAGTTTTTATGTAGTTACGTCCGTTTGCATTTAGGGTGACGATCCCTAGACCCTATTAAGTATATATCGAGTCATAACCGCAAAAAAGCTTAAGCAGCAAAAACAAAATTTTGCAGCAGAAGTTTTTTGTTTATTTTACTTTATATACATTTTTTTTTAAGGTTGTCGCTTACGATAAAATAGTGTTCGCTATAAAATCGTAACCGTACCTTATATGACCATGACATTTTAGGAGATGATACCAGTGTTGCCAATAAAGTCATTTATTTAAAAAAAAAGCTTAAGCTTTTTTGGTGCAATGCCTCGATTCTAGATCCTTATGAGAAGAGAAGTTCAAAGCCAGTTGACCGTATGTTGGTCTGTTGCAATGTTTTTCCGAAGACCCCAGATATGATGGTGACTTGGTTGGTATATATTTAAGTCAGATATGCTTATTTTAATTTTGCTATTGAAATTCAGCCAGATCGGTCTATAAATGACTGAGATATGAATAAAAAACCAGGACTGCTACTACTTTTACCCACAAATCTCTTGTTGTTGCTGTTTTTTTATTTCTTTTTTCTGCGTATCTGGAGAACGGCAAGAGTCAAAGTTTCCAAATTAGGAACAAGCATCTTTGTCATCAATGTACAACCTCTTCAAGAAAATAGGCGAGCCTAGAGAAGTGTGCGTGGCACTTCCCAAACAAAAAAATACATTTCTTCACCATCACATACAGGTAACAATTTTAAGTGTAAAATACGGTAAAATTATACACTCACCCCGTGTTTAAGAGCTGGCGCTATCTTAAATCCACTGTTTTTTAAAAAAATTCCAGCAGCTTCTGTTAAATAACTACAGCACCTAGGGATGGTCCCCTCTCAGGTTCAAGTGGTGAAAGATCAGCCCTTTATGGGGCTTTTCAGTACTGTCCCTTCCCGCGACTTTAGATTCAAAACACCACGTGGTCCCCGAAAGAACCCTCAAGCGAACTTTCGCAAAGACAGTCTCCGTAAAAGGCAGGAAGCATTTTCCGCAATAATCATACTAACGGAGGCGTCAACCAATAGTCACACCTATGCCGTGTGTCACCGGAAGCTACTTACTCTCATGGTACCAGATTGGATTTTAATGGCCAAATTACGGCATTCGTTATCGCTCGAATTTACTATACAATTTAAATGGGAATTTCGATTGAAATCTAGTGCCGTAATTTTTTCCCTGGTCTGCCGCAATCTCAAGAGTTCAATCAATTTTGGATATTGGCTGAATCCTAGTTATTGGCTGCACCTGATTTGCTCCGAAATATTCTAGATATGATGCTTACAACCCGGAAAATGGTGTATGACTAACTTACTGACATATTGTAGCATCCCTAGGCAAACATAAACTTAACAGCCAGGCCCACGATGTCACACGTTAACGTTCGCCTAGAAAATTACATTTAAAACAAAAACAATTTCTAAAATTAGTTTTTGTTTTAAATGAAATTTTCTATGCGAACGTCAACGTGTGACATCGTGGGCCTGGCTGTAAGAAATGCGCCGCAGGCATTTTATGGAGTTTTTCTTTTGATCACATCAACCAGATTCATTCGTGTGAACATTTACTCCTATAGAAACCACGAGAAACTTTTCGATTGAAACGTGAGAAATGAAACAAAAATGCCATAAATTGAAACAAACAGCTGTTATTCTCACTTAACTACGTCTGTAACATTGTTGGTGAGTAAAAGCTGTCACGTAAGCAAATTACTCGCCAATTTACAGAGAAAGTGTGTCTGAAAAATTTTTGTGAGAAAGTTCTCGAATTGTACTGTCAAATAAACTTACGTATAAAAATGGGGTGAGAAAAAATGTTCACACAAAATAATATGCTTTTTTCATTGTTTAATTTTTTGCTTTTAAAGGGTGGTTAAATTTCAAGGGCCGATGTTGATTTTGAATAAAACACAAACTATTTAGGAAATTATTGTAATTTTATTTTATTATGATATATTGGTATTACTCAATTATGTATGGAACAAAATATCGGCCAAATGGGCGCCGCGACCACGGCGGCACACCTCCATCCGATGGTCCAAATTTTCGATGACCCTGAGGCATAATGGAGGTTCTATGCCGTTAATGTGCCGAATTATCTCATCCTTTAGCTCTTGAATTGTTGCTGGCTTATCGACGTACACCTTTTCTTTCAAATAACCCCAAAGAAAAAAGTCCAACGGTGTCAAATCACATGATCTTGGCGGCCAATTGACATCGCCATTACGTGAGATAACACGGTCATTGAATTTGTTGAGCAAAAGAGCCATTGTTTCGTTAGCTGTGTGGCAAGTGGCACCGTCCTGCTGAAACCACATATCGTCCACATCCATATCTTCCAATTCGGCCCATAAAAAGTTCGTTATCATCTCACGATAGCGAACACCATTCACAGTAACTGCCTGATCGGCCTCATTTTGGGAAAAATACGGCCCGATGATGCCGCCAGCCCATATACCGCACCAAACAGTCACTCTTTGTGGGTGCATTGGTTTTTCGATAATCACTCTTAAATTAGCATTCGCCCCAATGCGGCAATTCTGCTTATTGACGAATCCACTGAGGTGAAAATGTGCCTCATCACTGAAGATGATTTTCTTCGAAAATTGATCATCCACTGTTGCCATTTCTTGCCACCATTCTGCCCATTCACGACGTTTGGAATGGTCAAGAGGCTTTAGTTCTTGAGCCAATTGCACCTTGTAAGCGTGTAAATGCAAGTCTTTATGCATAATGTTCATCAACGACGAGCGTGAGAGGTGCAATTGTTGGGCACGACGACGAGTTGAGGTGGACGGCTCTTCAGCCACACTATCGCGAACAGCAGCAATATTTCCTGCAGTACGAGCTGTACGAGCATGCACTGGTGTTCTCACATCTTCTACAGACCCGGTTTGCTCGAATTTTTCCACGATTTTTGCGATTGTACGCACATTTGGACGATCAAATTGACGAAAAAAATCACGAAGTGCACGATATGCATTTTGATTTGAACGCCCATTTTCATAATAAGTCTGGATAACTTTAACACGTTGTTGGATTGTGTATCTCTCCATGGTTCAAATTGAGTAAGTCTGAAATAAAGAAATGTCAAATAAAATTCGGAAAAAAACTTGGCGTTTAGGTGTGGTTCACATTCAACATCGGCCCTTACAATTTAACCACCCTTTACATTTTTGAAAAATAAACGAATGTTTTTAAAGCCATTTTGTAAGCAACAAACATCAAAGTCTCTCTTAACATTATTTGGTATAGCTGACGGTTGTATTTTCGCCGCCGTCGCACAGTGCGAAATTTCTTGAGTTAAGCGGAACTTAATTTGTGATTTTTTTAAATTGTTAATATAAATTAATGTGTTTTTTTTAAGTCTTTGAGTTTATTAACGTTTTTAATTATAGAACAATTAAAAAAACATGCATATGTACATACATTTTCTAACAACATTTTCAACATCTATTCAGAACTAGTCTCATTGCAATCGTCTGAAGACTCGTAATCATTGCATGGGTCTGAAAATGTTTCTAACAACTCTAAAACTTCTGGTGTTACTTCACGACGCTTGGTTTTAGGTGCTAGCGATGTACGGATCCGATGAAATAAGCAGTCGATTAAATAAATCCGTATTTGTCAATTCGGTATGTTTTCCTAGTAAAAAGTTCGCGATATTCCAGTTCCTTGGCAATCGCTGCAGAGTTTCGTTTTCCAGAATGGTATAGCTTTGTTGCAGTTGCTTTGGCTAACTCGTCTTGCCTAGCGGACTGCAAAATATGATGCACTTTTCTGTATTGCACTTTAGGATGACAATCCTTAGATTCTTTTTTAGGTCTGCCTGCATTGGTCCTCGATCCACAAGGCAATGCATCCCTTACAGTAGTTGACAATTTTACACTATTTTCAAGCCAGCTTGCATTTTTATTTAGAAATTATGCTAAATTTCGACTGGATTCCCTCCACCTTTTTTGTATTTTACAAACTAGCGCACGAACAGTTGCCTTTAAACTGCAAAGAGCGTCAGATGTTAGCACTGGTAAGCCTATTTTTTCCAAAACAAAACCAATGAAGGCGTCCGATGTCGGTTCTTCTTTCCACTTTTGGAAAATATAGTTTAATTTAAAAGACGATCGCAAAATATCGCAGAAGATATTTTGTGTTCCCATTAGAGGAAAAACATACCTTTAAAATGTTGTGCGTTTTAAGATGGTATTATGTGGTATCACCTTTTAAAAGTCTCCAACGAAGTTAAAAAATAAAATTTACTTACTTCTTAAAAATCACTTTTTTCACGAACAAATCACACACGAGTACGAAACGATTTTGCAATTATTTAAATGCCAATAATTGACAATTTTCTCATAAAATAAATTATGTAAAAATCATGGCCTACTGCACTGCCGTTTGTATGTACCACTCTATTAACTGAAACAAATCGAAAATCTTTCTGTATGCAAAAAGTATAATTGAACAAGAAATGCAACTTTCAGGTGTATTTTTCAGTTGTTTCGCAGGGTAAATTCCCAAACTGAGTATGAGGTTTTTGAGGTGGGATATTAAGCAAGCGAAATAATAAATTCTCTTATGCATTTTATGTATTTCAAAAATTTAATAAAGTACCGCTAAACTTCCTGAATTTCGCACTGTGCGTCGTTGAAAATTTTGGTAAATTTGGCGTTCTCAACGTCTGCAATGTCTGCAATTTCACATCGGCTTCGATTGTAATATTACGACTTTTCGAGAAACGATGGAATATTTTGTATCACATCTTCTCGATGCGATAAGTTCTCACCAAAGTTACAGAACATGGGTACTGGTTCTCAAAACGGTAAATTAAGCTTCTTATCATGTTGATATTGGCTTTGTATTTTAACAATTGATTGTCCTTAAACATAAAAGTATTAAACAATATTTGAACGTTAAATTAAAAACTGTACAAAAAGGTTACAAGCATTTCAAATCAATCAGTTGAAGTTGACCCACCCTATATCTAGCCCTAACCGCAAAAAATAGCTTAAGCGACATCATTTTAAATTTTCGTTTTTTTTCAATAAATGATTTTATTGGCAACACTTGGCAACATCTCATAAAATGCCATGTTCACATTTAGTACCGCTACGATTTTATAACAAAAATAATTTTAGCTTAAGCGATAACCTTCCTACATAATTTTTATAAAATAAAATAAAAATAACCTTCTCCTGTAAATTTTGCTTTTTTAACTTAAGCTTTTTTGCGGTAAGGGCTCGATATAGTTTGATTGGAAATTTGTTTTTAAACAATTCCTTTTTGTTAAAGCCATGTCTTAACTTTTTACTTTAAACCTTAATTTAATTTACTCTAAATGTTATATGTCTTATGCAATTTTTTACGATGCGCTTGTCATTTTTTCTATTTATACTTTTTTATTTATATAATAGTCTTAAAAAAACAAAAAATAAAATATTTTTCGTTTACACTTGCTAAAGTTTTGTCGCACTTTTTTTTTTTTTGTTATTAAAAAAAATTGTCTTACTTCAAGTTAATGGCTTTATTTTTTAAACGACCTTACAGGCCATAAACGTTATAACAACATAAATGATGAAAAATGTTTATATTTATTAACAGAGAAACTTTAACTTTACGGAACTCAATTTGAATATACAAAAAAATAAATTCATGTTTTTATGGCTGAAGTCACCAAAATTAAAATTTGTTTGGTTTTTTTAAAAAAAAGTACGTGAGGTAATTTGTTTTAAAGAGTTTAACAAAACAAAAAAGACAAGATCATAAAAACAAAGGTAAAAATTGTTAAGAAACAAAATCTTATATTTATCATTATTTAAACCATTTTAAACCGTTTAACCACAAAGTTAAACAAGGTTAAACGTTATCCGATTTACCTAGATATTCTTTGAATTTAACATCTTCTTTTTTTAATTAGTTTGTTTTTATTCAAAAAGATCAATATCAATCAAACTGCCATAAAATAGAAGTTTAAAGAGGTCTTTGAAACGGCGTTTTTAAATCAAACAGTCTTAAAAGTAGACCATTTATTATGGAGATTTTATAATTTTTCTTTAAAACCAATAAATAAACGGTTTAAAATTGATTTTAAGCATAAGAAAAAAACAACAAGAACGAACCCCATTATGAAACAGAAAGATTTAAGACACAAACTTAATCTTTTATTTTAATGTTTGTAGCTTAAGTCTTTTGTTATTCTTGCACTGAGACACAAATTTACTGTTAAAATGTTCTTGTTTTCAAGTTTGTAGCTGCAATTTCTTTAATTTTTTTAATAAAAAAAAAAATTCCTAAGTCAATGTCTCAAACAATTTAAGAGTTCATTTTTCTCTTTGGCTTTACTCTTTATTTTCATAAATAGAGAAAACAACTCTTTTTGTTGTTTCGTATTTGTTATAAAATTAGATAATTGTTTTTGTTTAAGACATGTTATGCTCGACCTTAGACAACTTTTTAAAGCCTTTTACGATCTAAGATTAAAAAAAAGTCATCAAAAAAAATCCAAATATTTGAGTTTTTTTTATGAGTTTAGACTTTTAACAGCTCGTGTATATTTGTATTTTTATGAAGGATAAACTATTAAAAAGAGCCACAAAAAATCCATTAGATATAATACTATCTTATAATTGAAAATGGTCTTTAAACCAAATCGGCTAATGAGATAACAAGTCTTTGAATTTAATGTAAAAATTTGTTAAATAAAAAGCAATTCTGCCCAAACCTTTTCTTAGCCGTTGTCATGTTTTGCTTGCTTCTGTAACATTTTTTTCTTGCTTTTATTCTTCTTTTAACTTCTTTGGAACTTTTGTCAGCTCTTTAGCTTCCTCGTGTCTTATTAACATCTCTTGATATGGCCTTAAAGGCTCTACTTTATGCTCATAGAAACCCCCATACATTTCATTGATATCTCTTAAGCGATCGAAAGGCCTTCTACCCTTGAAAACATAAATCGAATAAATAACTTTAATAATTTCCTTAAAACCACCAGTCGTTTTTATAATTTCTCCGTCTGTTTGACTTAAGCTCATATAAGTTACTTTGGGCATATGCATATGACGGGCTACCTCGCAAATTGTTTTAAAAAATTTATCCAAAAATTCGTTATCCTCCTGTAAGTCTTTACACAAATGATAGCTAAATATATGCAATGAATCATTAACCGGATTATCTTTGTGCTTTAGCAGCTGTTGTTGCATACACCAAAGTACCATGCCACATAACTCCTTAAAACGTTCACTTTCGATAAGCAATTGCAAAGCAGTCCAAGAACGCCACTCTTGGCTCATACACTTCAACAAGGCAACACCTTTAATACAATTTTCATTGTCTAAAACAACCAAACTGCTTTCATCGCTCAGAATATGTTTGACAAGCTTGAGGAATTCTTCTTCTATAGCCGGTTCTTGGGGAATTTTTAAAACCCGAAAAACCTGATGTGAATAAAAATGTTCCAGCATAAATTTTGAAATTTGATCGTGCAGCTTGTCGTGGGCATCTGCAATTTTGTATTGGCCATTATCAAACCAAGTGATTTGTATTAATAAAGCCATGACGAAAAACAATAAGTTTCAACAAAAATTTATTATATAAATTATACATTTGAATTTAAAAAATTCAATTTTGTTTTACCTTATGACAAATATTAAGTGAAATTATGAAAAATAAAAAATAAATGTATTTTTATGCTAAATGTTAAGTAGTGCCTAAAATTTAAAATAAAAACATTTTTAATAGATTGTCTTTGAAAGTAAATTGTGACCGCTTTGTAATAACTTTCCTTATGGTCAAACTAATTGACAAGAAACGTTTGTTCAACAGTTCAGTAAAATGTTTAGTCAAGCATAACATCTGAGCTGAAATTATTATTAAATATTGAGACATGTACTATAAATAAAAGTTATACTTTCATAGAAATGGCTTTAAGTGGAAAAGTTTAATTAGAAACAAAAACAGAGAATAGCGTTTGCAATGCATGTTTCTTTTCGAAACATAACTAACGGTTAAAACATTTTTCCAGCCCTGCTCAAGATGTCAATCGACAACGTAAGCAAGTGATAACAAGTCACTCACTATGGTTCTCTTAAGCGGCCCACTAACTACCGACTTGTCAGTTGACAAGTTTTACGTAATCCATTTTATTTGTTCTGAAATAAATGTATTGACACATCAGCAATTCTACAAATGAAACCCTAGCAAGGCGAATTTACACATGTACTGAAATTCTGTAACTTTTTAACGACAAAAAATTGTCGTTAAGTAGTCAAAAGTTGTTAGCTAACGAAAGTTGTCGTTAAGAGCTATTCTGTAATGAAATTTTAACAACTTTTATCGGCAAAAAATGTCGGTAGCTAACGACACAAAAAAAGTTCTTGTTAAATAATAACGACAACAAATGTACTGTTAACAGATTAAAAATATAGAGTAAAGTAGCCAAATTTAAACACAAACAAAGTAAGAAAGTATAGTCGATCAAGTCCGACTCTACATTGCAGTATATGGGCGATCATGTTTTCGCCAAAAAGAGTATGTTGTGAGGTTAATATTCACATAAGACATTTTTGTGCCAAAATTATCTAAGTATCTGCTATTATTATTAGTGTATTCGTATGGGAGCTGGGTCAAATATGGACCGATTCTAAAAAAATTTGTTCTGGTGATTTATGTTGGTTGCGACAAAATATTTTTGGATCTTATTCAACTCAAATGTCTATAAAACAAAATGGCTATTAATAGGCACAAAACCCTATTAAAATTAAATAACTGCTTCTCACCATTACAAAAAGGCTTCGACCTTGTGACAATAAACGCATATGTGCCAAGTTTTATAAAATTATTTTTAAAATTGCGACCTGTAATATGCGCACAAGGTTATCTTGGACAGACTACCAGCCATCCTGATAGAAGGACGGGCTTCGTTAAATGGATTCTGACATTGATTCTGAGTCAATCGGTACACTAAAAGGCAGGCCCAGAACCTTTATTTAAATGTGTTAAACACATTCGTACAAACACATAATATCCCTGTAGTAAATAAAAAAGTCAGTTGCAAAAAACACTAACTATAAATTAAGTTTTTTTTAAATGACTACAAATTGGTTTAAATCTCATGCAGATATCAACCAAAAAAGCACACGTAAAACACAAACAAAATCAAAATAAGTAAAACAAGCATGCCATGAAGTCAAATGAAAAAAATATATACAAACATTTTAAAATAATTAAAAAATGAATCGATACAAATCTGTTTATGTACTAGCAATTATGTGACGTATTTATTTCAGGACTATTATACATCATCGTTTAGGGCAGTTTAATGCAAAATTTTCATAAATAATTATTTCTATAACAAAATATATAAAGATATACATATGTATGCAGGTTCATATGTACATATGTATATTATTTTGACAAAAATTATTTAAAATTTAAACAATTTATTATAAACTGACAATACTTTTAATTAATTACAAATAGGTTGAAAAATAAGTAGTTAGTAGTCAGTTAAAAAGTCTTGCAAAGATGGCCAATTGACTACTGCCTATGACATGCCCATGTTAAAATAATGAGTCGTCGACAAGGAAAAAAAGTCACTTAATCAACTAGATGTGGTTATAAAAAAACCAGTTTGAAGTTAGTTATAAATTGTGTTTGACTTCCTACAGGGATCCTCTTCACATACAGTAGTGTAGGTATAAAAAGTAAGAGCAGAAATGTTGTGCTAGAGTGGCTCAGTCACCTGGAAATTTGTCCCTATGTATAGAAAGATTTAAAACCAACATATTTGTTTAGAAATATAATCAATATTTACGCGTTTTCATTCATGTTTTGTTAAAATAAATGCAATAAAGTAAATTTATTTTGTATTTTATTATTAATTTTAAAAAACTTTCACTTTGAAGTTCTTATATTTGTACCAGGCGCGGATCCAGCTTGAGCCTTATAGGGCCCATACACAATACCATCATGATTGTACAATCAAGTGATTGTGCAATTAAGCTTGAAGCACACAACACACCAGCATGCTGGTACAAAATTCATTTTTTACCAAAAATTGTGTGGAAAAGGTTGTAATGAATAACAATCAAATTTGTGCTGCTGTTATTATTGCTATTATCCTAAAACAAAAACGAATAAGGATTAAAAAAAAACGTGTTTTAATTTAAATTTTGATTAAAATTTTGAATTTTTTTATGTTTATGCCTTGACGATTTAACATTTATGAGCTAACTTTACAGCACACGATACAATCATGCTGGTACAATCAAAAAAATATCAAACTATTTTTGATAGAGCACCATCAGCTGGTACAATCACACCACAAGCTCATACACGGTCCATCAGCTGGCACAATCACTTGATTGTACAATCATGATGGTATTGTGTATGGGCCCTATTAGGGGGGGGGGGAATTTTTTATGATACAAAAAAAATTTGTTTTTAAAAGTTTATTAAAAGCAATTTGTGTATATTATATTAAAAAAACTCAACAATAAGGTTAAATAAAATTATAATTAGTATTGTGGTTATTTTGTTGAACTATTTATGGTTTTTAATCCAAATTTTTAATATTTTTAATTAGGCTTAAGTTCATGAAATTTAATTTCTATTAAATTATTTTTATGAAGAAAGGAATTTTTACAACATGAAAATCAATTAAAATTGTTATTGATAATCTTTCATTCTTGACGTGGCTCGGGCTCGAACCCTGGCCGGCAGGTTACCATGACATGTTTCGATCGCAACCACTCGATCTCCTCAGATGGATTTGCCGTCTTACACTCGCAGCCATCGACGACTGCTGACGTCACTAGTCAAACATCAATCCTTAAACCAAATTGTATTTTAACATTTGGTAGATCGAAATTTGCTTTCCTGAATGATTATCCATTTTAATTGATTTTACATGTTTTTTCCTTTACTTCTGTATTTTCGTACTTTCGTCAAGAATTTTTCTTGAAGTCCAAGTACATTTTTTTGGTTTTTCACCTTGTCTTTCCCTTTTCCGTTGACCTTTTTCAGCACAACTTGAAGGACAAATGTACACATAGAGCTCGTGCCTTAGCTTTAACAATAATTAGTATTGTGGTTATTTTGTTGAACTATTTATGGTTTTTAATCCAAATTTTTAATATTTTTAATTAGGCTTAAGTTCATGAAATTTAATTTCTATTAAATTATTTTTATGAAGAAAGGAATTTTTACAACATGAAAATCAATTAAAATTGTTATTGATAATCTTTCATTCTTGACGTGGCTCGGGCTCGAACCCTGGCCGGCAGGTTACCATGACATGTTTCGATCGCAACCACTCGATCTCCTCAGATGGATTTGCCGTCTTACACTCGCAGCCATCGACGACTGCTGACGTCACTAGTCAAACATCAATCCTTAAACCAAATTGTATTTTAACATTTGGTAGATCGAAATTTGCTTTCCTGAATGATTATCCATTTTAATTGATTTTACATGTTTTTTCCTTTACTTCTGTATTTTCGTACTTTCGTCAAGAATTTTTCTTGAAGTCCAAGTACATTTTTTTGGTTTTTCACCTTGTCTTTCCCTTTTCCGTTGACCTTTTTCAGCACAACTTGAAGGACAAATGTACACATAGAGCTCGTGCCTTAGCTTTAACAATAATTAGTATTGTGGTTATTTTGTTGAACTATTTATGGTTTTTAATCCAAATTTTTAATATTTTTAATTAGGCTTAAGTTCATGAAATTTAATTTCTATTAAATTATTTTTATGAAGAAAGGAATTTTTACAACATGAAAATCAATTAAAATTGTTATTGATAATCTTTCATTCTTGACGTGGCTCGGGCTCGAACCCTGGCCGGCAGGTTACCATGACATGTTTCGATCGCAACCACTCGATCTCCTCAGATGGATTTGCCGTCTTACACTCGCAGCCATCGACGACTGCTGACGTCACTAGTCAAACATCAATCCTTAAACCAAATTGTATTTTAACATTTGGTAGATCGAAATTTGCTTTCCTGAATGATTATCCATTTTAATTGATTTTACATGTTTTTTCCTTTACTTCTGTATTTTCGTACTTTCGTCAAGAATTTTTCTTGAAGTCCAAGTACATTTTTTTGGTTTTTCACCTTGTCTTTCCCTTTTCCGTTGACCTTTTTCAGCACAACTTGAAGGACAAATGTACACATAGAGCTCGTGCCTTAGCTTTAACAATAATTAGTATTGTGGTTATTTTGTTGAACTATTTATGGTTTTTAATCCAAATTTTTAATATTTTTAATTAGGCTTAAGTTCATGAAATTTAATTTCTATTAAATTATTTTTATGAAGAAAGGAATTTTTACAACATGAAAATCAATTAAAATTGTTATTGATAATCTTTCATTCTTGAGAAGTCACCTAAGCCTAATTAATGAACCTAAGCCTAATTAAAAATATTAAAAATTTGGATTAAAAACCATAAATAGTTCAACAAAATAACCACAATACTAATTATTGTTAAATAAAATATTCAATATAAATTAAAATAAACTTATCTTTTTAAATAAGCAATTTATGATTTCCTTGTGAGGCAAATTTAGATAGTACAGTCTATGTTCAGTTTGTCATTGTTGATCTGAGCCATGTTTTTATTTGACGAAGGGTAGGAAATGACCTCTCGCTCGTAGCATTACTTACGAGCATTGAAACGAAAATTTGAAATTTGCAGCGGGGGAAGTGGTACCCCCCATAGAACGACGATGTTTAATATCTCTTATCTTAAGAACTGTTATAGTAAGAATGTTCAAACTTTGTAGAAGTCACTATTATGGTATACTACACTTTTGAAAATAAAAATAAACATCGCTCTACTGAAGAACTATTAAAGGGAGAGTCTTCAAAGGTGGTTAAAGCAGTGTAGCGAAGCGCAACGGGTTAAGCTAGTTTGTTATAAAAATAAAAGTTAAGAATGTTGTTAGACGACTGCCAGAATAAGTCCCCTGGTGTCTTAGACCATATTTACATTTTGCAATTAATTCCGCAACTTTCGCATGCAACTTTTTGTTTGTTAGAAAAAAATGTAAATGTAAATGTGAAAAGAGTTTCGTAGCAACTTCTTTAAAAGAAAATAGAAAAAAAACTCGGCGATAATTGCATTGTCTAAATGTGGTCTTAAAATTAAAAAAAAATTCCATTTATAATACAAAATTTTGAAAACGGAAACAAAAATGATTTTTGAATAAAAATTCATATGATTAACAATATTTTTTTCAACTTTTAAATTGGACTTAAGATGTTTTGCCAAAATGCCACAGAATTTATTTATCTTTTTTAAAATAAAAATGATTTTATTTTAAATTAAAATTTGTCTCTTTTATGGACATAGTTTCAAGTTTATTTTTTTTTTCTTATTTAAAAAAAATATTTTTCAGTCATTTATAAATGTATACTTGACTATTTGCCAATAAAAAATAATGCAAAAAGTTTTCTTTAAGTTGACTAAATATCAGTACATATTACCTAAAGTGGATTTGTAAGTCTTTTGTTTGACCTCTAATTATGCATAATTTATGAAAGTTTTGTTTCTTTTTTTTTCATTTTGCTAGTAAATGTTTTAACCTGCTGGATTTCCTTTTTGAAACATGTTTTATATTTTTTTTCATCTTTGGAAAAGGAGGTTGTATTTAAATGTTCATTTGCCTCCTGCAATTTGTTGAAAGTTTTTCCAATATTTTCTTTTTGTATGTTAATCCTATTAATAAATTGGACTGGTATTTTTTTTAATTTTTTACACACATTTTAAATAAAGAAACCGTTTGCGAATTTCGCCCAGAACAATATTAAGTCAAAATGTATTAACAAAGTGACCTCAGTACTACAACAATGAAACAATAAAAAAAACAACAGGCATTTTGTTGCTAGAATTGAGACGGCAAGTGTCAAAATGCCTTATAAAAAAAAGTAAATAAACAAAAAAATGACGACAAACGTCACACACGAAGAAAATCACTGCAAAGAGCTGCGCTTGTGAGGTCACTTTATTAGTACATTCTGATATTACGTATTTATTATTATTTGTTGGAACATTTGTCAAAATTTTCATTCAAAACTAAATAAAATTATTAATTTGAACGTCAGAAACAATTTCAAAAAACTTTACTGTGCTACCTAAATAAGACCGGAAGCGTTTTTTGTATGTCAATACAATTTATACGAAACGAACCATTAGAATGCGAATTAGAAACCACCCGGCTGATAAATCTTATTTGACAGATCGCTATGTCGGTTTGTTTTATTGAAATTGTATTTAAATAAAATTTTCATGTTTAAAAAAACGCTTGCCGCTTTTGTTTAGGTTGTTCAGTTAGTTATCGTGGTTTCTTCTTCTTTAAAGTTGGTTTTTATTTTCTTCTTCTTTAATACAATTGACATTCACATTATTCGATACCATGGTACAAGTACACAAGGTAGACTTGTTGGCCCATATGTTTGTCAGTTAAACCCCAAATGTCAAAAAAAAAAAAAATATGTTTGTTTACATACATACATATAAAAATTTTTATATTAAAAAAAACAGGTTTTGTATAAAACTTTTGTGAATATAATTAAAATACCAAAAAAAAAATATTAAAAAAGAGTGTGTGCAAAAAACATACTATAAGGGAGCAGGAACGGAACAAAAAAATTATTGGCAAAAGCCAGAAAAACGATATTTTGTGAATATGATTCAGGAAAACATAAATTTTTGTTCAAAGCGATGAAACCCGACGATGATGATGAAGACAAAATTGGAGGTTGTTAAAGAGTTTCACTATTTTAAGTGCAAGTCAAGCTTTTCTTATCCAAATTAGGATGCCAAAGATGTGTCGAACGTGGAAGTATTAACTCAAATTTAGCTTTGCTTAAAGTTAAGCATCGTCTATACACAAATGAGGAATGCTTTTGCCCATTCTCCATAGGCGGACAACAGTTTACAGAAGAGTTGGTAAAATTTATTTGTGAAGAATTCCAAAGAAAATATAATTTGGATCCAAATGATAGACGGCGCTCATCAGCAAAGATCCGTTCTGCTCTTGCTAACTGTAAACATATTCTGTCAACCTTCCACTCAACTTTTAATAGATTCCCCAACGGATGGTGTAGATTTCAATAACCAAATGAGCAGCCCACGTTTTAAAGTTTTACACAGCCGGTTTTTAATTAATTTATGCATATTTTGAAAGAATGCGCGGAAAAGGCGTTAAAAGGCCGTCTGGAAATTTAATAATATCGTTTTATTGGGCGTGGCGAATACTTAAAATGCAATCTGCGATTTCCAAAAAATACGCAGATGTCGAAAAAATTAGTTCCATATCAGATGGAATCAGGGTTTTTTCAATAATTATATTTCCCGCTTTCCCGGGATTTTTCATGCGGGATCCCGGGAAATAAAAAATTCCTCATAGTTTAAGAAAACAGCTATTTATACTTTGAAATTTAGTTTTCTATTCTCTTAAAATAAGCATCTGTGGATGGGTTGTCGATTAGATCAATTACAAGAAGTGAGTACATACGTAAATCAATGTCTCCTGATGCAATAAATCTACTTAAAACAGAATAGGTAGTGCAACAGTTGATAATAAATAAATTTAGTGAAGTGAAAAGTTAATAAAGAACATTAATTAAAAATAAGATGCAGGTCGTAAAGTTTAGTTGTCCATGGACAAGTCTTTAAAATAGCATATACCTAAACGTATAGCTGCTTTATTGTAACATAGTCATATCTACAAAAACAAATGAACTTGGCAAAATGCGATTAAAGTTTTTAAAATGTACCGATTTAAAGATATATTTTGCTATAATTTCGGTTCAGTTTGAGATAAAATACGAGAAGGCATGAAGGAACACTTTGCTTACATAACCTACAATTTTTGATTTTTTGAGATATGACTATGTTGCAATGAAGGAGCGATATGTTTATTAGGTGATAAACAAAAATTTTTTTCAATTTGTGTTGGTGCGGGGAAACCGAAATAAAAAAAGATTTGGAAACTCGTGTAAGATGCTACAACATACAATTTGAAAAACACATTGTCCTAAAGATTACAGATAGACCTAATGAAATGAAAAGGTTTGTAAGAGGTTGATGCTATTTTTTGCATTACCTTGACATACATTTGACTGATATAGACGTTGTTTATAAAAAAAATGCTTCTTATTGTGAATCAAAAGCCTTCTACAACGGTGCACTTTTAACTATTTATCCAACCTCGGTAAAAAAATGAACGAAATTTTTCGGAAACATGGTAATTAGTAAATAAAATAATCAATATACTTTTTGACGACTTACTAAGCGCTTTGAATGTGTCAGAAAGTCATTTCCTAAGCCGTTAAAAAATGTTAATATATTTATTTAAAATATTTTATCTATTTTATGAATTAACTTTTTGATCTCATATCTTGAGTACCTCAATTTGTGTTTGTTTTTATTATTGTTTTATGAATTAAATTGTTATGTTTATCTTAATTTTTTATCTTGTATCTAGAGCATAATAATAATACGGAATTTACATATAAAACCGTAAGGTAATAATAATTCAAGTTCCTCTTTTAATCTTCATTTAATTTTGTAGTATTTAAGGATTTCTTTTATTTAATTTACTGTGTATTATTTATATGGAGCGGGATCCTGGGATCCCGGGAAATTCAAAAAAATTTGCCGCTTTCCCGGGAATCGAAAAACTCCGGGAAAAAAAAAACTCTAGATGGAATCTACTAAAGAATGATAATGTGTGGCCGAAGATGTGACTGTATGACACGGTTTAGTGGAGGATGATAAAAATGCTCAAAAGTTTTTGAATCCTGCAGATGACCAACTGTTGTGTTAAAAATAAAATTAAAAGTCTCTTCGGTAGACTCTGAAGTATTTCCATTGCGTTATGGTTCAAAAATCAATGAGGTTCATACATATCAAGAAGGCTGAAGGACCTGAGGAAAGATTGTTCGTCTGGAGGCAGATATACAAAAGCAATAACAATTTTTTTCTGTAAAAAAATAATAATAAAATGCCTTTCTTTATTTATTATTGTATTTTACAATTTAATTGTTTATTAAATTCCACTTTTTCTTCATTTATTTGGACAGCATTTCTACTTTATGCAAAAACTCTTCAAAATCCGCCACCCCCTTAAACATTTACTTTTTTTATAATGGCACACGAACTTTTCCCGTAGCTGGGTGAATGCAAAAGGGTGCTTTCAGTAAATGGTAAAATCCCTTAGTAGCACTTATATTGAAACGGGAATAAAAGCAGGCTGATTGAATTTCTTCAATTATATTTTTTAACTTTTTTGACCACGCTGAAACAGTTGCACGAGGCCTCCCAGACATCACGAGATGTGCTTCATTTTGTAAATTATTTGGCAAAAATTAATCAGATTTAGTTCTAAATATAACACCATTCTTAAAATTGAGGAGCTGCATAACAAAACGGAACAATTCCACTTTAACAATTTTTGGATAAATGAACGAAAAAAGATGAATTCAAGCCAGTACGATTAAGGTATGTGTGTGAATAAACCGTTAAAACAACGACTATAGGGATTTTAGGATGTACAACATTATTCATAAAAAAAATTTAACTTAAAAAAGGGGAACTGTTGCGTTTTGTTATGGACCTTTTCAATTGTTATTAACATCCGAATTTATTGAGGCATATAGGCTAAAAAGAAGTAAACTGTTCGTGATTATAAAAACAAAACTATTGTCGTAATAATCACCTTATTTAAAGCATGAACTTCTATTTTGCCCGCTCCTACATATATCACTCAAATCTCTTAAAACATTATATTTCAAATCATTTGATACGGAAATCTATAAAGCTTTATTACGATCGTTCGTATAATTTTTAAAGCCAATTGTTCTATCTTTACCCACACCAGCACCATCGCCAACAAGAAAACCAGCATGAATGCAATACGCCAATAGGTGATCATGGGCCTGCGAAGAATATGTATGTTATATATTCTAATTGACCAATTTGAATTGTATCCATAGGTATGGATAATCTATAACAAATATCACATATTAATTTTCTATTTTTTTACGGCAAATAAAAAAAAATAAACAAATTACAAGAAAACTTTTATTTTGTTTTTATTTTGTGTTTCTGAAGGCACAGAGTTGTTCTTTTTTTGAAGTCTCGGGTAAAAAAACCAAAACAAATTGCCTGTTGTTTTTGTCTTGTTGTACTTGTTGTAGCAACGAGTCTACCTTGTGTAGTTGTACCATGATTCGATACCATGAAATTAAACCAGGTATGGGAGTTTCAATATGATGTATAAATATTAATTGATAAGCAATTTTAATTAAAATCGTTTGAAAATTATATTAATTGAATATATTAACCATTAAGAAGAATTAAATTTGTGGTGTAAGTTTTCACTAGGGATGCGATTTCCATGCAAATTCATGTTTTTGGTCGATAGCCTAAGAACGATATGTCGACCAAATATCTTTCCGAATCATTAAATTTGCGTTAAAATGGTATCGATTTGTTTTTGCATATTTTGGTTAAAATGCATATTTAGATTTTAAATGCATATTTTGAAATTTTTGAGTGATTTTTTTTTTCTTAATTTCCATATTATTAAAAAAGTTCTTAAAAAAAAATTGTATAGACACAAAAGAAACCTTCCAAAAAAAAATTTTAAAAGCAATAAATAAATTCTTTTGTAGCTTTGCTTTAAATACAAGAATTCGGCAAAAGATCCTTCTATTTTAAACCGATGCAGCGCCTTACAGTTTTATCCAAAACTGTTGCAAGTTACTTGCTTCACAGATGGGTTATACCGCGTTGCCGAGGAAGTTAGAAGGCAAGAAAATAAAAAAAAAACAAGTAAGAAAGTATAGTCGACCATATGATACCCTACACCACAGTATTTAAAAACACATCATGCTTATGTGTCCATATTAATATAGATCTATCTATGTTTATAAACTTCATGAAAATCGGTTTGAAAGTTTGTGAGAGGCAGAAATTGCCCCCTATCTCCCCTTGTGGTCCTATTTTTTAAAAACTGTATAGCTAATGTGTCCATATAGATATGGATCTATCTATGCTTTAAATTTCATTAAAATCGGTTTGAGAGGCAGAAATTGCCCCTATCTCCCCTCGTGGTCCTATTTTTTAAAAAATGCATACATTTTGTGTCTATATGGTTCTATCTATGTTTTAAATTTCATTGAAATCGGTTTGATAGTTTCTGAGAGGAAGAAATTTCCCCCTATCTTCCCTCGTGGTCCTACGACTCGGCCCATTTTCAATAGGCTTGGTCCTTGTGCCAATAAGAACCTATGACCCAAATTTAATCAAATTATCTCCAAAATTGCGACCTGTACTTTGCGCACAAGGTTACATGGACAGCCAGCCGGACGGACATCGTTAGTTCGACTCAGAAAGTGATTCTAAGACGATCGGTATGCTTTAAGGTGGGTCTAGGACCAATATTTTAAGGCGTTACACACATCAGCACAAATGCATAATACCCCAGCGGTAAATATTGAAAGGACCGCAAATGGCAGGCCTTTTTGGAGGCCTCTATACTCCTTTCTAAAAGATTCGCTTCGCATGATATCCTGCCTTCAGAAGTATGCCTTCTAGAAGGTATAAACTTCTTTTTAAAAGACCTTCTGAAATATTCAGTACACATTCGCTACTCCCTTCTTTGAGAAGGGAGAAAGGAAGGTGTTCAGTTTTATTTACTTTTTATTTTTAGTGACCTTCTTTACTCCTTTCTTTGGGAAGGGATCGAAGTTGTTTTTAAAGGAAGTGTGGAAGGCCTTGCGCCCAATGACAACCTGTGTAAAAAATAAATAAGTATGGAATGCAGCGAGAAGGGCTTCTGACTGCTTGTGACTGCTAAATAAGGCCTTCTATTAGGCCTCTTTACTCATTCGAGTTACCGCTGGGACCCTCTCCACTATTGTGGTGTGGGTATAAAAATAAAATAAATTTCAAATATTTGATGATCTGATCTGGAATCAAATTGGGATCTTATTACAAGGCAAAGTTTACTTTTAATAACACAGTACTAATTTATTCAAACAAACAAAAATTTAAATCAGTTATTTTAGTTTTTTAAAGATGTTTGAATAATAATAGACTGAATTTTTAATATATTTGTTTTTAGTAAAATTAAAAAACGATTTTTTATGGAAATTTTTCAAGTTGATATTGCATATTTTCGATTTTTTAGTGCACATATTGGATTTTTTAGTGCATGAAAATCACATCCCTAGTTTTCACATTCTAAAAAGATTTTTACAAATTCACCAAACAAATCAAATATTTCCAGGCCTGGCATAAATACAACATTTTTCAAAACACATAAAAATGAATCGTATAATGGGACAACAATTTTGTATGAAAATTACCAACAACAAATCAAAAGGGTGGCCCAACCATAATGCAAAATGTTAATTGTGAGTCACACCTTAGTACTTCTTCGAAAATGATTTACCGTGATCCTGTTCGCTATCGGAAGATGATAACGGACTTCTTGTGGCCAGAAATTGAGGATATGCACCTGGACGATACGTGGTTCCGACAGGATAGTGAATTTCTTGGCTCTTTAGCGCAAGAAATTCAATGGTCGTGTTATCTTACGTCATGGCGATGTTAATTGGCCGCCACGATCATGTGATTTGACAACGTTTGACTTCTTTCTTTAGGAATACTTAAAAGAAAAAGTTTACGTCAATAAGCCAAGAACAATTCAAGAGGAAAAGGATGGGATAATTCAACACATTAACGGCATTGAACCTCAATTATGTCTCAGAGTCACAAAACCATTTTATTTAAGCCATAATCTCATTATATTAATTATTTTTACTAGACAATTTCTAGAATTTATAGTTGGGCCTTAAAGTCTTTCGTTTTGGCGCTATTTACAAAAATCCCAACCAGAATGTGCATAACGTGGCTTAAGCAGCTGTGCGAATATGTACATTTAATTCATACTAGTCAAACCATATTGAACTTAAGGAAACTTTGAAGTTGTACGAATCTGTCATTTGCTTAAGCAAAGTACAAAACTAATCGCACATTCCGTACGGAATCAAATGTTTTTGCTTTTTTAAATGCATTTGCGAGGCTTTTCGTTAAGTTTCGCCAGAAGCTTAAGCTTGTTTAAGCACAATCTGGCTGGGCCTTAAGTCAATCATATGCATTAGTTTAAAGCATTTATGTTTAAAAAAAAAATTGCACATTTTCCAACATCCTCTGATTAACAAGTTTGTGTCTTAAGTCTTTTGCATTTTTCTACATCCTCTCATTAACAAGTTTGTGTCTTAAGTCTTTTGTTTGTTTTTGATACAATTTTTTTTTTAATGATGGATTGTTTTAATGGTTTGTTTTTTTATTTTTATTATTGGCATTCTAGTCTGACATTTGATTAAAATAATTCTCATACAAAAGTTTATACCACTAATTTTTTGTTTGTTTTTGTTGTTTTAGCTTGTTAAAGAAAAAGGTTTTTTTTTGTCGTTACATTTTTCTTTTTTAAAAATGATTAAATGTTTAGTTTTTTTTTGTGATTAAAATGCTTTTGTTAATGTTGTTTTGTTGGTTTCGTGCAAGGATTTTGCAAGATCTTAGAGGTATGTAACTGTCTTGGAATTATTAATTGTTTTTTATTAAATATTTTTTTTTTTTTGCTATAAAACACCTGTTTAAAAAAAGCTGTCACTTTTCAAAAAAGAAATACACTATAAGACGTCTGTCTATTAAGACGCCAATTGACGTTGATGATGATGATCAAAAGTGTCTGCTTTTTTTGTATTATCAAGAAACAAGTTGTTGCAGTTTTGTGTTTTTTTTTTCATTTAGGCTTAAGCTTTTGATAACAGTTTTTAAAATAAAATTGTTTTTAATCTGGTTTACAACTTTGCTCACTTGTGCTTTGTACATATGTACGTGCATTCATATGCTCATATATGCGGATTTCCTTAAAAAACATAACATGTTTTTAAATTAATTTTAAGAAAGAAAAATTACAGACTTGCAGCAAAATCAAACACATACTCAAATCACTTTAGATTTTAGCTGGAAAATTCTTGAAGTTTTGTACAAATGAATTGAAAACAAGAGACAGATAAAATTTTGCTTTACAACTGAGTTTTAAATCCAGTTCCAAGTTGTGTTTGGTCATTTTTTATTATTTTATTTCATTTTGGGTTTTTTTTTTCTTATTTGGACTTTATGGGTGAATGTTGTTTTTATATTTTATTATATTTGTTGTAAAATATCTTTGGTAAATGACTTGTTTTAATTTCTGGTGGTTGCGTGGTCACTTTTGTTAAAGCACTTAAAACACTAGCAAAATTAAATAAAAAAAAAAAAATAATGAATGGTTTTTTTTTTTTTTTTTTTTTTTTTTTTTAGCAACTTATAAGGATATGAATCATTTTTGTCAAATATGGCCTGTCTGGCGATTTGTGCAATTTCTTTGGAATTTAAAAAACAGTAAAATGTAAATTTTGTTTTACTTTTGATTTCTTTAACTTAAAAAGGAAACTGTTACAGATCCCACCATTTAGAGTGTTTGAAATTGTGGAATTAATTTAATTTTTTGTTTTGTCATGCACATTATTGACATATTTTTACTTTCACCTACATTTTGCTTAAAATAATTTTTTTAATATTTTATACAAATTGAAATAAACAACCATCTTGAAAAAAATGTTAACACCTTTTTTGTTTTGTTTTCATTTTTTTTTTTCCTAAAATATTTCTTAACAATTTCTTTTTCTTTTTTTTTTTTTTTGACACAACATTTTTTTTGTAATTTTCTAATAAAAAAAACTGATTACCATTTATTTATTATTTAACAAGTTTTTGCTTTAAATTTCTGTCAAATAACTTTTTGTTTTATATTTTTTATATATAATTGGCAACTTTACAAAATTTATTTATATTTTTCAAACTTTCAACGGTTTTTTTTTTTTTCTTTAAATCGCTTAAAACGGTTTGCGCTTTTGGTTTTTACAATTTTACTCGTCCGCTGTTACAACTCAACTGAATTGTTAATACCATTAAAAAGAGTTAAACCACAAATCATTTCTACCATCATTAACGTAAAAACAGAGACAAACTCTCTTAAACTTAAAAAGAGTAAATAACAAGAATTATAAAATCACCTAAAAATTTTAATTTTAAACTCAGGTCCAAAAGTGTAAGTAATTATTTTTGAAAAAAATACTTTTAATTGAAATTATAAAATAAACAATTAAGAATTTTTTTAACATAAAAATTCAACTTAAGTCGGGAGTATATTTTAATAAAAATTTAGTTCAATAAGTGTGTGATAGAAATCTATCGTTTTTTGAACGGTTTTGAAATGCAAATCTAAACATCGTCTTAATTGTTATACCCTCCACCACAATTAGTTGTGAAGAGGGTATATTCAGTTTGTCATTCCGTGTGAAACTTTTTTACTATTCATCTCAGACCCTATAAAGTATATATATTATGGGTCCTTGAGTAATTTTAAGTCGATTTAGCCATGTCCGTCTGTCTGTCCGTCTGTCCGTCTGTCCGTCTGTTGAAAACACGCTCATTTTCGAAAAACTCAAAAAAAATCAACAAACTTGGTGTCAAATTGCTTGTAGTTATCCTAAGCAGTTTGGGATTGAAATTCAGCAAAATCGGTTCAATAGGATCTGAGCTACGAATCAAAATGTGGAACCACCACCTAAAAAAAATTGATAATTTTGTTACAAAAACTAACATAAATGGTGAAAAAATGCACAGAATGATATAAGATTTCGCAACAATTCGTTTTATTCAACTGGAAATCACGCTGTGAAATTTCGTGAAGATCCGTCAATAATTTACCCTAGGCCCCATATAAGCCCTACTCCCGGAAAACAGTATATTAAGCCTAAAACCCTAACTAACAATGCTATCATTACAAATTTTGGCAAGTCACAGTTATATAGGACTAGAAATTAAACTGTTAAGTTTCGTGAAGATCGGTCCATAATTTACCATAGGCCCCATATAAAACCTACTTCCGGAAAACAACTTAGTACGCCTAAAAACGTAAAAAATAATGCTATCATAACAAAATTTGGTACATCAAAGTTTTATTGGACAAAAAATAAAATTGTGTTATTTCGTGAAGATCGGTCCATAACTTACCCTGGGCCCCATATAAACCTTACTCCCGGAAAACAGTTTAGTGCGCCTAAATCCGTAAAAAATAATGCTATCATAACAAAATTTGGTACATCAAAGTTTAATAGGACAAGAAATAACACTGTGAAATTTCGTGACGATCGGTCCATAATTTACCTTGGGCTCCATAGAAACCCTACTATCGGAAAACAGTTTAGTACGCCTAAAACCGTAAAAAATAATGCAATCATAACAAATTTTGGCTCGTCACAGTTTTATAGGACTATAAATGATACTGTGAAATTTCGTGAAGATCGGTACATAATTTACCCTAGGCCCCATAGTAACCCTACTCCCGGAAAACAGTTCAGTACACCTAAAACCCTAATTAATAATGCTATCATAACAGAAATTGGTACGTCACAGTTTTAAAGGACTAGAAATGACGCTGTGACATTTCGTGATGATCGGTCCATAATTTACCCTAGGCCCCATATAAACCCTTCTACCGGAAAACAGTTTGGTTGCCTTAAACCATAATTAATAACAAATCGTCACAGTTTAAGATAATAATAACATCATACATATATTACTCCTTAATCATTCGAACTGTCGGTGGAGGGTATCAAAGATTCGGCACAGCCGAATATAGCACTCTAACTTGTTTTAAATACAGTTTAGTTAAAATATATCGTTGCCTAAAACGTAGGAGGCTCTATCTAACATTTTGAATATTTTACAGGAGAAGCAAAAAAACTATTTAAAAAGATAAATTGCCTTATACTTAGGGCTGCCAGATTTGACGATTTATCGTCATTTTGACGATTTTTTGTTCCGAAATTAGCAAAGTGCCGATTTGCTGATTTTTGTCTAAAAAGTGAAGATTTTTTCAGTCTCCAAGTCTGAATAAAACATTACATTTTCTGACAATTTCGTTTTTTTGAATCTTGGAATGTTTAACAGCCGTACCTTAAAAAGAGCGGAAGGTGGAACGCTTTCTTTCGCTTAGCTTTTACACTGATATGCCAAAACGAGAACGTCAACGTTGTGTCACGAACAGTAGTGATAGCTTTCTTGTTTAATAAGACACACAAATTATAAATAAAAATAGAGATAAAAACACTAGATTTACTAAAAAATTGCTAAAAAGAATAAAAATCTTTCATAATGGTTACCAAAGACCAAACAAATTAATAATGTTTCATAACGGTTATCAAAGACCAAAAAAAAAAATAATAATCTTTCATAATGTTTATGGCAGAACTATAATTTTCTGGGTAATTTATAATTATTATTACAGGAACATTTTTTTTTTTCAGTTATTTTTTCCATAACCTATTGGCTATTTAAAATAATAACAGTTATTTCGGGTCCATGCTAAAAACGACATTTTCGATTTTAAGTCGTTTCATTTTTAAAATCGATTTCCATTACCTGAATATTTTGCTTAACGAAATTTATAGAAGTAGTAATAGCTTTACAATATAAACATACATACATATAACATATTTTAAACTTTTATTTCAATATCTTTAAAGAATTCAAAATATCTTTTTATGTTCTTCATTTCAGGTAGAGGTCTACTAAAAGCTTAACTAAATCCCTAAGGAAACTTTTTGTGATCAGCTGACCCTTCTACAGATTTTGTAAATCTTCATATTTGATAAATTATAATGTATATTAACTAATAAAAATTTTTAAAGTTTAAGAAAAATCAAAACAAAAATTATATAAAAATGTGTTTTATTATTACCAAATATTGATTTTACATGAAATTTTGTATTTCCATTTACTCGCTTTCTAATTCTATAAAAAACATTTTCCATATAAATTTCTAGGCGAAAGCTCAAAATTGCATCTTCTGACAATCGCAAAACGCTTAACATTGGCGATTCTGACTTGAAATCGCAAATTAGGTGTTTTGTAAATCGCAATAGCAAGAAGTTTGGCGACTTCAAATTGCAAAAGTATGCTCAAGAGAACTAGAATATTTGTAGCAAACTATGCCAGATCGCAAGCTAAACGCACGAGTTTAAGAACACCATTAAATAAATCTGCCGTTTTTCGATATCAGAACATGGCGGGTAATTTAAAATTTTTTTTTTTTTTATTAATGCAAACATGTTTGCGTGTTCTAGGTCGCTCAAAAGTATGGCCGAATAGGCTTTTAAAAGTATGAAATCTACCAGCTGAATTCCAAAATAACTACTGTCCAACCGAAGCCACTTTTTTAGGCCGATGCCGAAGTTTAGCCTAAATGGCTAAATTCGTCCGGACCGAAGCCGAACTTAACTTACCCAAATTCACAACAAGAAAAAACTTTAAAATTTTTAAGAAAAATTAATTTATTAACCAGAAACCCCTATTTATTTTTAAAAATTTTTCCTTTTCGAGAATTTTTTCATTATTTTCTTCCACTGCAATGTGAGAAATTAAGTCTTTCATTTCCAATTAAGAAACATTAATATGTTTTCGTCTTCTTCCTCCCCCTTCCTTCCTCCGATATTGCTTGCTTGTATACCTTTTTTGGAAACAAAATAATGTACCACAACCGAATTTTTAATAAACATACATGTAATGTTATAAAAAAGTTCGGAATTTGGCGAAAATCGGCCAAATTAATGTCGAAAACCGATTATCGGCCGATTAGCAGTTGTTGACCAATACCGAAGCCGATTAATCGGTCGGAAACTAAAAATAACCATTAAATTCTACTCAAATTGCTTATTTTACAGAAATTTTACTTTTTCAAGTATGTGTCTTATGTCAAAATATTTAAAAGACTGAAGATACATGTTCAGCTTTTTCGCGTATGTGTTTTAAGTCTTTTTGAACAAAGCGAAGGTAAAATGTTCAAATGACCTAAGACACATACGTTATTTTTCTGCTATACTCTTAAGCCCTAAAGCATGCTATACTTTTTTAAAAAATATTTCCCAAAAAAATTTTATGCAAAATAGAAATTACAACGTATCTGTCTTAACTCTTTCTATAAAAGAAGCATTAGCAAAAGTCGTAAAAACTTAAGACACATACATACAAATTAAGCATTTTTGTTAAAAAACAGGTTTTTTGCTTTTTTCTCGAAAATTACTTGGCGAATATGGCTGGAAACCCCTATACGTACGCAATGCACCCGCTGAATCCGAAAATAACCCTTAAAATTCGATTCGACCAAGATTTCACAAAATTCACTTTTTTTGACGTGTGTGTCTTAAGTCTTTTGGGAAATTACCTTTGCATATTTCGAAGAAGACTTAAGATACATGCTCGAAACTGTTTATACTCCATTTATGCGCTTGTCTCTTAAGTCTATATATCTCGTTATACTATTTACTTTGAGCATTAATGACCTAAAATAAATTTTTAAAAAGTGGATTATTTATGAAATCTTTGTCGAGTCAAATTTTACAAGCCGTAAGCCTTTTGGACTTATCCTAACGCTTTGTTTATACAAAGGCTTAATGCCCATACCCTATTATATCAAAAGTGGATACATTTTTGTTAAAATTGCTTGCAAATTTTCAGCCTATCAGTATGCTTTACAAAGTTCTTATTATTCACCCTTATCGTGGTTGGAGAATTTTAAATACGCCTGCGACTGTTTGGTAATAGATAACGCCGAATGCGCTATTAAAAGTATAAAATCTACCAGTTGAATTCCAAAATAACTAGTGTCCGACCGAAGCCACTTTTTTAGGCCGATGCCGAAGTTCGGACTAAATGCCTAAATTTGGCCAAACCGAAGCCAAACTTAACTTACCGAATACACAACAAGAAAAAACTTTAACATGTTTAAGATATATTAATTTATTAACCATAAAACCCCATTTATTTTTACAAAATCTTACTTTCGATAATTTTTTATTTATTTTCTTTTACTGCAATGTGAAAAATTAAGTCTTGCATTTCCCATATAGAAACTTAAATTTGTTTTCTTCTTCTTTTTTTTCTTCCGATATTGCTTGCTTGTATACCTTTTTTAGAAACAATATAATTTGTCACAACCGAATTATTAATAAACTATTTTAGTTGATTATTTGTGCATGATTTTGTAACATTTGCATATAATGGTATAAGAAGTTCGGCCTTTGGCGAAAATCGGCCAAATTAATGTAGAAAATCGATCATCGGCCGATAAGCAGTTGTTGGCCAATACCGAAGCCGATTAATCGGTCGGAAACTAAAAATAACCATTAAATTTTACTCAAATTGCTTATTTTACAGAAATTTTACTTTTTCAAGTATGTGTCTTATGTCTTTACCGAATAAGGTGTGTACAAAATATTTAAAAGACTGAAGATACATGTTCTGCTTTTTCGCGTATGTGTTTTAAGTCGTTTTTGAACAAAGCTAACGCTTTTTTTACACAAAGGCTTAATGCCCATACCCTATTATATCAAAAGTGGATACATTTTTGTTAAAATTGCTTGCAAATTTTCAGCCTTTCAGTATGCTTTACAAAGTTCTTATTATTCGCCCTTATCGTGGTTGGAGAATTTTAAATACGCCTGCGACTGTTTGGTAATAGATAACGCCGAATGCGCTATTAAAAGTATAAAATCTACCAGTTGAATTCCAAAATAACTAGTGTCCGACCGAAGCCACTTTTTTAGGCCGATGCCGAAGTTCGGACTAAATGGCTAAATTTGGCCGAACCGAAGCCAAACTTAACTTACCGAATATCCAACAAGAAAAAACTTTAACATGTTTAAGATATATTAATTTATTAACCATAAAACCCCATTTATTTTTACAAAATCTTCCTTTCGATAATTTTTTATTTATTTTCTTTTACTGCAATGTGAAAAATTAAGTCTTGCATTTCCCATATAGAAACTTAAATTTGTTTTCTTCTTCTTTTTTTTCTTCCGATATTGCTTGTTTGTATGCCTTTTTAGAAACAATATAATTTGTCACAACCGAATTATTAATAAACTATTTTAGTTGATTATTTGTGCATGATTTTGTAACATTTGCATATAATGGTATAAGAAGTTCGGCCTTTGGCGAAAATCGGCCAAATTAATGTAGAAAATCGATCATCGGCCGATAAGCAGTTGTTGGCCAATACCGAAGCCGATTAATCGGTCGGAAACTAAAAATAACCATTAAATTTTACTCAAATTGCTTATTTTACAGAAATTTTACTTTTTCAAGTATGTGTCTTATGTCTTTACGAATAAGGTGTGTACAAAATATTTAAAAGACTGAAGATACATTTTCTGTTTTTTCGCGTAGGTGTTTTAAGTCGTTTTTGAAAAAAGCGAAGGTAAAATGTTCAAATGACCTAAGACACATACGTTATTTTTATGTTATACTCTAAAGCCCTATGGCATGCTATAGTTTTTTTTTAAATATTTCCCAAAAAAATTTTATGCAAAATAGAAATTACAACGTATCTGTCTTAACTCTTTCTATAAAAGAAGCATTAGCAAAAGTCGTAAAAACTTAAGACACATACATACAAATTAAGCATTTTTGTTAAAAAACAGGTTTTTTGCTTTTTTCTCGAAAATTACTTGGCGAATATGGCTGGAAACCCCTATACGTACGCAATGCACCCGCTGAATCCGAAAATGACCCTTAAAATTCGATTCGACCAAGATTTCACAAAAATCACTTTTTTTGACGTATGTGTCTTAAGTCTTTTTGGGAAATTACCTTTGCCTATTTCGAAGAAGACTTAAGATACATGCTCGAAACTGTCTATACTCCATTTATGCGCTTGTGTCTTAAGTCTTTATATCTCTTTGTATTTACTTTGAACATTAAAGACTTAAGATACATTTTTAAAAAGTGGATTGTTTATGAAATCTTTGTCGAATCAAATTTTAAAAGCCATAAGCCTTTTTGACTTATTCTAACGCGTTTTTTTACAAAGACTTAATGTACGTACCCTATTATTTCAAAAAGGGATGCATTTTTTCAAAAATTGTTTGCAAATTTTAAGCCATAAGTATGCTTTACAAAATTCTTATTACATATTCACCCTAATCGTGAATAAAAATTCCTTGGGAGTTTTTCCCTTTTTTCATTTTTCCTATGTTAATTAAATGGTGATAATGTTTCGAAAATGTGCTTCTGTGTTAATTCTTTTTAACACAAAGCTGGAAAATTTCTACTAGTTTTGTTTCTTTCTTTTTTAAATGTTTCTTAATTTATTGTAATTTTACAATAATATTCCAATAAATAAACAAGTTCGAAATCGGTAGCTATTTTATTTTTTTGTCCAACATGTTATAATTAATTCAATGTTTGTTACACAACTTTTTTGATTGAATTTAATAGAGTCATTTTCAAAGATTTAAGCTAAAACTTAAAAATTTTATTAAGTTCAACAACTTACCATGACCATAGCCACCTGCTAAATAAAAACAAAACTCAAAAACACTCTTATTTTATGTTTGGGTAAAAGTAAGAGTACAGAAAAATAACTTCTTATTTTAGTTTATTCATATTATACTCTTAAATAAAAAAACGAGCTTAATATGCATTAAAGCATTTTCAGTACATGGCTTAATGCTACTACTACTGCCTTTAATTGTTATCATTATCAATAAATGTTGTAAACATTAATCAAGACAATAAAAAAAAACGCTTGAGACGGTTTTTATTCTGTTATTATTAAGTGATTGCTTGTTTATTAAAAAAAAATTATAATAAAAAAAGTATGTACATATTTTTATTTTGGTGGCAGTCTAACCAACTGCTTTGCTTGGCTGCTCTTATTTGTATTGTACTTGTTTAAACTTTTTGTATTGCATTACAAATCAATTGCTGTTATATGCTATCACAAATAATATGAACTATATATTTATTAATATTTTTTATACCTTTCTTTTGTGTTTTTTTTTAGTTTATTTTTGGGTTTTGCTTACAATTATTGCATAAGTTTGAAACCCAATCATCAACTTTGAAAATACGTTATATGTGATTGGTTTGTATTGAGTATTTTTATTATTTTTCGTGAAAGACAGTTGTATATCTTGAATTAAAACCGAAATTAAAAAAAGTATGTGCTATATTTTAAAATGTAACAAATTTACACAAAGGCCTGTTTGAAACAATTTTTTTAAACCTTTTCTTTAACTTCACTTCGGAAAATCAAATCTTGTAACGTTAATTTAATTTTTTTTTTTTGGTAAAATGCTTTTTTGACCGCCTTTTACTCAATACAAATGGATGAAACGTTGCAGGCATACATATTCCCGATGATAAACTCTAGGGGGGCGGGCAAAATTTTTTAAAAACAATAAATAGATTTGAGGCAGCTTAATAGTTCAAAATGTTTTATGTATACTACTACATTATTTTTTGGGATTTTCGAAATTAATAATTTATAGTTAACAAAAAAAAAAAAATCTGCATTGAGATATAATTTTTTGAAACTTAATATTTGTTGCTTTTGTGTCTTAAATCTTCTTCAAATTAATCATATACATATTCATAAAAAACTTAGAAAAATCAAATATATCAGCGGTCTTCTGGAAATCGAAAACGGAAGAATTTTAAACGTCGTTTTTTAACAAGATTTCTGTAATGAAAAAATTTTATGACAGATATTACTTTATTAAACAGAATTTTATAATAAAAATTAGATTAAAATTGTATTGAAAACAACTCACGACTCACGACTAGCTAGCCTACCGGGGCAACCGCAAAAACTAAGCAAGTTTGTACACAATGGCACAACAATTAAGACAGTAATATTTTACCTCTTAAAAACAATTCTAGTAAAATTTACAATACCTTTTAAACTTGGATAAATTTCATATGAAAAAAATAAAGGTCTTTTAAAGTAAATTAACTAAAAATAATAATCTCTCAGCATTTCCAATATTACATGGTTAATTATCTCTTTTGTATACTTTATAATAAGAAAAAACTTTTAAGCTTTCTTTTATTTCATATTCTATTTTAAACACACCAGAAATCATAAACTGCAACTCATCAAACGTAATAATTTAAACTAAAACTTAATACTTTTTTACACACACACACACATACTCAAGATTTGTTTACTAACTATTAAATAACTGTCCGTATACAAGTATTTGCCGAAACATTTACATATGATGATTAGCAAATACAATTTATGACTTTTTTATGACTAATCAAGCCAAACCAGCAAAATGTAGGGAAAACAAATACAGAGCATAAAAAATATAAGAAACTAAAAAAGCAAAAAAAAAAAAAAAAGAAAAAATTAAATAAGAAACCACACCAAGGAGAAAGTATTTATTAGTTTAAAAGTTAAAGCAATAGTAATAAATGGCAAATAATTGTATTGTATAAAATTGTATAGAGTATGTGTGTGTGCCTGTGTATGCAGATGAGTAAAAGTGAGAATGTGTGCGAAAGATACGTGCCCATAAAGTCAAGTGGTCATACATATATGTAACACACAAAGGAATAAAGCATTCAAATTTAACAATCACCTTTAAAAATACTGAAATCGTTTGGAATGATGATGGCATTCGATATGATGCTGTTTATTGCTGATAAATATGACAATGTCAAAAGCAAATCAATATTGATGTTGTTAAACTATGAAGATTTATTAAATAATCTTAAGGTAGGTAAGACTTTTTGCATTTAAAGTTTAAGAAAAATTAGGTTTTAATTTCAAATTATACAATTTAATAGATGCTTTTTTGAGTTGCAAAAACTATTTTTTATAAAGGCTTTTTTATACAAAGTTATAAATAACATTTAATATAATGTTAACTTTAAGTTATAAAAAAAATAAGTCGCTATTATTTTAATCATTAACCTGGTTGTTTTTAATTTATAATAAAAGAGATAATTTTAAAGCAACCAAATTTTATTTTGACTTTATCAAAAATCTTTATAACATCTCAAGTTTAATGACTTATTTATGTTTAAGGCCAGATTTAATAAGTTAAATAATTATAAGGAAATAGTTTGTAGTAGTAAAATAAAAAAGTTTCATAAATATGAACTTAAATTTTCAAGACAAATGCATAAATACAAAAATATTTAAGTGAAAGGTTTAATTTTTTTTTTTTTTATAATTTTTATTATGTTTCTACAAAACAATTGCTTCACTGTGGTTGCTGTTGATTTGCTTTTTATAGTATACAGCTTAATTAATCGATAACAGACTAAACCGTGTTAAATTGTATTTTTTAATGTACGTTACCGACAAACACCATCTCTCTGGACAAGATAATACAATCAGCAAAACTAAACATAGTTCGTCTACGATTTTTTTTTTTTTTTTTTTATTTTTTTTGTGGCTAAGTCGTTTTATTTTCATACACACGTACTTTTTTCTTTTTTTTAACGTTATACTTTACAATTTGTTTTTACTACTTCCGATTGGTTGTGGTTAACATTAAACAGTCCATTTTGTTTTATCTGAAATAAAAAAAAATTACAATTATCACTACATAATAGGAAATAGCAATTTAGCTTCTTTAAAAAAAAAATGATTGTTAAGATTACTATCAAAATAGTAGCAGCTAACTAATCTTAGGCCCGTTTTCACAACTTACCGGTAGTTAAAGATAGGATTTAATCGGCCGTATGAAAAGTGTTCCATTATTACAACTTCACTTTACCTACCAGGTAGGATGAACCTTAATTTACTTTATCGCTCACTTTAGGTTCAAGTTAAGTTTTAATAATGGAACACTTTATAAGGCCGTTTAAAGTCTGCTTTTAGCTATTGGTAAGTTGTGAAAACGCTCCTTAGTGTACTAAATTATATATTATTGAAAACAGCATTAAGGTAGAACACGAGCTTAGATTACCTGCAAGTAGAAAAAAAACATAAATTAAAACTATAATTTCCTTACAAAAACATGTACTGAAGAAATAAAGTTTGTAAATACCTCTTTTACATACATACATACATACTTACATTTTGAACAATATAGTAATTGCTGTAAATTTTGTTTTGGCGTTAAATTGTTTGCACTTACATAATTTGTACATATATGTTAAAAACAAAAAGAAAATTATGTTTTACAAAATAATTAGGGTTAAGGTTGAAATTGTTAAATAATTTAATTGTATTGTATACAAATTAAAGAAGAGAATAAGAAAAACTCAGTTTAAATTCATAGCAAATTATCTTAATTTACATTAAATGCGTTTATTACTTATACATATACAAATTGTTATAATTTATTTTTTTTTTTAATACATTTATAGGGCTTTTAATATTTTTTTTTTTTTTTATTTAAATAATTTTTTATATTTATTTTTTATTACTTTTTACACTTTGTATTAAATGATAAATAGTTTAATAGAAAAAGTTAAAGTTTTAAATATTTTAAAAATATTTTAAATATGTAGTAGATTAAGAAAAAAGTTAACTATTAAAAAAAAAGAAATGATATGAAATAAGAATTCTTATTAAACAGTTGTTTGATTTGAAATTATTCAGCTTACAATTTGATTTTGTGTATATGGGTTTTTTTTATTAAAGTTCAATATTTTAACTTTAATACTTATTATCTCAAGTATCACATATGCTTCCTTAGAAAAAATAATAGGTTATCAAACAAAACACTTAAGGAAACATACCATTTTTTTTTTAATTTCAATGTTAAGCTAAAACTAAAGCAATTGTTGAAATATTCATCCTTATCGGGGTTGGCGAATTTAAAATACGCCTGCGACTGTTTGGTAATAGAATAAAGAAAACGTGAACTAATTTCCTTTAATCTATTACCAAACAGTCGCAGGCGTATTTCAAATTCGGGATAGGGGTGATTACGTCAACATATTTAAGTTAAAGAAAATAAAGTATGCAAATACCAATAATGTTTTATACGTTTATCTTTCAAAATGTTTTCTTAGACGTCATAAAGGCGGTTCGGTTATAGTTTAAAAAAGGGGGAATTTTTCCAAAAGTTTACTTGAGCTTCATTTTCTTTCAAAAATTTGTAAATATGTATGTTTTTTATAATTTTTTTTTTGTGATAAATATTGCTTTTTAACTATATAACGATCAGTTTCAAATTATTGGTTCATTATTTTAATGTATATCATTTTTAATATAGGGGGAGGTGTTTTCTATCTGAGGTTGGTCCAGCTTATGTAAAATGTTGATTTTTCTTAGATTTGTTTATTTAAAGCTGCTTTTTAAATGTCATTAACTAAATGGCCTTCAACAACGGATGAGTGATGATACCTCCTTCTTTGCGAAAAGTCTTCATTATCTTCGTTAAGTTGAGTTGGTGATACATCAACGCCTGGACATGAAGGTGTAACCACTATTTGTTCGTACTCATGCATGCGTTTGCTGAAAAATATATATAATAACAACTATTTAATGGGATATTTTGTATTAATAAGTAATGTGAGGTCTAGTTCTCAAATGTTTTATAAACTTATGCTAGGAAGACAATTAGGTCGTACGTCTATTTTATTTTTAAACTAAACATATCAAAGTTTTCGGAGCACATACATTTGATATTAAGCATACATTTTTAAGTACTTCGTTATATTTTATTAATTTTAACTTTAAGATCTATAATAATACTTTACCACACTTACCCAAAACACCGGAATATGACACTTTTCAACCAGGCAAAGAAGTTGAACTCCGCTGTTAGACCAGGCTTCACAGCAGGATTTGCCGTACCAACATAAAACCAGATAACAAAAACAACCAAAAAACATGTTAAGGCATAATACCAATTCACCAACAACATAACTAAAATTTTGGTAAAGGCCTGAAAATATAATCAAATAAATATTTATGTTAACAATGTTAACTATTAATACTTACTCCCAATAATGAAGCCCATCTATTGCAATAACTTGAATACCAGTTTTTCGTTTTGGAATGTATAGGAGGTCTAATAGGTGCAATGGGTTCCTCATCTTCATTGTCTTGTGTGGTTACAGCCTCTAAGTTATCCTCAGCATTTGTACTATTAACACCTTCTATATATGTGGCCGCAGCTGGAGTCGTTGAAGCGGTTTCAGTGGTTTGTACATTTCCATTTTGTGTAGCATTATTTATAGTCGAAGGCACATGTAAAGGTGAATTTTGGGGACTCTGTAGATTTTTATGGCGCACTCGATCGGGAAACAACAAATCTAAATCATTGCCTTCTTGAGTGGCACCATAACGACGGGTTTCATAAGAGGGAGAGGAGGCCTGTATGCGAAAGCGCTCTTCGCGTTGCTCTTGTATGTCGAAAGTTTGGGCCAAAGCAAAATAGGAATAGTCAATACAAGCATAAGTAAGTAAGAAGGGCATTGTGACAATTGGAGCTAAGAAATTTATATCGCCTACTATGATAAAAGTAACGGTGACAACGGCCACAACACCCATGGAATAAAGGGGAACTTTGTTGGGACCACGCTAAAAAAAACTTCATAAATATTTATGTTAAGAACAATTTAAGAAAATATACTTACCCCTTTAGCCAAAATATCAATGCCGGGTATTACACTCTCCTTAGCTATACTTTGTAAAACTCTGGGTGTGCCATACATAGCCCCTAAACAAGAAGACATACTGGATACATAAATACCAGCAACTAAAAGCAAATGTACGGCGGACACTTTAACAACAATCATAAAATCTGTTAATAAAGTTTCTCTTTGGCAAGTGGAGCCCAGAAACAGAATAAACACCATATAAAGGAAGGTACTAAAATAAGAAATATGTTTAAAGTATAAAACATTTATAAAATGTTATGGCTTAAAACTTACGAAGTGCCAAAAGCAGCCAAGGTGCCATTTGGTATATCAGTGGAGGGAGCTCTTAAATCACCACTCATATTAATGCCAGACAAAACACCCGTAACGGTGGGAAAGAATACACCAAACACTCTGAACCAGGAATAGCCGTCTTCATATTTGGTCCAAAGATTTTCAACAAAATTGTTACTAGCCCAACCATCAAAACCATTTGCTTTATATATAAAAAACAAAATATCAGTTTATTTTTAAAGAAATTTTTGTTAAAAAAAAACTTACCCCGATCTTCCCCTATAAAACTGCCCACCATAAAGTCTAACGCTGATGCTAACAAAATCATTAACAATATAAACTGCAATTTTATAACCCATTTTACACCGGCCACATTAATACAACCCAATAGTAAAACAGCTGCCGTTGCAAAACCTCTAATGGCCCATTTATTATCTTCTAAACCTACCAAGCCAGCCATTGATTCACCAAAACCCATTACATTTAAAGCACAACCAACGGCCTGGCCAAAACAGTACAGCAAACCCAAAGAACCACCAAAACGAGAGCCCAAAGTGTGAGCTATAAGAAAGTATACACCACCACTTTCAACTCGACAACGCTCGCAAATGCCTACGGCAGATAGTACCGATACTAAGGCTATAACTGCCGTGCAAAATATGATTAATATGGCGTTTAAAATGCCTGCCTGTGCTACAATCCATCCGGAGCGTAAAAATACAATGACACCAAAGACATTAATCAGACAGGAGGTAAAGACACCATCCCAGGTGCCAAATAATACAGGTTGAGATATAAAAAAATTAGAACGCCACCTTAAATCAATGAAATTTTTCAGATAAGCATTTCCAATTTAGTTAAGTTTTAAAATATATTACCAAGGCTTATCACCCTGTTCTTGGGCAAATATTTCATTTGCTCCAGAAGCCTGATGGCCACCTGAAGCATATGTGTGCTCATTTCCCAAGTCTATAAAGCCTCCCGTATTGGCTCGTTGACGGAAATTTGCCACCATCACTTCGCCATCATCCTCGCTACCTAGACCAAAGCGATTCCAATCCACTTGTTGTGTGCGGCGGCCTCCGCCATTGGCATTATTTGTTGATGTGTTATTACTCATACCCCAAGTTCTTTGTTTTTGTGTTTTCACTCACACTTTCAATTAATTTTAAATATTATCTCTATTAGTTCCTGATTTTTATAATCAATTTTTGTTTCTTACGGGTTTCTCCCCATACAACCACGCATGCAATTGTTGTTGTGTTCCAAATCTTTTTTCTATTGCATTATGGTTTTCTTTTTTTTCTATCTTGTTTTACATTTGATACATATTTTAATACAACTATTGGCGTTCTATTTTTGTGTTTAAGCAAATGTTATTTATTTATAAACACTTGTGATTTATTTGTTTAAATTTTGAGCATGAATTATATTTTTTTAAACAAAAAACATAAAACAATATAAAAAATAAATTTTTTCACAAAATGTTGTGCTACAATACAAAAAAAAACACTGTGTTGTCGCAGCAACTGTCAGATGTGATGTCATTTCTTACACACTGGTGGTGTTGCCAGCTATTTCGAATGAAAAAAGCACTAAACAATTTATAAAGGCACAATTTTTATCCGATTTGCTTGTCTGGCAAAGATTTCGTTCAGAATTTGAGAGATTTTATTACGGAATTAACTTTTGTATCGCATATAGATTTATATTTTGGCATTGAATAAAAGTTTTTCATAAAAATTTAAAACTAATTCACAGAAAACTAAAAAAACCCGTTATTTTTCTGAATAAAAGTTGGGTGAATTCGAAAAAGGCAGTTGCAATGCAACCGAACAAAGTCATCCATTCCTAAGCGAACCCATTTAAATAAACATTGACATTTTATTTACCAAAATGTATAATACCACTAACCGATTTTGGAATCCACCCATTATTTAAGTAAAATAAATTTATGTCAACATTATATCCTGTTAACGCAATACACTTTTTATCTTTTACATTTTCTTTTAAGAAAACCCAGTTGTTGTATGTATATTTTTTAATTCTTTATTTAGAAAGCTTAGCTTTAGCCATAAAAAATTTTGTTACGGAAACCTTACAGTGGTTTTAAACATTTAGTAAAGACTTAGGCCAGCAAATCGCAATGTAATTTAAAAAAATGCTTAGAGTAATTTATAATTTATACATATATGCTTTATTAGCTATAATACATTGTGAATATAGAATATTGTAATATTAACACGTTGTTTTGTAAAAAAAATTGTGTAAATATTTTAAAAAAGCTGCAACTAAGTTTAATGTTTGAAATAAAACTGATAAAAAAAACATGTATAATTAGAAGCAATAAATTTTCTAAAACACAAATTTTAAGAATATTCTTAATAAAAGGGCATTAAGAAATTAGTCATATTCATTTTTATAAACATATTTCTTCAGCAACTTCTTACACAAATTTTTCCTATTTTTTGTATATGGTATTAAAAAACAATACGTTTATAAAAAAAAATTAATTTGTTCAATAGGCGAAAACTTCTACTTTAAAATTCCTCAATTTAGAAACAAAGATTTCTTGAATTCAAATCTTTAAGAATACAGTTGTAACAAAAAACTAACAAGTTGTTTAAGCTTACAACATTTAAGACAATACACAATCCAATATTTTTTAACATTTAGAGCGGGATACACAAAATTGAGCTTAAAGCTAATTTTAAAGAATATTTATTTTAGGATATTTTGTTTGATTCATTACATTTATTTTAAAAATTTTAGTTCGTTGCCTTTTTTAGACTGAAATTTAATATTTAAATGTCGCATTTAAATAACTTGTTATCTCATTTAAAACGATCGAGCCTATAACCATTTTTTCACAATTGACTTGAACCACTAAATCATCGGGTGGTTGAGACCATTCGCAAGTAATTAGTACCAAGCTTTTTGAAGTCATGGTTTGCCCCACAAAGTTATACAAATTGTCTGTATTGTTGTTTAAGGCGGCAACATTAATGCATTCAAATATCTTTTGTTTTAAAGTCGTTGCTTCAACAGCATCCTGTTTTAATTTCAATTTAGTTTGATGTTCATTCATACCTCTTAGCTTGAGTCTTTCTTCTTTAAATAAAGTTTCCGAAATGTGCACCGAACGAACAAGTTCCCCTATGAAGGGTTTAAAAGTCACACGAGAAGTGCCATTGCTGGAACATATTTCAAAATCAATAGCGTGAGTTGAATCATTAAAATCTACCCCCATAACACTGGTGGTACACTGACCAGGGTTTATTAAGTTGATTGGAGCAAATTCCTGAATTTGCATGCCAGGTGGCAAAGATTTCTGACCCATTTGTATGTTTGAAATTTCCTCATTGCATTGATTAATGAATTGCAATTCTATGGAAACCATGGCTGAAGAGTAGAGATGAGGAGAACGTGTATAGCGGTAGCTAACTTGTAGACCATGCCCCGAAAGTTTGTTTAACAACGCCTTGTGGTTGTACGAGATATATGAAGGTCCCACAAGATCTATACGATTTGCTACAGTCTGTGGCACTAAAGCTGAAGTATGAGAAGCAGTTAAAGGAGTGCCTAAAGTAAAAAAAAGAAAACTCGAATTCAGTACTAAATTAAGTGACTATTTAAAAAAAAAATAAAATACCTGGTGTTAAAAAGCCACCCAGGGAAGGTGTCATCACAGGACCTATAGGAGGAATATCATCTAAATCCAAGAGCAAATCTAAATTGCTTTGTTGTTCTTTTTTACTTCCAGTATCTGGCTTGGCAGAATTGGCATTATTATTTTTAGTTGGTGATTCGTCTTTAGATTCTGGTTCGGATTCCGATTCTGAGGATTCACTTTCCGAGGACGACGATGAACCGTAAGAGGATGATGATTCTGAATCTGATGTACCAGAACAATTAGCATTGTTAACTGGGCTATTATTTGCCGTAACATTAGTTTCTTTTTTATTATTTAAGTTATGCGCTTGGGCATCTTTTACATCCACTTTTTTGCTGATTTCGTTTTTGTTATCACCATCTGAATCTGAAGATGAACCCGATGAAGATTCACTTGAACTGCTATATTCTGAAGACTTCTCCTCAAATTCTGAGAAGAACGAATTTTCGGTATTTTTGTTTTTCTTTTGTTTTGCATTGGTCTCCTTTTGAGGGGTGTTATGTTGTTGATTGTTGGCAAAGTGATTCGTCATTTTGGTTACATTCTCTTGCATAAAGCCATCGACATTTCGAACCGATTGATCTGAAGGTTGTTCTGGAAAACTGGGCAAATCATTGTAACCCGAACAGCGCATGTTCAAATAATGCGAAAGAGAACCTAATTGATAGAGATTGCGTGTATGATATTTGCTTTCCAACGTCGGAGCTGGTTTGGCAGAAAGGAACACCTTTTTGGCCACTTCTGATAGAACGTTACTCTTGCTGTTGGTAGGAAAAATAAACTGTTTCAAGAATCTAGCTCTATCGCGTATATCATAATTGACATCGTAACGGGCCAAAGTGAAAACATATTGACATAACAATGAAGTTTGCTGAGGATTAGTGAGATATAACTTAACAGATAAATTAAGAACCTGTAACTTAACTGCATCCTCTTCGTCTACAAAAGTTTTTGACATTTTTCTTAATACATCTGGTGCAATTTTAGGCACTTTTTCACAATATTCTCCTATAAGCCATATAATTGATGACCTGGCTGCCGGAACTTTTATAAAGTCCAAAAGTTTTGCCATTTGAGATATGATGTCATAGTGTTGAGCAGCCTTGGTTTGCAGCAATTTCTTAATGACCACTACACTCTCAGCAACAACATGTTCATCACGATTCGATAGTAAATGTACTAAACCACTAAGACAAGTTTCTGTTACTTCTTTAATAGACCCAGCACATCTACCTATAGCTTGTATGGTAGCGGCGACAAATGGACGATCATTGCTCGATATATAGGTCTGAAACTCTCTTAGAATTAAGGAGATGCTAGCTGCTGATGCTAAATTGGTAAGAATTTCTAATTTCAACAACTTTATGTGTGTAGGATCACTTGTGCGTACAAAAAACGATTTAATATGAGCTTCAAAAATAACCTTTCGTTTGGTGGACATTGAAGCTATACAGGTCAACACTACACTTTGCACCTCTTTGTGTGAACGTAAAAGACGTATAAGAGCTTTTGCTATAATTTGCACTTCTTGACGAGGAGCTACATGATGATATAGTTGAGCTACAGCCATAACGACCGAAGCATTACGCGATTGTAACAGAGGCTTTGTTTGTCTTAACAATAAACGATGATCTAGGTCAACATGATAACTTGATGAAGGAGAAGAATTAGAAGATTGTTTTTTATCGCCTTGATTATTTTTTGCCTTTTTATTGCCGTCATCATCACTAGAATTTGAATCGCTATCATCCGAATCATCATAAAACTTTTTATTCTCCTCAGAAATTTGTGCGTTTTCTTCATCAGATAATTCATCAGCATTGGGATCAACAAATTGGGTACGTGCATAACGTGTTAGCATATTAATGATAATTACCTGGCCCCATTCATCTACATCTACCAAAAGGTTGCAAAGTTTGCGATAGTTTTTGTGAATTAAATCAACACGTTCGGGACATACCTAAATAATTATTTACAAAATTTTTAAATTTTTACAAAATCATTCCTAAAATTTATTTATGTTATAACAGACCTCCTCAAAAGCCATTACGGCGGAGCCTACAACCAAGGTAGTACGATCTGACAGCAATTTCTCGATTACAGTCACTAATTCATCTTTTTGTTCAGGATCTATGGAGTACAGTTTGGGTATGGCATGGGCAGCGGTCTTGCGCACATAAGGACTCATATCTGAGGCACTGTCCCTTATAGCCAACATTACTATAGGCACTATCATAGCCACACGAACTGATGACAAGACCCTTAATGCCGAGGCTCTTATTAATTGGTTAGGATCTTTTAGTGCCCTTTGAAATGTGGAAATTGAAAGTAGAGCCAAATCTTGCTGTTCCTCGGCATAACGTACTAAATACACATACACCAATTTCTTAACTTCTATATTCTTCGAAACCACATTCTTGACTACAGCTGGAAACAAATCACTAGCATCACGTCCTCTGGCAATCATACCTATTATACGTTTCATGGCCTCCAACTTAAGGCCATCTTTATTACTATCCAACATTTGTTTTAAATCATCATGTTTGCGGCCTTCATATTTAAATATGGCCCCACTTGCGGGATCTGTGCCATATTCAATGTCTAAACCCATTTGGGCTTTATCGCCATAAGCGGAAAAGGCGTTCGATTGCTGTTGCATGACAGATGCTGTTGTTGAGCTATTAAGACTCCCGGCTAAAACAATGGGAGAACTTGAAGATAGCATACGAGCAAAATAAGATAAGGGGTCAGCAAAAAATAAAAAATAATGCAAAAGTATTTTTTCTTCTTACACACTCACACTCACAAACACTTTCAGTGGAATTGCAAAGCAAAAAGTGGATTTTTGTAGATTATTTAACAAAATATCAATAATTTCTGTCAATATTGGAATGCAATTATTTTTTCCTATAACTAACTACTTGAATGTACAAAATATTTTAGTATTTATATAGATTTTTTTATTAAAATAATTATTTTTTGAAAGTTTTCTGCAATATTTTCACTTGACTGCAACTACAATGAAATTGATGACGTACTTGACAGCAAATGGCTGTCAAAAAATCTCTAAAGAAAAAGAATATTGTTGTTGTTTGTAGAGGAAAAACATGTATTTTGTTTTTGTGTAGTATTAAATTGTTGTCAAATTTTTGCTTTAATCGTAAATAAGTTTGACACTTTCACGGACCAATTAGTAGGTCGGCATGAAACGCCTGCTGATTTTTGCAGGGTTGTATTTTTTCGTGTATTTATTTATGAAGCAATGTTTCTGACATCCTTGTCATCGTCCAGACTTGCAATTTTTGTTGCAACAATTTTTGAGTTTATTGGTTAGAAGATTGGGGAGGTGTAATCAGTTCATGTGCACTGCAATTCGGTTTTTTTCACACTTTTTAACTTGAAATTGGCTGTAGGCGTTTTTATATTTATATACAAAATAATAAGAAATATGGTTTACCGACGCTGCTCCAAATAAAATAAAAAGTACCCAGAGTGATAGAAAATTTAAAAATAGATTTCAAGTTATGTACGTCTTAAGTTTTCATATATATATGCAATTTTCCACTACATTTCTGAACGTAAAGATCCGATATTATTGTTTTAAAGCTCTTGAATAGATCTTTCTGAATATACATTTTTATCAAAATGTTTAACTCACATTACAGTTTTTACAAAATTTTAAGTCAAAGTATTACGGATGTGGACTAGGTTAATGCTCGTGTAGGTTATTCCAAAACAAGTGTTAAAAATTTTATTAAATAACAAACACCAGCTTTGCTAACTAAAGCTTCTCTGGATAGAAGGCCTTCAGTCGGGCAAAAAGATTTTCTATTTTATGGTATAACAAACACTGGTTTCGCCAATTAAAGCTTATCTGCATAGCAACACTTCTTACTGGCTAGTATGCTAAAACTAAATAAATTTAAATACTTAAGTACATTTCATAAAAAAAATTTGCAGTAAATTTATCTTAAGGAATTTAAAAGGTTATTTTTGACGTCAATAGGATCAGTAAAATCAATGAACGTATACAAATTGTTAAATTCGGAGTTCATTCTGCGGAAAGGATCAAAATTTGCATAATTTACACGAAAGTATTGAAGTCTAAGAGGAATATAATTTCTGGATGGACGAATAGGAAGTGAAAACCCAACCTTACGAAGTAGAAATTCTAAGACAATTCCACCATTTAATAAATTCAGCATGAATAAGATCTTCATATACATACGTATATCCTACGATTTTTTAAGGTTGGTAAATAAATTAGTTTTAAACGGTTTTCATATGGAAGTAAATTGATATTTGGATTCCAGTGGAGTTTTCTAAGACAGAATAAAAGAAATTGCTTATGTATGGATTCCAATTTTTAGCATGAACCTCATACTGTGGGCGCCAGATGACCGAGGCGTATTCACAAGCAGAATTTAAAAATATTGCAGCAACAAAAGTTACTAGTTTGGACGATGGCTTTATCATTAGGTGCGTTTGAGTACTTTTACAGTAAAATGCAGTAAATGAGTAAAGTAAAAAATTTTCTCTCACAAAAAGCTGTTGTCCAAAAAAGTACGCGAACACAAAATTTGTAAAAATTCGTAAAATAAAGGCAACAGCTGATGGCAAATAATTGAAGTGTTGAAAAATATTGACACTTTTGACTACTTAGCTCGTTTTCTTATCGGTACTCGATTAAATACTTTTTATAACACGAACATTTTTGAAAGGTACAAACAAACTATTTTATGTAATCTTTTCATATTTGTTTGTTTTTTATTTTATTTGATTTTATTAATTTGTAGCGGGTTAAATTATTTAAAAGAACATGAAAATTTTTTTTTCTATTGATTACTTAAGTACCCAAATACTTCACACTTTTACAACTCTAAAAAATTAACAAAACAAAAAAAAAATCAAAAGTTTGTATTTGTTTTAATAAATGCTTCACAAACACCTTTTATTAATTAATATTTATTCACTTTTTGTTTTGGTTTAATATTTATTTCAACTTTTCTTTTATTTAACAATTTTTTCACCATTTGTATGCTTTTTATTTGTTACTTTTGTTTGTTTACCTTTTGAAACATATGTTTTTTTGATTTACTAAATTTTACTGCAAAAATTTCTGCATTAAAAATTTGTAAATACTCAGATAAGAACTGTCACTTTTCGCTCTCAAGTGCTGGTTCACACAGGTCAAGTTTACTTGAACAGTTTTATTTAAATTTTCTTTTGAACTTGCGTTCACGTTCATGCACAAAATTAATTTTTGTTTTCTTTTCCTTCAACTTTGTAGCTTTTTATTATATTACGGATGAAAAAAGAAAAGAAAAATACAAAACTGACTGGTACGGTCAAGTATGTACCCCTTTCCATTCTCTTTACCCCTCTCTCCTAAAAGCACGAGACTTGAAGAGTCAAACTTGACCTGTGTGAACCAGCACCGATTTATGTTCTCATTTACTGCATTTTGTGTACTCGAACGCAATTTCGTAAAATGCACTAAAGTTTAGTAAAAAATGAAAAGAAACCAGGGTTGGCAATTTGTCTTTCTCAACAAAATTTGGTCGGGTATTTTTCATTTGGTCCATTTGAATGTACTATATTTATTATAAGAAAGCAGATAAGTGCAAATTTAATACCTTTTTATTTATTTATTTCTTTCTTAAGGTTCTCTAAAGATTTACCATTTACCAATCCTGTAGATTGTGTCCCCGATATCATTATCACACAGTGGAACTTGTTAGGGTAAATAGAAATGAATCTTTAATGAAATTTGTGCACGTTCAGACTTTGCAAGCTACAATAAATATGCGACTTATATGAAGTTTGTGCAGAGACGAGCCTCAGTTCTAGAAAAACAAAAAAAAGACATAAAGTTGTTTCTATGTGTTCTGACGCTTGGGGTCTTTGTTTTGTTGGGTATAGGTGTAGTTGTATTTATATATCTAATATAAAATGGAGAAGATTAAATACAAGATAAAAAGTGCAAAAATTACAAGACAGGAAACTAAGGCCCAGAACAGACGGTAAAACGCAACTGCAACGAAACCCTTTAGAAATTATTGTTTTGAAACCAGTTTCAATCGTTTTCCACATACCCTGCAACATAAATTGTACCAGAATGTAATGAAATTATCACAATCATTTCAATTTTCTTTGAAAACAGATGAAACGCAAACACTAGTTTCCTGCACGCCGGTTTCAGTGCAACTGATTTCCAAAGCATTTCAAACCGGTCTCAAAATGGTCGCGTCGTATGTGGTCCCTCAAATGAGTCTATGGCATAAACTCAAATGAAACTCGAAAATAACTAGAAGTTACAGTTTCGTTGCAGTTACGTTTCACCGTCTGTTCCGGGCCTAAAGCAATATCAATGAATTTTAAAAGAGGTAACAAAAATTTCATGTCTGGATGATGACAAAGAGAAAGTAGTGTTGAGTGCATGGAAAAATATACAGGTGGCAGCGCTACGACAACAAATACAACATTACAACAAAAATGGAAATATGTCTTATGGCGATTTCTTTTCTGAGAAAAATGTTGCATTAATGTTACATGTTCTACATTTTTGTGTTCGTTTGTACAAAAAATACAACTGTGGGAAAAATTTTCAAGTTCTTTTGTGAATATGTTTATAAAAAACGTGCAAAACATGTTGCATATTTTACCCTTACTTTTACTTAAGGTGTTCATACTGCCCTGTTTTACAACTTTGGTACTTACTACTTTCTTTGTAGAACGAATGCTTTATTTTGTTTGTCAAAATTCATACCGCTCATAATTTTGTAAACAATTAGTTTTAAAACAAAATATAAAAATAATTTCACATTAAAATCAAAAAAAGTCTATTTATATTATAAACGTTTTAATTTTTATAAGCCATTAGTGATGTTAATATTTGTTTCCAACCCGTAATAGCGTGCAGAAACCGCTTAAATAGCTTTAAAAATCGCTCATTAAGTACATTAATGATGAAAGTGTAATAGTTGTAAATAAAAGCACTAATTGTGTTCTATTGAAATTGCACAACATGTAACACTTCGAGTGATTATAGGTAACATTAGAAAATGTAACATGTATATACTGTAACATAATTTTCTCAGAAAAGAAATCGCCATTAGCATACGTCAATTGTTTTGAACATACTTATATGAAAGCGTTTCGCTGAATGGTCAGTATATTATTTATTTTTAATTAAAATTATAAAAAACTTTAATTTAATACACTAATAGCAACACAAAACGTAGACTTTTTTAAACATTAACAACTCTTGAGATCAGATTGGATAACCAATGCAAGAGCAAAAAATCGTCATCTGGCGTAGTAATGCCACCTGTTATATCTTTTTGAGAGAGATTATTTTTTAAGGCCATCTTTGGTTGTCTTATCAGCTGTTTGTTGTAGTTGTTTTCTTCGTCTTCTTCAACATTATTACATTTTGTTTATTTGCAGCTTAACTTTTGTGGAAAACGAACAAGGAAAACATAATTAAATAATATCGAGTAAAAGCAGCATTGCTTAAAAATTTTCAAGTGACAAAAGGAGCTCTTGAACGCATAATGAGTTTTCCTTTAACAAACCCTAATAAAGAATCGGCTAGGGCGGCTTGTAAAAAATGTGGTTATGCCGGGCATCTAACATTTCAATGCAGAAATTTTCTTAAGGTAAAAAACAAGTTTGTTAAACATTTTCACAGATTTCATTTAAAGCATCAATGACAACTATTTTAAGGTGGATCCTAATAAGGAAATTTTACTTGATGTTGAAAGCACTAGTTCAGATTCTGAACTAGACTATTTGACACCTTTGACTGAATTGCGCATGAAAGAGTTGAAGGAGAAGGAAGCAGAGCTCCTTAGCAAGCACAAAAAATCCTCAAAATCTACAAAAAAGAAGAAATCAAAAAAGAAAAAGTCTAAACGAAAGAAAAGCCATAAAAAGCATGGCAAGTCTAAGAAACATAAGAAACGTTCATCAACAGATTCCTCCTCATCGTCAACAACATCTTCCCTAACCTCGTCGTCCCCCAGCGATGATACCACCCAATCCGACTCTAGCGATAATGAAGAATCTTCCACAAGTGAATCTGATGAAACGGGACGTAAAGTACGCAAGAAGGGTAAATACAAGCGTAAAGCCTCTGAGACTCCTAGTTTGAGACGTAAGAAAACAAAAGTAAAGCGTAAACGTTACAAGACTTCCGATACCACCTCTGATTCAGAAGATGAATCTTCTTCAGATTGATTGCAGACACAAGAAATAGCAAAATATTGTTTTTTTTTTTTTTTAGAAAGTATAGTTTTCAAGAAAGACGGGACGCTTGCTTTATGGAATCTCTTGAAAGAATTATAAATATTTTATATCAGGTAAAAAGAAAAATTTCAAGAACCGGCTTATGGTTTCGGTTTTATTGAAGAGTTTAAAAAAATGCATACTAGTTTTATTTAAACAAAAAAAGTTACATTTTAAAAACTAAGCGAAACTTTGTTTTTTGTTAATATTATTTATGGCCTATTTTTAGAGAATAAAAACAAAACTGCATGTAAGAAATAGTATTAAAAACAACAATAAAATACGAAAATTTGATTTGTTTTCATTTTCTAAATACAGGCATTTAATAGTATTTTGAAGTAGTAAAATTCCTTTAACTGGTATTACGTATAACATTTTTTGAATTTACTTACCCACCAAATCTGACCATAAAGTGTAATTTTATAATCCCATATTTTCATAGGTGACAAAATAAATATAAAACTAATTCTTTTCTGAAAACAATTCTCAATCCCTTAACAAAAACAAAATAGTACATATATTTAATAGTATAACAGTAAAGTAAAAGCATTTTTATAACAGTTAAAAAAATATTTTTTTTTCAATATTTATTTATTGAACATGAACTTACAATAATGAATAAAGTCTTAAAAAAACAATACAACAAAAAATTCCACATTTTAATTTTAAATTAACATACATATGTATTTACACATATACATATATGTATGTATAGGTACCCTGCAAATAATAGGACCAGTCCAAACATGCGTGTAAAGAGTAGTCCACAAGGGACCAGGACTAGTCGAAAAGTAACCCAAGCGTATGGAAAAAACCTGGTCTATTTAACATTACGATATCCTAGGAGAGGACCATATAACCCACCTTTGGACTACTAAGGAGTAGTTTTAAAACTACTCCATGGTATACACAAGAGGATTAGTTTTGAAGTCGTTTAAAAACGAAAGTCGTTAAAAAACGAAGACATGTCGTCTCACTACAAACACTTTTTAACAATGGCATGGTCCATGCTTGCATTACATCGGACCAGTCCATGTAGTAGTCCATTTTATCAAAATGGATCAGATGGTCCAATTTTATTTGCAGTGTATATATATATGTTAAACAACTTAAGACAGCAATTTTCTAGAGCAATAGCTTTAATTAACATATTTCTTTAATATTGTAAAGAGATTAAAACAGTTTTTCTGTAAAATATGGCAGTTATTTATTATTTTTTCCTAATAGTTTACAATTAAAAAAAGTTTAAGTTTGAATATGCCTTAAATTCAATATGTTTCTTAAATATAATAATTTTCATCTTTTTACCATAAAAATGTATGACTCCTTTTAAATTAAGCAATATACATATATAATAAACAATACAACTTAATTCACTTGACTTTTATTTGAACACTTTTTAAAATTAAAACATGTTGTAAAATTCCTTTCTTCATAAAAATAATTTAATGAAAATTAAATTTGATGAACTTAAGCCTAATTAAAAATATTTAAAAATTTGGATTAAAACCCATAAATAGTTCAACAAAATAACTACAATACTAATTATTAAAACAACTTTTCAAACTTCATGGCGATTTATTAATGTAAAACAAAAATGGTTAACATTTATTTTAACTATAATACATAATTATTGTAAAAATAATATAATTAAATACTTTACAGTTTAAATACCTTGTTCCCTTCTAGAAATTAAGATATAAAAAGATTTCATTTTAATTTGTATCTTTCTTTTTGCTTTGTTGCAAAGATTTTAATGTCTGTTGCTTAATGGAAGTGGCTATAAGTGCTAAAATTTGTTCGGTTTGTGGTATGTTGGTATTATCTAAATTATCTGCTATATTTAGGTATAAATTATTCATAATATCTTTAACTAATTCATGGTCAGTAATTGCTTCTTGGGTTTTTAACTGCATTTGTAAATCTAAAACTTCTTGTTTCTTTTTGTCTATTTCGATTTCTTTATCATTAAGCTGTAGCTTCAGCTCGTTTGCTTGTAGTTTAAAGCAACTGTTCTCTTTTTGCAGGTCAAGATTTTTGCTTGTTTCTAACTCTAATTTCATTGCTATTTCCTTCACATTTAATTGAGTTTTCTCCAACAGCTGTTGCATTTCGCTTATTTTATTATTATCCTCTTTAAGTTTCTCAACTAATTCTTCCAAAATCGTTTTAAAATCTTGCTTATAATCTATATTAAAATCTCTTAAGTCCTTTTTGAAATCAATTATTATGTCTTCTAATTTATTTTCTTCTGTTTCTCTGGCATAACTTTCTTGTAAGCTTTGCTTCAATTTTCTGTTTTCTTTTTTTAAGATTAATAGTTTTTCTTCCAATTCCAAAATTTCATCATCTTTTTCAGGTTTTTGTTTTCCATCGTGTCTATCATATAATTCTAGTTTATCTAAAACCTTTTCTATTTTATTTTCCAATTTATTCATATTTATGCGTAATTCTGAACCCTGGGTTCTTTGTTCAGTCAAAAGCATTTGCATATACTGGGATTCTAAAGGATTTATAGGATAAACAGTTGTTGTAGCAGAACGAATATCTGACATTGAGGGCACCAATTGTTGATTGGTTTTAATGTTACTTAATTTATTGCTTCTAGTTGCTATTAAAGGTTTATGGGAAGAGGCCATAGGAGTTTTTATAACTTCAGTATCTGAAGAGTCACTAAATTCTGTTGTTGTTTGCTGATTTGTGGTCAACAAAGTTGGCAAGGGTTTGCCCATTTTGGCCATGCGCTTAATTAAGGAATTTTTAGATTCTTGTGTAGCTCCAGTAAAAGTTTTGGTAGAAAAATCTTCTTCAATTTCGAAACTTTGTGCTTCATTATTCAATTTTTGCGAAACAAAATGATTTTCTAATGTTTTTTTCTTTTCTTGGCTTTCTTGGAAAGTTATGCTTTTTGTATTTAAATAATCCAAAAAATCTTCCGCATCTCTTGTAGAATCAAAGGTAAAACTCCAATATGTAGCTAGTTCATCATAAAATTGCCAAAATTTTGCTTGTTTATAAAGCAGATCCTCACCCGGTTTCAATTTCAATGTGGCCAAAATATGTTCCTTTGTTTTATACAATATTATATTGTAAGTACTTTCAGGATTTTGTATTAAAGCCAAGCCCACTTTACCTTGTAATTCACCCTGTCTATAAGCCGTTACAACTTTAGCCATTAAAGTTATATTGGCGTTATTGGATGAGGTTGCTGTAGTTGTTACATCCTGGTTTTTTAAATCGTTAGCCTTGGGACGTTGATATTTTAAAGATTGTTGCTTATCATCAGTAGATAAGGAATCCTCGCCAAATAATTGTTGCAATTTTGAAGATTTATTTCTACAAAATATTTATTTTTAGTAACATATATTTTATTTTCTGATTACTTTTACCACTTACGTCTTTAAGGAACCAAAGAAATCGTCATCTATTGTATTATCCAAATCAAAATTGAGATTATTCATGATTTTTTCAACATAATATTTCGCACCAATATAAACAAAAGACACAGAATCAAGTTTTTTTTCTATTATTCACAAAAAACAAAAGAGTCAGCTGTTTTTGACTGTTGTTATGATGAACATAACAGAACTGCATTTTGTTGGTACTAAATTAGTACAAACATATATTAGAATTTAAAGGTATCCAACGGCTACACAATAGGTGTGGTCATTTAATTTTTGGATAAAGGTATAGTCATAAGAGATTTTGTTCTCAATTTTAAAAGCCATATAACGTTTAACAAAAGAAAATAAGAAAAAAATAAGGCTTAAATCAAGCTAGCCAACGCAGTTCACAACAAAAAAGGTATTGAAAAATACGAAGAAAATATTATATAGAAAAAGTCTCAGAAACACATAGTTATCGAGTTATGGTCCTCTGAAGTTGTCATATGTATATGCGATTTTCCACTACATTTCTGAACTAATGTGGCCAAAATTGGTATATAAGTTTCCAAATTTGGAAAAAATAATTTGGTTGTCAATACAAAACATCTGCCACAAACTGCACTTGATAAAAGAATAAGGCGTTGCACCTTATTTACAAAGCCAGTATAAATTTCTGTATATCTGGAGAACGGTTAAAGTGAAAGTGTCCAAACTTTTTACACATAGCTTGGAAGTTAATACACATCTGTCAACGGCTTCAACAGCTGATCGGAGAGAGTTATTTATAAGTTTAGCTAAACTAATTAATTTAAATTATTCCTTTGTTACGCTTTTATTTATTTTTCATGTTGGGCTCAACAGTTTAGTAGGTATTGAGCTCAACAGTTAGCACAAATTATGTCTGTGACAGTTAGCTACGTCTTATGTCGTTTTGCTCCACGGTATTCAATTAATTGCGCTATATAAAAATAAATTATGATTTTTCATTCAATATACTACATATGTATGGAAAAGTAAACAAAACCAAAGCAAAATGTGCGCATGTTACATTGTTGTCAATATATAATTCAATATTTCTTTTTTGTGCAATATGAATGAAAAGAGATTTTAAGTTTCCCAGTATTTTGTACAACCCCTGCAAATAATAGGACCAGTCCAAACCCGCGTGTAAAGAGTAGCATGTCGTTTGGAGTCGTTTAAATACGAAAGCATGTCGTTAAAAAACGAAGACAAGTCGTCTAACTACAAACACTTTTTAACAATGACATGGTCCACGCTTGCATTACATCGGACCAGTCCATGGAGTAGTCCATTTTATCAAAATGGATCAGGTGGTCCATTTTTATTTTCCGGGACCTACTAATATAATATGCACACATGTAATTTTATTATGCAATATCAAATATTCCACAATAATGTTGGAAATGTTTGGCTACCTTAACATAGGGTCTCAACCTAACAATTGTTTGTCATACCAAACGTCAAAGTCTTTTTAAAAAAATTCTAATATTTTTGTCGGCTTTTTTTTATACGAAGATTGACGTTTAAGCTTCGTACAGACGATGGTCAGATCTTACAATATTGGTAAGCAGCGTTGCTTAAATTGCATTAAAATTGGCTAAAATGTCTTACAACTGTGTGAACATTGTAAGCTCATTTGTATTTGCAGATGTGCAAAATTAATGCATCTGACAATGGACCATTGTCAGAAAAATTTTGCTGTTGGCAACACCTGCTTACATTATTGTAAGATCTGACCATCGTCTGTACGAAGCTTTATTATGAGAAAAAATTGTCAGGTGAAGACCCCATGTAAGGTAATCAAATAAAATACGATAATATCATAGTATAAAAAGTACCAGGAATGGTGCAATAAACAGGTGGCAGCACTACGCCAGATGACGATTTTTTGCTCTTGCATTGTTTGTTTTATTTCATCACGATCAGCGGCACTATTTGATTTTTGTTTAAAATATTTTTTGACGTTAACGGTGATATAATTTCCATTTTTGTTGTAATGATGTATTTGTTACCGTAACGATACCACCTGCTTATTCCACCATGGTACCAGGTAGGTTCATTAGGGAGAGTTGTCATTATTTACCCATGTAATGTCAAATTAATTTATTTGACTTTTGACCCTTGTTTTTATTTTGTCCTTATTTTCTTTTGTTTGACGTTATATGGGTTTTAAAATTGAGAACTAAATTTCTAATGACTATACCTTGTAATTATTCTACCACGGATAATATAAAAAACTGGATAATACATAGGAGCACAATTACACCCTATAAACGTAATAGCGTACGACGTAAATACGTTGTAATATTAAAACGTAAAAAACGTAAAAAATAAAAGCATATCTACGTCGTGCGTCGGCTTAAATATAGTTCAGTTTCGTTCAACGGTTGTTTTAAAAATTAAAATATAAAATTATATTATTGTTGTTTTCAAATTATATATGTACATACAATTTGAAAACAAAATAAAAGGAGAAAAATTTAAAATTCAATAAATTTATGTATAACTAGCTGGCCCGGCAAACGTTGTTTTGCTATATAACTTATTTCTTTCAGATGTCTGCATGCCAAATTTTAAGAAAACCGGTTGATTGGCTAAGAAGATATAGGTAGGGGGAGCTTATGCCCTATTTTGCGCCCTCTAGCGATATAAAATATACTCTACGACCTATTATCATACCTAACAAAAACACAAACAAACTTTCATAAAAATCAGTCAAGCCGTTTCGAAGGAAATCAAAATGGAGGGCATTTTGTTGATTTTTGTATGGGAATATATAGGAAAATCGAAATGCCATATCTCCGGAACTACTGGGCCGATTTCATGCAAACTTTACACAAACCATCTACAGACTATCCCCAACGTTGAAATCGGTCTACCCGTTTTCGCAGTTAGTGGTGACATCAAAGTGTACACTTCTTTTTATATATATAGATTATCAAAAGAAAACAAAATACGACGGAATTTTGGGTAAAAAGAGTGTGTTTTTTCATTATTTTCTACGTGACGGCCTATTGTATTCCTATCAAAACTTAAAATTTAAGCTTCAAACTACTAGAATTTTTATTAAAACCTTAAAATTTTTTTATATTAACGGCCAATTCCGTTATAATAACCTATCAGTTATAACCAGGGAAACCCTAAATAGCAATTGCGATGAAGGCAGAAACGTAGGGCATATTCATAGTCAAAAATAAAGTCGACTTTAAAACAATGTTATTGACATTATTTAAAGCCGGTTTTAACTTAAAGTCGACTTTATTTTTGACTATGAATATGGACCAAAATATTTATTCGTTTTACTCTGCGGCCACACGGTCAAGTTGTTCTTGATAGTCTTTTACATATACTGCTTGCCAAAATTTACATAAATTTAAAGCTCAGACGTAGGCTGCATTCAATTTTTGAGCAATTTACTTTCAAGATGTCAACAAGAAAACAATTTATAAATATAAACGAAAATTTTGCTCACTAAAGGGCATAATAAACCACACAAAATGCTTGGCAAACACACACATTATTTCCGTTTGGGGTTTGCCAATAAACAACACAAATATTCTCCGTTCAAACATTAATTTTCATTTTTGTTTTGTTTTCAATGAATGCAGATGCCAATAGTGCTGCGGCAATTTTGTTGCTTTTAGCTTAAAACGGAGAAGAAATTATAAAATAAAAGCAAAAAATTTAAAGTAAACAGTTTTTAAACAACGAGCTGTTTTGTGGCAAGCAATACTACTAAAAAAATTAAATTTAGTATTAAAAATTAATTGAATTGAATACAATTAGCATTAGACGCCACAAAAAGTTTGACAAATATCCAACATGTCTGCCAAATATTAAAAATTTTTAATATTTCTGCAAACATTGCTTCAAATGTTTGTCCAAACAGCAAACACCCCAATTAAAAACACAAAATGTTTGTACAAACGTAAAATTTTGACATGTTTGCCAAGCCATTTGTGAGGTTTATTATGCCCTTAACCTTGAAATCAGCTGTTTTCTTGAACGTTAATTGAAACACTCACTGGCAAGAGAGAAAAGTTGTTTACAGATTTTAATAACTTATAGCTTGTTTTGTTTGCAATGTTGTTTTTTATATGTCTGCATAATATTAGAAGCATAGCTGCATTTTTAAATTTTGTATGAATTTTTAAAAACAAAAATTCCAAAATTTTAATAAAAAAATTATTTTTTTTCCAGAAAAAAAAATATGTTTCTAAAACGACTGCGCATATAAGAAAAACGTTTTACCTTTCTTAAAGTCAATTTTATTGCGGAATTTCGGTTTTTTTTAGTTTTTCAATAAGCTAAAGCGTTTTTGAGTTGCGCGAACATATGTTAATCTATCTATACAATATATAATTTCTTAGTATGTCAGGATGTTTGCATGTATGTCCTATTCTTTCCGCAACTTTCTGAAGCCATCTGATGACATAGGAAGCTGAAATTTGGCACACTTGAAGTACTTTCTCTGCGGAAGATCGTAACGAAGCCATATTTTTGATTTTCGACTTTTCAACAAGTATAACTATAAAGATCTGATAGAAAAGATGTTTTTTTTTATAATATGGGGAACTTTGGGCCCCACCCGGCACGGCTAGGCACCGTTGGATTGACCTGAAAAATTAGATCATGATTTCTTACACCAAACCTCATATTTTAAGCAGCGCAAACAATTAAATTAAAAAAAAAAAAAATCCCATACAAGATGCGACCAGTCTACTATACACACACAATTTTTTGCCGCAAATTTGTACTTGCTATTGTTAATTCGCGCTGAATTACAGAAATGAATACAAACAACAAGAATGGCAAATGTTATGGATTGCTTAGCAGTGCTTTTCACTGCTAATTAAAGGCCTTTTAGTCGACATTTTTACATGTTTATATAGGGACTGAAATGTCAAATATTTTTCTAATGTTGTAAACAAATCCAAATGAAATTGCAAGCATAGGACAGAACAATGAACGACCATTGGAGGATAAGTCCGCTAGATTGATTACCTTTTTGGGTTTAGAATTTAGAAAACTTTTTAAAGTTGCAATGGAATATCTTATAGTCCCTGTTACTTCGTTTCCTTCCGAAAGGTACTTCAATAAATACATTCAATAAAGTGATAAAAACAACTAACTATAGCCTAACAAAAAAAATTATTAAAGTTTTCCTGCACAAGTACAAACATTCAGTCGATAGTAATATCGATAGTGAATGACAGAACAATGGATCAATGATTGCTGATTATATTGCTGGAGAACACTTGTTATTGCTTTGCCATACATTTGCAATTTTCACCTCGAGTAGTTGTATAAAGTTTTGTGGCTGAATTTATAACAAATGTTTAATGTTGTGATTGTTAAATTTTCTTTTTTAAATTAATTAATTAAATTAATAAAATAATTAATTGTAATTGTCGTAGCTGTGTTTTTTATTGCTTTTTTGTTTATTTGCGTATGAAAAAAACCTAAAACTTGTATTGTTCTATTGAGAAAATAAAAATAAACAAAAAAAAAAAAACAAATTCGTCGTTTGCTTTTGTTAATATTGACGTTTATTTAAAAATATAATATATAAAATCTTTTTCTGTATTTTGTTGAAGTATTTTTTTACTTGCTTTTTTAATAAATAAACACACTAATAAATAACCAACAGTACAGAGAAATGAAATGTCAGATAAATTACAACTGATTTGACAGCAAATTGCTAAGCAATAATTGCTCAAGCAATAAGAAGAGCAATCATTGCGCAATGGATTGCCACTCATGGCAATATGTGGTCTATACGTCGCAAATTTTATGGAGCAATCAAATTTGACGTTTGCCGCAATAAATATTGCTACGTGGAGACCCGGGGTTATGTGACCATGATATTTTAGGAGATGATGCAAGTGTTGCCAATAAAGTCATTCATTAAAAAAACGAAAATTGTAAATAATGTCGCTTACGTTATTTTCTCGGTTAGGGCTCGATATAAACAAAAATTAAGGAAAAAGCAATTATATACGTTTTTGGTGACTCAGAATTACTTTTTAAAGTGATCTTACTATGTCCATCCGTCCGTGTGGCTTGTTGCCCGTCTATGTTAACCTTGTGCGTAAAGTACAAGTTGCAATTTTGTAGATAATTTGATCAAATTTGGTAAATACATTTAAATTGTACTAAGGCCTAAGTCTATATAAATGTTGAGAATCGGTCTATAATTTCACATATTCCCCATAAAAACTTCTTTCCAAATTAGAGTCTTGGAATAAACAATTGAGCGACCGGTCGCAACCGTCTCTTAAATCCTTTCAAGGCAAAAATTCTTATATAGATGTTAATATCTAGAAAATATTCGACACAAATAACTCTTGTATGAATTTTAACCCCATAACAAACCTTTGTGTTTGTTAGCCCATGACTGTCCGTCGGTTCCAAATAGGGTTAAATCTCAAAAATGTTTGTCTGAGCAATTTTTTGATTTTCAATTTTTAAGTTTTTACTGCATATTTAATGCGCATAAATGCGTTTTTAAAGCATATTTCTGGTTTCCCTGGTTATAACTGTCAAAAACATAGTGTTAACCGGAATTTAAAGTAATGGTTAGTTTTTACCGAACTTGTTGAAATTGGCCGTAAGTAAAATTTTATTTGTGGTAAAATACAAAAGTTATGTGCTGAAGTTAAAACTTTGAAGCGAAAATTGAAAAACGTTTGCAAAAAAAGAGTTTTATTCACAATTATTTTTGTTGTTTTTTTTTTAAATCCATGAGCTAAACTCCGCGTAGCTCTGCGCTTGTATGCAGGAAAGAAACCAGAGTCTCTGGCGGGAATCGAACCCTCAACCCCGGCCCTGATAGACCAGCTTGCTTACCGGGGCACTGAAATTGGACCTTTCTCAGTTTTTCTTGTAAAACCTACCAGTTGCTGGGAGTTAGGTCTTTTAGCGTTCATTGTATAAACTTTTGTAGATAGGGCCGTTTGTTTTCTGTTAAAAAAAAAATCGTTAATTTTGGTCGAAAGATTCCGACATTTTTTATGGCCATTTGAGTTGATGCAATACATCAGAATCAATAAAAAATCCGATTTTTAATTTTTGGTTAGTTAGGGCCTTTTGCGTTTTAGGTAACGAAATGTAGCTCATTAACATCGTCATAACTCAAAAAAAAAAGTAAAGTTGTAACATTAGAACACTTTTTATACGGCCGATAACACCAACCTTTAGCTATCGGTAAGTTGTGAAAACTAAGGCCCGTTTCCCCATTCAAAGAGAATGTGTCGTTATTTTTTCAAGTGTTGCGAGCAAACTTTAAACACTTATTTCGAAATAGGTATATTTTTTGATTTATGATGACGTTACAGTAAATGAGCGATATGTTGATGATTGATAAATTATCTGGAAGAAAAGAAAATAATTTCAGTATTTTTATATGTAGGTATCACTCATTTTGTTTTAAACAATACATTTCATATTTAAAAAATTATTAAGTTCAATAACTTATTTTTGTTGTTTAATTTTTCATTTATTTGCTATTTTCATCTTATTTTAATTAATAACACGGAAACAATTTAATTTCAAGAAAATTATTATTAAGATTTGTTGTTTTTAAGCATTTATGTAGGTATAACTGACGTCACTTTATTTTATAGTGAATTTGTTCTACTTTTTTTAAGGTTTATTTACCAAATTTTCATAGAAGTTTTAAGTTTTTTAGTTTTATACCTATGTATTTACTTTAAGTACGAGTCGTACTCAAAAATTCAAGTACGAATAACACTTAAACTAAAAACAATTCCCAAATTTCTTAAAATAATTACGAAATTCTTAAACCAAGTAAAAAAAGATTAACAGCATGGGCCCTGATTCTCAAAACTACAAGTTACAAATCTACAAGTAAAGTACATTAAAAAAAGCAACAATTTTAAAATTTTTGTTTCAAATGTAGGTATTTTACTTGTAGATTTGTAACTTGTAGTTTTGAGAAACAGGGTCCTGTTTATCGATTTCAAAATAAAGTTCTAAAATTTGTTTTTGTTTTAAATGTAATTTTTGCAAATTTTTGACAAAACCTATGAAAACTTGCTTTGCAAAAATAGAATTTACAGTTTGTGTGGAACGAAAGAGCGTAATTATTCGCAAAGTCTTTGCAAATTACACTTTTCAATATTAACTTTGCACTATGCACAAGAGAACGTATGTGGAACAAAAATTGCAAAGATTATGCCAATTACACTTAACAACTTCAACTTATCACTTATCAAATTTTATAGTTCTAAGGATCGTAAAGTTTTGCAAATTGACGAAAAATTCGATAAGTGCAAAGTGATATGTTTATAAGTGGAATAGTGCCCAGATGGTGAACGTGAGTTAAGTCGTCTAGTCATTTAGTATCGCCCACAACAAAATAAAAATAAGATAGGTATCTTTTTATAAAAGCGCCACACGTTTGTGTTTATATTTTCAATTCAGATATTAATTTAAAACATAAACAAATTCCAATTTGTAAATGCGCGATTGCATCAAAATAATCAAAGATTTATGTTATGTTTGTAGGTATGCATTTATATGCATGTATGTACATATGTATGGTTGACTGACGGACGGAGTGGATACCATTTGAAAACACTAGAACTGCTGTTCTTATTTTATGATATGCTTAAGTACATACATATTTAGTTTTTAATATTATTATTATTGAGGTTTTTTGTTTTCCTTACGGGCTAATATGATCAATCGTTTTTTTTACCAAATGTAACTAAAAAACATTTATGGTTAATTTATTTTCTATTCCCAACGTTTCGTTCGCTTTTTTCGAACTTCATCAGGGGTTATTTTTATTTCATAAAAATAAATTAGGGTCTACATTTGTATTGCACTTTTTAACTATTAAATATTAAAAACTGGACTACACGACACAGAAATATGTAAATAAATAATTACAGTGCTGTCCGGGTAGAGTGAACCCCCGATGCTATGAATACCTCGTTAGAGTGAACACCAGAATGATAACATTGACTGCTCTGTAGATTGAACACTCATGAACCTCTATAGAGTGAACATACTTTATAGTGAGTTTTTAGGTTTGGCTTAGGAGAAAAACAATAAAAACGAGCATAAAAATTAAAGAGAACATAAAATAACGGTAAAGTAACGATTCTTTTAGAGTAAGTTCACAAGTTACTCTCACAAATACGCATTCTATTAAGTGTTAATTTATTTTAGCCTGCGCGCATGTTCAATTAAGGTCGTGTCTCAAAGTTAATTTCTGAAAAATTGGTGTTATAAAATTGTTATATACAAATGGATTCGAAAAAGCGACATTATAAAAGAAATTGAAAAAGGTGCTCGTGTTACTTCTTTAGCACAGCGTTATGGCGTTTCAAAAAATATTTCTGGCATAAATAAAAAGAAAATCGGAGTAATAAAGCTTATTGGTAACTATACATTTGGAACCCAAAGAAGAAAGACGCTTTAAAAAGGAGAGTTTCCATGCATGGAAAAAGCTTTGTACAATTTATAACCTATTAATGCATTTAAAATAAGTAAATAAGTTTTTTAAATAAAACAAAAAACCAACCTTGATTTAGTGAACAACCTGGGTATAGTGAAATCGCTCTGCAAAAATTAGTTCACTCTACCCAGACAGCACTGTAATAAGTAAAATACAACACAAACACCGAATAAAAGTCAAACTTAATGTAAATATCACAGAACTATAGTTTTTGTTGTTGTATATTTATAATATTTCTTAATCAGTCTTGTTGTTGTTCCCTAACAGAAATAAATAACAAAAAAGCCCTATTTTGTTTATTATCTAGAAGGCCAACCAGTCTTGTTGTTTATTATGTATTATTGTTTTGTTACTTCTTTTTGTTATTCTTTAAGTCTGCTTTCACACGTTTCATCTTTTGTCCCAATTTACATTACATATACGATTTTTGTCGTTGCGATTTTTGTGGTTTCTTCTTTGAAGTCGGTCTGATATTTGCATTGCTCGATTTTTGTCGTTTCAACTTTTTCTGTGCTACCGAACTTAAATATATAAATAAATAAATATATTTTATACTCTGTGGTTTTTAGTGATGGAAGCAAGGCCTATCCAATAGGTCTGCTTACTACTACAACAATACAACAATACAAAAAACAACAGGCATTTTGTTTGTGTAAAATTCCTCGCCGTTGTCAAAATCTTACTACTACATAGGCAAAACAAAAGGAAAAATGTGTTTTGTGTGCATGTGTGGCAAAAAACCAAAAAAGTAAACAAAAATATACACGTATAAGGAAAATGTAAACAATTCTTGATATCGTTGAGGAAAAAACCAAATAAACATCTGGTTCTTAAGCAGACCTATTGGATAGACCTTGGATGGAAGTAAGAAGTAAGAAGGGTTGCTACGGAGATGCCTGTACTCGGTCAGTACGCTTTGTGTTTTTATTCGTTGGTATATGCACAACGACGCTGCATGTAATTTTTTTCTTTTCTTTTTCTCTTTGTTTCGCTGTTAATAAAATTGATGTTGTTTTGAACCGAAACAAGTTGAAACCGATTGCTGCGTGTGATTATATTGGCATCTTTAAAGGGGAACTGAAAAGAAGTTGAGCATCAAAAGATGAAACGTGTAAATTCAGACTTAACAACGTGGTCAAAAAGAGAACTTTTATGTATACATATGTATGTATATATGTAAGTATGTACATAAAAATTTGAATGAAAACATCACATGCATAGACAGATTTACATATTACCCTAGGTCTCCTTTAGCCATCAGATGATGTTAAGAAATGTTGTTAGGAAAGAGCTTTCAAGTAAAGATATAACGATACGTCTTTTTGCCGATAAGATACCGATACTCAAAAAGAAATATCGGCGATACCGATACGAATACTTAATTTAAATTCAAGGTAAAATAAGCAAAACTCAAGTAGACTAATTCTTGTACAGCGCGTTCGTAAAAGCATCACTGTAAATCACTAAAACACACACCACAAACATTTTAAACTTTTTTTTTTACCATGTTTTATTCGCATATTTTTCAATAATAAATGCATAAAATTGCGCGCCCTGTTAATTACTTTAGGGTACATTGAGTAACTTTAACGTGATAAACCTCAGGCAGTCTGTCTACCTTGAATATTGTGTGAAAATAGGTATGTATCTGATAGAAAATAAATTGGGGAACATTTTTTAAAACTTTATTTACTAACTTATCACTAATAAAAGATAAAAATTATAAAAATATGACGAAAGTTTTTGTTTTATTTAACCCTAGAATGGTAAACATCGCCTGTGAGGCGAATCAATTTATTTTTTTTGCGATATTTCCTGATCGCTCACTCGTATCAAAGCGTGCTCTCGTGCCAACTCAGTTGAGTGTGGTACGAGCTTGGGCACAGACGTGTTTTTATTTTCTCCGTTGCGTTGCTGAGATATAGACAAGTGTGTCGCCTGTGAGGCGAAGTTTACCAATAACGGTAATTTTTTTGAACATATTTGCTTGTGCATTTTTTTGTTTTTTTTTGCTAAAAAATAAAGTCTGCATATAATTTTTATAGTTTTTTGAGATGGCTACTTCTGAAGCTCAGCTACTAAAATGGCTGGAGGAGATATCGGTAGATGAAAGTGAACATGACGACGATTTGGAAGTAGATTTCGATTCAGATGATAGTGCGGCTGACCCCAATTATGTCGCTGATTCAGACGATGACATGCAGAATATTGATGTATATAATCAAAATGATGTCAGTGTACAATCCACACCGACTTATGTTCAGGAAACTGTAGGCACGTCGCAAAATGAAGAGCAACCGCCTTGTAAGAATTTGATTATTATGCCATCGGCATCGGTTATAAGGGGTAAGAACAAATATATTTGGTCTTCCGAACCTTCTTCGTCACAAAAACAGTCGAACAGAACTCCTTCGAGAAACATAGTCCATATTGTGCCAGGGCCAAAAGAAGGAGCCAAGGGCATTGTAGATCCCATGAATTGTTTTGAACTGTTTTTTACTTCAGAGTTGATGGATGAAGTACTTTTGCGCACTAATGAATATATGGAACAAGCAGCTACCAAGTATAAAATTCGGAATACCACTACATCACAGGTCACAATAGAAGAGCTTCGTGCTCTTCTTGGCATATTTATCTTGAGCGGTGCGTTGAAAAATAATCACTTGTCAACACAGGAGTTATTTGATCCTTCAATTTGTGGGTCCCAAAGTTTAGCTGCAATGAGCTGTAAACGGTTTGAGTTCCTTGTCAAGTGTCTGCATTTCGATGACCGTAACACTCGAGACGACAGAAAAAAAACTGATAAGTTTGCGCCTATCCGACATATTTGGGAAATTTTTATCAATCAGTGTAGAGATCTGTATAAACCAGGCTCGTACGTGACAATAGATGAACAACTTTTGGCATTCAGGGGACGATGTCCATTCCGTATGTATATTCCTAATAAACCGGCCAAATACGGAATAAGATTGTTTTAGTGTGCGATGTAAGATCGAAATATATGTTTGATGCCTCACCGTATTTGGGAAAAAACCCCGGTACAACTATAAACGAACCATTAGGCTCCTACTATTGTAAGCTGCTTACAAAGTCTATACATGGCACTAATCGTAATTTAACCGCCGATAACTGGTTTACTTCTATACCGCTAGCTGAGCAATTGCTTCATCCACCATACAACCTTACTCTTATTGGAACAATTCGAAATAATAAGCAAGAAATTCCTGCAGAGTTCAAACATAATTCGTCACGTCCTGTTGGGACATCTCTATTTGGATTCCACGAAAAGCTCACTCTCGTAAGCTATAAGCCGAAACCCCAAAAGACCGTTCTTTTGCTCTCTACCATGCACGACAAGCCTTCCGTTGACTCCGTTTCCGGTAAGCCCACAATAATTCAATCTTATAATGAAACAAAAGGTGCTGTGGATACTTTTGATCAGATGTGTGGTCATTCAAGCTGTAGCCGTAAAACTAAGCGTTGGCCACTTTGCATGTTCTATGGAATGTTGAATATGGCTTGTCTCAACAGCTATGTAATTTATGTATCAAATTGCGAAGTTTTGAAAATAAAGCCAATGTCAAGAAGAGAATTCCTCAAGATATTAAGCAAGAACCTATGCAGCGACTGGTGCGCCATGCGTTTGGAAGAAAGGCCACGTATGCAAAAAAGAGTTCGTTCCGCAATAAATGACGTGATTGATCGTAATTCTGACAATGATTCAGATGAACCCGGTATCAAAAAGGGCAAAAGATCGATATGTGATTTTTGTCCTCCGAAATTGAAGCGTATGAGCATATATTTCTGCGCAAAATGCAAGAAAACATACTGCTTAGAGCACAGATCACCAAACTGTTGGCAATGCGACAAAAAAAAATAGGTAAAAAAACCACAAATTTTATTTTAGTCTCAACAATTATTTTTAAGTTTTAAGCTGTGAATTAGTTTTTTATACGTTAATTAGATCTCAGGTCTAGAAGACCCAGAAGTTTGTTTTTTTATTTCAAGCTGTGTTTTTTTTAAATTTTTTTTTTTTGTAAAAGATCTTTTCAAATAATCTAAAAAAATATGTGATCTACAAATACGCCTATAAAATGTTTAAGCTATTTAAAATATGAATTGTTTTTGTTTATTTTTGTAACCAAATATATAATAAATATGTTTTTGTTTTTGTTTTAATACATTTTGGTTTTTTCGAAGGTAAAATATGCGTTTTTTTTAAAAATTGCCTCACAGGCGATGTTTACCATTAAGTGCTAAAAAATATGTTTACCATTCTAGGGTTAAAAAAAAAAACAAAAACTTTGAAAAATTTAAGCTAAGGTCAGATAGAACAACAACCAACATTTTAACTTATGGCGATTTCTTTTCTGAGAAATATGTTGCATAAATGTTACATGCTCTATCTCTTTTGTGTAGAGCATGTAACATTTATGCAACATATTTCTCAGAAAAGAAATCGCCATTAGTGTGCATTGTGCAACACATTTTTTTAATAATTAGAACAGCAGCCATATTCTGTAACTCGCAAGCTTAAGCTAAATCTCGATCGCTAAAATGCCTTAGAGAATGCAAAATTTAACAATTTTAGCGATGTTTTTAAAACCTTAAAATGCGGCGAAATAATTTTTTATGGCGCTGTCAAATCTAACAATGGACGTTACAGTATTGCATTGGTAGCCAAAAATCGCTAAATCAACTTTTTAAATTATTAGCGATAGAGATTTAGCTTTAGCGAATTACAGAATACAGCCACAGTTATTTACAATTTCCTACAAACTGTTGCTGAAGTAGAAGTAGACTTGAGCTTCGTTTATAATGTCAGCATCATTTTCACTTGGTGTTCACAATAAAGGAACAAACAAGTTTTTTTTCGAAACCACACAAATTTTGAATTAGGAAACGTTTGCACAAATTTAAAACTAAATAAAATTATTATAAACGTAATTTATAATTTCATACAAATTATTGCTGAAGTAGAAGAAGACTCAACTTTTTAAAAAACAACTTTAGTTTTTGTTCAAGAAATGAAAGGGAAATATATGAATTACTTAAGGAATAAATAAGATGGAAGAAAAAAACGAAAATGTTGCTGCCATTGTGAACGAAGCTTTAATTAAAAAAAAAAACGTTGGTAACATTATTATTTAAAAATTAGAGTAAACAACCTACAGCACTTTCTTTATACAGAAAAAATAAATTGTTTATTGTTTAAAATATTTATGCTGTAGCAAGTTCTTCATGACAATTTTTTATTTAAAAAAGTTGAATTTTACCATGAAAACTTGCCTTTTTCTTGAACGTAAATTGAAACACTCACTGGCAAGAGAATTTTAAAGGCAGTTCGTATCAATTTTTAAAAGTATGAGTGTATTGGTAAAAAAGTGTGAGTGTATTTAAACTTGATAGGCAAAACTTGATCGTGTAACAATTCGGGTATGCTGAATCCAGTGGTGCTAGCCGTTTTTTAGGTTAGCTCTGGTTTTCGAGATATACCGTTATTTCAAAAATAAAAAAAAAAATTTTTAGCCACATTTTAAAATTTAAGTTTTTTAAAAATTCATCAAAAATTGGAAAATGCAGCTATGCTTCTAATTTTTTGCAGACATATAAAAAACGAAGCTGCAAATTAAACAAGCCATAAATGATTAAAAATCTGTTAGCAACTTTTGATTTTTCTACAAGCTCTAATCAGTAAAACAATAATTAAATATTGAAATTTCACTTTTCCATTTCTTTTCATTTAACAAAAAATACAACTGCATGCATAAAAAAAAAAAAATAAAAAATATATGTACTTGAAAACTAATCAAAAAGACTTTGAACTAATGCATTTTAAATATGTATGTAACAATTTCAGAAATTGTTTTCTTACTTTAAATTGATTTATGCTCGCATGAGTGTAAATCATTCAATTGCCTACCTCTCTTCAGAGCCCACTCCTTATCATAATGATCAGCAAAGAGCAACAAATTCAAGATACAGACTGAAAAAATCGTGTGTGTGAGACTGGATTAATGACCGTCATTGGTGTCAGCCAGTCTCTACCCAAAGTACATATTGAAGAACGTGCATTTCTATAGAGATATGAATACCTACACAACACACATTGACTACAATCAGAAAATGAAGCGTTTAAAAAAAATAATTTTTTTTTAATTCAATGCCGGCTTGTGTTACATTTCCCCAAAAGATCAGGGAAAATGTACAAATTTTTTTGAGAGTATAAGAGCAATATGGCCCCATGCTTTGTGTTGAAGAAAGATGATTACGTGCAAAAATGCTCATCGCTGTTAAATGTGCTGGTTTATTTTTATGTGTTTAATATGCTTCATTAAATAAAATTATAAATGTTTGTTTAAATTGAATGCGTTTAAGTGGAAAGAAATTAAATTTATAAATTATAAATAAATAATCAGGGGCATTCTGGAAATCGAAAACACAAGAATTTTAAACTTCGTTTTTAATAAGATTTCTGTAATAGAAGAATTTTATGAAAAATATTATACAAATATTTCTCTATTAAACGGAATTTTATAACAAAAATTTTAAACACCTATTACAAGTTTATTAAAAACAACTTCCAAGCTCATGCGTTTTCGATTTGCAGAATACCCCTGAATAATTTAGATTTTTAAACTTTAAAAAAAAAATTTAACGCCTTCGTAAAGTTAAATACATACAATAGGGTACGCCCGCCTTCCACTTTATTCTTGTCAAAATACAATCTTCATTTTGAAAATCTTTGTTTAATTGATCCAAAAATTTGGCATATTGTTGTTTGTATTTGTAGTTTTCTAACGAAATCCTAAAGATATCCATTGTCCATTGTTTTTAAAGTTCTACTTACTACTGCTGAAAGTTCTTCCCTAGGGATACACCTTCTGTTCACAGAAAAAAATTTGTGAGCCAGTAAAAGAATTTATTAAAAATAAAATCAGTTTTAATTAAACATTTAATCAGGTTAATTAAACATTTAATCAAGTGAATTAAACGTTTAATTGAAATATTGTCAATTAAACATTTAATGAGTAGATGAGTAACTGAATCAAAAAAAATCTTTAAGCAGGCGCAGGGATGATAAATGATAAAACCAATATCGTACCAACGAACTTTTAAAAAAGTACTTTTTCGGCCCCAATAGTACTAAATCATTTTTTTATATTTTTTATTTTTATTTTTAAAAACGAAAACAAAAGGTATGTACTTAAAATTCATTTGTTCATGTAAGGTATAGATAGCAAAAAATACATGATCATTAATTATACATAATAAAAGGATGGGTAAAATTGTTTCGCGTCGAAAGCACATCGCGAGTTCTATAAGTCATTCCAAGAGACTTTGCCAAAGAAACCATAGGTCAAAAATGAATTTTGAGCCCCAGATTTTTCAAAATAGTTAGTTTTCCAAAATATTCAAGAATAGAGGCAAACGAATTGTATTTGGTCTAGCCAGACCTGTAACATGCGGTTTTTAGGGTCGAGAAATCCATTTATTTTTATTTTTGATTGCCGCCAGAGAGCGTTTCATACACTTTTAAGAATTAATCCTCTTTTTTTTTGTGGAAAATTGACGAATATTTTTTAAAATGCAATCTCGAATTTTAACCGAAAATAAATTTTTAAGCGCTCTAAAAATATGTGCATACGAACATCTTCGGATTGCATTTCCAAATTTATTGTGAACAGTACTTTTCGTTTATAGTCACAACGCTTATAATCACATTAGCGAAGAATGAATTAAATCTTTTAATTTTTGTCATCAACTCTCTACTCGTAAAGCATTAGTTTTTGCCGTTGGTATCAGTTATGAAAAATATTGTTATTATTTTTACTATTTTTTATACAGTATGTAACTCTGTTGTAAAACCATAAGCCTGATGTCGGTGTAATTTATATGCATTTTTAATTTCCTTTATTCACATAGCTTGATTATATTCGAATTCGGTTATATGCGTCATAGTGGCATATATGTGAATTAGCCTTATAGTCACATTAGCGATATAGTCCACGTTATGGTTGCAACTAAAGGATGTGACTATAAGCGAAAATGTATACAATTTTCATTATGTACTGCCGAAACAGAAAAGGAGCAGAAAGTTCAAATAAATTAAAATTTAATGTAGCGCTTGTAAAATCTCCTTCAAAATAATTCGCAGTAGAATAATAATGGAGCGAACTCCCACTGTTCCAAAATTCTGTTGATTACTTCTTGACGTGACAACGGATTCGTTCCAAAATAATCTTGAATTGAGAGGAAGTCGACTTTTCAACTATGTAGAACTTTTGCCAGAAGTGGTTTTCTATATCTTTTTAAAACTTGTCAATATCATCAGAAAATGCACGCTTATATGCTACTGCTGATACTAAATTTAGAATGTGGCATTAGCAATCGTTCAATGAACAAGTGCAAAAATATATTCACAATAGCGGAGTTCAGTGTTTAGTGCAAATGGCCTTGCAAAAGAGCAATTGCAAAATATCATAGCTGTTTTGTTAAATCCAACAACACAAAATAGAATTTCCTTAGATTTCATAAAAAAGCTCCGACATTTTGCATTTTCGCAAGACTATTTGCGTCAAACACTAAACTCCGCTTATATTCATTGGACAGTTAATACAAGTTGCCATTAGATATCAATTATATATATGTAGGTTTGAAAAATTTGGTAATAGTACCAAATGAGTCACGGGGGTACCAGCATACTTTTTAGTTTTGAATTGTACCAACAAAGTACAACTTTACCAGGCGTGGATCCAGATTGAGCCTTAGGGGGGACATTTTTTATGATACAAAAAAAAAATTCGTTTTTAAAAGTTTATTAAAAGCAATATGTGTATATTATATTAAAAAACTCAACAATAAGGTTAAATAAAATATTCAATATAAATTAAAATAAACTAATCTTTTTAAATAAGCAATTTATGATTTCCTTGTGAGGCAAATTTAGATAGACAGATAGAAGGCCGGCTATAAAGAGAAGCTTTAGTTAACGAAGCCGGTCTTTGTTATACCATAGAGGAGAAAATCCTTGCGCCCGGCCAAAGGCCGGCTATGCAGAGAAGCTTTAGTCAGCGAAGCCGGTCTTTGTTATACCATGGAGGCCCAAAACAATTTCTATATTTTTTTAATTTGGGCACTTAGTTCACTTTCATTAGAGGACTTTTTTCACTCTTGTGGAAATTTGGTCAAATTGGGGTCTAAGTTCATTCCTGTTTAGGGACTTGGTTCACCTGTTTGGGGGCTTAGTTCATATTGGCTTTTTCCGGTTTTTTCCATAAATGAGCCATGTTTTTATGCGACGAAGGGTAGGAAATGACCTCTCGCTCGTAGCATTACTGACAAGCATTGATATGAAAATTTGAAATATTTTTCTTAGATTTGGGTAGATATCTTCATCACAGTTTATTAAAGCATCTACAACGTTATCTGAAATATTTTCAGATATTTTTCCATGTTTGTTGCCAATGCTACAGTTCAGGCTCAAATTTAGATGTTAGTAGGTGTTTATCTCGAGTTGTGGTTTTAAAAGTTGTATATCTGTATACATATGACTGGTTACACTTTGAGTAGAAGTTTTGGTATGTTCAATACATTAAGGATATCTATTGGAAAGGTGTTTTGAGATCTTCTAAAATAAATTCAATAAGAGGAATGAAACCTACAACTCGGTAGAAATCTTCAACATTTTGGATGTGATTATTTCATTCAAATCTTGTCTTTTAGATTGGAACCTCGATTTGAACGCAAATAACTTTAACTTTTTCAAAAATCATTTTAAATTGTTCTTCGGTTTAATTTCTTTTTTCTTCAAGGCACATGATTAAAGTTTTGAGAAGGCTTGATCCATTTTGAAGATCTATATCGTGTTTTTGTAAAATGATACTAAGCGGCTGTGTTACAATAAGTAACATACTTAATATGTTTATTCCTCAAATAAATTCAAAAGTTTTAAGTGAGTTCCTTAATATAAGGCTGTTGATGAAGTATCTTTACCTTTCCACTTAGTTATTTTTTCCAAAGCTTCTACTATATGATGTACACTTGTTGCAAAGTGTAAAGCTGAGTCGTGACTGTCTACCCATCTTGTCTCGCGTAATGTAGCGAGTTTGGCTCCCAAATACTTTACTAAAACTGTGTTTTTTTAACAAATGATACAACTTTTTGTATTAGTGGCACTTTATAGCTTTTAGGAATTGAGTTGTTTGATTTATGGGAATAGCAAGGCGTTTGTTTCGCATTTGTCGCGGTTTCCAGAATTTTTTAAAAGCTCCATTTTCTGCTGACATCAAAGGACACCCATCAGTTCCAACTCCTACACAATTTTTTAGGTCAAGACCAAAATTTGTCAAAATTTTAAGAACTCTTGATGATAGTGCCTTCGCATCAATTGACAGACACATCAACGTCATTAACAACTTTTTGTTGTATGTTGAAATATTTTAAAGATAAGGAAATCTGGTTTTCCCCCAACAAATCCGTGCGTTCGTCAAAAATTATCGAATAGAGTTTTGATTCATATAACACATACATACATAAATAGGCTTATTAATAATTCAACCGCACGCATTTTCAAGTCAAACGTTTGCTCTTTGGTTATACATAGATGGCACCTGCTGGGATTGAATGTAGAATAATAAGTAGTTGAAAACAGTAAACTAGATGTTCCATTGAAAACATATAATAAATAACTATAAGGATTTAGATTTGGATACTTATTGAACATTTGGTTAGAGATTCAATAAAAAAAACCTTGCTGGGATTTCCAACAATTTTGTACATTTAAAAAAAATAATATTAATGGGTATTCTTGTATTATCGAAATAAACAAAACATATTTTTATAATTTACGGGGGGGAAATTTCCTTATTTCCCCCCCCCCCCCCCCTGAATCCGCGCCTGAACTGTACCAACTTTATCAACCCTGAGCAAGCGAAAGAAGATCTTCTAAGTTTTCCCACAAAATCGCCATTGACTTCCCAAATTTCTTCTTTCAATTGAAACATTCATGATTTCATTTATAATATTAACTGATTAAAAATTAAGAAATTTTTTAATTATGGTTTATTTTGGATTGCTAATTAATAAAACTAAAACTTAGAAAATCAATCAAGTAAAACAGAAATGTTATAGAATTTTCATGCCATTTTTTGTGTTCACAAACTGATAAGGAAAATTAAATTCAGATTTTTTTTGAAATTAAATTAAGTAAAATATTATTAACTAGTATATGTACTTTGTTATAAACTATCAAATCTTTCTGAGTGTCAAAAAACTAAAATAATAATAAATTATAATCAAAAGTATAGAATTAAATTAAAACATGTTTTTTGTTTTATTGTTTAATAGTTTATTAAATTGGGTACAGCGCAAAAAAAAATAAAATAAATAATGTTTATAAGAATATCGTGAAATTTGGCACGTACACCCTTATAAATTTAAACAAATTTCCAGATGGATTTTGGAAACTCAAAAACTAACCCTTATAAATTATTTAAAAGATATTGCGCTGTAATTTTTTACAAATTCTATTTTGTGTGTAAATATATACATACACACATTAGAGAGTAATAGAAACTTATGGAAGTTTGTTGTTTTTTTTAAACAGAGAATTAAAAATATTTTGAATTGTTAAAACATAAATACATAAGTATTTATTTATGTATGTACACTTATAAAATTATTACAGTAACTGATTGTGGGTTATTAAATTCGTTTTCTGTTCTGTTAAAATTGAATAAAAATATAGTTATTTTTCGAATAATTTTATTTTTTAACATTTATGTTTGTTGTTCAAAAAACAAACTACAAAAAAATAATGTTTTTTCGTATTTATTTTGTTATGTAGTTTGATTTTTGTCGTTCAAATTATATTTTTTAATAGTAAAAAAAGGACTGGAAATTACGAACGGAAAACACAAAATTAAATTTTATTTTTTAACCCTTATGTGTGTGGAAAAAAAAACACCTTCTATAGGGTGGATAGGTACCTGGGTACCTTCATGCAAATTGTATGAGAAATCTAATTTTTTGTCTTGTATTGTACAAACAATCGATGGTTAATGATATAATATTAGAATTTTACTCTGGTTTTCTCCTTTTCATATATTTTTTAAAATTCTACACCCAAAAAAAAAAAAATTTGGAATATAAAACACCTTCTATAGGGTGGATAGGTACCTGGGTACCTTCATGGAAATTGTATGAGAAATCTAATTTTTTGTCTTGTATTGTACAAACAATCGATGGTTAATGAAATAATATTAGAATTTTACTCTGGTTTTCTCCTTTTCATATATATTTTAAAATCCTACACCCAAAAAAAAAAAAAATTTGTAATATAAAACGTATACAGGTACCCAGGTACCTATTCACCCTATTAAGGGTGCAAAAAGCAAATTGGTATGCCACGCCCCTCCAAACTCATATTGTATATAAACACCTATGAAAATATAATAATAACAAAAAGTTAGGAGTTCTCATGAAATTGTAGAATTGTAGACTAAAATCTTATATAAAAAATTTCGATTTGAAAACGCAATAGGTACACAGTAGACTGGTCGCATCTTGTATGGGATTTTTTTTTTTTTTTAAATTTAAATGTTTGCGCTGCTTTAAATATGAGGTTTGGTGTAAGAAATCAAGTCCCAATTTTTCAGCTCAATCCGACGGTGCCTAGTCGTGCCAAGTGGGGCCCAAAGTTCCCCATATGATAAAAAAAAACATCTATTCAATCAGATACTAGATGAAAAGCCGGTCTTAAAGACCGAAAATCGAAAATCTGGCTTCGTTACGATCTTCCGCAGAGAAAATACTTTAAGTATGCCAAATTTCAGCTTCCTATGTCATCAGATGGCTTCAGAAAGTTGCGTAAAGAATAGGACATACATGCAAACATCCTTACATACTAAGAAATTATATATTGTATAGATAGATTAAAGTATTTGCAGTTTAATATTTTAGTATGATACGAACGAAAGATTTTTAACTAATTTTAACTAATTCGGGGTCGCTGAATCCAGTGGTGCTAGCCGTTTTTTTAGGTTAGCTTTAGTTTTCGAGATATACCGTTATTTCGAAAATTAAGGATGTTGCACAACATATGTTCGCGCAACTCAAAAACGCTTTAGCTTATTGAAAAACTAAAAAAAACCGAAATTCGGCAATAAAATTTACTTTAAGAAAGTTAAAACTTTTTTCTTCATATTGGCTTTGGTTTTCGAGATATACCGTTATTTCGAAAATTAAGGAGGTTGCACAACATATGTTCGCGTAACTCAAAAACGCTTTAGCTTATTGAAAAACTAAAAAAAACCGAAATTCCGCAATAAAATTTACTTTAAGAAAGGTAAAACGTTTTTCTTATATGCGCAGTCGTTTTAGAAACATAATTTTTTTTTCTGGAAAAAAAAATAATTTTTTTATTAAAATTTCGGAATTTTTGTTTTTAAAAATTCATAAAAAATTGAAAAATGGAGCTATGCTTTCAATTTTATAGAGTCATATAAAAAACAATATTGAAAACAAAACAAGCTATAAATGATTAAAATCTGTTCACAACTTTTGATTTTATGTATTCACAAAAGACGAAAAATTTTAATTAATTTAAGAATTTTATTAAACCGCCATATTTGTATAATTGAAATTCTTATATTTGGCCCGTGTAGTGCCTAGGATGCCTCAAGAAGGGTAAAATGTATGACTGGAGTTGGTCTTGAGGCATCATAGGCACTACACGGGCCAAATATAAGAATTTCAATTATACAAATTTTGTAAACAAAAAACAAATAAAAATTTTCAAAAAACTTTTTTTTTGTTGAAAAATATTTTTTATACTTTGTTAAATTAATTAAAAATATTTCTTAAAACGTTTTTTTAGAATTTTTTTTTTCTATGTATGTATTTTTATATATATATGTAATCTCACCCAGCGGTAAATATTGAAAGGACCGCAAGTGGCAGGCCTTTTTGAAGGCCTCTCTACTCCTTTCTAAAAGATTCGCTTCGCATAATATCCTGCCTTCAGAAGTATGCCTTCTAGAAGGTATAAACTTCTTTTTAAAAGACCTTCTGAAATATTCAGTACTCATTCACCACTCCCTTCTTTGAGAAGGGAGAAAGGAAGGTGTTCAGTTTTATTTACTTTTTATTTTTAGTGACCTTCCTTACTCCCTTCTTTGGGAAGGGATCGAAGTTGTTTTTAATGGAAGTGTGGAAGGCCTTGCGTCCAATGACAACCTGTGTAAAAAATAAATAAGTATGGAATGCGGCGAGAAGGGCTTCTGACTGCTTGTGACTGCTAAATAAGGTCTTCTATTAGGCCTCTTTACTCATTCTAGTTACCGCTGGGCAGAAACCTCTTCATAAATTTTATTTAAATTTGTTTTGAAGAATGAAATTTTTATGACAATGCTTAAATATAATTATTTTGTTTTTGTTTTTTATGTTTTTAAGAAAACGTTTTATTTTAAAAACTTTATTTTATGTTCTTAAGAAAACGTTTTATTTCAAAAACTTTATTTTATTTATTTTTTTCGACGGCTTTTTTTCAAAACTATTTTAGAAATTTTTTATTTTCTGTAAAATGTAGAATTTTTTAAACTTGCACAATAAATATTTTTTTAGAAACAAAATAAAAAAACATTTTCCGGTCCTTGAGTAAAAATCATTCAATTTTAAGGAATATGCTGTTCAAAAAATAAAAAATTTTAAAATGAATGTAAAAATCATTTGTTTTAAATGAAATGTAAATGATCCGTTTTTTAAGTGAATTTTAAGTGGTTTAAAATGAATTTTCGTTTGAATTTAACTACATAATATTTTGAGTGTATGTATGTACAAAATAAATAAATGTTTAATGGTAGTTGCTATAAAGAATTAAAAACAACCACCTGTTGAGTTTTAATAAAAACAATTCTTTTAAAATTTCTAATGATGTGGAAAAATTTGTAGGCGAAATTTTAAAACAGAAATATCTTCAATTGTAACTGTAAAAAAATTTTGATTTTGAAAGAAAAAACTTTTATATTCTAAAATAATTTAAAAATCTTTTATTTTAATCTAGAAGATACATTTTCAAACAATTTTATTTTATAATGTGTAGTTTACCACATAAGAGCCTTTTAAAAAGCCAACATCAAAAATTGATTTTTCAGTTAAAAATTAATTCTATGAAAATCTTCGAGAAGTAACACCATTTGCATTACAGCCTCATCTAGAATGATTCTTAGGTAAAATGAATTCCTCGACCCCAAAAACAGTTAGATACCACAACTTTCCAGGATAATAAAAATTAATAAGCATTTTTTTTTTTTATTTAAATTTTCAATGATCTTTTCTTGTTAGACAGCGTTTGCAAAATCACCAACTTCAAATGTGTGTAAAAAAATCTCGTACCGAACTAAAAAACCCTTGAAGGCTTTCTTATGGATAATGTCAACTTTCATTTGCAATTGGTCTCATCCCATTCGCATTCGGAAAGTTCGATTTTGTATCACTGTGTTGTCAGGGGTGTGCTGGAAATCGAAAACCTAAAACTCAAGAATTTGGTACTTTTAATAAAATTTTTATAATTTTTGTTATAAAATGCTGTTTAATTGAGAAATAATTGTATATGTTTTTGTCATAAAATTCATTTTCACTAATACTACCACAATGCTAATTTAGCGATATAGTCTACGTTTTGTCTGCAACTAAAAAATGTGACTATAAACGAAAAGTACTGTATTAAATAAATTTTATTCAAAAACGTCTTTTCAAATTCTTGCGTTTTACGTTTGTGACTTCCATCACACCTCAGTATTATGGAATACGTAAGACTTGTGTGATAGTGTAAACCAGCCTTAAACAAGTTTATTTTTTAACACGGATTAAAGGCAGAATTAAGGCTCAGTTAGCCGGGAGTAACAGTAACTTAACCTTACCGTAAAAAAGTAAGTCCAATCTATTTCTACATCTTACTGCTGACTATAATCGTTCTAAATGCTTTACATACAACTAAATGAAACAGCTGATTTGCAACGTTACTGTTACTCCCGGCTAACTGAGCCTTAAGTCTTCACTTTCTGCTCTGTTACGAATCAGCTGATTTGTTTTTGTTTTTAAGAATTCTGTGAAATCGATTAGTTTTTCTGTTCTGTTGCGGTCCAATTTGTTAATATCAAAAACTTGTTAAGTAATTGTAAGTGACAACAAAATAAATAATAAACAAGTAAGAGTGCTATATTCGGCTGTGCCGAATCTTATATACCCTTCACCATTGTGCGAGCAGAATACAGAGCAACTAGACAAAAACTAAACAATTTTTACATATACATACATTAGAGGGACATCACATGGCTAAATCAAGTTTTCTCCTCATAAGGACCCAGAATATATATACTTTGTAGGGGCTTAGATTAATATTGTAGAAATTACAAACGGAATGACAAACTTATACATATATACCCTTTTCCACCTGAGGTGAAGGGTATAAAAAGAGTAATTTTTGGGATTTCAGTATTTTGATTATAACTCAGCCATTTTTTAACCGATTTGGCAGATTTATATACCGACGTGTTTAAGAAGAAATTTGCTAGTTAGTTGGGTTATAAATCTTAGACTCGGGAAGATCTATGGTTCCTGAAAGTGGGTATTTAAAAAAAATTATTATTTTGGTCATAACTTTTTCGTTTCTGAACCGATTTTTCCGTTATATATATTTTCTACTAAAAATGTCTGATCTTTTGATATATAAGGCGTAACCATAGGTCATATTATAGTCAAAAAATTCAGGTTATTATACAATTTTTGAAATTTTTTTAATGGGAGGTACCACGCCCACTTCTCCAACCCCGCCCACATTTTGTGGGTTGGTGTGTATTTATAACTTGAATCTTTGCACCTAATTTGGAAACTTTGGCTCTTGCCGTTCTCCAGATATACAGAAAAAAGCAATAAAAATACAACAAGGGATTTTTGGAAAAAATTAGAGGCAGTCGTGGTTTTTTGCTCATATCTCAGCCATTTGTGGACCGATCTTTCTGAATTTCAATAGCAAACAATTCCGGACAATATGTGACATAAATGTATAATAACCTGGCCCCCATCATATATGGGGTCTTCGGAAAATCCATTTCAACGAACAGACGATCAGACGGACATGGTTAAATCAAGTTCTCTCTTCATAAGGACTTTATAGGGTCTTTGGTTAATATTGTAGAAATTACAAACGGAATGACAAACTTATATAAACCCTTTTCCACCTGAGGTGAAGGGTATAAAAATACATATTTACCTATATTGAAATTAACGTTTTTTGATTTTAAGAATTCGTAAAATTAAATTTCTTCAAATGGCTGGTAAGTTACTACAGAAAAAGTAACTATTGCAATTTTGTAACAGAACCGCACGGAACAGAGCAGAAACAGAAAGTAAAGACTAACATTCTGCCTTAACAAACGCATCAAGAATGAAAACAAAATCGTTACGTATTTAAACCAATACCCTATTTAAAAAGCAAACAACCCAAGGCTGTAGTTTATTGACTTTTGCTCTCTGTCTCTATATTTCTCTCTTTGTAAAACAGAAATAAAAACAACTGCAAAAACAAATTAACAAAAAAGTGCATTCAAATGAAACCATGTTATTACAAAAAAAAAAACAACATTAATTAAACATAGCTAAGCAAATTTACAAAACAACAGCAACATAGTAGGTATACATACAAAACAAAACAAAACAGAAACTTCCAATAAAATCCAAAAGGCGAACAATTTTTAGCAACCATAAACTACAAAAGCACAACTAAATTTATAAGAAAATGTTAAAAAAAAACTATTACATAATAACAAGTTTTTCTAATTCTTTATTATACCTAGATACAGGTAGGTATATGTACATAAGTATATGTAGGTATAAGTTTGTCATTGCGTTTGTTATAACATTGATCGTAGACCCTGTAACATAGCATCCACACGATTAAGTTTTGCCTTTAAATTCCTTTCAATTTGCAAAATACTCTCACTTTTTACTAACTCACTCAAACTTTTTAAATTGACCACGAGATGGCTTTCATTTTCACCTTTCCATTTGTTTGGCAATTTTACTTTCAATTTAACAGCTGAGTACAAGTTTGTCTTTGTTTGTGTTTGTTTGACATCTTGGAAGTTAATTGCTTACATATCGAGCCCTATTTGCGATTATGTATATCGTTAGCGACAAAAGGCAAATTTTACAGGAGAAAGGTTTTCTAGTATAATTTTCTTAAACATTTCAATATTTATTTGGATTTGATGGGCTTTTTCTCCGCAACGGTACAAATTCAAAGTCTTTTAATTTTTCGTCATTGAAATGAGTACTTACATATCATCACCTAAAATACGAAATAACCTATCTGCAGTTTTCAAAAGTTTACAGGAGAGGGAAAAAACGTTATAAAATTGGAACTATTAACGATATTGAAACGAAAATTACACATTTTGATTAAAATGAAACCAGTAATACTTATATATCGGTTGAGAAAATTTTGTTTTTCTAATCACAGCTTATGCTATGACACTTACATAGGTTTTTTGGAATTGTAAAAATCTGAAACCAAATAACCTATCTGCAGTACTAATTAGTATGAATAAAAAAAAATTCTTTACACATGAATATTATATACATTAATTAATTACAGAAGTAGTTTCTTTTACTGGTTTAAGCAAAAACAAGTACTTAATAAGGGTATTCACGTCACAACTTGCACCCTTGCAAAAAAGCAAAAATGCAAAAATATAACAATAACCACACCGACAATTAATTGTGCGTAAATAATTGCCTTTGTGGTTGTTGTTATGTTTTTGCACTTTTTTGCAAGGGTGCAACTTGTGACGTGAATACCCTTAATGTTTGTTTAAATTACACTATGCAACAAAATTAAACTTTTATCGTGATTTTTGTTGATTTATTTTTCTCTTTTTTTGTGCGTAACGGTCCTCTAGCTACAAAAACTTTGTCATTTGTAATATTATATGTTCAAAATTTTGCACACATATGCGTTATGATCAGGGTTGCCGCTTGAAAAATTTTTATCCGACCAAAATCGTCCGCAAAACCTACCAAAATCCTTTGAAACCGACCAAATTTTTGAAATATTTAAAAACAATTATATCGATATAAAAATTCAAAAGGGGCCTTTCATAATTTTTAGAAAAATGTCAGTAGCGATACGACTGAGATTACAAAAACAGTTTTTCAGGATAGTGTCAATCATGCGTAATGTGTTAACGATATTAACCAGAAAACCCCGTTGTTATAATTACAATAGCTGCCTTTTTATTAAGTTATCTCTCTTTTTCTTAAACTGAACATATGCCCTTTTGCATTTTATTTGACGATAAGTATGTTTATGTATTTTTGATAAAAAGTATGATTTTTATTGGATAAAGCTATAAATCTACATATTATTTTTATTTTTATTTTTAATTTGCAATTATAGTTAAAACAAAAAAGTAAGCCTATGTTCACACCTATTAAATATTTAACGTCCTCCACGTAACCCCTAGTTTTATTAAAAGTTTTTTTGCTGGTAACGTTCAACTTTAACAAAATGTATATACAATTCATTTAATAACGCTTATAAACTAGAATAATTCATTGATCGTATGCAATAACACATAAAGACCACTAATAAAATATGAATAAACATTTATTTACTTAAGTTTATACAATTAAAAAAAAAGTATTAAACTTTATAAGACATAGGCTGAGCTTCAATACATCCTAATACCTTGCAGACAACGTAAAAATGTATCAAAAAGTTTTACAATGCATAGTTGGCTTATTGTATACGCGTTGATAACTTGCTCTTTTTTGGAACTCATCCATACTTTCTGCAAGTTCTGCGGCTCATATACCATTGCCTTTATAAAACTATGTTTCAAAATACAGTATCAAAGCATCCCACTGTTCTACGATTCTTACAACATCCCTGCAAAAAAAAAAAGGACTAGTCCAAACACGCGTGTAAAATGTAGTCCTTAAGGGACAAGGACTAGTCCAAAAGTAACCCAAACGTATGGAAAAAACATGGTCTATTTAACATTACGATGTCCTAGGGCAGGACCATATAACCCACCTTTGGACTACTAAGGAGTAGTTTTAAAACTACTCCGTGGTATACTCAAGAGGACTAGTTTTGAAGTCGTTTAAAAACGAAAGCATGTCGTTAAAAAACGAAGACATGTCGTCTCACTATAAACACTTTTTAACAATGACATGGTCCATGCTTGCATTACATCGGACCAGTCCATGGAGTAGTCCATTTTATCAAAATGGATTAGGTGGTCCAATTTTATTTGCAGGGATCTTCCTTTAAGAAGTCCATCTTGTATAAGAAACACCTAATACAGAACAGAATTCCTAAATTCCTTTATTTATGTTATTCTTTTAGGACTATGTGAAAAAACTTTAAATATTACCACAAATAACCTTAATATTTTTTGCATTGCTAAGTAAGATTAACTGCCTGTTCATCTATATCTGAACGAAAACTTCGTTCGAACTAACATTTAAAACGAAAACATATTATACAATATTGTCTTTGTTTAACGTGTAATTTAAGCGAATGAAGTCTACGATCGACATCGATGAATAGGCTATAAGCTTACCAACAGTTCCAGTCATGGCGTGAGCGCCGTTTGTTGCCAATCCGATAAAATTTTCTATAGAAATATTGTTTGTTGATAAAAAGTTTTTTATAAGAAGACAAATTTAAGCGGCATCTGACTTGGTAAGCTCGAATAAGATGACAAAACTATTCTTTATAAAACTAACACCGTCAAAGTAACTTGCTCCTAACGTAATATCAATGCCATATCCATAGTTTCATCAACAGTTAAAACAAAATGTTTGTGTTTGGCAAAAAAGCTATGAGATTTGTAATTGTCTGCTATCCGTCCAATTTTCTAAAACCTACCAAAATAAGGTTTGGCCTACCATCCGACCAAACCAAATATATCCGACCAAATTTGGTCGGAAAAGACCATGTTCGGCAACCCTGGTTATGATATAGGGAATAAAAATCCATAAAAAACTCAATTTTGAAATTTTTGCAGATAGGTTATTAGGTCTTTAAGATGACGATATAAACTATTTGCACATATAAAGCCATATTTCGATAAATTGTCACTTACGATATTATCGCAAATAGGGCTCGATATGTACATATTAGGGATGCGAAGCGGGAAATCCCGAAATCCCGGGATTTTTCGGGATTGATTGATTAATAAATATAAATCCCGGGATTTTTAATATATCAACTTTTGTGTACAAAAATGTTCGTTTTTATTGAATTTTTATACTCTATGCAAAAAAAATTATTAAAAATTATATTTCAGTTGTATTTTTTATTTTTATAATTCTTATTTTACTTTTTTTAAAATATATGTTATATATATAATACCTTTAAAAAATTCATAAGTAAATTTAAAAAAAAGTGTTGTTTATTAAAAAAAAAATCCCGAATCTAAAATCAATTCCGATTGGCATCCCTAGTACATATGTATGTATGCATATTCTGGGTCCTCATTAGTAACGAAGTTGATTTCACGATGTCCGTCGTACCGTCTGTCTTTATCAATGGACAACATGGAACAAAATGTGGGCGGGAGTGAAAAAGCGAGCATGGCCCAAAATTTATTTATATCTAAAGAGTGGTAGGAGAAAACTTGAGGGTAAGCAATACACAACCTCTCCAAAATTAGTGCACTGTTTTTTACACCTTTTACTTTTTTGTAGTGTACAAAAAAAAAAGATATTAAGAAAAAACCTGTTAAAGTAATCGAGCCCTAACCGCGACGTAAGCAACATTATTTGCGATTTTCGTTTTTTTTAATAAATGACTTTATTGGTAACACTTGCATCATCTCCCAAAATGTCATGGTCACATAAGGTACCGTTACGTTTTTTTAGCAAGAACAATTTTATTGTAAGCGACAAATTTCATACAAAATTTATATGAAAAAACTCTCTCCTGTAAAATTTGATTTTTGGTGCTTACGTTATTTTTGCGGTTAGGGCTCGTAATACACATTTGACGGTTTCAAACGGTTGCTATCAAGTTACATATGGGCATTTCCTGGGTTCACGAACGTACGTTCGTACGCTTTTGATGTACAAATAATATAGAAAAACAAAACTTTTCCTAGAATTTTTTTTTGCGATTCGATAGCATTTGGGTAGCTCTATGTTTAGTACAAAAGTTGGATTTCATCGTGTTTAAGTTTTCATAATAAGAGTTATAAACGTGTGGTCACGAACGTACTCAAAATAGAAGTCAACTTCGGCTGTAGTAGTGAAATGTAAAAATCTGCGTAATGAAACGGAATTTTCAAAAGTGATTAATTTATTTTAAAAGTGTATTAATGTAGGTCTCCATCCAGTATTTACAAAATAAAATATCTCTCTGGGGTTTTGTTTAATTGGCTTATGTACCGGTCGCGAACGTACAGATCGCGAACGTACGATTTTTCCATATGTTTTTTTTAATTATTATCACCATGCATTTTACCACAAATGTCTTCAAATTTCCTTAACAAAAAAACTTAATACTCCTTTTACAATTGATAATGGAGAGATTTTAAAGAAAGAGTGTAAACATAACATATTTTTTGCATGTAAAATAAGTATATAAAAATGTCTTTAGAAGTAGAAAATACAGGAAATTATAAAATTTTCCAGTTTCCTGACCAATTTCCTCAAGTAAAACAGCTCAGCTTTGCTAGGAAACCATTCTTTTATAAGAACATAGCCTTTTTTCTAATAAGAAACAATAAAAGACGATGATAATCAACATTTTATTTTTTCGTCCTGGTAGACCATTCTGGGGAAATATGGGCATTTCATTGTCATAGTATCCTAATATTTTACAATATATACAGACAGACAGATAATAGTACGTACTTCCTAGGGCTTCCGATCGCGAAATCCCGATCCCGGAAATCCCAGGATTTTTGGGATTAGGCGAATCCCGAATCTCTGATTTCTAATCCCGGGATTTTCGGGGTCGCGATTTTTTATATATTCTTTATTATTTTTAAATTTTTTTTAAATAACTTGTATAAAGATACGTGTATTTGTTGACAAAAAAAAAAAGTTTAAAATACATTTGAAAAGATTTGAAATACATATGGACAATTTTAAATTGTATTTGAAAATGTTTAATATGTTTGGACAATTTTAAAATATATTTGACAAATTTAAAATATTTAGATAATTTCAAAATACATTTAGGCTGGGTTTTTGAGATGTCAGTTAAACTAGGTTTAGTTAATCTGAAAACATTTTTGTGCCGCCATAACAAAGTTTGTATACATAATTTTTACGGAACAGCTTAGTTTTGCCTAAAATGTTGGTCTTTAATACAACTCAACTCTAGTTCTGTTGAAATTTTGCAGTTTTTGTATTATGGTTTACAACTCTGTGTTAGTGCGGTTAACAAAAACATTATTTCATAGATATTCCGCACAAGTTTTTTTCATGTGCGTAAAATGTTGAACTGAACAGAGTACCAGGCTTTGTGCAATAAGTCGCCTTGAATCCCGGGAAATCCCGGAATCCCGAAATCGAACCCCGAGATTCAGAAAAACCAATCCCGATTGGAAGCCCTAGTACTTCCTCTAAAATTTGAGCTTAAGAATAACCCTGGATTTCTGATCGATATTTTTGATTGCATTTGCAAGGAATCGATACACTGTCAAAATCAAACTACAAAAAGTTCGGGCCACTTTCCGCTTATTATACTTTAACACTTAAAAATTATTCTAATGAGCTAAATTTCAGTTATGTATTTTATAAAGCTTTTTTGTAATAGTCCTATTCCTTAAATTATCTTGTATCTTGTTGTTACATTTTACTTTAGCTAACCTAAGATAAGATGCAAGATAATAGTCAGGTAGTGTATAAAGTCATTCATAAAAATATAAGGAAGGAATAGGACTATTACAATAAAGCTTTATAAAATACACTAGCTTAACCCGGTGCGCTTCGCTACACTGCTTTAACCACTTCTTCAGTTGAGAGATATTTAATATATGCGTCCTATGGAATGTTTTTTCCCCTGCGCATTCCCGCTTTATTTTTATTTTCAAAAGTGTAGTATACCATAGGAGTGACTTCTACTAAGTTTGAACATTCTTACTTTAACAGTTCTTAAGATATGCGATATTTAACATTGGCGTCCTATGGGGGTTTCGATTTTGGGGCTCAGATGATCCTACTACCAAAAGTTCAACAAATTACTTGCAGCGGCTCTTATTAATAATGCTATCTATGAGTGGTACTGCTCCTCCTCTGGCTACCCCGCCCATTTCTATATTGACATTTATAGTTTACCATAATAGAAGCTTTAACCACGTTTGAAGACTCTGCCTTCAATAGTTCTTAAGTTGAGCGATATTGAATATATGCATCCTATGGAAGATATTTCCCCCTGCGCATACCCGCTTTATTTCTGTTTTCAAAAGTGTAGTATACCATAACTGTGACTTCTACAAAGTTTGAACATTCTTACTATAACAGTTTTTAAGATATCCGATATTAAACATTGGCATCCTATGGGGGGTAACACTTCCCCCGCTGCTATTTTGCTTCAATTTTGGGGCTCAGAAGATCCTACTACCAAAAGTTCAACAAATTGCTTGCAGCGGCTCTTCATTACATTTCTATCTATGAGGGGAACTGCTCCTCCTCTGTCTACCCCGCCCATTACTATATTGAAATTTAAAGTTTGCCATAATAGTAGTTTTAACTACGTTTGAAGACCCTCCCTTTAATAGTTCTTCAGTTGAGCGATATTTAATGTATGGATCCTATGGGAGGTATTTCCCCCCCTGCGCCTATCCACTTTATTTTTATTTTCAATAGTGTAGTATACCATATGAGTGACTTCTACAAAGTTTGAACATTCTCACTATAACAGTTCTAAAGATATGCGATATTAAACATTGGCGTCCTATGGGGAAAACCACTTCCCCCGCTGCTACTTTATTTCAATTTTGGGACTCAGAAGATCCTACTACCAAAATTTCAACAAAATGCGTGCAGTGGCTCTTATTAATATTTCTATCTATGAGGGGTACTGCTCCTCCCCTGTCTCTCCCGCCCATTTTTATATTGAAAATTTAAAGTTTACTATAATAGTAGCTTAACCCACGTTTCAAGACTCTCCCTTTAATAGTTCTTCAGTTGAGCGATATTTAATATATGCATCCTATGGGAGGTATTTCCCCCCCTGCGCCTACCCGCTTTATTTTTATTTTCAAAAGTGTAGTATACCATAAGAGTGACTTCTAGAAAGTTTGAACATTCTCACTATAACAGTTCTTAAGATATGCGATGTTAAACATTGGCGTCCTATGGGGGATTCAAATACCCCCGCTGCTATTTTATTTCAATTTCGGGGCTCAGAAGATCCTACTACAAAAAGTTCAGCAAAATGCGTCCAGCGGCTCTTAAGATATGCGATAATAAATATTGGCATCCTATGGGGGGTACCAATTCCCCTGCCCCTATCGAAAAAATAAGTAGCCTATTTTATTTTTAGGGCTCACGTGATGTTACTGTAAAAATTTCAAGAAAATCGGTTTAGCAGTTTCGGAGTCTATAAGCCAACAAACAAACAAACACACAAACATACAAACATTTTTCATTTTTATATATATAGATAGAAGATAACTGAAATTTAGCTCATAGAATAAATTCGAAAAATAAAAAAATGTTGAATATAATAAAGTAACTTATGAAAAGAAATAATTAATAATTAATTTTTGGAAAACTAAAAAATTTTTAAGGGGTACGTAATATTATCTGTGTGACTGTATGTACATAATTTAAAAAAATCACTTTTGTGTTCCAAAGAAAAAAGTTCTAAAATAATAATGGCCAATTTTCAGGATTGATATTAAAACACATTTATTTTTAAAATCGTTTTAAATACAAAATTCTCTTCTTCACTAAAAACTTAAGTGAAACTTAAGTCACCGATGTGGTACACTTAATTTCAACTTAAGTTCCAATTGTAATATTTTAGCAAGGTGGCCTCAATACCACAACAATACAACAACAACAGGCAAAGCATTAACAGTCAGCTGTTTTTCAGACCACCTTGTAAATAAATACACTTTTTTATATTTTTTTGGTTTTGTATTTAGTAGTGCTAGCATACTTTAATCTAAATTAAATAAAACTTTTCAAATAAAACTCAAAAAACAAATCTGTTTTAAATACAATCTAAGTTTGTTATGAAAATTAAATTAATATTAAGTTAAATACTATCCTGAAAATTGGGCATAAGACTTTTAATGCTGTCTTAATTATTTGGCCATAAATACACAGAATAAATATAAGTAATGAGTCAGGATGCTGTTGGCCAATCACCTACTCATCTGAAATCCAATGATTACTGAAACCATCTTAATGGCCCTATGTTCCAACTGGGAATTTTAAAGGACTAAATATATATATAATGAGTCATGGCTCACAGCAGTCATATATTTTCGTGTAATTATTTTAAGAACTACCTATGTATAAATTTATGACTACCGTTTGAAACACCCAATAGTATTTCCCTATACTGGGATATTATTACTGTATGAATTTAACTCACCCGAGAAAGACAAATTTATTAAAATTCAAATAAGGAACAACCATCTTGGTTACAACCGACAAAATGTGGGTGGGAATTGAGAAATGAGCGTGGCACAAAATAGATTTATTTATGCACAGAGAACAGTACCTATTTATATAATTTTATTGTCTTATCGCACCATGGTGAAGGGTAAATAAGATTCGTCATAGCCGAGTAAAGGTACTCTTGCTTGTTTTTCTATAATTTTTTATCATTTACTTTTATTTATATTTCTTGTAAATTAAGCCAAGAAAATAAAAATATTAAGAGAGGACAGGACTCTCACTGTTCTTAAAATGATGATAAGAGGCAGAGCGTTAGCATAACAGCCATGCATAAGATTCTTATTCTTATGATAAGAACATGGAATAATCATCTTACAAGGTACGCTCGAAGCTACAACAAATGTACAATAAAAAAACAGGGCTATCTATTGTTGTTTTATAATAGGAACTGTCACATTTTGTACCTACATACATATGTATATGTTATTACACATACTATGTGTGTGAGCAAACAACACTTGACAGCACAGAGTATACAGAGGCGTCACGAGACAGAAAATATTGTGTTTTTTTCTGTCTTTTTCTTCGAAAGCTGCCCTTTTTGCGTTTTTTGTTTTGATTATGCAATTTGTGTAGATAGTAGCGGCCTGTTTTTACGCATTGTCACTTCACTAACAAAAAACGTTTTCCTTCTCTTTCTTCGAAAGCTGCCCTCGCAAATGATTTAGGCATTTTTCATACGTCACTTTTTTCATCTCTGTATACTTTGTGCTTGACAGTTCCTATTACATAACAACAATAATATTGTAATAGGTACATATTTGATAAAATTTGTAAATATGTAAGTCTAAACAAAATACTCCCCCCTACATACAATTTATTGAAATCTTACCCATATTTATTGACATTTCCAACAATATTTTAGATATTTAATGTAAAATAAATAGGTAACAAATCTAAAATTATGTGTACATGATGTATAACATTAAAAATATTGACAATTAAGCGGTTTTAATGAAGATCATAAAAAATTGTTCTTTTTCATTAAAGCGTGGCTTTAAAAAACGCCAAATCGCACAATTATATTTAATAGTTTCTTCTTCTTTATTTACCCATCCGTTATTCGGATACACATATGTAAGTGATCGTACAATTTTATGTTTATAAATATATGTACATATGTTAACACTTAAAATTTGATGTTATGCTAAAATTGTAGGCTCTTGGTTCTTAGCGGCGATTTTCAGCCGTGATATTTCTATCCTGCCTATACCACGTCTTCCTATAACTTTTCCTTTAAAATGTTGTTTTAATTGTGCCTAAATACGGGTCCTAAGTATGAAGTTTTCCGTTTTTTATTGTTGTTATTAGTTGTCGGTTGACATTCATCCTTTTTAATACATACCTCATCATAGGAGACTTTGGCAATCCTATGTATTTTCAGAAAGGCTTTTTTTCATTCGCGACTTTAGGCCCCTATTACGGTTTACAACTCAACTCAGTTGAGTTGTAATAAATACAACTGGTTGTGATCAGTTGTAATTTTTGTTATGCTTTTGTTCTACGAAATTTAGCAAAGTTGTAAGCCATAATACAAAAATTAAGATATTACAACTGAGTTGAGTTGTAAACCGTAATAGGGGCCTTTGTTGTCCAAACTTCTATCCCGTATAAAAGCACTAATCCAATGAAGAATTTTATAAAGCGTACTTTTGTTGCTACATTGATTTCGTGACAGGTCAACACATCATGTTGTAGTTAAAAAAATCATCTCTCGCCATCTCTATGCAGCATTTAATTTCTCTTGATTGGTCCCACTGGTTATTTATTAAGACCAAGGCGAATTGACTAGAAGGTGAGGCCAACTATACAACTACAATGCTTCTGTGGTCGGGTTGTCAAAAATATTGCTAGTAAAAAAAAAGTTTGTTTAAATAAACAACTAGTTTGTATATAAACTTTGACAACTCGACCACCGAAAAAAAACACCACATGTTGACTTGACCCCACCTTCTAGTCAATTCGCCTTGAAGACTTTCATTTAATCCATGGTGAGATAAGCAGGTGAAACCTCTGCAGCAACAAATACAACATTACAACAAAAATTTAAATTAGGTCCCAGCTTACTTCATGTTATGCTAACACAAAAATTTTAGCAAGCTGGGGAAATTAATGGTAAAGCTTCTTCGAGTACGCTGATATTTAACATTATATTGGAATACATGAGAGAGAAATACGCTTCAATAGAAACCTATATTGGAATCAGACGGCACGAAGTGATGTCTGTGGAGAAGAAACTGATGAAATTGCCATCTCAAGAGAAATCAGACAGGGATTCATACTATCTCTATTATTATTGAATATTTATTCTGAAAAAATCATTCAAAAAACACTTGAAGCAGAAAATATAGGGATAAAAGTAAATGGGAAATACATCAATTATATAAGATATGGGCATTTACGTCAAAAGGTTTACCGTGACCGAAAATTTAAAAGTTATTAAAAGCTGATTATTGTACGATATTGTTATAGAAAAATATTTAGATTTTGCTAATTTTATAAATTTACTCATAAATTTGTTCACTTTAATGAATATTTGATAAAAGTTATTCCAAAAAAATTTTCTTACATGGTCTGTAATCTAAGCAAGAGTTCAAAGAGAAATATGTTATTCGGATTAACGGTAAATTTTTATTTGATTTTGATCATTATTCAGTTAAATTTTAACGGAAAAAGTTTCACATTCGAAATGTCACGTATCGACCCAGATTTTGGCTTAAAAAAGAAAAAACAGAAGATTTTGGAATCAAACCAAGACATTTTAACGTTACATTAAAATTCTGAAAGTAGTTTGACTTAAAAATTGTGCCAGGTTTCGCTGAATTACGCCTTTTTATACATGGCCACAAAAACTACTTCTGTTTTGTTCACGTTCGAACCGCTACTTCATTTGCCCATATCTTTGAACTAGAATCGTGACCTCCATAAACTTTAGCATAGATAACAGTGCTTTCTTAGTGCTATAATTTAAGGGTTAAGAAAACGTAAAAATATTTTTTGCTTTAAATGTCACGACTGTCACGTTCAACACTTTGGAATTACCCATATGCTGATGATAACACACTTCTAGCCGGTTGATGCGAAAGAGTGCATGTATAAGTGAAATTCATGGATTAAATCATGGTGAAATAATAAAGGGTGGCAGCACTAAGCCAGATGACACTATCTTGCTCTCTTGCATTGTTTGTCCAATCTATTGTCAAAGTTTTGTTTATGCTTACAAAAAGATCACGTTTTGTGCTGTGATAAGTGATAAAAATTTATTTATTGCATTACGTTCAGCGGCACGCTTTGATTTTTGTTTAAAATTTTTTTCGACGTAAGCTGGGACCTAGTGCTAGGGTACTATCGATATTTTCTACTATCGATATTTATCGATAGTTAAGATTTCACTACGATATATCGACATTACTATCGACTGAATGTTCGTACTTAAGTAGGAAAACTTTAACTAGTTTTTTATCAGGCTACAGTTTGTTGTTTTTATCACTTTATTGAACGTAAGAGACGTATGTTTGTATGTACGTTATTTTAGATGACAGTTTTTAAAAATTGTAATGCACCTTTCTGAAGAATATGCTTTTAAGAACTTTTAAATTTTCGGGCATGGTGGACCTTTAGAAAGCAATGCCCATATGTACTGTTTTTTGTTTGATGTACTGTTTTATGCATATCAAACAAATTTGTACGAAAATGTACTTATTTTTTCATTAATGTACTGTTTTTGTACTGCTATTATACATATATTAAGTTTGTTTAGTATATAAAACAGTTTGTCATATTGGGATATTGCTTGCGATAAAAATATTAATGAGTTAAAACAAACCATCACGAAAAAATGGCATTTTCGGCATCATCACCTCCGATTTCAATGAAATTCAACGCAAATGTTGTATGTTATTGGACTTTAACATAACATACATTTTCAGACCCCAGATTCTTTCGGCTTCCGAAATATGACGTCATAAAAGATGTGAAAAATGTTAGAAAAAACACAAAAGTCTCCTTACAAAAGGGGATAGAACTTGAACTACGCAAGATAATTTAGTTTTTTTAGTATCATTTTAAAGGTGAAAGTGCACCCTTCAAAATGATATGCATATTGTGTTTTTTAAGAGAACGTCAATGGTAATTTTTTTTTGTCTTGAGTTCAAAGGTCCATATCTGGAAAAGTATATTTTTTAAAATTCTTAAAAAAATATATGTCAAGTATTTTCTACATTTCCAGAAAATTTAAAGGTGGAGACTCAACTGATGCCAGAGTTATAGACCAGAACGTGATCCTTAGTATGCTTTGTGTTCAAAAATCCCTTGTTGTTGTTGTATTTTTATTACTTTTTTCAGTATATCTGGAGAACGGCAAGAACTAAAGTTTCCAAATTAGGAACACATATTTAGGTTATCAATACACACCATCCCACATTTGGGTGGGATTGGAGAAGTGGGCGTGGTACCTCCCGCACAAAAAATATCAAAAATGTTATAAAAACCTGAAATTTTTATATATCAAAAGATTGGAAATCTTAGTAGAAAAAAGTTTTTGAAAAACTTGGAAAAATCGGTTTTGTTAAAGTCCAATAACATACAACATTTGTGTTGAATTTCATTAAAATCGGAGGTGATGATGCCGAACGACATGATGGTTTGACATGTTTTCACTCTAATATGGATGTTCTTCTCAATGAGTTCTTAATATGAAATGTTTTCCCCGAGTCAGCACGAAAAGAGAAGACAGTAGAAGAAAAATTTTAAGTTTTTAAATGGTGAAGCGTTTACGAATTTGAGAAAAGGTGTACATACTTTTATTTCTTCCATACGACATTCAAACGCTTTTACATAACGAATCTTTAGTTTTCAAAATGGAGTTATGGAATAAATTCATGTTTGGTTTTAAAAAAAGATTACAAAGTTGTAGTCAATTTGTTTGATTTATTCACAAGAAACAATCATATAATATAATTTTATAAGCGATTTTTGTACTCACCTTTTGTTCACATCACTGTTTTTAGTTACACACAAGCGATATATCACCGGTTTACATGTAAATTGTTCTCGTTTTGTTTGTTTTTCTCTTTGCTCTACAAATGCCTGTTTCATCGCTGCTCTTTGTTGCAATTGTCTTGCCGGTTTCTGTTGTTGTTTTTTAGTTAATTTTTTTTTTCTTGTACAAAAAGACCCCTCTTCTTTCTTTTTTATCATTCAACTTTTTGGGATCAGAAAACAACGAGCATTGTTTGTGTGACACGTATGCCAGTGTGTTCGTACTTTTGTATCCGAGTGTATTTACATACATACATACTTATGTACAAATGTTTCAAGTATATGTATGTCTTTTGTAAATATATGTGAATGTAGGTATATGGTCTGGACTCTGCCGCTGCTGTTAAATATTTTGTTTTATTTTTTGATTTGTTTTCTTGTTATTTTTTATGTGTGTGTTGAGGAGCTCCATCTGCTCAATATGCTTTCATCGTTTATAGAGTTACAAATCCAAAATCAAAACATATTCGAACGTTGTAGCAAGCAGACGTAAACAGACGCTGGAAGTAATTAAAACTCCCTTAAAAAATAAAAACAAAGAAACCTTAAAAAAAAAGAACAAAAACAAGTCCTTGTGATCCTTGCAATACAGAAAATTCACAAAGAGAGTGATAATTTTATAAAAAAAAAAAAACAGATGAAGAGAAAGTGTTAAAATTAAAAAAAAGGAAAATTAACTTTTTGTTGTTTTAAAAAAAAGTTTATACCTATTAAAACAAATTTTTAATAAAAAAAAGAGAACGTCAATGTAAATTAGTGTTTATTTAAAAGTAAAAATAAGAAGAAAAAATTTGACCCCACCTTAAATTGTTCGTTTAATTTTATGCTGGTTTTATTCCTTTAAAATATATTTTTGACATAATGGCATTTTCAATGGTTAGCCGTTGTTTATTGCGTACTTCCAGAGAACTACTGGAACGCAATATGGCTATCGGTGCTGTAACAGTGCTTAATGGTTTTGTGGATATTGATATTAATGTAAGTTTTTATTTTTATTTATTAAATTTATATAGGTATAATTAATACCAGGTACCTATAAAGAAAATTTTTCATTTAATCTATTTTTTTAATTTTAATTTCTTTCACTGAACTTAGGTTAACATTAAAAGGTTAGAACAAATCTGACCTCATTTAATTTTGATATCAAATTTTTTTTGTTTTGTTTAGTTTTAAAATTTGATAAGCCAGCGTTTAAAAAATATTATTTTTAATGGGAATTTTTTAATTATGTGAGCGAAAATATTTCACAAATTAACAAGTCATAGTGAATTAATAGAAAAATAATTCTAAATAAAACGGCTTTAAGGCCGTTTTACACTATCACACAAGTCCCACGTATTTTGACAAAAATGCATCTTTGATATTATTATTGTTTGAAATTTTTAAAAAAACAACAATAACTAATAGCTTTTTTACACTGATCAACATCTAACATCTAGCATCAATTTGCCACCATTTGCGAAGATGTTAACATCTTTCCATAAGAAATACATTGGGCTTAAAACCAACATCTTTCAACATCTTTAAAAGATGTTTCTATCTCATTTTATTCCATTTTACATCTTTCGATTATTTTAGTGTCATCACTAGAAAAGTGGCAATAAGTTCTATTATTATTGTGGCATCACTGACATAAAGAAGTTTGTTTTGAAAGCAGCGTTACCATTTGTCAAGTTTTTCTTTTATTGCAATGTTTTTTTTTTTAAGTATTTTTAATATTTTTAAACATATTGAACTTCAAATACATTTTTGAGTTTTATTTTTAAATTTTAGCACTTTTGTGAGAAAAAAACATTTTTAATTTAAAAAATTTTTTTTTGTCAAAAATGGTGACATTTTTGTTTCATGGTAGATGTTTGATGTGAGCAATTTTCACTATGGACATTTCTTGCTGGACAGACGAAGTTTGTTGGTAAGGAGGCGACGCTGTATGCTTACTCGTTTCCTCTCTCGTCTACAAACTACGTCTGTCCGGCAAGAAATGTCCAAAGTGTAAATTGGGACTTATCAGGGTTGTATTTTCCACAAAATACGTAAGACTTGTGTGATAGTGTAAAGTACCCTTTATTAGTAAATGATTTGAATACATTTTAAAGATTTTTATTAAAGTAATCACATTTGCCTATTTTTTAAGTAAAAACAAAAAAAGATAACGGCATTGTTAAAAAAAATCAATCCACATTTTTAAAATTTCAGAATAAAAAAAATTTATTAAATAGATAACGTAAAATAAAAAATTAGGCCCCTATTATGAGTTACATTAGTTAACGATTTTCGCTGGCTATCGAACATTGACAATCGAATGGTAATTTGGTATTATGAGTTGGCAGCACTGTCGAAAATTTCGCTGTGCATCGAATTTTTCAACGAAAACAAATTTGCTTTCGACGGTGCAAAAAAATGTAAAAAAATTTTTGAAAATGTAACTACATATTTGTTAATTTTTTTTGTGTTCGTATACCAAATACCATATTCTTTATCAGTTTTGTTCATTTTATGCAAGTCCAACGTCGTAAACAGCAGTTGGAAACGCTCATATTCCTTATGGAACAAAATTCTTTTTTGACAAAATGTTTTGCAGCAAAGGTCAGCATGTAAAATAGTGGGATGAAACCCCACAGAAGCTAAAATATTTGAAAACAGCCATAATTCCGCCGTAGTCACGTTTAACTTTAAATTTATTTTTAAAATTTGTAAACAAACATTTTTTTATTTTAAGTGACAGATGATCGAAAATGTACTATTGTGAATTAACAAAATCGCAATAGTCATTTTTTTTTGAATGCGCGCCATAATACCAAATGAAAATTCGTTCGATCAGCTAATTTGACTGCTGTCGAAAATCGAATTTAGTTCATAATAGGCTCCTTAAATTCTATTTTCAAAATTTTAATACCTAGACATTTTGAAATTTTTTTTTAAATCCTTTATTAAAGCTTTATTAACAACAAAAACAATAATTTGTTATTCCTTCCACCTCATTTTTTTTGCCAAAGTATTTCATACATGTTCCGTTTATTTCTCAAACAAAAAAGTAACTGACGTTTTTTATGAAATTGTAATTGACGTTTACGATAATTTTTTTTTACCAATATGTTTTGAAAATAATGTGTTATACATAATCATGTACGAAATGTTATTTGGGGCAAAATTTGCATATAGGTATTTCCATAAGAATGTTAATTACTACTGCAAAAATAAACTTTGTTTAAAATATTTTCCAGTTTTTACTATTTTTGCAAAATCTTTACCTCTCTGAAGGCGTGCAAATGTCACGTTCGATAATGTGCAAATGCCCATATGTTTTTCTGCTGAAAATGTGTGTGTTTATGAAGAAACCAATTGCTGCCTAATTGTCAACATCCAGTAAAAATGTGGTTTGCATTGTGAATCTGGCTTAATATGTAGTAGAAATTTATTCAAAACAGGGATTTCAAATCTTAACTTAATATGATCATGCTTAAATTAAAAGAATTATTAATTAACTAAAATCGGGGGTTTTATGCAAATATGATATATTTTTTTAATTAAATTTTAAATACCGCCAATATTTGACCGTTAGTTTTTTTAATTCATTGTTTTTTGTTTGAATTAACTTTTAATTATATTAAGTTTGAATTAAAATTTTACCTTGAATAATTAAATTTTGTTTTATTACACCCTGAACTTTTGTCTAGGAATGGTATACATTAGACTGGTCGCAATTTTTTTTTTTTTAAATTTACATGTTTGCGCTGCTTAAAATATGAGGTTTGGTGTAAGAAATCAAGTCCTAATTTTTCAGCTCAATCCGACGGTGCCTAGTCGTGCCAAGTGGGGCCTAAAGTTCCCCATATGATAAAAAAAACATCTATTCAATCAGATACTAGATGAAAATCCGGTCTTAAAGACCGAAAATCGAAAATCTGGCTTCGTTACGATCTTCCGCAGAGAAAATACTTTAAGTATGCCAAATTTCAGCTTCCTATGTCATCAGATGGCTTCAGAAAGTTGCGGAAAGAATAGGACATACATGCAAACATCCTTACATACTAAGAAATTATATATTGTATAGATAGATTAAAGTATTTGCAGTTTAATATTTTAGTATGATACGAACGAAAGATTTTTAACTAATTTTAACTAATTCGGGGTCGCTGAATCCAGTGGTGCTAGCCGTTTTTTTAGGTTAGCTTTAGTTTTCGAGATATACCGTTATTTCAAAAATTAAGGATGTTGCACAACAAATGTTCGCGCAACTCAAAAACGCTTTAGCTTATTGAAAAACTAAAAAAATCAAAATTCGGCAATAACATTTACTTTAAGAAAGTTAAAACTTTTTTCTTCATATTGGCTCTGGTTTTCGAGATATACCGTTATTTCAAAAATTAAGGATGTTGCACAACATATGTTCGCGTAACTCAAAAACGCTTTAGTTTATTGAAAAACAAAAAAAACCGAAATTCCGCAATAAAATTTACTTTAAGAAAGTTAAAACTTTTTTCTTCATATTGGCTTTGGTTTTCGAGATATACCGTTATTTCGAAAATTAAGGAGGTTGCACAACATATGTTCGCGTAACTCAAAAACGCTTTAGCTTATTGAAAAACTAAAAAAAACCGAAATTCCGCAATAAAATTTACTTTAAGAAAGGTAAAACGTTTTTCTTATATACGCAGTCGTTTTAGAAACATAATTTTTTTTTCTGGAAAAAAAAATAATTTTTTTATTAAAATTTCGGAATTTTTGTTTTTAAAAATTCATAAAAAATTGAAAAATGGAGCTATGCTTTTATAGAGTCATATAAAAAACAATGGTCAAATGTATGACTCCAGTCATACATTTGACCCTTCTTGAGGCATCCTAGGCACTACACGGGCCAAATATAAGAATTTCAATTATACACATATGGCGGTTTAATAAAATTCTTAAATTCATTAAAATTTTTCGTCTTTTGTGAATAACATAAAATCAAAAGTTGTGAACAGATTTTAATCATTTATAGCTTGTTTTGTTTGCAATATTGTTTTTTATATGACTCTATAAAATTAGAAGCATAGCTCCATTTTTCAATTTTTTATGAATTTTTAAAAACAAAAATTCCGAAATTTTAATAAAAAAATTTTTTTTTTCCAGAAAAAAAAATTATGTTTCTAAAACGACTGCGCATATAAGAAAAACGTTTTACCTTTCTTAAAGTAAATTTTATTGCGGAATTTCGGTTTTTTTTAGTTTTTCAATAAGCTAAAGCGTTTTTGAGTTGCGCGAACATTTGTTGTGCAACATCCTTAATTTTCGAAATAACGGTATATCTCGAAAACTAAAGCTAACCTAAAAAAACGGCTAGCACCACTGGATTCAGCGACCCCGAATTAGTTAAAATTAGTTAAAAATCTTTCGTTCGTGTCATACTAAAATATTAAACTGCAAATACTTTAATCTATCTATACAATATATACATATGTCTGTCCTATTCTTTCCGCAACTTTCTGAAGCCATCTGATGACATAGGAAGCTGAAATTTGGCATACTTAAAGTATTTTCTCTGCGGAAGATCGTAACGAAGCCAGATTTTCGATTTTCGGTCTTTAAGACCGGCTTTTCATCTAGTATCTGATTGAATAGATGTTTTTTTATCATATGGGGAACTTTGGGCCCCACTTGGCACGACTAGGCACCGTCGGATTGAGCTGAAAAATTAGGACTTGATTTCTTACACCAAACCTCATATTTAAAGCAGCGCAAACATTTAAATTAAAAAAAAAAAAAAAATCCCATACAAGATGCGACCAGTCTAGTATACATATTATGGTATAATAAAAGAGAATTTACATATAATGTATTAATACATACATTATTATTAGTGGTATTCACACCGAACTTGTTAATTTGTTACTCGGTAGTTTGTTAATTTGTTAAAGTTACCAACTGTGAACGACCCCCTTTTTAAAACTTTGTTAGTCTGGTAACTTTCGTAGTAAAACAACTGATTTATTGTTCTGACACAATTTATTATTCTGGAAAAAATAAAACATGCCATGAGAAAGTGTAAAAAAACAATTGTCAACCATTTAATTACTCATGCTTTGACACAAATAACGTTTACTGACGGTAAGTAGTGAGTTACCAACTAACAACTATTTTATCAGGGGTGCCGTGTCGTTAATTTGTTAAATGTTAATACGGTAGCGCGTTAAATATACAAAAACAAAATGCGTGTAAAAAAGTAACGATTAACGACTAACAAACTAACAAGCTCGGTGTGAATTCAGCTATTGTGTTTTGACTCCAAACTTTTTGTGTTTGAAAATATGAAAAAAATATAATGACTGGGTCAATGATAAAACAAAAGTTAATGATGAAATTTTTGATATGTTATTAATAATTATTTTAAAACATACTTAATTAATGGGTCGATTATGTATGCAACCGAACTTTATTTGAATTGCTAGTTGCCGAAAATGTATAACAGAAGGCAACTGTTGTCGATTTCAGTTGCTTAATAATAAAAATGTAGGAAACCGTAAATTTTTAGTTGCTTTGTAGATTTTTTAAGCTAAAAATTTGTACTTGTTTTTGTAAGGTTAGGTAGAAAGAAAGGCTGGCGCGAAGTCAACTTCACATCCAGAGACCAATATGGTCCATCGTAATGCATATAGAGGATACTGATTAGAGAAGAATAGGAGATATAGAGTGAAAGCTCAAGAATAGAAAAAGGAGTGGAAGATAAAAATCGGACTAAACAAGCAAGCAGAATGTGCTCAACTGCTTCCAACTCCTCAGCGTCCTCACACAACCCGTATATATCCGACAAGTCAGAATCCCATCCTCACTACCATCTTGCCTATCTTACAGTGGCCCGTGATAATACTTATCATGGTCCGGACAAAGATCTACACCTGCCCAGCAGCGAATCCGAATACCCCGCAGTCCGTGCGGTTCCCCCAGACTCGATTAGTCCTGCTCAGAACCCATTTTATTCTTTTTCTAAAACAGAACAGTATTCTCCATTTCCGAACCTAGTTTCGCCAACTCATTGCCGGTGATGTTACAGTGGCCTAATACCCAGCACAGCCTCACCACATATACCCCTAAGATTTCTCCAAGAGACCTCCTACAATCATCCACTAGCTTGGAGTCCACATAAAAGGCCATTAAGGTCTTTAGAGCCTCCTGGCTGTGACCTCGGAGCCTCTGGCAATGTTGCCCCTTGCCAAGTCCACGGCCCTTAAGATCTCCAGAACCTCCGCCTGGAATACACTGCAGTCGTCAGGAAGCCTATATCTCCTTATGACGTCCTGATCCTCAATGTTCCTTTTATTACATATTTTTTATTTGATTAAAAAAAAATTAAGAAATTTACGGGCCAACAATTTGACTTACTAATCCAACGAATTTAATTCAAGTGTAGATATTGCAGTTGCCCGATGAATTTGTGTTCAGTCGCTACTAAATAAGTCACAGCATCTTTGAGAAGACAAAAGTAGGCCATGACGCAAGAAAATTTGTTTGTATGTACATAAGTACAAACTGTAAATCTTGCGGATTAGGATTGACTCTCAAGTGTCGGTAATTCTACTGGAATAGAATTGCCGGAATTATCGGAAGTGTTGCCCAACAAATGCCACGTTTACTTCTTCTTCGTCATCGAAAAAATAAGTGTACAGAACCGATGATGTTTGTGCAGATTCGCACCGTTCCGATTCAAGTCGTCAAGTCTTCAGTTTTTAGGAGAGAGAGAAAAAGAAATGACAATCTCTTTTCCTTTCTCTCCTAAAAACTCAAGATTCGACAGCTAAAACCTGAAAAATAAAAATGATTTTATTTGTTTTAATTTATTATATTTTTTGTCGATTGCCGATCTGTCAAAACGGCAACTGACAAAAGTTGCTTGATTTAAGCTTCGTACAGACGATGGTCAGATCTTACAATATTAGTAAGCAGGGTTGCTTAAATTGCATTAAAATTGGCTAAAATGGCTTACTACTGTGTGAATATTGTAAGCTCATTTGTATTTGCAGAAGTGCAAAATTAATGCATCTGACAATGGTACATTGTCAGAAAAATATTGCTGTTGGCAACGCCTGCTTACAAGATTGTAAGATCTGACCATCGTCTGTACGAAGCTTTAGGCTTGAGTTTTTTTTTATATACATATGTATATAATATTTATTTTATTATAGATTCTTATTGTCAAATGGCAACGCAACTGAAGTTCGATTGCAGCACATAATCGACAAATAATATTTTTATAATTTATTCATAATCATTTATCATCTGCTCGTTATTGGTTTGGCGCATACGCCAAAAAGTCGTAATGAAGAAAAGCGACACCGAAGGTTTACAAGAAGTTTTCTGAAAATATACCCAGTAGATTTTTTGTACTTTCACCACTGCTTCCAGCATGTATGTTTTAAAGGAAAATATAGCATTTTTATGATAGTGAAAAAATTTTCTAAATTTTTAAAAAGTAGCTTTTTGTATGCAGCATAAAAAGCTACTTTACTGCTGTGCATTGAGTTTTTTACATTTTATTTTGCTTCAACTACTTATTTCATACGGCAATGAAGCAAAGCAAGACTGATATTAATTTTCTTGTGGTAATTTTGTTTTGATTTCGCTTTAACTTCCTTTTTTTTCATTCGGCAATGAAGCAAAGCAAGACTGAAATTTATTTTCTTGTTGTTATTTTGTTTTGATTTCTTTTTTTCTTACGGCAATGAAGCAAAGCAATAATGAAATTTATTTTGTACGTTTTTGTATGAGCAATTTTCTGCAATCGCCAAACAGTGGCGTTTAGAACAAACCCGTAATTAATAAACTTTAAAATTGTTGATATAGAGCTAAATTAATGCTTAATATTTCAGAAAAACATAAAACATTTTGGGAAACCGGTTAAGGATTCAGAAAGAAAGTATTCAAAATATATACACCCCATACCTAACTAAATTTTTTGAAAAATGGTCGGTAGGTCAAACCAAAAATAAGCTGACTATTAATTCTACTACTGATTTTGTTTTATTTACGAGTATAATCATTCACTCAACTTCAACTAAAATGTGTCAAAACTTTTTTATTTTGTTTATTGAAATTTTGTAAATCTTAATGCGCAGTTTGTTTAAGTTTTATAAAAAAAAAGGCCGGTTAGGAAATATTTTTTTTGTTATGGTTTTTTTATATGTTTTTTTTTACACTAGCAACTATTTTTTATGTAGTCTACTTCTTTAAATTTCTTGTGCAGATATGGTTATACATATTTTGTTGTACATATATTTTTTAAATGGTTTAGCTTTAAATTTTGTTTGTTAATAAACAGGTCTTAAGCTAAATTTATTATGTATATTGTGTGTAGATTTGTAGGTACATAAGATTTTTTTTTAACATTTTTATTGTACTTTTGTTCATTTAACACATTCATTTCTGCAAATTTTAATTATGCATTAAAACGTGGAGTTTTAAAATACAGTTTTTTTTTTTAATAAACAAAAATGTAGCTTAATAAATTATTTTGAAAAAATTTAACAAAAATTTGCATTAAAATTTGCCAATACAAGTTGATAATAAAGCAATTTCCTTATACATAATAAAAATGGAATTTTTTAAACAAAAAAAAAAAAAAAAAAAGAGAAAGACAGACTTTGAACATGAATAAATAAAATAAAGCGACAAACAAAATTAAAGATAGAAAGCAACAATTAAAGAAACAAAAGAATAAATGAGAACAAAAGAAACAAAAATTAATTTAATGAATTTAAACTTTAAAAATAACTAAAACCTAGAACTTTTTCTTGTAATAAATAATGTTGTTTACAATATAATTTTTTGTATTTATTTAAATGTTTTTTTTTGGCGTTAAGAATATTTTGAGTTCAACCTTGAACAATTTTTTAATATGTATTGTTTTTTATTTTTTATTATCATACGATTAATTTCTGTTTTCTAATTTCCTTTTAACTTTAAAAACAAGTAAAAATAATCATTTGGTCGTGTTCTTTCTCATGTTCGTCTTGAAGATTTGAGATCTTTGATATTTTTTTTTTATTCGAGTTGTTTGCTAAAATTTTTGTTGGGTTTGTTTTAAATAAATAACTACCTAGTCTTAATAGAAAGTTGTATTTTTAAACAAAAAAAGTAAATACAGTACTTTTCGCTTATAGTCCACTACTACAGTTGCACAACTTTTGTGGACTATAAGCGAATTTGGACTATAACCGATTTTTTTTTATAAACCATTTTATGGATAATAAGTGAAACCTAGTATAATCCACATTTTGGACTATATAAATATTAATTTCTTCAATAAATCCACTCTTTTTAAACAAAAGAAAAGTTTATTGAAAACGTTACAAAATATTGATTTATTTTAAATAAATAGTTTAAACAAAAATCTTTTTTATTAATTAATTAAAACGCTTTAAAAGATTTCAATAAAAACAAATGAGTATGAGATTCATTTTAATTCTTTGGATGACGAAATCAAACACAACATAAATATCAATTTCATAGGACCTTTACATGGGGTCTTCACCTGACAATTTTTATACCCACACCACAATAGTGGAGAGGGTATTATGCATTTGTGCTGTAACGCCTTAAAATATTGGTCCTAGACCCACCTTAAAGTATACCGATCGTCTTAGAATCACTTTCTGAGTCGAACTAACGATGTCCGTCCGGCTGGCTGGCTGGCTGGCTGTCCATGTAACCTTGTGCGCAAAGTACAGGTCGCAATTTTGGAGATAATTTGATGAAATTTGGATCATTGGTTCTTATTGGCACAAGGACCAAGCCTATTGAAAATGGACCGAATCGTAGGACCACGAGGGAAGTTAGGGGGAAATTTCTTCCTCTCAGAAACTATCAAACCGATTTCAATGAAATTTAAAACATAGATAGAACCATATCTATATGGACACAAAATGGATGCATTTTTTAAAAAATAGGACCACGAGGGGAGATACGGCCAATTTCTGCCTCTCAAACCGATTTTAATGCAATTTAAAACATAGATAGATCCATATCTATATGGACACATTAGCTATACAGTTTTTCAAAAATAGGACCACAAGGGGAGGTAGGGGGCAATTTCTGCCTCTCACAAACTTTCAAACCGATTTTCATGAAGTTTATAAACATAGATAAATCTATATTTATATGGACACATACGCATGATGTGTTTTTAAATACTGTGGTGTAGGGTATCATATGGTCGGGCTTGACCGACTATACTTTCTTGTTTGTTATACCAAACGTCAAAAAAAAAATAACATATAGATGGCACACTAAATCATAAATAAACAGTGACAACTCAAAATTCAGAAATGTTAAGTAGAGGCAAAACACTGGCTTAAAAAACTTCGTTGCAAATTTTTTAATCAAATTGAGTTCCACAAATGTCAATGCAGTAAAGTTAAAGAAGACAGTTATGCAAACGGAAATTTTTGCGGTCGTTGTAGAATTGATTTATAGACTGGTTTGAGGAAAAAATAAACTATTTTGATATATATTTGGGTTAATGATAAGTGTACGATTTAGGTTCTTCCACAGAAGTCTCCAAGCAACAAATCTTGTATTTTAAGCCCATGTTGTTCAAATTTTTTCTCTTCCACTAACTTGCGCTTTAAACCAAAATACAAAAAAAAAATTAAATAAAATATACATATTAGGGGTACAACCAAAATAAGGCCAAATTATCACCACGCTGTAGCCGATGTTGTGCTAAAATTGAAAAATTTTTCCTCAGGTCATTTCAGAACAAAAACGTTCCGCGTCGAAGCCGATTTCTGAAAGCCCTTTAAAATTGGTTTTTTTATTTTTTCAAAATTTTGTATTTTTCAAAATTTTTTATTTTATAATTATTTAACCATTAACATTTCTTAATGTAATTATATGATTACAATCAAAATTACAATATAAAAACTATCTTTGTTAAGTGAAATTAAGAGTTTGTGTTGATTTGCATTAGGGGAATATGTCTTATGCGACTTTGATGGCGCGTTCCGCTCAAATGTTGCTGTGTTGTGTTTTTGGAATTCTTGATTCATCTTTCACCCAATGTCTTAGGCCGAGGCCACACAATGAGCGGCTAAGCGTCAAGCGGCTGAGCGATGAGCGTCAAAGCTTCAAGTTTGAGCGGCAAGTGGCTTATTACTAAGCATCACTTCTTAGCGGTTAGTTGTTAAAATGTCATTGTAAAGAGTGGCTTGTTCAATGTTATTACGCGAAAATCGTATTCATAAAAATGTAATGCGTTTAAAAAAAAAAAAAAATATTGCAGGCTGTTCGTCGATTTCGAGCGAAGACTTCGTTCGCTTAACTTACATTTAAAACAAAAACAAATTATAAACAAGTAAGAAAGTATAGTCGGTCAAGCCCGACCATATGGCACTCTACAACACAGTATTAATAAACACTTCATGTTAATGTGTCCATACTTATCAAGCAAGGGGAATTAAGCCATTTATATACAAATCTACCCAATACAATACTGCCGTATGTCTGTGAAATGCTTTGATTTGCTGTTGCTAAAAGTTAACACCAAATTGACAAAAGAAAAAAATAATTTCTCGGTCATATTTTTATTTTTAAGATTTGATAATCTGTCTTGCCATAATTCGGTCGGCTTTGTACGGATGAAATCATAAGCTCCATATTAACTTTTGCCATGTTTATTTTTTGACGCTCAGAAACCAACTATAAATTAGAACAAGTTTTATTCCTGAGCGACGCCGCTTAGTCGCTCAAAAATTTCGCTCGCATGCCGCTCATTTCGTGCCACTTCAATAGTATTTCATATGTTTTAATTTTTTGACGCTCATCGCTCAGCCGCTTGACGCTTAGCCGCTCATTGCGTGGCCTCGGCCTTAGAAAGCATATCCGAGCATTAGTAAAGCGATAATGATTTGTTTCAGGCTTCGAAGTCATTTTTATTGTAACAATGATCTGAAAACCAAATGTTGTACCAAGGGCCACATATAAAATTTTGAAAAAAACAGAGTTGTTTGTAACTAGTTTATCTCAAAAGCTAGTTACAAACCTGTTTATGGTTTGTATGGATAAATAAGTTTTACAAACTAGTTGATTACCATAAACAACTTATAAACTGTTTATGGTGTAGGTGTAAATGCATTATTACTGATCCCAAACTTAATTGCATTTGACGCAAAACCTTTTTTAACGATATCGAAAATCTAAAGATGCAGTTCTTATTGTTTTTTTATGCACTACATGGTATGGATAGGGCCATTTTGATATTTTCAAAAATTGTAAAAAAGTTGTTTCCCTAATAAATATATGTGAATTATTTGTAACGTGACAAAAAGTAGACTTTTTTGTGGAAATACCTATATGTAAAAAAATAAAAAGGTTTAACTAAGTTCTTGATCGCATTATGGAACCATTTGCTGCAGAAAGTTTCCTTAATTCGCTTTTGATACTGCATTCATGTCCATACAAGGAAACTTTGATTTTATTATTGTATGCGTTCTCTCTTTCTTTTCAATAACAAACACAGAAAAAATGCTTGACCAAGAAACAAAGTTAGACTTTTTCCATTCTTTGTGTTATTTTCTAAAAATAATTTATATACCCAACAAAGCTAATGGTGATTTCTTTCGTAAGAAAAATATGTTACAGTATATGGGCAGTTCCAGCGATATTTTTGCTTATATCTGTAATTTTTTTCTGAATACAGTGCAACTTGATTAATTTGTATATATTAAAACCCTTTTTACAAATTTGACTTCTTCATTTAAATTTTTTTGGTACAAATATCACGACACGTCAAAATGGAAATGCCCATATCATGTAACACTTTCTAATGTAACCTTTAACCACTCAATAGGAGAAAATGTGCTGCTTTTATTTACAACTATTACCAGCAATTTTAAAAGCTATTTGAGCGTTTTTTGCACACAATTACAGTGTGCAGAAATCGCCTGTGTGCAGAATCGCCTGGAAAAACTGAAAACGATAACATTATACATATAATTTTTCCATTTTAATATGGGCATTTCCACAGAAATTATGATAAATTAATCGAAATGTGGATACAATTATGTTTTCAAAAAGGTATAAAAACCCAAAATCGGTTTAGAACTAGCACAGTATTAAAAAATGCCCCACTAATGCGCAAATCATTACTTGACCGACAAATGCGGGCACAAACGTTTCAACAAATGTGTCGAAACTTTTTTGAAATTGATTTGTGCAATAAAATTTTTTACACAAAATACAGTACGTTACATTGCATTACATTTACGGTCGGCTAAGGCAGCCTTGATGAATGTAGAATGCAAGCAATTTAGCTCTAGATGCAAATGGCTTCAAACCTGAGGCCTGATTCTGGCAGTCGTGATCGAGTACTTTCTCGATTCGAAAGCAATTTAGTATCTAATTATTCAAGGCGAATTAACTACAGGTGGTGTCGAAACAGCATCTGATTTTGCAGTTCGAGCTCATTTGTTTTTTATTTTGCTAGTGTTTTGCTAAGAGTGGTTAACATTTCGAGCTATAAACACTAACAATACAATGCAAAAAACCCTATGTTGTTTTTGTTGTTTTTGGATTGTTGTAGTTCCGACACCAGCTGTAGTTGAATTCGCCTTGTATTTATTTCAGTCAATACTGAAAGAATCGGAATTATTTTTCAGTGTTATAAAGCATCAATTTGAGTTTCACAATACTGAAAAAATAATTTCGATTCGTTCAGTATCGACTAAAATAAAATTGCTTTCGAATCGAGAAAGTACTCGATCACGACTGCCAGAATTAGGCCCATGTATTTTTAGGGAAATTAATAAAGCAATGCTCAAATGGATAACCGCTGCACGTGAGATTGTAATTCAGACTAGAACTGCCTGATTTTTTTTTATCAAAAGTGGAAATACAATTAATTCTGTGTAATGAAGTTTCTTAAAAATTAACTACGTATTTCCTGACACTAAAACTAATCTCTTGCAGAACATAGTACAAGTAAAACTAAAAAAAAAAAAATTTGGAGATTTTTTCTTTTATCGGGAGATTTTTGGGTAAACATTTTTATAAGTTTTGGGGGGGGGGACGAAAAAAATTAACTAGCAGCCCTTGGTAACAAGGCGAATTTATACAAATGACCGCATCCTGAGAGAGTGTTAAGGGACAAATACACGTACACGATGAATTCGCCCGTTGGACAAGCATTTGACAAGTGTATTTGGTCCTTAATGCTAGCTTTCCTCAAATTCCTTCAAGTTATAGTCGTCAAGTCAAGGCGAATTAACTCCAGGTAAGCTCAACTCGTCAGCTGTATCCACGGCGAATTAAAAAAATGGTGAAACGTCAAAATATTGTTTTGTTTCTATACTGAAATTTGACAACAAGTCAGAAAATTGCAAAAACAAAATACATGGGGCATACATGGCGCTTTTTGTAGTTGTAGAGTTGCACTAACCTGTTATAAATTCGCCTTGCGTCAAGTCTTGAGTTTTTAGGAGAGAGAGCTAAAGAGATGACATTCTTTTTTTCCATCTCTCCTTAGCTCAAGACTTGACGGCTAAAACTTAAGTGCCGGTTCACACACGTGAAGTTTGACTCGTCAAGTCTTGAGTTTTTAGGAGAGAGTGGAAAAGAAATGGCATTCTCTTTTCCCTTCTCTCCTAAAAGATCAAGACTTGAAGAGTCAAACTTGACGTGTGTGAACCAGCACTAAGGAGTGTGAACCAGCACTTTCCATTCCAAAATTTCATTGATTTTATGTTTAATTAAAAATGAATTTAATACGTTAAGAATCGAATTTATAACATTTTTACAATATTGTTTTATATAATATAACATTTTAATAATTTTTTCTTTTTATTTTTTTGTTACTTTCCAGAACTCTATACACAGCCGTCCTATTTCCTTAACGTCTTCAGCTTTAATAAAATCAACTTCCCAATGTCAACAAACCAATCATCCTACCAAAAAGCAAGCAGGCAAAGCTTCACATATTTATAATAAAAAAGTTCAAAACTTACCAAGACAACAGGAAGATATTGAAAGTGATTCCGATTCTGATGATGAATATGAACGTAAAAGACAAAAATCTAATAAAAAATATAGTCAAAAGGTAAGTCTAATTAGGAGATAAAAAAAACTTGTTTAACAACGGCATAAATTCGTATAAATGTTAGAAAAGGGAGTTAAGCGTATCTGGGACATGTTTCTTTCTTTTAAATGTCAAGAATTCTAATTAGGTTGGCTATGTCTTAAACAATTAAAATTCTAGTCGGGTATTTGAAAACAAATATTTTGTTTTGTTTATCGAAAACAAAATTGCGCTTAAGAAAACAAAAAAATGCAAATAATTTTTGTATAGATTAAAGCTGTTTCTTTTTTTTTAAGGAAATTTGTTTACAAAAATATCTTTTAACTTGTTTGGCAAGTAAACAAATAAAAAAAAGCAATATTTTAACAAGATTTTAATAAAAAAATTGAGCACGATCTTTAAGGCAAATAAAAGATTTAACTTTATTAAACATTTTAAAAGAAATTAAAACTTAATATAACTTCTAAAAATGGATTCAGTTTTATGGAAAAACCATTTCAAATTGAAAGAAATTTACGAAAGATGATCAAAAATTTTTAAAGTAGATCATATTTGTAGGATTAAAAAGCTTAAACTGGAGTTAATTTTAAAACAAATTTTAAAGAAAATTTTGCATTTTCACAACAGTTTCTTTCCGTTTTAACAATGTATTACAAAATGAAGAAATTTAAAACTTTGTATGCAATTTTTATTTAAAAAGATTTAAAGGAATAAATGTAGAAACTTATCTCATAAACCAATACAACAATTTTCTGAAAATCACATGATTTCAAATCACGTGCTTTTGAAATCACACGTGTGATTTTGTGGTGTTCTGAAAGTCATTCCGTTTTTGTGTTTCTCGGTGTGCTTTCGGCAATTGAAGATCACAACAAAACACACAAAATCGGACACTCAAATATCAAACGTGTGTGTTGAGTAGGCGCATGTGATTTGAGTTAGTGATTTTCAGAACAGGCCTGATTAATTGATAGTAATGCAATTTAATTTTAAAATTAAAGTAAAAAAAGTTTAGATTCAAATTTAGAATCTAACCTAAATTTGACTAAAGTTGAATGCCTGTTTTCATAGAAATATTTTGAATTTAATAAAGGTTTAAAAACAAATTTTCTTTGAAAATTTTCCTTTATAAACGTTTCTTATATTTAATAATCGGGGGTTTTAAACATTTAATAAGAATTTAGCAATAAACTAAAATTTTCCTTAATAAAAGTTTCTTAATTTTAGTAATCGGGGGCATCAAACATTTAATAAGAATTTAGCAATTAAACTTAAATATTTTTATTAAAAGTTTTCAAATAAATTAACTTTGCTTGAGAATTTTAAACCTAACCTCAATTTTAATGATAAAGTTTACAAACTAACCTCAAATTTTTCTCTTTTATTGAATTCAAGGGCGATTCAGAGTTTTGGCGCCGCAAAATGCGTACCTTACATCGTATTCTAGATATTAATCGCGATGGTGTGATTTCATTTGATGATTTTACTTTATTGCATAAAAGATTCTCAGACTTGGGACATTTAACACCTGAACTATCAGCCGAATTTTTGACTGAATTGAAACAAACCTGGGAAGAACAATTTGGTGAAATAACTCCCTATAATCTTGTAACAGCAGAACAATTTTTGGCTGATGTACACCATCGTTTAAACGATGAGAAAATGTTCAAAAGAGTAGGCCGTTTCCTGCCCTATTTGTTCAAGGTGAGTTTTTTTTTAACAAGGAAATCTTTTAAAATTAACAATTTGTTTTTTTTTTAATTCTAGGCTGTCGACTACGATCACTCAGGCTACTTAGATTTAGATCAATACAAACTATTCTTCCGTTGTTTGGGCCTTTCCGACGAGGATGCTGCTATTTCTTTTGCTGTGATAGACATTAACGGTGACGGCCAAGTGTCGTTTAAAGAGTTTGTCCATTTGGGCCGCCAATTCTTTGTTACCGAAGATGAAACCAAAATATCTAAAATGTTTTGGGGTCCCCTTATTGATCATTGACTTGCCGATTATGCCCACGAGGCTATTATTGCATTATTAGCCCGTGGTTCTTGGCGAGATCTTCAACGTTGTGGAGCCATCTTAACTTACGTATGCATGAATGCTGTCTACGAACAATTCCGTGAATATTTTTGGAGCAATGATGAAAATGTCAAAAATGAACATTTATTTTTAAGATTATTTTTATACATTAATTCATTAATTTTACTAACAGTATCATGGCGCAAATATAATAGTCATGATATCAAGGCGTTTATTGTTAAGCACATTAAAAGATATAATAAACTACGTAAGAAGGCGAAAAAGAAAAAGAGAAGAAAACGTGTAATTGTAATGTAAACAATTAATTAGTTTTATATATATATATTTTTTTTATTATTATTATAAATCTTATAGTTTTTAAGCGAAGAATAATAAAAACGAGAGTAATTTTTATATAAAAATAACTTTTTAACAGGAGATTTTTATTTAAATACCCACAACTTTATTAATACGTTTTACCTCCTTTATTTGACCATCGATTTCAGCGGTCCTGGAAAGAGAGAGAGAGAGTGAGATAAAGGAATAAGGGATAAGATATAAAGAGAATAAAACTCTTCGAAAATGGCAGTGATTATGGAAGAGTTAATTAAATGAATATGGCATGCGAAAATATCTGAATAAGAAACCGAAGAAGAAAAATGTCTATTCTAAATTTCGCAAAAGATTTAAAGCAGTGGCACAACAATTCCTTGTATAGTATTTGAACATTTTAGTGTTTCATTGCTGGACATTTCTAAATGTCTTTGAAGTTTCGTATATATAACAATTACAAATTTGTAGTACACTATACATATACATAAGTGTAATGTCCTTAAGTACAGTTCGTAAATTCCGCTTTAAAAAAATCTTAAATGTTTAAAAAATGTGGGCTTTCTTGGCAGAAGTTTTAGTATGTCCTCAGCTAATGGATCCAACATCCATTGCATTTTTTGCGAAAGTGCAAATGCAAAACATTGTAGCTTTTTGTTGGCAATCCAACAACAAAATAAGTACACAGAATAGCAATTGTCAAATCAATGCAATTGCGCAATACTAACACTGTAAAGCTTTTTCTGCTCTGTGAATAGCGTTTGCATCCCTGCTACTCGAACAGCCGACATTTATAAACAATAATTTAGAATTGTATAGTCAATCTACTAATCGTCAGCTCATTATTGGTTTGGCGATATACCAAAGAGTCTTAGTGGCGAAAAACAACAGCAATAAAGGTTTACATAAAGTTTTCTGAAAATAAACCCGATGAAATTTTCTTGTATTTTCACCACTGCTTTCGGCATATGTTTTGACGAAAAATGTAAATTTTTGTGAACGCTCATTAACGAACTTAGAAGTTAATAGTATTTTATTGAAAATTAAAATTTTGGTTTTGTGCCGCATACGCCACTTTTCTAAAACTATTTCCAAAAAGTTGTTTACATTCTATTTTGCTTTTGCTACATTCTTTTTTTAGGGCAATACAGCAAAGCAAGAGTAAAGTTTATTTTTTTTTTTTGCTTTCGCTTTAACTAACTTGTTTTTCTTACAGTAATGAAGCAAAGCAAGAGTGAAATTTATTTTGTACATTTTTGTATGAAGAACAGTGACGTGTAGAGCAAAACAATACTTAATACTGTTTAGAATAGAGCAAAATTAATGCCTCATATCTCAGAAACCATAAAAAAATTCATGAAAGAAGCTTTGGATTCGGAAAGGGGGTATTCAAAATATATTTACCCCATACCTAACTAAATTTTTTTTATATGGTCGGTAGTTCAAACCAAGAATGGGCTGACGTAATGCTGCGATAATGTTTTCTTTTATACTTCTTCATGGTATTTTAAAACAATTTTACAAAGAAACCAAACACCTTTTTTAAATTTTCATGTATTAGCTGTTTACTAATTTGCATCTAGCATTGCAAAGTTTCTTAAAATATCGCTCACAGTCAATGACAAAATTATTGCAATAGCAAACAGTTTCAACCTAAAATGCCCCAGACACTGAATAAGGCTTTTATATGTTTTTAAGGCACTTTTAGTCAGTGTTAAAAAAAATTCAGTCAAAGCAGAATATCTGGTATTTCTTCCACTTCTTCATTTGTCATTGGCAAAAAAAAGAACTTGCTTTTACTTCTGATTCATTAAATGTAAACAGTCTCTGTCAAACCAACTCAAAAAGTGAAAAGTTGTACAAAAAGTTGGTTTTTGTTCGACAGTTTTTAAAATCCTGCTTTTAGTATAGTTTTTAATAAGACTGGATTTTTTAAACAGCCTGGATTAAAAAGGATTCTTCTATACTTGGAAACTACAGAATTTCATTGCTGTGTTGTTTCTTTAATGATGTTTAATCAGTTTTTTGAAAATTTGTTCATATATTTTTAGTACATTAGTTGCGTTCGAGAACACAAAAGATTTTACTATTTTTTAGGAAACTTTACTGCATTTTACGAAGTTGCGTTCGAGTACACAAAATGCAGTAAATGAGAACATAAATTGAGAGCGAAAAGTGACAGTTCTTGTCTGAGTATTTACAAATTTTTACTGCAGAAATTTTTGCAGTAAAATTTAGTAAATCAAAAAAACATGTTTCAAAAGGTAAACAAACAAAAGTAACAAATGAAAAGCATATAAATTGATTGTGAAAAAATTGTTAAATAAAAGAAAAGTTGAAATAAAAATTAAACCAAAACAAAAAGTGAATAAATATCAATTAATTGAACTTGTTTGTGAAGCACTTATTTGGCTAAATACAAACAAACTTTTGAAAAAATTATTCATGTTCTTTTAAATAATTTAACCCGCTACAAATTAGCAAAAACAAACAAATATGAAAGATTACATAAAATAGTTTCTTTGTTTGTTTGTATAATCGAGTACCGATAGGAAAACGAGTTAAGTAGTCAAAAGTGTCAATATTTTTCAACACTTGAATTATTTGCCATCAGCTGTTGCCTTTATTTTACGAATTTTTACAAATTTTGCGTTCGCGTACTTTTTTGGAGAGAAAATTTTTTAGTTTACTCATTTACTGCATTTTACTGTAAAAGTACTCAAACGCACCTATTATTGATAAAAAGAAAATAAATCAAAATTTGCAAAACTTTAGTATGTCATTGCCACAATTTGTGTAGCAAAATGAATTAAAGTGATAGTATGTGTACTAAACGTTTATAATAAATTTTAAGTACAAACTATGACAAGTTGGAATTAAACAAGCCGAATCTTTGATACCCTCCACCGACACTTCGAATGTTGTAGGAGTAATATCTGTATGATGTCTATTTATTATTATAATCTTTGTAAAAACAGACATCTGCATTAAAATTTTTTGCTGTTTAGACCTATATAAAATTATTGATCGACAATCAGAATCAATTTTAAAAAGTTTGAGTAGAATATCAGTTTAATATGAACTTAAATGATTTTCAAGAGAACAAATTATATAAAAGCCATGGTAAGCTATGAACCAATCATCCCAAATTCTGCAGAACGATTTCTGGTATTAAAAAACATAAATTTCAATACAGCGGTGCAATTAGTTTAAGCGTTTGCAGTAAATTTCAGAAGGCTGCTAAAATGGAATTTAAGGAAAATTATGGACCGTATATCACAAAATTGCATAACATTTTTTCTGGCCATATGAAGCTAAACTGGAAGAAAGTTTACCGCGTATTTAATTATTTTACCAGAGTGGGCTTTATATGAGGCCTATGGTAAGTTATGCACCGATCTTCACCAAATTTCACAGTGTCATTTCTAGTTCTATAAAACTGTGATGTACCAAATTTTGTTATGATAGCGTTATTTTTTACGTTTTTAGGCGTACTAAGCTGTTTTCCGGGAGTAGGGTTTATATGGGGCCTAGGGTAAATTATGAACTGATCTTCACAAAATTTTAAAGTCTTATTTCTCGTTCAATAAAACTGTAATGTACCAAATTTTGTTATGATAGCATTGTTAGTTAGGGTTTTAGGCTTACTATACTGTTTTCCGGGAGTAGGGCTTATATGGGGCCTAGGGTAAATCATGAGCGGATCTTCACGAAATTTTATTTTTTCTCGTGAAAATTGTTTCACGTTATTATTCTCCTTTGAATTAAATTTTATCATGGGAGTTGTTCATGATCGCAAATATGTGAAAAGGGGAAAAATTACGAGCAAAAAATTGTTCTCGATAGGGATGATTATAATGGCGCCTATTATGACAGTTTTTCCCTCGTAAGTTCCAGTCCAACTTTTGTTGCAGCAATTCTTGAGTTTATTGAGTACAGAGAAGTGTGAAGTTTGAGGAGGGTTACACAGGGTGTATGCCAAAACGTCATTTGCAATGCAACCGAACAAATTCGTGCATTCCTAAACGCAATCATTTAAACCTTAACAATGTCATACGTCCCTAAATATGTAATAACAGTTCCGATGTGGTAACAAAAGACAAACTGTGCATCAATAATTTTGTTGATGCTATGTTGACAATTATTTTTTACAAAGTAAGTCCGAGTTTAGACGAACGAGCATTTGGAAGAAACACACCTGGAAAACTCTTTTGTTTTTGCATTCGCGGTCACAGAGACGAACATGTTGCCGGCAACATTCTGTTACTAGTATTGCTTTTATGTCAAAAAGCAAAGTAAATGTCAATAAAGCAAATGTGAACAAATCGTGTAGCCGAGTACCGAACACAAAAACCAAACCAGGTGGAGAAGAGACCACCTGCGATATGAGCTCAAATTAAATGTTTCCCATCAAAATGTTTCCCGGTCTAAGTGGTGACAAAACAACAGCACGTTACTTTGTAACAAATCAATTCCAAAAACGCATCACTGCAATGTGTTTTGATGTTTTAAAACTCGTCCCCAGTTTTAAGTGCTCACTTCCTAACTTGATGTTGGTTAAAGATGCATTTCTATTTATGCATATGTTTACAATAAAATATAAAAAGGAGTCGAGGAAAGACGGCATAAAAAAGTGCAGTACATATTTAAAAAAAATTCAAGTCTAGATGATGATTAATTAACTTTGCTTTTCTTTATACGTTTTTTATGGAAAAGGAACAAATTTCAAGGGACATTTTATTACTAAAAAATCCTTTAAAACAACAATAGTTCTACTGTAGATTTTAAAGTACAATTTGCTCCAAGCTAGTCCTAAAAATTAATACGGAAAACCTTATGTTTTTGTATTATCTGCATCGCAACGCAATAAACACAAATTAACTGATATACTTTTTATTAAAAAGTACTTTTTGTTTGTATTATTAATTTCTTCTAAAGGTTCTTGAACAAAGTAAAACAAGCAATTCTTCACTCTATACATAACTCCATCTCCGTGGTGTAATATTGAATTCAACTCACAGGTAAAAACATTTGGCACTGTGTTATAAAAACAAAACACAAAAATTAGTCACTAACCAAAAGGTTTGTGACTCCACTAAGTATATAAATTTATATTTAATACAAAATATTGCCGAATGAGTTTAGGTAATGCTTGGCCACGTTCTTCAATAGAAATTTGACAACTTTTCATATAATTTAACGCAATTTTTAGTGAATTCAGGATTCATTCCTGATTGACAACTATTTTTAAAAGTAAAACCTATCGGATTTAATTTACTCATATTCGATTTCGAAAATATGGATGTATAAAAATGATTTAAAAATAAAAAATGTTAGACAAAACTTACATTTGCAATAAAATTTCTTTGATAGTACGCTCTTGGGTTTCTGGTAATTCAAAGGGTTTCTTTTTCGAATTCTCTTGGTATTTGGAAATCTTTAAATAAAAGAAAACTTTAATTAGCCAATCATTAAATAATTAAATATTTGTATAAACACCTACATGATATATCTGCTTATTAATGGCTTCTTTAGATTTTTGCAAAGAATTCACCATAGTTTTGGTCAACTTATTAACACGTTCCACCTCTTGGGCAAATTCTTTTTCAGCCAAAGTGTTGCTGGGTAAACAGGTGTTAGCCTGGCGCATTAAATCTTGGCAACTAAAAACAAAAGTAGAAATTAATTATTATCTAGATAATTCTCTTACATACAGCCATGCCACTGAGTATAAATCCGTTCGGAAACGGAATGCATTCCGTATTTTAGTGCTTCAAAAAATTAAGAAAAATATTTTCGGAATGATAGCATTTTTGTTTTCATGAAAGGAATGGGAGACTTCTGTATCTGAAAGGCCAAAAAACTATCAAAATACACTTTCTATCAATAAACAAATACATATGTTTTCTTCGATTCCGAACGGAATTGTACGCTGTGACATGGATGATAAAATAAAATTATTACCGTTTGGTCAAAACCTCCTGCTGATCGCTGATTTCCTCAAATCTTTCTGCTAACTTATGGGCCTTATCCCTTATAACCTCCCTTTCTCTTTCCAAATCCTCTATATCCTGTTTCTGTTGTTCTTTGCACAATTTTATGGTGTGTATGCGCCTAGCAAATTCAGTTCTTACCAATTCATGTCTCTTCAAGTACTGCGATCTTAAAACTTCCACAGCTTGGCCTAACAGCTCAAAGCATTCTTGAGGCGAAGGATTTATCGATTTATCCAAGGATAAAATAGGCTGTGTTACCGTACGTTTAAGAATATTTTTAATATGATCTATAAATGAAGGACCCAAAACTTGATTCAGCTGAGTTTGTTGTAAATCTTCTGTTGGAGGTTGGGTTGTATCATTATCTTTGGGTTTTGTTAGACAATCAACAAGTAACTTGGGATCTATAACTAATTTCAAGCTAATAACTTGCCCACTGCTTAGCAAAAGAACTGCACAAGAGGGCATTTGCATAAGAACAAAACCCAAGACAGCATTTATATTGGCGCTGGTATCGATTTTAGTGCAAACAATATATTCGGCATGTGAGGGAGTCGACAGGGTGTTGATATCGGAATTGACTGTACAAGAAAATAATAAGGGTATTCATTTCAATTTTTTTTTGGTTGGAAAAGTGGAAAAAAGAAAAATTACACTCTTATTGACGTGAACGGGGGGTTTTTTTTTTACAAACTGTCAAAAAAAATCCGTCAGATAATTCGTGGAAGTAATTGATATTTTTCAAGATGCCGAACAAAAGTGTTAAAAGTGAATAAATTGATTATTAAATTTAAAACGAAGTGATTGGTGTTATTTTCATCATAATATTCGACTACAAAAAGTTACTCAAAATGGCGATTGTCTGCCAAAAAGTCGAGTATTTTATTAACTTCAGCTTCTGTAAATTTTTTTTGACCCCATTTCTTTTTTTTAATTCTTTTTTAATAACTTATTTCATTGAACACTTATTTAATATGAATTTTTTCTTTTTGAAAGATTAAATGAAAACGAAATGTTGTAACTATAAAAAATAATTTTTAAAATCAGAGTTGTACAATTCAAGAGTTTATAAAAAGAGATGCAATTTTTCGTACTTTGTGTAAAAAATTAGCAATTTTTTATGAATGGCAACATCATTTCGTTTGACGTTTAAAGCGGAAAATTACATCTTTTTATCCGGACTTTTTTACACTTGGTTATAGTCTGATAAAAATGTAACTTTTGGTGGAATTTTTTTTCTGGTGGTTGTTGTAACAAAAATTACATTTTTCCACTTTTCCATTTTTCCAACAAATAAAAAAACTGAAATGAATACCCTTAATGTTAAAAAAATCAGGAACTAAAGTGTCTTTTGAGTTCTGTTTTAAAACAGAAAGAAATGTGGCGTTGGTTGACGCCTGTTTTTAAATAGTAGCGGTTTTCACTCTTGGTAGTTAAGTACACTTTAAGACCTTGTTAATTTTATTAATGTAGTGAACGTAATAACGTTTACAACGCTGCAAAAACAAAATGTATTTAACTTTTATTTATTACGATGTGATTAACAAACAACACAAAAAGCTGTAGTAAACACGTGTTGAAAATTTACCAGAGTAAAACAGTTGACGAAACTCTTTCTCTAAAAATTAATTAATAACAATACATACGAACAAGATACCCACGCTTTGTAGTATTAAATCTTAAAAAATATAAGGCATGCAACAGAATAAAGTAGTTGTATTAATAGCTGAAGCTGACGAATGATTTTGCGCTTCAACTTCAACTGCAACGACGTATTCTGTTAAAACTATGTACTTTGAAACTTAACAGCTTACAGAGCTATTCGTAACGTTGTACTACAGCGACTATTCTGTTCCCCACTTAACAGAGTTGTAAACTTAACACAAAGAGTGAAAGCCGCTTCTATATTATAAATAATTTTAATAGTTACCCTCGTTTTCCAAAAATCTTTGCAACTCTGCTATGAAATTTACTGTAATAACATGCAAGCCAGTGTTGTGGTAGGCAAAGTAACGCAACTCATTTATAAAATCCCTGGAATTAAATACAGATATAAAAATACTGACGGTTTTTCTTAGACGAACTTAAAATCCGTTCGTTTTATTTATACATATCGTCGTTCGTAAATTATTGTGTTCTATAATATGTATATGTAAAATATACCCATGTAGAACACAATAATTTACGAACGACGATATATTAAAACCCAATTTTGAAAATTGGTTTTTGTTTAAAATGTAAATTTAAAAGTTAAACGAACGAACTTTAAGTTTTTCTTCTAAAAACAGGCAGATACTATTTAATAAATTATGAAAATTTTGTAAGAAAAATGTTTATTTTTACGATTCCAGCAATTGTATAAAGCTGGCCACACACGAGTGATTTGCTCGAGCTCGACGTGTTGTTACTTGTTACGGCTCATGACTTATTGACATGATTGTTACATTTTCTTCTTTTAACTTTCATTGGAGTTCAAACAATTCATGTCATGTTGACGACAAGCTTTTTGTTTTGTATACGGGTATGTTCTGTAAATTGAAATGAAGTGGATTTAGAACCGAAAACGAGCCAATAAAACATAAGCCGTGTGAATACAGACAAATGGAGCTGTGAGCACACAAAGCACAAGTAATAAAAAATTTCTTGTGATTTGTTCGATGTGCTAGTAGGCTTGTGCGCGAACATTTTACAATTTTTACATTTAAGTGTATAACGAAACGTCAAAATGTTTCTATTGCGGAGATTTAATTTCCATATTTTTAATAAAATTACATGTAAACGCCTATTTCTTCTTAAAAGCCAGCAATTCGTCTATTTGCTTCTTTTTTTTCTTCTTAAAAGCCAGTCATGTTTTGTTGTGAACACAAATAAATTATCAAAAGAGCAATTGCTTCATCGTCCGCTTTAAAATTCATGTTTTCTTTTTGATATTATTGATTAATGTGATTTGTTCGTCGTGTGTGTAGAAATGGTGCGCGAACAAATCACACGCACAAATCACTTGTGTGTGGGCAGCTTAACGAAAAGTTGTTTTTCTGATAGAATTCTTTTTACCTTTTTAAATGTATTGGACAATAATATGGCTGATGTAATTCCTCTTTGGGCAAACCCAATTCCAGTTCGACAGTTTCCAAAACATGTACAATCCATTCGGAGGGATGAATACTTAAACTTTCGTCGACTTCATTAAAAGACTAACAACAAACAAAAAGCAAAATTTAGACTTGAAATTTGGAATAATTAAACAAAATACAAGCAAACACGGTTATAACGATCTTAAAAAGAGAGAAAGAGATTTTAGTTTACTATAAGGGAATTTCATTTTTTTAACATACAAAAGAACTAAAAAAAATTATTGTTTGCTTTAAAAGTTCTTTCTTTTTAAGTAACATAAGTGTTCGTTTTATATGTGCTGGCCTGTATTAAAAAATATAACTTACATCTTCAACATTTTCTGCTTCTAGGAATAGGGCATGATGTAAATTGCCATTAGTTTCTGCTATTACCAAAGTTGGAGGCAATGAAGGTATTATTAATATAGAACAAGAGTCTAGACCATAATTATCCACTGTAGAGGGGGTGATGGTAATGGGGCCCTGTAGACGGGGTCTGCGAAAACAAAATATATCAAATAAAAAATACTATTTTGAAAAAAATTCATACAAATTTTAAATTCAAACATAGAAATCAGGGCTGTGGAGTCGAATACGGAGTTGTAGAGTCGGAGTTGAGGTTTTTGTACTGCAGTTGGCTTCGAAGTACCCACAAAAACTCGCCATTAAAGGCGCCCGTACACGAAATGTATTTGTCATCTGACATGTCAAATTTTCAAGTCACATGTAATTGTTCATGTCTGTCAAAATTGCTGTTTTACATAAGGTTTATAATATTCGGTCACAAACGTACATGTAATTTGCTTCTGACATTGTCTCTGTTTTTTATCGCATTGTTATTGCAGAAACCAAAGTAGTTCTCGGTTTCAAAATAGCTTGCTGCCGCCACGAAAATATTTATTTGCGCCGTAAAATAATTTAGCCATCTTAACATTTTTTTCTTTTATTTTAAAGATACCAATTTAGAATTTTATAATGAAACGGTTTTTATGTATATATTTACATAAATTATATTCAATGGTGAGATGAGCATACATATATTGGTATTGTAAAATATTAACTTCAGCCGGCTAATGATTCCGTCAATAGTTGACGCCGCTGCCAGTTTCTTCCCGGCATAGATTCTCTGATGTCAGATGGTTTGTCAGAAGAAAATAGAGCACGCTCTAATTGAAATTTTGTCAGATGACTTTGCATCTGACTTTTACAGAAGCAAAGTTAAAAAGGTAACACACGACATGTATGTGTTTTGCAGTGGGAAATTTGACATGTCAGATGACAAAAACATGTCGTCTATACGCTCCTTAACCATTTAAAAGGTACGGCTTAAAAAAAAGAGTTTTAAGCTGGGCTGCCAGATGTGCCGATTGCTCGCCAAACATGGCGATTTATAAACATATTTAGCGATGAGATTTTGTGGTTGGCGACATGGCGATTTTTTTTTTTTGGTTGTTGATTATTTTGGCGATTTCTAAAACGTATTTTATACCTTCTTTTATTTTTATTTATATGAAAAAGTTATGAGTACGGGTAAAGTTTTTATTTTTTTAATTTTAACAAACTTTAAAATCGCAATGCGAATGTGATTGTTTTGGATGATAAATTGATAATATTGCCAGATATTTAATTGTTACTATAGAAATTTGGAATAAAATTTAAGTTTTCTCAGAAAATTTTTCTTAAATTTTCAGACATTTTTTTTTAACCAGAAGTTAGTATTTGTTAAAATATATAAACATTATGCAATATTTCAAACTAGCCAATTTTTAATTTATTTTGGAAAATTTATTCTAAAAACTAAAACGTTTACGATTGCATATTAAATTGAATTTTAAATATTTTAACAAAATTAATGTAAACTGGGTTGTTTGCAAAAATAGTTGAATTAATACCGAAAGTAAATCCGTTTTAACCCTGAAAGGTTACTCTTCATTTTGGTACATTTAGTTTACTCTTCGTCGAATCAACGAAATTTTAAAAAAAAAATTCTAGCGGAACCATTTTTAAAGTAAAAAAAAAAACAAAAACTTATTTAGTTTTTTTTTTAATTTCCTTCACTTGTCTGCCGGAAAGAAACCAGAGTCTCTGGCGGGAATCGAACCCGCAACCCTAGCGGTGATAGACTAGCTCACTACCAGCTAGCCTATCGGGGCATTTTATTAAAAAATAAACTAAAATAAAACATAAAAAATAAAAGTTCTTCATCTATCTCAAAATTTGATACGAATTTTAGCACTTTTTTGTGCTTTCAAATTAATTGTTTTTTAAAGCTTTCGTCATCAGCTAACGTTGTTGAAAAAAGAATGTAATTTGAATACACATAAAAAAGTTATATAATAAAATGTAAATGAGCTTCGTCGATTCGACGAACGGTAACCATCCAGGGTTAAGAAAAATTTCCACTGATTGGGGTGGTTAAATTTTAAGGGCCGATGTTGAATGTGAACCACACCTAAACGTTAAGTTTTTTTTCTGCATTTCATTTGACATTTCTCAATTTCAGACTAACTCAATTGGAACCATGGAGCAACGCGTAAAAGTTATTCATGCTTATTATGAAAATGGGCGTTTAAATAAAAAAGCATATCATGCACTTTGTGATTGTGCATGTTCGTACAGCTCGTACTGCAGAAAATATTGCTGCTGTTCGCGATAGTTTGGCTGAAGAGCCGATCACTTCAACTCGTCATCGTGCCCAACAATTGCACCTCTCACGCTCGTCGTTGATGAACATTATGCATAAAGACTTGCATTTACATGCTTACAAGGTGCAATTGACTCAAGAGCTAAAGCCTCTTGACCATTTCAAACGTCGTCAATGGTCAGAATGGTGGCAAGAACTGGCAACAGTGGATGATAAATTTTCGAAGGAAATAATGGGTGCGTTCGTAAATGCATCACTGCGCTGCATCAGAAAAGCAAACTTTTTTTAATGGCGATAAAAGAATAATTTTAATTTTTTTTATTGTGTGACGATTAATTTTGTGGAGTATTTCACAGTTTTTTGGTCCACATTTACTTCAATGATAAATATATTACCATTTGAAATCACTGATCCAGCGCAGTGATGCATTTACGAACGCACCCAATCTTCAGTGTTGAAGCACATTTTCACCTCAGTGGATTCGTCAATAAGCAGAATTGCATTTGGGCGAATGATAATCCAACAGTGATTGTCGAAAAGCCAATGCACCCAAAAAGAGTGACTGTTTGGTGCGGTTTATGGGCTGGCGGCATCATCGGGCCGATGAGGTCGTTCAGGCAGTTACTGTGAATGTTGTTCGCTATCGTGAGATGATAACGAACTTTTCATGGCCCGAATTGGAAGATATGGATGTGGACGATATGTGGTTTCAACAGGACGGTGCCACTTGCCACACAGCTAACGAAACAATGGCTCTTTTGCGTGACAAGTTCAATGGCCGTGTTATCTCACGTGGTGGCGATGTCAATTGGCCGCCAAGATCATGTGATTTGACACCGTTGGACTTCTTTCTTTGGGGTTATTTGAAAGAAAAGGTGTACGTCGATAAGCAAGCAACAATTCAAGAGCTAAATGATGAGATTATTTGGCACATTAACGGCATAGAACCTCAATTATGCCTCAGAGTCATCGAAAATTTGGACCATCGGATGGAGGTTTGCCGACGAGGTCGCCAATATTTTGTTCCATATATAATTGAACCATATCGATGTTATCATAATAAAAAGAAATGACAATTATTTCATAATAATTTGTGTTTTATTCAAAATCAACATCGGTCTTTAAAATTTAACCACCGTTTACACATGAAATGGCATCAAGAGTATTTTTCAATGTGGTGTGCAGTGCGAAAATAGTCGCAGTTTTGTATATATTTTAACTAAATTTTTTTTACGAAATAAAATCAAATTTTTTTTTTAAATTTCTATTTTGCGTTTTTTGGCGAATTTTTTTTACCAAAAATCTAAAGAAATAAAATATTGGCGATTTTCGGTACACTATTGGGCGAGTCGGAATTTGAGACGAACTCAAAAAATTTCAGCGGTTGAAATCGAAGTTAGAAAATTTTTTTTACCAATTCACAGCCCTGATAGAAATACGATTTGGAGAAAAATGTTTTTACTTTCAAATCGACTTGTCTAGTATAAATTTTCTGGCAACAAACCTTTCCGTATCTAAACCCGACATCAAAACATAAATATTGCCATTTTCACGCAAAACAACTAATGGCCATTCAATTTTCTCTGCCTTTAAAGAAGCCATCTAAAAAATAGAAAATATTTCTGTGTTATTATCCAAAAAAAAAGTATCTATGTGTGTAAGTACATTCTATACTTATTTTAATACTCACCTTACTAGTTTTACTTGCTGCTGTTACACTTTTATTTGTCACCTGACTTAGACGTGTGCTATTCATTAAAACGTTTTGCTCTCGTATGGTGGCATTGCTGCTTAATGTGTTATTCATGTTTGTTTGCATTTCGGCCACATTAACAGCAGGTGCAATGTCAAAATCCACAGCCGCTTCGCCCAAAGCATAAACTGTGGAGGAGTTAGGATTACCATCGGTTTTCAAAGGTATTGGGCCAACTTGCCAAACATGGCGCAAAGAGGCATTATCATAAACTCTGTAAAAACAAGGAAGCATAAAAAGAAGTAAAGAAACAAAAAACCGTGTTAAAGGTATTAAAAAAATTTTAGTTTATAAATTAGTTACAGTTAATCTCTGGGCTTGCTTGGTTTTGCTTTGCTTACCTTATTGTATTGTCACTTAACAGTACCAGCAAATGCGAATCTGTGGGTGAGGCGGGATGCCAGCGCAATTGTCTTAATTCCAAATGAGGATTATTTGTAAAGAAATGGCCATCCAAATTTGAGGCTCTAAAAAAAAAAAAGAAATAGAAGAGACGAAAAAAATATACAAATTATTTCTTAAAATAAAAATAAAATTTAGAAAAATATGTTTAGGATTTTGGTAGTTTTTTTTTTCAAGAGTCTTCGTTATTATAAAAAAGTAAAGAGAACTAGCAGCCGTATTCATAACAAAAAGTTAGCCACAGTTTGTAGACTACGTACAACGAGCTGCTAACTAGAATGCCGATTAAGCTTAGCAGCTTGTTGGCACAGAGTTAATTCATAACGAACTTTTCTCCATCTGCCAACTTTTAATAAATCAACTCTGAATTTGTATGATGCCATATTGTATTATTCGAAAATGCAACACGTTTTGCATTAATCATCGCTGAATTTGTAATTTGTTTCCTTTTTTTGTTTTTGCCTTCACATATAAAAATTTTAAAAAGTTTTTAAAATTAAAATAAATTAAGTAAAAGACAGTTAATTAAAAAAAACCAACAACATTGTTTTACATTAAACGGCTGTTTTTCACAAGTTGGCAAACGATTGGCAGCTCGTTAGCAAGAGTTTAGCAAATCGTTAGGCAGAGTTTGGTTGGTGTATTATGAATAAACTTTTTGTTAACTTTATGCCAAATTTTCATTATGAAGATGTTTTAGAGCTTCATAAAATCTTTAAGGTGTAAAAATTAATTAAAACAAAAAATCTATATATATAAAATAGGATGTGTGTATGTATGTATGTAACGTATGGACTTTAAAACGGCTGGGCCGATTTTGATGAAATTTTCAGAAAATCTTCAGAATATTCAGGCGGGTGACACTGTGAAGTCTGATTTTTGATTTTAGGTCTGCGGGCGGAGGGGCGTGGCAAAATCCACTTTTCATATTGCACCACCAATGACATCTACATATATAATTTGAACGATTTTTTCTTTAAAATGATCGCCATGGTCCAACTTAGATTTATACGAAAAGAAAATTTTGCACCGCCCACTTTTTTCGATTTACCTAAAATCAAAAAACGGCGTCATCGATTTGATTAATTTTTCTTTCAAATGTTCGTATTAATCCATTTTACGTTTTCATCGAAAGAAAAATGTACCACGCCTACTTTTACGCCCACTTTTTTATTAAGTGCATAACTTGAGAACGGCTTGACCGATTTGGACGATTTTTTCTTTAAAATCATCGTCATGGTCCAACTTAGGTTTTTACGGAAAGAAAATTTTGCCCCGCCCACTTTAACGTCCACTTTTTTTAGATTTGCCTAAAATAAGAAAACGACTCCATCGATTTGACTATTTTTTCTTTCAAATGTTCGTATCTTTTTAACGGATTTTAAAAATCGAACGCAAACATTTTTCCTAACTAGGACAGGACAACGTCTGTCGGGTCAGCTAGTATTGAAATATAAAACAATGCCATATGGGTATTTCCACAGGAAAGTTTTTTAAATAGTTTCTCAAAGAATAATTTATAAAATTGGGGTATTCACAAGGTAGTCATAAAGTTGTGCTGTGGACAAGCGCTTATATAGATTTCTACTATACAGCTATGACGAATCAATGAATAAAGCATTAAAATTTTTATTTCGTTTGAAACAGAACTATCAGGGGTGTGCTGAAAATCGAAAGAATTTGGAAGTTGTTTTTAATACACTTTAAATCTAATTATACCCACACCACAATAGTGGAGAGGGTATTATGCATTTGTGCTGATGTGTGTAACGCCTTAAAATATTGCTCCTAGACCCACCTTAAAGTATACCGATCGTCTTTGAATCACATTCTGAGTCGAACTAACGATGTCCGTCCGGCTGTCTGGCTGTCCATGTAACCTTGGTCGCAATTTTGGAGATAATTTGATGAAATTTGGGTCATAGGTTTTTATTAGCAGAAGGACTAAGCCTATTGAAAATGGGCCGTAGGACCACGAGGGAAGATAGGGGGAAATTTCTTCCTCTCAAAAACTATCAAACCGATTTCAATGAAATTTAAAACATAGATAGAACCATATCTATATGGACACAAAATGTATGCACTTTTTAAAAAATAGGACCACGAGGGGAGATAGGGGCAATTTTTGCCTCTCAAACCGATTTTAATGAAATTTAAAACATAGATAGATCCATATCTATATGGACACATTAGCTATACAGTTTTTCAAAAATAGGACCACAACGGGAGGTAGGGGGCAATTTCTGCCTCTCACACACTTTCAAACCGATTTTCATGAAGTTTATAAACATAGATAAATCTATATTTATATGGACATATAAGCATGATGTGTTTTTAAATACTGTGGTGTAGGGTATCATATGGTCGGGCTTGATTGACTATACTTTCTTACTTGTTTTTGTTGTAAAATTCTGTTTAATAGAGAAATCTATATATAAAGAAGTGTACTCTTTGATGTCACTACTAACTGCAAAAATGGGTCGACCTATTGAAACCATGGCATTTAGATTTTCCTATATATTCCCATACAAATATCAACAAAATGCCCTCCATTTTCCATATTATGATTTTTTCTTGTCTCTTGAAAAGTTACCAAACCATAAATCGTAAGCCTAATGTGTACAATGACATTCAGAATAGATCTTAATACATATATATTAATATATAGGGCAAAACGGGTAAAAGCTACCCCTTTCAATATCTTCTTTACTAATCAACCGATTTTCTTAAAATTTTGCAGGCAAATAGTGTTAAATCTGGAAGGAAATATAGCCTATAATTTTTATTATTCAGTAAGAGGGGTAAACGCTCCCCCTCCCTATATCTTCTTAACTAATCAACCGGCATTCTTAAAATTTGGCATGCAGACACTGTAACATCTAAAGGAACTTTAAGATATATATTTTTTGGAAATTAGTGCAAAAGGGGTTAAAAGTCCCTCTACCCATGTCTTCTTAATTAATTATCTAATGATAGGTTCCAGTCTGGAAGGAGCTAAAGGCTATATATGCCTTCTAAATTAATCAACCAATTCTTTTGAAAATATATGTATTTTTTTTTTCTCCGGTTATTCTACTTCGGCTTTGCAATGGTACACTGTTGGACATTAAAAAATGTCTGTTTACGGCTTAGATTTGGGCAAGCCATCGAGCTTATTTATGTTGGCTAAAGATGGACTGACAAAAATATCGTACACGCAGTTGCTCTTCGTATTAAAAATTGATTATCTCTGTTTAATTTATACTGATACTTCAGTATTAAAAATACATCACTTTTTTATGTTAAACTTTTGAAGATGTAATGAACATAAATAAACAAATTAATGGCTATTGTGTATGTCATCGCCGATCACGGTATAAAGCGCTTTATTCCTCTTTCTGTCACTAGAAATAAGTTATATTGCAAAACAACTTTTGCCGTGACAGATAGTATTTGTATAATATTTGTCATAACATTCTTTTATAACATAAATCTTTAAAAAAAAGGACTTTTAAAATTTTTGCGTTTTGCGTTTTACGTTTACGATTTCCAGCACAGCCTAGAATATTTCTTTTAAACAATTGTTAAATATTATTTAGGACATTATGATAATATGACTTGATAGCACACCTTGTGAATTTATATTTTAGTGTAGAATGCAATTAAGATAAAGAGAGGAAAAATTTGGCCTACATGGGTCTAAGATACAAGATTAATTGCTTAATAGCATTACGTGACACTTCTGTTGAATTTGTTTATGAAAACGAATCAGCCTTATTCCGGATGTCGTTGTCGTAATCGATCAAGTCGTTTTTTGTATTAAAGTAACACACAAACAGTGTTCTTTAATCTCTTACAAAAAACGACTTGATTGATTACGACAACGACAACAGGAATAAAGCTGAATGAGTCTCTAATTTTTAAAAGATCGATTCATTATTGACCATAAACGCTTTAATACGGTATTGATACAACAAGAAGTATTTTCTATATAAAAAGAGTACTTTTTTAAACCCAATGGAACTTACGAAACAAACTGTTATACGGCTTAAGAAACAAGAAACAAGCATGAGGGACAATATTCATGACGTAATTTCCAGGAACCACTGATATCGACTGGAACCACTGAGCGCGCTGGTGGAATCCTGGATGTTATTAAAAAAAAAAAATAAGTCGAAGCTCTTTTGGCCAATTTCATTAATTTATTTAAATGTCAATTTATGCTTAAGATTCGTTTTTCATGTCAAATAAAATTATATTGAAAACTATATTTAAATATGAATTGATATTTATGTATGTAAATAGAAATGGTGAAATTGGCCTATAAGTCAATTATGTTTGAAATATGGATGACATTTTGGTATTTAATTTTTTAATTAAATTTAATTATATGGCTTGTTTCAATATTTTTGGCTGGGTTTTTGAGATCTCAGTTAAACTAGGTTTAGTTAATCGGAAAATAGATTTGTGCCGCCATTACTAAGTTCGTATACAAAATTTTGACGAAACAGCTTAGTTTTGCTTAAAATGTTGGTCTTTAATGAAATAATAAAATAAAATAAAAATCACATTTCGCCGAAAAAAATCCGAGTTTCAGACTACGTTAAACTAAGTTTAAACTTAATCCACATCTCATAAACCCGGCCTAAGTACTATTTTGCTTTACACGCCACTGTTTAGCGAACGCAGCAAATTCCTTATAATAAAATGTACAAAATTAATTTCACTCCTTCTTTGCTTCATTGTCGTTAGAAAAAAAAAACAATTGAAGTAAATAATATGACAGTAAGATAATAAATTTCACTCTTGCTTCGCTTATTTACCCGTAAAAAAAGTAGTAAAGCAAAATAAAATTTCACCAACTCAATACACATCAGTACGTATACGTATGCAGCACAAATAACTTAAGAAATATGGCAAATGCGGCACAAAACAAAAATTTTCTCTTTTAATAAACGACTATTAATTTCTAAGTTCGTTAATTAACCTTCACAAAAACTAACATTTTTCCTTAAAGCAGTGGTGAAAATACAAGAAAATTTTAACGGGTTCACAAAGTTTTTCTTGGGCGTCAAAAAATTAATTAACAAGATTTCGTTTAAATGTGCTAAATTCCCATTTCATACTATTGCTAAACTGAAATTTATTGTTGATGGGATAAGCTATTCCTATGGGCATTTCACTGGTTGCTTAGGCCAGATCATCAGGAAACTTCATCCAAAGATATTATACAAATAAAACTGTTAAGCAAATAAGAATTATAAACACCAGTTTAACTTGTAACAATATCTAAGCTTAAGCAAAACAACAACAACAAACAGTGAGTTTATCTTTTCTTACAGTCCCGACTACAATTGTTCATTCTCAGAAAACTTCATATAAACCATTATTGTCGTTTTTCTCCACTACGACGACTTTTTTTGGCATATGCGCCAAACCAATAAAGAGCTAACGATTTGTTAGAGCAAAATATAGTTTTTTAATTAATTTTATGCGAACAGTTTTTGCAGGCTAATATTAAAACAAATCACTTTTACTTATATAAATTATTTATATTCGAATCTTTTTAATAACTCCGCCCAATTTCCAGCCATTAGAAGGGTATAACCCAACCTCTAAAGTTGTATTAAGTTTTTTTTCTTTGTAAAAAAAAAGAAAATTTAAAATAATTTTCTACAAAGCAAATGTGTAACCACATATCATTATCTAACCGGCAAAGGATTTACGCTTAATAAAAAAAGCTTACATACAAATAAATTTAAGCTTTAGAAAAAAATGGTAAATGTACATTAACATTTTTTTTAAACTGTAAAAATATGCAAAAAAAAAAATAAATTTACCAAAAAAGTATGCAGCACTTAATATAAAAAAGTAAGCAAAAATCTATTAAAAAAAAATATGAGGAGTACCAAAAGCATGGGACACATTATATTTAAAAAAAGAATGAAGAAAAAAAAATTAACATTGTCAAGAACCCCACCCTCTATAACAACAACTATATCTAGTGATATCACAGAAATACTGAGTAAAAAAAAATACAAGGATATTAAAACAACTGCATATGCAAATAATACGCGCTCATTATGCGCATTTGCCGCAGGATATACAACATATAAATAAAGGTTGTTGTAGTTGCTTTAACAAGGCAGGCATTCAGCAGTGGCATTTCAACCCACTCCTGTTTTGCCTTATCAAGGAAAAAAAGCTAATAATTTTAAATATATTTTTTTTTATAAGCAAGAAAAAATGTTTAATGCAAGGCTAAAAAAGGACCCTCTCTAACCGAAAATAAAAAGAAAAAATAAAAAAATTCTAAATTTTTTAATGTTAAACGAAAAAACGCATGCTTATGAAATTTATTTGTTTAAAATATGTGTTTGAAAAAAAAAAAAAAAAATAAAAGAGGAGAGACAAAAAAAGGACATTTTACACACATTATAATCGTTGACATAAAGGAAATGTATGAAATCACAAGAACTAAAGGAAAACAAGGAGTTGCAAAAAGCTGAAACCTAAATGCATTTAGTTTTACCAAGTGGGTGTTGTATGATGATACATCTTCTCAGGGGTTTTATATAATTTTTTTCTTCTTTTTTTCATACAGACAAATACTTACATTTTGGTTTCAATATTTTATGTTATAATTTCTTTTAGTTTTTTCTTATTTATTTATGCATTTTTTGTAGCAGTACGAGAAGGAGAATAGAAAAGGTCAGGAATATAGCAAAAAGTGTGTTTTCCCTAAAAGCGCGGTTACCAAAAGTTCTTTTCAATTAAAAATTTTTTTATAAAATAAAAAAGTTTGATTCATTTGCACCAGCATACAAATTAATAGTATTAATTAAACGTTTAATACATTTGATTTAATTTTTAATTCAAACTGATTTTATTTTTGATTAATTCTTTAATTGAAAAAAACCGTGGTTAATACAAAATCAAAATTCCGATTGTCTGGGATGCCCTGTAAGTGTCCGGTCTTTAAAATCCTCTGAAAACCTTTTCTTCGCGATATTTCAGGGCCAATCGTGAACCGGAAGTGACTGTTAAAGATAATAGTGTAGCTGCAACAATGAACTATGTAGTGAATGGAGCAAGGCGAATTCATTTTACAGATGGAGTTGAAAAATCAGCTGGGCTACTTTTTCCTTACTTAAGCTCCTCATACACTAGTGAATTGTACGTCTGATTTGTTCGTGTTCCATTTATCCTTACAAGATGAACAAATCACAAAAACCTTAAACGTCAAAAAATATATTTTTTGAGAAGCAGATGATGCAATTGCAATTTTAATAATTTATTTGTGTACCCAACAACAAAACAGATTTTAAAAAAGGAGCAAATAGACGAATGACGGGCTTTTAAGAAAAAATAGGCGATCAAAGGTAATTTTATTTAAATATATGGAAATTACATCTCCGCAATAGAAACAATTTGACGTTTCGTTGTGCACTAAAATTAAAAGAAACTTGTAAAATGTTCGCGAACAAGCCCAGTAACACATCGAACAAATCACAAAAAATTTAAAATTAACGATTACTTATGATTTGTGAACGCACAGCCCCATTAACATGTAACAAGACGTCAAGCAGTAAGAAATCACACGCACAAATCAATCGTGTGGACAGCTTTAGAGAAAAAAAGTCAAAAGTTAATCACGTTTTTTGTCTTATCGACCAACTAAAGCAACAATTAAAATACATAGTTGTTTTTTATCATTAACCTGTGCAACATAAGCATCCCTTAATGATTGTGCAGAAGATTCTTTAAGAGCATCTTCCACTTGATGCATCAAAAACCTCAAGCCTATCAGGAAATTAAAATTAGCAGATCTTTAATAGATTTTAGTTGACCAAGGAGGAGGCACGGACTGTTTATGTGTGAAGTTTGGGGATTATGTTGTGGTATACCTGCACTGGTCTTGAAGCAGTGCTCTTCGATGCTAACACGTCCCTTGGCAAATCTTTTCAGTATTTTATACCATGCCGAGAAATTTTCCGTCTGTTGGAAAGTTGCTAATGTAACTCCAATTTCTTAAAAAAGGCGTGGCTAATAGCCCATAAATTACCGCCAAATTGCAATTTGTTATCGGCACTTTCCAAAGTTATGGAGAGTATAGTTAATCGGTGGGGTGTCATAAGGCCATGGGACATAAAGCCATATGGCGTCAAGTCCCATTCCATTGAGACATAAGGGCATATGCCATTAAGTCTCAATATAATGGGACTTAACGCCATAAATTTTTTCCGAAAAATGATCCATATTTTTGATAATGATTGCATGTCACCCTATTTCATGTAAAAATGCATTGTTGTTTCATGTCGCTCAGTTTTATGTCAAAAATGGCGGTATGAACTAAGTCCCCAATGAACTTTTCTCCTCTATGGTATACAAAACTGGCTTCGCTAACTAAAGCTTCTCTGCATAGCCGGCCTTCGGCCGGACAAGAGGATGTTCTCCTCTATAAGACCGGCTTCGCTAACTAAAGCTTCTCTGTATAGCCGGCCTTTGGCCGGGCGCAAGGATTTTCTCCTCTATGGTATAACAAAGACCGGCTTCGCTAACTAAAGCTCCTCTGCGTATTCGGCCTTGTTATACCATAAAAGAGAAAATTCTTGGCTCCCGCCCAAAGGCCGGCTATACAGAGAAGCTTTAGTAAGCGAAGCCGGTGTTTGTTATACCATGGAGGAGAAAATCCTTGCGCCCGGCCGAAGGCCGGCTATACAGAGAAGCTTTAGTTAGCGAAGCCGGCCTTTGTTATACCATAGAGGAGAAAATCCTTGCGCCCGGCCGAATGCCGGCTATACATAGAAGCTTTAGTTAGCGAATCCGGTCTTTGTTATACCATAGATGAGAAAATCCATGCGCCCGGCCGAAGGCCGTCTATACAGAGAAGCTTTAGTTATCGAGCCGGTCTTTGTTATACCATATAAGCATTTGTAACGCAAAAAATCAAATGGGACATTAAACCATAATGGCTTTATGTCTCATTCTATTAAAATTGATATGAGACTTAAGGCCATAGCAAAATTATGGCTTTATGTCCGTTTGAATTGAGACATAAAGCCATAATGGCTTGTGACACCCCACCTGGTTAATCATCATCTTGTCAAATTTTTATAGTCAAAAGAAGCATAAAAGTACCTGGGTGTTTTAAAACGGTGTATAATACACTTCATTCCAACTCCAACTCTTATATGTGGGCCGGTGGATCAAAATCTATTTTGGAGTTTCCCGACCGCGTAATGAAGAGGGCGAAGGTTCTCATTGGTGACAGAAGAGTGTCCAATTCTATTGACTGCCTTGAGCACCAATGCGACGTTTGGTTGTAATTGCCTGTTTTATCGTTACGACAATGGGATGTGTTCTGATAATATTAGGGACTTGGTTCCCGAAATCCGTACGTTTGTTCGATACACGTTTTTCCTCAAGAGCCCGGTCTTTTCATGCAACGAATTTCAGGGACTGTTAGTTGGTGGGATAACTATCCTGCTGGATACTTCCCTCACATTAAACATGAATAAGTTCAAGTCGAATGCTCGCAAGCACTACTCCCTCTATCCTCCTATTGTCCTGCAGACAGTCTTTGTATACTGTTGACTAACAGAAGCTGCATTTACCGTGAGGGTTTCATTTACCTGGCTCATATCCCAGGGATTAAGTACTAGATTTAGTATCAATAATTACGAACAAAAAATGCTACCAGTGACATGTTAAGAGTGTGATATAGCAATAACCCTTGATACCCACAATAACTTCCAAAGTGAGTAAAACAGTTGTGAGACTTATTTTAGCTTCAATCCAATTACATACTTCGAAGTCTCCCTACCTTCTTACAAAAAAAAAAAAAAAAAAAAAATATCAATTTAATCTCTGTCACATAAAAGCAAGATCTAATCACTTCTACTTTCGATCGGAATTTATTCTGTAACAGCCCTGTCTGTTTCGGTATCTGCAAGATCTAAAAAAAATAGGACTACCGCTACTTAGGTGTCGTAGTAAAAGAAGTTTTTGAGTTACCAAGTAACTCATCCTCTCGTCCGTGTATCAGTTTTTGGGTTCTCAAGCTATGTTTTCGGTCCAGTCTAAAACCGTTCTAAAGCTTGCAGTCCCCTGTGAATAAAATTATCATCCACGCCAAAAAAGGACGTTTTTTAAGCAGCACCATTAATATTCATGGATCAAATGTGAAAAAGGCTAGCAGCATTTTTATCAGAAGATGAAATGACATCGTTAAAACAGTTTCAATCGTACTTGACTGATCTACAGAATACCTCTTTCCTCTCTGTTGAGGAGTACAACCAACAACTCGAAAAAAATAAGTTTGAAAGCATGTCAATCAGCCATTAACATTCGAGCTGTTATAGACAAAAGTAATTCGAATTGCTGTTTTTCTGAAAAAAAAAAAAAAAAAACGGTGTAGAGATATCTGATTGGATTATTCTAAGGATTTCAGAAGAAACCCCCTCCCTCCCTCCCCCCCTCGAAACAAAAGATTGCAAGCAACAAAGGTCAATTAGCCAAAGATCATCACATTCGAGCTGTTAACGACAAGAGTAATTCGAATTGCTTTTTTTTTTAAAAAACTTGCGATCTGGTGTAGAGATTTCTAATTAGACTATTGTAAGGATTTAAGAAGAAAACCCCAGGGTTCTCCTTCGAAGAGTTCACCCTCGAAACAAAAGATTGCAAGCAACAAAGGTCTATCAGACAAACATCACATTCGAGCTGTAAACGACAAAAGTAATTATAATTGCTTGTTTTCCCAAAAAACTTGCGATCTGGTGTAGAGATATCTGATAGGATTTCCGAAGAAACCACAGGGCTCTCCCTGAGTGTGATAAAGCGGGATGCTAATGACCCGATGCCATGGGCAATCAGATATTCACTAATTTTCTGCCCCATTCTGTATGTCCTGTTTTACATTTTATATATTATTTTATTCGCAGATTTTTTTTATGCCATTCTCTCAGTTTATTCCAACTCATATAAAATGTCCATTGAAACATCTTTCATTATGTAAATGCACGCTTTAAATATGTACAACCAAATGTGATTTAAGCATTTTTTTCCTACTTTGTTTTTTAGTTTATATTTTTTTTTTTCAAACATACTAGATTTTATTTCTTGTTAACAAATCGTGGCATTTGTTTTCCATTTTTTTCCTAACATTTGCTGTGGCACACATGATGTGAAAGAGAAGAGGATTTTTTATTTCATATACTTTATTTTTGTTAAAATTATATTGCAACTGGGAGTTTGGGATTTATACTTTGCCATTTTTCATGTTAACCGTTGGTCTTGGTTAAGTTTGTATTTTTTTATTGTTTTGCTTTTTTCGTATTTGGACCAACTCAATTCCTTGTTTTGCCTTGGTATTTTGGAAAAAATTAAACGTGTTTTATCTTTGACTAAAAGCTGCTGTTGTAAAAATATTAAAAGCACGTCCTAAGTCTACATTTTGGTCATACTAAAATATAAATGATTTAAAAGGCTTGTTTCAAATTTTTTTTTGTCTACAATTGTCAAAGCGCAGCCAGCCAACAACACACATGGAACTCATATCAAGGTTTTGCAACAACACGCACCTTGTTTTGTTCTTGTATAATGTGTCGATGCTCATGGGAAGTTGTCAAAGTTTGTGAAAAAAGCAAACAGGAGTTGTTTCAGTGGCTTTTTAAATTATCACATACTACTTATTTTAGACAAAGAAAAAAGAAAAGAGTTTCGAAGATTTAAAAAAAATAAATTTTTCGAAAATAATTTTGAAATTTTTAATATATTTAACTATAAATTAAATAGTTTTTAATATTTAACAACAATAGGTTTGAGTTTCTAAATTCTGAAGCAAACCATTTTTATATTTATTTTTATTATTTTCCAAAAAAAAAAAAAAAAAACAAAATAAATTTTTTTACTGCCTGATTTTAAAAGTTCTTTTATTTTATATGACTTTAAATGACTGACTAAAAAAATTACATTTTGACAAAAAAATTTACATTTTCGAATATTTTCTAGCAACACCACTTATCGATTATAATATCGAAAGTAAATAAATATGAATTTTTTTTTACGAAAACATTTATTTTCTAGGAAAAACATTATTTTTAACAAAACAATTTTCGAACTTAATTTTATTTCGAAATTGAGTTCGAAAATATTTTCGAACATACAAAAAATATAAATTTTAGCATATAAAGCAATGTTTTATAAAAAAAAATTATTTTTTTTATCAAACAAATTAAATTTAAATAATTATCAAGGAAAACAAAACATACATAAATATTTCGATAGCAATAGCAAATCCAAAGTTTTGAACGTGACAGTCGTATGCATCAAAAATGCAATAACATTTTAAGCAACTAATATTTTATCGTTCTCCTTACCCTTAAATTAAAGCACTAAGAAAGCACTGCTATCTATGCTAAAGTTTGTGGAGGGCGCGATTCTAGGTCAAAGATATTGGCAAAAGAAGTAGCAGTTCGAATGTGAAAAAAATAGAAGTAGTTTTTGTGGCCATGTATAAAAAGGCGTAATTCAGCGAAACCTTGTACAATTTTTTAGTCAAACTACCTTCAGAATTTTACGTAGCAATGTAACATTAAAATGTTTCTGGCTTGATTCCAAAATCTTCTGTATTTTTTTAAGCCAAAATCTGGGTCGATACCAGAGATCAGCAATGAGTATTGAAAAAGTGAGTAGAGCTAAATCATGACTCATAAATTCTTGTACTTATACGCACTCATTCTTATTCCAATGTTATTCAAACTCATATTCACTCAAAAGTTTCACTTTATTCATCGTACTCATACTTAAGGTGTTATGATACTTGCTATTTTTTGTATTGGATTTTTTTAGGATTGACTGAATGAAACAACAAATGCGAGAAAGAACAAGAAATACAATTTGATAAAATGTAAACAAAACAAACCATACTGCCCACGTTTTTTCCCCACAAAAAAACCGTCATAAAAGCTAAAAATCGCAAAAAAAAGTTAAAAACCGTTTCTTTCGATCAAAAACTAAAAAAATTGGCAACAGTGCTAACAATTAATCTGGAAATGTCAATTTTAAGTTAAAAAATTTTATATTTTTTTTGACAGTCTTAGATTATTTATCGATAACACATGTATATTTGTTTGACTTTTCAAGATTTTTTATGATATAATCATACTCTTTACATTTAGTCAGTTTTCCTATGCAAATATATTTGCACTGTTCTCCAATATAGAAAAATACAAAAAATAGCAAGTATCATAACAGCTTTAGCAACATTTAAAGTGTTTGATTTAGAATCTACTCAACTCAAATTGTATAGGCGAAGCAAAATGCGAGGCTGCCAGATTTGTCCCCGAAATATCAAAGTGACGATTTGGCAATCACAATTTACTAAAGTTACATGTATGAAGTGGACGATTTTTCGTCAAATTTATCTGGCAGCGCTGATTATTAACTTGTGTGTTTTATCTGTTGTTATAAAACGGTAAATGGATGAGCTAAATGATTTGAATCATTGTGAGTATTGTAAGTATTTTCTTGAAATTATTAATCAAGCTGACGTCATTTATGAGAATGCGTATAATGTCGACGTCGCACTCATTAATATTTCTCTTGTGAGTATGAGTGAATCAGATTAGTTTAGTTTAAATGATTTCTACGCACTTCTGCTTACAATAGCATGAGTCAGTATGAGTAGCGAAAAAACGATTCATTGCTGATCTCTGGTCGATACGTGACATTTCCAACGTGAAATTTTTTCCATAATAATTTAACTGAATAATGATTTAAGCAAAATAAAAATTTACCGTTAATCCGAATAACATATTTCTCTTTGAACGCTTCCTTAGATTGTAGACTTTGTAAGAAAATTTTTTTGGAATATTTTTTATCAAAAGAAGATAAATATTAAAGAAAACATACAATAAAACATTCCCACGTATAAGAAATTACGTTTCCACAACTTTGCAGTCTGATTGTTCATCTAAGTGAAAAAAATTTATGGGTAAATTTATAAAATTAGTAAAATCTAAATATTTCTCTACAACAATATCGTAAAATAATCAGTTTTTAATAACTTTTAAATTTTCGGTCACGGTGGCGCTTTTGACGGAAATGCCCATATGTACATATGTATATGTATGTATGCATGTTTAATTTGAAAACAATATGACTAAAAAATTTACATTTTCGACTATTTTTCTAGCAACTTTACTTTTCGATAATAATATCGAAAGTAAACAAAATGTAAATTTAAACACATTTCGCAATACTTTTTACAAAAACAGTTATTTTCTAGGGGGAAAAAAATTTTTAACAAAACATTTTCTTGGTTGTACTTTTAAAAGATTTATATCCTATCGTAACTTGCTACTATTTTTTAGAGTTTTGAAAACTGGACAACCTTCTCAACTTTGTTCCAGGTTTTGCTTCACACTTTCAACTAGGAACCCACAACTTATTATACCTAGAATTCGTTGTAGTTGTTTTGAACGGTCGTTTTTAGTCAGAGTAGCTCGATGTTGGAATTATTTACCAGTGGACCTTCGTATATTCTCTCATTCAAATAACGCTTTCCGGTTAAAAATTATGTTACACTTTTCTGTTCAGGATTAGGAACTCTTTTGATTGTTTTTTCCCCTTTTTGCCTAATCTTATGTTTAATGAGTTAGTACGGCTTTATTTCAGACAGAATGTTCTGTAATGTAATGATATATCTAATTGACTTATCTATTTTTTTTTTCATCTTTTTCATCTGAGCTACTACTTTGGGACCTGTTAATTGATAAATTAGTATTTTTTAAAAAATTTCTTTCAATCTTTGGCTGGGGAGCCATTTGTGTATTTGTATATTTGTATTTTTATAATTGCATACTTGAATAAATAAGTTTTTGATTATTTATTGTATCCATTAATAATATTCAGGATTTTGCTTTTCTAATATATTTTTATTGGCCTTGATAGGCTTTCGTATATTACTTTTATTAAATAAATAAATAAATAAATTTTCGAACTTAATTTCGAAAAAATTTTCGAACTTAATTTCGAACATACAAAAAATAGAAATTTTATCATATTAAGCAATATTTTATAAAATTAAAATAATTTTTTTTTCAAACTTAATTCGTTTAAGCAATTTCCAAGGAAAAATAAATATTTTCGAACTTGTTACGAAAGCAATAAATGTTTATGTTTAATTTAACAACAATGTCACATATTCATAAATTATTAGCAAGTGTTAACTTTTTTAAGTACCTATTTAATTATTCACAGATGATTACTTTCAGCATAAAAAGTTTACACTTAATTTTAGGTAAAGTTGTAACTAAATGCCAACTAACTAATACATTCAAAGAACAGCTGATTGATATCATTTTATAATTTAGTTCAAAAGTACAACATTTTTGAAGTGGTTATAAAAATATAAATGGAAAAAATTATGTATGAGAGATATTCAAATAATATCAGATTAAAACCTGGCAAAATACATTTAAGACGTATAAAACACGCTGCAAACCATTTTAAATGCAATTCTACTGCATCAAAAAACATCAATACAAAACGAAATAAACTAGAGATGTGTTCTGAGTCGATAAAATTCTATTGAATATTTTTATTTTTACAAGTCCTTATTTTAATTGATTTATATACATACATATGTATATACTATTATAACCAAAAAATCTATATATAAATCGGCTAAGGTAAAACAGTGTAGAACACTTTCCTCCTCTGTATGCCAACGGATTTGAAAAAAATATACACCATTTGAAAGAAATTTAATCACAGAAGTGCACAATATATATTTTATTAAAATCTGTTTAATAATTTCAGAGTTATTAGCTACTAACACAAATGCAAAATAAATAAATAAAAATTTATTTTCAATTATCAAATAAATAACAAAAAATTAGGGTGATCGATTATTCGATATTTTTCAGAAACGGGGTTTCGAATATTTCGATTAAATAAATCTTATGTATAAATCAGGTCAGGCAAAACAGTTAAGAACGCTTTCTTCCTTTGTTTGTCATCCGAACCTCTATGGGGAGAAAAGGCGAAATATGGGAAACTTAAATTCTTTCTTTTACTTTTCAGTGCTTCATGTGATAATTTTTAAATTTACTATAATATTGAACTCAGACACATAATATTATAGGTGTAGGGTCCTGAGTGAGTGATAACCTATAAGACAAAAAATGCTGGTATTTTTTGTTTTTCATCTGGAACTTTTTTGAATTTTCGTTAATATTCGACCTATAAAGATAAATCTATACATTAAACAGGGTAAACAAGAACATGTAAGGGGAGCTTTTTGTTAATTTTTCGTTCAACAGCTGGTACTTTGATTAATTTTCGTTAATATTAGACATAGAAACATAAAACTAAAAGTGCAACCTCCTGAGTGGATGACAATATATAAACGAGACTTTTTGATACTTTTTTGTTTTTCAATTGGTATTTTTTATATTGAACTTACAAAATTAAATTAACTCACGCAGAAGATAAAATATGAACCGGAGGATGATGGTCCCTCGCCAAATCGATCCACTTTGAAGGAAAAAATAAATGCTCGAAACAAATAAATTCATATATACTTAGATGTTTTCTTCATATTTACAAAAAAATTTATGGTCGAATTTTGACCATTAGGCGAACACTAGTAAAAATAATTCTTTTAAGAACAAAAAAGGTGGTTTTAATTGTTTGATAAGCTTTTTAATTAAATACATAATATATCGTTCAAAATATTATCGACATTTAATTTTCTCTACATGCCATTATGCATGGTTGCATTTCTTCTATCAGCTGAGAGCTGTTACTACGTTAGTTCTGAATTTTAGATTAAGTTAAAAAAAAAAAATTTTTGATTTTCGACTATTTTCTTGCAACTCCTCTTTTCGAATATAATATCGAACGTAAACAAAATTAAAATTTTAACACATTCAGCAATATATTTTTATAAAAACAGTTATTTTGCTGGAAAATTTTTTTTTTTGACAAAACAATTTTCGAACTTATTTTCGAAAAAATTTTCGAACATACAAAAAACAAAATTTTAACATAAAAAGCAATGTTTTATAAAATCATAATAATTTTTTTTATCAAATAAATTAAATTTAACTTATTTCGAAAACAATATGCATAATAATATCTATTACATATACATATATGTATGTATGTGTGATTCGAAAACAATATTGCATATGAACATAATTTGAAAACAATATTTTGAAAAAAAATTTAATTAAAAATGAGTTAATTAAAAAACCATATTGAACGTTTGTTTTTTAAGAAAACACTTGATTCCGAAATTTTCGTTAATAAATAAAATTAAAAATTATAAATACATATTAAGCTGGGTTTAACAAAATAATAGCAAATTTTAACAAACAAAAAAAAAAAAAAAAAAAGTCATTGTATTAGTGATAGTAAAAAAAAATTTTTAACACTATTTCCAAATTTTTTCGAACATCAGTAAAATTGAAATTTTACCATAAAAGGGAATGTTTATTTAAAAATTATTTTGAAATTAATTATATTCTTACCTATTTTTTAAAGTTAGCCACAATTCAAAATTTCTCTTTCGAACACAGTTTCTAAGTGAAAATTTGAGCGATCTTCGAATTTTTTAAAAATTATTTAACAAAAATGTGTAAACATTGTTAGCAACTAATTAAACATATTTAGGCAAAAGTTAATATAAAAACCACTTAAAAAACTTTTTAAATTTGATCTAAGTTTTTTCGAACATATTTTTAAAAGTTTTTAAAATTTATTTTACAAGTTTTTCCAACACGATTTTTGAACTTTGGAACTAATATTAACAATTTAAATTAAATTTTACAATATTCAACAAAAATTTTTTTAATCTAATTTTTTAAATTTTCGAAATTAATTTCAGAATTTTTCGAACTTTTAAAAAAATTCACCATTTAAATGTTTTCTACAAGATCTTGAACATTTTTAATTTTATTAAAATTATTTACTATTAAATTTTAGTGTGATTTTTTTAAATCCCCGGTTTAGATTTTGAAATATTTAATCAGAAGAATTTTATTTCCCAACCCTTTAATTTGCAAGTTTATACATACATAGTGTTTTGAAGCAAATGAATTATCCTGCTATATTTTTAGAGAAATTTTCTATAGACTTTTATAATTTTTTGTGCACAAAAAAAAAACTTGTTAGAACTCAAACAATTTTCTATAATTTTCTTTTCGATTGTTTTAGAAAAAAAAGAAGAAAAATACGTAAATTGTTCTTTTCGTTCTACTTGACAAAACAATCAAAGGTCTCCTCATTTGAGTACGAGTTTTTCAGTTTTGTTGTTGTTTTTTTTTCGTCTTTTGCTGCATTTTAACACTTTTATGTGCAGTAAAAGAAAGAGATTCTAAAGATTTGGAAAATTACTATAAATGCAACCGGAATTTAGGCTTTGCAAAGCAATGCACGAAGTCAGAGCTAAGAAAAAAAACTCAAGTATTTGTATTTGAAAATATAAAATGGAAATAAAACAGGCAGGCAGGCAGGCAGGCAGGCGGAGAGAGCAACAGCCTTCTATAAACTTAACCAGCAGCAATATATATAAAATATAAAACGACAATGAATGAGTGCGAATATTTCAAGCCCATCATCCATTCATTCAAGCGACCATCATCATCATCATATGGAGAAGGAACAAGGTACTTCACCTACTTTGTGCAACAAAATGAAACAACAATACCAACTCATAAATAACCGGGGAAAGGGAGGCTGGCTGGCTGGCTGGCAGTTACACACACAACTTAACATGTTAAACAATATATGAGAAATATTATTAAAAAAATTTGTTTTAATGTTTTTAACCCTTGCAAAAACTGTTTGATTGTTAAAGCAAAATTCTTTCTTTCTACTCGTATTTCTATAGTAAGTGTTTAATTTCTTCTTCAAAACTTAATTGTACAAAATCTTTGAATTGTTTTCGAAACCTTTGCCACCCTCCTCCCCCTTCTGGCTTTCTTAGATTTTCTGCTTTATGTATTTCTTTTTTTTTCTTCTGTTAAGGAAAATGTCATAGAAATTATTTGTTATTAGGGAAAACAATTATTTTAAAATAAAATATTTAAAAAAAAAAAACACAAAAAATATAATTTATGTTTGTTTCAAAAGCTTTTTTAAATGGAAATTTTTAACAGAAATTATAAACTGTACATTAGAGAAATTAACATAAATTTAAATTAATTTTTATTTTTTTGTGAGTAGAAAAAAATTTAAATAAAACGACACCAAGAGTTAGTAATTGTTGTCCCAATGACTACAATAGAAAAAAATTATAATAAATAACCCAGCAAATTGTTTAAAACAAAAACAGATTCTATTAAAAAGAAAACGAGAGACGAGAGAAAATAAATTGGTTAATGAGATGAAGCGAAACAAGTTAATGTGACAATTCTCGTATACCCCGTTTACACTGCAACGAAATCTAATATTTATGAAATTTCGAGCAAAATCCTGTTGTTTTTGACTAGATTTCCGATACAAAACAAAATCTACCAGATTTCGACGAAATCTAGACAAAATCTAGTAGCACAAGATGTGTGCAACTATAGCATTTTTAAAATTGTATTATCATTTTAAGTTCTCATTTAGCTTGAAAAACATCCGCTTGTACTAAAAACTACTCCCTGTAAAAGAAAAAATTACATTTTAATTGAAAACTTGTTAAAACTTTCAATAATTTTTAGAAAATAGAATGTGAGAATTATTTATTTTTATTTTTCGAATGTGTTCAATTAATCAAATTTCAACTTAAAAAGCTTTCTTCCAATAGTCCAAAGCAAATAATCTTTGTATGAATCCCTTTAAAACTCGATGCATGTGGTTTTCGCAGTCTTATATAAAACCGAATTTGGTATTAGGTGAGGAGAATATAGAATTTGTTTCATATTATAAAGTCTTAGGATTGTATATATGTAGATAATTATCTAAATTTTGAGTTTCATATCAATCATGTTGCTCCAAGAATTAATTTTGTTTTGAGAAGGTTATATGCTTTAGCCCTGTATTTGCCAAGTAATGTAAAGATGAACCTTGCTATGGCATTATGTCTTCTTTTATTAGTGTATGGACTAGAAGTCTATTCGGGGGTATCGCAAACTAGTATCAATAGACCTAAACAGTGTTTTAATAGAGTTGCACGTTATATCTTTGGAATAACATATAGATCACACACTCATATGACTTCTTATACTAGGAAACTATTGAAATGTGATTTTGAAAGTTTCATTAATATGAGAATATTATTACAATTTTACAACCTTAAAGAAAAATTTAATTTCGGGCATTCCACTAGAACTAGTTTAATAATCATACCTAGACACTCCACTCAAATTATGAGTAGGTCATTTACTGTCAGGGTCTCAAGACTGTGGAATTCCGTCATACCTTGTGGTAGGCAGTGAACCAAGCCAAAGGGGTTTGATCGGCGGCGGCGGCACGGGTATAATTGATCGGCGGCGGCGGCGTTTGCGTCAATGAATCGGCAGCGGCTTGAAATGTTTAAAATTGTTAGTGCCGGTTCACACACGTCAAGACCGACTCGTCAAGTCTTGAGTTTTTTGGAAAGAGGGGAAAAGAAATGGCATTCTCTTTTCCCTTCTCTCCTAAAAACTCAAGAGAAAAGAGTCAAACTTGACGTGTGTGAACCAGCACTTATTTAAGGAAAACTATTAATCATTTCTCTATCAATTTATTTTAATGTTAAAGTACAAAACATCAAATAATAATAAAAGGATATTGTAATTTCGGTTTTTACCATTACTGCTTTAAACTGATGTTATCTGTGGGACTACATATCCATTTACAGAAAGTAAAGCTTTCTGCAAAAAATTATTAATCAAAATGTAAGCTTTAAATTTCAAAATTGTGCTAACCGACTTAAAGCACCAGCTGCAAATCTTGTAATTTTCTAAAAGCATTTTGTTTGAAACAAAGAGGTGACCAAAACATTGCCAACACTTTGCACTTCCATACAGTGCCTTAATGTGAGACACTTCTTTAATCTTTTATTTTTTATTTAACAACTGCTGGTAATATTTTATACTTTTTACTGCCACATTAAAAACTTCACCATCAGAGTAAGATTCAGAATATCTTGTCTTTTTTGTAAAATATTCCTGCAGAGATTTTTGCATGTTGTTAAGTACAATGACGTTTTAAAAAAATTTAACGGCACTTGAATGTAGCACATTCATGCTAAAATATACAATTTTTGCAAAAGAAATTAATACATTAAAATACAAATCTGTAAAATAAACTTAGTCACACAAATTAAGAAATTTCACGGCGCAGCTGCTGTCATCGGCGGCTTTAATTGAGCCGTCTAAGCCTTGTAAGTCGGCGGCGGCGCGGCTTGGAGAAATCAAGCTTGCGCCGATCTCGCTTGGTTCTCTGGTGGTGAGCGCACATTCTCTAATTCTATTTCAGTGTTAAAGAAAATGTTATTAGAAAATCTGTAGCAAGTAAGAAGTTGACTGTACAAGTTGCCACAAGTTCTGTGTCCTTATATCGTTTTCAACATTTGTGCAATAGGGGGGTATTAAAAATAGTTATACATTATCTTAAGAAATAAGAAAACATGTAATATTTGCCATACGATTAAGCTGGATTAATTTGACCGACATGGCTTACAATCCATACTTAATAAATAAATAAATAATATTATGAAGGAATTTGCATGTTTAACGCATTTGTGTTTTTTCCATCTTAGTCGATCGATTCGGCGAGAAACCAGCCTCCGGTTCATATGTTATCTTCCACTCAAGTCCCTGAATATTTTATTTTATTTTGTAAGTTCAATAATATAAAAAAGCAGAAGTTCCAATTGAAAAACAAAAAAGTGTCCTCTTACAGTTTCTCTCTCAAACACTCTTGACTCTGCATGTTGAGATTTATGTTTCAAGGTTCAATATTAATACAAATTCAAAAAGTACCGGTTAAAGAACAAAAAGGTCCAAAAAGATCCCTTTAACAGATTCTCATTCACTTAGGGCCTTTCAAGTTTAATTTTATATTTCTGGGTCCAATTCTCTTAGAGATTCTCACCCACTCAGGATATTGCATGTTTAGTTTTATGTTCCTTGGCCCAATATTAGCAAAAAAAAAAAAACTAGCAGTGGTAGAACGAAAAAGTACCAAAAGGTTCCTTCTATTAGATTTTCACCCCCTCAGGAAATTGCATGTTTTATTTTATGTTTCTAGGTGCAATATTAACGAAATTAAAAAAAGTACCAATTGAAGAATTTAAAAAAGTACCAACCTTTTTCTTATTATAGGTTCTCGTTTACTTAGGACCCTGCACCTATAATTGTATGTTTCCAAGTTCAATATTATAGAAAATTAAAAAATCATCACATGCAGCACGGAAAAGTAAAAGAGAGAAATTTAATTCCCGTATTTCCCCTTTTTGATACTTATTTTCTCACAATTAAAGTAATAAAAATTTTTAAATAATCAAATACGTATATATGTATATGGCAAGACCTGGAGAAAAATGTTTTGTCAAAAAGTACCAAATATAGGTACGTTAAAATTTCGAAAAAGCACCAAATTTATATTTGCAACTTTGGTATAAACTTTTAATTGGTTTAAAAGATTGATGGGGTGTCCAAAGAAGTTCCAAAATAAAGGTTATAACCGTTTACTCCCAAAAAGGGCCGAATTAGAAAAAGTACCAGTTTCTAATGAACAACGATAAGTATTAAATTATTTGATAAGAAGATATAACGTTAGCGAATTTACTCGTTTTTGCATTTTACCACCTTAAATTTAATATATTGTGCACTTCTGTAAGTAACTGCCATTTGGGTATTTTTTGTCGTAATCGGTTGACAAACAGAGGAGGAAAGTGTTCTTTCCTGTTTTACCTTTGCCGATTTATACATAAGATGTATGCGGACGGACGGACATCGTTAGATCGACTGAGAAAGTGATTCCTAGTCGATCGGTATCCTAAAGGAGGTTGGGGAGTAAACTATAAGGGGTGTTTAGGTGTTACACACATCAGCAAAAGCGCATAATATCCCCCTTCACTATGGTTGTACCCAGGGTTACCGTTGGAAATTTTCGAAAAGGGTCACAAAAAGGGGATTTTCCAGAAAAAGGAGTCAAAAAAAGGGTATTTCAATAAAAAAAAGGGTCAAGTTATTTATAAGCAGTATTTCCCATTTTAAGTCTGAGTTCATACGGCTCATGTCTTATTGACAAGATTGCTACTTTATAGGCGAGAGGGACGAGGGGAAAAGAAACGAGTACACAGATGCATGTACTGTCTTTACGTTTTGCTTTATCATTCGTTGTTTAATTTTGTTATTGTTTTCAATATTAAAAAAGCACATGTCGTCAACATGACATGAATCATTTGAACGCCAATTCATGTTCAAAGAAGAAAAAGGAAGAATCTTGTCAATAAGAGATGAGCCGTATGAACTCAGACTAATGAACATAATAAGACCAAGTTTTTTTTATAAGCAAACAAAAAAATAATATTTGAGGTAAGAAGAGCTCAAAAAATTAAATTTTTTTATGGAATGCTCTGCCCTGTTTTAAACACCTGACAAAAAGTTTATTCTTTATCATTATAGCTAATTTTTTCATACTTTTTATGTAATTTTCCGATTTAGCGATGTCAAATAAATTTTAGGGTCTGTTTTAAATTTTGCTATCGTTCGCGAATTGTAACCATTTTCTCGATTAAAGCGATTTATTCCTGTAAGTGTCAGATTTTTTAAAGCTTTTACGATTTTTAATAAATATAAGACTTTGCTATCATACCGCTTTTACCAAATATTTGGGAATTTCCGCTAATTGAGAAATTTTTACCTCTTGTTTTCATTCCTGTTAGGGCACTCTCAACACTGTCGATTCAAAAGGGGGCGAAAAGTTCAATACCTTTTGCCATTATTAAGGGCAAATTTTTTTGAATAAAACATGCTACTGTTTAAGAGAGCAAAACACCAAATTGCATTTGTTTAATGTCATTTTTTAATGTCAAATTTTTGTTTAAAAAAGAAACCACCGTAAAAAAATAACAAATATTTATATGAGTTATGTTTGCTTTTAGGGAAATTGTACTATACTATCAAAAATCAAGGAGAAGAGTCTGTTCCATATCAAGCAATGCTTATTACGAAAACATTTGTTTAGCACTTCTGTTCCGCAGTGTTGACAAAAAACAAAATGTGGGAGCTATTTCCAAAAAGGGTCAAAAAGTGTCACAAAATAGGTGATAATGATACAAAAGTATAATTTAAAAAAAGGTTCATAAAAGGTATCAAACCGTCGAAAAAGGGTCAAATTGATACTTTAGTATCACAACGGTAACGCTGGTTATACCCACACCAAGAGGAATCAAAAGGACTTCATGAGCTATCTTGACCTATTCTTAGTGCAAGCTCGCTTTTTTTCTTAAGAATACGTCTAGATGATAGTGAAAAGAAATTTGCTTATTAATATTTGCTTGCGAATATACTTCCCTTTTTATCTATTCTTTTAAAGAATCCGAACATCTAAAAATAAAGCAGAAAGAAATCATGTTCGCAAGTTTTTGTTAAACACTTACAACAAATTTAAACGGCTCCTCTTTTTTTAAGACTCAAGTTAATTTTACTACCAATAATTGAAATTTGTATCTCCCTCTTTTTAATGAAACATTCCTGAAATACATTTAAAAAACATATTTGTATCAAAATAATATCTGTTTTTATTCGTCTGACAACTTTTGCTGGGTTCTATTTCTAAGTGTCCTGCTACTAAATTCATAGTAATGTCACAAAATTCAAAAATGTATGAGTTATAATAGAAAAAAAAAATGTAAGGAATAGAGAAAAAAACAGGCAACATAATTTTCAATTAAATTATGTTTACACACACTTTGTTTTATTTCAACAATTCGTTTTTTTTTCTACCATAATTTTTATAATAATTGTACATAAGAGTCATACACTAAGAGAAAAATTATAATACAGGGTGAAACAAATGTTGTAATAGCAATAAAGAAGTGAAATGATATTAAAATTAAGAAATTCTCTTACTGAGCTACCTAAATAAGAGCGGAAGCGTTTTTTGTATGTCAAAACTTCTCATTTGCATACAATTTATACGAAACAAACCATTAGAATGCGAATTAGAAACCACCCGGCTGATAAATCTTACTTGACAGATCGCTATGTCGGTTTGTTGTATTGAAATTGTATTTAAATAAAATTTTCATGTTTAAAAAAACGCTTGCCGCTTTTGTTTAGGTTGTTCAGTTAGAAACAAAAAAACGAAATTTAAGGTTCGCATAGAAGGTCATATGGAAAACATTTTAAAAAATGATTGTTCTTCTTGAAATTTTATATTTTAAAGCCTGCAGTTAAAATAGTCTTATTCGTAAATCTGCTCTGAGTGGGGAAACAGCACGCTAGTCATTGTCATTGTCATTCTTTTTCTTTATTCTTCCTTGTATGTTCGCCCTCGCGCGTTTTACGCTTCTTCCGCATTGATTTTTGGCTTGGGGTCGCATTACAGTTTTTCGGTTTTCCACATTAATCGTTCGTTTTTAACCTAACTTTTTGCATCGTGCGCTGGCTGCCTTTGGAAGTTTCGGCCTCTAACATGGAGGTGTAGGTACATAGTTTGATAGCTTGTGTAGCAGTAGGCTTATCGATTGTAATCTGCAATTTGTGTGTTTTGGTCAACGACGAGTTAAATTTACATAAAAAATGGTCTTAAAATGCTATGGCACAATACATATTTGAAACCATATACATTGATTTTTTAGAGGTATTTAGAATATTCGTTATGGATTTATATTTACTTTACCGCATGATAATCAGCTTGCATCAAAGGAAGAAAAAGAATCGCACTCGTAACGTTCAAAAGCTGAGCGCGATCTTTTATACACTTTAGCTGGAGGTTTACACCACGCGGTGTATGCGTTTGATGCTTTCTTAACCTTTATCCAAGACGCAAGCAACTGATGCTTAAGTAAAAATATGTTGGTTACGTACAAATGCATTCTACGCGTTTTCTGTGTAACTTGTCAATACAATTATAGTGATTCTCCTTTGTTGACAGCAACATAAAGCGCTTTAACACGAATGTAAGTAAACCTCACGTTCCCACGACAATCGATACTACGCACTAGTGCTGGGAAACTATCGATAGACTATCGATACTATCGATAATATTAAAATATCGAAAATATCGATAGGAAAAATATAAATATCGATATTTTTATTATTTAAAATACAGCTATGAAGACATCTAACAGCAGATATACACACACGGTATTTTGCCGCAAACTTTTACTTGCTATTGTTAATTCGCGCTAAATAACAGCAATGAATACAAACAAAAAGTATGGCAAGTGGTATGGATTGCTTAGCAGTGCTTTTTACTGCTAATTTAAGGCCTTTAAGTCGAAAGTTTTACATGTTTAAATAGCGACTGAAATGTCAAATATTTTTGTAATGTTGTAAAAAAATGCAAATCCAAATGCAATTGCAAGCATAAGACAAAACAATGAACGACCATTAGAGGATAAATCCGATAGATTGATTACCTTTTTGGGCTAAGAATTAAGAAAATTTTTTAAAGCTGCAATGGAATATCTTATAGTCCCTGTTACTTCGGTTCCTTCAGAGAGGTACTTATGAATTTTTGAAAAACTGCCATCTAATATAACGTGCGTATAAACATACGGCTCATATATTCAATAAAGTGATAAAAACAACGAACTGTATGTAGCCTTATTAAAAAAATAATTAAAGTTTTCCTGCACAAGTACAAACATTCAGTCGATAGTAATATCGATATATCGATAGTGAAATCTGAACTATCGATAAATAATGATAGTAGAAAATATCGATAGTATCCCAGCACTACTACGCACCGGAACGTAATTTAATGGTTATGTGTTGGACGTCAAATGTTTGTCCAATGTGACCATACACAGAAAAAATTATTTTTCCAATTCAAACAAAAAGTTTGTAGAATCAAACAATTTTTTGTCTAAAATCGGTCCTACAAACAAATTCGCATATTCAAACAATTTATTTGCATTTTGTTTATTGAAAAAAAACGCCGATTTTTTCAAACAAATAATTTTACAGAATCAAACAAAAAGTTTACTGAAATTCATATAAATTTCAAACAAATAATTTTGCTGAATCAAACAAAAAGTTTTGGCACAAGCAATGATGCGCACACAAGCAAGCACTGTTGGCGAAGATGAAGCAGAGCAGAGCAGCCGGCTGGCTTTGAGACACATTTTTTTGTTGGAATAATTTTTGAACGAAGTCATATTTATACTCACAGTGTTTTTCTTCATCACTCACTGTTGCTTTATCCTTTCCTTTGCTAATGAAGAAGAAATGTAACCAAAAACGGCAGCAAACCGACTCGATATGTTTTCCGCCATCATTCTATTTTTGTATTTGATGTATTTAAACAAACTATTTGAAAAAATTGAATACGGGATTTTGTTTTTTTTTTACCAACTTTGAAACCAACCAAAAATTTATTTTGTTTCTTATAATGTGTTTTTTCTGTTGTTTAAAAAAAATGAAACGTTTTTTTACCTGCTATTGTTTTTGTTGTTTTTTTACTACAAACCTCGTCACGCTATTTTATCATTTTTCTTATTGCTGTACTTTTTTAAAGCGTCCAAAAATAGACTGCATGTGTTTTTTGTTGTAGTTCTTATATTTCACATAAAGAAGTGTTGCTTACAATCAATAAAAAAATGCAAAAAGACGACAACATTAAAGAGCGTTAAATATTTCATACAAAATTATGAAAACTTCAAACCAATAGCGCGCTTATTAAATTTTTGAAGAGTTGTCCACATTTTTGTTGGTTAAATAAAAATCAAACAAAAATATTGATTGAATCAGTAAAAAAATTTTTAGAAATCAAAAAAATTTTCAAACAAGCGTTTGTTTGAAAATAATTCGGCAATAATTTTTTCTGTGTAGCTTAAGTCATAATTTTTTTTTCGGTGTATGAAATACTACTCTCTTGACAGGTGTTCTATAGCTGTTTGTTTAAAACCATATAAACATACATAATTTTTTCTTCTATTTCCATTTGTTGTCTGTAGAATTTTTACCTCTTTGTGTTTTTATCTGAAACTAGGAGTTCCTTTTTTTCCATCCTTAAGCCAAGAGTTAATAATTATTACTCACTGAATGAAATTTTAACTCACACCACTGCAAAGTTCCATTTGAAAAAAAAAAAAAAACAAATCTGCGGTCAAAAAGTTTATGATTTAAAAGGAAAAGAAAATACGAAAAAAATTATTTGGAAAAAACGCGTATATTTTTCATGTCATGTGACTGTCGTTTTTCATTAGAAATGAAAATAAAAATGTAAAAGCAAAAGAAAAAGAAGAAGCAAAAGTTAAATAAATGTTTGAAAAGGGAAAATATTCATTCATAAATTAATTAATTAAATGAGAAACGAGAAAATCAACAACAATTCAGTTAAAAAGTTAAACAGAAATAAACTTATGGCCAAAAGACAAGAAAAACATTGAAAATCCATTATTGGTGTTTATTTTTAATTTGAAGAAAAAAAGAAGAAAGTTGTTGGTTTGAAAATAAAAATTTAATTTAAGTATTTAATGTGAAAGTTTGCGCAATATTTCAATTCGATACTCGTTTGTCCATACTAATAATTTTTTTTGGACATTAAGTAAAAGTGAATAATTTTTTTCCAGCGTCTCCCTTTCTTTCTTGGACATACATATGTATGTTTTATATGCCAAAGCTTATGTTTCTAGATTAAAAAACGACTAGTTGTAAAACAAAATAGTACAAAAGAGTTATTCTCATCCGCTCTGTTCATTGCATGTTTTATTTTATGTTTATAGGTGCAATATTAAGGAAACTTGAAAAAAGTACCAGTTACAGAACAAAAAAGTACCAAAAAGATCCCTCTTACAGATTCTCATTCACGCAGGACCTTGCATGTATAATTTTGTGTTCCTAGGACCAATACTACCGAAAGTTCAAAAAGTACCAGTTAATGAAAAAAGTACCAAAAAGCTCTCTTACAGATACTCATTCACTAAGGACCTTGCATGCTTAATTTTTTGTTTCTAGGTCCAATACTAACGGAAATTCAAAAAGTACCAGTTAAAGAACAAAAAAGTACCAAAAAGATCCCTTTTACAGATTCTCATTCACTAAAGCCAAGATTACACTATCTCACAAGTCTTACGTAATCCATTATACTTTGTGAGATAGAAATCTAATGAGTTTTGATGCGACTGTCAAAAAATCGAATGTAAATGTAAAAAAATGCAACCCTGATCCGATGAAAAGTATTATAGTTTAGAAATATTTCAAAAAACAATGAAGTCGTATGGGATGTCAAACTTTTTTCATAATACTTGTCATTTTCGTGACACATTGCTTTCACACCATCACACGTTGTCATATTACTTGAGTTTTTGACATGTATTAATACAAAGTATAATAGTGTAATCTAGCCTTAGGACCGTCCACGTTTCATGAATTTAATGAATTTAATTTCCCGTATTTCTCCCTTTTTGGTTCTTTTTTTCTCCCCATTAAAGTATCAAGAATTTCAATATTGTAATGGGAGCCCAAAAATTAATACGTATAAGTCAATGAATGGAGATAAATGTTTTGTAAAAAAAGTACCAAAAATAGTAAAGATTAATTTCGAATATGATATAAACTTTATTTATTTCTATGTTTTTTGGTTTAAAAGTTAGATGGGGTGACAAAAAAGATCCAAAAAACAGGTTTCACCCGTTTACTTCCTAAAAGGGCCGACTTTTAAAAAAGTGACAGACACCTGTCCGCTTATTTTTCTAAGTAACAACGATAAGTTTTACATTTTGTGCCTCTTTTTTAGTTCTGGAGATAGTAGGTTACCGAACTAACCCGTTTTTACCCTTTTCACCCCCTAAACATTAGAATTGTCAAAACTCCCGCCTTAGTGGATCGACTTGGAGAGGAACCAACAACCTGTCCAATTTTCATAAGTCAGTAACGTTACAATTTTCTCTATATAGATTAATTGACAATTCATCATGCAAAGACTCACATCGCAACAATGTCTCCAAATTATTAAGCTGTATTCCAAAAATAAAGCCTATATGAGAAAATCTTTTCGTGCACTTCAATCAGTGCAACATTTTGACCTCTCATGTACAATAACTTGGTGAAGTTTAGGCCTGGATCTTAGTTAAAGGACTTAAAAAATGCAGCTTTTTTTATAACTGAAGACGCCAGACTTGAATTAACGCTTTAACACTTACAAGAAAACATAATTCGCATAGTTCGCGAGATACCGGTAGCAATGCTGCTGAAAGTAATCGAAAAGTGGGCGCAGTCGCGGCCAACAATCAAATGGAATTATTTTTAAAAAGTGAGTGTTAAGTTCTTTCGGGCAATAAAAAAGATTCCGACATTCAGTTTTTCTAAGTGTCTTATGTAAAATAAAAAAAAAGGGTCCAAATGAATCACCCATTAGAACGAACCGGATTAAAATCTGTGATCATTTCCGTTTATCTCAAAAATCAATATTGGGGACTTAAATTTAAAAATGTAGGAAAATTTTGAGAATTTAATTTAGGGACTTTAAACTCAGGATTAGGAATATAAATATATGAAAAAGGCCATAAGCACCGCGACCCAGTATTTGGGTATTTTGTGCATAGATTGAGAATAAGAGACAAACAATATTCTGGCAGCACTTTAATTTTTAAATAGACTCAGAAAGTGAATCTAATAGCCTGACCACCAGGGTTGTCAGATTTTTTTGAGCTCCATCGCCAAACCGGATGTCAGAAATCGCCAAACGACGATTTTGTTCAGTTTTTGTAAAATTTTCTTTTTTTTTTAATTAAATTTTGCATACAAAAAACGCTAGTGTAATTTTTCAGTCAAAAATCGCCAAAAACTGAGAAAAAATACAAAAAGGTCGCCGAAATAAATTTTGTTTTGTTTCTGTAATTTTTTTTTAAATAACATAAAATGTATTCAGTTAAAAACTTAAATTAAGTACACAAGTCTATAAGATCGTACACTTCAGCCTCACCGATTTCATTGCTGGAGTTTTGACCTACATACTATTAGAATTAAATGGTGACTGAATATAAAATTCACTTAATATGTTTTTTTATATTAATAATAATAACAAAAAATGTCAGGTTGTTAAACAAAATCGCCGATATAATATAAATGGTAAAAATAGCCAAGTTAATCGCCAGTTATATCAGAAATCGCCATTCAAGTCGCCAGTCGCCAAATGTGAAAACCCATCGCCAAACACGTTTCAAAATCGCCACGTTTGGCGAGAAATCGCCATATCTGACAGCCGTGCTGACCACTTATTTCAAAATCAGTTACTTGTGTTGTGCTTGTGGACGGAGGCAGTTTGTTGCACCATCCAACGAAATTATTTCTTTAATATTGTACATGAAAAACCAACACTTAAACCGGATTTTTGCAACTTCAGGCATTTAAGGGATAAACCAGAGAGTTAACACTACTGTTCGTCATACAACGTTGACATTCTTGTTTAGGTATGTCATATCATATATCGTAAAAGCTAAACGGAAGAAAACGTCCCACCTTCTGGTCTTTAGTTTAGGCTGTAAGCTGTTCCATCAAAATTTTGTATACAAACTTGGTAAAGGCGGCACAAATCTGTATTCAGATTAACTAAACCTAGTTTAGCTGAGATCTTGAAAACCCAGTTTAACAATATGTTTATAATAAAATGTATTTCTTGAAAACAACATGTCTAATACATTTTATTTGTTTTATAAAATATTTTTCACAAAATTCCAATTTTGTTTTTGCTGCTTTGTTGTCATTCGTAGCAAATCAAGTAGCGCAGAGTTGTATTTTGATGGCTTAATATTAATGTTTTGTCGATTTTTGAACTTGTGGAACAGTTGACGTGACAATATATTCATTTGACAATGAATAAATGGATTACGGTAGAAACGTAAAATCGATAGTTAGTGGGGCACTTATGAGAACGATTTCGCATCCTACTCATTTGACGCGTAGAATGCGAAAAGTAGGTCAAAATTTGATTGTTATTTGCCCTAATGACGAGTAAAAAAAAATTTAATTAAAAGAGTGTAAAGTCCATTTCTGCGGCTACAAAATCAGTCATAAAAATATTTTTTTTTGGAGAATTTTCTTTTTTATAGTAATAAAATTCATATGACTATATTCTAACTTATTGAAAAACAAGTAAGAGTGCTATATTCGGCTGTGCCGAATCTTATATACCCTTCACCATTGTGGGAGCAGAATACAGAGCAACTAGACAAAAACTAAATAATTTTTACATATGTATACATACATATTTATAATACTTTAAACTTCATTATAAATTAAATTTAAAAAGCGAAAACTGGTAAATTTTTTTTTTAAATCGTTTTTAGAACATAAAAAAAATAAAAATTAAAAAAAAAAATTTTCTTTTTAAAAAAACAAGATTCGAACCAGAGAACTCACAGTTTCTAACTTAACACACCCCCTAGACAACTAAACCATGAAGGAACGTTGTTTGAATATCCACGTAACCACGCCCCTTTTACCTTCGGTGAGGGGTATAAAAAAATAAGTTTTGGGATTGCAGTATTTTGATCATAACTTAGCCATTTTTAAACCGATTTGAAAGATTTAAATACCGACGTGTTTAGGAAGAAATTTACCATTTGCTTTAGTAAATTCTACTAAAAATTTCCGATATTTTGGTATATAAGTCATATCCATAGGACATGTGGCAGCCTTAAAATTTAGGTTTTTATACAATTTTTAATTTTTTTTGTACGGGAGGTACCACGCCCATTTCTCCAATCCCGCCCACATTTTGTAGGGTGGTGTGTATTGACAACCTAAATGTGTGTACCTAATTTGGAAACTTTGGCTTTTGCCGTTCCCCAGATATACAGCAAAAAGTAATAAAATAAAACAACCACAAGGAATTTTTGGAAAAAATTAGAGGTAGTTGTAGTTTTTTGCCCATATCTCAGCCATTTGTGGCCCGATCTGGCTGAATTTCAATAGCAAAATTATAATAATTATAATATCTGACAGAAAGATACCCCAACCAAGCCCCATCATATCTGGGGGCTTCGGAAAACCCATTTCAATAGACAGACGGACAACCGGATTTGAACTTCGCTTTTCATAAGGAATTACAAACGGAATGACAAAGTTATATATACCCTTTTACCTTCGGTGAAGGGTATAAAAAACACAAATTTAATTATCAGAAGGGGTTAAGCCCCATTTAGCTGATAGTAAAAGAAATGTAACCGTACGGTAAAAAGTAATAAAAATCAATTCACTGCTAACTATAATACAGTAGAATCCCGATAATTCGTAATAGCAAGGGACCGGCTATTTCTTACGAATTATAGGGGGTTTCGATTTAGCGAGGTTTCGATTTAACGGGGTTAAAACAAAATAAATACAAATAATCGGGGTTTTTCAATTTATTTACTAAAACGATAAAAAAAAAACATAAAAAACAATTGTTAAAAATAAAATATACAGAAATTATTCATGTAACAAACTGATCAAAGTGATCTTAAGAAAATAAACCCCATACAACAGCAAAAACCCGCGCAAAAATAAAATAGTGGTAAACAAAAAATCATTCTTTCCATGTTTCTGTTGTTTTTATTACAAATTATAAGAGGTAAAGAAGATTTTATTTGAAAAAAAAATTACGAATTAGCGAGGGGACCAAAATGTATGGAAATTTTACGAATTAACAAGACTTTTTTAAGGGACCAGCAGTTTATTACGAATTATCGGGAATTACGATTTAACGGGGTACGAATTATCGGGATTTGACTGTAATTCTAATTTCTTTACATACAACAAATTGCAGCAGATTTGCAACGTTACTGTTACTGTCAGCTAGCTGGGGCTTTAGGGAGGGAGGCAACATGTAAATTTATTTAAACATCATTTGCTTTTTAATTGTAGTAAATATCAAATTAAATCAAATAATTTATATGATTTTTTCAATTATTTTGTGGTCTTTGAATGGTTTTATAGACAACCCAACCCTTTAAGCCCATTAGACCATAATTAAATAATATAAAATAATTAAATAATACAAATTGAAACCCAAATTTTGTTAGTCCAAACATTACATTTCATGTAATATTTTTGTGTTTTTTTCTGGTATTTGTAAAACCCAATTTTGTTGTAATCACTTGCAATTCAATTCGTTTTACAAATTTCAACTAATTTCCATTTCAATTAACTTTTAAAATGTAATTTAAAACATTAACAAAATGAAGCAATTTTTTCCGTAATATTTCTCTATTTGGTTACAGGGATAAACCATCAAAAAATATATAAAAAAAAAAAATCCAAATTAAAATGGACTGAATGCTTAAGGGACAGTGATAAAAAAGGTCAAATTTTATAAATAAAAAAAACCTCCTTAGGGGACCATCAAGTTTTATGATATTAAAGATCGTGCACTCTAATGCGATCGCGATCTAATTAAGATCTGTCGGTTTTAAGCTCAAAAGGAAAACGTCAAGAGTAAGATAATTCTTAAAGGTACACGAGCAAATTCCCCCAGGGAACCTCCTTCGTACAGCAGAATACATCAGCTGATTATCAATTGATAGAGCTTGACCAGAGTCCTACCATGACTTCTACACTCATAGAAAAATGCATCTTCATATTGATGATGCCTTAACATCAGAATTGTGACATCAATGTTATTAAAAATGGCATCAATGTGGCAAAAAGTAACAACAATCCAATGGCGAACGTCAGTATAAAATTTTTTCATATTTTATGCGTCATCTATACCATGACTATAGTGACAATAGTTCGAAGCCACATTTCGGGTATTATTAACATTATTTTCATGTTTAAAAAGTGTAATAAGAAACAAAAATTCCCATATTATATTTGTTTAAATTATTTAATTAAATACATCAAACTTTTAAAGTAGAATGAATAAGAAACCCATATCGGGTATGCTGCTGGTGTCTTATAATTTTGAGTTTTTCTGTAAACAAAGGGCGGAATACAACAAAAGTTAATAATAATATTCTATAACTATAACTTTTACTTAAGTCAATCCACATGACTCAGTTTAATGACAGTTTGTCCTTAAATTGAGCCTAATGAATCCTTTCTCTGGTGTTACTGAGTCATCGGACTGATGACATTTTATATTTAACTGACTCCAATTCGTTATTTCTGTGATGCCAATGTGTCATCCCATTGATGATATGATTTCATGGTTTGACCCTGATGACAATTTGGCTGACATCACAATGATAAAAAAGAGTCATGGGGTCAAAAACTAAGACACTTGTCATAGTACTGATGTCAAAATACCAGGGCTTAAAAAACTGCATTCGAAACCAAAAACTGTCAAACAAGAAACGAAAATGTATGTAAAACTTTTCGCTTTTTGAGTTGATTTGGCAACGATTGTTTTCATTTAATGAATCAGAAGTAAAAGCGACACTTTGACCACAGTTTTTTAAAGGCTGCAAAATACATCAGCGCTATTAAGCATTTTCTATCAGTGAAGACCCAAAAAGGCCATGATCTGAGGGATTTGAATTCAATTTCGATACGAAAGCTAAATGCCAATTTAGTAAACTCTTTCACTTTTGCAAAATTTTTCTACAAAATTTAGCAACTCTGGCAATAAAAAAATGTCAAAATATGTAAATATAATTTGAAATTTACATAGATAAAATAAAAAGTTTAAGCTTTGATATTGTTACAAGTAAGACTTATGGCCATTTTCTCATTAGGCGATTATCTTTTTTCCCAACTGCGCATTAAAAAAATTTGGTATTCTCAATGTCTCATTTGCTTCGATTTTATCGCAAAGCTAACCGGCACTCATCTGCCAATTATTTATTTTCCTTTCATTTGCCGTACAGATAAATTCAATCAGCTGACTTCCAACTTTTACATGTATTTTGAGTGGCGTTAAAAACTTTGTTTTTTGTCGGTATATTGAGAAACCCAAAATCGTTAACGGACAGTTTATCGGTCCAATAAATTTATGTTGACATTAAGTAACAGACAGTTTGTCGATACATTGAGAAAATGGCCATTAGAGTGTTTATAATTCTTATTCGCTTTAGGGTTTAATTGTTTAATAATGGCTTTTCTAAAATCTTTCGAAAAGGTTTCCTGATGAGCTGGCCTTAGCAACCAGCGAAATGCGCATAGAAGCTAGCTTTCCCTCAACAATGAATTTCAGTGTATTTGTCAAATATGAAAAATTGGGAATTAAGCACGTCATACGGAAATCGTATTAATAAAAAGAGATTATTTTCTAAAAGAAAAGAAAAAAAATATAAAAAGATGCGAAAGACAAATGCGCAGCGCATTAAAGAGTACCAGTCACTAGATTTGGTACCATTTTCTTTCGCCCCCTGGTTGTTGGTAATGACCTTTCGAGAAGCACGTCCCTGCTAGCATTTGGAAGATCGTTTTTACAGAAATCATCTGTATAAGTCGTTTTTAAGTACATTTGGTGATTAAAAACTGATTAAAAATCGACACAAAAGTGATTCGCGCTTATGATTTAAAAGTGTTTGATTTACAATTTAATAACTACAATTTAATACTATTAAAAAAAAGAGTAAAAATTTATCTAAACTAACAATATAACGAATCATAAATGACTCATCAAGCAGAGCCGCAAATAGAGTATCATTTTCTCCCGACAAAGCCCATATTCTGGTTTTGTTAACGAGCTGAAGAGTCGAAAAATACTCAAATATAATTAATTTGACATTTCTTTGTTTCAGTGTTTGACAAATTCAACCATGGAGAGGCACACAATTGAACAGCGCGTTAAGATTGTTGAAGCCTTTTACGAAAATGAGCGTCCAAATCAAAATGCATTGCGTGCACTTCGTGGTTTTTTTGGTCAGCTAAATCATCGGGCCGTTCTTTTTCGAAAATGAGGTCGGCCGTGCAGTTAGCGTGAATTATGTTCGCTATCGCGAGATGATAACGGACCTCTTATAGCCAGAAATTGAGGATATGGACCTGGACGATATGTGGTTCCAACAGGATGGTGCCACTTGCTTCAATGGCCGTGTTATTTCACGTCGTGGCGATGTTAATTGGCCTTTACCATCATGTGATTTGACACCGTTGGCCTTCTTTCTTTGGGGATATTTTAAAGAAAAAATGTACGTGAATGAGCCAAGAACAATTAAAGAGCTAGAGGATGAGAAAATTCGGCACATTAACGACAATGAACCTCAATTATTAGGCATGTTCTACAAATCGAAATGAAGTGGATTTAAAATCGCACAAATTTTGAAAATGAGCCTGTGAAGAAAGTTTATAAAAATATTCCCTTTTTTATACTTTAAACTTTGAGTACCAATTATCTTTACAAGAACCACTGTTAAAACTACAGTCATTTTGTAAATAATTGAGTTCAAAATCTCGTTCGATTTCAATTCCCATCGCATAGAGGTGTGCCACTGAAGCCGTGGCGAGCATTTGGCAGATATTTTGTTTCACACATAATTGTCATAGATGCTTCTATAATAATAAAAAATATAAAGATAATTCTCTGAAAACTTTTTGTTTTATTTAAAATTTACATCGTTCGTTTTGGTTGAACGACCCTTTATTCTGTAGAGTCGAATGCTTTGTCCAAAAAAACATAAAGACAGATTAAACAGCTGCCATTTTAGAAATCTAAAGTCTTTAATTCTTCTGATTGGAATCTTTTCGGCTGCCATCATTTAAAGATTTGATATTTGTGGTATATTTTACCGCCAGAAGAACAACACCAAGAGAAAGATGCACCACAAAAACGCTTTAAAAACCGTGTATTCAGAAATTTAAAAATTACCGGATTAATTTAAGGCTTCTATTGTTTTAACCACTGTGCCTTGTCCCTTAACTTCATGTTTTACAAAAAATGAAAAAGAAAAAACACATCAACAGCTATAACAATCAACATGCAACACAGTACAGTCAAGGCTAATAAAATATATGAAAATATTTTTATAGAAACAACAACAACAACAGGTTACTTACAACAACCATGTAACTACCTTGAAACAAACATTCAAAACAAAAGGAAACCCAAAAAAACAAATACCTACACAAAATAAACGTTACTTAACCCAAAAAGTTGGATGGCATTGAAGAAGATGTTTTCGTAGATCTGCAATCGGAACAGGTAGTAAGAAAAAAAGCTTCCAAAAACCTGTATCTTATCCCTTATTATCAGTAACTACTCGTTCTGCCCAGCCAACATCATTGCCAGCTGTAGCAACAGCTCCATAAACGGACAATGGTATAAGCGAATCATTCACTTGGTTGATTTTACAGTTACAATCACTCTTTACTCAATTCAACATTGGTTTTGAACAACCATAATGATAATGTGTTTGTGAGTGTGTAAGTGTTGGTTAGATGGGAGTGGGAGTAGAATCTTTTGCTGCATTCTGTGTGTAATAAGTAATTGTACCAACATATTTGTTTTCCAAGTCCTTTTTGTTACCTTTAGATGTGTGTTTATTTCTAGATTTAATATTACTACGACTACCGAATAAATGGCTTAAGGGCACCACTTTTTTCCCATAGTACTCTGTATTCTGCTTGTTCTCTACTCTCCATAACAGTCAAAATAGTCATTAAGTCAAATTCAGATTTGAAAATTTCACAACATCACCAGGTTGCAACCTTTAGGTGTGCATTTTTTTTTCTCAACAAAATTCTTCAGACAGTGGGCAATGAAAGCAATAAATTATAACAAATTATATATTTTTAGGAATTTAAAAGACGACATAACAAAATAATAGAAAAAAGCTTTGAATATTTTATATAACCTAAGAAAAGTATTGACTTTTTCAAGTGTTAGTCCATTTCTATAGCCCACTATCTAACAAATTTTATTTTTTGACTACATGTATTTGATGTTCTACAGTTAGTGCAAATAGTTATAATCATTTTAGTTGAGTTTTTTTCTATTTTTTTAGCTATATTTTCGCTCTGTACAAATGGTTATTGTTTAATTTGTTTGTCTCTTTTAGTTTCTATTCCTCGTGGCTCTCTCACTCTCTCTTAAATACAGCTTAATAAAAACTAAAATTTGGTTCAGAGGTTGTGGGTTGGTTACATAATTGCTTTGGTTTTTTGGTCTTGTGTATATAAAATGTAACGGTTCGTTTATCAGTAATCAAAATTTAAATTATTTCAATTAGTCAAAAACAAAATTATTATAGCTGGAGGTGTGTTGGCTGTTTCACTTTTATCTTGTTGTAAAAACGTCAAAGAGATAGAATTAAAAGTTGTTTTTTTTAGGAATAAAATAAAACTTTACAAGGCTGTTGATTTATTAGAATAAAATAGTTTAGGAAAATAATTGGTTGAGGAGAAAATGCGACTAGAAAAAATATTTGTCGCACTTAACTTAAGCGAACTACTTATTAAAATTTCGAAAGCTTTTTATTTAACTCAAGAGTGAAATTTCGTTGTGCTCTGAAATATTAGAATGTAAAACTGATCTTGTTAAAATGAGAAAAGCTTTTAAAAAAGCTGTTAATAAAATCTGTCAATTTTTCAAAAGCCTATTATATCTGGGGCCTGATTCTGGCAGTCGTGATCGAGTACTTTCTCGATTCGAAAGCAATTTAATATCTAATTATTTCAGTCAATACTGAACGAATCGGAATTATTTTTTCAGTGTGATAAAGCATTAATTGGAGTTTCACAATACTGCAAAAATAATTTCGATTCGTTCAGTATCGAGTGAAAAAAATTGAAAAAAAATCGAGAAAGTACTCGATCACGACTGCCAGAATTAGGCCCCTGGTTTTAATCGAAAAAGAAAACAATTAAAAACTGCTTCAGAATCCCCAATAAAATTATTCATTAAGCTTAATTTTTTACAAATCTTGTTTAAATCTTAAAATCTTTTAAAAACTTTATGCGATAAAGCTATTAAACATTTTTGTTAAGCTTTTTATAGGCTTAGATGTTACAAATGGGCTCAGAAACTTTCGTTTAGCTTAATTTCTTTCTGGACTTTCAGAAAATTCCTAAAAACTATTTTTTTAACTTCTAAAAGAGAATTAATAAGCTTTAAACGGAATTTCTTTTATTTTTCTATTATTCTTATCAGAAATGATTAAAAGTTTTTGTTAAGGTTTGTGTAACCTTCTCTCTGTAAAAAAACTATCAAGGACTTAAAGAAATCCACTTGATCATAATTTAAAAAAGCTTTCAATAAACTCGTTTGCTGATCCTTTAATAAATTATAAATCTATTTTTGCGATTTTAAAGCCATAATTAGGTAAAATTAACTTTAACCAAAATGGGACATATCTAAGAAATGTATGAGAATAAACGATGTTGAGGTATTAAGAGCTTTTTAAAAAAAATTCTGAATACGAAAGTCATTTAAAAAAACTTATCATTAAACATAAAAAAATCAGTTTTAACGAAGAAAAAGCCATTTTACCAGCTTTTAACCTGAAAATACATGATTTACAGTAAAGAGCTTTTTACTGTTAATTTAAGTTAAAAAAAATGCTTTAACCAAGATGAACATAACTTAAAAAATATATGAGAATAAACGATGTTGAATAATTAGAGCTTTTTGTTAAAAAAGTTTCTGATTACGAAAGCTTTTATAAGAAACTTATCATTAAAAAAAAACATCAAGACCCAACCATAATATGCATAGCCTTGCTTAACCTACTGTCAAAAATTTACAAAAAGTCTCTCAAATGAATTTAAAAAAAAAAAAACAAAAACGAAAACAAAAAACATTTGATTCCGTAGGGAATGTGCGATCAGTTTCGCATTTTGCTTAAGCAAATGACAGTTTCATAAAACTTAACAAAAAGTTTCCTAAAGTTCAATATGGTTTGCCTCATATGATTTACATGTATTCGCACATTTGCTTAAACCAACTTAAACACACTATGGTTGGGCCTTAATTTTTCTAAAAGAAAAAGAAAATTTACTTGTAATATAAGGACCTCAAAAGCTCTTTAAAAAGCTTTAAACCAGTGACAAAAAAATTTAAAGTGAAGAGCTTTTTACTATATATAAATTTAAGTTAACTCAAATGGGACAAATCTAAAAAATATATGAGAATAAACCATGTTAAGATACTAAGAGCTTTTTCAAGAGCGTTTCTAAATGAAAACTATCGTTAAAAAAAAAAACATCCGTTTTATAAAAGAAAAAAACTTATTTATAATATCAAGACCTCAAAAGCTCTTTTAAAAGCTTTTAACCTGTAAATACAAAATCAAGGCGAATTCAACTACAGGTGGTGTCGGAACTACAACAATCCAAAAACAACATAAACAACATACGGTTTTTTGCATTGCATTGTTAGTGCCATTAGCTTGAAATGCCAACCATTATTAGCAAAACACTAACAAATCAAAACAAATAAGCCCGAACTGTCAAAATCAGATGCCGTTTCGACACCACCTGTAGTAAATTCGCCTTGTACAAAATTATTAGTAATGAGCTTTTTACTAAAAATTTGAGTTTAAAAAGAGCTTTAGGAGAATAAACGATGTTGAGATAATGAAGTTAAGATAAGAAAGTTTCTGAATACGAAAGCTTTTATAAGAAACTTATATTTAAAAATAAAAACATCCGTTTTATAAAAGAAAAAGAAAATTAAAGTATGATATCAGGACCTCAAAAGCTCTTTTAACCTGTAAAAACAAAATGTATGGTAAAGAGCTTTTTACTATAAATTTATACACTTTCCATTTTTCAAATGGACATCAGCTTTTACAAATGTTGTAAAGTTTTTTTTAAAGTTTATTAACCTTAATACGAAAAATTTAAAGATCCTTTCCTTTAGATTTTTAATAAATTCAAAGGTAAGTGAACTTTTTAAAAGCTCTAAAGAATAAATAATACTAAGATCACTTAAAAACTAAAATACCCCAAAATTGTAATTAAAAATTAGTGTCAAAATCTTTTTAAGTAATTTCCAAGCTTTCTTTAAAGAATTTTTTAAACATTCTTACTATCAAACACATACATACATATGTATCTATGTCCTTGCCCATTTATTGTCCTAACATTTTTAAATGTGTTTAACAATTGTATGAATCTTTATATTATATTCCTTTTTTTGGATTTTAATTACATTATTTATGCTAAACATCTATGCTCTTTTTACTTTCCAACCATAAAATTATAAAATTTTTTCTGGCATTTTTTTTTTAAGAAAAATAGAAAAAAAGGATGCTTAACTGTCATTTTATATAATTTTTACACATACATATACATATTGTGTTACCATTCTTTTTTTTTTTTTTTGTTTGCATTGTCAGATATTTGCAACAAATATAAAAATGGTCCAGCCAATGGGTACTACCCCGCCTGTTTTAAATGGGTTTTCTTATGGAAAAAAGAGGTAAGAGATAAAAAAAAGGAAAGGATAATCTAAATGACAGTCATACATGTTCAGGAAGAAAGATTTCAAAAAAAAAAAAAATATTTTTGTTAAAACCAAATATACTAATATGTAAATGGTTTCAATACCATTCTGCCACTACTTATTTCCTGTAAAAGAAGAAACAATATACAAAAATTAACTTTAAAAAAAATAATGAAGTTCTCAACGAATGGTAAAGACTCTACCAAGTTTTCAAACAGCTTTAAATATTTTCAATTTTACTTTGTATTGAAGTTCAGAATCTTTAAAAGTAGTTTTTTGTTCAAATAATAAAGTTTTGAAGGACTTGGATATATGGTCCTTCGGATTAAATAGTGTAAGCAAATTCTTCCATTTAGCCGAAGGGCCTACATCCGTACCTAAACAAGAGCGGAAGGCGGAACGTTTGCTTCAAGATAGTTAATACTCTACTGTTTTTCACACAACGTTAACAACCTTGTTTAGGTAAAGCATATAAGAGTTTTTACGCTGTGTGAAGTGTGGTTGTACTACAAAATACAATCTACAGGTTTAAATGAATTGTGGCTTTGATAAAGTGTTATACATAAGTATATGTATGTATATTTATGTATTCTGAATGACCATTTTTTATTAAAGATTAATCAATTTTTAACTTTTCTAAATATTGGACTTAAAAGCTGAATCATAAAAAAGATAGTGAATGCTTTTTATGGTTTGTAAATTTGTTAAAGCTTTATTATAAACATGAGGCATTTAAAGAAAAAGGCGTTTAGGTGCTTTTTTTTAAAATTGAGCTTACATATGGAATGAGTATGAGTATGGCTACCAATTTTAGCAGTTTTCATTAAAATACCTTTTTCGCTTGTAGCACTGGGTCAAAATTTTTTTCTGTGTATACTATGCTAGTATATATAAAAATCCTATGTCTGTCAGGGACATAAGTGCCTTTTTTAAAAAATTGAGATTAAGTGTTTAATTGACAACATTAATTTGCACCAGTATACAAATTAATAATATCAATTAAACTTTTAATTCACTTGATTAAACGTTTAATTCACTTGAATAAACGTTTAATTCACTTGATTAAATTTTTATTTTTGATTAATGCGTTTACTGGGGCAAATTTTTTTCTGTGTACTACATGTATGTCAACCTAAACTACAATTGAGGCTATCAGCGCAGAAGTGGTGTGACCCACAATTAAAAATAATTTGGTTACGGTTCTGGTGTAAGGAATGTTCTTTGCACTGTTCTTTACAGTGCAATAGTCGAGTAAGCCAACCGTTTGTGTTCAAAACAGATCGCACTAGAAACATAGTTTTTGCACGGAACGTTACACCAAGTACTATAGTGTAAGAGTAGTGTAAACTCCTCATCATCTCATAATAAGTAGTCTGGGGTTACTCCACTTCTGCGCTGATAGCCTCAATTAAACCAGGAAAAAATGGTATGTATATTGCTGGTTTATGTACTACCAAAATGTACGTTGTATAAATGTGGGTATTTTATTAAACACAGCTTTTTACCCGGTTCTATTACTTTATATGAAAAGAATCTTCCGTATGAACATGATTCACTCGGGACAATATCTGCGACTGGCATTATTTTCACACACAATTGAAGGTGTCCATTAAGGTTATTTCAGTGACCTGTTACAAAGTGTCAAAAAGGTACCCATTAACTCTCTCCTAAGTAGTGCTGGGATACTATCGATATTTTCTAATATCGATATATATCGATAGTTCAGATTTCACTATCGATATATCGATATTACTATCGACTGAATGTTTGTACTTGTGCAGGAAAACTTTAATTTTTTTTATAAGGCTACAGTCCGTTGTTTTCATCACTTTATTGAATGTATGAGACGTTTGTATATACGCACGTTATTTTAGATGGTAGTTTTTTAAAAATTGATAAGTACCTTTCTGGAGGACCCGAAGTAACAGGGACTATAAGATATTCCATTGCAACTTTAAAAAATGTTCTAAATACTAAACCCAAAAAGGTAATCAATCTAGCGGACTTATCCTCTAATGGTCCTTCATTGTTTTGTCCTATGCTTATTTGTATTTTTTTTTTACAACATTACAAAAATATTTGACATTTCAGTCCCTATATAAACATGTACAAATTTCGACTTAAAGGCCTTTAATTAGCAGTAAAAAGCACTGCTAAGCAATCCATACCACTTGCCATTCTTGTTGTTTGTATTCATTGCTGTAATTCAGCGCGAATAAATAATAGCAAGTAAAAATTTGCGGCAAAATACCGTGTGTGTATAGCTGCTGTTAGATGTCTTCATATCTGTATTTTAAATAATAAAAATATCGATATTTATATTTTTCCTATCGATATTTTAAGACTATCTATAATATCGATAGTCTATCGATAGTTTCCCAGCACTACTCCTAAGGCATTAAAGTGACAAGTCTTCATTATAGAAAGTGTTAGAACTATAACCGGTCCCTATCACTTTAGAACTGTCACGTGACAAGTTTGGTGTAAGTTCCCTTTTCCCTAGGGTTGTGACGCAACTATAATATTTTCCATAAAGCGCTAAAATATACCTTCCTGTACAAGAAAAAAATTAGATTTTAATAAATAAAACAAAAACCAAAACTGTTAAATATGTATATTAAAACATTTTGAGAAAATGGTAAAATAGGGGAAAAGACGATTTTGAGAAAGATTTCAAATCAAATCTACTGGATTTTTTATTCATTAATAAGATGTGATGGATTCCAAATTTTTATTTGATAAATACACTGAAATTATTGTTGGGGGATAAGCTAGTCCCTATGGGCAGGTTACTGGTTGCTTCGGCCAGATCATCAGGAAAGCTCTTCCCAAAGACTTTGCCAAAGCCAAAGATTTATACAAATAAAATTGTAAAGCGAATGAGAATTACAAACACTCAATTCTTATTTGCAACGATATCAAAACTTAGACAAAACACCAACAATAAACAGTGAGTTTATATTTCTAACATTCCCTACTACAATTGGTTGGGTTTGTTCCGTTTCGAAATGTAGTTCTTAGTGGGTAAAGAAGGATTTTGTTGCAGTCTAAACGGGATGTTAGCAACATCTTACAATTACCAACACTATAGAAATTTCTTGCCGGACAGACGAAGTTTGTTAGTGAGGGGGCGAAGCTGTATGCTTACTCTTTCCTTAGCTCGCCTACAAATTTCTTCTGTCCTGCAAGAAATCTCCATAATGTAAATTAGGACCAACTACAGTAAAAGCACTTTAAGGTTTGTGTCTTTATTAAAATTTGGGTTTTCTATATACTACATAGGCCCGTTTTCACGACTTAACGATAGCTAAATGTAGAAAGTTATCGAACAGATAATGAGTTTTTAATTATCACAAGTTCCCTTTAATCTAAAAGTGAAGGATAAGGTAAAGAGAGGAACGTTCTACGTTTAACTTTTGTTGTAAGGTTTAGATTTGAGACTGCCATATTATATTCACATATTTTTTATATATGGCAACTCCAAGTATACGTATATTTTGTAAATTAATAACAAACTCGTATTTTGACAAATATTTTATTAATATTTGCCATTATTAAAAAATATTTGTGCACCCAAAAATTTAAAATGAGAAAAGTAAAAAAAAAGTACGTAGTTGCCAGTTCGTATTTTTATTTTGGCAAAAATAATCGGTATTTACTTTAGTGTTGCCACATTTTTAAAAATGTTAAGTTTATTTTATACAGAAGTTGTGAAAACGAAAAATAGTTGAAGGTAACTTTATTCCTCACTAGTGCTAAAGGTACCGTTAACTATTTCGATCTTTAAAGGTCAGTCGTGAAAACGGGCCATAGTATATGTACATACATATTCCGTAAAACCATGTCAGCCAAATTTTTTAAATTAAAACGCAGTTTCTTGTTATTTTTTTTGTGCCAAATTCTCGACGAACCAAATCCGTTTAACAATTTTCTATAACATCTCATTTTCTCCATTCAAAAAAAAATAGAAATCATTTACAAAAGGCGTGGCATGACTGGTCGGAAGGACCATAATTACTGTAAAGAAATAGAAAAAAAGAAACATTCAAAAAAAAAAAAAAGATGCAGTTACAATCTTGTTATGATGATACGACATCATGTAAGTTTTGCCAACATTGTAAAAAAAATGGAATATAAAATTCAAATATAAAAAAATACATAAATGAATGAAACATTAAGTGAAAAAAAAGAATATGAAAGATACTAATTTCATATTGAGAAAAAAAATTCAACGAAATCCATATGTGCTACAAATTGCGGCCAATGGGTTGGTGTTAAGACCAAGGGGCGGGCGAGTGGTAGTATGAGTGGTAAATGGACTATACACTTCTGGCCATAATACATATTAAAGGTTTGAGTTATAAGTTTTTGCTTAAATTACAAATGACAGTATTTTTATTTTTACATAGATTCTTCTTTCATTTTTTTACATTTTTGCTCCTTGCTATTGCCATTCTCTACCACATTCGCATATTAAGCAGAAAAAGGATATTTTTTCGAGTTAAAAGAAAAAAATTTTTGCTAGCCACGTAAAATTTTTTTTCTTTACAGTTTTCTCTTAATAAAATATATTTGTAAAATTTTTTTTTTTAATTCATATGTATATGAAAGTGCTTGAATAGGAACAAAGAAAAAAAAATACGTTCAGATATAAATTATAAAAAATGGTATTAATATTACTTATGTTAAATACTCTTTTCAAACATGCATAAATTATAAATTCTAGCAGAAGGGGAGAGGGAAAGAAAAAGTGGTCTTATTTGGTAACATATCAAATTTATGGATATAAAAAATTTGTTTTAATGAGAACTCAACGCAAATGTTAGATAATGGTGGACTACTTAGTTTAATTTACTCTAGATCTTTAAAAACTTCATTACAATTTTAAAAATTGTTATGGTCTAGATTTAGGATTGGATTATCGGGAGTTTAATAAACTATCGATTCAATCATTATTTGGCTCATCTTAGTCTCAGGAGTTCTGCTACTCAAATTTGATATAATATATCGATGGTTTTCTTCCGCAACTTCGTAACTCAAAAACAAGTACTTTTCAGGAGGGACAAAATACTTTTTTTTTACTATAATTAGTATTGTGGTTAATTTGTTGAACTATTTATGGTTTTTTATCCAAATTTTTAATATTTTTAATTAGGCTTAAGTTCATCAAATTTAATTTTCATTAAATTATTTTTATGAAGAAAGGAATTTTACAACATGAAAATTAATTAAAATTTACTGATAATTTTTCATTCTTGACTCAATCTGGGCTCGAACCCAGGCGTTTTACGGACAGGTTACCCTGACATGTTTCGATTGCAACCACTCAATCTCCTCAGAGGGCTTGCCGTTTAACACTCGCAGCCATCGACGACTGCTGACGTCATTAGTCAAACATCAATTCTTAAACCAAATTGTATTTAACCTTTGGTAGATCGAAATTTGCTTTGAATGATTATCTATTTTAATTTATTTTACATGTTCTTCCTTTACTTCTGTTTTACCAAATATTTAAAACTTTTTGCTATAAATTCTTTTATAATCCAAGAATTAGGAAAAATTCCAAAATTCCGCCAAACAAAAAAAAATAGCAAAATTGTAAGGCGGTATTTACTGATTACTTTACCGGTTAAAACCAAAAATCGGAAAAAACCGAGTTACGTGGTTGCAGGAGAAAACCATCGATATTAAAAACTAACCTTAAATAAAAATCGGTTAGAAAACGTTTTTTTTTTCAAAAACGATCCCTTGAAATTTACTAGGTGATTAATTAGTTCCTAGGCTTAGATCACAGCTTCGGCGCTATGTACCAATTTTCATTGCATTTCATGTGCCGATAATGTGAACGCACGATAATTTTTGATATACGACAATCTACGGCGAAAATTAAAAGCAACCCTGATGTACCGATAATGTTAACACTCTTAAGCACAATGTTAACCAATCAAAATATTACAAATGCGCCGATTGTTGTCTGCCACTAGTGCGCTAATCGTAGTGGACAATCAGCGCCAATATAAGCGAACATCTGTTTGCTCAAAACTTACTGTTTTTAGGAAATTTTGTTAAAATTTATTTTTCAACATTTTTCGAATTTATTCTATGAGTTTAATTTCAGTTATGTATTTTATAAAGCTTTTTTAAAGGAAAGTTTGTTAAAATTTACTCTTTATAGGAAAACTTACTGTTTTTTGGAAATTTTTGTTAAAATTTGCTATTTATGGGAGTTTGGTAAAAATTTACTTTAAACAGGATTTTTGGTAAAATTTAAAAAATTTATTGGATATTTTGCCAATAAGTACGTTTTATAGGAAATTTTGTAAAAATTTACTTTTTATAGGAAATTTTGGCAACGTTCACTTTTTATGTGAAATTTTGTCAAAATTTACTTTTCAATGATATTTGTCAAAGTTTACTATTCATGGGAAATTTTGTAAAAATTTAATTTTTATAATTAGTATTGTGGTTATTTTGTTGAACTATTTATGGTTTTTAATCCAAATTTTTTTCAATATTTTTAATTAGGCTTAAGTTCATGAAATTTAATTTTTCATTAAATTATTTTTATGAAGAAAGGAATTTTTACAGATGGATTTGCCGTGTAAGACGGCAAATCCATCTGAGGAGATTGAGTGGTTGCAATCGAAACATGTCATGGTAACCTGCCGGCCGGGGTTCGAGCCCCAGCCACGTCAAGAATGAAAGATTATCAATAACAATTTTAATTAATTTTCATGTTGTAAAATTCCTTTCTTCATAAAAATAATTTAATGAAAAATTTAATTTCATGAACTTAAGCCTAATTAAAAATATTAAAAAAAAAAAAATTTAATTTTTATTGGAAATTTCGGGAAAGTTTACTTTTTATAGAAAATTTTGGCAAAGTTTACTTTTTATATAAAATTGTGTAAAAATTTACTTTTTATAGGATATTTTGTCAAAGTTTACTTTTAATAGGAAATTTTGTTAAAATTCACTTTTTATAGGAACATTTTTTAAATTTAATTTTATTTTTTTAATTTTTGTTAAAATTTACTTTTTAAAGGAAATTTTGCTAAAATTAACCATTTATAGGAAATTTGCTAAAAATTTACATTCAGCAGAAAATTTAGTAAAAATTTACTTTTAAAAGGAAATTTGGAAAAAAATTTACTTTTAACAGGAAATTTGGTAAAAATTTACCATTTATAGGAAATTTAGTAAAAATTCACATTCATCAGAAAATTTGGTAAATATTAAATTTTAAAAGGAAATTTGGTAAAAATTTACATTTTATAGGAAATTTTGCTAAAATTTACCATTTGGTAAAATTTGGAAATTTGTTAAAAATTTACTTTAAACGAGAAATTTGTTAAAAATTTACTTTAAACGGGAAATTTGGTAAATATTTACTTTTTATAGCAAATTTTGCTTTACAGGAAACTTTGGCAAAATTTACTTTTTATAGGAAATTTTAGCAATATTTAATTTTTATATTATATTTTGTCAGTAAGTAATTTTTATAGGAAATTTTGTAAAAATTTACTTTTTATAGGAAATTTTGGCAAAGTTTACATTTTATGTGAAATTTTACCAAAATTTACTTTTTAAGGATATTTTGTCAAAGTTTACTATTGAAAGGAAATTTTGTTAAGATTTGGTTTTTATAGGAAATTTGGTAAAAATTTACTTTTAACAGGAAATTTTTTCAATAAGTACTTTTTATAGAAAATTTTGTCAAACTTTACTTTTTTGCAAATTTTACCTTTTATAGGAAATTTTTGCAAAATTGACTTTTTATAGGAGGAAATTTTTGCAACATTTAGTTTTTATATGAAATTTCGCCAAAGTTTACTTTTTATAGGAAATTTTTCAAAATTTACTTGTTATAGAGAATTTTGTAAGATTTACTTTTATAGGATATTTTGTGAAAATTAACTTTTTTAGACAATTTTCTATACTTTCATTAAGTTTTATACATTTTGAAAACGGAAAATTAAAAACAAAAGAAAATAAAAAAGGAAAATGGAAACAATAAAAAAAATTTAAAATTTGAAGTTACTACCGATGTTTAAATTTTGGGCTTTAGGATTAAAGTTGAAGACTCAAATCAGTTTGAACGCTTACTTTACTTTTTCTTTTTTCATGCACAAAACTCAATGGTAACCCTTTGAATTTTATTTTTCTCGCTTTCTATCTTTTTTTGCACTTAAGACAAGCACAAGAAAACTTGCTGCATTTAAATGAGGTTAAAATTGCACTTTTTTAACACAATGAAGAGATTTATCAAAGACAATTTTAAATTATATAAATTGTTATCGAAAACAAGCGGTGAGTCAATATTTATCTAAGAATATTTGCCAGATGTTAATCACTAACGATTTTTGTCATACAAAATCTAAACAGCAGGAACGATTTATTTAGAATTAAAAAGATTCGCTTATGAATGAAATTGAGAGATCTACAAAGACTCATACATAAGTAGTTGGATTGATAAGACAATTTTGTTCTTTTAGTTGTTAAAAAGTTCCCCTGAGAATCTCTGTTAACTCAATAAGACCTTGTTTTTAAATTTAACTTTAGAAAACCTCTTCTAAACACTATTAAATAAAATTTAAATAAATTTTCAATAAACCGCACTGTAAATTAATAACTTTTTTGGAGGGTGTTAGATGAGTGCGCGGCAAACAACAACAACCAATATGCCACCATTTAAAGGACAAGCTTCGGCGGTTAATTGGCGTTTTTCTATGCAGGTTTTGTTTTCTTTACAAAGGATAACAATCAACAGGGATAACAAAAAAAAGGTATTTTGTGGTATGCTATAGAACATATAGAGAACACAAAAACATGGCATCAAGAGACAAAAATAAAACCAAGCTAAAGTGTTTTAGCGTTAGGTAAATCCTTTTTTGATTATTCAAAAGCCAATGAGAAACGTGCCGATGCATAAACATCGAAGTTATCAGCAATATTTTTCGAAAGAGAACAAAAAAAAAACACTTAAACTCTTGCGAATACCAACCAAAACAGGTGTAAAACAAGGCGAATTTACAAAAAGTATAATTAATGATATTTTTGTAGCAAAATAAGAAAAGGAATGAGGTAAAGAAAGGAAAAATATGATTGGAATTAATAATTTAATGTTTTTGTAAACTTTACAAAATATTTAAAGAGCTAATAATAGTAAGAATAATTATTTAAGAAATATTCTCAACAAATTAATTTCATAAAAATAAATCTTATGTCCAACATTAGCAATGAATTTAAGAGGGTTTTCATTTGGCCACCACAAAATTACTTGATAAAAAAAACACACACCTTGACAAATTTTTATAATAACCCCCCTCCACATAGAAAATCCACATAAATATGTACTTCTTGAATTTCCTCAAACTGTCAAACTCTAAAACATAATAAATGTCATTTTATGCTAAACTTGACAAAAATGCCATCAGTGTCTTTTTATATCCTTTCAAGAAGCATTCAACATTGACTTGACAAAGTTGAAAGATTAGCAGGAGTTTGGTAAAGAGTGTTTTTTAAGCCTGTCACGCTTAAACAACGCTACCGAATTATCCAAATGTACTTTCCGAAAAACTGTGTTTAGCGGAGAGCATAATTTTTGGCTTAACAAAATTGTCGCATATTGAGTGAGAATAATCTACAACATACTCTTTTAAATTTAGAAAATGCAACGTTTGGTGAAGCTGTAACTGAAGCGCGCTGGCATCAAAATTTAAGCCAAAGCTAGCGTAACGATCAACAGTGATATCGCACCATGATCAATGATTTTTTGTTTGATAATATGGATGACATTGATCTGGACTAGATGGGATTTTCTGTGCCATACGGCGACCGCAACTATCGAATTATAAAACCAAAATTTGACGAAGTTGATTTCGGTTTTTAGATCTGTCAATTGCCCTCGAAGGTGGAAAACACAAATGTCGATAGTTGGTCTGGGGTACCAGCCGATATCAAGGGCCTATGTTCTACCTCCACGTGGTGTTTCCTCTCAATAGCTAGATTTATCTAGTTTGCTAAAGAACAGGGGTAATAATTTTAAATGATTACACTGCTATTCTCAGGAAGGCTAGTAAAACATTTACAGGAAATTAACCTCTTTATATAGTGATTAATGATAAGATCATTGGTCCGAGAAGATATTAAAAGGGATCCCCTTTAATTATAATATGGTGCAAGGAAACCAATCAGGAGGAGGTCATGCCTGGGATACGTAAGGTGACAAAAGATGGCCGGCCACAAATGAAGAATGAATGTTGGCAACAGCTTGCTGATCATAGAGAAGCCGCTGAGAAGTCTCGGGGGATTTATCCCTACCACTGTAGAATTACTTCCTTGGAGTTCTTTGGAGATGCATGACGGTTTACTGTTGCATTGATATTCCTTCCTCGGATATTGATAATGTATGGTGAAGCATACGGTAATGCATACCAAGGTTGCGTTTAACATCCGAAATGACAGGGCTCTTGAAGTTTTCAGGTTTTCTGAGTCTGGGGTATTAACCAGAGCACCCTTAATGAGTGGTGTGGCTCCACGGGAGTCATGTAGACCCAGTGATGTTATACACTGATAGACTATGTGATGTGGTCTCGTATTCCTTAAAAAATGGTATTTGCAGAGTACACGTTGTGGTTGATGGTTCACCCAAATGCGGGTAATTGATCTAACGATTGCTGTTACTCTTACTTGAGATGATGTGGGGTATGTATAGATGCTCGCAGCGGAGGTAAGATAGCTCCAACTCCTTAGCAAGGGGTTGTATAAACTTTAACGGTTTATACTATAATTGCTATCTGTGTATGAATTGTTATACCCTCATACACGGGGCTCTTGGTAGAAGCAGAACAAGTCACCAAATGGTTGAGATACACCGTGAAATAAGGCAGGTGTTCACGTCAATCTAAATCATATGTGCCCTTAAAAGTCCCCCAGGGGTTTGTTGGGTTCATTTTAAGGATATTTTACATTCTGGTGTTACATCCTCCGGGAAAATCAGTTGCAGTCAATACCTGCGATTCGACAAAAATCCAAAATTTAAAAATCTCAAGAGATCTGTACAATCTCTTAAGATCGCAGTTGACCAGAGATCCAATCTGGTACAATTGGGGTTAGTAGCCCCTGTTGGCACGGCACCAGACTGACGATGGGTTGTGGCCTCCGAAAGTATACTCCTTGCGGGAAATGCTTTCTGTCTTTCACGAAGATTGTTTTTGCGGAGAGTTTTACTTTTCCGTTAAAAAAAAGATACTTTCGGGAATCGCGGGAAAGGAGATCCTAAAAATCCCCACTAAAGGGCTGATTTTCACCACTTGTGTGAGAGGGACGGATCATCCGTAGTTAAGTGATGTTCCTGCTCAACTTAAGCTACTAGCATATTTCCAAAAGCAGGGGAGGCCAGATAACACTAGCTCCTTAGCAAGAGGCGAGTGTATAATCACTCCTCGACACTCAAATTGCCACCTGTAAGTGCTGGTTGTTCTCTCAATTATTTCCTGTGAGGCTTTGTAAAGTCATTAAGGTCTAATCAACGCATGAGATATCGAGCAAAATGGGGCGTCTAGAATGTGCTTCGTCATGAACAACCGCGGTGCCCATTTTTCATTTTTAAATGTTAATCTTTCGAAAAAAATTGTTTCTATACAAATTAAATTTTTTCTATTATTTTTACAGTTTTAAGTTTTATCGAGCTTAAAAAAACACCCTTTACCTTGCTTACTTGGCATTAAAGAGGCCACCAAAAATTTTGTCATCAGCATCTTCATCTTTGGTTTATAGACAATGGATTTGTAATGAAAGCCAAAAATAAAAAAAATAGAGAGGAGGTAAAGTAATGCAAACTGTTGTGAACGCATTTTATTTGTATGGCAATAAAATTTTTAATGTGCCATTAAATCCTTTAGGTTTCTTCATATTTTGTCATTTATTTACTGTATTTTTTTTTAATCCTTTCTAGCATTTTGCTTATTTAGTGGAATTTCGCCAAAATAACAGAAACGGCATTTTGTCACATTTTTTTTTTTTTGCTTTAGTTTCTTTGAAACAACAAATTCTTTTAAAATTGTTGTTGAATTTAACAAAATACTTTTAACAGGTATTCACCAGGAGACATTTATCAAGATGGTGTGGAAGAATAAAGAAAAATATTTGGCAAAATGACGTGCAATTTTTCTTTGAGTGTTAGAAACAAAGTGTTGTATTTTGAACGGGAAATATGGCAGCCTTGAATTTGATAATTTGAATTGATGCTTTATATTTTCCGAAATCCGGTTTAAATTATCGTGAAAGATCATTAACCAATTTCCAAAATTTTTATTAAAATTTTTCAAAAATAAAAACAATATTTATATTGTTCAGTCGTTTTAAAGATTATTTTTACCTTTTTTCTTCAAATTTGGAAAGTGCACAAAAATCAGACGAATTTCTTAGAAGTTCCGCAAAACAATGATCAGTGGAAGTCCCAGGTTCAAACAAAACAGTCCATTTAAGCACAAAATTTTTGCTTTAATTCACTTTAACCATATTTTTTTACTTAATTGCCATTAATATATCACTCATCCCATCTGTGAAAGGACAATCAACAATAAAATTCGTTACCCTTTGAACATTAAAAAAATTGTAATGTAAAAGGTGGCAAAACAAATTAGAAAAAGTAATAGGCATGTTTTAAAAAAATGTTGATTAAATGTAATTAGCGCAATCAAGTTTAACTAAGCCTAAGCTAATTGCGAATTAAACCTTTTCTTTAACTCTTAACTATTTACACGGGATACATTTCATTTAAAGCATTTAAAATTGTGTATTTCCTTTTATTTCAAAAAAGAAAAACGCCATAATTTCCTACAATATTTATATGCAATTCTTAATTTTATGAACAACAAAAAAAAAAATTAAAAAGACACGCCTCTATGTTTTAAAGTATTTAGCGAAAACAACAAGAATTTGACAAAAAAGACACGCATTTTTGTCATAAAAATTACGGGTATACAAATATTAAGATAAAAGGGTGAATAGATAAAATGAAACAAGGCTTATTTCCATGAGTAGACAAGACAAACAGAAACAGATTTTGTACGTGTAACTGCATCATGTTGCCGTCTTGTCTTTTTATGTCCTTTTGCTTTTATGAATTTTTATTTGAAGTAACACCCCCTTTTTAGATTTTTTTTTTTTTTTAAGAAAAAAAAAGGTAATTTAATTGTATTAATCCTTTTTTAGGACATTTCCGTTTATATTATTTGTGCGTTTTGTAGATTTAGTTTTTTTTTTTTTAATTTTGAATATTTTTTAATTCTGTATTTCCGTTTCTTCTATTTTATTTTGGTGTAAATACAAATTTAAACATGATGCCCACATATTTTAATTGTCATTTTGTTTTTTTTTTAACAAACGCGGCTACTGGATTAAATAGAGATTATATTTGTTGCCCATATCCGTTTTAAGGACAATTTTGTGGGGGTGTAATAGTGGCAATAAAAGGAAAGGGTAAAATACACAGATGTTTTTCCCCAAACTTGAAATGATTATTAGAAGAAACACAATTAAATGTTGAAACAAAACCATTAAAAGGTATAGATGTTTATAGTAAATATCTAAATGCTTTAATTCGCATGATCCTTGTGAGCTTTACGGAAAGTTAAGCGTTCGCGAAATATTTTCTTTAGAAAGTCGAAAACATACTTTTTTATAGAACTATTTTACTGCTCGCTGTTGAAGGTAGCGTTTTTGACGATCCTAAAATTTAACAAGTGAGGAGGAATATGTAACTCCACCGGCTTATTTTTATGTCAATGGAGAAACAATGATTCTCATCATCGAACATGACTCCACGGTTTGTACGTATTCGCCTTGAGGAGCACTAAAACTCTAGCGCTGCACTTTTATCAAATGTATTTGCAGATAATTCATTAATTAAAGGCCCCAGTTAAGTTTTAAATTGAAAGATATCTAATATATCGCTGCTGGGTCCAACTCCATTTTGATATCAAAAGAACGAGTTGGCTCCACTAGGAGATTATGCGGTGACTATGTTCACTAGTAAGATCGCGAAAAGCAATCCCCCCTATCGCTAATCAGGATAATTACGAGTCTTATCACAGAACATCCCCCCTAGATTTGTGCGCCTTAAGGAGTACCAAATCTCCTGGTGTTGCACTTTCGGGAAATAAAGTTACAGACAATATATTAATGTAATGCTCAGAGAAGTTTGAGTATATGGGGCCTTAAAGATTTTGGTATCAAAAGAACGAGTTGGCCCTAGAACATAGAACCAAGACTTGGAGATCATGTTCAATAGTTAGATCGAGTCTCCATAAAGAACATCCCCCGTAGGTTTGTACGTATTCGCCTAGAGGAGTACCAATCCTTTTGGCGTTCCACTTTTTGTTGCACACAATTTATTCATTTAGCCTGGGGGGTTAACGCGTATTTCGATTCGAAAGAAATCATTTACGGATTCGAACAATTTGTACTGTGTATTACGATTTTCGTAATATTTGTTTCGAATAAACGGACGTTTTTCATACTTTATTGAAAACAAAAAATCACTTTCTTAAAAGCCACTCTCTATTACGAACAAAAATTGTTCATCAAATTTCCCATTTACTAAAAAATACAACCTCTGTCATCGATTCAAGCGATTACGAAAATTCGAATCGAAATACGCGGTAACCCCCCTGGAACCAAAAATTTACGGATGTTTAATAGATCGCTGCAGGTTCGATTTCATTTTGGTATCAATGGTACGAGTTGGCTCCACAAGTCATCCAATTGATAACATAATTTTATTGTTTGACCCTGATGACAATTTGGCCAAGTGATGTTAAGGCTCACATCACAATTATGAAAACTGTCATGGGATCTCCTTTTCTCATCATATGGTGGCTCCAATCTTCAATCTTCAATTTAAATTCAATTAACCATTTTCCTTAAAAAATTTATGGGAAAATTGAAACCAGTTCTCTTTTTAATTTAGGATATGCGTTAATATCCTTAAGATGACAGGTGCTCCTAATGTGAAGTTCGGTTTATTTTCTCCTGAGCCAGGGGTTAAGCAGAGGCAGTCATGAACTAAAATTTCCACTTGTGTTTTTCATTCACACACGGGGCGTTCGCTTTAACCCGGCCTTTTTGCAGGAAACACTTTTTGAATTGAAAATAACTGGTAGAATAAATTTTTGTAATCTTTGCATTAAAGTGACTTTTGCAAAAAATAATTTTTGTCAAATTTTTTTTTTCAGTTTTGAAAAAAAAAATCCTATTCCCTATACGACAAAATATAACTGTTGGCCTATTTTTTTATATCCTTTTAATGATGTCAGTTTGAAATTTTAGAATTTTGTACTTCATTTTACATACTTACTAAAATTGAGCTTTAAGTCATATATAAATAATATTTTAAGTTTTTCTTAAAAAGCTAAACTGGCGATACATTTTTATTTTTCTCTTATTTAAAGCCCATAACTCTACTCATTAGTTTATCCTAAAACTCCAACCCCCTAAACAAAGCAGGGGCAACAATACCATAACCAAGAGAGCTGTAGCCGTAATCATCTAGATACATATTCTGTAATACTACTTTGCGCCTCAACTACAAACTAGGCTCACTAATAAATCCTTGAGAGTTTTCAAAATAATAAAATATGAAACAAGCAACAACAAGTAAAAGAAACTTTATCCTCCTGTACCCATTGAAACTGAGTGTATGTGTGGTGGCTATATTTTAGCTAAAGCTAAAGGAAACATTGCCAAAATAATGTATTTGAAGGTAGAATTTGTCGTTGGCGTTCACATCCGTTTATGTTCGTTTATATTTTCCTTTCTTTTTTTTTTTCTTTCATTTTGTGTATATTTCCAAAAAATTTATTGCTCGCAAAATATCACCTGTGCGAGGACAACGACGACGATGTATGTAAGTCGTTGCTGCAAAAGCAAATTTTGTGTATGTTGTAAATTTGAAATAAAGTTTTTGGCGCTTCTTCTGTTAACAAATTTCTATTATAAATGCGTTCATAAAATAATTTATTAACAAATACAAAGTTGTTGCTGTTGTTGAAGAAGAAAATTAATGAGACATTAGTTTAAGATTTTTTCTTTATTTCGGACTGAGGTGTTTAAGACTATCGGGGATAAATGTTTCAAGTCAAGGTTCATATAAAAAATGCGTCTGCAAACGACCAATACTACGAAATCAGCCACAGATTAAAAGTTTTTAAGATCGTCTACTCTGAAATTAAAACCTTAGCCTCCGCATAAACTTATCCTTAAAGATACCTCACTAAAGCTCAGATTAGACGTGACATAATCATAATGACACAGCCGTAACGTCGAATTAAGAAACCAAAATGGAATTGGTTTGTATGGTATGTTTATGTCGTTTTGGTATTGCAGAGGTGATGGTAATACAGTTTTGATATGGTTATGTCACGTCTAAATGGATCTTAAGGCTGGCGGTTTTGTTGCAATGTCACCTTCTTAGTTTTCCAGCTTTAAAGCTTTGCCGCCCATATCACTAGGAGCAGATGTGTTTGAGTTAATCGTGGATAAGCACATTGGCAGTCTTTCCCCACTACCCTCACAGAAAAATGAATCTTCATATTGATGATTTCCTAATATCAGAATTATGGAATCAATGTTATTACAAATGGCATCAAAGAGGCAAAAAGTGACATCAATCCAATGACGAACGTCATCATAAAATTTTGTCATATTTTATGCGTCATCAATGCTATGACTACAGTAACTTCAATTCGTTGCCACATTTTGTGTTTTATTGACATTATTTTCATGTTTAAAAAGTAAAATAAGTAACAAAAATTCCCATATTCTATTTGTTTCAATTATTTAGTTGAATACATAAAATTTTCAACGAAAAAGAATGATTACGAAAACTATATCTGGCGTGCTGCTCGTGTCTTATACATAATTGGAGTTCTTCTGTAAACAACGGACGGAACACAAAAAAAAAATGATTAACGGGTAAGTAAATAATAAGATTTTCTCACTTTGACTTAAGTCAATCCCAATGACTCAATTTAATGACAAACTGTCGTAACCAAACTTTTATTAATTTAAGTCGAATGCGTAATTTCTCCGATGTAATTGAGTCATTGCACTGATGACGTTTTTTATTAAACTAACGTCAATTTGTCATTTCTGTGATGCCGAAGTATCATCCCATTGATGACATAATTTAAATTTTTGACCCTGATGACATTTTGGCCAAGTGATGTTAAGGCTGACATCACAAAGAAGAAAAGCGTCATGGGCTCAAAATCGATGACACTTGTCATAGTACTGATGTCAAAATACAGCTGCGTTATGACGCTTCTTCTATCAGTGTATAACACTGCTTTACAAATTTTTAATTTGGAAAAGTACCAAGAACGCCACATGCCTAGATAAGTTAATTGGGACCCCTGATCACGAAAAACGCTGTAATTTTTTTTCATAAGTACCGTTTTTTAGATAACGGTACTAGGCTTTTGCACTAACATAGCGTTTACATTTGCCAGTACTGGCAAGACAGTAGCAATTCATTCAAACTTTTTCACTAATACATAAACACTTTTGCAGCTATTTTGTTTTTGCATTGTTTTGCCAACTAATATGTATATGCTTACTGTCTTGCCAGTACTGGCAAATGTAAACGCTGTGTAAGTACATTAAAATTCAAAAACATTTGCTTTTTTAAAAATTCTCAGATTAAAGCTAAGTACAAAAAGGAATCAAAGCAAATAAATTAAAAACAAACAAACACAAAGAAAACAAGTTAGAGTGCTATATTCGGCTGTGCCGAATCTTTGATACCCTCCACCGACAGTTCAAATGTTTAAGGAGTAATATCTGTAAAGGCCCAAATACACTTGTCAAATGCTTGTCCAGCCGGCGAATTCATCGTGTACGTGTGCTTGACGTAATATTCGCCGTCATATCTAAATTTTTTGATTTTCCATCCAGCATCGTCGGTGTGACACATACAAACATATTTTCACTAATACTACCACAATGCTTGATGAGTATTTTGATCAATGTATTTGGGCCTTAAGATGTTATTATTATCTTAAACTGTGACGATTTGTTATTAATTATGGTTTTAGGCGACTAAACTGTTTTCCGGTAGTAGGGTTTAAATGGGGCCTAGGGTAAATTATGGTCCGATCATCACGAAATTTCACAGCGTCATTTCTAGTCCTTTAAAACTGTGACGTACCAATTTCTGTTATGCTAGCATTAGTAGTTATGTTTTAGGTGTACTAAACTATTTTCCGGGAGTAGGGTTTCTATGGGGCTTAGGGTAAATTATGGACGGATCTTCACGAAATTTCACAGTGTCATTTATACTCCTATAAAACTGTGACGATCCAAAATTTGTTATGATTGCATTATTTTTTACGGTTTTAGGCGTACTAAACTGTTTTCCGGTAGTAGGGCTTATATGGGGCCTAAGGTAAATTATGGACCGATCGTCACGAAATTTCACAGTGTTATTTCTAGTTCTAAAAAACTGTGACATTCCAAATTTTGTTACGCTAGCGTTATTTTTTACGGTTTTAGGCGTACTAAACTGTTTTCCGGGAGTATTATTTATATGGGGCTTAGGGTAAATTATGGACGGATCTTCACGAAATTTCACAGTGTCATTTATACTCCTATAAAACTGTGACGATCCAAAATTTGTTATGATTGCATTATTTTTTACGGTTTTAGGCGTACTAAACTGTTTTCCGGGAGTATTATTTATATGGGGCTTAGGGTAAATTATGGACGGATCTTCACGAAATTTAACAGCATGATTTTCAGTCAAATAAAACAAATTTTTTGCAAAATCTTATCTCATTCCGTGCCTTGTTCCAGCATTTATGTTATTTTTTGTAACAAAATTATCAATTTTTTTAGGTGGTGGTTCCACATTTTGATTCATAGCTCTGGTCCTACAGAACCGATTTTGCTGGATTTCAATCCCAAACTGCTTAGGATAACTGCAAGCAATTTGGCACCAAGTTTGTTCATTTGTTTTGAGTTGTTCGAAAGTGAGCGTGTTTTTAACAGACGGACAGACGGACATGGCTAAATCGACTTAGAATTACTCAAGGACCCAGAATATATATACTTTATGGGGTCTGAGATGAATAATAAAAAAGTTTCACACGGAATGACAAACTTAATATACCCTCTTCACAACTAATTGTGGTGGAGGGTATAAAAATTATTCTCTTTATACGCTCAGAGTTCTTATATTTACTTTTTCTTACTCACTATAAATAAGTCAAAGTAAACATTTTTGTTGCTAATCTTCTGTAAGTATTTTGCAAGATTCTTATTTTACCATGTGGGTATTATATGTAAGCAATAAATGTAAGCAATGGTTATTGCTTTTTAATTTGTCTTATTTCCAGATTATTACTGATTATTAAAATAAAAACTATAACTTTGTTTAGCCGCTATTTATATTTTGTCTCTTTTGGTGAATTTTATAGTTTTAACACAGTATTTTTATATACATATTTTATATATTCTGTTGGTTTTTATTTTTAGCATTAATTTTGCAGTTCATTTTATGGAATATACATATATATGTATGTGCATACCTATCTAGGTATATATATTTGATATGTTGATAATTTGATCATAACATCAAATTAAACAAAAGCAAAATTTCATACAAACGAAATAAAACTTACAAAAATACTCAAGTATTTTAGTAAATGGTTTAAGAACTTCTTGTCTTAAGTCCAAACATGTGCATGTACTGGTTTTTATTTTGCTTACTTCTTGCCATGCTTAAAGGCTCAGTTAAGGTGCATGTAGACGACATGTTTTTTACATCTGACTTGTCAAAATTGCTGTTTTACAGAAGGTTTGTAATATTCGGTCACAAACGTACATGTAATTTGCTTCTGACATTGTCTCTGTTTTTTTCGCATAGTTATTGCAAAATCCAAAATAAAAATGCCGCCACGAAAATTTTTATTTATGCCGTAAAATAGTTTAGCCATCTTAACATATTTTTCTTTTAATTCAAAGATACCAATTTAGGATATTATAATGAAACGGTTTTTATATATATATTTACATAAATTCTATTCAATGGTGCGATGATCATACATATCTCGGTATTTTAAAATATTAACTGCAGCCGGCTAATGATTCCGTCAATAGTGAACGCCGCTGCCGGTTTCTTCTCGGCATAGATTTCTGATTTCAGATGGTTTGTCAGAAGAAAATAGAGCACGCTCTAATTGAAATTTTGTCAGATGACTTTGCATCTGACTTTTACAGAAGCAAAGTTAAAAAGGTAACACACGACATGTATGTATTTTGCAGTGGCAAATTTGACATGTCAGATGACAAAAACATGTCGTGTACGGTCGCCTTTAGCCGGGAGTAACAGTAACCTTACCGTAAAAAAGTAAGACCAATCTATTTCTTACAGATTGAGACGTAACATCTTACTGCTAACTGTAATCGTTCTAATTGCTTTACATACAACAAAATTAATCAGCTGATTTGCAACGTTACTGTTACTCCCGGCTAACTGAGCCTTAAGACTTGCTTTATTTATTTTTTACAGGAACAATATTTATTGTGTTTGTTTCTTATAAAAGAGAACAGGGCTGTCAGATATGGCGATTTCTCGCCAAACGTGGCGATTTTGAAACATGTTTGGCGATGGGATTTTCCGTTTGGCGACTGGCGACTTTTGTGGCGATTTTTGATATAACTGGCGATTTACTTGGCTATTTTTACCATTCATATTATTTCAGCGATTTTGAAATAAAAAATTTGCACTTTTATTTACATAAGCGGAGTCAGGCCTCTCCAGCTATATATATATAAATATATACATACATACTTATAGATTTTTGAACAGTTTGTCCTTTTTTGTTATCATTACTAGTTTAAAAAAATCTGGCTAATTTTTTTCGCATGATTTTTGTTTTATTATAATTTTAAGTGAATTATTCAGTCACTTTTTAATTCCAAGGTTTAAAAAACTTGTCGAACAAAACACAAAAATGTGTCTAAAATTTTACGCTTTTTGATTTGGTTTGACAGCGACTATTTACATTAAATGAATTACAAGTAAAAGCAAAAATTTTTTTTGACCAATGACAAATGAAAAAGTGGAAGAGATGGCAGCTTTTCAACTTCGACTGCAGTTTTTTAAACACTGCTTAAATCTAATAGTACGTATACAGGTCAAAACAATAGTAATGAAACCGATGAGCCTGAAGTGATCTTATAGATTTGTGTGCTTAATTTTAGTTTTTTTAACCGAATAAATGATCTCCATTTTATGTTATTTAAAAAAATATAACAGTTACTTAACAAAATTTACTTTCGGCGATTTTTTTGTATTTTTTCTCAGTTTTTGGCGATTTTTGACTGCAATATTATATCAGCTTTTTTTGTATGCAAAATTTAATTAAAAAAAAAAAAAAAAGATTTCGAAAACTGAACAAAATTGACGTTTGGCGATTTTTGGCGATTTACGACATCCGGTTTGGCGATGGAGCTCAAAAAAATCTGACACCCCTGAAAGAGAACAGCAATTTTCTCTGTAAAGAGAAGGTACAATAAAACAAATACACGAAAAAAAGAGAATGTGTTTAAGTATTTGTTTTTTGTACTTTTGCAAAAGCCTAAACGGTACTTTTGTGTTTTTCGATGTATGGTCCCACTCAAATCCTTGTGGAGCCCAACGAAAAAGTCTGATCGAAATAAATATCGTTGGAAAGGTAATTGAATGCCTTTTCCGTCGATATGCTGAAAATTTCTATCTGATAAGAAATGGCTGAGTTATGGCACCTCAAGGTTCAAAATTTGCCTATTTTTTACTTTTTTTTTTTCAAATTTTTCATTTTTATTTCGTTTTTTTCTACGTTATAGTAAAGATCTGGAATGTTTTATTTTTTAACCCAATAGTTTATTTAATTACCAACATTTTAAGCGTAATTTAGAAAAAAAACGAAATAAAAATGAAAAATTTGAAAAAAAAACGTAAATAATAGGCAAATTTTGAAGTGTTTGAGTGGGACCATACACTGAAAAACACAAAAGTACAGTTATCTAAAAAACGGTACTTAGAAAAAAAATACAGCTATTTTCGTGTTGAGGAGGTCCCAATTAACTTATCTAGGCATGTGACGTTCTTGGTATTTTTTGGCTGTAAACCAGTGTAATAGACAATAGCATTAACAAATCACCCGTTATTCATTTATTATGTTTTTTTTTTAAATGTAAGATCATATTAAGATAATTAAATATTCGCCCCTTTTATTTAATTATCTTAATGTTTTAAAATGTATTAAAGTAGTTTTAAATTTTCTTTAAACGAGAGATTTATATCTTTTAAATTCAAAATACAGCTCCTTATCCTTGTCTATATCTTTATTACCTGGAATAATTTCCCATCGCAACTTATAGCCGAAAATAAAATTAGATTACCCACATTTAATGGCATTATTAAAAACTTTATGCTTAAAATAATAATCAAATTTCCTGCCAACACTAAAATTATTCAAATTCAAAACAACCTCATCAAAATAATATAGAAATATGAAGTACAATGTCTATATAAAATAATAATCGTAATGACCAACCGTGCCTGCAGAATTTAATGTGTCAGCGGAAAAAAATCATCAGAAGAGCATCATCATTTTCCTTTCAACCATCTAACCAACAAACCAACCAGCTGACTTCAGCAGCAATGAAATAACACGTTAACGTTAGGAAAATGTCACCATTTCTATGCTAATCGAAGTAATTTGACAGTTATTGTAATGTCAAATGAAATTACCTGATATCAGCAAACAAAAATGAACGTTAAAACATCTTCAAGGTGGTGTTTCAAAATCCAACAAAAAAAAAAAATGTTTCTAAAATTGCAACAACGACACAACGAATTTATATTTGTAAAATTTAAATATTTTAATAATTGAAAATAGGGGATGAGTAGGAAAAAAGTGAAGGGAAGCAGTTTCGGCTTAACGTTCTAAAAAACCAGGCATTTTGTTTTGAAAATTCTTTAGCAAGAGATTATGATGATTTTGAATGTTAATAAAAACCATTTTCGGTTATTACTTTGTGCTAACGAAAACAGAAAAATATTGTTCTAATAAAACTAAAGAAAAGAAACAATTTGGAAATTAAAATATCATCATAAAATGCGGGTGAGTTAAGAAGTGCTACCTTGTTTGACTTTCATATGGAAAGTTTTGCCAAACAGTACAACAGTTTTACACAGTGTTGTATCTTCTATGTACACTTTAAATATTCAACTGCTAATAATAATAAAGGGTGTTTTTTATAGAGTGACACAAGTTAAAATCATAATAAAACAAGGATATAGATTTTTAATATCAATGAAACGGGATTTATTAGAAATAAAATTTTATGAAATTAATGATTAAATAAGATTTCTGCCATGTGGCCGACACGGCTGGCGAGTAGAAGGCGCAATCTGGAACACCAATTTTCAACAACTTTTCGCAGATTTTTCGGCCGTATTTCACCGACAACTCTTCGAATGTTGATTTCCGGGTGTTCTATTGTTTGTGGTTAATCGGCGTAGACAAAAGACTTAACATAACCCCAAAGAAAAAATCCAATGGGGTTAAATCACACGATCTTGGTGGCCAATTAATTGGACAATTACCCGCTGTGTGGCATGTGGCTCCGTCCTGTTGGAACAACATATCAACATTGAGCAACGAAAAAAATTCGAATCATGTGATAATACCGTTCACCATTGACAGTAACATTCTGACCATCATCGTTTTTTAAAACATAGGGGCCAATGACTCCGCCAGCCCATAAAGTGCACCAAACAGAAATTTTCTGTGGATGTTATTGTGTTTCGACACAAGCTTTTGGATTCTTCTCAATCCAATTGCGACAATTCTGCTTATTTACGTACCCATTCAACTAGAAATGAGCTTCATCGGAAAATGAAATTTTGAATTGAACTTCCAAATCAATATCAATTCGCGGTTGAGCCCATTCTCCGAATTGGCGGCGAATACGATGGTCGTTTGGCTTTAATGTCTGCACAGGTTGAATCTAAAAAGCTTTTAAGCTGTCATAAAGTGGAAGGACGATTGATAGATTAGGATCATCTTGAATGCTTAACTGTACAGCGGCTACAGCGGCTACAGCTTCTTCAATGCGCACTGTTCGGCGTCTCACGGGATGCACATTATCAGTAACAGTAATGTGCTCCGAAAACGATCTATTGTTCTTCGAATTGGCCGCTCTGATGTGCGCCATAAAATTGAAAAAGTGCACGATGAGTTTGACAAATAGAACAATTATTTTGATTAAAAATGTCAACAATTTGCAGCCGTTGCTCTGGTGTAAGTCGATTTATAATGAAATTTCAAAGCAAACTGTCGAACAACTGCAACTTTTCTCATTTGGATATTGTTTTTATTAAAGTTCTTAAAGAGAGACATTATGCATTGACTTTTTCTCTCTAAACTTTTTTGGAGGTTACAAAGAATAAAAAACAAATGCATTAGAAACTATGCGATTGCAAATTACTGTTATTTTTACTTTGCCTCATATTTCGATGTCACGTGCGACATTTAAAAACCATATTTGCTATCAGTGCACCGAAAGTAAATGCAAAAAGCTCACCAAATACCGAGAACAGAGATTTTTTATAAAATTAAAATAAAAGATACAATTTTTGTCACCAAACTTTGGCAGCGCCGTTATTAAGGTTCTTAAAGAGACATTAGGCATTGACTTTTCACTCTAAACCTTTTCGGAGGTTACAAAGAATCAAAATCGAATGCGTAAGAAACTATGCGATTGCAAAAAACTGTAGTTTTTTTATTTGTCTCATATTTCGATGTCACGTGCGAAATTGAAAAACAACTTTTGCTATCAGTGCGACGAAAGAATATGCAGAGAGCTCATTAAATATCGAGAAAAATAAGAAGTTTTTTGATTTTCGTAATTATATAAAATTGGTCACGTGCGACATCATAAGTTTGAAAATTAAAAATTGGAATATGTATGTTTTTTTATATAAATGCTTTATTTATTTAAATACAATACATAATTTAACTTGCAAGCACACATGTTCACACCTGCATAAGCGCTTTTGTTCTTTCGAAATATGTATATTGTTTTGTCTGCAGTGTAGTCCTTGGTTGAAGTTATTTATATATATTTTTTTTTATTAAAATTACTTATTTAGCTTGAGGTCTATTATTTTTAATAAAATTATTTATTTTATTTTATCCGATATTTTGACACGCCTTTGTGTGACTTCAAGGAAAATAAACAATTTAAATTTATTATTAAAAATATTTGATTAATTACAATTCTTTTATAATGTTATAGCGAAATAAAAGTACGAATAAGAGGATATGAATATAGAAAGAAATTGTTATTCTTTCTTAAATTTTAAAAGCCCTAATTTAAAGAAAGAATCACTTATACATATGTATATACGACGTACATATATACGTACAAAGTATATAGGTGTAAAGATTTATTTTTGCACTAACTGTCAAGTGGTCGAATTTCGGCTACCGGGCGAACTTTGTACATTAAATATGTACTTCTGTTTAATAAAAAACAATTTCATTAAACTCGTTTATATATTATTCAGTAAAATGAGAAACAGAAACAACATAAATATAATCTTGGCAAAAAATGTCACGTGCGACAGGTCACATGCGACAATGATTAAAACTAATTAAAAAAAGTATAAGTATAAGTTTAGTATTTTTGGTTAAAATCAAAACCATTTTTAATAGACATTAGTGCTTAGCATTCTTAAATTAGTCGCATTACAATATTGCCTTAGGTTTCGCTGAAATCGACATATGAATTGTTGGCCGCGAAAACCATTTATGGATTTTTCAAGTGCTAAAACCATGTTTTTTTTTGCAATTGAATGAATTTTAGCACCAATTAAAGGGCTAATTAAGAGCTATAAGTTAAATCTACTGTCAAAATAAAAATCTGTTTTATTTTTAATAGAAAAACAAGTCATATGTGGTGTTCTAGGTTTAAAAGATCTTTATTGATACCAAGTTTCAAGAGTAATGGAAAAATAAAAGTTAAAAAAAATTTCTATTTTTAAGATCCATCTTCGTCGGTTTGAGAAACATCGCTAAAAAAATTCGCTGCCATTTACCTCGTCCCTCCCCACTTCAACACCACTGTTTTTCAAAACAAATTTAACTTTTTAAATCATTTATATTCTTCGTTTCTTAATCCTTTTAATGAAAATTAGTGTTTTCTACTTTCATAAGCTCAATACCAAGTTCGAATAATATTGTTTTTTTTCTTCATTATAACCCCACATAACCCACAACAAGGGAGTACCAAAAAACATAAAAACAGTCAAGGGTTAAGGGAAAGGGCGTTTCTAAGGCAAAAGTGCTGTGAATACAAATAACAACTGATAAATTCGTGATAAAACCAGGACTTGGAAAGAAAGTTTGGTTGTTTACTAAAAAATTATCATAATTTTATAAAGAAAATCAACCTAAATCAACAAATTTTCGCGTGATGATTTTCAACAAAAATTAATGAGGCCTAAAGGTGGTAAAATGACAACATTTTATTAATATTTTCTTAAAAATTTGTTTGTTTGTGGCACTTTTCTCTTTTCTGCCAGTCGTCTATAAGTGAAAATATAATTAAATAACACTTAAAGTAAAAGGAAAATTGTAACTGCAACACTTGAAAGAGTTAAGAAGAAACATTTACAGACATTATTAAACCTATTGCAAAAAAAAAAAACAAAAAAAAATAAAGACCTGTTAAACTTTTAACACTTGAGTTTTACTTTGTTTTTTTTTTTTATTTTTTTGATAATTCTGTGGAATTATTTTTTGGGGGTATAAAAAACTTAAAGGTTTTAACATTAATTGTTATGCTATGCAAATCGAAAAACTCTAAAATGCCATAAAATGTTAAAAATCATAAACTTTTTTTTTTGCGTGAACAAGAAGACAACAACGTGAAAAAAGGCTTGAAAACTGCAAGTATTTCTCTTTTTGTTTTTGCACGTTGTTTTCATATTTTATTGTAGATTTTCGAAAGTTTTACGAAATAGAAAAATAAAAAACAAGAAACTTTGGTTTCCTTTTGAAAAAAACAAAAAATATTTTTTTATAAATTTTGTATTTCAAAAACCCCCGGCTCCTTGTAGCTGCTAAATTTATAGAGATGGAGTAAATTTCTAAGCCATTCTGGCGTATAATTTTAATGTATTTCATTATTAAGAATTTGTTGTACAAAAAAAAAAAAAAAAAAAAAAAAAAAAAAAAAAAAAAACATTGCAAATTTTCTACCTACAATAATACAAATTTTTTTTAAAATTCCTGCTTAGTATTTTATTCGAGACTGTAAATGAACGAATGAAAAAAAGTGGTAATTTCTATTGTAATTTGCCAAAAATTTACATCCTTGATGGAACAACTCTGAAACCTCCTTTAGCTTTCTCTACTAAATAAGCCAACGTCTTCCGTTGTCAGAAAAATAAATGAAATAAGAAGAAGACACAAATTCAAAATGAGCAATCGAAAATTTTTTTGTATGATTATGCAGCATTAGCAACATCATCATTGCCATCATCAGCATTTCTTTGGGGAACCCTGCTACACACCATCTACTGCCGTAATAACGTAACGTAATGCAATTGTTGTTGTTCTTCAATAGCAGCAATAATAAAGAGTTGAAGATTTTCCTTCCAAAAAAAAAAACAACAAAAAAAATTCAAAGCACTTGAAAACTTTTATATGAATAGACTTCTTCTGTGTAGTCAAACGACAAGTAGTATTTTGTAGTCTTAACAAATGATTTTTGTCTATGGTTTGGTAAAAATTTATCGGGAAGCGAAGCAAGAGGGAGATAGATGCTTTTTTAAGCCTCCCTATACTATAGTTTTTATTGTTAAAAAAGAAAGAATCAAATATTGCGCGAAATTTTTGTAAAAAGAAAAAAATTCTTTTACTGGTTTAAAGGATGTCCGTTGCTGTCATCACTGCATTTTCAACTAAGAACTGCTTGCTCTGTTTGTGGCGGGGATGGGAAAGTGAAGGTAATTTGCTTTATTGCTAAAGAATTTATTAACTAAAAGAAATCAAAATCCTTTTCGTATTTAAAATAATGGCGACTACAATAGAGAATAAAAGTTTTTAGTTTTAGATTTAAATGAAATCATTTTTGTTAAAAACATTTTTTTTTTATGGCTATTGTGAATGGTTGTAAATTTTGAAAAAAAAAAAAATTGGGAAAATACAGAGCTTAGCCCTGGTCTCGGGGCTATTAGAATTCGGCATATTGGGAGACCAGAATTGCCATGTTTGGACACTGGAGTCTAGTGTAAAACCGATCACTCTGTTTTGCAGGGAGTCGGGGTGGATCGAGGCTGCACTGATTTCTGGGGAATAATCTGGCTGTCTCTGGTCACTGGCTCAGGGAATCACAAAGAGACCTCTATAACGATCCAAGTGAGCTGGGCCTAGTGTCGGCTGCCGATTGAACCTAACTAAACTAACCTAACCTAGAGAGCTTGCCAAAGAAGAACATAGGAATAGTGAGTTGGTACAAATCTTCAATTCAAGAATTTTTGGAAAGTCTTTAAAAAATTCTTTGTGGTATTGTTAATAAATGTTAAAATTGGTTTTTCATTTAAATTAAAAATAGTCAGCCCCTAGAGTTGTTTCCCTTCTCCCCTTTTTTGCTATTGAATTTAACAATTGCAAAAATGGGGAAAGGGAAAAACTCCCGGGGAATTTTTATTCATAACTGAGCTGTATAAGTTTTATACAAAACTAGCCGTTACCTGGGCGGACACTAACTGTAAAAGTAAAATTAAAAATCAGAATGCATATTTTTTGGAAGGATCTTGCCCATCTGTCCCTTCATATTTCGAGCTTTGAAAAAATAAAAGGCCTGTGTGTTTTGTTTTACGCTGATCTGTCTATGATTCATAAAAATTGGTAAGATATTTTCGGAGAGGCAGTAATTCTCCCTATGTTCCACTCTTGGTCCTAGTTTTTAAAAACTACAGAGCCTATCAGAGGTGTTCTGGAAATCGAAAAACGCAAAACGGAAGAATTTTAAACGTCGGTTTTCCAATAAGATTTCTGTAATAAAAGAATTTTATGGCAAATATTATACAAATATTTCTATATTTAACAGAATTTTATAGCAAAAACTATAAAAATGAGATTAAAAGTGTATTATAAAACCACTTCAAAATTCGTTTGTTTCCAGAACACCCCTGTATTTTTCCAATTTCATCAAAATTGGTTCAGCTTTTTAGCCGATAAAGAGCAGCAAACGCAAAAGTCGCTTTCGCATTCGGCCAGCAGACGGTCGAGCCGACAGATAGAGCGAAGGCGGAATGGAGGGCGAACACATGCTCACGTTAAAATGGCTTTGTTTTTATTTTAAGTACGGAAACTATTATTTTAAAAGAGCTCTTTTCTAAAACGATTTGTAAAAAAAATTTGTAAAATAGGACTGGCAGTTGCGGAGACTACCTCTTACAAACATACAAACCTAAAAACTTTTTAGCTTTTTAATATTAAATATAGATTTACAACTTTTGGGTTCTATTGTGAATGATTTGTTGTTAGAAAATTACATTAAACAACATTACTTTGGCATAGAAAATAGATTGCTAAAAGTTTTGCGAGTTCTGCTTTTAATTAAAACCAAATTTTGAAATGTTTTTTTACTTAAAGTCAATTTAATGTTCGTTATTGTGAATGATTCATATTAAAAAGAAATTAAAACTTTTTAATTATGCACGAGAAAAAGAGAATGTTTTTTTGTTCTGTTTAGAGCGGGTTTTTTTACTTAGAGTTTAAACCAGGATCAATAGTAAGATTTGTTAATCTTATAATAAAATTAATCTAGCCTTAATCCTCTTTGGCGTTTTTAAGTGAATGATTAAAGCTTTTAGCATTGCCATATAAATTGACAATACTTTTATGTATAAGTATGGCAGTTTAAGGCAAATGCCAAAAATTGTCATCAAATTACTGTTCTTAACATGAAAAAGAAGAAGAAAAGGCGAGAATTTTGTATTGTGTTGTAGAATATTATATATTTATAAATAAATGAAATCGAAAAAGAAGCAAAATAATCAAGCAATATTTTATCTTGCGAGGTGGAATATTTAATAAAACTTTAAAAAAAAAAAAAAAAAAAATAAAAAATATTTCCTTTTATAAGCTGTTCGTACTTTTGAAAGTTTTGTCGCAAGTTTAAACCGCCAACTTTGAGCGTTTAAATAATGCAATAATCGACTACCCAAAAACGAATTTCAAAGTCCCAATTCACACGTTGCAAGTCTTATTGATCAGCTTGCTACTTTATAACGAGAGTGAAGAGAGGAAAAGAAACGTTTCTCTCTCACTCTCTCTCGCCTATAAGGTAGCAAGCTGATCAATAAGACTTGCAACGTGTGAATTGGCACAAAGATTAGTTCTAATTTAATCGCTGATTTTGTTTGTTTTTTATTTTTTCAAATGAAAAATTTATGCTTTTATTGTGAATGATTTGGTTGAAATTTTGAAAACAACTGTAAAATATTGTTGTAAACTTTGCATCAAAAATCCATGGAAATAAATTTTCAAATTGATGGCATAAATTCTCACAAATTTAATTATACCCACACCACAATAGTGGAGAGGGTATTATGCATTTGTGCTGATGTATGTAACGCCTTAAAATATTGGTCCTAGACCCACCTTAAAGTATACCGATCGACTCAGAATCACTTTCTGGGTCGAACTAACGATGTCCGTCCGGCTGGCTGGCTGGCTGGCAGGCTGGCTGGCTGGATGTCCATGTAACCTTGTGCGCAAAGTACAGGTCGCAATTTTGGAGATAATTTGGGACATAGGTTCTTATTGACTCAAGGACCAAGCCTATTGAAAATGGGCCAAATCGTAGGACCACGAGAGAAGATAGGGGGAAATTTCTTCCTCTCAGAAACTATCAAACCGATTTTAATAAAATTTAAAACTAACATAGAACCATATCTTCATGGACACAAAAGGGATGTATTTTTTAAAAAAATAGGACCACGAGGGGAGATAGGGCCAAAACATAGACAGATCCATATCTATATAGAAACATAAGCTGTACAGTTTTTCAAAAATAGGACCACAAGGAGAGGTAGGGGGCAATTTCTGCCCCTCACAAACTTTTAACCCGATTTTAATAAGTTTTATAAACATAGATAAATCCATATTTATATGGACATATAAGCATGATGTGTTTTTTAATACTGTTTTGTAGGGTATGATATGGTCGGGCTCGACCGACTATACTTTCTTACTTGTTTTTTCTTATAGTGATTTCCATATTTTCCATTTTTGCCAAATTTGTACAGATACTTTTAGAGTTAAACTTGAAAACAGTGGTTATTGTGAATGCTGACAACTTTGTTTTCACTTTAAAATCAGTTTTCACAACCTTCTTATTTTGTTTAGTTAGCACAGATCTTCCCGATCTGTGTTACTCCAAAGGGGAGGTCTTGGTGATTTTATTGGCCATATAAAAAGTGTTCCATTATCACAAGCTTTACTTAAACATACCAGGTTAAAAAATAATAACTATAACATCTATATTTTATTCGATTACATCAGCTAGATCAAACTAAATAATTAATATTGTAATTGAATAGAGCAAACTTGTAATTGATTTATTTGTAAGATTCTAATCAAATTTTTGTTAAGTAAATTAGAATGAATAATTCAAATTTTAATTCGAAATTAATTATCAAAAACAATTTATTTAGTTAACCATAAAAATCTTATTAAAACAAAAACACATTTTTATACCCACCACAAAGCGGTAGGAATTATGTAGTGTATAAAACACACTTCTTAATTTCGTAAAATCGCTCCACAAATTGCCGTAGTTCCTATGCCTACTCTCGTCAAACACTTTAATAATTCTAACTCTGTGAAGAGTAAAGTTTCAATGTCGAATTTGGTGCACCAGTGGAATGTTTTGTGCATTTTCTTTAATTATTTTCTGCACTCCTCGTTTTAATTTTTTTTAATTGTTGCGTACGCTTAAAACAAAGTTTAGCTTTTTTGTTTCGTTTTCAATGACAGTATTAACAGAGTTAATTAAATAAATATTAAAGATCAATATTTTGTTCACTATCCTCTTCAGGGGGAATGTCATGATGAATTTCTTTTTATAAAAAAAGGTAAAACAAAAAACTTTTGTTAATAATTTCGGGATTTACTAAATCCCGGGATTGCAAAATTTAAATCCGGTGATTTTCGGATTCGGGATTTCGGGATTGGCGTCCCTTGTACATATTGAGTCTTCGGTACATACACGAATTTGCAATTAATGCCCCTATTGCGGTTCTCCACTTTTGTAACAGTTTGGTTGTCTTTGATAAATTCACATTGCCATTCTCAACTCAACTGGCTGTTGGCTATTCAGTTGTGTATCTGTTTGTTTCGTGGTATTGCCGTTTTTAACTTTATAAAAGTTTGGTCGACAAAAATGTTAAATACACACAACTGCTTAAAAGTAGTTGTGTTATTGGCAGTTAAAGTTTATTTTTTTTTTAAATTTGGTGAAAATCGGTTTTTTTCAAAACTTTTATTAGTTTGAAAATGAAAAGGAAAGCTCAATTTGAGCGGCTCGTCCAGCTTATTTAGAGAAACTTAGAAATTGTTTGCGGAAAACACCAAAGTTTGGTATGGGAAGAGTTTATAGTGGAGTTAAATAGTCTGGGACCACGACAAGGACTTCTTTTAATCTAATTATAATATTCTTGGCACAGGTTTGGATACACTACAAGGCAAGTATAAAGAAAAAAACTTGCCAACAGTAAAAGAAACACTCAAGCGACAGGGGGAAGGCTATCACAAGAAGTTCTATTAAATAGCCTTGAGGATACTGTTTCGCAGCTCTTGTTTTGTAAGTCCGGCCAAGTATTTGGTGTTGAAAATATTCCACCATCAAGTGACAACTTTACTGAGTCAGTTTAACCAATAATACAACCAGCATATTGGCCAATAGCCACCCCAACCAGAAGAAGAACTCATCAGGCACAATTAAGTTTCGTTACTTATTAGAATTTCTTACTTGGCACTGGGAAGTTCAAGACGGTTGGAATCATCACGAATTTGTCTTCTTGTACGTAGCGCATCTACATGTTTTCACTTTAAAATCAGTTTTCACAACCTTCTTATTTTGTTTAGTTAGCACAGATCTTCCCGATCTGTGTTACTCCAAAGGGGAGGTCTTGGTGATTTTATTGGCCATATAAAAAGTGTTCCATTATCACAAGCTTTACTTAAACATACCAGGTTAAAAAATAATAACTATAACATCTATATTTTATTCGATTACATCAGCTAGATCAAACTAAATAATTAATATTGTAATTGAATAGAGCAAACTTGTAATTGATTTATTTGTAAGATTCTAATCAAATTTTTGTTAAGTAAATTAGAATGAATAATTCAAATTTTAATTCGAAATTAATTATCAAAAACAATTTATTTAGTTAACCATAAAAATCTTATTAAAACAAAAACACATTTTTATACCCACCACAAAGCGGTAGGAATTATGTAGTGTATAAAACACACTTCTTAATTTCGTAAAATCGCTCCACAAATTGCCGTAGTTCCTATGCCTACTCTCGTCAAACACTTTAATAATTCTAACTCTGTGAAGAGTAAAGTTTCAATGTCGAATTTGGTGCACCAGTGGAATGTTTTGTGCATTTTCTTTAATTATTTTCTGCACTTCTCGTTTTAATTTTTTTTAATTGTTGCGTACGCTTAAAACAAAGTTTAGCTTTTTTGTTTCGTTTTCAATGACAGTATTAACAGAGTTAATTAAATAAATATTAAAGATCAATATTTTGTTCACTATCCTCTTCAGGGGGAATGTCATGATGAATTTCTTTTTATAAAAAAAGGTAAAACAAAAAACTTTTGTTAATAATTTCGGGATTTACTAAATCCCGGGATTGCAAAATTTAAATCCGGTGATTTTCGGATTCGGGATTTCGGGATTGGCGTCCCTTGTACATATTGAGTCTTCGGTACATACACGAATTTGCAATTAATGCCCCTATTGCGGTTCTCCACTTTTGTAACAGTTTGGTTGTCTTTGATAAATTCACATTGCCATTCTCAACTCAACTGGCTGTTGGCTATTCAGTTGTGTATCTGTTTGTTTCGTGGTATTGCCGTTTTTAACTTTATAAAAGTTTGGTCGACAAAAATGTTAAATACACACAACTGCTTAAAAGTAGTTGTGTTATTGGCAGTTAAAGTTTATTTTTTTTTTAAATTTGGTGAAAATCGGTTTTTTTCAAAACTTTTATTAGTTTGAAAATGAAAAGGAAAGCTCAATTTGAGCGGCTCGTCCAGCTTATTTAGAGAAACTTAGAAATTGTTTGCGGAAAACACCAAAGTTTGGTATGGGAAGAGTTTATAGTGGAGTTAAATAGTCTGGGACCACGACAAGGACTTCTTTTAATCTAATTATAATATTCTTGGCACAGGTTTGGATACACTACAAGGCAAGTATAAAGAAAAAAACTTGCCAACAGTAAAAGAAACACTCAAGCGACAGGGGGAAGGCTATCACAAGAAGTTCTATTAAATAGCCTTGAGGATACTGTTTCGCAGCTCTTGTTTTGTAAGTCCGGCCAAGTATTTGGTGTTGAAAATATTCCACCATCAAGTGACAACTTTACTGAGTCAGTTTAACCAATAATACAACCAGCATATTGGCCAATAGCCACCCCAACCAGAAGAAGAACTCATCAGGCACAATTAAGTTTCGTTACTTATTAGAAGTTCTTACTTGGCACTGGGAAGTTCAAGACGGTTGGAATCATCACGAATTTGTCTTCTTGTACGTAGCGCATCTACATATATAAGAGTTTTCCTTTTTATCATCATAAAATAAATCGACACTATATATTAAAAATACTTTTAGTTTAAAAAAATTATACAATTTTATAAAATTTTCACTTGTCAAACATTATATTTAAAGTTGGCAAATCGATATTTTAAGTTGGCAACTTTATAGCAAACTCAACTAAAAACAGTTGCGTATCACAATACCTAAAATGAGTTTGGTTGTGCATAAGTTGGGTTGACTCCAACACGACCAAACTGAGTTGAGTGGAGAACCGCAATAGGGGCATAAGTATGTTTAATAACAACAATAACTTTCCAATGTTTAAATGAGTAAACAAAATTAAAGGATTTTGTTTGTGTATAAGGGGATGATAAGGTTTAAAAAAAATAAAAATGTCTTTTTTATTTAGTTAAAATTAAATGGATAAATGGAAAAATAAATAATAAAATAAATTAAATCAGTACTGACCGAAACATCTTCAATGCTGACCGGTCAGTACTGACCGAAACATCTTCATTGCCGACCAGTAAGTACTGACCAAAACATCTTCATTGCTGACCAGTCAGTACTGACCGAAACATCTTCATTGCTGACCGGTCAGTACTGACCTAAACATCTTCATTGCTGACCAGTCAGGACTGACCGAAACATCTTCATTGCTGAACCGGTCAGTACTGACCTTAACATCTTCATTGCGTCATAACGTCTATGGACACTGTGTCACTGGACGTTATGACATGTCACCTATAAAAAGCATTTATCTTCTAACTTTCAAAAATGCCGAATGCCGAAAAATCCCAATATCCCGGGTTCCCGGGATTTGATTTCTTGAAATCCCGAATCCCGGGATTTACCAAAACCAGTCCCGATTGTTATCCCTAATAAAATCCTACCTTTGGCTATCGGTAAGTTGTAAAAAAGGGCTTATGTGTAATTTTTGTAAAAAAAAAGTCAGGATCGATATTGTGTTTTGAAGGAAAAAGTTTTTTATACAGGGTGGTCCAACCAATAAGCACGATGTTAAATGTAAGTCACACCTTAACGTCAAGTTTTTTGCCCAACTTAATTTGACATTTTTTTTTGTTTCAGTGTTTGACACATTCAACCACGGAGAGGTACACAATTGAGCAGCGCGTTAAGATTGTAGAAGCCTGTTACGAAAATAAGCGTTCAACTAAAAATGCATTTCGAGCACTTCATTATTGATTCGGTCAGCATAATCAATAAAATGTGTCCAAAATCGAAAGAATTATGCGCAAATTTCAGCAAATCGGTTCTGTAGGAAATGTGAAAACACCTGTGCATGCTCTGTTTGGCGCGGTTTATAGGCTGGCGGCGTCATTTTTCTAATTCGAAAATGAGGTCGGCCAAGCAGTTGTCGTGAACAGCGTTTAAAAAACTGTAGTCAAAGTAGAAAAACTGCCATTTCTTCCACCTCTTAATTTGTCATTGGCCATAAAAAAAACAGTTGCTTTTAATTCTGATTTATTAAATGTAAACAGTCGTTGTCAAACCAACTCAAAAAGCGAAAAGTTGTACACAAATTTTCGTTTTTTGTTCAACAGTTTTTGGTTTCTACTGCAGTTTTTTAAAACCTGATCGTGAATGGTGTTCGCTATCGCTATCGCGAAATGATAACGGACTTCTTGTGGCCAGAAATTGAGGATATGGACCTGGACGACAAGTGGTTCCAACAGGATGGTGCCACTTGCCACACAGCCAACGAATATACATATATATTATATTTTGCGCGAGAAATTCAATGCCAGTGTTATCTCACGTCGTGGCGAAGTTAATTGGCCGCCACGATTAAAGAAGCCAAGAACAATTCAAGAGCTAAAGGATGAGAATGCTCGGCACATTAACGACAGAACCTCAAATTTGGCTCAGATTCATTGGAAATATAGACCATCGGATAGAGGCATGCCACCGAAGCCGTGGCGAGCATTTAGCCGATATTTTGCTTCACACATAATTGTCATAGATCCTTTTATCATAATAAAAAAATTTAAGATAATTCTCTGAAAACTTTTTGTTTTATAATCCAAATATTGATCTTTTTATTAGGCTAAAGTTCATCAAATTAAATTTTTATTAAATTATTTTTATGAAGAAAGGAATTTTACAACAAGAAATTAATTAAAATTTTTTGAAAATTTTTCATTCTTGACTGAGCTGGGAAATAAAATTACACTAATTTAGTGAATTGGTAAAAACTAAATTTAAATGTCATAATTGCAAATAAGAGAAAAATTGTCTTAATAACATACAAATTTTATAAAAAAAAAAAATTATCATGTTTTACTTGCAAAATAGCTGAGCAAAATGTTGTGTTATCATTAGAGCCCACAATATTAGGATTAAATATATAAATAAATACTTGACATCCACCTTAAAAACTTCTTCTTAAGCTTAAAAAGCAAATGATAAATGAAAGTTTGGAAAGTTTTCTTAAACAACATTTGCTTTTAATACTCCTTAGGCTCATAAAACTGTCAATAAAACTGATTCATTGTCGGCCAATAGACAACCAATTGCGTTAATTTTTAAGCTATTTGCATATAATTTCAATATAATTACTCATGATGATAATATTAATATGCATTCACAAACCTTATTGGTGTTTAACTACAAATCAAGCTAAATTAAAAATAAAAATAAATAAAAAAATAAAACATTTCACAACACCCCGGGATGAGCAGCAACAAGAAGTCACAACGAAAGTCCATAAAGGTGACTAATGTTTGTTCGAGAAAGACGTATAATTTTTCCAGCGAAATGCTTTATTAATGGCAAATTAAAAGTAATAAAAAACAGATGTGCTAACAACAGCACAAAATTTTTGAACATGATTTTTTCCTTTTCGTTTTCAAAAAATCTTGGAAAGAAAATTAAGGCAAAGGAGTATATACTAAAAGAAGAGCAGAAGGAGGAATAGAAAAATAAATGCATTACCCATATTTAACATAACCTGTTACCATCAACAAAGTTTCGTTTATAATTTCTTTTTTTTTTCTACTAAAGAAATTAAGGTAGAGAAAAATATAAGTATAAGACATTTCAACAGTTTTCTTAAGGAAAAAAAAATTACAATAATGACTTTTTAAAAAAGTTTGAAATTTCTGCATTTTTTATGGAGTCAAAGAAGAAAATGTGACGCGGTGTTTTCTATGCAGTTTATCATTTTTATAAGGACATTTTTATATTTATTAAAATATAAGCAAATATAAGCCTGAATAATGACAGTTAAAAGTTTAATTTAATGGGTTTTTGATTTCTTAGTTTTTTTTTTTTTTTAACAAAATTAGTAGAAGTTTTTTAAACAAACTTACCGACAGGTGATTTTTGCTTTACCCTCCATAAACTGTCCATTTGCTCCCCAACGCCGGGGCAATTCCAATACACATACTCCCCGAGGACCAGCCAGAGCAATCAATGAACCCTCATTGGATGTCAACACCCGTTCAACTTCAAAACTTAAGGGTACTGAAGGCATTAAAGTCTGTAAAGAAATAATTAAAAAAAAAAAACCGGAGTAAAAGTTTTATAAATTTTTGCTTTGGGCTAAAATTAACAAATAAACAAATCATTTCCTTTTGTTTTAGGGAAAAGGAAAAAGTTATAAATTAAAAGAAAGAGTTTAGGAAAATTTTTACGTATTTTATTTGTTAGTAAAAAAAAAAACAATAACACACGCACTGAAAGAAAGATAAACAAGAAACAATAATATTTTTTTTTGATATAAAAAGTACTGCGAGAAAAGATGCGTTCAAAATTTACTTACGATTGGTTAAGTGCCTAACGAATCTGAATAAAAAGTATAAATGTAGAATAATAATGCAGCTGGATTGTGGACATAACAGAATGGGATCTTTGATTCCAAAAATGTATCTGAATTTTTTATACCCTCCACCACAATTAGTTGTGAAGAGGGTATATTAAGTTTGTCATTCCGTGTGAAACGTTTTTATTATTCATCTCAGACCCTATAAAGTATATATATTCTGGGTCCTTGAGTAATTTTAAGTCGATTTAGCCATGTCCGTCTGTCTGTCCGTCTGTCTGTCTGTCCGTCTGTCTGTCCGTCTATCCGTCTGTTGAAAACACGCTCACTTTCGAAAAACTCAAAAGAAATAAAAAAACTCGATGTCAAATTGCTTGTAGTTATCCTAAGCAGTTTGGGATTGAAATCCAGCAAAATCGGTTTAATAGGATCTGAGCTATGAATCAAATGTGGAACCACCACCTAAAAAAAATTGATAATTTTGTTACAAAAACTAACATAAATGGTGGAAAAATGCACAGAATAATATAAGATTTTGCAACAGTTCGTTTTATTTAACTGGAAATCACGCTGTAAAATTTTTTGAAGATCCGTCCATGATTTACCCTAGGCCCCATATAAGCCCTACTCCCGGAAAACAGTATAGTAAGCCTAAAACCCTAACTAAAATGCTATCATAACAAATTTTGGCACGTCACAGTTAAATAGGACTAGAAATGAAACTATTAAGTTTCGTGAAGATCGGTCCATAATTTACAATAGGCCCCATATAAAAACCTACTTCCAGAAAACAGTTAAGTACGCCTAAATCCGTAAAAAATAACGCTATCATATCAAAATTTGGTACATCAAAATTTTTTTGAACTAAAAATAAGACTGTGAAATTTCGTGAAGATCGGTCCATAATTTACCATAGGCCCCATATAAACCTTACTCCCAGAAAACAGCTTAGTACGCCTAAAAACGTAAAAAATAACTATCATAACAAAATTTGGTACATCACAGTTTTATAGAACTAGAAATGACACTGTGAAATTTGGTGAAGATCGGTGCATAACTTACCATAGGCCTCATATAAAGCCCACTCTGGCAAAATAATTTAAAATAATTAAATACGCGGTAAACTTTCTTCCAGTTTAGCTTCATATGGCCAGAAAAAATGTTATGCAATTTTGTGATATACGGTCCATAATTTTCCTTAGATTCCATTTTAGCAGCCTTCTGAAATTTACTACAAACGCTTAAACTAATTGCACCGCTGTATTGAAATTTATGTTTTTTAATACCAGAAATCGTTCTGCAGAATTTGGGATGATTGGTTCATAGCTTACCATGGCTTTTATATAATTTGTTCTCTTGAAAATCATTTAAGTTCATCTTAAACTGATATTCTACTCAAACTTTTTAAAATTGATTCTGATTGTCGATCAATAATTTTATATATGTAGGTCTAAACCGCAACAAATTTTATTGCAGATGTCTGTTTTTACAAAGATTATAATAATAAATAGACATCATTCAGATATTACTCCTACAACATTCGAAGTGTCGGTGGAGGGTATCAAAGATTCGGCACAGCCGAATATAGCACTCTAACTTGTTTTTAATTATATTCTTCATATATATTGAAGATAAAGTCCCATAACTGCCAAGGAGTCGTTTCTAGGGGGATAAAATGTACGACCGACCTCCATTAGTTTTTCTTCCTAAACATTTTCTCAAAACATACTTGCCCTTTATCTACACCAGTGTTGCCAAAACTTGGTGACCGAAAATGGCTAAATTTACGGAAAAAATGGGTTAAAAAATGGCTAAAAGCTTTTTTAAATAAAAACACATTAAAATTCAATTACAAAACAGAAATAATTTATTTAAAGTTGTTTACGATGAAATTGTGAGTTAAGATCAATTTGTTAAATAAGAATAAACGGAAATTAATATTAAAAAATTAAATCATCGAAAAATTCGATGTCGTTATTGTTCATCTCACAGGAATCACTCACTCATTAGTTTCAAATAATCATAAGTTTTAAATAATTTGAAGGTAAATCATAATCACGACAACATTTACCCAACCTTTTGAGTCCAGATCTAAAATAAAAAACAAGTAAGAAAGAATAGTCGGTTAAGCCCGACTTTATGATGCCCTACACCACATTAGAACCTTTGTACCATATTTTATCAAATAATCTCTAAATTGCGACCTGTACTTTGCGCACAAGGTTTACATGGACAGCCAGCCAGCCAGCCGGACAAACATCGTTAATTCGACTCAGAAAGTGTTTCTGAGTCAATCGGTATACGTAAAGGTGTACTAAGGACCAATATTTTAAGGTGTTACAGACATCAGCACAAACGCATAGGACCCTCTCCACTATTGTAGTGGTGGTATAAATATTGTATTGTTATGGTAAAAATATTTACCTAATTGATAAAATCGAATTAACAGTTGCTTAATGTAACCTTTTTCTCAAATTACTTTTAACGATGTTTACTTGGCTAAACACCATCTCTACTTCAGCATTAGACCATGGAAGTGAGAGCAACTTTATAGTCAATTCTGAAATTTCTAAAACAATTTTGTTACCGCCTGGATCCCTTTATTGAAATACATGCAAATACATGTTTCGATCGATTTTATAAATTTAATAGTGGAATACTGTTCCTTTATTTTGAAAGATGTTTCAGCGTCATAGTTTATAGCGATTTTCAACGTGTGTAAAAGTTGTGATTTAAATTAAAGGCGTTTTAATTGTTCAAAATGTTTATCTTACTTTTATAAATTTTTATACTAAAATAAAAATTATTCTTTTAAAAGAAAAACGGCAAAAAAAATTTATGGCTAAACAAGTTGAAAAATGGCTAATGGCTAAACTCATTCTGTAATGGCTAAACAGGGTGAAAAATGGCTAAATCTAGCCACTAAATGGCTAAATTGGCAACACTGATCTACACCCTTTAAGGGGTGGCGGTGTAATGAAATTCTTAAATTTGGCCAATGCAGCGCCTTGGATGCCCCTAGACGGGTCAAATGTATGACCAATCTTACTTTATTTTTCATCCGCTATTTCCATTTCTTAAGGGGGCTCCCTTAAAAATCTTCAATACAGACTACAAAATATATTGGAGAAAAATCCACATAAGTACCAAGAAGTCGCCGCTAGGGGAATAAAATGTATGACAGACCTCAATTAGTTTTTGTCCCTAATATTTGTTCAAAACAAATTTGCCCTTCAGCGCAATTATGAATAAAAATTCCCCGGGAGTTTTCTCCCTTGTCCAATTTTTCCTATAAAAATTCAATTGTAAAAATGGGAAAAGAGAAAAAAACTCCCGGGGAATTTGTGTTCATAATTGGGCTGATTATCTCCACCCCTAAAGGGGGCTCCCATACATATGTGTATGGCGGTTTAATGAAATTCGTTCATTTGGCCCCTGCAGCGCCTAGGATGCCCCCAGACGGGTCAAATGTATGACCAACCCAACTATCTCATTTTTTTTACAAAATTTTCATTACAACCTAAAAATATATTGAAGAAAACGTTCCATAACTTCCTGAGGATTGGGGAATAAAATGTATGACCGACCTCCATAACTTTTTCTTACTAAACATTTTCTCAAAACATACTTGCCCTTTATCCCCACCCCTTTTGAAATTCTTAAGTTTAATTAAAATGTTAAAAAACAGTTTTAAAAGTTATATAAAGAATTTAATCAATTATGGCCTGTTTTTTTTGGAACTTTGTTTTCTATAAGTGTAGAAAAAATTAAAAGCATATCTGCTTTTTTGCAATTTTTTATACATTTTTAAAGAACAAAATTTTCGTAATTTTGAAAAAATTATTATATTAAAAAAAGTTTAGCCCTACTTAAAGGTAATTTTATTGCGAAATTTCGGTTTGTTTAGTTGATTCGATAAACTAAACCGTTTTTGAGTTACGAGAATATATGTTGTGCAACTCCATTTTTGAATTAACTTTATATCCCGAAAACAAGAGCTAACCTAAAAAAATATTGATTCAGCGTAGCCGCCTAATTAAAAATATAAAAAATTTGGATAAAAAGTACCCGAATAGGGTTAAAACACCAGGTGCCCCGCTCGTCACAAAAAAGTGTCAAATTCTAGCACAGTGTAAATATCTGCCATGTTCTGGAAATCGAATTTGAGGGAAATTGAAATTGAACAAAATTTCAAAACGATCTTGGTTTAAAAATTCATAAAAATATTTCGTTTTATATACGGTATACTTTGAGTACCTCATATATTTTTTTCTATTACTCCCCAAAAATCATAAAAAACTACGGTAATTTTTATAAAAATTTAAAAATCATAAAAAACTACGGTAATTTTTATAAAAATGTAACTGAAAATTTCCTTTTATATCAATTTTACTCGATTTCAATTACCACAACTTGGCCGTATGTCTTAAATAAAAAGTTACAATGAACTCGAACCCCTTCGGTAATTTTGGGCTCCTTTGTATTATCTTCCAGAGAGAGTCATAGCTGTCCGTTAGTTCGGAAGTAACTTGATGATAATACAATGGCGTCCAGTTCTTAGAACGCCATGTAACATCCTTGGCAAGCGATACAAATGTTTATCAAATAAAACGAAAACGAGGATTTCTATTGTTAGTTTAAATATTGATCAAAACAAAACTGTCAAACAAGTTGGTGTTCCATATACTTCTATTTCATTTTGTTTAAGCAACGCTCCTAATAATATCAAGGGCTAAGTTATGGCATTCGATATCGATCGAAATTTTTATTTTAATTGTATTGTAATTTCGATTAATGTCGAATAGCGTATTTATACCCCCGGCTTCAGGACGGTTCGATCGTATACTGTTCGATAAATAAATTTAATACTTTTGATTGTTTAAAAGAAGAAAAAAACTTTAGATCCTAAACATCACAAGAAGGTGTTTTTTAAGACTCCACTATAGCCTTAAAGGCAAAATCAAAATATAATTACTTTAAAAAGAAATGGATTGTCGATTAAAACCGTCCAGACCGTAGAGCTCTTTTTTTTACTCCTGCAACAACTGGGGGTGCGTAGTACTGCGTACTACCGGAAGAATGCGCGACTCCTCGGTCAAGAGATTTTAAGCCAACAACAGTTGCCTGAATCCTAACTAAAACTTAAAAAGGACTTAGACGAACACATGGAATTAAGGGCCCTTATTTCCAACTTCTAATACAAAGTCACTGAGAGACAGTTAATGCACCAATTGGGGGTTCTAAAGGAAACAAAAGCCCTTAGTTTAAGTCCAGATCTACCAAGGATGAAAATTTGGGCATTTTCTAAAGTTATTAAATCCAAACCATTGATTTTTGTAAGGTCCAGCAATATTCTTCCCTTATTTCATAATTTTGAGCCGATTTTTCTCTCATTGTATTAAACCACCTCATCATCCCCCTTGTCCTCTATTCATCACCACCCCTTCTCTTCTAATCTTGTTTATGGTTAATAATAAAAATGTATGCAGAAAAGAAAATATTACTTTCATAAAAATTTACCAGATATGAACATTATTTCGTTTCTCACATCTTTGTGCAGGCAGAAGCTTGAGAAAAAAAGAAATAAACCGTAAAAATTGTACATACATGTGTGATAATTATAACAAAGTTTAATATTATTTATAATATCCTTTAGAAAATAAGACACAAAGACATGTATGTATGTATGTGTTGTTGCGGAACAATGTCCTGATGATGGTGGCATGAGTATAAAGTCTATGAAGCTTAAAATGAAAATAAATATACTACTCAGATATACTCGCTGAAATGTAAGAAAAAAGTTAAAAAATAAAATAAAAACTGTTTTACAAGTTAATTGTCATAAAGTCAAAAACATATTAATGATACGAAGAAACAGTAGGAACTCGATAATAAGAAATTCATCTTTAGACAGCAAACAAATTTGAGTATAAACAAAATATTTTTTTTATACAAAATTTTAATATAAGTACACATACACATATCTACGATTTACAATGTTATTTACTTCTAACAAGTTTTCTCTAATATCAACTAGCCACTGTAAACACCTACATCATCTTATGTATAAGTATATGTATCTTTCTAGGGATAGAGCAAATGTATATTATGGATAAGGTTACATGACTTTGGCATTATTTCATGCTTATCTTGAGTAATTAAGATGTTGTTCACAAGAAAAAATATTTTAATGATAGAAAAATATTTATAAATACAACGTACATTAACTCATGCAATAGGACCAACGCATACTTATAAGAACAAATGTCACTTATACATATAAAATTAAAATAATAAAAATTAAAATAATCGAAAATGTAAATGGCTGAAAGAAAGAGTAGAGTTCTTTTGTTTAAGAATTCAGGACAGCTTCATTTCAAAGGAGAATATTTTTGCTTAATAAAATTTAAATGCATCAAAGATCGTGTAAAAAAGATTTAAGAAGTTCTAATTATAGCGATACATGTATATATTTATTTCTGAAATTGGGGATACCAGTCTAAAGCAGTTCTGGTGCTATAGCCGGCTGGTTTCCATTAACAAGTACGGATTTCGGCCATCAAAGAGGTTGGGTGCGTAGTTGCCCAGAGCGCTTCGTTATTGATACGCGCAGGCCAAAAGATTTGCGTTATTCTGCATGGACAGCGGTTAACGAATAATTGGATAGCGGCGACATCCTTTGGAGTGGCGTTCCATGTTTCGCATCCGTAAAGTAGTATTTACTTAACATTACTGTTAAAGGTTATAATTTTAGTGCATGTGGAGAGTTGGGAGGCGCTCCATATCGCGTTTAGTATGTCATACGCAAGTTTTGCCTTTTCAAGTATGTTCTTTATAACTTGGGAGGAGCCTGCTTACTTCGAAATGAAAGAGCCATAATATACATCTTCAAGGGAGCCATTAGATAGCGCAAATGGTTGGGTACTTTCTGTGTTGAACCGCATTGTGTTCGTCTTAAGGGAGTTTTTTTTTAACCCACCTTAGCGGGCATCAGCTCAACCGTGCGTAGCTTTTCCTGAAATTATGCGTAAGTAAACAGATGTCATCTGCGTAGCGCAGATTTTCTAAGAGGCCCAAGGGCCCCAACGAATACATCTATTTAACTGAGTTGCTTTGGCCATGATATGGTCCAAGATGATATTGCATAAAAGTGGCGATAGCACGCAACCCTGTCGGACAGTCTTCCTGACAGCCACTGTACCACCGAGCTGGCTTTCATATAGAACACGGCAGTTAGCATCGGAGTACAGGCTTTCTTTTAAGATGTGTTATCTTTTAGGGAACAACCCTATCTTAATGCCACCCAATCTGCTTTGTCTGACAGGATATTAAAGGCCTTCTCAAAGTCCAGAAATGCAAGGTGGAGCGTTCAACGCCATTCAACTGATTGTTCCCTCCCGCTGGAAAAAACTCCTTTAACCCAACTATACACCACCTTCGCTCAGGCCTTGTCCTCCACAATTAACGTCAAGGTGTCGTTGGCAATTAGTACTGTACTGAATTTGTATTTATTTGGTGCCTTTCTAATGCAACAAGATACGCAAGCCTTGTGCCTGTTTGGCGCTCACAAAACCTAACAGAGCTTTTGCAGGCCTTAAAAGGATACCCTAGTTGTGCTACAGTGGCATAATTGCGAAGGAGTGTGGGATGCAAGTAAGTTGGCTAGACTCTCAATATATGCTGCTGTGGCAAAATCTTGCTAATTTCTTAAGTTTATAAAAGGAAAAACGATGCCCATTAAATAAATCGGTTATTATATAAAAATTTTTTAAAACTCTTTAAGCATAATATAATCCAAACTATTCTAATGATAGACTTTAATACATATTTAAATGACAAACTCCGAAGTTAACTAAATAACATTCAAATCGGAATCTAAGTGGTACAAATACTGTTATTTTTAAATCATTATATTCCCTATTACATAAGTCGTTGTCGTTGTTGATGTCGATATTAATTTTAAATTGTTAAATAAAATAAAACATCGTGCAATGTATGTTAAACACATTTTCCAAATTTCGGGCATTGAAATTTTTGAATTTCCTAAAAAAATATACAAAATGTAATGCCGAGCTAAAAGACTATTTCAGATGTCTTCAGTTGATTTGTATGGCGATTCTTTTCTTAGAATATATTAACCCTCTAACACTCATTTTAAGGGGTAATTTTTGACCTTTTGTAACTTCCACACTTAAACGGCACTTTGGAGGGTTGAAATGTTCTACTAATATTTTCTGCATCAAAGTTCACTACGGGTCTTCTAAGACCAAAAGTTCGCGCAATGTATGTAAAACGGATTTTCGAAATTCCGAGCCTTGAAATTTTTTAATTTCTCGAAAACCCGGTTTACTGAACATTGCACGAAAGTAAAGTTAAGTACCGTTTTAGTATACTTTTGTGGGGAAGTTAAAAAAAAGTACAAATATGACCCCTAAAATGAGTGTTAGAGGGTTAATATATTCTAAGAAAAGAATCGCCATACGATTCTACTGAAGACATCTGAAATTATTTTTTAGCTCAGAAGTACGTTAAGTATATTTTTTTTTTGACTTAACCAAACGCCTTTTCATGAAATTCAAAAATTTTAGGGGCACATATTTCGGTAACCCGAGCTAACTTTTCAAAACCCTTTGGCAGACTTGCTCTACCAATATTCTAGTTTCATTTCGCGTTGCACAGTGTTATTTTTCTATTATTTTTCTTCGTTATCAATATAGCTCATTTTCCGACATTTTGTTTTTTTTTAACCGATATAGAGTTTACACAACATCTGTAAATTGCGCTTGATTGAAGATTGAAGGGCTTGGTACTTTCAAAATGCCTGCTAGCTACATTTTAATTATATTATTTAGTCCTTTAAAATTCCCAGTTGGAACATAGGGTCATTACAAATGATTTCCATTGAATTCTGTCTGTTGCCAATCTTTTAGCTTCGCTCCAACTCTTTCCAGCTGTGCGTAGTTCAGCTTCTACCTGCCGTCGCCATGTATTTGCTGGTCTGCCTCTTCGCCTGCTGCCTTGAGGGTTGTATTCAATTGCTTTTCTGGTGACGTCATCATTGTGGCTTTCTGAATGTATGACCCAGCCAATTCATCTTTCGCATTCGTATGTCAACTGTGACAGGGTTTTGTTGCGTTTTTTGCCATAGATCGTTGTTTGATATAGTGTCTGGCCAGAAGACATGTAATATTCTACGTAAACATCGGTTGACAAAGACTTGAAGAGAATATGAATCTCTTTCCGTAATATTCCATGTCTCGCTTCCATATAATAATACCAACTTTACATTTGAGTTGAATAATTTCAACTTCGTGCGAAGCGTAATACGGGATGAACTCCAAACTTTTTACAAAGCACCAAATGCTTGGTTTGATTTTGATATTCTGTATGCAATATCTTCTTTACTACCACCAGATGACGTAATTTTGCTACCAAGGTTACAGAAATGATCGACATTATCAAGGGAATGGTTCCGAATTTTTAAAGGTTCGTTGTTGTTTGCATTAATACGCAATGATTTCGTTTTGGAAATGTTGATATTGAGACCAGAGATCAGCAATGAATCGTTTTTTCGCTACTCATACTGACTCATGCAATTGTAAGTATAAGTGCGTAGAAATCATTTAAACTAAACTACTCTGATTCACTCATACTCACAAGAAAAATATTTATGAGTGCGACGTCGACATTATACGCATACTCATAAATGACCTCAGCTTGATTTATAATTTCAAGAAAATACTTACAATACTCACAATGATTCAAATCATTTAGCTCATCCATTTACCGTTTTAAGACAACAGAGAAAACACACAACTTAATAATCAGCGCTGCCAGATAAATTTGCCGAACAATCGTCTACTTCATACATGTTACTTTAGTAAACTATAATTGCCAAATTGTCACTTTGCTATTTCGGGGACAAATCTGGCAGCCTCGCATTTTGCTTTGCCTATACACATTGACTTGAGTAGATTCTAAATCAAACACTACAAATGTTGGTAAGTATGAGTACGATGAATAAAATGAAACTTTTGAGTGAATATGAGTTTGAATCATATTGGAATAAGTATGAGTGCGTATAAGTACAAGAATTTATGAGTCATGATTTAGCTCTACTCACTTTTTCACTACTCATTGCTGATCTCTAATTGAGACCAGCTTTTGCTGCACACTCCACAAGAAGATTGAGTTTGGACTGAAGGTCGTTGTAGCCTGCTACATAGTTGCCATAAATTAAGAAATCAGTGAAATTAAATTTAAAAAAGTTTAATTTAAAAAAAAAAAAAAAATCCTTTTAATGTAAATACATAAATTATTACTACCCCTGAAGATGTCGGCATGTACCGACGAAACGTTGGGAAAATTATTAAAAAAAAAAAAAAATATTAAAAAATAGATTTTTGTATATCTGAATAACGTAAAATTATCCAAATTTGGAAAATCACATATAAATCTGTATAATTTTACATATTTTATTTTAGCATAATAGGACCACGAGGGAAGGTAGGGGGCAATTTCTGCCTCTCCGAAACTATCTAATAGATTCTAATGAAATTTTAAACATGGATAAATTCATAATTGTAAGGATACATTAGATATGAATTTTTAAATAGTAGGACAACAAGGGGAAGCAAGGGGCAATTTCCGCCTCTCCGAAACTATCTAATAGATTCTAATAAAATTTAAAACATAGATAGATCATAGGAATTATATATATATAAGATTAAGAAAATTTTAACTTTTTACTTCAATGAAATGTTATGTGTCAAATACTTCTTTCTATCAACATTAATTGAAAAGATCCCCTAAACTTTTCTTTAATTTTTTATTTTGAATTTATATATTTAAAAAGTTAATTGATTAATTTGCTTACAAAAAAAAATTTAACAAAACTTCCATTAAATTAAACAAAAAGAGCAAATGACATATAGATTTCATTAATTTCCATAACATGTCCTTTTTATTTAACAAATCCATAAAGAAAGAGAACAAAAATACATAAAATAAAGTGAGAATATTATAAGGACCAACAAAAAAAAACTGTTATAGATGCTTTATTTTTTGTAGAATTTTTTTTTTTTTTTTAAAGCAAACAATTGCCAACGTTTGGTTTTGAATGATAAGCAGCAAAATAAATGACTAAGATAATGGGTATGAAGCAAAATTATAAAAAAAAACAAAATTTACCAACAACAATCCTTAAAAAATAGTGGCACTTAAAAAAATCATGAATGATTTTTTTTTTTTTTTAAACTTGGAAAAAATGTCCTGAACGAACTTTTTATTTTAAAAAAATAGCAAAAATTTTAAGTTAGAAAAATTGCTGGCAATTAATTTTAAAGCGACAAAAGCAAATCTTTATATGTGAAAAATAAAATATTTGTAAAACAAAAAAAAAAAAAACGAAATAAAATGGTATAGAAATGGGGAGGGTAGATTATGTCTAAATTTAAGTTTGATCTAAGGTCTGGCATACAAATCTGTAAATGGAAAAAATAAAAAGAAAAATGTTAATATAGACATTAATTATATGTTTAAAAAATGATTTTTAAACATTATTTCAAATAGAAAAAGAAACCAAATAAAAAATGGTTCATTTAGCATTTCCTAGTCTCGGTTTTAGCTAAATAATGACCTATTTAAACATTGAGCATAAAATCATGATAAATCTTATGGTATTTGAAAAATAATATCTACATTAAAAAAAAAAAAAATGTTCCACCAGAAAAAAATGTTTTTTTTTTTTTTACAACCAACCACTATTGAGCTAAATTCTGATTGGTTGAATTTTTTGAAAGGATGTAAGGAAATGTGTGTTGGTTGCTTGTCTCAAAGAGGCACCTAAATCAATGTATTGATTTTTGATGACTTTTCAATATAAAAATATACATGACCGGCGCACTATTAACCAATCAGGTGGACATAATTTTATTTCTTTGTTTTATTTAAAAAAAAAGGGTTGTTGATTCGCACAAGGCACCCTTCTTTGTTAGAATCATTTTAGTACAAGTGATTTAAAGCGAAATCTTTAAAATCCTTAGCACTAAATTAATTTATTTACTTTTCTTAAAAAAAAAAATAAAACAAATAAATTTATTTCGCTTAAAAAAACAAAACAAAAAAAATTGTCTTAAAATTGTAATTAACAAAACATTATTTTCCACTTTTGCACAATAAGAAATTAATGTTTTTTAATAAACAACTCCAACAACCCCAGCAAACGCCTACTCTTTCAAAATATTTAACTACAAATGGATACAGAAAGAGCCATAAAAATACCTTGTCATACTTAGTTTTAAGTATTTTATGACTTTTTCCCAAAAATAATGTATGGCTAAAAAATTATTAACACTAGCAAATCACCATTAGTCCTAAAACATTAAACGGCAAAAGGGTAAGGGGTATGATGGGGTAACTGGTGTGGGGAGTGTTAGAACTTTAGATAATTATCATTTGATACTCAAAGGCCGCATTTAGATACACACACACACACACACAGACACACATCTTTGTTGCGTGGGTTGTTTGAATATACAAAATTTTTAAATGACTTTTAAAACGCATTTCATCACTATTAATGTTTACAAATATTAGATTTTGAACGAAGTTTAGAGTTTAAGTTATTAAAGTAAAACAATTAAGGCATAGGAGAATCTGAAAGGCATTTCAAAGGACTCTAAAGGCACATCCAGAATTTAGACTTAAGCTATAGAAGAGAATAGTTTAGCTATTTCTGTGCATAAAACGTTTATTTAATAGGAAGCCTCAAAAGCAAATAGTTCAAAATAAATTCCAGGCAAACAACTGTTCGATCCTTGTTCATATTAAAATAAAAAAAAATTTTGGTGCAGCGTCGCACCTTTTTCTTTCTTTTACACGGGATTCTCAGGTCATTTGACTCAAAGAAAGAAAGAAAGAAAGCCTTGTCAACAAACAAGTTTATTGAATTATTAAAAAAAGTTGTTGCCCAAAATAATTGTTTTAACAAAATGTTAACGTGATTTGTTAAAATAAATTGTAGGATATTTTGTATAAATCAAACAAAATGTTTATCGATGTTCTCAATTGCCAATTTTTATTTTTTAACAAAAATACTAAAATTTTTTGCTGGGGGATAATCTAGATCCTATTCGCTGGTTGCTTAGGCCAGATCATCAGCAAACCTTTGGAAAAGCTAAAGATATTGTACAAATAAAACTCTAAAGCAGATGAGAATTACAAACACTCAAGTCTTACTTGAAAGCCGCATAAGCGATAACAACATAGTTTTACTGGTCAGGGACAATTTTCTATCCACAATCGGCAAAATTATGCAGATGATGCTAGGCAAACTTTCGGCATGGGCGAAGGAAAAGGTCCTGGGTTTAAGCCCTGCCAAGACTGAACTGGTGCTCCTAACCAGAAGGTATTGGAAAGATGGTTTAAGGATGCCTGTGTTGATGGCGCCGAGTTAACTCGATCTGATGTGCTAAGTATTTGGGTTACTTCCTTGATTGTAAACTATCTTGAAAGAGCAAAACTCAGGAGAGAATTAAAAGGGACTCAATGCCTTTTACACAAACCGAAACTCCATCGGCAAGAATTGGGGACTCCGACCGGATATGCTAAACTGGATTTATAAATCGGTGGTAAGGCCTATTCTTACTTATGGATGCAATGTTGATGCGTTCAGGTGTGGGACAGCTATAGTAATATACTCAACAAAGGGCAAAGGAGTGCACACCACAAACAGCACTACATATCCTACTATATCTGTCTTACAGGTTATATGGTTCGATCTTGCCTAGTCGCACAGTGTAGATATGCTCTGGGGGAGTTTATGGGACTATTTTACATAAGGCTGTGTTGGGTACCCGGACACTGCAAAGTGAATGGTAATGTCGTAGCGGACGAACTCGCGAGATAGGGTTGAACCTAGACTTAATGGCAAGTGGGGGGGGGGGTTGGTTTTAAAACCCTCCCTAATGTCACTATTATGGTAGATTCCTGGATAGATTCCCTGACACTGTTAACCTGTCCTGGATGGTTAATACGGTATGGATTATGTTTAGGGCTTTATGCCCCGGATTAGATGCAAAGGCAACCAAGGTTCTATTAGGTTTAGATATTAGAGTTCTCAGTACTCTTTTATAGGGTTTTTAACGGGTCATCGTCCTGTTAGGGCTTTTACGATTAAATGGGACAACACCCTACCGAACTGCTGCAGATTATGCGAGGATCCTTAGGACCTAGAGACGATAGGGCATATATTGAGCCATTGTCCTAGGATACAGAGTCTCAAGCAGTAATGGCTAGCAAAACGAACTGGGAAGTATCGTTAGATATAATCCAGTCGATCTGTTGGGGTTTGTCAGGGAATAGGCCGATTATTTCAAGCGAAGGACTCTTCTTTTCTTTGTATTTCCTCTATATTGAAGGGATTCACAATGCACCGCATTGGTCTCCGGGTGAAGGTGTTCCTAAGGGCGCATAGCCCTTCTAAATCTAATCTAACCTACACACGTATACTAAGCTTAATTAGGGATGACCCCAGGGAGCTCCGCGAAATAGTTGTGTATATAACAGATATATTTAAATTTCTAATAAGAAGCCTTAAAAATGCTTCATATTCTGGTTAAGGCCAGAAACACACTGTCTACTAACTGAAATATAAGGTGGACCATGGGATATCCTAAAAATAATTTAGTAATAGTGAATGCTTTCAGTAGTTTTTATTAAGGTAACATCTAAAAATAAATATGTAATACTACCAAAGCACATACATATTTACACTTTTTACATACTTACACGTAGTAATTTAATTCGAAACGTCCTCTAAGGACATATATGGGGACCCCTTTCAAATTCCTAAGTTTATGACATTTACAAACAATTTAATTCGCTTGTTCGGCTTTTAATAATATTTAAGCGTATGAGTAAATAGAGCAGCTCCCTCCAGTACATGCGTAGTGGATCAAATTAAAAATTACATCTAAGGACGCCCATCTTATACTACCTAAAGGGACTTTGGGGTTTCTTAAGTGGCAGGTGTATGCGAATAAGCCACAGCGGTAATGTAATCGGTAAAATTCAGCCTGATTTATGTGCTAGAGTCATGGAAACCTTTACATTGTTAAATTCCGCGCATAATGGCATTAATAGGTCTTTCGTACAAATAAAAAAATTTCGATGTTATCTTACACATACTTTATTTTGTTTAAATTTAAAGATAGGAAGTCCTTTACGGAGCCACTTATTTATGGAACCATTTAATAACGGAAAGCATGAATTTTTGTTCGGAAGTAGTTGCTTCGGCACTCGATTATTTGTCTTTCTCTTGGCTGAATTTAGTACTTTACCTTTTTTTATTCTGCATAGAATCGTCCATAAGATAAATTTGCCTTGACATTGTTAGGGACCACTTTAATAAGATTTTTTTGAAATTTAAAAAAAAAACAGGGACTTATTAAGCCGTCCTATATCAGTAGAACTTCTCGGTTATGTTACAAAGATAACACTTAACTAATTCTTACTTCATACAAAAAAGAAATACTACACAACAATGAATGATGGCATACAGAGAAGCAGTAATACTTGGTTAACAAACTGTTGCAGCAATATAAGCGACCGACCATCAGCAGCAACATCATCTATATAGAAAGCAGCTAAGCTCAATATTTATAGCGCTTTTTTATTATTTCTGCTGCTGCCATTGTTGTTGGTGTTTTGTAGTAAATAAAAGGCAAATACAACATATAAAATTTATGGGACCTACTAGCTTTTAAAAAGGGTTCAAAATGTATTATTGTCACCCCATTATTTTCCAAAACACACAAAATATACGCTAGAGGTAACGGGTTTTACTTGTTATTATTTGTTTTATAAGGAATAGAAGCCTACACACGTAGTCAATAATAGTCATAATAGAAAACAAGTAACAGCAATAACAACAACACAACGCATATTTGGTGGCCTAATCTTGTGATGATACCAAACCATTCAACCAGCCCACTAAACTCTATAGACAGAAAGAGTAGTCCTTGTATTGGCTTTAGATAGACCTCTAGCCGATGAGAAAGTGTTAAAAAGAGTAAATGGCATTTTGTTGAAATTTTATGGCATATTTTTTGGTTGTTTTTATATTTATTACTTTGGGGATTGTTTTTAACTACAAAGTACGAATATATGTATGTATGTATGTATGGATATTATAATCATACCGTTTTCTTATAATTTTCTTTCCAACTTCAGCGCCCAACCCCTTGAAAAGGGATTTTAAATTAACAAATGTTTTAGACGTTTGGTACGTTTCATTCGTTTTAATTTTTCGTTAGATAATTATAATTTTACATTAACTTTTTATTTTGTATTTTCATTTGTTTTTCTGTTAATTGTTAAAGCCCATAAACAAACATTACACCATCATGCCACAAACTCTTCTTTTTCAGTTACAATGTGTGACAATAAGAGATGAGCTAGTTTCTCGCCAGGAGTAGACGTAGAATAGCAAAAAAATGTAAACAGGTGTGAAATTCTCTATATGTAAATGAGGTGTATGTGGAAATTTTTAATGTTACATATTGTCAATATTATGTGTATGCGTCGGGTTTATTATTTCAGCCATTATGGTGTAAAAATGTTTTATTACATACTAACAACACACACTTCATTTGAAAATATTACCCAGAGATCGTAATTTTACGTAGTTAATAAAAAAAAGCATTATTTACAGTATTTCCCAGTTTGGTTTTATTTTTCAAATAATAATAACCAGTTTTTTGAACTGGTTTTATGTTTTTTTTTAGATCTTAAATAAATAGTAAACGACTTAAACCCCGATTTCATGTAGTCAGCTCTCGTTTACATCACCATCGTTACCTTTGGCAAAAACTAAAAGATTTGTTAACGATTCATTCCAGGGATGTCAGATGTGACGATTTTACGTCATTTTGACGATTTTTTTCGCTGAATTTACCAAAATGACGATTGACGATTTTGAATGTAGTCACTTAGGTGTTGACGATTTAATCCCGTCAATAAATTTAGTTTAAACTTTAATCTTTCATCAAATTTTTAACACTTTAATCTGTCAAGTAAAGTTTTTTTCTTACCGAACGTTTCCACATGCAAGTAATTACTTCCAAGTAGTGTATACGTATTATCAACAAAAAATCGAGGAAACAGCCGATTGGCTGAATGAACAAAAATTGTGTGAATGTTAGTGAAAAAGTGTCAGTGTATTGAGTTTTTCGAACTTGCACTTGCATGTGGAAACGGGGGGTTAGTTAGTATATAGAGGCGAATATATATTTATATCTACTAGCGGACTCGACGAAGTTCGCCTCGTCCCAATTTTAAGCCTTCAGACAAACTTTAGAGTAATAATACAACACAAATATTAAAATTTTTAATATGATTTATTTGAATGGAATCAGTAGAGAGCGATTTGATGTACAAAAATCTATAAACACTAAATATATAAACCATCTTTAAACGCATAAAATTCAGCGTTTAAACTACCAACACAGACCATATGAATTTGATAAGATTTATCGTAGTGCTGTCACATGTTATTTTTTTACCACATATAACACATGGGAGAATGATTTATAGTTGCTGAGTTAAACTACATATAAATTCAAGTTTAGTTCAACTAAACCAGCGTTTAAACCATCAGTGGTTTATTAGCCATTATTGTACAAGTTTTTTTTTAGAAAAACTAAAAAACAACTAGTAAATATTAGTCAGGGCCATTTTTTGATGTTTTTTTTATATTGGCAGGACGATTTTTCGAAAAAAAATAATCTGACAGCACTATTTCACTTGTTTGTTTTATTTGAGTACAATAACTACCTGCTTTTAAAACACGAGTGCAAAACTTCTTCAAATTACTGCCTGCTTTTAGATTGCGAGCACAAAAGTGACTCGTTTAACTAATATTTAAAACAAAATTTAAAAATGTCCATTCCTTAAGGGGTTCCCATACAAAAAGTTTAATACAGACTAGAAATATATTGAAGAAAACGTACCATAACAGCCAAGGAGTCTCCTTAACAATTTTTCGAGACATACTTGCCCCTTATCACCACTTCTTAAGGGGGCTCCCATACAAATATTGCGATTTATGAAATTTTTAAATTAATTAAAATTTTTTGACTTTTGTGAATAAAATCAAAAGTTGTTAACAGATTTTAATCATTTATAGCTGTAATTTTTAATAGATTTTTAACAAACAAAAATCTCGAAATGTTGATTAAAAATTATGTTTGTTGTCAAAAAAATAAAAAATAAAAAAAATATGTTTCTAAAACGACAGCGCATGTTAGAAAAAAATTTAACGTTTAAAGGAAATTTTATTGCGGATTTTCGTTTTTTTTTAGTATGTAATTTCAATAAACTGAACCGTTTTTGAACCGGTATTGGATTCAGCGTACCCGAAAAAGGTTTAAGCGCCAGTTGCCAAATTCTAGCACAGTGTAATTGTTTGATAAAACTTGCGAAAAGCAATAAAAAACATTTTTAAATATAACAATAAAAAGAAATTAATTGGACTTTATATTTATACTGTGTACTTTTTTTCTTAACCTTTAATAATCAATGTACTTTAATTGCAACAAAAAAAGTTGGGAACCCTATATGTAGTTGTCCTGCGATTTAACTTTGAATAATTAAGTTTAAGTTATCGACGTCCTTATTCTTCGCTGCTATTTTTGCCCGTTCACCAATCCAATCGAGATTTTTGTAGTTTTGTGCAATGTCGGGGAACACTTTGCTGATGAGCTCCTCCTTGGACGATGTGAATTCACAAAAATTTTCAGGGAACGATATCAATCCATTCGAAACATCAATAGGAATTTGGCCGTTGCACAGTAGCGCCCGTAGAGCAAACGAGGTTGCAAAAATCAAAATTTTCATGAGCACCGACGAAGTTTTGAATAAACTCATGTTATAGGAAACTTTTCAACGATTTCAAATCTGCCACTCTTAATAATATCACATTTTTAGTTTAGAAGATATAGCCGTTCAAAGTTGACCGACTTTCGGTTTTCAAAAAAACACACAATTTTTAGTAAATTTGTTGCGATTTCAGGTGTAATATCACGAAAAATAGGTAACGAATCGCCTTATTTTTTGTTTGTATTGATTGATGCATTTATTAAATGTGTAATGATAAAAAAAAAATGAACTGTTTGCTTTGTGTTTCTCCTGGTAAATCACTATTTAAAAACTATCCGTTTTTTCACTATTTTTCAACTTTGACGGAAAATAACAAAAATCTATATTTTTCTATATTTGCCATATTTGCAAAATCTGTTCTTTGATTATTTCTTTACATAATTCAAAAATTTTATCTGCCCGTACGTGCCCGTTTGGCTTCTAGAGGTAAAAAAGGTTAAAAAGACATGGTTGCAGAAATTGTATGACAGTAGTTTGATCTAAAATCTAAAAAAACTACTCATTGAAATTAGCAGGTACGTACCTCACTTAAACAATACTTTGGCGTACAAATGGTCAAGAACAATATTGACTACAGGTAGGCACAAATCTTATTTGGACACGTGCATAATATAAAAATGCATTATTCAGCCTAAATCCATATGTATGTAGGGAACAGGTACATTTTTCGGCATGGTAGCATAAGCCTATATATTGCAAAATAAGCATAATGCCTGGATTAGTCTACGACTGAAAGTTGGCGCAACAATTACTGAAACCATTAAACAATTTAAGTACTGAAAACATGGCGTTGAACAATTTTAAATTATTTGAACTGTTTAGAAAGTCAACCACACCAAATTTTTTCACGGAAGCTGCTTTAGAAGAACTTGATAGCTTATACGGAAATATTGAGAGAAGCGAAATTATAAAAAATAATTTTTATCTGATATATGCAAATATTAAGGCAAAATGGGTGAAATCTAATCGAACCATTCAGAACTTCAACTCCAAATACGAGGACTGGCTTAATGAAGATACCATCCTGGATATATTGGCAGTAGATAAACCCACCACATCAACCAGAGGAGCAAAAGGAAGGCCAAAAAAAAGTATTGAGGAGTGTTCAATTTTCACAAGAAAGAGGAAACTTGCCGATGCCACCAATGACTTGACCACGAAGCAATTATCGGAAGCGCTGTCTATTAAATTTACAAAGGATAGTGAAAGAGTTAGGTCGCACATAACCAAATCTGTTGCTGATGCAAGCCCACTGCGACTAAAAAGGATTAAGGAAAGCATTCCCACGCCCACAAACGCACACATTAAAAAGTATGGTTCCGAAGAAGCCTTGGCCTTGTTTATGGACTTAGAACTTTCCAAAGAGAAATATGAGAAACTACGGGCATCTTTAACGCGACACGGCGCTGACGTTTTACCCGGATACAAGCATATTACGCAAGCCAAAATAAATTCACGACCACTGCATACGGAATTTACGGAAGTCTCTGCGAAAGCCAATCTGCAGGATCTCATGGGCCATACAGCAAAACGGTTGTTGGAGAGTCTTCCTGAAAATGAGGTGAAAATTCTTCCTGAGAAGTTGACATTGATCAGCAAATGGGGCTGCGATGGATCATCCGGACAAAGCGTTTATAAGCAAAGGATATCTTCCGATGACGCTACAATATCGGACGGAAATATGTTTATGGCATCTGTTGTTCCTTTGCGGCTTAAATCGGATGTTTCCCTTCACTGGAAAAATCCACGTCCGTCATCAGTGCATTATTGCCGACCAATAATGTTTCAGTTTGCAAGGGAATCGGCAGAACTCATAAGGACCACGGTGAAGGACATTGAAGAACAAATAAGCAAGATTAAGCCTACAAAGCTGCAAATTGGAGAAGGAAAATATATTGAATGCAATTACGAGTTCCATCTGACCATGGTTGACGGAAAAGTCGTAAACGAACTGACAGGAACAACCTCAACAATGTCATGCCCGATTTGCAAAAAGAGTCAGAAGAACTTTGGTAATTTAAACGATTCTACAAATGAGGAGAATTACGAATATGGAATGTCACCATTGCACGCAAGGATAAGGTGTATGGAATTCTTGCTAAAACTGGCGTATACCCTACCACAAGAGGAGGAAAACTTCGATGAAAATACATCAATAAAGGATAAGGAAAAGATCAGAAAGAAGCAAATACAGGATGCTTTTTTTAAACAAGTTGGACTAAAAGTAGACTGTCCCAAGCACGGATACGGTAACTCAAACGATGGAAACACTTCTAGGAGATTTTTTGAAAATGATGAGGCAGTAACTAGAATCACTGGAATTGACAATCAAATCGTGAAAAGATTGGGAACGATCTTGGATGTTTTAAACTGCAAAGAAAATGTCAATTCTACAAAATATGGAGAATATGCGTCGAAAACTGCATCTCTTTTAGCAGAAATGTATCCACAGAAGAAGTTGACCCCGACCGTCCATAAAATATTGGCGCATGGCAAAGATATAATTGAGTACCAGTCTTTGCCAATTGGAGAGCTTTCTGAAGAAGCACAGGAGTCTCTTAACAAATTTTATAAAAAATATAGATTGCAGAACACATTCAAAGCATCAAGGGTAAGGCAAAATGAGGACCTCTTCAACATGTTGGCAGCATCTTCCGATCCACTTATATCTTCCCTGCGGCATGTGAAGTCACGAATAGAGTTAGAAAATAATTATAGTTTAGAAATGGTTAGTCTTTTAGATATACCTTCTCTTACGAACTGTGATGAATATTTTACAGAAAATTGAAAAAATAAATTTAAAAAAAAATAATTTTTTTTTTAATTTGTTGGGTAATAATTTAAAACATAAAAACCTAAAGAAAAAAAATAAAAACAATCTAAAAATGTAAAAATAATTTTTTTTAGTTACCATAAAATTGATTTTTCTACTAATTTTAACTTTGATAACCCATAATTAGGCCCCTACAGAGCGTAGCACCCTTTCCAAACGCTCATTTCATAGGCTGAACAGTTATCTATCATATGCTGTTTAAACTGTTCAATTATCTTATTCGGTTCAAAAGATATGATTTTTGCAACGAAAAAACTCAAATGGCGCCACTGTGCGTTGCCAAGCTCCAGCAGTTGTCTCGAGAATTCAGCAGCCGATGGGTCGTTCTGCAACACGACTCTAATGTTTGCGGTCAATTGCAACTTTTGGACATGCCTCCACAAAGACGACGATTTCAGGCTGGCATTAAGTTCATCTGCAGCAGAAGATTTGGGGATGACGGGAATTGTTTGACGAAAATCTCCGGAGAGCAATATCAAAGCCGAACCAAATCGTCTTAAGTATTAAAAATTCTATATTTTTTGGTTTTGTATGATTTTATACTTAATATTTTTTTATGTTTTAATAGAATGATATATCCGTGTTTATAAAAAAACGATTTTTTTATATGACGATTTTTTGACGGTTTTTTTCAAAACTACTGACGATTTTGACGATTTTTTTTTAAAATTTTGACGATATTTCGAAAAAAACATCTAACATCACTGATACATTCACTAACTTTGTCGAGAAACATATCCATAAAAAGCGAACAACGCGAAACGGATATCATTTGGTTTAAAAAATCGACAGCTTCGTTTAAGGCTGATCTGAACTTTATGATTTGTATTTAGATTTATTGAGGACAAAAAGAAATTTTCTTTAAAAGGGGAATTAGTTTATATTTTTTTTGTCAACAGATACGTAATTACCCAGTAAAAACTTCGCCTACTTTTTGAAAATGAATAGCTTCTTTAACTCATTATTTTGTAGCTTTATTCTATAACTACATCTATAACAACTTCTATAATTACTTTTTTCTGGATGTATGCAGGTAAAAAAATAATGACTTACTTTATAATGCGTTATTTTTGGGACATCCCTTGTAAAATTCATTGGTTCTTTCAGTAGAATTGTAAGTAGTGCTCTTATGTTTTTCTGATTACTCAACACATTATTTTGTAGGCGAAGTTTTAACTGGGTATGTATGGTTGAGTTCTCAGACGTCTGGTGTAAAGCAACTCGCTATTTTAACTGCATTCTAAAATGCAGCCGTGTAGAATTTTACACTATGCGCCCACGATATGGCAACAAACAATAATAATCTGTCCCAAAGTGCACCAAAAATGTTATAGATTCGTACACAATAAGCAACCCAGTAAAAACTTCGCCTACTTTTTCAAAACGAATAGCTTCTTTAACTCATTATTTTGTAGCTTTCTTCTATAACTACATCTATAACAACTTCCATAACTACTTTTTTCTGGATGTATGCAGGTAAAAAAAATAATGACTTACTTTTTAATGCGTTCATTTTGGGACATCCCTTGTAAAATTAATTGGTTCTTTCAGTAGAATTGTAAGTAGTGCTCTTATGTTTTTCTGATTACTCAACACATTATTTTGTAGGCGAAGTTTTTACTGGGAAACTGTACATCGCACATAGGGGCACAAATATATCAAACCGCGCGATAAATCAACCGCCAACTATTAAGAAGAATTGGAAAGGTAATCTTCTGTTAATATAAAATATACAAGGATGTCACAACGTTCCAAAAAATATTAATTAAAAAAAAACATAAAATTACAGAAATAAAAGAATTTTTTTTTGGTCGGCCTCCATACAAAAAAAAACTTGTGCCAGTCACTCCTTAAAGGAGCGTATAGACATGTTTTTGTCATCTGACATGTCAAATTTCCCACTGCAAAACACATACATGTCGTGTGTTACCTTTTTAACTTTGCTTCTGTAAAAGTCAGACGCAAAGTCATCTGACAAAATTTCAATTAGAGCGTGCTCTTTTTTCTTCTGACAAACCATCTGACATCAGAAATCTGGCAGCGGCGTCAACTATTGACGGAATCATTAGCCGGCTGAAGTTAATATTTTACAATACCAATTTATGTATGCTCATCTCACCATTGAATATAATTTATGTAAATATATACATAAAAACCGTTTCATTTTAAAATTCTAAATTGGTATCTTAAACATAAAAGAAAAAAATGTTAAGATGGCTAAATTATTTTACGGCGCAAATAAATATTTTCGTGCCGACAGCAAGCTATTTTGAAACCGAGAACTACTTTGGTTTCTGCAATAACAATGCGAAAAAAAACAGAGACAATGTCAGAAGCAAATTACATGTACGTTTGTGACCGAATATTATAAACCTTATGTGACTTGAAAATTTGACATGTCAGATGACAAATACATGTCGTGTACGGATGCCTTAAGGCTAGATTACACTATTATACTTTGTATTAATACATGTCAAAAACTCAAGTAATATGACAAAGTGTGATAGTGTGAATGCAATGTGTCACGAAAATGGCAAGTCTTATGAAAAAAGTTTGACATCCCATACGACTTCATCGTTTTTTGAAAAATTTCTAAACAATAATACTTTTCATTGGATCAGGGTTGCATTTTATTTCATGTGTGAGTGTTTATACTTTGTTTGATGGTTTGATCACAAACTGTCATTTTACATTAGATTTTTTGACAGTCGCATCAACACTCACTAGATTTCTATCTCACAAAGTATTATGGAATACGTAAGACTTGTGAGATAGTGTAATCTAGGCTTTAGAATGAATGAAGTTAATTAAACAGGAAAAAATGTTTGCCACGCTCCAAGAACCTTGTTTATATATAGCGCTGCTATTAAGGTCCAATCTCATCATATCCTCGCATATCGTTCTTCATGGCTTGACTATGGCTTCATTTTTGGCTTTGGTGATTTTTTAAACCGACATCAAATTCTGGGCTCCACTTGTGTTATTTCAGATCCTTCCCCACTGATGCCCAAATATTTGCACGAGCCAAGAAAGCCCTTTTAAAACTTAGTGTGTACAGATTTTAATATACTCACTTTTTGAGCCAATTTTTCTTTTTCACATACATACATACAGTACCCATGCTCTGTTACTTTGGTGAGAACTTATCGCATCGAAAAGATGTGAAAAAAATTGTCCATCTCATTTATTTATTTGTCCATAATAAATAATAAGTCCATCGTTTCTCAAAAATGTGTCTGTAACTCATGTCGAAAAGTCTCAAAAAAGATTACGTCGTTACTTTATAAATGTCATAATATTCCACTCGAAGCTGATGTAAAATTGCAGACGTTGAGAACGCCAATCACACACATAGTTGACGGCGACCAAAATTTAAAATGTTCAACGACGGCGGCGAAAACGCAACCGTCGGCTTTACCAAATAATGTTAAGTGCGACTTTAATGTTTGTTACTTGCAAACGAGCTTTAAAAACATTCGTATATTTTCGTATTTTTTATGTTAAAAGAAAAAATGTACCAAGAACAAAAAATTGTCACGTGGCAAGAATTTAAAATAATTTAAATAATTTTATGACAAATATTATACAATTATTTCTCTATAAAAGAGAGTTTTATAACAAAAATTATAAAAATTAGATTAAAAGTGTATTAAAAACAACTTCCAAATTCTTGCGTATTGCGTGTTCGATTTCCAGAACACGCCTGTATAATTGCAAAAGATGGAATGCATTAAGGCGTTTAATGGTTACAGCCGGTAAGCACAAAAGCAATTAAGACTGTTTTTGTTCGTCTTTTAACGCTTTTAACATTGAAAAGCATCTATAAAAACTTGCTTATATGCATATATGTATAATAGTTAAAGAAAAACTCGCTGAGTTTCATCAAAATCATGGAAAAAAAACTATTTTACATCGAAAGTTAATAGTGTTTTTGTATATTTAACGCGCTACCGAATTAACATTTAACAAATTGACGACACGGCACCCCTGATAAAATAGTTGTTAGTTGGTTACTCACAATCAGCTGTTGCAGCTTCTAAATAAATATAATAAAAAAGTCATTTGTGATACATTTCTAAAAAAATATTTGTGTTTTGGCCATTTTCGTGTACATTGAGAGTAACACTCAATTTACATGATGAATTTTATTACGTCCAATTTTGGACGCAATTTTTTTGTTTGGTAGCAAGCGGTGTAGAGAAGAAAGAGGGGTAGAAAAATAGACATGATTTCTGTTTTCTCTTCCTCTTTCTTCTCTACACCGCTTGCTACCAAACAAAAAATGACGTCTAAAATTGGACGCCATAAAATTCATCATGTAAATTGAGTGTAAGTATGTTAATTAAATGATTTTTTTTTTTTATTTTAAAGTTACCAGACTAACAAAGTTTTAAAAAGGGGGTCGTTCACAGTTGGTAACTTTAACAAATTAACAAGCTACCGAGTAGCAAATTAACAAGTTCGGTGTGAATACCACTAATTTAACATCCCAAGTTGAACTAAAATTATGAAAGTTTTCTTTCATAAAGTCTGAGTTTATAGGCAAGAGGAGAAGCGAACCTGTTATACTTCTCTATTCTCTCACTAATAATTTGAGACTTTCTGAAAAAAACTTTAATAGTGTGAACCCAGAATATAAAAATTTAGTTTTGATTGAATAAATTTGGTTTTTTCTAATAACACAAGATTGAAAAGATGCTTATAGGAGAATTTTAAGGAGGCAATTTATTAAAATATTGTGATGCATAAACTCGAAATAAGCTTATAAGCGAAAGCTTATACACAGAATATGTTTTAAGCTAAGGCGACCAGTGCCCATGTTCTGTAACTCTCGCGTCGAGAAAGTTTTCGATTGAAATGTGTGAAATGAAACAAAAATGCCATAAATTGAAACAAGCAGCTGTTGTTCTCACTTAACTGTGGCTGTAACTTTTTTTGGCGAGTACAAGCTGTCACGTAAGGAAATTACTAGCCAATTTACAGAAAAAGTGTGTCTGTAACATTTTGGTGATTAAAGTTCCCGCTTTGAACTGTCAAATAAACTAACGAATAAAAATGGGGCGAGAAAAAATTTTTACACTAAAAAACAATTAAAAATGCAAAGAATAATAATAATTATATTTTATTCTTGGCACATTTTTCATTGTTTTATTATTTTGCTTTTAATATTTTTATAAAATATACGAATTTTTCAAAACTCGTTTGCAAACAACAAACATTAAAGTCGCACTTTACACAATTTGGTATAGCCGACGGTTGTGTCTTCGCAGTCAACGATATGTGTTACTGGCGTTCTGAACGTCTGCAATGTCACATCGGCTTCGAGTGCAATATTATGACATTTATAACTTAACGACGTAATCTCTTTTGATAGTTTTCGACATGAGTTACAGACACACATTTTTCTCACTTTTCGAGGAACGATGGAATATTTTGTTTCACATCTTTTCGATGCAAGAAGTTCTCACTAAAGTTACAGAACATGGGTACAGATTTTGAAAATAAAAATAGAGGACATAAAGAAAAAAATTTACTTCAAGATTTTTTACATATTTAACAGACAAATTTACAATCCCATATTTATAAACATATGTAAAGTAAATTATGTGAGTGAAGTTAAATTTTAAAATGTATAACCCTAGACACATTCGGTTATGTTAACAATATTATGTTAACCACTTAACAAAACTTTTGTTAACGAAGTTATGATGGATGAGTCCAGATTTCTGGAGAAGATGTCATCGTGGGCGAACAAAAATGATTTGGATTTGTGGACAATACTTTTCTCCGTCGTTTTCCACAACAAGAATTTTTACCAGAGCGAGTTGGAGCGACTTATGGACAATTTACTTTTTTTTTAATTCTTTAGGGGATAAGTCCAGATTTCTGGAAAAGGAAAATACCATATCGTGGACTTTATATGCAAACTTGCTAAATACACTTTTTAAGTAAATTGAGATTTTGATGCCGTGTGGTAGAGAAAGATATGCCTCGTCGACCAGCAAGTAGTTTTTCTTCAATGTGAGTCTTGAAGTATGTCAAATCAACTATATTTTTGGTTTTTCCTGTAACACACGACGATACATAAAATTTACATTTACTTGAATAAAATAAGTTGGAAAAATAAAGAAACTTAAAAATAACAAGGCACTAACTTCATAGTTGGGGGTAGTGCACTAAATATTGATTTAAATCAGCAGTGCACTATCACTAAATAAAACTCCAAAGAAATTAGTTTGCACTCTTTTTTACCAGCTTTAGTGATGATTGTTATTTTTTAACTACCACTAAAAAAAATTTAATGATATTGCAAATTTTTTCAATATGTATCACTTAACGCAGATTGAATGCAAAAATCTGCACTCAATTCAAATAATGCAAAATTTGGACTTGCAATCAAAAAAGCTGCATACAAATATTTTATCACTAAAATTAAAAAAATTTAAATGGGTTCTGATTTTTTTTCTTTTGAGGATGCTTATGAGCATCAAACAAAATGAAACTTTGTCAATACATAACGGTATAATTATTGGCTTTAATCATGATAAAACAAGTTTTTGATTTTAACTTTAGTGCAACAATTTTAGTTGCACTCAAATGAATGAAGAAAAAAAGTTGCAATAAGCTGATGAACATCACTATCACTCATGTTTAGTGAGGCTGCAAATTTTCAATTCATAACTCAACATCAACAAAATGATTGCAATATATTTGCACTATCACTAAGTGTGAGCTAAAACTGCAAAATGAGTGCACTACCCCCAACTATGACTAACTTATTCAAAATTGTATACTGCAAGTGTATGAGAGTTCAGTAGCAGTATGAACAGAAACAAGTTAGAGTGCTATATTCGGCTGTGCCGAATCTTTGATACCCTCCACCGACAGTTCGAATGTTTAAGGAGTAATATCTGTATGATGTTATTATTATCTTAAACTGTGACGATTTGTTATTAATTATGGTTTTAGGCGACTAAACTGTTTTCCGGTAGTAGGGTTTATATGGGGCCTAGGGTTAATTATGTACCGATCATCACGAAATTTCACAACATCATTTCTAGTCCTTTAAAACTGTGACGTACCAATTTCTGTTATGATTGCATTATTTTTTACGGTTTTAGGCGTACTAAACTGTTTTCCGGGAGTAGGGCTTCTATGGGGCCTAGGTAAATTATGTACCGATCTTCACGAAATTTCACAGTGTCATTTGTAGTCCTATAAAACTTTGACGTACCAAATTTTGTTACGCTAGCGTTATTTTTTACCGTTTTAGGCGTACTAAACTGTTTTCCGGGAGTATTGTTTATATGGGGCTTAGGGTAAATTATGGAGGGATCATCACGAAATTTAACAGCGTGATTTCCAGTCAAATAAAACAAATTTTTCCAAAATCTTATCTCATTCCGTGCCTTGTTCCAGCATTTATGTTGTTTTTTGTAACAAAATTATAAATTTTTTTAAGGTGGTGGTTCCACATTTTTATTCATAGCTCTGGTCCCACTGAACCGATTTTGCTGGATTTCAATCCCAAACTGCTTAGGATAACTACAAGCAATTTGGCACCAAGTTTGTTCATTTCTTTTGAGTTGTTCGAAAGTGAGCGTGTTTTCGACAGACGGACATGGCTCAATCGACCCAGAATATATATACTTTATGGGGTCTGAGATGAATAATAAAAAAGTTTCACACGGAATGACAAACTTAATATACCCTCTTCACAACTAATTGTGGTGGAGGGTATAAAAACCGATGATCGCCGTGAAATAAAATTTATTTTAATTTATGAAAATAAAAGCAAATTTTGGTCATGCTTTTAAAAATAAAGAGGACAAAGATGACAGATTATGAAAAAAGATGATAAAAGAGGAAACAAATTTTATAGATGTCAGCCAATTAAAATAGATGATTGTCCTCTAAAAAAGAATTCGTATAGTCACCTTATTTAAGCGGCAAAGTATAATTGTACAAGTTGATATCAATAAAAGCGTTAAAGGCTTATAAAAGCTGTTTTAGACTATTACAAAAGTCTTATGTATTTTAACGAAAATGCATCTCTGATCTAATTATTGTTTGAACATTTTCAAAAAACAATAACTTATCATGACAGGGTTGTATTTTCCTTAAAAAAAACGCAAGACTTGTGTGATAGTGTATAACCTCATATGAAAACATGAGCGATAAATACTGTTTAATTTATTGACAACAAAAAATGGGATTGCTTTTAATTAGCATTATAATTAAATTTATGTTCCTTTAAGTACGCTTTAAGAAAACTACAATTACCTATTTAAATAACTTAAAATTAATCTTAAAACCAATCTAATTACTATCAAACATGCAAGTTAAACCAAGTTTTCAATTACCCCGATTTATAAAATTCAAGCTAAAAAAAAACATTTCCTAATTAGATGCAAACTTTAAAACGCACATAAAAAAATTGAAAAACGCACTATAAAACTAAAAACAAAAAATAGGAGTGTTTTATGTGTAAAACATACATTGGAACACATACATAAACATGTATCAGCACATTAACACCATAAACTTTTTTGTTTTACAACATTTGTTTGTTTGTACATTTCCTTTCAATAATATAAATTAAATTATTTAATTACACTTTGGTGAGAAAGTTAAGCAAACAAAAAAGTTATAAAAAAATAAGCGATTTTTATCTATATGGCAAAATGAAAAAAATAAAAACGAGTAAATACAATTTCGAGTGGCTGCTAGAGCGACTAATTAGCAAAACAGTTTTTTAAGGATACATTATTTTTGTATGTTTATCTAAAAAGAGCAAAAATTAAATAAAAAAAAGTAACAATTAGGGTGTGCAAAAATCGTTAAAAGGCGTCAACAAAGTTTAACGAAAACTACAATCCATTTGAAATGGAATAATGCACTCTTCCTCTCACATGATTTCGTAAAAATAATTAAATGGAAATTAATGAATAAATGTTGGTTTAATGTAAGTATGTATGTAAATGTGTTTTTTTTTTCAAATTTTGTTGTTTTACTAGTTCTGTTGTCAACTTTGTAGTTTTTTTAATTTTTCTCCATTTGTTTCTGAACAATTTGTCAAACATGCAAATGCATGTGTGTTTGTTATTTGAAGGTGTGGTTGTTGGTTTAATAATATCAACCAAAAAGAGTATACAAAAACTAAATGTATGTACATAAGTATGTAAATTGACAAAAATGTACTTAGGGAAAAATGTGTGTCACTTAAACAAATTGAAGGATATTACACGAGTCTTTTTAAATAAACTCAAATATGACCTTTAAATGATGCCACCATGCCCCAGTGCTTTTACAAATTACAAGATAATATCTTATTGTATACAATATTATGCTAATACATGTTAAAAACGCATTAGATTGGAGACGATATGTTGATTTGACAAAACTGACACAACATATGACAAGTAAATGTATAAAAACTATGTAATGCAGTCAGGGTTGCCAATAATTGCCGAAATTACACATGACTGTGTTTGAAATTACATACATATTTGAAGTAAAATGACATTTTTGAGACAAAAACTTATGATCAGCATACACTGGCAAATCATCATGAATAGATTCACGCTTAAAAAAGTCTAGCACATAGAAAGAAAAATACTCGGGATGAGTTAAGTTTCACTCACTTTAACTACGAGTCGTTCTCAAAAATTCAAGTACGTTATTTCCGCTTAATTGAGTTTCCAAAAATGCACGACTTTTTACGCAATTAAACGGGAACTCAATTAAGCAGTACTAGACAGATATACTGAATGATTTCGTTCCATGATTTTTAGTCCAATAAAAGGGGAAACTCAATTAAGCGGGGCTCAATTAGCCGAAAAACTGTACGAATAACACTTAAATGGGATTACTTTCGAAAACCAGTCCCGAAATTTCTTAAAAAAAGTACAACATTCCTAAACCAAGTAAACAAAAGATTGAACTTTTCGTTGGTAGTGCCACTCTGAGAGTTAAATTACATAGTGCGTGTTTTAATCTCTATAACTTATCAAAGTTTGTTGTAGACCCTACAACAACACCACACAAGTAGTTAAACAACGATTAGCTTGTTGTGTGTAGAAACAACAAAAACAATAGAATAAGACGAAAACAAATTATTTCAGGGACCGAAAATAACAGTTATATTGGAATTTTAAAACAAAAAAAGCATATAGAATTAAATGTCGAAAAACTGATTCAAGTATACCATATTGTTCCTCATGCACTTGTCAATAATAAAATATATTGATTTTTATATTTTAGATCAAACTCAACAGTTATTTTTTGATTTTTAATTTTTTGAACAAAAATAACTGTTATTTTTTGATTTTTATTTTTTCGATCAAAAATAACAGTTATTTTTTGATTTTTATTTTTTTGAACAAAAATAACAGTTATTTTTTGATTTTTATTTTTTCGATCAAAAATAACAGTTATTTTTTGATTTTAATTTTTCGAGCAAAAATAAAAGTTATTCTCTAAAGATGAGATAAACCCACTGTTGTTTATTGTTGATGTGTTTTGTTTAAGCTTTGATATTATTACAAGTAGAACTGTTGCTATAATTCTTATACGTTTAACAGTTTTATTTGGTTTAATATCTTTAGTTTTTCTAAAATCTTTATGGATGAAGTTTCCTGATGATCTGGCCTAAGCAACCAGTGAAATGCATAGGAATATCTTATCCCATCAACAATAAATTTCAAGTGTTTTTGTCAAGAATAAAAACTGGGAATTAAGCACGAATAACAAAATCTTTTGAAATTAAAATTTTGTATTCCCAAAAATTGAAATTACTTTTTGATAAACAGGCAAGTGCACGGCCTAAAAAACACTTAATTGACAATATCTTTTGTAAGTTGTTGTGTTGTTTTTATTTTGTTTTTCTTAACCTACTTACAACTACAATTAATGTTGAGAGAATTTCAACTAATTGTAGTGGGGAATGTAAGATGAGATAAACCCACTGTTGTTTATTGTTGATGTGTTTTGTTTAAGCTTTGATATTATTACAAGTAGAACTGTTGCTATAATTCTTATACGTTTAACAGTTTTATTTGGTTTAATATCTTTAGTTTTTCTAAAATCTTTATGGATGAAGTTTCCTGATGATCTGGCCTAAGCAACCAGTGAAATGCATAGGAATAGCTTATCCCATCAACATTATGTTCAAGGTATAACTAGAATTTGCGCACAATTTATCACAAGGCAGCAAGGAATACCATCAGGTCCACTGTAAAACGACGATTTTAATTTCAATAATAGTGTTGTCATATTGGCAGTAGTGATGAATGGAAATGAAATCGGTTATTGTTCAGGGATATAAAATGGATAGGTTTGCGATGAATCATATTCCTTATTAGAGTAGGTTGAAGCAAAAAAATCCGCAAACATATTTCTTGTTTCCATATGATTGGAAGACTCGGTGGCAAGGTATATCATTGAAGATGGAAATCCGACAGATTTTCTTTGTGTGTATACTGAAATTCAAGCTTTTTATACATTTTGTGAAAAAATTAGTTACAATTTTAAATTCAATAAAAATCTAAATATATCGGGTGATTTTTTAAGAGCTATAGGAAAGTTAAAAAAAAAACACATAAAATTCAGAAAAACGCATGAATTCTTTATTTGAATAGTACGGTCCATATAATTTAATGTTTGAAGATTATTTCATGCAAATGTTGACCGTGACAGCGCCTCAAATGGTCCATCCGCTTAGTCCAATTTTTGCATACTCTTTTCAACATTTCGGCCGGTATCTCATGAATAAATGCTTCAATGTTGTCTTCCAGTTCGTCAATTGAAGCGGGCATGTGTGTATAGACATGAGCTTTGACATAGCCCCACAAAAAATTTTCACCGAACTCGCCTCTCAATAAGTCCATTGTTAAGCGTGCTGTGTGGCATGTGGCACCGTCTTGTGGAAACCACAGAATACACAGAACTGTCACGAGACTGAAGATTTTGCCTTTTTTTTTCTCTTTCAAAGAAAGCTGCCCTTTTGCATTTCTCGTTTCATCATCTTCTATGCCGCAATACAATGAACACAAATTTATTTAGTTAAGATTTATTTACAAAACTGTTGTAAAAATTAACTTTTAAGTTCACAACAACACGAGTAAAAAATATGTAAGTAAGTAAATAACATTATAAAACAAAACAATATTACTAAATACATTTTTTTTTTGCACAAAAAACAACATTTGTTGAACTAATGCATTTGTTTAACGTGGTTTGTGTTTTTTTATTTTTGTTTTGATCACGCCATTTGTGTTGATTGTTGCGGCCTGTTTTTACACCTTGCCACTTCACTACCAAAAAAAGCTTTCTGTCTCTTTCTTCGAAAGCTGTCCTCGCAACTGATTTGGGCCTTTTTCACACGTCACTTTTTACAGTTCTGTGTATTCTGTGGTTGAAACCACATGTCATGCAAGTCAAGCTCTTGCATTTTGGGCAAAACAAAGTTGGATATCATCTCACGGTTGCGCTCACCATTCACAGTTACGTTACGATTCGCATCATCTTTGAAGAAGTACGGTCCAATGATGCCACCAGCCCATAAACCGCACCAAACTGTGACTTTTTCTGGATGCATTGGTAGCTCTTGTAATGCTTCTGGCTGATCTTCACTCCAAAATCGACAATTCTGCTTATTAACGTACCGAATAGCCGCTTCAGTGGGTCAATTAAACTGACCATAAAATGGAAGAAGCGCGCGATGAACTTTCTTAAGGAGCGTATAGACGACATGTTTTTGTCATCTGACATGTCAAATTTCCCACTGCAAAACACATACATGTCGTGTGTTACCTTTTTAACTTTGCTTCTGTAAAAGTCAGACGCAAAGTCAACTGACAAAATTTCAATTAGAGCGTGCTCTATTTTCTTCTGACAAACCATCTGACATCAGAAATCTATGCCGGGAAAAAACTGGCAGCGGCGTCAACTATTGACGGAATCATTATCCGGCTGAAGTTAATATTTTACAATACCAAGATATGTATGCTCATCTTACCATTGAATAGAATTTATGTAAATATATACATAAAAACCGTTTCATTATAAAATTCTAAATTGGTATCTTTAAAATAAAAGAAAAAAATGTAAAGATGGCTAAATTATTTTACGGCGCAAATAAATATTTTCGTGGCGGCAGCAAGCTATTTAGAAACCGAGAACTACTTTGGTTTCTGCAATAACAATGCGAAAAAAAACAGAGACAATGTCAGAAGCAAATTACATGTACGTTTGTGACCGAATATTATAAACCTTATGTAAAACAGCAATTTTGACAGACATGAACAATTACATGTGACTTGAAAATTTGACATGTCAGATGACAAATACATGTCGTGTACGGGCGCCTTTAACAGAGCACGCATTTTGATAATAAAATTCAATAAATTGCAAGCGTTGTTCGTTTGTAAGACGATTCATGGTTAAATTATAGACCAAACTGAAGATGTTTGACAGTGAAACAAAACACGAAACGTGCGTCAGCTGTTTGAACCAGTGTTGCCAAAACGATAATAGCTTAAAAATCACCCGATACTTATTTAAATTTTATAAAACAAAAAAAAAGTAAACACAAGGATTTAAAAAGTCGTAAGGAATAATAATAATACTGAAGAAATTGTGTATATATTATAAACAAAAAAATGCCCTCTTTTAAATTTTCAATAAGTAATTTTGACATTCACTCTTTCATTAACAAAATACACAGTATTTTTTTTTTTTTTAAAGGGAATTCGCCTTGGTTCCAATACTTCTAAATATGTACCTCAATATTGACCCCTTTCACTGGTGTTTTCTTTAAACAATATCAACAATCAGCCATGTCACAGAGTACAATTCCGTTCGGAAACGGAATTCATTCCGTATTTTGGTGCTTCAGAAAATGACGAAAAAATGTTTCGGAATGAAATCATTTTTGTTTTCATGAACGGTATGAGAGTTGTCTGTATCTGAAAGGCCATAAAACTATCAAAATACACTTTCCATCCGAACGGAATTGTACTCTGTGACATGGCCCAATATTAACCCTTATCAAATTGTATTTAAGTTGGCCCCTTCAATAAAAAACTACTTTTACGCTTATCATCATCTAACTAACACAAATAAAAATTATATATATCCTGATAGTAACTAATTTTTTATTCGTTTTATTTTTCCTGATTGGTATCCTTTTTTAAACATCATTTATCAACAATTTTTTGTCTTGCAACACACACAAATGTTCAACATATGGTCAAATCGATTATATAAATCATTAGCATCTTTTGTAACCAATTTTCTTGCAATTTAAACAATAAACAATAGAAAAAACCAACAAAAACTCCCCAAAAATAATACTACAGGAGACATTTTATTATTTTTTAAATGTCCTTTGCAGTAAGCACACACTTGTATAGCCCTTTTATTAAGTGTGAAAAACACTTTTCGAAAGGAATGTGGAAATAAATAGAAGATGTGGTGGGGTTAAAGCTTGCGTGTTTGTTTAAATGGTTTTTTAATATGAATAGTGTGAAAATAAATATTCTTTCAGTTTTTTTTATCCCTTTTGTTTGGTTTTTTTTTTTTTTAACTTAAAGAAAAATTTGGGGAAAATTTTAATATCTATTTGTTGCTTACGTTTATTGAACATTGTTGTGTTTTTTTTTAGGTATTTTGTTAAAAAGGACATTTAAAGAATAAAATTATTCTTAACTTTCCAGACTGGACCCCGTTTTTTTTCTAAAGAAAAGTAAAAAAAAGGTGTTACAAAGAGTAGAAGTTAATAAAGCCAATATAACAATGATGGTTAAAATAAAATGCTTGGCGTGTAACTGTCTAATAAATTTTCCTTCCATTTTTTTCTTCTTTCTTTTGCAATAAAAAAGAACTTACGAAAGAAACTGTTAAACCCTTTTCAACAAAAAGTTGTGTCTCCAAAACACAGAAAAGAAACATTAAAGTGACAATACATGTTTTATTAGTTAACCACAATACAAAAAAAAAAAAAAAAAAAAAAAACGCAGGGCAAAATAATAATAATAAAATGGTAATTTATTTATAAGAAATACATTCTTTTATTTTAAGTTGCTTGAAAATAGCGCAAGAAAAGCATGAAAAGTCTCTTTTTTGCAGTTAAACATTAAACGAAATTTTTGTTCAAGAAAAGGTATTTGTTATTTTTTTTAATTTCTTCTATATAAAATAGAAAAGTCAGGTTCAACAGGAAGCCGACACGGGGACGGCTTACTTGGCTCCTTACAGCTGTCAATTTGTACCCTGAGCCTGTGACCATAGTTAGAGGTATATTACACCATAGGCATAACTGCAGCCTCAGACAATTTCTACACTCATAGGAAAATGCATCTTCAAATTGATGATGCCGTAACATCAAAATTGTGGCATCTATGTTATTTAAAATGGCATCAATGAGGCAAAAAGTGACATCAATCCAATGACAAACGTCATCATAAAATTTTGTCATTTAACCAAAAAAAATCAATGGGATATAAAAACCATTTTTATTTTGCTTTTTTCTCTCTCGCTCTCTCTATATCTGCCTGATAAAACATTGTATATAAAACGTATGAAGCACACAAAAATGTAAAAAGGTTTAATATGCACACAAACATCTTGTTGTTTTTGTTGTCAAACCGCTTGTGTAGTTTATTTGGCCCTTATTTTAAAAGCATTTGGCTTTAAAGTCATACGTTTAATTAAGAAAAATTATTCATTGCGGATATATAGACAAAATATTTAAATAGTTTGAATGTATTTAACCTAAAACTGGGAACACTGTTTTTTAATATTTTATTCTTATTTACCCCTAAATACACAGGCGCGGATTCAGGAGGGGGGGGGGGGGGAATAACGTACAAAATTTTTGGAAATCCCAGCACTGTTTTTTTTTTTGTTTTTTTTTATGAAATCTCTAACGAAATTTTCAATAAGTATCCATATCTTAATCCTAATAGTTATTTATTAGATATTTCCAATGAAACATCTAGTTAACCGTATTCAAATACTTATTCTACATTTTAAGTTTAAAGTGCGAGTTGATTTACATAATGGAAAAATATCTTGTACAGCTTTAATAGCTCGTTCCGCGCATATATAACTACGCTGCTGAAAATGATCACTGTTTCATATATCCGCCCAACAACTCATCTATCACAACATCTATCATTTGCCATTTAAATTTAGTTTATTAAAAAAACCGCGAAATAGAGTCGCAATTTTTTTTGCGCCCTTCTTTCGTACAAATGTTAAGGTCTTGTTATATTCATGAAATTATTAAAAAATACTTAAAATTTTGTAATTACAGTACTTTTCGTTTATAGTCACTACGCTTATAGTCACATTAGCGATATATTCCATTTTATCTGTTTATTTTTCCGCTATAAGTTAATTTAATATAAAGTATTTACGTTATAGTCCATTAGCGATATAAGCACATTTGCCATATGGGCAAATCCTGCGTGACGAACGCTACATTTGCACGCGTTTTCTGATTGAAATATAAAAATTTTTATGTCTTTCAAAAGAGATAGCTTCAACTTATATATAGTATTTAGTGACATTAATATGTACTTACGAATGGCATATATCATAATTTCTTAGCAAGTATATGTTGCGAAATAATTGATCACAAAGTTTTGTGACGCACGCTACAAAAAGTGGAAGTAACTTCAAAGGTTGAAGTGCGTTTTCCTAATTTTTAGCAAATTTTCCATGATAAGGGATACAAAATCTAATTGCTTAAAGAAAGATGACTATAAGACAATTCTAAACGCACTTATTCGCAGCCAAAAAATGTTGTGATTTTTTGACAAAAGCCGTGAACCCTTTGTGACGCACGCTACATAACGCACGCTACAGTTTTTCCAGTAGTATTTTATTATTATATTTTATTTATTTTAAGAAAACAAATTATATTTTTATGAATTGCATTTCTTAAACTAATTTCTTAACTAATGAATATCAACTTTTTTTTAACGAAATTTATATTTTGATAAGTCTGCTGTAAGTGCTACTTTTAGTAGCACAAAAATTACCTAAAATCATGCTAAATTCACGTATAACATTAAGAAATCAGCAGTGGGGTAGGATTTAGTAAAAATTATTGCATTAATGATCATTGAATTACATATTTTTTAATATAAAAATGAAATTATGCATCTAGTCTTATATTCCATTAAAAAAAATTAATTTGAAAAATTTTTGGTTGGTGGACTGTTTCTGGGATTTGCCCATATATGCCATTTATCAACAGTAGTCAAAGGGAAAAAGTAAAGCAAATTAATAGCGTTATAGTCACATTAGCAAAATTTACTCAATTCTTTTTAGTTTTCGAATCAAAAATCCATCCAAAGAAAGAATAAATTAAATCATTTCATTTTTGTCATCAACTCTCTACTCGTAAAAACTTTGTTTTTGCCGTTGGTATCAGTTATGAAATATGTTGTTATTATTTTAACTATTCCTGTAAAGTAAGGAAAACGTTAATTAGGGCTTTTCTATATTAAAGTAACGATATGTGAATTAGCCTTATAGTCACATTAGCGATATAGTCCACGTTATGGTTGCAACTTAAGGAAGTGACTATAAGCGAAAAGTACTGTAAATGTTAATTTCGTATAGTAAGGAGAAAAATTTAAATTCAAAACTTTATTGCGTTTGGTGCGGAAACTTTCTTCACGATCGCGAAAAAGTAAAACATGATTTCTTAATATTTTTGCACGGTCTATACGGCTATGCGATGAAGAATTTGATATTCGCAAAAATTGCAAAAAGTACTTACCCTAATAAACTTTTAAAAACAAAGGAAAGGAATTTTTATTAAAATTTATTGATAATTTTTCTTGGCTGAGCTGGGATTTGAACCCGGGTTGATCTTTACATGTTTCAATAATCACCACATTCTATCGTCAGAAGATCTTTGAGTTCAACCCACTGCACCACTGCCGTGCTCTTAAGCCAGCAGTCAAACATCAATCTTTAACCAGTAGTACTGGTGGTTCGAAATTTGCTGTTATTATCACTTAAATTTGGTGAACTCAAGCCTAATTAAATAATATCAAAAAAAATTCAAAATTAACAGTTCAACTAAAAATCAAAATTGTTCTCAAAATTTTTACTTTTTTGTATCATACAAAATTCCACCCCCCGAAGGCTCGAGCTGGATCCGCGCCTGATACATAATATAAAAAAATTGTATTGTTATATTAATAAAGCTTAAAACTAATTAATGTTTTTAATAAATCTTGAAAAAAATAAAAGATTTATAATTTCAGTTCTTTCCAAAGTTCTTTTTTATTTTTCTTTATTTTCTTTAATGAAAATTTAACAAAATGTATAATATTAATGGCACATCATTTAAGAAAATACTCCTTTTTTCCAAAGAATATAACTGCAATTTTTTTTATATGTTTTTATATTTCTTTTCTTGTTTTTTTTTTTGTAGATTTCATTAGAGTTAAATAAAAAGAACTTAATTGATTTCCTTTTTTTTTCTTATCAAAGCTTGTTGACGTAATTTTTTAGCATTTTATTACAATTCTTTTGCATCGCCTTCGAAAAAGAAAAAATTACAGAAAAAACGAAACAAAACCTTGTACAATTTTTTTTTTTTTTACCCCCACTAACATTAACTGCCGCCTCATCTATTTAATACCATAAATAATTGCATCTAATTAAATATTCACGCGAATGAATGAAAATGTCCTTTTTTTTCTTTTCTTCTCAAACAAACATGCTTTTAGAATACTAGAGCACTTGGCTTGCTTTTTTTTTTTTGTATTTATTTTCATTTTTTTTCTCCTCTATTTCTTTTATTCGGTGTGCATTTGACGCGTGATGGAGCGAATGTCATTCGAAATGAAATTTAGTGCGAAAAAAAAATTATACAGAAAAATTGGACAATTTCAATGGGTATGGTTATGTTGAAAAATAAAAATAATGTGGAAAAAAACTGTTAAGATATATAAAAAAAAAGTGGAGATGATGAGCTGCAGGAAGTTGGAGAGAATGAAAAGAAAACGCTAAATTTAATAGTTTTCAATTAGGAATCATTCGTTTGCAGGCTTTAGAGGAAGTGGCTTTGCCATCATTTCCTGTAAAGGACAATAAATGAAGTCACGTTTTAACAAATAGAAAAAAGTGGCAAGTAAAAAAAAAAAAAAGAAAACAACTACCTCCTTTAGAGAATTCTTTCCTTTTTAGAAATTACAATACATTCAAACTGGCGCCATTTTCAAAGCTCATTTAATTCTGTCGTTAATTTAATTTTATTCATCTCCTGTTTCATCTTCTTAATGCTGCTGTCTTTCTTACTTTCAATTAAAACGCAACTATATTCAAATTTAATCAGGGAAAATCAGGAGTTACTTGTATTTAAGAATTAAAAATTATATGAAATAGGAAATAAATGGTTATAAAGTTTTTAAATGTATAAAAAAACAGGAAATTAATAGATGGTCAAGATAAAAAGAAAATAGAAATTATGGCAGTTACTTTCTTTAGATTTACTAATCAAGTTTTAACTTTAGTGACTTAAAAACGATACTTAGGCAGCAACAATTTCTTCACAAACTCACACATTTTTCGTTAAGAAACCTTTTTCATATTTTGCCGTCAACAATTTTATGCATTTGTTATTATTTTTTACAACATATTGTTAAGCTTTGTTCACAATTGGAGCAACAATTTCGGTATGTCTTCTTTCTAGTTTCTTCCCAAAGTATTTCATATATTTTCTTTTCATTCTACGAACAAAAATTTTACTTACTGCCTGTTCAACGATTTCGAACGTAAACGTTCGCATAGAAAATTTATATGAAAAACACTCAGTTTTAAAAATATTTTACACTAGCTAGCCCGGCAAACGTTGTCTTGCCACATAACTTATTTCTTTCAGATGTAACAGTGTCTGCTAGCCAAATTTTGAGAAAAAATTATAGGCGATAGTCCTTTTCAGATGTTACACTATTTGCCTGCCCAATTTCAAGAAAATTAATTGATTAGTAAAGAAGATATAAGGAGGCGGAGCTTAACCCTCTTGCCCTGTTTAATGCCCTCTCCTCTTTCCGATGTTACAGTGTATGCATGCCAAATTTAAAGAAAACCGGTTGATTAGTTAATAAAATAGAGGGAGGGGGAGCTTTAACCCCTCTTGCTCTATTTCACGCCCAAAATAATAAAAACTATAGGCTAAAGTTCTTTCCAACTGTAACACTTTTTGCCTGCGAAATTTAAAAAAAATCGGTTGCTTAGTTACCAAGATATAGGGAGGGGGAGCTTTAAGCCCTCTTACCCTATTTCACACCCTATATCTTATTCTCTTTCAGATGTTACATTGTCTGCATGCAAATTTTAAGAAAACCGGTTGATTAGTTTAGAAGATTGGGGAGTGGGAGCTTTCACCCCTATTGCAATATTTTGCGCCCTCTACACTGAAAGAATTTTCTTCGCAATACCAATGAATTTTGACATTAATCCCATGAAAAATTGCATTAAAAAGGAACCTATGCAGCCCTTCGTTGGATCAATGAAACCTGTTTCATTAAAAGGATTTAATGAAACATTACATTAGATCTATGAATATTATTCATTGGATGATTACTTTCAATAAATAAAAATTTTTTTTTATTTTTTTTTTAATTATTTTTTTTTTTTTCTTATTTTGTTTTACTTTATTTTATTTTTTATTTTTTTCTGTCTTTGGCGGGATTCGATCTCGCAACCTCGGTGCTGATAGACTGGCTCACTACCAGCTAGTCTACCGGGGCAGTGTAATTTTTGGATAAAAAACTATGTTTTTTACTCAATTAAGAGCGTAAATATGAGATTAAATTGTCCATATTAACAATAACAACGTTGATTGAAAGTGGATTGAAAGTTTTTTTTTCATTACTATAATGACATTTTTTGATTTTATAAATTTAATGGCATACATGTAACATTAGATGTATGAAATTATTAAATCTTACATTTTTTTATTAACAATTAAACATTTTTTAAGGAAACTATAATTTTGTATTAATTTATGAATATAGTTATGTTTGTATATTGTTTTTTTATGTTCCCAATTAAAAAGTTTTGTTTAACTTGGACAAACTTAAGTTTTCATATATCCAATGAAAATTTCTAACGTAATAACGAAATCCGATGAAGCGATTTTAACGAAAATACTTCATTATAACTATGAAAATCCATTAAGATAATGAAAATTTTCATTTACCCAAGGAAAATTTTTTATGAAAATGATTCATTAAATATATGAAGCATTTTTCTTTCAGTGTAGCGATATAAAATAAACTCTACGACCTATTCTCATACCTAACAAATACACATACAACATTTCATAAAAATCGGTCAAGCCGTTTCGGAGGAGTTCAAAATGGGGAGCATTTTGTTGATTTTTGTATGGGAATATAAATACATGTTTCGGATTGAAGGCAGTGTTCACTAAAATGGCTATAACTCAAGAACCAATACACATTTGAAGACCGTTGATAAATAAAAACCTTGGTACTGACGTCACCTTCCACGTGAACTTTACAGAAACAAAATCGGTTCACGCATTTTAGAGAACATCAATTACTAACACAATGCAACCTATTTTTATATATAAAGATATAAAATTCTATACGAACTTTAACGTTCGAAATCGTTGAAGTTGCAGTAAATTTTTTTTTTTAAGTTGAGTATACGTCTACTTCAACAACAATTTAAAAGAAATTGCAATTTCAAATTGAATTTATAATAATTTTATTTAGTTTTGAAAAAAATTTTTAGCAAAATGTTTAAAAAAAATAATAATGAATATTTACTACCGCTCTGGGCAAAATTTGCAAGCGTTTTCTTTATTGAAAATGGTGGTTGTGAAAAAAAAAATTGCTGCTTTATTGTGAACAGCCGTGAACATGTTGCTGCCATTGTGATCGAAGCTTGATTTTTCAATTTCTCATACATTTTAAAACTTTCCGTAACACTTCTTGCCGAATAAAATTTACGAGGTTAACAATAACCTGACAGTTGTTTAAAATACATTTGGCTAGAGATAAGCAGCATGTCACACTGCGTGTTTTATTTATGAAAATTAATTTAGTAAACTCTTAACGAATTTTAAACACTCTACTAAAAAGTAAAACATTGTTTTTATGAACAAGGGGAACAAAAAAATGACTAATGGAAATGGAATGAATAAATAAATTTTATAAAGGGTATTCCATCTATAAGGCACGATGTTAATTCTGAGTCAAACCTTAACTTAACACGAGATTTCTTGGTTTTAGTTTTTGACACTTAAACCATGGAAAGGTAAGATTGTTGAAGCCTTTAACGAAAATGAGCGTTCAAATCAAAATGCATTTCGTGGCATTCTTTCACCTCGTGGACTAACAAGTAGATTTGCGCATTTTGGCAAATGAGAATCCACGAGTGATTGTTGAAAAGCCGATGCATTCACAAAGAGTGACTGTTTGGTGCAGTTTATGGGCTGGAAGCGTCATCGGGCCGTACTTCTTTGAATGAGGTCATGAGGTCAGCCAAGCAGTTACCGCGAATGGTGTTTGCTATCGCGAGATGATAACGTACTTCTTTTGGCCAGAAATTGAGGATATGGACCTGGACGATATGTGGTTGCAACAGGATGATGCCACCTGCCTCACAGCCAACAAAACAATGGTACTTTTGCGCGAATAATTCAATGGCCGTTTTATCTCACGTCGCACAGTGCTGTGGCCCATAGACATAAATAAAATAAAAAACAAGTCTTATATTGTACTTAAAAATGTACAGATCGATAGATAACAAAATAATTCAAATGCATTTTGAAGAATTTTGTTAAATTTAACTCTTTTTGGCTAGAGGGCACCAAAGTTTGAGAATTTGAAGTAAAAATGGCTAAACAACTACTTGAGTTTTACATGCTTCAGGAAAACTGTTGTTTTTAAAAGCACGAGATTGATTTTTTCTGTAGAAGTTTACTATATTAAGAGCTAACTGTAAAAAAATTTTATAGAATTATTTTCTCATTAGTGTTTTTTTTTATTGGTTTGAAAAATGCTTAATATTTACTTAAGCTCTAAAAATTTCTTAACTTTGATGGAATATAAAAAAAAAAGAAAAATATCGTCTATGGGTTTTTTACTGATTTCGAATATTTAGACTGTTTTCTAATAACTACAAGAAAAACAATTGAAAAAATTTTACCACAACTTGAAAAAAATGTATTAAAAAAAAATGCTATTTTCGTGATTTTTGCTCAAATTTTTATAGATTGAATTAGTTAAAAAAAAATAAATTAGGAACATAATAAGAAATACAGTAGAATCCCGATAATTCGTATTCGCAAGGGACCGGCCATTTCTTACGAATTATAGGGGTTTTCGATTTAGCGGGGTTTCGATTTAACGGGATTAAAATAAAATAAATACGAATAAACGGGGTTTTTCAATTTATTTACTAAAACGAGATTTTTTCAAGGGACCGACAGTTTATTACGAATTATCGGGAATTACGATTTATCGGGGTACGACTTATCGGGATTTGACTGTATTAGGTATTAAAGTGGCTTTATGTAATTATAATGAAACGCAACTAATCACCCCTATTATGTAAGGCGTTGTCGACGTCGACATTAAATTTTTAATTGTTGTCACATCAAGGCGACGACTACATCACTTCGACGTTAGTTTGGTATTTTATAAGAATGTTGTGTCGACGTCGACTAGCTATCGAAAATTTGACAAAAAAAAAAAAATCCCATCTCCAATTATTTTTTTTTTTTTTTGTTCTTCACTTTCTTTTTAACGCTATTTATGCTATTTTCCGACACGGTTTTTTAACCGATTTAGCTTTTTAAAATAAAGTGTAGTGTTTGTTTCCAATTTTGTATTTTTTTCGCGAATTTTTGGCATGTTTTTGATAAAAGATATTTTTACTGTAAGTTCTCTGATTCTTTATAGCTTTAACATTTATTAATTTCCGAATTTTCGCAATTATGTCTCTTTGAGGCGTTCGCCTTAAATTGGACATTTTCGCGAATTTTCGCTATTTTAGGAAACTTTTCCGAACTTTCGCAATTTTCGCGTTAAATTTACTAAAAAAATTTGTGCCCATAACTTCTTTCAAATTTGCATTTTTTTTATTTTAAGCGTTTTCAATAAATATGTTTACATTTCATTTAAAACTTCTTTAACTTTCATTTGAGTCGTCGCAAAATTTCCTGTCGACTAAAACGGGGATAATACTACTCGACGTCGACTTAAGAGCGCCTTAGAAAATATCAATTGACTGTCAATAGTCATCGATAACTGTCAACAACGACTCAGAAAATACCATTACTGTTCAGGTGCCGTCGACTTTCATAATAGGGGTGAATAACTAAAATAAATTTCAGGATGCTTGTCCGAAGAAGCATTGGAAGCCAACCACAAAATCGTGAGAAAAACACATACAACATACGAGAAAAACGTCACAAAGGGACACTCATAAAGATTTAATGACTCATTTAATACTTTCCTCAGATCCGTTATTGTCTTCAAAAAGGAATCCAAAGACTAAAAAAAATATATTTTTTGAAGAAATTGAGAAATATATACTGAGAGAAAATGTTGATGAACCAGTTAAAGATGACGAAACGGCAATACTTTTTTGGAAGAATCCAGTACTGAAGATGATTTATTGTAATTAAAAAATATGAACATATGTAAATAATAAATAAATTAGTTTAAAGAAAATAAATTAGGAATATAATAAGAAATAATTCCAAATAATTCGTTAGATTGGCTCAGAATCAGTTTCTGACTCGATCTAACGATGTCCGTCCGGCCGGCTGGCTGTCCATGCAACCTTGTGCATTCAGATCGCAAATTCGGAGACAATTTGATGAAATTTGTCCCAGATGCTCTGACTGGTACAAGGACCAAGCCTATTGAAAATGGAACGAATCGGTCCATAATTTTACAGAAACCAACTTATTACATCGGCAAGATTAAATTTGGTCCCAACCAAACTAATTTTATTGCAATCAAAATCAGCTTATCAAATTTTATTGGAATCTTTCTATTTTTGTGCCAGCTTTTAGTGCCAGCTTCCTTAAAAATATTAGTATTTACATACAAATTGGCGGCAATGACTTTACCGATAGCTATTATGTCATGACAAAATGTTGTCCAGGTAGGTCCAAAATAAACCAAAGGTTCCATATAAGCTCTCATCCAAAAAACTCATGTATGTAGATGAAGATATCTAAATAATATTCGGCGGAAAGAACTTTTAAACGAATCTTAACTTCATAACATAATTTTGTTATGGCGGGTCCATGTTTGCCCAAATAGATTACAATCTAGGAAATTTGTTTTTAAATACTATGCTATAGGGTATCACATGGTCGGGCTTGCCCGATTATACTTTTTTACTTGTTATTTTTGCAAGAGCATTTTAAGCGTTTTTAACTCATTTTTCATTAAATGATGTTTTTGTATTTTTCACATTAATAATCCGATTGTACCAAAATTAGGCATACATATATATCTAACAAATATCAATTTTCATACCAAATTTTATTACGATTGGATAATTTTGTAAGTGTTATAGCGTTTTTAAGAAAAAGGATATATGGCAGGACCTTGAGTCCTTGTTCAGATTTAAATTGAAATTTACACACGCGTTGCTAGTTGTGTGCGTATCAGCATGACCATTCTTTGTAGTTTTGTGGGCATTATTGAAGCCATAATTACATTTTTCCATTTCAGGACACATTGGAGGTAGGCGTGTCCTTGGACCGATTTCTCCAAAAATTCATATTTTTCTTAACTAAGCTATTTTATGCTAGTGTACCCTTCGTTATATAGGGACAAAGCATACAATGTTTGGCAAAAAATATAAGGAGTGCTCGTAGAATGTTGAAATTCTGCTCTGAGCCTTTGGTTAGCTCAATTAAGAAAAATATAAAGTTTCATCAAAATTCGCCACGCCCTCCAACCACCGCCCATAGAACCCAAAATTTTTTTTTGGCCCAAAGTTTTTGAAATTTTGCTCTGAGCCTTTATTTAGCTCAATTAAATAAAAAATAAAGTTTCATCAAAATTGGCCACGCCCTCCACCCATCACCCATAGAACCCAAAATTTTTTTTTGGCCCAAAGTTTTTGAAATTTTGCTCTGAGCCTTTATTAAGCTCAATTTAGAAAAATATAAGTTTAAATCAAAATTGGCCACGCCCTGAACCCACCGCCCATAGAACCCAAAATGAAATCAGTTAATAAATCCAAATTTTTATTGCAATTTACAAGTTCCTTGCACAATTCACTATATGAAACACAAAAGGAACCCATTTTAAAAATTAGTTAGGTTTAATAGTTTTCTTAAACTTTTTTGGCAAATATTATTATTTCAAATAATCATATGGTTTTGTTTTTCTGTTTTTGTTATGCACTTTTTCGATATTGCTGTCAATCAGTTATTAAAAAGTAAAAGTAAAAGCCTAAAAGTATACAAAACCTTTTACTGTAAATATGCATTGCAATTTATTGTAAATATTCACAAAAAATACGTGAGTTTTATCACAAAATTTATAAGTTTGTTAAGCGATCGCAAAAAGTAGCAGAATTTTTTTACATAAAATGAAAGAAAAAAGTTCCAAACTTTAATTTAGTAGTAGTACTAACACGGAGGTAGACCGAGCTAACTTATTTTTTTTTCTAATGAAAACTGCAATTGCTAAATTTTTTGGAGTCATTTTGATTTGCTCAGATCTCTTAAACTATCAGGCCTGTTCTGCAAATCACTTTTACTCAAATCACGTGATTTCAAATCACATGTGCCTACTAAAATCACACGTGTGATATTTTAGTGTCCCGTTTTTGTGTGCTTTGGTGTGATCTTCAATTGCCGAAAGCACACAGAGAAACACAAAAACGGTATGACTTTCAGAACACCAGAAAATCGCAATTTGAATAATTTTTCTTTCCTATTAAATTTAAAATACTGTATTTTAATAAGAATGCTCTAAAACTATTCGTAGTTAAACCATATTTATTGTATAAACAACTGAAATGTAGTAAAATTTTCATCAGTTTTCGTTGTATAATATTTAGATAACTTTACCACACTCTTTTTTATACAAAATTTTATTTTTTTCGAAAACAAATCATGGTTTACTACTAATGAAACATTTCTCTACAGAATTGCATCATAAGATTTCTAAAAAATAACTGTAAAAAAATAGACTTTTTGCCAAAAAAAATACCACTGTGCGTCGTGGCGATGTTAATTGGCCTTCACCATCATGTGATTTGATACCGTTGAAATTCTTTCTTTGGGGATATTTAAAAGAAAAAGTGTACTTCAATAATTCAAGAACAATTCATGAGCTAAAGGATGAGATAATTCGGCATATTAACGACATTGAACCCCAATTATGTCTCAGGGTCATTGAAAATATGGACCATCTGGAGGTATGCTACCGAAGCCGTGGCGAGCATTTAGCCGATACTTTGTTTCACACGTAATTGTCATAAATCCTTCTATCATATAAAAAAAATATTAAGATAATTTTTTCCGAATTTTTTTTTTTTGTTCTATTTACAATTAACATCGTGCGTTTTGGTTGGACCACCCTTTATATAACCATAGAAAATATTTTTGTTTATATGGTAAAATAGTCAAAACAAACATTTGTGCTTATTTAAACATGTGTACTCAGTAGTGGGCCATATCTATTACTAACAAATGATTCATAGAACTTGCGAGTACATACTAACAAATCTTATCAAAAAAGTAGCTAATAAAGTCTAAGGCGGCGTTTATACGATGTCTTTTCAGACATGTCTGTTTTCATGTCTAATCTTCTTTACATGCGGTCTTCACCTGACAATTTTTGGGTATGCCAAACGTCATAGTCTATATAAAAAAACTTAAATATTTTTTTAGCATTTTTTTTACATGAAGTTTGACGTTTATTAAGACAAAAACTTGTCAGGTGAAGACCCCATATTATAGACATATTAAAACCCCTATTGACGGGTCATTGTCCTCTTAGGGCTTTTACGGGTAAATGGAACAATACCATACCTGCAGATTTTGCGATGATTCTGAGGAGCTAGAGAAGATTTTGCATGTACTGTGCCACTGTCCTAGTATGCAGGGTCTCAGACAGAAATGGCTAAGAGAAAGATTTCACGACGAAATGGGGTGTATCACTGGATGTAATCCAGTCGATCTACTGGGGTTTGTCAGGGAAATAGGACGGTTGGGACTGTAGAGAGGGTTATAGTTCTACGAAGTACCTACTAACTGTCTTAATTCTATATACAGTCAAATCCCGATAATTCGTACCCCGTTAAATCGTAATTCCCGATAATTCGTAATAAACTGTCGGTCCCTTGAAAAAATCTCGTTAATTCGTAAAACTTCCATACATTTTGGTCCCCTCGCTTATTCGTAATTTTTTTTTCAAATAAAATCTTCTTTACCTCTTATAAATCGTAATTGCTTGCTAACTACCACTTATAATTTGTAATAAAAACAACAGAAACATGGAAAGAATGATTTTTTGTTTACCACTATTTTATTTTTGCGTTGGTTTTAGTTGTGTATGGGGTTTATTTTCTTAAGATCAGTTTGATCAGTTTATTACATGAATAATTTTTATATATTTTATTTTTAACAATTGTTTTTTATGTTTTTTTTATAATTTTAGTAAATAAATTGAAAAACCCCGATTATTCGTATTTATTTTATTTTAACCCCGTTAAATCGAAACCCCGCTAAATCGAAAACCCCTATAATTCGTAAGAAATGGCCGGTCCCTTGCTATTACGAATTATAGGGATTCTACTGTATCTGTTATTTATTTTCTTCTTCACTTCTCTCTTTTCTCTACCTCTTTGTTGAAAGGATTCACAGTGGACCGCATTGGTCTCCGGGTGGAGGTGTGCCCTTGGTCGCATAGCACTTTCTTACCTAACCTACATATTAAAAAACATGAAAAATCATTTCGTGTCTGTATGACAACCCCGCTTTCTTTTCTAACCCGATCGCCAACAAAAAAACAAACGTGTTTGTTAGGGGGAGGGGGGGGGGGGCTGCTTTAATACCATGGTAGATAAGGCCATGATGGCTTTATCTCTCAATGAATAGGGAGATAAAGCCTTTTTTGTTTTTTTTTTTTTTTCATTTGAATGGGATATAAAGCCATCATGGCCTAAGCTCACATTAGCAATATTAGAAAATGGCTTTATCTCTCATTTCAGTTCCGGAGACACTAAAGTTAAGTATTGAAATCTGGCTTCGCATACTAAAGTTTTTCTGCGTGACGGCCTGCGGCCGTGCTTAGGGATTTTTTCCTCACATAGGACGCGGCAGGTGGCTTCGCTGAATAAAGTTTTCCTGCGCGCGTCACAAGAATAAAAAAAATTTTTTCAATGATAACTATGGATTTTCCCCTTTAAATATGGCCTAACCTCTCAATGATTGGGCAATAAGGCCATTATGGCTTTATCTCCCATTCCATTGAGTAATAATATCATCATGGCCTTATCTACCATGGCTTTAAAGCCCCCCCCCCCCCCCCCCCCCCCCCCCCCCCGTTTGTTAGCAGTGTCTGAAAAGGCATCGTATAAATACCCCCATATAGAAGGTATTTTTTTTCATTGCGGTATATTATGGTTTATTTTTGTTAAAAGAAAAAAAAAAAAAACAAAATGACTTAATTATCGTTAGAAGTCTAGTTGTTGCTAAAAAGTGTTTAGAAATGGGTTGTTGCTGCAGTAAGTTATATTTTTTTATAACATCTATTTGTTTTGCATTTTTGACGCATTTGTTTTGCGCCAGCATTTAAAATTTTATTTTTTCTTTTAATAAAACTCATTTCAAGGTACTAGAAAATCTGTGGATTTAGTGGATACTCCACCCTCACAAAATAAAAGAGTTGTAGCTGATCGTGCTCCTCCAATGGATTCTTCAACAGCAAGTACAACTGTTGCGGAAGGAGGTGTTACTAATAAAGCTTTAGAAACGGAATAATTAAAAAAAAAAACTAAAATATTTATTGTTCAACGATTGCAAACGTAAACGTTTTTATAGAATTTTATATTGAAAATATTATCAAAACTGGGTGTTTTTAATAGAAATTTTCTATGCGAACATTAACGCTTGTTATCGTTGAACAGACAGTAAAGTTCTTGTTATTGTTGTTGTTGTGTTTGATAAAATAAATTTTGTAATTGTTTGTTAAAACCCAAGTAATTTGTCAATTTATACAAGGTTAATTAGTTAATCTTTAAAGCAGATATAACAATCAAGTGATATAACAAAATGACCAGTAGGATGTGACAATATTTTAAAATAACTAATCAACAAATTAATAACTTCAAAGTGATATGCATTGTGATTGCTTCTTCTGGCTTTAAAATAGGCTTCCGGAAATAGTATTTTAAAAGGTTGTCAATAAATATTGTACAGTTTATTTAAATAAAAAGGTGCATAGATTATTAATTACACGGTGCAAGAAATTTACACTTTTTTTGAGACAAGTGGTGCTCTCGGTTTTTTTAGATTGGCTCTGGTTTTCGAGATATACCGTTATTTCGAAAATGGAGGAGGTTACACAACATATATTCGCGTAACTGAAAGTTGGATTAGTTTATTGAAATTACTAAAAAAACCGAAATTCCGTAATAAAATTTTCTTTAAGAAGAGTAAAAATTTTTTTCTAATACGAGCAGTCGTTATTGAGATTAATTTTTTTGGCAAAATTTCGAAATTTTTGTTTTTTAAAAATTCATAAAAAATTAATGCAGACATATAAAAAACGAAGCTGCAAACAAAACCTGTTACCAACTTTTGATTTAATTCACAAAAGTCGAAAAATTTTAATTAATTTAAGAATTTCATAAAACGCAATATTTATATGTATGCAAGTATGTCTCGAGAAAATGTTTAGAATAAAAAACTAATTGAGGTCGGTCATACATGTTATCTTACTAGGGGTGACTCCTGGGCATTTATGGGACTTTTTTTAAATATATTTTAAGTCTGCATTGAACATTTTGTATGGGAGCCCCCTTAAAGAATGGAGATAAAGGGAAGGTATGTTAGAAATAAGTGATTGAGATGAAAAATAAAGTGGGGTTGGTCACACATTTGACCCATCTAGGGGCATCCTAGGCACTGCAGAGGCCAAATTTAAGAATTTTATTAAACCGCCATATTTGTATGGGAGCCGCCCTAAGGGGTGGAGATATATGGCAAGTATGTTTTAAGAAAATGTTAGGAACATAAAACTAATGGAGGTCGGTCGTACATTTTTTCCCCCTAGCGGCGATTCCTTGGCAGTTATGGCGCTTTTTTCAATATATTTCTAATCTGTATTGACTATTTTGTATGGGAGCCCCCTTAAGGAATGGATATAGCGGATGGGAATGTTAGAAATAAATGATTAAGATGAAAAATAAAGTGGGGTTGATCATACATTTGACCCATCTAGGCTCCCATAAGGTTTTTTATGCTTAAATAAAATATCTTATCACCGATTCTAGATAATTTTCTCAAAAGGTTTTTTTTTTAGTTTTACAGTTTTTATATAAAATCATCAAGAGATGTGTCGCTTTCAAATGAGACCAATACCAACACGCTCAGTGATGGTACACCAAAGATACACGTATTTAAATCTTTAAAATGGCTCTCCTGAACAAAACCCTTAGGTCCCTTTCTATTTTTCGCGTCACATATATTAATTTTTCCAATAGCATTTCGATATCCATCGGATATCATTATCAACAATCAGTTGGGAACATTAATAAATAAATAATATATATTTTTACAAATAATTGTCCTCGAGCTCGAGAAAACTTTTTATTTTTGTTATAAAAAAGTTCGAAGGAATATAAAAAATTGAATCTAATATTCCTATAATCCCAAATAAAATTAAACATTTTAAAAAATGTTCCAGCTGCATGGTAATTTGGATTGTAATAAAAGCGAATGCGCTTTCACGGCATTTGGTTTATTCTGCAGAAGGATCCTTTAAGGATGCACAGTGGTCCCAATGACAAATTTAGAGCGAAAAAACTCATAACTCTTTTTTATAAGTACATACAAGGATAAAAACTTGTACGAACAATTGACTTGGTATGGCACGATCTTACGCCAAAAATTGACGGATTCGTGTGGCGCTTTCCATATAAAATTAACTGACATAAAACCTACAAAATCATTTCATAATACAAGGGAACAAGGTTTTTGGTGATTAAGAACTGAATGTTGTTTTTAAGGTTATTTGGGACGCTAAATTCAAATCTGCACTTAGTTTATTTCTATCAGCTCGACTTTTTGAGATATACCGTTATGGCCAAAATTAAGGCACTTCCGCTACATATATAGGAATAACTTGAAAATGGGTCACCATATTCAGTTCAAAAAAAATTCAAAATTCGTCGACGATGTTATCTTAAGGCCGTGCTTACATTGGTTTTAAATTTGACCAGTAGTTTTAGAGATATCGTTGAAGCTTAAAAAAAATTTTTGTTTTTTCAAAATTCATAAAAAATTTTATTTCAGCGTCCCAAATAATCTTAAAAACAACATTCAGTTCTTAATCACCAAAAACCTTGTTCCCTTTGAAATCTTGTGAATTCTTATAGGATGGATAAATGTCAGCATTGCGTTTTTTGGCGCCTGCACGCATAGAAACATACGACCTTTTTGAGTATTTACCATCAATGTAAATCGCCAGCGCTTCTTCAGGTATGGTGTATTTAACCTTTTTGTATGTTTAGTCCCCTTTCTGGAGAAACATCCATGGTTCTAACTAACAACGCCTGCAGCAACTCTTTTGACTGCTTTATGAAGCCTACTTTCAGCAGCAAATGTTAACTTTTCTTGGGAACAAGTGTTTACAAGGGACTTAATTTTCAACTGCTTTGATCTTTCCCTCCTTCTAAAAACGATTTGGATGGTCGTTCGGGTCTTGATAGTCCTTCCTCCAAGTCTTCTTCCAAAAAACTTAACGAGGCTTTACTAGGAAAGAGAAAATATTCATCCAACCAATTTTAAAGATTGACTCGAAAACATTATTTGTTATGTGTGCATGCATCCACTTGTTCGATAGTTTGCTAAGAAAATTTTGAGCTGATTACTTTACTTCATGCTTATAGTCATCATCTTCATAATTTTCTATACCACTTTTCGTGAAAATGTAATGTATGACAGCGTTATTTTTATTTCTTCTGGTCTTTTTCAGAGTACCAAACATTGAACAAATCCTTTTTAGTGATAGACATTGCAACCTAAAGATACGATAGAAAGTGTTTTGGCAAAAATAGGCAGCTAATTGCTTAAACATTTAACAATGCACATGTTATACATAGATGATAACAACACAAAAATAGCAACGACAGCTGGTGAAAGTCACATTTAAAAGTCTATCACAATTTAAAATACATATTAAATTCTACAATTAATGAATACATTTTAATTTGCATACATTTTTTTCTAAACGTAATGCCATATCAGCGGAACATTTTAAATTTAAAAAATATATACCTCTATTGTATAAATAAAACCAACAAATATTACAGAAAACGTTTTCACTTTATTTTATGAGGTCTCGAAACCACATACATATGTACAACTATCAACTAATCTGTGATTTAAAATTAAACTTAGCAATTACTGATGTTTAAATCAATGGAGCAGTGATAATATTGCAAGTATTCACAAAAAAATATATACTGTTGTGCAAGGTGGGGTCCTGTCATTAAAAAATCAACAAAATTTTTACTCTGGCACCATTCGAAAAAATGAGTTTTGTCGCTCTAAATTTGTCATTGGGACCACTGTGGGATGGTAGCTTTGAGCAAATATCACAAGGCTAACATGGACAGACAACCAGCAAGACGGACGGATGGACATCGCTGGATACCTTTAAAAAGTGGTTCTGAGTCGATCGGAATACTAAAACCCAATACAACCTGCTTTGTCTTACAATTTTAGAGTAAAAATTAAATGTCAATGTCGAAATTGAAGTAACAGATTATCGGAAAAACAAAAACATTTATTTGCTGCGAAAGCTACTTACTGTAGGCATCTAAAAAATTTAATATGTATCAAGATATGCCTTAAAAAGGCAAAACATGCGCTATAAACCTATAAAATGCTACAAAAAGGCTTTTTTAACTAAATTATGCAAAAAAAAAATGCTGCAAACGGTAAAATATGCAAAAATATGCTCTAACAAATCAATGCCAAAATTCATAAAAAGCTCTAAAACGTATAAATATATTGCTTCTGCCTTCATTGGTCGCACAAGGAAGAACATGCAATTGCATATTTATGGGTTCCCTGGTTATAACAATAAAAATAAAAAATATTGTGTTTCAAATACGAAGTCAAATAGCATGTTTTAAATTATTTTTTTAAAGTTTTTTAATTTAGTATTGTTCAACTTAAATTCTGTAAAATTTGGTCAGCTAATCCAATCCAAAGTTATGCACAAAAAGTACTTAGCATACAACTGAATGTTGTGTCGCTAGTAAAATTAAGGAGCTTCTCCTGCCAAAGTCACTTTTTCGACTTAGCATGTTTTGTCATGCTATTAAATTTGCTTTATGCATTTGAAATAAAAATGCAAAAAAAAAAATTTAAGTCGTGTATTTGTACCATAAATTAGTGTATACATCATACACTAAATCATAAACAGTTCAGTTATAAACAGAGTTTTTCTTTTCCCGGGTTTTTTTAATTCCCGGGAAAGCGGGATTTATTTTTCAATTTCCCGATATTCCGGGAATTCCCGCTCAATACAAATCGATGCAAAATATTATTTTGTTTAATCTATTTAAACAAAAAGATCTTCATGTTCAAAAGTTCATATGGCTATTTCCACAGAAATGTCAACCACGTGTGAAAAAATAAAAGTTGAAAGCCCGTTTCCATTTTAATGTGTTATTAAAGAAAAACACTTAAAATTTATTAAACGAAGGAGCCCGAAACGTATTTTTATTTCCGCGGCCAATTATTGGACTTCAAAGTTGTGTGAGGGCTTTGGTTACCTTTTTTTGAGTTTTTAATGGTACTTTCTCTTAAATATTTACTTTCTTAAGAGTGGTGATGAGAGAATACTCTTTTTGATAACAACAATAATATATTTTAAAAAAAATAAAAATTTCTAAATATAAAGATCAGTTAACGGTAAGTTTTCAATTTGTTTTCATTAACATTTTAATGTCACACTCGTGACCTCAAAACATCATAAATTCTCATTTCTTCTGAGTCGGTGGTCGCAAGTCTTTCAAACTTTTTACGTTAATAAAGTTTAATGATCTTAATTTATTGAAACATTAAACTGGACAATATCATAAATTTGTATAGTACTTTTAACTTCGTCACGTCCCTCACCTGATATAAATTATCCTAAGTGAAGAATTTTGCATTGCCATTGTCATTGTTTTTTTTTTTTTTTAATTATATATTTTGCGTAGATGGAAATATTGCTGGAATACAAAAAAACTATTACTTTTCTCGTAATGAAGAATTTGAAATAAAAAAAGCTCAAACTGCATATTCCCCAAAAAGTAATATTCCAAACAAAAAATCATCTGCCCCCTATTCACAAAGAAGACAGCAGGACAATTTATAAAAATTTTTATGAACATTTTTTTCATACGAAATTTTCTCAGTTACCTTGTTGTCTTCTTTTGTAAATTTGGCCCCTAATTTGTTATAATTCATATATTTAAAAATAATTGAATTCATTTAATTTACAAAATAAAATTTATAACCAAAGGCCTTATTCTCGATTCGAAAGCAATATTATTTCTAATTCTTCAGTCAATACTGAACGAATCGAAATTATTTTTGCAGTATTGTGAAACTCAAATTAAAGTTTTACAATACTGAAAAAATAATTCCGATTCGTTCAGTATTGACTGAAGTAATACGATATTCATATGCTTTCGAATCGAGAAAGTACTCGATCACGACTGCCAGAATTAGGCCCCTGTTTTCTTTCATAAATTATAAAAAAAAAAAAAAAATAAATAAATAGTTATTGAAAACAAAATTTAGTACAAGTATCACATCCCACCAAAAAACTTTGGAAGTTGTTCAAGTAGAAGGGACGAATATTATATAAAATTGACTTGAATGAATGAGTTAAATTTTTTAATATATACATATGGCTATTTCCACAGAAATGTCAACCACGTGTGAAAAAATAAAAAAGCTGAAAACCCGTTTCAGTTTTAATGTTTTATTAAAGAAAAACACTTAAAATTTATTAAACTAAGGATTCCCAAACGTATTTTTATTTCCGCGGCCAATTATTTGACTTCAAAGTTGTGCAAGGGCTTTGTTAACTTTTTTTCAGTTTTAAATGATACCGATAAGTCGTTTAAAGCAGATATGTACAAGAGATGCTTTAAAATAAGCGAAAAATCACTACTGAAAAGAAACAAGTTAGAGTGCTATATTCGGCTGTGCCGAATCTTTGATACCCTCCACCGACAGTTCGAATGCTGTATGATGTTATTATAATCTTAAACTGTGACGATTTGTTATTAATTATGGTTTAAGGCAACCAAACTGTTTTCCGGTAGAAGGGTTTATATGGGGCCTAGGGTAAATTATGGACCGATCATCACGAAATTTCACAGCGTCATTTCTAGTCCTTTAAAACTGTGACGTACCAATTTCTGTTATGATAGCATTATTAATTATGGTTTTAGGTGTACTGAGCTGTTTTCCGGGAGTAGGGTTTCTATGGGGCCTAGGGTAAATTATGTACCGATCTTCACGAAATTTCACAGTATCATTTATAGTCCTATAAAACTGTGACGAGCCAAAATTTGTTATGATTGCATTATTTTTTACGGTTTTAGGCGTACTAAACTGTTTTCCGGTAGTAGGGTTTATATGGGGCCTAAGGTCAATTATGGACCGATCATCACGAAACTTCACAGTGTTATTTCTAGTCCTAAAAAACTGTGACGTACGAAATTTTGTTACGCTAGAGTTATTTTTTACGGTTTTAGGTGTACTAAACTGTTTTCCGGGAGTAGGGTTTATATGGGGCCCAGGGTAAATTATGGACCGATCTTCACGAAATTACACAGTTTTATTTCTTGTCCTATAAAACTTTGACGTACCAAATTTTGTTATGATAGCATTATTTTTTACGGATTTAGGCGTACTAAACTGTTTTCCGGGAGTAGGGTTTATATGGGGCCCAGGGTAAGTTATGGACCGATCTTCACGAAATAACACAATTTTATTTCTTGTCCAATAAAACTTTGATGTACCAAATTTTGTTATGATAGCATTATTTTTTACGTTTTTAGGCGTACTAAGCTGTTTTCCGGGAGTAAAGTTTATATGGGGCCTATGGTAAATTATGAACCGATCTTCACGAAATTTCAAAGATTTATTTTTAGTTCTATAAAACTGTGATGTACCAAATTTTGTTATGATAGCATTATTTTTTACGTTTTTAGGTGTACTAAGTTGTTTTCCGGAAGTAGGTTTTATATGGGGCCTATGGTAAATTATGGACCGATCTTCACGAAACTTAACAGTTTAATTTCTACTCCTATGTAACTGTGACTTGCCAAGATTTGTAATGATAGCATTGTTAGTTAGGGTTTTAGGCTTAATATACTGTTTTCCGGGAGTAGGGCTTATATGGGGCCTAGGGTAAATTATTGACGGATCTTCACGAAATTTCACAGCGTGATTTCCAGTTGAATAAAACAAATTTTCGCAAAATCTTATCTCATTCCGTGCCTTGTTCCACCATTTATGTTAGTTTTTGTAACAAAATTATCAAATTTTTTTAGGTGGTGGTTCCACATTTTGATTCATAGCTCAGATCCTATTGAACCGATTTTGCTGAATTTCAATCCCAAACTGCTTAGGATAACTACAAGCAATTTGACACCAAGTTTGTTGATTTCTTTTGAGTTTTTCGAAAGTGAGCGTGTTTTCAACAGACGGACAGACGGACAGACAGACGGACATGGCTAAATCGACTTAAAATTACTCAAGGACCCAGAATATATATACTTTATAGGGTCTGAGATGAATAGTAAAAAAGTTTCACACGGAATGACAAACTGAATATACCATCTTCACAACTAATTGTGGTGGAGGGTATAAAAAAATCCACAAAAGAAAATACTTCTTTTGGTGCTGAGGAAAGCGACTTTTTCGAAAAACACTATAATATGCTGATAAATTTATAAATACATATATGCATTTCCACCGAAAGGTCCACCGCAACAAAAAAATTATAAGTTCTTGAAAAGACTTTGTTTTATCATATTTTAACAGGAAAACAATTAAATTTAATAAAAGTAAAAAAAATTTATATTTATTTATAACCCATTTCAAGATTTATGAATGCAAAGTGGAACAAGTGCAACTTTTCTTATTTGGATATTTCTATTGTACGTTTTGCTATGATAACAGTTCTTTAAGAGATACATTATGCATTGACTTTTTCTCTCTAAAACCTTTCGGAAGGTAAAAAAGAGTCAAAATAGAATGCACAAGAAACTATGCGGTTGCAAATAACTGTATATAATATACAGGCATGTTCTGAAAATCACTTTTTGTGAAAGTGATTTGAAATCACAAAAAAGGTGTTCTGGAAAAAACGCTTCTTTCATAATTGTTATTTTAAACCAGTCAGCCAATTGCCCGCCGATTTAAAATGACTTGCTTATTTGTTTCCACCATTATTAACTAAGTTAAAACTTTTTGTGTTTTCAAAACACCCACTTATCACAATTGTGATTTCAAAATCACAAGTGATTTGAAATCTTGTGATTTACAGAACATGCCTGATTATAACACATCAACAATAAACAGTGGGTTTATCTCATCTTACATTACCCACTAAAATTAGTTGATAGTAAACAGGCAAGTGCACGGCCTAAAAAAAAACACTTAATTGACAACATCTTTTGTAAGTTGTTGTTGCTTTTATTTTGTTTTTCTTAACCTACTTACAACTACAATTAATGTTAAGAGAATTTCAACTAATTGTAGTGGGGAATGTAAGATGAGATGAGCCCACTGTTTATTGTTGATGTGTTTTGTTTAAACTTTGATATTATTACAAGTAGAACTGTTGCTATAAGTCTTATACGTTTAACAGTTTTATTTGGTTTAATATCTTAAGTTTTTCTAAAATCTTTATGGATGAAGTTTCCTGATGATCTGGCCTAAGCAACCAGTGAAATGCGCATAGGAATAGCTTATCCAATCAACAATAAATTTCAAGTGTTTTTATCAATAATAAAAACTGGGAATTAAGCACGAATAACAAAATCTTTTGAAATTAAAATTTTGTGTTCCCAAAAATTGGGAAAAAAAAATTTTTTTATAATATTAAAATAAAAAAAAAAATTCTGTAAAATAGCAAGATTTGTGATCTTGGTACTTATATAAAGTTGTTGACGTGCGACATCGTAAGTGTAAACATTAATAATTTGAAAATAATTTTTTAAATACATATGTAAATGATTCTATGTTAATAAACAAGCTCGAGGCCATAATTGATTTTTTAATAATTTTTATTCTTTATAATTTTTCAATATTTCCCCATCCTTTGGAATAATAAATGACGAGTTACAATATTAAAGTGCACAACGACTAGTCACGTTCACATGTAAAATTGCACTGTGGGGGAAATATTGAAAAATAATAAAGAATAAAAATTATTAAAAAATCAATTATGGCTTCGAGCTTGTTTATTAACATAGGATTGTAAATTTAAAGGCCGAATAAAGATAATTATATTTGTAAATGATTTATTTATGTTAATTTCAATCATTTAACTCTAGATGAGCAAAAAAAAAGCACTTAATTCAAAAATAAAGCCATATTCTAGCCATTAACAATGATATACCATACGATGAGATTAGACTTTAAATGACTATGCTATACATGTATATAAAACAAAAAGGGCTGTAATTTAGGGCGTGGCAAAAACAGTTTGTTTAAAGTTTTTCAAACTTAATAAATATGCCTTTTATTTTAGGGCGTGACTGATGAAAATATTATTGCTTGTATTGGCTTCTACCTGATTTAATGTAGTATGTGTGTGAAAAAGAAAAAAGGGGCTTAATTTGTAGGCGTGTAATAAAAGTGGGCATATTAAAATCTATACATACGTAGTTTTAGAAGGACTTTCTTGGCACGTAAAAAAAAATGGACATTTGGGGGAAGGATCCGAGATGGCATAAGTGGCGCCCAGAATTTGAGGTCGGATTAAAAAGTCACTAAAGACAAAAATGAAGTCACTATCAAGGCATGAAAAACGATATGCAATATGATGAGATCGGACTTTAAATGGCAGCGCTAAATAAGCTGTATTTTAGGGCGTGGCAAAAAAATGTTTCCTGTTTTAGAAACTTCATTGACATATCTTTCATTCTAGGGGGTGACAGGCACAACTTTTTTTTTTGTATGTAGGTCGACCCGGTCTAATCAACATATGTTTATATCATGCTGGAAAAAAATGTCATGTGCGACAGATCACGTGCGACAGCGATTAAAGCTAAATAAACAAAAAAAGTATACATTATTTTTATTTAAAATGGCAGCCATATTTAAGAGATATGAGTGCATAACATTCTACAATTTTTTGCATTCAAATATTGCCTCAGGTTTCGCTGAAATCGGCATTCGAAAAAATGGCCATAAACCACTTCTGTTTTTGTCACGTGCAAATGCCTTGTTTTTTTGCAATTTTCTTTAAAACAAAACAATTTATCAAAATGAACAATAGCACCAATTATAGGGCTAATTAAAAGCTATAGCTTGAATCTATTGCCAAAATAAATAAACGTTTTATTTTGACTTTTTTTAACTTTAAATGTGTACGATGGTCACGTTCGACATGATGGAAATGCCCATATGTATTAAAAATTTCGTAAAAATTTACCAATTTATTGAACTTATAAAATATGTACATATTTATATACACAAATGCATATATTCCCATGTACCTTACTATCAGGTATGTGATGAAAATCGATCGATTTCAAAATGAACGTTTTTAAAAGGTGTGATGAATTTCGAGGAATTTAATTTTCATTCACACTCATTTCAGTTAATATTCTAGATCAATGAAAACCCCGATCTAATCACTGAACATTCATTGGTTCTAAGCAATATTTTTAATGACGAGCCGTTTACCTTAATGTCATGCATGTTTCACCTCAAAAGAACCAGTGCATTATCCGCGGACCCCATGCATATACTACTTCTTTTGCATGTCTTTTTTTGCTGGGATGGTAAACTATGCCACGTTACATCACGTAACGTCACGAACCAAACAACAGGCTCTAGAGGATAATCAAGAAAAGTTTTGTCGATTCAAAAAATGGAAAAATTCACTTATAATGTTGGCAATTATGACAAAAAATATTTGCAGGAAAAGGTTTCCTGATGATCTGGCCTAAGCAACCAGTGAACTGCGCATAGAAGCTAGCTTTCCCTTAACAATAAAGTTCAGTGTATCCATCAAATATAAAAAAAATTTGGAATTTCGCAAGTCATACGAAAATCTTAATACATTTTGTATTCCCGAAATTAACTTCGATGATTCCGACGAAGTTCGCAAAGTTTTGCATTTTTGCTAACATGGAAAAAACCAACTTCTATTTTTGTCACGCCACGTCACCGCATTTAATTGCTTATATTTCATGAGCTGCATGTTTGATTCCTTTTTTCTCTTTTACCAAATGTATAGCTTTTCATGCTCCACACAAAAAGAAGTAAACAAATTGTTAACGCTTTCGTTCATTTTTTTGGAATTACCCATATGGGCAAAATTTCAATTATTTTGTATTATTTTTGATAAAGTTATAGGTAGCAAAATTAATTTTGGTTACATTTTTTCAATGTGCAATAACATTTGGTATAAAAAAAACTTCCGATCTGTGATTTCAGAATAAAAACTTATAAAACTATAACCGCAGGGAACTGATGATTATATTAAATTCGGAGTATCAACAATGTTGAATGTTTGCAGATGGTTAGCAAGGCCTTTTAGCGCCTGCCATATAATCTTTTGTAGAAAGGGCCTTTTGTTTTTGGTTAATAAAAACGCAAATTTTAGTCGAAATATTCCAAAATTTTTTTGTAGACATTTGTCTTGATGCAATACATCAGAATTAATGAAAAAGTCGATTTTTAATACATATTTGGTTAGTAAGGGCCTTTTGCGTTTTAGGTAACTATAAAAATGTTAAATGTACTTTGGTTCATAGACTCTATTTAAGTTTGTTTGGATATTATAATCTTAAATTTGGCTTAAATCTAGTTTACCGACGCAGCTCCAAATAAAAAAAAAAGTACCTAGGTAGATAGAAAATTATAAAATAAGAAGAAAAAATTAAATAAAAAAGTTGGCGGAAACGCTTAGTTTTCGAGTTATGGACGTTTTAAGTTTTTATATAAAAGCGTGATTTTCCACTACATTTTTATCTTTATATGGTCAATATTGGAATCATTTTAAAGCTTTTGACTTAGCGAAGCCGGTACTTACTATCCCAAAGAGGAGCAAAGTCTTGCGCCCGGCCGAAGGCCTGCTATGCAGAGAAGCTTTACTTAGCGAAGCCGGTTCTTGCTATACCATAGAGGAGAAAATCCTTGCGCCCGGCCGAAGGCCGGCTATGCAGAGAAGCTTTACTTAGCGAATCCGGTTTTTGCTATACCATAGAGGAGAAAATCGCCCGGCCGAAGTCCGGAAATGCAGAGTAGTTTTACTTAGCGAAGCCGGTTCTTGCTATACCATAGAGGAGAAAATCCTTGCGCCCGGCCGAAGGCCGGCTATGCAGAGAAGCTTTAGTTAGCGAAGCCGGTATTTGTCATACCAAAGAGGAGAAAATCTTTGCGCCCGGCCGAAGGCCGGCTATGCAGAGAAGCTTTACTTAGCAAAGCCGGTTTTTGCTATACCATGGAGGAGAAAATCCTTGCGCCCGGCCGAAGCTCGGCTATGCAGGAGTGTTTTCGTTTGCGACGCCCATGTTTATAATTTGATTACGTTTGTATTACACTTTTATTTAAATAAACTACATACTTACCTGGTGCACTTCTGTAATATTTTGATGTAAAATGCAAAAAGAATATAATGTGAGGTAAAGAGATAGTAATTTTCAAATAAATTTTGTATATCTAAAAAGATATGGTCAAAAGCTTTGAAATGATACCAATATTCGCCATATAACGATAAAAATGTAGTGGAAAATCGGACCTTTATATAAAAATTTAAAACGTCCATAACTTGAAAACTAAGCGTTTCCGCCAACTTTTTTATTTTTTTTCTTCTTATTTTTCAATTTTCTATCACCCTGTGTACTTTTTTTTTTATTTGGAGCTGCGTCGGTAAACTAGATTTGTTCCTTAAATTTTTCCATTACATGTGTTCCATGTCTCTTAATGCGATTCCATTACTTCGGCCACAATTTTAGCGCCAAATTGTTTCATTAGCAACTTACCTGATATTTAACTTCATCAAAACCTTTGGCCAAAGCAGCACGCCAACTTAAAACCAACAAGCAATTCTCCTGAGCGTTCCAACAATATAACAAATCATCTTTGCATTCCAATAGATTCTGTGTCTGCAAACGTTCCACAGGCAGACCAGCACGTATTTTGGCAAACATGCTGGTTTTGTTAAATTGCAAACAATCGGTGGAAATCATTTTGGTTAGCAGTAAAACAAATAACACAACACTATTTTTAAAACACTTAAATTCCTTTTGTTTTAGTTTAAATAATTGATATAAACAATTTAATCTCGATTTTGCAAAAGAAATACACTTTTTGTTTAGTTATTTGACAACAACAGCTTGTTTTTTTATTGTTGGCCGGCAAAAAAAAAATTTACATACAGTTGTACTTTTACGGATTTCTAGTGCGCAACAGCTGTTTATGAAAACAAAAAAGAAATATTTCACACCAAGATGGCGCTTTAAAGGAAATTTTAAAATAACGGGTTTTTGCAAGGTTGTACGATAAATGAAAAATATTTTTTTTGAAAATTTTTATAACTTGAGGGTTACACGATCAAGTTTTGGCTATCAAGTTTTAATACACTCACACTTTTTTACCAATACACTCATACTTTTAAAAATTGATACGAACTTGCCTCTAAAATTCTCTTGCCAGTGAGCAGTGATGCCAACTTAGTGCTTTTGGCACTATTTATGGTGCTTTTTGATGCCTTAAAACGCCAAAATGTTATCCATAGTGCCAAACTAAAAAAAAAGCACTAACTTGGTGCTTTTTCAATTTTTTGTTAGTGCCTTTAGTGCTTTTTACAACTTTTGTTTTTTTTTCTACCATTTTTTAAAACTACGATTATATAGAGGATGCTTTAGTTGAACTTTGCTATTTGGGGTATAATTTTGAGAAGGCTTGGATTTTCGAAATTTTCCGAAACGTTGCACTTTTTAGCATTGACTACATGTTTAGTAATCGTTATAAAAACGATGTATTTCGGTAAACATTTTGTAGACACATGTAGACACTGTTTCAAAAATAGAATATGGCTTGGAAAATATTAGGAATTGTTAAAAAACATACAGTCGGAAACCGTACAAAAAAGCTTGGTATATGCAAAGTGTTAAATAAATTAAAAACAGCTGACAGAAAATACTTTTATAACGAGCGTTGTGTAACCTGCCATTTTTCATGTGCTTTAGTTTTCCATGTTCTATGCACTTTTACCTCTAGTGCTATTCAAAAAAGGTTTGACTAAGTATCAGAATGCAAACATACATGTTTTTTCGGCGTACGGTTATATCACCCAACGTCATATCGTCCAAAACCAAAAATGTCATAACACCCAAATTCCGACGTATCGCCCAAAAAGTAGAATAGAAAAATGTCATATCGCCCAAACGCAATGTCATATTACCCAGACATTTTTTTTTGGGCGAAATGACATTTTCTAAAAATAATCAATTCTCAAAAACACAAGATAATGAAACAGTTATTTTTGCTGATATTTTTTTCTGTGTTTTTTTATTCTAACTGCTGTTTACACATTCTTGTGTATTCATTCATAGACTACAGTTGTACGAAATGGAATCAGAGGGTTTTGAGTTTGTTGCCGGTAAAAGGTTTGATTCCCAATTAATTTATTTAATAAATGATAAACAATTATATAAGAAAAAATCCAAATATAAAGATAAAACCATCTGTACGTGTTATGTTGATAATTGTAAGGCACGTGTTATAATTTTGCCAAATGAAATTTGTGTAAAGTGTGAAAGAAATAGTGAACATTCCACTCACCAGAATCAGGAAGTTTTATATAATGAATTAAAATCTATTGAAAGAATGAAAAGACAATGCCTGAACCCAAAAGTTCTTTTACGAGATAGTAATGCTGCAATTGAAATAAGAAAAGTTTTTAAAAACAAATGCGAAGAGTAAGTGCAATAATAACCCGTCCAAACGGCGCAACGCGACGCGATGCGGCGCGAACACCCGCGTCGCGCCGTGGCGGGGGGGAGGGGGTATTTCTTCTAAAATCAGCAGCTAGGTGCAACAATTTTTTTTACATACTGTTCTTTACAGAAATCAGGAAAATACTAAAAATTTATTTTACTCCCGAATGCAAAGAACACTAGAAAGACTTTCTTCGCGTATATTAAAAAAAAAAAGTTTTGTTATTATTGTTATGTTATTATTGTGAATTTGAAATAATTTGTTTTCACATAAACTTATTATAAAATCCCAAAGAAAACAATTTTTTCTTTTAATTTATGTGTGTATACCCGTATATTGTATATATGATTATTAATAAATTTTTATCAAATTAAATACATACATATATTGAAAAAATTTTACTTTTTTACTAAGTTTTGGGTGTAATGACATTTTGGAATTTGGGCATAATGACTTTTCCGTAAAAATTTTTAAGCAATAACAATTGACATATCATCCAAACTCAATGTCATATAACCCAAAAGCACGAAAAATTCTCCAACAACAACTTACATGAAACTTTTTTGGGCGTTATGACATTTTTGGTTTTGGGCGATATGACGTTGGGTGATATAACCGTACGCCGTTTTTTTCTGTTTTACACCTTATGTGTGTTCTTTATTCAGAAGCGTACATATGTTAAAATAATTGGATAATACCATAAGCCAATTGTTTTATTAAACTTTGCATGATTATACCCACACCACAATAGTGGAGAGGGTATTATGCATTTGTGCTGATGTGTGTAACGCCTTAAAATATTGGCCCTAGACCCACCTTAAAGTATACCGATCGACTCAGAATCACTTTCTGAGTCGAACTAACGATGTCCGTCCGGCTGGCTGGCAGGCTGGCTGTCCATGTAACCTTGTGCGCAAAGTACAGGTCGCAATTTTGGAGATAATTTAATAAAATTTGGGACATAGGTTCTTATTACCACAAGGACTAAGCCTATTGAAAATTGGCCAAATCGTAGGACCACGAGGGAAGATAAGGGGAAATTTCTTCCTCTCAGAAACTATCAAACCGATTTTAATGAAATTTCAAACATATCTTTTTGGACACAAAAGGGATGCATTTTTTAAAAAATAGGACCACGAGGGGAGATGGGGGCAGTTTCTGCTTCTCAAACTGATTTTAATGAAATTTAAACCATAGATAGATCCATATACATATATATGGACACATAAGCTACACAGTTTTTCAAAAATAGGACCACTAGGGGAGGTAGGGGTCAATTTCTGCCTCTCACAAACTTTCAAACCGATTTTAATGAAGTTTATGAACACAGATAAATCCATATATATATATGAACACATAAGCATGATGTGTTTTTAATACTGTGGTGTAGGGTATCATATAGTCGGGCTTGACCGACTATACTTTCTTACTTGTTTTAATTTAGATTTATTTAAACGATAAAATATAATTATGTTTATTTAAATATATGCTGTCCTTAAGTTTTATAAACAATGGTCGGTCATTGCAAATTTTCGGTAAATCCAACAGGCCAGATATTTTTGAGTTACGAAAATCGAGCTCGCACTGTATTACTTTAAAACTGTTTTATGGCCAATTTAAACTCCAAATGATTTGGATGATTTTATTTTTATTGAACATATTAATAATACATTTAAAAATGTTTATATACAAATGTAAATATATTCATTATTTAAACTTAGATGGAAATGGTCTCCATCAACGCCGTCGCCTTTTTTAAAACTTTGGAGGTAATATTCGGCACTGCCGTATGCAACCAGCGTTATCGTTGTGATACTAAAGTATCAATTTGACCCTTTTTCGACGTTGTTGATACCTTTAATGACCCTTTTTTTAAATTATACTTTTGTATCATTATCACCTATTTTGTGACACTTTTTGACCCTTTTTTGGAAATAGCTCTCACATTTTGTTTTTTGTCAACACTGCGGAACAGAAGTGCTAAACAAATGTTTTGGAAATAAGCATTGCTTGATATGGAACAGACTCAAAGTATAAACTTACAATTCCATGCTTTCTTCTCCTTGATTTTTGACAGTAAAGTACAATTTCCCTAAAAGCAAACATAACTCATATAAATATTTGTCATTTTTTACGGTGGTTTCTTTTTCTAAACAAAAATTTGATATTTTATTAAAAAAATGCAATTTGGTGTTTTGCTCTCTTAAACAGTAGCATGTTTTATTCAAAAAAAATCGCCCTTAATAATGGCAAAAGGTATTGCACTTTTCGCCCCCTTTTGAATCGACAGTGTTGAGAGTGCCCTAGAAAATGGTTGCAATTCGCGAACGATAGCAAAATTTAAAACAAACACTAAAATTTATTTGACATCGCTAAATCGGAAAATTACATAAAAAGTATGAAAAAATTAGCTATAATGATAAAGAAAAAACTTTTTTGTCAGGTGTCTTAAACAGGGCAGAGCATTCCATAAAAAAATTAAGTTTTTTGAGCTCTTCCTACCTGTAATATTATTTTTTTGTTTGCTTATAAAAAAACTTGTTTTTATTATGTTCATTAAAATGGGAAATACTGCTTATAAAAAACTTGACCCTTTTTTAATTGAAATACCCTTTTTGACCCCTTTTTCTGAAAAATACCCTTTTTGTGACCCTTTTCGAAAATTTCCAACGGTAACCCTGTATGCAACTTGTTTTGTGTTTCGTTTAATTAATAGAACACTCGTAAAACTGCTCTAAGTGGAGAAGCAGCTCGCGCTTTTTGTCATTATTTCTTAAGGGCAAACAGGTCGTTTTTGTTTGTCTGCTTTTGTTGCGTTTTGCGGTGTCACCCCGCATTGGTTAGTGTTTCGGCGTCGTATAACTGTACCGAGTTACAGTTTTTGCGGTATCTGCATTAACTATATACAATCGTTTTTAACCTCAATTTGAGGTTTTGTTTGGTGGAGAACCATTTATAACTCATGTGACTGGTGGAGAACCAATATAACTCAGACGTTTTACTGGTGGAGTACCAAGAAAAAAACTCAGAAGATTACTGGTGGAGACCAATATACTCTGGAGCGGATTCTGGAAGCTGTCGCCTTCCTATTCGAAGGTTTAGGTCGAACGAGGACTTTGCGGTTGAGGCTCCTAAAATTTGTGTGATATCCTGGCAATATAACTATGATTAGTTCGCCAAAAAAATTTTAGTTTTAAGAAAGCCAAAAAAAAAAAATAATTAATAGAAACTGGGAATTATTTCCTTCCGAAGGTTACAAAAAAGCTTTATAAAGTACATAACTGAAATTTAGCTCATAGAATAAATTCGAAAAATGAAAAATGTTTCGTTTAATTGTAAAAATGGCCTAGTGCTTTTTTACGCTTTTTGTTGCTCGAAATAGTGCTTTTTAGTGCTTTGTTAAATTTTAAAGTGCTTTTTGCTCTCAAAAAGTTGGCATCACTGCCAGTGAGTGTATCAATTTTCGTTCAAGAAAACAGCTTATTACAAATCTTTTGAAGTTGTTTTTGTTTTTTTTCACAAATATTTTGCCGGCAAAAGCTGAAGTTCTTTTTTTTTTACAAATTGTTGCGGGAATTTTAAAATTTTAACTAAAAACCTAAAAAAATAGTGAAATATGTTTATTAATAAAATTAATAAGCAAAATGATAAAGTCCCTTCGAACAGCCTACAGTGCAGAAAAATCAAAAGTGGAAAATAGCAAAACATTTTGAGTTGTTTTCTCGGCGACGACATCTTGAAAAGGTAAATTGCTTTCAACTTGCGTGCAGCCTATGTCATAGCTGTCAACTTTTGCTTATTTTGACAATCAGTATATGTAAAAGACTATCAAGAAAATCTTGATCGTGTGGCTGCACTGTAAGCAATAAAAATTTTGTTGATTATTTTTTTTTTTGCAGCGTTGCTTAAATTGCATTAAATTTGGCTAAAATGTCTTACAACTGTGTGAACATTGTAAGCTCATTTGTATTTGCAGAAGTGCAAAATTAATGCATCTGACAATGGACCATTGTCAGAAAAATATTGCTGTTGGCAACGCCTGCTTACAATATTGTAAGATCTGACCATCGTCTGTACGAAGCTTTACATACAATTTTATTATTTTAATGCAATATTATGTGGATGAAGATAAATAAATATGTTGAACTAAATATGTTTGAACGTTACATCTAACGTCTTAACATATTTAAAATATGAATTTCAAAAGATTTTGTTTGTTGTATTTGGGACAATATTCCAATATTTCTAAAATTGTGTAGGAAACGAAAAAAACGTCTCATTTAGTTATTTATTTGTGTATTTTATTCAAAGGAGCATATTTGGAAAGCGATTTTCAGAATACAAAACTTGACATCATTGCAAAACCAAAATTTGAATCATATAAAATGTTTTTTTCGCTTATAGGGCCCATACACAATACCATCATAATTGTGCAATCAAGTGATTGTGCAATTAAGGTTGAAGCACACAATACACCAGCATGCTGGTACAAAATTTATTTTTTACCAAAAAAAGTGTGGAAAAGGTCGCAATGAACGAAGATAAAATGTTCTAATATTTTATTGTAGCATTGGTTTTTAATCCACATTTGCAGTATTCCGTACTTTAAACTTTCCATAGGCAAGGCATTTTTTTAAAAAGTTCAATAATTTCTCCCCAAAACATTTTTTCTGGCATTCATATTTAAAATTTTTTATTTTTTGATGTTTATGCCTTGACGTTTTAACTTTTATGAGCTATATTTACAACACACGATTCAATCATGCTGGTGCAATCAAAAAAATATCAAACTATTTCTGATAAAGCACCAGCAGCTGGTACAATCACACCACAAGCTCATATACGGTCAATCGGCTGACACAACCACTTGATTGCACAGTCATGATGGTGTTGTGTATGGGCCCTATTAGTCTGGGATCACACTATGAAAGTTTTCTTTCAGAAAGTCTAACACCTAATTTTCACGATGATTTAAAAGACATGTCTTTTTTGAAGTTCTTTTTTAAAGAAACTTCCAAAAACATGTTAAATTTTCACAATGTTTCTTATTTTGTTTGATTTTTTTTGTTTTCCTTAAATATGAATGTATGTATTGAATTTTTTTATATTAAATTTGTTTATTTTTTTTATATTTTAAAAAGCAATTGTCATTTTGAAATAGAAATACAACATAAATTAAAAAACAAAATTAAGTACAAAGAAGAATGTCAAAAAAATCACAGAAAATACGATTCATGTCTTTTTTTCTACCCTGCTTACTTCTCTCCCCCGCTCGCTATCAAACTAAAAAAGACATGTTTCAAAAATAGGGGAAAAAATCATCATGAAAATTGGGTGTAAGTTTATTGCTGAGAGGGGAAGAGAACATGCTCTTCTTTTCTCCTCTCTCACCCATAAACTCAGACTTTCTGAAAGAAAACTTTCATCGTGTGAACCCAGACTTAGTACATTTTTGTGGTCAAGACATTGGCGCTTGATACAATGGTAAATGGCGCTTAAAACATTGACATGGACACAAAAAATAAAGGTTTGAAATAAATTGTGTCGTTTAAATCATTTTTTCTGTTAAACAATAAAATAAATAAAAATCCATATAAAAAGTAACAAAACATTTATTTCAAAACAAAAATTCAAGGAAATTTTAAGATTATTAATAATAATTTTGATTGTCAGACAAATCATCTACTTCGTCTGTCTCTGCCAATTCGTCTTCTTTCTCACCAAATGTATTTTTTATTATATCCTCGTATTCTTGTATGTATCGTTCAGGATAAACTTTCTTTTGAGCAGAACCTCTAAATCCTTTCGTTTCGGGCCTAATATTGGCAGTTTTGAAGAATAGAAAAATTATTTAAACTCAAAGACAATCATAATCTGGAGTGTTATAAGCGACAAAAATGGATCAAGTTCTAGTTGGATGAGTGTGCTAAGAGACAATTTCGGTTAAACTAAGCGACATCTAACAAAATTTTTGTGTGGACCTTTTGTTGTTTACGACAATTACATTTTTAAAAATGTGGCTTAGCATAATTTCTTTGGCGGATAATACAAATTTCAGGGAGCAACATTATTCTAGTGAGAAAACTTGACGGTTGATACAATTTTATTTTCTCTAGTTTCCTTTGCATCCATGATAGGGCAGCGTAACCCAGGCCAAAATGTGGCTTAACTTCTAGTAAAGTTCCACAGCAAAAAGTAATTTTCGAAAAAAGTGTCGCTTAATACATTCTTATACGAAGGTATCGATATGTTTTAATATTTATGACTAATATGAACACCTTAAGTAAAAGTAAGGGTAAAATATGCAACATGTTTTGCATGTTTTTAATCAACATATTCACAAAAGAACTTGAAAATTTTTCCCACAGTTGTATTTTTTGTACAAACGAACACAAAAATGTAGAACATGTAACATCAATGCAACATATTTCTTAGAAAAGAAATCGCCATAAATATTAAATATGTTTACGAATTTGTGACATATGGGTATTTCCATGAGAATGTCAACCACGACTCAAAAAATTAAAACGCTTGAAACTTTTTTTCAAATATGGTAGAAAGGAAAAAAACACCCAAAACTTTACTATGCCGGGGTACTTATAGCTTATTAAAATTGTTAAAAAGCAAAAAATACAAATTTTAGCTGAGTTTCTCTTTGATTCATTTTTAGTAACTGCAAGTAACAATTTTCAATTTTCTGCCGATTAAATACAGATAGTGGCAACTCTGGAATTATGCTTTAAAATTACTGTTACAACAGCAATTAACAAGATACATGAGGAAAGACAAAATCTATATATAGTTCGATAAGCGGTATATTTTTGTGTTTGTTTTGGATGCTATTCTAATGTCACGTACGTGGTGCGAAAACATAATTTGTCTTTGTCATTTGAAATGGATCAGTCTTAGGTGTTTCAAAATAAAAATACAAAGCAAGATATTTGGTGCAAAAAAATATTGATCGGAATCTTTTTTAAATTGGTATGATTAAAATTTTTTAAGCTTTTAAAGCTCGTCACGTACGATATTGTAAGTACTAAAATGCAACTTAATGCATCATCTTATTATGTTGGTATTTAGTTTAAATTTGGTCAAACCTTATTTAATTACAATTAAAATCATCTTACAAAATTGTTTTGGAATCGGTCCATATTTGACCATAGCTCCCATACAAGTAATACTCCAGAAAATAGCTTTCAATGCCATAACTTCCTTATAAATGTTGGTATTTACATAAAAAAGGCGACAATGACTTTTACGATAGCTACTATGTCATGACAAAATTTTGTGCGAGTAGGTCCAAAATTAACCATGGGTCCCATATAAACCCTCTTCCTTAAATTGGCTAGGGGCAAACAAATCTCATATATATGGAGATAACTACATAATATTCGGCACAAATAACTTTTATATAATTCTTAACCTCATAGCATAATTCTGTTCTGGCGATCTTGATTGGCCACGGGCCCCAAGTAGGATACACTCTCAAAAAAATTTACAAAAAATATATTTCATGCCATGAAAATACTATAAGAGAAAAATCTGTCACGTACGGTATGTCACGAACGATATTACATTTTGTTCATTATAAAACCATCCAAAAAAATTATTTTTTTTTCCAATTACGGATTATAAAGAAAAATTATGTTGTTTAATGCTTGAAATTAAAAAAAGGAGAAACCTCCCACAATTCGCAGATTTTCGTATTTTTTTACATTCACCCAAATATCACTTCCGTTTTATGTCTCGTACGATATGCACTTATTTTGCCCGATATTTTGGACAACAAGGTTCCGAATTTGAAAATTTTTTTTTTCATATATAGTTCCCTCTAAATGAAACATAATGATACAAAAAATTTTCCAGTTAATACCATTTTTGCAAAATTTCTATCTCTCTGAAGGCGTACAAATGTCACGTACGATGACATGGAAATGCCAATATATAAAATATCAAATTACTAAATATCTTCGCATTTGTTACATATTTAATAAAATTTAAAAAAAATTAAGACTTTTATTAAAAATGCAGATTCTCTGAGGGATTTTTGGAAATTGTGGACAAACTGGAAGAACTTTCAGGATGGGACATACCTCATTTGTCCCAAATACAAAAAACATATTTTAAATATGTGAAAACGTAAGATGTTACGTCGAAACATATTTAGTTCGACATATTTATCTTCACCCACATCAATAAAAATAATGTCATCCAAAGCTGAGTTTAAATTGGCCGTAAAACAGTTTTAAAGTAAAACATTGCGAGCTCGATTTTCGTAGCTCGAAAAAATCTGGACTGTTGCAATTACCGAAAATTTGCAATGACCAATGACAGCCCATATTTTAATAAAAAAAACCTTATATTTTATGGTTTAATAAAATAACTGGCGTATGATATTATCCAATTCTTTTAACATTTGTACGCTTCTGAATAAAGAACACACATTTATATAGATATAGATTAAAAAACATTAACCGCGCAAAAAATCGTCCGATCTTTTCCAGAAAAAAGTGGGTTCATCCAAAATGGTCAGTAAAAATCGTTGCTGATTTATGCCAGCCAAACTAGGCAGTGCCAAGGCATAAGCTCAGTGGAATATGGAAAAATACCACTTAAAGATTAAATAAATTAATTTTTAAAAAAATCGCCCAAGCCGTTCCAGAGAAAAGTGGGTTCATCCAAAATGGTCAGTAAAAATCGTTGCTGATTTATGCCAGCCAAATACAAAACAAAAAAAATTAAAATTGAATATATAAATATTTTTGGTAAAGCTGTTTCTACTGGGACTCTTGTAACTCCTTCTAAGAGTAAAGCTCTTAAAAGAAAAAAGAAAATTAAAACACAAATTTTAGAAATAGATTCCAAAAAAATGCTTTCAAAGATTTCCGAATCTTGGAATAACAAACTTAAGAGACTTTCTCACAGTTTATTTAACAACAATTTCGAAATGTTGAATAAACCCATGGAGGAATTTGAAAAAACTTGTACTGACATAATAAATAATGTTGAAAGTGACAACATTAAGTCGGATGCAAACATATGTAATAAAATTGAACCAGAATCATATTTCTGCGATGAAAACGAGACTTAAATTCGATGTATTAATGATTTAACTAATTTAGATAAATCTGACCAATGTAAGAATGAGAAATGTGCTAGCCACTGATTTTAATAATTAATTTAAAAAACTTTCAAGTGAAATCAAGGCGAATTGACTAAAAGGTGAGGTCAACTCTACAACTACAATGCTTCTGTGGTCGGGTTGTCAAAAATATTGCTAGTAAAAAAAACAAGTTTGTTTACATAAAAAACTAGTTTGTATACAAACTAAAAAACACCATATGTTGACTTGACCCCACCTTCTAGTCAATTCGCCTTGAGGGAAATTAAACCTTAATCGTTTTGTTCGCTCCGAAATCGAATTTTATCTCCTTAAATTGGAGAACGTTTTTCAAAAAACTCACGGAGAACATTTTGCTCTCACTTTATACATAACTTTAAAAGATTTAGATACTTTAAACGATAATAACTGGTTATCGACAGTTATTGTTGACGCATCTTTAACTTGTTTAATGTTTGAAAGTAATATTGATAGTTGTTTATATATTGCATGTCAAACAGGCAGTTATTGCTTTAAAAATTAACAGCTATTAATAGACTTTTTATCTCGGAATCCAAGAAATGTTATTGTGCCGCAGTGCCTTCATCATCACTTTTATATTGTATTCATCGACTTTGATGAAGGTTATTTACTATGTATTGATCCGAAAGGAAGTACAGATAATACCAATTGGGTTTTAAAAAACATTAAACAGGATACCCAACATGATAGTTGGAATTGTGGTGTATTTGTAGTACAATTTGCTGAACGTTTTATACACTCTTCGAATTACATAAATCTCATAGATCAAAACACGCGAAGACTTAATATAATGAATATGCTTAATAGGCATGGTGATGTGTTAACCAATGTATGTTTGCATTATGCACATGATACATCAAAATCTTTTAGAAAATTATGCTGCCAGTTTTGTTTAAGATATATCTGTGTTTACTGCAAAAGATATTATAACAATGACCTAAATTTAAGTCTCAGCACAAGTCTTTTCATTTGCAAACTTTGCGAAAATTAAAAAAATTCCTTATTTAATTAATTTACCTTCATTCTCTTTTCAGAAATGTATATATGTATATATATTATACGCAACACACATTAGGTGCGTTTGAGTACTTTTACAGTAAAATGCAGTAAATGAGTAAACTGAAAAATTTGCTCTCAAAAAAGCTGCTGGCCAAAAAAGTACGCGAACGCAAAATTTGTAAAAATTCGTAAAATAAGGTCAAAAGCTGATGGCAAATAATTAAAGTGTTGAAAAATATTGACACTTTTCACTACTTAACTCGTTTTCTTATCGGTACTCGATTAAATACTTTTTATAACACGAACATTTTTGGAAAATATACTGTAATACTAGAATAAGATGTGGTTGAAATTTATTATTGTTAATTGTTTTTTGTTTTTACAAAAAAATTTCATTAATAAAATATTTAAAAATGTAATACAGTCAAATCCCGATAATTCGTACCCCGATAAATCGTAATTCCCGATAATTCGTAATAAACTGTCGGTCCCTTGAAAAAATCTCGTTAATTCATAAAATTTCCATACGTTTTGGTCCCCTCGCTAATTCGTAATTTTTTTTCAAATAAAATCTTCTTTACCTCTTATAAATCGTAATTGTTTGCTTACTACCACTTATAATTCGTACTTAAACCAACAAAAACATGGAAAGAATGATTTTTTACTTACGCTATTTTTTTTGCGTGGGTTTTTGATTTTGATTGTGTGTGGGTTTATTTTCTTAAGATCAGTTTGTTACATGAATAATTTTTATATATTTTATTTTTAAGAATTTTTTTTATGTTTTTTTTACACTGACAGTCGCAGTGAAGGCAAAAGCAAAAAACGAAAAGTTGCACACAGCAAAGAACATCGGCAGTCAACATGTTCGGAAGTGTTTGGTTTGACCGACTGAAACTTTTAAAAAATCCCGTAGTTAACGAAGATTTGTGTTTTTGTTTTCCATATTTTTTTTAAATAGTACATGTGTACATAAATATGTACATACATATTTATTTATTTTTAAGCTTAACAAATCTTTTTAATTTTAAATAAAACTTTAAATAACATTATCGCTTTTATATACATACAATGAACACAACGTCCCATCTTCGTTAACTTCGGGATTTATTAAAAGTTTCAGTCTGTCAAACCAAACACTTTCGAACATGTCGGCTGCCGATGTTCTTTGTTGTGTGCAACTTTTCGTTTTTTGCTTTTGCCTTCCCTGCGACTGTTTTCATTTAATGAATCAGAAGTAAAAGCAACGGTTTATTTTTGCCTAATGAAGAATCAGAAAGTGGAAGAAAAAACAATTTTTTGATTTTGACTAATCACTAAAAAATTTAGCAGTTTATATTTAATGCTATTTTAATGAATGCGTCTTGTTATTGTTTTATATGTATGTACCTATGTGTATTTTTGATAGCTAATCTAATAAGATAGTTCTTACAAGATTCCTTATAACCATTGTATAAGGATTACAAGGTAGTGCCACTCTCTCTCTTTTATTCTGACATATTGCCTTTTGACAATTAACGTGTTTTGTGAAAACTGTGCTACCATATTTGTTCTAAATAATCCCATTTTCTTCTTTTTTTTTTGTCAAAATGAAATTTTATTTTGAATAAATCAACAACACAAAGTTTTTATATTCAAATTTTTACAAATAGAAAATGAGCTGCATATTCCAAGACTGCAAGAACACAAGGCCAACTGTAAGCGTCTGGAGATCACATTTTTCAAATACCGCTGTTGCCGTTCACACGTAAAAAGCGGTTGAACGATTGCAGGAAAGGAGAAGCAGATTTAAAAAAACATTCATTTGTTTGCTAAATTCATTTCGCGCAAGACCTTCCCTTTGGAACATTCTCAAGAAGACCTTCTCTTTGGAACATTATAGTTATAAATGATGATTTATTGCGAACGGATCAGGCATCCAATGCCAAAGAACATCTTTGTTTTTATAGTTTATTATCGTTAAAAATTTCAGTCGGCTTGATGAATGTTTTGAGTCCCATGTTGAAGAATATCTTGAAGAATATATCCAAGAGCGTGATGAATATTTAAACAGGCTTAACACTATTTTTTTGAAGTTTAATCATGAGCAATTATCGACAAAAGCAAAATACATGAACACTTTAATTAATATGTGCGTCTCAAATTTAGACCATAACATCTTTGTTTTTATAGTTTATTATCGTTAAAAATTATCTTTCAGTCGGCTTGATGAATGTTTTGAGTCCCATGTTGAAGAATATCTTGAAGAATATATCCAAGAGCGTGATGAATATTTAAACAGGCTTAACACTATTTTTTTGAAGTTTAATCATGAGCAATTATCGACAAAAGCAAAATACATGAACACTTTAATTAATATGTGCGTCTCAAATTTAGACCATAACATTGTAAAATGATTTATTTTAGGGAGAACATTTTTATAAATTTGCAAGTTGAATCATAAATATAAAAACCATTTGCATGTAAATAAAAACATTAAAAAAGCAATAACGTAATAAAATTTATCATATAAATTTTAACTGATTTTCATCACTATTTTAAATTAAAATGTTTCTATCACAAGACTTACAGAACTAAACTAAACAGAACTACCAGGGTAAATAACGGTTTCTTAAATATTTCGCTATCACATATTTTTAATTCATTAAATATAAGATTAACGGCCAATTTCACCAAGATCAGTTCAAACGAACTTGTAATTAAAGTTCCAGTTACCAAAATGTTTTGACAGCTTTAACTGATAGTTAATTATAACCAAACATGGTAAATTTAGCCTTAAGACTAAAATTTTTACGTAATTTTCATTTATTTAAAACTACACATTTAACTTTGTAATTTTTGGGAATCTCTATCCATTTTCCTCATGTGGCAATATTTTTTTAAACCTGAATAAAAAAATACAACAGAGCAAAACCCAATACTTGTCAGAAATTTTTAAGTGGCACTACCTTGTTTTCCTTATACCATGCTTATAACAACTGTCTCATAACATTTAAAAAACTCAAGAGTTTACGAGTCAAACTTGACGTGTGTGAACCGGCACTATGTGTAAAAAATTTTAATCCAAAACTTGATCGTGTGGCTGCAGGGTATTTCGCAATAACAGGGTGTATACAATTTTTTTTCATCAACGCGACAAGCTAATTTTTAACAACACTTACTAACACTTTAAAAACTGTAATTTTTTACAGTTAGTTTTTTTTCAGTGACGATTTCTAACTTCCAATCAATCAAAAAGAAAGCATCATTCAGAACAGTGCGACCAACGGGAGGATAAGAAAAAATTTGTTTTATTGTTTGTTAAATAAATATTTGTTTGAAAATTTTTAAAATGGTAAGATGATGTTTATAACTAAAAATGTTTTTTAAATCTGTGGCCTTTAGACAAAACATCTTAATTTAAATCTAAAAAGTTTAAAAAAATGCTTTTTATTATAAGAATTTTCCTTCAAAAACCATTTTTGTTTAAGATTTTAAAATTCTGTATGTAATTCGCAAATCATTCATGCAATGAATTAACAAATTTTTAATTAATTCTTTTCACACAAAAAAATTGGTCAAAATTAATTGCAATTCATTTGAATTGATTTTGAATTAATACAAATAAATTAGAAAAAGAATTAACAATTCATTTGAATTGATTTGATTATATATGTATGTATATGGCATTTTGACAAAACATCTTAAGTCAAATTTAAAAAATCGAAAAAAATTTTGTTTATCATGCAAATTTTCATTCAAATAACATTTTTGTTTTCTTTTTTAAAATTTTGTATTATAAACGATATTTTCCTTTAATTTAGGTTTATTTTATTATTTAATAAAATTACCTCGTTTTCTTAAAAAACGTTTTTCGCTATATTATCTCGACTTAAGATGGTTTGTCAAAATGCCACAGATATTAATTAATTGATTATTATATTAAAAATATTATTAATGGTGTGTTTAACAAACATTTTTTGCTTTAATAATATCATATGTGTGTGTATATTGTGGACAATTTTTCTATTTTTGCAATCGATTTTTAAAGATTCTAGCAACTTTGATTATCAACATAACATATTTTGCTATCAAAGCTGCGTTCGTTTACTCGACATTTGTACTATTTTTACTACAGTTGGAAAAATTTGTTAACTTTTTGTATTGAAAACTTCTAGCTGTAGTAAATTTAAGTAATTACCCCTAGATCTAGTCTTTAATTTCATTAATTGTTCTAATTCGTTTTATTCCAGGAAAACAACAGATTTGTAATCCCTCTAACTTTCCGAGAGAAAGAAGAGCAGGAGCAATATAAAAAGAAAAAAATGGAGAAAAAAAGGTCCGGAAAGTATATACACACAAAAGTCGCCAGAAACAATTTAAACAGCAACAACCACTACAACAAAAACCACAACAGCAAGAACCACTACAACAACAACCGAACCAGAAGCAGCCAATTCAACAGCAACCGCTCCAGAAGCAACAAACCCCACAACAACAACCTAACCAGAAGCAAGCAATCCAGCAACAACCACTTCAACAACAACCGCTCCAGCAACAACCGAATCAGCAACAACCGCTCCAGAAACAACAACCACTTCAACAACAACAACCGATCCAGAAGCAACAACCACTCCAGATGCAACCACTCCAGCAACATAAGCCACAACCACTTTAACAACAACCGATCCAGAAGCAACAACCACTCCAGCAACAACTGCTCCAGATTCAACAACTTCAACAACAACAAATACTCCAGCAACAAGACCAAAGAAAAACAAATTCAGCAACTAAAATAATGAGTCGTTTCCGTTCCGTAATACAGCTTTAAAAGAAAAAATCGTATTCCTATTTGTATATAAGTATATACAGGCCTTTCACAGAAATAAATTCCAATCGAAAGTGATATCGTTTCCTGTGAAGCAGGATACTTAATCACTTCTACTTTCGATCGGAGCTGAGTCCTGATTCTGGCAGTCGTGATCTAGTACTTTCTAGATTCGAAAGCAAATTAAAATGTAAGTATTACAGTTAATACTGAACGAATCGGAATTATTTTTTCAGTGTTATAAAGCATCAATTTGAATTTCACAATACTGAAAAAATAATTTCGATTCGTTAAGCATCGACTGAAATAAAATTGCTTTCGAATCGAGAAAGTGCTCGATTCCGACTGCCAGAATAAGGCCCTTGATTTCTGTGACAGGCCTGTAAAAGGTAAAATATGCTCATTATACCTACTAAAGGCATTATTTTAAAGTGTTTAACCTTAAAACTTAAACTTAATTAAAATGTCATGGAAATAGCGAACTGTAAAAAAATTCTTAATATTAATTTTAAAATATATTATTTAAAATAAAAGAATGTACATACATATTTATTTTAAAACATGTTTATAGTTTTAAAGACTATAATACTAAAAATGGATTTTTTGACCAAATAATAAACTACTTAAATTATCTAAATAATAAGTATGATATACCATACGTTGCTAATAACGAGGAAAATAAAAAGCAAATTTATAGTGCCATATCGTACATTATAAGTATTTTTCAACCTTAAGGAGTTTTTCCCATTTACTTTTCGTTATTTTTAGACTATTTTGCCTCACAAATATTCATACTTTATTTGTTTGCTGCATTAACGTTTAACGAACCGTGATTACATTTGATGGACTGAATGTCATTCGTAAAAACGATTTATTAAATCTTTGGTCTTAAAGACGTGGCCAACAAGGTAAATGTTTGTACTAATACAATAACAATTTAAACAAATAAAATAACTAATACAAATACGCACAAAAAAAATATGCAACTTATTTTCTTAATAGAAATTTTTTTTTTCTTTGATTTCTTTCATTAGGGCCTTTTTATACCCTTCACCGAAGATAAAAATATTGATCTAAGACCCTATAAAGTATATATATTCTGGGTCTTTATGAGGAGCGAAGTAGCTTTAACCATGTTCGTCTGACCGTTGAAATGGATTTTCCGAAGACCCCATATATGATGGGGGCCAGGTTATTATACATTTATGTCACATATGGTCCGGAATAGTTCGCTATTGAAATTCAGCAAGATCGGTCCACAAATGGCTGACATATGAGCAAAAAACCACGACTACCTCTAATTTTTTCCAAAAATCCCTTGTGGTTGTTGTATTTTTATTACTTTTTGCTGTATATCTGGGGAACGGCACAAGCCAAAGTTTACAAATTAGGTACACACATTAAGGTTGCCAATACACACCATCCTACAAAATATGGGCGGGATTGGAGAAGTAGGCGTGGTACCTCCCGTACAAAAAAAATTAAAAATTGTATAAAAACCTAAATTTAAGGGCTGTCATACGTCCTATGGATATGACTTAGATACCAAAATATCGGAAATATATTAATAAAATATATTATAAAAAACTCGGAAAAATCGGTTCAGATACAAAAAAGTTATGACCAAAATTAATTTTTTTTTTTAAATACCTACTTTCGGGAACCATAGATCTCCCGGAGTCCAAGCTTTATAACTCAAGTAAATGGCAAATTTCTTCTTAAACACGTCGGTATATAAATCTGTCAAATCGGTTAAAAAATGCCTGAGTTATAACCGAAATACTGAATTCCCAAAAATTACTCTTCTTATACCCTTCACCGAAGGTAAAAAGGGTATATATAACTTTGTCATTCCGTTTGTAATTTCTACGATATTGATCCTACACCCTATAAAGTATATATATTCTGGGTCCTTATGAAAAGCGAAGCTCAAAACCGGTTGTCTCTTATTCGGGCCATATTTCATTTTAATGATATTCAAACAACGTTCATTTATGGTGCAGTCGTCTAGGGGGCTGAGTTTAGAAATTGTTAGTCCTCTGGTTCAAATCTTGGTTTTTCAAAGAGAATTTTTTTTAAATTTGTATGTTCTAAAAACGATTTAAAAAATATATTTACCAATTTTATTTAGTTTTTGTGTAGTTGCTCTGTATTCTGCTCGCACAATAGTGAAGGGTATATAAGATTCGGCACAGCCGAATATAGCACTCTTACTTGTTTTGCATCGTTTGTTACCATTTTGCAGGCAGTTGTCTGTTCACTTTCTCTTAAATTCTTTTTCATTTTTAACTAGGCCTTTTGTGCCCTTCAAATGTATTTTTTACTAATGAATGGAGTTCTGGGAAATTTGGTGGATTAGCATCTTTGCCTGCAGCGCGGTTTTTTATTTAAAATTGCAATTATTTTCTTACGATATTCTTGTTTGGCGTCCATTAAAAAAAAAAACTAATTTCGTTATAGTTATCACGGGGCTAATGACATAAATGAGCAACAAAAGTAATGTAACGTTATTAATTTTTTTCAATTATTGTAAAAGTTATAAGACTTAAAGTATGCCTAGTTTTTTTCGTGCGCACTCCTTAACTAATAAATTAAGCTAATGGTGTTTTCTTTTCTGAAAAAACTGTGACATTTTATTTAAAAAAAATGCAATTTGGTGTCTGTACCTTAAAAATTTCGCTCCCGAAAAGGGTGAGTTTTTTAGAATAAAACAAGTTACTTTCGTTACAATATAATAGTACATGATTCGGAGGCCAGTAAACTATTTGGGAATACAAAAATTTAAATAAAACTTGAAATGAAAAACAATTTTTATGTTTTAGAAAATCAAAAATATTTCATTAGGTGATACGTTTGAGATGCTGCGCAGTTTTTGCAACACCGAAAAATTGAATAATTGCTATTGGGAGCATCAAAATGTTTTTGAAATTAACAATATTAAAATTACAGAAGAGAGTGGTAAAATGAAAGAATATTCAATTATAAGACACAAAATAGATGTGCCGAAAATTACCAATAAAAAGAACCAAGACCACCCACGTTATTTACGTAAGTCCGTGCAATAAAAAGAAAAATTGCAAAACAGCGCGACAGATATAATTATACCTTTATTGATGTATATCGTATGCAGAAACACAACCCAGAAAAATAGGAAAAAATTATTAAAAATGAGTAGAAATTCTTTATTTATTAAGGCTACAACTAGTGTAGTGTCGAAAATAGACAAAAATTCAAAACGTGTATTTCTTTATAGTATTTTAATGCACATAAAAAAAACTAATCAAAAATATATTTTGATTCCAATTGCCGGATCAATATCTTGTCGTCATTACGAGGATGATATAAAACGGTTTTTTTTAGAGTTCAAAACATTCTGCCTTACAAATAGCATTTCATGGCTACCATGCAAACGAGTTGTTACAGATTGGAGTTGGGCAATAATCAATGCAGTTTTAAAAACTTTTAATAAGGATGTCGCAACCATTAATGGATACCTTGCAAAATGCTATTTATTTTTAAATAAAAAGGCGGTTCCACTTAATTTCGTAATGGTTCAAATATGTTGCTGCCATTTCATTAAAATTGTTGACAAATACATTGATAAAGCTTCTGAAAATGAAGAATAGGTTAATTTTTTCAAATATTTAATGCTAAATGCGAAAACTTTTAAAATTTAATATGGATGTCACTCTACAGTGGCTAACCAAAACATTTAAAAACACAAAGTTTGTTATTGGAGTTTACACAGATTTAATAAATTACTTTCACGAGCGGAAACCCTTCACAGAAAAAATTAAAAATTTTCTCTAATCACCAATTTTATACTAAATTTATAGAATCAAGCAACCCATTTGTTGATTTTGCACCTATTACCAAAATGATTATATTGATTACTTAAAGTTGTAAAAATTTTATATTTTGAAGAGTTTTTTTTCAATAAATTATATTTTTAATTTTAATTAAAAAAATGATCAAAAAACTTTGCCGTTTCAAACAATGTGTTGATTGATTTTGACAATTTCCAACAACAATTACACAAGTTAAAATTATTTTATTTTAAATGAAATAATTTTTTGTTATTTGATTATTATATTAATTCAAAATTAATTTCAAAACAAATAAAATGTTAATTAAATCAAAATTATATTTTTAATATTCGTTCAACAAAAAAAAATAATTGATTCAATTATTACATTAATAAAGTTTAAATACTTTTTAAATAATTTTTTTAATTGATAAAAAATTACTACTAATTTTTTCTGTGTTCCAAACTGCTTCAATATTTTTGCATGAATTTGAGTACTTAAACCCGCCACAACAAATTTTCAACAACATAATGGAAATGTATATTTATGGTCTGATAAAGGAATACGCAGTAAAGAATGTAGCAATAAGTACATGCGAACAAGGCGATGCAATATTATTTAAGAATGACCCCTTAGACATTCAAAATATATTTGACATAAATAAACATAAGGTAATAATTATCCCAGTAGTTAGAATGCAACACTTTACTTTTATGTATGTTAATACCTTCGAAAAAGTATTTAGTTATGTAGACCCAATGGGTAGAAAAAAATTCATGTTCAGTTGCAAGAAAAAGATTTTTCGAAATACTGCTGCAACAAGGTCAAGCTGTAAATTGGCAATGTGTTGAACTAGAGCATCCATTGCAGAAAGACACATACAATTGTGGTGTTTACTGCTGTCAATTTCTAGAGGCAATAATATCAAAAACACCGCTAACAGAGATAGGCGATCCTAATGAATATAGAAACAAAATGAAAGAAAGACTATTAAAACACAGAAATGACATACAAAGGAATGCCTTCATTGCGAGGGCGGAGCTGGAACATAATACATTAGGTGTAGCAAGTGCTTCAGAGCTATAGACCTTATGTGCTTTGAGCATTATTACAAATCAAAGGATGTAGATGAGTCAAGCTTCCAGTGTTATTTATGCCTGTATAATTGCTGGAAACGTTAGATTTATAATATGTATGACATTTCTTTCTGACGTTATTTCTGTGTTTTAACAGTCTTTCTTTCATTTTCTTTCTCTTAAATATGTATATAACTATATATATATATATATTAGGGTCGTCCAAAATTTTTTTTCGATTTTCCAAAAAAGTAGACCAGTTTGTGTTAGGTTAGGGTAAAAAAAATTGGTAAAAATATGAGCTCGATCAGTTGAAAATTGCAGTGCCGTACGCATATTGTAATCTGTGGGAATGAAATTCGGGCTAAATGGAGAGAAAAACGCCCATAACTACTGAGGAGTCACAGCTAGAGATGTAAAATGTATGTGCAACCCCCATTATTTCAGCATCCTCAATATTTCTCTAGAACAAACTTATCCTCTATCTCCAACCCTTCATATGGTGCCCATACGAAAAATTTAATTTTCTCGAAAACCGACTCTAAAACAGACGGACGGACAGCCAGACGGACATGAAGTCCAATACTAAAAAAAACGGATTGGATTACATCCGGTTTTTTAATCTTTGACTTCATGACCGTCCGTCACTGATGGTTTATAAAAAAAAAACTCCCGATGGGTGGCGCAGTTGTCGTGATATTTAAATTTTTTTTTATTGATGGTAGATAGCGCTGGGGTCAAGTTATTAACAAAATGCTCCAGTATTTTATTTTTAATAATTAGTATTGTGGTTATTTTGTTGAACTATTTATGGTTTTTAATCCAAATTTTAAATATTTTTAATTAGGCTTAAGTTCATGAAATTTAATTTTTAATAAATTATTTTTATGAAGAAAGGAATTTTACAACTTGAAAATTAATTAAAATTGTTATTGATAATCTTTCATTCTTGACGTGGCTCGGGCTCGAACCCTGGCCGGCAGGTTACCATGACATGTTTCGATCGCAACCACTCGATCTCCTCAGATGGATTTGCCGTCTTACACTCGCAGCCATCGACGACTGCTGACGTCACTAGTCAAACATCAATCCTTAAACCAAATTGTATTTTAACATTTGGTAGATCGAAATTTGCTTTCCTGAATGATTATCCATTTTAATTGATTTTACATGTTTTTTCCTTTACTTCTGTTTTTTCGTACTTTCGTCAAGAATTTTTCTTGAAGTCCAAGTACATTTTTTGTTTTTTCACTTTGTCTTTCTCTTTTCTGTTGACCTTTTTCAGCACAACTTGAAGGACAAATGTACAAATAGAGCTCGTGCCTTAGCTTTAACAATAATTAGTATTGTGGTTATTTTGTTGAACTATTTATGGTTTTTAATCCAAATTTTAAATATTTTTAATTAGGCTTAAGTTCATGAAATTTAATTTTTAATAAATTATTTTTATGAAGAAAGGAATTTTACAACTTGAAAATTAATTAAAATTGTTATTGATAATCTTTCATTATTGACGTGGCTCGGGCTCGAACCCTGGCCGGCAGGTTACCATGACATGTTTCGATCGCAACCACTCGATCTCCTCAGATGGATTTGCCGTCTTACACTCGCAGCCATCGACGACTGCTGACGTCACTAGTCAAACATCAATCCTTAAACCAAATTGTATTTTAACATTTGGTAGATCGAAATTTGCTTTCCTGAATGATTATCCATTTTAATTGATTTTACATGTTTTTTCCTTTACTTCTGTTTTTTCGTACTTTCGTCAAGAATTTTTCTTGAAGTCCAAGTACATTTTTTGTTTTTTCACTTTGTCTTTCTCTTTTCTGTTGACCTTTTTCAGCACAACTTGAAGGACAAATGTACAAATAGAGCTCGTGCCTTAGCTTTAACAATAATTAGTATTGTGGTTATTTTGTTGAACTATTTATGGTTTTTAATCCAAATTTTAAATATTTTTAATTAGGCTTAAGTTCATGAAATTTAATTTTTAATAAATTATTTTTATGAAGAAAGGAATTTTACAACTTGAAAATTAATTAAAATTGTTATTGATAATCTTTCATTATTGACGTGGCTCGGGCTCGAACCCTGGCCGGCAGGTTACCATGACATGTTTCGATCGCAACCACTCGATCTCCTCAGATGGATTTGCCGTCTTACACTCGCAGCCATCGACGACTGCTGACGTCACTAGTCAAACATCAATCCTTAAACCAAATTGTATTTTAACATTTGGTAGATCGAAATTTGCTTTCCTGAATGATTATCCATTTTAATTGATTTTACATGTTTTTTCCTTTACTTCTGTTTTTTCGTACTTTCGTCAAGAATTTTTCTTGAAGTCCAAGTACATTTTTTGTTTTTTCACTTTGTCTTTCTCTTTTCTGTTGACCTTTTTCAGCACAACTTGAAGGACAAATGTACAAATAGAGCTCGTGCCTTAGCTTTAACAATAATTAGTATTGTGGTTATTTTGTTGAACTATTTATGGTTTTTAATCCAAATTTTAAATATTTTTAATTAGGCTTAAGTTCATGAAATTTAATTTTTAATAAATTATTTTTATGAAGTTTAAGGATTGATGTTTGACTAGTGACGTCAGCAGTCGTCGATGGCTGCGAGTGTAAGACGGCAAATCCATCTGAGGAGATCGAGTGGTTGCGATCGAAACATGTCATGGTAACCTGCCGGCCAGGGTTCGAGCCCGAGCCACGTCAATAATGAAAGATTATCAATAACAATTTTAATTAATTTTCAAGTTGTAAAATTCCTTTCTTCATAAAAATAATTTATTAAAAATTAAATTTCATGAACTTAAGCCTAATTAAAAATATTTAAAATTTGGATTAAAAACCATAAATAGTTCAACAAAATAACCACAATACTAATTATTGTTAAAGCTAAGGCACGAGCTCTATTTGTACATTTGTCCTTCAAGTTGTGCTGAAAAAGGTCAACAGAAAAGAGAAAGACAAAGTGAAAAAACAAAAAATGTACTTGGACTTCAAGAAAAATTCTTGACGAAAGTACGAAAAAACAGAAGTAAAGGAAAAAACATGTAAAATCAATTAAAATGGATAATCATTCAGGAAAGCAAATTTCGATCTACCAAATGTTAAAATACAATTTGGTTTAAGGATTGATGTTTGACTAGTGACGTCAGCAGTCGTCGATGGCTGCGAGTGTAAGACGGCAAATCCATCTGAGGAGATCGAGTGGTTGCGATCGAAACATGTCATGGTAACCTGCCGGCCAGGGTTCGAGCCCGAGCCACGTCAATAATGAAAGATTATCAATAACAATTTTAATTAATTTTCAAGTTGTAAAATTCCTTTCTTCATAAAAATAATTTATTAAAAATTAAATTTCATGAACTTAAGCCTAATTAAAAATATTTAAAATTTGGATTAAAAACCATAAATAGTTCAACAAAATAACCACAATACTAATTATTGTTAAAGCTAAGGCACGAGCTCTATTTGTACATTTGTCCTTCAAGTTGTGCTGAAAAAGGTCAACAGAAAAGAGAAAGACAAAGTGAAAAAACAAAAAATGTACTTGGACTTCAAGAAAAATTCTTGACGAAAGTACGAAAAAACAGAAGTAAAGGAAAAAACATGTAAAATCAATTAAAATGGATAATCATTCAGGAAAGCAAATTTCGATCTACCAAATGTTAAAATACAATTTGGTTTAAGGATTGATGTTTGACTAGTGACGTCAGCAGTCGTCGATGGCTGCGAGTGTAAGACGGCAAATCCATCTGAGGAGATCGAGTGGTTGCGATCGAAACATGTCATGGTAACCTGCCGGCCAGGGTTCGAGCCCGAGCCACGTCAATAATGAAAGATTATCAATAACAATTTTAATTAATTTTCAAGTTGTAAAATTCCTTTCTTCATAAAAATAATTTATTAAAAATTAAATTTCATGAACTTAAGCCTAATTAAAAATATTTAAAATTTGGATTAAAAACCATAAATAGTTCAACAAAATAACCACAATACTAATTATTGTTAAAGCTAAGGCACGAGCTCTATTTGTACATTTGTCCTTCAAGTTGTGCTGAAAAAGGTCAACAGAAAAGAGAAAGACAAAGTGAAAAAACAAAAAATGTACTTGGACTTCAAGAAAAATTCTTGACGAAAGTACGAAAAAACAGAAGTAAAGGAAAAAACATGTAAAATCAATTAAAATGGATAATCATTCAGGAAAGCAAATTTCGATCTACCAAATGTTAAAATACAATTTGGTTTAAGGATTGATGTTTGACTAGTGACGTCAGCAGTCGTCGATGGCTGCGAGTGTAAGACGGCAAATCCATCTGAGGAGATCGAGTGGTTGCGATCGAAACATGTCATGGTAACCTGCCGGCCAGGGTTCGAGCCCGAGCCACGTCAATAATGAAAGATTATCAATAACAATTTTAATTAATTTTCAAGTTGTAAAATTCCTTTCTTCATAAAAATAATTTATTAAAAATTAAATTTCATGAACTTAAGCCTAATTAAAAATATTTAAAATTTTATTTTTATTTAGAAAAAATCCCGAGCAGTGCCGGGACTAAACAGCTAGTTTTCTATAAATATTTTTTATGAAGCCTACCTATAGTTTTTATCGAAATAATTGACGATAGGTCAAACACTATGAATAAGCAATGGAAGACTTTTGTATACTATACTTTTAAATTTAGTAAAATTACCAGAAGCCAAAATAATGGTGTTGTCTTTTCTACAAAAAAAAAAAAACAACCTTGTTAAAACGTGCATGTATAAAATGTCTTGCCTACCTTGTAATAATGTAATTTGTTATTTGACGAGAACAAAACACAAGTTATGAAAAAGTGGAATGTCCTGTTTTAAACAGATGACAAAAAATGTTTTCTTCAATATCAATATTTTCAACTTTTGTTTTAAAATGTTAAAAATTGTCTTTAGTTTGTTTTTCATAAGATAAACAAGAAAATACCTTTGCCAGATTGCCGAAGTTTTCAAGATTTTTTGATTTGAAGATTTTTTTTAGAACAATTTTATAACAGCGAATCCACTTAGATTTTATATCACTGACAACCTACCATCAACAATGATATGCCTTCTTTCGTTATTAATTATTGTCTGGTTGATAATGGATAACCTGGCTTGTGTTTTAAGCTGGTTACTGGCGAAGGTAGGCACTGTCCGAGGCTCTCAAGCAATGGCTAGTTGAGGCAGGTCAGTTGTCTCTGGTACAGACACTTGTTGTAATATAAACAACCCTTATTCGCAGAGGATCAGTAACAAGGTTGTGGTTAGGCTTGTCAACCGTACTTTATAATAAAGTATTGTACGTTATTTCGAGTAATTGTACTCTATACTTTATGAGAATAATAAAATACGCGAAAATACTTTATCTAGTATCTACACGTGAAAGTAAATTTCTTGAAAGTCACAATTCACGCACACTTTTTCACTAACACACACATAATTTTGTTACTTTCAGCCAATCGGCTGTTTCTTCGATTTTTCGTTGATGATACGTATACTCTACTTGCAAGAAAGTACTTTCACGTGTAAAGCCCAGTGCCCATGTTCTGTTACTCTCGCGTCAGTAAACTTTTCGATTGAAATGTGTGAAATGAAACAGAAATGCCATATATTGAAACAAACAGCTGTTTTTCTCACTAAACTGTATCTGCAACTTTTTTTGGCGAGTACTAGCTGTCACGTAAGGAAATTACTCGCCAAATTTCAGAAAAAGTGTGTCTGTAATATTTTTGTGCGAAAAGTTTCCGCTTTGAACTGTCAAATAAACTCACGTATAAAAACGGGGCGAGAAAAACTTGTAACACCAAAAAACACTTAAAAATGCAAAATACAAAGAATAATAATAATAATATTTTGTTCTTGGCACATTTTTTTATTGTTTAATTATTTTGCTTTTAACATTTATATAAAATATACGAATGTTTTTAAATCGTTTGCAAACAACAAACATTAAAGTCGCACTTTACATTATTTGGTAAAGCCGACGGTTCTAATTTCGCCGCCGTCGTTGAAAAATTTTCAATTTTAGTAAATTTTGGTCGCCGTCAACGTTATTTGTTACTGGCGTTTTCAATGTCTGCAATGTCACATCGGCTTCGAGTGCAATATTATGACATTTATAACGTAACGACGTAATCTCTTTTGATAGTTTTCGACATGAGTTACAGACACACTTTTTTCTCACTTTTCGAGAAACGATGGAATATTTTGTGTCACATCTTTTCGACGCGAGAAGTTCTCACTATAGTTACAGAACACGGGTACAGGTTATTTCGCATGATTAGATTTATATAGAATTCAAAATAGATTCAGGTTATATAAGTCAGAGTTTTATTAGTCATAAAAGTATAATACTTATTGTACAAGTTTTTTTTTTAGATTAACTTAAGAGCAACTAATTAATATAAGTCAGGGCCATTTGTTGATGTTTTTTATATTGGCAGGACGATTTGTCAAAAAAAAAAAAAATTATCTGACATTACTATTTTACTTGTTTGTTTTGTTTGAGTACAATAGCTGCCTGCTTTTAAAACACGAGTGCAAAACTCTTTAAAATTACTGCCTGCTTTTAGATTGCGAGAACAAAAGTGACTCGTTCAACTAACATTTAAAACAATATTTCAAAATGTCCATTCCATAAGGGGGCTCCCATACAAAATGTTTAATACAGACTAGAAATATATTGAAGAAAACGTACCATAATAGCCAAGGAGTCGCCTTAACAATTTCTGGAGACATACTTGCCCCTTATCACCACTTCTTAAGGGGGCTCTAGAGTGATTCGAAAAAAAAAATTTTTTTGTCAGTCCCCCCTAGGATTAAAGATAATGTAAAAACAATTCCAAAAATTATTTTTTTTCCACGCCTAGAAATACAGCCCTTTTAGTTTTTTGTTCCCTGTGTCGCCATTTTTAGTCCGATCATAGCATTTTGTATATCGGTGTTGATGGCTCTGTAAGGGCTACATTTCTGTCTTTAACAGTTTTTTTATACCCTTCTAGTCATGTCTTTCAAAAGCTCGGATTATACCCTCCCAAACGCTAAATATTTTTGAACTAAAATGAAGCTGTGTTATTTTGATACAACTTCTGTACAAAAAAAAACTATTAAAGACAGAAATGTAGCCCTTACAGAGCCATGCACACCGATATACAAATTGCTATGATCGGACTAAAAATGCCGACACAGTGAACAAAAAACTAAAAGGGCGGTAGTTCTAGGCGTGGCAAAAAAATAAGTTTAATCCTAGGTGGGACTGACAAAAAAATTTTTTTCGAACCACTCTAGGGGGCTCCCATACAAATTTTGCGTTTTATGAAATATTTAAATTAATTAAAATTTTTCGACTTTTGTGAAAAAAATGAAAAGTTTTCTCAACAGATTTTAATCATTTATAATATTTATATAGCTTGTTTTGTTTGAAGCTTTGTTTTTTATATGTCTGGAAAAAATTAGAAGCATATCTGTAATTTGTTATAAATTTTTTACAAACAAAAATTTCGAAATGTTGCTAAAAAATCATTTTTGTTGCAAAAAAAAAAAAAAAAAAAAAAAAAATTATGTTTCCAAAACGACTGCGCATTTTAAAAAAATTTACGTTTAAATAAAATTTTATTGCGATTTTCGTTTTTTTTTTTAGTAATTTCAGTAAACTGTAAAAAAACGTTTTTAAATATAACAATGAAAAGAAATTAATCGTACTTTATATTTATGCTGTGTACTTTTTTTTCTTAATCTTTAATAATCAATGTATCGGGTGTTTTTTTCAGTGGTATAGAACTTCGAATTGAAATAAAACACAAGAAAATCGTTTTAATGACCATAAATTTGGCTTTATTGGAAGGATAATTTTATGCCATTAATGTTTAAATATGATTTCAGGCATGTGGCCGCCGCGGCTGGCTCGAATAAAGCCAATTCTACAGGTCCAATTTTCAACCACTTTTTCGAGCATATGGGGCCGTATGTCGGCAATAACGCCACGAATGTTGGCTTCCAATTCCCCTAACGTTTCTGGTTTGTTGGCGTAGACGAGCGACTTCACATATCCCCAAAGAAAATAATCCAATGTTGTCAAATCACACGATCTTGATGGCCAATTGACAGGTCCATTCCGCGAAATTATGCGCTCATCGAATGTTTCCTTCAATAAATCGATTGTGGCGTGCGCTGTGTGGCATGTAGCGCCGTCTTGTTGGAACCACAACTCATCCACATTCATGCCATCCAATTCGGGAACAAAATAGTCGGTTATCATGGCTCTTTACCGGTCTCCATTAACGGTAACTGCCTCTCCAGCATTATTTCGGAAGAAGTATGGCCCAATGACTCCACCAGCCCATAGAGCACACCAAACAGTCAGTTTTTGTGGATGTAATGGCGTCTCAAGGGTCTCATGTGGATTCTCTTCACTCCAAATGCGGCAATTTTGCTTGTTGACGTAGCCATTCAACCAAAAATGAGCCTCATCACTGAACAAAATTTTGCGATGAAAATCAGCATCGAGATCAATCTCATTTTCGGCCCATACACCAAAATCACGACGCATTGCATGGTCTCGCGGCATTAATTCTTGCACAAGCTGGATCTTGTAAGGTCGCAAGCCAAGATCTTTGCGCAAAATCTTCCATAAAGTTGATGGACAAAGCTCCAATTGCTGTGCACGGTGGCGAATCGATTCATTCGGGTCCTCTTCAACACTTTGCTCTACAGCGGCAATTGTTTCTTCGGTGCGCACTGTTCGACGTCTCTGCGGATGCGTATTATCACATAGAGTAAACGTAGTGCGAAAACGATCCCTGGTTAACCGAATTAATTGCTCTGATGGACGATTATGTCGACCATAAAATGGACGGAGCTTGCGGTAAACTTCGCGAACTGAACCGTTATTTTCGAAATAAATTTGCACGATTGCAAGCGTTGTTCTTTTGTCAACCTGTTCATGATGAAATGGCAAACCAAACTGAACATAAATGTTATTAGAGTTGCCAGATTTGACCACAAAATGCCAGTTTTATCTCTATTCGAAAAACAAACCTGTAAAAAAAACACCCGATACATTAATTGACAAAAAAAAAATCACTTTTTTCTTTTCGTTTGAGTTTTAACGTTCACTTTTATTTTCCTTCTTTTTGTTTTAGAATTTAGTTTTAATTTCACTTTAGGTTTTTTTTTTAATTTCACTTTAGGTTTTTTTTTAATTTTAATTTAACTTAAGTTTTAATTTTATTGCCGGCGTCTTTCTGGTGCAAAAGTTCACGAAACAGTAGTACAAAAGTCACAAGGTTGACATACTCACCACACTACATTTGAGGTTGCCAGATGCCACCACCACATACAGCGGGGCTCACACCAATGGATGTTCCCCATGTTTCCATGAGGCTAGCTTCCCACGAGCCAGACGCCAACATACCGCCCACCTTGTAACGGTGGTGCAACGTGACTACTTAAAGGGCACTGTTACACGTTCAATAAATATCGTGATATTTCTAGTATCACGATATTTATTGAACGTATAGCATGCAATATTGATGGATCGCGATCCATATCGCGGAATGGCCTAAAATATGAAATCCAGATCGCGGATCGTGGATCGCGTGATAAATATTGAACAAATAAAAAGTAAAAAAATTGACAAAATTTGTGTAAAGTTTATTGAAATAAAGGGTAATGGCAGAAGATAGTGAAATCGAGTGGGTTCTGCCGGTGGAATCGGACTTAATCAGTGAAAACATTATTTTTAAAAGATTTCATTTTTAATTTGGAGGCATTGCCGGAATTGTGAACTCGTCAGCTAAAGCTTATTCCGACAAAATAAAAAGAGCGACTGCACTGCAAAAATTATTAAAGGGTTTTAAAAAAGCAAGCAAAATAGCTAAACAGGCTTTCTTTTGGTTTTCTCGCGACATGGATAAACGACCCGCACAGCACAAAAATAACATAAATACTGACGCGATAAATATTGAACATGTAGCATACGCTCGTGATCCATCAATATTTTAAAATGGATTGCGATCCAAATATCACGATATTTATTGAACGTGTAGCAGTGCCCAAAAGGAGCAAAAATTAAAATAAAAAAAAAATTAAGACACTATATATTTCAATATATATTAATTAAAGATAAAATGGAATTCAATGACTTACAGTAATTAAATTAAAATTAGCAATGATGAAAGTATGCAAAGAAACAATAGAAAAAAAGGAAGTTAACAAAGTTAAGTATATACAAATATCCCAAATCGGTTCAGTGTTATGTAAAAAAATACAGACAAATTTCGTAGCGGTAAGTTTGCCATCAAGCCATTTATTCAAATGTAATTTGTTTGCATATTACTATCTCTTAAAAACAACATTTTACAAGAATATTATATATGACAATATTTTAGCTCTTCTAGTCAACAACATTAGCATCGAAGAAAGTCTTTTACTTAAATTCATATTTTAGAAAATAATTAAGAAAATAACAACAAAATACCAAACTTTTTATATACGTTTTAAATATATAAAAGCCGGATTTAATGTCAAGTGACCCAATTTTGAAATCGATGTCTTCCGATTAGGATGAAATTTGTACCAAGGTCCGATAGTAGTTTCGACACAAATTTTCAACAAGATCGGCCAAAAGGTTCTGAGTTAGAGGGGGGGTGGTTGATTTTTAAGTATCTTATCGTCCACCGATTTTAGCGAAACATACATCGTTTTAAAGGAGTTTGTGTGTAGATATGCACAATATATTTTTATTCAAAATTTTTTGAATTAAAATGTTTGAAAATGGTGTCTTGTACATATATGGTCCGCGGATTTACCTTCGCAGGTCCAATGAGGACACGGCTGGCCACGTCTGCCCCCAATATGATGTGGTAAGCTCGGCTGCGGTGCCAGTTCCAGTGCCGGTCAGCCGATGAGGTGTCGCCCCGCTCCATATATTAGCTTTCGACGCTGGCCACCGGGCTTTTGCCATTTGGGCGCTCCTCCACCGATAGTTCCACTTCGAGTTTACGGCCCTCTTCGTCCAGGCGGAAGAATGCAAGCATGGTGTGACCTCGAGTTAGGAAGCACCCCAGGTCATCGGCCTCTTTGCGGGTTATGGATGCGGGCAGCGGCGACATTTGTCGAAGCTTCTACAGTTGGCTCGGGTGTGAATTAGGCCGGTTATAACAAAGTTCCCTGTGGGCCACGACTAGGGTTGCCATTCTTACTGATTTTACCAGTACACGTACTGGTTTTTATTCAATGTACTGGTTTATGCATAACACCCAAATCTGTACGCAAATGTACTGGTTTTTTTAAATTTTGCCGCCAAATAATTTAACTTGCTTTAAACTGGTTTACTTCCCTTATTACTTTTGGTTTGTTATGAATCACCCAGTTAAAATTCAGTCTTACGTTTTATTTTTGTTTACTCTTAACTTACCATATACTTTGTATTCAAATAAATAGAAGTGCCATTAGTGCTTTTCAGAATTCAAAAACAAAAAATTTTAAGTGGATTTAAAATTATAACCTATAACAATATGGCTAGATAGGACATCTCGTGAATACCCTCATTATATTGATAATAATTTGTATCAATTTAGAATTTTTTGTGCCTTTACAACAAATGTGCCGATCAATGACATTACTTCTATCTATTTTTAATAATTTGATGTTTTTATTATATTTATTTTGTTAATTTCTTGCCTTAAAAAATAGAAAAATGAATAATTTTTAATGTATAATTTTCTAAAACTAATGAATTCAATAAAATTTTGGGTCAAAATTTGTGTACTGGTTTTTTCTAATTTCAAAAATGGCAACCCTAGCCACGACTCGTAACTTCTCTTTCACAGGGAGAGTGATGAAACGGGAGCACTGACTGATCGCGTGGAAACGATCGCAGAGAAGCCAACGGTAATTAGCGTTAAAGGCGGCCATGGGATCTGTAAGTGAGTGGTTATTAGATATTTGGGAAACAGAAAATAGATATATAGGTGTGCCTTTTAAGGTAGCGCCACTAATTTGTGAATCGGTCGAGTGATTGTGTCGTTTTGCGTTTTCAAGTCCACCACTCGAACTTTGCCATCACTACCTCGATAATTTCTAGCAATATGCCCTAAACGCCACTCAGTGGGACATCCTGGTTCACTTTTGAGGGCCACAAGGTCACCTTCTTTTAAGTCCAGCTGGGTATGCCGCCATTTATTGCGCTTATTTAGCTCTTTCAGGTACTCTTGTTTCCACCGACGACAGAACTCTTGTTGAAGGGCCTTTAACTTACGCCACCGGTTGACAATACTAAGGGGTGAAGACAGTTCTTCGGGCTCAGCAGGGTTAAGCATAGATGTCCCTATCAAAAAGTGGCCTGGGATAAGGGCAGACAAATCTTCAACGTTTTCTGACATAGGGCCAAGAGGGCGTGAGTTGAGACACGCTTCTATTTTGGCAACCGTCTTCCAGCTACAAGGGGGTTTTCTCAACCACGCTAAGACAATCGTAGAATTGGAGCACAAATAAAGGGGGGATTTGTTCACGTGAAAAGTAGGTAACACACTGTCGGCTAAATTAACCAAAAGAACTGCTTCACATAACTCCAAACGAGGTAAAGATGGCTTTTTTGTTGGGGCCACTTTCGTTTTACATGTGAGCAAACTTGACAAAACTTTATTTTCTAGCTGTACCCTTATACATATTGTAGCTGCATATGCCAACTCAGACGAGTCACAGAACCCGTGAAATTGAATAGTACAGCCAGGCGAATATTGAACCCAACGTGGCAACTTAATTTTTTCAATATTCGCATAATTTGCAACAAAATTCTGCCATTTCTGCAGATCCACTGGTTTGATAGCCTCGTCCCACTCGATCTTATCAAGCCACATTTGCTGCATTATAATTTTTGTTGCTACTACCACCGGAGCAAACCAACCTACAGGATCGTATAGCCGAGCAATGGTAGATAGAACCTCTCTTTTCGTGTATGAATTCTAAAGCGCTATCTTCTCGTACGCAAAGAAAAATACATCTTCTGCCGCATTCCAGCGAATCCCTAACGTTTTTGCTGTGCTTTTTTCATCGAGCGACAAAAATGAGAATTAGGCCGGTGATCATGGGGCAAATTTTTTAAAATTTCTTCAGAAATCGAGGTCCATTTTCAGAGCTCAAATCCTTCCATATCTAAAATACTAATTAATTGCTCTCGTGCCACCAAAGCATCAGCAATCGAATGAGCACCAAAAATCGACATCTTAAAATCAGATTAACTATCTCAGCTTGCAAATAGGGTCAGTGTACAACAAATCATTTAAGCTTCTGCCATTTGCCGAAGGACTTGAGGCATTAAAAACTACCCTCAATTTCGTTGTTGTACTTTCTGGCCTAAAAACGCAATGTTGGGGTAAATAATACCCAAGATCACCTCTAGTATTTTCTGCTTTTTCCATGTGCCCTTAGGTTAAATATTCTTTAAGGACCTCATCGTACTGGACCTACAGGATCGTATAGCCGAGCAATGGTAAATATAACCTCTCTTTTCGTGTATGAATTCTAAAGCGCTATCTTCTCGTGCGCAAAGAAAAATACATCTTCTGCCGCATTCCAGCGAATCCCTAACGTTTTTGCTGTGCTTTTTTCATCGAGCGACAAAAATGAGAATTAGGCCGGTGATCATGGGGCAAATTTTTTAAAATTTCTTCAGAAATCGAGGTCCATTTTCAGAGCTCAAATCCTTCCATATCTAAAATACTAATTAATTGCTCTAGTGCCACCAAAGCATCAGCAATCGAATGAGCACCAAAAATCGACATCTTAAAATCAGATTAACTATCTCAGCTTGCAAATAGGGTCAGTGTACAACAAATCATTTAAGCTTCTGCCATTTGCCGAAGGACTTGAGGCATTAAAAACTACCCTCAATTTCATTGTTGTACTTTCTGGCCTAAAAACGCCATGTTGGGGTAAATAATACCCAGGGTCACCTCTAGTATTTTCTGCTTTTTCCATGTGCCCTAAGGTTAAATATTCTTTAAGGACCTCATCGTACTGGACCTTACGCTCAATATTGCGCATTAAAGATTTCTCATTTCTCAAAAATTGACAAACAGCTATCTGCCTATGCGACAGCAAACTATTTTTGAAGGGCAGACTCACAATATATCTCCCTTCGAGTTTCTAGTGGTAGTTGAACTGAGACACCGCTTCTAACTCCAAAAACTTCGATAATTTTGTGTTGGAATAAATACTTTTGCGTAAAGGTGGAAATACATAACACGCGTTAGTGCGCGCGCGCTCTGTAGACTTCTGTCAAAAAAAGTTAAACTAGTGTATTTTCATAGATCAACCTACATGCAAAATATTTTGACGCGCCTGCGCCAGAAAATTTGTGAATTATGAAAGAAAAACTTATTGAAGAGCTTAAAAAACATACAATATTTATATAAAAAGAATAAATTCAATAAAATAACAAAATTTTGATATACTTTCGAACCCGTTTTTAATGCACAAAACAGCTGACGGGAATGGCTTTTGTAACGCGTGTTGTGTAACTTGCATTTACGCCCTAAAGTTTTTAAACGCACGATACTCGTTGACGAACTAACGCGTGTTATGTACTTCCACCTTTAGTTATTTGAAAACAACAGCTTGTTTTTTTATTGTTGGCCGGAATAAAAATTTACACACAGTTGTACTTTGACGGAGTTCTAGTGCGCACAGCTGTTTATGAAAACAAAAAATAAATATTTCACACAAAGATAGCGCTTTAAGGGAAATTTGAAAAGAACGTTTTTTGAAAAGGTAGTACGATAAATAAATAAGATTTTCATAACATTTTTATAAACAACACAAATTTTGTTAATTATTTTTTTTGTTAAACTAAAATTATATTAAATTTTCTTATTCTATATTTTTATTTTATTTTAGCGTTTGTGTTAGAACAAATACTTCTGCGTAAGTTATTACCACCATTTCTCAACTCCAATTTCTTTGTATACTTCTTAAAATTATGTCTTATAACTTTCTTTTTGCTAAACAACTCACCAACTACTTTTAAGTTGTACAATTTGTGTTCAAAAAACATAAAACACAAAACAACAAAAAAAAAAAAAAAACTTCTTATTTAGTTATTTAACACAAATGCCGGAAGTTATTGAGTTCTTCGCACAATAATTTTTAAGTCTATAAGGATGTTAAGTGTACATTCCACTACAAGTTGTTCACTTTTCAGGAGTTTGGGCGAAGTATAGTCTAACTGCAGTTGATGGTTCGATGAATTTATTGCTTGCAAAACAAAAACAACAGCAAAGACCATTAAATTACAATATTTAAGTGGCTAAAAAGGGATATTAAATGCAAAAACTTTTTGTTTAATAAACGAAAAACATTTTTAGTGTAAGTTAGTTTGGTGGGGGTAAAAGAGACATGGCAAATCTTTAAGAGGCATAAAACGATTTAATGATGGTAGTTTTGCTTTAAAACTTCAATTTGAAATCTCTTCTTTTATTTTAAGAAATTGTAAATTATCGTGATTTTGGTGACTTCTTTAGGAAATAAGTGAATAAAATAAAAAAATAAGTGAAGTAAATATAGATTTTAATTTTTTTGATTTTTGATAATTTTGTTTATGTCAAAGAAAAAACGACAAAGGTATGTTAACTCAAAGATTTATATTAATTTATCGGGTATGTCCTCGAGATCGAAATGAAGTGAAATTGAAATCGAACGATAGTTTAAATTTAATTACTATTTACAAAATGACCGTAGTTTTAAGTGTTGTTCTTGTAAAAATAATAGATACTTAAAGAATGAAGTAGATAAAATAGAATATTTTTATGAACTTTCATTACAGGCATGGTGAAATAAACAGGTGGCAGCACTACGCCAGATGCCGATTTTTGCTCTTGCATTGTTTGTCTAGGTTTATGTCAAAGTTTTGTTTATGTTTACAAAAAGTCCACGTTTTACAGTTTTTGTCACTCGTAAAACTGCTCTGAGTGGAGAAGCAGCTCGCGCTCGTTGTCATTTTTTTTAAAGGACAATCAGGTCGTTCTTGTTTGTCTGCTTTTCGTGCGTTTTGCGGTGTCACCCTGCATTGGTTATTGGCTTGGCGTCGTATAACTGTACCGAGTTACGGTTTTGCGGCTGTCACCATTGATTTTGTGCAATCGTTTTTAACCTCAATTTGAGGTTTTGTCTGGTGGAGAACCATTAATAACTCAATGTGACTGGTGGAGAACCAATATAACTCAGACGTTTTACTGGTGAAGTACCAAGGAAATAACTCAGAAGTTTACTGGTGTATACCAATATAGCGGATTCTGGAAGCTCTCGCCTTCCTTTACGAAGGTTAAGGTCGAACGAGGACTTTGCGGTTGAGGCTCCTAACATTTGTGTGATACCCTATAAATAGTTCGCCAAAAAAATTTTAGTCTTAAGGAAAGCAAAAAAAAAAAAGTTTTTGATAATTTTAAGTTAAAATAAAGAAGATATTGACCATAATTAAATAAAAATTGGCTAAAAATGTATATATGTATTTCATCACGTTCAGCGGCACGCTTTGATTTTTAGAACACGCCCGTTTTTTTTTTTTTACAAAATAGTTCATGCGTTTCTCTCTTTAGTATGAGCTTCGTTTAAAAATATTGTACTAAGGATATATCTAATACAGTTATTTCCGCTTAATTGAGTTTCTTAAAATGCACGAATTTTAACGCAATTAAACGGGAACTCATTTAAGCAGTACTCGGTTAATTGAATCGCCGACGCAATTAAAACGAAAATCGCTTAAATGAGGAAGATGTGCAATAAAGCGAAACACCCATGTATAGATAGATTTCTTTATTTATTAAGTTAAAAAATGGTTTCGGTTTTTTAAAACAAAATAAAAATTATATATGTACATACGTTCATCGTACAATCTTTCTTGCCGCAAAATATCTTTTTTACGTTTGTGGAGCGAAAACACATTAAGTAGACGGAAACAATTAACCGAAACATTTGTTCCTATTCTTCGCAATGCGGTCTTATTTTGCGAAATAATTAAGCGGGTGACGCAATTAAAAGAAACTCAACTAAACGGGTATGTTTACATAGACAGTTATATTGAGTGCTTTCGTTCCATGATTTTAAGTGCAATAAAACGGGAAACTCAATTAAAGGAGCATATAGACGACATGTTTTTGTCATCTGACATGTCAAATTTCCCACTGCAAAACACATACATGTCGTGTGTTACCTTTTTAACTTTGCTTCCGTAAAAGTCAGACGAAAAGTCATCTGACAAAATTTCAATTAGAGCGTGCTCTATTTTCTTCTGACAAACCCTCTGACATCAGTAATCTATGCCGGGAGGAAACTGGCAGCGGCGTCAAATATTGAAGGCATCATTAGCCGGCTGAAGTTAATATTTTACAATACCAAGATATGTATGCTCATCTCACCATTGAATATAATTTATGTAAATATTTACATAAAAACCGTTTAATTATTAAATTCTAAATTGGTATCTTTAAAATAAAAGAAAAAATGTTAAGATGGCTAAATTATTTTACGGCGTAAATAAATATTTTCGTGGCGGCAGCAAGCTATTTTGAAACCGAGAACTACTTTGGTTTCTGCAATAACAATGCGAAAAAAACAGAGACAATGTCAGAAGCAAATTACATGTACGTTTGTGACCGAATATTATAAACCTTATGTAAAACAGCAATTTTGACAGACATGAACAATTACATGTGACTTGAAAATTTGACATGCCAGATGACAAATACATGTCGTGTACGGGCGCCTTAAGCGGGGCTCAATTAACCGAAAACAACTGTAGTGCTAAATGTAACAGGTATCCAAAAATATATTAACGTGAATATTCTTCAACAATTTCACTAATATACCACCTACACAGCGACTATAACATAGTACTTGAAGAAGATGCTCCACCATTAAAATCAAAGGGGGCTATAAGTGGCCCAATGAATAAATATTTTAAACAAGATACTGCATCGATCCATTTTTTAGAGGAAATTATTTGCAGAAGCTAGCAGAGGATGGCATGTCCTTGAAAAGTTTCAAAAAATCCAAAGTTATATTGACTCTTCTAAAATGTATGGAAGCGCCCGAAAGTAGAGCAACAAATTGGGAAGAACATTGTCAAGTTTAATTTAAAAAATAATGTTTATTTACTCAAGTACTAATTTTTTCTAATATTATCGAAAAAAATCTCGTGACTTAAAAAATTTCTGAATTTAGAATTATTCGATTAATCGATTAATTTATAGTTTAATTCGTATAATCGAATAAGTTAAAAATGCCAAAAATCCTCTTTGGTCCAAATTTATTATTTTTGTAAAAAATGTTGATCTTTCCTTATTAAAATTTTAATTGTTTTAAAGTGTTTATAATATTTGTTAATTTTAAGTATTATATTTAATATCAATAAGGATGATGTCTGGTGTCATGTAATTATACATATGTACATACATATGTATATATATGTTGCATGTGCAACTCAAAAATGGCACAAGTAAAAAGGCAACTTACTTTCTGCCATATTACTACAGGATTTTTTGACTCCTGGCAGCAGTGTTGCCAATTTAGCCATTTAGTGGCTAGATTTAGCCATTTTTCACCCTGTTGAGCCATTAAAAACTGAGTTTAGCCATTAGCCATTTTTCAACTTGTTTAGCCATAATATTTTTTTGCCGTTTTTCTTTTAAAAGAATAATTTTTATTTTATTATAAAAATTTATAAAAGTAAAATAAACATTTTGAACAATTAAAACGCCTTTAATTTAAATCACAACTTTTACACACGTTGAAAATCGCTATAAACTATGACGCTGAAACATCTTTCAAAATAAAGGAACAGTATTCCACTATTAAATTTATAAAATGGATCAACACAGACATCGCTGTTCCTTTCTGGTTGCAAGTATTTCAATAATTTGAGAAATAGGTTACATTAAGCAACCGTTAATTCGATTTTATCAATTAGGTAAATATTTTTACCATAACAATACAATATTTATACCACCACCACTAAAACACCTTAAAGTATTGGTCCTTAGCCCACCTTTACGTATACCGATTAACTCGGAATCACTTTCTGAGTCGAATTAACGATGTTTGTCCGGCTGGCTGGCTGGCTGTCCATGTAAACCTTGTGCGCAAAATACAGGTCGCAATTTTGAGATTATTTGATAAAATTAAGTACAAAGGTTCTAATGTGGTGTAGAGTATCATAAAGTCGAGTTTAACCGACTGTACTTTCTTACTTGTTTTTTATTGTAGATCTGTGCCCATGTTCTGTAACTCTCGCGTCGAGAAAGTTTTCGATTGAAATGTGTGAAATGAAACAAAAATGCCATAAATTGAAACAAACAGCTGATTTTCTCACTTAACTGTGTCTGTAACTTTTTTTTGGCGAGTACAAGCTGACACGTAAGGAAATTACTAGCCAATTTACAGAAAAAGTGTGTCTGTAACATTTTGGTGAGAAAAGTTCCCGCTTTGAACTGTCAAATAAACTCACGAATAAAAATGGGGCGAGAAAAAATTTCAACACTAAAAAACAATTAAAAATGCAAAGAATAGTAATAATAATATTGTATTCTTGGCACATTTTTCATTGTTTTATTATTTTGCTTTTAACATTTTTATAAAATATACGAATGCCTTCAAAGTTCGTTTGCAAACAACAAACATTAAAGTCGCTCTTTACACAATTTGGCATAGCCGACGGTTGTGTTTTCGCCGCCGTCGTTGAAAAATTTTCAATTTAAGTAAATTTTGGTCGCCGTCAACGATATGTGCTACTGGCGTTCTGAACGTCTGCAATGTCACATCGGCTTCGAGTGCAATATTATGACATTTATAACGTAACGACGTAATCTCTTTTGATAGTTTTCGACATGATACAGACACACATTTTTCTCACTTTTCGAGAAATGATGGAATATTTTGTTTCACATCTTTTCGATGCAAGAAGTTCTCACTAAAGTTACAGAACATGGGTACTGGACTCAAAAGGTTGGGTAAATGTTGTCGTGATTATGATTTACCTTCAAATTATTTAAAACTTATGGTTATTTGCAACTAATGAGTGATTCCTATGAGATGAACAATAACGACATCGAATTTTTCGATGATTTAATTTTTTAATATTAATTTACGTTTATTCTTATTTACCGAATTGATCTTAACTCACAATTTTATCGTAAACAACTTTAAATGAATTTGTTATCGAATTTTTATGTGTTTTTATTTAAAAAACCTTTTAGCCATTTTTTAGCCCATTTTTAGCCATTTTTTCCCGTAAATTTAGCCATTTTTGGTCACCAAGTTTTGGCAACACTGCCTGGCAGAAAAAAAAACAACTAAAAATAAAACATGAACCCTAGGAAAAAAACACTTTTTTTTTATATAATAAATGATTTTACCCAGAAAAAATAATAATAAAATAAATATAAACAAATAAAAAATATATGTATGTACCTATACAATCCACTAGACAATCATCATCAGCATCTCGGCAGAATTTTCATTATAAAATCATTCAGCTTTTTTTAACCAAGTAATACCGTTAAAATAACAACAACTGCAACAACAACAACATTTTTATTATTTGCTTGTTAAAAATTTTATTTATTTTTGTTTGTTTTTTTGGCTCCTTTTTAAACCTTAACTCCCACTCTTTCACTTACACTCTCTGGAGTGTTATGCCGTTATAGAACAAGAAAAATGAGCAGGAGGAAGTAAACAAAAAGAACAAAAACAACGGGAAATAAAGTGTCCGAATATGGTGAAATTGAGCCTGAATAAATATACAAATTGGCATAAAAACAAAAACAACAACATCATCAGAAGAACTATATGGTGAATGGTCTAAAAGTCAAGTGGTCATTTTATTTAAATATATTTATATTTTCCACATAAAAACAACAACACATATACAAATTTATTTTATATAATTTTTTTTTGTCCATAATTTCATGTGAAAGGGTTCATTTAAAAATTGATGAAAAATATAAAAAAACAAGAGAGTATAGTTAGGCAAGCCCGGCATTATGATACCCTACAGCAGAGCATTTAGAAACAAATTTTCGAAATTATTTTCTTAATTGGGACCCATAGGCAATCATGGACCCGTTAGCAAAATAGTATGTTAAGATTTATCTAAAAGTACTTTGTACCAAATATTTTTGAGATATCTTCATCTTTATGAGATTTGTTTACCTTTAAGTGATTTTAGAATGGGGGTTTATATGGGACACATGGTTAATTTTGGACCCACCAGCACAAAATGTCATGACACAGTTAGAATCGTAAAAGTCATTGTCGCCAATTTTTAAGTAAATATGTACTAATGCTTATAGGGAAGTTATGGCACTAAGTCTGTGTTCATACGGCTCATGTCTTATTGACATGATTGCTACTTTATAGGCGAGGGGGACGAGGGGAAAAGAAACGAGTACACAGATGCATGTACTGTCTTTACGTTTTACTTTTTCATTCGTTGTTTAATTTTGTTATTGTTTTCAACATCAAAAAAGCACACATGCATACGCACGACTATACAAAATAAAAAAAACATTTCGTCAACATGACATGAATCATTTGAACGCAAATTCATGTTCAAAGAAGAAAAAGGAAGAATCTTGTCAATAAGACATGAGCCGTATGAACTCAGACTAAGGTAGGGCTGCCAGAAGTTTGAACCTGTCAACCAGTACCCATGTTCTGTAACTTTAGTGAGAACTTATTGCATCGAAAAGATGTGAAACAAAATATTCCATCGTTTCTCGAAAAGTGAGAAAAATGTGTATCTGTAACTCATGTCGAAAACTATCAAAAGAGATTACGTCGTAACGACCAAAATTTACTTAAATTGATAATTTTTCAACGACGGCGGCGAAAACACAACCGTCGACTATACCAAATTGTGTAAAGAGCGACTTTAATGTTTGTTGTTTGCAAACGAGCTTTACAGTTACAGACACAGTTAAGTGAGAAAAACAGCTTGTTTCAATTTATGGCATTTTTGTTTCATATCACACATTTCGATGGAAAACTTTCTCGACACGAGAGTTACAGAACATGGGCACAGGACACATGGAAAAAATGGATAAGAAATTACACCAACAGAAAAGTTTGTTTTAATTCATATGTATGTAGTATTTCGCAGCCTAAATACTAAAGGGTCACAACTCAAAATGACTTTTTTTCATACATTAATTCTCATATCACATCTCTAGCTTCTTACAAAATTTAAAAAAGCATAACAAAACTTTCTTCAAATTGGACTTTTTTCATAACATAGCGTCTTCACCTGACAATTTTTTGTCATAACAGGAAGCATGTCATAATAAAATCAAACTTACGTTGAATAATACTCTCCAGTGCTTCAGTCTTTAATCGGTTTCTTTCTTTAGTCCATTGTGCAGACTATGTACCCAACTTGAAAAAAAATCAAAATCTTTGATTTGGACCACAACCGACTCAGTTGACAATTGAATTGAAACGTGTATGGGCTGCGTTAGAGAAAGCAATTTGTTATCGGTTTTCGATTACTTATAAAAGTTGTTTACATGGTATGACTTTTTATTATTGAAAGCTTTTACCAACTTTACACCAGATAATAGTTGAATTTAATTAAATTTTTTTATACAATTACCTTATGTTAGCAGTGTTATAACAGAAATCTTAACCTTTGTTAACAACTAAAACTAGCAAAAAACTAATTTGTTTGTTTTGACCTGTACAAAAACCCAGGACAATTTAATATTGGACCAGGACAAGTAGTCTAAAACCAGGATAATCCTTGAAAACCAGGACGTATGGCAGGCATACACTTAGGGCTTAAAAATCAGAGGAAGTTAAACTCTCTTTTTGGTTTAAAATGTGTTAAAACCAACAAATCTATAAATCGCAAACATATAAACCATCTTTAAACGCATAAAATTGGGCGTTTTAACTACCAATACAGACCATATGAATTTGATAAAGAGTTATCGAAGTGCTGCCACATGTTATTGTTTTAACAACATATAATACATGGGACACTGATTTATAGTTGTTGAGTTTAAACTACATATAAATTCAAGTTTAGTTCAACTAAACCAGCGTTTAAACCATTTGTGGTTTATTAGCCATAAGAGCTTTTTTCGGCAGTAGTATTTGTATGTTATCTATTGACCAATTGCAATTAGATGATCAAGATTGCAATCAAATAAGTTTGGACTAAATGTAATCTTAATACCAACATAATAAGATTGTCTATGGTAACAAATACTCTATTCCAGAAATAAGCTTGTATGGGGGCTATGGGGTATTATAGACCGATTCTTACCATTTTCAATAGGCTTGATGCTTATGATAATTCCAAATGTTCCAAACTTTATCCAATTATCTCTGAAAATGCTTCCTGTACTTCGCACACAACATTTGCTTGGACCGTCAGCCAGACAGCCGGACGATCATCGTTAGATCGACTCAGAAAGTGATTCTTAGGGCTAATAAATCAGTGCAAGTTAAGCTCTCTTTTTAGTATAAAATGTGTTTAAACCAGCAAATCTATAATTCAGTAAATATTTTAACCATCTCTAAACGCATAAAATTGACAACATTTATCGTAGTGCGGCCACATTATTATTTTTTGCACTACATATTATATATGGGGCACTGATTTCCAGCTGTTTAGTTTAAACTACATATAAATTTAAGATTAGTTTAACTTAACCAACGTTTAACCATTCATTGATTTATAAGCCATTAGTCGATCGGTATACTTAAAGTTGGGTCTAGGACCAATATTTTTTTAGGTGCTACCAAACAATAGCACAAACGCATAATACCTGCTCCGCTATTGTGGTGGGGGTGTAAAAAACAACACAAATACAGACTTTTCGTAGTTATTATTATTGTAAATGGTTGTTTTGCTGTTGATTTTTATGATATAAAAACATTTATTTAAAAAAAAAATTAAGGTTTATACGGTAATAACAACAACAAAAGGCAAAAACTGTTTGGTAAATGTTGATTTTTATATAATAATACTCAACCAATTTTAAAGGCCAGTTGGAAATCCTGTTAGGATCTTTGTGGCTCATCCGTCAGGACAAAAATTATAAGGTTGTTCCAATAATTTTAATTAATAAATTTTTTCTTTTTTTTAATTTTCAGTGCTCTAACTAGGAGCACTCTGAAATACTGGCAGGATCGCCATATAAATAAAAACAATTGTTGCTTGTTGAGCTTTGTTTTATTGATTGATTTATTTAATAAAATTGAACTTAATTTATAGTACAATAATGCTAACTTAGCATTTTCACTTACAGTGGGAAATGTAGCGATGGACAGCGTTATTTTAATTGGATCTATAAAGTACAAAACAATGATCACTGTACAACACCAAAAGCGTTGACTGTTTGACAGTGTGTACAGTGGATGTTAATACAGTTTGACGGTTTATTCTCAGCTAAGCTTACTGTAAACACAACAGTCGTTGTACAATGCAACTAGTGTTTATAATGTGATCTCTTTTAATTTTAATTACTCAAAATATTCTTGCTGGTAATGAACGCATATAAGTCATGCTATGCATGCTACAAAAGGCTAAGTTAGCTGTATAGATCAAAGTAAAGGCCCAACAACAATGTGATTAGGTTGGCTTAAGTGAATGACCGAATACGTGTAAATTATATGAGGCAAACCATATTGAACTTAAGGAAACTTTTTGCTAAGTTTAATGAAACTGTCATTTGCTTAAGCAACGTGCGAATCTAATCGCACATTCCGTACGGAATCAAATGTTTTTTTATTTTGTTTTTGTTTTCTTAAATACATTTGAGAGACTCTTTGTTAATTTTTGACAGTAGGTTAAGCAAGACTATGCATATTATGGTTGAGCCTTAAGCATGCATAACGTTTTTAAGGTCCGATAGGCGCGCTTATGTATGGAGAAGAACGAACGAGGAATTAAAAAAATAATTTGCAACCAACATTTAAATACTTTATGGGTTCAGTCATAGCGTGGGGTGCTACATACATCAGCAGCAGGACCAGGCAATTTACTCATAATTGGTGGGGTTAAGTATTAAACCATGTATGTATGTATCTAGAAATACTTAAAAACAATTTAAGCGATAGTGTAAAAAAATAAGGGCTTTAGGAGGAATTTTATTTTTATCAGGATAACGATCCCAAGTGCAACGCTTATAATGTCCGGTCACGGCTTCTGTATAATTACCCTCACCTTTTGGAAACCTCACCACAATCACCGGACCCAAATATTATTGAGCACGTAGTACATAAGTATACATATAAGTTATCTTGAGGAAAAATGGAAAAATTACATTTTTGCGGAATGGTTAAAATTCGAACCATCGTATTGTGAAAAATGTGTAATTTGGTCAAAAGGCTTACTAGCCAAATATTAACTGAATTCAAGGGAAATGTTAAGATTTTATTTAAATAAATGTAAACATGAATTTAAGAGAATTAAGCATTGTTCTGGAGTAAATTTCCTCTTGGGTTAGTTTGCATATTTTTCATTTACATACAATATTTATTTAAAAATGATTTTCTGGTTCATTTAAGTAGATTATTGCTGTAGCCGTTACTGCCATTCAGGATTTAAGTGCTTAAAGTGGATGAGGCAACGGATTTTGTGTAAAATAAATTTAAAATATTATGAAAAATATACGAATAAAAAATTTAACTAAAAACTTATTGTAAAAATACTGAAAACACAAAAGAAAACGTTTCCAGATATTTTTGTAGCTCTTAATAATAAATTTTGCTTAATAAGTTATTTAAAAATTAAATCCTACGCTTGGTTTAAGGCCTTAACTCCAAATTGGCCAGCAAACCTGCCTGATCACTGAATTTCAATTAGTGCCGGTTCACGCAGGTCAAGTTTGACTAGTCAAGTCTTGAGATTTTAGGAAAGAGGGGAAAATAAATGGCATTCTCTTTTCCTATTTTTTTTGTCAAACTTGACGTGTGTAAACCGACACTTATAGCTCGTTTTCATTACAACGAAATCTAGTAGATTTTATATCTTTCTCAAAATCTAGTGCGTTTAGTCTGGGATCACACTATGAAAGTTTTCTTTCAGAAAGTCTAAGTTTGTGGGTGAGAGAGGAGAGAAAAAAGCATGTTCTCTTCCCCTCTCACCAATAAACTCAGACTTTCTGAAAAAAAACTTTCATAGTGTGAACCCAGACTTAGATTGTACTTTTTGACATTAGCGAGATTTTGTTTTCATAACAAAAACAGCTGACTTAACATTTTTTTGTGTAGCACATACATACATATCGTCACCTAAAATGCAAAAGGGGGTTAAACACTATTTTTTTATTTTATAGGGACATTTAATTTAATCTAATGCATCATACTCAATCAAAAAATCGATTTTGATTTTTGTTTTGTTACGCCCTTTTGCATTTTAGGCGACGCTATAAAGGAGTAGGCATTCAAAAATTTGCATTATCTTTTATTTAGGCGACACGAAATAACACCCGATGAAATAAGGCCCAATTAGAAAAATGAAATAAACCCCAGTGAAAGAAATCCCAATAAAATGAAGTAACAGCAAAGTATAAAATAATGAAGAAATGCCCAATTTTCACGAAATAATCCCCAATTTAAAAATAAAACAATTTTGCTAATTGGGACTTATTTCATAATGAAATAAAAACCAAGGATATAATAAAATAAGATTCAATGAAATAACACCCAAAAAAAATGAAATAAGACCCAAACTTTTCTTGTAATTCAATTAAGTTGCTACTCAACATTTGGAATATTTTGAAAAGGTAAAGAATGTATGTTGAAACGTGAAAAGAGGGAGAGGGAAGAAGAAAATCCTTGCAACCGGCTAAAGAATGGATATACAAAGAAGCTTTAGTCAGCGAAGCCGGTGTTTGTTATACCATAGAGGAGATAATCCTTGTACAAGCGAAATAACACCCGATGAAATAACGCCCAATTAGAAAATGGAAATAAACCCCAGTAAAATTGCAAAATTTGAAAATTGGACCTAATTTCGTTTTTTGGGTTTTATTTCATATTTAAATTTGGGGTAATTATGAAATAAAGTCCAAAAAAAACGAAATTAGTCCCAAATTCCAAATTTTGTAATTTCATTGTAATTTATTTCATTTTTCTAATTGGGCGTTATTTCATCGGGTGTTATTTCGTGTCGCCTTTTATTTATAATCAATCTCATTTATGTTATCAATATTATTAATTTTTTCCATTTTATATTACTATTTTCTTAAAGTTTTTCAATTTTTCAAAAGTTTTTTAAAGCCGCCATTTTTTTGTTTCTTATGAAAATGTCATTTTTAATTACAGTGCCGGTTCACGCACGTCAAGTCTTCAGTTTTTTAGGAGAGAGGGGAAAGTAAATGTCATTCTCTTTTCCCTTCTCTTCTGAAAGCTCAAGGCTTGACGAGTCAAACTTGACGTGTGTGAACCGGCACACACAGAGAAGTATTTTTTTGGTACTAGTATATTGAAAAAAACCATAGTTGCATCAATAAGTTCTACCAGATTTTAAGAAGATTTCGTCAAAATCTAGTCACGAAACACATTTATTTTGTTTGGAAAATCTAGTCAACAACAATAATATTTGGCTTGTAATTTCGTAAGTATCAGTTGTTTTTGTTTTAGCTGCATGAGAACTTTCGATATTCTTAACTATGGTTTGACAGCTGAGAAAGTCAAACTGTATTGACGTTTCTGTTCAGTAAAGCTTGGCAAAGCTTCCAAATTGTGCATATTTACTTAAAAAAAAAAAATATGTTTGCAAAGTTCATAGAGCAATTCGTCCGTCTTACGAAATTTATTTCTGGTTAATTAGCTATCTACGTCAATAAGCGAAATTGTCGTATTTGGAGCGAAGACAATGCTCATGCCGCTTACGAATCACCATTACATCCATTGAAATTGACTGTTTGGTGCTGCCTATACGTTATTCGGAATTAGCTAGGAGTTGCCGTTACTGTGAATGGCTATCGAGCAATGCTGACTGAAATTTTGTTTTTTAAAATTAATCAACGACATTTGGTTCCAACAAGACGGTGCAACTTAACATTGCAAAATCAATTTGGTGTCAACTTTATTTCCAGTGGTTCTGTTGACTGGCCCCCTTGTTCGTATGATTTAACGCCTCTGGATAATTTTTATGGGACTGATGCTGACAAACCAGCAACGCTTTAAGCATTGGAAGCCAATATTCAAGCCACCATTTACGCTGACCGAATGGCATATGATATTTAAGAAATAATGCCCGTAATTTCTACAAAAAGGAAAGCTGGTCGTGATCGTGCCTAACAGTTATCTTTACCTATTTCAAAGTATGCAAGCTTTTACACCATAAATTTCTATACACAGCTAAATTTGTTTTTGTAGAAATTACGGCCATAAATGCCTTGAAATGATCTACCAGATTATAATGAAAAAATTTCATTCCAACAATATTTTTGTATTGTATTATCATTCTAAGTTTTCAGCAGCTAAAAAATGACATCCTATACTAGATTTCGTTGTAGTGTAAACGGTCTATTATGACATGTCATTTATTAAACAAGTTTTTGTTATATAAGTATCAGGTCTCCACACATTTTAGAAATAGAAAATTAAGTAACCCAGCCAGCAAAATAGTCTGACGTCTTCCAAATATCTGAGAGAAATGTCGACAAAATAATCGGAATCGTATACGAATTCGATGAGATTTCTGACCCATGAAACAACTTAAGGCTAGATTACACAAGTCTTACGTATTCCATAATACTTTGTGAGATAGAAATCTAATGAGTTTTATAATTTAACATGACAGTTTGGGTTCACACCATCACACAAAGTATAAACACTCACAAATGAAATAAAATGCAACCCTGATCCAATGAAAAGTATTATTGTTTAGAAATTTGTCCTATGGGACGTCAAACTTTTTTTTATAATACTTGTCATTTTCGTGACACATTGCATCACACTTTGTCATATTATTAGAGTTTTTGACATGAATTAATACAAAGAATAATAGTGTTAACTAGCCTTTAGACTAGGCCTGCCATACGTCCTGGTTTCCCAGGATTGTCCTGGTTTTAGACTACTAGTCCTGGTGTCCTGGTCCACTATTAAATTGTTCTGGTTTTTTGTACAGGTCAAGACAACCAAGTTTGTTTTTTTGCTGGTTTAAATTGTTCACAAAGGTTAAGATTTATGTTATAACACTGCTAACATAACTTTAATTAAATTCAACTGTTATCTGGTGTAAAGCTGGTAAAAGCTTTCAATAATATTAGATGAAAGTCAATCCTCTTTCAAATTTTGTTTCAACTAGTGGCTGTAAAAAGTTATACCGTGTAATAAATAGCCTTTTCACACTTGTCAACATTTAACATTACACATCAATTTGCGAAGATGTTGGAATTTTCTCATAAGAAATACATCGGGCTAAAAATCAAAATTTTTCAACATCTTTACAGAATGTTACTGTCTCATTCTATTCCCTTTTACATTTTTCGATTCTTTTGGTGTCATCACTAGAAAAGTGGCCATAAATTCTGTTATTATTTTGGCATCACTGACAAAATGGAAGTTGCTTTGAAAGCAGCGCTACCATTTCTCAAGTTTTTCCTTTTTTGCAAGCCTTATTTTGCTTAATTTTGCTAAAATTATTAAACGAAATGAATTAGAAATACATTTTGGTGTTATCTTTTGAAATGTTGGCACTTTTGTAGAAAAAAAGGACTTAAAAGAAAATAATAGATTTTTTTCAGAAATGGTGACATTTTTTATTGATAGTATTTGTTAGATGTTTCAAGTGTGAACTCGTATTTCACATTTTCAACATTTTCCATGCGTTCCTCCGAAATGTATGCAAGTGTACAAAGGGTACAAACAAATTTATAAGTAATCGAAAACCGATAACAAATCGCTTTCTCTAAGGCAGCCCATACACGTTTCAATTCAATTGTCAACTGAAGGGCATAATAAACCTCACAAATGGCTTGGCAAACATGTCAAAATTTTACGTTTGTACAAACATTTTGTGTTGTTAATTGGGGTGTTTGCTGTTTGGACAAACATTTGAAGCAATGTTTGCAGAAATATTAAAAATTTTTAATATTTGGCAGGCATGTTGGATATTTGTCAAACTTTTTGTGGCGTCTAATGCTAATTGTATTCAATTCAATTAATTTTTTATATTAAATTAAATTTTTTTAGTAGTATTGCTTGCCACAAAACAGCTCGTTGTTTAAAAACTATTTACTTTAAATTTTTTGCCTTTATTTTATAATTTCTTCTCCGTTTTAAGCTAAAAGCAACAAAACAAAAATGAAAATTAATGTTTGAACGGAGAATATTTGTGCCGTTTATTGGCAAACCCCAAACGAAAATAATGTGTGTGTTTGCCAAGCATTTTGTGTGGTTTATTATGCCCTTAAGTCGGTCGTTGTCCAAATCAAACCGTGTATGGCTTAGTCAATTGATCAGATTGACAGTTGTCCAGTTGGTTGAAGAAAAATCAAAAGTTGAGTACTTAGTCTGCTCAATGGACAAAGGAAAGAAACTCGTTAAAGACTGAAACACTGGAGAGTATTATTCAATGTAAGTTTGATTTTAATGTGACATGCTGCCTGTTCTATAACTGTATCAAAGACCCAAATGCAGTTCTAGAAAAGGGCAATCTTCTGAAAATTATTTTAGTTTAGAACATTTTAAGCTCAACTTTTTATTATTTTTCATAGTTTTTATGTACATGAAGTACATGTTAATATTTTTTTTTTTCTATATATTATTGGATTTAAAAATAAAAACTGGATGGTTTTTACATATCGCACCCTAAATACTAAACCGTAGCAACTCAAAATTCTTAAATTTTCAGGAGAGCCAAAAAAACAAAACAGTTTATGTAAAAATGGTGAAAATATTTAAAAAAAAAAATTAGTTCCCTTATTAAAAAAGTATAATTTGAAGAAATGAGAATTAATTTATAAAAAAAAAATCATTTTTGAAACATTTTGAGTTGTGACCCTTTAGTATTTAGAGTGCGATATACTACATAAGTACATATGTATTAAAAAAAAAAAACTTTTCTGTTGGTATAATTTTTTATCCATTTTTTCCATGTGTCCTGCTTGATCGATTTTAAACATATGGCAGCCCTACTTTAGACACATCTATATTAATTTAATGGTGTTTTCTTTTCTAAAAAATAATGATGCATTATAGTTGTGTAATATATTTATTAGGTTACACGAACCCTTACAAAGTGAAACATTTTTCTAAACTACAATGGATCAAAATAATAGCTACGTTTTACACTCAACACTAATTTGTATTTAGCGTGTTAAATATTGAATGCAAAGTTTGTACTAAAAGCGATATTCACCACGCTTGTAGCAATTTTCAACATTAAATTTTCTTATAATTCCAATAAGCGTTAACAGCACTGATTTTTAATAATTAATGTCAGCTGTTGTTAAACACTTTGCGACAAAAAAAATATAATAAAAGTAAAACAAACGAAAAACAAAAAGTTTTTATATCCATCCCAATATAACTAAAAATCACAATATAACGCAAATTGTCCGCAAACACAAGAAAAAAAATACTTGCTTGCGTAAAAAAGTACTTTACGCTGATGCAAATAAGGGTATTACCTCACACTCAGTTATAACTGCGGGTAAGAAATGGAACAAATTTGCCATTTATTGTTGCAACATGCTTAGAAAGGAAAACGACAACTTTTCACATTTTTGCAAATACATATTTTTAGAATGGAACAAAAACCCGCACGAATGGTAGCATATATGAAACATTATTGTCAGAAAAGAAAACACCATAAGCAGAAACCTATTAGACATTTTGGAACAAAAATTCCTCCGATCATCATAAAACTATGAAACTGCCTTGCTCCCCGATGTATGAATGCGCGACGAATATTCATTTCATTCATTTTCAACATGCAAAAAATGTATGCAACGTCGAGGTTAGGGAATGGTAAATCGATTTCGATTCCAATCGAAAATCGATTTTGTGGTAAAGAAAATCGATTTTTTGCAATCGAATTTACGTATGCGATTTTATACTGAAATCGATTATTGGGCTTTTAAAATCGATTTTATTTATTTTATCAAAATTTTGGCAATTTTTAATTTTAATCTTAATTAAATCGATAAATTATAGGCATGAACAATAAAACTTATTTTTTTGTGTGCGTACATACGTCTGTATGTTTGCTTATACAGTTTTCTAAGTCTAAAGTTGTGGTTTTACGTATTTATCTATTAGTAACCTTGGTATACATCCAACTTTAATATATGGGCTCTTGTTCTTCAAAACGGTCCTAAACATATCGTTCCGAACCAAACATGAAAGTCAGCTTCGTGAAAATCTACATATTGTTACGAAAGCTAAATTATCTAAGAATTATTTATAGCTTTAGTTATAAGTTATCTTGTAAGTTATAGTTTTATGTTACCTAAAATTGTCATGTATAATTTTCAACACAACTGTTATTTTAAAAATGATTCCTATATAAATTTCCCAGTCATTTCTAGAAATGGTTATAGAACATAATAAATAGTATTTACGGGAAGGTTCAGGAAAAATCTAGAAATAATTATGAAATATAAAAAGGGGTGACTCATGTATAATAGTTTTAGTTTTGCTTTGAGATACGGTTCTGTTCGTTACTTACAATTGTAATTTTCAATAAAGTGTGTGTTTTTATTCGGATTTGCAATTAAAAAGAACTCAAACGCGTTTATTAAAGGAAAAACGTAACAACTGGTGTCAGAAGTGAAATTGCAATAAAAAAAAAAATAAAAAAAAAAATAAAAAAAATAGTAAAATAAATAAACAACAATGAAATTCGATGAGCTAAAAGTTGAACAGCTCAAGAAGGAGTTGAGCATGGATCTGCCTACTGCAGGAAATAAAGCTGAGCTGCAGAAGAGATTAATCGATGAATTAAAGCGACGCAATATTGACATCGCAGCTTATGAATTTGATGAAAAAGAAGAAATAGAAGTTGCTACCCGTGCAGTAACAACCAACATGGATCTTAGCACAATGTTTGCTGCTATGATGCAGAATATGGAGAAGATGGTAAAAGAAAACGCTATCCTAGCAGAAAATTCTAGAAAAATGGAAGAAAATTCTAGAAAAATGGAAGAAAATTCTAGAAAAATGGAGGAAAATATGGAGAGAATGGTAAAAGAAAACTCGGCTGAAACCTCAAGAAAAATGGAAGAAAATTCAAAAGCTATCTTAGCCGGAATTCAAGAAAATTCTGGAGTTACAAACGAGAAACTTCAGGCTACTAATGGAAAACTTGAGAAGCTTCAAGAGATGTCTACTGTTATAAACGAAAGAGTGGACGATATGGAAAAATAATTGTCTGATCTAAAAACACAAGTCACGGTGTTCGATGAAAAACTACACCATCTGGAAGTTAAAGTTAATAGTCTTCAGTGCCAAGAGGGAGCGGTGCGAGTTTTCCAGAAGTCTCGAATAGAATAAGAGCTCCAAGTTTTGACGGCAGCTCACCATTGAATGTGTTTAAGTTCCAGTTTGACACAGTTGCCAACAAAAATGCATGGAACAATGAAGAAAAAGCCATAGAGCTGATTCTGGCTTTAAAAGGAACTGCAGCTGAAATTCTAGAAAGTGTACCAGTAAGTTGCAGAAAAAATTAGGATGACATTATGGTAGCATTGCAGCGCAAGTATGGTGGGGAACACAGAAAGGAAATATTCAGAATGGAATTACGGGGAAGAGTACAAAAGGCAAACGAAACACTACAGGATTTTGCACTAGAGATTGAGCGCTTGGTGCAGCTTACTTATCCAGGTGAAAGTCATCCATTGCTAGATCATTTTAAGACCGAGGCGTTTGTAAACGGTATACGGGATGCTGATGTGAAACTAGCGGTATGTGCATCACAGAAGCCAACATTTGCAGAAACGGTATCGTTTGCCCTGGCACAGGAAACCGCTAGAATAATTTCAAAACCGCATATATGCAAGGTGCGCAAGCTCGATATAACAGCAGAAGACGAAGGAGATATTTTAAAGGAAATGAGAAGCATGAAGGAGGCAGTTTTGCAGGCTTTGGGCGAGAAGCAAGGTAAAAACAAAGTAAAATGCTATAACTGCGGTAAAACTGGCCATATTCAGCGAAACTGCAAAGCACCAAGACGACGATCAAGATCTTCCTCGCCACCAGGAAACAACCAACGTGCTAGTCACCAGGCTTCACAAGAGTCACCTATAAACTAAAAATAGCTAGCACCGCGAGGCATGGGCTAGCTTCCACATCTGAGGGCCCCACAATCTCTATATCAGTAGTGCAAAGGAGTAACAGGAATCTTACTGCTTGTGGTTACATTAATGGTCAAAAACGCATTCTTACTGTGGACACTGGGGCATCACATTCTATTATAGGGCCCGATTTAATTCAAAAATCAATCGAACCACTAAGCGGGGTAAGTCTGCGAACAGCTACAGGCGAGTCTGCCACTGTCTATGGAAAAGTAAAAGCACAATTAAGTATGGCCAATGCAATCGCCCTTCACGTATTTATTGTGGCTGATATTGTAGACGAGGTAATCATTGGCGCAGATTTCATGATTGAACTTGGTATTCATTTGGATATTGGTCAGCAAATTATGTATTGGCGTGATGTGGAAATACCCCTTGAAGTTGGATACGAAACCAAGGCCCATGTAAGACAGCTAATCGCCTTTCAACGTGAAAAACTGCCAACCAAATCAGAAACCTTAGTATGGGTGGTAGAGCCAGCATAAGTTAAAGGAGATATCGTAACTGCGAATGCCCTCGTAAAACCCAGCAACAATCTAGTTCCCGTGAGAGTATTAAATTTATCCAGCAGTGAAAAAGTTCTTACGCAGAACTTCAAGATTGGACAATGTACTTCAACAGAGGCAATAATTAATTGCGAGCAGCATCAAGGCGCAGCCAGGAGAATTAGCAAGGACCACGAGTCGCTAGAGGAACATATGCGAAAATGGACCGAAAAGCTAACACCACCTTGCAAAAATAAGGCGAAACAACTACTAAGAAAATATGCCTCTGCATTCGCTTTGAAAGGTCAAAACCAAGGCAGAACGTCAATCGTGAAACACGAAATCAACACAGGCGAAGCTAAGCCAATAAAACAGGCGCCAAGAAGCATTCCTCTAGCAAAGCGAAATGAAGTAAAAGAGCTGGTTAGCGAGATGGAAAAGAACGGAGTTATTAAACCATCATCAAGTCCTTGGAGCTCACCAGTGGTTTTGGTGAAAAAGAAAGATGGAAGTACCAGATTCTGCGTAGATTACAGAAAATTGAATGACGTCACGAAAAAAGATAGTTATCCATGATGATACCTTCAACACGTTAGCCGGAACGGAATGGGTTTCTACATTGGATTTGCAGAGCGGTTATTGGCAAGTGGAAATTTTGGAAAATGATAAGGAGAAAACTGCGTTTAGCGCAAGTGATGGCTTATGGCAGTTTAATGTGATGCCATTTCGACTCTGCAATGCTCCGGCTACATTCGAGCGTTTATTGGAGCAGGTGTTAAAAGGTCTTCCCCGAAAGACATGTTAGGTGTACCTTGACGACATTATTGTAATGGGGAAAACATTTGATGAACACCTGAAAAATCTAGAGGAGGTGATGAAACGTACATCAATGGCAGGACTCAAACTAAATGCAAAGAATTGCTCACTGTTCCAGAAGGAAGTAAACTACCTGGGACATCGGGTAACCTCCAAAGGCATCTCAACGGATGATGATAAAATAAAAGCTGTAATGGATTGGCCTCGCCCTAAAAATATTCATGAATTACGCAGTTTTCTAGGCTTATGTACATACTACAGGCGCTTTGTACCAAACTTTGCAAATATTGCTGCAAGTTTACACGAATTGACTAAAAAGGCGCAAAAATACATCTGGACTGAAGCGCAGGAAACAGCATTTCAGAAACTGAAGGAATTGTTGTGCTCAGCACCAATTTTGGCTTACCCCATTACTGGAGAGAAACTTGTGCTTGATACCGATGCGAGCGGATACGGAATTGGAGGTGTGCTTTCCCAAGTGGTCGATGGCGTAGAGCGAGTCGTGGGCTATTACAGCCAAATACTTTCGAAGCCTGAGAGAAATTACTGCGTGACGCGATGAGAGCTCCTGGCAGTACTAGAGTGCGTAAAACATTTTCGCAAGTTATTGTATGGTCAAAATTTTGAGTTAAGAACAGAAATTTTTTTCATAATACTTTGAAATACTATTCTTACATTCAGACTTGTCACAGAAATCAATTCCGATCAAAAGTGATTTCGTTTTATGTGAAGCAAGATACGTAATCACTTCCACTTGTTCATGCACTTGTTCCTCTAAAGGCCATCTCAAAATTTACACATTTCATTGTGTAAATTCATATCTTCCCACTGTAGAAATTTCAGTTCAATTTCTCTAGTAGTTTGCCAAAAAAAATGCTGGTGTATCCCCCTTTGTGAAATAAGGTATAAGTTTGCAAATTAATATTAAACGGTTTTGAAATCGATTTTGAGGTTTGATTAATCGATTTCAAAAATCGATATAAAAAAAGTCGATCGAAAATCGATTTTGGAATCCGTTTACCATTCCCTAGTCGAGGTATTTTGCTGGCTGGGAATGGAAGTTTTTCTTTTGGTTATGAATGTTTTTTAAATTAAATAGTTTAACAACCCAGCGGCAAATATTGAAAATATCACAAGTGGTAGGCCTTTTTGAAGGCCTTTCTAAAAGAATCGCTTCGTATGATAACCTGCCTTCAGAAGCAGGTCTTCTAGAAGGCATATATTTCATTTAGAATGACCCTCCAAAATATTCCGTAAGCATTTGCTGCTCCCTTCTTTAAGAAGGGAGAAGGCAAGTCGTTCAGTTTTTCTTTTTAGTGACCTTCCTTACTCTCTTCTTCGGGAAGGGAACGAATTTGTAACCTGTGTAAAAAATAAATAAGTATGAAATGCGGCGAGGAGGACTTGTGCTAAATAAGCCTTCTATTGGGGCTCCTTACTCATCCTTTTTACCACTGGGAAATTAAAAAAAAATTATAATTTTATAAGAATCTTTGTTAAAATATCTTGTAAAGATTCGTTTTTGTATGATAATTTTTTATTTTTATGATACTCATTTATTTTTTAAGAGGAAAACTTTAAGAGAATTCTGTTAATTTATTTAACCTTTTTATTTATTTTAAATAATTTTGTTATAATGTTATTAGTACATTTTATTTATTAAAATAAATACGCAAAAGGTTGTGTTAACATATCATAATTAACAAGTGCTAATTAGAAAAAAAATTTTATTTTTGAAAAAGTTAATTAAATTAACAAGAACATTGATATTGCATGTTAATTACATACTCCAATAACAATGTAATTATTATCTTTTTTTTTTTTGTAAATCTTTTTAACATTTTTTGCTCTATATAAATAAAATAAAACCATAAAAAATGTTTAAATTGAAAAAACAAATGAAGGAAAAATGCAGTTTAATACTTTGCTGTTCTTAGTTGGCATTTTTTCGTGTGGCCACGTTATTCGCAGCGAGGACGAGGAGGTTCCATACACAGTGGAAATAGATAATTTCGAAATAAGCACTGAATATGATCAGAAGTATGTGAACTGGGATACTTTGGGCTTGAAGAAAAGAGGACGCAATAAATTTGTGATTGAAGGAACATTCTCTCTGAATCGAAATTTGGCCGATGATCAAAAGGTAATTGCAATTAAATACATTTTTTTTTTTAAATAAAATTTACTTAATAACTTTACATTTCTTTTCTTAAAGATCAACATTCAAATTTTCTCTTATAACATAGACAAAAAAATCAGAGGTCCTTTAATTTTCAATTTGCAAAAGGAAGTTTGCAAATTCACAGCCGAAGATAAGGACATTTATCCTGGCATTATTGAGAAATCGAATTTACCAGAACCAGGAACTTGTCCTATACCGAAGGTACTTCTCGCTTACTAAATCGCAAGGCGAATTAACAACAGGTGGTGTCGAAACGGCATCTTCCAGTTCGAGCTTATTTGTTTTGATTTGTTAGTGTTTTGCTAAGAATGGTTGACATTTCGAGCTATAAGCAACAACAATACAATGCAAGAAACCCTATGTTGTTTTTAGATTGTTGTAGTTCTGACACCACCTGTAGTTGAATTCGAATTGCTAAATCGTAAACAGTCACAGCTCAAAATTTGCAAACGTTTAGGAGAGGCATTAAATTGAGTTCCACAGCAACACGGTGTTTTTCCAGTAAAAAAAAAAAAGACAGTAATGCAAACGATATTTTCGTGATCGTTAGAGATTTGAACGATTTCGATAGATTTTGAGTTGTTTCTGTTTATGTTTGAGTGAGCGATTCGTTAGTTCTTTTTAATTGCGATTTTTTTTTAAATATTTGCTTCTTTTTTTAGAAAGAATATTCTTTTGATGACTATGAATTGAAAGCTGATTTCTTGCCTAACGATATTCCCAGAGGTGAATATCTTTTGGTTTTTCTTCTAAAAGATGGTATATCTCCAGTGGCAGGATTTACTGCTACAATCACTATTGAGGATTAAAGTTTGAAATAAAGCTGTTTTGTCAATATTGAAAATTGCCTTAAAGAAAAAAGAGATCGCCGCTTTTGAAAATTAGAGAGTTTTTATTCATCTTATATAAATTTTAAAATATAATTTAAAGTTTTATTTAAAATCGGGATGCCTCTTTTTTTCTTAGGGGAATTAAAAGCCGTGTGTCCACTAGCAAGTCACTTGTGGGAGAACTTCTGCAAGTATTAGCTGAAGTGTTTCCACTCAAACCGAAACTTGCGGAAGACTGCTTCCAGAAGTAGTTTGTAGAAGTTATTACGATGAACTTGCTGCAAGAAATGGCAGACGTGTTTCTACACAATGTGAGTACAGCTTGCAGTAGAGTAAGCTTTTCATACGAATGACTGTATAACAATGTCTTGTGGCATAATAAAATTGGCAGCTGCCATCACGGCATATTTAATTAAAAAGAAACAAAAATAATAGAGAAACAGGGTGATGCGACGTGTAGCTTTAAGTTTCCACAATGCTTTACTTCAAGAATTGCGCACCGTAGATCCCATGCAGCTAAAAAAATTTATGAGAGTGTCTAATATTGATTTTGAAAACATTTTATCTTTAATTCAAACACGCATTCAAAAGCAGTTTACTTCTTTGCCAAACTGCGTAAGGAGGTTGTACAATTTCCTTTTGACCTCTTTTTCGGGTACGTCTTTATCATTGGCTCTTTCCTTAAAGCGTTTGGGTTTTTAAATTTATTCTTATATTCTTTTGAGGAGGCGTCCCATAATTCAGGATAATTTTCCTAACTGAAAACAGAAGAGAACAAACCGTTTACACCACGTATACCCAACTTCTTCTGCAAGTCTTTTAAGCACTGCCGGTCACAGCAAGACGTTCAAGTTAGTTCCAGGAAGCAATAAACACTTTGCTGCAAATACATAACTTCTGACTTCTGGAAGATATATATTTACACGGCAAAAACTTCTGGAAGTCACTTTTGGAAGCAACTTCCGCAAGAAAACTTGGTAGTGGACAAACGGCTTTAGAATTGAAACAAAAAGTTCAAACTAAAGGTGAAAAATAGCCATTGCTATACAGATCTCAAATAAATACTTTGAATGTAAAGCAAATTAAAATGATTTTTAAGAAATTTTATTTGTTTTCCCTAAAATTTTGGGGAGAAAGTTGAATACCCTGGGACTAACGTATACGTACGTTATAACTGCGTGAATTAATCTAAACTTATAAAACCTGATATGTAGTATGAAAGTCCTACCAATTACCTCTAAAATAAATGTTTGACCTTTGTGATATCTTGTTCCTTCTCTGAGATATCTCAGTTTGAGGTTTGAAAAGTCCGATTTTTCGCTATGTTCATGCTTTACGCCATTTTTTTTTTGTCATAAATTTGACTTAAGTTTTGTATTTTTTTAAGATAATTGCCAGATGTTAAGAGGGCAACCGGACCTACGATGTCGTTGGGTATATCAAGGCAGCTCTTGCGATATCTTTTCTGGATCTTGGGATTATGGATAGGCCACGTCAATTTAAGTTTGTGTATCTCCGTCGGAACAGAGACCATATTTGACATTGACAGCAACTTTTCATCCTTCACTCAATTTGGCTTGAAATTTTTTTAAATTTTTTCGTAGGCATCGGTTAATATACGTTTAAATCTAAGCGTTTTAAACTTTACAGGTTGTGCAACCGTATAGTTGAATCGACATGATACTGCAGTTGGAAATACGTATTGGTGTTTTTCTGGATATATGTTTAGAGCTCCATATCTTGTGTAAGCCGTGGAACTCTAGCTTTTTTTGTTCTGTTTACGGTATCATCTTCTGAACCACCGTCTTCAGTAGTCGTAGTCGATGACTTCCTTATCCTATGTAAAAGAGTGTCGATTAATGAACCAATACGCATTAGTTTAGTATTTGTTATGGTTTTTTACCCACTGTATTTGCGTTTGGTCGTCAGCATAAGCAATATCATTAAGATATTTATTTAAATTACTGCGGATACCATGGGAGGAATTAGAAATAGCGTCGGAGATAGAAAGCAGCCTTGTTTTACTCCTCTTGTTGTTTAAAATGGTGTACTCCCCTGGCTATTAAAGCGTACAATAGAGACAGAGTCTCAGTATAGCTCCTTTAAGAGGCTTATTAATTTTTCGGATATAGCCTAGATTGAGCGTGCCTAGAAACAGTGTCAAAAGCTCTTTTGAAATCGATAAAAAGAAGACATAGCTGCGGGTTGTATCTGATCGATTGTTCTATCAGGTTTTATAAGTAAAGATTAATTCGCGCAGTTATCTGTGGTTATCATGGGCAACCTAGTATGTCCATTTTTTCGATTTTAAATGTTGGTGCGATGATATTGCTTAATTTTAAACGCTATTTGCATGGTTTCAAAAATGTTTGAAAACATATAGACCCATTCCGATCTTTTAACTCCATTACAAAGTTCAAAAGGTGCAATACCTAGCCCATAGCTTGATCTAGAATCGTTTTTAGGCTCTCCTGACATACGCGATTGCCCATGAACACCACACTTATAACGTCTGAAATATGGCGAAAAGCAGGGGTTTTTTCAAACTATAAGCGAAGATATCGTGAAAACCTGGGCCCTATTCCACAAACCAACTTTTTTTTCACTTTGCACTTTTCAAATTTTTCGTCAATATGCAAAACTTTATGTTCCACAGAACTAGTTAATTTGAAAAGTGATAAGTTGAAATTGATAAGTAAAATTTGCAAAGTCTTTGCAATTTTTATATTCTCTTTTCAATTTCTGTTCCACGTACGTTCTCTTGTGCAAAGTGCAAAGTTATTATTGCAAAGTTTAATTTTCAAAGACTTTGCAAATAATTATGCTTTTTCGTTCCACAAAAACTGTAAATTCTATTTTTGCAAAGCAAATTTTGATAAGTTTGTCAAAAATTTGCAAGGTAAACGATCTCTTTGCAAATTCATATTGTTAAAGCTAGTGAAGCTTTCAAAATGTTAAGACGCGAGTTTTTGTTCTACAGTAGTGGAGACGTGGGCATAATAAGAAATTATAGGGCCCGAATTAATTTTTCGGGACTACAAAATTTTAATTGATTTAAGTTGATTTATTTTTAAATAAAATTAAATAAGAATTAGAGCACAATTTAGAGCTCAGTTTGTAAGCTGAAAACCAACTGCTATTGAGTGCTTCTGCTCGGAAATGGTTGCCAGTACCATAGAGTTGCAGCTTTGCATGGTGTTGCAAAATCAGCAGTTTACAGAACCATCCATAGAGTTGTCGATGTTATAGTAGACGCATATGTCCATGTTTTTGGACAAACACCAGTTGCAAAGATTGGGCTTTTTTCACAACTTCCTCCCAGGAAGAATGTTTTTATAATTTATTAACCTTTAAAATGAAATGTAAAAGCTTTCTTGCAATAGTCCTATTCCTTTAATAATTAACTTTGTGCTTAAGCCATCCTTGGTAAAAATTGAAGCTATAGATATATTCCTACATATTATTAGGAATTAGGAAATCTATACACTACTAGAATTAATTGTACCTTCAGGTTACATATTTTTTTAAACTACCCCTTATTTAGGAATGAAGTAAATTTTGTGTATACATTTTTACAATTATAAGACACCAGCAGAATGTGTATAGATATACTTAATACATTTTCTGTATTATTTCTTTTTAAAAGTTATTTCTATTAAATTAACCATTTTAATTTTTCGAATGTGTTCAATGATTTCAATTTATAATTTATATGAATATGTACATATCTAAAGCTTCAATGTTAAGCAAAGGTTGGCATAAGCAAAAATATGTGAGGAAATGAAGGAATAAGACTAGCTTTATAAATTGAAATTTGTTTCATTGAACACATTCAAAAATAAAATTGGTTTATATAATAACAAGTAAGAGTGCTATATTCGGCTGTGCCGAATCTTATATACCCTTCACCATTGTGGGAGCAGAATACAGAGCAACTAGACAAAAACTAAATAATTTTTACATATGTATACATACATAATTATAATACTTTAAACTCCATTATAAATTAAATTTAAAAAGCGAAAACTGGTAAATAGTTTTTTTAAATCGTTTTTAGAACATAAAAAAATAAAAATTAAAAAAAAAATTTTCTTTTAAAAAAACCAGATTTGAACCAGAGAACTCACAGTTTCTAACTTAACCCCCTAGACAACTAAACTATGAAGGAACGTTGTTTGAATATCATTAAAATGAAATATGGCCCGTTTTATGTTCACTGTGTAGGGTTGTAATATACCCTTTTACCTTCGGTGAAGGGTATAAAAAAAATAATTTTTGGGATTGCAGTATTTTGATCATAACTTAGCCATTTTTAAGCCGATTTGAAAGATTTAAATACCGACGTGCTTAGGAAGAAATTTACCATTTACTTGACTTAAAAAGTTTGGACTCGGGAAGATCTATGATTCCCGAAAATGGGAATGGGATATTTTGGCCATAACTTTTTTGTGTCTGAACCGATTTTCCCGAGTCTTATTTAAAATATGTTCTACTAAAAATTTCCAATATTTTGGTATGTAAGTCATATCCATAGGACATATGGCAGCCTTAAAATTTAGGTTTTTATAAAATTTTTAATTTTTTTTGTACGGGAGGTACCACGCCCACTTCTCCAATCCCGCCCACATTTTGTAGAATGGTGTGTATTGGCAACCTAAATGTGTGTACCTAATTTGGAAACTTTGGCTTTTGCCGTTCCCCAGTTATACAGCAAAAAGTAATAAAAATACAACAACCACAAGGGATTTTTGGGAAAAATTAGAGGTAGTCGTGGTTTTTTGCTCATATCTCAGCCATTTGTGGACCGATCTGGCTGAATTTCAATAGCAAAATTATAATAAGAATACCTGACAGAAAGATACCCCAACGAAGCTCCCATCATGTCTGGGGGCTTCGGAAAACCCATTTCAACAGACAGACGGACAACCGGATTTGAACTTCGCTTTTCATAAGAACCCAGAATATATAAACTTTATAGGGTGTAGGATCAATATTGTAGAAATTACAAACGGAATGACAAAGTTATATATACCCTTTTACCTTCGGTGAAGGGTATAAAAAATAGCTTTTAAAAAGAATTAATTCTCATATGCTATTTACAATAATTAAAAAAAAAACTTACAAGAAAATAAAATATCTTTTTTTTCTTAAATAAAATGTAACACTGCAAGTATTTTTTCCATTTTTTACTTTTTAGCTCATTTTAATAATTTATATTAAGCAGTGAAAAGTGATAAGACAGAAATGCAAAGATGATTAAATCCTTTGTGGAACACTTTGCACATTCACTTTGCAAGAGAGAGCAAAGACTTTGCAAGAGAGCGCAAATTCTTTATATATATATAAGTTTCCGTAGTTCCTATAAGGAGCATAGGGCCATAACAAAATTATTCCATTCTGATTTGTCCGATGCAAGTGTTTTTATTTCGTTCCAGCTCTTGTCTTGTTTAGCCGCTTCAAGTTCGACTTGACGGCGCCAGGTGTGTGATGGTCTTCCTTTTCTACGGCTTCCTTGCAGATTCCATTCAATAGCGATATCGTCATTCAATATGTGATATCGTCAACGGGTTTTCGTAATGTATGCCCTAGCCAACGCCATTTCCTTTTCCGGATCTCGACATTTACGGGGACTTGCAAGGTTTGGACCCATAGCCTTTCATTGGATATCGTAACTGGCCAGAATATTTTTAAAATTCTGCGCAGGCAGCGATTTATGAAAACCTGTAGCGAGATGACATCCTTCTGCGCTGCATTCCACGATTCACATCCATAGAGAAGAGATGAAGGAGTTAAATATGTTTATCTTTGTCCTTTTCGACATACGTGCTGATCTGCATATGGGGTTTAGAATGCCAAAGGAGTGCTTACCAGTTTTTATTCGGTTTCTTACGTCGTTAGCAGAGCCACCTGTTATAGTCAGAAGACTTCGAGATAGCAGAACGTTGATACATCTTCAAGATTCTTTCCGTCTATTGCGAATGCTCTGTTGTTAGAAGCATTAATTCTCATTGCCTTAGTTTAACCAATATTTATTTTCATACCAGCCTTAGCTGCGTCTGTTTGTACTGCATTGATCTTAGCCTGCATGTCATTGAAGTTGTGGGATAGTAGACATATGTCGTCGGCATAGTCGAGATCTTCTAGCCTTCTGTTGAGTCCCCAAGTTATTCCCTTCTGGTCACATGTGGCTCTTCTCATTATGTTGTCCAGGACGATATTAAAAAGACTTTGCAAAGAGATCAAAGTTTTTGCAAAGAGAGCAAAGTCTTTGCAAAAATTAGCTTAGTGCAAAGTGAGATTTGCAAAGAATGTTGTGGAACAGAAACACTTATCACTTTGCAAAAAATGCAATTTGATAAGTGCAAAGTGAAAAGTTGACAAGTTGTTTTGTGGAATAGGGGCCTGATGTAAAAGAATTCTGAATTCTGGTTCGGATTAAGCGCAACTTAAACCTTTAAAAAAAGTCTACTACGGTTCTTGGGCTAAAAATTTATTGACCTGTGTAGTTACAATCATGTAGTTTGATTATGATAAGAATTCAGGGAAGTTTCGTTTCAGGGAGTTTCTTTTTACAAAAGATTCCTATTCATTTTTACTTAAGAAGACTTCAAACTCACAACGAAATGTCTAAAGGCATAACCAGAATGTGAATATAGTGGCTTAAGCAACTGAGCGAATACATGTAAATCATATGTGTAAAACCATGTTGAACTTAAGGGAACTTTTTGTTAAATTTTATGAAACTATAATTTGCTTAAGCAAAGTGCGAAACTAATCGCACATTCCAAACGGAATCAAATAATTTTTATTTTGTTTTTTTTAAATGTATTTGAGAGGCTTTTTTCTTTATTTTTGACAGTAGCTTAAGTTTGTTTATGCATATTCTGGTTGGGCCTAAAGTCTGGATTCACACTAAAGTTTTTTTTTTAGAAAGTCTATGCTGGTTGTTGAGAGAGGAAGAGAACATGCGGGTTTTCTCTCCCCTCTCCCAAATAAACTCACACTTTCTGAAAGAAAACTTTCATAGTGTGAACCCAAACAAAAATCGAAACACAACCACAAAATTTTGAAAAATTTGAAGTAAAACTAAGAACTCTTCACTTTTTAACAAATTGAAAAAAAAAAAAAATCAATTGAAATTTATTGCTCTTAATAAAATTTCTGTTAACGTGTCATCATCAGCAGGCGTTGAAATGGCGAAAACAGAAAACAAAAGTGTGAATTTGTGTTCGGGGAAAAAACCACCAAGCTCCCTTTTCATAAAATGACACAAATTGCTGCCCTTTATGCAGCAACATTTTTGAATATTGTTTATGTTTTTTCTATAAAACAATTCATTAATATGGATTTGATGTAGACAAGGTTAAAAAAAAAATTTGCATCAGATTATTATACTGTACCTAAAAAGATAATTATGCATATTGCAAATGATTTTTCAATTACAATTACGATTTTACATTGATATGACACCACACACATGCTCTTTCATACCCCTAACATTAAAAGTATCATTGTACAACTGGAAAAGGGTTTATTTAAAAAGTGCAATCGTTATTGGAGAGATAAAAGGGAAGATGTGGCAACCACTATAAAAAGCAAGCAAAAGCTACCACCTTAACAACTCTTACCTCTGGCAACACAACAAGTGAAAATGACAATGTTTATGTCATTACATGTTTGTTTGTGTGGGAGGGTAGAAATAAGATAACGGTGGTTGTGTTGTGTTGTTTGTCACAGTTATTAAAAGTGATAGGAGAGAGGGAGAGATCGATTGGGAGTGGTGAACAGAGTGTTTTAATTAAGTGTTACTGCTGTTGATTTTCATTTATTACTCGTATACATACTACATTTATTTTGTGCGATATTTTTTTAACATTCATGAGTTGATTATTAAGAATCAATGGATTGTAATGCATACATATATGGATGGGTACTTGAATGGATTATAATGATGTGGTGGCGCTCTATTGTTTGTATGTTTGTGAGAGTTATGCCATTAAAACATTTTGAGGTAGCAATTTAATGAGCAGGAACACATAAAAATATGATAAATATGTATAAATATTAATAATTATTTATTTCAATTATACAAAAAAGAACAAGACAATAAGTATTGCAATTAAAAAAGGTGTTGAAGCGAGAACTATAAGTGTCATTTAGGGAGTGAAGGAGAGAGCACTTGATATTTGCTTGATGGTAAAAACAGCTTGATACTGCATTTGTGCTTTCTTTTAATTATCAGATTTCTTAAGAGAATAAGTAAAAAAAATTAAAATGAATTCAATGATAGTTATGTATCTTACATTATTCAGAAAAAATCCATGATTTCATCTTTGTATTGCTTTTCTTTTTCCAAAATTTCGCCCAACTTAATTTAACATTTCTTTGTTTCACTGTTTAACAAATTCAATCATCGAGAGGTGTATGATTTAACAGTGCTTCAAGATTGTTGAAGACTTTTTTTTTTTGAAAATGGGCGTTCAAATCAAAGTGCACTCGTGCACTTCGTGATTTTTTTGGTCAGCAAATTCTCCCAAATGTGTCGACTATCGGGGGAACTGTAAGCAAATTTTAGCAAACAGGTTATATAGGAAATGTAAAAAAACCTGTGCATGCTCGCCAGGTTCGTTCGGGACTGCTGGTGTCATTGGACGTACTCCTTTGAAAACGAGGTCGCCCAAGCAGTTACCGTGAATGTTGTTCCCTATCTCGAGATGATAACGGACTTATTGTGACCAGAAATTAAGGATATGAACCTGAACGATATGTGGTACCAACAGGATAGTGCCACTTGCCACACAGCCAACGAAACAATGGCTCTTTTGTACGAGAAATTCAATGGCCGTGTTACATCACGTCGCGGTGACGCAAGTTGGCCTTCAAGATCATATAATTTAACGCCTTTGGACTTCTTCCTTTAAGGATATTTAAAAGAAAAAACTCGTTTGCTTCAGAAATTTAATGGCCATTTGATCTCACGTCGACCTTCAAGATCATGTGATTTAACGCTTTTTGATTTCTTTCTTTGGGGATATTTAAAAGAAAAAGTGTACGTCAATAAGCCAAGAACAATTCAAGAGCTTAATACTACATTTACATTAGGCCGAAATCTTCTTCGAGATTTTGTTTCTATAACAAAACAACTGACTAAAAGTATTTTCGTTATGCATTAAAAAATTTGCATTACCTTTTATTAATAATCAACGATATTTATTTTATCAATAATATTCGTCTTTTTTATTTTTTTTAAATTTTTATAAAACATTTTAATTTTTTTATAACAATTTTTGTTTGGTTTTTTTTAATGTCATTTTTTCTTGTGCAGGGAAGTATTTTTTAGGGCTATATTGAAAAAACCATAGTTGCATCATTAAGTACTTCTAGACGTTAAGTAGATTTCATCGAAATCTAGTCACGAAGTAGATTTTGTTTTGTGTAGGAAATCTAGTAAGAACTAGATTTTGCGTAGGTGTAAATGTAGTATAAGGATGAGATAATTAAGATAGTTCTCTTAAAATGTTTTTTTTTTTTGCAATGAACATCGTTCGTTTTGGTTGTACCACTTAAAAGTGAAATTTTGAAATAATTTGTTGAAAAAGTGAAAATATATTATTAATAAAATGTCTCTATAATTAATTCGTACAATTAATAAAAAATATAGTCCTAATACTACAAATGAAAGATGTTTCTTGCCTATTATTCTAGTACTTTTCTAATAATTTTTCTGTTTTGCTATATTTTTCCACATTTCGTTTTAAGCGTATTTAAGCTTTCCAGTTTAGGCGACTGAGACAACAGTCTGGCAGCCCCTTTCTACAGATGTAATTCTTTTCATTTCCAATTCAAATCAAGCAATGAAATTTTGTTCTTAATAAATAATTTGTAAATTGCTTAATACCTAAAATAAAATTTAATAATTTAATCAAATAATATAAAATAATAAATATTTACAAATTAAAAAGTTCACTCAACCTTTATGTACATGATTTCTAAGCCATTCAAAACGAACAAATTCCCCAAATACCAAAATAATATAATTCTTACGTTTCAAAAATTTTTTTTCATCGTCAGCTAAAGATCACATAAATATGTTTAAAAACAATTTTTATTATTAGAAAAAATTACTTGACATATTCCTACATGTTAAAAGGAAACTTACACTTCATACATACGGAAAATACACACGGGGCTTTAAAGGGGGGATGGATGGGAGAAAGCAGTTTTTTAATACGAAAAAAATAAATTAAAAGAAACAAATAAGAAAGGTGATGACAACATTTTTTTTTAATCATCATTAACAATAATTCAAGAAATACTTTTAATTTTCTTTTCACCATCTACAAGAAAGGAAAGGAGTAAAAAAAAAATATATAAAAAAACGTAAAAGGCTTTAAATATGTAAAATATCTTTGAAAGTATATGAAATAGAAAAGAAACACATAAAACACAGTCAAGGAGTTTATATTACCAGTATGTAACTCTTGAACATTTTAATGTTTAAGGGAAACAAATATTTGTTTGTAATTGAAAAATGTTTTTAAAATGTTCTCCTGCCCTCCTCCTCCTCCTCCTCCTTCTACGCCTTGGTTCATTTTATTTAACAACAACAATGTCATTGTAAGCACTCAAGTGTGTTATTTTAAGATTTATAGCAAAAAACAACAAGAATCATAAAAATCCTTACATTAGAGGGCTTTATTTTAAAGGAAATTTAAACAATTTTTTGTAATTAATAAAATAAAATTTTGGAACAAAACCAACCATTATAACCTTACTTTGTTAAAGAAATTATTATAGACTTTGTCATTGTTTGCCATAAATTACCACCAACCGAAAATTAAGAAGTCTGGGAAAAGAAACCAAAAAAAAAAAAAAAAATAAACGGAAGTTTGGCCATAAATAAACATGATTGTCATTAAAAAATTATCATTAACGCATTTGATAATTAAAAAAATTGTAGCAAAAGATTTTATAAAATTTTCTATAAAAATATTATATTTCAGAGGGTGCGAAGCAAAAAAAAAAAAAAAAAAAATTGGAAAATTGGTATTTATCATAATGTTTGATAAGCATAAAATGTGGTTATCTTAATAAGTAATATATCATAATGATAAACAGCTAAAATAAATAATAAAAAAAAGAAAATGAAGTAAAACTTGAAAAAAAATTCGTTAATAAATATTAAGAAAATTAAATTAATTAAAATTAAGGTGCTTAAATAAAACTGCTATGAAAATGGAGACTAAAGTAGCAGCAAACTTGCGATAACTTATAATTTTTCCTTAAGTGCCGGTTCACACACGTCCAGTTTGATTCGTCAAGTCTTGAGTTTTTAGTGCTGGTTTACACTCTTCAAGTTTTAGGCGTCAAATCTTGAGTTTTTAGTAGAGTTGTCAACCGATTAAGAATAATTCGATTAATCGATCACACAAAAACAAACTCTTGTTCGAATAATTTTAAAATGGCGATTTTCGAATAACGAATAAATCGATTAAATTATGTCGATTAATCGAGCAATTTTTTTTATTAAAAAATAAATTAATAAAAGACTAATAAGAAAAAAAAAGCTTAGAATTTGATTTATTCTCATACGTCTTTAGCGATTTTATACAAAATGTAGAAAAAATAAAAAAATATGCTATATCCCTCATTGTAATTAATCTCAATGTTTAGTAGGCAAAAACCGTGTTAAGTATTCATTGTATTTCAAAAATGTATCTTATGTTCGTATTAAACAAATCTTTGATAAACAATTGTAACAGCTATTTTCTTTCAAACGTTAAACAATTTTCATTAAATGTTGATTAAGTTAATTAGAGCCGTTCACATTACATTTGAGATGATTTATGTAGATGACAGATGATAAAGAAAAAAAATGCAACAAACAAATTTAAATTTCTTTAAATTATTAAAAATGGATAAAAAAAAATACTTTAATAAAGTGATCAGAACATCATTTTAAACATATTAATTATGGAATTGTGAAAATTTACGAATTATTTAAAGTCAAATAAAAACATTAAGAAGAAATCATGGCCGGTTGTTCACGCCAGGGGTACTTACATGGTGACCGATTCTATATTATAATCAGTTTAAGGTATGTTCAGAGGATTCGATGTGGTTAATGAAGTGATTAAGTTGTAATCATCTCGATTTTGATGTGATTAGAGCTAAATCACGCTCGAGTTGCTTAAACGCGTTTAAAGTGTGAATATAGCATAAGTGTCACAATATTACAATAGAAAACGATGTAGTAGAATATAATCCAACGACATCAAAATATGCCGAACTTCTTCCAATAGAAAAATACATACAGAGAGACAGCGGTTGTTTTATAGAAGAAGTTGTACGCAGAAGTTTGGCTGAAGATGGAAGGTCTGCAAACGCCTTTCGAAAATCCAAAGTTGTATCGGATTATTTAAGAATTAAGGATTTTACGATTCCTTTAAGTAATACAACGATATGGAGTTAAGATGAAAAGTTGTACGCACCAAAAAAAGAAGTCATAGCGGATTTGAGAAAAAATAAAGAAGAAAATGGAAGATTTTCCATAGTTGTAAATTAACGGACGGATGTATCTTATTTAAAATATGTAAATTTTTTTATTCGTTATTTTCTCCGTCTCTCCTAAAAGTTCAAGACTTGACGGCTTAAACTTGAAGAGTGTGAACCAGCACTTAGGAGAGAGGGGAAAATATATGGCATTCTCTTTTCCCTTTTCTCCTAAAAGCTCAAGACTTGACTAGTCAAACTTGACGTGTGTGAACCGGCACTAAAAAGAAAATTGTTGTAATAAACAAATTTTTAAAAACCTGGCAGCCCTGATTTGAAAGCTATCAACTGATCAAGGCAGGGTTGTATTTTTCACAAAATACGTAACGCCTTGTTCAAACTTGAATTTTTAAACGCTTCTAAGCAAAATGTTGATTAAGTTAATTAAAGCCCTTCACATTACATTTGAGATGATTAAGATGACAGTTGATTAAAAAAAAAACACAACAAACTAATTTATATTTCTGTAAAGTATTAAAAATGGATAAAAATTCTTTTATAAAGTTATCAGAAGATTATTTTAAACATATTTATCATGAAATTGTGAAAATGTATGAATAATTTAAGAAAAAAAAACAAATATTAAGAAGAAATCGTGGTCGGTTGTACACGTGAGAGGTATATTATTGCGGCTCATTCTACATTATACTCGGTTTGAGATATGTTTAGTGGGTTCTTTGTGATTAAGTCTGGTATCACACTATGAAAGTTTTATTTCAGAAAGTGAGGGGAAAAAGTAACAGCATGTTCTCTTCCCCTCTCACCAATAAACTCAGACTTTCTGAAAGAAAACTTTCATAGTGTGAACCCAGACTATTGAAGTGATTTAGTTGCAATCATTTCAATTTAAAGTGATTAATAAATCACTTCAATGCATGGTTACCCTACAGATAACGAGACTAGACCATACATCAGGCGCGGATCCAGCTTGAGCCTTAGGGGGGGGGGGGAAATTTTTTATGATACAAAAAAAAATTTGTTTTCAAAAGTTTATTAAAAGCAATTTGTGTATATTATATTAAAAAAACTCAACAATAAGGTTAAATAAAATATTCAATATAAATTAAAATAAACTAATCTTTTTAAATAAGCAATTTATGATTTCCTTGTGAGGCAAATTTAGATAGTACAGTCTATGTTCAGTTTGTCATTGTTGATCCGAGCCATGTTTTTATTCGACGAAGGGTAGGAAATGACCTCTCGCTCGTAGCATTACTTACGAGCATTGAAACGAAAATTTGAAATATTTTTCTTAGATTTGCGTAGATATCTTCATCACAGTTTATTAAAGCATCTACAACGTTATCTGATAGATTTTCAGATAATTTCCATGTTTGTTGCCAATGCTACAGTTCAGGCTCAAGTTTAGATGTTAGTGTTTATCTCGAGTTGTGGTTTTAAAAGTTTTATATCTGTATATGACTTGATTACACTTTGAGTAGAAGTTTTGGTATGTTCAATACATTAAAGATATCTATTGGAAAGGTGTTTTGAGATCTTCTAAAATAAATTCAATAAGAGAATGAAACCTACAACTCGGTAGAAATCTTCAACATTTTGGATGTAATTATTTCGTTCAAATCTTGTTTTTTAGGTTGGAACCTCGATTTGAACGCAAATAACTTTAACTTTTTTAAAAATCACTTAAAATTGTTCTTCGGCTTTATTTCTTATTTCTTCAAGGCACATGCTTAAAGTTTTGATAAGGCTTGATCCTTTTTGAAGATCTATATCGTGCTTTTGTAAAATGATACTAAGCGGCTGTGTTACAATAAGTATCACACTTAATATGTTTATTCCGCAAATAAATTCAAAAGTTCTAAGTGAGTTCCTTAATATAAGGCTCTTGATGAAGTATCTCTACCTTTCCACTCAGATATGTTTTCCAAAGCTTCTACTATATGATGTACACTTGTTGCAAAGTGTAAAGCTGAGTCGTGACGGTCCACCCATCTTGTCTCGCATAATGTAGACAGTTTGGCTCCCAAATACTTTAGTAAAAACGTGTTTTGCCTGATTTACGGGAAATAGCAAGGCGTTTGTTTCGCATTTGTCGCGGTTTTTTAAACAGCTCCACTTTCTGCTGACATCAAACGACACCCATCAGTTTCAACTCCTATACAGTTTTTTAGGTCAAGACTAAAATTTGTCAAAGTTTTAAGAACTGTTGACGATAGTGCCATCGCATCAATTGACACATCAGCGTCATAATCAATATCCTGTGAAGGCTCTTCAAATGCTTTTACAACAAAGCCAAAACAATTCTTCCCTAACAACTTTTTGTTGTATGTTGAAATATTTTAAAGATAAGGAAATCTGGCTTTTCCCCGACAAATCCTTGCGTTCGTCAAAAATTATCAAATAGGAATTTTTTTCATATAACTCATATATATGTATGTACATAAATATTACAAATACTAAGGCTTTTTAATAATTCAACCGCACGCATTATCAAGTTAAACGTTTACTCTTTGGTTATACATAGATGGCACCTGCTGGGATTGAATGTAGAATAATAACCCAGTAAAAACTTCGCCTACTTTTTCAAAATGAATAGCTTCTTTAACTCATTATTTTGTAGCTTTCTTCTATAACTACATCTATAACAACTTCTATAACTACTTTTTTCTGGATGTGTGCAGGTAAAAAAATAATGACTTACTTTTTAATGCGTTCATTTTGGGACATCCCTTGTAAAATTCATTGGTTCTTTCAGTAGAATTGTAAGTAGTGCTCTTATGTTTTTCTGATTACTCAACACATTATTTTGTAGGCGAAGTTTTTACTGGGAAGTATTTGAATACATTAAACTAGATGTTTCATTGAAAATATCTAATAAATAACTATTAGGATGAAGATTTGGATACTTATTGAAAATTTGGTTAGAGATTCAATAAAAAAACAAAAAAATACTTATTGAAAATTTCGTCAGAGATTCAATAAAAAAAACCTTGCTGGGATTTCCAAAAATTGTGTACATTAAAAAAAGATAATATTAATGGGTATTCTTGTATTATCGAAATAAACAAAACATATTTTTATAATTTACGGGGGGGAAATTTCCTTATTTCACCCCCCCTGAATCCGCGCCTGCCATACATGCATGTAAAGAGTAGTCCATGAAGCAGTAGGAGTATTCCAAAACTACTCCAAATATATGGTTAAAAGGTGGTCAGTTTACTATTACGATGTCTTAGGAATGGACCATATAACCCAGTTTTACATTACAATGGAGTAGTCTTTAAACTACTCAATGTTCATACAGACTCCTAATGGATTAGTTTTGAAACTACTCCATGGTATACTCCAGATGATTAGTCTTAACTTCGTTTTAAAACGAAAACATTTCCTTTAAAAACGAAGACATGTCGTTTCACCGCAAACTCTTTTTAACAAAGACATGGTCCATGCTTGCATAACATTGGACCAGTCCAGGGAGTAGTTCACTTGATCAAAATAGAACACGTAGTCCAATATGATCAGCAGGGTAGCCATCTCGATTTTTATGTGATTAGAGCTTAATGACTTGCGTGGTGTTTTAACGCCTTTAAAATCCCAAGTGTGATCATAGTATAAGACTTGTGTGATAGTGTAAAGTACCCTTAAGTGCTGCAACTATGATTTTTTCCATTTAGTATGAAAAATTACTTTCCATTAGGAGAAAAAAAATCCTTTAAAATATTTAAATTAACAGTTTTATCCGTAATGCGATCTATAAAAAACAACCAACACCCGAAATAGACATGCAGCCCCACACCATTACTCCCACTCCCCCACCTTGTTTTACTGTTGGCGCAAAATTTGATTTTTCGTATGCCGTATTAGGTTTTCTCCATACGATAGTTCGTCTATCAGAGCGGAAAACATTGAATTTACTCTCATCCGAGAAGAGTACTTGATCCCAGTAGCTGGTAGGCTTACTTACGTTGATTAATTTCAGAAATGAGTGGCTCACGTCTAGCAACTCGAGCATTGTTATTGACTTCATCCTCTTCTGACTGTCATGAAGTAAATGTCTTTCCCAAAGTCAGCCTTAACTTCAGCGCCAATTTCTGTGAATGCATCTTTGGGTTTTATTTTTATTTTCCGCTCGCGATCACTTAATATTTTTTGACGGCCAGTTCGTTTAACATTTTCCAAGTTTGACTGTACTTTAAAACGGTTTACAATAGCACTTCGAAAGGTGAAATGGCTTCTGTTCATTATTTCACTAATCTTAGCGTACGTTTTGCCTTGATTGTGCAGGTGCAGTATTATTTTGCGTTGAGATATGTTAGTTAATAATTATAGTTAGTTTTGTTTTGGACTCATTTAATAGTTTTGCAGACTAATTTATAAAATTTTCTAAGCAAACTGTCAAACTAACTGCTAGATAACGGTAACTGGCTTACACCAACAGTTGTTTTCTTAACCAAGTTGCCACACCATAAAAAAATACGAAATACTTATATAACAGGTTGAGTTTGCCAAAAGTTTTGTGCTGCTAAATTGTGCATTTTTTTGGTAAAAGCCTTTAAAAATGTATTTAATGCAGATTTTGGGATAAACATTTTTTAATGTTAAAATAATAATAAAGGGTGGTTATATTTTAAGGGCCGATGTTGAATGTGAACCACACCTAAATGTCAAGTTTTTTTTCTGCATTTCATTTGACATTTCTCAATTTCAGACTAATTCAATTTGAACCATGGCAAGATTCGCAATCCAGCAACACGTTAAAGTTATTCAGGCTTAATATGAAAATGGGCGTTCAAATTAAAATGTATATCGTGCCCAACAACTGCACCTCTCACGCTCGTCGTTAATGAACATTACGCATAAAGACTTGCATTTACACGCTTACAAGGTGCAATTGACTCAAGAACTAAAGCCTCTTGACCATTCCAAACGTCGTCAATGGTCAGAATGGTGGCAAGAAATGGCAACAGTGGATGATAAATTTTCGAAGAAAATCATCTTCAGTGATGAGGCATATTTTACCTCAGTGGATTCGTTAGTAAGCAGAATTGCCGCATTTGGGCAAATGATAATCCGTGAGTGATTGTCAAAAACCAATGCACCCACAAAGAGTGAATGTTTGGTGCGGTTTATGGACTGGCGGCATCACCGGACCATCATCAGGCAGTTACTGTGAATGGTGATCGCTATCGTGAGATGATACCGAACTTTTTATGATCCGAATTGGAAGATATGGATGTGGACGATATGTGGTTTCAACAGGACGGTGCCACTTGCCACACAGCTAACGAAACAATGTTTTGTGTTTTATTCAAAATTAACATCGGCCTACCCTTTATTAACTAATACTAACTAATAATAAACTGGCAAGTGCATGGTCAAAAAAAAAACTGAACTCAAAACTTGCTTTATTTTGTGATTTTCTTGCGAAAACAATAAATGTGTATTGTTGTTTTTTTTTGTTTAAGCTTTGATATTGTTACAAGTAAAACTGTTGCTTATAATTCTTATACGTTTAACAGTTTTATTTGGTTTAATATCTTTAGTTTTTTTTTTTCTTAAATCTTTGAATGAAGTTTTGGGACGATCTGGTCTAAGCAACCAGTGAAATGCGCATAGGCATAGCTTATCCCATCATTAATAAGTACTAGATTTATTTGTAGTGTAAACGGAGTATTTTTGCAATTTTACTAGTTGTTAAAGTGTCAAGGACTTTATTGATAGTTTAAAAAATGTGGCATTTTCGGAAATATAAAATGCTAAAAATTGCCAGTGTTATCAGGTGGAAGAATAAATCATTCTTCAAGTTCCGTAGAACTCAAAGAACGATTTTGTATATAAGATTTTTTTTTTAATTTTACTTCATACAATTAAAAATTGATTTTGGTTTATTTTTATTTACTATTAAATTTTAATTCATAAAACCCTAAAATACTTTAAGAAATATGGCAGCTATTTAATGCAAATAAAAAGAAACAGCAAACCAAAGAAAAGGCTAATGGTCTGGCAGCTTTAATTGAAAATAAGGCAGCCATGTGCTTGTCTCTAAACTTAATATCTAGCAATCAATTTTTATTCTCAAATAAGTAAAATCAATTCAAATGCATTTAAATAAAAATTTATTACTTCCTTTTTGTATAAAAAAAAGGCAAAACTCCCTGGTATCTTATAACAATAAGTAATTGTCGGTAATTAATGTTGGTTTTTACCTACCATTTCATTATTGCCACATCATAGACACACTTCACTAAAAATATACTACAAATTATTTGCCAGACGTTCAGTTTTCTATTTTGTTTTTTTTTTCTTGCTTTGAAAAAATTATTATTATTGTAAAATATTTTGTTGTCTATTTGTCTGTTTTGTGACTAATTTAGCGTTTTAAATTGTTATTGCTTAGCACAGCAAAATATTTCACTCCTCTAATTTCCCCCTAAAACATGGAAAGGAAGATGCAAAGAATGTGATTATTTGCATCGTGTTTTTATTTTATTTTTTTTTTTTAGTAAAATGCTCAAGTTTGAAAGTAAAGTATAAATTTTGTTCACTTTTTTTGCTGTTATTATTGTTATTACCTATCTTTCGTTTTGTACTGACATTGAAGAAAAATGAGTAATGAAAAAAATACGAAGCAATAAAATATTATTAAAATTATGCTTGTTGGAGTAAAAAGAATCTATAGAACATTTTGGAGAAAGGATCGAAATACACGGAAAATAATTGTTTAACGTAAATAACATAGAAATCTTTGAAACAAAAAACCCTACTGGCCGTTTTCTCATTTCACGATTATCTTTTTTCCCAGCGAAAATTTGATTTTTTCAATGTCTTCTTTGCCTCTATTCTGTCGTAAAGCTTACCAGCAGTCATCTGATAATTTTTTATTTTCCTTTTATTTGCCGTACAGATAAATTCAATCAACTGACTCCCAACTTTTACAAGTATTTTGAGAGGTGCTGCCAACTTAACACAATGTTCTTTGCTGGTATATTGAGAAACTCAAAATCGTTAAGTGATGGCTTACACACGTCAAGTTTGACTCTTCAAGTCTTGATCGTTTAGAAGAGAAGGGAAAAGAGAATGCCATTTCTTTTCCCTGTCTACTTAAAACTCAAGACTTGAAGAGTTAAACTTGACGTGTGTGAACCGGCAGTTCACACGTACAGTTTATCGTTCAATTAATTTATGTTGACATTAAGTAACAAACAGTGTGCCGATACATTAAGAAAATGGCCATACGTTTGGGTTCACACTTTGAAAGTTTCCTTTCAGAAAGTCTCGAGTTTATTGAAGATAGGGATGAGAATAAAAGCATGTTTAATTCGTTTCTAAACAATAAACTAAGACTTTCTGAAAGAAAACTTTCATAGTGTGAACCCAGACTAAGAAATCTTTTTGAGTTTATAGACGGAATCTAAATTCTATAACAAAGTGAACTTAACAATTTGGGCGTGAGAGAATATTTCCAAATTGTTTACAGTGTATTTTCCTTTTCCTATTGGAAAATAAGTTAAAAAAAGCTTGCTTTTTGTCTGCTAAATTATCATCTTTGGTATGTTTTCCTGCCATACAAATGCTCTCCCTACCCGCATCATTATTATTAAATTTACCTATAGAATATAGAAAAAGCGTAGTAAATCAGCGCTCGATGACATTAAAATAAAATTTTAATGTTGTCTGCTTGAGTGCAACGTATAAAAATACGTAATGGCAAATAACAAACTTCTGAGCACATTTACTTACACTTTCTCACACCATCAAACCTTCTTTTCTATCTCTCTCTCTCTCTTTCTCTCTCTAGCATTTTTAACTACAACTCATCATTGCCCTTAAAAATATGCTACATATAATTTTCACCTTGGTTACATGCAATACAAGTATACACTCTTAAACAAGATTTTACCAACGAAAAAATCCACCGTCAGCAAACAAGAATTGAACATTAAAATTTATTTGAATGTTATTCGAAAAGAAGAATAAAAATCATTACTTTGAGTTTACAAAAAAAGGAATCAACCAACCCAGTAACCAAAAAAAAAAAAAAAAAAAAAATTAAATTGATGCCATAAAAGTACACAATAATTGTGAATATTTGATTTACTACTACAACAACTTCAAAAAATTAAACATTTATTATCAACAAAAGGCCATAAAAAATAAATTGGTTTATAAATTTTTCCTTAAACAAACAAGCGAAATTCAAGCCTTTTCTGCAGGGGAAAAAAAGGGAAAAAATAAACGAAATCGTTAATGTTTGGAAAATGTTAAATCCCTTATGATAATAATATTTATAATTACTATAACGCGGAAAATCTTATGCATTTTTTAGTGAGTTTTCGCATGTGTGTGTGTGTGAATTCGTGTTTGTATGCATAATAATTAAGTTTAATTTTACTCTTTTAACTCATTGCCTAAAAGTATGCTACGGTTTTTACCAACTACTCATATACCAATAATTTATGACGGCTAGAAAGGGGTGTGAGAGAGCATAAGATTTGTACGAGCGTGTATGAGAATATGAACTCATATGTCATGCAAGTAAATTGTAACATAAATAAATGTCATTAAAGCATATTTAATAAACTAATAGAAACCATTTTGTTTGTAAAAAGAATTAACCCTTTAAATATGAAACAAGTTTTTAAATCCAATTATATTTCGTTCTATTCTTGTATATATTGTAAACAATATTTAATTACACTCCCTGGCTTATAGACAGTATTTTTATATAGTTTATAGACTAGTTTGCAGTTAAGTATATAGACGAGTCTAGCGTCTAGGCTATTGACAAGGATATTTCGCAGGCTTTTCACTAATTACGTCCAGTCAATAGCAGTTGACTAGTCTACGTCTAGTCAATAGTCTTCTCTTTAGTTTAGCTTCTAGTCTAGTCTATAGTTCAGTCTGTTGCTTATAGTGCAGTTCATAACCTAGTCTATAGATCATTCTACACAACATTATCTGAAACCCATTATATATTCTTGTCTATAGCCCAGTCTATAGTATAAACTACAGCTTAATCAATTAATGGCATGTTTGCAAAGAATGCATACTTGCCGAAAAGCAATCAACCACCGACCGAACTTAGAAAGGCATCCATCCGTTGCTATGTCCGAGATATTTTTTCGAGCGCGTGCAGTTTAAAGGGTCCTTCGAGATCTCAACATAAGCAAATCGCCAGGGTCCGATGGTGTTACGGCTGTAGTCCTTAAGAAGTGTGCATTGTCGTCACGTCCTTTGGCATTAGCGTCGCGTACCAAGTAGGAGTTTTTCATTCTTGCTGAAAGGTGTTCAACGTCCAGCTAATCCCAGCTAATCTCAAAGGTCATGGAGAGCATGATCAAACACCACTTGGTAAATTATATGGATTATAATGCGCTTTTGTGCGATAGACAGTATGGCTTTCGTAGAAGTCGTTCTACGGGAGACAAGTTATCGTTTCCTTTGGAAGATTGGACTCGTTTAAGATATTTCCAAAGCGCTAGATCGTGTATGGCGCTTATTGCGTTTGGTATCGGTAGTGATTTCTCTTGATTTATATCGAGCTTTCCCAAGGACCGCTTTAAGCTAAGTTCACTTAGTTATACGTTGTTAAAGACGGGTTCTCATCGGCAGAGTTTCATTTAAATACAGGAGTACCGCATGGCCCTGTCCTACACTTTTTCTTATTTTTCTTAACGACCTCCTGGGTCTAACTTCCACTCTATTCTATTCATTCGCAGATATAAGCAGCATTTGTCATTAATTTTCCTTTAAACAAAGACCAAGCCTTACTGAGGTTAAAACTATGAGGCAGAATATGAGCGACACACTCAATCATGAACTTACGGCAATCTCCTATTGGGGTCTTACAATCATAGACTTACGTCAATCTCCTAGTGGGGTCTTGCGAATAGGGTCGATTCTAGTGCTCGTAAGACCCAATGTTGTATGTTGTACCACAGTAGGCTTGTGGAATCAGCGTCATCTGTATCCGTGGGTGGTATAGCAATTGATAAATCAGATATTCTTGATGTTCTAGGCATGAAAACCCAATGTGATGTTCGTTTGAACCAACATGTTTTTCAAGTGCCGAAAGAAGCATTCAAGTGTCTTTTTATCTTGAAACGGTGCAACCCAGCGGTAAATATTAAAAGGATTGCAAGTGGCTGCCCTTTTTGAAGGGCTCTATACTCCTTTTTAACAGATTCTCTTCGTATGATATCCTGCCCTCAGCAAAAGTGCCCTCAAGAAGGTACATATAAATTCCTATTTGAAAGACCTTCAAAAATATTCAGTATACATTCACTACTTAATTTTTTATTTGTAGTGACCTACCTTACTCCCTTCTTTGGGAAGGGAATGAGATTGTTATTAAAGAGAGTATGGAAGGTCTAGCTTCCAACGACAATCTGTGTAAAAAATAAAAAAGTATGGAATGCGGCGTTGAGGGATAGTGTCCGCTAAATAAGGCCTTTTATTAGGCCTCTTTACTCATCTTGTTACCGCTGTTACTTCACTCCGTCTGATCTCCTTTTTTTTTCTTATTCTAATGGCGCAAAGCTCTGCGCTTGTCTGCAGGAGACTGGAATCGAACCCGTAATCCACGAACTGACAGACTAGCTCTCTACCAACTTGCCTACTGGGGTACTATTTTTACCGCCTAGATATGACCGAAAATGAAATACAAGTCCCATATCTGAGCAGGTGTTTCAAGGTCTACCTTAAAGCTTCTAGATCGGGTGCAAAGGAGATCGTTGAAGCTCATTAATGACAGCAGAGTGTTCAGCTGTATTGACTCATTGGAGCATCGACAAAATATGGGTGTTGTGTCAATGTTCTATCGATATAACCACAGTAAGTGTTCAGTTAAGATGTCTGAAAGAATCTCTGAGACGCGGGTGCATGCCCGTAGTACTCGCCTTTCCAGCAGATCTCATCCGTTCGTTGTCGACTGTCCAATGTATCGCGCAATGCATTACGGAGAAAATTTGTTTCTCGGTCGAACTAGCCGTACGTTGAATAAACTCCCCCCAGAAGTCTGCCCAGTCGAATACAATTTGGAAAAATTAAAATTAATTGTCCGCAGACACTACTCCCTATTTCCTTCTCCTCATAATCTATTTTTCCTAATACCAAAACAATGCTTTGCTTAAGTAGGGGGTATCTCCTGAGTGTTGGCTCAAGGTAAAGAAAATACTTTAGAGCATATTCTATGGATCAGTCCTTCGAATAATCTAAAGACCAGTCTATCATCTTTAACTTAGTTAATTTCCCAATCTATTTATTTTCTCTATACTCGTTAGTGCATTCAAGGGTTAATAGAATAGTTACTTTAAACATTTTTATTTTTCCCTTTCCTTTAACATCATATATATTCATTTAGTTTCTTATTTTCTATGTATTACCATCTTTTGTCATTATGACTATAATTAGTACGTGTAATAGTAATACAACCACCACTATAATCGCAAGTTTTTCACTACTCATATCATTAACCATCGAAATAGAAGCAGAAACTGAGATAATAATTATGGAGATGTGTCATTACAGGTAATTTAAAATTGATACAAGAGGTACATGGCTGAGGTAATTATATAAATAATAAATAAAAAAAAGAAAAAGAAAAAAGTCGGAAATTTAAAAGACATCCTTAAAATAGATAGTTTTTTTTTGATAATTATGATGCCTAAAAGTATACTTTATATCTGTTTAGTTAAAATTTTGAGGTTATTACTTATTAAAGTCTTCTTTAAAATATTATTTATTTATCTATATTTCATTACTAAATTATCATTTTATTTATTTGCTCACAATATTTCAGGCGCCACTTAATCACGTCAATGATTTATAAGTCCTTTTTTTCGCACAGTTCTTATAAAAGAAGGCAAGAACTACAAAGTTCTTACTTTCTTTATACCATATTTTTTTTTTTTTTGAAAAAATAAAAGCAATAGAACTCAATTTATATAGATGGCAAATAACGTTAATAATTTCCCCCTCCCCTTCGGTAAAAAAAATATCTCTAAGATGAAATTTAGTTTTGTAGATACCGGAGTGTTTTTGTATTCCTTTAACATTTATGAAGAAACAATCACATAAATCAACAACAAAAACAGCAAAGAAAAGAAAGAAAATGATTTATATGATTAACAACTACATACACACTACTAAAAGATACAATACTACTACTCGTACTAAAGTAACGAGTACTTAAGGTGGAGGTACTCACTCATATTCCTTTTAAAAACGCATATGTTTTCTTCAAGATTATCTGTGATATAAATAAGGCATTTTCCTATTTGTGTACTAAACAATCATCATAAAAGCTTTTGTTTGTTGCTGTGAAGAGGAAAAAAAAAAATTAAGAATATAAACAGTTTTACTTTGAAAGGAGATAATCATTGTATTGATACTTAAATAGTAAATAAAAACAAAGTTTTTTATGCACAAACAGGCTTTTGTATTGAATAAGGTAATCAAAAACGGAAACAGGAAATAAACACTCGTGCAAAAAGAGAGGGAGAGTGTTTATTTGTGTGTGCTTTTTACGTCAATATCTTAAGGAGAAAATTGTTATAACTTAAAGCAACAATTATTTAATATTCCTTAAAAAAAAAATGTTCAGGAGGAAATAATAAAATTATTGGCTTAAGCAGGTGGTTTCCGAGAATGAAAACTGGAAAAAGATTGCCAGGTCTCTTGCAGATAAAAACAAATTTCTAGCACTACATCTCTATACCACTATTTAACTTAAATTGAAAATAAAGTGTATATTTTAAGCCACTCTATGGGCTGCGGAATCCTCGCAAGGTTTGATTGTGAGATTCGGCAAAATTTACCGTCGCACAGTGACTCAGAATAGTATACATCGGCCAAAAAGTTATAACTTTTGAAGTGATAGAGATATTTTAGAAATTTTGTTTTAAATGAGAGAGATGATTTCCTGAGTTTTTCTTTTGTTATAATTTCATTAAAATCGGTTTAGCAGTTGTTGAGAAATTTAAGGTCAAACCTAAACTTTTGTTTTTTTTATAGCATTTCCAATAAAAATGGCCGGGGGGTACCAACACAGTGAGATAGTTTATGGCTACAAAGACTATTCAGGTAAGAAATTTCTATGAAATTATGGCCCGATTTTTAATGGGCTTCATCGTCATCACAAGTTCATCAAATTATCTTTAAAAACGCAACCTGGAGTCTAATCACCGCATACGGTAGGTATCGAGCAAAATGGATCGAAATTATTTATTTTGGTATCATGAAACTCGATATCGAATGAAATGTATTGAATTTGAAATAATAGCATTCGATATCGAGTAACTCGACATTACATTTATCGAGATTTCATTCGATACGTCAGTGTCTATCGTATGCAAAAAACATCGATAGTTTATTCGATACGATAGTATCGAATGCGGTGATTAGGCCCCAGTACTTTGTACACAAGATTACACGGACAGACAACCAGAAAGCCAACCTGTCAGTCAGATAGAAGTGCGGACGTCGTAATATCGACTCAGAAAGTGATTTCGACTGGGGGCCATGATGTGGCGCACCTCCAATTCCCCTTTATTTTACCTAACCTAGTCACTCGGGGAAGTAAGATCTTCCGAATTTGTCTAGAACCTCCAACGTTTGGTATAAAAGTCAACAGGAAAAATTATAAGCTAAAGAATTGTTAGAATCTGGGAATTTATTTCTCATGGTGAGTAAAGCCTATAGTACGCGAAATGTAAAAAGCCACATGCGCATGTGCTTCTGACGTAATTTTGTCGTCTTCACACAACACGAACTGGTTATTGTGGCTTTGTACTGACGTCAAAATTACGTCAGAACCACATACGAATGTGGCTTTTTACACTCCGTGTACTATAGGCTTTACATTAATTATGTAAATTTTCATATTATTTCGAATATGTAATTGGTAATAGACTAGACTACAAACTGGTCAATGGTCCAGATAATAGGCCAATCTATATTCTAAATAGGTATGTGGCTGATTTGCCATCTGATGCTTTGGAATCTGTTTTTTCTTTTGTTTTTAGGAAGACATTTACAAATCCAAAAGATTATTTTATTCTATTCTATTCCAGTTGCTTTCAGATGCCACCGCGTTTTCGATGGTGTTCGCTGGTGTTAGGCATACATGTCGCTCAAGCCGTTGGAATCATGAGGCTAGCATACAGCCTACTGTATTAAGTAATTCAGGGGTGATGTTAAAAATAAAATATTAGGGTCACTAGACAATACCCCCCTATCACTACGTCAAAAAAATCTAGTCTATCGTATAATCTAGGCTTTAGCCTATTCAATATATTCAACAGATAAGGTCACCTTTAAACTGAAAAAAATTAACTTCCTTTTTAACAAAAACCCTTTACTACTACTCCTAGCATCATCTTGTAGTTCCCCCTTTAACCTCAGACATCATAATTTTCTTATTATTTTAGAAAAAAAACTTCGTCTTATATGGAAAATGCAAACACACATGTTAGTTTTTGCACGCCTTCATGTTAATAACTTTGTTTTACTTTGCTATTATACTTGATATTTTTTTTTGCTGCAGAAAAATAGATAAAAACAATTTTGAATGCTTATAGATTCTCAGGTACAATTCAAGAGCACATAAGTTATTTTTATAATGAAGCCAAACACTCAACATAATCATTAATAAGATTTATAGACTTTGAGAAAAAATACAAAAGCCAAGAAATTTGTAGAATGTGAGAAAAATGCATATGAATAGGTAAAAATATATGGGTGAATCCAAAGTGTTGAACGTGACAGTTGTACGCATCAAAAATGCAATAACATTTTAAACAACAAATATTTTTACGTTCTCTTAACCCTTAAATACTAGCACTAAGAAAGCACTGTTATCTATGCTAAAGTTTATGGAGGGCGCGATTCTAGGCCAAAGATAATGGCAAAAGAAGTAGCGGTTCGAACGTGTAAAAAATAGAAGTCGTTTTTGTGGCCATGTATAAAAAGGCGTAATTAAGCGAAACCTGGCACAATTTTTTAGTCAAACTACCTTCAGAATTTTACGTAGCAATGGAACATTAAAATGTCTGTGGTTTGATACCAAAATCTTCTGTATTTATTTTTTTTAGCCCAAAACCTGGGTCAATACCTGGTATTTTTTCTATAATAATTCAACTGAATAATGATTAAAACAAAGTAAAAATTTACCGTTAATCCGAATAACATATTTCTCTTTGAACTCTTCCTTAGATTACAAACCATGTAAGAAATTTTTCTTGGAATAATTTTTATTAAATATCACCTCTTTTAAGGAAGATAATTTTAAAGAAAACATACAATAAAACATTCTCACAAATAAGAATTACGTTTACACAACTTTGCAGTCTGATTGTTCACCTAAGTGAACAAATTTATGGGTAAATTTATAAAATTAGTAAAATCTAAATATTTCTCTATAACAATATCGTAAAATAATCAGCTTTTAATAACTTTAAAATTTTCGGTCACAGTGGACCTTTTGACGGAAATGCCCATAGATTATAATAAGTTAGTTATTAAGCTCATAATTAAACTGATGGAGCCTTGACTGCTGTTTAGTTTATATGCTGGAGTATAAACTAAAGTCTGGATTTTAATTTTGACCACGATGTACTCTATAATCTTTGACAAGTCTAAATCTGTTTTGGCTTGTCTTGGCTGACTATAAGACTTTTCTAAGATTTTTAAAATTATTAAGTTAATATGGCTTATCTTGACTTTAGTGTACACTAAAGTCTTGACTTTAGTGTACTCTGTAGTCTTGACTATAGTGTAACCTTTAGGATTGACTAAAGTGCAATCTACTGTTCTGACAATTCTCTGTAGTCTCAAACATATGGGGGAATCACCAGGTGTGCTAAGGTCATATCGTCATAATGTCCTAAATAATATTTTACAATTGTTTAACAAAAATTTTTTTGGTTCCTTTTTTGAAACAAAATAAAAATTAAAATGCTGTGTTCACTGATTCGTCATAAATGTACAGTAGAAATCTAAATTATAAACGTTTGCCCACAGCAGTCATATGTATTTCTTGACTCTACAACTTTACGACTACCTTGCGAATCCTCCAATAGTGTACAAAACAGTCTTGATGATAGTTTAATCTATAGCCTTGAATATGGTGTACGAGAACAATGAAGTCTTGACTATAGTGTAATTAACAGTCTTGACTACAGTGGACTCTTAATTTTAAAAATAGTGTACCCTATAGTCTTGACTATAGTGTATTATACAGTCTTGACTTTGTGTACTTTATAATAAGACTATACTCTATAGTATTGACTATGGTGTACCCTATAGAATTGTTTTCTATATTCAAAATTATAGTGTACTTTATAATCAGAATTTAAGTGTAGTCTATAGTCAGACTACACTTTAAAGTATTTACCGTAGTGTACTCTGCAGACTTGACTATAGTGTAACCTATAGGCTCGACTAAGGTGCAATCTACTGTCCTGACTATTCTCTGTAGTCTCAAACATAGTGTACAATATAATCTTGAAGTGAATAAAATGAAATCTTTACTATAATGTTATTTATAGCCTTGACTAGAGTGGACTCTTAATTTTAAAAATAGTGTACCCTTAAGTCTCGACTATAGTGTACTATATAATCTTGACGAAAGTGTACTCTATAGTCTCGACTAAAGTGTGCTATATAGCCTTGACTATAGTGTACTCTATAGTCTCGACTATAGTGTACTATATAGTCGTAACTATAGTGTACTCTATAGTCTCGACTTTGGTGTGCTATAAAGCCTTGTACTCTATAGTTTCGACTATAGTGTACTATATAATCTTGACTAAAGTGTACTCTATAGTCTCGACTATAGTGTGCTATATAGTCTTGACCCTAGTATACTCGATAGTTTCGACTATAGTGTACTATATAGTCTTGACTATAGTGTACTCTATAGTCTCGTCTTTAGTGTACTCTATAGTTTCGAGTATATAGTCTTGACTATAGTGTACTCTATAGTCAGACTAAACTCTATAGTATTGACTAAAGTGTACCCTATATAATTGACTTATTTGTACTCTTTAGTCTTGACTATAGTGTACTCTATTGTCTAGATTATAGTGTATTCTATAGTCAGGTTATACTCTAAAGTATTGAATGTAGTTTTCTTCGTAGTCTTGACTTAAGTGTAGCCTATAATATATACTAAAGCGTAATCTATAATCTCGACTGCAGTGTAATCTACATAGTCTCAAATCTAGTATACAATTTAGTCTTGAATATAGTATGTCTAATTGTTAGTGCTGATGTTAGTGTAGTTTAAAGTTTTGATTATAGTGTACTTTATAGAAATCTGGACTTTACTCTTGATTTTTCCGCATTCAATTTCAACGTAAATTATAGTATTTTGCCAACTTTTATAAATAACATATGTAAGTAGTCATTCATTTCAATTGTTTTATCTCCTTCTTCCTATTGAAAAGTTTACCTTGTTCTCAATTACCCTCCATAATTTAATTGTCAATTTCCTTATTTACCCTGCTCATTTACAGATTTCTGTTAAGGTATAAAACTTTTTTCAAGCAAGACCAAAAAAAAAACATATGTTCGAACAACATTTGCAATTAATCTTGGTTTATACTTTGTAAAAAATATCTATAGAAAAGAAAGTTTTCATTTTCTATATTTTTTTTTTTGGAAAAGCAAAACAAATACCAAGAAATTTTTGCTTAAGAACATCATGTAATTGTGGCGAAAGACAAAACTTAGAACAGAAGCTGGGAATACAATAACGAACTTATAAAAAAAAAGTCAGAGAGATATTTTTAAGGTACAAGGACAGAAAAAAGAAGAAAAAATACTTGAAAACTTTTTCTTAGCAACAATATTAAACAAATATCTATTAAAAGAAATAGAAAGAAATTACATATGGCTGGGTTTATGGGAAACGATGTGAATTGTTAGTGGGTTAGTCTTTAAAGAAACTTTTAAATTGGTAAAGTAAATGTTAGGAAATATACGAGGCTAAACTTAAAAGTTTTGTAGGCAGCGGTTATGTTTTTTTCTTTATTTAGCATTGTGTTCTAACAGAAAATATTTTTAGTTGATGTTATATTTTCCAAAAAACTTCTCAATCTGCCTTCTTTGTGTTTTATAAAAAAAATTATAATCTCCTAAACACAACCATTAAACCACGCCAATGACAACTACAATAACTCACTTAAATAAACTTACAAGTGCACATATATTCTTACTAATACCTTAACAATTTTTATTCCTTATATTTTTTCTCTCTCACTCTCATCTGGTTGAATGTGTTTTTGTTTAAGTGTGTGATAGTTATAAATAAATGAGGAGTTTTCCTGGGATAAAAGTGTGTGCGTGTGTGTGTAAATGTTTTGTTTAGTAAATGTTTTTGTTTGTTGCTGTTGTTGTTGTTGTTATTGTGGGGTATCCTTAAATACCAATTTATGGCACAAGCAGATAAAGTCCCAAATCTGCACTTAATCTTTTGCATTGTTTAATTTTTGCCTCATTGATGTTGGCGGTATTTTCTATACAATTTCTTAAACATATTTCTGTCTACTTGAAAGTAAGTATGCGTATGTGTGTGTATGTATGTATGTGGTGTTTTGTATTTATGTTTCCTGGGAAATAAATCGTCGAAGCTCTTTCGAAATCAGAAAAACCTGATCTACATACTCCTTCTAAAGGTCGGGAAAAATTGAATGCCTTCCACACCTTTTTTTTTTAACAAAAACAACAACAATTATTATTTTCTTGTCGTATTGGAGTTTTGAAATAAAACAACATAATTTACACAAAATTTCTCTATACTTTACCTTGCAAACAACAAACCAACCAACAGAAAGCAACAGGATAGAGCTTTGCATTCATTCATATATTTATATTTAAAGTAAGTAAATACGTGTGTTTGTTTTCGTTTAAGTCTTAAAGTGTTTAAGGAAAATATAACCTTAGTTTGCCACTTCCGTTTCCTTTAACAAGTGTTTTCTAAGGTATCGTTCAGCAAATGAACTACAACAACATTAGCAAAGGCAAAAACCATAAACCATGTGTAACGTCGTCTAGAGGTGTTAACGCATAGAGCAACAAATACTTGTTTGTTTAAAACAAAAAAAAAAAAAAAAACCGAAAAAACTTTTTTAAAATTGCTTATAAAATATTGAAAATAACAGCCGCAAAACACCAACAAGTTTTTTATCCAATAAAAAAAATAATGAAAGCAAACATATTGGTTTTGTATTAAAAAGTTTTGAAAAGAAAATTTATAGAAAAAGTTGTAAAAATACACAGAAAAAAAATCTCACCAATTGTTTTTTTTTTCAATTAAACCATTAATAAAAAATAGAATTAGTTTAATTAAAAAATGTAATCAAACGTACAATATCGTTAAATTTTAAAACAATTATTTTTGTTGCCTAAATGTAGGCTTCTTTCTAATAATTTTTATTGAATACAATAATATTTTAGTACAATTGACTAATTTTAATTTGCTACAAATATTAAGGAAATTTTAAAATTATTTTGAAGCCTACATATATACTACACTTTTTATTCCTTAAATACCTTCCAATGTACATATTCTTTTTTCTTTTGTTTCTAATAATTTTAGTAAAACTGGCTAATTTTAATTTGCTACAAATATTAAAGAAAGTTTAAAGCCAATTGTTTTATCAATTAATCCATAGAAAAAAATAGATAAAATCTGTTTTAATTAAAAAAATGTAATGAAGTGAATTAAACGTTCATACAAAAGCGTTAAATTTTAAAAGTGTAATTTTTGTTGCCTAAATGTAGGCTTCTAATAATTTTAGTAAGATTGACTAATTTTAATTTGCTACAAATATCAAAGAAATTTTAAAATAATTTTGAAGCCTACATATATGCTACACTTTTTATTTCTTCAATACTCTTTAATGTATGCTATAATATTAAATAAAATAAAAACAATATTAATGACGTCACACAAATAATCTCTAAATAAAAAAAAGTTTGGAAGCCTAAGTAAATGCTATGCATATTCTTCATCTATAACCCTGAAATGTAGGCAATAATATTTAAATTAAATTATCTGATTGTTGTTAGTTTTACATAAAATCTATAAATTGATGTTACTTGTCATTTAATTCAAAATTCTTAGCCCCTGGAGCAGGCTTTATTTTTGTAACTTTCAAACCCCTTAATGTATGCCTTAAGATTTCGTTTAACTCGCTTTTTCTCTTATTCTAAACTGTTTATTGATGTGTAATAATTTAAGTGTCCAACAAATATTTATTTAAGAAATTAAAAATTTCACCAAACATTCTTCAATTGTCTAAAACTTCAAAACAAAAAAAATTTGCTTATGTCATTTTCATATTTCAATAGCGTTTATTTTAAATTAATGTTTTTTTTTTTTTTTTTTTGAAACCCTAAGAGATTAATTTTATTATGTTTACATTACAGACAAGACTTTTTTTCCTATTGTTTTCTTTTCTTCTATTTTGGCAACAAAGTTGCAAATAATAGAATTTATTTTCTTACAATAACTCGAAATTTTCATAATTCTTCAAAAAGGGAGCTACAATTTAAAGCAAGAAAAAAAAGCTTAACCCCCAAAGTAGACTATAGATTTGGTTTTAGCAATACTAGGAGTAAGGAAGAGTTTGTTTAAATAAATACTGAGGGGTTGTTGCCGGCAGAAGGCCATTAATAACAAATCGTAAGTAAATGCAGTTGAAAGTAAATGAAATGTTGACTTTTAATATGAAAACAATATTTTAAGCAGACTAAAAGTATGCAAAGAATTATGAAAAAGTGAATTGCTATTGGGGAAAAAGTGAATTCGTATACATTTTGTTTTGGATAGAAACTTTTGGAAAAAGACGACTTTAGGCGAAACTGTTAGACAAATCTAAAGACTAAAGTAAAGATTATAGGTTAAGTTTTACAACAGACTAGAATAGAATAGGCTATAGGTCAAGCTGTAGACAAGACTAGAGTACAAACTTTGAATTGAACTTAAGTCCAAGCCATAGCCAATACAGCATTCTAAACTATAGGCTAGATTTTATTCGAAACTAAGGCCAATAGCTATAGTCCAAGCAATAGACTAGACAAGAGATAAGACAATAACTAAAACTTTAAAGTAGACTTTAGTCCAAACTAAAGCCAAGACAACACACAGAGGGATTTGTTAATACAATGTTTGGCAAAAAATATAAGGAGTGCTCGTAGAATGTTGAAATTTGGCACAGAGCCTTTGGTTAGCTTAATAAAGAAAAATATAAAGTTTCAACAAAATTGGCCACGCCCATACAACCCAAAATTTATTTCTGGCCCAAAGTTTTTGAAATTTGGCACAGAACCTTTGGTTAACTCAATTAAGAAAAATATAAAGTTTCATCAAAATTGGCCACGCCCTCTACCCACCGCCCATAGAACCCAAAATTTATTCTTAGCCCAAAGCTTTTGAAATTTGGCACAGAGCCTTTGGTTAGCTCAATTAAGAAAAAAATTAAGTTTCATCAAAATTGACCACGCCCTCTAACCACCGCCCATAGAACCCAAAATTTATTCTTGGCCCAAAGTTTTTGAAATTTGGCTTGGAGCCTTTGCTTAGCTGAATTAAGAAAAATATACAGTTTCATCAAAATTGGCCACGCCCTCTACCCACCGCCCATGGAACCCAAAATTTATTTTTGGCCCAAAGTTTTTGAAGTTTTGCTCTAAGCTTTTATTACCTCAATTAACGCCCACCACTCACTGCCCATATAACCCATATTATATTTTTTCCCACAACTTTTTGTTTGTTTACCAAAACTAATTATTTAATAAATAAATTTCAATACTTGCATTTAAATATAGACTTTTATTCATCATCTATCATTTCAGTAACTATATCATCAAGTTTCGCTGGCCTATCGGATACCTTTCGTACCTATAGTACAAATTTAAGAATAACTTTATTTGAGTACAAACAAAATGAGTAAACTTTTAAACTCATTTGAAACTTTTTATTCATCAACTACACTGCTTTACAAATTTTTAATTTGGAAAAATACCAAGAACACCACATGACTAGATAAGTTAATTGGGACCTCCTGAACACGAAAATCGCTGTAATTTTTTTTTCCTAAGTACCGTTTTTTAGATGTATGGTCCCACTCAAACCCTTGTGGAGCCCAACCAAACATATCTATATGGCATATCGTTGGAAAGGTAATCGAATGCCTTTTCCATCGATATGCTACAAATTTCTATCTGATAGGAAATGGCTGAGTAATGGCACCTCAAAGTTCAAAAAATGTTAATTTTTTACGTTTTTTTCAAATTTTTTCATTTTCATTTCGTTTTTTTACTACGTTATATTAAATATCTGGAATGTTTTATTTCTTAGCCAAATAGTATATTTAATTACCAACATTTTAAGCGTAATTTGAAAAAAAATCGGATGAAAAATAAAGTTTTTATTAAGGATTTTGTGGAACGACAATATTTTCATCTCATATAAAATTCCGTGTTTTTTAAATACGTTTAAACTGATGGATTTATTTCGATCGGACTTTTTGGTTGGGCTCCACAAGGGTTTGAGTGGGACCATACACCGAAAAACACAAAAGTACCGTTATCTAAAAAACGGTAGTTAGGGAAAAGAAATTACAGCGATTTTCGTGTTCAGGAGGTCCCAATTAACTTATCTAGGCATGTGGTGTTCTTGGTATTTTTTGGCTGTAAACCAGTGTTATCAATTATATTCAAAGTACACATTAATTATTTTGTTTTGAAACGTACTTTTTAGCCAAGCATAATTTTTCTTAAAGAAATATGATTTGTTTCTGTGAGATTCGGCCCAACGTTTAAAAAAGTGTTTTTTGTTGTTATGAAATCAGTTAATAAATCCACATTATCATTGCAATTTTATAGTTCCTTGCACAATTAATTTTATGAAAAACAAAATTAATTCATTTTAAAAATGAGTTACGTTTAATAATTTTCTTACACTTTTTTTTGGCAAATATCATTATTTCAAATAATCATATGGTTTTGTTTTTCTTTTTTTGTTATGCATTTTTTTCGATATTGATGATAATCAATTATTAAAAAGTCAAAGCCTAAAAGTATACAAAACCTTTTATTGTAAATATGCATTGGAATTTATTGTAAATATTCATAAAAAATACGTGAGTTTTATCACAAAATTTATAAGTTTGTTCAGCGATCGCGAAAAGTCGCAGAATTTTTTTTACATAAAATGAAAGAAAATATTCCAAACTTTCATTTAGTAGTAGTACTAACACGCAGGTAGACCGAGCTAACTTAGTTTTTTTCTAATGATAACTGCAAAGCTAATTTTTTTGGAGTCATTTTGATGTGCTCAGATCTCTTTTCTATAAAATTTAAAATACTATATTTTAATAAAAATGCTCTAAAACTATTGGTAGTTGAACCATATTTATTGTATTAACAACTGAAATGTAGAAAAATTTTCATCAGTTTTCGTTGTATAATATTTAGATAACTTTAACACACTCTTTTTTATACAAAATTTTATTTTTTCGAAAACAAATCATGGTTTTCTACTAATGAAACATTTCTCTACAGAATCGCATCATTAGATTTCTAAAAAATAACTGTAAACAAATAGACTTTTTGCCAAAAAAAAATACCACTGTGCAACAGCCCAAACTATAGACTAGACGATAGTCTAAACTGAAGAGTAGGAAGTCCAAGCAAAAGACTACTGTAATCCAAACAGGATTTACGACTTTAGGCCAAAAGCAAAAGACTAGACTGTATTCCAAACAAGAGCCAATACTAAAGTCCAAAATTTTGACTAGACTGAAGTCCAAGCAAGAGCTAAGACGGCTGTTTAAACTATAGACTAGACTATAGTCTAAACTAATGAGAAGGCTATATATAGTCCAAGCAAAAGACTAGACTGTATTCCAAACAAGAGCCACGACAATAGTTCACACTACGTGTAGACTATAGTCCAAACTATAGTCCAGAAAACAGTCCAACCTATACACTAGACTATAGTCGAAACTAAAGAGATGGCTCCAAGCAAAAGATTAGACTGTATTTTAAGCAAGAGCCAAGACTATAGTCCAAAATAAAGACTAGACTGAAGTCCAGACAAGAGCTTAGACAACAGTCCAAACTATAGACTCGAGTATAGTCTAAACTTTGGCAAAGACATAGACCAAACTTTAGACTTAATTCAATTTATAGTAGTTAAGACTGTAGTAATCAACCTAATTAAGAAAATTGCTACAACTATCTCCTTTTAATCTTACTGTTTCATGTTTCATAAAATTTTTTTTTTACATATTTTTTTTTAAATTTTTTGCGAAATTTTTATTTCCCTTTGCCAATTTGACTAGATTTTCCCTTTTTTTTATTATTATCAAAATCTTAAGCAAATTTGCCTTGATTGTTAGTTGACATTGAAAATGTAAAATTTGCTTTTCATTAATTCATGATAACACAAACAATTGCATACTCTAGGGCGACTTAAAAATTAAAAAGCATTGCGTATTTTTAGGCAAATAACAAATACTTTTGAAAATGAATTGAGATATGAATAAAATATTGTTATAGAATTTCTTAAGGAATTTAAAGGAAATTAATCGAAAAATTTTAAGATTTAAAATATTTTGATTATATTTTAATTGCAAATATTTGGGCGGTTTTTTCAAGTAGTTCTTAACTTACTTCAAAAAAATCTATAAATTTCAAAGTTTCTAAACAAATCCATTTTAAAACTTTTAGAATTGCTGCCTAAATATGCCAAATGATTCAGCAGCTAATTACAAAACGATTTTTTTTTTTTGTTTTGTTTTATATTCAAAGCAACAAAACCACTTTTGACTTGAAATCTACAAAATAAAATACTAAACACACAAATACTGACATACATATTAACACATATAAGAACTTGAATATTCGCATACATACAATAAATAATGGTACTACAGTGCTTGCTCGATATTCGCGACTTAAAATAAAACTAGACCTGTAGCGAAAACTAAATTTTCGCGATAACAGAATCTAAAAATTTTATTGAAAAATTATGTGCTATTCGGTCATGTTCTAGAAATTGAAATGAAGTGGATTTGAAATCGAACAACTTTTAAAAACGACCCTGTAATGAAAGTTTATACTCATAATCCATTTTATCAATTTCATTTTGTGAGTACCAATTAACTTTACAAGAAAAACTCTTAAAACCAGAAAAAAACTACGGTAATTTTGTGAATAATTGAACTTAAAATCTTGCTCGATTTCAATTTCACTTCATTCCGATTTCTAGAACATGCCCGATTATTAAAATACTTACATGTTTTTAATAATATTTTTACATTTTAAATGTTTTTTAATAATCTGCAGATTTTCGGGCATGTTCTGTAAATGGAATCGAACAAATTCTGAAAACTCTCCCGTGTTCAAAGTTAATAAAATTATTTCAATTAATATACCGCATACTTTGAGGACCAATTTCCTCTTCCAAAACTGCTTTTAAAATCAAGGAAAGCTACGTTAGGTTAGGAAAGGTAGAAAGGACGGTGCAAAATCACCTGCACACCCTCACCTTGACATCAATATAGTCCATTGTGATGCCTGAGTTAGTGATGGAATACTTTGTTATACTAGTTACACTGTCTAAGATTCTAGTTCTACTGACATTGCTTATACACGTAGAGAAAAAACATGTTTAAATATGGTCACCTCCAACAGTAATATTTTTAAAGAAAATTTTAAGCCTAGATATTATGTTTCATTTAACCATATTATTGTCACCGACAACCATATTATGGTTGAATTCGTCCTTCATCAAGAAGCCACAACCATATTATGGTTGCCTCTAAGCATGTCATGGTTAAATATGACAATAATTTGTTTCAAAATTAACAATTATATTTTCCTCTTTTTCAATAGCAACATGCTATGGTTTAAAACCAACCATGCTATTGTATTTTAGTTATAATTAACCATAACATGTTTGGAGGCAACCATAATATGGTTGTGGCTTCTTGATAGAGGACTAATTCAACCATAATATGGTTGTCGGTGACAATAAAATGGTTAAATCAAACATTATATAACTAACATTTTCTTTAAAAATAGTATTGTTGGAGGTGACCATATTAAAACATGTTTTTTCTCTGGGTGTACTTCATTTACTACAAATACTACTTGTACCTATACTTTTTATATGACTTTTACTTACTACTTGTAATACCTATGCTACTTATACAACGAGCATTGTACTACTACAACTATTTATACAACTTTCCCTTTTTTTTTGTTAGGAGCAGCACTCAGGGGATAGCCCCTACTAATGCATCGCTATTTGTAAGAACCAGGAAAATAGGTTATGGGAAGGAGGACATAAGATGTAGTGCTTGAATTTTAGAGGAAAGACTTCAGCAGGAAGGCTATTCCGCATACGAACAGTCCGGCCAAAATACGAATTTTCCCCGTAATGCGTTGAACGATACACCGACTAATCGCCCATAAAACGATGGGCTCTTAAGGAAAAACGTGAATTACGAACAAAAGTTTAGGTTTCGGGAGCCCGATCCCTAATATCATAAGATCACATCCCATTGTATTAACGATAAAACAGGCAAATACAGCCTACATTGAGACAGTGCTCAAGGGAGTTAATATAAATTGATACCCTTCTGTCACCAATACTGATTAGGAAAAAAATAGGAGAAATTAAGAGTGAAAGCCCAAGAATATAAAATTTAATGAAAGATAGAAAATCGGACCAACCAATATAGAACAACCCTGTTAAACAGAAATCTGCCCTACATGTATCCACTCTCATGTTGCGCAGCCAGGTCACAACCTGAGACATCTCCCAATTCGCCTAACAATCTACCACCTAACCAGCTCAGATTGCTGTTCTGCAGCCTGGGACAGAGATACATACAGCCATGTCACAGAGTACAATTCCGTTCGGAAACGGAATTCATTCCGTATTTTGGTGCTTCAGAAAATGACGAAGCAATGTTTCGGAATGAAACCATTTTTGTTTTCATGAATGGTATGGGAGTTGTCTGTCTCTGAAAGGCCATAAAACTATCAAAATACACTTTCCATCAACAAACAAATATGTTTTCTTCAATTCCGAACGGAATTGTACTCTGTGAAATGGCCCATAATGTGCTGAACTGTCTCCATTGTAAATTTGATGAAGAGTCAACCGATGCTCATCAATATAGTCCTTAAAGGACTATGTCCTATGTCCTTTAAGGACTATGTTGATTAAGATGGGGTTTCGAAGAAAATTTTTCGCCGGTAATTCTAATTCCATGACGACGCTTAAATATCTATCACTAGCATTGAAACATGAATTGGTTCCTTAAATTTTGAAGTGCATTTGACTGGCTTATCGCGATAGTGGGAACACTGATAGAAAAGGCGTCATAACGCTGATGTATTTTGACATCAGTTCTATGACAAGTGTCTTCGTTTTTGACCCCATGACAGTTTTCATCATGGTGATGTCAAACTTAACATCACTTGGCCAAAGTGTCATCAGGGTAAAAATGAAATTATGTCATCAATGGGATGACACATCGGCATCACAGAAATGACGCACACGTCCTCAGGCCGATGACGCAGTAACATCGGAGAAAGGACACATTAGCATCAATTTAATGACAGTTTGTCATTAAGTCAAAGTAAGAGAATATTATTATTTACTTACCCGTTACATATGTCTGTTTCACGTTTGTTGAATTACGACTTTTGTGTTTAGCAGAACTCTCAATAATGAGACACCAGCACCATGCTCTTATGGTTTTCGTAATCTTTATACCTAAAAATAAATAATTTAAAGAAAATAGAATATAGGAATTTTTGTTTCTTATAATACATTGTAATCATAAAAATAATGCTAAAAATATACAAAATGTGGCATCGAATTGATGTCACTATAGTCATAAAATAGATGACACGTAAAAAATGAAAAAATTGTACGAAGACGTTAGTCATTGGATTGATGTTACTTTTTGCATCATTGATGCCATTTGTAATAACATTGATGTCACAATTCTGATGTTAGGGCATCATCAATATGAAGATGCATTCTTCTATCAGTGTAGTCGCGAATACCTAGTGTGCACTGTACTTGGTTAAATAAAAAATCTGTGTAGCAAAAAACTGTAGTGGTAAAACGACCTAGTTTGTAGAAAGACTTCTACTACGGACATACGTGTCTTTAGTATGTAAATCTAAAACTCATACTAGTGGCTGAAAAATTTGTTGTTTTTGCTGTTTGCTCTTTATGCCTGTCAATATTTGCTGAAGTGCTTAACGTTTTTGATTCGTTCTCTCTCTTGCTAATATTTTTTGTTTTTTTATTTCAGTTTTGCTGATTTTATAAAATGCTGGTTGGTTTGTTTTTTTTATTTTATTTCGGCACTTTTTTCACTTGGCATTTGTAGGCATAAAAACTATTTTCATTAAAAAATTTTTCTTAAAAAAAAAATAAAATAAAAAATATTAGAAAAGTTTGTAAATTTTTATTGACTTTTTGCCATTAGAAAAATATTCCTAAAAAACATACAGAGATAAAAAATAATTAATATTTTTTTCCTATGTTTAAGTTAAAAATAGAAAATGAAAAAAAATATGAATTTTTTAAAAACAAAATCTAGAATAAAGCAAAATTTCAAGAGGGCTTAAGAAGAGCATTGTGATATTTTATGATTTTTAATGGAAAATAGAAAAATGTTTTTAAATTTCATGCCTAAAAGTTGACTTATAATTTAAGATTTTAGAATTGAAATAAAATTTACAAACAAAGTAAACAACTTTGTAAAAAAGGATTTAAAATAAGTAAAAATTTTTGATTTTTCTATAGAAGCCTAAAAGTAGACCTCAAATTTTATAAGTGCAGAAATAGAATTGATAGAAACAATATTAAAAGGCCCAAAGGCCTACTTTTTCAAAATGAACAGCTTTTTTCACTCATTATTTAGTAGTTTTATTCTATAACTAATTTTTTCTTGATGTATGTAACAAAGAAAATAATGACTTACTTTTGAATGCGTTCATTTTGGGACATCACTTGTAAAATTCATTGGTTCTTTCAATAGAGTTTTAAGTAGTGCCTCTATGTTTTTCTGATTACTCAACACATTATTTTGTAGGAGAAGTTTTTACTGGGATACTACTCAAGCATTGTGGTAGTAAAATGTGTGACACCGACGAAGCTAAATGGAAAATCAAAAAAATCAGATATGACGTTCAGCACACGTACACGAGTGAGTTCGCCTTCATGACAAGCATTTGACAAGTGTTTTTGAACCTTAATGAAGTAGTTTTTCCTAAGAAGCCTAAAAGCAGACTTTAGATTTTTATTAAACATTCTAGAGACAAAACTTCTTTTGTTTTTTTGCCCACAAAATCAATTTCACCGCTTTATTTGTAGCCATTTTCAAATCATTAAAATAATCCACCAAATATTTGCGAAAGCTTCATTAAAAACCTCTTAGGAAAAGTAAAAAACCTTGACTTTTATTTATTGTGTAAAAAGAACAAAAAAAAAAAAAAAAAAAAAAGGAAAAAACTGAAAGGAAAAGCCAAAGTGTCAATAAGACGTTTTGTTAACAATAAGGACACACTTCCGTTTGATGTTTAAACAATAATAACAACATTTTGCCTCAATAATTTCTCTCTTGTTTTTCCTACGCCGTCTTTGCTAACATGCACAACACATCAAAAGAGCAGCGCAATCACTTGAAATTTTAAGGGCTGCTAAAGCAAAAAATTATAAAAAAAATGAAAAAAAAAAAATTTTTTTTTTAATGAAATTTAAAACGTTCTTAACAAGCACGCGGGTATCAATAACAGTTTAATTGTTTTTTTATTTTTTGTCTTAATTTGATGGTATAATTTTAGGCTGTTTAATTTAATTGAATTGTAATTTAAAACAGTGATGTTTGGCTTTGAGCTTTAAGTGTTGCCAATCGGGCGTGAAATTTTGTACTTAAATGAACACTGTTACTCTCACTGCTTCGAAAACCTCATCCTCTTCAGCGTTAATTAATAAAGTCACGTTCGTTTTTTATTTCTTAAAGGTTGTGTACTTTTTTTTTTTGGGTGGTTTTTAAGGCGGAAAATGTAAATAAATTTGGGAGAAGGGAAACTTTTTTTTTTGAGGATTTTATTTTTTAATTTTCTACATTTTTAATAATTGATTTTTTTCCTCCTTATTCAGGTTTAAAGGGAGTTCCAAGTAAAATGTTTCCTGGAAAAAATTATGTGATATGCATGCTAATTAAAAGAAGTTAAAACAAAAACCTGGGAAAATAAGAAATTTTTTAAAAACAATTCACTTAAATACATAAAAGTTTGGTTTTATTTTATTTAAAAATTTTTTTCTGATTTGATTTAATTTTACTTGATTGTATTTTTTTCTTATTATACTTCTTATACTTTTTACACCACCAAAGATACTTCTGCTTTTGAAATTTTTATAAGTGGCCTTACTTATACTACTGGAGTGCCCCGATAGGCTACCAGGTAGTGACCTAGTTTATCAGCACTCTGGTTTCCTGAAGACAAGCGTAGAGCTTCGAGGGATTAGCTTAGGGAATTTAAAAAAAAAACTGCCTCACTTCTACTAACATATCTTATACTTCTTTTACTACGTATACTACTTTTACTGCTTGTACCTTCACTTTTTTATGACTTGTACTTTCTCCTTGTAATTCCTATGCTATTTATACAACAAGTATTTTACTACTTCAACTATTTATACAACTTACCCTCTTCTTGTTAGGAGCAGCACTCAGGGGATGACCCCAACTAATGTATCGCATTGTGTTTGAACCAAGAAAATAGGTTATGGGACAGAGGACAGAGGGAGTAGTGCTTGAAGGTGAGAGGAAAGACTTCAGCAGGAAGGCTATTCCACATACAAACAGTGCGGCCAAAAAACGAATTTTCCCCGTAATGCTTTGAACGATACACCGACCAATTGTCCACAAAAGGATGGGCCCTTAAGAAAAAAAGGGTATTACGAACAAAAGCACAGATTTCAGAAACCAGATCCCTAATTTCATCAGAACACATCTCATTGTAGTAACGATAAAACATGCAAATGCAGCCCACATTGCGACGGCGCACTACCGCGGTCCTAAAGGGAGTAAATATAATTGGGTACCCTTCTGTCACCAATGATAACCTTCGCCCTCTCCTGTTCGTAGTCGAGAAGCTTCAAAAAAGCCTTTAAACATCAGCCCAGACATGAGAGTTGTATTTTATTCGCCTTTCAACGAGGCTCTTGAATGATTTTCTCCACATCTTGAATATATATTCTGTCCATCGGACATCACATTGTATCCTCATTTCAAGAACATCAGGAGATTTTGATTCCTCCTTCATTATAATCGACCCTATTCGCATTACCCCATTCCGAGATTATGTCAAGATGTCGGCTAAGCGTGTCATTCATGTTCTGCCTCATAGCATCAACTTCGGATACGTTTGGTATATAATCAAATAAATACGAATGGCAGAGGTTGCTGTCATCTGCAAAAGAGTAGATAGAGTTGGAAGTTTGACATAAAAGGTCATTTAGAAAAATAAGAAATAGATAAGGAGAAAGACCGGAGCCTTGCGGTACCCCTGAATAGATCTTGAACTCATTTGACTAACCCCCATCTGTAACAACTCGTATAGTGCGATCTCAGAGAAAGCTCGATATAAATTGAGAGAAATTATCGCCAACACCAAATGCAACAAGTTTTGACAAGAGTGCACAGTGCTGGACTCTTTCAAAAACCCAGGAAATATTTAAAGCCTTATTTACCTTATTTACCTTACCTTCGCCAAAATTGTGAAAGGAACGGCACCATTTTTCCAAAAACAGAGCCAGTAAGTCTCCAGTAGAGCGACCACTACGAAAGCCATACTGGTGGTCGCTTGGTAGGTAGTTTGACTATAAAAATTAGACAAGATGGTGATTTACCAGACTCTCCACAACTTGGGAAAGCGCGGAACAAATTTAAATTGGGCGGTTATATTTATGGTTATTAGCCACTCCCTTTTTAAGAATTGGCTTAAAGATTTCCAACAGACGGGAAATTTGCTGGCATGGTATCAAGTACTGAAAAGATTTTCTAACACAGCGTTTACATTTGACAGTACTGTAGGCCTGCCATACGTCCTGGTTTTCCAGGATTGTCCTGGTTTTAGACAACTTGTCCTGGTGTCCTGGTCCACTATCAAATTGTCCTGGTTTTTCGAACAGGTCAAGACAAAAAAATTTTTTTTTTGTTGGTTTTAGTTGTTAACAAAGTTTAAGATTTCTGTTGTAACTTTAATTAAATTCAACTGTTATGTGGTGTAAACGTCGTTTAACTAAAAGCTTGCAATAATATTAGATGAGACTCGAACCTCTTTCAAATGTTGTTTCAACTAGTTGCTGTAAAAAGTTATACCGTGTAAACAACTTGTATAAGTAATCGAAAACCGACAACAAATTGCTTTCTCTAAAGCAGCCCATACACGTTTCAATTCAATTGTCAACTGCGTCGGTTGTTGTCCAAATCAAAGCGTGTATGGCTTTGTCAATTAGTGAAATTGACAGTTGCCGATTTGGTTGAAGAACAGTCAAAAGATTTTGATTTTTTCAAGTTGAGTACTTAGTCTGCTCAATGGACTAAAGAAAGAAACTCGTTAAAGACTGAAACACTGGAGAGTATTATTCAATGTAAGTTTAATTTTAATATGACATGCTGCCTGTTTTATAACTATATTAAAGAACGAAATAAGTTCTATAAAAAGTGCAATCTTCTGAACAGTTTTATAGTTTAGAACCTTTTAAGCTCAACTTTTTATTATTTTTTTTGGTTTGCAAAAAAATTTTCTAGCTCCATCTGTTTTGGATACAAACAGTTGGCTAACTCGACTATTGCACTGTAAAGAACAGTGCAAAGAACATTTCTTACACCAGAACCGTAACCAATTTAAATTGTGGGTTACACCACTTCTGCGCTAATAGCCCCATATATTTTTGGATTTAAAAATTAAAAATGGATGGTTTTTACATATACATATACACATGTATTAAAAAAACTTTTTTGTTGGTGTAATTTTTTATCCATTTTTTCTATGTGTCCTGGTTGATAGGTTCAAACTTCTGGCAGCCCTACAGTACTGGCAAGACAGTACGAAAAAACATATTAGTTGCCAAAAACACTACTAACTGTCTTCGTGAAGTAGGCGTCCAGACAGTAGTTAAGACAGTTCACTTTTAAAAATATGTCAAACGTGAATGTTGCAGCGCAAGTTCAGCTAAACGTATTTTGTATAAACTAAACAAATTTAAAAAAAGCTTAAAATAACTTTATTGTGTAAACAAATATAAAACTTAACTAAAATATAAAAAATCAAAGCAAAATATGTTTAATTTTTTTTTTACATTTTGATTTTTTTCTCTCTTGCTAACAAAACTTTATATTACTGTCAGCAAATGTCAAATCACTGTCCAATTTTAGTGTCTGCAAAATTTGCTAGACAGTAGACAAGACAGTTGGAAAAGTGTACATGTATTAGTGAAAAGGTTTGCATGTATTGCTACTGTCTTGCCAGTACTGGCAAATGTAAACGCCAGGTAATGGATGACCTAGCGTTGAAGAGCACTGCTTTAAGACCAGTGAAGCTATACCATCCGGCCCAGGAGACTTGTTTTTGTCGCAATCCGCAATAATCCTTTTAAAAGCTTGAGCCTTAAAAAATATTTTTGGCATAGTTACCGATACTTTTTCGAGCTCCGGTAGTAAATGATTGCTAGCTGAAAAGTGAGAGTTATTTGCAACTTATTCGGCAAAGCAATTGGCCTTATCTACCGGGTCCGTGTATGTAATGGTAATACATGTATTACGACATGTCAAAGAATTATGCGGAATGAAAAAATCGTATGTATCATGTAAAAGCAAAATTTATTAAAGGCTAGTGAGACTATGACACAAGCCTTACATATTCCATACTACTTTGTGAGAGAAATCTAATAAGTTTTGTTGCTTTTGTCAAAAAATCTAGTTCAACAGTACAGTTTCTGTTCACACTATCACACATGCAAATGCTTTTGTTAAAATGCAACCCTGATCAAATGAAAAGTATTATTGTTTTGAGAAATTTCACAGAATGATAAAGTCGTATGGGATGTCAAATTGTTTTTTGTAATACTTGTCATTTTCATGACACATTGCATTCACATTAACATACTTTGTCATATAACTTGAGTTTTTGACATGTATTAATACAAAGTATAATAGTGTGAACTAGCCTAAAGTAGGAGAGAATACCAAAATTTGTCAAGCAGTCGGTAAAGCTGGCAACACACTAGCGATTTTTGCTTGCTCGACGTCTTGTTACTTATGGCGATTTCTTTTCTGAGAAATATGTTGCATAAATGTTACATGCTCTATCTCTTTAACATTTATGTAACATTTATGCAACATATTTCTCAGAAAAGAAATCGCCATTAATAAAGGCCGAGATTCACTATCTGATGGAATTATATTCGACATAAAAAAATTTCTTCAAAATCTGCTGTCAATGCCATACTATTCCACAAAAATGATGCCAACTCAAATGACTCAGCTACTTTACACGAAAATAAAACTCTGAACGCATACAAACTATCATTTTATGAACATTTTTATAAACATGTGCAGGTCGGACAGACTTGTCAAAAAATCTGTCACTCAATTTATTTTTAAGCCACACGATTTTTTTGACCAATCGTACGCCTAAATAGGACATGGGGCTGTGAGCGCATAAATCCCCTGCAAATAATAGGACCAGTCCAAACACGCGTGTAAAGAGTAGTCCACAAGGGACCAGGACTAGTCCAAAAGTAACCCAAACGTATGGAAAAAACCTGGTCTATTTAACATTACGATGTCCTAGGAGAGGACCATATAACCCACCTTTGGACCACTAAGGAGTAGTTTTAAAACTACTCCATGGTATACACAAGAGGATTAGTTTTGAAGTCGTTTAAAAACGAAAGCATGTTGTTAAAAAACGAAGACATGTCGTCTCACTACAAACACTTTTTAACAATGACATGGTCCATGCTTGCATTACATCGGACCAGGTCCGATTTTATTTGCAGGGTCACTTGTAATTAAAAATGTTCAATTTCTTGTGATTTGTTCGATGTGCTAGTGGGCTTGTGTGCAAATATTTTAAAATTTTTTCATTTTAGTGTACAACGTAACTTCGAACTGTATCTATTGCGGAGTTGTTTAGCATACAAAAATTGTATGTAATCTTTTACGATTTTCTCCTTTTTTTAAATTGCATTGTCCCCTTCATAATTCATGTTGTCTTTTTGACGTTTAAGGCTATTCTAATTTTTTCGTCGTGTGTGGAGAAATGGTACGCTTACAAATCACCAGTTTGTGGTCAGCTTAAAATGTTTATTTTCTAAAGGCTAGATTACACTATTTCACAAGTATTACGTATTCCATAATACTTAGTGAGATAGAAATCTAATGAGTTTTGTTGCGACTGTCAAAAAATATAATTTAACATTACAGACTAGGAAGTTCCTTTGGGAACATATGTAGACATTGAAAGCAGAGAATCGCTAGTACATTTTAGTAAAAGAAGTCTATACGTTTTGTAAGAATACGAAATCACAACAATTTTTTTTTTCATTATTTCTTCAGCTTTTATAGGAATTGTACTTCTCAGTTGTTATTGATAATATCTTTTTCGTATTAAAGCCGAATATAGTGGCAAATGTAATGTAGGGCATACACTTCGTTGACAATGTCACCAATATAGTCGACAAAACTGGTGACTTGGAGACACTTGCACCCAGGTTTCCTTCAGGGTGCTTACACTTGCAATATTACTTTAACTTCTTTTGCTAGTTACACTAAAATTGCTGTTTATATTACTTACTAGCTTAACCCGGTGCGTTTCGCTTCACTGCTTTAACCACTTCTTCAGTTGAACGATATTTAATATATGCATCCTATGAGAGGTATTTCCCCCCTGCGCCTACCCGCTTTATTTTTATTTTCAAAAGTGTAGCATACCATAAGAGTGACTTCTGCAAAGTTTGAACAATCTCACTATAACAGCTCTTGAGATATGCGATATTAAACATTGGCGTCCTATAGGGGGTACCACTTCTCCCGCTGCTATTTTATTTTAATTTTGGGGCTCAGAAGATCCTACTACCAAAAGTTCAACAAAATGCGTGCAGCGGCTCTTATTATTATATCTCTCTATGTGGTGTACTGCTCCTCCTCTGTCTACCCCGCCCATTTCTATATTGAAATTTATAGTTTACTATTTATTTATTTATTTATTTATTTATTTATTTGTCTACGGAAGATTATCCTTACAGACATTTTAAATTTAATATTCTTAATTTAGTGTACATTAAACATAAAATACAATACAAAATATATAAAATGATTATTTAAAACAATAAAAAATAAAAACTATGAATTTAATGAAATAATAATTTTATTCTTAATGACATTTGAACTTGAAGAAAAATCAATAAAACTATAGAATTTGTTAAATTCATTGCACATTCTAATAAGAGGATCAGCATTAGCATAATTAGCTCTAAAACATCGAACTGATAATGGGATAAAATGACGTGATGGGCGTTGAGGAACATTAAACGAAATATTGTGTATTAGAAATCCAGAGCATACTTCACCAGTAATTATGTTGAAAATAAACGATATGTTTAACATTGTCCTACGACTTTTCAGGATGGGCAGCTTTATAAGAGAGAGTCTAGAAGTATACGAAGGCAAGTTTACTGGATTAAAGTTTAGTCCACGAAGACAAAAGAGCAAGAATTGCTTTTGGACGGATTCAATAGCATCGGAATGTGTGTTATATATAGGGTCCCATATTATAGATCCATACTCTAGAATAGGTCTTACAAGTGCAGTATACAAAGTTTTTGTGACATATGGATCATTAAACTCTTTAGCCCAGCGCTTGACGAAACCAAGTACACCCCTAGCTTTATTTACTATCATAGTGATATGCGAAATAAAATTAAGTTTCGGATCAAACAGAATTCCAAGGTCTAAGAAATTGACGGCCAATTCCAGCTGACTACCACTAAGATGACTTTTACATCATCAGCAAACATTAAAATATTTGAAGATTGAATCGCGGCAGGCAAGTCGTTAATGAACAGTGAAAAAAGAAGCGGACCAAGGTGGCTTCCCTGTGGTACTCCAGAAAGAACATCAATTCGTCTGGAACGGGTGTTTTTAAAAAGAACGGTTTGTTTTCTATTAGTTAAATATGAATAAATCCATTTAATACTAAGGTCTGTGAACCCCAAAAAATATAATTTTCTTTTGATGAGCAAATGGTTAACTTTATCGAAAGCTTTACTGAAGTCAGTGTATATAACATCAGTTTGTTCTTGTTCCAAAAATCCACGATTTATAACGGTAGTGAGTTGAAGAAGGTTTGTCGTAGTAGAGCACCTTTTTTGAAATCCATGCTGATAAGGGGATATTAAATTGGACACTCGATAGGATAAATATTCAGTGACGATTTTTTCAAATAATTTAGGTATAATACTAAGTTTAGCTATTCCACGGTAGTTTTCCACTTCAGACTTTTTCCTGATTTATACAAAGGAACTATGAAAGAATTTTTCCAAACGTCTGGAAAATAACCATATTTTATTGATGCATTGAATATAATTTCTAAAGGGATGGCAATAGCATCGGCACATTTAATTAAAATATTGCTTGGAATTTTATCCGGTCCATAGTTGTACGAAAATTTAAGGTTTTTTAGTTCCACAGATATTGTAGAAATGTCAAGAGAAGGTATATTTATTGTTTGCTTTGCTGTTATTTTGAATGGATAATTAACAGAATCATCATAAGTAGAATCTGAATATGTTGTTGAGAAAAAATCCGCAAATAAGTTGCTTATAGTTGCATGATCACTGGATTCATTCTGTCTAAACTTCATAGAAGAAGGGTATCCTGTTGCTCTTTTCTTAGAATTAACAAACTTGTAAAACGATTTTGGATTACGTTTTAAATTATATTTCATTGTATTAATATAGCTATCATAAAATGATTTATTTAGTGATGTGTATTCAGCTCGGCTAATAGAATACATCCGATAGTCAACAGCAGATCCAGACAGTTTAAATTTTTTATAACATTTATTTTTTTTATTCTTGGCATGAGTTAACTGTTTATTACTCCATGGTGGACTAGACAATGGTTTAGATATTTTTTTCGGAATACTTAAATTCAAAAAAGAATAAACTTTATCGTAAAATACTTTACACATTTGATTTACGTCCGCATAGCACGATAATAAAGCGTACCAATTCGTGTCGGTGAAAAGTTTATTTAACGTGTTGTAGTCAGTACGTTCAAAAGAAAAAACTTTCTCATGATTAATTGGCGATTTACTTGCAGTTTAGATGGAATAGAAGAAACTAATTCAATTGTAGGATGATAGCAGTCTTCAGGCAATGTAATCGGTGATGAACGCTTAATAAAACAATCGGCCACATCATTGACAAATATTAAGTCTAATATTTTATCATACTTGTTAAGAACGCCATTAATTTGAAAGAGACATGTGTCATACAAAATATTGAAAAACTCATCGAAACTGGAACACTGTTTGGTTTGAATAAAATATTTATCTTCTGGTAAATATTTCCAGGCTATTGACGGTAAGTTAAAATCACCAAAGACATAAACGGAATCGCCATTACATGCAGAACGAGTAACTGATGCGATAGCTTCGGCATGTTCAGTATATATATTTTGCGGAGAAGATGGTGGAATGTACGAACACGTGACAAATATGCGTTTTCCATTAAGTTTTATTAACACGGCTATAAATTCAATATTAGATGAAGAATCAACTTCCATAAGTTCAGATGCAAAATTACAGGAAACCGAAATAAGGACTCCTCCACCAGCAGTTCTATTACCTCGATCTCGGCGATAAATATTAAACTTGTCGCATAAAATTTCAGTATTTAAAAAATTATTATTTAACCATGTTTCAGTAAGTACAAGGACATGATGATCCATGTTGAAGCTTTCAATATATAAAGTTGATAGTTTAGTTCTTAAGCCACGAACATTTTGGTAGATGATTGAAATGTTATCATCAGCCAACTTTAGTTTTTTGAAGCTGAAAATTCAAGTTGTGGAAGAATACCGATATTCTGTGATCTTGCCCTGTATATATATTCTCGAACTAGAGTATTCTTTGGCCAGAAGTTTGGATCGAGAAGTGTTGCGAAGATATCAGCAGAAACCGAAATTTTAAAAGAAGATATAGATCTTGGTTGAGAAAAATTAAACTTTTGAATTGAAATATCAGCATTTTTGCCAATTTTATTCTTAATAAAAAAGTTAATCGCATCAGTTGTAGTATCACTTGTTAAACGGGAAACGAAAATAGTTTTTTTTGGAGGTACAGCCCGTAGCGGATTATGTAGTATGCCATTAGTATCGGAGTGTGGCGGATTATTACTCATTGGAAGATTTTCATCAAAATTTGAATTGGTACTGTTCGTTTCAAAATCCATTTCATTAGAAGACTCAATATTACAATTATCGGATGCATAGTTAGGAGCTGGGTTATGTGTGGTTACAGAAGTAGTAGGGCAATTATTACGTTTTTCTTTATTATTTCTTGCTGACTTACGACGTTTTGGGGAAGGCATAGGTGGAGATTTCAAATTATCTAAAGATTTAAACTCATCAAATAATTTTCCATAAGCAGAAATACGATCATTTAGTTTGGCTGCTTCATCTTGTAACTCAAGTAGCTTTAACCACGTTTGAAGACTCTCCCTTTAAAAGTTCTTCAGTTGAGCGATATTAAATATATGCATCCTATGAGAGGTATTTCCCCCCTGCACCTACCCGCTTTATTTTTATTTTCGAAAGTGTAGTATACCATAAGATTGACTTCTGCAAAGTTTGAACAATCCCACTATAACAGCTCTTGAGATATGCGATATTAAACATTGGCGTCCTATAGGGGGTACCACTTCTCCCGCTGCTATTTTATTTTAATTTTGGGGCTCAGATATTAAACATTGGCGTCCTATAGGGGGTACCACTTCTCCCGCTGCTATTTTATTTTAATTTTGGGGCTATGAAGATCCTACTACCAAAAGTTCAACAAAATGCGTGCAGCGGCTCTTAAGATATGCGGTTTTTAATATTGGCATCCCTGCCCCTATCGAAAAAATAAGTAGCCTATTTTATTTTTGGGGCTGACGTGATGTTACTATAAAAGTTTCAGGGAAATCGGTTCAGTAGTTTAGGAGTCTAGAAGCCAACAAACAAACATACCAACATTTTTCATTTTTTATATATAGAAGATAGAAGATACCCTTATACACCACTTATACTAATTATGGCACTTATACCAATTACACTCTTACTATCTTCTCTGCTAGTTATAATACTGATATTAATTTGTTGTACGCATTATAATTCTTTTATCCACTTTAAATATATGATAGATCGGTAGGTAGTGGGTCAATTAATAAGTCTGCAGGTTATGGAGCCAAAATTTTTGTTTTTCCCTTAAATTATCGTCAATATTTTGTACTTTTCTTTTAGATTTTTCTTTTTTTACTTTAAGAATATTCCTTTTAGTTTTCATGATTTTTTTTCATTTCTTGTTTCAACTTGATTTATGTGCAAAATCCATTAAGCAGTTAACAAGATTCGATAGATTGCTTTAGTTTTATTTGAAATTTCATTGCAATTTTGAATGCCTTGTGTATATGAATTTGGCTTAAACTCTATAATTTCCTTTATTTTTCCTTAACAACTCTATACTCACTAATCATTGGCATCACTTAATGGGCCCCTTCCGTTTTCCGGTTATAATTTTTTTTTCAAGCAATTTATATACAATTGCTTCAATTTCAAACTCAATATAAATATTTTTTGGCAAGTATTTTCATACAATAATTTAGACTTCAACGCCAAATATGAGGCAAAGAATAGAAAAGAAAGAAGGCTTTGAAAAACACGCCTTCCAATTACAAATCTATTTTTATTTTATTTCATTTGTAGTTTTTTTCTTTCTCTATTTTGCTTATTCTAAAGAAACATGCATAGAAAAGATAATCTGTTTAAACAACTTCCGTTTCGTGCGTTTCGACTGCAAATGAAATGTGTCTGGTGATATATGGCTCCCATTCCAGTTTAACTCATTTTGCCTGAACGTAGGCAACAAACAAAAGAAAAAGCTAAAGGTAAAAGTTAAGGAAATAAAGGTTCTTAATAGAGTGGGAAATATAGATGATAGTTAAGATGAATTGTGCTAAGGAAATGGGTAAATGTCTTAATGTTTTTTTTTTCTATATTTGTCTGGGTTGGCTAATAAAGTGGGAAAGGATTTAGTTGCTTGAACGTAAATAAAGGCAATTGTTTTTTTTTCTTATATAAATTGTTGGTCAATTTAAGGGAAGAGAATTATAAAAAATATTTTATAAAATCAACAGTGTAAAAGGTTTAAAGAAACCAACTAATAACTAATAAAATAAATTTCCTTGCATACTATTAGGCATATTAAAAAAAATTGGTAAAAAAAATATTTTAGAAAGTGAACAGCGATAAATTATATGAAATTAAATTGAATGGAAATTGAATTAAAGAAACAAAAAAATCAAAGAACGAAACTGATACTTAATATTTAAAAATTCACTGCATACTTAAAGGCATAATAAAAAAAATTTTGAATTTCTTAAAATCTATTAAACCGATAGTTTAAAACAATAATGAACAAAATTTTGCCAGCACTGGCAGGACATAAATTAAAGTACAGTCAAATCCCGATAATTCCTACCACGATAAATCGTAATTCCCAATAATTCGTAATAAGCTGCGGTCCCTTGAAAAAATCTCGTTAATTCGTAAAATTTCCATACATTTTGGTCCTCTCGCTAATTCGTAATTTTCTTTCAAATAAAATCTTCTTTACCTCTTATAAATCGTTATTGTTTGCTGACTACCACTTATAATTCGTAATAAAAACAACAAAAATATGGAATGAATAATTTTTTGTTTACAACTATTTTATTTCTGCGTGGGTTTTTGCTTGTGTCTGGATTTATTTTCTTAAGATCAGTTTGTTACATGAATAATTTTTATGTATAATTTTTATATATTTTATTTTTAACAATTGTTTTTATGTTTTTGTATCGTTTTGGTATATAAACCCCGCTAAATCGAAAACCTCTATAATTCGTAAGAAAAAGCCGGTCCCTTGCGATTACGAATTATCGGGATTTTACTGTAACAATAAATAAACAATGAAAAAGAAATTAACAAAATTGGTATTTAAAAAAAAGTTTTTATAAAATCATAGCATATAATTAGGCTTTAATAAAATAAGCTTAAATTTAAATTTTAGCAAAATATCACAATAAATTGTAATACTCTCTGCCTGCTGTAGAAGAGCAAGAGAACAAAAAACGCCATCAGCTGTTTCATTCGTATGTATGAACAGCTGTCAAAATGACACATGAAATAACATTTCTTTGGCGTAACTGATAAACTTGTACAATATTTAAAGTTTTTTTTGTTTGCACTTTTATTTCATTTTGTTTTTGGTTAAACCATAATAAAACTTATTATTTTTTTTCTTCTTCTTCTTCAACATTTTCTTAATGTTTTCTACATTATATTTTCTCAAAGATATTTTGCCAAGGCATGTGTAACTCATATGGTCTGTTTGAAAAGTTTCTCTGAGTTTTACTTTATTTTTCCACATTTTGGCATTTGTAAGAAAATTTACACTTCTTAAAAGTGTTTGTGTTTTTTTTTTTTAGTTTTAGTATCTCGTTTTTTTTTTAGTTAAAATTTTTTTTTTCCATCAAAAAAACAAGTTGTTGTAAGTTTAAATAACAAAGTTTTTGATGAACAATGCCTGAGAAAGAAAAAAATTTTTATATATATTTCAAGTGTCAGTAGTATTATGATTTGCTTTTTTGTTGATAAATAATAAATAAATTATATATAAATAAAATGTTAAGAAATCTAAATACTTTTATGGAAATGATCGTTACTTTAAAAATAATACAAAGCAGCCTTAGCATAGGCTATGATTTTTTAAAGAAATTTTCCTAAAGGTAAACAATTTCTTTTTATATATAATTTTTGTTTTCTTTTTATAAATCATCGTTATGAAAATTTGTTTATTAATTTTATAAAAAATTTCCTTTTTGCAGCCTTAAATTATGCTATGGATTTTTTGTTGTTCTTTAACCTTTAAATATGTGTTGAAAAACTTGCAAGAAATCAATGCAAATCAAGTGTTTGCTGTTGTGATTGTAAATTTTCTTTTTCCAAAAACTTACCCGTAGGTGTTTTTATTTCTTACATACATGACAACAAATACTTCAAACACATGATTTTTACTTTTCCTAAGACAAAAACTAAAAAATTTTCTTCCTTTTCGTATACAATAAGAAAAAAAAAAAATACAAGAGCTAAGAAAAAGTTTGTTGGCTTCACACAGGTAAACAAACTTAAACACATCTTCTTTCGTTTGCTCCTTTAACTTCCTGCCAGCGTCATCATCAATGTCTTGTGGTCTATAGTTTTTGCTGCCGAAAAGCATGTGTGCTGTTATTCAATATGAAAACAGGGTTGCGTGTGAATTATTAAAATCTAATAAACCACAGGATTTTATATATGACTACAAGAGGAAAGTCGTAAGTTTTGCTTACATACTTTTACCCAAAAGTATGTGTTTCCTTAAATGTCTAACAATGTTTTCAAGTACTTATACTTACATATTTTCCCAAGTTTTCCCGTATTTTATTATAATTTTCAATCCGAGTTAGAACGGGTGTGTTTGTTTGTTTGTTTGTAAATATTTCCTGATGTATGTGTATGTTTAGGATCTTCATTGTATTGAACCTTAAATTAAGTTTAAACTTGTTTGCTAATAATTTTCCTGTTTACAGCACCTCTCCCTTCCACCTAAATATTTACTTGTTTCCTTTTTTACTTTATTTATTTTCAATTTATTAGTTTGTATATAAGAGTTTGGTGGTATTGTTTACTTAGGTGAAGTTTAATTTCTTAACAATCTATTCCCTCATAAATTGCGTTTAGTTTAAGTTTGTTTTTAACATTTTTCCTTTTTCTTTTTTTCCAATAGAAAAAGGTGTGAAAATCTTAAGATTTCAATAGGACTTTCAACACTTGTCCATAATATTTAAACTTATTTTATGAAGATTTTAAAGTTTTCTGTTTGAAAAACACACACATATGCATACGTTTTTTGGCTGATAAATGATTCAAAATTTTAATAACTAAGTAAAAGAAAAATAAATTAAGAAAAGTCAAAGATTATAGAATAAATTAAAAGAAAAAAAAAAAAAAAATCCTCAAACGAAAAAAGCTCAATATAAAAACTATAGCAGTTATAAGAAGCATAAAAAGTATAATAAGAAACTGTATAAACAGCATAAGTAGTACAAGTATAATAAAATAGCATAACAAATAAAATCAAAATTAGAAGTATAAAAATTTATATAAATAGTATAATTAAAAAATAATTTGTATGTATAACTATTTCGAACTATACGACAAGTATAAGAAGTATAACTATAATAAAAATGAAAAGAAACTCAAGCTTAATCAATTGAACTAGTGTTTGCCCAGAAAACATATATATCGAGGCATTACCGCAGAAAAAGCTTAAGCGACATAATTTTCAATTTTCGTATTTTTTTAAATAAATTACTTTATTGGCAAACTTTTTGTCACCTAAGCTTTTTTGCGGTTATGACTCGATATAAGTAAAAATGAATTTACACGTTTCGAGCATTTGATTTTTTCTATCTTAATGGATCGCTTTGGTGAGGGACCAGCCTGCGTTCCATATGTTATCTTCCACTCAAGTTCGTGAATGTTTAATATAATTTTGTAAGTTCAATTATATAAAGAAAATCAAAAAGTACCAAGTAAAAAACATAAAGTACCAAAAAGTCCCCTCATAAAGTTTCTTAATCATTTTGGACTCTGCATGTTAAATTTTATGTGTCTAGGTTTAGTATCAATAACATTTCAAAAAGTACCAGTTAAATGATAAAAAGTACCAAAAAGAACCCTCTTACAGATTCTTATTCTCTCAGGGCCATGCAGGTCCAATCTTAAAGAAAATTAAAAAAGTACCATTTTAAGAACCAAAAAAGTACCAAAAATTTGCTCTTATAGATTATCATTCCTTCAGGACCTTGCATGTTTAATTTTATGTTTCAAGGTCCAAAATAACGAAAATTCAAAAAGTACCAGTTGAAGAACAAAACAGTACCAACATTTTTAATCTTATAGGTTTTCATTCCCTCAAGACCCTGCACATATTATTTAAAGTATCTTAGTTCAAATAACAAATGCAGCGCGGAAAACTAGAAAAATAAATTTAATTTCCCGTATTTAACCGAAGAAGAGAAAAGATATCAAAAGTATTAATTCTATTCCGTTATAGGCTCCTTAAAAGTACCTTATATTTTCTACTGGGCCATATGCTATCTCTATGACAAATTTTTTGAAAAGAGAAAAAGGACCAAAGGTAAAAGAGTACCAAAAGGACCAACTTCCTCCTTATTTAAGGCCCCCTGAAAATACACTGTATGTAAATGTACGCGTTAATTTGCATGTATATCAAATTTATCAAACTGAGAAAAAGTACCAATTTTATTCCGTTTTTACCCCTTTAAATGGACCCTATATTTTAATCTGTACACCAAATTTAACAAAAATAGAAAAGTAACAAGTTCATCCCGCTTTTATCATCTAAAAAGTACAATATTTTTTGACATGTGCAACATAGATCGAATATATAAAAAGTACCACAGGCAAAAGAGTACCAAAATATTTCCTCATTTTAGGCTCCCAGAAAGTACACTGAATGTAAATGTAGGCTTTAATTTGTATGTATACCAAATTTATCAAAACGAGAAAAAGTACCAGTTTCATCCCGTTTTTACCCTTAAAAAGTGCCCTTTATTTTAATCTGGACTATATGCAATCTGTACACCAAATTTAATAAAAAGCGGAAAAGTACCAAAAGTACCAATTTTATGCCGTTTTTACCACCTAAAAAGTGCCCAATATTTTAACCTGTGGCATATGCTATCTCTATATAAAATTTTTCGAAAATAGAAGAAGTACCAAAAATTAAAGAATTCCAAAAGTACCAGCTTTCCTATATTTTAGGCCCCCAGAAAGAACAATGTATGTTAACGTAGGCTATAATCTGTACGTATACCAAAATTATCGAAAAAAGAAAAAGTACCAATTTATAACGTTTTTACCCTTTATTTTAATCTGGACCATATGCCATCTGTATAACAAAATTATCAAAGGAGAAAAGGTTCTTAACACTTAAACAGTAACTAATATTTAAATCTGGGCCAAATGCTATTCGTCTACCAAATTTTATCCATAGCCGTAAATCGATTTTTGCGTGGGCCGATGTTGAATGTGAACCACATCTAAACGTCAAGTTTTTTTCTGCACTTCATTTGACATTTCTCAATTTCAGACTAACTCAATTTGAACCCAAAATTCATTTCGTGCACTTTGTGATTTTTTTTGGTCACCTCAGTGGATACGTTAACAAGCAGAATTGCCGCATTTGGGCAAATGATAATCCAAGAGTGAGTGTCGAAAAACCAATGCACCCACAAAGAGTGACTGTTTGGTGCGGCTTATGAGCTGGCGGCATCATCGGGCCGCATTTTTTCTTAAATGAGGCCAGTCAGGCAGTTACTATGAAGGTGTTCGCTATCGTGAGATGATAACGAACTTTTTATGGCCCGAATTGGAAGATATGGATTTGGACGATATGTGGTTTCAACAGGACGGTGCCACTTGTCCATGTTATCTCACGTGGTGGCGATGCCGCCAAGATCATGTGATTTGACACCGTTGGACTGCTTTATTTGGGGTAAATTATATAAGAAACAACTACAGGAGTTCAGAGTTATCTGACACTTTTTCCTAGTCCCGGCAGCGTTCAAAAGAAAATCATTTAAGTTCTTTTTAGATGATCTTCCTCCTTTACGGACACATTTTAATGGTGTCTTCGGTGTACGAGCATTAGAGATTTTCCTGTATATAATATTATAAGAGTTGTAAATCGTTCTAATGGCTAATGAAGTGTTATGAAGAAAGTATGTGTTATTTAATTGATATAAGAGTTTACTAAAGGAAGTAAAAGTAAATAAAGTTGTAAAAGCAAGAAACTACTTGCATACTTATTGTTTGTTATAAATTAAATATACTTGAAGATATAATCGTATAATTAGTATAGTTTTAAATGTATCTTAATTCAATATTTGATCGTATAAGCAGTATAATTTTAAATGTATCTTAATATGTCTAATTTTTTTTAGAGTATAAGAACTATTAAAATTTTATTTTTAACTTTCTTTCAACTCTCAAAATTATGCTTTAGAGAAAAACTGTATTACACTCCCTACATTATGCTTTAAATTTTATTAAAGAAATTTTATACTTTGCTTGAAACTTAATTTCCAATAATTTCTCTGCCACATTTTTTTTTATCTTCCTATAAAAAAACAACTTTTTGTAAAGTTTTTCATTAACAGCAACTTAACCAAACAACCAGCCATCATATAAAATATTTAATAGCAAATTTTATTAACCACATATTAAAGTTTTTTCTTTTTTTTTTTTGTTAAAAACACTTTTTCTTCTCAACTAAAACTTCAATATAATTTTTTATTTTTATTTATGCAATTCTTTTTTTTTTTTTTTTTGTTTCTCCTCCATTAGAGTAGTCTAAGGTCCTTAAAATGGGAACAAAACAAACACACACACGTTAAACAAGGACTGATTTACTGCTGTTAAAACACTTTATCTCAATTTTTTTTGTTAGAAAACAAAAAATACAGTTTTGTTGTGAAATTTTTTTCTTGAAAAAAATTCTTTGTAAAAAAGTTGACAAAAAAAACTGCCTTGTGGTTGTTGGTTTATTTTATAGTAAAAATAAAATAAAAAGTTGTTTCTTATTTAGAAATAGAAAAACAACTGAGTTTAAAATAAACTTTCCATACATAATTTTCTTCTCTTGTATTCTCTTTTGTTGCCTTTTTTTTGATTAAAAGTAGCATTTAACAGGTAAAAGTTTTTATTTTTTTTTTTAAGATTTGATAACAAAAACTTCAATAACGTATGTCATTTTTAAATGGAATCAGTTCATGTCAAAGATTTTTTTAAGAATTAACTTTTAAAAATATAAACGAATGGTTAAGTAAAATCTTTTATTAAGATTTAACTTTTTTTCGATCCTTAAAGTATGCAAAACATTTGATTTAGAAAAGCACCTAAAGTACTTGAAAGAATAGAATGACGAACAAAATATTGTTGCTCCTTAAAATAGGCAAAGAATTTGGATCTATAAAACTACTAAGCTGACTTATATAAAATTTTTTCAAATTTAAAGGAACAAAATGTATTTTGCTTCATAAAATGTTTAAGGAAAATTTACTTCCTCAAGTAGACAAATGATTTAAAGCTTAACTTACACTTAATAGCTTTGAAATATATATTTTTAAGGGGCCTTTTTTAGAGGCATAGAGCTTTTTTAATAAAACACAACTGGCACTTGTTAAAAAAAAATTTCTTGTAAAGGGTTAAATTTCAAGGGCCGATGTTGATTTTGAATAAAACACAAACTATTTAGGAAATTATTGTAATTTTATTTTATTATGATATATTGGTATTACTCAATTATGTATGGAACAAAATATCGGCCAAATGGGCGCCGCGACCACGGCGGCACACCTTCATCCGATGGTCCAAATTTTCGATGACCCTGAGGCATAATGGAGGTTCTATGCCGTTAATGTGCCGAATTATCTCATCCTTTAGCTCTTGAATTGTTGCTGGCTTATCGACGTACACCTTTTCTTTCAAATAACCCCAAAGAAAAAAGTCCAACGGTGTCAAATCACATGATCTTGGCGGCCAATTGACATCGCCATTACGTGAGATAACACGGTCATTGAATTTGTTGAGCAAAAGAGCCATTGTTTCGTTAGCTGTGTGGCAAGTGGCACCGTCCTGCTGAAACCACATATCGTCCACATCCATATCTTCCAATTCGGCCCATAAAAAGTTCGTTATCATCTCACGATAGCGAACACCATTCACAGTAACTGCCTGACCGGCCTCATTTTGGGAAAAATACAGCCCGATGATGCCGCCAGCCCATATACCGCACCAAACAGTCACTCTTTGTGGGTGCATTGGTTTTTCGATAATCACTCTTAAATTAGCATTCGCCCCAATGCGGCAATTCTGCTTATTGACGAATCCACTGAGGTGAAAATGTGCCTCATCACTGAAGATGATTTTCTTCGAAAATTGATCATCCACTGTTGCCATTTCTTGCCACCATTCTGCCCATTTACGACGTTTGGAATGGTCAAGAGGCTTTAGTTCTTGAGCCAATTGCACCTTGTAAGCGTGTAAATGCAAGTCTTTATGCATAATGTTCATCAACGACGAGCGTGAGAGGTGCAATTGTTGGGCACGACGACGAGTTGAGGTGGACGGCTCTTCAGCCACACTATCGCGAACAGCAGCAATATTTCCTGAAGTACGAGCTGTACGAGCATGCACTGGTGTTCTCACATCTTCTACAGACCCGGTTTGCTCGAATTTTTCCACGATTTTTGCGATTGTACGCACATTTGGACGATCAAATTGACGAAAAAAATCACGAAGTGCACGATATGCATTTTGATTTGAACGCCCATTTTCATAATAAGTCTGGATAACTTTAACACGTTGTTGGATTGTGTATCTCTCCATGGTTCAAATTTAGTAAGTCTGAAATAGAGAAATGTCAAATAAAATTCGGAAAAAAACTTGGCGTTTAGGTGTGGTTCACATTCAACATCGGCCCTTACAATTTAACCACCCTTTATATAGCCTCCGCGACTGCGCCTTATGAACGCCATTTTGGCGGTCGAACTTTGCACCACTTTTTCGAGCATGCCTGGTATTATTTTGTCAATAGTGCGTCGAAAGTTAGCAAGGGATGTCGAAATATGGTCACTGAACCATATGCACTCCGTATGCCAAATTTGTCAGTACCAATTTTATCCCGGTTTTACCTCCTTAAAAGTACCAAAGGCAAAAGAGTACCAAAAGTACCAATTTTTCTTCAAGTAAGGCCCCCAGATAGTACACATAATGTTAATGTAGCCTTTGATTTGTGTGCATGCTAAATTAATCGAAAAGAGTAAAAGTACCAATTTCATCCCGTTTTTACTCTTAAAAAGTGCCAGATATTTTAAGCTGGACCATATGCAATCCGTGTACCAAATTTATCAAAAAGAGCTAAAGTATCAAAAGTACCAATTTTATCCCGCTTTTATCATCTAAAAAGTAAAATATATTTTGGCCTTTGCCACATTTATCGAAAAGAGAAAAAGTACCAAAGGCAAAGGAGTACCAAATGTACCAATTTTTCCACATTTAAGGCTCCCTGAAAGAATACTGTATGTTAATTTAAGCCTAATTCTGTATGTTTACCAAATTTATCGAAAGGAGAAAAAGTACAAAACGCAAAAGAGTACCAAATACCGACTTTTATTTTAGGCCCCCAGAAAGTACTACACTGAATGTTAATGTAGGCTTCGATTAGTGTGCATGCTAAATTAATCGAAAAGAGTAAAAGTACCAATTTCATCCCGTTTTTACTCTTAAAAAGTGCCCCATATGGTAAGTACCAAAAGTACCAATTTTTCCTCATTTAAGGCTCCCATACAGAATACTGTATGTAAATTTAAGCCTTAATTTGTATGTATACCAAATTAACCGAAAAGAGAAAAAGTGCAAAACGCAAAAGAGTACCAAATACCGACTTTTATTTTAGGCCCCCAGAGAGTACTACACTGAATGTTAATGTAGGCTTCGATTAGTGTGCATGTCAAATTAATCGAAAAGAGTAAAAGTACCAATTTCATCCCGTTTTTACTCTTAAAAAGTGCCCCATATGGTAAGCTTGACTATATCCAATCCGTATACCAAATTTATCAAAAAGAGAAAAAGTATCAAAAGTGCCAATTTTATCCCGCTTTTATCATCTAAATGGAACAATATTTTTTGACCTGTATCACATTTATCGAAAGAAAAAAAAGTACCAAAGGAAAAAGAGTACCAAAATTACCAGTTTTTCCTCATTTAAGGCTCCCATAAAGTATACTGTATGCTTATGTTGTTTTTTCTTAGAATTATCTAAGTCTGGCTTTCAAGGTCACAGTAAATGAAAAATAAAAGACTATTTATTCATAATTTTACTCCTCCGACGTTTCGTTGAGATTTTTTTCAAATTTTATTGAATATATAATCTTTACATTATAATTTTAAATAAATTTGTTTTTAAACAATATAACAAGTACCACATAAAACACAAAAATAAATAAAATAAATAAAAATTGGGAATTAAGCACGAATAAAAAAATCTTTTGAAATTAAAATTTTTTATTCCCAAAAATTGAAATTACTTTTTGATAAAACAGGCAAGTGCACGGCCTAAAAAACACTTAATTGACAACACCTTTTGTAAGTTGTTGTTGTTGTTTTTATTTTGTTTTTCTTAACCTACTTACAACTACAATTAATGTTAAGAGAATGTCAACTAATTGTAGTGGGGAATGTAAGATGAGATAAACCCACTGTTTATTGTTGATGTGTTTTGTTTAAACTTTGATATTATTACAAGTAGAACTGTTGCTATAAGTCTTATACGTTTAACAGTTTTATTTGGTTTAATATCTTAAGTTTTTCTAAAATCTTTATGGATGAAGTTTCCTGATGATCTGGCCTAAGCAACCAGTGAAATGCGCATAGGAATAGCTTATCCCATCAACAATAAATTTCAAGTGTTTTTGTCAAGAATAACAACTGGGAATTAAGCACGAATAACAAAATCTTTTGAAATTAAAATTTTGTATTCCCAAAAATTTAAATTACTTTTTGATAATAAATGGGCAAGTGCACGCCCTAAAAAAACACTTAATTGACAGCATCTTTTGTAAGTTGTTGTTGTTTTTATTTTGTTTTTCTAAACCTACTTACAACTACAATTAATGTTGAGAGAATTTCAACTAATTGTAGATAAACCCACTGTTGTTTATTGTTGATGTGTTTTGTTTAAACTTTGATATTATTACAAGTAGAACTGTTGCTATAAGTCTTATACGTTTAACAGTTTTATTTGGCTTAATATCTTTAATATCAAATGTCAAAATACAATTTGGTTTAAGGATTGATGTTTGACTAGTGACGTCAGCAGTCGTCGATGGCTGCGAGTGTAAGACGGCAAATCCATCTGAGGAGATCGAGTGGTTGCGATCGAAACATGTCATGGTAACCTGCCGGCCAGGGTTCGAGCCCGAGCCACGTCAAGAATGAAAGATTATCAATAACAATTTAAATTGATTTTCATGTTGTAAAATTCCTTTCTTCATAAAAATAATTTAATAAAAATTAAATTTCATGAACTTAAGCCTAATTAAAAATATTAAAAATTTGGATTAAAAACCATAAATAGTTCAACAAAATAACCACAATACTAATATCTTTAGTTTTTCTAAATCTTTATGGATGAAGTTTCCTGATGATCTGGCCTAAGCAACCAGTGAAATGCGCATAGGAATAGCTTATCCCATCAACAATAAATTTCAAGTGTTTTTGTCAAGAATAACAACTGGGAATTAAGCACGAATAACAAAATCTTTTGAAATTAAAATTTTGTGTTCCCAAAAATTGAAATTACTTTTTGAAAAAACAATATTAATTTAAGTACGCAGGCGAAATGTTCTAATTGTCAAGGGTGCGGAAAAAAATAGTTGTAAAGGTTTAACTGCAAAGTGCTTTTAACACATTGACTGAGACACGTTAAATACAATTGGGTTCGGGTACTGATGTATACTTAATCGCAGCATTTAATCCGTAACTTGTTTGAGTTGTACCATGAAAGATTACAGTTCGCGTTTGGAACGAGGTCATCAAGTTAGGTTTTACGACCAAATTTCTAATTTAAATTTTGTGTACACAGAAAAAAGTAAAAAACGGTTTTGATCACCAAAATAATTGAAACGAGCAAAACATTGTTTAATTTTGCACCTATCACCGAAATGATTATACCAATTACTCAATTTTGCAAAAATTGCAAAACAAGGATTTTTTTTCCAATTAAAAAGTTTTTACATTTTAATTACAAAAATAATTAAAAAATTATTAATATTAAACAATATGTATTTTAATTGAATGAATTAACAAATTAATTAAAAAATATCAATATTTTAATTGAATGAATTACTAACGTAATTGATTACAATACAGAAAATTAATTATTTTAATAATTGTATTGATTAAAACAGTGATTGAATTTTTGCATTAAATCGATTAAATTTTTAATTGAATAAATTAAACAGTGTATTTGAAATACACTCTAAATTCAATTACGCAAATTATTGAATCAAACAAATTGTTAATTGAATTAGTTTGTTAAATCAATTCAGTTGATGGTTAAATGAAGCAAAATGATAATATTTAAAATATATGTTTTATTTAAATATGGTTTAAAAATAACTTGTTTTATTTGTTAAATTGTAATAGCTCATGCTTAATTGTACAAATTTTGGAAGATTTTTTTGACAGAGGAATTTCATACATACAACTTTGTATAAAATTGTAGAATAACTCTGATTCTTCAGGGTATTCAAGATTGAAAACAAAAAACTGTTTTTGTTGTGTAATTTGACTGTACTTTTTTCACCTATTCACTTTAAAAGCACAACATAAAATGACGACAAAAATAATTCAAGAATTAACAAACAAAGAAAATAAACACCAAATTTCGATTGCGACCATAATCACCGTCAACACTGTGGTCAGCCACAAGGCGATTTTTTATTTTACGCATAATATACATATGTATGTATGTAGGCTCATTATTGACATTGTTGGTGGTCATAATTGTAATTCGTCTATAACAACTTTCAGTTCATTTTTTACTTGTTGATAGTTTTTTTTTTGCACGCGACGCTTACTGTTCTTTTTGATGACAAAAACATGTGTGTATGTACATGTTAGGGCAAAGACAATAAATTTATAAAGATTTTGGTTGCACTTGTATCATTTTTCGCAAACTGTTGATGAGGGAAGAAAGCAACAAGCTGTTCAATACAAACAACCGAGTTGATTGATTCAATTAAACTTATAATTAAAATTAAGCTTAAAATCAAGTAAAATTTTAATTGAAAAAAAATATTTTTTTTTAATTCAATCAATTAAGAACGTAATCAAATTTATTTTAAAATTCAAAAATCACTATTAATTGAAAAAAAAAACTGCCAATAATTTTTTCTGTTTACGCTCTTCCTATTTCTGTGGATTCCTGTACAACCGTTTTTATTCTAAAAGAAAAATCAAATTGACGGCTGCTGGATCCGATGTTTTCCTTTTTTTGGTGTTATAAAGGCAGTAGCGGTTGTGCACAATTTGGTGTAAAGTAGTCTTTTTTATGTACGTTTAAAATTATTATCCTCACAAGGGAGGAATATTAAAACTCCAAGTCGTACAAGAGAATATTCGGCGGAAACCCGTATACTTTACTGACGCTCCGTTAACCTATATACTGTCCTAAAAGTGTTGAAGTTTTACGTGTTAACTCAATTTCGACGTATTTTTAAAAGTTGGAAGTTAAACGAGTGGAATTTTATTGCAGCTTAATTTTGCAAAGAAGATAAATCTTTTCAGGTCCACGAGTTTTATCCAAATGGACGAGAGACGGATAAACTTTTCTAGCAAAGTTTTAAGATTGAAGATTTTGAGTGATTGAATGTCAAAACGAAAATCATAACAGGGTGTCCCTTACATAAAAAAACGATAAAGGTAACTACTGTAATAGAAACTGCAAGGAACACAAAACTTGTAAAAACAAAACTGCTCAATGAAACCACAAGAAAAATAAGAACAAAAATGTACAAAGTTCACTACACTAGCTGGGCAATCTTTTCATGCCACTTAACGAACGTTTTCTTATACGGTAAAATTAAAGATGATTAAGAGTTTACAATTTTTATTACTCTTGAATCTAGCCGGCGCATAACACTTTTTTAAAAACAAATTTTATAAGTTATTCTTAATAAAGTGTTAATTCTGTGGTTTTCATGGGCAACCGCGTATGTCTTAAAATAAAATTTTTCAGGAGAGTCGAAAAAACCATTCTAGATCAAACTATGGGTTAGATATTGCAACTTTTGAACTTTGTTATTGAGTTAAAACATCGGAATGGGTCTATCTGTTTTTAAAAATTTTTTAAAAAATGTAAAGAGCGCTTAAAATTAAGCAATATGGCATCAACATTTCAAAATCGAAAAAATAGACATACGCGGTTGCCCATGAAAACCACAGAATTACGACTTATATTTGAATAGTTTAGGAAATTCTTATTAGATCTACCTTATGATCAGAAACAGACATTCATGTTCAAATAATAACATTTTTGTATTCGCTTTTAACTTTTTTAAAAACAAATTTTATAAATTATTCTTAATAAAGTGTTTATTACGACGTATATTTGAATAGTTTAGGAAATTTTTCTTAGATCTACTTAATGATCAGCAACAGACATTCATGTGCAAATAGCAACATTTTGAATAGTGGTTTAACCTATTTTAAAAACAAATTTTATAAATTATTCTTAAAAAAGTGTTTATAACGACTGTCTAAACTAACGTTTAGACCATATAAATATGAACTTAACATGGCATGAATATTTATGAAATGAATTTAATTGAAAAACAAGCTAGAGTGCTAAATTCGGCTGTGCCGAATCTTTGATACCCTCCACCGACAGTTCGAATGTTTAAGGAGTAATATCTGTATGATGTTATTATTATCTTAAAATGTGACGATTTGTTATTAATTATGGTTTTAGGCGACTAAACTGTTTTCCGGTAGTAGGGTTTATATGGGGCCTAGGGTAAATTATGGACCGATCACCACGAAATGTCACAGCCTCATTTCTAGTCCTTTAAAACTGTGACGTAACAATTTCTGTTATGATAGCATTATTAGTTATGGTTTTAAGTATACTTAACTGTTTTCCGGGAGTAGGGTTTCAATGGGGCCTAGGGTAAATTATGTACCGATCTTCACGAAATTTTACAGTGTCATTTCTATTCCTATGGAACTGTGACGAGCCAAAATTTGTTATGATAGCATTTTTAATTATGGTTTAAGGCGTACTAAACTGTTTTCCGGGAGTAGGGCTTATATGGAGCCTAGGGTAAATTATGGACGAATCTTCGCGAAATTTTACAGCGTGATTTCCAGTCGAATAAGACAAATTTTTGCAACCGGGCTTTTTTCCACCATTTATTTTAGTTTTTGTAACAAAATTATCAATTTTTTTTAGGTAGTGGTTCCACATTTTGATTCATAGCTCTGATCCAACTGAACCGATTTTGCTGGATTTCAATCCCAAACTGCTTATGATAACTACAAGCAGTTTGGCACCAAGTTTTTTTTATTTCTTTTGAGTTTTTCGAAAGTGAGCGTGTTTTCAACAAACGGACAGACGGACATGGCTAAATCGACTTAGAATTACTCAAGGACCCAGAATATAAATACTTTATGGGGTCTGAGATAAATAATAAAAAAGTTTCATACGGAATGACAAACTTAGTATACCCTCTCACAACTTATTGTGGTGGAGAGTGTAAAAAGAAGCAAATGGACGAATGACTGACTGGCTTTTAAAAAGAAATAGGAGTTCAAAGAAATTTTATTTAAAAAAAATATGGATACAATTTAGCATTTCGTTGTACACTAAAGTAAAAAACTTGTTAAATGTTCGCGCACAAGCGCACTAACGCATCGAACAAATCACAAAAATTGTAAATTTTCAATAACTTGTGTTTTGTGCCCAGGGAAGGGATTGTACGAACTCAACCTTGGAAATTAAAATAGGCTTGTACGTGCACAACTTACGGTATCTGTAGTGCTGTCAAAAGTTCAGGAAGTTTTGGAAATTTATATTTGCCAAAGATGAATCAAATACAGTTATAAGCGGCTTTTTGTTACTATAAACTAGATTTAAGATTATTAAGGGTATCCTTAGGAGTGAATAAGGCGAGGGACGATCCTGCCGACTCCAATTATGGCTTGTATTGAGAGCGGGAAAAAGGTTGAACAAATTTAGTGAAATGCTTTGATAGGGTTAACAGATACCGACCTTTATTAGGTACTTAATAAGTAAAGATGTGCTACTTATCCATAGTTATACCCTTAAGATAGGGGGAACTCCGATTTACGAACGCCTTCGATAGGCTACAGTGTGATCTTGAATTATATATTTCTGGAAACTAGGAATATTAATTTGCGAAAAAACGGTTAAATTTATATTCTAACGGGTGTCCAAATTTGAGGTATTATTGGAAATCGTAACAGGGAGTTGATCCGAAGCTTTTTGGAGCGGAAAATTGTTAATTTAGACGTAGAGAATATGTGGTTTCAACATGCTGGTGCTATTTGCCACACAGCAACAGAAACAATGGATCTTTTGAAAGAAATGTTCACAAATTGCATTATTTCTCGTAGAGGAGGAGGAAATTGGCCACTAAGATCGTGCAATTTGACAACTTCAGACTATTTTTTGTGGGATTTTTTTTAAATGGAAATGTCCAGCAATAATCTCACAATAGTTCAAGAGCTTAAATGCAACACTATCAAGCAGATATTAACCATTGGCAACAGTTAATTGAAAAACGTGATTGAGAATTTTGGTAAACAAAATGGGAGCCTCCTAAAACAGTAGGGGGTCACTTGACCGACATTAATTTAAATTTTTAACCGGAACTTATTTGTAACAAACTTAAAATAAAAATTTTTATTAATAGCTTTTTTAGGAATAGCTTATCCAATCAACAATAAATTTCAATTGTTTTTATCAATAATAAAAACTGGAAATTAAGCACGAATAACAAAATCTTTTGAAAATAAATAAAATATATCACAGATGAACTTTCTTTCTTTTGGTATCACACGCAGAGAAAAATTATGGTTGGGCATGGTTACGGCAACAACACTATGTTTAATGTAACAATATATTGTTGTCGTACACAAATAATTGTTATTTTTATTTAATATTAACAATATTATAGTTACTGTTAACATATCAATGTTTATCGCAATTATGAATTTGAGTATTGTTGACCGAAAAATAATTATTTTTCTAACAACTTAATTATGATAACTTTCTAAACATATTATATTTCTCACAACCATATCAGCCATAACATTATAACTTTCTATTCATTTATCATATTATGTTAAAGATGCAATCAAACTATTTTTACTCTAATAATATTATGTTAGCGCCATTTGTAAAATAATTTTGAAGCAGTTGTGTCGTTTTTTTTATTTGTGAGCGGTTAAACAATTAAAAGATAAAATTCCATAAAAAAATAAGTTAAAAGAAACTAATAAATTAAAATATTAGCGGAGTGCATTCAAGTATTAGTGATGTTATAGTGCAAATGCAAAATATCATAGTTTTTTTGTAAAATCCAACAACAAAACACACAGAGATTTCGTTATATTTTATAAAAGTGGGCAACCGCGTATGTCTTAAAACAAATTGTTCAGGAAAGCCGAAAAACCATTCTAGATCAAACTATGGGCTAGGTATTGAACATTTTAAACTTTGTCATTACGTTAAAAAATCGGAATTGATCCATTTTTTTCAAAAAAAAATGTAAAGAGCGTTCAAAATTAGGCAATATCGCATCAACATCTTAAAATCGAAAAATGGACACACGCGGTTGCCCATGAAAACCACAGATTTTTCTTTTGCTCTTTTGCAAGATTTAAATTGAACTCCTTTATTTGATTAACATTAAGAAAAATTTTAAAAGGCCACAAAATATAAAATCGGTTCAAAAATATTAAAATTTATTTTGCATTTTTATGACAGCTATGAAAAGTGCTGTATCATAATATGATTGCTTCTAAATTTATTATGATTAACATTACAATAATATGATTAATTTCTTAGCTTATTATGATTAACATGACAATAATTTGATTACTTCTTAACTTAGGATGATTAACAGAATAATGATATGATTAAGGGAAAAATATTATGATGCAATAGTACGAGTATATTTAGTCATAATATGATTCAATAATAATCTTAATATGGTGACTACAATCATAATTCTTATCATAATATGTTGCTCTTAGAATATGTTTACCACAACCATGTTTTTTCTTTGCGTGCACAGTTTAAAATTTAGACCTTATTCTGTAAGTATACCAAATTTATCGAAAAGAGAAAAAGTACCGATTTCATTCCGTTTAAACCCCTTTAAAAGTGCCCTATACTTTAATCTCAAAACAAATTAAGCAAAACTTTTATGAGCTAGCCTGTTTAAATAGTTCACAACCACTTCTAGACGATTCCAGATGTTTCAGTTCGAATTTATTAAAAATAGGCGTTACAAATATTGTATTCCAATTACAAGAAAATTTCGTACAGTGGCGTTCATAACAATTTAAGCTAATACGACATAACAGTTTAATTTACAAATTACCTAATAGCTAAAACTACAAGTAATTCTTAGATAAATCTAATTTCGTAACACTATAAAAAATATAAATCATTAAAAACAATTGAAAATTGTTTGCCCCTTCAACTAGGCAATATATGTGAAGTTAAAAGGGACCTATGGGCAAAAAATTAGTTTTGGAAAAAAACGATTGTAAAGTTAATTTTTAGTCTTATCAAAGGTGTATTTTAAAGCTTACTTATGACAAAAGTAATGCAGTTAGAAAATGCAGTTTGCTGCATTAGAAAGAGCGTTTTGTCTATTTTAAGAATTACCAAAAAAGTAAAAATCGATTTTTCCATCCATAGGTCCCTTTTAACTTAAACTGACACATATATTTAATCTTAAAGCAGCCAAAATTAAAAATTTTGCATAAATTGTTTTCATTAAAAATCAAATAGAGCTAAATTAAAAATATACAATTATAACTTTTGTAATATTAGGGAATTATAAGTTTTTTTTTCAGATTTTTACTGCTTTGTCTTAACATAGTGTTGGATTAATTTTAATTTTTCTCAAAATTTTAAATAGTTTTCCTTAGTTTTCTTTGCACTTTTTATTGTTTTAGAATAATATTTTTCACACTTAAATTCATTTATTTCTAGATATTGAATAACGAGAAACTTATAACACTTTGCTATAAAACTTTATTTAAAAATTATAAACTGACAATGGATTTAATGTACATACGTATTTAAAACGGTCTGTCAATAAAAGCTCAAAAGAAAATGTTAGTAAAATGTTAAAAATAAAGTACTGCAAAAGACAATAATGCAAATGTTATTTCCCTGCAGTTAAAATCGTTAATTGAAAGGTTTTGGACTAGTTTTTTACTAGTTGTTAGGCGGTAAAAAAATCAGAAAGATGATACAATTTTGATGCGGCAGCCACCCTGCGGGAAAACTCAGAAGACCTTTTGACCTTAGGCCTTTTTAAAGGCCTGCTTAAACATTTGTTTGGTTCAATTGCTATTCTTATCTAACAGCTAAAGAATTCCTTATAGAAGGCCTCGGCTCTTTGGTGTAAAATATAAGATACACCTTCCACCCTCGCTTCTATGCGAAGGGAGTAGAGAAGGAGTAACATTTTTTGTATTGTTTTTTTGTTTTGCACAAGCAAAAGCAAAATAATTATTTTTTTTGATTCCGTTACTATTCGTATGTACCTGTTAAAGAAGCGAGAGCGGAAGGCCTTCTCCGCAATGACAACGTGTGTTGTAAAAAAGATATGAGTATGGAATGGAGCGAGCAGGCCTTGTTAATCCAAAAGAAGGAGTACAGAGGCCTTCTAGAAGGCATCATTACTCCTTCTTTTTCCTTCTGGATATGTACGTGAAGGCGTTTGTTGTAGAAACAACAACACTACAAAAGTTGGTAAAAAAACGATTTAATACTGAGAAAATTAGAAGTGCAACTAGTTTAAAGTAATAACTAACCAGTAAATTTCTAGCTTAATACTAGTTACTTTCGTTTATTTCTAAAATTTTTTATAGTTAAATAGCAATCGTAAGTGCTTTTTGCTTATAACTACTACTTGTATGACTGCAATCTTTGATATTTTCACGAAATTTAGTACTTATACTATTAAAAATTTTTTCTGGGAAAGTGAACGATTGGTCTTAATTAAATATTTCTCATGATATCGACCCCTTTGCGCGAAATTATCGTATATGCCAATTTTTTTGAAATTGAGTTTTTGATGCAATCTTGTTCTACATTCAAAGAGACGTCACCTGACAAAATATTGTAGACGAATTCCACTTCGTTGCTCCAAAAATTAAATGTATATTTTCATTTTATAATGAAAGCGAATGCAGATAAAAGTAGAAAAATGGCTGTCCTGTAAAATTTGGTTTTTGTAACATACGATAATTTCGCGCAAAGGGGTCGATATATAATTAGCTTTAAGTTTTTCGTTAGCAAAAAATTGCAATTGCTAATGCTGCAAGTTGTACTACGTAGAGTATAAGTAGTCTCTATACTCAATTGCTACTACTACTACTGCTACTATATTTACTCTCATTTTTTCTCGAGCATCTTTCTAAAACTTAAAAACACAATAATCAATATCCTTAAAAAAAACTACTACTACCAAGTGTTGCTTGGGAAAACAATAACAAAGACTTAAAAAAAACCTTTGGATCCAGAAATAAATTATTAAATACAATAGTTTTCTTTATTCCCTTTGAAAACTCATAGTATATTTATATTGTGTTGTATCTTCAATAGTCCATCGGAGTCAGTTAAATGATGTGTAATCGTCTTATATACACTTGAATGCCTTTTGGCTTCTAATACTTGCAAAATTATTCAAAAGTTTGTTAGGATTCACACACAAACTCTTATAATTTCCTATAGTAAGAAAAGTATAAGTATATCTTGGTCTATAAATGGCAACAATTATAACAAGTAGAGTAGCAAAAAATATTTCTAAAGAGTTTTCCCCAGTGACAAAATCAATACAAACAAATACTGAATACCGTTTGCAGTATGTGTCTTTTGTTTGAACTTAAAATAGGCTGACCTCAAAAGTATTTAAGGACGGACGTGAGGACAGACAAAATCTTTCAATACCTTAAAATTTTAAATTCAATGTAGTAAATAATATTTCTATGTATTTTCGAATATGGGCAGGAGATGAATTTTTCTTTATGATAAACTGCTTGAGTTTAGGGCAAATATTTTGTAATAATAATAATAATAGGAAATAAGGGGACCAACTCATTTTTACTTTAGTTTATCATATTCTCTTATACTATTTCGTTTGTATAATTTTATTTTTTATACCATTTATTGCACTAAGAAATTGTAAAACTCTCTGTTATTATACTTAAAGACTTTTTAATCAGCTATTGCATTATTGCATTATTATTCTCTTATACTCCTATACATATAAAATATTATAAGCTTATACATAGAATAAAAGGCATAACGTATATAAGATATTTAACAAAATTATTATAAAATGTGAAATCATTTTAATTCCTTATACCTAAATACTTTTATACACCTAACTTGCACTCTTATACTCCTATACATACAAAATTTTTTACTCGTATACATAAAATAAAAGTCATAACGAATATAAGATATTAAGCGAAATTTGTATAAAAGGTAAAATCATTTTAATTTCTTATACCTTAATACTTTTATACACCCAATTTGCACTCTTATACTCCTATAAATAAAAAATATAGTACATACTCCAATACCCAGAATAAAAGGCATAGTGAATATAAGATATTTAGTAAAATTAGTATAGAAGGTAAAATCATATTAATTTCTTATACTTTATTACTTTTATACACCTTTTTTTTGCACTTTTTATCTTATACTCTAAAAATCTAATACTGCCTATACTTATATAATCTTGTGCTGCTATATTATTATACTTCGTATGCGAAGTATAAGAGTTAAATGTATTTGAAGAATACTGTTGAATTCTTATATTATATCCTATAATACTTTTATAATTGCATGTATCACAGAAACCAAATTCGTACGAAAGTGAAAAGGAAATCGTATTCAACTTCTCTAGAAATCGAAAAACGCAAAAATTTTCGCTTTTTATTAAAAAAAAAAAGCCAAGCAAAACGATATAAAAAATGTGTAAATTCTCACTTTCGTACAAATTCTGTGAGATACCTGACTATAAAACTCTATTATTATAGTATAAATGGTGTTTGTAGTATAAGTAGAACAAGTAATAGAATATAAAGGGAATTTGTGGAGTAAAAAGTAAAAGTATAAAAAGTACTTAATCATAACTAATGTGAGTATAAGTAATTTATATTATGAAAAGTATAAGTGGTGTAGGAAGTAAAAGCAGAATAAATAATTCGAGACGAATATAAAACCAAAGTTGTATAAGATAGAAAGAGAACTTCAGAAAGAGTAGTATAAGTGATAGCAAGAGATCTTCTGGGTTGAAAAAGTAAAAGTATACGTAGAACTTGATCATAACTTGTGGGTGTATAAGTAATTTAAATTGTTTAAGAATGATGATGAATGATCCATTCTGATAGCATGGAGTTCCACTTAACAGAACCCCCAACCGCAGAACCAACCTGAGATTTTATCGAAATTTAAAATGCGCTTTAGTTCAACGCAAGGGTTGTCGTTAAATCAGTAAAAGGTGGCAGATCCCATTTCGGCCAGTCGGCTTCTTGCTAGTGAAGGACATTGACAAAGAAGGTGTTTCACGTTCTTCTCCTCATTTTTGTCAGCCCTCCCAACCACTGCGCATGTCTACATATAAAGCAGTATCCCGGGACAAATGTGATACGTCCCTTTTGGTCATCGATAGTAGAGACATAGTTCGCCAGTCATCCATGGCGGGAAAAAATGCCTGGAAATACAGTATCCAGTGATAGCGGTCCATCTGTCATTAGCAATATCGATAGTCGATCGCCGAAGTTCGAGTAAGCAGGATAGCAGTGTAAAGCATTTACAAACAAAACATATTTCTTAGCTCTAGCTGGTTCCATTAAATTCCTTTCAAAAATTATTCCTTTTACAATTCCTATATATGTGGCATGTTATATGCCTGATTGTGTCGAAAACTTTAATTTACAATTAATTCAGGCGTGAATAATAAACCACAAGAAAATAAACATCCAAGCACTCATATACTTTCTCATACTTATTATATTAACTCCTACTACTTCTTTTGCTCCCCATAACCCACTCTTATACCAAAAAGAAAAATGAAAGTGTTTCTTACACTTGTTTGCAAAACAAAGGCCTAGAGAATGTTTATCAATTTTATATGAATGTATGGATGGAGAAATAAATTTCTTAACTCGCTCCTTTAGAAAAACTTTTGCCACACTTGATTTTAAATATTAACTCGTTTATGAAATTCTTTAATTTATTAAAAAGTTTTCTTTGTTACCACACACACACACACACACATGCACACATTGGAGACTAGAGCAATGAATAATAAAATTTTGCAGAGTATCTAAGGAAAGGTAAGAGGAAGTTACCAATATATTGTTTCCCTATTAAATTGATCTTATTCAAAGTCCAATTTTGTTTTTCAAAATGCTCTTCATGTGTTTAATTTGAATAGAGTTTCAACATGTATTGAATGGCAAAAGAACAATTAAGGATTTGGAGTCTTTATCCTGACGAAATTCTATGGCTTTTTCAATGTTTTCATTTTAGGATTGAATATGAAGAGCCTTTTGTGTTTTTTGTTGCCTGTGTTTAGTGCCTAAATGGTCAATTACTAAAGGATATTGTTTAATGAAGAGTTACCCAGGATAATGGTTATTAATTGGGAAGAAGGTGAGATATGTATTCAAAGATATTTAGTAGCTTAAGTTTAAATATAATAGCGAATAAAAGTATAATAAAATTATAGTAAAATAGTATAAAATTATAATACTATAATATTATAAAAGTATAATAATATAATAGTATAATAGTACAATAGTATAATATAATAAATAATAATAACATAATAGTATAATAGTATAATACTATAATAGTATAATAGTAAAAAAGTATAATAGAATAATAGTATAACAGCATAATAGTATAATATTATAATAGTAAAATCGAATAATAGTATAATAGTATAACAGTATAACAGTATATTAGTATAATAGTATAAAAGTATAATAGTATATTAGTATAATAGTATAAAAGTATAATAGTATAATAGTATAATAGTATATAAGTATAAAAGTATAATAGTATAATACTATAATAGTGTAATAGTATAATATTATAATAGTATAATAATATAATAGTATAATAGTAAAGTAGTACAATAGTATAATAGAATAAATGTATAATAGCATAATAGTATAATAGCATAATATTATAGTAGTATAATGGTATAATAAAATAGTATAATAGTCATATAGTAAAATTGTATAACATTATAATAGTATTATGTTATAAGCGTATAAAATATCATAAAAGTATATAGTGTAATAGTATAATAATATAATAGTATATTAGTATAATAGTATAATACTATAGTAGTATAATAGTATAATAGTATATTAGTATAAAAGTATAATAGTATAAATGTATAATACTATAATAGTATAATATTATAATAGTATAATAATATAATAGTATAATAGTATAATAGTATAATAACGGTAACGGTAACGGTAATAAACCCAAGTCAGTGGGTGCGGTAATTAATGGCAATTTACTTACTCAAACTCAATACATTTTCATATTTTCTTTTTTGAATTGGTTTGTTTCAGCTCTGCTAAAGCTTGTATTTTTATATTTACTTAATTTTTCAATTTATAATAGTCTGTAAGGATTTTCCCATAGACTTAAGAAATAAATAAATAAATAAATAAATAATAGTATAATAGTATTATATTATAATAGTATAATAGATTAATAGAATAATAGTATAATGGTATAATAATATAGTAGTATAACAGTATAGTAGTACAGTATAAAATTATTTAAGAATAATATCACATGAAAAAGTATAATAGTATATAGAAATATTAGATAGCAGTACACAAAGCTATCTTAATTTTGCACAAATCATATAAAGAATAATATAATGAGGATATGAGAGTTTTAGTAACAGTTATATTATTACATCAATTAAATGTCTTTCGTACAAAAGATTTTAGTATAATAACATCAGCTTTTTTACTTTTTAGGAAAGTAAAAAGAAAGGGAGTATAAGATTTTAAGGAGCAGATATATTATTATATCAATGAAATGTATCTTCTACAAAAGGGATTTTTCAAAAGTTTTGATGTTTCAAAGATTTTAGTCACCATCAGCTATTTTACTTATCCAGAAAATAAGTATAATAGTTTAAGTAGCAGAAATATTATTATATCAATCAAATGTCTCTCGTATAAAACAGATTTTTCTAAAGTTTTGATGTATCAAAGATTTTAGTATAACACCATCAACTGTTTTACTTATCAAGAAAAGGAGTATAACAGTTTTAGTAGCAGTAATATTATTATTTCAATCAAATGTTTCTTGTATAAAAGAGATTTTTCAAAAGTTTAAATGTATCAAAGATTTTAGTATACACCATCAGCTATTTTACTTATCAAAATAAGGAGTATAAGAGTTTAAGTATATATAATATATTGTTATATTGTTATATCAATCAAATGTTCAAAAGCGATTTTGCAAAAGTTTTGATTTAGTAAAACACCATCAGCTAGAGTTTTAGTGCCAGTCATCCATTGCTAACGCAGCATTTATACGATGATTTTTAAGACGAATTCGGTAGAGAAGAGAAATGGTTAGAAAAAAACGTGATTTTTGTTCTTTGTGCTTTTTATACCCTTCACCACAGGTGGAAAAGGGTATATATAAGTTTGTCATTCCGTTTGTAATTTCTACAATATTGATCTTAGACCCTATAAAGTATATATATTCTGGGTCCTTATGAGGAGAGAAGTTGATTTAACGATATCCGTCCGTCCCTCCGTCTGTCCGTCTTACGTTTGATATGTGTTTTCCGGAGACTCCAGACATGATAGCGGCTACGTTGTTTTACATTTATGTCACATATAGTCCACCATTTTTTGCTATTGAAATTCAGCCAGATCGGTCCAACAATAGCTGAGATATGACCAAAAAAACACGACTGCCTCTAATTTTTCAAAAAAATCCCTTCTGGTTGTTGTATTTATACCCTTCACCACAGGTGGAAAAGGGTATATATATAAGTTTGTCATTCCGTTTGTAATTTCTACAATATTGATCTTAGACCCTATAAAGTATACATATTCTGGGTCCTTATGAGGAGAGAAGTTGATTTAACGATATCCGTCCGTCCGTCCATCTGTCCGTCTTACGTTTGATATGAGTTTTCCGGAGACTCCAGACATGATAGCGGCTACATTGTTTTACATTTATGTCACATATAGTCCACCATTTTTTGCTATTGAAATTCAGCCAGATCGGTCCAACAATGGCTGAGATATGACCAAAAAAACACGACTGCCTCTAATTTTTCCAAAAAATCCCTTCTGGTTGTTGTATTTGTATTACTTTTTTCTGTATATCTGGAGAACGACAGCTTTAAAATTAGGTACAAACATTTAGGTTATAAATATACACCATCCTACAAAATGTGGGCGGGATTGGAGAAGTAGGCGTGGTACCTCTCATACAAAAAGTATTAAAGATTGTATAAAAACCTGAATTTTTTGACTGTAATATGACCTATGGTTACGCCTTATATATCAGAAGATCGGAAATTTTTAATAGAAAATATTTTCTATAAAACTCGGGAAAATCGGTTCAGATACGAAAAAGTTATGACCAAAATATTAATTTTTTTTTGAAAAATACCCATTTTCAGGAACCATAGATCTTCCCGAGTCCACGTTTTATAGCTAAAATAACTGGAAATTTCTTCTTTAACACGTCGGTATATAAATCTGTCAAATCGGTTAAGAAATAGCAGAGTTATGACCAAAATACTGAAATCCCAAAAATTACTCTTTTTTATAATTAAGATTGTTTTTTATACCCTTCACCGAAGGTCCTACACCCTATAAAGTATATATATTCTGGGTGTTTTTGCCGCAGGAAAACCAACTTTAATAAAAACAAGTGTGTTTCTTATCTTATTTTGTTTTGCCGTGCGAAGCAGGCAACGGGCCCGCTAGTTATAAACTAAAATATGGAACATACAATAAAAACAAGACTATAGTGTAGACACTTAAGACTAGAATATAGCACAGACACTAAAGACTTGACTATAGTCCAGATAGTGTATAGTGCAGGTTGTTATAAGGGGCCAAAATAAGACAATAGATTAGACTGATGTATTTTGAAAAATACCCATTTTCAGGAACCATAGATCTTCCCGAGTCCACGTTTTATAGCTAAAATAACTGGAAATTTCTTCTTTAACACGTCGGTATATAAATCTGTCAAATCGGTTAAGAAATAGCAGAGTTATGACCAAAATACTGAAATCCCAAAAATTACTCTTTTTTATAATTAAGATTGTTTTTTATACCCTTCACCGAAGGTCCTACACCCTATAAAGTATATATATTCTGGGTCCTTATGTAAAGCGAAGTTCAAATCCGGTTGTCGTCTCTTCTTCCTATCCCCTCACCACCCTTCGTATTTGTTTAAATATACTAGCATAATGCCCAATATGATTTTCGTTATCACCCTTCTTTATTATTTCATAATAAAAAATATTTACCAGTTATCGCTTTTTAAATTTCAATTATGTATAATGAAGTTGTAAGTATTGTAAATATGTATGTATATGTAAAAATTATTTAGTTGCTCTCTATTCTACTCGCACAATGGTGAAGGGTATATAAGATTCGGCACAGCGGAATATAGCACTCTTACTTGTTTTTTCTAATTTTCTTTTTATTAAAAGGATTCAACCGATTATAAGTAAAAAAAAATCGACCTTACAAAATATTTTTTTAAAAACCAATAAAAAAAGACATGTCTCAAAAGTCATCATGTAAATGTAAAAAGACTTTGGTTGCAGCTTTGAAAGAAAATTAAAAAAAAAATATTTTAAAAATCATTGTATAAATGCCGCCTAATTTTGCAAATATATTTAATGTTGATTTTTTTATAAGAAGTTTAAATTTTAAGCAATAAGATGTATAACAGTTTTAATGGCTCAATCATTAGTAAAATTTAATTTGTTCGTATTTCGCATTAGAAGCAAACAAATTAAGATAGAATATGAACTAGTAAAAGATTATAGTGGGTCAAGCCCGACCATTATAACTAACTTGTGAAAAGCCCGACCCTTTGATAACCTACACCACAGTATCATGGAGCCGGCATAACAAAATCATATTATAAGGTTAATATTCATATAAGAGTTTCAATATCAACATCTTTTCGAGATTTGTTCGTCTTAAAGCGATTTTGGAGAGGAAATTTTAGTTAAACAAGCAAAGGCAGTATTCTAAGGCATTACGTGTTTGCTTTTGGAAACCTCTTATACTATTTTTTTTATAGCGTATAGAAAATAATAGTATAGTCAGCATAGGAAGCATTTTTAAGCATAAATAACATTCTTAGTAGAACTTTTGAAAAACGTACGTTTTTGGGATTTTTTCAATAATTATTTAGTTTTGTATAAGACGTATACGAGTTTCAGTAGCTTAAGTTTAAATAGTATCATAACTTATTAGTTAGTTGTTTGGTTTTCAAAATCTCGTATGTATATATAAACTTGTTATACATATATGATGTATAAGTAATTTAAGTATAACAAGTTTATAGTATTTAAGGTGTATACGAGTAAAAGAAGCACAAGTGTTTGCAATAAAATCTACTAAAAATCATAATTTTAATATAAAATACAAAAAAACAGAAGTAAAGGAAAAAATATGTAAAATCAATTAAAATGGATAATCATTCAGGAAAGCAAATTTCGATCTACCAAATGTTAAAATACAATTTGGTTTAAGGATTGATGTTTGACTAGTGACGTCAGCAGTCGTCGGTGGCTGCGAGTGTAAGACGGCAAATCCATCTGAGGAGATCGAGTGGTTGCGATCGAAACATGTCATGGTAACCTGCCGGCCAGGGTTCGAGCCCGAGCCACGTCAAGAATGAAAGATTATCATTAACAATTTTAATTAATTTTCATGTTGTAAAATTCCTTTCTTCACAAAAATAATTTAATAAAAATTAAATTTCATGAACTTAAGCCTAATTAGAAATATTAAAAATTTGGATTAAAAACCATAAATGGTTCAACAAAATAACCACAATACAATATAAAATATTTTAGATTTTTCATTTAATTTATTAAAACTATTTTATAATAACTTATTTTTAAGCCTTTTAAAGTAAATATTTCTCGATATCAATTAAAATTTATTTCATTTATTATTAAAGTCAATAACATTAATTGACTAATTACATTTAATCCACCTCCTACGACATTAAACACTTAAAATCATTCATCTAACCATTAATTCGTTCAGTCATTCATCCATCCATCCATCCATCTATGTCTGCTTCAACACCCTTTCAATATTTTACCAACACATGTGCATTTAAATCTAAAATTTGTATGGATTTTATAAGAGTGTATAAGAGTTAGGGAGGAGAAGAGAGTTAATTTACAGTATAAAATCAAAATTCATTTGTTAACTTCCGTTCTAAACTGATGTGTTTTATAATGCGATAGAATTTTTGGTTTGATGATGCCTGTCAATATCAAATTGCTTCAGATCCAAGTGTTTGGGAGGGTAAAGAGTAAACGGTTTGAATGTCAATAGACAGATAGATTGAAGTCAACTCAATTAGAAATCAATAGCGTGTGAATAATCCATTTAAAACAAAAACACATTTGTGGAATTGCAACAAACATACAAAGTAGGAATATGTACTGTATGTGTTTAAACTAAAAAGGTCCTTTGGCAATATTCATTCTCATTCACAAATGCATTTTGATTGAAAAGAGAGTGTGAGAGTATTTGAATTTGCTTGCAAACATTGACTTTCTCTTGTGCATTGATTGCATTTTGCTAGTTCATTCATTTGTTGCATTAAAAAGGCAGTAAAATCGAAATGCTACTGTCTGTCTGTCTGTGGCTCTATTGTCTTCTGAAATGGCTTGTCATTAAATATGTTGCACGTTTGCTATTTTAGTGTGTCGAAATATGTATTGACTACTTGTTAAACTAGAATTTCAGTCTAGAGACTTTATACAAAATTTAGGGGCTTTTAGCACAACACAACATGTGTTGCCGTTAAGTTACCAGTCAGAGGAGAGTGGGTAGAGGCAGCAGCACATGTATTTGAATTGAATTTGGCATGTTTTTGTATTTTGTTTGAAATATTTACCAAAAATATGCCAATTTATGGCAAATTATTTCTATCACAGTTATAATTGATAGAATATTTGAATATAAGCAAAAGACTAAAGAAAAATAAAAGAAATTTTATAATAAATTTAAAGTGTTTTCTTAAACAGCAAAGGTGTTAAAGGAAGAACAGTAAACCCTTGATAACATTAACTCACATTTTTAAGTCTTCTTAATAATTTTAAGTTATTCTTACAAAATTTGTTATTAATTTGTAAAAAAAAATTTTATTTACATTTTAAAATTTAGTTTATTTTTTAAGGTTCTACTGTTGTATATTTCTATTCATTTATAAGACTTTAAATGTATTTGATTTATTATTAGCAATAATAAATGCCTTTTTGCATGCCATGGCATAATTCAAGAATTTATCAGGACACATTCGCTCATATGACTAAATGTTTTAATACAACCAAAACACACACACACACACACAAACAAATATAAATATGCAAGTATTTGTATCTTAAAATGTAAATGTTTCAAATAAATCTGGTATAAAATTAGAAATAAAAACAAAGAAAATCTTAAAAAAAAGGTTTATCCAAAAAATGGCAAGAAAAATGTATCAAATGTCCTGAGCAATCACACAAAAGGACCTACGAATGATTTGTAAATTTTTAGTACGCAAATAGTAACACTAGGCAATGAAACTATTTACCAAAGAAATATAACAATCTTTAAAAATTCCTTGAAAATGCTGCCTAGTGTAAACACTTGAACTCTGTTATTGTTTTATTTGTATAATTTTGTTAAGTGAATTTGAAATTAATTTAAATCAAAATTCACATAGGACAAATTTCAACTTAAAATACACATTAGAAAAAGTCCTTTTGTTTCTGCCAACAAAAATTGTTTACAAAATTTCTATAAATTCAATTTATCCTTTTTTTTGTTTGTTTTATTTTATATTTTTTTTTTCAGAAAGGACTACAAAAAGGGGCAACAAAAAAAATATGAAATAAAATAAAACAGTAGCATATGAAAAATCATTCATATTCATTGTATACATACATATATAATTTATAAATGCATTTGTATGTGTTGATGTTTGTGAGACTATGTTTAACATTTCGAATGATAGGGTCCTTTTTCGTGTTGTGTGTAGAAGTGTAGAAAATAAGTTCCTCTATTTGTTTGTGTAGATAGAAATGAAGAATGAAAAAAGGAATAACAAATGAAAAGAAACTACAGAGTGCACAAATATATATTTTTTTTGCAGGAATGGTAAATAGAGGTCTAAGTTTAACAATTTCTATGTTTATGCTGAAAAGGTAATTATAAGGGGCCAAGACTAGACAAAAGATTAGACGAGTAAACAGAAAATTGAACAGATCTATCTATATATATAAAAATAAGTCCGTATATGTACGTCGCCGAACTACTCATAAACGCGTCGTGCGATTTCAACCAAACTTATACACTACGTAGGCAGTGGCCCATATATGGTTTATATGAAGTTTGGTTGAAATCCGATAACGATGTGTGTGCGGTGCGTATGTGAAGTGAGTGTGTTTTTGCCGCAGGAAAACCAACTTTAATAAAAACAAGTGTGTTTCTTATCTTATTTTGTTTTGCCGTGCGAAGCAGGCAACGGGCCCGCTAGTTATAAACTAAAATATGGAACATACAATAAAAACAAGACTATAGTGTAGACACTTAAGACTAGAATATAGCACAGACACTAAAGACTTGACTATAGTCCAGATAGTGTATAGTGCAGGTTGTTATAAGGGGCCAAAATAAGACAATAGATTAGACTGATGTAGAGAAAATTGAACAGATTTTAAAGTAAAAAATATAGAACATACACTAAAAACAAGATAAATACTTACGACTTTAATATAGTTCAGACACTAAAGACTGGAATATAGTAGATACACTTAAGACAAGAATATAGTCCAGATAGCGTATAGTGCAGGTAATTATAAGGGGACAAGCCCAGACTTTATATAAGTCTGATATACAGAAAATAGAACAGATTATTGACTAAAAGATAGTACGCACGCTAAAAACAAGACTATAGTACAGACACTTAAGACTAGAATATAGTACAGACACTAAAGACTAAAATATAATACAGACACTTAAGACAAGAATATAGTACAGATAGTTTAGAGTGCAGGTTATTATAAGGGGCCAAAATTAGACAATAGATTAGACTGATGTACAGAAAATTGAACAGATTATAAACTTAAATATAGAACATACACTAAAAACAAGATAGACACTAAAGACTGGAATATAGTAGAAACACTTAAGACAAGAATATAGTCCAGATAGTGTATAGTGCAGGTTAAAATAAGGGGCCAAGACCAGACTTTATATAAGTCTGATATACAGAAAATAGAACAGATTATTGACTAAAAGATAGTACGCACGCTAAAAACAAGAGTATAGTACAGACACTTAAGACTAGAATATAGTACAGACACTAAAGACTAGAATAAAGTACAGACATTTAAGACAAGAATATAGTACAGATAGTGTAGAGTACAGGTTATTATAAGGGGCCAAAATAAGACAATCGATTAGAATGATATACAGAAAATTGAACGGAATTTGAAATGAAATATAGTACATACACTAAAAACAAGATAGACACTTAAAGCGGCTCATACACTAGCAATAAAAATTTTCAATTTTGCGCATTGTACAATTATATCGCCAATGTGTATGTGATATTCGAAGGTGACACAACATATTGGCAAGAATCAAAAGACTTTTGATTTTTATTGCAAAACGAAAAGAAAGTAAAATGTGTTGGCAACATTGTACAATGCTGTGTATGTTATTCCTATAGGTTATGTTCAACTTTTTACTGAATGAATGAAACTATTATGCGACTTATTGCATAATATAGGACAAAATGAAAATAAAATATCGGATATCATATACAATAATATTGCAAGTGTATGGGCCACTTAAGACTTGACTATAGTACAGACACTAAGAACTGGAATATAGTACAGACACTTAAGACAATACTGGAATATAGCACAGGCCATTAACAAGACTTAAATATACACTAAAGACTAGTCTAGAATATAGATCATACTAACGAAAAAAATCAGTGCTTTTATGGCCCCCTTAAAATACCAAAAACAAAAAATTGTTGCTTGCTGCCTTTCTATTACACTTTTATTTGTGCAGTTTTGTGTAGAAAAGTTTGTTTAAATGTTAAAGGCGATTTATTACTTTGAAATTCTCTTAAATTTCGCCATTTGTTTTATAAATGTAAAGTATACTTTTAGGAGTAAAGGCCTAAACTAAACAACAAAAACAACAACTACTTTACTTTTAAAATCACAGACAAAGAAACCAATGCAATTTCAGTGCAGTAACTCAAATGGAAAAATTGTATCTAAAGGCCTAAACAGTCGTCATATAAGCTCGTATGTAGAAGAATCTGCAGGAAGAAACACAGATTTGTTTGTGAAAAAGAAGTAGTATAAATATATAAATTACCTTTTGATAAATCTCAGTCATTCATTTGTTCGTTCGTATGGTTATTTTCTTTGCAACTATCCAAAAAAAAAAAAAAAAAACAAAAACAGGAGAAGCTACTTACAGGCAAGACTTTTTACTGAGGAAGTGTGGGTTTTTTTTTTTTGGAAATTCGAAAAATTATAAAGTATATTTGTAGTCCTCGTACATAAGAGGACAGTATAAAACAGCAAGGACATGCTTGCTAAGCATGGCTGCAAAAATCTATTTAAACGTAAATCAATCTTGGCATCAAGTATAGTCTTGCTTTTGGTCTTGGTATGCAATAACTAGTCAGCAGTAGCCAGTAACTCACTTCCCTCCCACAGGCAACGATTACAGATTTTTGTGGAAGTCCTTAAGAGGGATTATCACACATTGTTGTTGTTTTTAGAAGGAGTTCTACACGAAAATTTACATAAATATTTAAAATATTTGTTTGATTGCTAAAAATGTATTTGTTTTATAGAAAAGTTTTTCTTCTGCTGTTTCATTTTATATGTAAAATATTGAGCAATTTCAATATGAATAATGACACTTGTCAGCATCGTTGGTGGTGTGAAGATTTCTGTTTGCAAAGATTTTCCATTTTAAATTAATTGCTTCATTTAAGTGATTAAGCAGGCAAATAGTCTTATGTTTTTTAAAAACATATACAATCTCATGGTAACAATAGAGAATACTTAACACGAGTTAAAAGCCTAGTCTGAAGGCTTATTTTTAGATTAGTCAAAAGTATAGTCTTAAAAATAAGAGGAGTCAATGGCATAGTCATTAGATCGGTCCAGAGTCTTGGACGTTGTCAGAGCAAGCTGTCATCTAGTGCACCGACGTTATCCCCGAAACCACACAGGGACAACGATTACATTGAACGTCTCTAGACTGACTAACTGATTGATTGACTGACAGCAGATTAATCATTGCACAGCCTAAGCGCCTGAAGCTAAAAGCTTGAAAATTGGACAGGATGATGGTATCTCGCCAAATTGACCCATTAAAACTGGATTTTTTAAAATTCGAATGTCTAGGGCGTAAAAAGGGTAAAAACGGGAAAATTTGGTAACCTTTTATCTGAAAAACTAAAAGAGAATGTTATACTTATTTTTGTTCTTTAAAAAAAATAAGCAGACAGGTGTCTGGAACTTTTTTGAAAATCGGATTTTTTAGGGAGTTAACGGGAAAACGTTTATTTTGGTACTTTTTTGTCACCCCATCTATCTTTTAAACCAAAAAACATAGAAATAAAGGTTATATCACATACGAAACTTATCTAAAAAATAAAAATTCGAATATGATACTTTTCAAAATTCGAACGTTTAAGTGGAGAAAATCGTAAATTTTTTTGGTACTATTTTATGCAAAAAATACGTCTCTATTAACTGTCATTTGCGTACTTAATTACGGGCTCCCACTTCAATACTGAAATTTTTGATACTTCAATGGGGAGAAAAAAGACCAAAAGGGGAAAATACGAGAAATTTTATTTCTTTCTTTAGCTTTTTGGTTCTACAACTTGTACTTTTTTAATTATCGCTAATATTGGACCTAGAAACATTAAATTCAACATGCAATGTCCTGAGTGGATAAGAATCTATAAGTTGGAACTTTTTGGTACTGTTTTTTGTTCTTTAACTGGTACTTTTTGAATTTCCATTAGCATTCGACCTAGAAACATAAAATTAAGCATGCAAGCTCAAGAGTGAATGAGAATCTGTAAGAGTGCTTTTTGGTATATTTTTGTTTTTTAACTGGTACTTTTTAAATTTCCTTAAATTTTGGATCTGGAACCATAAAACTAAACATGCAAGTTTCTGAGCAAATGAGAATTTGTAAGACCGATTTTTGGTCCTTTTGGCCTTAAAATTGTACTTTTTAAATGAAATTGGTACTTTTTTAAATTTAATACTTATTATTGCTCATTCAATAAAAAAAAGCGAACAGGCGTCTGGAACTTTTCTGAAATTCTACCTATTTTGGAACCTTTTTGTCCCCCAACTATCTTTTAAACCAATTCACATAGAAAAAGAAATTATATAACATTCGTAACTTATCTTAAAAATACAAATGCAAATTTGGTACTTTTTCAAAATTTGATCGTTTAAGAAGTGGAAATCGTACCTATTTTTGCTACTTTTTTTAGAAAAAATTTTTCTTCATTCGTTGACATACAATATTGAAATTTTTAATACTTTAATGGAGAAGAGTATCAAAAAGGATAAATACTGTACTAATATAAACTTGAAACACAAAATTGTAGGTGCAAGGTCTTGAGTAAATATCAACCTATAAATGTTGTTGAAAAATGTTGGAACTTTTTTGTTTAAACATAGCAGCATAAACTTTGGCATAAAACTATCTCCATGAAGAAAAGGAGACGCTCACAAAGTAGCGGGTTAAATGCTAAGCTAAATACTTTTTTATAATTGTATCACGTTTACACTGTTTAAAAAAAAATCATAAAAATAAATCACAAGCAACTTTTGACACTCCTCCCTCTAAGTTAGAAAAAAAGGAGCTCAGCTGTGCTTTCAACGCCACCAAACTGATTTCTCCTTGGCTTTGTCGCTTTTATTCGCATCTCTAAAAAATAGTAGCTTAAAACTTTATAGGGATCTTCTTAGAAAAACTTCTATGTCCTGTAACTTTTCTTAATTTGTCTTTTACTAGCGGTATTGTTCAAGTGTTCTATCTTAAAAAATTTCAAAGTCAAATTGTTGGCAATTTTGCATGAACACTAATAACGCCAACAATCCCCGAAAACAAACGAAACATGCAACCATAAAATGCAAGGCCGCATTGCAACATGGCACACATGAATTCTTATCCATATGAGAAATGAAAAAAAAAAACAAAAAACAAAGAGTTAAAGTGGCCTAGCAGTAAGTAGCGGTTGGAGGTATGTGGCACTTTTACCCAACCTGCAAGTTGAAGGCAGTCGTCCACTTTCATTACTTTTGCCAACAGTCCAGCTTAAGTAAGTAAGGCAAAGATGAGGGTTTGAGAACGCCACTAATGTCATAGAGCATTTTCTTTTCCGTTTTCAAACAAACGCATTGTGATTGCGTGTAAAAGTAAAACAAGAACAAAACTCCATGAATTGTAGATGAAATCACAGAACGTACAAAAGACGTAGGGATTTTCAACTTTAGCATTGGCAAAACAAATGGACATTAAAGCCAACTGTAGTAGTCTTGTTAACTTGGGTTTCTTTTTGCTGCAGTTTTTTTTTTTTTTACTTTACTTTTTGGTAGAAGTCCTTTTGTTAAGCCCAATGCTACAAACGACCCCTAAAACTGCACTATACTTGCAATGTTTGGAGTGCAGTTATAAAATAGGCTCATATTTGTTTAAGAGTTTGTTGTGTTCTGTTGTCGTTGTTGTTGTGCTAATATCCTATGACACTTTAGGAAAGAATTGTGTATATGTGACTCTTTCTTACTCATGCTCTTCGAGTTTGTTTTCTTGTTTTTCGAAATTAAGCCCTGTGCCAAAAATCGAAATGAATCCTGCCATAATTCAAAACCACAAACAACAGTCATAGAAAATTGGTCAAGAAGTCTTAACTCAAAGTCACAACAACGATAACAACAACAAGAAAAAAGACCAGGAAAAAAATCTTTGAAAAGACTTTGTGGGGAAAACATTCTTTCACTCATGTATTTATTTGTTTGTATGTCTGTATGCATTTTGTTCTTTGCTCTTCAAACGAATGTTGGAATGTGTCATAAATCACACAAGAATTATTGGTAAAATTTAACAAAAATCTAAAATTAGTAAAACAGCATCTTCAAATTAAAAATGTAGTAAAACAAAGTTTTAAGTTAAATGCAAATTTATGCATTTTTCCATATTTATTACGATTTTAGAATGAAATGATAAAGAATTTTTGTATAAATCATAAATTTATGGTTTAAAGTTGTTAATCGGAGATTTGTAGAAGCTTTAAGCTGGGAAACGTTTCTTTTTTTAATAAACATCATAGACCGTTCACATAGTCTATATTAAAGACTTGCCTGTAATCTTGTAATTCGTCAACTCACAATTGGTTTGACCTACCGACCATCAAAAAAAAAATCAAGTTAGGTAAGGTGACCACCCATTGAACAAGCAATGATTTTGCTCGACAACAACCGTTTATAAGTAAAATAAGTTTTGTGGCGTGTAAAGCAAACGCCAACGTTTGGCGAATGCAGCAAATTCCTCATACAAAAACGAGCAAAATAAATTTTACTCCTGCATTGCTTCATTGCTCTGAGAAACAAAAAAAGTAGTTAAAGCGAAAGCAAAATAAAATGACAACAAGAAAATAAATTTCACTCTTGCTTTGCAATGATGCCGTAATAAAAAAAAGTATTAAAACCAGCGCTTAGAAAACTACAATCAAAGAAAAAAAACTGCCATTTCTTCCGCTTCTTCATTTGCCATTAGCCAACAAAACGGTTGCTTTTACTTTTGATTCATTTAATGTAAACAGTCGCTGTCAAGCAAACTCAAAAAGTGAAAAGTTGTACAAAAAAATTGCGTTTTTTGTTCGACAGGTTTTGGTTTCAACTGCAGTTTTTTTTAACTTTGATTAAAACAAAAAGAAAATATAATGTCAAGAAAAGCTTTTTTTAGAAATAAATTTAAAAAAGTGGCGTATGCGGCACAAAACAATCCTTTTGGCTTTCAATAAAATACTATTTTCTTTAAACTTCAATTCACGAAAGTTCTGAAAAATTTATATTTTTCTTCAATAAGCTTCACGTTAACCTTTACTGTCGTTTTCCTCCACTTTTTGGCGTATGCGCCAAACCAATAATCAGCTGACAAATTGGTCTAGTATACAGCTGAGTGCATTGATGAGTCTGCAGTCTCGTTTTAAATTTTTTTTTTTTTAATTAGGCTGGTTTTAATCTTGCATAAGATGGGTAATTTCTGTATCGGATTCTTACCGACTAAAAACCTCCTTCGTGGCCTACCCTCTGGCATATGTTATCGACTGATCTTTGTTCTATCGCTCTTAGCTTTGTATGAATAATTTTAATCATGTTATTTAGTGCTTCAGGGCATTTCAACGGTTCGCTGTAAAACTCTCAATAAACGTGAGTTGTGCAGAAGGGCTCAGGAAAGATGGCAGGTTGAGAATACCTGCTTGATGGCCAGGACTCTATGGCCTGGCTACGTCGCGGCGAGAACGCGCGTGCGTTGGTTTCGGTAGGGACCACTGGGTGAAAGGGACTCATGCGGCTAGAGTGGGTCTGATTTATAATGACTACTGTAGAAGTTGTCATTATGAGGAGGAGAAGATGAACACCTTTCACTTTTTCTATTAGCTTTTAGGGTTAGGGATTTTAGGACACAAGATTTGCCATATTTGGACCCTATGCCTAGTGTAGGACTTAAATCAATCTCTTTGTTTTGCAGGGAGTCGGGGTGATTTGACGCTGAAGTGGTGTCTGTTGAATAATATGGTGGATACTGGCTGACTGTGGTCACTGGCTAAGGGTTTCACAAAAGAAACCGCTATAAGGACCCAAGTGAGCCATCCTCGTGTTGGCTGCCCATTGAAACTTACCTAACCTATATAGCAGTGATAACCACTCCATAGACTCGCGAGCCAGTCAATAATCGTATTTTTCACACAGACACGGTCGGCTATTCACACGTTTATTACAACTTTGTTCGTTTCAAAACATCAGACTATCATCAGTCTCTGCGACCGCACATAAGCACATAATATCTTTGTGTGCGTGCGTTCGCGGCTTTCTTAGTTCGGGGCTTGGTTATCACTGCTATATAGTGTTTCCCAGTAGTCCTTATTGCTTAGCAATATATTCCTTTGTTTTTTTGTTGTTTTTGTTTTTTATTTAATTGTTTTCCAATACAACAAGATTTATAATCTTATAATTAAAGTAAAGGATTTTTATATATTTTAATAAGTTTACTAGAACATAATAAAAATAAAGAAAAAATTATAAAAATTTTAAAATTAATTATACAAAAATTAATAAAAATAACAAAAACATGTAGAATCAAAAATCAAAGTAGACAAGTGTTATTATGCGTAATACTTGAAGAGTTCTTTTTTAAAGTGCAGAGCGTTGCTTATAAGTTGAATGGACGACGGTAGCGTGTTTCAGAGACGGACAGAATGAACATAAAATTGCCACTCAGATATTAAACTTTGATGTCTGATGTGTATAATGTGATTTAATCTTCTAGAACGTGTAAATTGAATTTTCTCAAAAAGGTACGGTGGTTTACGGGTATATACAATTTTGTGTAATAGGATCAAGGTTCTTATTTTTAACAAATTATTTATTGTGACTCCATAGAGCTTTTTCGCATACTGAGAGATATGGTCATATTTTCTCAAATTAAAACATATCTCAGTATAGAGTTATACGTGGATGTAAGTTTTTTTTTAGGTTTCGTAAGTCACAGCTGGCATATATTTCGCATCCATATAATAATGTAGGTATTAAATAAGATTTCGCAAGTAGAATTCGAATATTAAGTATAGTAATAGACTGGGTGTTCCAAAGAATTCGTAGCTTTGCAAAAGTTTTTCCAGCAGCAGCATTTATGTGGTCAGACCAGGTGAGTGTGCAATTAAAAGTGATACCAAGATTTTTAGCTGTACATACAGTTTCAATTTTTTGGTTATCAAGCATTATTAATGGTTCAACAGGTAACTTAAAATTTTTCTTAGTAATCACCAAACATTTGGACTTCTTGGGATTAATACATAATCCATTTGTATTTGCCCATTCATTAATGTGTTTAAGATCCGCATTCAGTTTTCCCACATAGTTATTTATCTCCATTAAGCCACTACTTGTATAAAGTTGAACGTCGTCAGCGTACATGTGTACATTACAGTATTGTTGTGTTTTTTCCAAATCATTTATATAAAGTGTAAAAAGTAATGGCCCAAGTATTGATCCTTGTGGCACGCCTTTCAAAACAAGTAACGAGCGAGATGTTTTATTATTTTTGAAAACAGATTGACTTCGGCCCGATAAATACGATGACATTAAACGTGTTGATAAGGATGAGAAATTAAAAATCGTTTGCAGCTTAAAGCAGACGACTTCATGGTCCACAGTGTCAAATGCCTTAGAATGGTCCAGCAGAAAAAGGAATGAAATATTGCCATCATCAAGTTTACTACGTATTTCTTCAGATACGTTAATTAGTGCGGTTATACAGCTGTGACTGCGTCGGGATCCTGATTGTCTTTTTGTAAATAACCCGTTATTATTAACATATTTAATAATTTGCTGATGTAGTAATCGTTCAAACACTTTTGATAAGAATGGCAAAATAGAAATTGGGCGATATTCTTTGTTATACCCTCCACCACAATTAGTTGTGAAGAGGGTATATTCAGTTTGTCATTCCGTGTGAAACTTTTTTACTATTCATCTCAGACCCTATAAAGTATATATATTCTGGGTCCTTGAGTAATTTTAAGTCGATGTCCGTCTGTCTGTCCGTCTGTCCGTCTGTTGAAAACACGCTCACTTTCGAAACACTCAAAAGAAATCAACAAGCTTGGTGTCAAATTGCTTGTAGTTATCCTAAGCAGTTTGGGATTGAAATTCAGCAAAATCGGTTCAATAGGATCTGAGCTATGAATCAAAATGTGGAACCACCACCTAAAAAAAATTGATAATTTTGTTACAAAAACTAACATAAATGGTGGAAAAATGCACAGAATGATATAAGATTTCGCAACAATTCGTTTTATTCAACTGGAAATCACGCTGTGAAATTTCGTGAAGATCCGTCAATAATTTACCCTAGGCCCCATATAAGCCTAAAACCCTAACTTACAATGCCATCGTTACAAATTTTGGCAAGTCACAGTTACATAAGACTAGAAATTAAACTGTTAAGTTTCGTGAAGATCGGTCCATAATTTACCATAGGCCCCATATAAAACCTACTTCCGGAAAACAACTTAGTACGCCTAAAAACGTAAAAAATAATGCTATCATAACAAAATTTGGTACATCAAAGTTTTATAGAACCAAAAATAAATCTTTGAAATTTCGTGAAGATCGGTTCATAATTTACCATAGGCCCCATATAAACTTTACTCCCGGAAAACAACTTAGTACGCCTAAAAACGTAAAAAGTAACGCTAGCGTAACAAAATTTGGTACGTCACATTTTTTACGACTAGAAATAACACTGTGAAATTTCGTGACGATCGGTCTATAATTTACCTTAGGGCCCATATAAACTCTTCTACCGGAAAACAGTTTAGTACGCCTAAAACCGTAAAAAATAATGCAATTATAACAAATTTTGGCTCGTCACAGTTTAAAAAGACTATAAATGATACTGTGAAATTTCGTGAAAATCGGTACATAATTTACCCTAGGCCCCATAGAAACCCTACTCCCGGAAACCGGTTTAGTACACCTAAAACCATAATTAATAATGCTATCATAACAGAAATTGGTACGTTACAGTTTTAAAGGACTAGAAATAACAGTGTGAAATTTCGTGATGATCGGTTCATAATTTACCTTAGGCCCCATATAAACCCTATTACAGGAAAACAGTTTAGTACGCCTAAAACCATAATTAATAATGCTTTCATAACAGAAATTGGTACGTCACAGTTTTAAAGGACTAGAAATAACACTGTGAATTTTCGTGAAGATCGGTACATAATTTACACTAGGCCCCATAGAAACCCAACTATCGGAAAACAGTTTAGTACACCTAAAACCCTAATTAATAACAACTCGTCACAGTATAAGATAATAATAACAAATAGACATCATACAGATATTACTCCTTAAACATTCGAACTGTCGGTGGAGGGTATCAAAGATTCGGCACAGCCGAATATAGCACTCTAACTTGTTTGATTTTAAGATGGGTATAATTTTAGCATATTTCCAGTTTTTGGGATAAACACTCTTCGTGATGATATTATTGAAAATATATGTAATAAAAGGTACAATCAGCGAAATTATAATCCGTAAAAATTTCGGATGGATGTTGTCGAACCCAACAGCATTTGACTTAATAGCAAGACAACTCGACATAACTTCTGACTCAATTACGCAATTAAAACTAAAACTATTACCACGAATAGCAGGCCATTGTTCATAATAACTTATATTTGATGGAACATTAGGTAAAATTGTAAACGACTCATTGATTTCATCTATGTCTGTAGCATCAACAGATGCTGGTTTCCCAATACCGATTTCACGTATAGTTTGCCAAGTGTTTTTTGATCCAATTGCTGATGAAAAACGACTGGAATAATACTCAGATTTTGCACTTTTTATCATCCTATTTACTTCTCTTCTAGCATTACAAAAGTCAATATGGAATTCAGTCAGTAGAGCAATTGCTGATTTGATTTCTGCATTGAACCATGGTTTTTTCCTAGCGTTTTGCTTAACTGTTTTGACTGGAACACATGTATTAAAAACGTTTGACAAATTATATTCTAAGAAATTCAATTGATCTTCAACCAAAGGCATATAATAGACAGAGTTCCAATCAATATTGGATAGCTCAAAGGACACCAGATCATTATTCATATTCTTAAAATCATAGAAAGTAGTTTTATCATATACATACTGCAACTGGAAATTAAAAGTTAGGAATATCAAATCATGTTTGTAGAAACAAGGTACTGATAGTTGGTCATATAAAAGAACTTTTTTCATATCGCTGACAAAAAATAAATCCAATAATGTGCTAGATATAGAAGTGAAATGTGTTGGTACTGTACAATTTGTTGGAACCAAACCAAACGATTTCATATCATTGATAAGATGACTCTCAACGATTAAATTGGAGTTAAAATCTCCACATATAATAACATAATCATATTCTAAGGTTAGCGTTTCAATATTTTCCAGAAAAAATTCTGTGCTGTCTCTAGTATTTGGTCTGTATACAGATCCAACAAGTAATTTCCGACCGCCAACAAATATCTCGATGAATATATATTCAATTTTACTACTCGAATTATTATCAGAAGCTCCAACAGGTTTGGAACTACAGCATAGTTTGCAATTTATTGTTTTCCTGACATATATAGCCACACCACCACAAGTTATGTAATCTTTTAAATTAATAATATTATCAGTAACAGATTCATTGAACCACGTCTCAGTCACACATACAACATCTACGCCAGAGCTTTCAAAAATGTAACGAAACTCATCGATCTTTAACTTCAGACTCTGAGCATTAATATGACACAACTTAATACCTGATTTCTGTTTACTCAGTATTCGTATCATATCATAAGTAATATCGTTGGAACCGAGAACTACACTGTCCACATGAGATGACATGATTTAGAAAATAGTTAATATAAGCAACGCTAGCAAAGCAAAGTTTATCATATTCAAACTTAAGTAAAGAAATTACAAATAAAATAAAAATATATAAAGACGTATGTTCAAAAATGAAAAATATTTGGGTAAAGTAATAAAAACATATTTAAAAAAGTAGCTTATACATGACTGATGCAAATTTATTGTTGACATGATTAAAAACCTTTTAGTAATTGTTTGGAGATTGGTTCGCATCCGGTTGGTGCGCATTAGGAAAAAAATTGAGCAGGTCTTCCAAGCTATCAATACGTACAGGATCTTCATCACTATTAAATTTAATATACAGCCATGTCACAGAGTACAATTCCGTTCGGAAACGGAATTCATTCCGTATTTTGGTGCTTTAGAAAATTACGAAGAAATGTTTCGGAATGAAACCATTTTTATTTTCATGAACGGTATGGGAGTTGTCTGTATCTGAAAGGCCATAAAACTATCAAAATACACTTTCCATCAACAAACAAATATGTTTTCTTCAATTCCGAACGGAATCATTCCGAACGGAATTGTACTCTGTGACATGGCCCATAAAATAAACCACGCATCGTAAAAACCGATTTTAATCGATTAGCTTTTTTAAGGCCCACTCCAGACTGGAGTATTTTTAACTTCGACGAGGTTAAATTTTCATTTATGTAAAATGGACGATCACAATTTTCTCCTATGTGTCTTAGCAATAACGGTGTTTTGATTTAAGAATAAAATTTTTGTCATACGGAAAAAATAATTTGACTATTATGACAGCATTCGGAGAATTATCTTTATGCTTGTTATTAAAATTTTGAAGACGGTAAATTGACTTAACGTCCAAGTCTAGAATCTATTTCAAAACCAAGCTTGGAGGCTGTTCTATATCCTTACCTATAGTCTCTCCAAGTGCCGAATCTCTATTTTATAATCTATAGCCAAGTCTAGCCCAATCTACCTAAGAGCTTCTTCTATAAAAGTTTGAAAATATGGTCCTTCCAAATATAATAAACTTTACATTAAAATATGATCCTTCTGACTTTTTTCTTTTCTATACTTTTCGATTTTAGCCCTCTTCCTTTTTTTATTTGAATTAAAGCGTATAATTTCCCTGCAATTCCTGAAAAAAATGTTGTCCAAGAAAAGATCTAAGAGCCAATTCGGTTATAATTTAAAAATGTGGTGCTTCCATATTATTCAAAAAATATGATCCTCTTGACTTTTTTGCTTTTCTATACTTTTTGATTTTAGCCCTCCCCCCTTCCTTTCATCTGAATTAAAGCGTATAATTTCCCTGAAATTCCTGAAAAAAATTTTATCAAAAAAAAAAAAAAAAAAAAAAAAACTGAAAAGACTAGTACTTGTTGTTGACACAACCGCGTCACAAGAGCAATAAACATCGAAAAAAAAAATCGCAATTTAATCACATTTTAACCCCAATTTAATACTCTTCTTCTACATTTTGCAACATGCCAATGTCGAGTTGTCTGCATTATTTTGTGGCATGTAACTGAATGCTCGAACATGATAAAACATTGAATGTCCTCTGCAAAAAAATTGTATCATGTGAATAAAAACAAAATCAAGCAAACCAAATAGTAGGAATAGGAAAGAAATGTATGTGAAATGTCATGTGAACAAAAAAAAAAAAAACAAAAGCTATAAAATTGAATTCGAAAATGGTTTATAACCCAGTGAAAGATTTAGTAATTTAGATCGTATTAAAGAAAAAATAATCTGTCTTTAATTTCTAACGCCAGTATTTATAAAAATTTTTCAAATTTAGTATAGGTTTACAAAACAAATTTTGTATGAAGATTTTCCTAAATAAACGTTTGTTAAATTTAGTAATCGTTTATGAATACGGGAGTAAAACTTTAGACAGGTCGAGACAAGTTGTTATAAAAGCAGTTGGTTCGAAGGACCACAATTTTCGTGGTGGTTTTTACAACTTTTTAATTTTAAGGATTAGTTTAATTATTTTAAAAGAATTAAATTAATTTTTTCTTTAATTTTAAGACTTTTATTGACCTGAAGGACCATTTTAAAGTAAATTTTTTGTGTCAATTTTTAAAAGCAGCAGTAAATTTTTATAAAATAAGTTGCCCGAGTTAATTTTAAGTTAATATTTGTTGGTTTTAGATCCATGTATTTAAAGTTATAATTCCGGGTTCGTAGGACCTTTATTCAAAATTTGTTGCTGGGTTGTTTTGTCAACCATTCTATATGAATAGATACAAATACAGATACCATGTAACCATTTTGGTATTGAAGACCACTCTTGTTTCATTTACCATTTTTTTAATGGGACAAAAATAAATACTTTATACAGGCTTTTCTATTTTCCAAATAAGAGAGAAAGAGGGAGAGAGAGAGAGAGAGCAAGAGTCAAGTGCCAAAGCAATTGATTTACTGCACTTTGTTTGCCAAAAATTAATTGAGTTGATGACAAGTGCAATTGATTTATGCGGGACGCAAATGAGTGCGACTGATGGAAAAATGTGTATTTGGCAGTAAAAGAAACAAATAAAAAAAATATATAGAAAAAAATTCAAAAATAAAAAAAAAAATGGAACAAAAACCAAAAGTAAAATCTAAAGGCTGAAAATAAAATTGGTCCTTCCGGTCTTGTGTTTGCTTTTGCACAATAAGTGTAAAAAGGACAAATGTGTTAATGCCATATTTGGTTTCATAGAAATAAACTGAAACAAATTGTACGAATTTGGACCAAAATGTTTGCCATAAAAATAAATTTATTGGAGTGCAATAATTGCAATTTGTCTGTTTATTTACACTTCCTCATGCCATTTCTTTCTCCTTTAATGCTCTTTAGATTTTTTTTTTCTTCTTTCCAAATAATTTCATTTCCTTTTAACAGATAAACAATAATTTACGGAAGTTTTTATATTATTAATTTTTTTTTTTGCTTAAATAATCAGTTTAATTTAAAGCGTTTCATTTGAAGGTGTCTGTCTGTATATCTAAATAAAATGTGTTTCATTTTGTACTGTGTTTTAAAAATTGATTTGAATACAGATTTTTTTGTTTAAAAAAATTATTTGTTAAGCCAAGCTGATCGCTTAGTGGAAAGTTAATTAATTAAAATAACAAATAAACAAATTAAATGTTAAGCACATTAAAGTAATATTCTGGTTTAAATAATAAGTAGTAAAAAAACAAACTACGCAAGAAATTACATTTTAATGAAATATTAATACCCTAAATAAATTTAATTATTTTTTTAAAAAAAGTATTCGAATAGAAGTCTGTTGTCTAATCTGAAGTGCCATCATAGTCTATTTACTTGTCTAGTCTAGTCTATATAGTAGCAGGCGCGGATGCAGGGGGGGGGGGGGGGGGAAATAAGTAAATTATAAAAATATGTTTTGTTAATTTCGATAATACAATAATTCCCAATAATAATATTTTTTTAATGTACAACATTTTGGGAAATCCCAGCAGTGTTTTTTTTTGTATTTTTTTTATGGAATCTCTAACGAAATTTTCAATAGTTATTTTTTATTTTTTTATACCCTCCACCACAATTAGTTGTGAAGAGGGTATATTCAGTTTGTCATTCCGTGTGAAACTTTTTTACTATTCATCTCAGACCCTATAAAGTATATATATTCTGGGTCCTTGAGTAATTTTAAGTCGATTTAGCCATGTCCGTCTGTCCGTCTGTCCGTCTGTTGAAAACACGCTCACTTTCGAAAAACTCAAAAGAAATCAACAAACTTGGTGTCAAATTGCTTGTAGTTATCCTAAGCAGTTTGGGATTGAAATTCAGCAAAATCGGTTCAATAGGATCTGAGCTATGAATCAAAATGTGGAACCACCACCTTAAAAAAAATTGATAATTTTGTTACAAAAACTAACATAAATGGTGGAAAAATGCACAGAATGATATAAGATTTCGCACCAATTCGTTTTATTCATCTGGAAATCACGCTGTAAAATTTCGTGAAGATCCGTCAATAATTTACCCTAGGCCCCATATAAGCCCTACTCCCGGAAAACAGTATATTAAGCCTAAAACCCTAACTAACAATGCTATCATTACAAATTTTGGCAAGTCACAGTTGCATAGGACTAGAAATTAAACTGTTAAGTTTCGTGAAGATCGGTCCATAATTTACCATAGGCCCCATATAAAACCCACTTCCGGAAAACAACTTAGTACGCCTAAAAACGTAAAAAATAATGGTATCATAACAAAATTTGGTAGATCAAAGTTTTATAGAACTAAAACTAAATCTTTGAAATTTCGTGAAGATCGGTTCATAATATACCATAGGCCCCATATAAACTTTACTCCCGGAAAACAACTTAGTACGCCTAAAAACGTAAAAAATAATGCTATCATAACAAAATTTGGTACATCAAAGTTTTATTGGACAAGAAATAAAATTGGGTTATTTCGTGAAGATCGGTCCATAACTTACCCTGGGCCCCATATAAACCTTACTCCCGGAAAACAGTTTAGTACGCCTAAATCCGTAAAAAATAATGCTATCATAACAAAATTTGGTACATCAAAGTTTTATAGGACAAGAAATAAAACTGTGTAATTTCGTGAAGATCGGTCCATAATTTACCCTGGGCCCTATATAAACCCTACTCCCGGAAAACAGTTTAGTACGCCTTAATCCGTAAAAAATAATGCTATCATAACAAAATTTGGTACATCAAAGTTTTATAGAACTGGGAAAAAGACTGTGAAATTTCGTGAAGATCGGTCCATAATTTACCCTAGGCCCCATATAAACCCTACTACCGGAAAACAGTTTAGTCGCCTAAATCCATAATTAATAACAAATCGTCACAGTTTAAGATAATAAGCCCATCATACAGATATTACTCCTGAAACATTCGAACTGTCGGTGGAGGGTATCAAAGATTCGGCACAGCCGAATATAGCACTCTAACTTGTTTTTATTGAATCTCTAACGATTTTCAATAAGAATCCATATCTTAATCCTAATAGTTATTTATAAGATGTTTGTAAAGAACCACCTAGTTTACCGTATTCAATTACTTATTATTCTACATTCAATCCCAGCAGGTGCCATTTATATCCAAAGACTAAACGTTTAACTTGATAATGCGTGCGGTTGAATTATTAAAAAGCCTTAGTATTTGCAATATTTATGTTTATATTTATGTGTTATATGAATCAAAATTCTATTCGATCATTTTTGACGAAAGCAGTGATTTGTCTGGGAAAAGCCAGATTTCCTTATCTTTAAACGCATTTGAAGAGGCTTCAAAAGATATTGATGACGTCAATTGATGCGAAGACACTATCATCAATAGTTCTTAAAGCTTTGACAAATTTTGGTACTGACCTAACAAATTGTATAGGAGATGGAACAGATGGGTGTCCTCTGATGTCAGCAGAAAATGGAGCTGTTCACAATTTATGGAAAAGCGACAAATGCGAAACAAACGCGTTGTTATTCCCATAAATCGAACAACTCAATTTTTAAAAGCAATAAAGTGCCATTAATACAAAAAGTTGTATAATTTTTTAAAGAAAAATTTTCTGAGTGGAAAGGTAGTATCTCTACCTTTATATTAAGGAACTCACTTAGTACTTTTAAATTTATTTGCGGAATATACATATTAAGTGTGGTACCTATTGTAACACAGCCACTTAGCATCATTTTACCAAAGCAAGATATAGAACTTCAAAAAGGATCAAGCCTTATCAAAATTTTAATCATGTGCCTTGAAGGAAAAAGAAATAAAGCCGAAGAACAATTTAAGCGATTTTTGAAAAAGTTATTTGCGTTCAAATCTAGGTTCCTATCGAAAAGACAAGATTCGAACGAAATAATCACATCCAAAATGTTGAAGATTACTACCGAGTTGTAGGTAACATTCTTCTTATTGAATTTATTTTAGAAGATCTCATAACTTTCCCAATAGATATCCCAAATGTATTGAACATACCTAAACTTCTACCTCAAAGTGTAAACAAGTCATATACTGATACAAAACATGTTAAAACCACAACTTGCTGATGAGCTGATTATATTTGATAAAAGAGATAAACACCTACTAAGATCTTAACTTGAGCCTGGTCTATCAGATAACGTTGTAGATGCTTTAGTAAACTGTGATGAAGATATCTACCCAAATCTAAGAAAAATATTTAAAATTTTCGTTTCAATGCTCGTCAGTTAAGCTACGAGCGGGAGGTCATTTCCTACCCTTCGTCGAATAAAAACATGGCTCAGATCAACAATGACAGAAGATAGACTGTACTGTCTAAATTTGCCTCACAAGGAAATCATAAATTGCTTATTAAAAAAGATTAATGTATATTGAACTGATCTTATGTTTTATTTAACCTTTTTGTTGAGTTTTTTTAATTAGGGTAATGACTTTTTTTGGACAAAATTTCTTCATTCCACCACGCGATGGGCAATTTAGTATTGATAATGAAAATAAATTTTTTAGGCCATTTTGGCCAAAAAAGTTTCCGCACCAAATGCAATTTCTTAAGCTCATCAAAAACAATTTTTTTTTTTTTTAGTTTCCATACACATTATATATGGTACATTTATTGTTTATATATGCTGTATATTTTAGCCGCCATATTCATAAATGATTATAAAATTTAATAAACGTTTATTAAGGAAAATTTTCATAGAAAATTTGGTTTTCAAGCCTTTATTAAATTTAAAATATTTTTATGAATACAGGCATAAATACATAAAATAAGCAACTGTATAACAAAAATGTTAAGCTATTTTTTTTGGGTTTAATGAAATAAATTTTAAGTTTAAAGTGCGATAATGGAAAAATATTTTGTGCAACTTTAATAGCTCGTTCCGCGCATATATAACTACGCTGCTGAAAATGATCACTGTTTCATATATCCGCCAAACAACTCATCTATCACAACATCTATCATTTACCATTAAAATTTAGTTTATTAAAAAAACCACGAAATAGAGTCGCGATTTTTTTTGCGCCCTTCTTCCGTACAAATGGTAAGATCTTGTTATGTTCATGAAATTATTAGAAAATACTTAAAATTTTGTAATTAAATGTTAATTTTGTACAGTAAGGAGAAAAATTTAAATTCAAAACTTTATCGCGTTTGGTGCGGAAACTTTCTTCACGATCGCGAAAAAGTAATACATCATTTCTTAATATTTTATCACGGTCTATACGGCTATGCGATGAAGAATTTGATATTCGCAAAAATTGCAAAAAGTACTTACCCTAATACACATATTTTGTTTAATAAACTTTTAAAAACAAATTTTTTACTTTTTTGTATCCCACAAAATCCCCCCCCTAAGGCTCAAGCTGGATCCGCGCCTGTATAGTAGTCAGTAGCTAGTCTAAAGTATAGTAAGTTATGTTGTACCCAAGTTGTAAAGGGGGTCCAAAATGAAGGTATCATTTTAATTACAAAAAGAGTTTTTTTTAAGTTAATAAAAATTTTTATTTTAAGTTTGTTACAAATAGGTTCCGGTTAAAAATTTAAATTAATGTCAAGTGACCCCCTACTGTTTTAGGAGGCTCCCATTTTGTTTACCAAAATTCTCAATCACGTTTTTCAATTAACTGTTGCCAATCGGTTATATCTGCTTGATAGTGTTGCATTTAAGCTCTTCAACTATTGTGAGATTATTGCTGGACATTTCCATTTAAAAAAAATCCCACAAAAAATAGTCTGAAGTTGTCAAATTGCACGATCTTAGTGGACAATTTTCTCCTCCTTTACGAGAAATAATGCAATTTGTGAACATTTCTTTCAAAAGATCCATTGTTTCTGTTGCTGTGTGGCAAATAGCACCAGCATGTTGAAACCACATATTCTCTACGTTTTCTGCTCCAAAAAGCTTCGGATCAACTCCCTGTAACGATTTCCGATAATACCTCAAATTTGGACACCCGTTACAATATAAATTTAACCGTTTTTTCGCAAATTAATATTCCTAGTTTCCAGAAATATATTATTCAAGATCACACTGTAGCCTATCGAAGGCGTTCGTATATCGGAGTTCCCCCTATCTTAAGGGTATAACTATGGATAAGTAGCACATCTTTACTTATTAAGTACCTAATAAAGGTTGGTATATGTTAACCCTATCAAAGCATTTCACTAAATTTGTTCAACCTTTTTCCCGCTCTCAATACAAGCCATAATTGGAGTCGGCAGGATCGTCCCTCGCCTTATTCACTCCTAAGGATACCCTTAATAATCTTAAGTCTAGTTTATAGTAACAAAAAGCCGCTTATAACTGTATTTGATTCATCTTTGGCAAATATAAATTTCCAAAACTTCCTGAACTTTTGACAGCACTACAGATACCGTAAGTTGTGCACGTACAAGCCTATTTTAATTTCCAAGGTGGAGTTCGTACAATCCCTTCCCTGGGCACAAAACACAAGTTATTGAAAATTTGCAATTTTTGTGATTTGTTCGATGCGTTAGTGCGCTTGTGCGCGAACATTTAACAAGTTTTTTATTTTAGTGTACAACGAAATGCTAAATTGTATCCATATTTTTTTTAAAAGCCTGTCAGTCATTCGTCCATTTGCTTCTTTTTACACTCTTCACCACAATAAGTTGTGAGGCAGGCGCGGATCCAGCTCGAGTTTATTAAAAACAATATGTGTATTAGGGTAAGTACTTTCTGCAATTTTTGCGAATATCAAATTCTTCATCGCATAGCCGTATAGACCGTGCAAAAATATTAAGAAATGATGTATTACTTTTTCGCGATCGTGAAGAAAGTTTCCGCACCAAATGCGATAAAGTTTTGAATTTCAATTTTTCTCCTTACTATACAAAATTAACATTTAATTACAAAATTTTAAGTATTTTCTAATAATTTCATGAATATAACAAGATCTTACCATTTGTACGGAAGAGCGCAAAAAAACGCGACTCTATTTCGCGGTTTTTTTAATAAACAAAATTTTAATGGCAAATTAAAGATGTTGTCATAGATGAGTGGTTTGGCGGATATATGAAACAGTGATAATTTTCAGCAGCGTAGTTATATATGCGCGGAACGAGCTATTAAAGTTGCACAAAATATTTTTCCATTATGTTATTCAACTCGCACTTTAAACTTAAAATTTATTTCATTAAACCCAAAAAAAAAAAAAATAGCTTTACATTTCTGTTATACAGTCGCTTATTTTATGTATTTATGCCTGTATTCATAAAAATATTTTAAATTTAATAAAGGCTTGAAAACCAAATTTTCTATGAAAATTTACCTTAATAAACATTTATTAAATTTAATAATCATTTATGAATATTGGGGCTAAAATATACAGCATATATAAACAATAAATGTACCATATATAATGCGTATGGAAATTAAAAAAAAAAAAAATTTTTTGAGGAGCTTTAGAAATTCCATTTGGTGCGGAAACTTTTTTGGACAAAATGGCATAAACAAATTATTTTCATTATCAATACAAAATTGCCCATCGCGTGGTGGGATGAAGATATTTTGTCCAAAAAAAAGTCATCACCCTAATTAAAAAAAACTCAACAAAAAGGTTAAAAAAAATATAAGATCAGTTCAATATACATTAATCTTTTTAAATTTATACAGTAGAGTCTATCTTCTGTCATTGTTGATCCGACCCATGTTTTAATTCGACGAAGAGTAGGAAATGACCTCCCGCTCGTAGCTTTACTGACGAGCGTTGAAACGAAAATTTGAAATATTTTTCTTAGATTTGGGTAGATATCTTCATCACAGTTTACTAAAGCATCTACAACGTTATCTGATAGATCAGGCACAAGTTTAGATCTTAGTAGGTGTTTATCTGTTTTATCAGATATAATCAGCTCATCAGCTAGTTGTGGTTTTAACATGTTTTGTATCTGTATATGACTTGATTACACTTTGAGGTAGAAGTTACGGTATATTCAATACATTTGGGATATTTATTGGGAAAGTTGTTATGAGATCTTCTAAAATAAATTCAGTAAGAGGAATGTAACCTACAACTCGGTAGTAATCTTCAACATTTTGGATGTGATTATTTCGTACAAATCTTGTCTTTTCGATAGGAACCTCGATTTGAACGCAAATAACTTTAACTTTTTCAAAAATCGCTTTAAATTGTTTTTCAGCTTTATTTCATTTTTCTTCAAGGCACATTAAAATTTTGATAAGGCTTGATCCTTTTTGAAGATCTATATCGAGCTTTTGTAAAATGATACTAATTGGCTGTGTTTTTAGTAAATTTATTAAATGGTTCGATTTTCTCAGAGTTCTTGCTGAACACAATAAACTTCAATATACCTCTTAGGTCTACTCGGAACTACGCACCACTTCATCTACAGTGTATTCAAACTAACTATGCAAACGCTGACCCTTTAAGGAGATTATGCAAAACTTTTAATGATTTCTATAATTTTATTGATTACCCTGTTAACGTTAATATTTTAAAACGTAACATCAGTTTGTTCTTGAATGTAAACCATTAGTTAAGTATCCTTATAAAATGTATATTATATTATTGGTCTGTAAGGATTTTAGTCCATAGACCGTGATTAAATAAATAAAAAAAAAAAAAAAAAATAAAAAAATAGGTATCACACTTAATATGTATATTCCGCAAATAAATTTACTACTTTCCACTCAGATATTTTTTCCAAAGCTTCTACTATATGATGTACACTTGTTGCAAAGACGCATAATGAAGAGAGTTTGGCTCCCAAATACTTTGCTAAAACTGTTTTTCGCTTGGGATGATTTTGGGTGCGTTCGTAAATGCATCACTGCGCTGCATCAGATAAGCAAACTTTTTTAAAACCGAAAAAAAATTAATTATAATTTTTTTTTATTGTATGACTATTATTTTTGTGGAGTATTTCACAATTTGTTGGTCCACAGTTACTTCACTGATAAATATATAACGATTTGGAATCACTGATGCAGCGCAGTGACGCATTTACGAACGCACCCTATATTTAAACAAGTAAGAAAGTATAGTCGGTCAAGCCCGACCATATGATACCCTACACCACAGTTTTTAAAACACATCATGCTTATGTGTCCATATAAATATAGATTTATCTCTGCTTATAAACTTCATAAACTTTGTGAGAGGTCCCTTGTGGTCCTATTTTTGAAAAACTGTATAGCTAATGTGTCCATATAGATATGGATCTATCTAGTTTTAAATTTCATTAAAATCTGTTTGAGAGGCAGAAATTGCCCCTATCGCCCCTCATGGTCCTATTTTTTAAAAAATGCATACATTTTGTGTCCATATAGATATGGTTCTATCTATGTTTTAAATTTCATTGAAATCGGTTTGATAGTTTCTGAGAGGAAGAAATTTCCCCCTATCTTCCCTCGTGGTCCTACAATTCGGCACATTTTCAATAGGCTTGGTCCTTGTGTCAATAAGAACCTATGACGCAAATTTCATCAAATTATCTCCAAAATTGCGGCCTGTACTTTGCGCACAAGGTTACATGGACAGCCAGCCAGCCAGCCTGCCAGCCAGCCGGACGGACATCGTTAGTTCGACTCAGAAAGTGATTCTAAGACGATCGGTATACTTTAGGGTGGGTCTAGGACCAATATTTTAAGGCGTTACACACATCAGCACAAATGCATAATACCCTCTCCACTATTGTGGTGTGGGTATAAAAATTTTGTCGTTTCTTTAACAAATGATACAACTTTTTGTATTAATGGCACTTTATTGCTTTTAGAAATTGATTTGTCGCTTTTCCAGAAATTTTAAACATCTCTATTTTCTGCCGACATCAGAGGTCACCATCTGTTCCATCTCCTGCACAAAATTTGTCAAAGCTTTAAGAACTGTTGATGATAGTGCCTTCGCATCAGTTGACACATCAACGTCATCAATATCTTTTGAAGCCTCTTCAAATGCGTTTACAACAAAGCCAATAAATTCTTCCCTTCAAAACTTTTTGTTGTATGTTGAAATATCTTAAAGATAAGAAAATCTGGCTTTTCCCCGACAAATCCGTGCTTTCGTCAAAAATTATCGAATAGAAATTTGATTCATAAACACATACATACATATATATTGCATTTACTAAGGCTTTTAAATCATTCAACCGCCCGCATTATCAAGTCAAACGTTTAGTCTTTGGAAATAGATGGCACCTGCTGGGATTGAATGTAGAATAAGTATTTAAATACGGTTAACTAGATGTTTCTTTGAAAATATCTAATAAATAACTATTAGGATTAAGATATGGATACTTATTGAAAATCGTTAGAGATTCAATAAAAAAAAAAAAAAATAAAAAAATACAAATTGAAAAAAAACCTTGCTGGGATTTCCAAAAATTTTGTACATTAAAAAAAATATTATTATTGGGAATTCTTGTATTATCGAAATTAACAAAACATATTTTTATAATTTACGGGGGGAAATTTCCTTATTCCCCCCCCCCCCCCCCCCCACCCACCCTGAATCCGCGCCTGGTGTGTAGGTACCATAAACCCCACAATTCAGTAACTCAATTTTAACAACATAGCTAAATAATGCAATCAGGTGGCATCTTTGTTAATTAATTAGTATATTTAACGAACACTGTCATCGAGTGCAAACTACTTCCCGTGTGGAACTACTTGAAGGACTTTCGAAACTAACAAAACCCCATTTAGGTTTTGCTAGTCTGGCGAAAATTGCAAAAATTCGGAAAATTTGCAAACATAGCGAAAATTTTTAATATATCAAACAAGCCATTGACAAAATTGCAAAAATTCTGTAAAATTCGTGAAATTAGCGGACATCCGCAAAAATTTGCAAACAAGTGCTATTTATTAAAAATCGTTAAAGCTCTAAAGAGCCACAAGAAAAAATCGCTTATATCGCGAGCATGGCTAAAATTCGCGAAAAATTGCAAAATTAAAAAACCCTAAAATATATTTGAAATCGCTTAAAAAACAATAGCTAAAATTCGCGAAATTTGTTAATATTTTGAACAAACCATAAAACGGATTTAAAGTCACTAAAACTATAAGGAATGCCAAAAATTCGGTAAAAATTGATAAGTAGGGGAAATTCGCAAAAATTCGCTAACAGCGGCATGATAGAAAAGTCTACCACTTATTTTTTGTGTAGAAAAGTAAACACTGCTATAGGCTTTTTACACTGATCAACATCTACCATCAAAGATGTAGAAAATGTGAAACACTCGTTTACATTGCTCACATCTAACATCTACCATCAAACAAAAATGTCACCATTTTTGAAAAAAAAAATTTATTTTTATATAAAAAATATTTTTTTTTTTCTACAAAAGTGCCAAAATTTAAAAAGAAAACACAAAAATGTTTTTCAAAATCCATTTGCTTAAAAATATAAAAAATACTTAACAAAAAAAACATTGCAATAAATAAAAAAAAACTTGACAAACGGTAACGCTGCTTTAAAAAAAAATTTTTTTGTCAGTGATGCCACAATAATAATAGAACTTATTCCCACTTTTCAATTGATGACACTTAAATAATCGGAAGATGTTGAATGGAATAAAATGAGATAGGAACATCTTTTAAAGACGTTGAAAGATGTTGGTTTTAAGCCGTCTGTATTTTTTATGGAAAGATGTTAACATCTTCGTAAATTGTGGCAAATTGATGGTAGATTTTTGATGTTGATCAGTGCAAAAAGGCTATAAGTGATTTCATTAAGCTGCATCTAAAATGTAATATTTTTAATGATTTTTATAAAAACCCCAAATAAATTCCCAATAAAAAATTTCCTAAACTATTCAAATATAAGAGTCGTAATAAACACTTTATTAAGAATAATTTATAAAATTTGTTTTTAAAAAAGTTAAAAGCGCCTATGAAAATGTTATTATTTGAACATGAATGTCTGTTTCTGATCATTAGGTAGATCTAAGAAAAATTTCCTAAACTATTCAAATATACGTCGTAATAAAAACATTATTAAGAATAATTTATAAAATTCGTTTTTAAAAAAGTTAAAAGCGCCAATAAAAGTTTTATTATTTGAACATGCATGTCTGTTTCTGATCATTAGGTAGATTTGGTAAAAATTTCCTAAACTATTCAAATATAAGTCGTAATAAAAACATTATTAAGAATAATTTATAAAATTTGTTTTTAAAAAAGTTAAAAGCGCCAATAAAAGTTTTATTATTTGAACATGAATGTCTGTTTCTGATCATTAGGTAGATCTGGTAAAAATTTCCTAAACTATTCAAATATAAGTCGTTGTAATTCTGTTTGTCAGGGAGCTACACAGAATGCTAACCAATCTTCAATGTTGGTGAAAAACTGCAGGGCATTAAAAGGTGGGAAATGATCTTCACTTGAGATTGGAATTATAACCACTCAGATGAGTGATTATAATTATGAGAGGGTGGGTAAAAGAAATAATAAAAAAGAGTAAAGTGGTCAGGGATTTCTTTTAATCAATGTAATTTTATGATCGGCAAGTGAGCATTTTTACCTTTGAGGTTTGGGTGTCCTTTCCAAAGTAGTAAATGAAAATCACTAGGGTAAGTTTGTATGTTTAGTGTAGGTTTTTATTGTAGTTATTATGTAGGAATTTAGCAAGTAGGTATTTTATTCGAAAATTAACAATTTTAATATAATTTCAGGTTTGTAGGTTAAGTAACAATAGATTTTAAGTTTAATTTTAGAAGATTTATTACGACTGTTAGCTTTTGTTGCTAAGGCAAAAGTGAAAGATAAAGAAATGACTATTTTTAGACTTTAGGAATCCGTCGGCTTACAGATAGCCGAATCCGACTGGAATAACTCCGAATTCTTATTAGGGTTTACTAATTAGTATGTTAAGTAACGACTTAATGCAATCTATACTTCACTGCTGGCACTACAATAATATAATTTACTTGATTGTAACTTACAAACTAATTTACATATTATACTTCAAATGATTTCACTTATTTTTAATTATACTTTACAGGTTTTTTTCTGGCTTAACATAATTATTTCCCTTTTAAATTCAGTAATTTTCCTATTATTCGTACTTTACTTCAATTCAAATTTAATGTAATTCTTAATTCCTAATTAAATACGTTACATTTTTATACCCTCCATCACAATTAGTTGTGAAGAGGGTATATTAAGTTTGTCATTCCGTGTGAAACTTTTTTATTATTCACCTCAGACCCTATAAAGTATATATATTCTGGATCCTTGAGCAATTCTAAGTCGATTTAGCCATGTCCGTCTGTCTGTCCGTCTGTTGAAAACACGCTCACTTTCGAACAACTCAAAAGAAATGAACAAACTTGGTGCCAAATTGCTTGTACTTATCCTAAGCAGTTTGGGATTGAAATCCAGCAAAGTCGGTTCAGTAGGACCAGAGCTATGAATTAAAATGTGGAACCACCACCTTAAAAAAATTGATAATTTTGTTACAAAAAATAACATAAATGCTGGATCAAGGCACGGAATGAGATAAGATTTTGCAAAAAATTGTTTTATTTGACTGGAAATCACGCTGTTAAATTTCGTGAAGATCCGTCCATAATTTACCCTAAGCCCCATATAAACACTACTCCCGGAAAACAGTTCAGTACGCCTAAAACCGTAAAAAATAACGCTAGCGTAACAAAATTTTGTACGTCACAGTTTTTTAGGACTAGAAATAACACTGTAAAATTTCGTGACGATCGGTTCATAATTTACCTTAGGCCCCATATAAGCCCTACTACCGGAAAACAGTTTAGTACGCCTAAAACCGTAAAAAATAATGCAATCATAACAAATTTTGGCTCGTCACAGTTTTATAGGACTATAAATGATACTGTAAAATTTCGTGAAGATCGGTACATAATTTACCCTAGGCCCCATTGAAACCCTACTCCCAGAAAACAGTTAAGTATACTTACAACCATAACTAATAATGCTATCATAACAGAAATTGTTACGTCACAGTTTTAAAGGACTAGAAATGAGGCTGTGAAATTTCGTGGTGATCGGTCCATAATTTACCCTAGGCCCCATATAAACCCTACTACCGGAAAACAGTTTAGTCGCCTAAAACCATAATTAATAACAAATCGTCACATTTTAAGATAATAATAACATCATACAGATATTACTCCTTAAACATTCGAACTGTCGGTGGAGGGTATCAAAGATTCGGCACAGCCGAATTTAGCACTCTAGCTTGTTTTTCAATTAAATTCATTTCATAAATATTCATGCCATGTTAAGTTCATATTTATATGGTCTAAACGTTAGTTTAGACAGTCGTTATAAACACTTTTTTAAGAATAATTTATAAAATTTGTTTTTAAAATAGGTTAAACCACTATTCAAAATGTTGCTATTTGCACATGAATGTCTGTTGCTGATCATTAAGTAGATCTAAGAAAAATTTCCTAAACTATTCAAATATACGTCGTAATAAACACTTTATTAAGAATAATTTATAAAATTTGTTTTTAAAAAAGTTAAAAGCGCCTACAAAAATGTTATTATTTGAACATGAATGTCTGTTTCTGATCATAAGGTAGATCTAATAAGAATTTCCTAAACTATTCAAATATAAGTCGTAATTCTGTGGTTTTCATGGGCAACCGCGTATGTCTATTTTTTCGATTTTGAAATGTTGATGCTATATTGCTTAATTTTAAGCGCTCTTTACATTTTTTAAAAAATTTTTAAAAACAGATAGACCCATTCCGATGTTTTAACTCAATAACAAAGTTCAAAAGTTGCAATATCCAACCCATAGTTTGATCTAGAATGGTTTTTTCGACTCTCCTGAAAAATTTTATTTTAAGACATACGCGGTTGCCCATGAAAACCACAGAATTAACACTTTATTAAGAATAACTTATAAAATTTGTTTTTAAAAAAGTGTTATGCGCCGGCTAGATTCAAGAGTAATAAAAATTGTAAACTCTTAATCATCTTTAATTTTACCGTATAAGGAAACGTTCGTTAAGTGGCATGAAAAGATTGCCCAGCTAGTGTAGTGAACTTTGTACATTTTTGTTCTAATTTTTCTTGTGGTTTCATTGAGCAGTTTTGTTTTTACAAGTTTTGTGTTCCTTGCAGTTTCTATTACAGTAGTTACCTTTATCGTTTTTTTATGTAAGGGACACCCTGTTATGATTTTCGTTTTGACATTCAATCACTCAAAATCTTCAATCTTAAAACTTTGCTAGAAAAGTATATCCGTCTCTCGTCCATTTGGATAAAACTCGTGGACCTGAAAAGATTTATCTTCTTTGCAAAATAAAGCGGCAATTAAAATTCCACTCGTTTAACTTCCAACTTTTAAAAATACGTCGAAATTGAGTTTACACATAAAACTTCAACACTTTAGGACAGTTTATAGGTTAACGGAGCGTCAGTAAAGTATACGGGTTTCCGCCGAATATTCTCTTGTACGACTTGGAGTTTTAATATTCCTCCCTTGTGAGGATAATAATTTTAAACGTACATAAAAAAGACTACTTTACACCAAATTGTGCACAACCGCTACTGCCTTTATAACACCAAAAAAAGGAAAACATCGGATCCAGCAGCCGTAAATTTGATTTTTCTTTTAGTATAAAAACGGTTGTACAGGAATCAACAGAAATAGGAAGAGCGTACACAGAAAAAATTATTGGCAGTTTTTTTTTTCAATTAATAGTGATTTTTGAATTTTAAAATAAATTTGATTACGTTCTTAATTGATTGAATTAAAAAAAAATATTTTTTTTCAATTAAAATTTTACTTGATTTTAAGCTTAATTTTAATTATAAGTTTAATTGAATCAATCAACTCGGTTGTTTGTATTGAACAGTTTGTTGCTTTCTCCTTGTTGCTTTCCTCCCTCATCAACAGTTTGCGAAAAATGTTACAAGTGCAACCAACATCTTTATAAATTTATTGTCATGTACATACACACATGTTTTTGTCATCAAAAAGAACAGTAAGCGTCGCGTGCAAAAAAAAAACTATCAACAAGTAAAAAATGAACTGAAATTTGTTATAGACGAATTACAATTATGACCACCAACAATGTCAATAATGAGCCTACATACATACATATGTATATTATGCGTAAAATAAAAAATCGCCTTGTGGCTGACCACAGTGTTGACGGTGATTATGGTCGCAATCGAAATTTGGTGTTTATTTTCTTTGTTTGTTAATTCTTGAATTATTTTTGTCGTCATTTTATGTTGTGCTTTTAAAGTGAATAGGTGAAAAAAGTACAGCCAAATTACACAACAAAAACAGTTTTTTGTTTTCAATCTTGAATACCCTGAAGAATCAGAGTTATTCTACAATTTTATACAAAGTTGTATGTATGAAATTCCTCTGTCAAAAAAATCTTCCAAAATTTGTACAATTAAGCATGAGCTATTACAATTTAACAAATAAAACAAGTTATTTTTAAACCATATTTAAATAAAACATATATTTTAAATATTATCATTTTGCTTCATTTAACCATCAACTGAATTGATTTAACAAACTTATTCAATTAACAATTTGTTTGATTCAATAATTTGCGTAATTGAATTTAGAGTGTATTTCAAATACACTGTTTAATTTATTCAATTAAAAATTTAATCGATTTAATGCAAAAATTCAATCACTGTTTTAATCAATACAATTATTAAAATAATTAATTTTCTGTATTGTAATCAATTACGTTAGTAATTCATTCAATTAAAATATTAATATTTTTTTAATTAATATGTTAATTCATTCAATTAAAATACATATTGTTTAATATTAATAATTTTTTTAATTATTTTTGTAATTAAAATGTAAAAACTTTTTAATTGGAAAAAAAAATTCTTGTTTTGCAATTTTTGCAAATTTGAGTAATTGGTATAATCATTTCGGTGATAGGTGCAAAATTAAACAATGTTTTGCTCGTTTCAATTATTTTGGTGATCAAAACCGTTTTTTACTTTTTTCTGTGTACACAAAATTTAAATTAGAAATTTGGTCGTAAAACCTAACTTGATGACCTCGTTCCAAACGCGAACTGTAATCTTTCATGGTACAACTCAAACAAGTTACGGATTAAATGCTGCGATTAAGTAAACATCAGTAACCGAACCCAATTGTATTTAACGTGTCTCAGTCAATGTGTTAAAAGCACTATGCAGTTAACCCTTTACAACTATTTTTTTCCGCACCCTTGACAATTAGAGCATTTCGCCTGCGTACTTAAATTAATATTGTTTTTTATTATAAGAAATTAACGTAAAATAGTCTTAAAATTTTTAACTTTAAGTAAGAAAAAAAAAAACTTTTTTGTATAATCCAAATTCTAACTTAGAAACTTGTTTGAATTAAGAGCTTAAGATTTTTTTTGTGGTTTTGTTTCAAAAGAATGCGTAAATCAACATATATTTGGGTTCAGAGTTAAAAGAAAAAAAAAATAGAAGTATGCATTAATAACATTAAATAATTCCAGCATAATCACAACCAACCCTCGATCTCTTGGAGGCCTTCACGTCATCGAACCCTGGAAAACGGCGAGTGTAACAATTACAAAATTCCAATTTTAGTGCATACCTGTCTGAAGGCAATGACATCATATCACTTAAGTGTTACCTCTTTACAAACCTAGTATCCCTTAAATTCTAAATTGCAAGTCTCTCAATTTTAAAAAGAAGAAGAAAAAAAAAGTAATAAACAATTAAACAACTAAAGCAATATTCTCTAAAATAATGGTTATTGTTTTGTTTTGCACTAATGTGTGTTTATGATGTCTTTTACTTTAAAACATCTTTTTTTTATTTTTTAAGCCTTTGATTCCCCTCGATATTAAAAAGAACAAAAAAAAAAAAAAAAAAAGGAAAAACAAAACAAAAAGAAAAAATTTTTAAAACCAGTGCCCATGTTCTGTAACTCTCGCGTCGAGAAAGTTTTCGATTAAAATGTGTGAAATGAAACAAAAATGCCATAAATTGAAACAAACAGCTGTTTTTCTCACTTAACTGTGTCTGTAACTTTTTTTTGGCGAGTACAAGCTGACACGTAAGGAAATTACTAGCCAATTTACAGAAAAAGTGTGTCTGTAACATTTTGGTGGGAAAAGTTCCCGCTTTGAACTGTCAAATAAACTCACGAATAAAAATGGGGCGAGAAAAAATTTTAACACAAAAAAAAACAATTAAAAATGCAAAATGCAAAGAATAATAACAATAAGATTTTATTCTTGGCACATTTTTCATTGTTTAATTATTTTGCTTTTAATATTTTTATAAAATATACGAATGTCTTCAAAGTTTGTTTGCAAACAACAAACATTAAAGTCGATCTTTACACAATTTGGTATAGTCGACGGTTGTGTTTTCGCCGCCGTCGTTGAAAAATTTTCAATTTTAGTAAATTTTGGTCGCCGTCAACGATATGTGTGACTGGCGTTCTCAACGTCTGCAATTTCACATCGGCTTCGAGTGTAATATTATGACATTTATAACGTAACGACGTAATCTCTTTTGATAGTTTTCGACATGAGTTACAGACACACATTTTTATCACTTTTCGAGAAACGATGGAATATTTTGTTTCACATCTTTTCGATGCAAGAAGTTCTCACTAAAGTTACAGAACATGGGTACAGTTTTGATTAAACGTAACTGTATGGAAAACCGATTGATTTGTTTTGTTTAAACACTGGTTCTTCAAATGTTGCTCTTAAAGTGAACGTTTAAAACATTTAGTACATTAAATAAATTTGTTAAGTAGGATTTGGAAATCGATCAATTCGATATTTACATTATTTTTTGAAAATTAATTTTTTTTAGTTGTGTAGTAATTATTAAAGAATTAAAATAATGAGTGGATAAAGAACTTTGGTTTTGTGTTTTCTTTGGCGATATATGTATGAAGGCAGTGATTATACTACGTATGGGCTCCAGTAAAAGTGAAACTATGTTGAGCAAAGGAATTGGGAGGGTAGTGAAACTGGTTCTTCGTAACACCTTGAAGAACCTCGTGCAGGGTACATAAAGCATATGGAGTTTTAATAGTGTATTTTTTTCTGTCTCTCATTGGACCATATGCGGGCAACATTTTGTGGTATGGTCTTAACATAATAGATGGCTCCCGCAGTCCTCCTCTTGTCAAAGCCTAAGTTACGTGTGGTGGATTTTATGGCGTAACGTGTTCATTACACTAGCTGTACGATAGGTATATTTGGCTCTTAACCCGAAAATTTCATATGGGTATTATTTATTTGTAAAAAATATAATTAAAACAGCATAAAATAATAATTACTCACAATTCATAAGGATCATGTAATAAAAACGTAACAAAAAAACATACAAATCTTATTTTTATCAATATTTGGTTATTGATATAAAAATTACACCATTTTCAAATGTATTTTAAAAAGTTGTGTACAGGAAAACATTTGGACAATTTTAAAATACAATTGCACAATTTCAACATAAAAACCTGGAAAATTTATTAAAAATCCTTTCATCTTATTTAATCGATATATTTTGAAGAAAATTTTTTGTTATTTATAAATTTTCTCAAATAAAAGGTAGCATAGTTTTTGGTTTAAGTATGTTTTGTTTATTTTTGAACAACAGGGCGTATCAAAAGCTTTTTGTGTCAACAAATTCACTAAAGCTACGTTCACACCTATTCAATATTTGACGTCCTACACGTAACCCCTAGCTTTATTAAAGAATTATTTGCTTTTGCTAAACGTTTGGCTTGATTAAAATCCATTCAAGAGTTTCTAAATTACACTAAACAATTCTCTTCTTACAAATAAAGATTAGTAAGTGAATAGAACTTGTCAAAAATAAAGCTAAAGTTTGTTCAATTTATTGGTCACGCTTTTTTTGGATTTTTTCGTCAAATATTTGTTAGGTCTGAACATACCTTAACAAACAAATACATATTTATACAAATTACTAAAAAAATTTAAAAATCCCTGCAGATAACGAGTCTAGTCCATACATGCATGTAAAGAGTAGTCCATAAAGGAGTAGGAGTACTCCAAAACTACACCAAATATATGGGTAAAAGGGGGTCCATTTAACATTACGATGTCCTAGGAGGGGACCATATAACCCACCGAAGTAGACTACTCCATGGAGTACTAAAGTGGGTTAGTTCTAAAAGTTCTCCATGTTACTACAGTATGGAGTACACTTAAGCGGTAGTTTAAGCATTTTTCATTCGCCTTTTATGGTGTGTATTGTAGTCTATTATTGCTATTATTAAATATATTTACTTGGTATTTTTAATTTTTACCTTTTTTCCACAAATTTCAAAAACGTTCACTTTTAAATAAACAATTAATAATGAACACCATCAGGGCTACCAATGTGTAAAACTGTAAACTATAGAAAAGTATACATCATGCAGTTGTTGGCAGCACTGCATGTTAATTTTTTATAACATGGTCCATACTAGCCATTTAAGCCACAATGGACCCCGTAGTCCAATATTATCTGTAGGGATAATACAAAATATAAAAAAAATCGGGATCCTTAACACTTTTGTTTAATTAAATTAATCAATTTGATTCACTTTTATTTTACACGTCCAACTTCTTCCACTTTTACTTTAATAATGAAAGTGATAACTCAATTTGTGATGCAAAGAAGTGCGTAATAGAAAATAAAAGTGATTGCATAAGATTAAAGAAAATGTCATTTGCATCAAGTTGATCTTGAGTTGGAAAAGGACGGCTGAAATGAAATCCTTGATGCTAAAATTTATTACCATATATGGTCATAGAAATTACAACATTAATGAGTGTAACTCATTAATATTACAGACATATGTATGTACCTGTAACCTCCCTACAAATAAAATTGGACTACTCCATGGACTGGTCCGATGTAATGCAAGCATGGACCATGTCATTGTTAAAAAGGGTTTGTAGTGAGACGACATGTCATCGTTTTTTAACGACGTGCTTTCGTTTTTAAACGATTTCATAACTAATCCTCTTGTGTATACCATGGAGTAGTTTTAAAACTACTCCATAGTGGTCCAAAGGTGGGTTATATGGTGCCCTCCTAGGACATCTTAATGTTAAATAGACCAGGTTTTTTCCATACATTTGGGTTAGTTTTGGACTAGTCCTGGTCCCTTGTGGACTACTCTGTACACGCGTGTTTGGACTGGTCCTATTATTTGCAGGGCTAACTTACGCATGTTACAACAATCCATACATTCATACGTGCATAAGTTTAATTGAGAATGAGTTTTTATATGATAAACAAGATTAAAATTTGTCTAGCATGCGAGAACCCAGTAATAATTATGTGTTCCAAAATCTTTTTTATTACTTTAAAATAAAAACATGCAACCATTTTAATGAAACATTATGCCGCATTAAAAAAATATTATAACAATCGTAACAAAAGTTAAAAGCGCTAATAAAAATGTTATTATTTGAACATGAATGTCTGGCCGTATTCTGTAATTCGCTAAAGCTAAATCTCTATCGCTAAAAAACTTTAAAGTTGATTTAGCGGTTTTGGCTACGAATGCAGTACTGTAAATTGCATTGCTAAATTTGGCAATGCCATAACAATTTAATTCACCGCAATTTTAGCTTTTATTGTCATCACTAAAATTTTTAAATTTTGTATTCTCTAAGGCATTTCAGCGATAGAGATTTAGCTTTAGCTAAGCGAATTACGGAATACGGGTGCTGCTGGTAAACATTTCCTAAACTATTTAAATATAAGTCGTAATAAACACACAAATTTGTGAAAGCGCTGATGGGGTATAAAGCGCAAAAGAATCCGACCAGGAAAAGACGGGGTATTAAATGGGGTAAAAATATAAATATCTTTATTTTCGGTTATACAAACCTTTTGTTTGTGCGTACGGATGAGAACTAGATTTTACAGTTTTGTAGTAACAAGAAAGTGTCAAAGGTTATTTTTCAAAACTACAAGTTACAAATAAAAGCTTTTCTTATGGTGTTTTCTTTTCTAAAAAATAATGATGCCTTATAGTTGTGTAATATATTTATTAGGTTGCACGAACCCTTACAAAGAAATACATTTTTCTTAATTTCAATGGAACAAAATAATAGCTACGTTTTACACTCAACACTAATGTGTATTTAGCGTGTTAAATAGTCTGGGATCACACAATGAAAGTTTTCTTTCAGAAAGTCTGAGCTTACTGGTGAGAGGGGTAGAGAACATGCTATCATTCTCTCCCCTCTCACCAATAAACTCAGCCTTTCTGAAAGAAAACTTTCATAGTGTGAACCCAGACATATTGAATGCAAAGCGATATTCACCACACTTGCAGCAATTTTCAACATTAAATTTTCTTACAATTCCAATAAGCGTTAACAGCACTGATTTTTAATAATTAATGTCAGCTGTTGTTAAACACTTTGCGACAAAAAAAATATAATAAAAGTAAAACAAACGAAAAACAAAAAGTTTTTATATCTATCACAATATAACTAAAAATCACAATATAACGCAAATTGTCCGCAAACACAAGAAAAAAATATTTGCTTGCATAAAAAGGTACTTTACGCAGGTGCAAAAAAGGGTATTATCTCACACTCAGTTGTAACTGCGGGTAAGAAATGGAACAAATTTGCCATTTATTGTTGCAACATGTTTAGAGAGGAAAACGACAACTTCTCACATTTTTGCATATATTTTTAGAATGGAACAAAAACCCGCACGAATGGTAGCATATATGGAACATTATTGTCAGAAACGAAAACACCATTAAATTACTCTCCTTTAACACTCAACAATATTTACATAAATGCACTTATTGACATTCGCATTTAAACAAGCCATTACAAATGCTATTACTTGAACATGAATGATTGTCTTTCGCTGACACAATTAGTTTTTTCTTTTTTTTTTAAAAGAATTAAGGCTGGAGTGAAGTTGATAATTTAAAAACTTAAATAAATATTAGTTTAAAAATTTAAAACAAATTGGAAACTAAGACACGTTTTAAAAAATAAACAAGAGTTTAGCTCTCTTAAGATTTCATTGAGCTCTTGTTCAAATAATTCATAACACTAGGTCACAAATAACAAACTTTTGTCTGTTATTTGTTTCTAGCATACTTTTTCTCATGGATTTGGACCTGCTGAACACGAAAATGAATTTTAAAAATTTTTCTGTCGATTGGTTTGCGAGATACAAATTTTTTAATTTTTTTTTTTTAATTTTTGGAGGTACACTTACTATTTTGAGCATATCTTTAGTCTTCTTTGACCTATTTTATCCTACTACTACTCAAATTAAAGACAATTGAGCCGTCTACAACTTATTTTCAGAAAATTTTCAAATCGGGTTAGTAGTTTTGATGTTGGCGGCTTAAAAAGGTTAAAAAACTGGGTTTTTTTAGTAAAAATGTGGCTGAAAAATTCATATAAAAATTCATATAAAATATAAAACGCGATGTTAACAGCGATTTTAATTTTTTTACGTATAGCTGACACTTTTCCAAAGAAAATAAGCCCTTACTTAACAAAATCTGATGACAAATGGCCGACTTATTATTTTTTTGGTAAACGACCGAAATTCCTCTATTTCACGATTTTTTGATTTTCATTATTTGCACAGCTTACCTACCCAACGCAAACGAATAAATACATTTGAACTTAATTTAAAATAAACAAATTAGTCTTCGTATATTATTTTTTAATTTATTTACAGCACTACATGCTCATACATATTTAAACATAAGGAGACACGGTTATCAATTGCATTTCAAAACTGTCTGTGAAAGTGTAAAGAAGTTAATATTTAGAAAACGCAAGGAAGACAATGAGTAAAAGACTACGTGTGTTCGAGTGTTTGAACGATCCAGACAATTTCTGCAATGTTTGTGGCCAGTTTATAAAAAAAAATCACGCACACAAGTTTACTCCAGCAGTACAATTGCACTATTTGAATTATTTTGGTATTTCACCAAATATCACAGAACCATGGACACCTAAGTCGCTGTGTGATCTTTGCTATATAATCTTAACCAACTGGGCAGCTGGCGGAAGGTAAGAATTTTTATTTAAACACATTATACATAGCGAATATAGTAATTTATTTTAATTTTAGCCGCCATATGAAATTCGATACACCAATGATGTGGAAAAAGCCGCTATGCCATTCCACAGACTGTTATTTTTGCCTCACCACAAACAGTGGGGTAGGAAGATTTTTTAAATGGAACTACGCTCAAGTGGGATCGTTTGCGCTTCCAGTACCACATTCGCATGATGTGCCATATCCAGTGTGCCCTGGTGCATCTCTTCAAAAAGCAGAATCGTCAGAAGAAGAGTCCGAGTCAAATGCAAGCGAATTTGAGCCGGGTGCAAAGCGAAAATTACTGTCACAGGCCGAACTAAACGATTGGGTGCGCGATTTTGGTCTCACTAAGGAGAAATCCGAACTTTTTGCGTCTCGGATGATAGAGTGTGGATTTGCGGCTTCAGAAGTGAAAGTATCAACGTACAGAAACCGTCACAAGGAGTATGCAAAATTTTATACAAAGAAAGACCAAATATGTTTTTGCAGCGACATTTCAGGCTTGTTCCAAGAGCTTCACCAAATTCACAACCCCAACGAATGGAGGTTGTTTATTGACAGCAACAAAGAGAGCTTGAAGGCAGTTCTCTTACATAATGGGAATGAAAAGCCATCTGTTCCTATTGCTCATGCGGTTCATTCAAAGGAGAACTATGAAACTATGGACATTTTGCTGAAATGCATAGAGTATAGGAAATACAATTGGAAAATATGCGCCGACCTTAAAGTTGTGGCCATTCTGTGTGGACTCCAAGGAGGCTATACGCGACATTGCTGTTTTCTGTGCCTTTGGAATAGCCGCGCTGATGATCAGCATTATATAAAAAAAAAATGGTCGGTACGAACGAAACCTGTAGTTGGAGAAGCGAATGTTCAGCGCAAACCACTAATAGAGAACCGTGAAAATATAATACTTCCGCCGCTGCACATAAAATTGGGTTTGATTAAAAATTTTGCCAAAAAATTAGACAAAGAAGGTGAAGCTTTTGCCTATTTACGGTCAATTTTCCCTTACCTTTCGCTGGCAAAAATTAAAGAAGGAGTCTTCGCAGGACCCGAGATAAAAAAAATTTTGAAAGATGAAAAATTCCCAAAGCTGTTATCACCCATCGAAGCCGCAGCATGGAATTCCTTCAGGCTTGTTGTGGAAAACTTTTTAGGAAACAACAAAAGCCCGAATTATAAGGACATAGTTGAGGATCTGGTAAAGAACTATGAAGCCATGGGAGTGCACATGTCACTTAAAATACACTTTCTGCATTCTCATTTGGATTTTTTCCCTGAGAATTTAGGAGACGTGAGCGACGAACACGGCGAGCGCTTTCATCAGGAATTGAAGGCTATGGAACGACGCTATCAGGGCATGTATGACACGGCTATGATGGGTGACTATATTTGGACCCTAATACGTGAGACCGATTGCAGCGAATACAAAAAACAAAGAAGAAGTCAGCAGTTTTTCCACATGGCATAAAATGTACACTTATATCTTTGTTTTTACTAATTTTTTTTGTGCGTTGATTTGCTTAATTTAATTAGTTAGTTTAATTTCGTTAGTTTAGCTAATTGTGCGATACATTGAGCATGTAGTGCTGTAAATAAATTAAAAAATAATATACGAAGACTAATTTGTTTATTTTAAATTAAGTTCAAATGTATTTATTCGTTTGCGTTGGGTAGGTAAGCTGTGCAAATAATGAAAATCAAAAAATCGTGAAATAGAGGAATTTCGGTCGTTTACCAAAAAAATAATAAGTCGGCCATTTGTCATCAGATTTTGTTAAGTAAGGGCTTATTTTCTTTGGAAAAGTGTCAGCTATACGTAAAAAAATTAAAATCGCTGTTAACATCGCGTTTTATATTTTATATGAATTTTTATATGAATTTTTCAGCCACATTTTTACTAAAAAAACCCAGTTTTTTAACCTTTTTAAGCCGCCAACATCAAAACTACTAACCCGATTTGAAAATTTTCTGAAAATAAGTTGTAGACGGCTCAATTGTCTTTAATTTGAGTAGTAGTAGGATAAAATAGGTCAAAGAAGACTAAAGATATGCTCAAAATAGTAAGTGTACCTCCAAAAATTAAAAAAAAAAAATTAAAAAATTTGTATCTCGCAAACCAATCGACAGAAAAATTTTTAAAATTCATTTTCGTGTTCAGTAGGTCCAAATCCATGAGAAAAAGTATGCTAGAACCAAATAACAAAATGGCTGTTGCCTAGTGTAATTGTCAATAACCATAAACCGAAAGTTTTAACGATTGTGTGTGTAACACAGAGCATACAGAGGCGTCACGAGACAGAAAATATTGTGTTTTTTTCTGTCTTTTTCTTCGAAAGCTGCCCTTTTTGCATTTTTTGTTTTGATTACGCAATTCGTGTTGACAGTAGCGGCCTGTTTTTACACATTGCAACTTTACAATAAAAAAACATTTTCTTTCTCTTTCTTCGAAAGCTGCCCTCGCAAATGATTTGGGCATTTTTCATACGTCACTTTTTTTATCTCTGTATGCTTTGTGGTGTAATTAATTTATTACTATTTTCTTATAAAAGAAAGACCGGCAGTGTTAAGAGCTTTAGTAAGGCCCAAAATTTCGGCAACTATTTAATCAAATTAGTAAATTAGTGAAGTAAAAAAGTGTGTGAAAGAAAAAAAAAAGACTTAGATATCAAGAAAAAATTTAATTTTTTTTAAATATAATATTAATATACATACATACATTGGTATATTATTCAATATGGGGGTTATTGCAGTGATTATTCTGTTTGGTATACAAGTTGTTAGTTTAGGGTAACTTGCAGCTTTTTTGATAGTGATGCAGGTATATGAACCGAAAATTCGCGGACTTCCCCCAGAACCCATCCCCGAAGTTAATTACCGTTTACCTTTAAACTTAAATGAATCTGGTGACAGTGAATTTACTTTCGATGGTGAATGTTTAATTGAAATCCAAGCATTACAAAAAACCATAAAATTCAATTGCATATTAGTAATTTGAGAATGTCCTCAAGTAAATATTACAAAAAGGGTTCAAAAAACACCGATCTTCCCCAGGCCACTCCCAACAGTTTAACCGATATTGTGATCTACAACTTAAACGAAGGATTACAAGCTAACGTATCCAATTACTTGCATTTTATTTATGTTGGCATCATTAATGAAGGGATGAGCGGTTTCTACCGCAGTAAATACACAACCGCAAGTGCTACAAAGTAAGTTTGACAACCCCTTTTTAATACAAAATAAATAAAATTCTAGTTCTTTAATAGTTGGATTTATGCAACCCAGTTCGAACCAATTCATGACCGCAGTGTCTTTCCCTGTCTTGATGAACCGGAATTCAAGTCAAAATTTAATTTGTCTAAGACTTATAACGGACCAAAGATTTATTATAAAGCTACTCCTATAATGTCCATCTGTCTTTTGACTTTCACCATTTCCGAATTCTATGTTCGCCATGATGGCCAAATTGCTGTTTTTGCCAGACCTGAATACTTCTCGCAAACAGAATATAGCCTGGAGTGTGGTAAAAATCTTTTGGCCGCCTTTCGTAGCTACTTTAATACAAATTTAAGCACAATAACTGAAAATACCATTCATTTGGACGCTGATCCTACAACCAAACTCAGCGAATCTTCGCTACTCTACGATAAGAAGGAGAGTTCATTGAAGGAGAAACAATTGGTTACTAATATTGTTGCTTTTAAAGTAGCCCAATTGTGGTGGGGCAATTTGGTAACCTGTAAATGGTGGGGTTATATCTGGTTGAATGAAGATTTCGCCAGTTACTTCCAATATTTTGGTATTGATTTGGTAAGTGCAAATAATATCATAAGTTAAATAAGATAATAATACAAAAACACATTAAATTAATTGTTGTGTTGGTTGAAATAATTATCCTAAGAACCAGAATATGAAGGAAATTATGAAATGTATGCTATGAGAACAAAACCAGGGGTCTAATCACCGCATTCGATACTATCGTATCGAATAAACTATCGAATGTTTTTGCATACGACAGACACTGACGTATCGAATAAAAACTCGATAAATGTAATGTCGAGTTACTTTATAACGAATGCTATTATTTCAAATACCATAATTTTCATTCGATATCGAGTTTCATGATACCAAAATAAATAATTTCGATAAATTTTGCTCAATATCGTATGCGGTGATTAGACCTCAGGACTGCCTTTCATATTTACTCATAAATCTCTATTGAAGTTTTCTTCTAATTAACGAACTATTATTTTACTGTAATCCTTATTAAAATCTTAGCAGCAGGGAAACCATAAATATGCAATTGCATGTTTTTCCTTGTATGACGACCAATGAAGGCAGATATTTATTCGTTTTATAATTTTTAATGAATTTTGACATCGATTTGTTAGTGCATATTTCAAGGTTTGCATCAGATGTTTGCATAATTTAGTTTAGTGCCTTTTTGCAGTATATTTTAAGTTTATAGAGCATATTTTGCCTTCTTGAGGCATATTTTAATACATGTTAAACTTTTTTATACCCTTCACCACAGGTGGAAAAGGGTATATATAAGTTTGTCATTCCGTTTGTAATTTCTACAATATTAATCTTAGACCATATAAAGTATACATATTCTGGGCCCTTATGAGGAGAGAAGTTGATTTAAAGATATCCGTCCGTCCGTCTGTCCGTCTTACGTTTGATATGTGTTTTCCGGAGACTCCAGACATGATAGCTGCTAAGTTTTTTAACATTTATGTAACATATAGTCCACCATTTCTGACTTTTGAAAATCAGCCAGATCGGTCCAACAATGGCTGAGATATGACCAAAAAACCACGACTGCCTCTAATTTTTCCAAAAAATCCCTTGTGGTTGTTGTATTTTAATTACTTTTTTCTGTATATCTGGAGAACGGCAAGAGCCAAAGTTTTCAAATTAGGTACAAACATTTATGTTATAAATACACACCATCCCACAAAATGTGGGCGGGATTGGAGAAGTGGGCGTGATACCTCCCATACAAAAATTATTTCAAATTGTATAAAAACCTGAATTTTTTGACTGTATATGACCTAATCTTACGCTTTATATATCAAAAGATCGAAAATTTTTAATAGAAAATGTTTTCTGAAAAACTCGGGAAAATCGGTTCAGATACGAAAAAGTTATGACCAAAATATAAATTTTTTTTTGAAAAATACCCATTTTCGGGAACCATAGATCTTCCCGAGTTCAAGTTTTATAACCAAAATAACTGGAAAATTTCTTCTTTAACACGTCGGTATATAAGTCTGTCAAATCGGTTAAGAAATAGCAGAGTTATTACGAAATACTGAAATCCCAAAAATTACTCTTTTTTTTTATAATTAAGTTTGTTTTTTATACCCTTCACCGAAGGTCCTACACCCTATAAAGTATATATATTCTGGGTCCTTATGAAAAGCGAAGTGCAAATCCTGTTGTCGTCTCTTCTTCCCCCCCTTTGCATTTGTTTACATATACTAGCATAATGCCCAATATGATTTTCGGTATCATCCTTCTTTATTATTTCATATATTAAACGAAATAATTTTAACAAATAGAAACTAGGAATTTTTGTTTTCATTTTTGCTACTTAAAAACTCGCCAAAAGAGATAAATCTACGGTATGACAACAGTGCCTTTACAAAAAGAAAACAAACAAAAAACTGTGTTGAGTTGTAAACAGTAAACGGTCCATATTTCATTTTAATGATATTCGATTAACGTTCCTTCATGGTTCAGTTGTCTAGGGGGTGTGTTAAGTTAGAAACTGTGAGTTCCCTGGTTCGAATCTTGGTTTTTTAAAAATAATTTTTTTTTAATATTTTTATGTTCTAAAACGATTTTAAAAAAATATTTACCTGTTTTCGCTTTTTAAATTTCATTTATAATGAAGTTTTAAGTATTGTTAACATGTATGTATATGTAAAAATTATTTAGTTTTTGTCTAGTTGCTCTGTTTTCTGCTCGCACAATGGTGAAGGGTATATAATATTCGGCACAGCCGAATATAGCACTCTTACTTTTTTTTTAGATATTTTTGTTGCGAAATTTTGCCTTTTCAGTTTTAAATATTTACCTACATTTAATTTTTACTCTAAAATTGTAAGACAAAGCAGGTTGCCATTAAATATAAATGTCCGTCTGGCTGGTTGTCTGTCAATGCTAACCTTGTGCGCAAATTACAAGTTGCAATCTTGTAGATAATTTGATGAAATTTGGCAAATACATTTTAAGTGTTCTAAGGAATAAGTCAATGTTAATGGTGAGAATCGGTCTATGATTTCACATATTCACAAAACTTTCAGATGATTAGGGTTGCAATAAAAATGTATTCTATATATCGGCATTTATGTGCACAAAGGCAAATTATGGCAGTCGTGATCGAATACTTTTTCGATTCGAAAGCAATTTTATTTTAGTCGATACTGAACGTATCGTAATTATTTTTTCAGTGTTATGAACACTCAAATAAATGTTTTACAACACTAAAGAAATAATTTCGATCCGTTCAGTATGAACAGAAAGAATTAGAACTAAAATTGCTTTCGAATTGAAAAAGTATTCGATCACGACTGCCATAATTTGCCCCCTGTATTTTGCGCAAAAGTTTTTCGTGGGTCTAAAGCTGCCATCGGCAACCTATACTATTACATTTTGCGATTATATGCGTTGCACTGTGTGTGCACATGTACGTAATAAAAGAGCATACAAGAGAATAAAAGAAAAAAGAGAAAAAGCGGCGCCCTGATTTTGCCGATGGCAGGTCTAAAGCGAATATTTGTATATGTAACACGCAACAACACAAAAGTATGATACCCTCTCCACTACAGTGGTGTGGATATAATTATATTTTATATAAATTTAATATTTTAACTTAATTATCAAGCTTGAGGTCTTTTTTTTATTTTACTGAGAATGTGGCAAAAAATTATAGACATTTAATTTATAAAAATAAAAACGGAAATTAAAAATTTATTTATTTATATTGTAATAGATCAAGTTTGATTAGAAAAATATTTTTGTATTCAATTGATAAATATTGTTTAAATTGTTATAAGAAAATAAGAAAGAAAAAACCCTGAAGAAGGCACTCAATGAAGTGGCGAAATATTGGTTAAAAATAAACGTTTAGAGCCACTTTTTGGGTTTGAGATTAAAGTTAATTTTATTCTATAATTAGCTAATCTGAGAATTAAGCTTATCTAGTATCAATTGAATTTGTTATTTTTGGGTGGTGGCTTAAACCATGTAGCGCTACCATACTGTGCACAAATAAATGGCAACATTTTTTTGCAAATATCAACTTTTTATCAAAATACTTATAATAAACTTAATACTATGATTAAGAGTATATGAGATTCGGTAAAACCAAATATAGCACTCTTCTTAGTGGTTGACTTATGGTTAAACACAAGGTCCAAACCATCTTTAAATATTCTCAGTAGGACAACATACACAGTTAAAGAAGTTAGCAAAAAATTAAAGCGGTATCTCAATAAACAATGTACATTAAAGAAATAAATTTAAACTATTCGTAAATATTTAACAATTAATTTATAAAAAAACATGATTGATTGTATAATTTTAGGTTGATAGTTCCTTTGATATGTCAAGCCAATTTGTCGTAGATGTCATCCAAAATGTCATGCATCATGATGCTACAAGCGATGCCAGGCCAATGAGTAACGAAAATGTTCGCACAGAAGACGATATCAATAACATGTTTAACCCAATTTCTTACCTAAAAGCAGCCGCTTTTATCCGTAGAACAACTTTGAACATATATTTTACAACTCAGTAAGTTTTTCTATTACTCAAGTAAAACATCACAATATCTTAGCAATTATATTCTATATTTTAGTGCATACAAAAACACAATTCCTTGGGATCTCTTTAAAATTTGGAGGGATTACTGGCCTTTTGCACATCAAGAATTCTCTGAAAAATACTTCGAATCCTTCACCACTCAAGGGGGTTACGCTGTGGTCACCTTTAATCGTACCTCCAATATTACTGTGGTAGTCAGTCAAAAACGTTCCTTATTAAAGGATTGTGATACAGCCAACATCAAACTAATATACACAAATCCTATTACATACATAACAAGTTTAAAAAACTATTTCGAATATACAAATCCCAAATTCTTCCTTGAAAAAGACACAATTACCTTAAGTGTTACAAATGACGTTTCCTGGATCATTGGCAATATTCAAGCAACCGGTTACTATCGCGTTAATTATGATAACAATTCTTGGTATGAAATCGGCCAAAAATTGTTTTCTGAAAGCAGGGAGGATATTCGTGTATTGAATCGTGCCCAAATCGTTGACAATCTTCTCAACTTAGCTCGTGCGGGTGAAATTGATTACAGTGTGACTTTATATATTCTTCAATATCTTAAAAACGAAACCAGTTATTTGCCATCAGGTATTATATTTTTACAGGCCCAATCCAAAATATAAGTATGTCTGTAAATTTCTAAAGAAGTCTCGTTTTTAGTTGATTTAAAGCCCACGATGTGGTAGTTATTTTTAACGATCTCGCGGATGAAGGGAACAAAGATATAACTTTCGTTACCCAAACGTGTCATTAGCTGGATTACGCCATCTAATGACACGTTTGGGTAACGAAAGTTATATCTTTGTTCCCTTCATCCGTGAGATCATTAAAAATAACTACGACATCGTGGGCTTTAAATCAACTAAAAACGAGACTACTTTAGAAATTTACAGACATACTTATATTTTGGATTGGGCCTGCAAAAATATAATACCTGATGGCAAATAACTGGTTAGCTGCCCGTAAAGGATTACGCCATCTAATGACACGTTTGGGTAACGAAAGTTATATCTTTGTTCCCTTCAACTCACCAAAACCCAAGTTTTTATGAATTACCAAATATCAATTCGAATAATGTTTCGTAAGCCCTGGTTTGTACTATAATTAAGAATTTTGTTTGTTCTTTTAAGTAAAAACTTCTTAACATCATTAAGTAAAAACTTCTTAACATCATAACTTTTTGATTCAGTTAAGGAAATTTCTAGTAAAAATTATATCTTTTGAACTCCAATTTAAATAAATCAAACTTAAAGCAAGTTAAAAGCTTTTTGGAACATAATACAAACAAGAGTTTTTTTCTTAATTGAAGTTTAAAGCATACTTCAAAATAGGAAAAATAACCTTACAATAGGACTAGTTTGACACATTTTAAACTTGATATTAGCAAACTTTTACTCAGATCATATAAGAATGTAGTAAATTGTGGTAGAAAATGTACTCGCTTTTGAGAATTATTATTTAGTAAAAAGTACAATTGGTTTACTGTTTGGCAACAATGTACTTAATTTTAGTTTATGCAAGAAAATAATTTGTACAATTTTTTTAGGAAATTTTAAACTTAATATAAGTTTTATTTCACTTGGAGCCAAATCATTCCCGAAATTCTTTAAGTTAAGTTAAATTTACTTAAATTTAATAAACTTTTTTTTGAGTGCGTTCCTAGGATTTGTGAAAATAGAATATGTACAAAAAGGAAGAACTCATGACCAGCGAAAAGAGAACCAATAATTTAACTGGTTTTTTGAGAACTTAACAGGAGAAAATGTATTGAATTAATTTCAACGCATTTTTAATTTAAAAGGACTGTTTTTGTAACCGGTACAGTATTCACCGGTGGTGTGACATATTTTTTTAAAAATTGGATCTTAAATTTAAATCTATGGCTGTCCAATGACAAAAAGTGATAGGTCCCATTCATATAAAGTGTTTGAACTAGAACCGGTCCCTACCACCAGAGACCTATCACTCTAGGGATGTTACTCATACATACATACATACTTACACACATATCGACCCCTTTGCGCGAAATTATCGTGTGTTACAAAAACCAAATTTTACAGGAGAACCATTTTTATACTTTTCTCTGCTATCACTTGCAATATAAATATGAAAATATACATTCAATTTTTGGAGCAACGAAGTAGAATTCGCCTACAATATTTTGTCAGGCGACGTATCTTTGAATGTAGAACAAGATTGCATCAAAAACTCAATTTCAAAAAAATTGGCATATACGATAATTTCGCGCAAATGGGTCGATATGTATGTATGTGTGTAAGATTATGGCAAATTTGAAAAAAAATCCTAATGAGATCAGACAAAATGAAATTTTATTATTGAATCAAACCACAAAGTCTTGGCAATAGTACAGGAGCTTTCTGAACTCTGACAAAACTTTTTAACCGACTCCAGGATTTGTTTAGTTTTTAAATTCTTAAATTTTTTTCTAAAGTTTTTATATCACGCTTTCTTTGACTTTAATATTTTTTTTGTTATACCCTCCACCAGAATTAGTTGTGAAGAGGGTATACTAAGTTAGTCATTCCTTGTGAAACTTTTTTATTATTCATCTCAGACCCCATAAAAGTATTTATATTCTGGGTCCTTGAGTAATTCTAAGTCGATTTAGCCGTGTCCGTCTGTCCGTTTGTTGAAAACACGCTCACTTTCGAAAAACTCAAAAGAAATAAAAAAAACTTGGTGCCAAATTGCTTGTAGTTATCATAAGCAGTTTGGGATTGAAATCCAGCAAAATCGGTTCAGTTGGATCAGAGCTATGAATCAAAATGTGGAACCACCACCTAAAAAAAATTGATAATTTTTTTTAAAAAAACTTACATAAATGGTGGAATAATGCAAAGAATGATATAAGATTTTGCACAAATTCGTTTTATTCGACTGGAAATCACGCTGTAAATTTTCATGATCCGTTCATAAACTACCCTAGGCCCCATATAAGCCCTACTCCCGGAAAACAGTATAGTACGCCTAAAACCCTAATTAACAATGCTATTATAACAAAATTTGGCGTGTCACAGTTTAATAGGACTAGAAATGACACTGTAAAGTTTCGTGAAGATCGGTTCATAATTTACCATAGGCCCCATATAAACCCTACTTCCGGAAAACGGCTTAGTACGCCTAAAAACGTAAAAATTAATGCAATCAGAACAAAATTTGGTACATCATAGTTTTATAGAACAAGAAATGACGCTGTGAAATTTCGTGAAGATCAGTCCATAATTTACCATAGGCCCCATATAAAGCCCACTCTGGTTAAATAATTAAATACGCCTAAAACCGTAGCAGATATAGATATTGCGGTAAACTTTCTTCCGGCTTAGCTTCATATAGCCAGAAAAAGTGTTATGCAATAATGTGATATAATTTACCTTAGATCACATTTTAGCAGCCTTCTGAAATTCACTGCAAACGCTAAAACTAATTGCACCGTTGTATTGAATTATGGGATGATTGGTTCATAGCTTACCATGGCTTCAATATAAATTGCCCTCCTGAAAATCATTTAGGTTCGACTTAAACTGTTACGAATCATGATATTTTACTCAAGCTAGTTAAAATTGCTAAAAAAAAGCATTAAACTTTCTGATTGTCGGTCAATAATTTAATATAGGTTTAAACCGCAACCAATTTTAATGCAGATATCTGTTTTTATAAAGATTATTATATTAAATAGACATCATTCAGATATTACTCCTAAAACATTCGAACTATCGGTGGAGGGCAGCGTTACCGTTGTGATACTAAAGTATCAATTTGACCCTTTTTCGACGGTGTTGATACCTTTTATGACCCTTTTTTTAAATTATACTTTTGTATCATTATCACCTATTTTTTGACACTTTTTGACCCTTTTTTGGAAATAGCTCTCACATTTTGTTTTTTGTCAACACTGCGGAACAGAAGTGCTAAACAAATGTTTTCGAAATAAGCATTGCTTGATATGGAACGGACTCAAAGTATAAACTTACAATTCCATGCTTTCTTCTCCTTGATTTTTGATAGTAAAGTACAATTTCCCTAAAAGCAAACATAACTCATATAAATATTTGTTTTTTTTAAGGTGGTTTCTTTTCAAAACAAAAATTTGACATTTTAGTAAAAAAATGCAATTTGGTGTTTTGCTCCCTTACACAGTAGCATGTTTTATTCAAAAAAATTCGCCCTTAATAATGGCCAAATGTATTGAACTTTTCGCCCCCTTTGAATCGACAGTGTTGAGAGTGCCCTAACAGGAAGGAAAACAAGAGGTAAAAATTGCTCAATTAGCGGAAATTCCCAAATATTTGGTAACAGCGGTATGATAGCAAAGTCTTATATTTATTAAAAATCGTAAAAGCTTTAAAAAATCTGACACTTGCAGGAAAAAATCGCTTTAATCGAGAAAATGGTTACAATTCGTGAACGATAGCAAAATTTTAAACAAACACTCAAATTTATTTGACATCGCTAAATCGGAAAATTACATAAAAAGTATGAAAAAATTAGCTATAATGATAAAGAATAAATTTTTTGTCAGGTGTTTAAAACATGACAGAGCATTCCATAAAAAAATAAGTTTTTTGAGCTCTTCCTACCTGAAATATTATTTTTTTGCTTGCTTAAAAAAACTTAGTCTTATTATGTTCATTAAAATGGGAAATACGGCTTATAAAAAACTTGACCCTTTTTTTATTGAAATACCCTTTTTTTTACCCCTTTTTCTGGAAAATTCCCTTTTTGTGACCCTTTTCGAAAATTTCCAACGGTTACCCTGGTGGAGGGTATCAAAGATTCGGCACAGCCGAATATAGCACTCTAACTTGTTTTTTAATAAAATTACATGTGAAGCTTTTTCGTCCATTTGGTGCTTTTTTTAATAACTTTTTTTGTTGTGTGCAAAAATAAATTATCAAAACTGCAATTGCATCATCCGCTTTACAATTCATGTTTTCTTTTTGACGTTTAAGGTTATTGTGATTTTTTTCGTTATGTGTGGAGAAATGATACGCGAACAAATCACGCGTGTGTAGGCAGCTTAAGCGTTCATCTACATCCGAAGAGTCAAGGTCTATCCAATAGGTCTGCTTAAGAAGCCAGATGTTTATTTGGTTTTTTCCTCAACGATATCAAGAGTTGTATACATTTTCCTTATACGTGTATATTTTTTACTTTTTTGGTTTTTTGCCACACATACATGCACACAAAACACATTTTTCATTTTGTTTTGCCTATGTAGTAGTAAGATTTTGACAACGGCGAGGAATTTTACACAAACAAAATGCCTGTTGTTTTTTGTATTGTTGTATTGTTGTAGTAGTAAGCAGACCTATTGGATAGGCCTTGCGAAGAGTCATCGAACCATAATTCCGTCGAAGTCATCTTAAATATAATTTTTTTTTTAAATTGTAAGCTAAATTTTCTCAATTTGAAGTGCCAACTGATTGAAATGTATTACTGTTAAGAACACTATGCGACAGTCAAAATGGGATGAAACCAACGGGAAATGTTATATCGGTAAAAGGAAGTTATACGTGTCCCGGCGTTTCGCTGGGTCACGTCTAGGAATCGAGATATATCGATTTGAAAAATGGGCTAAAAAACATCAAAATTTTTATAAAAACCTAAATTTAAGGGCTGCCATACGTCCTATGGATATGACTTATATACCAAAATATCCCTTTTTACTTTCGGTGAAGGGTATAAAAAAAAATAATTTTTGGGGATTCAGTATTTCGGTTATAACTCAGCCATTTTTTAACCGATTTGTTCGATTTATCTACCGACGTGCTTAAGAAGAAATTTACCATTAACTTGAGCTATAAAGCTTGGACTGGGGGAGATCTGTGGTTCCCGAAAGTGGGTATTTAAAAAAAAAAATTTATTTTGGTCACAACTTTTTTGTATCTGAACCGATTTTTCCGAGTTTTTTATAAAATATATTCTACTAAAAATATATTTTGGTATATAAGTCATATCCATAGGCCCTAAAATTTAGGTTTTTATAAAAATTTTGATGTTTTTTTGCCCATTTTTCAAATCGATATATCTCGATTCCTAGACGTGACTCAGCGAAACGCCGGGACACGTATAACTTCTTTTTTACCGATATAACTTTCACCGGTAGTTTGAACCCTTCCCGATCACTGACCCCTACCATTTGTCGCACAGTGTAAGCGAAATCAGTAAAAATTCCCAATTGTTGCTGTTTTTTTTTGTATCGAATGTTCGCCATAATACCAAATTAAATTTGTTCTATCAGCTATTTGGACTTTAGTTTAAAATCGAATTTAGTTAATAATAGGCAGTATATTCTTTTCTTTAGTAAAGAGTATCCCAAAATTAACGCAAAATTTGAATTTGTCGCAATTTGTGCAGTAAAGTTTTGGCAACTCTAAAAAAAACTGTGTTTTCTATTAAATTCAAATCTTGCGTTTATTTTGGGACACCCTTTACATAGTCCTTTCTATGCTTACGTTTATAGTCAAGTTTATAAATTACACTGTAGCGTACACTTATGTTCATATATTTAGAGCCGGTTCACACACGTCAAGTTTGACTCGCCAAGTCTTGAGCTTTTAGGAGAGAAGCGAAAAGAGAATGCCATTTCTTTTCCCCTCTTTCCTAAAAACTCTAGACTTGACGAGTCAAACTTGACGTGTGTATACCGGCACTTATTTCTTTCCTACCGTTGGTTCTATTTTTTATAACTTGCAATTTTTCATTCGTTTTCCAATTTCTTTTCTAATTTTTATTCCCATTTTTCGCAAATAATTATAACATAAACCAAAGGTATTCACAAGTGTAATTCCGGTATCCGTTTTATATTGTAATAATGGTACCACAAAAATTTTAACCTGCCACCAGGTGTCAAAGACCACAAAGTATTTAAAAAAAGAAATAAATAAATACACAACATGTTAAACCTTCAAAAATGGACAATATAAAGCAAAATAAAAATATATAAATAACAATAACAACAAAAAAAAAAAAATATTTGCAACTAAAAATCTTTACAAAACATAAATGTACATAAATATTTTAAATATGAGGGGGCATATTGGTAAAACAAACTGAGAAACACACACACATTGACAGTACAGCGTTAAATAAACCAAATGGTTGGTTGCTGTTTGTTTTAGTGAACATGGCCAAAATAAGGACAAAAAACGGAAATAGCCGCCAAACGGATGCCAACAAACGAAGCAAATGATTCATTTCCGATGATGAGTCTGCGGATGCCAGCAAAACAAAACGGTGACACCAAAATGCTCTACAGCAAACACCATTCATTCATTCGTTTATTTAGGCAGTCTGTCAGCAGTTAGCAATCACCTCTTACTCATCACAAGCAATAAGGCGACATACTTCTATGTCATTGCAGGATGACACAAGGACAACTGCCTCAACACCATACTGAAAGTATTTGTTAGGCCTAAGCCTGCCATGGACGAATATCCTTTTCGTTGTTTGCATGTTATTGATGTTTGGCTGTGATATGTGAAATCAAACATCAGCAAAACAACGTTATTTATTTTTTTTAAACTTCTTCTCCTGCTCCTTTTTTCTGCTGGTGCCTTTCCTAGTAAAATTTCCTTGAATTTTTGAAGCCCTAAGGTATGAAAATCGTTTACCTTTGACCGTGTCAATGCATTGCGCTATTTGTTGGAAAATTTAGCATATCGATAGCAGTTTCTGAGAGTGAGCAACAAAGTGTTGTGACAAGGTGCAAAAGTGTTGTTTTCAGATATTTGTTTGTTTTGCTGCACAAGCATATTTTTTTTTTTAAAGGGAAAGCATTAGACAGGCACAAGTTTGTTTAAAGGATATACGTTGTAATTATTTGAATTATAGTTAACGAAAAGATTATGGAATGTAGATTAAACTAGGCTTTGGGTTTGATAATAAACAAAACAATTGAGACTGGACTGTGAATTGGTCAAAGGGCTAGAGTTCACTATAGAGACTTGACTATGTTAATAATTATTTAGAAAACTATTTAATATTCTATCGATTTAAAATTAAACGTACAACAAAAATTAAATGTGTAAGTGCAAGACTTTTGTGTACAACTTAAAGGACAAATGATATGCGGTGCTAGTTGTCGCACAATTTAAATAGTGTTGTACGGGTACTAGAATTCACAGTAGACATGCTACTGTACAGTGTACAGTGTGTAGTGTACAGTGTATACTACACACAATTATATACACTATACAAACTAGACTACTAGACAATGAGCATTATTATTGAATACACTGATAGAAAAATGCATCTTCATATTGATGATGCCCTGACATCAGAATTGTGACATCAATGTTACCACAAATGGCATTAATGTTGCAAAAAGTAACATCAATCCAATGACTAACGTCTTCGTACAATTTTATCATTATTTACGTGTCATCTATTTTATGACTATAGTGACATCAATTTGATGCCACATTTTGTATATTGTTAAAATTATTTTCATGATTACAATGTATAATAAGAAGCAAAAATTCCTATATTCTATTTTTTTAAATTATTTATTTAAATACCTCAAATTTTTAAAGTAGAATGATTACGAAAACCATATGGGGCATGGTGCTGGTGTCTTATTATTGTGAGTTCTGCTGTTAACAAAGGTCGTAATTCAATAAACGTGAAACAAACTAATGTAACGGGTAAAGGCTAGATAACACTATTATATTTTGTATTAATACATGTCAAAAACTTAAGTAATATGACAAAGTGTGATAGTGTGAATGCAATGTGTCACGAAAATGACAAGTATTATGAAAAAAGTTTGATATCCCATACCACTTCATCGTTTTTTGAAAAATTTCTAAACAATAATACTTTTCATTGGATCAGGGTTGCATTTTATTTCATGTTTATACTTTGTGTGATGGTGTGAACACAAACTGTCATATTAAATTAGATTTTTTGACAGTCGCAACAAAACTCATTAGATTTCTATCTCACAAAGTATTATGGAATACGTAAGACTTGTGAGATAGTGTAAACTAGCTTTAAGTAAATAATAATATTCTCTCACTTTGACTTAATGACAAACTGTCATTAAATTGATGCTTTCTCCGATGTTACTGCGTCATCGCGCTGAGGACATGTTCGTCATTTCTGTCATGCCGATGTGTCATCACATTGAGACATAATTTCATTTTGACCCTTGTGACACTTTGGCCAAGTGATGTTAAGGTTGACATCACCATGATGAAAAGTGTCATGGGGTCAAACACGAAGACAATTGTCATAGTACTGATGTCAAAATACATCAGCGTTATGACGCCTTTTCTAGCAGTGTAAAGACTTCACTCTAAATTATTCTTTGGATTTATTATCTAGACTATACAATGGAATATAGAAATAACTATACACTAGACTTTTCTTAGACTATACACTATAAACTAGACATTACTATACACCAGGGCTGTGGAGTCAGAGGCGGAACCGAAGTTGTAGAGTCGGAGTTAAGGTTTTGGTACCGGAGTCGGACTAGAAGTAGCTATAAAAACTCGCGACTTCGACTCCAAATGTTTTCTACTTTACATATGTATGTAAATAAATATAGTTAAGCTAAATGCGCCACGTGTTAAAATTAAAATAGAGATATTAAATTTTTAAATAATAATACTCTTGCTATATATAACCATTTAAGGGCAAATTTTGTTACTTGGCGTTAGTTGTTATCCGGCAGATAACAGACAATTTTTGACAGATAACACATTACTATCTGTCAACTTCAGCTAATTTCCTGTTGCAATAATGACCCTTAAAGCTACTGCAGTAAAAAGAGCTTGAAATCAATTAAGCACCAGTCTCATAAACAGTTAGATTAAAGGTTAGAGGAGGAATTGGAGCCGCAGTAGGACTTAAAATATTTCAGCGGTTGGAGTCTGAATCGGAGTTAGAATTATATTTTGACGACTCCACCGCCCTGCTATACACTATCCAATACAATGTGTACTATAATAAACTCTAGGCATACACCTATCTACCATATTGTATGCAGCACCAGTATGGTCAAAGAGCTTGGACGTACAAACGTTAAGAAAAAAGCTGGCATCGGTATACAGACTAGCGGCTATGAGAGTCTGTTAGAAAGCCACGATAACTGGAACAGAATATGTAGCTATGTCAGAATAATACAACTCAAGCTGCGAGACGAAGAGCAAAGAAGAAAGAACTCTGGTAACACAAATTAAATGAACAACTTTGCCCCACCCTGCGACGTAATACCCGGAATGGCAGTCCCGTAGGGAGTGGCGGCGAAGAAGGGGGTGGTTTTAGTCGGTAAGAATTCGACATATCCCAGAACAGCGGGAATCTTTGTAAGATTTCCAACTCCTTACAAAAAAAAAAAAAAAAAAAAAAAACTAGGTTATACACTAGGTTATACACTATATTATACATTAGACTATTCATTATTTTTAAAACTATTTCGTACCCTATACTATACACTTATAATCAATTACTGCTTATTATACATATACTTCCTCTCCGTTTTTATTTGAATTGTTTTTATTTGTGTGTTTCTTTGGCAACCTTGTTTAATTTTATAGCAACTTTACTACTACAACAAACAAAATTATAATTTATAAAAAAACGTGCTTGAATTGCAAATTTATTTAGTGTTTAATTTTATTTTGTAAATATTAATATTGAAGGTAAAGAGCCGAAGAAAAAAAACAAATTAAGTATTAAGAAACAAAAAACAATCAAACTGAATTTTTGTTTGAAATTGCAAATCAAATTTAAAGACGCGCCACAGAACAACGCGTCATTGTACTCGTTACTCATTTTATTGAACTGCTCAGAAATGTAAATGAATTTCATGTAAATAAGCAATTGAAGTACAACAAAAAATTTTTAATACCAAAAAATAATAAAGACGACGTTTAAGGTATTAAAATAAATAAATTGTTAAGACAATTATTAATTAATAATAAAAATAACAAAACAAAAAAAAAAAAAAAAAAAAAAATTCATAAACTGCCGAAGACGAGTGTGAAAGAAAAGTGTTCAGCGTTAAATGAGAAACTCTCACGTTTTTTTTTTTTCGATTTGATTCAGTTGTGTTTGGTTTTGTTGTTGTTGGAATTGAAGCACGCTATTAGCAAAAGAGTTCATAAATTAATGACAGTCATTGGAGGTGAGGGATAGTCACAGTTTGTTGAAGAAAAATTTTAGAAAACTTTGTTTTTTTTTTGCAAACAGAAATCGTATATTTTAGTTTGTCAATAATTTTTAAAATTATTTAGGAAATCCTTAAATAGCGTATAATTTTTTTTCATTTTTTTCTCTTAAACGCAGGTGGAAAAGGTTTTTCCAAGTTTCCAATAAAATTTTTTATCATTTTGCGAAGCACTAATATATATACATATACTAGCAAACCCGGCGAAATCCGTTTCGCCACCAGATGGCTACGTTTTATGTAACATTTCGTTTGGTAATTAAAAGATAAAGACAAATTTTTTTTGTAGCTGACCCGACAGACGTTGTTCTGTCCCAATTAGAAAAAATGTTTGCGTTCGATTTTTAAAATCCGTTAAAAATAGGAAAAAAGTATTTTTAAATTAAAATGTTGTTCATATACATATATATGATTTACATTTGATTTGAAAATACATATGTTTGTATATAGTATATGCTGTGAATCTTATAGTATTATATTTACATTTTAGTTGATAATATAATAATAATATTCAGGTAAACAGTAAAAAAAAGTAAAACTTATTCGGTTGCTTTGCTAGGATATCATAATTTTTTAATTGCAATGCTTTGTAAAATACATCATTTTTTGTTTGGTTGTCTGGTTTGTTGATTGTCATTGCATATGCGAGCCTTACTGGAAACTAACTGCAAGCGTTAAAATTGAAGGCCATGTCGGTTGGAATCATTGGGATCCGAGGTATCAAAACATTTTCTCCCTTGTACTTTCCTTTAAGCATTGTTGCTTCGATGACGTTATTCATCAGTTTTTTTACCGTAAGTCGGGTGCCATTACAAAGACGTGGTTGGTTTATATTTCGTAACATTACGATTACCGATCCAACTTTTAGTTTGAGTTTATGAGGAGGTAATCCGGGTAATCCCAGGGAGTTCGATTGGATAGTTGACGACATCGTTCTGAGAAGTAATGGAATCTACCGATTTGTACGTCTCCAATTTGCCAGCGATTTCACTTTGAATCTTAAAATTCAGTTCGCCGACATCAACGTAGCTAATATAGCACGATCGCTCAACAAATCATGATTTCTGCAATTTTGTGTAATATTTGAAAACACCTTTCGGATGAGTTCGGACTTTGATTCGGTGAACCGGCAGAAATTGAAATATCCACAGGGATTTTGTCGTTTCCTATGTCCAGCAATTGTTTGGAAAATACGTCTCGAGATTGATTGTTTTGCAGCTCGACCCGCATTTTCTGAGTCAATTTGAGCTTCCTAACGTGTTTCAACAAAGCAGACGACTTCAATTCATCGGCGGGCGTTGATCGTGGTATCGCTGGAAGTGTTTGCCAAAAATCACCTGCCAACAAATCATCGTACCTCCAAATCGGCTTTGATTGTTTCGTAGTAGGCGTAAAAGTAGGCGTGGTAAATTTTTCCTTCGATGAAAACTTAAAATGGAATAATACGAACATTTGAAAGAAAAATTAGTCAAATGTATAGAGCCGTTTTCGGATTTTAGGTATATCGTACAAAGTGGGCGGGACAAAATTTTCTTGCCGTATAAACCTAAGTTGGACCATGGCGATCACTTTAAAGAAGAAATCGTCCAAATCGGTCAAGCCATCCTCAAGTTATGTGCTTAATAGAAAAAGTGGGCGTAAAAGTAGGCGTGGTAAATTTTTCTTTCGATGGAAACTTAAAATGCATTGATACAAACATTTGAAAGAAAAATTAGTCATATCGATGGAGCCGTGATTTTACGTAAATCGAAAAAAGTGGGCGTAAAAGTGGTCGGGGAACAATTTTCTTTCCTAAGTTGGAGCATGGCGATCAATTTAAAGAAAAAATCGTCCAAATCGGTCAAGCCGTCCTAAAGTTATGTGCTTAATAGAAAAAGTGGGCGGGGAACAATTTTATATGCTATAAACCTCACGGAGCTCGAGACCTTCCCAACGAATGCAAAACCGTGGAAATCGGTTCGTGCGTTCTGGAGTTATAGCGTCAGGAAGGAAAAACCGACTTATTTTTATATAATAGATTTTTATTCCCGCCGTTCCCAATTGAAGCATTGGGCCATACATTTTGTGTGGTTTCATTAATCAATTTCAGTTTAGAATGTACCGTTGATTAGCGGTTAGCACCCGATCTGGTATCGGGATTGCCGATTGGAGCGTCCAGATATGCTTTTGGTATCACAACAAGCGTTGTAAGATTGGGTTTTTGATGGCGCCAATTGCTCGCCATGACATCACAAGGATCATAGGCATACTCGGTATTTGTAGGAACCTGAAAGACCCGCCGAGACTCTCCCCTTGTGACCGCTGACGTTGGTGGCATGGGAATTGTACGTATTGATGATACGTACGATTTCAGTAGTGTTCTGGCCAACCCGCGCACCTTGCATTTGCTTGGTGATGGAGGATGGTTCTGAATAGGAGGAGGTTTGGTGGGCCTTAGGCCTAGTTTTGTTCGGGTGGTTATAGCGTGAAGCTTGTTTGTACTTTGGCTTCGGACTTAATCTGATTTTTACCGACTGGACATGTTTCTTTTATGCATATTGCATGGTGGATGAATGTCTGAGTCGTCCAGGTTTTGTTTGGGGTTATTGCTGCGGATGGGTTACATGTTTTTGACGGGAAGGTATGTTCGGGGGCTCATCAACACCTCTCTGATGCTTTGCATCATTGGTGTGTTGATGCTTTTTAAAATAGCGTCCACTTGGGTGGAGCGGTCACCAGTCCGGAACTATTTTGGAGTTCAACTGGTAGTAGTCTTTGGCTACGAAGATGACCGGAGTCTTTATCTGGTACCACGGGAACCAGGACGCCCTTCGAATTACGATTCCAACCTGGTTAATGGTGAGGCCCCTTCGGGGGCGTAACGTGGTGACTGTGGTTTAATGCCCAAATCGCGGGTAGAGCAATTTATTGCTCTATGTGTAGTTGCATTGCAGCCAAGTCATGCTGTTATTCAAAGAACAGTAGGTGTTTTAGATAGGCTCCGCACCTCACCAAGGTGGAAGCACAATGTCCAAAATACATTGCCTTCATTATGGTACCTTTACTCCAATGGCCACGGCTTTGTGGCGGGAGGTTTAAAGGGAACGGTTTTAAACGTTTTTACCCAGTGGCTAGGACCAACCATGCAATTATGTAATAGTACCGGTATGTATGTAAAACTCGGACTTCTGTGACCGCTGACGGTCCGCAACTGCCCAGAGGCAGCTTACCCACATATCTACGGGCCGTACTACTATCCACAACCTGTGACGCGTCCGGTAGCACTCAGCTATGCTTCCCACAGGCGGATAACAAGCCACACAAGATCATTAAAATAATGTTGTATGTATTATAAACAGCGATAGGACGGGCACTAATGAATCACTAATGGTACATATAAATAAATAAGTGCACAATTATGCGCTACGCAATAAGACATAAAGAAATGCAGTAAAGTAAGTGAAAGAACTTTCAACAACTTTTATAAAAAAAAATAAATAAACATTTCAAGAGCTACGGCATTTGTAATGGAGAATACTAAAAAATAACTGTATCAAAACAATCAGTGTGTAAGGCTGATCGTTACATCCAACAATTTTTACATGCGCTTGATAATGAGCTTTATTTGTCAAAAATATATTGCTTTAAAGTAAGAACTCGCCATTTAAAATGCATGTCTTCCGTAAGCGCAATGGTAAGCGAATCGTTTATGTTTCTCCCTTACAAGTCTGCTTCGTTGGAAGCTCCATTTTTTATTGGGTGCTACTTCATACTATTAGAAGATGATTTGACATTTGCAAAGTAAACAGATATAAAATATATGTCAATAAAAAACAAGTAAGATTGCTTTTTTTTTTGCTATGACGAATCTTATATTCCCTTCAACCAATAGAGTGCCTAATACACATATACACATAAAAATATTTTGCACCAGTAAAAGCATTAATCAGAAATAAAATCAGTTTTAATTAAAAATTTAATCAAGTGAATTAAACGTTTAATCAAGTGTAATTAATTTTTAATCAAGTGTATTAAACGTTATTAATTTGTACATGTTTACTGTATCAAATAATATCAATTTAACGTTTAATTCACTTGATTAAGTTTTTAATTAAAACAGATTTTTTTTTGATTAATGCTTTTACTGGTGCAAACTTTTTTTCTGTGTAGTCAAGACTATTGAGCACACTGTACTTAAGACGATAGAGTTCACCAAAATCCAAAGTACGGTGGAAAGTTTGACTGCTTTGAAAAATTATTTCTACTTATATATGGGCTAATCCTGTGTTACGGACGTTACATTCACACGCAAATTTGCTTGTTAAGATTGACACAGCTGGCGTTAGCATTGGAATATTTTCATGAAATTTTTTGCAAAATGCAGTTCTTTGGGAGTATTTTAAAACTTGTTTTAAACTTAAAGGTTAACTGTTTTTGAAAAAAAGTTATGCTAGCTTAAAGTTCCGTTACGGACGTTACAAAAAATGGAAGTCGACTTTGAGGCTTATGTGCATTTGCACATTTTTTAGCTAATTTCGCATAATAAAAAAAAAAAAAAAAAAAAAAATCCAAATACAAAAAATTAAGTGGAATATATGACCATATCAATCCATCTTAGAAAAGAAGGCTAAGTAGTCCTGTTAAACAAAAATCTTAATTTTTGTCAGTTACGGACGTTACGTTACGGACGTTACACTTTTTCCATTAAACCAAATTGTGTATATAAAAAACATTCATGTATTTAAAAATCTTTTTAACCTTGTAATTATTAAGTTTTTACTCTTATATTACTTATATTCATTTATTAATTTGTTTATTTAACCGCTTAACATTGTATCTTATGCTTAATAGACCCAGCTGTTCGAGCTACTCTTATAGTATTGTCATTGGAAAAGCCCGAAAAAATAATGATATGATTTAAGAGCTGGAATATTTTTTACATTTATCCATGTTTTTGATATTTCGTCAGATGTAGTTTTGACATAATTTTTACCAACGTAAATTAGGAAAACGCCATTTATATATTTTTTTTTTTTTTTTTGCTAATTTGTGAAAATCTCGAAAGTTTTTTAAGATGCGATTTTGGGTTTTTACTAGTTGCCAAACTTTTCGCTTAACAACAGCGCCAACACCGTCCACCGCTCCTTTTCAATGCGAAGTAGCAAAAAAATTCCGTTCGAAACAACTCACATTCCATTCTTTTACGAATTGTGTAATGTTTCTCAGAATGTATTTATGTGCCTCTCTAAAATTGGCCACTCGTTGTCTATTTTCTTTTTTTTTATTCTTTTTGCCTGTGACACACTAATTTTTAACTGTTCTTTGATTTTCTCAAGATATGCTCGCTTTCTTTCTGCCTTTTTAAATTTAAACACCAACAGTTTTTCAGTATTATTTTCAAATTTGCACAACATTTTTTTGCTCTGTCTGCATTTGAACACATTTTAATTAATAAGAATATATTTGTCACCACCCGCAAAATTTTGGCAAAATTTTGAGATCAAAGTAAGAATTGCTTAAAGATTTCTAACGGAAAATCCAGTACGTAAACATTGCAAGCATGACGTACCACCAAATATTTGAAGGGGTGCATGGAGGTTGCGGTTTACAACATGGTTATTAATTACTAATAATTGATATTCAGAAATTATTTAAGGTTTCAGAAGAATTTGAAATTCATCTCAATTAAAACACATTTTTTGTTACTTTGAGGTGAAGTTTTTCGGATTCTCGGCAACCTAGAGCAATTTTAAGTCTAGATTCAGCAGGTGAAAATCCATTGTAAACACTTACTTCCACCTCATAATATGAAAATAAAACTTTTGGGTATTTTCATGCCGTTACGGACGTTACACACTTTGTCATTTATATTAAGAAAAATAAGCGTAATAAAGGTATTTCTTTTTTTCATCAGATTAAAGTGCATATAAAATTAAGCAAATTAAAGTTTTGCTAAACGCTAAATACTGAAACGATTGTTTTGCCCACTTTTTTGACCATGAAAAATACCCTTTTTTACAAGAATAAATGAAAGCACGAGGTACGTTTAGGTTAGCCTCGGTCAAGAACAAAAAAACCACCGTCAAACCTTGTTGCTTATATATGTTGAAGCTTGTATATGTATCCTATTATTCCATTAACAAACATTTGGATTTTGGGCAACTTTAAATTTCTGCCTTTGGTTTAAAAATTTTCGGATTAGCCCATATGTATCTGTAAAACTCGTTCCCTGGATTTTGTTATTTATATATAATTTTTTAATTTTATTAATTGAATTTCACCAGAAACTGTGAACTCCCCTTTTACGCAAATACTGTAGTAATAACATTTTTGTGTGAGTTATTTTAACATCAAACAAATTAATACTAAAATAAATTTTATTACTACATTAAGAAGAAAAACAAAAAAAAAAAAAAACAAACCAACAAAAAATATGACTAATAATCTTGCAAAAAAAAAAAAAATTATTTAAATAAAAAACACAATACAAAATCAAAAAACCATAAACAAAAATACAAATAAAATATCAGAGAGCTGTAGTTCGAGAAATAAAATATTTTTGCTATTTAGAAGTATTTAAACCAGCCAACGTTGAACATGTAATTCTCAGAATCAGAAATTTAATTAAGCAAATTTGTTATCAACACCTTCCCAAAAAAAAGAAGATAAAAACGTAAAATAAAAATGCATATTCAAATAAAATTTTGTTATTTAATATTTTTAATCTCTATGATGCTTCATAAAGCAGTAAGTAAATATTTGAAAGAATATACGAAAGTAACATTATAAAATCTTTATACTTGTAGAACTGCTCTGAATTTTCGGCTGAAGTGGGGGATCCTTCTTTATCTGTAGAGGATGCCAGCTTAGAGGACAGAGTGCAGGCACCTCAGATTGGTTACGATATGCTGTCTCACAAAAATCCGGCTGTTACAAATAATGATTTAAAAGAGTTGTGGGAGAAATTGCCGGAATACGAATTAACCGATATTAAATAAGTGTTTTACAGTTTAACCCGAAAAAAGTGATAAAAATTTTAAAAAAAGTTATTGTTATTTAGTGCTAAAGAAATAAAAAAATATTTGAATAATGAATCTCTAAGAAAATATATTAAACAAACTCCAAAAACTTTTATTTAATACAAATTTTATAATCTAAGTAAAACATTAAAAGCAAACACCTCTTCCCTACCCCAACTGTCAGAAAACCTTTAAACAATAGTTTTGAAATTGTCAAAATTGTAACGTACAAAGCGTCTAATGCCTCTAAACTCTAACCCACCGTCATACAAAGACATCAAAGACTTTAACTCCCAAAAAATCTACAAAAACAACTATAATTTTTTGTCTATTCTTTATTATATTCTATGATTATTTTAAATCTCATTAAAAGGTAAATAGAATTTAGAAATGTCAAAAAAAAAAAAAAAAAAAAAACAAACAAAAAGAGTTAAAATGCCCTAAAGGCCTTTTTGGCAAACGGGCTTTCATCACATTAACAAATTTTTCTAACAATCCACTGCCACTAGTTTTATTATGTAAAGAAATAATTAAAAAACAAAAATAAAAAAAAATTAAATTTCTAAAAACAATGAAAATGACAACAAAATAATAAGGAACTACCCGCAGTAACATGGGTGTCCAAAAAAAAAAACACGACATTTCCCATCTGTTTAGCTAGAAAATGTCATAAATGGAATCCATGTTCATAATATAATAAACTTTGTTTTTGTATAAATATTAATTAGAATATGAATATAATATAAAAAAAGAAACATTTATGTCATGACAATCAGATAAAAAAAAATTTTTGAAAGAAATACAACAAACAAAAGGGATTAACTGTGGGAACAAGAGGCTATCAAAATGGAAAACAACCTCAATGGAAATTTAAATTTATAAAAAAAATAAAAAAAGGCCCATCTTTGGGACTAAAGACTACTCTGTTGTCCAGACTAAGCGCATAAGAGTCTACTTTAAAAACAAAAATAAACTCAAACCAGAAAAACTATTATCAAGGCTATAGCGTACACTATAGAGTACACTACACAAAAGGCTACACTTAAGTCGGGAAAAAAGGAATAAACTTAAGACAAGACTTTAGATTTATAGTCAACTCTATAGTTTTGATTATAGTTTAAAGTTAAGACTTTATAGTACACTACAGAAAATAATTCAATCAAGACCATACAGTACACGGTATTCAAGTCTTTAAAGTACACTATACTTAAGACTATAGAATAACCATACTAACGGCTTAAGAATACACTAGAGTGAAAAAGATAGAATGCACTATAGTTCAACGTATATACAAAGTACACTATAGATAAGTATTTGTTAAGAGTAAATTTTAGTCAAAACTATAGACGTTAAGCTAAGACCAGACTTCGAGAAAAACACTCTAAAGTGAACATTCACATTGAATACAGGAATACAAAATAAAAAAAAAATCTATCTTTGGGACTAAAGACTACTCTGTTGTCCAGACTAAGCACCCAAGAGTCTAGTTTATATACAAAAATGTAATCAAACCAGAAAAACTATGAACAAGGCTGTGGAGTACATTACACAAAAGACTACACTAAGGTCAAGAAAATGAGCCAACTTTAGTCTAGACCAGAGATGGCCACTCCATAGCCTCGCGAGACAGTTAATATTCGTATTTTTCACACAGACACGGTCGGCAATTCACATGTATACAACAAATTTGTTCATTTCAAAACATCAGACTATCATCAGTCTCTGCGACCGCACACAAGCACATAATATCTTTCTATGCGTGCGTTCGGGGCTTGGTTAGCTCGTGGCTTGGTTATCACTGGTCTAGGCTATAGATTTATAGGCAACTCAATAGTTTTGACTATTTTTAGTAAAGTGTACTAGTTTTAATTATAGTTTAAGTTTAAGAGTACAGAAAATAATTAAATCAAGACTTTATAGTACACGATATTCAGGTCTTTAAAGTACACTATACGTAAGGCTATAGAATACCCCATACTCAAGGCTTAAGAATACACTAGAGTGAAAAATAAAGAATACACTTTAGTAAAATTATAGAATGCACCATAGTTAAACGTATATAGTACACTATAGTTAAGTTAATACAATAAATTTAAGTAAAAACTATAGTCAAGACCAGAGTTCGAAAAAACAGTAAAGTGAATAAACACACACAAGAATACAAAATAAATAAAAAAAAACATTTTTTTGTGTTTGTGAATTTGTAGACAAATAAAGCATGGTACACAACGATTGCAAACTGACGAACACAAACCCTAAGATAACTTGCCGATCTTGTTTCAGCGTACGTGTAGTGTTTTTTAGGGTAGATTTTCTGTATTTTTCAGTGAATGTGTAGTGAACTTTAAGCTAATGTGTGGCGTTTATCTAGTGTAGGCGTAGTGAACTTTTAATGTACTTGTTTTTTTTTCTAAGGAAAGATTTAAAATAAATTATTTTTTGCAGAGTAAAGAAAATAAGAAATATAATTTTTTAATAGTTTCTTTATTGAAAAAAAAAAAACTAAAATATGATTTAAAGGTGAGTTTTATAAAGAAGAAAAAAGTACTAATATTTTAAGAAAATATAGTATTTATACCAAAAATAAATCTAAATGTGCCTTTATAATAGTCGCTCAAACATTAAGTAAAGCAAACGAAAAGTGTGTTTGTGTTTTGAGAAATATTTTTACAAATAAGTATCTTTTATAGGGATAAACGTTTTTATGCATGGGTATGTAGATCATATTTTAAAGAAAAAGTACCCTTAAAACACTACACGTCCGCTTAAAATCGTTTGTACCCTATTTTGCTTGTGCACCAATTCACAAACACAAAAATAAGATTTAGAGTTTGTGTTTTAAAAAAATACACAGCGTTAGTGTATAGTTTTTTCCAACTCTGATCAAGCAGCAATGAAGATGTTTCGGTCAGCACTGACCGGTCAGCAATGAAGGTGTTTCGGTCAGTACTGATTTCATTTATTTTATTGGTAATTTTTCCATTTATCCATTTCATTTGAACTTAATAAAAAAAGACATTCGTTTTAGACCTAATCATCCCCTTATACGCGAACAAAATCCTTTGTTTTCCCTTTGTTTACTCATTTAAACATTGGAAAGTTATTGTTGTTATTAAACATACATACATACTTAATTGCAAATTTGTGCATGTACCGAAGGCTCAATTTGTACTAGGGATGCCAATCTCGGAATCCCGATGACAAAAATACCGGGATTAAAATTTTGTTATCCCGGGCTTTTCGGGACTTAGTTAATTCCGAAATTATTAACAAAATTTTTTGCAATACGAAAAAGAATAACCATATACGGACAACTCTACTTGATAAAAGACCAAAAAAAAAAAAGACCCGTCTCCCAGTTTTGCCCAAATTCATGCACTTTTTTTACGAGCCCCCAAAGATTTGGGGCCTCGGTGTCATTTTTGCCTAAAAGTGATCATTTTCTCAGGCTCATATCTTTCAAACCGCTCGGAATTTTGATTGACCCTCTGAGACAAAGTTGTAGCCCTTGCCATAAAGAACCAGTATATCAAAAAACTTCATCTTCAAGATCATAATCAGAAAAAACTTTAAAAAATTCTCTTTTTTTCCTTTTTCCCCCTGTTCAGGTCCATAGGTAGCAAACCATTCAAAATTCAAGGAAACAATCAGCTACACAAATGTACCTAAGATCTCAATAAACAACTTTCTACATAATTCCTACCACTTGGTAGTGGGTATAAAAATTTGTTTTTGTTAAAAAAAGATTTTTATGGTTAACTAAATAAATTGATTTTGAGAATTAATTTCGAATTCAAATTTGCTTGTTACTTTTGCTAATTTACTTAATAAAAAATTGAATAGCATCTTGCAAATAAATTAATTGCAATTTTGCTCTATTCAATTACAATATTAATTGACGCTCAAAAGAATGTGCAGAAAGCACTTCTCGTTAAAATTTCTTCATAATTGTTGGACACGCTTAAAAAAAACAAAGTTTAACATTTTTTTCGTTTTCAATGACAGTATGAACAGAGTTAATCAAATAAATATTTAAATTTTGTTAATAATTTCGGGGTTAACTAACTCCTGAAAATCTCGGGATTACAAAATTTAAATTAAATATCACCGAATACCGAATCCCGGGTTTTTCGGCATTGCCATCCCTAATTTCAACATTTGAATTCAAATTGATAATGATTTGACTATAAACATTTGACATATCTTCGGCTTAATATGCAAACCTGCTAACTCCCTTTCAACAAATTTTGGAGAAGAGACAAAAAACTTTTTATTTTTCCTATTTGCTGCTTGCTGCTGGAGGGGAAAACAAAACATATGTATATGTAGTTAATTTCACACTTCCAGACTCAATTTACTTATAAAGTGGATTTAGCAGGTTTGCATATTAAGAAGACGATATAATGTTTTATCAATTTGATATCAAATTGTTATCAAATATTATTCTCAAACCAAAAATAAACTTGGCAAATAAAGTTGGCAACACTAAAGCGAAAAATAACTTGAGGGTTACACGATCAAGTTTTGCCTATCAATTTTTAATACACTCACACTTTTTTACCAATACACTCATACTTTTAAAAATTGATACGAACTTGCCTTTAAAATTCTCTTGCCAGTGAGTGTTTCAATTTACGTTCAAGAAAACAGCTGATTTCAAGGTTAGTGAGCAAATTTTTCGTTTCTCTTTAAAAAATTTTTTTTTTAATGACATCTTGAAAGTAAATTGCTTTCAACTTGCGTGCAGCCTACGTCACAGCTGCCAATTTTTGCATATTTTGACAAACAGTATATTTAAAAGACTATCAAGAAAAGCTTGATCGTGTGGCTGCAATGTAAATGAAAACATTAAAACATGGCGATTAAAGTTAAATGTGTTTTACAATTAAAGAAAAAATTACATATTACGTGAAGTGAATGCGCCTCTAGAAAACCTTAATTTCTTGCGAACAATTACAAATTATTTGTGAGGAAATTAATTACAAAAAGTAAGAATGCGTATAAAAGTAAAACGGAAAAGTGAAGAAAATATAAGTTTGTTGTACGATCGCGTTGCTACGCCATGACTATTTTCAAAACAAAAAGTAGCCAAGTTTTTCGTCTTTCCAAGAATTTGGGCAGGGAAAGAACACTGTTTCATCTTTAAGGTATGGCGCACAGGGGCTGAAAATTTTATTTCATTGGACAAAAGTCCAATTTTTGTTTGTCACCGATTTCAAAAATTTTAATTTGATTTAATAGTAAACATATTAAAACTAAGGTAGCCAAGAAATTTGGTCAAAATATTGGTAATTGTGGGTGTGACATGTTGTTAAACACAACTTTTTTTTTTAATTCAGAAAAAAGTATTTTTTTTTAATATTTAATCCGAAAGAAATTATCATTGCACAAAAACTATAAGCGATAATGACCTGCTTGCTTTTCTGCTAGGTTGGTAGTCTTGTTATCTTAAAAAAGGTAATATTTGCGACTGTTGTGTTATTTATATTTGAGATGCTAGGACATATTTTCTAAACTATGTACTATATTTTTGTCAAATTTCAACTTTAGTAGAATAGAACTTTTGCGGCCCAAAAGGGACCAAGAAGGTGAAACCACCGATAGAAAGGTGAAAGTGTTTTCTTTTACCCTGTATATACTCTTGTACCCGTTTGGACCCGTCTGTTTAACACTTTTTTAATTTTAATGAAATTACTCAAAAAAAAATTTCTAAACTACTATATTTTTGTCAAATTTCAACTTTAGTACAATAGAACTTTTGCGGCCCAAAAGGGACCAAGAAGGTGAAACCACCGATAGAAAGGTGAAAGTGTTTTCTTTTACCCTGTATATACTCTTGTACCCGTTTGGACCCGTCTGTTTAACACTTTTTTAATTTTAATGAAATTACTCAAAAAAAAATTTCTAAACTATGTACTATATTTTTGTCATATTTCAACTTTAGAAGAATAGAACTTTTGCGGCCCAAAAGGGATTAAGAAGGTAAAACCACTGATAGAAAGGTAGTTTTAATGAAATTACTCAGAAAAAAAATTTTTTTTAAATTGTTTTTTACAATTTTTTTTATTCCGCAAAAATGTTTGCAGAAGTAACAGAAATCATGTGCTATTGTCTTCAAAAAAAATTTATGATATAGGGAAAATTGATCGTGATCGAACATAATACAGGTAGTACATATAAAAAAATTTTATTAATGTTACACAATCAGAAAAACGTATAGCTACCCTGATTCATCCTTATCCGTTACACTACGTTCACACTAGCGTATTCTATAGTAGAATAAAGCGCTTATACACGCGTTTACGCTAAACAGGTATATTGTGACTCCCACCTTAGAAGGGCTTTTTAATTTTGTTTGGTCTTTTTATTTTATCTGTTTTTATGACTCTAATAATAGTCCATGACCCTATAGCTATGCAATGCGTTGTTAAATTTGTGTCAGGTATTTTATAGCATATAAAAAAAAGGATTTTAAGTTTTTTAATCCTTTTTATTCTACCTGTACTTGGTATGAAAAAAAGTATGAAAAGGTTTAAAGCAAGTGACATTCGGATGCAAACTCAGTGGATATAATATATCTGAGCAATAACAACGTTTTTCATAAACATGGAGAGCTTCAGCTATAAAGAATTGGCCGGAGAGTATTTTAGAAACAAAAACGAGGAAGATGTTAAAAATTACATTCGAAAAAAAGGAAACTTAAATTCCTATAGCACTGAAATACAATCGGACTTAGAAAATAAATTATATGTTTTCATCAAACATTTAAAACAGCGATACAGGAAAGTTGATTACAGCAAAGATAGATTTTATAAGAGCTTTGCAAACTGGTTAGAGAACGAACTTTCTGTCCAGATCGCTTCAGAAACTTAAAATCAAAACACACGTGGGAGACCACAAAAATCGCTGGACAACTGTAGCGATAGATCCAAGAGGCGGAAGCTTAAGGATATAAATGAAGAAATCGGATATGAAAATATTCAAGATACTTTCCTACATCAATTGCGATCACAGAAACAATTGACAAAAGTGGATATCATTGAAACAGTTGTTAAAGCTAGTCCATTGAGAACAAAACGGATTCTTAAAAGTATACCAACTCCAAGCGATGCAAAACAATTCACAAATGAGGAGGCATTAGCATTATTTCTAGATTTGAAATTAACAAAACAGCAATATATACAGCTCAGATTGCGTGCGATTGAAAAAGGCTCAAATCTGTATCCAGCATATCATCACATAACATCTGCTAAAATGGACTGTTTGCCATTAAAGGACACTATTACAATCACATCAATTTCGGCAGAGGTACAACTACAATCTCTACTTGATCACACATCCGAACGCTTGCTACAATCAATAAAAGGAAATGAGTTAAAGAAATATGGAAACACAAAGTTAATTCTTTTTTGTAAATGAGGATGTGATGGTTCTTCCGGACAAAAACAATACAAACAAGTAGTATGTGAAAATATTTCGGACTCAGATATGTTCATGGTATCATTTGTACCATTGCGATTAAAAAAGATTTTGGAAGATTCAGAGCCTTCGACAAGTACAACGCAAGCAAAGGATATTTGGAAAAATGAGACACCATCTTCTACGAAATATTGCAGACCTATAAAATTTGAATTCAAAAAAGAAACTGATGATGCCATTAATAAAGAAGTTAGTGATATCAAGGCCCAAATTGCAATGCTACAGCCATTACAGTTAGATTTAGATGGGCAGCAAATTGAAGTTAGCTACCAATTAGTGCTAACAATGATAGATGGAAAAGTAGGCCAGGCTTTGACTAACACGAAGGCTGCATCCAGCTGCATCATATGCCATGCAACATCAAGCCAATTAAACCAAGTCCCGACAAAATCATTAGATAATACTGATGCATATGAATTTGGATTATCACCACTACATGCAAGAATACGACATATGGAACACATACTTAAAATCAGTTATGATTTGGATTTCGGATCTTCAGGATCAATAAGAAACAACGAAACCAACAAGGAGTTAAGAAGTTCAAAAAGGAAACATATTCAAGATGAGTATCGCAAATTTGGGTTGATTATAGATCAGCCGAAACAAGGGTCAGGCAATACAAATGATGGCAATACCGCAAGAAGATTCTTTTCAGATCCAGAAACAGCATCTGAAATAACAGGTGTTGATTTTAACCTAATTTTAAGATTTAAAATAATCCTAGAAGTACTTGCGTGCAATGAAGAAATTGACTCTAGAAAATTTGGAGATTTTGCTAAGGAAACTGCAAAAATATATACAACCAAGTACCCATGGAGAAATATGTCTGCTACAGTTCACAAAATCCTTTATCATGGAGAAGATGTCATTAAATATCAGTTGGTGCCACTTGGAGATGTATCAGAAGAAGCTCAGGAAAAAAGGAACAAGGATTACAGATTTTATAGAGAGCACAATACTAGAAAATTTTCACGAAATTCCACTAATGAAGATCTATTTAATATATTATTGGCAACGTCAGATCCGTTTATCTCCAGTATTCGAAATCAATGGAAAGTGGAACATCGGGATTTAGATGAAGAAATCAAAAAACTACTTAAGAACAGAAATAACACAGAACAAAATATGGAATATTTGCAATCAATCTTTCATTTAAATGAACAATAATTATAATTCATTAGATCTAAGACAGACATTGTATTATTAAAAAATAATAATAAACAGAAACTCACATTGTTACAAAAGCTATTAAAATCTATTGCTGCTATTATTCATACATTATCCACATATGTATGAAATGTTTTAATAAATAAGAATAAATAAGTGTAAACAAATTTGAAAGCAAAAAATTGTTTATTTTTCAGCAATAATAGCAAAATTTCCAGTGGATTTTACTATTTTTTTTTTATGTTAAAATTTTTTTTATAGTAAGCATTTAATTTTTTGAGTGTCCCATTATTACAAAAAATGTTAATGATTATTATTTAAATCAAAAAATTACATTTTTAAATAATTAAAAGAATTAAAAAAAAACCATATTGCACGCTAAATTACAAAAAAAATTTAAAGTTCCACTTTGACCTTAAATTCCTCAATAACTACTCAACCGATTTTAATGAAATTTAAAGTGAAGAAAGTTTAAGAATCTAACTGTCGATTAAAAAATTCACTAAAATATCTCCTTCGGTTCAAAAGTTACAGATTTTTGGCCAATGAAAAACGATTTTCAGCCACTGTGTGGCGGCGACTGCCAGTTGATAATAATAAATAAATAAATAATTAATTTATATAAAAAAAAACTATATATTTTTCATTTATGTTCCACATTGTTTTAAAATCCATATTTATAAAACATTTGAGAATAACATTTGAAAGCAAGTGGGAAATAAATGCATTTCTCAATTGGAAAATAGTTTAACCATTTTGTTGAAAATGCTTTTTTTAAGTGATTTTCAAATTACTATCAAACGTTTGTGGTTTGAGAAAAGGTTTGATTTCAAATTGAAGTGAAACCTTAAGGTTGAAGTACATAACACGCGTTAGTTCGTCGACGAGTATCTCGTGCGTTTTAAAACTTTAGCGCGTAAAAAATTGCAAGTTACACAACACGCGTTACAAAAGCCATTCCTGTCAGCTGTTTTTAAAACCACTTCGGAAAATCAAATCTTGTAACGTTAATTTAACCGCCTTATACTCAATGCAAATGGTTGAAACTTTGCAGGCATGCATATTCCCGATGACAATACACGAATACATGGGTGTAGCCGGGATAAAATCTAAGGGGTGGGGGGAGAGCAAACATTTTTTTTTTTGGTAAAATGCTTTTTTGACCGCCTTTTACTCAATGCAAATGGATAAAACTTTGCAGGCATGCATATTCCCGATGACAATACACGAATACATGGGCGTAGCCAGGATAAAATCTAGGGGGGGGGGGGGGGGTGCAACATTTTGTTTAAATGTTCTTTTTTAAGAAAAGCGTTTCTTAAAAAATTTTTTTTTTTTAAATGTTCTTATTTATTTGTTTACTTATTTATGCATTGAAAACGGGTGCACAAATATTCGTGTTTTGGCGGTTTTAGAGGGTTGGGTTAGTGGACTGTATGGTAAGGTGCAGGGCACTGCAAGTGTTGAAAATGACACCAATATCTGGTATAAATATAATTTCTCATATAAATGAGAAATTATTTGTTCGTTTGGGTTTGTAATATGAGTTGGGACAAAATTGTAGAAATTAGTTTTAGGTTAGATATGGTAGAGTTACTGCGTGTATGTGTGTGAGCTCATCTTGATGGTATGTGTGTATATGTTTGCGTGTAAAATGAATAGATGTAAGGTTAAATTTCAAATTAGGACAATTAATTTTATTGAGAAAATAATGAGAATTCAAATTACAAATTTATAAGATTTGTGCAAGTTATAACTTTAATTAACTTCAAGTTTTATGTTATGGTTTTAAGGTTCATTATATATTTTCCAATTAAATAAAGTTTCAAGTTACTCAAGCAAAGTAAAATATGTAAGTGAAGTTAAACATTCTATGGCTCATATGAAGTAGCCTGGATTTCATCTTGTAATAATGTTTATAAACATTTCGAAATTAAATTAATTCACAATAGTTATTCGTTACAGTTACTTTACGTTTCTAAATGGTTATTTTACAACTCATTGCAATCTTATTACAATTCAGTTAGAATTTCAAATTTAAGTTTAAAAATATTAAAATGACCACACCAAAGGTAATTCTATAAGTGAATAAATAAAAATTATAAAATTTTTAGTATAAAATTTAGAATTTTATACAACGGGTTCGAAAGTATATCAAGATTTTGTTATTTTATTGAATTTATTCTTTGTATGTTTTTTAAGCTCTTCAATAAGTCTTTCTTTCATGATTCACAAATTTGTTAAAATATTCTTTTTATTGTCAGCTGATTACTTGTCAAAAATACACAACGCGTTAAAAAGTTCGAAGTTAACCAACTTTCTGGCGCAAACGCGTCAAAATATTTTGCATGTAGCCTGTTCTATGAAAATACACTAGTTTAACTTTTTTTGACAGAAGACGACAGAGCGCGCGCGCACTAACGCGTGGTATGTACTTCTACCTTAAGTGTTTGTTAGAGAAAGAAAATTGGCCTCACATATGCACATTTTTTGATTTATAAATACGAAAATAGTTTTGCATATTCGGAGTTATGAATACGCGTTGCTCTCTCTCTCCCTGTCTCATTACTTTATGAATGGGCTTTGATTAAAACGTTAGATTACAGTACCATAGACGACACTTAAGTCAATACAATATAGACAGGGCTGGGCAGTATTTGAAATACAAAATACGTATTTGTATTTTAAATACATGATGCGCAAGTATTTTGTATTTTAAATAAATAGAAGTACCCAGCGGTAACTAGAATGAGTAAAGAGGCCTAATAGAAGGCCTTATTTAGCAGTCACAAGCAGTCAGAAGCCCTTCTCGCCGCATTCCATACTTATTTATTTTTTACACAGGTAGTCATTGGGCGCAAGGCCTTCCACACTTCCTTTAAAAACAACATCGACCCCTTCCCAAAGAAGGGAATAAGGAAGGTCACTAAAAATAAAAAGTAAATAAAACTGAATACCTTCCTTTCTCCCTTCTCAAAGAAGGGAGTAGCGAATGTGTACTGAATATTTCAGAAGGTCTTATAAAAAGAAGTTTATACCTTCTAGAAGGCATACTTCTGAAGGCAGGATATCATGCGAAGCGAATCTTTTAGAAAGGAGTATAGAGGCCTCCAAAAAGGCCTGTCACTTGCGGTCCTTTCAATATTTACCGCTGGGTAGTTTGTAGTTTGTATTTTAAATACATAAAAAAATGGGAGTATTTTGTATTTCAAAAACATAGTTTACAAAATATATTTTGTCAGTTTGTTGTTGTTGTTGTTTTCGTAGATATAGGGATGATGGTGAATCTAGGACTGCCATCGGCAAAATCAGGGCGCCGCGTTTTCTCTTTTCTCTTTTATTATCTTGTATGCTCTTTCATTACGTACATGTGCACACATATTGCAGAGAATTTAACAACATTAACAACAACATATGTAAAATTCGTACAACGCATATAATCGCAAAATGTAATAGTATAGGTTGCCGATGGCAGATCTAGGACATCAAATTTGGAGTTGGAGTTTGTCAGTTTCCTCGGTGACAAGAGCAAAAACATTATCACTCTTGACAACTATCCAAATATAAAAAGAGTATTCATAGAATTAAATACAAGTTTGCGCTATAAAAATGGTGTGTTTCGTATTTTAAATACATACATGTACATGATGTGGAAGTATGTATTTTGTATTTGAAATACGTACAATAAATGGAAGTATTTGGTATTTTAAATACATAACCTGAAAGTATTTTGTATTTTAAATACCGCAAACCATGTATTTTGCCAAACACTGAATATAGTACACTACTGTGTATGTCTATGAAGTACACTATTGTGAAAGCTATAGATAGAATCTTATGCCTGTATTCATAAAAACATTTCAAATTTAATAAAGGTTTACAAAACAAATTTTGTATGAATATTTTCTTGCATAAACGTTTGTTAAATTTAACAATCGCTTATGGAATACGGGGATTAGTTTTCTGCATTTATGATCTTGCATTCAATATTATTATTACTACACAGGTTTAGTTGCCTTTGTCATGCCTTTCCTTTTTTATAATTAAAATTTCACTAACTCTGAAAAGTAAAAACCGCAAATTAATTATATATTTTGAAATATTTATAAACTTTTCAAAACCAAGTTGACACTTAATGCATTTCTGTCATTACTTGGAAGTATGTACTGGTTAATTTATGGCACATTAATGGGCTTTTTGTTTTTTTTTTTTTGAACCGCAATTTAGGAATAAATATTTCAACAGAGTTGCATTAGTAATCACCACGTTTCTTATCAACATTCTCTAAAAACATTTCAAACGCATATAAAAAAACCAGCTCTAAAGAAAAAAAGCCTCGCACCCTAATAAAAAAAAGAAGAAGATTCGTAAAATGGTAAATGTAACAAATATTTTATGATTTTTTTAGTGCAACAATTTACAAAAAAAAAAAGAGAAAAAAATTATATGTAATAAGAAAAATTATTTACTTAAGTAAACTGTTATTGAAGGTTTTAAGGCACTCTTTGGCTCGCTCATTTACCGCAAATTACCTAAGCAGACCAATAAAAATATCGTAAAATGAAAAGAAAAAAACTTATGAAAGAAACTAAAGCAGAGAACTAGTATATGAAGTCCTAACAAAAGTCACTAACTAATGGCTGGGTAATAAAACAGGAACATGGCTAAGGAGCAGCAAAACCTCTAAGAACTTTTTGCCATTTTTGCCTAAAACTTAACTTAACTTTTGTTAAATTCAAGTTTATTTAACAAAATTTATAGACGGTCATTTTGAGAGGTTGCCTTTTACATAGTTTGGACATTTTCTTATACAATAGATATATTTAATGGAAGTTTGTTCGTTCATGTTTAGCCCAAGTTATAAATTTCTTTTAAAATAAACCTCAACTTCTTCTTAATCTTAAGCCAAGTAAAAGACTTCTAAACAAACTCTTTTGTTTTGTTGGCCAAAAGAAACAAAAAAAAAAAAAACAAGTTATTCTTGGTAACTAAAAAAACCAAAAATTTATGCACATGTGGTAGGTTCATTGTTGGAAATTTGTTAGATGTAAAAGATTCTTGTGCATTTAATAATATTGTTTTTTTAAAATTGTTTTTTGTTGAAATAACAACAAATTCTTTAACATTATAAAAGCATTTTAATCACCAACTATTTGCAAATAAAATAAGCCTCAGCCTTAAAGTATACTTTACAAAATAAAAATAAAAAAATAGGAGAACATAAAAATTCCCTTAAGATCATGTTAGAGAGCTTTTGTTGCGGAGTATTTGAGCAACATGAATTTATTAAGTTTGTTTAGTAATTAGAACACCACTAAAGACACCTGAAACTTTTTTGTTTTTCAAGAAAAATTAAACGTAAAGAAACTTCTTCATCTACACAAAATTTTTGGTCCATTCCAAAGACCAAGAGTAATTCAAGTACTAATAAAACAACTAACAACAACTACAATTAAAGCAATAAAATTAAATAAATTAAGGAGCAGGGAGAAAAATATTTTGATACTTGCTTGAACTTTTAACTAAATATAAGAACACAAAAATTATGCTTAGCCACAAATAAAGGTAAGGTCAAGAACAAAACTATAGATCTGAGAAAAGCTAAGGCCTTAGCTGGGATTAAAGCTAGACTATAGTCAAGGCTATCGACTAAACTTAAAGCCCGATTTCCGACCCAGCTAAATCCCTGTCCGTGAACTAGACAATACTATAGAGTCGATCATATGTTTAACTTAAGCTTGGATATTAAACTTTTCTTAAGAATATACGCAAAACTAGATAAAGGATTAAGCCATAGTCAAGGCTATCGGCCCATAGTTAGACCCGATTTTGAATAAAATTAATTTTTTGTACTGATTTTTACAATTTCAAGTTTGATGGGCTTTAAAAATATACTTTATGGTTTCAGACAACTTAAATCAATTTTTCAACTGATAAGGACGTTAAAACTTCTCCTAACTTAACCATTGGGAAGTTGCAAATTAAACTGAATGGGTCAATTACGGATAGCACACAAATAAAGTTGAGATGCCAGCAGCGAAAATAAGGGAACGCCGCTCATGCTTAAATATAAAAATTTTTTTTTATTTTATATTTAACATTAGCGGCGTTGCCTGATTTCGCTGCTGGCAACTAAACTTTAGTTCAAACGTCATCTGTAATCGCACCATAAATTTATTACTTTTTAAAATATTGGAAACATATATTTTAGTGTGAATACTTTTTCCAATAATATTTATCGAGATCTAAGAGTACATCTGGCGCCATTTATTACAAGCTTTCGAAAATCTATATTAATTGATGAAAAACTTTTCTGAATAAGAAACCGTGTCTTTGGTTGAGAAGACTTTGCATTTTTTTGGATCACCAATATTTTAAATGGTATAATTTTTTTCTGAAATCAAATCTTTACATCCCAGTAAAAACTTCGCCTACAAAATAATGTGTTGAGTAATCAGAAAAACATGAAGGCACTACTTACAATTCAACTGAAAGAACCAATGAATTTTACAAGGGATGTCCCAAAATGAACGCATTTTAAAGTAAGTCATTATTTTTTTACTTAAATACATCCAGAAAAAGTAGTTATAGAAGTTGTTCTAGATGTAGTTGTAGAAGAAAGCTACTAAATAATGAGTTAAAGAAGCTATTCATTTTGAAAAAGTAAGCGAAGTTTTTACTGGGATTATTTGTCTTGAAACGAAAGAATTTCAAATTCCACCTGATCTACACCCATAAGAAATTACTCACACTTAACCCACGACAGTAAAAATGACACCTAATTCGGGTAATTACCCACAAAGTGGCAACACTGCGCTAAATACATAACTTAACCACATTCAATCCCGAATTCGTACTTGAAATAAGCCGAAACTAAACTTAGAAGGAAAATTTTATTATGATAGATTTACTTACACGTTTTACACCTTACAGAATTTCAATTATAAAACACCAGCATCATTCCTGATATGGTTTTAACTTTAAAACCTTAATGTTCATATTATACTGAAATTATGAACTTAATGAGAAGCAAGAGTTCTCAATTTTACATTTTAAACATGAAAATAATGTGTTTTCGTCTTGCTCTGTTGCTTTTGTTGTTTCTACACACAACAAGCAAATCGTTTTTTAACTACATGTGTGGTATTGTTGTAGTAGTCTACAAAAACGTTGAAAAGTTAAATGCGATTAAAACGCTTACTTTGTAAATTTACGCTCAGAGTGGCACTACCAATGAAAAGTTTATATTTTTTTTACTTGGTTTAGGAATTTTATTAACTTATTTTAAGGAATTCCGGGATTGATTTTCAAAAGTAATCCCATTAAGGGCTAAGTAACCAGGGCAAGTTAAACTCTCTTTTTGGTTTAAAATGTGTTTAAACCAACAAATCTATAAATCAGTAAACATATAAACTATCATTAAACGCATAAAATAAGACGTTTAAACCAGTGTTCGAAAATAAACACTAAATATAGTCTTCTAATGTTCGGTTCGGTAGATTTGTGGAAAACACAAACGCTAATAGTGTTTGTGTATAAAATCATTAAAAAAAAAACGTTTCCCTGTTAGTCATCCTTCGAACACAAAATTATTACTGTTTTTATCAAACTCAACAAAAGATGTGAACATTTAATTCCGTTCGGTTTTTTTTTTTTGAAAATCCACAAACTTCAATGTGTTCGGGTCGGCTCGTTAATGCTCGTCCCTTTTGGCTGGTTAAAAAAACATTTTTACAAAAACAAAATACACACACGAAAAAAACATTATAGAACATTAAAATATAATGTTTGTCTACAGTATCACTACAATTGTTCTGTTTTTTACCGAAGAACCAAACATTATATAATGTTCGGTTCTTTCTTGAAAATAGTTTCGAACGATATTAAGGTTTGTGTATGTCTACACAATCACTAAAAAAAATAGATATCGTTCCTGGGTGTGTGAGCCGAACGTTAAATAATGTACTGTTTATTTTCGAACGCTGGTTTAAACTACTAATGTAGACCATTTAAATTTTACAAAATTTATCGTAGTGCTGCCACATGTTATTTTTTTTTAACTACATAACTTTACTACTGATAGAAAAATGCATCTTATATTGATGAACATTGTGAATTGTGACATCAATGTTGTTACAAATGGCATCAATGAACCAAAAACTGACATGAAACCAATGACGAACGTCATCATACAATTTTGTCTTATTTAATGCGTCATCTATGCTATGACTACAGTGTGTTTTCTAAACATTATTTTCATGTTCAAAAAGTAAAATAATAAGCAAAAATTCTCATTTTCTATACGTTTAAATTATAAAAGTTAAATACATCAAATTTTCAAAGTAGAAGAATGATTACGAAAACCATATCGGCATAATTGAAAGTTCTTCTGTAGCATGTGGCTAGAATATTGACAAGATGTTAGACCTATAGGTCTGTAGGTCTATAGGCTAGAGAGTATACTAAGCTAAGACTGAAGCTTAGACTATAAGGAAGACTATAGATTAGACTAAAAAGCTATACATAAATTACTCTATAGGCATGGCTATAGACTGGACTATATGCAAGATTGTAGGCTGGACTAAAGATGAGACTACAATACTAAAAATTTTACTATACAGATTAAGGAGCATATAGACGACATGTTTTTGTCATCTGACATGTCAAATTTCCCACTGCAAAACACATACATGTCGTGTGTTACCTTTTTAACTTTGTTTCTGTAAAAGTCAGACGCAAAGTCATCTGACAAAATTTCAATTATAGCGTGCTCTATTTTCTTCTGACAAACCATCTGACATCAGAAATCTATGCGGGGAAGAAACTGGCAGCGGCGTCAACTATTGACGGAATCATTAGCCGGCTGAAGTTAATATTTTACAATACCAAGATATGTATGCTCATCTCACCATTGAATAGAATTTATGTAAATATATACATACAAACCGTTTAATTATAAAATTCTAAATTGGTATCTTTAAAATAAAAGAAAAAATGTTAAGATAGCTAAATTATTTTACGGCGCAAATAAATATTTTCGTGGCGGCAGCAAGCTATTTTGAAACCGAGAACTACTTTGGTTTCTGCAATAACAATGCGAAAAAAAAAACAGAGACAATGTCAGAAGCAAATTACATGTACGTTTGTGACCGAATATTATAAACCTTATGTAAAACAGCAATTTTGACAGACATAAACAATTACATGTGACTTGAAAATTTGACATGTCAGATGACAAATACATGTCGTGTACGGGCGCCTTTAGACTACAAGACTATAGACTCGTCTATAAATTAGACTACACAGAAAGAAAAAACTCTTACTAAATTTAAGTTTTTTCTTCTTACTTTAGTACGAGTCGTACTCAAAAATTTAAGTACGGATAACACTTAAAAGTACTTAAAACAAGTAAGAAAGTATAGTTGGTCAAGCCCGACCATATGATACCCTACACCACAGTATTTAACAGCACATCATGCTTATGTGTCCATATAAATATGGATTTATCTATGTTTATAAACTTCATGAAAATTAGCTTGAAAGTTTGTGAGAGGCAGAAATTGCCCCCTACCTCCCATTGTGGCCGTCTTTTTAAAAAACTGTATAGCATATGTGTCCATATAGATATGGATCTATCTTTGGTTTAAATTTCATTAAAATCGGTTTAATAGGCAGAAATTGCCCCTATCTCCCCTAGTGGTCCTATTTTTTAAAAATGCATAGCTTTTGTGTCCATATAGTTATGGTTCTATATAAGTTTTAAATGTCATTAAAATCGGTTTGATGGTTTCTGAGAGAAGGAGATCTTCCCTCGTGGCCCTACGATTCGGCTCATTTACTATTTGATTAGTCCTTGCGCCGATAAGAACCTATGTCCCAAATTTTATCAAATTGCGACCTGTACTTTGCAAGATTACATGGACGGCTGGCTGTCGGACATCGTTAGTTCCACTCAGAAAGTGATTATGAGTCGATCGGTATACTTTAAGGCGGGTCTAGGACCAATATTTTCAGGCGTTACACACATCAGCACAAATGCATAATACCCTCTCCACTATTGTGGTGTGGGTATAAAAAAATTCGAATGGGATAGCTTTCGAAAACCAATATGCGTGCATACGCGTGTGTTAACAAAAGTTTGTTATAGACATAACATCAACACTAAAAGAAGAAAAGTATAGATTATTTTCATGTTTTAAAAGTAAAAAAAAGAAGCAATAATTCCCATATACTATTTTTAAAATTATTTAGTTTAATTTTTGATGTAAATTGATTACGGAAACTATAACGGGCATGCTGCTGATGCCTTAAAATTGAAAATTCTTCTTTAAACAAAGGGCGGAATACAACAAAAGTGAAATAAACATGTGTAACGGGTAAGTAAAATAATAATATTCTCTCTGGTTCTGTGGGGTAAGTTTTTAGGTTAGATTCAATCTAATCTTACCTTCGGATTGCTTCAAGTACGAATCCAGATTAAACCGTCTTAGAAATTCTTGAATCAAGCACAGTTTGTGATTAATTTGTCTCCCTTTAATTAAGTCAATCGGATTTTTTCGGATTTTTTTAAGTACGAGTTCGGGATTAAATGTGGATAAGTCAAGTATGCACTTGAATAATGCGTATTTGAATCAAGCGTTCTGTACTTGATTAAAGGAAATCCGTATTTACCGTACTATTGACACCGCTTCGGCGTGATTCCATCCGTAATTAGATGGATTGATTTGTTTTTTTCAGTGTACACATTTTATTATAGGCACGAATACAGACTGGATTAAAGGTCAGACTGTAGGCTAGACTATAGAAAAGACTACAAATTTTACTATGGGCAGTACTGCAGACAAGTCTATAAGCCAGGCTATGTAAGCAAGACTACAGGCTATATTATAGGCTAGGCTATAGATTGGACTATATCCAAGGCTATAATACAGTTAAAGCTATAATTAAGACTATATTGCAGTACCTTCGAGTATTTTTTGCTTTTATCCTCGCTTTTACATTTTTTCTTTATTGCGTTAATTTCAGTCTTTTTGGTTCCTTAAAAAAATCAGTCGTTTTTATTATATATTTTTTATATTTTCTTACAAAAAAAAAGTACATTGAAAATTTTTCTTAGATGATAAATCCTTTTAAGCATTTATTGCATTTCGAAGTAAAAAGTTTTTCATTTTTATTCGCAAGTTTTTTAAAAACATTTGTAATTCTTTTCTTCTTTTCTGTTTCTAAAACAAACTACAAATGAAAAACTTTTCTTTTAAAACTTTTTTTCTTTCTTATTTTCTAAGATTTTTTTTTTTAGAATTTTTTAACCCAAAATCTTAAAAAAAAATGGTAAAGCCCATACCATAGTTTTTTTTCTATTAGAAGGAGTTAAGTTTTAAAATAGACCACAATATGTTGTAAATTTTTAGCAACACCCCTCCTTCCCTATTGCTAAAATCAGGCTGGCGAAAGGAAGGAGGTGGTTGGTTATAAAACATTGTTGAGGTTTGGCCAAGCGCTTGTGCCACTTTTATACTTATGCCACCCTTATGATTTTTTTTCTTCTTTTTTTATTTTTTTTTATGCTTTTTGTTGAGTGCCCCACAACTACTTACAAGTGGCAATACATCTTAAGAAGTGACCACCAAATGTTGCTTCCCCATCATCTTTATCATCATCACATGGTTGCTGTTTAGGGTTCATAATAATAATAATGTAAAAAAAAGAAACAAGGAGAAAAATATACAAGGATATTGCCACTTCTTTATTGTTGTTGTTTTGTATACTTTAAGGACTTTGTTTGAGTTGTGTGTCCTTTTTTTATTTGTTTTTTGTTTCTAACACTTGTTGTGCTTTTTTTTCCTTAGAGAACTCATGAGAAGAATATTTGATGTTGGGGTTGCGTTTTTTTTTTATCATTAAAACAAAAGAAAAGAGAATAGTACTTCTTACTAATCATTCGCGGAAAAGTTCATTTAGAAATTTTGACGAAAAGTTTGCCAAAGAAGAGTAAAATATACTAGAAACCCAGAGGGAAGAATTGCAAAAGCTTCTACTTTTCAGGCCTTAAACAGGGTCTACAATTGCATTCTTAATGAACTTTTACTCATTTCACTCTGCCTTCTTCAAAAAGGTATTTTAAAAAATATTCAAAAAACTCAAACTTCCTTTCCAAGACAAGGCATGTCAAAGTCGCGTAGTTTTGTGAGCATTACGTCTCATTTTTCTTTAAATTTTCTCTTTAAATTCTTATAAGCAACAACAAATTTACTGAAATAAAGTTTCATTGTGAATTATTTTTTTAAGCCTTCAAAGTAGATTCGAGTAGGCAAGGCCTAAGTCTCCAATAACACGCCACGGCGCGCCGTTTAAATTGGAAATATAGTTGAAATATGGCTGGGAGGCCTTTAAGAAGGCCTCCTAACTAATAAGTTTTACCGCTGGGAATGAATAATGAAAAACCCAAACACAAATACAACAAAAAAAGCTTTTGAATAAAAAAGTGATCATTTAATATAAAAAAGCTTTAAACAAAGCATTTGCCTTCGAAAAAGAGATAATCATTTTGAAGAAAAATATGTTTATAACCTTTAGAGCTTTTTTGTACACAAATAAACAAAAGCTTTGGCAGAACCACAAACAAATTGTTTAGTTAAAAAGCTAAAAAAAAACTTTTTGTTAAAAAAATAAATATTTAAAGCAACAAACTTTTTCTTTAGACCCATATATAATATGCTTAAACAACTGTGCGAATGCATGTAAATCAAATGTGTCACACCATATTGAAATTAAGGAATCTTTTTGTTAAGTTTTATGAATCTGTCATTTGCTTAAGGAAAGTGCGATCAGTGTTTTTTTAATTTTATTTTTTTTAATGCATTTTAAAGGCTTTTTGTTAATTTTTGACAGAAGCTTAAGCAAGCTTATGCATTATAAAGTTAGGCCTTTAGTTTTAAAAAGCTGTTAAAAAAGTCTTTTTTTACTTACATTAATTAAGTCAAAACTTTATAATTATTATTTAAGAAAGCTGCTCTTACAAAAAAAAAACTACAATTTAAAAGCTTTAACAAAAAGCTTTCGTTAACAAATTTTTGTTAATGCTCTACATGTAAAAGCTTTTAGTAAAAACAATCTTATAAATAATTTAACAACTTTGCAAAGCTTTTTTCGCAAATAAAAAACAGAACGTTTTTGTTAGTGCTCTACCTGTAAAAGCTTTTAGTATTAACAATCTTATAATTCATTAAACAACTTTACAAAACTTTTCATAAAATTTTTATTGAAATTCAAGATAAAAGTTTTAAAAGCTTTGACTAACTAAAAGTAAATAAATAAAAAAAAATGTAAAATATAAATAAAGCTTTTTAGGCATTTAAAAAAACTTTCGAGATACAGTTTTGTGTCATATTCAAAATTTAAAAGCTTAATAAGTTTGAACAGCTTTGATTAAAAACTCTTTTTTTATATTAACCAAGCTTTTTAGAAGAAACCATACAAATTTTTAACTTTTGAATACCAAGTTCTTTTTCATTTTTTTTTTTTTACATAATATATATATTTAATAAATTTCGTAAAGCTTTTTCTGAAGCTTTTGTCTTAAAAAAAAAAAATGTATATATTTAATTAGTATTGTGGTTATTTTGTTGAACTATTTATGGTGTTTAATACCTACAAATTTTAATATTTTAATTAGGCTAAAGTTCATCAAATTTAATTTACATTGAATTATTTTTATGAAGAAAGGAATTTTACAACATGAAAATTAATTAAAATTGTTTTTGATAATTTTTCATTCTTGAGTGCAGCTGTGAAGCTTTTTCTAAAGCTTTTGTCTTAAAAAAAAACTTTATTTCAGAAAATTATTTATTCATATATTCTTATGAAAGGCTTTCAGAAGCTTTTAGAAATTTTTTATCAAAGCTTTTATGTTTAATGATTAAATAAAGAACACTGAGTTAAAGCAATTAGAATTGATCAGAATTGTTTACTTTAAAACAAAGCTTTTCATTTTGTGTACATTTTAATTAAAAACTATTTTATTTTTTTTATAATTTAACTTAAAAATAATATTCTTTAAACTAACATAGTTTATTTTAAAGTTTTGTTTTCTTAAAAAATATTCTTTCGATACAAGGAACTCCATTTATTTAATACGAAAATAAAATAAAACTAAGATAACTAAATTAACTTAAAAAAATACTAAAATTTACGTTTTCGTTTCCTTTATCGTTTGGAAATTTCCATTTGTCAGTTTAGGATCCGTCGAGGTATAAATAACCGGTTTATCCAATTGCCGGCGCTCCAACCAACGTCTTACAAAAGGCGACAATAGTTTGGTATCCACACTTTTTAGGCTGTTAAAGCCCAAACAAAAGCTTACGAATAAAGCGACTAAGATTGTGACTAAAGCTCCGACCATGGTGTAGTAGAGATATGAGATATTGTAGATTTTAAAGGGAGTATCACTGAAATTATTTAAGAATTAATTAAAGTAATTTTTATAATTTCCAATTCCTTAATTCGATCCAAACCTGGTCTCTTCTAGAGTATCTGTAACTTTTTCAGCCACCAAATTCAAAGCGGCCATATCGGGGAAGGTATAATTGCAGCCCGAAATCGTATAAGGCTTGCGCACATATACCACAGCACCACTGATTTTATCCAACTGAGCCTTTAAACACATCCAGGCCATAAAGATGAGACCTGTGCACCCGCCCACTAAAGCTCCCTAAAATATGATTTAAACAAACTCCTTTAAATATACTTTTACACTTTACTTACAATCTCTCCCACCCAGGGTATCATTACGCCTAAGGTAAATATTCCCAGTAAAGGACCATTGGCCACCGAAGACAGCGTAATACTTAGCTGTAAAACAGTGCCCATGTGTTCCACTACAAATACCAGACATACGCAGAGAAAGCCAAACACTACTACTACTAGACGCATAATTAATGAAGTCCGTCTTTTGGTTAAAGGTTTACTGGCAAACAATTTGAAAAAGTCTTCCAAAATAACAGCCGACATGGAGTTTAAGCCTGTAGATAGGGAAGACAAGGCGGCACTAAAAACCCCTGCAACGAACAGGCCCGGCAGGCCGGGATAATCTCCCAACGTTTCCATTACTAGCAAAGGCAACAATTGGTCATTGCGTTTGGCCAGCTAAAAAGCAAAAATTTAATTGAAACAGGACAAACCTTAAATAAAATGTTTACCTTAGTCTCCAAAGGATCACAATCTGAGTATGTAGCATAGATCAGTAAGCCACTATAACCACATATAACCAAAAATATTACCACTCCCGTTATAAAATACCAAATAGCGCTTTGGGCCTTTTTTAAAGTAGGCAAGGACAAATAACGTTGGATCATGTTCTGATTAATAGCATTCGATTTTAACCAGTGAGGAACTCCACCAATAACCAGCGAATACACAGTATAACGTTCGGTAATATCAAAGGTAAAACTGGAACAACGCATACCAGTTTTAATTAAAAAAGATAATAAATTAATTATTTTGCATAACCCACTTAGGCGGCTCTATTCTGCCACTATCCATAGCTTTTTGAAACACCACCCCAGGACCACCAATGTCAATAGTTCCCTTAATCATTATTAAACACATGGCACCACACATGATTAGGGTTTGTACAACATCAGTCCAAACCACAGCTTTTAAGCCGCCCTGGAATAAAAACATACATATTTAATTTAATTTACTTTTTTTTGTTCGTAGGTGTATTTCAAAACTCACCACACAGGTGTAAAATATACACACTAAACACACCATCGGAGTTATGAAGTGTATATTAGTTCCAGTGGCTTGATTAAAAGCCAAAGCGGGCACATAAATCACTATGGGCAACCACAACATCTGCGATTTATTTTTTTTTTTTAATTAAAATTTAAAGTTTTTAGAATTTATTGATATCAAAAGCAAAAACGACTTACCGTGCCGCATATGAAAAGTATGGAACCGAATAGTCTGACTTTTCTATCAAAACGAGATTCTAAATACTGCGCAGGAATAGCAAAGAAATTTTTCATTAGGAAGATATTTAAGGTTTTTGATAAATATGGCAGATGAGAACGCTCTGGTCTATTGTCTAGTGCATAGACTACTTTAGATAAGTCAAAAGTTTGGTAAAAATTCTAGTGTATAGTTTATTTTACTGTCTAATTTAGATATCGTTCTATTGTTTAGACTTTATTCTAGTATATTTGATTGGCTAGCAAATAGTCTAGTTTATAGTTTAGATAAAAACAAAGTTCACAGTCTACTCTATAGATAAGTTCTCAGTCAACTTAATGGAACAAATCATAGTCTAGCTTAAAGTCTAGTGTATAAACTAGTGTATATCGTATATAGTGTATATTATATATTCTAGTTTAATCCATAGTCGATGTTAAAGTGTAGTCCGAAGAATAGTCTATAGTATGAGCAATATTTTAGAAGAGTTCTTAGTCCACTTTGTAGAAAAGTTCTTATTCTACTCTATAGACAATTTCGTAGCGTACTTCATAATCTAGTCAATAGTTTGTTTTATAATACAACGTCCACAATTTGAATTCTAAAAATTCGTCAGCAATTTTGTCGACTAAAGTTTTTTTTGTTTATAGTCTTATATTTATATTGCAGTAATTTATTGTTAATTTTTGTCTTAAGTACTGTCCATAATCTTGTCTGTTGTCTTGCCTACAGTCCTGTCTAAGGCGGCATGAAATAACGCCCCAAAATATAACCACCCAAAAACAATAATGAAATCACCCCCCAAAAGTTTGTACAGAGAACAACAAAAACGATTTTTGGGGGGTTATTTCATTTTGTTTGGGGTGTTATTTCATTTTTTTAATTGGGGGATTATTTCATATGAAATTATCACCCAAAAAATCATTATGAAATGAAGCCCCAATATATTTTTGGGGGATTATTTCATTTTCATATTTATAATGAAAACGTTTTTGGGCGCAAGGAATATCTCCACTTTGGTATACAGAACACCTGCTTCGATAAATAAAGCTGCCCTGCATAGCCGGCCTTCGGCTGGGCGCAATGGTTTTCTTCTCTATGGTATACCAAGCACCGGCTTCGCTAACTAACGCTTCTCTGCGTATCCGGGTCGAGTAGGTATTTTTATCCTATAGAGGAGAAAATCCTGGCGCTATGCAGAGACGCTTTAGTTAGCGAAGCCGGTGTTTGTTATATAATAGAGGAAAAAGTCAGAAAAACCTTATTTGGCGAAGCTTGTGTTTGGTATATCATACCATGATATCGTTTGCGTGATTCTTTAAAGCAAAAGTGTATAATTGATTGTATAACATATATTGTGCTCTTATTTCATTTCAGAAATTGGGGTTTTATTTCATATGAAATAAGCCCCCAAAAAGTAGGGAATTATTTCATTTATGTTTGGGATATTATTTCATTTCGTTGGGGGCTAATTTCATTTTCAAAATTGGGGCTATATTGCATATGAAATAAGGACCCACGCTTTGGGGAGTTATTTCATTATTTTTTTGGGGGGTTATATTTTGGGGGTTATTTCATGCCGCCCCTGTCTAAAGTCTTGGGCATAGCTTGTTGTCCTGTCTTTAGTCTTCTATTGATGTAGTAGTCTTGTCTGCAGACTTGGCTATATTATTATTCATAGACTTAGATATAGTATTTTCCATATTATTGGCTATAGTCTTATATATATCTAGTTTTGTTTATAGTCCCATGTAAAGTCTTCTCCATAATCTTGTACATATTTTAAGTTTTAATACAGCCTGAAGGCTTATCTGATTTTTGGACCCTGCCAAATGCATGTCTACAGTCTTGTTGGAAAATTTGCTTATAGTTTGGTGTAGAGTTTTGCTCATAGTCTTGCTTTGAGTCATGTCTATAGAATTGTTCATAGTCTTGTCTGTAATCTAGTTCGTGATTTTGTTGATAGTCCTGCTGCAGTCTTGTTCGCAGTTTTTGCTAATGTCTTTTCTATAGGTAGTTTATGGTGTAGCATTAAGTGTATTTCTTGGCGTAGTATGTAGTGTGCTCCGCCTGTAAGCTAATCTTAATTTAAGACCCTCCCAAATGCATGGCTACAGTTTTGTTTAAAAATTAGCTTATAGTTTGTCTTAAGAATTGTTCATAGTCTTGTCTGTGGTGCAGAGTTTTGCTTATAGTCATATCTTAAGAATCGTTCAAAGTCTTGTCTGTAGTCTTCTTCATGGTTTTGTTGATAGTCTTGCTGTAGTCTTGTTTGCAGTCTTTGCTAAAATCTTGTCTATAGTGTACACTGTACACTATAAAGTAGAATTTTAGTGTACCTCCTGGTGTAGTATGTAGTGTGCTCTGTAGTATTGTCTATTCTATAGTTTTATAAAAAGTGTGTCTATGGTACCGTTTATAAGCTTGTGTCTTTGCTATAGCCTTGGATATTGTTCCATTAATAGCCTTATTTATTTATTTCTTGTCTGTAAACTGGTTTTTAGACTTTTTAGTGGTTTTTGACATATTATTTTCCATATTATTGTCCATAGTCTTATCTCGTGTTTTGTCAATAGTGTTGTCTAAAGTGCAATATATATTATTGTTAATAGGCTTGTTTAATAGTCTTATCTATAGTCCTGCATGTAGGCTGATCTTATCTTAAGTCTTATTAAATGTATGCCTATAGCCTTGTACAAAATGTTCGTTGTAGTTTTGCTTATATAGTCTGACCTAAAGTTGTGTCGAAAGAATCGTCTTGTTCTTGGTTTTGTTGAAAGTCCTGCTGCAGCCTTGCTCGCAGTTTTTGCTTATGTCTTGTCTATAGTGTATTTTATAGTGTAGAATTTAGTGTATTTCTATAGTTTTATAAACAGTTTGTCTATAGTACTGTCTATAGGCTTGTGTCTTTGTGGCTTGCATTTTATTCCATTTTTAGTGTAGTATTTAGTGTATTATGGTGTAGTATGTAATTAAATCGGCAGTACACAGAAAAAATTAAATCAAGTGAGTGAAAACTTATACAAGTGAATGAACGTTAACTTATATAAACAACACTACTTCAGAAAATGTTTTTATTTAACAAAAAATATTTAATTGATACTATTAATTTGTTTACTGGTGCAATTTTAATAAACTTTTTTCATTAATATTACAAATTTTTGAATAGAAATAAACTTTTTTTTTTTTGTGTATATTGTTTTCTATATTTTAGTCCAAAGTCAAGAACTAATAACAATATTTTAGCAAAAAATTACTTACTTGATACGTCGATATCAATTTAAGTTCATGATAAACTGGCAAATAAAAATAATGCATTAAAAGGCCCATAATTATCATGGACCCGATAATATACAAATATTGGGTGCCATACAAATACACTTCGGTAGGGGTTCCCAGCAAAGTGATGCCAGATATAAAGCTGAAAATATTTAAATACTTTTTTGAAATTTTCTTCATTCATTTTGATTGAATTGAACTGGCAACTCTTGTAAGTAAAATTGAATTGAAATTTTTTCTACTTGTGTAATTCCTTTTAAATTTATTGTTTTCTACACAAAAATTTTAGCACGTGTTTTAATGTGAATTTAAAAAGTTTTGAACTAGAATTTTTATTGAAAAACATTTTTCAATTCTACGTGTCTTAATTTGAAAAAAAAAAAATCTTATTAAATAAATATCTATCTCAGATGTAGTTTTTTGTGCAGCAAATAAAAAAAAAGTCCCATAAATTGTTATTTGTTAGAAAAATGCATTTATAGTTTTAACAATAAAATTAATTAATTACTGGCTGTTGACAAATTCATTGGTGTGGGAAAATACACTAGAACATGAAAGATTCCCTGAGTTTTTAAATTAAATCTAGAGAAAAACAGCTTTTCATATAAGTTATTAACTATTTAAAATAAAAGTAAAGTCTAAAACATATTTATCTTTAATTGATTTCTTTTTTTAGGAAATGAATTTTAATCTACACTTAATTTTAAAAATAGATTTTTCCGTAATCACTTTTTATCATCTTTTCCAGATATTTATATTTTTATAAAATTTTTGTTAATTTTTAGCGATTTTTGTGTGTTTGATTTAATTGAACGTCTTGTTATTTCGTCTTATTTTGTTATTTTTTAATAATTTTTTTGTCAATTTCTTTTAAGATGCCACAAATTTATGAGTTATAATTAAGATTTCAGCAAAATTGAAACTAAATATTTACACAACAATGAAATTTACATAATACAATTTCATAATTTGGTATGACTAGTCTGGGGGCAAATACATACGATATAATGCGTATTTTGATTTTTTTGTGAAAGAGGAAAAAAATCTTTAAGTTTAAGATATAAGTAAAAGTAATAGGGAAATGAGAAAAAGTAGAGCCAGTAGTAACTAAAAATTATGCTACAAATCCTTGGCTTAATAGCACAAGGTTGAATATAAATTTTTTTTTGATATTTTAAAGTCATATGGGACAATTAACAACTTCTAGTGTTGATCCAGACACACCGGCACGTCCTTGGACAGCTTAAACAAGAGCATTTCATTGCTGTATGTCACATGTCAAATCTCGAAGAAGACAAAGATTCGAATATTTAACGCATGTGTGAAATCTACTCTTCAGTACGGTAGCGAAACTTGGCTGATGACAAGCGTCATAGCACAGAGACTACAGGTCTTTATAAATAAATGCCTGCGAATAATTTGTCGCATCTTTTGGCCGAACACAATAACCAATGCCGATCTTTGGAGATTGACGAACGAGGTACGAACGAGGTACCTGTAAATTGCCAAATAACAAAAAGAAAGTGGAAATGGATAGGGCACACATTAAGAAAGCCAAACGGTAGCATCACGAGGACTGCTTTAGAATGGAATCCTCAAGGCAGCCGACGCCCCGGTCGTCCAAAGAACTCTTGGCGCAGAACACTTAACCAAGAACTTAAAATATTAAATAAAACTTTTGATGAAATTAAACTTATATGTAACGATAGATTAAGTTGGAATAATCTTGTAGAAGCCCTATGTTCCCAAGTGGAATGAATAAAGGAAAAAAAAAAAAAAAAAATGTCACATGTGATCTAAAGTTTAGCAACAAAGTTAAATATGCTACGTAGAACATAGATAAAAACGTTAGAGCATTTTTGGGTCATATGAGATAATTTAAAACTTTAAGTGTTGATCCAGAGCCTGTGCTCCAGTGCCAGTGCTGGCACGTCCTTGAACAGCTCAAACAACAAGCGTGTTTCATAGTTGTATGTCACATGTGACCAGAAGTTCAGCAACAAAGTTAAATGTATTACATAGAACATAGATAATAAGGTTTAAGCGTATTTTTCAAAACTTCTTAACGTGCACATGGTATTACGAGTTTGTGGTTATGTGCGTAACACATTAAAATGTAAGGTCTGTATCCATCCTTTAGTATGCCATTCAATTTCCAATTTCTAAATTAATCTAACACTGTCCATCCGTCCAGCTGACTGGCTGGCTATCCATGTAAATCTTGTGCGCAAAGTACAGTTCGCCATTTTCAAGGTTCATAATTTGATGAAATTTCGTATGTATTGAAAATGGCGGGAATCGGTTTATTATTTCAGATATCCCCCAAGATTTTTTTCCAGCAAAGAGCCTTTGTGCCTTTAAATCATTTCATTATGCTGGTATTTAGGTTAAATTGGAATTCGTCCATATTTGACTATAAATCCCACATAAATACTACTCCCGAAACAAGCTTTTAATACCATTACTTTCTCTTTAATATTGGTATATATTTATATAAGCTACTTGTCATGCCAAAATTTTGTACTGGTAGATTCAAAATTGACTAAAGATCCAATTTAGACCCCCTCTCCAAAATCGCTTTAAGATGAACCAATCTCATATCGATGTTGGTATTTAATTTGTTTTCGGCATTAGGATCTCTTATTTTAATCTTAGCCTGAAAATATAATTCTGTTTTGCCGGCTCCATGATTGACCATGAGTCCAAAATAGGGTACATTTTATATTGTGGAAATTGTGTTTTTATAGACTGTGTTGTAGCGTATCAGACTGATCCGACTATAGTTTCTTACTTGTTTTATGTTGGTATTGAGATTGAATTTTGCCTTAAAATATTTAATTGCTACTTAAATCAGGTTACCAAGTTTAATTGGTATCAGCACATATTTGTCCAAAGCTCCCAATAAAATTACCACTTCTTAAAATAGCTTTTGATAATTGTAATTTAATTTTCATATTATAAAAAAAATGTATAATTAATTCGAAAAATCATAGTTCTATGCAACATTTAATATCGCCTACATAGTTAGTTGGAATATCAAAGATGCATGTTAAATATAATTTGTCTTTATTTTGTTAGGAAAAGAAAAAAATAGGAAATTAAAACCTTGATTTTCGCTATATCTTTGCTTATTGCGCATAGAACCATGTAATATTGAGCCAGCGAAATGACAAACTAATAAATTTTTACACTTATACGTAATATATAACTATGAAAAAAGTTGTATAAAAAATAAAAATTTAATTTAGTAAACAGAATCATTTATTTTAGAAGTATAAGAGTTTATTTACTATTATACATGTTATATGACTATGAAAAAAGCAAAAGATTAATATGTGTATAAAAAAAAATAAAATTTTGTAAACAGAATAATTTATGCAAGTAGTATAAGATTTTTTTACTCTTATACGTGTTATATGACTTTGAAACACAAGTTGTATAAAATTATAAGTTTAATGTATGTATAACAAATAATAATTAAATGTTATTAACAGAATCATTTATGTATGTAGTATAAGAGTTTAAATTTTATTATACTCTTATACTACGAAAATAGTTCTCCGTAAGTATAGGTTTAATGTATATATAAAAAAAAAAATCAAATTAAATTTAATAAACCGAATCATTAATGTAGTAGTATAAGAGTTTAAATTTTATTATACTCGTTTACTACGAAAATAGTTGTATAAAAGTATAAGTTTAATGTAAGTATACATTAAATACAGGTATAATAAACAGACTCATTTTACAAATAGTATAAGAGTTAAAATTTTATTATACTGTTAAACATAAAAATGTTAAATTATAAAGACAAACATATTTTTAAAAGTACATTCTACCAATAAAATTTTATTTATATTATATTAGTATAAGAATGCAAGATGGAGACTAGAAATTTCAAAAAAAAAAACATTTCACTTAATTAAACACATACTTTTATAATTATATTATACAACTAAAATATAAAAAAAATAACAAAAAACATTCTTAGATCTTAAGTGGTAAAGAAGTAAAAAAGCAGAACCTACTGTATAAGTAATATAAGAGTTTCAATTGTTAAAGAATATTATAATGCACAAGGAATACAAAAAGTTACAAAAATTATTTCACTTATATACCTTTAATGTGTTCTACAAGTATAAGAGTTTTAACAGTAAATTATATTTATTATAAGAATAAACAGTATACGAGTTTCAATTGTAATAAAAAAAATTACAAAACTTATACGTTCTATGCATGACTATACATCTAAAATGGTAAAAAAAGATAAAAAAAGCATAATAATATAAGAGTTTTAATTCTAATAAAAAATGAGAAAGCATTATATATTCTATATCTGACTATATATCTGAAGTGGTAAATCAGATGAAAAAGCACACGCAGAACCGTTTGTATAAATTATATACGAGTTTCAATTGTAAAAGAATATTATAATGCACAAGGGATACTAAAAATTATAAAAATTATTCCACTTATACACCTTTAATGTGTTTTACTAGTATACGAGTTAAAGCTTATTTCGCTTCTGCACCTTTAATGTGTCTTACTTGTATAAGAGTTTGAACTGTAAAATAGTATAAGAATGTATAAATTTAAGAATAAATAATTAATAATTGTCCACGTTTTATTGAAACTGTAAGACGTATAGTCATTACAAAATTTGTATAAGTAGTGATTTTTTTTTTTAGATCTACACATAGCTTTAGAACTTTAAATAGTGTTAGTAGTATTTTTATTTCATATAAGATTTATAAGCATCTCAAGTGGTACTAGAAAACACTAGTATATTTAGAATTGCCCCTCAAGTTTTTAATAAAAACTATACGCATATAAATTAAATGGGGATTAAAAGTAGTATAAGAAAAGGGAGGTGTAAGTAGTATACGATTTGATATATATATTATATAAGCTGAATACTGCTTTATAAGCAAGGTTAGTAAGAAATCACATGAATTTCAAATGTATCATAAAAAGCATAAGTTGTAGAAGACTTAAAAGTACTTCATGATATGAGAGTTGTATAAAGGTACTTTTTATATAAGAAGTAAAATTGATGCTAGTGATTAAAAAAAAAAATTTAAGTAGTATAAAGAAGGATAAATTGTAGAAGTGGTTAAAATAGAATTGGAAGAAGTATAAGCAGGATAACACGTATTAGTTATTTTAAAAGTTCAGGATAAATAAGCAGTATGAAATTTATAACAAGTAAAAAGGCTATAAGTGGCATATGTATAAGTGCAATAGGTAAAAAAAGTACAAAAGTATAAGAGTATAAAGTTATTATGAACTTATATTTGCATATACTGATAAGTATAAGCATAGTATTAATAGCGTGCTTATTTGAGGAGTACTGGAACAGCATAACAATATAATTTAAGTAGTATAAGAGTACGACGAGTAAGTATAAAAATACTTTGTAAGTATAAAAATACTTTGAGTATAAGAAGACTTTTAGTACAAGAATACTTTTTTTTAAGAACTTCATTCGAGCATTAGTAGTATAAAATAAAAAAAATTAAACAGTTTTTGGCTAAATTTGTTAAGGGGTCTTAAAATCAACTTCAAACAAACATTTTTTTTATTTTACTGTAGCGCACTCAGAAAACTCACTCTTGCTGTGATGCCCGCTAAAAATCATTTCGTTTTTATTTATATTACTTTTTTTTGTAGGTAGATAATTGAAAAAGTAGCTGCAACAAAAACAGTTCTATGAAAATTAAACACTACTTATACGCTATTAGATAGTGTATAAGTAGTACTTTAATCTTTAAAAAGTATTCAAATGTCACGATAAAAAAAGTGTAAACTGAGATTTATTTTCTGTCCAACTGCTTTCTTAAAAAAAGACTTCAAAGAAATGTTTGTTTTCTTGTGACCTTTGGAAATTTAATAAAGAACAATTTGTTTTAAAGTATTGCAAAGTATCATCTTATTACTAGACATCATCGCTAAACTAATTTCACTTAAAAGATTGTTACGTTTAATTTATCCTGAAAAGTTTTTTTTTCGTTTGGCTTTCCAACTGGTTTTCATTACAAGAGTTGCACAAGTGGGTGTTTTAATATGATTTATTAGAAAATTATTTGTTGTTTTGGCATTAGTTTCATTACCTTGATATCAATGACATTGTTATGGGGAATATTGACATTTTACGTCCGCCCACCAAATAATCATCTTCGGCATCTTTATTGCTTTGCTGTCGATTTAATTGGGACTTTTTGCGCATTTTTAGGGCGAAAAAGACTCCAATAAGGGCACAGCTGGCCAGCATAAGAATGAACACTAAATAATCGGGCCAACCAAAACGCTGGAGATTCGTGCGCACTTCGTCGACATTCATTTTGAGGGACATTTTTTTCACAGATGTTTTGATGAGATCGTTTCTTGTCAGTGGTTTCTTTAGGGTTTTTTTTAGAAGTTTAAGGAGTATTGTTAATAACTTTGAAATATTTGCGTTTCTTATTATTACTATTTTAAGAAGATTTTATATTAAATCAATAATTTACATTTAGAATTATGGACACGAAAAACCGTTTTTGGATTAGAAATAGCTAAATTTTTCTTTATTTGTTATTTGAAATCCAAGTCTTCATGGTTTCGAAGGACCGAATTCTAAAAAAAATATTTATATTTACCAGCTAAAATTCTGTGGCATTTTGACAAAACATCTTAAGTCGAGATAAGATAGCAAAAAAGTTTTTTAAAAAACTCGGTAAAAAAATCATTTATATTAAATAATAAAATAAATCAAAATTAAAGAAAAATTTCGTTTATAATACAAAATTTTAAAAACTTAAACAAAAATGTTTTTTGAATGAAAATTCGCATGATTAGCAACATTTTTTTCCACTTTTTAAATTCGAGTTAAGATGTTTTGTCAAAATGCCACAGAATTGCAATTCAAAGGAAAATGTTTTATGTGGAATAAAGACAAATTTTTAATTTTGCGGATCAATTACATATTTTGAAGGATACTCGATTCGAAGGACCAATTTTGAAAAGAAAAATGTTTAATTTGGCGATCAATTACATATACCTTAAAGGATACTCGATTCGAAAGACCAATTTTGAAAATAAATACTAGCCTAGCGGGGCACTCAACTTTGGCGCCCAATTACGGTATTCAAAGTCATTCAATTTAAAACACAATTTAAATGGGCATCTGATTTGAATGCCATAATTTGGCCCTTGTTTATAGCTTGGAGTATGATAATGGATTTAATCTTCTGCTTTTTAAAGGGAGGTCCAACCATAATGCACTATGTTAATTGTGAGTCACACCTTAACGTCAGGGTTTTCCCAAATTAATTCTAAGTTTCTTTGTTTCGATGCTTGACAAATTCAGCCATGGAAAGGAACACAATTGCGCAGCGCGTTAAGATTGTTAAAGCCTTTGACGAAAATTTTATTTAATTTTTTTATATTGCGCAGCGCGTTAAGATTGTTAAAGACTTTTACGAAAATGGGCGTTCAAATCAAATTGCATTTCGCGCCGGGTCTAAAGCAAATGTGAAAACACCTGTGCATGCAGCTTATGGGCTAGCGGTGTCATCGGGACAAATTTTTTTCGAAAATTTGGTCGGCCAAGCAATTACCGTGAATGCTGTTGGCGAGGTGATAGCGGACTTCTTGTGCCCAGAAATTGAGAAAATGGACCTGAACGATATGTGGTTCCAACAGAATGGGACCACTTGCCACACAGCCATCGAAACATTGCGCGAAATTCAATGGCTGTGTTATCTCACGTCGTTGCGATGCTAGTTGGCCTTCACGATTATGTCATTTGACACCGTTGGACTTCTTTCTTTGGGGACATTAAAAAGAACAAGTGCACGTCAGTAAGCTAAGAACAATTCAAAAGCATAAGGATGAGATAATTCGCCAAATTAACGACATTGAACCTCAATTATATCTCAGAGTCATTGAAAATATGGATCATAATAATCAAAATTCTTTAGATAATTCTCTGAAAACTTTTTGTTTTATTTACAATTTATATCGTGCGTTTTGGTTAGACCACCCTTTTAACATTTTCTTAAGTTTTAATATTCACAATTGCCACATTGAGGGTGTTGTTAACATTTTCTTAAAAATGAAACTCTGAGATTCGAAGGATCATTTTAGTGCACCTTTTTAAGCAACGTAAAAATATAGTACATATTTAATATTTATTTCCATTTGAAAGTCTTATTTTCATTTAATTTAATATCTCGATATTTTATTAAATACCAGTGCTTAGAAAATTGCAAGTGTTTTTTTGTTCTACTGTTGAGGTTCGAAGGACCTCTTTAGTTAACAATTTATAAACAGATAATATTTCTTATTAAAATTTAGTTTTATATAATTTTTTCTATAAAATAAATTTTGAAAAGTTTTGTAGAAATTATAAATTGTTTAAAACTTTTTAGAGTAAGTTTCTCATAAGGCTTTGAAGGAATACTTGTTTGGTCCTTTGCAGGAATTTTCAAAACGTTTTTAGTTCAAATTAAGTTTTAATCGCAAATCAAATAAATTTCTAAGGGCTAAGGTAGCTTAAACAATTTTTATGTTTATCTTTATATTCTTTTAAATACAGTTTTTTTTTCACTTTGAGTCCTTCTTTAGGATTTTTTTTTAATAATTTTTTGCTGTCATTCACTTTTGCATTAAAATTTAATTTATATTTTAATTAAAAATTTTTTTTTTTAATATTCATTACTTTTTCTTTTATTTCCGTCCGTTTTCCCAAGGAGAATGGAGGCTTAAAAGCCCCTTTTAATTTATTCTAAAAATTATCTTCTTAAGAGTCCTTTTTTTTAGTATAATTTTTAGTAAATTTTTTTTTTTAGGTCATTTTCTTTTAAACAACTTTTTTTTCGTTCTTATTTAAATCCGCTTTTAATTTCCGATCGTTTATTCTACTCGTTCACTCAACCGCTACTAAGTTTGAGTAACCAGTTACAATTCTTCTTATTTAGTGACTTTTTCATGATTTTTATTATTATTATTATTATTATTGCGAGTATTATTTGTATAATTCAGTTTTTTTTTTCTTTTCAAATACAATAAAATTTCCTTATACTCGTACCGAGTTGATGAAATAAAAAATGTGTACAACGAATAACAGAAAAACTAATAAATAAGTCAGTGAGAAAATTTCGAACCGCCGGGGTTGAGTTGAGGTCGACTAGGAGATGATCAGTACTGAGAGTTGTTAAACGAATTGAGAGGAACTTAAAAATATTGGTTATTAAGAGAAATGGGATTTACTTTTAAGACTTGAATATGAATTAAAATCAAATTATCTTTTAAGTGTTCGACAGGTAAGTAATGACTACAGCAGAAGTGGGCACAATTAAAACTGTGCTTGTATTGATGCTTATTAGTAATAGTGAGATGGCAGAAGTACCCACCAAACACAAAGCCAAGCGTTTGAAATATAATGGTGCATTATATTTCCTTATTTAATATTTTACGCATTTGAAGTAAAGTAAAACATTTTTTTTAAAGTTAAAATTGCAGAGAAAAAAGAAAAAAACCAGATTAATTTATGTAAAACGAAGGTTCAATTAAAAATGAACTGGTTTAAAAAAAAACACGTGTGTTTGCTGGGTAAATTCTCATGAACTTCTCTGTCTCATCGAAAACTAAATTAAAGAGGCTAAGAATACGTATGAAATCTCTCAGCACAATTGTGCTATGGAGCGCCCACCATTGAACTACAGCGACATCAATTCGCTGCCACATTTTGTGTGTTATTAATATTATTTTCATGTTAAAAAAGTAAAATAAGAAGCAAAAATTCCCATATTCTATTTCTTCTTTTTAAATATATCAAATTTTCAAAGTAGAATAACTACGAAAACCATATCGGCCATGATGCTGGTGTCTTAAAATTGAGAGTTCTTCTGTAAAAAGGGCGGAATACAAGAAATATGAGGCAAACATGTTTAAGGGGTAAGTAAATAATAACATTCTCTCAATTCCAATGACTCAATGAGTCCTTATGTGTCCTTTCTTTGACACTATTGAGTCATCACATTGATGACATTTTTTAATAAAATGATCCGATTCGTCATTTCTATGATGCCGATGTGTCATCCCATTGATGACATAACCACCCTAAATGATGAAACAGAATTGAGTCTTCAACTTCAGGCAAAAATTTCAAAGCCCATAATTGAAACGTCGGCAGTAACTTCAAATTCTCTCTCATTTCTTTTGTTCTTATTTTTCTTTGTTTACAAAATGTATGTAATTTAATGAAAGTATGGTAGCATTGTTAAGAGAATAAGTGAGAGCATTGGAAAAAACGTCCTCAAAATAAAATTGATTTTATTTCTCGACCGCATTCTCTGGCATAATTTTATGTCAAACTGTATGAAAAACATCGTTCAGCCCCAGTTCTGTTTCATCATTTATTGTGTTTGGCGTATTTAAAATACTGTTTGGTAATAGATTAAAGAAAATAAGTAAACGTTCTCTGTAATCTATTACCAAACAGTCGTAGGCGTATTTTAAATACGACAAACACAATAAGGTTGTATATCACCTGATGACAATTTGGCCAAGGGACGCAAAGGCTAAAATTACAATGATAAAAAGTGTCATGGGGTTAAACATGAAAGTATGTACTTTTCATAGTACTGATGTCAAAATACATCAGCATTATGACGCTTTTTCAATCAGTATAGTCTCTAAGTACGGGGGTTGCGGGTTCGATTCCCTCTAAAGATTCTGGTCTATGTTTCCATTACACGATAAATTAATTAAAAATATAATTTGGAGCTTAAAAAGATTTCTGTATGACGTGCTAAGTTCCCAATTTTTCATATTTGATAAATACACTGAGATTTATTGTTGAGGGAAAACTAGCTTCTATGCGCATTTCACTGGTTGCTTAGGCCAGCTCATCGGGAAACCTTTTCGAAAGATTTTAGAAAAGCCAAAAATATTATAGAAATAAAACCCTAAAAGCGAATAAGTCTTACTTGAACCAATATCAAAGCTTAAACAAAACACCAACAATAAACAGTGAGTTTATTTTTTCTTACATTCCCCTACAATTTGTTGGCTTTTTTCCGACACGAACATTTAATAAATAAATCAAATAATCTTTATTTGCCAGCTGTAGGGTACTTTGCCTATAGTTATAATTCAACGGTATAATTCTGTTTAAATCTTTACTATATTTCAAACATACGTTTGATCACTAAATCATATTTCAGCTTCCATATGTTCGGAGCGAGTGTCTCAGTCAAAAATCTATCCACATTTGCATCATCTTCTATAATTTGAACAATATCACAGCTTAAAAACAAAATCACTAAACGCGTAAATTAAATATAATTTTGCATAACGAATAACAAAAAAAAAAAACTTAAAAAAAATCTCTCCCCTTTCGTGGAGATAAACAGCAAATACATAAACAAAAGTTTGTAATAAATGTGGGCCACTGTCATCAAACTCACCATTAGTTTTCCAGCAAAATTCGTAAAAGTCTCACAAGAGGGTGTCTCATTCGATCTTAAAAATTAAGCAAGTTAAAGTTAACAAAAAAAATATTAAACATTACAATAAAATATCTAAAACTATGTAATTTCTTAGTGTCTAGGTTTGAAAAAAAATAAATTCGTGGGCAGTAGTAGATATTTTTATGATTATCCAAGAGATGTTTGAAAAAATTGAGAGCGATCATGTTCTAAGTGCGTTATATTATTTGCGTGTGTGTGTGTTTATATAAATTTTATTGTTTTGCAAATTAACTTGATTAAATTTATTTAATAATTTTTATTATATGTTTTTGCATTTCTTTGGCTAAATTTAAAGCGCGTGTAGTTAAAGTAAGAAGAGTTAATTTGGTAAAAAAAATTTCTTGAATTTAGATTACGCCAATTGAAAACTTCATAAATAATAAAATTCGTTTGTCTGCCTGGGTGGGCTTCTATCAAAAGAAACTTTCCCGCCAATTAATGGAAAATGTTTAACTTGTTTCGAAAAACTTAAATTCCAAAAGGATTTTTAAAATTAAAACAGAATTTACTTAGAAAACACAGGAAAAATTCTTCAAAGTCTTTTACCAATTAAAGCATTAATCAAAAATAAAATCAGCTTTAATTAAAAATTTAATCAAGTGAATTAAACGTTTAATCAAGTGAATTAAACTTTTAATTAATACTATTATTTATTTATTATCTTATTTCGAAAAACTAAAAATCCTGAAGGATTTTTTAAATTTAAAAACAGGAAAAATTGTTCAAAATTTTTCACCAATTAAAGCCTTAATCAAAAATAAAATAATAAATAATATTTTTAATTAGGCTTAAGTTCATGAAATTTAATTTTCATTAAATTATTCTTATGAAGAAAGGAATTTTACAACATGAAAATTAATTAAAATTGTTATTGATAATCTTTCATTCTTGACGTGGCTCGGGCTCGAACCCTGGCCGGCAGGTTACCATGACATGTTTCGATCGCAACCACTCGATCTCCTCAGATGGATTTGCCGTCTTACACTCGCTGCCATCGACGACTGCTGACGTCAATAGTCAAACATCAATCCTTAAACCAAATTGTATTTTAACATTTGGTAGATCGAAATTTGCTTTCCTGAATGATTATCCATCTTAATTGATTTTACATGTTTTTTCCTTACTTCTGTTTTTTCGTACTTTTGTCAAGAATTTTTCTTGAAGTCCAAGTACATTTTTTGTTTTTATTTTGTCTTTCTCTTTTCTGTTGACCTTTTTCAGCACAACTTGAAGGACAAATGTACACATAGAGCTCGTGCCTTAGCTTTAACAATAATTAGTATTGTGGTTATTTTGTTGAACTATTTATGGGTTTTAATCCAAATTTTTAATATTTTTAATTAGGCTTAAGTTCATGAAATTTAATTTTCATTAAATTATTCTTATGAAGAAAGGAATTTTACAACATGAAAATTAATTAAAATTGTTATTGATAATCTTTCATTCTTGACGTGACTCGGGCTCGAACCCTGGCCGGCAGGTTACCATTACCTAATTAAAAATATTAAAAATTTGGATTAAAAACCATAAATAGTTCAACAAAATAACCACAATACTAATTATTTTAATCAAGTTAATTAAATTATAGTCAATTTAAAACTTCATAAACAATAAAATTGATTTGTTTGCCTGGGCGCGCTACGATCAAAAGAAACTTTCCCGCCAATTAAAGGAAAATGTTTTACTTGTTTCGAAAAACTTAAATTCCAAAAGGATTTTTTAAATTAAAACAGAATTTACTAAGAAAACACAGGAAAAATTCTTCACCAATTAAAGCATTAAAGGAAAATGAAATCAGCTTTAATTAAAAATTTAATCAAGTAAATTAAACGTTTAATCAAGTAAATTAATCGTTTTATTGATACTATTAATTTATTTATTATCTTATTGCGAAAAACTAAAATTCCTGAAGGATTTTTTAAATTTAAAAACAGGAAAAATTCTTCACAATTTTTCACTAATTAAAGCATTAATCAAAAATAAAATCAGCTTTAATTGAAAATTTAATCACATTAATTAAATTAAAGTCAATTAAAAACTTCATAAGCAATAAAATTCGTTTGTCTGCCTGGGCGGGCTTCTATCAAAAAAAACTTTCCCGCCAATTAAAGGAAAATGTTTAACTTGTTTCGAAAAATTTATATTCCAAATGGATTTTTAAAATAAAAACAGAATTTACTAAGAAAACACAGGAAAAATTCTTCAAAGCTTTTCACCAATTAATTTAATCAAGTGAATTAAACGTTTAATCAAGTGAATTAAACATTTAATCAAGTGAATTAAACTTTTAATTGATACTATTAATTTATTTATTATCTTATTTCGAAAAACTAAAAACCTGAAGGGGTTTTTAAATTTAAAAACAGGAAAAATTCTTCACAATTTTCCACTAATTAAAGCATTAATCAAAAAGAAAATCAGCTTTAATTAAAAATTTAATCACGTTAATTAAACGTTTAATTGATAATATTAATTTATTCACTGGCACAAATTTAATTAATTTATTAATAATTGTCACATATTTATTATTTGAAATCAATTTTTATTTTTTTCTGTGAAACTTTTAAAAGTGTTTTTAGTTTACAAGATTAAGTCGTTTTAACAAATAGCTGTCCGTATGCCCTTCCCTCATTCCTGCTAAAACAATTTTGCTTTCGAAAATAATCTCAAAATATGGAAGTCTCTAAGAATGCTCTATAAAAAATCTGTTATTATCAAAGGGAATTTCTGGGACAAACTATAAATTAAAAGGGTTGCAGGTCCAACTCCCGCCAGAGATTCTTATCTGTTTCGCTGCCTCAGGCTAAAAATCAGCGTAACTATTGCTCGGTAAATTAAGTTAGAATATAATTTGTAATTGTATCATATAATAAAAAAAAAAATATATTAAAAATTTCTAATTGAAAATATCTGCCTGTTTGCCTTTCTAGAGAGATCAACTCAATCATAGGCAGATACAGAATTTGTTCTCTTATAATTGATTAATAGGGATGAGATTTTCATGCACTAAAAAATATTCGCATAAAATATGCACTAAAAACTCCAAAATATGAATTAAAAAACTAAAAAATATGCACTTAAAGTTTAATAACAATTACATGGATATTTTTTGAAGAACTTTTTTTATAATATGCAAATTAAAAGAATATATCACTCAAAAAGGTTACAATATGCAAAAATATGCATTTAAACCCAAAATATGCAAAAATATGCATTTAAAACCAAAATATGCATTTTGACAAAAATATGCATTTAAAACCAAAATATGCATTTTAACCAAAATATGCATTTTAACCAAAATATGCATTTAAAACCAAAATATGCAAAAATATGCATTTCAAACCAAAATATGCAACAATATGCAAAAACAAATAGATGCTATTTTAACCCAAATTTAATGATTCGAAAAGATAATTGGTCAACATCGATCCTAGACTATCGACAAAAAAACATGCATTTGCATGGAAAATCCCTATTGGTAAATTAAAAAAAAAAAAAAAAACATATAAAACGTTTTATTATAGAAGGCAATTTATTAAAATGGTCTTTTATTTAAAACATGGTAACGTTAAAAGAAAAATTAAAATTAAAAAATATACCGTCCGTTTTTCTATTCTTTCAATAAAATCACCTTTCCTTTGTCTTTCTAGAGCAGATTCACTTTCTCGCCAGTAACAGAATTTGTTCTTTAACAATTATTTAATAAAAATGTATACGTTATAATAAATAATAATTAAAAACGTTATAATAATAATTAAAAAATATAATAATAATAATAAAACTACATTTAGAGTTGACAAAAAATCAACCAATTGTGATCGGGACTGTAAGAAAAGATAAACTCACTGTTTATTGTTGTTGTTTTTGTTCAAGCTTTGATATTGTTACAAGTAAAACTGGGGCTTATAATTCTTATTTGCTTAACAGTTTTATTTGTATAATATCTTTAGTTTTTCTAAAATCTTTGGAAGAAGTTTCCTGACGATCTGGCCTAAGCAACCAGTGAAATGCGCATAGGAATAGCTTATCCCATCAACAATAAACTTCAGTTTGTCGATAGTATGAAATGGGAATTTAGCACATTATAACGAAACCTTGATTATTAATTTTGAATCCCAAGAAAAACTTTGTTATAATGTATTGTTAACATTTAACATTAACAAAACATTAAATAAATCTGATGTATTGCATTAACATAAATGTCTACAAAATCTTTCAACCAATATAACCGATTTTATTGACTAAAACAAAAGGCTCTATATACAAAAGATAATATGATAAACGCTAAAAGACCTAACTAACAGTTTGTATAATACGCGACATTGTTAATTGTCAAAACATCTCGTAGGTTTTACAAGAAAACTACACAGAAAAAATTATTTTTCCAATTCAAACAAAAAATTTGTAGAATCAAACAATTTTTTGTCTGAAATCGGTCCTATAAACAAATTCGCATATTCAAACAATTTATTTGCATTTTGTTTATTGAAAAAAAAACACTGATTTTTTCAAACAAATAATTTAACTGAATCAAACAAAAAGTTTACTGAAATTCGTATACTAAATTTCGAAATCAAAATAAAAAAAAGGGTTTTGCACAAGCAATGATGCGCACACAAGCTGGCACTGTATTAGAAGATGATGGCAGAGAGAGCAGAGCGGCCGGCTGGCTTTGAGACACATTATTTTGTTGGAATAATTTTTGAACGAAGTCTTTTTTTATACACACAATGTTTTTCGTCATCACTCACTGTTGCTGTTGTTCCTTTGCTAATGAAGAAGAAATGTAACCCAAAAACGGCGACAGACCGACTCGATATGTTTTTCGTCATCATTATATTTTTGTATTTGATGTATTTAAGCAAACAGTTTGAAAAAATTGAATACGGGATTTTGGTTTTTTTTTAACCAACTTTGAAACAAACCAAAAATTTATTTTGTTTCTTATAATGTTGTTGTTGTTTCTGTTGTTTAAAAAGAGTGAAACGTTTTTTTACCTGTTATTTTTTTGTTTTTTTTTACTTCAAACCTCTTCATCTTTCTTTACTGTTGTACTTTTTTAAAGTGTCCAAAAATAGACTGTATGTGTTTTTTGTTGTAGTTCTTATATTTCACATTAGGAAGTGTTGCTTACGATCAAATAAAAAAATGCAAAAAGACGACAACATTAAAAAGCGTTAAATATTTCATACAAAATTATGAAAACTTGAAACCAATAACGCGTGTATTATATTTTTTAATGGTTGTCAACATTTTTGTTGGTTAAATAAAAATCAAACAAAAATTTTAATTGAATCAGTAAAAAAATTTGTAGAAATTAAAAAAATGTTCAAACAAGCGTTTGTTTGAAAATAATTCGGCAATAATTTTTTCTGTGTATAAGAACAATTTATTATAAACAGTTAAATGCAAATTATCAATTAATCATATCACATAAATAGTTCTTTTCTTCTCCTTTAAAGTTTTCAAAATGTTAGATAGTGCCTTTTTCCATTTAGGTGACAATACAGTAGAAAAAGTCCCATAACTGCCAACACCACTTGATTTTGCATCTCCATCATTTATTTCTAACATACCAGCCCGGTAGCATTCGTTAGGGCGGCTTCCATACGAATATGGCAGTTTAATGAAACTCTTAAATTTGGCCTCTGCAGCGACTAGGATACCCCTAGACGGGTCAAATATATGAGCAACACCACTTAATTTTGCTAGGGTCCTAGAAGGGTCAGAAGTATGACCAACACCGCTTTATTTTTCATCTCCATCATTTATTTCTTACATACCTACCCGCTTTCTCCATTCCTTAAAGGGACTCCCATACAAAATTTTTAATTCAGACTAGAAACATATTGAAGAAAAAGCCCCATTACTGCCGAGTAGTGGTCGTCCCTAGGGGTGGAAAATGTATGACCGATCTGCATAAGTCTTTCGTCCTTAACATTTTCGCAAAACATACTTGACCTTTATCAGCATTCATTAGGGCGGCTTCGATACGAATATGGCCGTTTAATGAAACTCTTAAATTTGGCCCCGGCGCTAGGGTCCTAGAAGGGTCAGAAGTATGACCAACGACGCTTTATTTTTCATCTCCATCATTTATTTCTAACATACCAACCCGGTAGCCCTTTTCCTTAAAGGGACTCCCATACAAAATTTTCAATTCAGACTAGAAACATATTGAAGAAAAAGCCCGATTACTGTAAAGGAGTCGTCTTCCCTAGGTGGAGGAAATATTTAACCGATCTGCATAAGTCTTTCGTCCTTAAAATTTTCTCAAAACATACTTCCACTTTATCTCCACCCCTTAGGGGGGCTCCCACACAAATATGGCATTTTATGAAATTCTTAAATTTAATTAACATTTATCATCTTGTGTGAATAAAATCAAAAGTTGTGAACAGACTTTAATCATTTGTTTTGTATGAAACTATATTATCTATATGCGAGGAACAAATTAGAAGCAAATCTGCATTTTCCAATTTTTTATGAATTTCTAATAAACAAATATTTCGAGATGTTTCTAAAACGACTGCCCAAATTAGAAAAATAATTTTTCTTGCTTAAAGGTAATTTTATTGTGGAATTGCGGTTTTTTAGTTTATTTCATAAACTAAACGCGTATATTGAGCAAACTCCTCCATTTTCGAATTACCGGTATATCTCGAAAACAAGAGCTAACTTAAAAGAAAACCCGTTAGCATTACTGGATTAAGCGTAATCGAATTAGGTTAACCCCTTTTAAACAAGCATAGTGTACTCTTAAAGCTAATACACTTAAATCGGTTTTTACGCGATAAATACGTTCCTTGAAAACTCGCGTGAAAAAAGATAGAGTATTCATAAAAAATGAGGAGATTGGTTATAGTAAAACTTAGATAAATATACAATTCAAATTTATGTTGCATTTACACATTTTCTATTTTAACAAAAAATTATAGAAAAAATCTGGGGGCTAATTCTTGCAGTCGTGATCGAATACTTTTTCGATTCGACAACAATTTTCTATCTTATTCTGTCAGTCGACACTGAATGAATCGAAGTTATTTTTTCAGTGTTGCAAAGCATCTTTTTGAGTTTTCACAACACTTAAAAAAATAATTTCGAATTGGCCAATGTCGACTGAAAGAATTAGAAATAAGATTGCTTGCGACTCGAACAAATTTTCGATTACGACTGCTAGAATTAGCCCCCTGCATTTCTAATACAGTACAGAATAGAAAATTTCATTCACGCGTCTGTGACTTTTTATTAATTTTTACCATTCATTTAATTATCTTAAATAAACCTTGATATTTGCCTCACATACTACATTTTAAAAGTTGCAATAATTCCTTAATCCAATGGCTGTATTAACGATGTTGTGTTTGGATGCAAAAAAATTGGAAATTTGGGTCTAAGATCAGTACTGTAGATATTACAAACGGAATGACAAACACCTGTGGTGAAGGGTTTAAAACAATGCTTTTCTATTCTAAAAGAAACAAATTCTAATTTTTAATTCCAACGGCTTTTAATATTTGAAAACGTTTTAAAGCGACTGCTTATACAAAATATAATGGTATAATATGTAGCATACCTTAAGGATTTAAAAAAGATCGACACAACTTTTGATTTATAATGTAAAAAGCTTTTTTAAGCTTAATTAATAAACACAATAAAGATTTTAAAAACTACAAAAACAAAAACAAAAACTCATATGGGGGATTCACAAGGTGTCACAAAGTCATAAGTCTTAAAATAATAACATGAAAAAATACGACTCTTGTGAACAACCCCTCATAATTTAGTGTTCTATTTTGAATTTAAATCAGCTAATTTAAAACAAATATACAAAAATAAATATTTACATAACATCATAATATTTTTTAATTCTAATCCATGAATAAATAAATTAAATTAGATCTTACCTGACTATTTTCCATTTTTTAGACGCAAACCACAAATTAATTTTATTTTGTTTGTTTACCAAACATGGGGTGATACGGGAGAAATTCCGTGATGACGTTGACCGATCCTGGAGGGGCAGAATGGATTGCAGGGTGTCTAGGGCACTATGGCCCAATTTGGACGCGGGGGCAACCAGGGTTCTACTGGGATTGGATAGGGGTAGTCTCAGAACACTTATAGGGTTCTTGACGAGTCATTGTCCTGTCAGGGCTTTTGCGGGCAGATGGGACAACGCCATACCGGACTTCTGCAGGCTATGCGAGGATTCAGAGGAGCTAGAGACGATCGAGCATGTACTATGTCATTGTCCTAGGATGCAGGGTCTCAGACTGAAGTGGCTAGGAGATAGGTTTCACGACGAACTGGGGTGCATAGCTGGATGTAATCCGGCCAATCTACTGGGGTTTGTCAGGGAAATAACGCGGCTGTTTCTGTTGAGGGGACTGTAAGGGGGGTATTGGTCCTACTTTCTAATTTTCTGTCTATATCTTACTTCCTTTTCTCTACTTTTCACTTCCTCTTATCTCTATCTCTTACTTCATATTTTCATTGAAGGGAATCACAATGGATCGTATTCGGTCTCCGAGTGGAGGTGTGCCTGTGGGCACACAACCCTTCTTAACCTAACCTAACCTTACCAAACATCAGAGTCCTAAGCCGATATAATTTAACGCCGCAAGTGTTTTGATGCAAAAATTGCTAGCCGCAGGTCAAACTCGGATATTAGCCGGATAATACTTTACCAACGGCGACGGCTACAAAAACTAAAGCGGTTCGGCTCAGCCGCTCAGCGCAGGTCTCTTCTGATTAATTACGACAGCACAATAAACATAGCAAGCAAATTTCTATTAATTTAAGACACTTTTTGTTTACAAAGCAACAACAATATTTTTAAACCATTGTAAAATGTTAAAACATTATGACAATATAACATGATAGCACACCTTGTGAATACCCCAATAATAAAAATAGACTTTTTGCATAAAAAATTGTTTTGGGAAATCTTTATTTATTCGAAAACTTTTTGTTTTGATTATAATTGGACTTTGTTAAATTTGTTAAATTCACAAACATCTTCTCATCCCTTTGTCACTCTTTTTTCACTGGTCGACTTAACTCTTTCGCAATCTGAAATCAGACTTGTCCAAACACTAGAATTTCAGAATTGAAACTGCAGATTATCGTAAAGTAATAACATACCTAAAGAAATTTGGTAATGTAAATCATTTACAGAACGTTTGCGGCGATCACCAATACTGGGTATAACTAAATCGGGAGAGGGACCAGTTAAAGGGTTAACGGAGCCCAGTGTCTATAGATTATTAAAAAATTAACCAAAATTTTGAACATTTTCGTAAAAGTTCCTTTAAGATATACTTACAGCTATATGAGGTTTTTCGATTTCATTATACCAAGATTCGAAGGCTGTGCAAAAAACTGTCATATTCAAAATTATGAAAAATTTGCTTAAACTTAACATTTTGTGATTTACTTTATAAATGAACTAGCGAAATATTTAAAGGGCAAAAACAAATTTATAAATTAAGTCAGAAATTTAGATTTTTTAAAGCACGAATTCAATTATACTTCAGTCACGACTTACGATTTATTTTATAGATCGAAAACAAAAAAATTGTAAGGTTAATCTTAGACCACACTACACTAAGGCCCCTTATCATATTTAAACAATAAAGTGTTTTGAATAACAATTCAGTTTTTAACCTGCAATCCAATATACAATTTGAATGAAAATCTTGATCGATATCGAATGCCGCAACTTGTTGCCCCCATCTTTAAGTGGTTGCCTCGTCAAATATAGAAAATATTTTCATAAAATTTATAGCAACAACAACCGAAGTGAAATCTCTTATCAAGAGCCTTCAAATGAAACAAAAAAAAAAAAAAAAAATTGCAAAGCGAGATAACTTTTAAGGTTAACCGCTGCACATAGGGGTTTTTTGCCAATCTAGCCGGACATTACTTTTTGTTTTAGCTTATATTGCTTCTTTAAAGTTATTGAGTGCCCCTAGATCTATGAAACTTGGCAGAAATATGTGATATTGTCATAGGCAGGTAAACCTCAAAAATAAATAAAATCGGACCAAGGAGGAAATGGTCCCCCCTAGAAGAACTAATCCAACCTCTGAAAAATGCAATTTTTTTAAAGTTTTCCCATATTTTTGTTTGGCAAATGCCACTTTTAACGTCGGCGAAAATTAAAAAACCTAAAATTAGACCCATGAGATCGTAAAATTACATTTTTCGCCCCCGCCCCCTTTTGAGAGCGGTTACATAAAATAATATTTAAAAAAAATGTAAATATTAAAAGAAATAGATTACTAACGCCTTAATACTAAAAAAATTAACTTTTTGAACTTTTATGGGTAGGGGGAGGTATCCCTCCAAACCCCCCCCCCCCCCCCGGAACGAGCCTGTAAAAACATTTTTTTTTTTGCTAATTTCCAAAACATATTAATTTTTAAGATTTTATGTGACTTTTATGTATTTTATAGTATATAATTTATCTGAAAATAATTAATATATTCGTAATTATAACTTATTTATAATCGTAACAGCAAATTTTATTTAAAAAATTAACAACTAATTTATTTAAAATAACTTCTCTTTTGCACTAAGATGATGATGAGTGCCATGGTTCTTCTTCTTCTGCTTCTTCAAAATCCTCTTCTGAATCTTAATTCTCTTCAGAGCCAAGTACAGGTGGAAGCATAAAAGAAATTGCTTCTTTCGTAAAGGGTAATGACTTTTTTTTTGGAGGTGGTCTTATACTAGTAATCAGTGGGTCAGAACTGAGCAAAAGTCTATTTATAATATCTTTGTTACACTGAACCCACGAAAAATTTCTAGCAAAATGCTGCCTGTAAAGCCGAAAATGTTTATTTCGTGCCTCAGACGCTTCTTCAGATAATAGCCCGATAGGCAACAATGCCTCACTCATTACAGTTGCGCCATGTATTAAAATCTTGTGCATTGTAGGTGTCATATGATGCCAGTGATATAGAGTAACGTAAAGTTTTGCAGTGTCTAAGCCATAATTGGCAAACTCGTGCAAATGGATTTTGTGACCACTTGTAATTACTTCAATAATAACTTTGATTCGGTAGATGAAATCCAATGCAATTCCAGTTATTTCTGCAGCTAATTCAGGATTGGAAAAAAATCTTCTGCTGGTGTTACAATCGTTGCTGTTTCCAAATCCAGTCTTCGGTACATCCACTATTAGCCCTAATTCACTTCTGATGTAGTAATAATAAGATGTAATAATTTAAATAAAAAACATCTACGTACAACCAAAACATTTTATGACTGACGAAAGGGTTTCTATCATATGTACCTATGCAAGATGAGCAAAAACAGAAAAAAGGTGAAATTTTCAAAAATCATAATAAAAATGGCGCAACAACGCGCAACGTTTTTTTTTTAATTTAAAAGTAGAGATTTCAAATTTTATAGTGATGTATAACATTTTTAAGAACTCAACTGGCTTCATCTTCAAAAACCTTTTAATTTTTTTTTTTTTACAAAAAGTGAACAAAAAAATTGTTTTTTTTTTTAATTTCGAACTAATTTTTTTATCATAAAAACTTCGAATATAATTTTTCTAAAAATTTTCATAATTAGCTGTTTATATAGTCCTTCACAGCAAAAAAAAAAAATCAATGTAAAATCTTTATTCGTTTATCTACAAAAAAATATATTGTAAACCTCCCAAAACCTTACAAAGTCAATGAACACGCATGCAATTTAATCAACTTTCCTGGTTTTAACAGTGTCCCAAAACCACAAATCTCAAGCAAAAGACTTGAAAATTCACTTAACGATGCAGAACTTTATTGTCTGTCGACTTAGATTTTTTCATTTCTTAAATTTAATTTTTTGCCTAATGTCCGGCTAGATTGGCAAAAAACCCCTATGTGCGCTGATGGGATTTCTGGTACGAAAAATAAAGTTCATAGATAACGAAAAGTCTTCAAAAAGTAAGGCTGTATGGGTAAAAAATATAGCTTTAGGGGTAAAACTAAAGGCATTCGGGTTTTTTATTCGCTTTTAACTCAACTATAGACCGATCTGGCTAAATTCCTACAAGTGATATAAAGGGTGGTCCAACTAAAACGCACGATGTTAATTGTAAATAAAACAAAAAGTTTTCAGAGAACTATATTTTTATATTTCTTATGAAGAATAGGAGACAGTTTAATAAAATAAGTCGCACTGATGACTCAGTAACATCGGACAAAAGACGCATTAGGCTGAACTATATGACAAACTGTCATTAAATTGAGTCATTGGGGGTTGACTTAAGTGAAAGTGAAACATGTTTGTATTCCTCCCATAGTTTTCAGAAGAACTTTTAATCAAAAGACACCAGCAGCATGACCGGTACGGTTTTCGTAAAGATTCTTCTTCGAAAATTTTATGTATTTAACCAAATAATTTAAACAAATAGAATATGGAAATGTTGCTACTTATTTTACTTCTTAAACATGAAAAGAATATGACATCGAATAGATGTCAGTGTAGTCCCCTGCAAATAAAATTGGACCACCTGATCCATTTTATTAAAATGGACTACTCCATGGACTGGTCCGATGTAATGCAAGCATGGACCATGTCATTGTTAAAAAGTGTTTGTAGTGAGACGACATGTCTTAGTTTTTTAACGACATGCTTTCGTTTTTAAACGACTTCAAAACTAATCCTTTTGAGTATACCATGGAGTAGTTTTAAGACTACTCCTTAGTGGTCCAAAGGTGGGTTATATGGTCCTCTCCTAGGACATCGTAATGTTAAATAGACAATGTTTTTTCCATACGTTTGGGGCTACTCTTTACACGCGTGTTTGGACTGGTCCTATTATTTGCATAAAATATGACGAAATTGTATGATGACGTTCGTTAATGGATTGATGTCACTTTTTGCGTCTTTAATGGAAAACTGTACCCATGTTCTGTAACTTTAGTGAGAACTTCTTGCATCGAAAAGATGTGAAATAAAATATTCCATCGTTTCTCGAAAAGTGAGAAAAATCTGTGTCTGTAACTCATGTCGAAAACTATCAAAAGAGATTACGTCGTTACGTTATAAATGTCATAATATTGCACTCGAAGCCGATGTGACATTGTAGACGTTCAGTAACACATATCATTGACGGCGACCAAAATTTACTAATATTTTAAATTTTTCAACGACGGTGGCGAAAATACAACCGTCGGCTATACCAAATTGTGTAAAGAGCGACTTTAATGTTTGTTGTTTGCAAACGAGCTTTGAAGACACTCGTATATTTTATTCAAATGTTAAAAGCAAAATAATAAAACAATGAAAAATGTGCCAAGAACAAAATATTATTATTATTATTCTTTGCACTTTGCATTTTTAATTGTTTTTTAGTGTTAACATTTTTTCTCGCCCCATTTTTATTCGTCAGTTTATTTGACAGTTCAAAGCGGGAACTTTTCTCACCAAAATGTTTAAAAAAGTTACAGACACAGTTAAGTGAGAAAAACAGCTGTTTGTTTCAATTTATGGCATTTTTGTTTCATTTCACACATTTCAATCGAAAACTTTCTCGACGCGATAGTTACAGAACATGGACACTGGTCAGCTTACAGATTTAGAGAAAATGCTAGAATTTTTGAAATTTTATATTTTTTTCTACCCTCCTCCACCACAATTAGTTGTGAAGAGGGTATGCTAAGCTTGTCATTCCGTGTGAAACTTTTTTATTATTCATCTCAGACCCTATTAAGTATATATATTCTGCCACCTTCAGTAATTCTAAGTCGATTTAGCCATGTCCGTCTGTCTGTCCGTATGACCGTCTGTCCATCTGTCTGTCTGTTGAAAACACGCTCACTTTCGAAAAACTGAAAAGAAATGAGCAAACTTCGTGTCAAATTGCAGTTTGGGATTGAAATCCAGCAAAATCCGTTCAGTAGGATCAGAGCATGAATCAAAATGTGGAAGCACCACCTTAAAAAATTGATAATTTTGTTACAAAAACTAACATAAATTGTGAAACAATTCGCAGAATGATATACGAATTTGCAAAAATTGGTTTTATTTGACTGGAAATCACACCGAAAAATTTCGTGCAGATCGGTACATAATTTACCCTTGGCCCTATATAAACCCTACTCTAAAAAAAAAAAAACAGTTTAGTACTCCTAAAACCATAATTACTTATGCTACCATAAGGAAATTTGGCGCGACACAGTTTTATAGGACTAGAAAAAACACTGTACAATTTCGTGCAGATCGGTCTATAATTTACCCTAGGCCCCATATAAGACCTACTCTCGAAAAACAGTTTAGTACGCCTAAAACCGTAATTGATAATGCTATCAGAATAAAATTTAATACTTCACAGTTTTCTAGGACAAGAAATAACACTAATAAATTTCGTAATGATCGGTCCATAATTTACTATAGGCCCCATATAAAGCCCACTCTGGTAAATAAATTTAATACGCCTAAAATCGTAGCAGATATATTCCTTGTGGTAAAATTTCTTCCAACTAAGTCTCATATGGCCAGAAAAATGTTATGCAATTTTGTAATATACGGTCCATAATTTACCTTTGATCTCATATTTAGCTGCTTTCTGAAATTCACTGTAAATTTATGTTTTTTAATACCAGATATCATTCTTCAGAATTTGGGCTCATAACTTACCATGGCTCCAATATAATTCATTTAAGTTCGGCTTAAACTGTTACGAAGCATGACATTTTAATCAAGCTAATCTTAAAATCTTTCTGATGGTCGGTCAATAATTAAATATTTGTCTAAACAGCAACCCATTTAGATGATGACGTCTGTTTTTATCGGGTGATTTTTTAGCTATTATCTTTTTGGCAACACTGCCGCACGTTTCGTGTTTTGTTTCACTGTCAAACATCTTCAGTTTGGTCTATAATTTAATCATGGATCGTCTAACAAACGAACAACGCTTGCAAATTATTGAATTTTATTATCAAAATGCGTGCTCGATTTGTCGATTTTGGAGTGAAGATCAGCCAGAAGCATTGCAAGAGCTACCAGTGCATCCAGAAAAAGTCACAGTTTGATGCGGTTTATGGGCTGGTGGCATCATTGGACCGTACTTTTTCAAAGATGATGCGAATCGTAACGTAACTTTGAATGGTGAGCGCTACCGTAAGATGATATCCAACTTTTTTTTCGCCCAAAATGCAAGAGCTTGACTTGCATGGCATGTGGCTTCAACAAGACGGTGCCACATGCCACACAGCACGCTTAACAATGGACTTATTGAGAGGCGAGTTCGGTGAACATTTTATTTCACGTTCGGGACCGGTCAATTGGCCGCCTAGATCGTGCGATTTAACGTCTTTAGATTTTTTTTTGTGGGGCTTTGTTAAAGCTCATGTCTATACACACACATGCCCGCTTCAATTGACGCATTGGAAGACAACATTGAAGCATTTATTCATAAGATACCGGCCGAAATGTTGGAAAGAGTATGCCAAAATTGGACTAAGCGGATGGACCATTTGGGGCGCAGTCACGGTCAACATTTGCATGCAATAATCTTTAAACAGTAAATTATCGATTCAAATAAAGATTTCATGAATTGTATGTGTTTTTTTGTTAAACTTTCCTATAGCTCTTAAAAAATCACCCTATATAAAGAACAATTAATTATAAATATATATCATATAGACATCACTCCTGAAATATTCAAACTGTCGGTGGAGGGTATCAAAGATTCGGCACAGCCAAATATAGAACTCTAAATGGTTTAATTAGCATTTATTCGTACTTAACATTTTTGCTGCTTTAAATGAACCATGCAATTATTAAAAATATTATCAGATTTTTATCTGTTGGTAAAAAAAGTAAACAAAATAATCATTGCAGTCATTAAAGTTTTAAAATTATTTGAAAGCCATGATGCTAAAACTATTTTTTGTTTTAATCTCCATAATGCTTTTGCCAAATTTCATAGTAAGTTGTCCGTTAAACTTTAACAAGCGTATTCATAAAAATATTTTTAGTTTATTAAAGGTTTGCGAAACAAGTTTTATTTGAAAATTTTGCTTAGTGCTGGTTCACACGCTCCAAATTTGAGCCGCCAAGTCTTGAGCTTTTAGGAGAGAAGGAAAAATAGAAAGCATTCCAAGAAAGCTCAAAGGCTTATACTTGAAGAGTATGAACCAGCACTTAATAAAGGCTTGTAAAATTTAATAGTTGTTTATGAATACGGTGATAAATTTGTAATTTCTTAAATGATTAATAATTTCAGAACTCTATGCCCGTTTCCGATTGGTTGAAGGAAGAAGATCTGGATAATTTGCAGATATTTTTTAAGGATTTTCAACAAAAAATACACGAATTTAAAGGTGGGTTGTCAAATTTTCAATACTTAAAAAACAAATGACAACTATTTGAAATCCTAAGCGATTTTCTAGACAATTTGGATTTCATGAACGAACAGAATGCAGAGTTTTAAAAGTCCTGGACTATGGAAACAATTTGCAGGCAATGCTTCCCAAAATTTTCTGTTTTCGAGATCGTAATTTATTTATAGAAAATATTTTAGAAGAATAAAGTCTCAATACACTGAAAGAAAAATGCATCTTCTTATTGATGCTGCCCTAACATAAGAATTGTGACATAAATGTTACTACAAATGGCATCAATGATGCAAAAAATAACATCAATCCAAGGACTAACGTCTTCGTACAATTTTTTAATTTTTTACGTGTCATCTATTTATGACTATGGTGACATCAATTCGATGCCACATTTTGTATATTATTAACATTATTTTCATGTGTACAATGTTTAATAAGAAGCAAAAATTCTTATATTCTATTTTTTTCAAATTATTTAGTTAAATACATTAAATTTTTAAAGTAGAATGATTACGAAAACCATATTGGGCATGGTGCTGGTGTCTTATTATTGAGAGTTCTGCTGTCAACAAAGGTCGTAATTCAACAAACGTTAAACAAACATATGTAACGGGTAAGTAAATATTAATATTCTCTCACTTTGACTCAAATCAATTCTAATGACTTTGACTTAATGACAAACTGTCATTAAATTGATGCTAATGTGTCCTTTCTCCGATGTTTCTGCGTCATCGCACTGAGGACATGTCCGTCATTTCTGTGATGCCGATGTGTCATCCCATTGATGACATAACTTCATTTTGACCCTGATGACACTTTGGCCAAGTGATGTTAAGGTTGACATCACCATGATGAAAAGTGTCATGGGGTCAAAAACGAAAACACTTGTCATAGTACTGATGTCAAAATACATCAGCGTTATACGCCTTTTCTATCAGTTTACCAAATTTGCCCAAACATTATTTTTTTTTTTTGTATTTTTGCTCGTCTTTTGCGTTTAGATTCTGCAATTTTCAACGCAGCAACTTTTTCTGTGCGACCGAAATTAAATACATTTTTCGTCAAATGAGCGAACAAAGCGGATGGAAGAGTACACTCGCTTGTGTACCGCTTTTAATTTCTCTCTCCCGTCTCGCCTTTAAAGTAAACATCGCAGCGACAAAAATCTTTGCAATATTGGAATCGGAGTTGCGAGTTTTTGTGAATACTTCGTCTCAGACTCCGGTACAAAACCTCAACTCCGACTCCGAATCCGCAGCCCTGGTTCAGCCTGCACTCTTGTTTATGATCCTGCCGCCATTTTTGGATATAATGAACTACTTTAATAAAAACTGTTTCAGGTGGAAGTAATAGAATCTTTGGCATACCGAGACAGCCCTTAATTTTTTCAATTCAGGAGTTTTTTTCATGTATCCGGTAATACAACTTCAAGAATCCCTCAACCGTAAAGTTGCCTTAGCACTTATAAATCCAACAGAAAGAGGCCATAACGAAAACATTAAATGGCATGTATGTCAGTTATTTATTAGCTTGAAAAACACATACATACATGTTAGTATTTGCAAATTTATTTTAGATGTGTAAATGGAAAAAGAAAAATTTGCAAAACACTTTTATATTTAGAATGTGTTAAAACTAAAAAAAGGCAGCTCATATACATGAGGAAATATGTTGTAATAGAAAAAGATTTGTAAAGGTAATACTTGAAAATGCATAATTATGGAAATAATTAATAAGCTGGTGTTTGAATAACAGATTTAGTAACGCTTTCGATATAACCGTTCAAACTCTTGTCCTTCCAGCAGCCAGTCTCTCCCTCTCTCTCTCACATACTCTGAGCAGTTTTACATGAAAAATCTTAAAAAGTTTAGCTGCACATTTTATGCCTGGCAGCCACAAGAAGTGCAATGAATTCATATGCAATATTAGCAACAAACACCCTCCCTCCCCCTCCTCCTTCCCACTTGTATGCAACAGAAATAGAAAATTATTTTTTCAAATACTGAAAATCAAACGATGCGCAATGATTTCCTTTGCAACTGCAAAAATAAAAACGAATATGGAAAATATGGAAACATTTGCAAAACACAAAAAAAAAACAAGTTAGAGTGCTATATTCGGCTGTGCCGAATCTTTGATACCCTCCACCGACAGTTCGAATGTTTAAGAAGTAATATCTGTATGATGTTATTATTATCTTAAACTGTAAAGATTTGTTATTAATTATGGTTTTAGGCGACTAAACTGTTTTCCGGTAGTAGGGTTTATATGGGGCCTAGGGTAAATTATGGACCGATCATCACGAAATTTCACAGCGTGATTTCTATTTCTTTAAAACTGTGACGTACCAATTTCTGTTATGATAGCATTACTAATTATGGTTTTAGGTGTACTAAACTGTTTTCCGGGAGTAGGGTTTCTATGGGGCTTAGGGTAAATTATGGACGGATCTTCACGAAATTCAACAGCATGATTTCCAGTCAAATAAAACAAATTTTTGCAAAATCTTATCTCATTCCGTGCCTCAGCATTTATGTTATTTTTTGTAACAAAATTATAAATTTTTTAGGTGGTGGTTCCACATTTTGATTCATAGCTCTGTTCCTACTGAACCGATTTTGCTGGATTTCAATCCCAAACTGCTTAGGATAACTAAAAGCAATTTGGCACCAAGTTTATTCATTTCTTTTGAGTTGTTCGAAAGTGAGCGTGTTTTCAACAGACGGACAGACAGACGGACCTGGCTAAATCGACTTAGAATTACTCAAGGACCCAGAATATATATACTTTATGGGGTCTGAGATGAATAATAAAAAAGTTTCACACGGAATGACAAACTTAATATACCCTCTTTACAACTTATTGTCGTGGAGGGTATACAAAATATGTATAAGAATTTTTTTAAGCTCGAGCGAAAAAAAATCCATCATCCGTTTTGTTGCACATTTAATAATGCGCAAGTATTTGTCACCATCATAACCAAGAGACCTCCTCTCCAGCCTTTCAAATACCTATAGAAAGACTCATATATGTATCTTTTTTTTTTATTCAAAGCTGGTTTTATTTCTCAACTTCTTTTAGTCCCCCACCACCCACTTTTCGCTTAAATTTATGTTTGAAAAAAAATAAGGAAACAAACTCTCATGTGTATGAATGTAGTTTTTTGTATTTTACTGTATATTTGTACGGCAGTGTAAGTTTGTGATTTACTTTGTGTCATTCATAAACAGGTTGATATGTATTGCACATCTTACGTTACGTTGAATTTAAATAAAACATTTTCCTTTTTTATCCTTGTCTTTATATTCCTTTTTTATTTTTGCTTGTAGTTGTTGGGATGTCTTCCTGCTGGTGTCGCTTTTACTTTGGTGTGCTTTTCCAAGCTTTTCCCATTTTTGTTGTTGTTGTTGTTTTGATGTAAATAATATTAGTGGCATGTGTGTGGCTTATTCCTGTGGCTGGTTGTCAAGTTAAGGAAATCGCAATCGCTTGTATTCAAAGAAATTCAATTTTTTCATTCAAAAAGTGTGCAAATATTATTTACGTTTATAGAATATTTTCAAAGACTCTAATATAAATTTTTGAAGGAAATTTGACTAGGTTTGAGTACAGCTTAGAGACTACACGGAACAAAATATAAATTGATTTCAGTTAAAAAATTTGTGATATTAATTAAAAAATTATTTAAATTAGGACCAGTCAACAAATTAACAATATTTTCTGCAATAATGTTCTAGATATAAGTAAGCGTTTAATTCACTTGATTAAATTTCTACACACAGAGAAAAATCAATGTAAATTCGTTCAAAACAAGGTTGATTTTACATTTTTCAGTAGTGATTTTGCTTCATTGTTGTTAAGTGTTAATTTAACATGATTTTACAATAACTTGCGAACAACATTTTTTCTTTTAAAATAACTACGATTCATTTTAATTTAACATTGCAGTAAAGTTAAAGCAAAATGTCATTTATATTGAAATAACAATCCGAATCACGTTGAATGAATGTTATTTCAAGTTGAAACAACGTGAATTTCATGTAGAATCAAATTGGTTGGAGTGTGATATAACAGTGTCAAGAAGCTTCAGAGACAACACATGCATTTATTTAAGAATAATTTAAAACACTTGCCCCTGTAACACATGTTTCACTTATTTTGTATCTCCTTTGTTAACAGAAGCATCAGCAGAATGGCCCGATATGGTTTTCGTCATCATTCTACTTTGAAAACTTAATGTACTATTTAACTAAATAATTTTAATTAAAAGAATACGGGAATTGTCTTCTTTTTATAACATATTTTAAACATGAAAATAAAAAAATGTACATAGTTAAGTGTGTATGCATGTTAATTTAACATGATAAACTTTTGATTTTAACCCTTTCAGGGTCAAAAATAATTTTTGGCGAGATATAGATCTGAAAATTTGTATTCAAGGTAATGTGATGGCGCTGAAGCCGGGAAAAATTAGTAGTTTTTGTTTCATGTAGCTCCCTTGGTTGTTAGGGCATGTCAAATATTTTCAAAATTGACCTTCAAAGGTCCCCAAAAGAACCTAAAATTAATTTTTCTCATATTTTTTTTCAAGTAAATATTTATTTACGCATGTATAAATACTTACAAATTGTTTTTAATATCGCCCGATCACCGAAACTATTATTTTTTTTTTCGTCCTAAATATAACCTTTTTACGAATTTCCTGACTAGTGTACGACATGCCCTCAATATTAAGAGAAGAAAGTCAATGCCTAATGTAACAACTATTTAAAATAGCAAATGTGTCTTTCTTTCAGATAAAACAAAAAAATATAATTTACTGTACACTTTTATACAGTAAAATTGCGTAGAAACAGAGTACAATGTAATGTCGAATATATTCGACAAAAACACTGAAAGGGTTAATATAAAACAGGTTTTTATGAATTCAATATTGAACAATGTTATTTTAACAGTGAATAATATTAAATAAACGTGATTTAAGGTTATTTTAATATTTTTCATTTAAAATCAATATGAAATAATGATAAATTTAAATAAAGGGCATACTTAAGCAGAAATTTACCATGATTCTCAATCAACATTTCGCCATGTTATTTTAACATTGGTATTTTTTTCTGTGTGTAATTAAAACTAATTTTATATTTGATTAATGGTTTAATTAAAAAAAAGTTGACGAGATTTTTTTTCTGTGAAGTTGAAAGTGATACTTAAAGGGCAAAATAAACCACACAAACATATGAAAAAATATGGAGCACGTTTGTGTGAATTTTAAAAATGTTTAACGAGGTTTGTGTCTATAATAAATCAGAGACAGCTCCCGCAGGCGGAGGCCGATCATCGGCGTGTGTTTAAAGAGATTACCTGGAAGAGATGGACTTAGAAAATCGTTCGCCTATGATAATAAAGGATAAGTTTGTTCCTCTGAACACTCATAGAAAATGCATCTTCAAATTGATGATGCTCTTACATCAGAATTGCGACATCATTGTTATTACAAATGTCATCAATAAGGCGAAAAGTAACATCAGTCCAATGATGAACTTCATCAGAAAATTTTGCCATATTTTATGCGTCATCTATGCTTTGACTACAGTGACATCAATTCGATGCCATATTTTGTGTATTACTAACATTATTTTCATGTTTAAAAGCAAAATAAGATGTACAAATTCCCATATGCTATTTGTTAAAATTATTTAGTTAAATACATTAAATTTTCAAAGTAGAATTATTACGAAAACCATATCAGGCAAGCTGCGGGTGTCTTATAATTGAGAGTTCTTCTGTAAAAAAGGGCGGAATACAGGAAATGTGAGGCAAAAAATTTTAACGGGTAAGTAAATAATAATATTCTCTCAATCCCAATGACTCAATAAGTCTTTTCTCCGATGTAAGTGAGTCATCACATTGATGACATTTTTATGAAACTAACTCCGATACGTAATTTCTGTGATGCCGAAGTGTCATCCCAATGATGACATAATTTTACCTGATGACAATTTGGCCAAGGGATGTTAAGGCTGACATCACAATGATAAAAAGTGCCATGGGATCAAAAACGAAGACCTTTGTTATAGTACTGATGTTAAAATACATTAGCGTTATGACGCTTCTCGAAAGCCCAATTTTCGTAGTGCAAAAGTTAATTAATGCAACCTTAACATCACCTGGCCAAAGTGTCATCAGGGTCAAAATGAAATTATGTCATCAATGGGATGACACATCGGCATCACAGAAATGGCGAACATGTCCTCGGTGCGATGGCGCAGTATCATCGGAGAAAGGACACATTAGCATCAATTTAATGACAGTTTGTCATTAAGTCAAAGTCATTGACTTAAGTCAAAGTGAAAGAATATTATTATTTACTTACCCGTTACACATGTTTGTTGAATTACGACCTTTGTTTACAGCAGAACTCTCAATAATTAGACACCAGCACCAAGCCCTATATGGTTTTCGTAATCATTCTACTTTAAAAATTTGAGCTTTTTAACTAAATAATTTAAAAAATAGAATATGGGAATTTTTGCTTCTTATTATACATTGTATTCATGACAATAATGTTAATAACATACAAAATGTGGCATCGAATTGATGTCACCATAGTCAAAAAATAGATGACACGTAAATAATGACAAAATTGTACGAAGACGTTAGTCATTGTTACTTTTTGCATCATTAATGCCATTTGTAATAATATTGATGTCACAATTCTGATGTTAGGGCATCATCAATATGAAGATGCATTTTTCTATCAGTGTAGTCGAATTTAAAATTTTGAGGGTTGCTCAAGAGCTTATATATTTTCAGATGGAATTTTTTTTAACACGGTTTCATTTATTCTTTTAGAAAAGGCTGTTTATGTGATGCTGAAGAGAGAACTTCTAATATTCTTAATTTTTGAATAAATGAGGTCCAATGAACACCGTAGCGTATAAGCCACACGAATCGGTGCATTTCCTGGATATAAAAGAGTCTTTAGGTTCTTTTGTCGATTGGTCTCACTCCATGTGTGACAATTTAGTTAATCAACAAAGATGAGCGTGAACAGTTGACTGATTTTCAAGGTAAAATTGTATAATTTGGTTATGTTTTCAAGCTTGAATCTAATCTAATAAATGTCAAAAAGTGACAGCCGTATCACAGTTCGATTGTCATCTAGACCTTTCGTTACTTCCAGCAGGCTTCATAAAACGCCTTTCACATTTAAAAATTCAATGTTCGTTAAAGGCAGTACAAGTTTGGCGCTGGATCTTTTCCTTAAGTGAATGTTATATATTCTTATATACATCATTAGATATCGTTACCTAAAACACAAAAGGTCCTTACTAACCAAAATTTAAAAATCGACTTTTTCATTGATTATCACTGTTGAGGCGCCCTCTGAGGAAATGCTTTTAGATCAGGAAGACGATTTTCTTGATCTAGACATCGAGCCCCTGCTGTAGGGTGGTTTTACTATTGTGAATGCCGCTAAAAGAAGTTGACAGAAAGAATTCGCCTTAAGAAAAAGTAAAAAGGTTGCTGAGCGCCATCACATTTTTTTGCAAGTGAACAAATTATAACCAGTGCACTAGCTCTATTTTTTCTTTTTTAAATAAAATAAGGTTTATTACGTTTAACCACGCTGAGTTTCATTAATTACTAACTCTATCGAACCGTGAGTATCTTATCTCTTACCAAACTTAAATTCCCTTTGATTTGGGTTTTGCTTTTCAACCCTGTTGAAAAGTCAGCAACAACAAATTTCTGACCAGAGGTTGGAAATTTGCTTATGGTCCTTCGAACCGGATATGAACCACTGACCTATGGATTGCATCATCACAAATGTTCACAATTTTGGAATCTTTCGACCAAAATTAGCGATTTTAATAACAAAAAAAAAAAAAAAAAACGGCTCTATTAACAAAAAAAAAAAACAAAAAAAAAAAAATACGATAATTGTTAAAATACTTAACCCACAGCTTGCATAATAAGCAACATTGTTAATTGTGAAAACAACTGATAGGTTTTACAAGCAAATAAGAAGAAAATTAAATTATAAAGAGTTTAGAAATTTATCATACTCCTGTAAAATTTTCAAAATGTTAGATTGGGCTTTTTGCTTTTTAGGTAACGATATTTTGTACACTGATGGAAAATAAAAAAAAGTATTTTGTTTTAGTATTTTAAATAGACCATTTAAATGTATTTTGTGTTTAAAATACATTTTAGTCGTGTATTTATTGTATATTGTATTTTAAATACACGACTTAAATAAATTCTGTATTTCAAATACATCATAGCAAAAACTGAGGTATACAGCCATGTCACAGAGTACAATTCCGTTCGGAAACGGAATTAATTCTGTATTTTGGTGCTGCAGAAAATGACGAAAACATTTTTCGGAATGAAACCATTTCATGAGCGAAATGGGAGTTTTCTGTATCTTAAAGGCAAAAAACACTTTTTATCAATAAACAAATATGTTTTCTTTGATTCCGAACGGAATTGCACTCTGGGACATGGCTGATAATTTTTGTTTTAATAAAAAAAAGAGTTTTTTTTTAGATATAAAAAATAATAATAAGTATTGTGGTTATTTTTATTGAGCTGTTTATGGCTCTGTATTCAAATTTTGATATTTTAAACTGGTTAAAGTTCATTGAATTTAATTTTCATTAAATTATTTTTATGAAGAAAGGAATTTTTACAACATGAAGTAAATAAAAAATTTATTGATATTTTTCATTCTTGGCTGCAACGGGAATCTAACCCAGGCTTTCACGGATAGGTTACCCTTACATGTTTCGATTGCAACCACTCAATTTCTTCAGAGGGTTTTGCCGTTTAACACTCAGAATCATTGACGATTGCTGGCAGTCAATAGTCAAACATAAAATCTTTCAACCAAATTGTATTTAACCTTTGGTAGATCGAAATTTGCTTTTTGAATGATTATCTTCTTTTTTAATTGATTTACGCGGTCTTCTTTACTTCTGGTTTTTCGTACTTTTTGTCAAAAATTCTTCTTGAAGTCCAAAGTATATTATTAAACTCAATTAATTTGAGTCTGATTAAAATAAAATACTTAACCTGACTACTCATTATGGCGTGCAGCTAGAAATCTAAAAAGAAAAAGTTATATCTTAGCCACCATCAAGAAACTTGAATGGTAGTTGGGCAAGAAACGATATTGACAAAGGAAATCTGTTTGTAAGTCACTTGAAAAACGTATTTACACAAAATATATCTCACAATATTGCGGTCGAGTTACCACCTGTTGCTGCTAGAGCAGCTATTCCCCTCAGATTTGAGATAAGAGAAATCGAAAAGGCAATTTGTGACTTAAACACTAATAAGGCACCTGGTATTGATAAGATTAATAATAAAATGCTTCTAGAGCTACCTCGCATAGCAAAGAAAATTATTATTTTTATTTTTAATGCTATTTTACGCCTTGAATGGAAGGTTTCCTTAGTTACCATGATACCAATGCCAGGTAAAGATCATACAAAAGTTGAGTCTTATAGGCCTATTAGCTTGTTATCAAATATGTCAAAGCTGTTTGAGAAATTATTAGTTTCAAAATTAACACCGATTTTAAGTGAAAATAGATGTATTTCAAACCATCAGTTCGGATTTAGAAGAAAACACAGCACAATCGAACAGACTCATCGAATAGTAAATGTCATAAGAAAAAAAATATTGCTCAGCACTCTTCACAGATGTTTCGCAACCATTTGATAAAGTCTGGCATGACCTCTTAATACATAAATTGAAGCAAAATTTACCAGCAAACACACACAAGCAGCTAGAAAGCTTCTTAGTCGGTCGTCAATTTATTATTAAAGAAGGAAATTTCTTAAGTTCACCTCAGCCCATTGGCGCTGGAGTCCCACAACGCAGCATCCTGGGCCCTCTATTATACTTAATTTATACTTCGGACATGCCAACAAGCAACTACACACAAACTTCAACATTTGCAGACGATACAGCTTTTCTAAGCGTCCACGAAAATCGTTATGAAGCATCGCGATACTTACAGCATCATATATTTCAACTAGAAATATGGTTACGACAATGGAGGATAATGGTCAATGAGCAAAAATGCGTACATATAACATTCACCTTGCGTCGGGAATCTTGCTCCCCTATTACAATCAATAATCAAATAATTCATCTACATTCGCATGTTAAATATCTCGGTATACATCTGGATCGGCGATTAACGTGGAAATGCCATATAGACGTAAAATTAACTCAAATGAAACTAAAAGCCATTCAAATTCATTGGCTTATTGGAAGAAATTCTGTCCTTAGTCTCGATTGCAAGCTTCTACTTTACAACTCTATCTTAAAGCCTATCTGGTGCTACGGTATTCAAATATGGGGCACTGCCTCGTCCTCTTATATCGAAAAAATTCAAAGGCCCCAAAATAAACTTCTTCGAATAATCACAGCCGCTCCCTGGTATGTTAAAAACTCAAACATTCATAAGGATCTCAATGTGCCATTAGTAAAAACTATGATTACAAAATATGCAGTAAAACATTTAAAAAGGCTTGAACAACACCCAAATTCACTAGCTCGAAATATTTTAAACCATGGCGGCCACACTCGCTTAAGAAGGAGAGAAACTGCAGCACTTACCCAATTAGATGAGCGATAAACACCTATAAAAGTGAACAGAATCCGTGATGAAGAAAATTTTTGTCTGGCACTGGCAGGACATAAATAAAGTATTAGGTTAAGATTTGATTAATTATTGTTACTTCATAGTTAATTTATGAAGATTCAATAAATAAATAATGAAAAAAAAAAAAAAAAAAAAGTTTCCGGTTAAAAATGAAAAATTATGTCGGTTAAGTGACCCCCCCCCCCCCCCCTCCCCCACAATATTTTACCAAAGTTCTAATGCCTGTATTCATAAAAAAAAGAGGTTGGAAATTTGCTTATGGTCCTTCGAACCGGATATGAACCACTGACCTATGGATTGCATCATCACAAATGTTCACAATTTAGGAATCTTTCGACCAAAATTAGCGATTTTAATAACAAAAAAAAAAAAAAAAACGGCTCTATTAACAAAAAAAAAAATACGATAATTGTTAAAATACTTAACCCACAGCTTGCATAATAAGCAACATTGTTAATTGTAAAAACAACTGATAGGTTTTACAAGCAAATAAGAAGAAAATTAAATTATAAAGAGCTTGGAAATTTATCATTCTTCATAGTTTTTGTTAGTTAGATTGGGCTTTTTGCTTTTTAGGTAACGATATTTTGTACACTGATGGAAAATAAAAAAACGTATTTTGTTTTAGTATTTTAAATAAACCATTTAAACGTAGTTTGTGTTTAAAATACATTTTAGTCGTGTATTAATTGTATATTGTATTTTATATACACGACTTAAATAAATTCTGTATTTCAAATACATCATAGCAAAAACTGAGGTATACAGCCATGTCACAGAGTACAATACCGTTTGGAAACGGAATTCATTCCGTATTTTGGTGCTTTAGAAAATGACGAAAACATTTTTCGGAATGAAACCATTTTTAGTTTCATGAGCGAAATGGGAGTTTTCTGAATAACATTTTACCAAAGTTCTAATGCCTGTATTCATAAAAAAATTTTTTAATTTAATAAAGGTTTAAATAGCAAATTTGCTATGAAAAATTTTCCTTAATAAACTGTTTTCAATGGTCTATATCTGCTCGAGAATGTTGTTTTTAAGCTCTTGAACTGTTGTGGGATTAATACTGGACACTTTCGATTTCAAAAACCCCATGTCAAAAAGTCTAAAGGTGTCAAATCGTACGATCTTGGTGGCCAATTCACTACTCCTCTACGAGAAAATGCGATTTTCAATTTTTTTTTTTCAAAAGATCCATTGTTTCTCTTGCTGTGTGGCACCATCCTACTGTTGAAGCCACATATCATCTTGGTCTCAATCATCAATTTTCCGCCACAAAAAGCTTCGGATCATCTAATTATAATAATACTTCATTTTATTTTGAATTTCCAGGCTAAATATTAAGTTTTTAATTGAAAATATTTATCTTTTTATCTTTATTGCTTTTTTTTTTCTAAATAATTATGCTTTTAGGCTTTTCCCTGAAAATAATAAAAAACGGCAGATTTTTTTTTGTTATTTAAACACTTATCAACACCCCAACATCTCGCATCACCTTCTTTCAAAAACTAAAAAAGAACTCCTAGTCATCATTTTAATTAATGATGCAAATTAAGGAGCGGAATTTTAATTATTTAATTTAACAGAGACTAAAAAACCAAGAAAAATCATAGTTTTTATTTCAAACTCAAAAGGATCTAAAAACAAATAGCAAAACTTCATTTTAGGCATTAACTAAGATAACTCATCATAATGGAAATTAGCACGCAATGGAGAAAAGTCCTTTAAATGTTTATAAAAAAAGAGGAAAGAGTCCTGTCTTGGAGATATAGAGCTAAGCAAACAAATGACAGTAATAACAATAATTATGAATTTTATCCGATTAAAAACGCATACCTTTCGAAATTCCTTTTTTTTTGGGAATTAATATCCTTTTTGTTTGTTTCTGTAGATTGTTAGTTGAATGATTGCTGAAATTGTCAACATTTCGTTAATAATTGTTTTGAGCTGCGTGGCGGTGTTGAACGGAAAATTGTTTTTCATTTCATTTTCACTTTTTTTTTTTTTTTGGAAAATGGTCAGACTATTTGACTGACTGAATGAATGCGTGTATGATGACAATTAATTTTTAACTAATTTGTATTTACATTTATGCATTTCTGACACATGATACTTAATATGCGTATAGCAACAGTCAACTAAATTCAAAGAACACACAGCCCTTGAAAAGTTTGTTTGTAAATGTAAGCCATTTCTTGTACTAAGTCTCCATGTTTTCAAGAGCTACCTGTTTCTAAATTCTATTTGTAACTATTTACCACCCTTTGAGTTTTAAACTTTGCTGGCTATTTAGTCATTGTCACTATTTTGTGGTATTTTGCATACAACAATTTACAATAGAATAGAATAGACAGGCAGACAGACATACAGTCATACTCGTACTTTATAACTTCACTTTAGCGCTGCCACATCCAACTCCATCTCCACCCTATTCACTGCGTTCCGTAACACTATTTGATGCGTGTCATAATGCTCAATTATATTATTATGACACTGGTAATTAAATTTTAGGCGTCATCAGTTAAAATGGACTTCATTTAACTTACATTTTCATACACTCATACACAAAAGTAACTAAAGTAACGAATGGGCCGGTTTGTTAGGCAGACGGACGTGTTGAAAAATAAAAATTTAACTTAGAAATTAATGTTTTAAGGTAAAATTATTAAGCGGATTATTTGGTGTGTTCGAGAGCAGCAATGTTTCTAATAAAGAGGGTGTGTGTGTTTGCTTGAGAGCTGGGTTGGGGCAGGGGGCGGGTTAATAATAGATGATTTTGAATAACTTTTGATAAATTCTTATTTATTGTTAATAAAATTTATCAACGAAATAGATGGGCAAATGTAGTATAAGGTTAAATAATAAAGTAGCATGACATAATTTTAATTATGACATAATTTATTAATAAAGATAAGAGTTAGGCCAGGGTTAAGGGAATCCGTTAAACACATTAGGTAAAAAAAAAAAATACAAAAATTATGTCATATAATAAGAAAATATTTAATAGATGATCCTTCGAACCAAAAATGTTTTATTTGTTTTCTTTCCTTTGGTTTCTTAGAAATCTGTAATAAAATCTGCAAGTGTAATAAGCAGGGCTGTGGAGTCGTCAAAAAATAGTTCTAACTCGCGGACTTCAAAGTCCGACACTGACTCCAACTCCGAATCCTACTCTTGTTTTAAGGCAGTACCTTTAAAATGGTTTAATAAAGCAAGAAAATTATTCTGCAAAAATTTCAAATCAATATTTTTAATATTCCATCGCCAATTTCCAAGAACTTTTATTTAGAAAAATATTAGAAAATTTTTTTAAATTTTTTATGCCGAAAAATTTTGGAGTCAGAGTCGCGCGTTTTTGTGGGTACTTCGACTCTGACTTCGATCCCGGTACAAAAACCTCAATTTCGACTCCACATCCCTGGTAATAAGGGAGTTCATAAATTAAGGTATTATTTTAATTTTAATAAGAAGAAATTTTCATTTCAGTTTATTCAAAATTGGTTCCAGTAAAAAACAAAAATTTTGTCGGTCAAGTGACGCCCCTACTGGCTTGCCAGGCTCCCAATATTTTACCAAAATTTTCAATAAGCTAATGTCAACGGTTGATATCTGCTCGATAATACTGTTATTAAGCTCTTGAACTCTTATGGTATTATTGCTAAACACTTTCAAAAGACCCTACAAAATATAGTCTAAAGGAATGAAATCGCACGTTCTTGGAGGCCAATTCACTCCTCCTCTACGAGAAATAATGCAATATTCGAACGTTTCTTTCACGAGATCCATAGTTTTTCTTGCAGTGCAGCAAGTGGCATCATCTTGTTGAAACCACATATACTCTTAGTTTAAACCATAAATTTTCCGGCACAAACAGCTTCGGATCATCTCCCTATAGCGATATTTATTGAGCTTTTATACCTCAAATTTGGACACCCTTCACAATTTATTACAATTCAATAAAAACTATTTATTTTTATATGGTCCTTTAAGAGAAGTGGGTACAACAGACCTGACTTGGTCGCATTACCATCTCTGTTGGGAGTAATCTCGTCGCTCTTTCGAAAAAAATATGGTCCTTCGAACCTCAGATTATCAAGCCTTAATTTTTTTAGTTGTCATATAAGATATGTTTACGTCTAAACTGAGGCCATTGGTTTTTCCATTTCTGATGTCTATTGTGTGTGAAGGGAGTTGACAACATGAGGCGCCACCGTTAACCGGGAGTACTTTTAAAATTAGTTTGTACTTTTTTATATATAGTATTCGTTATATATTATTCGTTAGGTTTTTTGTAACTAACAAACTTTAAAGCCGAATCGTTGTTTTTAAAGCCATATTGAACGGCCGATTTTTTGTACTCACGTTTTAACTTTAACTTTGGAAATTTAATATTTTGTAGTAAATTTTTTATTTTTGCACCAAATAAATGGAAACTATATAACGTTTATTATGTTAGAAGTGATTTCTTTTCGTTTAAATATCAGTGCCTTTTTTCTCTTCTTCTATCTTTTATAATATCACCAAGTTGTTTGGATACTTGGCTGATAATTTTGCGCTAAATCCCAAAGCCACAGCATACAAACCATAACCCAGAAACGCGATTTGCGTTCTCTCGCCGAATATCAGTAGGTGTTTGGATCCTTGGCGGATATTCTGGAGCTGTAGCACAAATCTACTCCGTAATACAGTCCATACCCACGGACGTATCGTCGTTTCGTCCGGCCCACCATAAGACGTAATCGACGTTTTTTTTACATATACTTAATGACGTTATCATTTACAACAAATTATTTCTTTTATGCTTCTTCGTACTTAAAGTTAATTTATTTTTAAATTGAAATGGTCCTGCGAACCCTAATTTTCTAAGTTTTTTGGGTTCTGCTTATCTTAAGTGATACTTGTGCCGTAACTTTGCCCATTAAGTGAACCTAAATTAGTTTTAAAGCAATTAAAAAGCAAAACAATAAAAGAAATACCGAAATTAATAAGAGAAATACGAAGTTTCTAAAAATAAATAAATAATTATTAGTTCACGGACAGGTTTAAAAGACATCTTTCGATAGTAACCACACTATCTCCTCAGAGATCTTTGACGTTTAACCCATTAGAGGTCAAACAAAAACTGGCCATAATTTTGTAAGTTGAACTTTATTTATTGATTAAAATTTCGTGCAGTAAAATTCCACTACTCCAACAAATGTTTAACAACACGTAAACCATATGGATCGGAAGATTACACATGCGATTTTTCACAGTACAAATCTAACTGGCAGCAATAGCCGCAACCCAGTTGTTGAATCCGAATCGTACTGGCTTTCCATGATTTGCTAAGCGGGATTGTAGCCGAAATGTTTTACCATTGCCTCGTTTTTAGGAATATTTTGGCCATCGCTAAGCATTTTATTTAAAGAAAGCCAGTTCAATTCGACTTCAAGAATTGGAGGCTATAAGGTCAAAGACATTGTGATCAAATATTTTTTAAATATTTCGTTACATACACTACTTCATCTTTTACAAACTTCAGCGCTCTGCTGAGGGGCTTAGCTGTGCGATGGAAAGGATTTGCGCCAAATAAGATCTATTTGCTTTGCGAAGTCTTGTCGAGTTTTCTTTGGTGCCAACGGTACATGACAACTATTGTCACTGGCATGGTTTTCAATGATTTCAAGATTTACGAAAACTTTATATTATCAGGTTTGTCATTTGGTAGGCTTCAACCCGCTATATGTTCCCAAACACCTCTTCATCACATGATATGCTATTACCAGCTTCTTGAAGAAAGGAAAAACGCATTTTTTACCTATGCATGTTGTGTACTCAAACGAGTACAATCAATTTTATGCTGTTCTACTTTTACTTAGCATATAGTCCTACGCACCTTGTATTCCTTTTTCGTTTAAACTTACTAGGGCACAGTGGGCGCCCGGGGAACCAAACAAAAGACCCCTTAGCCAAACAGGCATTCCTTATCAAACGGTCGTACAGAAAGGCTCAGGAGAGCGGGCAGGGTGAGAATACCTGCATGATGGCCAGGACTCTATGACCTGGCAACGACAAGGCGAGAACTGGCGTGCTAATTGGCTTCCGTAGAGATGCGATTAGTACAATGATATCGCTCATGAAGGGGCACTGCGTGTAAGGAACCCATGTGGGGGGGGGGGGGGGGTATGGGTCTGGAATATAAAGACTACTTTAGAAGTTGTCATAACAAGGAGGAGGAGGCGGTGCTTCACTTTCTCTGCCAATGTCCCGTTCTCGGGGCTATTAGGATTAGGCATTTTGGGACACCATAATTGCCGTGTTTTTTTTGTGCTGTGTCTAGTGTAGGACTGAAATCTATATCTCTGTTTTGCAGGGAGTTGGCGTGGTTCGTGGCTACAGATATGTCTAGGGAATAGTCCGGTGGCTACTGGCTGACTCTGGTCATTGGCTCAGGGTATCACAACGGTACCTCTATAAAGGCCCTAGTGACCCGTCCTCGTGTCGGCTGCCCATTGAATCTAACCAAATCTACCTCCTATTCAAAACCGATTTGAAAAAATCTTTTTCATTTTATCTTTCTGCCTTCAAATAGTCCTTCGAACTTGAACTTTTTTTTACTGATTAGTCTATTACTACTTTTAAATTCTATTTCCAAAATTTTCTCTTTGATTTCCTATAAGTTTAATCTTTATTGTCTTCCTGTTTATTACCTGTAATTTGTTTAAAAACTTTATTAAATAAATTATTCTATTATTGCACGAATTATGGTATAATTTTAATTGCAATTACACATTTTGAAAATAAAAAAAAAAAATACAAAAATAAATCCGATTTTCTTTCATAATACAAATGCACACCTACAAGGACATTTCAGAGATAGAGATGCATTATAATAAATAAATTTTTAGCAGGACATCCTGTTTTAAGTGTCTACAGACAAGAACAAAACAATTTTCTAACCAATATATTACTTACATTTCGAAGAAGAAAATTTATTTTCCAATCCTTTCCGCACATAAATTTTCATAATTTCAAAATTCAACACACAACTCACAAACGAACACAAGGAAGAAGGACATATTCCAAGAAGCAGAGAGTGAAGAGCAATTCTTGTAGAATATTTATCATATATAAGCAAAAGGAAAAGTAGCAAGTGATGGGACTATTCATATATGAAAATACTTCTGTTTGTGTGAGTGTGTCCATCGGAGTCGAGAAATGTTTGTAAATGGTCAATATTGTATATTAGAAAAGATAAATTTCTAAAATCCTTTATTACAAATGCACACTCACATACAATGGCACATACAAACATATTAAGAAAATGTAAATCCTTTGCATCTATTTGCCAAAGCATGTGTTGGTTTGTGTTAAAAATTTATTTATGCCAAAGTAGATACAAATTCAAATTCAAATTTGAAATATTGTAATTTGTAGTCTTTGCTCTTTTCAGCCATTAATATATCAAAATCAATTCATATTAGCCTATATTTCCGTTAGTGCAACATGCAACTTATAGTGCAACAACATACGTAATATGGTTATAATTCTTGTTGCTGTTTGTTTTGTCTATATGCTTTAAAGGATTCGTAAAATCATTGTAAAGATTTATGATCTAATATCTTATAACCTTTTAACATTTTACTAACCCTTCCGTTGCCTTTCCCTTCTCTTAATTCGCTTACTCTGCTTCCCACTTCTTTCGTTGCATTTCACTCTCTTAATAACTTGAGACTTGACCAGTAAGTTCTTGTTTTCGAAATGTCATCGTCTCAATCTGATTGATTTAGAATTCAATTGAAAATTGCATGAAATATGTTGTTGCTGTTTGTTTTTGAATGTTGTTGTATGTACATATGGCTGCAATGAGGCAACATTTTGTTTGTTGCCTAAAAGTAGGCTGCATAAATGTGCTGCTTGTTTGGTGTATTTGTGTGAGTAAGGCAAGCATCGTTTTGCAAAATTTGCATTTTCAAGTTTCGTAAATGTCGTCTTGTGTTTGCAGTCGTCGGTTTGTTTGAAAGTAAGTAAAAACAAAGAAGTAGCTTTAAAAGATTTAGAGAGGGGTATTTAAAGAAAAACGCTTTTCAAGGTTTGAAGGACTATTCGTCTTATAAGAACGTTGGAACGTTGGGATCTTTAAAAAATTGAGAAGGGAATACTTAAAGAAAAACGTGTTTCAAGGTTCGTAGGACTATGCTCCTTATAGAAACGATTGCAATATATATGTAGACTATTTGAAGACAGAATGTACATCTACTTTTCTCTTAGCTGCTATTTCAAAGTCATGTTTGACATTTTATTGCATATAAAAAGATTAAGTTTTACTTAATAGTAGAAGGGTCTCACCAATAATAGCAAGGCGCCAAAGATCTTTTGAAGGCTCAAGGATTAAAATTTTTTCTATTGAAATTTCGAAATTTTGCTTAAAAAAAGAGCATTCGAATATAAGTTTGACAAAATTTTATAACTGCGAACTAAGTTTCATTTAAAATTGTTCAACAAAGTTATAAAATTAATGATTCTAAAAAAAACTTTGACACCATAATTTTATAACTTTTTGGTTAAAAAATTAGTTGGATATGGAAAGACGAGTGCAAGAAAATTTTGATTGAAAGGATTTTTCCAAGGTACTCCAGACCACCTTAGTAAATGTTTGTCTTTATAATAAAAACAAGTTCAACATATAAATAAGGATTTATAAAAAAAAAGAAAGTTCGCATGGGACCATATGAAGAATAAAAGATAAAGTTAAGAGTTAAGAAATATATTTTTAATAATTCATTATGTTTTTAAAAAACGACAATTTAAATACAATAAATGAAGTCTACTTTAATTCTTTTTATATATTTTTTAAAGTAAGTGAACCAATGCGCAACCGTTTCAAGGCTAAAAGACCACATAAAGTTCTTCAAAATGACAATAAATGTTCTACATTTCAAAACCAGCCAGTTATAGATTAAGTCAAAATTTGTTTAATTAAGTTTTAAATGAAAGTTTTAAGAAACTTCAGGTTCGAAGGACCATATGCAAACCGATCATTTGCCATTAATTAGAAGCATAAAGCTAACATTTTGTAAAGCACTTTATAAGTGGAAAAGGCTGTAGAAAAAAACGTCGTTAGATAGTCGGAAATAATTTAAAAATGCTGGCGTGAAGGACCATGTGCTTCTATTAACAGAAGTTATTGTGATATTGCAAATAAGCCTAATAAGCCTTTTTTGTTTAGGTTGAAATATTATAAAGAATTTTAAATAATAAAGAAACTGAAGTAAAACGTTTTGTTTATTTGTTCAAAAATATAAAAACTTTTGTAGCGGGAAATGTTAGAAAAGATAAACTCACAGTTGATTGTGGGTATTTTGCGTAGGCTTTGAAACACAGAGCACACGGAGGCATCACGAGACAGAAAATATTGTGTGTTTTCTGTTCTTCTTCGAAAGCTACCGTTTTTGCATTTTATGTTTTTATCACGCAATTTGAGTTGATAGTAGCGGCCTGTTCTTACACATTGCCACTTCACTACCAAAAAACGTTTTCTTTCTCTTTCTTCGAAAGCTGCCCTCGCAAATGATTTAGGCATTTTTCATACGTCACTGTTTTCATCTCTCTATGCTTTGAGATCGTTGAAAATAAAACTTTTTGAGTGTTTGCAATTCTCAATCGCTCTGGAGTTTTATTTGTTTAAATCCTTGGCTTTTATAAAACTTTTTGGGAGAATGTTTCCTGATGATCTGGCCTGAGCAACCAGTGAAATGCGCATAGAAACTAGCTTATACTCCCACAATACATTTCAGTGTTTTTTTTATCAAGAATAAAAATTGGGAATTATGCCTTTTATACCACTTTTGGTTCCAAATTTTGTTAAAGATTAATCTTTAGTTTACCAAAACTTTTCTTTTCACTAAAATTTTACATTTTCTGAGGCACTTTTAAAGTCTACTCCATAACTCAATTCCTATAGGTTCATTATTCTACGCAATTCTTATCTTATTTAGTTTAATAATAAATGTGTTATTACTGTAAACGTGTAAGGTATCCAGAGCGATGGGGGATCCTCTGATCCAAAGTCGACTAAACTTCCTCTATGGCTAACGGAAAAAGACCGTAGGCTTCTGATAGGTTTTATAACGGGTCACTGTTGGACGGCAGTATAAGCCAAAAGGGCAGAGTAGCTGACAAGTGACACCTGTAGATTCTGTGGGGTACCAGGGCGAAAAAAAGACGGTGGAGCACATACTCTGCTACTGTCTGAAACTCATACGCTCCAGAGCAAACTGTCTGGGAGATCCTGGGGAATTCTCTGGAATTGGACTAATGAGACTCCTAGCATCTATCAAGAGAGTGTGGAGAACTGCAGGTATCCTCACATCCAACTTAGCTTTTGTTCAATTATTCTTCTTTGTTGTAACGGTTGACCCAATTCTGATCAGTTGCGTTACTAAACGATTTTAACCAGCTCAAACATAAATATACTTGAATAAGTGGAGCATTGTATGCCTATTACATAACCTTCATGGAGCACATACTCTGCTACTGTCTGAAACTCATACGCTCCAGAGCAAACTGTCTGGGAGATCCTGGGGAATTCTCTGGAATTGGACTAATGAGACTCCTAGCATCTATCAAGAGAGTGTGGAGAACTGCAGGTATCCTCACATCCAACTTAGCTTTTGTTCAATTATTCTTCTTTGTTGTAACGGTTGACCCAATTCTGATCAGTTGCGTTACTAAACGATTTTAACCAGCTCAAACATAAATATACTTGAATAAGTGGAGCATTGTATGCCTATTACATAACCTTCATATGCACACTACATCGGTCTCTTAAGCTAATGATTTAAAACAGTATTTCTTTCATAAAAAAGGCTTTTCAAAAATTTGTTAAGGGTACCATAAATTACCCTCCTTTCTTTCCGCTCCTGCTTCACATTACTACATAGTTTGCCACCATTGTTTAACCCAATATCTTTGGCACCACGACTTATTGGTACTTTATTGATTTATGACACTTTGTAAAACAATTTCGAAAATCACAGATTACCAGCTTAAACATAATTTTCCATACGTACAAGCATTGCTGCGTGTGCTAGTGATTGAATATGAGAGAGAAATATTAGTTATAAGTAAGAACATGACACTACCCATTCTCCTGTTTCCAAAACCCTTCAACTAAATTTCTCTTACAACAAAAATACCCGTAAGTCGGTTTTCTATAGTAAATCTTAGGCATTGATTCATAAACTTACAAATACAAATGCAAGAAGTGTTGTGAGTATGTATGTATGTTTGTTTAGTTGCAAGGATAAAAGATTTATGTTTAACTTGTTATTGCATTGTTTTACATACTTGCACATTTATACATGCATATACAGACAGGCAGAAGGATATCACTGGGTGAGTCAATGTTGCAATCTGAAATGATTTTTGCTTGTAAATTATGTTTTTTGTAATTATTGTTGCTGCCGCCAGGATAACAGTTTCAACTGTTGTGCTTCATTTGCTTTCAAAAAACATGTATTTGCTATATTTAAGCATTGGTATGGCATATTTTTAGGGGTTGGGAAATCAAAAGGGATAGAATGCACATTGAAATGCACTGAAGGTGATTTATTGAATCGTTTGGCAAGGACTATTACAGATTTTCGTTCAAAAACATTTTATGATAATACTAAGAGAGAGAGAGAGAGGGAGAGAGTGAGAGAGAAATTGAGAATACATATTAAACAAAGGGTTATATTGTACGGCCTGCCATTAGGCGCGTTAAGCTCTATCGATAACAAATTGTTTTGGTAAATTGATTTGTTTATGATTTATGACACTTTCAAGTCGCAATACAAAAACTCTAATCATTAAATGTGGTGACAATGGGAAAAGCTGGCACTTGCTAACAATTTAATAATTTAATTTTTGAGTAATAAAATTTAATTAAAATTTTCTGCTTTAGTGATTTAGGTTTACTCTAATTAATTTATTATTGTAATAATTGCTCTTAAATTATAGTATTTTGAATAAAAAAAATAATAACAACATTTTAGCTTTAATTTCATAAATTCTATTGAAATTTTTTCAGTTTTGTTACAGAGTTATTAGAGAAATATCAACATGCCGAAGTTTTGGTTGTTTGCTAGTTTTCTAGTGTTAAGTTTGGCTTTGACGGTAAGTTTTGAAACTTATTTGGTTATAAATAGATTTTTATTAATATTTATTTTAGCTTTCCAGTCCTTTATTTTTAGATCAAACTATTGAAACTGGGTTTCATCAGGTGGAAAATGTAGCTCATGGTGGAGGAGGTCGGGGTTATAGAGGAGGAGGAGGAGGATGTAGGAATAGTAATGAGACTTCGACAACAACAACCACAACTACAACAGCTGCCACAACGACATGAGAATAATGAAAAATAAAAAAAAAAATTAAGTGAAATTGTGAATCCCAACACCAAATTTAAAAAAATATCCTTTAACAATTTTATACTGGTTAAAATAAAGTGTTTTTTAATAATATAAAAAAAAGATTGCACCCATTTTAACGATTTTAATTAAAGCACAATTTTTTGTTGTTATTATTTAAAATTAATTTCAAATGTTTCACTTACTTTTAATCTCCTTTAAAGACATTTAACTGCAAATAAAAAAAATTTAAATAAAATTAATTAATTTTTTCAATATAAATTTGCAAAAATTATTATAAAAATTGGTATTCCCGAAAATAACTTTGATAATATAATTGCATGTGCCCGTGCAAAAAACTGAATTGGCAAATTGGTTTTTTTTTTTTTGTTTTCTTACGAAGGGAATAGAATGAAGCAGTTTGTTTTTTAATTTAGTTTTTTCTTTTTACCCACTTACAACTACAATTCGAGTCGGAAAGAACCCAACCAGTTGTAGGGGGATGTAAGAAAAGATAAACTCACGGTTTATTGCTGGTGTTTTGTTTAAGCTTTGATATTGTTACAAGTAAGACTTAGAGGGTCTATAATTCTTAATCGCTTTAGGGTTTTATTTGTTTAATATCTTTGGAATAGGTTTCCTGATAAGCTGGCCTAAGCAACCAGTGAAATGCGCATAGAAGCCAGCTGTTCCTCAACAATAAATTTCAGTGTATTTATCAAATATGAAAAATTGGGAATTTAGCACGTCATACGGAAATCGTATTAATAACAAAACGCACGATGTTAATTGTAAATAAAACAAAAATTTTTCAGAGAATTAAGTATATTAAGAAAAATAAGAACTTAAAATTAGTACTGTGGTTATTTTATTGAACTGTTTATGGTTTTCAATCCAAAATTTTGATATTTTAATCAGGCTAAAGTTCATTAAATTTCATTTTCATTAAATAATTTTAATAAAGAAAGGAGTTCTGCAACATGAAATGAATTAAAATTTGTTGTGAATTTTTCATTCTTGACTGTCGCGGGAATTGAACCCACGTTCACGGGCATGTTTCGTTAGTCTCTTCAGAAATCTTTGCCGTTTAACACCCGTGACAAAAATACAAAATTTGATGACACAATTTTGTGCAATGAATGAATACATCGTAGAAAGAGCTACTTATTTTGATCAGAATTCAAAATCGTTTTCCATCATTCGATAAAAATTATATGTAGGTGATATTTTGATATTTATTATTGTTTTACCCATACAACAAGATACATATACAAAATCTTTTAGATTATAGTAGGGATAACAGGTAGTTATACAATAAAGTGTTTATAACATGGTACTTATTATTTTATATAAAACATTAACAAAAGTGTTGAGAAAAAAAAATGAATAATCATAAATGAATTACAATAACATTTACGAATAAGAGGGAGTTTACACGGTGTCTATTCAGACATGTCTAACAAACACGTTTGTTTTGTTTGTAGACGATCGGGGTAGAGAAGAAGGAGGGGTTGCCATACAGACATGAAATGAGTTTTCAAGTTTGTTTATATGAATTTCCATGTATGTATATGTATATTAGACTATAATGCATGAAAACAGACATGTTTGGAAAGACATCGTGAAAAGACAATAGGTTTTTGGAAGCATGTTCAAAAGAGAATGTCAAAAACAGACATGTCTGCAAAGACTCCGTGTAAACTCCCTCTAATTTTAAAACATGCATAAAAAGAAAATTTTAAAACATAAAATGATTGAAATTTTTAATATTAAGAAAACAGTTTAATAATTTCATTTTTGAAGATATTCGCATTGCTGTTTGTATGAATTCTGTTTGGAAGTCTGTTCCACAAACGGATAGCATTAATGAAAAACTGCCGCTCTGAAACCTGACACTTGTATCTAATACTTATTAGTTTACAGCCGCGGTTCGATCTTACAAATTGCAAACTGTTGTACAAGTATGATGGTGTTTTAATATAAATGATTTTGTGCAGTAGTATTAAAGTTCTGCTGTTCCAAAAACGTATCTGCTTATGTTGTTAAATGCTACCTTTAACTTTCGTCTACACAGAGAAAACAGATTCGTGATCACAACCGAATTTGGCGCCAATCGAATTTCGTCGGTTGCATGTACTATCACACAATTCGGTTGCAATTACTGAAAATTTCGTTGCTTAGCATAATGTTTTTGATAGCAACATTTGAATTTTAGTACACAATCAGTCATAACAACAGAAATTGTTAGTTGTAAGTATGATTATAAGAAACAAAATTGTGCTTATACCCGAATATATGATAACTGCAACTGAATAAACACATAATTGGTGTTCATAACAAAAGATTTGATTGTCTTTATCAATATATTTTTTTAACCGGTTACATAAACCATTTTCCCGATTTATTAGATAGAAAATCAAAATTATTCCCATTATCTCCATTTTTTGTTAAAACTATTTATTTATTAATATTATTATGTATATGTAGTTAACAAATTATTTAATTTTAAACAAACACCTACATGCAGCTTTCCACATCATCCAACGGATTTCCAAAGTTGTACAATCTTATCCCTTAATGTACCAACAAAAACAATCTTTGGCTTAATTGTCGTCTTGTTCTAGTGTCTGAAGTAAAACAGAATAATTAACATGTGGTTTTTACAATACGAACAGTGAATGAAGCTGTAAATTAATATGAAAATCACTAAAATAAACAGCGATTTTCATATTATGTACTTATAACATATTTGTTTGACCAATGTACACGCGGAACAAAATATAAACAATATGTACATGTAGGTCTAAGATATTGCCCAGATAGCATAAGATGTTTGTTAGACGATTGTCTAACTCCTCAAAGAATCTTCTGATGATCAACATTTTTTTTATTAGTTTTTTATACATTTTCTGACACGCTTGTCTTTTAAACTTGGAATGAACCTTTTGCGGATCTCCTTATGATTCATGTAACAAATACTGAGCAACCTAAATAAGAGCGTTTTTAAAACATGAAAATTCACTTGTTAATACAATTTTATATAAACAAGCCGACGTAAGGATCTGCCAAATTAGATTTTCCAACAGGCTCGTTGTTGAATTCCTGATCTAAAGGTTTGTTTAGTATAAATTGTATGAAAAATAAGCTTGATGCTCTTGTTTAGGTGGCTCAGTTATATGTGTAAACATTCTACAAGTTGTAAGGGAATTCCTCCAATAGTCTCATAAGATTCATTCATTCACTCATTAGAAAATCTTTACAGAAATCTTAAACGAATTCGCCTACGATCAAAACACTGTGCAACAAAAAAACCAGCCTCAATACTTGCAACGCGAAATACGGACCCCTAAAGTTTTTGAATTTTTTGAAAAGGCGTTTGGTATAAGTCAAAAAAAAATATACTAAATGTACTTCTGAGCTTAAAATTATTTCAGATTTCTTATTTTCTTAGAATATATTAACCCTCTAACACTCATTTTAAGGGGTAATTTTTGCCCTTTTTTAACTTCCCAACAAAAGTATTCTAAAACGGCACTTTAGAGGGTTAAAATGTTCCACGAATATTTTTTGCATCAAATTTTAAGACAAAAAGTTCATGCACTTTATGTAAAACGGGTTTTCAAGAAATTCAAAAATTTCAAGGCCAGGAATTTCGAAAACCCGTTTTACATACATTGCACGATGTTTTGTTCTTTGAAGACCCCTAGTAAAATTTGATGCAGAAAATATTCGTGGAACTTTTAAAACTTCTAAAGTGTCGTTTAAGTATACTTTTGTTGGGAAGGTTAAAAAGGACAAAAATTACTCCTTAAAATGAGTGTTAGAGGGTTAATATATTCTAAGAAAATAAGACATCTGAAATAATTTTTTAGCTCAGAAGTACATTTTGTATATTTTTTTTTGACTTATACCAAACGCCTTTTCAAAAAACTCAAAAACTTTAGGGGCCCGTATTTCGGGAACCCGAGCTAACTTTTTAAACCCCTTTGGCGGATATTCTCTTCCAATATTCTAGTTTCATTTCGCGTTGCAAATGTTAAGGCTGGCGGCAATGTCCCAAATTTTTTTGCACCGTGATAAGTGTTGTAGAAGTATCTCGCAGTGAAATCAGCTTGTGTAACAGTTTTTCCCGTGCGAAGAATCTTTTACGATTACAAATTGCGCTCGTCGACGATTAATGCTCTTCGTGAGATTCCCATTTGATTCTTTTGATTGAAAATGCTAGCTGGATACATATGTATATGTATGTATTTATAAGAAATATAATACATACACACATATATACGTATTAAGTTTTTGCACATTTCCAATTTTTGAGCACAAACTTACATATATATTTTAATATAAAATTTAAATTATTTTATTATATTTAATATTTTGACAGAAAATTTAGTAAACAATTGGGACATATAGCTTTTTTTTTTGGTTGTGAATACCAAATAATTATATTTTCATTTGTTGTAATCGAATTGAAACTATACTAGCAATCGATTATTAGCTGCAATAAATGAATTAACATTTATATTACAAAATTCATTGACGAAAGCAAATAATTAATTGCAAAGACCAATATTCAGTATTGCCCTGTATTAAATTCGGTTGTGATTCTAACCATTTGTACTAATTTTTAAAACTAAATTAAATTAGTTATCATAACTAATAAAAGAATTGAAGGAATCATATTTCAGTTAGAATAACGTTTTAATAATCAAGAGAATTAAAAATCAGTTGGAACTATACATTTTTAATAGTTGCAATAATAAATTATATTTCTTGATCAATATTTTATTACTGCAACCGTTTTCCAACCAATTTGTTTTCTGTGTGTACTATCTGAGTCACAATGTCCAAATATTTCACTTCCGTAAATTAAGCAGGGCATTACGTACGTTTTAGCAATAAGCATTCTTATGTTAACCGGTGTGCAAGAAACGGTTGACCATAGAGAACGTATCCTGGATTGAGTTTTACATACAATAGAGTTAACATGATTCGACCAACTTAATGTTTGATTGAATACAAGCCCCTGGTCTTTTGATGAGATGACTATATCAATTTTTTGTCCATTTATCATTACGTTTATATTGGGAATTAGTAAATTGGGTTTTCTGTGAATTATTATACATTTTGATTTTCTGGGATTTAAACAAAGGCCGTTCTCAAATGCTCATGAAGAGACTTTATTTAGATCTATATTAAGAGCATAAACACTTTGTTGTAGTGACTTAATGGGTGAACTTAGCTAGAGCTGTACATCATCCGCATACATGTGAAATTTGCAGTATGAAATACAGTTAGGTAAGTCACTGAAATACATCGAAAATAACCATGGTCCTAAGATGTAGCCTTGTGGTACTCCTTTAGTAACTGGTAGAGCAGCAGAGTTATTATTTCTTAGGAAGACAGTTTGAAAACGGTTTGTGACGTCCCAGTAAAAAAAATTTGGGTTTTTTGAAGCACTACAGAGAAAAAGCGCATACTCAAGCGCTTCAATTAGAGAGCTCTTAATAAGAAGTAAATGATAACGAATAAAACATACAAAAAAGCTGCTATTTTAGTGCTGACAACGAAGAGGGTTTTGAAGCGAAAAAAAAATATATTATGGTTTACGAAAATGATTGAAAAAAGGCATTTAAACAAGTAAAAGCAAAGCATTAATGAATATGTTAATATAGTTAGCCTTAAAAAAGCACTCTAGGAGCGCTTTGTTTTCATGTCAAAAGAAGCGCTTATTGTCAGCAGAAAATAGTCCTCCAAACCGGGAACACCCCATACAAAAATCAGGCATCCCATCAGCAGGTTTGAAGCGATTTGAGGTATGAGTTCATACAAAAAACCTGCTCCTTTTGGAGCACGTTTTTTACTGGGGTATGATTTCATGAGTGAAACCGCAGTACTGGAAAAATTAAACTGTTGTCTTAGTGTCTTACAAAGCACAAAATGATAAACTGGGTCAAACGCCTTTGAGTGATCTAGAAGAACCAACATCGTTACCATTTCATTATCTATATCACTGCGAATATCTTCGGAGACATCAATGAGCGCAGATACACAACTGTGTTTTTGACGAAATCCAGATTGCTTCACATTAAGAAGTTGATTTCTTTCCTGGTATTTGCCCATTTGTTTATGGACAATTTTTTTAAAAATTTTGGAGAGATAGGAAAGTATAGCAATAGGTCTGAACTCAGAGCTTGTCTTAGGCACTGGTATAATTTTTATATATTTCCAACGTAAAGGAAAAACTGATGTTAAGATAATTGTGTTTATTAAGTGAGTTAAGTATGGTAGGATTTGCGGCAGTAGTATTATCTTAATGAATTTCGGATTTATGTCGTCACACCTAATAGCATTTGACTTAATTGCTTTCATGCTATATAAAACATCAATTTCATCAATGCAGTGAAGTTTAAATAAATCATAGTTTTGTAATAAATCATTTGTTTGGTAGTGGTGGAGCTGAAAACCACAAAAAGGTCATTTAAAAAAATGCAGTTTAGAGTTGAAGTGTCAGAAATATAACCGTTTGATTAAAATAAGTTACGAAATGTTCATCAGATTCCCTACTCTTTCGGTAGTAATAATTTTTCAGATTCCCTATTTTTAAGTGGTTTTTACAAATGAAATAGAGCGTATCTGAGCACATTTTCTACAAAATACTTATACACAACAAGTTGCAGCTTTTGGTTAAATTAGAAGAAAACTGTTACAATCTCAAAGCGAAAAATCCAAAAATTTAGCAACTTCAATAAATAAAATAAGAGTTATTTCAGTGTTATGGGCATAACTCGACCTTTTTTTTAACCGATTTGACAGATTTATATACCGACTTCTTAGGAATGAAATCTACCATTTACTTTTGTAGTAAAAGTTGGACTCAGAAAGATCTATGGTTCCCGAAAAAAGGTATTTTTGAAAATTTATATTTTGGTCAAAACTTTTTTGTATTTGAACCGATGTTTCCGAGGTTTTCAGAAAATATGTTCTACTTAAGATTTCCGATTTTTATATATAAAACGTATCCATCGGAATTGTTACAGCTCTAAAATTTTACTTTTAATAACAAAAAAGAGCAAAAACTCGAAAAAAGCGTTTTTTCGACAAAAATTCGTCTAAATATTTATATATTTAAGCGTACAATTTCACCTTGGATAGGATATATTTAAAAAATTTGAAAAAACTACTAAAAAAACCTTAAAAATTCACGCGTAAAAAAATTGATTAAAAAAAAAAATTAATTTTTAATATTTTTAATTAGGCTTAAGTTCATTAAATTTAATTTTCATTAAATTATTTTTATGAAGAAAGGAATTTTACAACATGAAAATTAATTAAAATTTACTGATAATTTTTCATTCTTGACTCAATCTGGGCTCGAACCCAGGTGTTTTACGGACAGGTTACCCTGACATGTTTCGATCGCAACCACTCGATCTCTTCAGATGGATTTGCCGTCTTACACTCGCAGCCATCGACGACTGCTGACGTCAATAGTCAAACATCAATCCTTAAACCAAATTGTATTCAACCTTTGGTAGATCGAAATTTGCTTTGAATGATTATCTATTTTAATTTATTTTAACATGTTATTCCTTTACTTCTGTTTTTTTCGCACTTTTGTCAAGAATTCTTCTTGAAGTTCAAAGTACATATTTTTCGTCGATGGCTGCGAGTGTTAAACGGCAAGCCCTCTGAGGAGATTGAGTGGTTGCAATCGAAACATGTCAGGGTAACCTGTCCGTAAAACACCTGGGTTCGAGCCCAGATTGAGTCAAGAATGAAAAATTATCAGTAAATTTTAATTAATTTTCATGTTGTAAAATTCCTTTCTTCATAAAAATAATTTAATGAAAATTAAATTTAATGAACTTAAGCCTAATTAAAAATATTAAAAATTTGGATTAAAAATATTATTTTTTTAAATCTTTTCTAGAATAATTTTAAAGCCTTTAAAAAAAAACATAAAAAATCTAAAATTTTACGAAATATTTTATTTTACTTCCCATAAAATTGATTTTGCCACAAAATCCAAATTTGCTAACCCATTAGTAGGCACCTAAAAGGCGTCACACTAATTTCATAGGCTGAGCAATTATCTATTATAAGGCTTTTAAATTTTTTGATTATCTCATGTTGTTCAAAAGTCATGATTTTTGCAACGAAAGAACTTAAATGGCGTCACTATGCGGCGGCTGGCAGTCAAAAGTCAATCATTAATCTCTAAACCAAATAGTATTTTAACTTCTGTAGAACGAAATTTGTTTTGAATGATTATCTATTTTAATTGATTTACATGTTCTTCCTTATTTCAGCTTTTTCATACTTTGTTTTAAGAATTCTTCTTGAAGTCTAAAAGAATGTACATTTTTTCGTTTTTCAAGATTTTTTTTTTTATTATGATAGAAAAGGATCTACGACAATTATGTGTGAAACAAAATATTGGATGGAAATGCTCGCCACGGCTTCGGTGTCATACATCCGTTGGTCTATATTTTCTATGACTCTGAGACATAATTTGAGGTTCAATGTCGTTAAAGTGCCGAATTATCTCATCCTTTAGCTCTTGAATTGTTCTTGGCTTATTGACTTTCACTTTTTATTGTAAATATCCCCAAAATAGAAGTCAAACGGTGTCAAATCACATGATCGTGGTGGCCAATTTAAATCGCCATGACGTGAAATTGAATTTCTCGCGCAAAAGAGCCACTGTTTCCTAGGCTGCGTGGCACCTTTCTGTTGGAACCACATATCCATATCCTCTATTTCTGGCCACAATCGAACACCATTCACTTTCCAAGAAGTACGGCCCAATGACGCCGCCAGCCCATAAACTGCACCAAACAGTCACTCTTGCTGGATGAATCGGCTTTTCAACAATCACTCGTAGATTGTCATTTGAGGTGAAAGTTTTTTTTTTTTTTTTTTTTTTTTTTTTAATTTATTTTTATTATTGAATCTTTCTTATCGAAATTTACAATATGTATTCAAATCTTAATTCTACTTGTTGTTTATTAGTTGTTACCAGTGTAACCACTAACTGCTGTATTCAAATTTTAAAAATGTCTTCTAGTTAGGCTCAAAGTATCGGTTCTTTTTAGCCTCTGGTGACCTTCGAACTGAAGCAGACCCCGAGCGAGGTAGTTAGGGTGGACCATTAGTTTATCGATGTAGCTTATTGAATATTTTTTAATTTCCTCCTGGATAGTGGGGACGTTGAGATCTCTGTGGATAATTTCATTACGTATATACCATGGGGCGCAGACAATTTGTCGTAATATTCTAGACTGTTTTCTTTGAAGCTTTTGGATGTTAGATGCGCATGCAGTACCCCATAATTGGATGCCATATGTCCATATTGGTTTTATGATGGACTTGTATAAGAGAATTTTGTTGTCTAAGGACAAGTTTGAGTTTCGACCGAGAAGCCAATGTAGTTCAGCTGCTTTAAGTTTCATAGCCGTTATTTTCGCTTCAATATGACGCGACCAGGTCAAGCGTCTATCTATATGAATTCCCAAGTACTTAACATGGTTTTCTACCGGAACAGTGATGTTATTTGTTTTTACAGCTGGGCACGTTTGTCTTCTGAGCGTGAAAGTTAAGTGAGCACATTTAGCCGAGTTAACCTTTATTCTCCATTTTTCTAGCCATGCCTCTAGTTCATTGATGTGGGACTGCAGATTTTGCGATGCGACTTTTGGGTCATGGTTAACGCTTATAAATGCTGTGTCGTCTGCAAATGTAGAGGTATGCGTGCTCAGGTTTGTTGGCATATCCGCTGTATATATTATATATAGAAGCGGTCCTAATATGCTGCCTTGGGGAACACCAGCAGTAATTTTCTTGAGGGGGGAGTATTTATCTTGCGACCTTACTATGAATGTTCTGCCTGTTAGATAGCTCTCCAGAAGCTTGTGAGTGTTTTGAGGAAGCAATCGTGTTATTTTGATGAGTAGCCCATCATGCCAAACTTTGTCAAAAGCTTGGGAAATGTCTATAAACAGTGCTGAGCAGTATTGCTTTTTCTCAAACGCCGATCTAATAAGGGTGACAATTCTATGCACTTGTTCTATTGTACCATGTTTCGCTCTGAATCCGAACTGGTGGTCCGGGATGATGTCGTTTTCATTTAGATGAGGAGTTATACTTAAAACGAATATTTTTTCGAAAAGCTTCGATATGATTGACAATAAGCTTATCGGTCTGTACGACGCAACCTGGCTAGCATCTTTTCCTGGCTTGGGAATCATAACAACTATAGACCTCTTCCATGAGGATAAGAAGTATCCGACTCTTAATATAGCGTTAAAAATGAGCAGCAAGATTCTGGAAGCTGACGATGGTAGGTTTCTTATCATTGACCCTGTGATGCGGTCAGGTCCGGGAGATTTTCTAATATTCACTTTTTCTATTGCAGATTTTGCTTGAGTTATGTTAAATTTTAATGGATGGTTTACCTTATCAGGAATGATTGGACGACAGGAACAAGTATGTGCATCATGTGGCGTGAAAACTTTCTCAAGGTGGCCCGCGAAAGCGTTTAATTTTTGATGTGTGTTTTTGGCCCAAGTGCGGGTTTCCAGTCTTAATGGAGATTCTTGGGTTATAGGGCATTTCATATGCCGTACAGCCTTCCATAAGCTATAATTGGTGTTTTTTGTGGCGTCTAGGCTGTTTAGATAGCCTTCTATTGCGGACTCGTGGTTCTGTCTCAATTTGTTGCGAAGTGTGGTCAGGCATAATTGTAGTTGGGCCTTAGTGGTTGGGGAACGACTGTTTTGCCATTGTCTTCTTAACTCCCTTTTTTCTCTGATAAGGTCCTCTATATCCGTCGATGTATTGTAAGGAGCACGTTTAATTGTCCGCTTGATTGGGGTTGCATTTCTTGCTGCAGTATCCAAGACTTCTGTAAATCGGTCGACAGCTATTTGGATGTCAGATGAATCTTTTAGGGGAATGCACTGTAATAGGTGAGAGCTCACATACATTTTATACTTTAACCAATTTGTGTTTCTGTTTGGATAGGAAATAAAGTTTGCAGCTGCAGCGTCAGAGTTACCTTTTAAAATGAGGATTGAAGGTGAATGATCAGACGAAAGATCATAGGAGGAACTAACTAGTACCTGATCGCGCTTGATGTTTTTAATTACAGCAAAGTCAATAAGGTCTGGTAGCTTATTGAAGTCGGTTGGCCAATAGGTAGGCTTACCACTCGATACCACATCAAAATTATTTGCAGTTACGGTATTGTATAGCTGATTACCTCTAGGACTAATAAGTCTGGAGCCCCAATACGTATGTTTAGCGTTGTAGTCGCCAGCAGCAATGAATTTCTGGCCCAATGTGGAGAAGAAGTTGAGAAATTTATCGTTTACAATTTTGTGCCTCGGGGGACAATAAACGGATGCTAACGTAAGATTGAAATCAGTAAGATTTATAGATGTGGCCTGGATACAATCTTCTTCGTACTCTGGCAATGGCAAGTGTCTGATGTGTTTGTGCACAATTATGGCTGTGCCATAATGTGTGAGGTGAAAGTGTGTGTCGTCGCACAGTGGCTGAAAATTTTATTTCATTGGCCAAAAGTCCAATTTTTGTTTGTCACCGATTTCAAAAATTTAAATTTTATTTAATAGTAAACATATTAACACTAAGGTAGCCAAAAAATTTGATCAAAATATTGGTAATTTGGTTGTGCCATGTTGTTAAACAAAACTTTTTTTTTAATTCAGCAAAAAAGTGCTTTTTTAATATTTAATCCGAAAGAAATAATCATTGCACAAAAACTATCAGCGATAATGACCTGCTTGCTTTTTTGCTAGGTTGGTAGTCTTGTTATCTTTAAAAAGCTAATATTTGCGACTGCTCTGTTATTTATATTTGAGATGTTAGGACATATTTTCTAAATTACTATATTTTTGTCAAATTTCAACTTAAGTAGAATAGAACTTTTGCGGACCAAAAGGGACCAAGAAGGTGAAACCACTGATAGAAAGGTGAAAGTGTTTTCTTTAACCCTATATATACTCTGGTACCCGTTTGGACCCGTCTGTTTAACACTTTTTTAATTTTAATGAAATTACTCCGAAAAAAATTTCTAAACTATGTACTATATTTTTGTCAAATTTCAACTTAAGTAGAATAGAACTTTTGCGGATCAAAAGGGATTAAGAAAGTAAAACCACTGATAGAAAGGTGAAAATGTTTTCTTTTACCCTGTATATACTCTTGTATCCGTTTGGACCCGTCTGTTTAACACTTTTTTAATTTTAATGAAATTACTCCGAAAAAAATTTCTAAACTATGTACTATATTTTTGTCAAATTTCAACTTAAGTAAAATAGAACTTTTGCGGATCAAAAGGGATTAAGAAAGTAAAACCACTGATAGAAAGGCGAAAGTGTTTTCTTTAACCCTATATATACTCTTGTACCCGTTTGGACCCGTCTGTTTAACACTTTTTTAATTTTAATGAAATTACTCAAAAAAAAATTTCTAAACTATGTACTATATTTTTGTCAAATTTCAACTTAAGTAAAATAGAACTTTTGCGGACCAAAAGGGACCAAGAAGGTGAAACCACTGATAGAAAGGTGAAAGTGTTTTCTTTTACCCTGTATATACTCTTGTATCCGTTTGGACCCGTCTGTTAAACACTTTTTTAATTTTAATGAAATTACTCCAAAAAAAAAAAATTTCTAAACTATGTACTATATTTTTGTCAAATTTCAACTTAAGTAGAATAGAACTTTTGCGGACCAAAAGGGACCAAGAAGGTGAAACCACTGATAGAAAGGTGAAAGTGTTTTCTTTTACCCTGTATATACTCTTGTATCCGTTTGGACCCGTCTGTTAAACACTTTTTTAATTTTAATGAAATTACTCAAAAAAAAAAAAATTTCTAAACTATGTACTATATTTTTGTCAAATTTCAACTTAAGTAAAATAGAACTTTTGCGGATCAAAAGGGATTAAGAAAGTAAAACCACTGATAGAAAGGCGAAAGTGTTTTCTTTAACCCTATATATACTCTTGCACCCGTTTGGACCCGTCTGTTTAACACTTTTTTAATTTTAATGAAATTACTCAAAAAAAAATTTCTAAACTATGTACTATATTTTTGTCAAATTTCAACTTAAGTAAAATAGAACTTTTGCGGATCAAAAGGGATTAAGAAAGTAAAACCACTGATAGAAAGGTGAAAGTGTTTTCTTTTACCCTGTATATACTCTTGTATCCGTTTGGACCCGTCTGTTAAACACTTTTTTAATTTTAATGAAATTACTCAAAAAAAAAAATTTCTTAACTATGTACTATATTTTTGTCAAATTTCAAATTTAGTAGAATAGAACTTTTGCGGATCAAAAGGGATTAAGAAAGTTAAACCACTGATAGAAAGGTGAAAGTGTTTTTCTTTTACCCTGTATATACTCTTGTACCCGTTTGGACCCGTCTGTTTAACACTTTTTTAATTTTAATGAAATTACTCAAAAAAAAGTGTCTAAACTATGTACTATATTTTTGTCAAATTTCAACTTAAGTAGAATAGAACTTTTGCGGATCAAAAGGGATTAAGAAAGTAAAACCACTGATAGAAAGGTGAAAGTGTTTTCTTTTACCCTGTATATACTCTTGTATCCGTTTGGACCCGTCTGTTTAACACTTTTTTAATTTTAATGAAATTACTCAAAAAAAAAAATTTCTAAACTATGTACTATATTTTTGTCAAATTTCAACTTTAGTAGAATAGAACTTTTGCGGACCAAAAGGGACCCAGAAGGTGAAACCACTGATAGAAAGGTGAAAGTGTTTTCTTTAACCCTATATATACTCTTGTACCCGTTTGGACCCGTCTGTTTAACACTTTTTTAATTTTAATGAAATTACTCAAAAAAAAATTTCTAAACTATGTACTATATTTTTGTCAAATTTCAACTTAAGTAAAATAGAACTTTTGCGGATCAAAAGGGATTAAGAAAGTAAAACCACTGATAGAAAGGCGAAAGTGTTTTCTTTAACCCTATATATACTCTTGTACCCGTTTGGACCCGTCTGTTTAACACTTTTTTAATTTTAATGAAATTACTCAAAAAAAAAATTTCTAAACTATGTACTATATTTTTGTCAAATTTCAACTTAAGTAAAATAGAACTTTTGCGGATCAAAAGGGATTAAGAAAGTAAAACCACTGATAGAAAGGCGAAAGTGTTTTCTTTAACCCTATATATACTCTTGTATTCGTTTGGACCCGTCTGTTTAACACTTTTTTAATTTTAATGAAATTACTCAAAAAAAAATTTCTAAACTATGTACTATATTTTTGTCAAATTTCAACTTAAGTAAAATAGAACTTTTGCGGATCAAAAGGGATTAAGAAAGTAAAACCACTGATAGAAAGGCGAAAGTGTTTTCTTTAACCCTATATATACTCTTGTACCCGTTTGGACCCGTCTGTTTAACACTTTTTTAATTTTAATGAAATTACTCAAAAAAAAATTTCTAAACTATGTACTATATTTTTGTCAAATTTCAACTTAAGTAAAATAGAACTTTTGCGGATCAAAAGGGATTAAGAAAGTAAAACCACTGATAGAAAGGCGAAAGTGTTTTCTTTAACCCTATATATACTCTTGTACCCGTTTGGACCCGTCTGTTTAACACATTTTTAATTTTATTGAAATTACTAAAAAAAAATTTCTAAACTATGTACTATATTTTTGTCAAATTTAAACTTTAGTAGAATAGAACTTTTGCGGATCAAAAGGGATAGAAAGGTAATTTTAATGAAATTACTCAAAAAAGTTATTTTTTTTTTAAATTGTTTTTTTACAATTTTTTTTTTTATTCCGCAAAAATGTTTGCAGAAGTAAAAGAAATCATGTGCTATTGTCTTCAAAAAAAATTTTATGATATAGGGTAAATTGATCGTGATCGAATAGAATACAGGTGGTACATATAAAAAGCCGAAAAAAGGGTCAGGCAATACAAATGATGGCAATACCGCAAGAAGAAACAGCATCTGAAATAACAGGTGTTGATTTTAACCTCATTTTTAGATTTAAAATAATCCAAGAATACTTGCGTGCAATGAAGAAATTGACTCTAGCGAATTTGGAGATTTTGATAAGTAAACTGCAAAAATATATACAACTAAGTACCCATGGAGAAATATGTCTGCTACAGTTCAAAAAATCCTTTATCACGGAGAAGATGTCATTAAATATCAGTTGGTGCCACTTGAAGATTTATCAGAGGAAGCATAGGAAAAAAGGAATAAGGATTACAGATTTTATAGAGAGCACAATACTAGAAAAATTTCACGAAATTCCAGTATCTGGCAACGTCAGATCCGTTCATCTCCAGTATTCGAAATCAATGGAAAGTGGACCATCGGGATTTAGATGAAGAAGTCAAAAAACTACTAAAGAACAGAAACAACACAGAACAGAATATGGAATATTTGCAATCAATCTTTCATTTAAATGAACAATAATTATAATTCATTAGATCTAAGACAGACATTGTATTATTAAAAAATAATAATAAACAGAAACTCACATTGTTACAAAAGCTATTAAAATCTATTGCTGCTATTATTCATACATTATCCACATATGTATGAAATGTTTTAATAAATAAGAATAAATAAGTGTAAACAAATTTGAAAGCAAAAATTTTTATATTTTTCAGCAATAATAGCAAAATTTCCAGTGGATTTTACTATTTTTTTTTAATCCAAATTTTTAATATTTTTAATTAGGCTTAAGTTTATCAAATTTAATTTTCATTAAATTATTTTTATGAAGAAAGGAATTTTTTTTTAATGTTAAATTTTTTTTTATAGTGTAAACATTTAATTTTTTGAGTGTCCCATTATTACAAAAAATGTTAATGATTATTATTTAAATCTAAAAATTAAATTTTTAAATAATTAAAAGAAACAAAAAACCCATATTGCACGCTAAAGTAAAAAAAAAATCTAAAGTTCCACTTTGGCCTTAACTTCCGCAATAACTACTCAACCGATTTTAATGAAATTTCAAGTGGAGAAAGTTTAAGAATCTATCTGTCGATTAAATAAGATTTTTGGCCAATGAAAAACGATTTTCAGCCACTGTGCGTCGCTGAAGATGATTTTGTTTTAAGAGTCATCTGATAATGACTTTCTTTTAAGAGTCACCATTCAATTCTTCCTGTTCAACCAGCCATTCGGCGTAGTCATGAGGCTTAAAATGGTCAGTAGGCTTCATTTCTTGCGTCAATTGAACCGTGTAAGGATGTAAATTCAAATCTTTATTAAAAATTCGCATTATTGATGTTTGTGAAGTGTTCAATTGATGGGCACGACAACTAGTCGAGGTTCACTGCTCTTCTGCCACACTACCGCGAACAACAGCAACGTTATCCGCAGATCGAACTGAACGAGCAGGTGCAGGTGTTTTTACATTTCCTACATACCCGGTTTGCTGAAATTTGCGCACAATTCACCCGATTCTGGACTCAATTGGTCGCTTATGCTGACCAGAAAAATCACAAAGTGCACGGTATGCATTTTGATTTGAACGCCCATTTTCGTAAAAAAGCTTTAACAATCTTAACGCACTGCTCAATTGTGTACCTCTCAATGCTTGAATTTGTCAAAGACTGAAACAAAGAAATGTCAAATTAAGTTGGCCAAAAAACTGGACGTTAAGCTGTAACTCACAATTAACAGTTGGACTACCCTTTATTTTGCCTTTTAAAAATTTTATTTTTGTTTTACCTAAAATGAGGCTACAGAAGCTTTTATTGTTAAAATCTTTAAAATAGGCTTTGATGTTTTACTTATAATTACTATAACTGAAAACTATGAAGAAGGCCTCTTATTAAGAACAGTTTTCCTGCTTGTTTTTATGAATGAAAATAAATCACTTTTCCAGTCATTTATTTCTAGATTTCTAACCTCAAAATATGAATTAAAAAAGAATATATCTTGAACAAACATTCTTTATTTTGTACAAGTATTTTAGGAATGTCATTTATTTGTTATTGATATAAAAAACTAAATACGACGTTATTTTATTTTTGAATATTTGACTAAAAGTCTATCTCATGATAAAAAAAAACAAATTACTTTTAATAAAAAACAGTTGAACAAATAAAAAATATTTTTAAAGTTTTTTTTTATACCACCACAATTAGTTGTGAAGAGGGTATACTTAGTTAGTCATTCCTTGTGAAACTTTTTTATTATTCATCTCAGACCCCAGAAAGTATATAAACAAACTTAGTGTCAAATTGCTTGTAGTTATCCTAAGCAGTTTGGGATTGAATTCCAGCAAAATCGGTTCTGTAGGATCAGAGCTATGAATCAAAATGTGGAATCACCACTTAAAAAAAAAATTGATAAATTTATTACAAAAACTTACATAAATGGTAACATTGTGGAAAAATTCGTTTTATTCGACTATTATTATTACAAAAACTTACATAAATGGTAACATTGTGGAAAAATTCGTTTTATTCGACAAGAAATCACGCTGCAAAATTTCCTGAAGATCCGTCTATCATTAACTATAGGCCCCACTCCCGGAAAACAGTATAGTGCGCCTAAAATCCTAATTAACAATGCTATCATAACAAAATTTGACTCGTCGGAGTTAAATAGGACTAGAAATGCAACTGTGAAGTTTCGTGAAGATCGGTACATAATTAACCCTAGGCCCCATATAAACCCCTTCTTCCGGAAAAAAGTTTAGTACGAATAAAACCGTAAAAAATAATGCTATCATAACAAAATTTGGTACATCAAAGTATTATAGAACTAAAAATAAGGCTGTGAAATTTTGTAAAGATCGGTCCATAATTAACCCTAGGCCCCATATAAACCCCTTCTTCCGGGAAAAAGTTTAGTATGCATAAAACCGTAAAAAATAATGCTATCAAAACATCAAGTATTATAGAACTGGAAATAAGGCTGTGAAATTTCGTGAAGATCGGTCCATAATTTACCCTAGGCCCCATATAAACCCAAATTCCGGAAAACAGTTTAGTACGCCTAAAACCGTAAAAAATAATGCTGTCATACCAAGATTTGGTACCTCACAGTTGTATATGACTTTTAATGACACTTTGAAGTTTCGTAAAGATCGGCCCATAATTTACCCTAGGCCCCATATAAACCTTACTCCCGCAAAACAGCTTAGTACGCCTAAAAACATAAAAAATAATGCTACACTCAAAATATTATGTAGTTAAATTCAAACGAAAATTCATTTTAAACAACTTAAAATTCACTTAAAAAACGGATCATTTACATTTCATTTAAAACAAATGATTTTTACATTCATTTTTAAATTTTTTATTTTTTGAACAGCATATTCGTTAAAATTGAATGATTTTTACTATAAAAAAATATATTTTAAACGACAAAAATCAAACTGCATAACAAATTAAATACGATAAAACATTATTTTCTGGTAATTTGTTTTTAGAACAACAAACATAAATGTTAAAAAATAAAATTATTCGAAAAAATAACTATATTTTTATTCAATTTTAACAGAACAGAAAACGAATTTAATAAACCACAATCAGTTACTGTAATAATTTTATAAGTGTATCATAACATAATTTGGTACATCACAGTTTTATTGAACAAGAAATAAGACTATAAAATTTTGTGAAGAACGGTCCATAATTTACCATATTCCCCATACCCAGTAAAAAATGTGCTCCAAAAGGAGCAGGTTTTGTGTATGAATTCATACCACAAATCGCTTCAAACCTGCTGATAGGATGCCTGATTTTTGTATGGGGCGTTCCCGGTTTGGAGGCTGACAATAAGCGCTTCTTTTAACATGCAAATAAAGCACTCCTAAAGTGCTTTCTAGGAGCTTACTATATTGATATATTCACTAATGTTTTGCTTTTACTTTTGTTTAAATGCCTTTTTCCAATCATTTTCGTATATTTTTATTTTTTTTCGGTTTGCAATCTTCTTCGTTGTCAGCACTAAAATATCAGCTTTTTTGTATATTTTATTCTATATCATTTACTGCTTTATAAAAGCTCTTTTATTGAAGCGCTCGATTATGCGCTTTTTCTCTTAAGAGCTTCAAAAAACCCAAATTTTTTTACTACCAGAAAACAGTTTAGTGCGCCTAAAACCGCAATTAACAATGCTATCACAATAGAAATCGGTACGTCACAGTTTTATAAGACTAGAAATGACACTGGGAAATTTCGTGAAGATCGGTCCATAATTTACCCTAGACCCCATATAAAGCCCACTCTTGTAAAATAATTAAATACGCCTAAAACCGTAGCAGATATATATATTGCGGTAAGCTTTCTTCCAGCTTAGCTTCATATGGCCAACAAGAAATGTTATGCAATTTTGTGATATCCAGTCCATAATTTACCTTAGATCCCATTTTAGCAGCCTTCTGAAATTCACTGCAAACGCTTAAACTAATTGCACCGTTGTATTGAATTATGGGATGATTGGTTCATAGCTTACCATGGCTTCAATATAAATTGCCCTCCTGGAAATCATTTAGGTTCGACTTAAACTGTTACGGATCATGATATTTTACTCAAGCTAGTTAAAATTGTTAAAAAAGAAAAAAGCATTAAAATTTCTGATTGTCGGTCAATAATTTAATATAGGTTTAGACCGCAACCAATTTTAATGCAGATATCTTTCATATCATTCAGATATTACTCCTAAAACATTCGAACTGTCGGTGGAGGGTATCAAAGATTCGGCGCAGCCGAATATAGCACTCTAACTTGTTATTCGTTAATATTCAAAATTGCGATGATACTCATAGAAAATATTATTTATTTGTTGAACAAATATTCTTTGTGCTGTGCAAGTATTTAAGGAATGTTATTTATTTCTTATTAAACACCTGCTTGAAACTTGAAATTTGGTATTCACTTCGTTTATATTCAGTAAGATGAATAACTATTACTACGTTTATACGCAGCACTTATTCGCAAATAAATATATTGCAAGTAGAGAATATTGCCGCATAAACAGTGAATTAAATTTTTATTTGCCACTTTACATCATCCAATAATACTTTACTTGATATATTTTTTGTCTCAAACGCAGAAAAGGTCTTAATATATGATCAGTTGTCTGTATCTTGCTTTTCGAGGCACGATCTGATATTCATGATTTTTGATATTCCACTTCAAAGTTCTACTAACATTATTCAATTTCGTAATTTTAAACGGATTAATTACATCATTTTGGAACAAGAGTATATTAAAATAGACTGGGGTTGTATTTATTACATGCTATCGGTAAATGATCAGCTGGCCTTCTTGGAACAAAATATAAAAAGCTTGTATAACGTAATAGTACCAATTCAAACGAAGGAAATGAGTAACCGCCAGAAACCGTGGTTCACATCTGAAATAAAGCGCCTTATAGTAGATCGTGACAACGCTTTCTCTCGATGGAAACGCTTTAAAACTGATAATCTACACGAAAATTATCGCAATGCTAGAAAAATCGTAACCAAAACCATTAAAAACGCAAAATCTAAATACTACTCTTAAAAATTTATGAATTCTGTTAGCACTAAAAATACTTGGAAAACTATTAGGGAAATTGGAATCGTAGAAAATAAGAATAAGCAGGATAATAGTATATCGGATCCTTATGAATTAAATTCAAACTTTGTTAATATACCCATGCCTCAAGCAGATCATACCCATTATATCAATTTTCATGCAACCAATCTCCCATCTAACCCTTTTAATTTTGAGTATGTTAGCCAGTTGGATGTTCTCAAAAGCTGCCTTTCCATTAAATCAAAAGCTATAGGAATGGATAGTATACACCCAGCTTTCCTTAAAATTATTCTTCCGTCACTACTACCATTTATCACTCATATTTTCAATAAAATTATTATGGCAGGCACTTATCCACTAAGATGGAAACAGGCAAAAATTATTCCAATACCAAAATCATCCACTGAATATCGGCCCATAGCTATTTTACCTTATCTCTCAAAGGCTTTCGAGAAACTTTTACATGAACAGATAACCAATTATATAAATGATAGTAAATTATTGACCGATCAACAATCTGGCTTTCGGGCCAAACATAGCTGTATTACTGCTCTAATTGATGTAGCAGAAGATCTCAGAAAGGAAATTGACGATGGGTGCGTTGCATATATAGTACTGTTGGATCATTCAAAGGCTTTTGATACCGTTGACCACACAATACTTATTCAAAAACTGGAGAAAATGATGAATTTTTCATCAACATCCATTAGATTGATTGATTCATATCTTAAAGATCGTGTCCAGTGTGTTGAAACTAGTCCTTCAACTATCTCAAATTTTCTTCCTGTTGTCAGGGGTGTTCCTCAGGTCCTCTCCTCTTCTCCATTTACGCAAACGATCTTCCTAAACAGTTGCTCCATTGCAACATTAGAATGTATGCCGATGACGTACAATTGTACATAAGTAACAAAATAGCTGCCTGTGGTAAAACATATTCGATGCTAAGAACCCTATGGCCTACTCAATATTGCACCCCATTGAAAATACGCTTATTACTTGCTAAGACATATTTGATACCAATTTTAACCTACGGATGTGAGATTTTTGCAAGTTGTGATGAAACCAGTAAATCTAAATTGACCGTCACATATAACAACATTGCAAGGTACGTTTACGGGATCAGAAATTATAACATAAATGGTACTTACATTAGTATAACACCTTACTCTAAAAAAATATTCGGGGTACTTTTTGAAGATTTACTTCACAAAATTATAACCACCCGTGAGCCAGGTCATCTTTTTAATCGTTTAAAATTTAGTCGACTCAGAAGAAATAGAAATTTAATTCAAATCAGACATCACACATTAATATCTGAATGGCAGTTTTTCATATTTGCAATACGTCTTTGGAATAATATTACTAATCCAACAATAAAAGAAATCAGCAATGTGTTACAATTTAAGAAAGAAATATTAAAATATTATTCGTAGTCAATAAGTTTGTTTATAGTTCGGTATAATTCTATAGTTCAATATTTTTTGATTTTTTATAAATGTATTTATGATATTTTGATATGTAGTTTTTCGATATTTATTTGTTTGGTTTAGTTACAATAATTTTATTTATATCGATTTTGTAATAACTATACCTAGACTTAAGTTTATTATTTTTCATTTTCCAAAATAACATCATAAGATTTCTACTGTTTAAGACTGATGTTTTGTTGTGGAAGTTACAATTTTTTCTTAAATAAATAAATAAATAGCTAACTCATGAAAACAATTCCTGATTAACGACACTATTTGCAAATAAGATTTTAAGCATTGCCACACTTTTAACCGTTTTACATTTTTATTTGGATGTGGCACATTCATATGACAACAGCAGTAAAATTAAATCAATAATGTGCAAATAAATTTAAAAATACACAATAATTTTTGATCTTTTTCATTTAAAAAATAAAAAGTTTATATACATACAGTGCTACTAAATCAATAAATTTTCCATCTGGCATCACTTAAAAATAAGAATTTTCATTAAGAAATAGAAATAGATAAACAGTAAGTTAGTTAATCGCAAATAATTTTTATTCGCGAATAGGCTACGTATAAACGTAGTATATATCTTAAATATGTTATTCATCCTACTGAATATAAGCAAAGCTAATACAAAATTATACTGAAGGTTTCATGAACATCATTATTTAGTTTCATGCAAATTATTATTACAATTCGCTGCTAAAACCTTTTTTACTTAATGGTTATTGACTAAAATTAAAAGAAATTGGCAAAAAATTCTTAGGTGGACCATATATTGAATAATGCATAGAAATAATTTGTTTTGCCATAATTTTCATATAAATATCTTATTTTTAAATTGCGCTTTACAGTTAACCTATTATTTCCAGTGCACCTAAAAGTATGCTGCAGTAGCTTGGAAAGTTGAACTCCTTAAAGATGGCTTAATTGTTCTATTAGGAACAAGCAAAATCGTTTTATTAAATTATTTATTAGTTAAAAAAAGAGTAATTTTTAAAAATATTTTCTTCCAACTGAAGTCTTAAGTTGAATTTCACCTAAATGTATGTTATTATTATTGAAAAAATTCAAATCCTAAAAGTAGGATTGAACTTTTCTTTTTTTTAAGCAACTTTAACTTTAGCTTTTGATACCCTTCTTTTAGTAACTTAAATTAATTGAAGATGTTTTCTTTTTGTTGCCCTATAAATATGTTACAATTTTTTTAATATTTTTTCTTCTATTTTTGACCCACTATTTAACAATTTTATACTGACCATGTTCTTTCAGTTAACTTTAAGTGTAATTATCTACATTTATTTACTTATTGACTTTGCCTACAACAAATGTCAAAATAGCGCACAAAGCATTTATAAAAATCTATAGCATACGCATAGGCATACCGGCCGTGTTTAAACAAGAAATACGAAAAAATGTCTTTGAATAACTAACAATTAATTTTGAAGCAAAACATACAAAAATAGAAAAAAAAAACCAAAGAGAAAAATTAGAACCAACGAGGGTGTCTTACCAAACACACACAGTTAATTAATCTTTTGGGTTCCATAGAGCCAGTAGCAGCAGCAAACACCAAAAGCATTTCAATACGTTGGCTTTAGCATCTTTGTAATAATGAAACAAACATTTTCCAAATATAAGAAATTCCTTTAAGTAATTTCCCTTAAATTTAAGAGGGTAACCATAAAAAATTTCTCTATACAGCCGGTAGATAAATAGCCAATATTCAAAGGTGAATAATTAGTCTCAAAGTCTTGCAGCAACAAGGTAATTAACAAGTTACCAGCCATGTCAAATAAAATAAATATGTATACAAAAGCAACACAAAAGTTAAATAAATATTGTTAAATGTTGTGTATTATTTGTTATTTGTTTTACTTTGAAATGACACTTGTCGATTTATTTTGAACATATTTTTAGGCGGCCAGTGGTTGTTTATTTACACAGCAGCATAATACAAGTTTTTAAAGCAGGGATCGATCTACTTTCGGGCGCAAGAATATGTGAAGTAAAATTTGAAATTTTTAAGGGTGTAATTTGATATGTTGGGTAAATTTTTGTGTGTTTTTTTTGGGAATTTTTTTAAGTTAATGTTGAAAAACATGTGTTCTTTTTGTGCAAATTTTTTATTGCTGGTTTTAGAGGATTTTTGATTTGATTTTTTTTTTATTGAAGGAAAATCAGGAAGGAAGTGTTTTACTTGAGAGATTTATTTTGGCTAAGGCAATAAAGCGTAAGTGTTGGAAATAACGCTTAAGGAAATTGAGTTAAAGAAATCTTTTCCCTTTGAAAATGATAGAAAACAAACCCTGAAAGGGAAGACAAAACCACATATGCTTTTTAAATTCTCACACGAGTATTTTAAGAGTATTTTTAAGGCAAAAATGCAATTCTAAATTAATTATTAAGATTAAATGAGAATTTTCCAAGTCAAAATCTTTCGAAAATATAAAATTTGTAGAGAATTATTTTAAAGGGAACCAATCAGTTAGGGAACATTTTCTGTAAAAAAAGCATTTTATGGGTTATTTAACAAATATAATTTCTAAACCTAAAAGTATGCAACAGATTTAGTAGGCAGAATATTTTTTCTATAAGCATACTATAAAAATTTTCGTCTTCATTTTTATTAATTTTAACTCAAAAATAGTCCTAATATTGTATGTGGAAGTTAAACTTCCTTATAGAATATTTTTTTTAAACAAAATCTTATATTTAAATTCATTTTCAGTAAAAATTTGCAAAGTTTACTACTTGTCACTTGAAGTATGCTATAAAATTTTAATAAAATTTCCTATTATCCCTTAAGTTAGACTCTACGAATGTATTTTAACACCTCCTTTTTTCAATACAACACAAACATTGTCTTAAGCAAAAAGAATGCAATAGAAGACAGTAGATGAAGAAAAAAAAAGACAAACAGAACTGTCAAAAGTCTACAAATCATTTGAAAAAACACTTGACAATAATAGACAGACCATTGTAAAGGACATCTTTTATTGTATCCGATTTCTTCGTTTTCAACATTAATAAAAAAAAAGAGCACAAACTCTTAAAGCAAGTAAAATTAAGAAGAAGAAAAAAAGTCCAACTCGAAGTTCAAATGACAATTGATTGTTAATTCAAGTTGTACTTTCTTTATTTTTTTTTATTCATACCAGAAACTCACTAGGAATTCTTAATTTTAGTCCAGCAAGAAGAGAAGCAATGAAGCTCAAGTATGTCTTTGTATCATTTACTTTATCAACTACTTTAGTATGCGAAGGTTTCCTGTGTTGCTCCTTGCTGTTTCTATTTCAATTTTCCAATGGGTGTGTCTGTACAAGGGATTATAAACCAGGGTACATTTGGATTTTTTTTTTTTTGTTTTTTTTTTGGCAACTGACTGTCAGACACAATAAGCATCCTTGTATGAGCTTAAGTTTAAGGTTTCGTTTGCTGGGCCAGCTGGTGTTATAGGGTGTCTGTGTGTGACTATGCAAGGAGTTGGAAAAACAAATTAATTGATTAAAGGACATTACAAGATGCTTAACATTTTCGGTGTATAACTTTTTTTTTGTCTTTTTGGTTGTACTTGTTTAAGGGATTCTGGAAGAGATGGATGATATTGCAATATAAAATGACAAGCGTCAATTGTAAAAGATATTACAGAATAAATGGCCTTTTTTAAGTTTGTATTAAAGGATGTATAGTTTTTACTGATAATAGAATTAGTTATTGTGGTAGACTTGAAGGGTAATTAAATAAAGGAGGACACATTTTAATAAAGGAAATGTGTTTAGAGGATTAAGAACTACCAAGCAGTTATATAAATAAAGTTTACTTTAATTGGAGATAAGCTTAAAAAAAAGAAGATGTCCTTAATCTAATCTTGACTAAAGTCCGAAGTCTAGTCCATAAACTGAACTCTTTTTATTATACCACAACCAGGGCCAACATCCACTCCGTTATATGGATGCGAGACCTGAAACGTGGAATCACGCGACATACAATGCCTAAAGGTATTTTTCTGGCCTGTAATAACATCAAACAACCAACTCTAGATGGATGCAAACCAACCATCAAATAGAACGGAATAAGGTAAGTAGAAATGGAGTTGGATGGGTCCAGCCCCCATAAACCAGGCGACTATATTTCCAAAAAAAGCCTAGATTGGAGGCCACAGGGAAGCAGACAATTCGGGAAACCCGCGCATAGTTGGAAATGGCAGCTGACAAAAGAACTTTTAAGATTGCGTAGTAAGTGAAAGGAAATCAAGCAGTGAACCGAAGTTCGAGATTATTGGAACCACCTTGTTATGGCCCTACGCTCCCTCGGGGAGTGAAAGGAGCATAACACTACCCCCATTGTCGTTTCAACACACACGTCGTTAGTGTCAAGTAGTATTACTTCGCAAGTTGGAAGCAGTATTTGCCCGCTCTTATGTTTTCCTCAGCTGCCCGTTGTTTGCTAATCTGTTCCTCCCTTCGTAATACATACTTCGTTTACCTAGGTTAGGTTCAATGGGCAGCCGATATGAGGACGGCTCACGTGGGTCCTTATAGCGGTCCCTTTGTGATTCCCTTCGCCAATGACCAGTAACAGCCAGTAGTCACCAGTTTATTCCCCAGACATCAGTGCAGCCCCCAAACATCCCGACTCCCTGCAAAGCAGAGAGATCGATTTAAGTCCTAAACAATGCACAGCGTCCAAACATGACAACTCTGGTCTCACAAAATGCCTAATCCTAATGGCCACCTAAAAGCATTGGCAAAGAAAATGATATAACCGTTTCCTCCTCCTCTTCATAATGGCAGCTTCTACAGTATTGACTACAATCCAGACCCATTCTCCCCGCATGGGTCCCTTACACCCAGGTTCGCGTCATAAGAGATATCACTATCCTAATCTGGTCCTTACCGAAACCAAGTAGCACTTGCGTTCTCACCGCGTCGTAGCCAGGCCATAAAACCCTGGCCACCAAGCAAGTATTCTCACTCTTCCATCTAACCTGAGCCCTTATGTCTGACTCACAATGGGAGTTTTACAGTGAGCCATTGAAATGCCGAAATGTTGTCAATTGAGACAGCCTTGTTTGGCTAGGCAGTCTGCAGTTTGGTTCCCCAGGCGACCACTGTACCCACGCCAGCGTTACTCTGGAATTTTCTGCAATCTCATTTAGAGAAAACTGGCATTCCACAGTTAACTAAGATGTCGTAAAGACACCAGCCAGAGCTGAAATGCCTCTCTTTTTTTTCCTAAGCAAATCCCGTGGAGCTCTTCGCTTGTCTGAAGTAGACCAATGTCTCTGGCGGGAATTAAACCCGCAACCCCTGCACTGATAGACAGGCTCACTAGCAGTTAGCCTACCGGGGCACCCTAGTCCGTATCTCTGCCCACCTTACGGCAGAGATTTCCGCCTGCAATACACTGCTGTCATCTGGCAGCCTGAAAGGGACCTATATGCCCAATTCCTACATGAAGCAACCTCCACATCTAAAAGTTATTAGTTTAGAACCTTATCGCCGGATCCAAATTTCGGTTATCATCGTTACCATTACCATGATGAACTGTGAACAAAGCACCGTTTCCTTATGAATTAATTTTTTTTTTGCCCGATTCCAGTCCGACTAAAGTTTTGGTCATGGTTGTGTTCTAGTCTCGTCTATTGCTTAGAATATTGTCTCCTATATCGTCTCGACCAGAGTGTTCTCCATTGTCTTCGTCGGATCTTCAGTCTCATCCATAGGCTTTTCTATAATCTCGTTTATAGTTTCAAATACAGTCTGGTCGATGGGCTCGTTTTCGGTCTCTTTCAAAAGCAGCATCGTCTATGGTCTTGTCTAAATTTCTTCTTAAGCGCCGTATATAGTCTCGTCTTAAGCCTTGTCAATATTCTCCCCTACAATCTCAACTAAAGTCTTGTTCATTGTATCATCTTAAGTCTGGCCTTCAGTCATATCGACTGGTCTACAGTCTCATCCAAACTCTTGTCAGTATTTCCGTTTATAGTTTCGAGTATGGACTGGTCGATGTGCTCGTCTCTGGGCTCGTTAAAAGTCTTGCCTTCGGTCTCTTCCATAATTTCAACTGTTGTTGCAGTCTCATCCATTGTTTAGAATATTGTCTTCTATATAGTCTCGACCAGAGTCTTTTCCATTGTCGCGTCTGGTCTTCAATCTCATCCATACTCTTGTCTATAGTCAGTATGTAGTTTGGAATTCAGTCTGGTATATGGGCTCATCTTTAGTCTCTTGCTTCCCGTAGTTTAAGCTGTAAACTCGTCCATGGTCTTGTCTATAATTTCACCTTTAGCGTCGTAGATATTCTCATCTTTGGCCTTGTCTATAGTCTCTTTCTCCGCTATTGTCTCGACTTTAGTCTTGTCTATATCCTCCCCAAAATTCTCAACGATAGCCTTGTTAATTGTCTCGTCTTAAGCCTGGTATGCAGCCATGGCATTTGTCAAGTGTTGTTTATAGTTTCAAAAAAAGTCTGGTCGACGGGCTCGTCTATAGTCTTGCTTTCATTCTCTTTAATATGTTGAACAGTAGTCTGTTTTATAGTCTGGTCTGTTGTTCTGTCTAGACTCTGGAGTCCTGTATAATGGTAGCCTAACAAAAATTATTTAGCATAATTTTATGTATAAACCTTCTGTTTATCAAACTATAAACACTGTTTTATTATTTCAAATCACTTTTCAATATCTTCAATAAGTGTTTTAATATATTTAATTTGAAAATCATTGTTTTTAACCTTCTTCTCAGATAAAAGCGTATAAAAACTAATAACATTCATGTTACTTTGGAGCTTCAAGCCAATAATGTAAGAAAAAAATTACGCCTCTTTAGCTTTTCTGCCTCCCTCTTAAAAAAAAAACACATTAATCATTTAGCAAAAATTTCAAGTATTCGCAATATTTAGCAACAGATTCAATTGACATTTTTAAATCGGTTGTTTTTTATTTTTGCTTAAGATTTACACCCTCTTTGAACGATGTTTGATGAGACATGAGTTACCATGGCAAATGCGCGGTTTTATGCAAATTTTTTTAAGACATTTTGATTTCTTATTTTTTTTTTTTTTTATTTTTTTTTTTTTTTGAAAAAGTTACTTTAGCAAATTTTAGTGGCTTGTTGTTTTGTTAAAAGCATAGATAAATCATAAGAATTATTTAAAAAATAATATTGAATAGATTTAATCCCCAAAAGAAGGAGTATGAACAATGAAATTTTAAACAAGTATTGGATGTTCTTGTATACATTTTACGACTTGATTGGTTTTACTTTAACTATATATTTAATGTTGCATTCCTGTATATTATAGTTCAAACAGGTATTGCCTACTTTTAGGAGATTCTTAAACTTGATTGTTCAATGCAGAAGAAGATATCGGTATATCTTAACATTGTAAGCAGTTTATTTTAATTATATTAAAAGGTGTTGCCTAATTTAAGGTGCTCTTATTTTATATTTATTATTATTATGTCCTGTGGTTTCTATAAGAAACAAAGGGCCACAATATATATTATATTTATGGCTGTTTTTTAATTGTATCAGAAAACTGTTGCCTAGTTTTAGGTGATTTGATTCAACTTTGCCAGCTTTATACATCAATTGCATTTAAAAATAATTTATATTCTTCAGAATGTGAAGACGAACATGTTTTTTATATTATGTAATTATTTTTTGTCTCTTCCTTTTTTTATTTCTTTAGTTTTACAAAGATACGCATATTTCCAGATTTATTTGACCACCCACTTTGTATACACATTTTTTTTCAACCCATCCCTCGTTTTCTTCCACAAAGTAGTTGTACCAGTATTACAATAATTTTTAATTACCGGAGTAAATGTAATTATGAATATTATAAATAATTTTTTTTTTCATAATTTTTTTTCTCTTATTTTTTTTTTTTTGTAATGAATAATAACGAGTGTATGAGTGTGTGATTTGTATGATAAATACAAAGTTTATGGGAAAAAAATGTTGTGCAGCTAAAGGAAATCTGTGAGATACAAGCGCGCTAGAAGTTTTGCGCGCTGTAACAAAATGTTTGTGACCACATGACAACTGCCAGCCAGGCCTTTAACAATTTGTACATTTTCTTGCTGAAACGTTGTTTTTTTATTGTTTTGAACACTCATTGTTAGTGTACAGCCATACAAAGGAAATACAAAAAAAAAAAGGATTCATTAAAAGCAGTGCAGCTCTGCTTTAGGTTAAATTATAAGGCTGATAATAAAAAAATAGCGATTTAAAAATCCACCTAAAAGTAGTCTATAGCATATGAAAAAAAGTAATTTGTTAGCGGGTGCAAAAGAGAGGAAAACTGAACAACGGAAATGCTTGCTTGCTTGGCACTTGCCCGCATTTTGTAGTCTTAATTTTTATGGCTTGGAAAAAAGTGGAGAAAAGGAAATTTTAAGCCTTCAACAAAAATCCACTGTGTCGCACTATTTTTGTGATTCGGGATTTTTTTTTGCTCACATGCTTTCACAGTACATGATGATTTGGTATACGGGTCGTAACCCTTTGAATTTGCTGCCTCCCAGGACACTCACACTGATTAAATGCTGCCTTCCTTCTTCATTTATTCAGTCAGTCAGTCAGTTATTCATTTCGGTGCAACAACAGCAACTACAATTGCAGCAGTTGAATAAAAAGAAAATCGGGCTGCATTACTGCTCATAAATGCTTAAGGACTTTTGACTTTTTGTTTTATTAGTGGTAAACACTGCTTCCATTTAATAAAACAACTAAATGCTTGACTTAAAACAGCAGCCCACCTTGAAGCCTTAAAGGGGTAAGAGACAGGGATGGATGGCTGGTCTAAGTATGGCAGAGACAGTTAAGTTAATAGTACAATATATTTTTTAATTTCTATATTTTGTTTTTCTTTTCAGATTCCACTCTGAAAATTACTCGTTGTGACGCTGGCATATCTTTGTTTTGTATTTCGTTTTAATTTTTGCGGAGCATATATTTCCGCTTTTCTCTGGACTGGCTGAGGTTTTTTTTTTGCTGCAAGTTAATGAATAATTGTAGGCGACAAGTAGAGTTTTTTTTTTTGTTTTCTTTTTAAACCTACCACTATGTGCAACTTATAAACGACAAATTTTCTATTTGTTTTCAGTTTCCTTGTGTTAAATTGTTGTTGCAGCAGCAGCGTTGGTAGAAAATTTTTGAAATGAAATGAACATGACTTCTCTTAGCTGCGGGTTTTTCTCTCGGTTTTTGTTAGTACGTTTTGGCTTGTTCTAAGAAAAGTGTGATTGCAAGCATCCGTTTTGGCTTAATGAGTTCTTGATTTCATTTAATTTTTCTTTAGGTTACAGAACACTAAACTACCCACCTTATACGCACTTTAAACACATTGTCCTACGCCATTCATTAAGCTGGCTTTTGTTGATGTAAAAGAGCATATGATTTGCTTTTATGTGTTGGTATGTTGTGAGTATTTTTTTTTTTTGTTAACAATAGTCTTTTAGATGGATTTGATTAAAAACCAACAACTACACAAAAAATCTAATTATGAGTGGTAAGAGGGAAATACATGTAATTGCTTAACTAAAAGTATGCAATAGAAATTAATTATTTTAAGAGATTGCTTTAGTGAAAAGCAAAGAGTTATGACAAAACCAATGCACCTAAAAGTAGGCAACAAAGGTTGTTTATACTTTAATGCTACATAAAATATAATATGACAATATTATGGCTAAAGTAAAATAAACGACATCGATACTATATCTTGTAAATATGGCCTTAAGATCAATTTCGACAAAACCAAATAACACTTTACACATAGAACCACTTACTCTGTACGACGAGGACATCGAATCAGTCACATACTTCACCTACCTAGGCGGTACCCATGTTGATATACCACACAGGATTAAAAAGGCGAAAGCTGCTTTTGCTGGCCTATATAAGATCTGGCGGAGTAATCAAATCAGCAACGAAACAAAAATTCGTCTCTTCAAAAGCAATGTCCTCTCTGTGCTGCTTTATGGATGCAAAATTTGGCTCACGTCTGTTGCAATTAACAACAAGTTGCAAACCTTTGTCAACAGATCTCTGCGTCATATTCTCCACATATGGTGGCCACACAACTGGGTATCAAATGAGGAGTTATATCGCAGAACCAAAATAAAACCAATTGCTGTTGAAATTCGGGTAAGGAAATGGAGATAGATAGGACACGTGCTACGTTAACCAGCCAACATATGTAGAGAGGCCTTTGATTGGAATCATCAAGGAACGCGAAGAAGAGGCAGACCACATGGTAGCTGGAGACGAAGTCTTGAAGAAGAAATAAATCTACATCCGGGAAATTTATCATGGAATAGAGTAAAACACTTAAGTTCAAATAGAAATGATTGGAATTATTTTGTATTTTCACTATGGGCCCACGATATGGCGTAAAAGCAACAAATAATAATAATAATGACACAAATTTACCATATTATGGTAAATAATGTTCAAAGTATAGTTAATTTTGAAAATATTTTGGTTGCGTTTTGGGCAAATTATTGTTAATTTCAACTAAATTATGGTCATATTTAACCATTATATGGTTACATACAAACATAAACAAATCCAACTAAAGTATGTTGCTCTTAGAATATGGTTACCACCAACCATATTTTTTCTTCGTGTAGTAGAGAAATAACATTTAGCAATAAAAGAAAGATGAAAAAGGGAACAAAATGAGATAGGAATATCTTGCGAAGATGTATGCAGAAAGAAGTTGATTTTCAGCTCTGTACAACCCTTATGGAAAAATTTCAACATCTTCGCAAATTGCTTTAAGATGTAAGATATTGACAAGTGTGAAAAGGCTATAAGTCTACTATCTATCATATAGTCGGTTTCATATTCTTAGTTAAATCTATAGTCCATCTAGTAGTCGGTCCTATATTCTACCCTAATGCAAGTCTTAAGTGGATTCTGCAGTTGGATCTAAAAACATATTTACACTGGAGTCTACAGTTTTTTTGTATGATGTTCCGCTATTCGAACAAAAAGTTGTGGGCTGTTCTTAATGCCTTGTTCCATGTTAACCCTGCATTAGTCAGCTCACGTACGGTTGCGATGCGTCAAGTTGTTTTTGGAGCCGGGAACCTTTGGGAGATGTACTGCAGCGCTGCCTTGACTAACTCGTTATCGAATCTCAATGTATGACCAATCCATCTAAATCTCCTTTTCAGGATGTCGTACTGGATTTTCTGTTGGTTGGTTCTTCGAAGCAGGTCAGCGTTAGTAAATGTATTGGGCCAAAGGCATCGAATAATTCTTCGTAAGCAACGGTTAGTGAAAACTTGCAGTCGCCGTAAGTCGCTATAGGGTAGACCCCAAGTTTCACATTCGTACAGGAGTATGAGTTTTACACATGTATTAAATACTATGGTCTTCAGTGGTGTTGATATCACAACTGATACCCATACTTTTTTTAAACAATGCTTGGCAAGACGGACCTTGTTGATTCGTGCAGAAACGTCTACGTTTGTACTGCTGTTCGTGCAGAAATGTCTACGTTTGCACCGCTGTTTATTGTGATTGTGCAGTAGGGCTATAACCAAATTTTTGGCATAGTACCACGGAGTGGCCAATAATGTTTTAGTAACGAAAACACCTGTCTCCTTTCGTTTTGCGAAAAAAAAACCTCACGCAGGGAAGCAAATTTCTAAAACTTTCCAAGAAATTTTGAAACGCGATGAATTGTAAACCGTAGAAAAATTTTAAAATCTAAAGCAGTGGATAAATTCCAAAATAGCATGAACAAGTTATAGCGCTATTGTTCAGCCTTGGTAACAGAAAGATTGTACATCTTCTATGGTGTTTTTATTGAGAGTAAGACAGGTGGTATTGGTGGTGTTTATTCTCATTATTTTAGTTTTTCGCAAGTTTTTTTGCAAGCTAACATTGAGAGCATTGTTAAGGAGAGCCTTCAGTTTGCTTTCTATATGTTCGAACTAGGGATGCCAATCCAGAAATCCCGGATCCCGGGACTTAAATTTTGTAATCCTGGGATTTTCGGGACTTAGTTAGTCCCGAAATTATTAACAAACTTTTTTTGTTTTACCTTTTCTTATAAAAAGAAATTCATCATGACATTCCCCCTTGAGAGGATAGGGAACAAAATATTGATTTTTAATATTTATTTGATTAACTCTGTTAATACTGTCATTGAAAACGAAAGAAAAAAGTTAAACTTTGTTTGTTTTAAGCGTGTCCATAAATTATAAAGAAATTTTTACGATAATGAAATAGAAAAATAACTAACCAAATAAATTCAATCAGTACTGACCGAAACATATTCATTGCTGACCGGTCAGTACTGGCCGAAACATCTTCATTGCTGACCGGTCAGTACTGACCGAACATCTTAATTGCTGACCAGTCAGAATTGACCGAAACATCTTCATATGTACGTTATTTCGGGTAATTTTATTCTTTACTTTATGAGAACAATGAAGTACGCGAAAATACTTAATTTCACATGATTTCAATTGTCTAGATTTGCTATTATTTCCTAAGATCATGTCTACATCTAACATAAATTGCTGCTATAGGTCATCTACATTACAACAAAATCTAGTAGATTTCATTTTAAATCATCCTCAAAATTTATTGCTTTTGCATTGAACAATTTTGACATAAGCGATATTTTGTTTTAATAACAAAAACAGCTGGCTGAAAGATTTTTGTGTAACACATACATACATGAAAATAAACAGGCATTTTAAAATTAGAATTACCTTTAATTTTATTACGGTGACCATAATTTGGTTAAATAAAACATAATATGGTTAAAATTTTCTTTAAAATTTGTTTTGTTTTTTTTTCTCTGGGTGAATATATTAAATATTAGCGCAGCCGGTATTTGTTAAGCCATAGAGAAGAAGATCCTTGCGCCCGGCCGAAGGCCGGCTATGGAGAGAATCTTTAGTTAGCAAAGCTGGTATTTGCAAACCATAGAGGAGAAAATCCATCCACCCGCCGATGGCCGGCTATGCTTTTAAGTTTGTAAACATGTTGTGGACATTACGACACTCTGCAAAGTGTCATAACGTCCGCGGACATTACGACACTGCTGATGGACATTATGACACTTTTAAAAGCGTCATATTGTACATGGACACTGTGTCACTGGACGTTATGACATGCCACTAATAAAAAGCATTTATCTTCTAACTTTCAAAAACCCCGAATCCCGAAAAATCATGGAAATCAGTCCCGATTGACATCCCTAGTTCGAATCTATGTGTTGAGAGACATAAATCATCAGCATAGTCAAGATCGTTGCGTTTTGAGAAGGGCGTCCACTCAATGCCTTCTGGTGCTTCAATGTTTGTTATTGTCACGAAATCAATTAGGAGAAGCAGAAAAAGAAGTGGCGATAGACAACAACCCTGGCGTACTCCCACATCGATAGTAAATGTTTCCAACGTTTGAGCCTTTTATAGCACCTGATTTTGGGAGTGTAATATACTGAAGTTGACCTTTATTTAATGAATGACCAATGCTTGCGTTTACATTTCAATTTATGCCTCGTAAAAGTTATGTATGTATGCTCAAATCATGTATGATCTTACGAATACGTTAATGTCAGGGATGTAAACTTGCACACTCTTAAAATATACAACATGCAGCGCACTATAAATAGATTGTATAGTATACATTTAATTAAGATTACAGCCTACAGCAGTGATAGCCACTCCATAGCCTCGAGAGGCAGTCAATAATCGTATTTTTCACACAGACACGGTCGGCAGTTCACATGTATGCAACAACTTTGTTCGTTTCAAAACATCAGACTATCATCAGTCCCCTGCAAATAATAGGACCAGTCCAAACACGCGTGTAAACAGTAGTCCACAACGGACCAGGACTAGTCCAAAAGTAACCCAAACGTATGGAAAAAACCTGGTCTATTTAACATAACGATGTCCTAGGAGAGGACCATATAACCCACCTTTGGACAACTAAGGAGTAGTTTTAAAACTACTCCATGGTATACTCAAGGATTAGTTTTGAAGTCGTTTAAAAACGAAAGCATGTCGTTAAAAAACGAAGACATGTCTACAAACACTTTTTAATAATGACATGGTCCATGCTTGCATTACATCGGACCAGTCCATGGAGTAGTCCATTTTATCAAAATGGATCAGGTGGTCCCATTTTATTTGCAGGGTCTCTGCGACCGCACACATGCACATAATATCTTTGTGTGCGTGCGTTCGGGGCTTTGTATCACTGGTCTAGTGTATAGCCTTGCATGAATTGTATAAAAATATGGTGAGATTGAAAAGCACCCAATCGTCAAAACCTTAGCCCAGTTTTTAACCGAGAATATAATCCACAGCTTATCTGGATGCTTGAGTACAATTATTCTATCTCTAGTTTGTACACAACATTTCAATTTTATTTCTTTATTTCCAGTTAATAATCTTAACCTCAAAATTCGTCTCCCACTTTTCATTAACAGATTATATTTATTATATATTTTATTAGCATACTACAGCATTAAGGCAGAACATCTACGAGCAAAATGACAACGTTGAAGTTGTGTCTGTCTCATGTACTACGTGTACAATATAAACAAATACTTAATAATAAAAAATTAAGGAAGTTTTGATCTTCTGCATCAATGAGTTGTAAAATTGACTTATCACAAACGCAAAAAAAAAAGAAACACACAGTTCAAATTTTAAACTTTACAAAACCTCTTAACAAACTCATATTTTAACAAGTTGCTGTTTGACTCTCCGCCCTGCTTCCTTTTGGAATTTACCATAGAATATTACGAAAAAACGTTGCTGTTACAACAAGGAAATAATGTTGCTTATTAGATTAATTTTCAAATATTATAAATGGAAAATCCGTTTGCTATTACGCGAAAATTAAAAAAAGTACCTCTGCCTTCCCCACCTCCCAAACCACCCTAAAAATATGCAAATTTTTTTCTTTTCTTGAATATCTAAACTTTTTGTGTAGCCCTGAGTTTCCAATTTTTTATGATTTACTTCGGCAATTACAATTTATTTTCCTTCAGTTTTTATAGAAACCAACAAGGGCACCAAAAACATTTTTCAATTTCAATTTTGTTTTTGAATAAATACTACGATGGGTGATTATGATTTAAAGCCTTAAAGAAATATCAATATCTATTTCATTTTTAAAGGAGGAAGAAAAAAACGCGAGTGTTAACAATTTTGCAATTTTTCATTTGTGAACATCGAAGCCATTTAAATAAGCCATTAACCACAGAAAACAGATCAATTTCTATTCCAATTTTTTTTTTCATTCTTTCATTTGGTTCATGTTTAATAAATCAAACAACTGCCATTGAATGATTTGCTAGAGTATTTGGCGGCGGAGGTGGTGGTGGTGCTGCCATTGAGAAAGCAGTTTGATGTTCTGCTAACTACGGCTGTCAAAAGGGATTTAAGCGATTTTTCTTCTTGTCGCTAATGCCTTTGCCGGAGTTTTCATTTGAGAAATTACTTTTGTTTTGCGTTTAACCGCGCGTAGTAATCAGAAAGTAAGTATGACTATTCACTCAGTTACATTTCGTTGTTTGCAGCCCCCGCCCAAAACTTTGGCAGCTCATTCGAATGACATACGTTGCGCGTATTTTTGTGATTTTTTGCCTTTGGCTTTGTTAATGGCAAACATGTTGCCAAATATTTTCATTTTTTTTATTTTTTATTTCCACCGTTAACGTACACGTTAATAACGTTGTATTGCAAAAATTACACTTTGAAAAAAAAAAAAAATTGGCATCGCAAAAAAATCCCTTTAGTCATGTTTGACTCTTGTGTTTTACACGCGTCTTTTTGACATTTTACAAAGGAGCTGTTTGTTTAAGGTCTGGTAGGAGGTTAAATATTTCGCCTTTTTATTCATTGTACTCGTATCAGGTTTATTATTAATTCAATATTCTTTGTGGTGTAATTTTTCAAATATGGTTCAATTTAAAAATAAATATAATGATCAGAAAAAATAGCAGTTATAAGAGGGGGACGAGAGCTTAAAGGATATAAAGGAGGGGGTATATAAATAATGCAGTAAGGAGGTTTTCTAAGATTATATATTGCAATATGGACTAGACTATAGGCTAGACTACTAAACAAATATTTGCAGTAAAATATATTATATAAAAGACTGCACTAGAATATAAACTAGACAATATTATACACTAGGATATAAAATACAGAATGGAGTCCCTAATTACCGTGCACCGAAGGAGACAATTGTAATCTGTCCGTACAAGGAGGGTGTCCTCTCCGTAGACCTCAATGCCTTCCTCATGGAACGTGGCCGGAATAAGGCAACAACATCCATCAAAAGAGGGTGTCCCTTAAGGACGATTACACTGTACCTAAGAAAGTAGACTACACGCTACCTTACAGTGGACTATACACTAGGGCAGAATGGGCATTTTTTCGATAGCCAGGCAGCTCTGATGTCACTTAGTTCGCATTAAACAACGTCTTTTCTCGATAACAAGATTAAAGAAGAACTATCCAGACTGGGCAGCCTATCTGATATTACCTTAATTTGGGTCCCTGCGCATGGCGACCATTACGGCAATGAACAGGCAGACGGGCTGGCCACCACTGGAGCTGCTTTGGATATTTCGCAGAATGTGCTAGTCGCAACACCCCTGGGAGCTATCAGCAACCAAATCTCCAGACGCTATCTGTATTTTTTTTATTGAATCTTTCTTGACGAAAATTACAATTTTTGCAATTGAATTTACTTAGGAAAAATGGGAGAAGAGAGAAAACTCCCGGGAAATTTTTATTCATAATTGGGCTGAATATGTTTTTAAAGCTTAATCGTAATTGATATTTTTAAGTTATTACAAATTTAAAAAAAGCCTGCTAGGTTCTTTTTAGGCTCTGGTGACCTTCTAATTGTATCAGATACCGAGCGATATGGATATGGCTGATGATGGATGGAAGAAACTGGATAGCTGCAGGGCTACCAGGGTAACTTAGACCACATACGACATGAGTCGCTTTGAGCAACTCCAAAATTTCAGTCGCAGGACCATTTCGAGACTGGTATAGGAACTCGCTGGCTACTGGACAATCGGTAATCATGCTATGAGACTCGGTCTCCCTTTTAATGAAAGCTGCCACAACTGCAAATAGCCTGGTACTGACGACACAGTATTCCATCCCCAATGGATTGCCCAGTGCTCAATTCAAAAATAAATGGTTTACTTGCAAATTACCTTCTACAAGTACTCTCTTAGATATCGCAGGTAAAACTCGACGATTCGGTGAAATATATCAACGCAACGGGCTGACTCTAGCCTCCTAAGTATTGCCCTGGTGTCATGCTTGATCCGGGGTTTCTACCTTTAAAAAGTTGTGTGGTGTCAAAAGGTAGTCACTGTTGACTCTTCTTGCAGCACGCCTAGTTTTTAGTGTGCTACTACGTTAGCCAACCAGACTATGCACTAGAAAACCCACTTGAATAATATACAATATACACTAAAGAAGACTTTTTTTAAAAAATGTGCAACAATTTCTCATCCGTCGAAAGAGGGAGTCCGTTTAACTAAGGTGTTAGTTGAGAGATTAAACTGTACTTTACAGTAGACTATACACTCGAATACAGTAGACTATACACTATAGCAGACTTTTTTTTTGTAATAATATTTCAAATCTTCTCAATATGAATTACTCTCATTTATTATGTTGGATTTGACAGAATATTGTACATCGCCTATTCACTGAGCCGGCTTTCCAAGCTTGAACCCCTATCCCCGCGGTACTACCCTCATGTCAAAGGGCCAAAAAGCATTTACTCCGCATTCATAGTTACTGTTCAAGGCGAATTCAACTACAGGTGGTGTCGAAACGCCGCCTTATTTGGACACTTCGAACCAATTTGTTTGGTTTTGTTAGTGTTTTGCTAGGAATGCTTGACTTATCGAACCGTAAACACTAACAATGCAATGCAAAAAACCCTTTGCTGGTTTTGTTGTTTTCGGATTGTTGTATTATCGACAACACTTGTTTTTGATTTCCACCTTGATACTGTTCGTAGATCCCACACTAGACTTTACACTAGACTCAACCCCAGACTATACACTAGACTACACTAGGCTGTACACTAGACTATACACTAGTCTATAAAATAGATCAATCATTAGACAAAAAACTTGGCTATAGGCTCTACACTTGATTATAAACTAGACTTTGGACTATGTACAGACTATTGCTGTATTTTAGCAAAAATTTCATGTAATTCTTGAATAACAGAAGCCACTGAACTTTAAAACTGTATTCCATTTTTCATTTCATCTCAAACTCTTGCAACATTTATCTTTTATTGATATTTGCAATGTCAATGTCAACATTTTCTCATGTAAAACACACAAGTAGGCAAATTACCAACACATTCGGTGTCAAAGGTTAAATCTAACCAAACATTTTCCTCTTTTCAAAACCAAAACTTAACAATATCTAAAGGAGCAAATATAGATTTAGTATATCGGAGTAAGATGCCATAGAAGGCATCAACATTGATGGTTATGCCACAAAATTGTTTGTCAAGCAACAAGCATCATTTGGCAGTAAAATGTTAAAAACCACAATTCAAAGATACACAACAGTTACCAATACAATTACACATATAAGAACACATACTCTCATTCTCACACCCAGCTACAAGCGCTTGTGCCAAAGTAATAGAACTTTTGCAACATTTTGATACACATGTCAAATTTGAACTGTCGATAACAAGATATCAAATTGCTTAAAAAAGTTTGTTTGAACATTAAGACACTTTAAAAGGAATACTCATACACATGTGTGTGGGTGTATGCGTGTGTGTACTTCGAATGTATCCTTGATAGAACTGGGAAAGTAACTTTTATTTAATGCATTCAAAATATCAATATGCAGTGTAAAGAGTTGTGGAAAAATGTTAAGGGAAAATTTTTAGTTTTTTTAAACAACAAAAACAAAAAAAAAAAAAACCGGTTGTTAAAGTAAAATATTTGTTTTAGGTTTCGTTGTTAAACACTTGAGGTGTTGTCTTGTTTGCTTAAATATTGGTTAACCTTAAATTGAGTTTATTAGAGAAATTGAATTTCAAACCTCTTTTAAGTTATTGTGCACTTAAGATTTTTAATGTTTATTTAAAGAAAAATTAAACTTATAAAAAGTTGGAAAAAAAACTTTATGTACAAGGTGGCGCAAAAGTTATCACCCGAGGTTCTTTGACTGTTATTTTTTTTTAAAGTGATAAACTTTATTTTTGCTTTTGGATTGGGTTTATTGGATGTCTTAATTTTTCCATTAAGAAGAGAAACTTATACCGATGAAGAAGTCGCCGCCAGAATGGATGACCATTCGGGCCCGATTTATTGCATTTTCCATTACTCTTACTAGAACTATCGGCGATAGGTTCCCGTATTTTTGACGGATAATTTTTTGAGGACTTCGATTGCTGCCATAGCTTTTTTTAATAAACTCCACAAAAAGAAGTCTAAACGGCACAGTGAAAATCACCAAAGCGAGAGATAAGAAGATCCGAAAATGCAGCCCTCCGAATTTCGGCAGTTGGTTGGATGGTTAACGCGGTAGCACGCTCATAAGCTAGGCTTGCTGCAAATAGAGTCGACAGTGACTCCATTTAAAAACCACACAACTTGACAAGAGTAGGAAGCCCGGATCAAGCGTGACACCAGGGGAATACTGAGGTGGCTTGAGCCAGCTCGTTGCTTTGAGATATTTCACCAAATTAACCAGTTTTACCCGCGATATCTCAGAAAGCCCTTGTAAAAGGTAATTTTCAAATAATCCATGTCGTGTTGTTTTGAACACTGGCCAATAACATTGGAGATCAAATACTGTCTCCTCAGTACCAGGTCCTCTGTAGCTGCGGCAGCATTCATTAGAAGGGAGACCGATACCAGTCTCGAAATGTCCCATCCACTGAATTAAAGAAGTCGCTCAGAGCTATTCATGTCATATTTGGCAACGTTTCCTTGGTAGCCCTGCAGTTTCTTCCATTTGTCATTAGCCATATCCAGAAAGTGTCTGAAGATTTCGCTTCTGATAGTTCCCAGGGGTGTTGCGACTGCCGAACCCAGCGAAATATCAAAAGCAGCTCCAGTCTCCACCAGCCCGTCTGCCTGTTATGGTACCCATGCGCAGGAACCCGAATTAAGGTAATATCAAATACGCTGTCCAGTCTGGATAGTTCTTTCTTACACTGGTTAACAATAATGGACGATGTTGTTTGCGACCTTAGTGACATCAGAGCCGCCTGGCTATCAACAAAAATGCCAAATCTGCTGCTAATATTCCTAGTGTATAGTCTACGGTATCTACTGTAGATCGTGATGTATGCGCCGTTGCTCCAACTTGTTAAAACCAAATATTCTCCAGTCCTAGTTCGTCCAGTTGGGGAAGGAGAGACTTGTTAAGCATGGCTTTGTTGCGCTCGCAGTCATTTGTCCCCCGGCAAATAAGGCCCAAACACCACACCATAGAGTAATTTTGAGTGGGTGTATTAACTCTTCTTGTGTTATACGCGAATTTTCATTGCCCCAGATGCAACAATTCAGCTTTTTCACATATCTGCATGTACGATCCTTAAGGCTCAAGGAGACCCAGGCGCCCAAACACAACTTAGAGTCTCCGAAAACAGAAGTTACAGCAACTTCGGTGAACTTCGAGAGGCAGCATCAAGAAGGCAAAGATGGAAATTATTTATAAACAGCCTATGCCCAGTAAAGAGGTTGTTCTTACAACAACAAGCAAAAGGCTAATTATTTTTATTATTACATATCTGCAGAGATGGAAATGGGCCTCGTCGCTCATGAAGATTTTCAATGAACAGTTCTTTTCGTGTTTTACAAGAGATTTATTCCAAGTTCTTGAGGAGTATGGCTCTCCATTTCTAATAGTACCGACATTTACTGCCATTTCGAAAAATTATAGCATCTTTCAGTAGGATGATGACTTTTTCACCACCTTGTTTATGGATATTTTCTAGTTGCCTTACAGTTTTGTAATTTATCTAGATTTCTTTTTATCTTCCATACACAACGTACATTAACTTTTGTTTCCAACCACATCAATAATAAAATTGACTACTTCCATTTTATAAATGTTCAATATGACTTAATGATGATTTTTTTTTTTTTTTTTTTTTTTGGGAGGACGGGGTTGCATTGTCTATTTCATCATTTTATTTATTACTACAATATTTCATAGAACTTCTTACTTAAATGCACACACATTTATAGTTTTTATGTCTTATTTCTTCGCCGAGACCTTTAGATATTGTCAATTTTGATTCTGTCATAAAAATGTCGTAAACTAACCTTCATGCCACTCTGTTCTTCCTCAAACCAAATCACTAGTAGACATACATTTCTGGCTTCACTTTTTATAAACAAATATTGCAATTTTAGTGGCTTAAATATATGACTATATGGCCTATAGAAAAATCGTAAAATTTCCAAAAACCAAAAACACAGGTTGCTTATTTTCTTATATATTTGCGTTAGATAGCAAATAGTAGCATACAAACTTTGGAAAAATTATTAGATTTTTATAGTTTTTGTAATTTAGTAAATTTAGGTATTTTACCACTTACCGCAAGAGATTTGAACAATTTTATGAAATAAATTGAAATGGAAAAGTTTTCGAATATCATAAAGCAAATATACTTCAGCCAGCAAGTAGGCAATATTTATCTATATAATTTACAGCAGAAAAGTAGGCAATAAGCTTTAAATTATTTGAGTTTAACATTAAGAGATGTTTGGGTTATTTTATTTGTTGCTGGGTCATAATGGTCTATTAAGGGTTCTGGTCTTGTTGCAAATTTCGAGAATTTTTCGGCCTATGCTTAATTGTTTTCGGTAAATGTCAAATGGGAATGTCTGGCTTGAATAAATCATAAATGTTGGAACCGACCCTTCTTGTCTCAAACATAATAAAGAGCTTTACTAGTGCTTTGGTTCGAATGGGTGATTAAACCATTTATGTGATTAATTAAGCTTTTGTATTTATATTTTATCGTCAGTAACGATTACATGCAATAATAACTTCTGTTAATGGTGTTCAAGAAGCAACCCGCTGTGCGTTAAGTAGGCTTCATGTCTGATCGCATATTTCGGGTGTTTTCTAGCCAGTGATCGCCTTTAAACGAATCAATTGTATTTGGTATGATGAGATGAGAGCGTCTGTCATGGTTACAGCTGCTCCTCATAATTGGGAACCAAACACAGAACTCTTCGGTGGCGGCATGGCTTTTCGACTTTGGTTTAATTCGGCTGTTTGGCTGAATTTTTCATATGATTTCTTGCGCTTTAGGTTATTTTAATGGATTTAATTTTTATTCGCCATTCAATTTCTTTTGTCTTTAACTCGTGTATCCTAATTTTGGTGGAATTATGCTGCTCGCAATCGTCCTATCGGTCCTATAAGGAGCGTAAGTCCTCAACTAACTTCAAGATTTAGATCTTTTTATCTCATTACTTTTAACTTCACTTCAGCATTTATGCATTTTTCTAGCCTCGTTATCAATTTGGCCACTCCATGAATGTGCTGGATGGCCTCTTCTGCGACTCCTCTGTGGGTTCTATTCGATAGTGTTCCTGGTAAGATAGTACAGTGGCTTATGAAGTGTGTGACGAATCCAGTTCCACTTTTTTCTGTATTTCTACACACAATGGTATTTGACGTATTTGAGATGGTTCGTGGCCAGAAGATTCGTAAAACTCCTGGGAGACTTTAATTAATAAAAACTTGAAAAGTGTTAATGTTTCGGCAGGCAGTGTTCCAAGTTTCACATTATTATAGCAGAGTTAACGTGTTAAAGATGTTTATTTTAACATGGTGTGATATTGAGGACGATTTCCATACTTTACTGAGCTGGCCTAAAGATTGTGTGGACCTTTTTTTTATTCGGCTTTCAATGTCTTCACTAGATCCACCAGTTCGGTGTATAACAGCTTCGAGGTAATTGAATGTTTCAACTTTTTCTAATATTTCATTATTTATTATAAAGGGGTTCAGGCTTCCAGAATTTATGCCCATAACTTTGTTCTTTTTTTATTGATTTTCAACCCGGCTTTATCTGATATGTAGGTAAGACGCCTTAGTTGTGCGGCCATGTCAGTTTTGCTAAGAGAGAGAAGTATATATCGTTTGCATATTCGAGGTTCTTCAGCCTTTCGTTTAGCCTCCATACAATCCTGCGGTTTCCCATCATTGCCTGGTGCATCACACTATCCAGCACTTGACGAACGCCTGTACCAACCTCAATCTTACTACTAAGCATGTCAGCTTGCCATGGTGTACATACCTTTTATTAATCGGATAAGCTTAAATGGTACATCTTTACATTCAGGAGCCTTCCAGATAACATTATGGGCCAAGATTTCAAATACCTACTCGAAATCAATAAATATGAGGTACAGAGGAGGCCTCCATTCAACTGACTGTTCCACCATTACTCTCAATGAGTTTATATGGTCTACACACGATTTGTGAAGGCAAAATCCAGCCTGCTGTTTTCTCAATTATTCGTTGGCACTAATTCGTTAGATAACCTTTGACCAATGCCACTAACTAATTGCCTTTCAATTATTATCGCTGACCTGAGCCGTAGATGTCTTTCGTTTAAAAATCATATCTTCTGATCCCTTTAAACTATTTTTACCAGTTAAACATCGGAGAAGCGTATTCGGGATAAGCTTTAGCGAGCAATCGATGCGCTTCAGCTGCTTTTTTTGTTTAAGTATTGCTTTGTTGGCACAAAATCCAAAATTATTGGAGTAAGAAACAAACTTTTTTGTTTACACTATTTCGTTCAATGGCTAAAGGCTCAGTTAGCCAGGAGTAAAATTAACTTAACCATATCGTAAAAACTGCTTACAGTTTGGGACGCAAGATCTTACTGCTAACTATAATCGTTCTAATTGCTTTTCATACAACAAAATGAAGCAGCTGATTTGCAACGTTACTGTTACTCCCTGTTAAATGAGATGACAGATGATTACTCGCCACTGAAGACACAAACCAGGTATGAAATATACGCTTAGTCAGGGTTCACACCATGAAAGTTTTCTTTCAGAAAGTCTAAGTTTATTGGTGAGAAGGGAAGAGAACGTGCTCATTCTTCTCTCCCTTCTCATCAGTAAATGTAGAACTTCTGAAAGAAAACTTTCATAGTGTGAAACTAACATTTTAATTTATGCATTCAAAATAGCAATACGCAAATATATATTCTAGACTGTGGACCAGCCTATATTATTCAAATCTATGAAGCCTTCAGTCGCTCAGTCTATAATTGTTTTCCTGATCTATAAAATTTTTCATGTAATTTTTCTTTCTTTGTATTTATTCCAAATTTATCAGTTTCTTTTAAATAACATCTTGTTCTTTGCCTTTAAACTTACGACAAATTTATTCAAAATACTTGTGTTTGAATATCAAAACTTATGCTTCCTTATTTTAAGTCAAATGTTTGCCATTCTTTCCACTATGGCTTTTACTTTGGCCATGATAATCATTTTGGCCATCTAAACGAACTATGAGTAGTACCTCTTAACAAATATTAACATAATGACATAATATGTGCCGGTACTGATATTAACAACATCAGAGACAACAAGTGCGTAAAAGTGGCATTGTATGCAAATTTCTTATCATGCGTAACCATAAAGTTTTTTGGAAAAATTTGTCATAAATGTTTTTTTTTTTCGTTGTTAAAAGAAACGGGTTGCAAGAGGAATTAAGTTAAGCATTTTTATATGGAAAAGTCTTTCAGTAAATATCATTGGAGTTCTATTATTTTTTTATGGTAAACAATTTTTGTAGTTTGTTAAGGAAGTTTAAAGTTTAGATCTATATAAAGCTATCTGCAGAGATCAAATTTTGAGTAACAATTGTAGAAGAACCAAAAATGGGTCAAGAATTAAAGGAAAGAAGATTTAAATTGAAAGATTAAGATAGAAGATAACAAGAAGAAATTAAAAACAAATTTTAATATTTGGTAAGTTTTGTTATGAACAAGAAATTTAAAAATAAGATAAATAAGATAAATTAAAAGTAGATAATCGTTCAAAAGCATATTTCGATCTACCAAAGGTTAAATACAATTTGGTTTAAAGATTGATGTTTGACTATTGACTGCCAGCTGTCGTCAATGGCGGGAAGTGTGAATCGGCAAACCCCTTTGAAGAGATTTAGTGTCAGGGTAACCTGTCCGTAAAAACATGGGTTCGGTTCCCAGCTCAGTCAAGAATGAAAAATAGTCATAAAATTTTAATTGATTTCATGTTGTAAAATTCCTTTCTTCGTAAAAATTAAATTTGATGAGCTTTAGCCTAATCAAAATTCTAAAAACATTTTAGTTAAATAATGTCTATACGCCTTGAGGTATGCACCAAATGCTGTGAGTGTATTTGTATCGATTCTTAACTAAACCTTTTATTTAGCTTTTAATTCTTTAAGTGCGTTTCCACGATTAATTGATTATAATTTTATCAAATTTCTTTAAAAACCTGATTAAGTTAAACAAGTTGTCTATGCCTTTAGGTATGCACCGAATGCGATGAGTTTCTAAGCCAGATCTATGCATGTATTCGTAATTAAACTTTTTATTTTGTTTTTTATTCTTTAAGTGCGTTATTAACGATAAATTTATTACAATACAATATCAAATTTCATTACATTTATTACAATACAAAATCCTAGAATTTCAGTTAAATGATGTTTATACGCTTTTAAGTATGCATCAAATGCGCTGAGTATCCAAACAGAATCTTTATATGGATGAGTAATTAAACCTTTTATTTTGCTTTAAATACTTTTAGTTTGGTATTAACGTATTATTTATGACGATATTATCAAATTTTTTTAAACTCCTAAATGTATGCTCGACCATTTTAGCTAATTAACAGCCTGTTCGTTGATTTCGAACATTAACGTTTGCATAGAAAATTGTATCTAAAACAAAATCAAAATTCGAAAATTTGTTTTCGAAAATTTGTTTTTGTTTTAAATGTAATTTTTATGCGAACTTCAACATTCGAAATCGACGTACAGGCTGTAAGTGCTTATATTAAATTTGAGTATTACAATATTAAAAAGAAACTTTTATTTAAATATAGTTCATTTTTTTTTTTTTTGTTCGTTAAGAATCACAATTTCCTTTCATTTTATTTATTTTATTTATTTATTTAATATCGATTTTCTAATACAACAAGATAAGTATATCTTATAAATTACAGTATTAGAATCAGAGATGTTAAATAATAATATAAAATGTCAAAAGTTTTACAAAATTATTATTGGGGGAAAAAATACATTAATTTTTAGAAAACAGAAAAAATACATAAAAAACAAAGATCAATTTATGTAAAAAAAAAAAAAAAAAAAAAATAATAATAATAAAAGTATATGTGTGTAGTAACAATTAACACAAATATATTTAACTAATCGAAATAAAAACATTGATTTAAAATTACGTTAGGAAATCAATAAGCATTTTCTTAAAATTTATTGCGTTGTTTGTGTTTTGGATATGACTTGGGAGTTGAACCAGAGACGTATGCTAAAAACAAAAAATTGGCATTCAGATGCATGGCTTCGATGCCGAAATTGAATAATATATCTTCCTCTACGAGATCTGGCAAATCGTATTCGATTAAAAAGGTGTTCTGGTTCTTTTGTAATTATGATTTTGTGTAGAAAAATGAGACATTTCATTTTTATTTGGTTATTGAAAGATAAGTCCATAAATCTACTAGAGAATTCCGAAACTCTGTCAAATCTTTTTAAACCGAAAACATACCGAATAATGTTATTATAAGTGGTGTTGAGTTTCCTCTTATCTACAGAGGAACATCCAGCAAAGATTTCAGAGCCGTATAATAGAGTAGGCAGAAGATAAGTTTTTGCTAACAAAGTTCTTATATTTATTGGGGTGAAATGTTGGGTGGCCCACAAATTACGTAACATACCGTATATTTGACCACATACCTAATTAATATGGTCAGACCAAGTTAAAGTTTTGTTGAAAATTACACCTAAATTTCTTGCGGTATTTGTAAGTTCAATTCTCGATTGTCCAATTGAAACATTAAATTCATTTTCCAATATTGTGTTATTTCTAGAAATTGCCAAGAAAATTGACTTGTTTGGATTTATTTTCAAACCATTTGCAGAAGCCCACACAAAAATATTGTTCAAGTCAGAATTTAATTCATTTAACTTGGTGACGATTAATTCCTTGGTACTGCTAAGGTTTAACTGAACATCATCAGCATACATCTGTATATAACAAAAACGAAGCTGTTTCGGTAGATCGTTAGCATATAGACTATATAATAGTGGACCGAGAATCGACCCCTGTGGGACACCTCTGGGGACGGGTAGAGAGCGGGAAGTAAGCCCATTATTAACAACTGACTGGCTTCGGTCTGAAAGGTAAGACTGAATCAATTTAGCTGCAAATGAAGAGAACCCAAATTGATTCAAAAGTTTCATACAAAGGGTAGAATGATGGACGGTGTCAAATGCCTTTGAATGGTCTAGAAGTACCAATAACGCTAATTTGGCCATCATCTAAGTTACTCCTTACTTCTTCTACTACATCAACCAAAGCTGTAATACAGCTTCGTCGTTTTCTGAAACCTGATTGACGATCCGTTAACAAATTGTTGACATTCACATACATGTATATTCGTTTATGCATTAAGTGTTTGAAGAACTTGGAAAAGTAAGGTAAAATAGCAATAGGGCGGTAATCATTTCCCTTTTTAGGGACTGGAATAATTTTGGCATGTTTCCATGTTATTGGAAAAGTGCTGGTCATGAAAATAGTATAAAATAAGCGAGTTAAGTATGGAACTATCCATGGCAGTATTATCCTTATAAATTTGGGATCCACACCATCCAAACCAATTGAGTTAGACTTGATTGCATGGACGGCCATTATTACATCATTATCATCAACATGATGAAAATTAAACTTATCTGCAGGATTAAAAACTATTAAGTTTTGATTATAAAAGTCATTTGTGACATTAGGATATGGTATATTAACGAAACTTTCATTGATCGAATTAACGTCGACAACTTGTTGATGCCCTTTTTTACCAATGCCAATTTCCTTTATACACTTCCAAGTCTTCTTGTTGCCCACTACACTGAAAGAAAAATGCTTCATATATTTAATGAATCATTTTCATAAAAAAGTTTTCCTTGGGTAAATGAAAATTTTCATTGTCTAAATGGAATTTCATAGGTTTGATGAAGTATTTTCGTTAAAATCGCTTCATTAGATTTCGTAATTACGTTAAAAATTTTCATTGGATATATGAAAACTTAAGTTTGTCTAAGTAAAACAAAAAATTTTAATTGGGAACACAAAAAATCAATAAACAAACATAACTATATTCATAAATTAATACAAAATTATAGTTTCCTTAAAAAAATGTTTAATTGTTATTTAAAAAATGTAAGATTTAATAATTTCATACATCTAATGTTACATGTATGCCATTAAATTTATGAAATCAAAAATTTTTTTTATAAAAGCAACATATTTCAATAATTGCCTTCATAAATTTTAATTTTCATTATGACAATAAAAATGTCATTATAGTAATGAAACAAAAACTTTCAATCCACTTTCAATCAACGTTGTTATTGTTATTATGGACAATTTAATCTCATATTTACGCTCTTAATTGAGAACAAAACATAGTTTTTTCATACAAAAACTACACTGCCCCTGTAGACTAGCTGGTAGTGAGCTAGTCTATCAGCACCGAGGTTGCATGTTCGAATCCCACCAGAGACAGAAAAAAAATAAAAAATAAAATAAAATAAAGTAAAATAAAATAAGAAAAAAATAAAAAAAATAAAAAAATTTTACTTTATTGAAAGTATTAATCCAATGAATAATATTCATGGATCTGATGTAATGTTTCATTAAGTCCTTTTAATGAAACAGGTTTCATTGATCCAACGAAGCGCTGCATAGGTTCCTTTATAATGCAATTTTTCATGGGATTAATGTCAAAATTCGTTAGTATTGCGAAGAAAATTCTTTCAGTGTACAGTGTTAAATTTATTATGGTAATAAGAGGTCTTATTATGTCGCACCCTTGATACAACAGCCTTTCTTGCTCTACGGTATTCAGTCTGATTTAATCCTAATGGTATGCTTTAGATTTAAAGCTAATAATGGTATTCAATAAATGTGGATTATCTTACTGCTAAAAGAAAAACAAATAAAATGATTAAAACGGCCAAATCCGTTTTTTACGCTGAAAAGTTTTCTTTCGCTATTGGCTCCAAAAGAACATGGCAAACGATACGCTTAGTTGGTATCGGGAAATCTGCAAACCAAGAACCATGTTCTTTAAATGTCTCCATTGTTCAGGCAGATCAAAATTTGTATAACAATTATCATTCGAATAACAATACTGACTCTTTTTTTTTCTTTTGCTGCAGTGGACCAATGTGATGTTTTATCTAGCCTTTTGTCTATAAAATCCAACTCCATAGTAGCGGACGGGACTAATCTAAAATTTCTAAAAATTCTTTTACCCCAACTTCTTCCGATAATCACATTTTTCTTTAACAATTTTAACCTCATGTTACTTTCCCTCGAATTGGAAAATAGCTAAAATCGTTCCAATACCCAAAACTGGTTCCGATTTTAGGCAAATAGCCATTCTTCCATTTCTCTCTGATCTGGATTCAGAAAGAACAACAGTTGCATTACAGCCATAGTTGATGTTACGGAGAAGATTAGAAAGAAACTTGATGATGGTGAGACTACATTTTTAATACTTTGAGAACATTCAAAAGCGTTTGATAACGTAGATCACAACATTCTTTGTTACAAACTCAATAATTTTTTTAATTTCTCTTCGACCGCTTTTAAGTTATTGTCAACAGACTTGGGTAACAGATATCGGTATGTTGAAACAGGAATCCAGAAGTCCAGGGCACTGCCTGTAACAAGAGGGGTACCACAGGGGTCCATTGTTGGACCACTATTATTCTCACTATACTCTAATGACCTCCCAGCCGTCCTAACAAATTGTAATGTAAGAATGTACGCGGATGACGTTCAACTTTATACCAGTTGTAGAAATGCCTTGATTGATCAGTGTATTATCACTGTTAATCAGCAACTTCAACGTATTTATACGTGGGCAACGGCAAATGGTTTGGAAATAAATCCTAAGAAATCTAAATGCAAAGTTATTCAAAGGCGACGTAATAAACAAAATATTATTCCCAATATATTTTTTAATGACCAACAATTTGAAATAATCAAATCTGCTAAGAATCTCGGAATATTTTTTAATGACACTCTTACGTGGTCGAACCACATTAATTATGCTTGTGGTCGCATCTTTTCTATGACTAGAACTCTTTGGCGGACTCAGCATTGTACACCTTTAAAAATAAGAATACTGCTTGCCAAAACTTATCTGATGCCCGTGATGCAAAATTAAAAGTTGCATTTAATAGCATAGTCCGTTACGTGTATGGTCTTAATAGGCGTTCTAGTATATCATTGTTTTCATCTCGGCTATATGCCCTTTCTTTAGATAATCTACTGAATATGAGAGTTTTAATTTTTTTACATAAGATAATAGATACCTACAAACCTGATAATCTATACGGCAAACTTTGTATTTCAGATATAATAAGCAGGGGAAAAAGAATTAGATCGTTTGGATACAAAAGTTTAATTTCGGAGAGGCATTTCTACATATTCTCAATATCTCTCTGGAATTCTATACCCCATAGTTTTCAACTTTTAAGTAACGCACGAAAATTTAAGGAAAATATTTTTAAACTGTTTTCAACATAACAATTTGAAACATAATTATTTGAGATTACAGTACATATAGTTAAGTTATATTAATTATTAAATATCGTTTGATTTTAATTGATTTTGCTTTATATATATTAAACTGTAATTAGTTATTAAGTTGTTAATTAATTAATGATTTCTAATTATACACATTCTCAGTTCCATACTGCAAAATAAGACTCGTAAGTCTTGTCTACGGAGCAGTTCAATTAAATAAATAAATACTTCTAAGTGTATGCATTTATTTTTAAGTAAAAATATATTATTTTAATTAAATTATTATATATTAAATTCATTCTAGTTATGTCTTTATTAATTTTTTGCTTAATTATCTAAAAGTATGCTATACTTTTTAGCTAATTAAGTGCTTATTTATATTTTAGATTAACAATATTTAATAAAATCTGTTATTTAAATAGAGTTTAATTTTTTTTTGTTCGTAAAGAATCACGATTTCATTGCTTTTCATTTAAATCTGATTTAATCCTAATGGTATGCTTTGGCTTTAAAGCCATTAATGGTATTTAATACTCCTAAGGGTATGCATTTATTTTAAGGCGAAAAAAGTTTCAAAGAAATTTAAATATAGATAATTATTTTTGATTAAATCTTTTATTTAAGTTGTATTTGTTATAATTTTGACTTTATTAACTTCTTACAAAATGACCTATAAGTATTCTATACTTTTTCAGCTAATAACGAGTTTATATATATTTTAGAATAACAATAACTAATAAAATCTTTTATTTTAATAAAGTAAAATTTATTTTTTATTCGTTAAGAACCACGATTTGCTTTTTCCTAAAAAGTGTTTTAATCCTAACTACCCGTCTCCACTATCCATCAACTTGGTAAGAACATCATGTCGCACATGAATTCTACTAGTGTAGACTGTTCGTGTTCATGTTTCGTCCATGTGATGCCATCGTTGCCTAAACATTCGCCTTAGCATCCATGTGCGCCATAATGTTGGCCATACAATATATTTTGTGTATACAACCAAACGCCACAACAACAAAAATTGTGGTCAATCAGAACATGAACATCAACACGTATTCGCCACATATAAGAATATGAACAAATTAATACCGTTGCTCTGCCGACGTTATGTTCATGTCTTGTTCAAATCGATAGCTCTTGAAGACGTGGTGTAAGGGTGCGTACAGAGTGGCCGCTTGTTGCCGAGCCGATTGACGCTTATTGCAAGAGCTTGTTCATGCGAGAGACAAGTTTGAGTGTGCATAGTGGATCAGCGCTGATATTTTATCATTTGTGTTTTATGTATGTTTTTATGCATTCGGGTTTGTTGTTCATTCAAAATTTTTATTACATTTTGTTTATAAGTTTTTTTTTTTTATTTTTTTATAATTTTTATAGTTTTTATTATTTATTTTTATTCGATTTTTTTAAATTAAATTATTTTTTTTTTTTTTTATGAAGAAAGGAATTTTACAACATCAAACTAATTAAAATTAATTGATCATTTTTAATTTTTGACTGAAGCTGGGCTCGAACCCAGGCGTTTTTACGAACAGGTTACCCCTACATGTTTCGATTGCAACCACTCAATCTCTTCAGAGGGGTTTGCCGTTTAACACAAATTTCGAAATTTGGTTTTAAATGTAAGTTGAACGGACGACTAAGGCGCTCGTGTTCTATAAACACCACATTAATTTTTATTTTATTTTTAATTTTTATTATTTTTTTAATTTTTATTATTTTTTTAATTTTTTGAATGCATGTTTTATCTACTTTTTCTTAAATTTTTGTTTTTAATTTTTTTTTTAAATGTTTTCCAAACAAGTTGAAATCATAACATAAACAATGCTTTCGGCGCTGAAATACGCTTTGGAACTGTTTTCTCGCATTCAATCAGCTTTGCGCTCTGACCAGCTCGGCGCCCACTATGACCTGTTCGCGCTTATTTGTACTAACTTGTATAGAACCAGCTTTCTCGCATTGGTTCTCGCAATAAGCTTCAGTCGGCTCGGCTCGGCAATAAGCGGCCAATCTGTATGCACCCTAATGGTATGCTTTAGTAGTAGTTTCAATACTCTTTAATGCATGCATTTATTTTTAAGTGAATCAGGTATCAACGTATTTTGAATATAGCGATTTTTAATTAAATCATTAATTTAAGTTGTATTCGTTAAAATTATGACTTTATTACTTATTTGCAGGCCGCGAGCCTAAATTTATGCTTAATTTTTGAAGGTTATAATTGTGTAAGTGTTAATTTCATTTCAAAGATTTTATAATTTGTTCTTTATTGATATTGAAGAAATTGAACAAATTTGAATATAATGATTTTAAATTTAATCTCTTATTTTAGTTGTACTCGTTCAAATTAAAACTTTATTCCTTTTTCGCAAATTCTCCTAAAAGTATGCTTTACTTTTAATCTAAGAAAACTAACAGTGTTAATTTCGTTTGGAAGATTATATAGTTTTTTTTATAATTGTTTTATACATATAAATTGATTTTAGTATTTCTTATATGATCATCATTTTAATTTTTTTTTTCTTAAAATTCTTTGGTACTCCTAAAATATGCTTTTATTTTCCTAAAGCTAAAATTTTATAAAAATCTTTCTTTGTTACATAAAAGCAAAGAAAAAGTTAACACTTTTTTTTAATGTACCCGCTGCTTTTTTTTATAAGAAATCTTTAAAATATTTTACCAAAGCATAATTTCTGGCATAATATCTGTTTATACTTCTCCTTAGCATATGCTAAATATTTTATTTTATTTGCAAAAAGGGATTTTTCTATACACATTTGAAGAAAAAAAAGAAAGAAAAACAACTTAGTATGGCTTTGAAATAAATTCTTTTTTAAATAAACAGGAATAACAAACCACCAGATTTCAAAAACAACCAAGATTTTTCTTTTCACAAAAAAAAAAAAAAAAAAAATTAAAAAAGTACCTAAGATTATGCTTTGCTGGAAAAAGCAAGAATTCGTTAAAAATAACAAAAACGTATAAGCGGTCGTTTCTTTCCCTTCTAAAGCTTAAAATGCAAAAATATTTGTTTTTTAGGAAATATTTTGTCAACAGCAACTAAAAATAGCATGTTTAAATATGACACTTTTTTTCTAGAATTTGTTGTTGTTAAAAAATGATAAGCAAAATTCTTACTTTTAAAAACATTGTGTAAACTTTAAATATCAACAAATAAAAAAGACTGCATATTGTTAGGCTGCATTGTATAAACACTGAGATCTACAGTTGCCAGCCAATTAAAACAGACAGAAATAAGACAAGTAAAATGTTTAGTACAAGTACTAAGGCCAATTAGCTACATACGAAATAAAACTGTTTAAAGATGTGTATTAAAGAAAAAAAGAAATGCAGCCTAATTTAAGGGGTTTTTAAAGAGCTGTATGTCATTATGTTTTCATAAGCCAGTTTTATTCTGTTTTTTTTTTTTTTTTAGTAAATTCATTAAAATTAAACACTAAAACAAACAAAAACAATACTTTAAACTCATACACAAACAACATGTGTTAATCATATTAAAAGGATACATGTCAGTTTTGTGCTCTTTTGTCCTGATTTAAATACAAATTAACCCTCTAGGAGCTGAAAGAAAAACATTTTTTTTTTTATAATTTAGCAAGAAAGCTTCATATCTTTTTTTTTATTTTCTAAAAGAAAATTTGAAAACTCTGTAATTTTTTCCTTTCCAACGCTTCTGGAAGGTTTAATTTAAAAAAAACTCTTTATTCAAAGCTGTTAATATTAAACAAACACTGACACTGTATTTGTTAATGAAAATAAAAAGACGAGCTCTAAAACCAAAAACACTTTACGCATCAAAAGGCTTATTAAGGAACACCTTTTTGGACAATAGCCAACACGACATGGCAGCAAAAGAAACAGCATAAAATCTCAAAAAAAAAAAAAAAAAAATCCTTTTTAAAAGTGACCACATAAAGCATGAAATATGCCAGTACTTGCTGTGTTAGTAGCAGCGGCAAATGCTAATCATATTATATTAAAATTTTAATGTTTTTTAAGAATACATATTTTTCTTTTGAGTAACAAAGATTACATTACACATTTCATATGTGCATACCAGCGGTTTTTTAGCAGAGATAAATGGCAGCAAAATAAAAAAAGGTGCTCACAAGTCCAAGTGATGTAAAATTATTGTATGTAAGCAACAATTCGTATGCATTTTTGAGTTTTTACAAAGGAAATGTAATTAAAATTATAAAAAATACTAAAAACATGTACATTTTGTGTAAAAATAAAACAAAGAAAATAAAAGTGAACAAATGCTAATTAAATATATTAAGGAGCCTTAAGGTAGGCAAATTTAGTTGTAATATTGAAAAAGCCTAAAAGTCGACAGTGATATATTAGTAATTTCTTCTAACTGGTTTTAAATGGAAGACAAAAAGTAAGAAAAAATTTGAGTAAAAATCAGAAGACTTAAGATTATCTTCTAGTCTGTAGAGTATTCTTAAGTTTTTAGTATAGTCTAAGTCAGTGCTCCGCAACCTTTTCTTACCTACGACACACCAAAATTCTTCCTAGAATTACGCGGCACCCAAAAGCTAAGATATATAGGTATTAAATCGATACAAAATTTTACAATAATTTTAAGTTTTTTATTTGAAAAGTTTTTCTTTTTTACATTACTATTAAAGGCTCTGAATTATTATTAAATCAGAAGCTAACTACACTAATGTGATACATGCGCTTGTTCCAATGAACATAAAAGTTTTATATTCGGCTCGATTTTTGACAGCGCAACCCGAAGTTCTTGTTCAAGACCTTTTAAGCATGACCGCTTAATATTTTTGATTAATACAAGCGTTGAAAAACTTTGCTCACATAAATTTGCTGTCGAAAATGGAAGTAGTGTTAGGATTGCTTTGTCGGAAATGCAAGGATATTATTTTTTAACGTAAATCCAGAAAACATCTAATGGAACTTCGGAGAAGTGAAGCTTTAGAGTCATGTCATTACTTAAATCTGTAAATTCCTCTCGAATTTGCAGAGGCAGTGCTTCCGTAGAAATTATTGCATTGGTTGCAAAAGGATTTCGAATCCAATCGTATTGTTCCGTATTAATGGAATAAAAATACTGATTAAGTTTCTACTGAAGCATACTTAAATGTTGTTGGGCCAGATCCACAATTAATTGTAAATTTCCATACATCCTTTTGCAACTCTTTCCGCCAAAGTTCGAGTTTTTTTTTCAACCCTTGTAATTTGTCGGAGCTCGTCAATATATTCTCATTTGGACCTTGTATTTTTTTATTAAGTTCATTCAAAGTTAACATAGTTCATATCCAGTAATCATCATCGAGGTACTGATGTAGTTCGGGCATATTTTGATTTAAAAGGAACTCACGCACCTCGTGACGAAGCTCATATAATCTAGCCAAAACTTTGCCTCGGGATAGCCAACGAATTTCAGTATAAAACAATAAGGATTCATATTCGGCTCCCTTTACTGCACAGTGTATTACAAAGATTTGCGAGTTTAGGGCTCTTGATTTAATTATGTTTACGATTTTAATGCATTCATTCATCGTGTTCAAAAGTTCCTCCGAAAAATTTTTGACCATCAATGCTAAAATGTCAAAAACATTGAATTTGACCGCGGCACACCTGTATCCAGCTCACGGCACACCAGTGTGCCACGGCACACCGGTTGCGGAGCACTGGTCTAAGTGATAGTCTATGTTATACAAGAAGCTAAAGCTATAGTTTAGTTTATAAACATTTCGGCAAGTTTGGGATGGCTTTCTTCATCACCTAGGATTTAAGCTGAAGTCAGTGAGTGGTCTTCTTCATAGTGTGTTTTTATAAACGTCAAACCCACAGTATATTCTAGAAACTAATTTGTGTTTGGTTGATTATTTTGGCATTGCACTACTCGCAATTAGTCAGGTATAATCTAGGATCGAGGACTTCATTTTGAATAGACCTGAGACATACTGTTAGACGTAGTATCCCTTAAGCCTAGATTACACTATCTCACAAGTCTTACGTATTCCATAAAACTTTGTGAGATAGAAATCTAATGAGTTTTGTTGCGACTGTCAAAAAATCTAATGTAACATGACAGTTTGTGTTCACACCATCACACAAAGTATAAACACTCACACTTGAAATAAAATGCAACCCTGATGTAATGAAAAGTATTATTGTTTTGAAATTTTTCACAAAACGATGAAGTCGTATGCGATGTCAAACTTTTTTCTTAATACTTGTCATTTTCGTGACACTTTGCATTCACACTATCACACTTTGTCATATTACTTGAGTTTTTGACATATAGTGTAATCTAGCCTTTAGCCGTAAGACATCTCTGAAGGTCCCTAAGTATAGGCCTAAATATCTTACAAATATACAACCCATTTTTTAATTAAAATTCCCCGGGACCTTTTTCCCCTTCTCCGCATTTTTCATATTTAAACTCAAAGGTTAAAAAAAGTTTCCTTATTCAGCTGGGACAATGATAAAAAGAAAATGCTGTATTGTTATACATGGTTTTCTTAAATAAAGGTATACTAGTTTTAAACCGTGACTTCGTTCACGGGAAAATTGGAGAACGTTTTAAAGAAAAGGGCTTATCCAGAAAAACTGTTCACACATTTTAGATAGTTTTCTACATCTGTACTTATTTAATGTTAAAATATTTCAATAAAAACTTTATAGGAATTATCATTTTTCTCCAACACATTCAACTGTCCATATGAATAGCAAGGGGTCTCTAAATATGTTTATTACGGACATTAAACATATGTAATATGCATACCAAGTTTATCGAAAAGGGAAAAAGGAAAAAGGAAAAATGTTATCCCTTAAAAATTAACCTAAATTTACTTCTGAACCATATGATATCTGTATACCAAATTTTTCAAAGAGGGGTAAGAAAGATACCACTTTTTCCACATTTTTTTTTTTTGTCTTAAACTGTACACTTTATTTGAATCTGGGGTGTGTGTCCATATACAAAATTATAAGAATTGTTATTTTTGGCTCTTTTCGTTGCCTACATTTCATGTCTCTAACTTCAGCCGTTTGTACTGCGCGATGATGTAACAGTCACTTGACTAAGTTATAAGTTTGGTTCATTATTTGTGTCCTATGGGGGGTCCTGCTTTTCTGCCCCTATCGCCAAAATATGTAGTCCATTTTATTTTTGGGCTCACAGGCTGCTTCTGTAAACATTTTTTGCTCCCCCTGCACATGCCGCACTTATTTTAATTTTTAGAGGTGCAGCTTACCATAAGAGTGGGTCCTACAAAGCTTGAAGACTTTTATCTTCAGATATGCAATATTTAATATTTTCGTTCTTCCGGGGTTACTGCTCCTCCTCCGTTCACCCTGCCAATTTTTGTTTCGAAATTTATAGTTTTCCATTATAGTGGCCTTAACAACGTTTGAAGTCTCTCTATAAAAGTTCTTCAGTTACGCGATATTTAATATATATGCATCATATGGGGGTATTTCTACCCCTACGCCTACCCCCTTTATTTTTATTTTCAAACGTGTAGTTAACCATAAGAGTGACTCCTATAACAGTTCGTAAGATAAGCGATATTTAACATTGGCGTCCTAAGGGGGTGCCAGTTCCCCTATTGCTATCTTATATAAATTTCGGGGCTTAAGAGATCTTACTACAGAAACTTTAATTTAATAGGTGCTGTGTCTCTTAAGATATGCAATACTTAATATTGGCATCGTATGGAGTGCCCCACTTCTCCTGTTCCTATCGAGAAAATAAGTAGTCTATTTTATTTTCGAGACTCACGTTATGTTACTGTAAAAACCAGGAATATCGGTTCAGTAGTTTGGGAGTCCATAAACCAACAAAACAAACAGACAAACAATTTTAATTTTAGAAGAATTTCTTTTTATTCAGAAAGCATTACAATAATCTGGCAACGCTTAAAGCACTTAATCCAGCTATACTGAGTAAATTTCTTACGGTTCTTTTTAGAGCTGAGATTCACATCGCATTTGATGTTTTCAAAGCATAACGCGCTCGTCCACCGGTTCATTACGATAGACCTCTTTATGTACAGGGACCCACAGAAAAGTAGAATTATAAAAACTGTATAATCTTGACAGTTTTTTCTCATATTACATAATGGGGCAGAATCAAAATTTTTCAGAAATAAGTCTGCTTTTCTAAGCCGTTGGTCCGATTTATATAGAATAATAAATATTAATTCCTTTAGTTCATATAAGGAGCATAGGGCCTCTCATTTCTTGAAGTTTCGTTAATCAGTTGGTTTAAGCTAAGTAGCTAACTGGGCTTCTGCATCCGATCCCGCAGCATGGCCTCCAGGCGGGCTGGCGTAGAAGTCTACATCATGTTTATATAGCGAGCTGCTTGTAATAAGATCCGTCGCCGCTGCCAGCCTTCTCAGCCCCTGGACTCTCCACTCAGAACTGCCGATGGCCAGCCTCTGCCATGGCAGCTGCTCCAAATATCAACGGAACTTTCCAGTATCCTAGGCCTGTCATACGTCCTGGTTTTAGACTACTTATCCTGGTGTCCTGGTCCACTATTAAATTGTCGTGGTTTTTTGTACAGGTCAAGACAAACAAATTAGTTTTTTGCTTTAGTTGTTAACAAAGGTTAAGATTTCTGTTATAACACTGCTAACATAAGGTAATTGTATAAAGAACTTTAATTAAATTCAACTGTTATCTGGTGTTAGTCTAGCTTCACACTATGAAAGTTTTCTTTCAGAAAGTCTGAGTTTATGGGTGAGAGAGGAGAGATGAAAAGCATGTTCTCTTCCCCTCTCACCAATAAACTCAAACTTTCTGAAAGAAAACTTTCATATTGTGATCCCAGACTAAAGCTGGTAAAAGCTTTCAATAATATTAGATGATAGTCAATCCTCTTTCAAATTTTGTTTCAACTAGTTACTGTAAAAAGTAATACCGTGTAAACAACTTTTATAAGTAATCGAAACCCGATAACAAATTGCTTTCTCTAAGGCAGCCCATACACGTTTCAATTCAATTGTCAACTGAGTCGGTGTATGGCTTTTTCAATTTGTTAGTATGACAGTTGTCCAGTTTGTTGAAGAAAAATCAAAAGAGTTTGATTTTTTCAAGTTGAGTACTTAGTCTGCTCAATGGACAAAGGAAAGAAACTTGTTAAAGACTGAAACACTTGAGAGTATTATTCAATGTAAGTGTGACATGCTACCTGTTTTATAACTATATCAAAGACCGAAATGAAGTTATAGAAAAAGTGCAATCTTCTAAAAATAATTTTAGCTTAGAACATTTTAAGCTCAACTTTTTATTATTTTTCATCGTTTTTATGTACATGAAGTACACGTTAATTTTTTTTTCTATATTGTTGGATTTAAAAATAAACACTGGACGGTTTTAACATATCGCACCCTAAAAACTAAACTGTAACAACTCAAAATTCTTAAATTTTCAGGAGAGCCAAACAACAGTTTATGAAGCTAATATTTAAAAAAAAAAATATTAGTTCCCTAATGAAAAAAGTCCAATTTGAAGAAAGTTTTGCTATGCCTTTTTCAATTTTGTAAGTAGCTAGAGTTGTGAAATGAGAATTAATTTATGAAAAAAAAAGTAATTTTTGAAAAATTTTGAGTTGTGACTAGGAATGCCAAACGGAAAATCCCGGGATTTATTTTTTTAATCCCGGGATTTTTAATATTTATATCAAGTTTTGTGTACAAAAATGTTCGTTTTTATTGAATTTTTATACTCTATACAAAAAAAAATTATTAAAAATTATATTTTTTGTATTTTTAATTTTATAATTCTTATTTTTCTTTTTTAAAAATATATCGTCCCCTCAATATAACAATAGCGTATAATTTTTTTGGGGTTTTGAGAAAATCGTGTTTAAAGTCTTTGTCAAATGGATGTTTATTAAAACCTCAATATCGCGGTACATAAAAATTCTTCATATTGGATTTTTCGACGAATACATAATACCGTTTCTTGTCTTTAAATTGACCATTTTTTTTATTCTACGCATCCTTTAAGACCATAATTATGTCATTCAAAGTGCAAGTCCTCCGTATAGGCTATTTTATTTTTTAAGGAATTCGTATGATGTATCTGATACACTATTTTATTTTGTATGGTATACGCTGTTTTATTCAATAATTTTACGGTATTTTTATTAAAATATGTGATCTCAAAAATATCAATTTGTAACATTATAAAAAAGTGATTAATTCATAGTTTTGTTAATTCAGTGTCACATATTCATTACTTTCCAATTTGGGTTATTATAAACAAAAAATTATGACAAATTAAGGTATACATTGCGTAAATCAAAAATAACTTGAAGTTCATCATAAGTCTTCTTTGTCTTCCTCTGCTACATCTACTCATCTAAACAATTTCGCTTCTTTCCACCTTGTAAGTTAAAAAAAATGACTGCGAGCCACGAGGAATTACATTCTTCTTGCACAAATTTTGGACATAATGCAGCTTTCGATGGTCGTAATGAAACTTTTTCTCAAACAATAGTGTATATTATTGTAAGCCATTTTATGAGTTAAAGTTTTCATAAATTGTATTTTTTTTTCTACAGGCTAAAATGGAGTATAATGCGTATACACTATTATTCTTCTAACAACTTTGGAGTGGCAATTTCAAGTAAAATAGCGCATATGAGCCTACACACTTATTGAAGGAAAATTTTGAACAAGAAATTATACACTATTTTTTCCAACGACATTTTGACCCACTTTTTGGAAGTAGAATTTGACGAAATTTTGACCAGACATAAAATCAATGATGGAGATTCTAAATATGCAATAAAAAAATAATAGCGTATGAGCACATACGCTATTGTTATATTAAGGGGACGATATGTTATCCATTTTTTCCATGTGTCCTGGTTGATAGGTTCAAACATCTGGCAGTCCTACAGTATCCGCAACTAGTGGACGAGCCCAGTAGCATTCAGCTATGCTTCCTTAAGTCGTGGATTGAACTCGCTTGAACAAGACTATAAGTCTCATTTTCGTGCGCTTTTAAATCTACTCCCGACGGCGGATAGTGGCACGTAGAATGCTAAAGAGTATTTGAGTTTAGGATACGACGATGAACTCTCTATACCCCTCAGAAGCTGCTTTGTGGTTTCTTAACTAGGACACCTAAGGGTGCAAGATTTTGAAATGTCTGACATTTTTCTTTTTGTTCACAAACAAACATATATGATTTTATTTCTTTAATAATTGGGTTTATGTGTCTATGAATAGAACTCAAAGGCGAAAAAAGCTACTGTCTTACAATTTATTATATTGTTGTGGTTTTGTCTAAGCTTTAATAGCGCTACAACTAAGACTTGAGTGTTGTGTTTGTAATTCTCATTCGCTTTACACTTTTATTTGTGTTATATCTTTAGCTTTTCCAAAGTCTTAGAAAAAGGTTTTCCGATGATCTGGCTTAAGCAACCAGTCAAATGCGCGTAGAAACTAAATTATCCCTAAACAATAAATTTTAGTGGATTTATCAAATGAAAATTGGGAATTGATAAAGTCATAATTAATGAATAAAACATTTTGTATGCCCCAAGATAAGTTTAATGCTATAAATTTTGCTTATTCAATATAAAAACTAAAATTCAACCTTGTTTACGCAATTTTCCAAATGATACTTCTTTCGACTTATCAATTCTCCGTCGTTTTTTTTCATTTTCAGTTTAAAATCTTAAATTAAAAGTCTTCATTCAACTAAGATTTATTTCAACCAATACTTCCTTTTTAAACTGCAACAAAAGGATTCGCTAAAAATTATGTTTTAGACATTTTTGAAAAAGCAGTTAAATCAAAACCCACCAAATCTCTTTCACCATTATTCAATACTCAGTTCTTAAGAAAATAAAGGAAATTTTACAAATGCAAAAATCAAAAAACTATTTGTATACACATGAATTTAAATAAATAAACAAACAAATATTCCAACAGCCAGACAGACAGACAGCCATATACAAACAACAGACGTCATTCATTGAATCGTTTCTCTATTCATCTAATTCAATGTTAAAAACAAAAATCTTTGGCAATAATTAAAATAAACTAAAAAAAGGAGGTATGTGGAGGTAGAGGCAGGGAGTATTTGGCAAAGATGGAGAAGTCATAGAAATTTTTGAAATACAAATAGAAATCAACTCATATGAGGTAAATGCTGGTAATGGAGAAGTTAGGGATAGAAATAATGCTGTTGATTGGCAAGAAGTCCTTGTATTTATTTCTATCTATGAAATCCTTAGTCAATGGATTTGTTTAGTTAAGGGGTTTTTTGTTTTTGGCGTTTCTAAGTATGCAGTTATTTATAAATATAGCGTCTTTGTTTGCATATCTTTGTTTTTGTAATTCCACGTTTGAAGGAAACATTGCGTAGAATAACTATAGAATTTTTATGGCACTGTTGTTATTAGTGATTAAAATTTAGCTAAGAATATTAAATATCTCCTTACGATATGCTTTAATAAAAATAAAAGTATTAAAGCTAAGATTTATTGTTTTTTGTAAAAAAGCAAAATTTAATTAAAATTTTTCTTAAAAATGTTCTGCTATTTTAGTAAAATAAGAATTAATTTTTGTTTAATTTAAAGTTTCATTATTAGAGAACATGTTAGCAACCATCCGTATCCTAAAACTAGGCAACATTTTTTAAGTTGTTAAAAAATAAGGGCTTAGAAATCAAAAAAATTTAAATTTTAAACATCGATCTTTAATTGCTGCTTTTTATTATTTTTATTTTTTTAATTTCATTTTCTTCGTTTCTATCTACTGCCTTCTACTCTTTGTTCTCAACTGTGAACCATCTCACAACTTCTCACACAACAATGTATACAAATCCTCAAACACCAGACAATAATTTATCCTATTTAAGATTCATAAAATCCTTTGTTTATACTAGTGCTGCTTCTGTTGTCCTGTACATCTTAAAAACCCACCTTTTTTGCCGTTGGCTTATCCACCCTTGTCCTAAAAGCTACCATTGTAAATGAGTCTATAGAAGTATATTCGAAATTCGAACTTTAAAAATTTCCCCTTGTTTTCTTAAATGTTTGAGTGAGTTGCAGCCAACATGTTGTAAAGATATTGGTGCTATCTTGGGATATTCAAAAAGCTTTAGCAGAATTTTCTCTCCTTAGGGTTTGTGTGTACTTTAGTTGTTTTGTTTTAAGGGTGAATTTTTTTCAAGTGAAATTTTTAAATGAGATTTGTGATGAATAAAGACACATGTAAGAGACTTCTTTTATACTAAATGGCTTGGAAGTCCCTTATGTTTCGAATAAAAAAAGGTTTAAAACAATTTTATTTTGTTCTAAAAAAAATTTTATCCGAAAAAATCCGCTTAAGTAATTAAATAAAATAATAAGAAGGCCTAAGAGTTTGCTTAAGTTTAAATAAAAAAATTAATAAAAATTGCCTGAGAAATTACAAAATTCTTATCATTCATTTATAATTTGTAGAAGATATTGGAAATTTTTGTTAAATAATGATTTTTTTGTTGTACAAATAAACCATTTAAGTTGTTTTTTTTTTTTAAATTTCAATTATTTTTTATTTCCACTGGTTAATTTTTTTATAAAGAAACTGGGAATTATTATAAAAAATACTGGGAATTTTAATGCAAAAAATACTGGGAATTTTTATTATAAGAAATACAGGAAAATTTTTTATAAAAAAATGGGAAATTATTGCAAAAAAAATACAGGGAATTTTTCATAAAAAATACTGGGAATTTATTATAAAAAATCTAGGAATTTCTTATAAATAATACTTGGAAATTTTTATAAAAAAATATGTACTGGGAATCCTAAATGAACAAAACTGGTGATTTTTTATAAAAATAGTAGGCAATTTAAAAAAAAAAACAGGCAATTTTTATAAAAAAAAAATACTGGCAATTTTTTTTTAAAAAATACTGGCAATTTTTTATTAAAAAATACTGGCAATTTCTTATTAAAAAATACTGGGAATTTATTATAAAAATATACTGGCATTTCTTTATAATAAAATACTGGCAAATTTTTATTAAAAAATACTGGAATTTTTTTTATAAATATAATGGTATAAAATAAAAAATATTTATTTTAAAAATAATGTGAAATTTTTTTTTATTTAAAATTTTTCCAACACAATATATTGTTTTCATTCTTTTTATAAACCGACTGAATTATGTTGTTTAATAAGTTCGTAGAACACCTAAAAGTATGCTTTTGTTATTTAATCAAATAATAAGAAGGTCTAGAAGTTTAGTTTTAAAAATATAATAAAATTTGCTTGAGAAATTGCAAAAAATTCTTATAATTCACTTAAATATTGGCAAACTTTTTTTAAATAAATTTATTTTAAGTTATAAATTTTTTTTGAACACATGATCCAATTAAATTATATTCTTTTTCTACTTGTTCATTTTATAAAACGAAACTATAAGCGTTAAGGAGAAGTTTTATAAAAAATACTGGGAATTTTTTTAACATACTGGGTAATTGTTTTATAAAAAAACTGGAAGTTTAATTTAAAAATACTGGGAATTATTATTATAAAAATACTGGGAATTTAAAAAAAAACTGGGAATTTATTATAAAAAAGTTGTACTGGGATATTTTATTATAAAATATACTGGGATTTTCTTTTTAAAAAATACTGAGCAATTTTTTTTTTTTTTTAAAGGAATTTATTACAAAAATATTGAGAGTTATGATTATAAAAAATACTGGGAATTGTTATTATAAAAATGCTGGATTTTTTTTTTTATAACAATACTAGTAAGTTTTATAATAAAAAATGTTTTTATAAAAAATACTGGTGATTTGTATTTTAAAAAATAATGGGAAATTTTTTTTATATTTAGAATTTTACCAACGCAATATTTTGTTCTCATTCTTTATATAAAATTAAAAACCGACTTAATTAGGTTGTTTAATTAATTCGTAGAACACCTAAAAGTATGCTTTTGTTATTTAATCAAATAATAAGAAGGTCTAGAAGTTTGCTTTAGTTTTAAAAATTTAATAAAATTTGCTTGAGAAATTGCAAAAAATTCTTATAATTCACTTAAATTTTGGCAAACTTTATTTAAATAAATTTATTTTAAGTTATAAATTTTTTTGAACACATGATTAAATTATTAAATTATATTCTTTTTCTACTTGTTCATTTAATAAAACGAAACTATAAGCGTTAAGGAGAAGTTTTATATAAAATACTGGGTTTTTTTAACATACAGGGTAATTTTTTTATAAAAAAAACTGGGAATTTAATTTAAAAATACTGGGAATTATTATTATAAAATATACTGGGATTTTCTTTTTAAAAAATACTGGGCAATTTCTTTTATAAAAAACTGGGAATTTATTACAAAAATACTGGGAATTATTATTATACAAAATACTGGGAATTTTTATAATAAAACTACGGACATTTCTTGTATAAAAATACATACTGTGAAATTTGTATAAAAAATACAGGGAATTTTTTTTTTAAATACTGGGAATTTCTTATAAACAATTCTGGTGATTTTTATTATAAAAAATGCTGGGAAATTTTTTTATATTTAGAAGTTTTCCAACACAAAATATTGTTTTCATTCTTTTTATAAAATAAACTCTTAAAACAAATTATAAACACTTAGAAAAATACTACAGCTTTTAAGTCTAGTTCAAAACAATTTTCTTTATTAAAATAAAAGGCAGTATTTGCTTTAATATTTTAGAATAATTCCTTAAAGTATACTTCAGTTTTAAATTCTGCTTTAAATTGTTTAAAGGCGTTCAAAATTGTTTTAATAACTTTCCTCTTCTTAACATAAAAATTTATTATAATGTTTCAGTAAAAACGCCTTAAAGTATGTTTTTTTTTTTGCTTTTTGCAAAACCCCTTAAATTCTGCTTTGTTTTTTTCGCTAAATTATAAACCTGTTGTTTATCATCATGTGTTTTTATGTGTTCTGACCTTGAAATTTAAACGTATTAGAGCCAGTTAACACAGAAAATTAACCTTAATTTTTTTTTGTTTTCGCAAAGCTTCGAAACAAAAGCAACCCCCGTGCAAAAAAAGCGGCTATAAAAACAACAAGAAATCGCTAAATTTTTTCGCAGACGGTTGTTACTTAAACACTTTAAGTCGCATGTACATATCTAATGTTAAAAGCTTCCATATATTTTTGGTATGTTATGTTTTGTTGGCCTTAGAAAATGGGCTTTAAACTTTAGTTTGGTTTTGTATGTGTTATGACGTTGGCAACATCGTTATAAAAAAAAATTATTATGATTATTATGAAAACCAGCCAAAATGTCCTCAGTTTTAAAACATCATCATGACCATAATTTTCATTGTTTGGAAAATGTTGTTGTTGTTTTTTTTTCTTTTTTAACTGTTGAAACATTAAACAACATTGTATAGTTAGTGACTGCATTAAAATGTTGGACTCATACTAGAGTTATTCGCACTACTGCTGTTATTACTACTTACGAGTACCACTGCCACTGCCCGTCATTGTAATCAACGCAATTAGATGTAAAACAACAACAAAACGCCCTCAAAGCGCTCACTTCACCAAAAAAAAAAAAAAATAGAAGAGAAAAGCAAACAACAACTTAAATGAAAATGAAAATTATAATGTGTTACAACAAACATGAGATGTTGTTGTTGCTGCTGCTGTTGTTGGTACAATGAATGTATAAACAACTGTTCCTGCTGCTTGACTCTGTTGCTGGTTCCAAAAAAAATATACACACAGAAAAACATGATATTGTTGTTCCTACTGATGAGGATGATGACTGCCTGACTGACTGCCTCTTTGGATGTTTGGCTAGCTGACTGACTTCCCATTAAGCCCAAAAAATGCGTGCGTGTAGGTATTTCGTAGTACAAGTTTGTGAGGGAAAACATGAGAATTTTTGTGCAAATTATCTTTAAACAACTTTAAACGTCCGCGCGCACCAAAAATATAACAACATACTCTTTAGAGGTTTTTTTGGAAAAATGACTTAACACTTTTACATTTGTCATATTTGCGTGGAAAATATAAAAGAATTTTCTAACATTGAAAATACAGACACAGACACTTACACTTTTTTTTTAACGTTTTAACAGGATCAAGTAGACATTTTAATAGAGTTAAATAGTAGAGGTGGTCAGTTTTTGAAAAGAAAAGAGATTTAAAGAAAAGTCCTTTTTATTGGTAGATGGAATAATAGAATAAAATTTGGTTTTGGAATAAGGAGTAACTTTAAATTCAGTGCTTTTGTAATCTTCGCACTAGATGTCTGAATTTTAGGTGATCAGGTTTTTTTTTTTTTTTTTAAATGTTGGCGTAAGTGTTATTTTGGTCCTTATTTAGATTTTAAATTCAACACGGTAATTCAACAAACTAACTACTAACAGTATTTTTCTCAAAATCTTAGCTTGATAATTAAAAAATTTCTAGTACCCGATCGGCTTGAGAACTTTTAAATGTTTAAAGAGTGCTCCACCAAAGTCCATGGTGGAGATTTGGCCAAAAGTCTTTTTACGTATGTACATTTTTGAGAAAAATTGGATATGGGTCCTTCTATAAGGATTTTGTTCAATTTTAAGATTCTTTTACACTAAGGTCTTGTCGAGGGAGCCCTCATATATTTTATGTTAGGCAAAAAGGTATTCAGGCAAAAAAATGCATTTTCTGTTTTAATTGGGTTTAACTTCAGTGTTTTCGCTCTTTCGTTTGGTATCAATAACTTAACTGCCTGTTCATCTATTTTCTATTTTAGCTTACATTAAATGTAAATTAAACGATCCAAGTGTTCGTTCGAAAATAGATGAACAGGCAGCTACTCTAGGACAACTGCTGCCAATCGTAGGTAAGGTTAGGGTATGTGGAAAGGCCAGTGCGAAGCCACCTTCACACCCGCACCAAGAGAACAATAGGGTCCATTAGTGATAGGATACTGTCAGTGTCACGACCTAGCCACATCAGCCTGCTGTTCTGCAGCCTAGGACAGTGACACAGAATGTGCTCAACCTTCTCGTGGTCTCTCATGGAATTCCTTTTGTGATACCCTGATGCAGTGACCGAAGTAAATCGAGTTTTGGCCAGATAACTCACCAGACGTCACTGCAGCCTCCAACCGATTCGATTATCTGCTGAAAAGAAAGGTCGTCTTTACAAAGAACATCCAAACAGTGAAATTTTGGTCTCCCAAAACACCTCATCCATTGACAAAGAAAGTGAAGCAATGTTTTTTTCCAACTGGAAGCTTCTACAGTAGTCATTATAATCAAGGCCCTTTAGACCTATTAGAATCTTAATACACCTAAATCCATCTCAGAGAACTTTGTTTTAATCAGTTCACCTTGCACGTTTGAGTTCTCCTTCCTAAAAAAAACCCTAAACGCTTGATAGCTCTAGCCGAAGGAACCTTAAGATTTATTTGGAGACCAGATTACTCCCCAGATGTTAGTGCAGCCTCCAACCAATATGATCCCCTGCTGTAATGAAAGATCTTTCTTAATCCTTCCTTAGATAAAACATTTAAACAGGACAATTTTGGTCTCCCAAAGCACTTCTTCCTGCTATCCCTGGGACCAGGGCATTGACAAAGAAAGTGAAACTCCATTTGCTCCTCCTCCTCATCTTGAATGCTTCAACAGTAGTCACTTTAATCAAAGACCATCCTTATTGCATGTGTCCCTATCAACCAGTGATCGCTATTAGAATCTTAATTCACTTTAATCCATCTCAGATATTTTTGTTTTAATCAATTTTCTGTGAACTTTTGGGTTCTGCCGATAACGTGCTTGTTTTGTGTACCCTAAACTAAACCCTAGACGATAGATCCCCCTCTAGCCGAAGTAACATTAAGATTTATTTGGAGACCAGTGGCCAAAATTAAGCCAGTGTTCTCCAGATTACTTCCCAGATATTAGTGCGGATTCCAACTAATTCCATTCCCTGCTGAAAAGAATGATCGACCATAGTCCTACCTTAGGTAGAACCTCCTCATAGCGATCCCTTTGTGATGCCTTGAGCCAGTGACCAAACAGGGCACTTTTTATCTCAAAACTGCCTCTGCCTGCTACCCCTGAGACCAGGCCATTGAAAAAGAATGTATAAACGTTTTCTCCTCCTCCTCATCCTGAAAGCTTAAACAGTAGTCATTATTATCAAAGCCCGTCCTCATTGCAAGGGTCCCAATCAACCAGTGATCCGTATTCTTGATGCACTCTCTTTGAACTTTTGGATTATCCCGATAACGTGCTTCATTTATATAACTTTTTTGTAGCCTAAAGTAACCCCTACCCCTGTAGAGGTGGTACCTCTAGCAGAAGTAACCTTAAGATTTATTTGGAGACGAGCACGCGGCTTACTAGCTGGCCATTAAGCACATTTTTTCTTTAAGGTAACTGGAGAAAAATCCATTTCCAAGATCTTTTTATTATTTAGATGCTCAGGCGATATTTTACTGAATGTTAAGGCATCGTAAAAAGTATTTACTTACTGGCTAGTTCCTTCATTTTGTTTATCATCTTGCCATATAGGCTCTAAAGATTTTCAGAATTCAGTTTTTGCTGAATCTACAGTTTATTCTAAACCATATTGTATAGAAACATATGTTTGACCACATTGCTCCTTTAAATTTTCCCCCCAAAATATTTGTCAATATTTGATTTCATATGCCACCTGTCATGTTCAAACATGTGTTTTGTTTTTGCTGTTATTTTTCTGAATTTGCTTTTTTTTTTTGCAATGTTTTTATTTTAATACTCTTCATGACCTTTTGTGCAATTTTCACAGTTTCATTTAATTGTGGGGGATTTTTCTATTTGTTTTAAAGGACGATTGTTTTTTTATTGCAGTACCATAGATTTTCTGCTAAACTCCTCTCCTTAAATCTAAATACTTATACATGGGGTTACTACATAAGTTCATGTGTGTGTGAGTGTGTGCGCGCGTATGTAGAGAATAGTATTTACATTTATATGCCTGTAGAAGAGGGAGTTAGGAGTTATAGTCTTTGTGTGTGTACATTTGTTGCAAACTCGTTTATCACTTTCCACAGTCCGTTGTTTTGTCCAATAGACACGCTTTTTTTGCTGTTGTTTTTGGCGTCACCATCACTTGTTGTTATTGCGTGTTTACCAAGCATGTGCTTGTGTATGAGGTTGTTTTTTTAGGTGGTATTGGTATTAGTGGGGGTTATCAATTGCAGCATATTAACGCGGATTTCGCGGTCGATTATTTTGAGCCTCTATGGTTGGTTAACGGATTTTCATACACACCAGAGTATCAGTATTGCATGCTGGATGTGGGAGAGTGAGTACGTTTATTTTTTTTTTTTTGTTGCATGTATTTCGCTTTGGCTTTTATTGATGTAAAGGATAATACTGATGATGGTCACGTTGATGATGCTGCTGATAATAATTATTATGTTGCTGTTGATGATAATAATGAAGTTGGTTTTTTGGTTTTAATGTTTGCAAAAATCATTAAACATGAGTGCTGTAAGTCTATTTTAAACGGTTATTTATTTGTTTGTTTGTTTGCTGGCTTTTGTCTATAATTGAAGTGGATTTTTAGGCGTTTTTGTGTTTTAAGTGAAAAGTGAGTGAGAGTTATATAGAGATATTCGGTTTAAATACAAATGAAAGTAAGAGCAGTTTTAGCAATTTGTTTATAATTACAAAAAACCACTTAATAAAGTAAAGAGATTATATATTTTTACAAAAATTATAGTAAGTACAATAAAAAAGGGAATAATACTTAAATGACATTAAAATTTAATTTGGTAAAATAATTTTATATTTAAAAATACCAACTTATCAAGGAAAGAGAATATGTATTATTAAATGAAATTGAGGCAATAAATGATTTTTAGTGGAAATTACCGACACGTTGTTAAGACAACAAATCTTTCAAAGTTATATTGAGATATTATTTAAGTAAAAATTTAATTTGGATACGTTATCTCCTTCAATACGTTGAAAAGAAAATTTAATCTATCCGTACTTAAGTCAAGCCGAAGCGTTGTTTATAGTATGATAAGTACGGATTTCCTTAAATCAAGTACACGATTATTCAAGTGCCACGTACTCAAAGTGCGATTAAAAACTAATCTCAAGCTGTGCTTGATTCAAAAGTTTCTAAGTTTTTTAAAACCTAAATTCATACTTGCATTTAACTCAATTATTTTAAGCAAAGAGAAATCGGGAATAATTGCTTTCTAAACATGAAAATAGCGATGCTTTTCTTCTTGTAGTGTGTTTTTTGATTGTACAGGAAGAAAGCGATTCGTTTCCTTTCCATGAAACAACAAACATAGATGGCGCATTCCTCTTGTTATCTACTGTAAATTGCGTCATCCCCAGGGGTTGTAAGGATTATCTTAAGGATATTTAACCTTTTGGTGTTACATCCTCCGAGGAATATCAGGTTGGAGTCATTCCAGGAACCAAAATGGGACATTTGACCTTTGATTGCCTTGGCTATGTATTTAACCTCGGGTAGAGGTGTACTGGCATTCTTTGGAATCCCATGCACTGTAAATTATTGAGTGCTACTTGTAAGCTCCTCAGAACTTATCGAAACACAGAGTTCTTTTTGGTCCTTGATTGGACTTCATTGAACTCACAGTTATACCGCAGAACTAATAATTGAAGGTGCTACGGGAGTCAGTAGCCCCCGGGGCAAGCCAGCCTGACTGCCAGTGAGGTGTCCGTTTAGCACGCTTTTTGTGAATAATACTTGTTGTCTTTCAGGTTGATTGTCTTTGCGGAAGCCTTGCCTTTCTGATGGAAGCGATACTATTCTGGGGAGCACGTAGTAGCTGTGGTAAGGACTGATCTTTTACTTTGTTGTTTTAAGTTCGGTCCATGGAGGGATCCCTAGGTGTTATTTCTATTCCACAGATGCTGCTAGAATTCTACGGGTAAGGCAGCAGAGGTTAGATAGCTCCTTGAGGGCCGGAGCTCTGTAACCTCCATTAGTGTATATTCCTGCGGCGGAATATACAAACGAATTCATACTTACACAGGGGCTATTGGTAATATAACTATACTCATGGTTATGATGCATCATGAAGTTGGGCCATGATGGCAGGTATTCATGTAAATCAAGACCATATTTGTAAATGACGTCACGCCAGACCTAACTGTTTGAAATTTTGCTTTCAAGACAAAGCACAATAGTCTTTGTCTACGTCCCACAAATCATAATTGCGTAATCTTGTTTATTTGACTTATGTTTTTTTTACCAACTTTTGCAGTGTTGTTGTTGTTTCTACCGCAAACTCTTACAAACACACGCACGCATATAAGCAATGCTGAGAGATGAGCCTAATAAATTCTTTGAAAAATAATAGGCTCACTTTGTAGTTTTACTCTCAGAGTGGCACGACTAAAGAAAAGTTCAAGTTTCTTTACTTGATTTTAGACTTTTTAAGAATTTTAAGAAATTCCAGGACTTTTTAGTGTTATTGGTACTTAAATTGTTAAGAACGACTCGCACTAAACTGAATTGGAAAAAACTTAAATTTATTAACAGTTTTTTTCTTTCCGTGTATCCTTAGCATAATTAACACATAATAGTCTTTCAACCCTGTTAATGTTTATTTGGGATAACATTTTTCTTGAGCCTTTAGTGGTCTTAAGAAGCTAAGTACCATTGTTCTTCTTCTTTATGGCTAGGTAAGCAACTATTCAGCTGTTTAGTTGCTCTCAAGCTCAGTCCAACTGATCAAAATCTTTTCTCAGTTCTCGTTTTGTTACCATCTTGAACCGTCTCCCAAGGGTCTTATCTTACCTGGCTGCTTGTTAATTCACTCGGGCATCCAGTATTCCGTAAAGTGTGGATCCCGTTTAAATAAATTTAACACAGACAAGTTGTGTCCCTAAGGGTTCTCCGACTAAGATCATGTTCAAGTCTTAGATCTCAGAATGCCAGACAGCAGCCCTTGACTGAGCCTCCCAATGGGCCAGTAGCCATTTAAAACCGCAATAAGATTTCAGAGGTGATGTCTGGACAGCTGTTATGCCCGCCGAGTTCTTTTTTTTTTATCTATAGTGGGCTAGATTTTCTTGGTTTCCCCACAGGTAGTTTCATGAAGCCACCTCTGTGACCGGCAATAAGATAAAACTTGTGCAATAAGTTGATTACTCCTTGGAGTGAAGACCTGTATGCGCCAACGAGTCTGACATACAGATCTCATGTATGTTCCTGCGTCTGTGCACTTTCTTAAAGGTAACCGCTGAATGTCTCGTTATATCCTCCAGCGATATCCGGCATTCTTTGACCATCCTGCAGGGATATTATGGCCGCCTTGCTAACGGTAATAATTTTAATATCCCTGCCAGATCTTTTACCACACCGAATGTGTCTCGCGGCTGTGTAGATGACCATTATTTCCGGTCCGGCAGCCTTAAAGGTTTACCCCAGTTAAGCTGCTCGGAGTATATTGGGAAATTTGGAATTATATGTTTTCTTGAGAATTTTTCATTGTTTTTTATTTTTCCATAAGTCTTTAAAATCACTAAAAATTTAATTGAAATCCATTTTCCCTATTTAAAACGCGATAAATAACCCCACGCGAGGTTAAGTTAGACACTCTCTTTCCTTTATCTCTCAATAACATTGTCTTTAATTTCGAACCCTTTAAAACTATCTTTGCACATTCCTAAAGCAATTTATCTCTCATAAATTATTACCAAAATATTTTCATTTTTAATTCCTTTTGTCCACATCTAGATAATTAAAACATACACAATTTTTGGCCAAAACTAAACAAAAAAAACATTTTTTCAGCAGCTCCAGCTCATTTAAAATTCCTGTTCAATTCAAGTATTTATTTTCATTTTGTTGTTTATTTTATTTTGTAGTTTTTTTTTTAGTTTTAGTTGAATTTTATTAAGGGTATCGTCGTCGTCGACGTTACGCTTGTGAATTTTTAATCAATTTTACTTGACAGTAACCCTTTGGGTATGGCAGGACCAAAACGTAATAATACTGGCCATACAGACAAACTAAAATTTCACTTGCTTACATTCTTTATATGCAAATATCCTTTTATTTCAAAACGAAATGAAAGTCGTTACTACTGCGTTTTCATGTTGAACGAAAGAAGCTTAAGGAAGCAAAGAAACTGCTGAAAAACGTAGACTCTATGAACAGGTCAAGTCAATTTAATTTAACCTTTTGGGAGGCTTGTGATGCATATTTAAAATTGAAAAACTCAAATACTCGAGTTAAACAAAAAAAGAAACAACTGAAACAGAAATATTAATACAATGATTTTGATGATGACCAAATGAAAATTATTATTGTTGTCGAGGACGATATGGACCATTGTCCATAACGAAAAGTCAACCTCATTAAATGTTATTTCTCATTCCTTTTCTTGTTTTCTGTAACAAACCAAACTGAACGAGTTACGGCAAATGAGCAAAACTTTAAGGGATCAAAAAAAAAAATTAAAAAAAAACAACTCAAAGGATAAAATGTATCTGGGGATGAGGCCAGTTTTTTTTTGCATATAAATTGTATAAATAAAATTTTGCTTAGAATCAAAATAAAATGTCGAATATTTTTTTAACTCACATGTCTCATAAATGTGCACTAGAACTGGACACTTGGAAATAGCAAAAGTGTCATGGGTATGGGTTTCAGGTTGGTGTTCAATAGTCACATCCACCACCACCACCATCCTCATGCCTTTAAACCCTTTTTCCCATTTCTGTATTGTATTTTTAATTCTATATTTGGTTCATTTTATCATTTTCTATACATTCAAGTAAAAAACTTTTTTGGTTTGGTTGTTTTATTTTATATTTAAATGTTAAAGGAAACGCTTTTAAATATTAAAATGCCATGACGATTTTAAATGTTGAGAACAGGGACACATGAATGTACAAATTTCGATAATTAAACGAGGGTTGTTTAAAAACCTCTACTAAAAATTTTACTAAATGTTAAAAAGAGGGAAAGGAGCACGGGCATAGTGCTAGAAATAGTTATAGGCTTGAATGTAGATCAGACTTTAATGTACATATGTTTATTATAGACAAGATGATTTTTAGTATTGAGACTAGACAAAATACTAGATTATGAATTATTATGCGGACTATAGGTACCGTTGATAAAACCTCGATAGTCTTTATAGTAGATCACTGTAGATGGATCAATAGAACAGTATCGTCTAAAATCCAGGATATGGACTAGTGCGTAGATAGACAATTACCCTACTCTTCGATATCGCCGAGAGACTGATCAAGCTGTAGTCTCCCAGGAATCCCTGTTTTCTGGACATACGTGCCGGGCATTCAAAGAGAAAGAGAAACACCATTTACTATTTTTGAGGTAGGTCGCAACGGCGACAATGTTAATTGTATGGTAAGCCCAGTCGATTCGTATGATTTCTTTTCGCCCAATGATCCGTTTAAACTTCTAGAAACTTGGATATGTCTCTCCGACTTCAGCAGAAGGCTGAAGGCCTTCAATTTCGTCCTTCTGGTGAACAGTACCAGTTCCGTTAAGTTACTGAGTGCCCCCAAAGCAGTAAGCATAATGTCACTAATCACATCCAGAAACGCACCTCATACAAATAACAACCCGTCATCTAAGTGGGCTTCCGCCTTGATGCACTTATTATCCAGCCTGGTAAGAATCGAGTTAACAACAATGAGCCAGAGTAGAGGAGAGATCACCGCGCCTCTATACGTGACCGTGCACGTTATTTTTGTGATCCTCCGTCATGATTGTGGCATCACTCGCCGGTTTCGCACTCGAAGTTCTGGAAAATTCTGCTTTTAATAGTTCTAAGAGGTACTAAAAACGGTATCTCCATAGAAGCCGAACCTGCCTGGGCTGGTTCAATTGCCCGTTTATAACCAAAGTGATTCTGTTCGTAGAAACCCAGACTAGGGTGATGTTCGCCAAATGGCCTAACCCGTAGCTTTAATTTCAACACTGACCAATTAGCCGAAATGTATTTGCGTGAAAGCGGAATTACAACGTCAAAAGTACTGATATTCCCTTGAATGTACATGTTTCACTAATTGCCAGTATTTCAGCCTGAAAAACACTGCATTTATCCGGAAGGCGATATGAGGTTCGTACACCGATATCTGCAGAGAAAATGCAGGAACTAAAGTTGCATGTCAACGTCGTGTAGTTACATACTAACGACATAATTAACCGTTAGGTTTCCGACGCTCCGTTTGCGCCTGGATGGACATATAAATATGTAACACCGTTGACTTCAAAACAGACTAGAACTTTAAAAAAAGCTTTTACTGAACTATAACACGGATTATAGACAGTACTAAAGACCAGATAATAGAGTGGATTACAGACAATTCTAAAATATCATAAAAGGTTGGTTAGCAAGGTTCCCCCGTACTACACCAAAATAGACGTAGGGCAATCATATGCTTAGGAATACTGGAACAATAATTGATTAAAAAAACTGATACAATGCAAAATAACAATGGACTGATCAATACTCCCAGAACTAGGACAATGCAGTCTTACCTGCTTCAGCAGACTATAACCAATTAACGATACTGATAGGAGGCAATATAGCAATACTGAATGGATCGATAGTCCAAGAACAAGGATAGTCAAATCTTACACGGGAATACCCGAAAAACAACTCCAACAAATCGTGTAAGATGGAGATGCTTTGAGGTAGCCTTATGCTTTCAAAGGGGATAATGGAGAAAAAAATAGACAATAATATAGAATTGACTAAAGACTAGACTTAACACTCGATTAAAATGTATTCTGTTGAGTATTAAGTATTTATCGGCTTTAAGCTAAAATAAAGACCATATAATCGATTTTGATTTATACTTATCCAGATAACAAACTATACTAGAAAAAAAACTAGGCTAGAAAATAGAAAAGGCTATACAATACATTAGACTAGTGCGCACACTAGGTTATAGACAAGGTAATAGACCAAACTTCATTCTACATTTTGGACTACCAGATTAGATTGTTCTTGCAAGAAATTTGAGTCAAATGTCTTTTAAGCACTTATCCGGTGAATACCAGTGAATACAGTATGATGATAAAATTGTGATAGGTGAAATCATGACATGTTCCTTAACTGGTGATTATGTGTTTAAAGTGTAATTACTCCAGACGAAAGGTAATTGACACAAAACTAGTCATGTGATTGGATTTTGCTAAAATAGCCATGGATCTATTATTTTAAATGACGGGGATCCATCATATTAACATGGTTCACTCGGGACAATGCCTTCAACAGGCATTATTTTAACCAACATTAAATGTGTCCATTTATGTTATTTCAGTGACCTGTTATAAAGTGTCAAAAAGGTGCCAATCGATCCCCAGCCACGACATCGGCATGTTAAAGTGACAAGTATTAATACAAAGATTTGAACTAAGCCAGGCTTAAGACTAGACTATTTTAAAAGGCAGAAAAAAATATATCAAACAACATAATGGGTTGTCTATTTTTCGGTGTCAGAAGTAAAGTTAAATAAAAGACACAAAAAACAATTATTTTGATGAAACTTTTACTTCATTATAATGCTTCACATTACGTGCGAAATACAATGTCACTTAAATTTCCGCCTTTAGATTAGTTGCAGCAGTCGATTGAGTCGATTTGCGGTAGTTTCCGACAGTAACTAGCCGAATGTTGTTTTCAAATGCACGGCTTTTTACATACCCCCACAAAAAAGTCTAACGGCGTCAAACCGGATGATGGTGGACGATTGACGTCGCCAAAAATCGGGTCGTGTTGTGGGGCTCGTAGCATTGTCTTGTTGAAACCACACATCCTCCAGTGAATAATTTTCAATTTAGGTCCAAAAAAGTAAGTTACCATGTGGCCATATCGTTTTGAATCTACGGTAACCGTTTTTCCAATATTTTCGGCAGTGCGCCCATTGCGATAATGTAAAGGTCTGACTACATCTGTAATGCTTCTAGTCTCTTCAAATTTTGTAATAATCCTGCTAATTCCTTGAACTTAAAAACACCCCATAATGCTCGAAAAGGGTGCCTTGTTTGAACCAACACTTCTGTAGTAGCTTTAAACTAGAGGGTGTGGAAATTGCAGGTATCACTTTAATTTTAATAAAAAATAGTTTTTTTTGAGATTATAAAAATAATATTTTTATTTCAGTTTATTACAAATAGGTTCCGGTTAAAAATTTAAAATTATGTCGGTCAAGTGACTCCCCCCCTCCACCTTCCTACTGGCTCAGCAGGCTCCCAAACTTTTACCAAAATTCTTAAACACGTTTTCAATAAACGATTGTCAATAGTTGATATCTGCCCGATAATATTCTTTTAAGCTCTTGAGCTGTTGTGGGATTATTGCTATACAAAAAATAGTCTAAAGTTGTCCAATTGAACGATCTTGGTGGCCAATACTAATGGGATTTTTGAAATTTTCTTTCAAAAAATCCATTGTTTGTCTTGCTGTGTGACAAGTGATACCACCCTGTTGAAACCACATATTCTCAACGTCTAAATTATCCATTTTCCGCTTCAAAAAGCTTCGGGTTATCTCCATGAAGCTACAAATTTGAACACCCGTTATTTCTACGTCTTCTTTGGTTTTCCATTAAACAAATGACTCATCAGATGACAGATATTTAACAGCTGACAGCCTTGCCAGACCTTCGGTTTTGACACAGTTTCATTCAAAATAGATTCTTCTGACAACATCTAACTTTCTTGAGCTACCCTCGTTTTAATATAAATAAATGTATTTGTCCAATATCAAATATTCTTAGTGACTACATTTTTGGTAACGTTTTGGTTGGTTTGCTTATGTTGTTGCTGTTTTCATTTCAGAAATATTTTTTTTTCTCTGGTCCATTGTTGATGCACGTTTTTCTAGAACGAGTTGAGTTTATTGAATTTATTTAATTAAGGGTTCCAACTCCTGCCAAAAAAAAAAAACAATAGCCCATACCCAGTAAAATATATAAACGGGACACTTCACAGGCCATACATGCCAACATGTCTGCACACATTTAGAACTCTCTATAATAATTGCAAACTCCAGTAAACTCCAATTGCCAGTAAATAGAGGAAAGAGTTTGTGATTGTATTTGTAGGTATAAATGTGTGTGTATTGTCCTGTTTTTATTTATATGTTCACTTTTTTGCTGCTCAATGACTTCATTTTCAAAATAATTTTATAAATTTATAAATATTTTGTATTTTATTATAAAAATTTCTATTTGGTCATCTTCACACAGGGACGTGCTTTAAACTGCCAGCTGCCCTTTGTCTCCTGCTTACTTCTTGTTTGAACTGCCTGCTGTACAACTTTCACTGTAGAAAACTAGGCAAACGTTTGGTGTTTTGATATGAGTAGAGTTGTATGTCCATGAAGCTTCAATAGTTTGGCTTTACCCTTTCCCTCTTTTCTCTCTGTTTCTCCTTTAGATTGTCGATGAATTTGGTTTGAATTTGGAAATTTTTGAAGTATAGTTTTGTTACATTTACGGGTTCTGTTTGGCATTCAAGTATTTGGAATTTGGAAATTTCTGTTTAACTTCCGTTTTACTTGTGCTGTTACAACTACCATGAGTATTCTTGTGGTTCTAAAGCGGATGCTGGTGGGTTTTTCTGTCAATTTTCTTTTGCTGGGACCCCCATTAGCACAAAAGGGGTTACCTTCTGTCTTTTTTTTTTTCTGTAACCAAAAACAAGGGGGTATAACGCCTTTTGGTATGCTTTGCTTTTTTTAGTTATTTAGTTTTCATTTGTTTCTTCATACAAGGCAAGTGTGGAATTGAAACATTTTATATATTTTTTTGATGTTTTCTCAACCTTTCAATTGTTACTTTTAGAGAAAATGGAAAGGGGAGTAGTGGTTGTTGGGTTTCAATGGTCATTGGAGACAAGTGTTTGTCATAAGTTTCCGTTGGGTTTTAGAAAATTTCTATAGTGTTTTCTATGTTTGAAATACATGTTGTCATTTTTTATAATCTAAAGTTATAAAATCATTTTTGTTGTTGTTTTTGAAAAAAGAAAGGTTAAGTCAAAAGAATGGGACCATAAAGGAACAACATAGCAAAATTTTTTAAAAACAAAGTACATACAAATACTTCTTTGCAATCCCTTGCCCTCTACCTCTCTCCAGTGGACCTCACACAGAACTCAGTCACATTCATTTATGAATAATTAATAACCGAAGTAATGAAGTAGAATTCTCAACTGGACCAAACAACCAGCCAAAATTATATACACAATAATAATAATTGGCAACAAAAGGAGAAAGAAAAAAAAATATTTATAAAATGGAAAGTAAATAACAAAAAAAAAAAAAATAAAAAAATTGAAAACCCAAACAGGGCGTTAATTTATTTTCAAATTGGACGCTGCAGTTAAAGTAAAATGGCGTACAAAACAATGAATATGCAAAAAGAAATTAAAAGAAAATTTATGTAAAAAGGAAAAACCACAAAATATGATACGAAATTTATAGACATATAAAGTTAAAGAGTTACAAAACCAAACGATAACGATAACTTAATGGCGAAAGGCACTCAGAGAAAAACATTTAGTAACTAGATCATAGAATTGAAAGGAATTTAAACTAAGCTACAGATGAGTATAAAGACTAAGCTTTAGTCTAGACTTTGAAGAGCACTACGGGTTAGGTTTGTAGAGTAGACTAAAGACTAGGTTGTAAACTAGACTATGGAATAGACTTAACGATCGACTCCAGACTAAACAATTGACTAGACTACTGACTAGATATTCACCGCTATCGTGAATAACAAGTGGAATTTTTGTTCCCATGAAATTTTCATTCCCCTCGAAGGGAAAAAAGCAATCGTGAATCTCATGTGAAAAATTTTTCACGCTATCAGTTTCAGTGAATGTAAAAAAAGAAGAAAGATCAAAAAACGTAAAAATCAATAAAATTTTTGTTCAAAATATACATATAATTAATTAAAAGTTAAAATAATAAAGCAAAATATTTAGTATTGAAGGGATAGTTTGACTTAAGTTAGTTTTTTGAACTTTTTAAATTTAAGTTGTAAAATATTTTCCAAAATTCTGCCACCACTTCTTTCGAAAGCTTCACAAATCCGCAGGCAATCGACCTGTCGTTTTGCATTTTGTTGACCAATATATCGGTTTGTGCCTTATTAACGGATCTAGCCCTTAATATTCGAGTTATAGGAGAAACTACTTACATACATGTTCTGTTCCCTAGCAAAAATAAAGTGAGAAAATCTAAGGGAAATGTGAAGAAATTACGAGGGAAAAAAATTTTCACGATAAGGGGATTTTTTTCACGTTATTATTCTCCTTTGAATTGCAATTTTTCATGGGAGTTGTTCATGATCGCTAATATGCGAAAAGGGAAAAATTAAGAGGGAAAAAATATTCACGACAGGGGTGATTATGATTTAAACCAGACTCAAGACAAGTTTTTGAACCAGACTATGGAGTGAACTATGGCCCAAACTATATATTAAGCCATATATAAGGCCTAAGATTGTATTTAAGACTTGACCCAACATGCCAATAGGTCGGCTTATAAAAACTAGTATGTATAAAACTATGGCGCTGCGATATATGGCCCCAGGAAATATGGCCCCAAAAAATAAATGAAAATTGACCCCAAAATTTGGGGCTATTTTTCATAATGCAATATGGCCCCATTTTTTTAATGAAAAATTACCCCAAAAAAAAAATGAAAAATAACCCTAAAAATAAAATGAAATATGAGCCTAAATTTGGGGTAGTTCTTCATTATGAAAAATAACCTCAAAATTTATAATGAATTTTAACCCCAAAAAAGAGCATTAAAAAAGTTATATTAAAAATGTTGGGTGGAGTTCATATGCCCGAAACTAAAAATCCCAAATTTAGAATCCCGATTTCAAAATCCGGAAAATTAAACAGTTTTAAAATCGTACGATTGAAAGCATGGTTGGGCTTTCGAAAATGCGCAAGGATTTTTTTTCTCTTTGGTATAAAGAACACTGGCTGCGCTAACTACAGCTGCACTACATAGCAGGCATTCGGCCGGGCGCAAGGATTTTCTTTTCTATGATATAACGAACTCTGGCTTCGCTCAGTAAAGCTTCTCTTAATAGCGGGCCTTCGGCCGGGCTCAAGGATTTTTTCCTCTGTGGTATAACAAACACCGGCTTCGTTAGCGAAAGCATCTCTGCATAACCGGCAAGGATTTTCTCTACTTTGGTATAAGAATTCGGGGTTTTTATACTATCCCTAGAAACTTTTACATAGAATTTTATAAAATTTGTGTAAAAGTGTTTGCGGTGATTTTTCATTTCTTAAAATTTGCATTTTTTATTTGTAGACGAAAAATAACCCCAAAGTAAAAATTGTGATTTTATTGGGGCCATTTTTCATTCCTTGATATTGGGGTAATTTTTCATTCTACTTAAAATGCAAAAACACCCTAACGCAAAAATAACCCCAAAAAAAATTGCGCCAAAATTGCGTGTTGTTGTGTCTCATGTAAATTTTTGGGCCGTTTTTCATTTTCATTTTGGGGCCATATTTCCTGGGGTCATTTTGCGTACCGCCTAAAACTATAGGTTAGACTATACTATAAAATAATATTTTAAAACGATTTAAGCAATTGCATAAGGTTTTTGTGTGAAAATTTTTTCTAGCTGCTACAAAAATTTTAACGCTTATCTCTTACACATGTCTGCCTTCTTATTTAAAAGCTAATGGCCTCCCGTATGAATTTAAAGCCGAAAAGAAACCCTTAATAATGTTTCTTAACATTTAATTTGCATAAAAAACAGCTTTTTCGAAAAAAGCGCCGAAAAAAACCGTGCTATACATTCATATTTATAGCTCAGAAGGGAATATCACGTGTGTTTTGGGGAGTTTTTTTTTTGGAAGCTCCTCCATAATAATCATACATACCGCTACCACCTTTAAAATTTACACACATGTTTTTTTTCGCTTGTTTTTGGTAGTTGTTTTTTAGGCGTTCGCATAAAAAGCAGTATCATTAAAAGGATATGTTATGATTTAAATACAAGCTCATCATCAGCAGCATTTAAAAGGAAAACATGTTTTCAAATACACACACACACACACACACATATGCACACCTAAACGCATTCTAATAAGTAAGCAGTCGTTGTATACATTTAGGCGCAGTTAGAAACAAACCATTAGCAATGGAAAAAATCGTAAGAATTAAACAGAAACGAGCCACAGAGCTACTTAATTTGAAAACGAAGACAGTGGCTTGTATATTAAAAGAGAGTTAGACAAAGCAAGATATTGCTTTTATTTAGCCCAAAAGTATGCATTAGATAATGCAATGTTCCCAACAGGAACCACAGGACAGTATATATATATGAATACGGGGGAACGTTTATACAGAGTCAAGAGACGTGACGTGACTTACGAAACAGATACGACATTTTGCCAAAATTTGTGCGTGATTGTCGAGGACATCAGTTTAAAATCAGTCTTCATTAATAACGGCCAAACCTAACTCTTTCAGATGAATAACAAGAAAGAAAGTATAGTTGGTCAAGCCCCACAATATTAGACTCCAAACTACAGTCATTGATAGCAAATTTTCGCGATTGTACTCTATTTGGGACTCATGGGTATTAATGGAGCCGCCATAACAAAATAATGGTATGAGGTGAAGCTTCAAGGCCAATTTCCTTGAGCCGAATATTATCTATTCTATTCAAATCTTTGTTGAGATTTGTTTGCCTTTAAGTGATGACAGCCCAAGTTGCTTACTACTTCCGATCCTAGACCAAGTATTTCCCGGAAAATGCCTACACAGCTTCCTTCGCAAGCTAACTAGAGGGGCCCATACATGTAGACTGAATGGTTACAGTACATCTTGACGTCTCAGCCAAGTAGGTACATTACATGAAGCATGACTGTATCGTGAGATTGGACACGAAGATAGCAGCCCTATTACCAATCTAAGAAAGTAGGGCCAGCAATTCACTCCCTGAAATTCAATTTGCTAAAGAATCGCCTGGCACTCTATGCTCCAATGTGAGCTAGAGGAATATATATAAAAATATTAAGTTATTTTAGGATGGTGACTTATATGGGACACATGCACCTTAGAGCTATAACCAAATTTTGGCATAGTACCACGGAGTGGCCAAGAATGTTTTAGTAATGAAAATACCTGTCTCCCGTCGTTTTGCGAAAAAAAACCTCACGCAGGGAAGCAAATTTATTAAACCTTTCAAAAAAATATTGAGCGCGATGAATTGTAAACCGTAGGAAAATTTTTAAATCTAAAGCAGTGGATAAATTCAAAAATAGCATTTAAGTGATACGTATAGGAATATATGTATACAAATATCAGGTGTATTTTTTTAAAATTTCCGTGAGATAAAAATAGTTGTTTTCAAACTTCAAACCGATCCCTGCGTGAACTTTTTTAACAATCCGGAAAAATTATCACATTTTTTATAAATAACTTTTAATGTTCTTCACGACTATACTATGTCGTTTTTGATATTCGCAAAAAAAAGTGAAAAAGTTATAGCCCTAATTGACCTACCAGCGTAACATGATACAGAGGAATTATTTTAACGTGTTACAAGCATCAGCACAAACGCATAATACCTTCTTCACTATTGTGATGTGCCTATGATTTTAATCAAATTACTTTGTTTGCAATTCTTTTGAGTTACAAAATTCTTGTTGGAAAATATGAAATTTTTTTAAGAACTGGATAAAACTCAAGCTAAACTCACTATTTTATTATGGTGTTTTGATATCGTTACAAATAAGACTTTAGTGTTTGTAATTCTCATTCACTTAAAGCTTATCGCCCAACAGTAAATATCAAAAAAATTGTATTTATCAAATAAAAATAATGATTAAAAAATGTTCGTAATTGTTTGCAAGCTTTAAAGCATACTTTCAAGAGCTTTGTTTAAAAAACGTTGATGATTTTTGGCAATTTTTTTTATATGTATGAATTTTTGTGCCTTCTAGACCACTGTGTTTTTTGTTCTATTTCTACTACATTTACGTTACAAAGCAGCTTATCATAATGTACACCTTGCGTTAGCTTAATTCGCTATTTCATGCTCGATTTTGTTTCTGCTGATGAATTTTTTTTTTTTCGAAAACTTGCTTATTTTGTTGTTGTTGTAACATAAATTTAAAAAAAAAAAAATTGTTATTATTATTGTAATCAGTTTTATGCATTTGTAAAAAGCCACAGAGATACATTTAGGACTCATACGACTTCTCATATGTGTGTGTGTGTGTGTTTGTCTAAAAGACAGAGTATGTATGTGAATGTGTATTTGTGTGTTTAAAAGGCAATAAAGCTTTTTCATTTCATTTTTTCTCCACGATAAGGTTTTTGGCTTAGTGTGTTTTTTGTTGTTGTAAAATTTTCCATAAACATTTTCTTTTTAATTATTAATAATTTATATACATATGCACATATTATTTTTTCATTTTCCGTTTTCCATTTTGTAAAAAAAAAAACTAATATGGATGATAAAATATTCCAAAATAAAAGGGTGATGATAAGGATGATGATGAGTAGGCTTCTGATGAGTTCAATGGATGTGTTTTTTTCTTTTATCAGGTTTCTTAGTTAAGAAAACAAAAATTTTTTTTCTGTTTATTTATTTGGTGTATAACATATAGCCTATCTAAAAGGGGTTGTATTAGAATTTCCATATAAGCAAATAATTTTTTTGAACATGTGTATAATGTTTTGTTTATATACATACATATAAAATATATGAATACGACCGAAAAAAATAAATTTTATTAGTCACGTTAATTAAAAGCTATAAAAATTTTTAGAAACAAAAAAAAAATCATGCTCAGATATATATAATTAAAAATATTTTATCAACACCTACATGTACACACATACACTAACATATATGTAAATATCTAAGTTTGGGCTTATGAAAATATCTTCTTTAAATTAAACAGATAATTCAAATGAGTTTTTATTTAGTTAAAAGATTGGGGGTTGCTTTTAAACAGCTCAAACTTAAAAAAAAGATTTTTTTTTTTAAATTTCCTATGTTATCAAACTGAAAGGAAAAAGCTTTTTAAAAAGCCCGAAATTCAAAATGGAGGCCCTCAGAAATATTTTAATTTCTTTAAATCAAAAGTGTTAAAAAGCATTTGATACACTAAAAGAAAATAAGCTTCATTGCTGGAATGAAACCATTTCATTGGCCCCTATTCATTAATGCAATGGAAATGTTCATAACTGACACCAAACTGTTAATTTCAGTAATAAATAAACGGAAATTTTCCTATGTATCATTATGTATCATTATGTATCATTAATGAAACGAACATTTCTACATGATGTTGTGATCTGAAAAGTATTTTGTCTGGTTAGGAATAACTTCTACCATTCTCTTTAGATTTAACGAAGAAGCTTTTACCAAACTTCAGTTACTTCCTTCCTCAAAACGATTTTGTGTATCCATAGAAAAAATAAATCACAAAACTTAGTTATTCTGAAACTTAAAGTTTGTTAAAAGGGCTTCACTGATTTTCTTTTCTAATTTTTTAAAGCTTTCAAACAAAGCAAACTTTACAGTTTTGCTTATAACTTATAAAGCTTTGCTAAGTGAATTTAAAATTTTAAGTGGCGGAAAATCTTTCAGCAAAGCTTTAGAGCATTTTCGTAATGGCTTTCTTATTAAAATGTTCTTAAATTCTTCAAAGACAAAGAGTACTGCCAGAGAAAAAACATGTTTAAATATGGTCACCTCCAACCGAACTATTTTTAAAGAAAATTGTAAACATATTATGTTTAATATAACCATATTATTGTCAGCGGTAACCATGTTATGGTTAAATTAGGCCTCCATCAAGAAGCCCCACCCATATTATTACTGCCTCCAAACATGTTATGGTTAATAATAACTAAAATTTGCTTAGCACTTCCAATAGTATGGCTGGGTTTCAACCATAGTATGTTGCTTTTGAAAATAAGGAAAATACTATTGTAAATTTAAAAACAATTTGTTATCATATTTAACCATAACATTTTTAGAGGCAACTATAATATGGTTATGGGTTCTTGATCAAGGACTAATTTAAACATAAAATGGTTGTCGCTGACAATTATATGGTAATATTAACCATAATATGTTAAAAATTTCGTTTAAAAATAGTTTGGTTGGAGGTAACCATATTTAAACATGTTTTTTCTCTACGTGTAGTAACAAAATTTAATAATAAATCAAAGTTATTTATTATTAATAAGATTTCTATACGACGTGATAAATTCCCAATTTTCCATATGTGATAAATACACTGAAATTTATTGTTGAGGGAAAGCCAGCTTCTGTGTGCATTGAAAATAAAGATGTTTAACTAGAAAAACTTACGCACCTAGCTTCAATCTAATGCTATGTTCATACGACGACAAAAACCACTCGTTTCGCTCTCTGAAACTAGATTGTCAAACATGCTGTTCATACGATTCATTCTGGTTTCATTTTGACATTTTTTTTGTGTTGTTAGTGTGATTTTATTTAAAACAGATAAAAAGTAATTAAAAGTTAAAAATATATTATTTAATACTTTTATTAATATTATTATTTGATAATTATCACTTTATTTTATTAAACATCAATTTTTATTTTGTATTTTATTTTGTTTTGATTTTTTTGAGAGCTAGTTCAGATAAACTAACGATAATTGTTATCAAAATTAGAGATGATAGTACATTTTTCCTGTTTCGCAGCCTGTTTCAAAATGATACGACCTGTTTCGCTCACAAAATTTTGTATGGGGAAACAAGTCGTTTCAGTCATGTTTGGGGCGCGAAACAGGAATAAGAGAGCGAAACACGAATATTGCTGTCCGTGTGAACATGGTATAAACTTTATCGAAACTTGAAAAAATCTTTATTTAAATTTTAGGAAAAAAGCTTTATTTAAGCTTTAGGAAAAAATCTGTTTTAAAGCTTTAGCAAAAAACGCTGTATTGAAGCTGAAGGATAAAGCTGTATTAAAGCTTTAGCAAAAAGCTGTATAAAAGCTTTAGGAAAAAAGCTCTATTAAAGCTTGGGGAAATAAGCTGTATTAAAGCTTTAGGAAAAAAGCTGGACAAAAGCTTTACATAAACGCTTTGTTTAAGCTTAAGGCCAAAGCTTAATCAAAACTAAATGGGAAAAGCTTTAATTAAGCTATAGGAAAAAAGTATTATTAAATCGTGAGTAAACTAAATGGGGGATTTTAGTGTATTCGCCCAGTTTGGATTTTTTTGCTAAACAGGTCGCTCTTATAATTTGAAATGGTTAAGGAAGAAAACAAAGGCACAGTCTTATGCATAAAAAAGTTAAAGGTCACGTCAGTCAAAGGTCCGTTTTTACAACTTACCGATTGCTAAAGATAGAATTTGATCGGCCTACAAGTTTTTCCATTTTTACAACTTAACTTTTATTGAGAGTGAGCACTTTCTACCTGGTAGGTTAAAGTAAAGTTGTAATAATGAAACACTTTTAAAAGAAAGATACAATTTTACCTTAAGCTATCGGTAAGTCTGGGTTCACACAATGAAAGTTTTCTTTCAGAAAGTCTGAGTTTAATGGTGAGAGGGGAGTGAATAATATCATGTCCTCTTCTCCTCTCACCGACAAACTCTGACTTTCCAAAAGAAAACTTTTTAAGTGTGAGCCCAGACTAAGCTGTGAAAATAGTTAAAACTTTTAAAGCTTTTTGCTATAACTTACTTAAATGAATATTCTTAAATTCTTTATTGCCAAAATAAAGTTACAAAATAGAATATAAATAAATCATAAAACTTAATCGTTTTGATGGGTAGAGTTGCTTTAAAAAGGGTTTCTTAGTTTGATTTTTTATCTTTAACAGCATTCAAACTGCTTTGCTGAGAGCTTTTGAAGCTTACTAACAAAGTTTTAAAGCTTCGCTTATAGATTTTCTGCCATTGCTTACTTAAACAAAACAAACTGTTTTGCTAAGACCTTTGAAGCTTATTAACCAAGTTGTAAAGCTTTGCTTATAGCTTTTCCGCCATTGTAAAGACAAAGTAAAGTAGCAAAATTTATTTATTTGGAATTACTCAGAACAAGAAGAGCACTGTCTATAGTTTTTACAGCTTTACTAAAAGCTTTCAAAGCTTTTTCACCTTTTCTAACTTTATTAAATCTTCCTTAATTCCTAACAAATTCTTTAGAGACAAAATAAAGCAACAAAATCCTATAAGTAAAACTTTAGATATTTTTAAATTAAATCCTACAATTTCGAAATTTTAAGGATACAAATAAAGTAATTAAACCCTCTTCCTTTCAAAACAATTTTAATTGCAATTGTTGTATAAATATTTTCCTTAAAAAAAAACACGCAACAGCTCTGCATTTGTTGAGGTGTGAATTATTAGCGCTGTTGCTTAAAATTTTCAACACCAAAAGAAAAAGTTTTGAAAATTGTTTTCGCCAGTATTTTAGCTGCAAACCATATTGCCTTCTTATTATTATCTATATCAATGAACTGTAACACTTCTAAATACATGTTTTAGCTTAAGGCGTTTAAAGTACAACAGTACGTGCTTTTACAAAAAGTACAGCTTATTTAGAATCGTAGTAAAAAGGGTTTAGAAATGAAAATTTATTGATTAAGTTCAAAACCAGATGTGTTTTTGTTTAAATATTTTTTTTAGAAACAATAAAAATAAATGCTATTTTAACCACTAATCTAAAGAATTTTTAAAACAATGTTATTAAGTTCATTTTGGCAATAATTGCAAAAAAAAAAAAAAATAAATGACAAGTTCAAGATGAGTTGATTATGACAATAAACATAATTTGAAAGATGTTGGAAGAAAAGCACCCATCCACTATTTAAATTGTTTGAAAATAATATTCGTTTTTTTTTTTTTTTGGCAACAAAAACCAACTTACGAAGGTCTCTGGGGGGTAATTAAAAATTACGATGACGATGAGGCCTTTATAGACTCTTAAACAAACAAGATCAAATTCGATTTTTGAAAGAAAACTTAACGACGACGGACAAAAATGACACAAATCTTGTTAAGAAACAAAAGGGTTGTTTAATGTTATTAATGCTGAAAAGACGTTGTGGAGCAGGGGTAGGCGTTGAATTAATATATTTTAGGTTGTTGTGGCAACAACGCGGTAACAGCAGCAGCAGTTTTTTTTTTGAAAATTAACACCTAATTTAAACTACAACAAAACACTCATCGAAAAGAAAAAATATTAAAACATTGACGCGTTCAATTGAAGTTTTATTGTTTGTTGAAAAAACATGGCTTTTAGGCGTTACACAGCTCCATTACAAAATTATATTTATATTGAGTTCCCTTTACACCCTTTGCCAAAGAAAATGATTATCACAAACCATATTCTTTCTTTGTTTTAAGAAAAACTCGAAAAAAAAACAAAAAATGTTTTAAAAGTTTCTTTGTCTAGCAAAAGTTTGAATTTCAGTTCAGTTCAGTTCAGTTTGAGAACTCACGCATAACAATGTCATGAAGTATTTTATGCCTTAATTTCTTTGATACTCCTTTTGGTATGTATAAGGACTCGGTGTGAGTGGGAAAATGTCTGTTTAGCAGAGAGCTTAAATGATTTTGTTTTTTTTTTTGCTATTGTTGTTATTGTAGGTACTTATGGACTTTTTTGTTTCATTTTGTTGTTGTTAATAAATTGACACCACAAAAATCAGTTAATAAGGCGATAAAAATATATAACAAAAACATTTGAAAAATAAATTAAAAAAAAACTTTTACAACAGTCTTGTAACAATGTCAACATAATACAGGCAATATTGCCAATAAAGTACAAGTAATGGCTATATTATAGAAACAATAAGCCTATTTTGTAAGCAGTCTAAAGGGAGAGGGAGAGTCACACCAAAGAATAATGATGACTTTAGGACAAACAAAAATTTAAAATTAAAGAACATTTAAATTTTCAAATGAATGAATGCACCAATGGTATTTGGAAAAGATTAAAATATTGATTTAAGCTTTAGGAAAACAAGCTTTATTAAAGCTTAAGAAAAAGATCTTTAACCTAACCTTTTGCGAAAAACTTAATATAAGCTTTTGGAAGAAAGCTTTATGTAAGCCATAAAAAAGTTTTATTAAAGCTTAACTAAAAATCCTAAAATGCTTAAATGGAAAAGATTAAAAGCTTAATTCAAGCTTTAGGAATAAAGCTTTATTTAAGCTTTAGAAAAAAATCTTTAATCTAAAATTTAGCGAAAATCTTGAAAAAACTTAATATAAGCTTTTGGAAAAAAGCTTTATGTAAGCCATAAAAAAGTTTTATTAAAGCTTAACTAAAAATCCTAAAATGCTTAAATGGAAAAGATTAAAAGCTTAATTTAAGCTTTAGGAAAAAACCTTTATTTAAGCTTTAGAAAAAAATCTTTAATCTAAACTTTAGCGAAAAACTTGAAAAAACTTAATGTAAGCTTTTGGGAAAAAGCTTTATGTAAGCCATAAAAAAAGTTTTATTAAAGCTTAACTAGAATGCTTTGTGTTAGCTTAAAGAAAAGCTTAGTTCAATCGTTAGAAAAAAAATTTATATGTATAAGCTTAAAGAAAAAAACTTTACTAAATCCTTAGGAAAAAAGCTTTATTAAAGCTTGATGGAAAAAAGCTTTATTTAGGATTGATGGAAAAAAGCTTTATTAAAGCTTGATGGAAAAAAGCTTTGTTAAAGATTGATGGAAAAAAGATTTATTAAAGATTGATGGAAAATAGCTTTATTAAAGCTTGATGGAAAAAAGCTTTATTAAAGCTTGAGGAGAAAAGCTTAATTAAAGCTTTAGGAAAAATGTGTTATTAAATCTTTAGTAAATTAAACGGGGGATTTTAGTGTATTTACCCAGTTCTTATTTTTTTTTTTTGTGCTAAACAGGTGACTCTACTTGTTGTTGATATTCTTTTGCTGGTATAAAAGAGTGCTTTGTGTATTCACTACTTCTTAAATAACTTAGCTTAAGCAAAAAGCTTTATGTATGCTTTTAACAAAAGAGTAATTGTAGCTTTAGAAAAAAGCTTTAATCTAAACTTTAGCGAAAATCTTGAAGAAAGCTAAATTTAAACGTCAGGCAAAAAGCTTTTTTTAAGCTTTAAAAAAGCTTTAGGAAAAAGCTTAATTTAATAATTAGTAAATTAAACGGGGGATTTAAGAGTATTCTTAGAATATTTTTTTGCTGCTTGTTGTTGATATTCTTTTGGTGAAATAGAAGATTGCTTTGAGGATTCAATACATCTTAGACAAATTAGCTTTATCATAAGCTTAATCAAAAAGCTTTAGGAAAAAATGTTTTTTTTAAATTTAAGAAAAAAGCTTTATCTAAGCTTTAGCAAATTATACTTAGGAAGGGAATAATTTTGCCTTTGAGCCCAGGGCGGATATTTTGCTTGTATACAGGTCTCTTTGTAAGCTGTCGGTAATCTACTATGAGGATTCACTACATCTTAGCCATATTATTATGGGGGAGTTGTTGCATCCAATACCTAAAGCCTTGGTAGAATATGGCCGTTAGGGCAGGAACCTGCGATAATTTCGAACGCTTCTATGAGCTTTTGCTTAGCAATTTAATATTTTTTTTGCAGTGCATGTTAGAAAGTTCTAGCTCTAGACAAGAAGTTAAGCGCATGTTCCATACAAAACTATTTAAGAACAACAACCTTTGTATGAGTCTTGATAAACAGGTGGTAGACAGTGTTAAGGGCCATGGAACTGCGCCGTCATGCAGGTAACCTCAATAGTCTAAACAAATTTTAGACTATTTGACGAACCTTTTTCGGACTTTTTTGAGGATACTATTGAGCAAGCATTTGAAATCTATATAATTTTGTTATTGTATCATTAAGAGCTTTTTTAAGCTTTATGTCTAACTTTAAAATTTTCTTTAGTATTTATTAATTTTTTTTTAGAAATTATTTATCCAATTTTATCTAAAATTTCTTTATTTTTGCAATATAACAAAATTTATTGCTTACAACTTTTAATAACTTTCAATATGAATAATTTTTTGTTTCTCTTCTTGGCTTTCTTCGGTACTCTTATCTTTTTGTTACTTTAATAATAACTCTTAAGAAATGACACTCTTGAGATTGATATTAAAAATAAAAAATTTCTTTGAAAATTTGTTAGTATCAGTAATATTTCAAATTTCTTTTAGCTTTTTTTTTTTTTTTTTTGTTTCATGCAGCAACCAATAAAGAAAACATAAACATATTCTGACCAAACTTTTTCTTAAGGTGGCTCTAAAATTCATAATTTTTTGTTTTATTTTTATATATTTTTAAATTAAAATCTCAAAAGTTTCCTTGGGTTACGGCAGTTAAGATATGGAAGAAAAAGAGGAGAAAGTGGGGGAGGAGTGTTGGAAAAGTTTGTAATAAAAATATGAAATGATATAAAGAAAAAAAAAAACAAAAGTTCAAAAGTATGATGAAGATGGTGTTTAATAAAGATATACAGAATATACAGTTTTTATTTATCGAGCTTAGTTTTTTCAAGCAACTTTCACTCACTCGTTTGCTTCAGTTGGATCTTTGGTACAAATCAGGCATCCGTCCTTGAAGCCAACCATCCATCCATCCAACCATCTATCTATCTGTCTATGTATTTATTTTATTTTCCTTTTTATGCTTTTTTTTTAGCAATATCTATGAATGTATCTATGAATTTATTTTCTCCAAAGTTTAAGTTTATTTTATTTATTTTTTATTTGTATGGTGATTATGAAAGCCAGGCAAATAGTCAGCTCTTCAGTCAGTCCGTCGTATGTAGTTTAGCTGTAAAGGCATTTTCAATATTTACATGGAGTGTTTCTTGGGTATGTAAAGAAGAGGCTTTCAATGTGTAGATTTTTCGCCAGGAGTTGCTGTAATAAAATGTAGTTTTATTTTTCCTTCTACTATTTAATATATACAAACATATTTGGCTGCTATCTATCTGTATCCATCTATCTAAATATGTATCTGTATACATCTTTCAGTTACCAGCATTTCGTTTGAATCTTTTTTCATTTCATTTCGTTTTATATTATATTTTTTGATATTATGAACTCATTTGTAATCATTGCATTTCTTTAGCTTTTTTTCTTTTATTTTTTATGACTTTTTATTATTTTTATTATTTGCCATGGCGTTACTTCCGCCATTGCTCAAACAAAATGGTGGCATATCCTCCAACAGAATCCAACTGTACTTACACTCAAAACTGTAAAATATCTACAGCAAATAATAAAATGTATGAAACAAAACTGGAAAACTAATAAAACTTTTCAAAAAAAAAAAAAAATAAATTAAATATTTATAAAATATACAAAATATAGAATCCACAGATACTTTCGTATTTTTTGAAACACAAAGACAAACGCATAGAAATGGTAGAAACGAAGGTAGTAAATATAGAAGAACTTATTGGTTTATTTGTAGTTCGGTTAACAAAATTAGAAGAGTTTCATTTAAATATTGGTTTAAAATTCTTCTTAATTTAAAAACAGAAAATCGTATTAAAAAATAAGACAATACAAATTCAATAAATGTTCTCTACCGGGTAACTTTAGCTACTATTAATTAATACATTTAAAATTTGTCGCAAATTAAACTCTTGCTAATAATTGTTATAATTATAGGCGAAAAACAACATTTTATGATTGTGTTATAATTATTAAAATATAAAATAATCGTTAAAAAACAGCAAATAAAACTTCATAATACTCTACACAAACTTCATAGAATTTTTAAAAAACATTTAAAAACCCAAATATATTAACTACTGTCACAACAAATTTGGAAATGCAACAAAATATTTGTAAACATTTTGCTATAACTGGGCCGTTTTAGAAATGGTCCTTCGAGTCCATTATTAAAAATGAGATCAAAACATTAAATCCTTCAAGTCCGTCGAGATGAAATCATTATAAAATCATTTTGGAAATGGTCCTTCGAGTCCATTATTAAAAATGGAATCAAATCATTAAAAATTTCAAACATTCATTAATGCTCTGTAAAATATTTTTAAACATTTTGTTACAACGCGCCATTCTAGAAGTGGTCCTTCGAGTCCATTGTTAAAAATAAAATCAAATCATTAAAAATTTCAAACATTCTTTAAGATGTTGGTCCTATAAACCATGTTAAATATAGTCATTCGAACCCATTAATAGAAATTTGCGCAAATCATTAAACACTTTAAAAATTTAACATTCAAACAAAAACGTGTATTTTGGCACTACAAACAAATTTTAGAAATGATCATTTGAAACTTACAAAGAGAATTTAACTTAATCATATTTAAAACATCAAAAATTTTAGAATTAATCGAAAGCATTCATAAACATTTTAGTACTACAAACAATTTTTTTTTTTTTAAATTTTCTAAGCTAATCCCGCGAAGCTTTTCGCTTGTCTGCAGGAAAGAAACCAGAGTCTCTGGCGGGAATCGAACCCACAACACCGGCGCTGATAGACTAGCTCACTACCAGCTAGTGTACCGGAGCACTCAGTTACCGATATACAAACGTAGTCCTTCAAACGCATTAATAAAAATTAGCGCAATTCATTCAACACTTTTTAAAAAAATAACAATAAAATAAGAACATTCAGAAATATTTTGGTACTACAAACAATTTAAGAAATTATCATTTGAAACCAACAGCAAGAATTTAAGTAAATCACAGAAAGTGAAAAAAACAAATACGAAAGTATAGTCGGTCAAGCCCCACAAATATGATACCCTACACCACAGCTTATAAAAAAAATTTTTGCTAGTGTACCCGATTTCCTACCTCTCTCCTGGTCCTATTTATAAAAAAAAACTGCATAGCTTAATATAAATATGGGTCTGTCTATGTTTAAAATTTCATTAACATCGTTTTGATAGTTTCAGAGAAGCAAAAATTGCCCTTTATCTCCCTTTGTAGTCCTATTTTTCAAAAAATGCATATCTTATGTGCCCATATAAATATTGATTTATTTATGTTTTAAATTTCATTAAATTGGGTGTGACAGTTTTTGAGAGGGAGGAGTTGCCCCCTATATCCCCACGTGGTCCTATTTTTTAAAAAATGTATAGCTTATGTGTCCATATAAATATGGATCTTTCTATGTTTTATGTTTCATTAAAATCGGCTTGATAGTGGGCACAACGGCCCTACTCCGGAAAATAGCTTTTATGGGGGCAATATGAAAATATGTACCGATTTGCACCATTTTCAATAGACTTGGTCCTTGTGCGTATAAGAATCTATGTAACTATGTAATTTCATCATATTACATATGTATCTTCAAAAGTGTGATCTGTTCTTTTCACTTAAGGTTACCTATATGGCTAGCCAGCCAGCCAAACGGACATCGTTAGATCGACTCAGATAGTAATTCTGAGTTAATCGGTTTACTTTAAGATGGGTCTAAGACCAATATTTTAAGGTGTTAGACACATCAACACAAATGATTAATACCCTCTCAACTATTGTGAAGAGCAAAACAGTTTATTAATATGTTGGTACTACGAACCCTTTAAGGAATGGTCCTTCGAACCCTTTTAAAATAATTGTTTATAACCTTGACGAATGCCTTAAGTGCCAAAAAATAACATTTTGCAATAAAACAAATCAATTGAAACAACTTCGTACCAACTCAGAGATGGTCTTTCGAACCAGTTTCCTAAAATTTGCGAAAGCTTTTGAAAATATCAACTTCTTATCAAAACCATTTTAAAGATTTTGCGTTAGTGAAAAAAACTTTGGGAACTGGTCAACACATAAAAAATTTAGATACCAATAAACATTTAGAAATTTGTTTGGTACATTTAAAACAAAAAACAACAAAAATTTAAGTAAATCACAGAAGAGTAAAAAAATTAACAATAACAAAAAACAGTTCATAAATAGTTTGGTACTACGAACCCTGTAAGGATTGGACTTTCCAACTTGTTTGCAAGAATTGTGTTTAAAAGCTTTACAAAGTCTTTAATTGCAAACAAAATTTAACAACCATCGTAGAGATGGTCTTTCGAACCCATTTTCTAAAATTTGCAACGGTCTTTTGCGTTCTCATAACTTGGCTTATGAATTTGGAAACAACTTTCAATTTGGTGCGACAGGTCTTCATGACGCCCATGATCGATACGCAGTTAGAGCGATAAACTTCATTAAGTATTACTCTAGCTTTGACCTGTTCTTAGTCCACCACGCTAGATCCCTTGTTTTCCCGACTATTTCTTGCTTGCATATATTGCCTTGTTGCTCTTCGGGTACATCTGAGCGTTCCAGTTAAGGGGTATATCCAGAATGATACCCAAATATTTCACCTCGTTAGAGAATATATAATATCAGAACTCTACGCCTGGTGAATGGTACCAAAGTAGTTTTTGGCGGGGTTATTATTATGCTCCTTCTTTCTGCAACAATTAAGTTTAAAATTCAGGACCTGCTGCATCCCATTCAAAATAATTACATCACCAAATCCAGTCACAGATATCCCTAGATCGTTTTTAAATAAAAACTAGAGTGTTTTGCATTCTCATAACTTCGCTTTTGATGCTGGAAACAACTTTCAATTTTCTGCATTCAACAGGTACGGGCCTCAATTAAAGGCTCATGGCTAAGAAGCCAAAACATGGCTAATACTCAGAAATTTTTTAACATATTTGGTTAGATACCATCTTGTTCTGGTAATTATCATTTTTGTTAGAATTATGACTAGTTCTTTAAGCTGCTAGAAGAAATCCACATATTTCCTTCTTATAGCTGATATTAAAAGTTCATTATGATTCCTTGTGTATTTAGGTAGCTTAGCAGAGCTTTTCAAATTAAAGAAAACTACAAAGAAGGTCTTTTGAATCAGTCTTGTTGGTGGCAACGACTTAGATAAGTAAAGATCAATATTAAGATGGTCCTTCGAACCCATTTATGTACCTATTTTTTTAACCGTTAGTGAGATAAAAAAGTTTTTCAAATAAATTTTATTTATTCTCTGATTTTTTATTTTACTTTCTGTTTTCGTTTTCTAATCATTTAAATTTCGGAAGTCATTTAGGCCTTTATTAGTGTCATTTAAACACCTTAATTTGTTTGTAACTTCACACTTGTTTTTTTATTTTAACAAATAAAATTAAAATTTTTAGTGCAATTATATATTTTCCAACAATTACATTTTAGTTTTGTTAAAAATCAGATAAATTTGTTGTAATAGTTTATCATAGTAAATGATTTCATAATAAAATTATTTAAAAAAAAACTCACAAATTTAATAATTTTAATGTATTTTTTTTTAATACGCTTCGTTAAGCAAAGCACGGCAAAAAAGTATAAATAAGAACAACTGCGAATAATAATTTTACATAAACAACAAAATGTGGTCGAAAGTAATAGTGTTTATAGCCATAAGCTGTGTTCTAATGGCAAATATGGCGGTAATTTTGTTTGGAAATTTATAAAAAAAATTTGAAATCTTAATACTAAAGAAAAAAAATTCTTCTTTTAACAGCCAGCCTATCCTCAAAATCAAGGACAGGGACCCTGTGGCCCTCCACCTAGTGGACCACCACCTAGCGGCCCACCTCCTAGTGGCAGGCCACCCAGAAATGGTCAGGGAGGTTAGTAAAGATAAATTGATTAAGTTTTAAAATTTGTTTAATTAATTTGTCATTACAGGTCCCTGCGGCCCCCCACCTAATGGTGGTCCTCCTTCAGGTACTCCACCGGCTAATGCTACTTCTTCGGGTTAATGACACTTTTACGAGAGTCTCTCATTGCCGGTTTTTAGAAAATTACGTCCTTAAAATTCACTTGGCTGTATTTAATTCCTACATATGTATTAAAATTAATACCTTCCTAAATAAAAAAAAAAAACATTCCAATTTTATTTAAATGTATTACATGTGGCCAGGGCAAGTTTTTATATGCACCAAATTATTTAAAATAATGAAATGAAAAAGCCTAAAAACAATTATGTAATTAATTTTCCACATATAAATTATTGAGTGACACCGACGATGCTGGATGGAAAACAAAAAAAATTAAATATGACGGCGAATTTTACGTCAAGCACATGTACACAAGTGAATTCGCCGTGATGTCAAGGATTTTGCCCTTGCACCTTTAGATTTAGTCGTTCATGACTATGGCAAACCAAAAAAATAACCAAATAAAGCTTTTTTACAAAACTCTGGTGAAACAAGCTCAAATTTTTTTTTAACGAAATGCTTTAAAACTTGCCTGCGTATGACTAAAATTTTATTACTGGTATTATTTGTAGTTGGTTATTTTTTTTTTATTTTCTATAGTTTTTATAGTACATAGTTTGTTTATCTACCGCAGTAATAAATTTGGAACTTAATTATTTGGTATGCAAAACCTTAAACATACATACATATAATAAATAGGAAAACCCCAAAAAATACAAGCTATTAATAAAATAAAATAAAACCCATAGAAATATACCTGCTATTAACTCGATTTAAATGCTTATTAAAAAATTTAAGTCATGCATTAGTTATGAAACAGGACAGAATTGAAAGAAAATAGCAGACTTTTCAGCAACATGTTAATGAAGGAAAGAAAACAAAATAATAATAATTGCAAGACTTGTATGTTTAGAAACATGAGATAGATAATATTAATACATGTCAAAATTTTCGTCTGGAATAATCAAGGTTGCTTCACTTTTTTTCGCAAGTTCGAACAAACTGCTAGGATTAACATAAAAAATGCAAGCAGCAACATGTTGGCTGCAAAATGTTGCCATTGACATGTTGCCAGCACCATTTTAAACAATAAGTTTGCCTTAAAATGCCTTTTTAAATTAACTTAAATTTATATATTTTTTAATATAATAAGAAATTAAAGTCACGCATAAGTTAGAAACAGGACAACATTTGAATTAAGGAAACAAATATAATCAGTATTGTGGTTATTCCGTTGAACCATTTATGGTTTCCAATCCAAATTTTTAATATTTCTATAATCGGGCCCAAGTTCATCAAGTTTCATTTTCATTAAATTATTCTTATGAAGAAAGGAATTTTACAACATGAAAATCAATTAAAATTGTTATTGATAATCTTTCATTCTTGACGTCGCTCGGGATCGAACCCTGGCCGGCAGGTTACCATGACATGTTTCGATCGCAACCACTCGATCTCCTCAGATGGATTTGCCGTCTCACACTCGCAGCCATCGACGACTGCTGACGTCAATAGTCCAACATCAATCCTTAAACCAAATGGTACTTTAACCAAATATTAAAATAATTTCAAGTCTTGTATGTTTAGTAACATGTTGCAAAAATAAAACAATGCATTAAAATAATAAGAAAAAATTTAAAAAAAATTTTAATTCACAATTAAACTTAAAGAAGATTTTAATTGCAACATTAGCAAAATATTGCAGATAACTTTCTAGGAAAAAGATTTATAAGAAAATTTTTTTTGGATCACTGAACATTTCTCATGTCAGAATTTTTTGTTATTAAAATGTTGCAGAACAAATTTTATCACATTTTTTAATTGCGTCTTGTATGCTTAGCAACATGTTGCTAACATTAAATAATGCTTAAGAACAATAAGAAAAATATGTTTTTAAAATCAAAATTGAACTTAAAGGAGATTATAGTTGCAACATTAGCAAAATATTGCAGATAATTTTCTAGAAAAAAGAGATATTCGATTTTTTTTGATCGCTCAAAATTTCTCATGCCAAAATTTTTTGTTATTAAAATGTTGCAGAGCAAATTCTTTAATTTTTTTTATTTTAACGGAAGATTATACAAAATTTCTGGTAAGCAACATGCTGCTAATATTATATTTTTTGCTATACAAATATTTTAGAATAAACTTTTTCGTTAATAAAAGAAATAAAAATATTCCAAAAATTGATTAGCAACATGTTGCTGATACTAAATTTTTTTTGCTATAAAAATATTGTTTTTTTTTAACCCTTAACTACCCACAAGTGTCTCGCGGACACATTTTTGAATTCAATTGCTCATAAAAGCTAAAGTATTTATTTTTGAGAAACCCTGTTTTACCTATTCTACCCCGATGGTCTTGAGAATAGAAATGCGCAATAAAAATATTTGTAGCATAAATAGTTTATTATTTATGATCAATAAACTAAAATAGTAGCGCCTCAACCCACAAGTGTCCAATACAATACAATATATTGTTTATTATTATATAAGGAGCTGGTCAACCATCAGAACCTGATTCAAAACGAAAGAAACGTTGTCCCATTTGCCACTCAAAAATATCTAGAACTTCCAAACAGTGCTGCAGGAAATGCAAACGGTATGTCTGATCTGAACACTCTGTAAAAAACAAATATTGCAATCAAAAATTGATTTTTATTTACATTGAAGAAACTTAGGCAATATTATCTTGACAAAAATAACACTCATTATTTGTAATGTTTGTTTAAAAAATAACTAATTAAAGTTAAATATACAAAATACCTAAGTATATAATATAAATAAAACTTTTTTCTAACGTATACTGTCTTTGTTTTTCTTTAAGTATCATTAATTGCTTTAATGAGTCCGATGGACACAACTGGTCAGTTACGTTACAAAAGCATACTGGGTAGTTAAGGGTTAATAATAATTTTTTATTTTAAAAATAGTATTTATACATATTAAGTAAGCACCTCAGCACCAAAATTGGCATTAAAGAGGCATTTTAAGACAACTAGTTATAATTACATTGATTTTATATTACATATTTACTAGAGGTCTGCAAAAATAAATAAAAACCAATTTCAACACACTCATTTGTTTTTTAACTACAATGTGTCGAGCACCCAATAATTAAGAAGCAAATGAAAGAATAACCAAATACAAAACGAATAAAAACTCATTCAATTCAGTCAACTCAAGTCAAATGAATGAAATATTCAAATATAATTTGAATGTAAAATTTCTGTACCTACACATTACGTATGTATGTGTAAGCTTAACTCTTACAAATAAAAGAAGCCACAAGCTTACACACATATATATTATATATTGTCTATTATATATCGTATATAATGTCAATGTATTCAAATAAATGTATGGACATTCAATAATTCAAAAATTATTCGAATATTTTTTGTAAACTTGCTCTCTCTAACGGGTTATTCCACTGTTTTGTTATTTATGAATGACTCTCAAATTCATTTACAGTAAACAAGTATTTTATTCAATTCATTCTCTCTTATTTTTGTATATGGTTTACTCTTTTCTTATATTTTTGAATGTTAAATATTTGAGTAAATGTTGTGCACTTTGAATAAAGGCAAACAAGTAAATTATTCAAAGCAGACCTCTAATATTTACACATTGAAAATTATTTGCAAATGCAAAAGAAAGAAAAAAAAGAAGAGAATTTGACTTTTAATTTTACGTAAGAAGTGTTTCTAGATTGTTTAATAAATATAACTTAAGTTCTTTCTTAAGCCTAGTACTCTGTTCGAACCTGCGAAAAATGTTGAGCAACATTGATTATTTCACACGAAAATTTTGTCATGTATCAATATTATCTATCCTGCAAGTATGCAACATTATTTTTGAATGTAAGCAAAAACCATAGATGGGGGTAGTACAATAAATGTTGACTTAAATCAACATTGCACTCTCACTAAATAAAACTGCAATAAATTATTTTTTACAAATTTGTAGCAGCTTTAGTGATGATTGTTTTTTTTTTTTTACTAGCACTAAAAAAATTAATTGGTATTGTAAATTTTTTCACTATCGCTAACTGTGATTGTCTGCATAAAATCTGCACTCAATCCCAATTTGTAGTTCAAAATTTGAACTTGCAATGAAAAAGCTGTACGAAAACATAATTTTATTTATTTCTTTCATTGATTTTCTAATACAACAAGACAAACATATCTTATAATTTACAGTATTAGAATTAGACAAGTTACATATACAAAAGACAACATGTGACAAATTCTTTAAAGGGATATAAAAAATAAGAAAAAAATAAAAAGAAAATACTAATATTTTAAATACTTGTAAAGAGAAAAAAAATAATATATATATTAAATAATTAAAAATAAAACATATGTGTACATTATGTTAAAGCTTTTATTTAAGGTACTCAATAAGTAATCTCCTAAATTTTATTGCGTTGTCGGTGCACTGTAAATAACTAGGGAGTTGATTCCAGAGACGTATGCTCGAAATAAAGAATTGACATTCTGAAAAATGGGTGCGGTATCGCAATTGTATTAGATATCTCCCCCTTCTCGATCTTGCAAATCTTAAACGCTCATATAGATACACTGGTTCTTTTGTTACAATTATTTTGTGAAGAAAAATTAAACTTCTAAACTTTAAAATGTTTATAAAAGAAATGCCAGTAAGCCGGTGAGAATATGATGATATTCTATCAAACCTCCTTAGGCTATAAGTATATCGGACAATGTTATTGTAAGTTGTGTTGAGTTTCCTTACATCGAGGAAGTTACTGGCACCAAAAACTTCCGCTGCATATAATAGTGTTGGTAGAAGATATGCCTTAGCCAGACGAACTCTTATATTTAGTGGTGTTAAGTGCTGTGTTGGCCATAAAGCGCGCAGCATACCATATATTCTACCACAAGCCTGATTTATATGATCGGTCCAAGTTAAGGTGCTATTAAACGTCACTCCGAGATTTCTAGCTGTATTCACAATCTCAATTATTGAGCCACCAATAACAACATTCACATCTGTCTCAACTCTTACACTTTTCTTGGATATAATTAAACATTTCGATTTACTCGGGTTGATTCTCAAACCGTTAGCTGATGCCCAGGAAAATATTTGATTCAAGTCAAAATTTATGTGATCTAACCCTGTTAGTAATACGTCCCTTGTACAACTATGGTATAACTGAACATCATCAGCATACATTTGAACACAAGAGTATCGCAATTGCTGCGGAAGATCATTAGCATACATTGAGTATAACAAGGGTCCAAGAATTGATTCCTGTGGAACACCTCTATTTACTGTTAACGGACGAGAAGTTAATTCAATATAATAATATCACTAAAATTTAAAAAAATTTCATTTTGTCTTGCATGGTTTTCGATTTTTCCGATGATATGCATAATCATAGAAAATTAAACTAAATGAAATTCTGTCAATAACGGAATAATTCTTGGATTGAATCATGCAAACACAAGTTTTGTATTTTAAATTGTGTGCAAAATTTTTAGTCAAATAAGTGAAGAAAATTAAATTGCAATAAACTGATGATTGCTTGATTTTAAATCAAACTATTTTTTTTAGCACAAAATGTTTTAACATTATATTCACTTATGTGTAGTGAGATTGAAAATTTTCAGATCATCACTTAACATTAACAAAATTATTACAATAATTTTAAACAAGTGCACTACCCCCATCTATGACAATTCCATGTGTTTTGATGAATGTCATTAAAAAAAGTAAAACAATTTTATTTTAATTATTTTCTATAGTAAAAAACAAAAAAATTTCATTTGATTATTAATTTTTGCACTTTTCTACATTTTTATTTTTGAAACTCCACTTCACAAAAACAAAATTACAAAAAATGATTAGTTGTTGCTTAAAATTCCGTGCGAAATAATAGGAGCTGCACTTGTTTCGCACGGAAAATAAAAATGTTGCTAGAAACATTTCGCATGTTTTTCGTATATAAACAGAGTACAACTCTATCAACATTTTTTCGTTTGTATTTCACAGAAATTTTTTTTATATTGAGTTTGAAAACATTTCGCACGAAATACTGAACAGAGTACCAGGCTTTAAACGTTGAAAAAAGTAAAATATTTTTTAAAGAAACAGGCAAATTATTAAATTCATTGGAACCAGCAAAGCGTATCGTTGTTTCGTCAGTTCAAGACGACACCTTGTTACAGAGAGGTTTTGACCTTGTCTTGTGTCTCTATTTGTGATAAGGGCATTTTGTAAAAACCGAATTGAATAATTTCCAAGACCTTTTATAGATTTAAATACGAATTTTAATAACTGCATTTTGTACAAGCCATTTATGGGTAGAATATGGTTTGCATAACATCTAAACAGGTCCAGTGTGTGAAATCTTATGGTTAGGTTAAAAACAAGTTTTAAAGCTTTGTTTTGTGTAGATTGAATACCTCTTATAGAAGCACTTTTCCTACTTCCATATATTATTGGAAGGTAAGACAAATGACTATGAATCAAACTTTCATAAATGAGCATTTTTGTTTTAGTATTAAATTTTCTCTTGAATTTGTATAGGATGCCAACAGCAGAAGCTATTTTACTTTTAACTGCTTCGATGTGATTATCCCAATGTAAGTTTCTGCAAAAATGCATTCCTAGATAGGTTACCGACTCCGATTCTTCTATTGGAACACCATCAATATGTACCGTCATAGATTGATCTCTTTCTAAATTATACGGTCTAAATCTGATGAATTTAGTTTTATCAGTATTCAAAATAAGCTTATTTAATCTTAAATAATCAGCTAATATTGATGAATCGTACTCCACTTGAGTTTATAACACACGCTGATGTTTATAACGGTAAAGTAGGCAAATATCATCAGCAAACATGAAAAGTTTAACATTAAATGTTATGTTCATCAAATCGTTTGTAAAAATCTTGAATAAAAGGGGCCCGAGTACACTACCCTGTGGAACACCGCATGTTACAGGTAAAATGGTGCTCTTAGCGTCACCAATCTGCACAAATTTTGAACGACCAGACAAGAAATCCTTAAATAAGGCATTAGAACTGTTTGATACTCCAACTATTTCCAATTTGTTAATAAAAATGGCATGGTCCACTAAATCAAACGCTTTAGATAGATCAAAAAATACCGCAGCTACACCATTAAAACCGACATCAAGACCGTCACAAATATACTCAACAACATTAACAATTGCCTCCTCCGTTCCAGAGCCTTTACAAAAACCAAACTGTCTTTCAAATAATATTTTGTTTCTGACTAAATAGTCAGATAATTGATCAAACACAATTTTTTCAATTACTTTATCAATTACTGATAAAACCGATACTGGACGATACAACTCAACCTTGTTAGAATCCTTACATTTAGGAATGGGGACAATCTTGTGAGTTTTTAGTTCTTTGGGGTATTCTTCGTGATCTATCATACTGCCAAAAATTTTAAATATAATTTCTGAAATTTCTGTTTTTCTACATAAAATCATTTTAAGTGATATTTTATCATAACCGGCACTTTTATTTTTTGGTAACCTATCCAAAATATCTTCAACGCATTTCTTATCAACTTTTTCTAAATTAAAGATTGTCGTTAACGGTCTCAATGATCTTAAATTGTTTATATCATCATTTTAATAGCACGAAATATTCCTTCTTTATTTAACCTCAAACCATTTTTCATAAACTTCTTAACTTGTTATTAATGCCATATATATTTAAAATTCATTTTGCTGTCTCTTGCAACATGTTGCTAAAGAATTGAAATTTTGCTGTAGAAAAACTTAAAGTAGAAATTCAAACATGTTTAAATTTTCATACAAAAAAAAGGCCAAAGATTTTATCACTTTAAACAAAAATTGTTACCAGCAACATGTTGCATTCATTATTTATACCCAAATATAAAATGGTTAAATAACTAGCAATATGTTAAAGTAGAACCTGAAAGTTCTTAAAGAAGCGTAACGTTAAAAATAAAAAAGATCCATTGCTTTAAGCAAATACTGTTGCCTACAACATGTTGTTTAAATTTTTTTTGTTATATTATCGACTGCAACACGTTTAACCCGCCAATGGTGAGGCAAAATTTGACTTTGATCAGTGTTGACGTCGGGCTCGCACACCAAGGCTTTCAACTGGTTTTCGCTAATCAATGTTCCTCAACATTTTCGCAAGTTCGAACAAAGTACAAGGCTTAACCCGCAAAATACAACCAGCAACATGTTGATAGCTAAATGTAGCCAGTAGCATGCTGCCAGCAACATTATAAACAAAGTTTGCCTTTAAGTGGAATTTAAGTATATTTTACTTTAATTTATATCTTTTTTTTTCATTTAATATCCTCGGTTCAAATAAATTGCCAATTATCAAAATTATTTTTGTAGTCATCAATGATTTTCGTAGGTAACAGATATAATGTATCTCCAAACAAATCCCTTAGCATATATAACATAAAATTAAAAAAAAAAAAATAACCTAAGAGTTCAGAGCAGCGAAATTTTAGCTTCAGATGATCCTTATGCTCTGGCTTTTTCATTATCCTTAAAACATAAATAAATGTCAAAAAATGCAGATTACTTATTAACCCCTATGGCGCAGCTATTATTCATTAATATGCTTTTGTTGTACTTTGTAGATGTATTTGTTGACGATGATTTTGTTGTTGTTGTTATTATCCTTGTTAAAATAAAAATTTTAAGGCAGTAGTAGTATGAGTGTAACTATATAAAGTATCATTCAAGGATATTTTTCTCATCAGCTTTGTATACAGGCAAATGCTTTCTAATAATTTCAAACAAACCCACCTTTAGCTAAGAGATATTTTAATTTTTCGTTTACCAAGAGTTTTGTCTCATATTTTTTTTTTTTTTTTTTCGTGATAATAATAAAAAATATAATATGGAACAAAAAAAAATTTTACTAAATTTATTAGCGCTTTGGCAATATTGTCTCGTAGCTGTATTTTGGTTTTTTTTTCTCCTTTGTAATCTTCAATATTATAATTTTTATACGTTTGTCTACCAATTTACCTTAAGCTGTAAAAAATATTTACATTCATTCCTCCTTTTTTTATTTTCAATTTAACCCCCATTGTTGCCGCAGTGGATACACCAAGGAGCCACAAAACCAGGGAGCTGCGCTGTTTTGGTTGTATGAAGCAAATAAAAATTGAATACTAATCCATGAATATAGATGATTATTATGTTTGTATCTTAAAATATGAAACTGTGTTCTTTCCTTCTTTTATTCCCAGAATATAATGAATGTATATGTCTTATTATAAAAAATATTAAAAAAAGAACATCTACATAAATGAGTAATAACAGGGAAGAAGGCTCTTTAATAGCAGCAGGATATTTCAATACATATTTTTTATTATTGGATGGTTACAAAGAAACAACATTCAATTTCCAATATTGAAAATAGCAGGCAGAGTTCTTTAAGGAATACTTTTGAAATTTATTGCTTTTATTAATAAGTAAAAAGGACCAAATGGATTAAAAAAAAAACAATTAAAAATTAAATTTTTTGGAAATTAAAGTCATAAAAATATTTATTTTGCTGTATTTATTTTGCTGTATTCAATGGGCACGTTTGTCTTCTGAGCGTGAAAGTTAAGTGAGCACATTTAGCCGGGTTAGCCTTTATTCTCCATTTTTCTAGCCAGGCCTCTAGTTCATTGATGTGGGACTGCAGATTTTGCGATGCGACTTTTGGGTCATGGTTAACGCTAATAAATGCTGCGTCGTCTGCAAATGTAGAGGTATGCGTGGTCAGGTTTGTTGGCATATCCGCTGTGTATATTATATATAGAAGCCGTCCTAATATGCTGCCTTGGGGGACACCAGCAGTAATTTTCTTGAGGGGGGAGTATTTATCTTGCGACCTTACTATGAATGTTCTGCCTGTTAGATAGCTCTCCAGAAGCTTGTGAGTGTTTTGAGGAAGCATTCGTGTTATTTTGATGAGTAGCCCATCATTTATTTATTTATTTTTTTTATTTGTCAAATGCTTGGGAAATGTCTATAAACAGGGCTAAGCAGTATTGCTTTTTCTCAAACGCCAATCTAATTAGGGTGACAATTCTATGCACTTGTTCTATTTTACCATGTTTCGCTCTGAATCCGAACTGGTGATCCGGGTTGATATCGTGTTCATTTAGATGAGGAGTTTTACTTAAAACGAATATTTTTTCGAAAAGCTTCGATAGGATTGATAATAAGCTTATCGGTATGTACGACACAACCTGGCTAGCATCGTTTCCTGGCTTGAGAATCATAACAATTATAGACCTCTTCCATGAGGCTGGGAAGTATCCGACTCTTAATATCGCGTTAAAAATGAGCAGCAAGATTCTAGAAGCAGACGATGGTAAGTTTCTTATCATTGACCCTGTGATGCGGTCAGGTCCGGGAGATTTTCTAATATTCACTTTTTCTATTGCAGATTTTACTTGAGTTATGTTAAATTTTATTGGATGGTTTACCTTATCAGGAATGATTGGACGACAGGAACAAGTATGTGCATCATGTGGCGTGATAACTTTCTCAAGGTGGCCCGCGAAAGCGTTTAATTTTTCATTTGTGTTTTTGGCCCAAGTTCGGTTTTCCAGTCTTAATGGAGATTCTTGGTTTATAGGGCATTTCATATGCCGTACAGCCTTCCATAAGCTGTAATTGGAGTTTTTTGTGGCATCTAGGCTGTTTAGATAGCCTTATATTGCAGACTCGTGGTTCTGTCTCAATTTGTTGCGAAGAGTTGTCAGGCATAATTGTAGTTGGGCCTTAGTGGTTGGGGAACGACTGTTTTGCCATTGTCTTCTTAACTACCTTTTTTCTCTGATAAGGGTCTCTATATCCGTCGATGTATTGTAAGGAGCACGTTTAATTGTCCGCTTGATTGGGGGTGCATTTCTTGCTGCAGAATCCAAGACTTCTGTAAATCGGTCGACAGCTATTTGGATGTCAGATGAATTTTTAAGGGGAATGCACTGAGATAGGTGAGAGCTCACATACAATTTATACTTTAACCAATTTGTGATTCGGTTTGGATAGGAAATAAAGTTTGCAGCTGCGGCGTCAGAGTTGCCTTTTAAAATCAGACGATAGATCATAGGAGGAACTAACTAGTACCTGATCGCGTTTGATGTTTTTAAGTACAGCAAAGTCAATAAGGTCTGGTAGCTTGTTGAAGTCGGTTGGTTGGTTGGCCAATATTGACATCAATTTGATGCAACATTTTGTGTATTGTTAATATTATTTTCATGCTTAAAAAGTAAAAAACGAAGCAAAAATTCCCATATTCTATTTGTTTAAATTGTTTAGTTAAATAGATAAAATTTTCAAGGTTAAATGATTACGGAAACCATGGAAAATGGTGAATGGAATGGCACCATTTTTCCGAAAACAGGACCAGTAAGTCTTCAGTAGAGCGAAAACCATACTGGCGTAATTTTTAATTTCAAACTAAAACAAGTAAGAAAGAAACCACAGTATTTAAAAACACATCATGCTTATGTGTCCATGTAAATATGGATTTATCTATGTTTATAAACTTCATGAAAATCGGTTTGAAAGTTTGTGAGAGGCAGAAATTGCCCCCTGCCTCCCCTTGTGGTCCTATTTTTTAAAAACTGTATTGCTAATGTGTCCCTATAGATATGGATCTATCTATGTTTTAAATTTCATTAAAATCGATTTGAGAGGCAGAAATCGCCCCTATCTCCCCTCGTGGTCCGATTTTTTTAAAAATTTATACATTTTGTGTCCATATAGATAAGGTTCTATCTATGTTCGGTCCGACTTTTTATTTGAGAAACAACAATGTAAATGAAAAATGTGTTTACAAATATTGAAAAAGCTTACAAATTTATTATGTTTTGCATTATTGCTTTTTCCGTAAGCCCTTTCATAATTCTGATATATTGTCCCAATCGGAATTTTTGGACTATTTTCCCAACCGGGTTTTTAATACAAATGGGACAATATGTCCCACTAGTATCGAAACTATGTACAAATCTTATAGAAATGTGCTCAAAATTTGCAACCGTTACTTCTTTGATAAACTAACACAAAAAGTTCGACTGGGACAATTGCAAACGTGATTTTTTTACTTTAAAGAACAAATCGGATCATTCAAACATTGTCTGGGATGTATTATCCCAATAGGACCGAAAGGGTTAAATTTCATTTAAATCGGTTTGATAGTTTCTGAGAGGAAGAAATTTCCCCCATATATTTCCTCGTGTTCCTACGATTCGGCCCATTTTCAATAGGGTTGGTCCTTGTGCCAATAAGAACCTATGACCCAAATTTTATCAAACTATTTCCAAAATTGCAACCTGTACTTTGCGGACAAGGTTACATGGACAACCAGCCAACCTGCCAGCCAGCCGGACGGACATCGTAAGTTCGACTCAGAAAGTGATTCTGAGTAGATCGGTATACTTTAAGGTGGATGTATGACCACTATTTTAAGGCGTTATACACATCAGCACAAATGCATAAAACCCTCTCCACTATTGAGGTGTTGGTATAAATATTGGAATTTCCAACAAAAATATTAACTAAATTTGGAATTAATACAGATATAAGCAGTACACAAAGTCATGTTGCTGTGCTTACTCTAAATATTCTAATACTTTTGCCTTACAACCTTAAACTCTTTTCCCTAAAATTTTCACAAAAACAAAACTTTATTTTTTCTTAAAGATTTATTTTACTGACAGTTCGTTCTATTTTAACTAAAAACAAAACTAAACAGACTTGACCAGACATCGACTATCAGAAGAAGAAAAAAAAAGTTTGAAAACTACAAAATTATAGACACTTTGCTATGTTGCTGATGATATTTGTTGTTTATTATTTTCCCATTACTCTAATATCTTTTGGGAAAAGTTATTGACTGATAGAAAAAAAGTTTTCCTAAACCAAACAATTAAGTACAAATCTAAACAAAAAAAGGATGAACAAAAAACTGACCAGTTCGAATTTACAAAACCACAAAAACTGTTGCACACTTTGCCTCCGATAAACGGCAACAATTGAAACCATTATTTTTAGCTTAAATGCTCTAGACTCAAGTGTAAATTCTTGTAAAGTTATCTAAAAACTTGTACATAAACTAAACTCGAAATATCAATAACCGGAAGTTAAAGTTTTGTTTTTTTTTAACAATTTCTTCCCAGTTTAGATTTTCCTTAGGAATTCCCAAAAAAAATTAGTTTTCTCTTAATTACAAGAGTATGAGCATTCTTTTAAACCTTTTCTTTTTGCTGGTTAAACTCATGTTGTTTTCTTAATAGATATTTGTGGTTTGTCTTGGGCAGCCAAAAGGCTAGTGATTCCTAAAGAAATGGACATTTGTTTGTTTTTGTTTAGGATTTTTGAATAAGAAAAAGGGTTTTTGTGTGTATAAACAAGAAAATTCTTTAAATAAGTAATAAAATCAAAATAACAAATTAAGTGTTTTTTTGAGAGAGGGGTGGAATTCAATGAAGAAAAATGAGATCTATAACAAACAAATATTGATTAAGAAGGAGAAGGATGGGTTGGTGAAAATGTTGGGGTTCAAGTTAAATAGAAAGTGACATGGGATGGGTTATAGAAATCTTAGTTAAACTGGGCTTAGTTAATCTGATTAGAGATTTGTGCCGCCATGAACAAGTTTGTATACAAAATTTTTACGGCATAGCTTAGTTTCGCTTAAAATGTTAAGGCCATGTTCACAAAATTATTTCAGGTTCAATAAACCTTTTATTAATCAAAAATATTTTTTATGAATATCAATATAACGTTAAAGTAAGTTTTCACCTAATCCACATCTCAAAAAACCGGCCTTAACGGTTTAAGTTCTGTACCAATATGTTGCTTGGGAAAATATTTTTACAAGAAGTTTTGGCAACATTTTTTTCCGTTTCATGAAACATGTTGATGGAAACATATTTTAAGCAATAAGTATGTTCCGGTATTTTTACATTACATTTTATTCCTGTTTAAATTTAATCAATTTGTTCTCTTAACTTGGTGTGCTCAACATGTAGCTAGCAACATTTTTAGTTATTCCGCTATTTAAGATATTTCTGAAATACGTTGCTGACCTCAAAATTTGAAAGCGTTTTTAAAAAATGTTATCAAAAACTCAAATAATTAAATGAAAACAGGTTGATATAATAAACATGAAATAAGTAACTATCAACATGTTGTTATTAAAAAAAACCACTAAAGCACTTAAAATATATATTAAATATCAAATAACTACCTCATCATGTTGCCAAAGATATAAACAGATTCCTCTTACTTGCCAGTTATTACTTTGTCAGAAAGAAAACATAAAAAAAAGTTGTTAGCAGCATGTTGCAATGTAAACAGCTTTAGAATTTTAGTTAAAATTATAACAAATGCAAGAAATTAGCCATCAGCAACATGTTTACAGGTAGAAAAACATGTTAAAAACAATAAAGTTTTAACCGAATATGATTCTTCTTAGAACAACTTGTGCAGAAACCAGTTTCTTATCTGAATTGCTTTAAATATTAATTAAATAAAAAAATAAAATTTAGGGTTTTGTTGAAAATAAAGAAAAATTAGCAAACTAGCTTCAGCAGCATGTTGCTAGTTAAAAATAAAAAATGATAGAATGAAAAACTAATAAAATTAAATGAAAACAGATTGATAAAATGATCATGGAATAAGTTACTAGCAACATGTTGTTATTAAAAGACCCATTTAAAACACTTAAAACAATAAAATGAAAACAGATTGATAAAATAAATATGAAATAAGCTACTAGCAACATGTTGTTATAAAACCCATTAAAAACAGTTTTATAACAAATATCAAAGCAATGCTTTAACGTGTTGCCAAATATATAAATAGCTTCCTCGTATCTTACAAATACTACTTTGTCACAAAAAAAAAAAAAAAACATTAAAATTAGTTGGTAGCAAGATGTTGCAATGTTAAAAGACTTAGATTTTTATTTAAAATTATAAAAAACACATGAAATGAATCTTCAGCAACATGTTTACAGGTAGAAGAACTGGTTAAAAACACTAGAGTCTTATCGGATATTAAAGCAACATGCATTTTTATTTTAGAAAAATTATAATAGCAGCATATAACTATCTTTGCAGCAACATGTTTCTAATCTAAATTTCTTCAAATTTAAATAAATAAATAAAAAAAATTTAACTTAGCGCTTTTGTTACATATAGAGAAAAATCAGCAAATTAGCTTCAGCAACATGTTGCTAGTTAGTAATAAAAAAATGGCAGAATCCAAAACTAAAATATTTAAATGAAAACAGTGTGATAAAATAAACTCAATAAAAACACTTAAGATGATGTTAAATATCAAAGAAATACTTCAAAGTGTTGCCAAAGCTACAAAAAGCTTACACTTATCTGCCAATTATAACTTTAGAATTTCATTTAAAATTATAAAAAAAATACATCAAATTATTCTTCAGCAGCATGTTTACAGGTAGAAGAACTTGTTGAAAACACTAGAGTCTTATCTGATATTGTATCAACATGCACTTTTATTTTACAAAAATTATAATAGCAACTATATTTGCAGCAACATGTTTCTAATCTGAATGCTTTTTGAAGCAAACTTAAATAAATAAATACAATTTAATATAGCAAAATCTGTACGTTACAACTAGAGAAAAATTAGTTAAATAGCTTCAGCAACATGTTGCTAGTAAAAAATAAAAAAAACTGTAGAATGTTTTGTTACAAATAGAGAAAAATCAATGAAACTTCAGCAGCATGTTGCTAGTTTAAAGTAATAGCAGAATAAAATCTAATAAGTTTTTCTGTGGCATGATGCTAAACATATAGTCAAGGTTCTTCTCAGCAGAACAACTTGTTGCAATCACCATCTTTATAATAAGAAGGTAATACAATATAAAACGTTTATAGCAAAATTTTTAGATCAAAAACTTAACATGTTTTTGTTACTAATAGGGCAAAATCCGCAAAAGGGCTTCTGCAACATGTTGCGTGCTAAAAATAAAAAAAAAAAAAGCTAGAATAAAGCAAATAAGTTTTACTGTAACATGCTTCCAAGTACGTTGACAACATTTTTCTTAGAACAACTTGTTGCAGTCAACATCTTTATAATAAATAGATATAAAGTTTGTATTACAAAATGTTTATGGCAATATGATGCTAAGGGAAAAAGCATGTTTAATATGTTCGAAATTATAAAATGCCACAAAAAAAAAATTACATCTATGATTTTTCAGCAAAAAGTTCGGAAACATATTACAGAAGCAAATGTTGCTTTTTCAATTGCAGCAGTTCTCAGCAACATTTTAAGATACTTATGCCGTTAAATATATCTAAGAACTTGAAATATAGGAGGAGTGTTATAAAACCTTTAGCAGCATGTTGCTAATAAGAATTTTTTCAGTTTCTACTTTAACAACTTATAAACCCACAAATATTTCAACAACATTTTCCAATATTCAAACAAAATTTTACTTTAAATTTAATTAAGTTTCTTGATTCTTAATTGCCATTTTAATGACATTCTTTCTATCATCATCATGTCGGAAGGATATAGAGACCCTTATCAGAGAAAAAAGGAAGTTAAGAAGACAATGGCAAAACAGTCGTTCCCCAACCACTAAGGCCCAACTACAATTATGCCAGACAACTCTTCGCAACAAATTGAGACAGAACCACGAGTCTGCAATAGAAGGCTATCTAAACAGCCTAGATGCCACAAAAAACTCCAATTATAGCTTATGGAAGGCTGTACGGCATATGAAATGCCCTATAACCCAAGAATCTCCATTAAGACTGGAAAACCGCACTTGGGCGAAAAACACAGATGAAAAATTAAACGCTTTCGCGGGCCATCTTGAGAAAGTTTTCACGCCACATGATACACATACTTGTTCCTGTCGTCCAACCATTCCTGATAAGGTAAACCATCCATTAAAATTTAACATTACTCAAGTAAAATCTGCAATAGAAAAAGTGAATATTAGAAAATCTCCCGGACTTGACCGTATCACAGGGTCAATGATAAGAAACTTACCTTCGTCTGCTTCCAGAATCTTGCTGTTCATTTTTAACGCTATATTAAGAGTCGGATACTTCCCATCCTCATGGAAGAAGTCTATAATTGTTATGATTCCCAAGCCAGGAAAAGATGCTAGCCAGGTTGCGTCGTACAGACCGATAAGCTTATTATCAATCCTATCAAAGCTTTTCGAAAAAATATTCATTTTAAGTATAACTCCTCATCTAAATGAACACGACATCATCCCGGATCACCAGTTCGGATTCAGAGCGAAACATGGTACAATAGAGCAAGTGCATAGAATTGTCACCCTTATTAGATCGGCGTTTGAGAAAAAGCAATACTGCTCAGCCCTGTTTATAGACATTTCCCAAGCATTTGACAAAGTTTGGCATGATGGGCTACTCATCAAAATAACACGAATGCTTCCTCAAAACACTCACAAGCTTCTGGAGAGCTATCTAACAGGCAGAACATTCATAGTAAGGTCGCAAGATAAATACTCCCCCCTCAAGAAAATTACTGCTGGTGTTCCCCAAGGCAGCATATTAGGACCGCTTCTATATATAATATACACAGCGGATATGCCAACAAACCTGAGCACGCATACCTCTACATTTGCAGACGACACAGCATTTATTAGCGTTAACCATGACCCAAAAGTCGCATCGCAAAATCTGCAGTCCCACATCAATGAACTAGAGGCATGGCTAGAAAAATGGAGAATAAAGGTTAACCCGGCTAAATGTGCTCACTTAACTTTCACGCTCAGAAGACAAACGTGCCCAGCAGTAAAAATAAATAACATCACTGTTCCGGTAGAAAACCATGTAAAGTACTTGGGAGTTCATATAGATAGACGTTTGACCTGGTCTCGTCATATCGAAGCGAAAATAACGGCTATTAAACTTAAAGCAGCTCAACTACATTGGCTTCTCGGTAGAAACTCAAACTTGTCTTTAGACAACAAAGTTCTTCTATACAAGTCCATCATAAAACCAATATGGACATATGGCATCCAATTATGGGGTACTGCATGCGCATCTAACATCCAAAAGCTTCAAAGAAGACAGTCTAGAATATTACGACAAATTGTCTGCGCCCCATGGTATATACGTAATGATATTATCCACAGAGATCTCAACGTCCCCACTATCCAGGAGGAAATTAAAAAATATTCAATAAGCTACATCGATAAACTAATGGTTCACCCTAACTACCTCGCTCGGGGTTTGCTTCAGTTCGAAGGTCACCAGAGGCTAAAAAGAACCGATACTTTGAGCCTTACTAGAAGACAGTCTTAAAAATTTGAATACAGCAGTTAGTGGTTACACAGGTAACAACTAATAAACAACAAGTAGAATTAAGATTTGAATACATATTGTAAATTTCGATAAGAAAGATTCAATAATAAAAATAAATTATTATTAAAAAAAAAAAAAAAAAATGTCGGAAGGTACTCATCTCCTCTTACTACTCTTCTTTAAAAAAAAAATTCAAGTGTTATATAATAAAAAGACGTGTAGAAAGAAAGTGTATGAATATTTAAATATTTGTGTTTAACAAAATTAAATTTGTTATTTTATTTGTATTCGAGCAGCAGCATAAACAAAGAAAAAAATTCATGATATGTAATAATCAAAAAAAGTTTATTTTATTTAAAAAAAGATAATGAAATAATATTCACAAAACTCCTTCATTTACCCCCGCAACTGCTACGAAAACTTTAATGACGATTTTTAAATTAAATATTTTCTCAAGTCAATATTTGCTAATAAAACTCTTTTTATTTTATCTTTATTATTATAAAATTCATTAAAAAAATATATAAATTTTCTGAAAACATTATGCGTAATTAAAAGGGGTGGAGGCGATGTAAAGGCAGTGAATTTTATTATATTTGTTTTATAAAAAAATTTTTTGTCATAATGATACATCAAATTTTTTTTTTTTTTTTTTTTGAAAACCGTTTGAAGGCAGCAAGTAAAAAGTGTAGTTTACTTGCAAGATTATTAGCAAAGTTTCTTTGAACAAATAATGAAAGTAAAATGTTTTTCAGGGGAGGGAGGTGGAGTTTTAATGTTGGTTATAATTTTACTAATATGCCACATTATTTAAAAAGTTTTCTTAAGCATATAAATATTTAATAAAATTGTTGGGAATTGTACTCTAAGGCACAAGTTGATTTTATTAAAAGAAGATAAATGTCATGTTATTGCTTAGATTCCTATTAGAACATTCTTATGAAATAAAAATGTTAGTCTTTAAAGCCTCGTACTCTGTTCTGTATTTCGTGCGAGAAGTTGTAAAACAAAATACAAACGAGAAAATGTTGATACAGTTGTACTCTGTTTATATTGTGAAAAACATTGAAATGTTTCTAGCAACATTTTTGTTTTGCAAACATTAAAACGGAGAAAAGTGTTTGGTTTTTGTTTACCTTCGCAAAACAGTGCGGCATACGTGCAACTAATAAAAACGTTAAGTTTTGAAAAACCGCGAGATAGAAAATATTGATAGATGTCAAAAGTTTCGTGTAAAATAATCAATGTTGATCAACATTTTCCCCAAGTTCGAACAAAGTACTAGGCTTAATGTTAAAACGACATTCGGTTAGCAACATTTTTCTAAACATAGCGGTTTTATGTTTTAGTTTATAACTCAACATTCATCTACATGTGACTAAAAATATACTTAAAATCGAATTTTAAATATGTACGATGTCTAAAATTTTTTTAAAATTTGCCTCAACATGTTCCTAGCATAGGTTTTTAGCAACATGTTGCTTAAATAAAAAATTAAGAAACTTGGCTTTGCTAGAAATATTGGTAAATGTTGGTGAAATTTAAGCAACATAATATTATATATAGCAACATGTTGCTACATCTAATGTTTTTAGCAACTCGGCTAAAAACTTTAAACATGAAGGTTGTCTAATTTTAAGGTATCATCGGTCAATAGAAATCGCCACAGAGAGATTATCAGAACCATTTTGCGAAGGAAAATGGATGATTTTGACGTAGAGGTTATGTGGTTTCAACACTTGCCAAACGGCAAGAGAAACAATAGATCTTTTGAATGAAAAGTTTGAAAATGGTATTATTTCTCGTAGAGGAGGATTGAATTGTTCAACGATCGTGCGATTTGACACCTTTAGTAAATGGCTAATGAAATTAATGGCAGTTCACTTACTCAACTACAAAATATTTTTGAATTGTGTTGTTTGACTCTGTTCCCTCTATATAAAGTTCCTTTTTTTCCTTTAAAAATAAATAAAACCGTTAAATTTTTATAGGAAATTTATTGAATAAACCTTTTTACAAATCACAAATATTTTTTATGAAAATGGGCGTTAATTTATAATATTTTAAGCTTTTTTTTAAAAAATCGGTTTAACTTTCTCAGGTTTTTGCTTAAAAGTCAATAAGGCATTTTTTCCAGCTCCTGGCAACACGGGTATTTAGCATTATGTTAACAAAACTATGTATCCACCATATTGTATTCATATTGTATCTAGCAACATGCATCCCGTAATATGCGCCAAGCAAAAAGTATCAAACCATTAAACATAGTTTGAGTAAAATTTTTCTTATAATATGTAACAGTAGCATTTTTTAAGGCTATTTTGTAAATTTGGAATAAACCACATTATAATATTTACTTAAATACGTAGTCAGATACATTCTCTAGCAACATTTATTTAGCAGCATGTTTCTAGAAAAGTTAAAGCGTTCATGGAATGAATACTAATACTACTTTGTTCGAACTTGCGAAAATGTTGAGCAACATTGACTATTTCACAAATTAAACTAAAAGTCATCCAAATTCATTGGCTTATTGGAAGAAACTCTGCCCTTAGTCTCGACTGCAAACTTCTTCTTTACAACTCAATCTTAAAGCCAATCTGGTGCTATGGTATTCAGTTATGGGGCACTACCTCGGCCTCTAATATCGAAAAAATTCAAAGGCGCCAAAATAAACTTTTTCGAATAATCACAGCTGCCCCTTGGTATGTTAAAAACTCAAATATTCACAAGGATCTCAATGTGCCATTAGTAAAAACTATGATTAAAAAATATGCAGTAAAATATTTAAAAAGGCTTGAACAACACCCAAATCCACTAGCTCGAAATATTTTAAATCATTGCGGCCACACTCGCTTAAGAAGAAGAGACACTGCAGCACTCACCCAATCAGAAGAGCGATAAACACCTACATCTGAGAACAAAAACCGTGATGACGAAATTTGTTGTCTGGCACTGGCAGGACACAAAAAGTATTAGGTTAAGATTTGATTAATTATTGTTAGTTCATATTTAATATATGAAGATTCAATAAATAAATAATGAAAAAAAAATATTTTTTTGCCAAAATAAACAGAAAACACCTCCATCAACATTTTTTGGTAGATATTTCACAGAAATCTTTTTTTTTATGGAGCTTAGCAACATTTCGCACAAAATACTGAACACAGAAAAAAATAATTTTCATATTTGAATACGAAAATCGCATATTTGATGAAAAAAATTTTTGAATTTTCTGCGATGACGATTTTTGCATTATTGATAAAAAAGTTTGTAGGTATAGTTATTGAATTTTTAGTCAACAACCAAGTTTATTGAATCAATAAAAAAAGTTGTTGCCCAAAATAATTTTTTTCAACAAAATGTTTGAATGATTTGTTAAAATAAATTGTTGGAAATGTTGACTAAATCAAATTAAATGTTTATCGAATCTTTATTTATTAATTATGACGTGCCTTATTCCCAATTTTTTTCCTTTTTAAATAAATACACAAAAATTTACTATGGGGGAATAAGCTAGTTCCTATGTGCATTTCGCTGGTTGCTTAAGCGAGATCATCAGGAAACCTTTTTCTAAAGACTTTGGCAAAACTAAATATATTTAACTAAATAAAACTGTTAAGTGAATGAGAATTATGACCTATTATAAAATGGACAAGAGTTGTAAAAATACTGTGTAAACGTTGATTCAAATATTTGTTTTATTTAATATCAAGAAATATTTAAATATTTCATTATTAAATATGTTTTATTGAGTGCTATTTTGCAAAGTGTATATTTGATAAATTTTTTCATTGAATCAAACAAAAAGTTTGTTGAACAAAAATGTTATTTTTAACAAACTGTGTTGTTACAAATTTTCTTGAGATATTTTTTTCTGTGAACAGAGTACCAGACTTTAAATGAAAAAAGTTTAGAATATGTGTTCATAAACATCATACAGAAAGATGTTGCTAGGAAAAAGGTTAAAAGTTCTAAAACAGAAATTTGAAAATAAAACGGATATAGAGCCTTAATGAATATATTTATTTATAAAAACTACAGCATTTTGTTTAACGATAAGACTTTAAATTGAAATTATCGCAAATCTTTTTCACCATTTCGGATTTAATCACTTTTCACCTGCCAACCAGTCTTATACATTAATACAATTATAACATTTTCCTGCCATATATTAATTAATAAATAAAATACAACTGAAATTGTATTTTTTTGTCATTTTGTTCCCTTGCAAATTTAATACAGCATATAAATACCCACTTCCCCAAGGATATCTGCCCAATGTAAACTACTGCACGCCTAAAGGATACCAACCTGCCTGCCATTTATATATGTATATGGCTGAATTTATTTATTTATATTTGGCCAGTTTTTATTTGCAGCAATACAATATTATTTTTGGCCAAACAAATAAACAAACAACCAGGAAGTGTAAAAAGTGTAAATTTAATTGTTGGGAGTTACGAAAGAATTAATTGACATTTTATTTGTTAATTAATTGTCTCTCTCAAACAATTGTATACAATTGCATTATATACTTGCACACATATAAAGTGTATGTAGTGTACTTTTATGTAAAATTTACTCTTTTATATACATTATATAAATATTATTATGGCAATAATACAAAATGGCCATAATAAAATTTATATAAATTTTAATGCACTTTTGAAATCGTTGGTACTGTTGTTTTTTTTTTCTCGTACTTTATAAACAAAACAGTTTTGCTAATTATAAATTTAAATAAATGTTTATTAAAAACAAAAAAAAAAAGGTTACAAACAACAACAAACTGTGGAAATATAATTAGAAATTTATTTAAATGAATTTTGGATTTGTATTAATTATGTAAAATGGCAAAACAAACATTAAATAAAATACTTAATCATAATTAAAAATTTAATTATAAAATATTGGCGGATAGACGGAATGACAGAAATATTGGTTTAACTATTAAATTTTAAAAATAGAAACGTATGAAAATTCCATCATCGTAACGCAACATTTTGAATGCAATATGTATCCACCAACGCTATTAAAACAGATAAAAAGTCTGGGTCCAAATTACGGCATTCGATATCGATCGACATTTTCGTTTTAATAAATTTCGACCAATTCTGTGAAATACATACAGAAAAATGTTGTTGGAGTTGTACTCGGTTTATATTGCTAAAAAGATATGAAATATTTCTAGCAACATTTTTGATTTCCGTACGAAACAAGTGCAGGGGCCAAATAGCTGCAGTCGATATCGATCGAAATTGCAAAACAATTAAAACAGAAATTTCATTCTATATCGATTGCCGTAACCCAGCTCTCGGAATTTATAGCAACATTTTTTTGTACTTTTTATTTTGTATACGTGTTGGGGTAACTAACAAAACCGTTTAGTTTTTCAAAACCGCGCGATAGATAATATCGATAGATGTCAAAAATTTCGTGTGAAATAATCAATGTTGCTCAAAATTTTTAGCAAGTTCCAATAAAGTACTATGCAATACCTAAAACAAAAACACGATTCCTGCAACAAAAGCATATTTCTAGCAACATTAAAATAAAAAAAAGCAAAATAAACACGAGAATATATTGACTTTTACGCAGGTGGTGGCAAGTCGCTTGAATCTTTCTAGACTCTAGAGAAGCCAGTCTTGATATATTGGCAACACGGATTAGCATGTGACTAGGGTGTCCAAATTTGAGGTATAATCGGTCAATGGAAATCGCTGCAGGGAGATGATCCGAACCTTTTTATGTCAGAAACCTTTGAAAGAAAAGTTTGAAAATCGTATTAGTTCTCGCAAAGGAGAAGGAGAAAAACGAGCAAAAAATAGTCGCAGGATCTTGGTAGACAATTCACCAAGATCCTGCGATTTGACACCTTTAGACTGTTTTTTGCTGTTTTTTTTTTTAAATCGAAATGTACAACTATAATCACAAAACAGTTCAAAAGCTTTCACACAACATTATCGAGTAGTTATCAAGCATTGAGAACAGTTTATTTAAGAACGTGATTGAGAATTTTCGTAAAAGATTAGGAGCCTGCCGAGCCAGTATTGGGGTCACTTGGCCGACATATTTTTTAAGTTTTAACCGGAACCTTTTTTAATAATCTAAAATAAAAATATTTGTAACATCTCAAAAAAATCTTTTTTTTATTAAAATTCAAGTGATACGTTAATTTTTGGACCCCCTTCCTTTTACAATATAACATCAACATATTGCAAAACTGCATCATGTTTACACAAACTCTGGCAACATTAATCTAACATTTTGTATATTAAGCCTGGTACTCTGTTCAACATTTCACGTGATATGCTGTCAAAACGCATATGAAAAAAACTTGTGCGGAATATCTATGAAATAATGTTGATAGAGTTGTACTCTGTTCATTTTGTAAAAAAGTTCCGAAATGTTTATGGCAACATTTTTTTACAACTGCGAAATAAATTAAGCTGCACTTATTTCACGTGGAATTTTAAGCAAAATCAAAAAAAGGATGAACTGATTATTTAAAAAGAAATAAAAAATTAATATAACACAACCGGTAACAGTTTTTTATCCATATTTACTTTCTTTTTGATTAAATTTTTTATTAAAAAAAAATTATTTTTAGTAAAATACATGCAGGAATAAAATCGGCAAATTGTACAAACTCGCATGATAGGTAACATCGATACATGTCAAAATTTTCGTGTGAAATAATAAATGTTGCTCAACATTTTTCACAAATTTGAACCAGTGTTCGAAAATAAACACTAAATATCGTTCTTTAATGTTCGGTTCGGTAGATTTTTGGAAAACACAAACGCTAATAGTGTTTGTGTAGAAATTCATTAAAAAAAATTACGTTTCCCTGTTTGTCATCTTTCGAACACAAAAATAATACTGTTTTCATCATACTCAACAAAAGATGAGAACATTCAATTCCGTTCGGTTTTTTTTGAAAATCCACAAACTTCAATGTGTTCGGTTCGGCTGGTTAATGTTCGTCCCTTTTCGCTAGTAAAAAACGAGCCAAACATTTTTTACAAAAACAAAATACACACACGAAAAAAACATTATAGAACATTAAAATATAATGTTTTTCTACAGTATCACTACAATTGTTCTGTTTTTTAACGAAGAACCGAACATTGTATAATGATCGGTTCTTTCTTGAAAATAGTTACGAACGGTATTAAGGGTTGTGTATGTTTACACAAACACTAAAAAAATAGATATCGTTCTTCGGTGTGTGAGCCGAACGCTAAATAATGTACTGTTTATTTTCGAACACTGATTTGAACAGTACTAGGCTTTACCAACAAAACACAGTTTCAATATTTAGCCAGTATCAAATATCATGCAACATGTTGCTTAGCACATATTTTCAGTTTTGACATGTGAAAAGATATCCAAAGAATTTTAAATTTACTATACAATATTTTCTCCCTTGCCCTCTTCAAACAACAGCAACAATTATTATTTTATTCAACAAATTTCTACATTGTAAATATTAAAAATATTTTATTTTTCTTTAAATCATATAAATCACTTCTATGCAAAATAAAAAGCCATTAAGGCAAAAAGTTTCAGGTTCCAGGCAGGACTCCTTAAATCATAAAACGTTCTACACATGTGTATAACACCACAAAGGCGGACAGACGACGAATTTTATCCTTGCTGGTAATAGACAGCAATAAAAAAAGCAATAATCATTTATTAAAATCGAGTTGATGTCAACGAAACGATCTTGGAAAATAATGGCAAATACGCGACAAATTTTAAAATATTTTATTTTTTTTTAGATCCGAAAGAATTAAATAAGTTTCTTAAAAGTAAGAAGCAACAGCAAACAAAATTCAATAAAATAAATCAACCAAATTGAAATGAAGCAACAGCAAACAAAATTCAATAAAATAAATCAACAAAAATTGGGAATTAAAAAGTTTTTTAAGAAAAAATATTAGAAAAAAGTTAAATATTTTAGGGATTTAGTCATAAATTAGAAAAGTTAACTTAGAACATAATTAAAATGTTTGATGTTTGTTTCAGGTTCCAGGTGGAGATTTAATGTTTAAATAACTGTTTTTAAATGGAAAAAGATTTGTTTTTTTATTAAATGAAAAAGGTTTGAAATAAATTAGGTAAGCAATAAGCCAGGTTCATTTACAGCAATCCTATTGCATTTAAAAACCTAATCAAACAAGTTTGATTGGATGTTGCTGGAAATGGTTTGAAGTTTAAAGTCGAAATTGCTTTGCAAAACCCTCGATAAAAACTGTAACTCCTCTTCGATGATAAAACCTGGAACAAATTTTAAAGTTTTATGTTAAATCATAAAATTTAGCCAGAGTAGCATAAATCATAGGCTGTTTTTAAGTGGTTGGATGGCGCAGGAAATGGTTTAAAGCTTCTAAAACTAGTTTGAAGAGGCAACAAGAAATTTTAAGCTGAAATTGCCTTGCAAAACCGACGAGGAAAACTTTAAAGTCTCTTCGATGATAAAACCTTGAAATAATTTTCAAGAAAGCCAATGGTTGGATGTTGCAGGAAATGATTTGAAGGTTCAAGAGCTACTTTGAAGTGGCAACAATAATTTTGAAGTTCCAATTGCTTTGAAACACGTTCAAGGAAAATTTTAACTCCTCTTCGAAGAATTGATGATGTTCCACTTTTCTCCAGCTAGGAAGCAAGCGGTCCCAATTACTGACTTCCAACGGACTCTGTTGTGGGCTGTTCTTAATGCCTCGTTCCATGATAACCCTGCAGTAGCCAGCTCACGTACGGTTGCGATACTCCAAGAGTTTTTTGGCCATCCATGGCACCGAGAACCTTAGGGGATCTACTGCTACCTCGTTATCGGATATCAGTTCATCTAAACTTCCTTTTCAGGATGTCGTACTGGATTGCCTGTTGGTTGGTGCTTCGAAGCAGGTCCGCGTAGGTTTTATGTTGGGCCAAAAGCATATAATAATCCTCCGTAAGCAACGGTTTGTGAAAACTTGCAGACGTCGTACTTCAATTTCCGATAGACCGCAAGTTTCACATCCATAAAGGAGTATGAGTTTCACACATGTGTTAATTACTTTGGTCTTCAGTTGAGTTTATATATCGAATGATACCTATACTCTTTTAAGCAATGCATGACATGAAGGGCCTTGTTGATTCGCGCAGAAACGTCTTCGCTTGCTCGGCTGTTCATTGTGATTTTGCAGCCAAAATAACAGAAAGATTAGACATTTTATATGGCGTAATTATTGAGAGTTAGACAGGTGGTATTGGTGGTGTTTATTCCCATTAGTTTGGTTTTCTGCAAGTTTCTTTGTTAACCAACTTAAGTAAGAGACATAAATCCTCAGCATAGTCAAGATCGTTTTTTTTTTTTTGAGATGGGGCGTCCACTGAATACCGCTCTTCGAAGAATTAGTATTGGAATAATGTCATTTTTAATTTAAAATTATTAAAAGATTCGGCTAAGCCAAATCTTTGAAAACTTCCACCGACAGATAGAATATTTCAGGAGTAGGTTTTATATGGAAAATATGGTAAATTACAGACCGATCTTCACGAAAGTTGAGAGTGTGATTTCAAGTTATATAAAACTATAATTTACCAAATTTTAGTATAATAGTATTATTTGTTACAGCTTTAAGCGTATTTAGGTGTTTTCCGATAGGGGGTGGTATATGGGTCCTATGATAAATTTGGACCGATATTCACAAAATTTTGTGGTATGAATTCTAGTCATATAGAACGAATTTGTGCAAAATCTTAAATCAATATGTGGATTCTGCCACTATTTGCGTTAGCTTTTGTTATAAATTTTTTAGGGTAGTAGTTCCACCTTGGGATTTATAGCTCAAATCCTACTTAACCGGTTTTACTGGATTTCAATCCCAAGCCGTTTAGGATAACTAGATACAATTTGAGACAAATATTGTTCTTCTGTTTGGAGTTTTTTTGAAGGTAAGGGTGTTTTCAACAGACGGACAGACAGACGGACTGAGAGATGGACATGGCTAAATCGACATAAATTTACTTAAGGACCTAGAATATATATACTTTATGGGTCTTAGATGAATATTAATTAAGTTTCACATGGAATGACAAAATTAGTATGTCCCCATTCCCCACTAGTCAAAGAAGCTGAGGTGGCTTTCCAGGTGGTTGGATATTGCAGGAAATGTATTAATGTTTCAAGAACAAGTTTGAAGTTGCAGCATCTTCGAAGAAAAAACCTTGAAAATACCAAGTGTTATCAAAAACCTAAAAACTAGTCAAAGAAGCGCAAAAAGAAGGAAGAAGTTGCAGGAAATGGTTTGAAGCCACGTTACTTAGTTTGATGTTTGAAAAGACCTTTAATAAGGCAACTCTTGCTAACTTTTAACAAGTTTGAGGTTGTAGAAAAAGATCCGGTTGTAGCCAAATTACGGCGTTCGATATCGATCGAATTTACATTAAAAATTAAATGGGATTTTCGATCAATATCGAATGCCGTCAATTGGCCCCAGGATCGATATAAAATTGTTATTAGAGAAATACAAAACCCAATACAACAAAATTTTGTCTATAAAATAAAATTTCAATATCAAGTGAATATTTTCCGCCTTAGCTTTTTCACTTATTCCTTATGCAGACAATTGTCTTTTCATTAAACGTTTAGGGAGATTTTTTACAACTTTCTAAATAATTTTTTTTTATATGTTTGAAACTACCTGCCAACATGTAAACACGTTTGATCATCAAAATTTCGCATTAAAACTAAATATTTATCCGAAAAAAGCTATAAAATTTTATTGTTCTTGCCAAAGAGCAGCAACAATTTCGATGTAATAAGGAAACTGCAAGAAGTAGTGGGGGAGTTTTCCAAATTGGCAAACAGTTGTTGTTATTGGAATCGGTTTTAATGTCGCAACTGTGTTAGTTAGTCAAACACTCGAACTCTTTGTCGTTAGTAATCAACTCCATTTCTGCTTCAGATGTTCTTAACATGTGTAATGAAATTGTTTTAGCATTTAATTGTTTATGGTCAGACAAAAAGTAAAAGTAGAAAGAAAAAAAAAAATAATTACACACAGTATCAAATGATTTGGAGCAACATTGGTTTCTACTTTCTTTTGGGTCGCAATTGGCGAAAAGTGTATTTTTCTAATTGTAATACTACAAGGTAGTAAAACTAAATGTATGGGAAGTAATTAAGACAATTGCTAATTGGGTATTGGAAATGTTTTGGGCATAAGGGGATTCGAATGGGAATGGAGGTTGGAACGTTATGAAAGACTATAAAAATAAATAGTTTTGAAGAAAACGGAAACTGAGATAGAGTTGCTTAACAAAGATTGAAGACAATAAAAAATTATTGACAGACAGTAAACAGCAACTAAAAATTAGGGTTTTAAAGTCTTAGCTCGGCTTTAAGCGTACCTTATTTAGTTTGAAAATAATTTGGGTACAATATCTTATTGAATTCAAAAAAAAGTGCTATATAAATTTCCACCTGTAGATGGGCCCATAAATGTCACCTAAGGTCTCGGCTAGTAAGTTATCGTGGTAGTAGAGTTTTAAGGTCTCTGTCTTGACAAGAACACTTCACTGTTTAGATGTTTTGTTATCTACATTGTAAGCTATGCTCATGTAGTATCAGATCCAGCCTGTAGCCGTTAGATATCCCATTACTTCATTTAGTGTGAGATTGGGTACATAATCTGAAGCAAGTTTGCTGGAAATGATATCTACAATATTTTGACAATGTTGCTTTTTTGTTTTTGTGATCAAATACTTTTCGAAGCAATTTTATTTCAGTTGATATTGATGGAAATTATTTTCTCAGCATTGTGAAAACTAACATAAATGCATTATAGAACTAAAAATATAATTTTGATTTGTTCATAAAAAAAATATTTTCAAATCGAAAAAGTGTTCGATCACGACTGCCATAATTAGCCCCTTGGTGTTTCTAGCTTAGCAGTTTGACATCAGGACCATATGATTACCAGGGCACAGGGATATACTGGGACAAATTAGGGCGGATAAGCTTGCTAGATTTGGCATTAGCTTCCTTTTCCATTTGAAAAGCGTTGGAGTACCTTTGATCTCCTCTGTCGAACTTCGGCAATTGACTATCGATGTTGCTAACGATTGGTGGACTGCGAATACTGTATCCAGGACGGACAGGCAATTGCGGACGACAGGACGACAGGCGTATCATGTCTCTACAATCAATGACCAGAAAAAAATTTGCCACTTTTGGCATCTGTTATCAGAGGTAGGATACCATGTTTACTGGCGCAGCTGCGATGTTGAAAATGAGAAGAAAAATGTGAAACACCTTCTCTGTCACAGTCCAACTCAAAAACAAGCTAAGAGTTATTTTAAACTTTCCTTTAGATGAGATTAGAAATCAACATTTCTAAGACTTAGCAAAATTTTGATGGGAGAGCAGAGTTACCACAATGCGTGCAAGATATAGTTGTTGGGGCACCTTTGTTCACCTGCAAACTTTAACTTCTGTGATTGACTACCGATATAGGTAACGATAGATGGGAATATAATACATATACACTAAAGAGAAAGTCCCATAGCTGCCTAGGAGACGCCTATATGAAATGTATGACCAGCCTGCATTAGTTTTTTATCCTTGACATTTTTTCAACACATACTTGCCCTTTATTATCAGCCAATAATGGGCTTCCATGCAAATATAGCAGTTTAATGAAATTCTTAAATTTGGCCCCTGCAGCGCATAGGATGCCACTAGACGGGTCAAAAATATGACCAACCACACTTTATTTTTCAACGCCATCATTTGTTTCTAACGTACCTGCCCGCTATTTCCATTTCTTAAGGGGGCTCCCATAAAAAGATTTCAATACAAGCTAGAAATATATTGAAGACAAAGTCCTATAGCTGCCTAGCAGTCGCCCATAAGGGGATGCAATGTATGTCGGGTTGGTTCTACTGTGGGAGTTCTTTTTAGTGGAATTGCATGATTTTAAGATGATAAGGACAACGCGGAGCACCTCCTCTGTCACTCTGGCGAGAAGGCGACTGGGCAAAAAGGTATCCGCAACTTTCAAAGGATTGTACGGTAAATCTGGCAGCGGACTGGTAAACGTTCTTAGAAGCTCGGGTTGGTTCTACTGTGGGAGTTCTTTTTAGTGGAATTGCATGATGTTAAGATGATAAGGACAACGCGGAGCACCTCCTCTGTCACTCTGGCGAGAAGGCGACTGGGCAAAAAGGTATCCGCAACTTTCAAAGGATTGTACGGTAAATCTGGCAGCGGACTGGTAAACGTTCTTAGAAGCTCGGGTTGGTTCTACTGTGGGAGTTCTTTTTAGTGGAATTCCATGATGCCACAAGAGATCATCAGTTCTCAGTGTACCAGACTGACTGTCATTTCTACCTTAACTTACCTTTGAACTTTCCTGCATGGACGTTCCTAACACTTGGATCAATTTTAATAGGAGAGCAGAGGTACCCCAATGCCTGAATTAAATAGGCGTTGGGGGACCTTTGCTCTGCTGCAAACTTAAACTTCTGACTACAGATATTGTTAACGATAGATCGACACCGAACATTGATTGTAGGATTATCAGGCAGTTGTTGCCCCACATGGATGACAGGCGTGCCATGTCTCTACTACCAGTGACCATAAAGGAGTTGTCACTTTTGGTATATATTATCACGGGGCACCTATTAGATATGTAGGCGTGCACAGCGTCTAGGAGCTAGAAATTAAGATAACTTCCTCACCTGCGATGTTGAAAATTAGGAGGAAAGCGTAGAACTCCTCCTCTGGCACTGTCCTACTTTGGCATAAAGGCGACAGGCCGAAAAGTGAACTGGATTGAAGTTTGTAGTTTTTTTGTAGGAGTTCTGTTTTGTGGAATTTCATGGTATCACATGATATCATTGGGTCTTAGTGTGTTAGATGAGTACTGACTGCCATTTCGACGTAATCTTTCCTAATGCAATAATATACATATGTAGTGGTTTTTTTTACTTCTGTGAGGACTAAAGGGCCAAATGCACCAACTAAAGACTAATTAAAAAGCTTAAAGTAATGTTAATTTTTTATTAAGATGAGATTAGATATGGACGTCCCTAAGCCTTCGTTCCAGTTTGATACCCAAAGGGAATCAATATAACACAAATACTGATGGAAACCGAGGAATTTAGTAATTCAGTGTAAATTTCTAGTTTTTTTGTAAATACTGGTCCGATGTAAAGAATCATTTCGTTAGTATAATTCGCAAAGACGCTAAGTCCACTTTTTTCCAAAATTGAGATTTAAATGCAAAACGGTAATACTATACAAAATACATATTTTAAGACAACAAAAAATGTCATTATGTAGTTTAAAGTTGTGATAATTTTGTGGTTTGCAAAAACGCTAAGTCCACGAAACTACGGAAAATATTAAAAGCTAGTGCTAACTCCACGAATATTGATTTGTTTAATTGAATTTGGTATTTTCTGTTCTATTTTTTCTAAAGCCGTGAAAAGTGGAGATCTTAAAAAAAATTTAATACTTAGCGCCTTTGAATTTTTTCTACTTAAAGTTTTCCAATAAGAATTAAAATGAGCTTAAAAAAGTATATAGTTATATTTTTGTATCTTTTTAATAGAAATGAAATGAGCTTGTCTTAAATATCTGTTTTTATACCCTCCACCACAATTCTAGGTCCTTGAGTAATTCTAAGTCGATTTAGCCATGTCCGTCTGTCTGTCCGTCTGTCTGTCCGTCTGTCTGTCTGTCCGTCTGTTGAAAACACGCTCACTTTTGCACAACTCAAAAGAAATGAACAAACTTGGTGCCAAATTGCTTGTAGTTATCCTAAGCAGCTTGGGATTGAAATCCCGCATAATCGGTTCAGTAGGACCAGAGCTATGAATCAAAATGTGGAACCACCACCAAAAAAAATTGATAATTTTGTTACAAAAAATAACATAAATGCTGGAACAAGGCACGGAATGAGATAAAATTTTGCAAAAATTTGTTTTTTTTTGACTGGAAATCACGCTGTTAAATTTCGTGAAGATCCGTCTATAATTTACCCTAAGCCCCATATAAACAATACTCCCGGAAAACAGTTTAGTACGCCTAAAACCGTAAAAAATAACGCTAGCGTAACAAAATTTGTAACGTCACAGTTTTTTAAGACTAGAAATAACGCTGTGAAATTTCGTGACGATCGGTCCATAATTTACCTTAGGCCCCATAGAATCCCTACTCCCGGAAAACAGGTTAGTACACCTAAAACCATAATTAATAACAGAAATTGGTACGTCACAGTTTTAAAGGACTAGAAATGACGCTGTGAAATTTCGTGACGATCGGTCCATAATTTACCTTAGGCCCCATAGAAACCCTACTCCCGGAAAACAGGTTAGTACACCTAAAACCATAATTAATAATGCTAGCATAACAGAAATTGGTACGTCACAGTTTTAAAGGAGTAGAAATGACGCTGTGGAATTTCGTGATGATCGATCCATAATTTACCCTAGGCCCCATATAAACCCTACTACCGGAAAACAGCTTAGTACACCTAAAACCATAATTAATAATGCTACCATAACAGAAATTGGTACGTCACAGTTTTAAAGGACTAGAAATGACGCTGTGAAATTTCGTGATGATCGGTTCATAATTTACCCTAGGCCCTATATAAACCCTACTACCGGAAAACAGTTTAGTACACCTAAAACCATAATTAATAATGCTAGCATAACAGAAATGGGTACGTCACAGTTTTAAAGGACTAGAAATGACGCTGTGAAATTTCGTGATGATCGGTCCATAATTTACCCTAGGCCCCATATAAACCCTACTACCGAAAAACAGTTTAGTACACCTAAAACCATAATTAATAATGCTACCATAACAGAAATTGGTACGTCACAGTTTTAAAGGACTAGAAATGACGCTGTGAAATTTCGTGACGATCGGTCCATAATTTACCTTAGGCCCCATATAAACCCTACTACCGAAAAACAGTTTAGTACACCTAAAACCATAATTAATAATGCTACCATAACAGAAATTGGTACGTCACAGTTTTAAAGGACTCGAAATGACGCTGTGAAATTTCGTGATGATCGTTTCATAATTTACCCTAGGCCCTATATAAACCCTACTACCGGAAAACAGTTAATCGCCTTAAACCATAATTAATAACAAATCTTCACAGTTTAAGATAATAATAACATCATACAAATATTACTCCTTAAACATTCGAACTGTCGGTGGAGGGTATCAAAGATTCGGCACAGCCGAATATAGCACTATAACTTGTTTTTTTTTTAAATTGATATATAAAATTTAATCAAACTTATTTTTAAAATTAAAACTGTAAGAAAATGTGCTAAGTCGACAATAAAACGAATAAGTTTACAAATCAGAAATGCTAAGTCCAAAAAGTGCAAATTTCCCTCCCAAGATTTGGTGGAAATGGATTTTCGATTTAAGTCATTTAAAGGGATCTATTTTGTAAAAATAATTGCGTTAAAAGAGTTTACAAATTTTAAAAACTGAAAACGCTACAATGTTTTTTGTGTCTCCTGTAAAATTTGAAAAAAGGGACTTAAAACATTTGCGAATTAGACTAACGATTTCTTTTTTTGCTGGTAATCATAATTTAGTATTTTTCTTGTTTAACACGATCAGAAATCTTAAGTAATACCTAACCTTTTGAAGACATTATTCTTGATTGTTGTTATCCCCCAGGATTAGGCTTATTTCTTATTTTTCTGTTCATCCGATTTAAAAGTTTATTTAGGAGATTAATTTATTAAATTATTTTTATGATTGCTGCCTAGACAATTTGCAATTCCATAAAAAGCTTTTACTAAAATCTTTTTTTATCAATCCAAAGAAAAAAGGATTAAATAATTTTTCTTATGGCTTAATAAAATTTATTAAGGCTTTATTTTCTGCTACTATTTCTCTTTTTATTTTCTTTTTGTAGTTTCAATAAAAATTAATATATAAAACGTGTGCAAACAAGCATTTGCACGCATGTTTAACTAACAACATACATTTTATTATACCCTTTTGTATTGTATTAATACATTTTACTATTATGACTTGACAGTACGAAATTTGTCAAGTCATAATGGCTTAAAAATAGCAACGAAAAAAAAAATATAAAATATACCAGAAAAAATTAGGCCAAAAGGCTTTAAGTTAAAAAAAACATAATATCAAGCAAATTATGTTAAACAAACCAAAATGTTTTTCCTGCTAGAAAAACAATAAAATTGTATTTTTTACAAGGCCCACGTTAGTGATTTGCTCAATAACCCTTGTAATTTGCCACAAAATACACTATCCACCTACACAGATATTATAAACAATATACCTTATTAAATTTTTACACACACGTTTTTATTTTTCTAAAAAAAAAAAAAAAAAATTGTTAAGGAACTAAAGCTGCATTTTTGAAATGGACACAAGTCCATCATCGTCATCATCATGAACTTGTTGTTGCCTGTGTATAAAAAAAACTAAACAACATGACTTGAAAATCTCTTAATCTTTTAAGCAACAACAACGATAAATTTATAAAGGAAGAAAAAATTCAAGGCGGAAAAAAGGTCTATTTAGTAGTAAAAAAAACAACCCTTTCTCCCTTGAAAATTTTTCTAATAAAAACTAACACAAAACCATGACAATGTACAACAATTCTGTTTAGCCAGAAAGGGTTATCTTCCCCTTATAGTCCTTTAACAGGACAAAATTATGTTAAATCACTAAAGAAAATATTTGTTTGCAAAACAGAACAAAAAAAAAAAAAAAAAATTGGTATCATTTTAACTAAATTCAATCAAAATTGTTTGGCTCATCAAACATTCAATTACCAGACATAAATTTATGTCATAATACCATAATTGTAACCAATACATATACTCCAGACACTACACTCTCCTCCCCCAGACAAAGTCCTTTATCTCCTTATAAAAGGATTGCTTGTTTTAGGCAAAAAAAAAAAAAAAATATATAAACAAAAAAATTTTTGTCAATTGTGTTGTTTTTACTTGTTATTGAATTGTTCTTTTACAAGATTTTTTTTTATATCCTTGCTAGAGCACTACCCTTAAGTCCTTGCAAATACCAAGAAAGAAAAAAAGAAATCAATATTATTATGACAGTTTTATTGAGTCATCGATAGTGTTTGCAACCCTTTTTCAGGATATATATTTGCCATATTGTTGGTATTATTTGATGAGGTTTCTTTTGTTGTCAGAGTTTTATCTACTTTTAAGTTTATGGCTTGTATTGTTTTATGAAAAAAATGAATCGTTTTGATTTGTAAGCAAAAAAAAAATATTATTTTTTTGCAAATCACTTTAACCAATTTGTCAAATTGTTATCTTAATTTGGCAAATAGCAAGGATACACTATAATCTAATAAAAAAAAGGGGGTAAGAGATAATAAAATATCTTAATTTAATAAATTAAACATTAGAAATATAAAAGAATTGCCGATAAATTCATCTTGCAAACGTTTTATAGTGGAAAAGAAATTTGAACCAAATTGTTTATTGGGCATAATTTTTTGAGTACCAGTGGAAATTAGGCTTTAATTTTATCATTAAAATTATTTATAGAAATACAACATTTATTATTAAAAAGATTTCTCCATGAAGTGCTAAATTCCAAATTTTTATTTTTGATAAATACACTGAAATTTTTTGTTAAGGAAAGAGTAGTTGCTATGCGCATTTCACTGGTTGCTTAGGCCAGATCATCAGGAAACCTTTTTCCAAAGACTTCTGAAAAGCTAAAAATATTATACAAATAAAACTGTAAAGCAAATGTGAATTACAAACATTCAAGTCTTACTAGCAAACGATATCAAACCTTAGACAAAACAGCCACAATCAACAGTGAGTTTATCTTTTCTCACACTTCATTGTAGTTGTAAGTGGTTAAAAAAAATTGCTTCATTTTTATACCCTTCACAACAGGTGGAAAAGGGTATATATAAGTTTGTCATTCCGTTTGTAATTTCTACAATATTGATCTTAGACCCTATAAAGTATATATATGCTGGGTCCTTATGAGGAGAGAAGTTAATTTATCGATATCCGTCCGTCCGTCCGTCTATCCGTCTTACGTTTGATATGTGTTTTCCGGACACTACAGACATGATAGCGGCTAGGTTGTTTTACATTTATGTTACACATAGTCCACCATTTCTTGCTATTGAAATTTAGCAAGATCGGTTCACAAATGGCTGAGATATGAGCAAAAAACCACGACTGCCTCTAATTTTTCCCAAAAATCCCTTCTTGTTGTTGTTGTTTTATTACTTTTTTCTATATATCTGGAGAACAACAACAGCCAAAGTTTCCAAGTTAGGTACAAACATTTAGTTTATAAATACACACCATCCCACAAAATGTAGGCGGGATTGGAGAAGTGGAGGTGGTACCTCCCATACAAAAAATATCAAAAATTGTATAAAAACCTTAATTTTTTGACTGTAATATGACCTATGGTTACGCCTTATATATCAACGGAAATTTTTAATAGAAAATATTTTCTGAAAAACACGGGAAATCCGTTCAGATAACAAAAAGTTATGATCAAAACATTAATTTTTTTTGAAAGATATCCATTTTCGGGAACCATAGATCTTCCCGAGTCCAAGTTTTATAACCAAAATAACTGGCAACTTCTTCTTTAACACGTCGGTATGTAAATCTGTCAAATCGGTTAAGAAATAGCAGAGTTATGACCAAAATACTAAAATCCCAAAAATTACTCTTTTTTTATAATTAAGTTTGTGTTTTATACCCTTCACCGAAGGTCCTACACCCTACAAAGTATATATATTCTAGGTCGTTATGCAAAGCGAAGTTCAAATCCGTTTGTCGTCTCTTCTTCCCCCCCTTGCATTTGTTTACATATACTAGCATAATGCCCAATATGATTTTCGTTATCACCCTTCTTTATTATTTCATCTATTTAACGAAATAATTTTAACAAATAGAAACTAGGAATTTTTGTGTTTTTTTGCTACTTAAAAACTCGCCAAAAGAGGTAATTTTATTTTTCAAGATGTCGGTCAAATCGGTTACAAAATGGCCGAGTTATGACCAAATACTGAAATTCGATAAAAAAAAAACTTGCTTTATATTAATTAAACAATTAAATAAACCTAACGATATATATATAATATAAATATACATGTATATACAGTATTTTTCGTTTAGCTGCATTTCACTTAACTGCATTTTTTGCCTACCTGCACAAAATACAAAGAATTGTGTATGATGGCTAAATTTTGTTAGAAAAAAATCGGGTACGTGCATTTTGCTTAAGTGCATATTTTGGATAACAGCATTCGATTTTTGGTCAACAATCTTTATTTTTAATACCAAATATTATTTTTAAGTGCCTCATAAAAAAATGTATCATATCGCTATTTTATGAAAAAGATATGCAAAAAATTTAATTTTGAAATAAAAATTTAAATTGAAAATACATTTGATCTGGCTGCTGTGTTTGTGTGTGCACCCTCCATCACCAATAGTGGTGAATGAGCGTGTACTTAGTTTGTAACTCCGTGTGAAACTTTTTTTTTTTAGTCATCTCAGACTCCATAAAGTTTATATATTCCGGCTCCTTGATTAATTCTAAGTCGATTTAGCCATGTCCGTCTGTCTGTTCGTCTGTTGAAAACACGCTCACTTTCGAAAAACTCAATAGAAAAGAACAAATTTGGTGTCAAATTGCTTGAAGTTATCCTATACAGAAAAAATCAAGCAAACAATTTGTTGAGCCTGTGCCTATTACCAAAATGATTATATAGATTACTAAAAATTTAAAATTGTGAATTTTTTTCAATAAATTATTTTTTTAATTTTAGTTAAAAAAATTATCAAAAACCTTTGCCGTCTCAAACAATGTGTTAATTGATTTAATTAATTATAGCTCAGGCTTTAATAATTCCCAACAACACATCTACAAGTTTAAATTATTTTATTCAACAAAAAAATAATTGATTCATTTATCACATTATTTAAATTGAAATACTTTTTAAATAATTTTTTTAATTGATTTTGGGATTGATAGCCAGCACAATCGGTTTCGTAGGATCAGAGCTGTGAATCAAGTTTAAATTATTTTATTTTAATCGAAAAAACCACTAAAATATTAATTAAATCAAAATTATATTTTTAATTTTCGCTCAACAAAAAAATAATTGATTCATTTATCACATTAATTAAAATGAAAAACTTTTTTAACAATTTTTTTTCTTGATTTTGGGATTGAAAGCCAGCAAAATCGGTTTCGTAGGATAATGACTGTGAATCAAAATGTTGAATCACCACCCTAAAAAAAAGGTAATATCGTCACAAAAACAAACATAAATGGTGGCATAATGCACGCAATAATATAAGATTTTGCACAAATTCGCTTTATACGATTGGAAATTTTACTGTTAAATTTCATGAAGATCGGTCCATAATTTACCATAGGCCCCATATCCCATTCTACTTTGGGAAATTAATTAGATGCGCCTAAAACCGTAGCAGATATAGATATTGCGGTAAAATTTCTTCCAACATAGCTTCATATTGCAAGAAAAAATGTCATGCAGTTTTGTGATATACGGTCCATAATTTATCTCAGATCCCATACTAAGTAGCTCTCTGAAATTCACTGTAAACTCGAATACTTGTTCCACTATGTTTTTTATCACCTGCAATCACTCTACAGAATTTTCGGATGATTCGTTCATAATTTACCATGGGTCCAATACAAATTCCCCTCCTGAAAATAATTTTAAATCGGTTTTAACGCCGTTTTTTTTTTTAATTAAATTGATTTTCTTAATTTATAATATCTACATATCATATAGCGCGAAATGATTCGGCACAGCCGAATATAGCACTCTAACTTGTTTTTAAATGAATTGTTTTATATACATATGCATATTAATATAAAATTTAAAACTGTATTAAAAACATTTGTTGAAAATAATGGTTGCATGACTAAATCTATTTTTGTAATAAGAAAAAAATTTTGCATAAGTGCACTTTTATACTGGTAAGTGAATTCCCTTAAAAGCATTATTTATGCTGCTAAGTGAATACTGCGTTTACTTGTTTTTTTTACAAAGTTGTGAAAGTCCATAGCATTCAAAATATTTAATAAATGTCAATAATTTCATAAGAAAATTGTGAAAATGGGAGCGATGCAAGTAGAAGTCACTACAAAAGCTGTTCAGTTCTTTAAGCAATGGTATCGCTCGCTTTTTGCATTGATTGTTAGAACTTTTTTAACTAGTATCAGAACATAAGCCCTTCACTTACTTTGTTTTCAAAATAGTCGAAAATAGAAATATATATTGGGAGGCAAGCAGCGAGTGCTGCAGGATCTCTGAAAGCACCATAAAGTTTGTCAATCAATAAAGCCGTAGCCTTCTTCAGTATACCAATGATCGTCCATGCGTGATCCAGCATCACAACCTGCACAAAGTGCCTCTGTTTTAACAGAACATTGCGAATCTAAAGGGGAAATTCGGAAAAAGCCCGCAATCCTCGATGTTATCCGAACCGTGTCCTTAGGACAAATGGCACTAGATTAGTGTGTCTTATAACAATGACTTCCGGACGCTGGCAATGCTAAGGCTGTAGCTTGTGCCAACCTACGGCATGGGGCTCTGCTGTATGGTGTACTTGCATTTCACCATTCAAATAAAAACCGAACATGGATACAAAATTTGAAAATTTAACAAAAAAAAAAAAAAAAAAAACATGTCCCAATGGACACAAATGATATTCGGGCATGTTCTATAAATCGAAATGATGCACAGTGGTCCCAATGACAAATTTAGAGCGAAAAAACTAATTTTTTCGAATGGTGCCAGAGTAAAAATTTTGTTGATTTTTTAATGACAGGACCTTGCACAACAGTATATATTTTTTGTGAATATTTGCAATATTATCACTGCTCCATTGATTTAAACATCAGTAATTGCTAAGTTTAATTTTTAATAACAGATTAGTTGATAGATGTATGTGGTTTGGAGAGCTAATAAAATAAAGTGAAAACGTTTTCTGTAATATTTGTTGGTTTTATTTATACAATAGAGGTATATATTTTTTAAATTTCAAATTTTCAGCTGATTTGGCATTCCGTTTAGAAAAATATGTTTGCAAATTAAAATGTATTCATTAATTGTGGAATTTAATATGTATTGTAAATTGTGATAGACTTCTAAATGCGACTTTCGCCAGCTGTCGCTGCTATTTTTGCGTTTTTATCATCTATAACATGTGCATTGTTAAATGTTTAAGCAATTAGCTGCCTTTTTTTGCCTAAACACTTTTTATCGTATCTTTAGGTTGCAATGTCTGTCATTTAAAAGGATTTGTTCAATGTTTGGTACTCTGAAAAAGACCAGAAGAAATAAAAATAACGCTGTCATACATTGCATTTTCATGAAAAGTGGTATAGAAAATTATGAAGATGATGACCATAAGCATGAAGTAAAGTAATCAGCTCAAAATTTTCTTAGCAAACTATCGAACAAGTGGATGCATGCACACAGAACAAATAATGTTTTCGAGTAAATCTTTAAAATTGGTTGGATGAATCTTTTCTCTTTCCCAGTAAAGCCTCGTCAAGTTTTTTGGAAGAAGACTTGGAGGAAGGACTATCAAGACCCGAACGACCATCCAAATCGATTTCAGAAGGAGGGAAAGGTCAAAGCAGTTGAAAATTAAGTCTCTTTTGAACACTTGTTCCCAGAGTTAACATTTGATGCTGAAAGTAGGCTTCAAAAAGCAGTCAAAAGTTCGTGTGTTTCTATGCGTGCAGGCGCCAAAAAACGTAATGCTGACATATATCCATCTTATAAGATAACACAGCGGATCAAAATTGAACTTTTTTTTGTGTTAATCAAGAATTGAATATTGTTTTTAAGGTTTTTTGGGACGCTGAAATTAAATTTTTTATGAATTTTGAAAAAACAAAATTTTTTTTTAAATTTTTATTTCATTTTTTTAAACTTCAACGATATCTCTAAAACTACTGGTCAAATTTAAAACAATGTAAGCACGGCCCTAAGATAATATCGTTGACGAATTTTGAATTTTTTTTGAACTGAATATGGTGACTCCTATTCAAGTTATTCCTATATATGCAGCGCAAGTGCCTTAATTTTGGCCATAACGGTATATCTCAAAAAGTCGAGCTGACAGAAAAAAACTAAGTGCAGATTTGGATTTAGCGTCCCAAATAACCTTAAAAACAACATTCAGTTCTTAATCAGCAAAAACCTTGTTCCCTTGTATTATGAAATGATTTTGTAGGTTTTATGTCAGTTAATTTTGTATGGAAAGCGCCACAACAACGCAATCGAATCCGTCAAATTTTGGCGTAAGATCGTGCCATACCAAGTCAATTGTTTGTACAAATTTTTGTCCTTATATGTACTTATAAAAAAAGAGTTATGAGTTTTTTCGCTCTAAATTTGTCATTGGGACCATTGTGTGATGAGAAAATGCAATCGAACAAATTTGGCAAACAAGTCTGTAAAGAAAGTGTACAAAATTATTTTTTTGTAGGTACTTCCTAATTTCAGAAGCACAAGAACAACTCTTAAAAACAGGACAAACTACAGTCATTTTGTTAATAATTGAAAACAAAGTTTAATTTTGCGAACCTATGGAGGTGCTGTGGCATTCAGGCACAATACCTTTGAGGTACCTTTCCCAACAGGAAGATGATGAGCTTCTGACAACTAGGCCAAACACGCAACCGTCTACATCAATTGCTGAAATAAACCAGACTAAAGGCATAAAAGGTATAGAGGATTTAATTGCCTGCTTCTGCACGCAAACTTCTTAAGCTCTACCTAAAAGAAGACATGAGCATCGAACGAACGAATAGCGATACTGGGGCGGCCGTTATTGGCCTGGAGTTCCAAAGGACGTTGCTAATGGGCAAACAGGGTACGATCTTTCAGGCGGAGGTCTACGCTATCCTGATATGCGCTGGGGAATGTCTGAGTAGGATAGCAAAAGGCTTAAGAATATTTATAATGTCGGTTAGCCATTCCGCTCTTACAGCACTATCTTCTCTTCTTTAGAGGAGAAGCCCAGGTTGGTCATGAATGGTTTTGCATCCCTGAACGATCTGGGGAAACACAATGATTTGAATTTAGCACACAACAAATTCTTGTTAATAATTAAAAAATTTATGTATAAAGCCGTCCCTCTGTACCCCGTCCTGACTTTGTAGACACATCAATTTGGATCGTAAAAACTTATTTTCAAACAGCGTTGTTCAAGCATTTGTTTGCAATAATACTTTTTCCCCACATCAAAGAACAAGAACATTTATATGTCAGTAATTGTAACAACGTTTTGTTCTTGTGCACACATTCCAGTGAATAGGAAGACCGTTGTATACTATAACGCTGACTGAACCAGGAAACAGTGTCCGTTGCAAAGGGGTATCCGCTTTAGGAAACCGTCTTTTCGCGCAGGATCCTAAGGATAATTTTCCTATACTCAAAATCATAAATTTTTCCTTTGACTTTAAAAATGTATCGTAACGATTTCATTGCAGTTTACAAATATACTAATTTGTCACTTTCAGAAACTTGTTACAATGGAAACAAGTCCCCTTTTTTTTGTTTTAAAAAAACACTTAAGACAACAACAAACAATAATCATTAGAAATAAAAAATATAAATAGCAGCAACAACGAAAACAATTTACATTAAAAATATCATCACTTAAAACTAAAATACATACAACTACTAAAACAACAAATAATAATCATGATAAAGCAAAGACTGAAGGTATGAGTGAATGAATGAATGAATAAATAAAAGAAAAAAACACACGATGGATGCATAAACTGAATTCTAGAAATAATTTGCAAAAGAAAAAAAACAAGTAGCAGGCGAATACAAATAAATTTTATGTCACATGTAAGACAATTGCTATTTTTTATTTAGCTGCTACTCGTTAAAACAAAATATAAAAAGAAAGAGAGGGAAGTATAGAGAGAGGGAAATTATAGGAGTAAAGGTATCCTTTTTTGGCTCAATGTATTTGTTTAAACTCATATGATGAATATTTTTTGAATTTTTGTTAATAACAATGTTGTTTTGTAGTCCTTTTTCTTGTATTTGTATTTGTTTTCACATATTTTACTGATGATGGGTATAAGAAGCAAAAAAATTAAAAAAAAAAAAACATACATACGTTTACTAAAGAAAAAAAAATATCTTTAGTTGGCAAAAATCTTTAACAAAACGTCAACATCAACAACACAAAAACCAACAACAACAACGTGGATGATGTTGACGACAACGACATGAATGTTGCTGCTGCTGATGATGATGACGATGATGGTTATGTTGACAACACAAGGATACACCTTGTGTATAGGTGAATGTGTTGGTAAGGTAAGGTTTTTTACATACACATGCATTAATAAGTATGTGTAGGTACGTACCCCTTTTGGCATTTATAATACTTTTTAGATTTACTGCAATATGCTACACATAGATTTTTGCAACAATGTTAATAATTATTTTTGTTTTTGTGCTGTCTTTCGAACATTTTTTTTCTTCTTTTTTTAATTTTTTGCCATGTTACGGTTTATTTGTTTATTTCTGTAAACAAACAAATCTAAAAAAGAATTGTAATAATGTGAAAGACCAAAAATATAACGAAATATACAGTTCGTTCATAAACTAGAAATCTACCTTAATAACAAACTGAGATAACAAACTATGAAAAAAAAAAATTGTTTGCTTTTAAACACTAACAAGGCCAACTATATTTTAAGGAGGTCATTGGAATCTCAGTTGCAAAAAAACTAGTGCCATAATGAAGGTTTCCTTAAATATCCTTTTTTTGTCTTTCCTTAAAATCTTAAAAGCTAAAAGATGAAGATTCAGCACCGCTTTTTTTCTTAGGAGTAATTGAATATTCCTAAATCCTACATTTTCCAATTCCATTGCCCACAGAAAAAAAATAAATATTAATATAAATTAAAAACTTTGTGATATTAATTAAAAAATTAATTAAATTTGCACCAGTAAACAAATTAAAAGTTTCAATTAAACATTTTCAGCAGTAATATTGTTGACATAAGAAAACCTTTAATTCATTTGATTAAAGTTTTAATTAAAACTGATTTTATTTTCGATAAATGGTTTGGCTCCGTGCAATAACTCCCAGGTGCAATAAGTCCCAGTGCAATAACTCCCAATGAATTAAATCCCAAAATAAATGAAATAACTCCCAAACTGGAAAAAAGAAATAAATCCCAAAAAAATGAAATAATTTCCAAACAAAAACCCCAACTTTTGGGAGTTATTTCATTATGAAATAACTCCTTAAGACATTAATGAAATAACTTCCAAAAACAGTCCATCGAAAAGAAATGAAATAAGACCCACAAAAATGAAACAACTTCCAAAGAAATTTATTATATATGTATTCGTTTTACTTGAATATTTACATATTAGGTTACCAAAAAACTAACATTGAGTTCTCGACATTTTGACAACAAATGGGGCATTTTATTATATCCTGACCTCCTGCAATGGCAACTGCCTGCAGTTTAAGCACGCTGGGTACAAGGATTACCTCCTCTATGGTATAACAAATACCGGCTTCGCTAACTAAAGCTTCTCTGCATAGCCGGCCTTCGGCCGGGCGCAAGGATTTTATACTCTATGGTATAAAAACACCGGCTTCGCTAACTAAAGCTTTTCTGCATAGCCGGCCTTCGGCCGGGCGCAAGGATTTTCTCCTCTATGGTATAACAAACACCGGCTTCGCTAACTAAGACTTCACTGCATAGCCGGTAACCATAAGACACTGCAATTGCAATTAGCAAAATTTTCTTCTTTGATAAACTTAAGTCATTGTATTCAAATAGTTTGAAATATCCCGTTATAAATACCCTTTAAAATTTTAAAAAATTTTAAGAAATTGCAAATAATTGAAAATGAAAAAACTCCCACAAAAAATGAAATAACTCCCACAGCAAATGAAATAACGTCGAAAACCAAAATAAAATGAAATAACTTCCACGTTAATTTTTTCGGGGACATATTTCATTTGGATTTTATTTCATTATGAAATAACTGCCAGGCAAAAAATGAAATAACTTCCAAAAAAATGAAATAAAACCGAGAGGGCTGGGAGCTATTTCATAATGAAATTACTCCCACATTTGTATGAAAAATTTTTGGGTCTAATTTCATTTTTTTCTTGGGACTTATTGCACCTGGGAGTTATTGCACGGAGCCAATGGTTTAATTAGAAAAAATTGGCGAGCATTTTTTCGGTGCCTGCAACGGAAAAAAATTCTTTAAGATGTTTTTGAAAACTTAAAACATCGTTTTCTGATCTTTACATTCTTTAAAAATATTGTATTGAGAACAAAAATTAATTGAAAAGGATTTAGACTCTCTTTTCGTTGAAATATTTACTAGACTCACTTTAAAACATTTTCGAGTGCTCGTATAACAGTTTTCTAAAGTAATTATTTGAACAATTTGCATGTCAGCCAGCGTTCTCAGTTCTTTGAATTTTTTCTTAATAGGAATTTTGTGCTAATTGGGAATACAAATTTCGTGAAAGTCCACCAGGATTTTTTGGGGAAAAAACACTTCGCTGGCGATTTTTGTGGATAATATAGGGGGTGTCCAAATTTGAGGTATAATCGGTCAATGGAAATTGATACAGATAGATGATCCAAAGCTTTTTGTGGCGGTATAAATGATTTAAACGTAGAGAAAACCAGATGGTGTCACTTGCAACATAGCAAAAGAAACAATAGATCTTTTGAAAGAAAAGTTCGAAAATCGCATAATTTCTCGTAGAGGAGGAGTAAATTGGCCACCAAGTTCGTGCCATTTGACACCTTTAGACTATTTTTTGTGAGGTTTTTTGAAATAGAAAGTGTACAGCAATAATCCCACAACAGTTCAAGAGCATAAGAACAACATTATCGAGCCGATATCAACCACTGACAACAGTTTATCGAAAAAAGTAATTGAGAATTTTGGTAAGAGATTAGGAACCTGCCGAGCCAGTAGGGGCGTCACTTGAAAGACATAATTTTTAATTTGAGCCGGAACTGAAACTGGAATAAAAATATATTTAGGCCCGTTTTCACAACTTACCGATAGCTTAAAGTAGACTTTAAATGGCCCGTTAAAAAGTGTTCCATTAATAAAACTTTACTTTAACCTAAAGTGAGCGATAAAGAAGATTAAGGTTAATGCTACCTGGTAGGTTAAAGTAAAGTTGTTACAATGGAACACTTTTTATACGGCCTATAAAATCTTACCTTTAGCTATCGGTAAGTTGTGAAAACGGGCCTTAGTATCTCAAATAAACTCTTTTTTATTTTAATATAAAATATCTCAATTTCTGGATACCCTTTTTTTTATTATAAATATAAATGTCATTTGCACAATGGCAAGGCCGATTTGGTCAAGATGTGGGTACAAATTGAAGTCTTTTTAGGTCCAAAGTTTTTTTTATAACTCGAAAAAGCTATTCGAAATGTTCTACAAATTAAGCCAGGATATGACTTCGGGTGTTACTATTATTAAATTCCCGTAGTTCCTAGGTGGAACATAGGGCCTCACTTCGGGTGTTAGGTTCTTTATTTCTTCTATGTTTCCTGGGACTAGGCAATCATGAATTATGTATCACCCGTTTGTAAAGGATGTCCGCATGTACAGCTGGCGTCATTAGCAAGTCCCCACTTGGTTAGAGAAGCTATAGTTTTGGCAGTGGATGTGTGTAAGCGGTTTATATTACACCAGGTTTTGCGTGGAAGGTCGAAATCGGTGGTTCTATGGTCTGGGTTGAATGAAGATGGATTGATTCATGCGTTCCGAACATTTTTTTTGGTCTGGAGTATAATTTTTTACTGAGAGTTTTCTGCAGAGCGATTCAACCTTTTCGGAAAACTTGTCTGGAAAACCAAAATTACCATATGGTTTACAGATGTAAACAAAACAAAAATGGCAGAACATTTAGCAAACCACTTATTTGGAATTGTTTTCTATAAAATGTGTTAAAGAAAATGGATGAAAAAAAGGAAAGTGATTTTATTTTTACATTTTTTTTTTTTATTTAATTATTCAGCAATAACAACATTCATTTCAACTTTTATGTACAAATTAAAATAAAGCCAATTCATGGAAAAACTTGCCGAACACAATAATTTCTATCTCTCAAAAGTAAGACGTCACACTTAATACAAAAAAAAAAAAAAAATTTTGTCCGGACAAAAATTATGTTCGAAACGCATAAGCGAATCAAGCTTAAGGGACTACTTCGACCCGAGTCTTTCTACTGTAATGTCCATGCAGAGTGTAAAACAAAATTATCATCGCATAGTTTTTTAGCCAAGAGCAGGTTGGGGTGGACTTCTGGAGCGTAGTGAATGAAAAGGTCTGAGCTGAGTGGGTTGTAAGGATTAAACTGAATGTATTCTCGAGGGAGTGATTGACATCGTCTTTGGTCAGGCGGGTAGAGGTAACATTGGCAACCATTCAACTGGAGAAGTTTTTAATGTACCAGCATCGTGGTTTTTTTAACTGCGTATCTTTTTTTTACATGGTGGCTGTTCCATCATGTTGGAGCGCAGTACTCGGCAATTGAGTAGACTAAAGCTATTGCAGAGGTTCGTGGGCAGTTTTCGGGAGCACCCCATCTTGTTCCTGTCAGTTTCCGTATGATGTTTTTTATTGACTTTATTTTCTAAGGGGTTTTATCTGGGTGACTTCTATACGATAACAATCTATCTAGGGTTAAACCAAGATAATTCGGGTAAAAATTGTGTGAGAACGTGGTACCATTTAAACGCATTGATAGCGTCCTTTCAGCTTCTCTATGGGTAAGGTGAAAGCATCATCTTGGTAACGCTTAACTTAAGTCTCCATTCGCTGCAGTATAATATTATTTTGAGGAGGTCAGTTTCTAGTACTCTCTCTAGCTGTTCAAAGCTGTTATTTTGATAAGAAAAAGCCATATCGTCGGCATTAATTAATTTGCGGGATATAGAATTCGGAAGATCGCTGATGTAGAAGTTAAAGAGAACCGGGGCTAGAACTGGCTGTCGTTTAGGAAGATATACTTTTTGCTTTTATATGTATATTTCTTCGTTTCATTTCCTCTAATGTATAACTCACGATACTGTTGATCTTTCTTTCTGTTAGTTTTCTCTTAGATTTGACAATTTTTTGTATGTTCGGTGGTTACTTCTCTCTCGGGGGGTACCTACAAGTCTTTGTAGTCTTGAAAATAGAATTAAAAGTGCTTTCAGAAACAGAAACCCTTGGGAGTATATGACTTCCATGAAGCATTTTCATCTTACAAGACTTGTTGCAGTTGTTTACGTGTCTACCTATGTAAGATTTTCCGTCATTGTTCTTGGAGTATCAATTCATTCAGTATTGTTATTTTCCCATTTATCAGTTTCGTTAATTGGTTTTTGTTCCAGCTAAGTAGATGATTGGTTTGCTGTAGCAGGTCCTCGGATAATGGGGCTGTCATCTGTCGTTGCCTAGAAACAACGCCCTACGTATATTTTGGTGTAGTGGTGGGGAACCTTGCTTATCTTTCATTCCTTTGAATGAATTTATTTGAGGGAGATTAAAGCCACTCAATTTAAAAAAATAAAGGGAACGAACCTGGGGTGTATGGTTTTGTAGGCAAGCACGCTAACCATTACACCACACCGCCACCCCGCTTTCAGAAGCTTTAGTATTACAATAAAGTCCTTTCTGGTAATGTCTTTTTCAAATCAAGTACACGAATTCCTTTGCGAGATGTGTTAGGAAGACCAAGATATTAAAAAGACAAAACTCGGCGTGTTATATTTAAGGACATATCCTATATCATCTAAAAAAAATGGCTCACGTTATTCTCTCATTTTTTGATTAGTGTCACTGAGCATATATAAATGTGATGTGTCCTGTTTTTTTTTTCTTCTTCTTCATTTATAGTATTGTTTGCCCTCCATCCATCTGCAAATTTGTGCTTCCATTTTTTGATTGCTACAGTCCTTATAGCTTAACAAAAACTTAACCGCTTAACTTATTTCATATTTAGAAACAACAAAACAACAATTTACAACATACTTTTAACGTTTCGTACAAAATATATTTGTTTTTAAAAGAAAAATTGTATACGAGCATAACTTTAGCAAAAAGAGTGGAAGAGATTGTATTGTTTCTTGTACGGACACTATGAGTTTATATGTGTTTGCACGTGTGTCTGTGACGGAAAAATTAGTGCAAAATGTTGCAAATACGTTAAATTAAAAAAAAGAGTAGTTTTATTGCAAACAAGTCCTTAGAAACTAAAAAAAAAATTGTACATACGGGTGGCTACGAGAAAATGTGGCAAGAAAAAGAGCTTCCGTTTGAATTAATATTTTCCGGGCATGTAATGCTGGAACGTAGTGGCAATTTTATAAAGGGCCTCCTTTAGGTAAAAAATTACTTTTATGTTTCGATATCTAACAAAACTGTTAATAAGAACTCTTATGGATTCGAAAAGTTTGTTAGACTGAATCTAGGATTTACCAGCTACTAAAGAAATCTCTGTTTGCAGTTGTAATTCGATTAATAATGCTCAGAAGACTTAATACAGTCATTTTTTCTAGCTTAGAAATCTAAATTTTTTTCGAGAGTTTTATAACTTTCTGTACAGTTTTTGCCCCCATTCTTTCACATATTCTCTCTTTACTAAATTCAAGTTTTTGTAAAACTATTTCTTTGAATTTTGTTTGCTGATTATTCACACTGGTTTGTGTAGCTGTTGCTAGGAATGGCCTTTGATTTCATATGTGTTCTTGTATTACAATATTCTTTTGGATTTCTTTTGATGTAACTGTTAAATCTTTCAGTTTTAAATAAACTGACAGCTTAGAGAGTGAGTTCAGTACTCTTACCCCTTTCAAAATGATTTTCTTAATTTAACATACAAACTTTTTCCTACACTCTTGTAATATTCTATTATGAAATCCTTTTGATATGATGATTTTTGTTTCACTCAAAAGAGAGGAAAAAAAACAAATCTCATGTATGACCACCACATAGTTGCAGGAAAAACGAAAGAATCCGTGTTCCACTTGCATAAATATATTTCAAAATAAATTGTCAAGATTGTGTTTAAGTATTTTCGCTAAAAATAAATGCAAAAGTTTAGAATTGCAAAATACCACCAACAACAACAACAACATCATCATCAGCAGCAGCAGCAACAAGAACTAGTCAAGTGTGTTACAATAATAAAAATATTCATAATAATAAGCACAAGAACAAAACCAACACATGTAACAGCAGCAGCAATTGCTGCAACAATAATTATAAGAAAATAATAATATAAAATAAGCATAAGAATAATTAGAATATGTTAAGTGTTTGTTGGCTGTACCCCACTTTATGTAAATTATAAATATATTTTCCATTTCTATTTGCTTTAAGATGATTCTTGTTTGGCTTACAATGCCTTGCCACGCCTCATCACCTCCGCCATTGCAACCAACAATCATCGTCAGTGGCTGCAGCAGCATAAGAAATCAGAACACCTCTAAACAACAAATCATCATATTGCAACAAAGCAACAAAAATAACAACAATAACAACTACTAAGCATCAAAGGTAATAGCTGCTACTACTACACCAACACTACATACATACCTACAAACATACTACAGATTCACGTATTCATTTTTCAAATGTTCTTGTTATTGTTGTTGTAGCTATGGCTACAAGTGGGCTCGAACAATTACACCAACAAATAGCATGACATTTTTTTCCCTGATTTGGTTGTATTTCTTTTTATTGTTGTTGTTGCAGTTGAAGAGAAAAGATTGAGAGCAACTGTACCGAATACAAACTGAACTGAACTGATGTCATGTTGAAAAAGTACTTAAATGTTGTAAACAATCAAAATGCATACTCACACGCCTACGAACAGTCAGAGAATTAAAGAGACGCGGTCTTGTCTAGAGTAACCCTTTGACAAAGTTGGTTGAAGGAAAAATGGGTCAAGTTGGCAACCCATCCAAAATAGATAAATAATAACAGCTGAATAAACGATTGCGTATAGAGAAAATAAGCGAAAAGAAAAGATCTCCAAGGCTGCCTGTAAAATCATTAGCGTCACAGCTAAAGAATGAGCTTAACTCTAATTATACTCCTCAGTCGATAGGATGGTGAAAAGACAAAAGAACGTGGAGTGACAGAATTGCCGTGCAGGCACAGGCAGCGGAAGCTACCTATCGTAGCAGAGACCTGTTCAACTCTGTGCGTAAGCTAATCAAGGCGAAATCCGCAAAATCTAAACCTCTTGGGAACAATAACGAGGACCTTAAACCACCAATAGAGTAACAGATCCGTATATGGGAAGGCTACAAGACGTCAACAGAACAGGACAGTAGATGTGGCTACACGCACCACTTAGATTGGCAAGATGTACAGCTTGTCCAGCCATACCAGAAATTGTTGGGCACTTAGGACCGACAAAGCTTCGGACCCTGAAAACAAAGAATTAATAAAGACAGATCCCCTGGTCAGTGCACACATTCTCCTCCCACTAATACTCGAATTTTGGGCAACTGAAACTCTGTCACATGAGTTAAAGAAGGTAATGTTACCTCCTTCTCAAAAATGGTGACCAATCGCAGTGCAAGAACTGGAAGGGAATAACTCTGCTGAACATGGTTAAAAAAATATTAGCCCATATTATCAACAACAGTCTGTCAAAATCGCTCGCACCTGTCCTTAGGCGAGAGCAAGCAGGATTCAAAGCTAGAAGCTCATGCATTGGCCACGTGAACACCTTACGCATTATAGTTGAGCAGTTAGTGAGGGATAAACTCCCGTATACATGTGCTTTATTAATTTTAAAAGGGCTTTCGATACATTATTCGCCATGAAGCGATTTGGAGTTCACTTGAATGTAAAGGAGTGCCGACAAAAGTGATCAATCAAATCCAAAAGCTGTAAAATGGAGCTAGTTGTCAGATCACTAACGAGAACAAATTAAGCGCAAATATAAATATCCGAACTGGAGTCCATCAGGGCTGTGTTCTTTCGCCTCTACTGTTCAACCTTACGCTTGGCACAATAATGAAACGGGTGAAAAACAACAACATCGGTATTAGATGAGGTCTCCAAGGTACCTAGATTATTCAGATGATATATATATATATATATTCTGGCACACAAACATTCACATATCGCGACAAAGCTTAAGCACCTGGACGAATGTGCGGTACTAAAGCCAAGCTAATGGGCTTTAGTACCGATTACACTTAACTTCTTTTTTTTAGCGAGAAACCTATCAAATTTGTCAATATTTTCTGCTACCTGGGAAGTAATATTTCCAGTAGTGGTGGAGCACTACCCGCATCACAATGGGTAGAACATCATTTGGAATGCTAAATGAAATCTGGCGGTCAGCATTCTTCTCTAAGCGTACTAAACTCAAAATCTTTGACGCTTGTGTAAAATCCGTTGTTTTGTATGGCTGCGTGCCATGTACGCTGCCACTTGGGAAATAAAAACTTTCCAAAATTTATAAACCGATGTCTACGGCAATTCTTATGCATATTCTGGCCAAACATCATATCAAAAGCCATATTGTGGGCAACATCAAGCCAACTACCAATAAAAACCGAAATTAGATGACGTAATAAGAATTGGGTCGGGCATACGTTGAGTAAGCCCCCAGACAACATCACCGGAACTGCGCTTGACTGGAATCCACAGGGTTGCCGAAGAAAAGGAAGACCTTCTTATACATGGAGGAGACTGGTGGAATACTAGCAGCAGGGCGTACATGTCGTGGAAAAGAGGCTTTGGCACTGGATAAACAAAATTTTAACTTGTTTTTTGAGGCGCTATGTTTAACCTAGGAACTAAAAAAAAAATATTTTTACGTCTTGTTCATTTATTATTATTGTTTAATTCCCATACCTTGCAAAGCCATAGTGGCTTGCCTGCAGGTTAAACTAATTTTAAAATAAAAGTAAAATTTAAAATATCTTACGATCTATTTCTTAAATTCAACTGCCTAAAAGCCGTCACCGATTTTTCATACTTTTTTCAAAAATTTTAATAACTCTATTCATGTACTGAGATACATGGGTCTGCAATCACACCTGTTTCAATCATTTCAACGGCGGTCATGATCTCTGAGGTGGAAAGGTTGTTTAAACCTTTTACTTGTGAAATTAAAATAGGTGTGATTGCAGACCCATGTGTCTCAGTTGATGAATGAAGTTATTAAAATTGTTGAAAAAGTGTGAATTTGGAAAGATTATTTCAGATCCCGACGGAGTGAATAAAAATATCATGAAAGCTTTAACAAGACTAACATTCTATGAGACTCACCAGACGGATTCTCTCTTTACACCTTACATTGGGAAATTCCTTAAAAAAAGGAGACTATGAGAAGGTGCCCGGCAGGCTAGCTGGTAGTGAGCCAGTCTATCAGTGCCGGGGTTGCGAATGCGATTCCCGCCAGAAACTCTGGTCTACTGCAGACAAGCGCAGAGCTTCGTAGGATTATCTTGATTTCTTGATCTTTAAATATTTTTAAAATGATTCCACTCCTTTAAACACCCTAACTATTTACACCTATAAACGTTGATTTATTCCTTAAAAATAGTATGAATGAAGAAAAACGAAACGGATTTTTTGTCATTGTCGTCGTTGTTGTTGTCTTGGAATTGTTTCTGTTGTAGAAAGAAAATAATAACTGCAAAGCAATTATTCTTAGCATTTATAGCATCTCCAACCAAACGACAACCTACTACTACTACTCACTCTCCATTACCCACCATATTCAGGCATCACCTCTTAATATTTTTGCACCTTTTCAGTGTTTTTATTGTGAATTTCGTTTCTAGTTAAACATTTATTTATACAAAATGCAAGTTTTTTTCTCACTCATCCAATGAAAGAACGTATGACAAAAAAAAAATAAAATTTTACAATGCAATTGAGTATGCAAATATTGCCTACTTACCTCACCATTCAGTCAGTCGTCAGTCATTCAGTCTTCACATACTCTACTCATACGTTTCCTAACACTCCGTACACCCCCCCCTCCCCCTCCCCTGCTCTAGGAGATAGTCCCTTCCCTCATACCAGCCCTTCAAGAGGGAAAAAAAGAAAACGGCTTGATTTTAGTTAAGCATCTTGGTATGAATTTTTTTATTTCAAAAACTCTTCAAAAACATCGTTGTGATATATGAATGATCTCATTGTGTGTATGAGTAGATGAAAAATGCTTCAGAAGAAGATAACACTCACATGCACTCATTTTGTTTGTGCAAAAAATGCGCAGGTGAGTGTGTTTGTTGCAAAAAGAAATAGGAGAAGCAAAAAAATATGATGTCCTTTACCAAGCAATAAGTATAAAAAAATTAGAATAAAAAATAATTTCTTCAAAAGCTTTTTTTTAATTCATGCATTCATATTTATAATGTTGAACACACACACGCACGCTTACAAATACATATTAACAGTTTTCGTTTTGCAAGGTATTTTAATAAATGAAAAAGAAATAACAGTTAAAAAAACAAACGTTATGTGAATTTTTTTTTCCTTTCACAATACAAATGCAAATTTATGCCTACGTGAGTGTGTTTGTGTCTGTCTATATACATTAGTCTTTATACATATGTATTAGGGGAAGAACGAAGTGATAAAGACCTCAAGAGAACAAAAAAAACTCAAGAATCTTCAATATAGAGATCCCTGAAACCGTTTTACTGATGCGAGCAATATATATATATATATATATATATATATATATATATATATATATATATTGGTTGTTTTGGCTTCTATAAGAAGCTTGGTTTTTACTTCACTCCAGCTATTGTCTGATTTGTTAACATACAAAGCTAGTTGTCTACATGCGTGGGTGGGCGTCCTCTACGTCTGCTTCCTTGGGGGTTCAATTGGTGGACAACTTGTTCATGGCCAATCCAAGTCCATTAACACTGCTTAGTGTATAGATCTGTAGCGGAGGAATTCCAGGTTTTACAGCCGTACAAAAGCACAGACTTGAAACACGCATTAAAAGTTCTAAGTTTGGTGCGTATGGACAGGAATACAGACTTTCATATTGTGTTGACTTAAAGCTCGCTGTAAGTTTTGACCTTCATAGTATAAAATTATCTTACAGTAGTTAATAGGGGTAATGATCCCACCTTAATTGCGACTTACAGAAGTGAAGTTCTTGATGTTACGCTTAATAGCGATAGGTTTTCAGGTATGATTAGCAATTGGAACGTGGTAAAGGACAGTTCCTTTTCTGATCCCATGTACATTGGTTTCAATATTTCCCTCAAAATTGATTCAGTGAAACCCTATACGAACAGAAGAAAGACCAACTGGTCTGTCTGCTAGTGTACTCCAGGACAAACTGTCAGTGTGCCCGGTTCTCGTAGGCAGTGTGTCCACATTTGACTCCGTAGGGGAGCCACTGAAGAGTGTTAATGGAGGCAACAAACAAGTAAAGGAATCGACAGGAAAGGCCAGGCTAAGCCCATATGGTGGAAAGAAGAAATTGCTGAAAAGCGCAAGGAAAGCAAGAAAACTCTTCAATGAGGCGAAACGTAAAGGTGTTTGGAGCAATTACAAGTCCTCAGTAAATAGACTCAAGTATCTTATCAGGAAAGCCAAGAGGCAGTCATGGAGGGAATTTTGCAGCGATGTGAAAAATTCCTCGGAGATAAGTCGGCTTCATAATATTTTATCCTCTAAGCCGGCTATTCCGTCGTATATACAGAAGAAAGATGGATCCTGGATCCCAAACAGTCAGGATACCCTTGAGGTCCTAATGAATACAAACTTTTCAGGTTGCTTGGAACATCTTCTCTGTTATTGTCCGGCATTCGGAGATTTAAGACTTGAACTGTCTTGTTGAAAAAACTTTGGGGACATAACCTGTCTGTCTGATGTTGCTTTGAACAGGATCCACTCCTTTATTAAACTACCTGGGTGGCTGAGCAGCCAGGTAACAAAGGATCCGTGGGGACGGTGTAACATGGTAACACAACGGGATCCAATAAATGGACACACGTGAGCTGTGCTAACTTAACCTAGCCTAACCTTCTCTATTTACAGCTTTCTGTTGCCAGTTTCAATTACCCATGATCCTTATGTCGCCTTCGTGAGCGTCCACTTCGTATTGTGTTTCTGATATCATAGTTTAACAACGACTTTTGCGATCTTAAAGTGGACATTTTTGCCGTTTTCATCTTGCACTGGACCAAATATCCTGTGGAGAATTTTACGCTCGAAAATTCTTAAACACTGTTGTTAATTTGCAGTAACGGACCATGTTTCACATCCACATGTGGCAGTAGGTTTGTTCCAAGTTACCTATCTTCCATCATACGCGTCCTCAGGTGGCGAATAGAGGGATGCCTTACAGATATGGAAGTTAGGTGCGAAATCAAATACCACCCGCGGACCAAAACAGACAATCTTTAAAACCCAACCGACGTCTGTCTTATATTAAGCGGTGGGTTGGTAGGCGTCTGTTCCTCATGTTAGAGGCTGCCTTGAAACGAGAGCTGGCAGTCCGAGTAACTACTTTACCTTTGTCGGTCCCAAGCCCAATTGAAAAAGAAGTGGGTTAAGCGCTGGACCAACAATCCACCTTGTAAAATTATTCCAAAACGTTGGAAATCAAGAAATCTCAAATCTATGTTGTACAAGACTAACTAAAAGTTCTCAAGTGCAAAAGTAATTGTGAAACATTTGAGTGCGATAATATGCCTAAGTTCTTGGAAACAATACATACCGAGTAAATTCTAGACTCCAAGGGCGGATATTGAAATACGAAACATTTATAATAGTTGAAACTTTTGAAAGTGTTGTGATGAGTCCAATATGATAACTAAGGAGCCGGAGTCAGAGTCGCAGTGTTTTTAACGGAGTTGGAGTCGGAGTACCTACAAAAACTCGCGATTCCGACTCAAAAATTTCTCGGTAATACATTTGCATAAAAAATTCAAAAAATTTTTCAAATATTTAAAAAAAATTTTGTTGGAAATTTTACCTTGGAGTTCTTGTTGTAGTGATTACAAATCAAGAAAAAATATAAATTCAGTCTGTTCAGCCTCCAATCATAATTTATGAATTTAGAATACGAGACCAGCCAAGTATTTTCCGCTCCCCAACCCCTTGGATCCGCGTTTCCAAGAAGCAGCATTATTTATATGACTAAAAGTTATTACCCAAACCTTTTAGATGTATGGAATGGATGTAACAGAGACAAATATCATTGTTTTAGGGACTTTCTTTTGAGATTTTCGATGTTTTTAGGGAACGCAAAACATAAACCATTTCAGATCGCCAAAGTAAGATTAAGTTCTCACTTAAGTTGGTAGCACACACCATGCGTTCTATGTGATTTATACTTTCTTGAACTTTTGCCAAGACGCATGCGACGCATGCAAGATTATATATAGAAGGATTGTCGGGTAGAACGCGTTTGTTGTGTAGCTTGTCAAAACCATTTCACTGATTATACTTTATTGACATACGCGTAAAATGCACGGAACGCATAGTGTGGCAGCAAAGCCTGCCAAAAATCTCGGGAGTTATTATTTTAAAAGCGTGATATCTGTTAGAACCAAGTGTTTTCAAATTCCCTGCCTTCAAAAAAAGTATATGTGTGTATGCAAACAATTATGCATATGTATTGGTGTAGATACTCGTAGAAGAGGTGTTGATACTCACACGTAGGCATCCTCGTTTATTTTATTTTAGTCAAATTTTTTTGTATTTTCTAGATCATCATACTCTTCATCATCTTCATCAAGCAGATGTAAAACAATATACAATTGTAGTTTTTGTATTTCTAGTTGATGATTCTGATGTTGTTGTTAATATTATTGTTGTTGCAGCATCATATATTATGATTCAACTTATAATTCATATAAATTCTTTTTTAAAGTTTTTTTTCTGCGAAGAAATTTTTTTTAGACTTGGGAAGAAGGTAGGGAGGAATTGGGTTGATATGCACAGATTAGAGAATATATATAAAAAAAATCTTTAGGTGTTTAGCGATGAGTATGAGAAGGATGGTGTTGTTCTTGTTGTTTTGTTAATTATTGTAAAATAAATGCTAAAATAACAAAACAATTTACACTTGAGCACATACTACATAACAGATATTTTTATTTAGACAAAAAAAATGTAAAGAAAAAATAATACATTTGAATTTGTTTTGCATATGTATATGTCTGTGTGTCTAAAAGTAAGATATATAAATTCTTTGTAGAACTTGTGAGTAAAAAAAAATAATAAGTAACAATAATATAAAATTCCAATTAACTTAATTGTTGTACAGTTTGAACGTTCTGAACATCAAAACGCTAAGCATTAAAATTTAGAAAATATAGCAAAACATTAATAAAATATCTTATAAAAAGTTTTTTTTAACAAAATTTCCTACAAAAAGTAAATGTTTACAAAATTTCCTATAAAAAGTAAATTTTTACAAAATTTCCTATAAAAAGTAAATTTTTTACAAAATTTCCTATAAAAAGTAAATGTTTACAAAATTTCCTATAAAAAGTAAATTTTTACAAAATTTCCTATAAAAAGTAAATGTTTACAAAATTTCCTATAAAAAGTAAATTTTTACAAAAAGTAAATTTTTACAAAATTTCCTATAAAAAAGTAAATTTTTCAAAATTTCCCACAAAAAGTAAATTTTTACAAAATTTCCTATAAAAAGTAAATTTTTACAAAATTTCCTATAAAAAGTAAATTTTTACAAAATTTTCTATAAAAAGTTACTTTTTACAAAATTTCCTATAAAAAGTAAATTTTAACAAAACTTCCTATAAAAAGTAAATATTAACAAACTCTCCTATAAACCCTTAATCTTAGCAACATTTTCTATAACTAGCAAATTTGAACAAAATTTCCTGTAAAAGTTCTGCAAAATTTCTTAAAAAGCCGAATTTTAGGGATAAATTTTAAAGTTGCCCGATCATACATCAATTTTATGCCTTCATTGCTTTCAAAAGCAATCCTCAAAGTTCTATATTTTAAAAGATTTCCTTGATTAAAAACTCAATGTTCTTTTATAAATTAAGTTTTTTAAAAAATCCTTTTGTAAATTTCAATTATGTACCTCCAACCTGAACTTTAACATTCTTCTTACTGCATTTGTAAATCCTTTGTTTAAAAAAACCGCCTGATTTTAATTACCATTCTGAGTTTTCTTGATCCTTTTTTTCAGTTTATTTGTTTGTATTCATAAAATTTGCTTTACGTTTAGGTCATTTTTCTCTTTTAAAGCAACAACACTAACAACAAATGAATTGTTATTTTTGCCCATTTCAACGCTACTCAGCTCATATAAGAAGACATTTGGCTTGTTTATATAAAATTTTTCGTTTGTTTTTTCTTGTGTCATTTACAAAATTGCAATACATTTCATCAAGACCCAAAGTGAATGTGTAATATTTAGACCATTCCATTTCTGATGACTTGCAATGAATAGAAATTGAACGAATAAGAGAAAGAATACAAAAACAAAACAAACTAAATTTGTTTGTTGTGAATAATAATAAAAAAAAAAAAAAATTACAACACACCTTTACAGAATTACAAACACTACAAGATTCTACCGAAAAAAGCGAAATTTACAATAGTCTTAGTAAGAGTGGAAAATTATGATGCCAAATGTTTTAAAGGAATATGGAAAACAAGAAATATGAAATACAACAAGCTTAAAAGGAAATGACACATGAAATGTGGCACTGAGAGGAATGCGTCTCAAATCAAAAGAATCTGAGTATTCTTTAGTCTGGGTTCACACTATTTTCTTCTTTCCCACCTCAACAATAAACTCTAAAAGAACGATTTTTATGGAAGTTGCCACGACCACGCATCCAATAACAGCCAATTCTGACGGATTCTGTGTATTGAAAATCCAGCTGTGTACACCAAATTTGGAAAAATTTTCTTTTGCTGCTATCCAGACATAAAGAAACGTTTTTTGTGCCACGCCCTTTTCTTCAATCCCGTCCACTTTATTGCAGATGCCATGCATTGACATCGAAGCATTTTGTACCAATTTTGTAAACTTTCACTGCTACGAATCTCCCGATATACAGACTTATATTTTTTGTTTGTATGGGAAGTGCCACGCCCACTTCTTCTACTCCGCCCATTTTTGCAGAGAGGTTGTGTATTGAAAACCAAGATGCATTTGCCTAATCTTAAACCTTTGGCTTTTGCCATTCTTCAGATGCAAAAAAAAACATCAACAACGGATTTTTTGGTAAAATTAAAGGCATTCGTGGTCTTATGCTCCTATCTCAGTCATTTATAAACCGATGTGGCTGAATTTCAATAGCAAACTTAAACAAAGTATATGTAACATAAATATATAACAACCTAGTCGCCAACATTTCTGAGGTCTTCGGAAGACCCATTTCAACATACACACAGACAGTCGCACAAAATTAAATTTCTCTTATTTCATTCTTCAGTTTGTAAAACCTTAAAGTATTCAGTAGTTCAAGTATTAAAAAGTATTGAAGTTTTACAGCACTAGAACTTAGCAAAGTTACAAATAAAGTAAACTATTTCTTTAAGTGCAGAAACTTGTCCGTTTTGCTTATTTGTTTTTTTCTTGTATTTGTTATAAAAAACAATATGGCTGCTATGTCAGATGACAGTTCTATCAGTAAACCTAATACCAGGTGACATGTATCTCCAAGAACGTGCACAAGAGCTACAAACAATGTTTAAATGATGATGATAAAACAAAACAACTACAACTGCAATAAAACGTACAGCAGAAAAATACAAGATTGTAAAATACAGGTTAGCGGAAGGTATCAAAACTAATGATTACATGACTACACGTTACACGGCTGCGACAAAGAATAAAAATACATATCTGTAAGCGTCAGATGTTTTATTTAAGATATATTTGAATATTTGCGGGCACAAACTTTTTTAAAATGGAAATTTGTGTATTTAATCATACAAATTACAAAAAAAAGAAAATGTTACGGTTTCGCAAATTTAGAAGTCAGAAAGAAAGGCACTGTACTTTTTTAAATTTTCCATATTCAATTAAACTAATCAGAAATGCTTAAACACTCGAATTTTTATTTCAATCACTATTAAAGTCCCTAAGCTAGATCCTAAAATCTCCCTTAATTTTTCCGAAATTTTTAAATCATTTAAATGGTACAGAATTTCGTGGGTTTTTATAAAACTTTTATACACTTTAATATATTTTATATACACAGCAGCAAAAACGACATGCATAAAGCAATAAACGAGTGACTGCTGCTAGCAGCTCAAAGAGCTTTTTATGCACAACTGAAACTCTATGAATCACATCAAATACCCAAAATGAGGCAATTTAACAGGCTTTAAAAAACTGCAGTCAAAGCCAAAAACTGTCGAACAATAAATGAAAATTTGTGTATATTTAATTAATCAGAAGTAAAAGCAACAGTTTTTTTTTGGACAATGACAAATGAAGAAGTGGAAGAAATGGCAATTTTTCCACTTTGACTGCAGTTTTTTAAACGCTGCTATTTAAGACAATTGTTCTACCTTTACTTACATATAGCTGCGAAGAATGGGCCTAAACTCTGGCGGATAAACTGAACTACGAGTTTTTGAAAGAAAGATAATTTGAAAAGAGGGATGATGCTTTTATAAGAAAAGGTAACCAAGAAATCGGAAAATACTTGACGGTAAAAACATAGTATCATTCATCAAGCTAAAAAGACTAAGCTGTGCTAATCATGTGATAAGAATGCCGAAGCTCAGAGCCCAAAAACGATTTTAAGCACAGCCCTATGCAACAGTAGGCGCAGAGGTAAACCCAGAAGTAGATGGCTCAAAGTAGTAGAAGATGACTGTTGGAGGCAGTAGCTCTAGACTTATCCGAATAGAAGAAGAAAGTGAACGAGGTTAAGACCCACATCGGGTTGATGATGATGACATTTCATATACTCTCAATGTAAAACCCTTTCTAAAATTTAATAATTTTTTATAAGAAACATGTTTCTTATATTTTTTGAAATCACTTAAAAGGCTTAGAATTTTGTAGTTTTGAGTAACAATTTTTTTCAAAATTCTTATACCATTTAATATGTTTTATATTCGTCTCAATTTAAAACTCTTATTCAGTATCATAGTTTTTTGTAAAATGATTTCTAATGTTTTTTTAATTATTTTAAAGGTATAGAGTTTCGCAGATTTTTAATAACGTTTTTTTGGCAAAACTCTTATACAGTTTATTATTTTTTGTATTTTTCTAATTAAAAACTCTTATACAGTATCATAGTTTTTTTTAAAGAATTTCTTATGTTTATTTTAATTATTTCAAAGTTGCAGTAATTCGCGGTAACACCAATAGATGATGATGATGGTATTTTTTTTTATTTTAATGTAAAACCCTTCCATGTTTAATAATTTTTGAAGAGAAACATGTTTCTTATGTTATTTTTCAAATCATTTAAAAGGCATAGAATTTCGTGGTTTTAAAAAAACATATTAATGAAAAACTCTAATACAGCTTATAATTTTTTTATTCTTCTAATTTAAAACACTTGTACAGTATCATGGTTATTTAAAAGTATTTCTTATGTTTTTTTTTAATTATTTAAAAAGAATAGAATTTCGCGGTTTTTAACAACATGTCGTCAAGATTTTTAAAAACTCTTATACAGTTTAATTTTTTTTTATATTCTTCTAATTTGAAACTCTTTTACAGTATCATATTTTTTAGAAAACTATATCTTATGTTTAAAGGTTTTAAAAGTTTTTTAAAGTTTATAAAAAAAAAACTCTTATACACTTTACTAGTTTTTACGTATTTCTAATTTAAAACTCTTATTTTTTTATTTCTTTAAATTAAGATCAGATAAATATGTATACTTATATTTCTTAAACTCTTATACAGTATAAATTTTTATGTAATTTGTATATATAAATTTTCGAAAATCTTTTTAAACCTTTAACTATTTTGAATTCGAACACTAAAATAAAAACTCTTATAATAACACATTGTGCATTCTCTGTGAAACACTTATACATTTTTCACTATCGATAATAATTAAAAATTTTAATTATGCAAATTTATCAATATTTCATGTTTGCACAATTTAAAAGAAAAATCTTATACTGCTTACATATTTAAGTTTAAAAATATTTTATTAGGAGTAAAGACAACTAATTTAAAAACAAATCAACTTATAATTGGTATTAAATTTGTTGAATTTTTAGTAAAAAAAAACTCTCAGAGTTATCTTCAAGTCTACACTTAATCCAAAAGTATTATTTCTCATTCCGTTTATACTTCTTATGGCTTTTTACAATTGTTTTACATAAAATAAAATTTACAACAGTTTGCAAGTTATTTGTATACCAAACAGTTTGTGTATAAGAGTTTTCTTATATAAAAAAAAGACGAAACAAAACAATGGTTGTATTTCAATTTCTTTTTTCATATTTGAACTATAGCACAGGTCATGTTGTTACTACTACTCGAGAGGCTGAGTAAGGCTACTGCTGTTGTTGCAACTGCCTTTTTATTATTGTATTGTAGTTATTGTTGACAATGATTTCTTGTTGTCAACAATATTTATATGTTTTTGTTTACTTTTATTAAGTATTGTTTGCAGCTTTTGTTGTTGTTGTTATTTGTTATTAGTATGACATGTTTTGTTGTTAGAATATTTGAGTTTGTTCTTCTATTTTTCTCTTGTATCTATTTCGTTTTCTATGTAACAAATTAAAATAGCTTGAAGCTTTTTTCGAGGAAGAGTATTATCTACAATAACATCAAGAAAAATAGCAAGGTAGTATAAGTATGTATCATATATATAAAAACGAAAAATTTTTGTATGTCTGTTTGTTTGTTTGTTTGTTTGTTGGCTTATAGACTCCTAAACTACTCAACCGATTTTCCTGACACATTGACAGTAACATCATGTGAGCCCTAAGAATAAAATAGGCTACTTAGGGGCAGGGGAATTGGTACCCCAATTGGATGCCAATATTAAATATCGCATATCTTAAGAGCCGCTCCACGCATTTTGTTGAACTTTTGGTAGTAGGATCTTCTGAGCCCCAAAATTTAAATAAAATAGCAGCGGGGCTACTTAGGAGCAGGGGAAGTGTTATGACGCCAATGTTTAATATCGCATATCTTAAGAACTGTTATAGTAAGAATGTTCAAACTTTGTAGAAGTCACTCTTATGGTATACTACACTTTTGAAAATAAAAATAAAGCGGGTAGGCGCAGAGGGGAAATACCTCCCATAAGATGCATATAATGAATATCGCTCAACTGAAGAACTGTTAAAGGGAGAGTCTTCAAACGTGGTTAAAGCTAATATTATGGTTAACTATAAATTTCAATATAGAAATGGGCAGGGTAGACAGAGGAGGAGCAGTACTCCTCATAAATAGAAATATTAATAATAGCCGCTGCACGTATTTTGTTGAACTTTTGGTAGTAGGATCTTCTGAGCCCCAAAATTTAAATAAAATAGCAGAGGGGGAAGTGTTACCCCCCATAGGACGCCAATGTTTAATATCGCATATCTTAAGAACTGTTATAGTAAGAATCTTCAAACTTTGTAGAAGTCACTCCTGTGGTATACTACACTATTGAAAATAAAAATAAAGTGGGTAGGCGCAGGGGGGGAAATAGCTCCCATATGATGCATATATTAAATTTCTCTCAACTGAAGAAGTGGCTAAAGCAGTGTAGCGAAGCGCACCGGGCTAAGCTAGTGTGTTTTATTTTTCAGTGTTTTTTTTTAATTTTTTAGTCCTATCACCACTTTTTGGTCATTAGTTAGGGGGAAAAAAGGTAAGACAACAAAATTTTAAGCCTTTGATATATATTTATTATTTGTGTGTTATTTATTTTTGGAATTTTATATTATTCAACTTAAAAAAAATACTACCCCTGTAAAAAATGATAAATGATAATCTGTGTTTTAGCAAAAAAATCATTTTTCTAATGATTGAACCTCATATGAGCTTAAGAAAACCACATGTGAATTTATGAGGTTGGTTTAATGGCTGAAATTACTGACAGTCAGTCAAATGAAAAAAAGTCCAAAGCAAATTTTTAAACTACGAACAAAAGTTTCAATATATAGTTGTATAAGAGTTACATTAAAAATTTTATGGGCTGTCTGCATTAAAAACATTTGAACTTTTTTATAGAATTTGTATAAGATTTTAAATAATTTTTTTATAAGTAGTGCTATTTTGATGTCTTAGTAATTAGAAGCAAAATCATATAATAATATTTCGTTGTTCGAGCTTTTATATGAGTTTATTTGTCAGCTGGTGGAAGGAACTTTATATTATACTAATTTGTAGGAGTTCTTTAAACAGCTTTTATAAATAAAACTTAAAACGAAATATATGATTTACATAAATAATCAAAATAAAAATTTTTTATAAGAACTAATGAGTTAAGTAAATAAACGAATATACTAAATGTTTAAATTTAAAAATTCATAAGGAAACTTCATTTTTGTAAACGTCTTTAAAACCTTTTTTAGCACGAAAGTTTTTCGAGAAAAAGTAAATGATTGATTTTAAAAGAATCCGGAGAATTCTAAAGCATTGTAGTAAATTTTACCATCAATACCTAATGATATTCTACACTGTAAACTTGTATAAGAATTTTCTCGTGTTTTCTCAAATGTCTCAACTCTTGCACAAGTAGTATAAGACTTAATTTTAAAGCAAACCTCTAAATAAATACCTAATTTTGACTTATTATTTTTTTCTTAATTTTAAACTCATATACAATTTTGAAATATTTAAAAACAAAATCTTCTCAGAAAAAAAGAATTCCTCTTATAATACTTGTAGTCATTTTTTATTGTAAACCTAGTTTGGTCACTTTTTTGATAAATAAATGTCTTATTCTGCTTTCTTCTTCGAAAGTTCTAAACTCTTATACAGCCGTTGTCAATGGCGGTGATTGTTAAACGGCACCCCCTCTGAAGAGTTTGTGTGGCTACACAGAAAAAAATATCTCAAGACAATTTTTAACAACACAGTTTGTTAAAAATACAATTTTGGGTCAACAAACTTTGTATTTGATTTAATGAAAAAATTTATCAAAATTACACTTTGCAAAATAGCACTCAATAAAAAAAATTTAGTAATGAAAAAATAATTAAATATTTCTTCGTATTCAATAAAAAAATTATTTGAATCAAAGTAAATACGGTATTTTTACAACTCTTTTTAATTTGTAATTCTCATTCGCTTTACAGTTTTATTTGTACTAGTGTTCGCCTAATGGTCAAAATTCATCCATAAATTTTCATGTTCATATGAAGCAAACATAGATGTATATATATCTGAATTTACATGTTTCGAGCATTTTTCCGTCTTAGTGGATCGATTTGGCGAGGGACCAACCGCCGTTACAATTTTTAACTTCCACGTGAGTTAAAAAGTACCAAAAAACTCCGCCTTACATGTTCTTATTCCGCCAGGACCATGCATTTTTAATTTTGTCTTTATATATAAAGAGTACATCTGATCAACTTAAAATCATCGAATTTAATTTTCAATAAATTATTTTTATGCAGAAAGAAATTTTACAACATTAAATTAAATAAAATTTATTGATAATTTTTTATTCTGGACTGAGCTGGCAATCGAACACAGACAGGTTTTCCTGAAATGTTTCGATTGTACACAGAAAAAAAAAAATATTTTAGTTTTTGAATACGAAAATGGCATATGGCCATTTTCAAAAAGCGTCAACCCCAAAATATGGAAAAAAAAAATTTTTCTTTTCAAGATTTATTTAGAGAATTGCTTATATTTTTTTAATATATGCGTATAAATTAATTGATTCGAAAAAAAAGATAAATGGTAAACGAAGTACTACAACCTTTAGCACATACTTGTGTATATTAGAAAATATGCATTTGGAACAACAATACTCTAATCTAAGGCATATTTATGATCTGAAAAACATTTTTTATTGAGTTTCTTATATAAAGGATTATAAATAGCAACATCAAAACATTTTAAATCATGGTGGAAAAATTGTCCCGTTTACAATGTCCCGTTTACAATTTCTTTAACAATTTATTTAAAAAAATGTAATTCATATTTTATTTTGAAATCGAGACCATTTTTAGGGCACATTAGTACGCAACATTTTAAAATTAATCCCAATAAAATATTGTGTCAGGTTTCGCAGAAATCACTGTTTAAACGGTTACCCCTTAAAACGCACTTCCGTTTTTTGTCCCGTTTACAATCACTGGTTTTTTGCAATTATCTCGGAAACCACGACAGTAAGCGAAAAATTTCATTTGCGGAAATTAAAGAGCTAATTGAGAGTTAAAAGAATCATTAATTTAAAAAATGAAAATCAAGTTTTTTTTACAGTTTTGTCAATATAAACAAACGTGTGCGAATGTCCCGTTTACAATCTTGGAAGTGCCCATATTTGATTAAAAAAATTTTTGAATTTTCTGCGATTACGATTTTTGCGGCATTAATAAAAAAGTCTGTACGCTTAGTTTTTGAATTTTTATTCAACAGTTTATTGAGTCAATTAAAAAAGTTGTTACCATAAACAATTTTTTTTCAACAAAATGTTTACGTGATAATGCCGCAAAAATCGTAATCGCAGAAAATTCAAAATTTTTTTAATTAAATATGCGATTTTCGTATTCAAAAATTAAAATAATTTTTTTTTCTGTGTACAATCGAAACATGTGAGGAAAACCTGTCTTTGATAACCTGTGTTCGATTCCCAGTTCGGTCAAGAACAAAAACTTATCAATTAATTTTATTTAATTTAATGTTGTAAAATTCCTTTCTGCATAAAAAAAATTAATTGAAATTTAAATTCGATGATTTAAGTTAATCAGATGTACTCTTTATCTGGGGTTTCCAAGTAGGGCGTCTGTTTGTCTGGTATAATACCAAAATATTTGACTCTTTCGCTAAAAGGAAAAATATTTCCATTAAGAACAACTGGACGTCAAATTTTCTTTTATAATTCCAAATGTAACGTGTTGAGAATTTTTGCAATTATCCTAAATTTTCGACTCTTTTTTAATATAAAAAATTTTCTTGTACTGCGTTCTACGAAAGTTACTTTTTATTTAAAACTCTTATACAGTATCGAATTGTTTTTTGATTGCTTTTTCGTCTTGGATTTTGCGTTCCAATGTATTTAAAATTTACTGTCCCCAATATTTCTTTTACATTTAATCCTCTTTTTTTTGCCATGAAAAATGATAAGTATGACAGTTTCGTCATTAAAGAAAAAAGAAAAAAAAAGAAAAAGAGACACACATGAAACTCTTAATCTGTGAAATTCAATGTTATACATATGAACGATTTTTCACGCTGTACATTTTCTTTTTAGGATTTTACTACAGTTGCTAGTTTTCCTCAATTGTTTGTTTAATCATAGAAAAACCATTAAATTTTAGCTTCGCATAATGAAAATAATATTTAAGCCATTGGTTACTTACACTCACACACATGATCTCTTGCAGAACACATACGAAACATCCTTAAATGTTTATTTTGACACAACGTTGTCAAATGTGACACAGGGATCATTAGTCATTTAACTAAATTAAATTGTCAAAATCAAAAGGAAAAACAAAATAAAAAAACGAAAGAGGGTGGCAAAATAAAAATAGAAGAAATATAAGAAAATCTATTTTAGTTTGAAATATAGATATTTACATATCAGAAAATTTAAAAAAAAAATTTATTTTTATAAACAGTTTTATCTATTTTCTTTTAATAAAAAAAGAAAACCTTGTCTTTAGCTGGAGGTTATACTTAACAATCACTTTAGATTAATTTTGTAATTCATGTACCCAACTGGTATTAAACAAATATTTTACTGTTGTTTTCTCTACTAACATTTCATATATCCCTTATTTTTGCTATAGATTCTTCAGTTATCCTGTTGATTTCCTTTTAAATAAATGTCAACAATTTCATTTTATAAAAAAGAAAACGCGAAAATCTTTTTCCTTTTCAACAAAAAAATTCCTGTTCAATTTGAAAAATTTAATAAAGTCTTTTTTAATATTAATAAAATATGTTAAGGAGAAGAATCCCCTTGTAAAAAAATACCTTTTTTTTAAGTACATACTTAGAATTCAATACAGCGCCCATAAGTATGCAGCTAATATTTGTAGATATTTATTTATATTTCCGTTGTCTAAGTGACATTGATTCGTTTGCCATTCAACTGTTCGTTCTTTCGTTTTTTCCTTCATTCATCCATTTACCGCTTACATTTTATTAAGAATTGTTTGTCAAGGTTGTTGTTTTTTTTTTGTATACAAAATTGTCGTTGTCAAATTATCCTTAATGCCGTTTTTTTCTCATTATTGACAGTAATGTAAGTCCTTGTATCTGTTGTATGTAAGTTTGTTTATTTATCTACGATTATTATACTGATGACAGCTTTACTTTACATTGAATTTTATTTTTTAACATGGATATTGATGTATTTTCAATAATGTTCTGTATAAATGTCAGGTAATTTGCATAATTTTTTTTTTTTTATTTTTAAAGAATGTCAACTGAGTGTTGATGGTAACATGTTGTATGGAAAATTGATTTTGAAAACAAAAGTTTTAGGCCCTAAATTTGTAAAACGCAAAAGCAACGCCAAAAATTATATTGAAAGCAAAAACAAAATCGAAAATATTTCATAATTTTGTTGTTGTTTTCTATAGAAATTAATGTTGAATTTTTAAATTTTAAACGCTGCATATCTTGTGGCGTTGATAATTTTTAAACGCAATATGTATTTCTGTAGAAAGCAACAACAAAATTTTGAAAAATTTTTGACATTGTTTTTGCTTTCAATGTTATTTTTGGGATTGCGTTGCGTTTTACAAATTCAGGGCCTTAATATTTTAAAAACTATACTAGAAAAGTGTTAGTTTTCTTTGTAAGAAAGTCTAAAATGGTTTTAAGTAGAAACTTATAGTTTTTTTTAACTTTAAACTATTTTTAATAACTGTTGAGGATCAATACGAGATAAACCTTCTCTGTACTTAACTTTATCTATCAGGCGCAGATCCAGCTTGATCCTTATGGGGGGGGGGGGGGGGGGGGGGGGGGGGATTTTGTATGGTACAAAAAAGTAAAAAATTTGTTTTTAAAAGTTTATTAAAAATAATGGCCCATATTCATAGTCAAAAATAAAGTCGATTTCAATGTTATTGAAATCCATTTAAAGCCGGTTTTAACTTAAAGTCGATTTTATTTTTGACTATGAATATGGGCCAATATGTGTGTATATTGTATTAAAAAAAATTAACAAAAAGGTTAAATAAAATATCAAATCAGTTCAATATACGTAAATCTTTTTAAATAAGTAATTTATGATTTCCTTGTGAGGAAAATTTAGACAGTACAGTAAATCTTCTGTCATTGTTGATCTGAGACATGTTTTTATTCGAAGAAGGGTAGGAAATGACCTCCGGCTCGTAGCATTACTGACGAGAGCATTAAAACGAAAATTTCAAATAATTTTCTTAGATTTAGGTAGATATCTTCATCACAGTTTATTAAAGCATCTACAACGTGATCTGATAGATCAGGCTCAAGTTTAGATGTTAGTTGGTGTTTATCTCTTTTATCAAATATAACCAGCTCATCAGCTAGTTGTGGTTTTAAAAGTTTTGTATCTGTATATGACTTGATTACACTTTGAGGTAGAAGTTTAAAGATGTTCAACACATGAAAATTAATTAAAATTGTTATTATTGATAATCTTTCATTCTTGACCGTGGCCGGGGCTCGAACCCTGGCCGGCAGGTTACCATGACATGTTTCGATCGCAACCACTCGATCTCTTCAGATGGATTTGAAGTCTTACACTCGCAGCCATCGACGACTGCTGACGTCAATAGTCAAACATCAATCCTTAAACCAAATTGTATTTTAACCTTTGGCAGATCGAAATTTGCTTTTCTGAATGATTATCCATTTTAATTGATTTTACATGTTTTCTCCTTACTTCTGTTTTCTCTTTCTTTTTGTCAAGAATTCTTCTTCTTGAAGTTCAAAGTACATCTTTTATTTTGCCATTTCTGTTGACCTTTTTCAGCACAACTTGAAGGACAAATAAATGTACACATAGAGCTCGTGCCTTAGCTTTAACAATAATTAGAATTGTGGTTATTCCAAAGCTTCTACTTTATGATGTACACTTGTTGCAAAGTGTAAAATTGAGTCGTGACGGTCCACCCATCTTGTCTCGCATAATGTAGAGAGTTTGGCTCCCAAATACTTTGCTAAAAATGTTTTTCGCTTTGTCATTTCTTTCACAAATCATAATACTTTTTGTATTAATGGCACTTTATTGCTTTTAGAAAATGCGTTGTTTGATTTATGGGAATAGCAAAGTGTTTGTTTCGCATTTGCTGCGGTATCCAGAGTTTTTTAACAGCTCAATTTTCTGCTGACATCAGAGGACACCCATCTGTTCCATCTCCTACATAATTTTTTAGAAGAAGTCCAAAATTTGTCAAAGCTTTTACAACTATTGAGGATAGTGCCTTCGCATCAAATGACACATCAACGACATCAATATCCTTTGAAGCCTCTTTAAATGCGTTTACAATAAAGCCAATAAATTCTCCCCTAAAAACGTTTTGTTGTATGTTAAAATATCTTAAAGATAAGGAAATCTGGCTTTTCCCCGACAAATCACTGCTTTCGTCAAAAATGATCGAATAGAATTTTGAATCATATAACACATAAATATATATGTACATAAATATTGCAAATACTAAGGCTTTTTAATAATTCAACCGCACGCATTATCAAGTCAAACGTTTAGTCTTTGGATATAGATGGCACCTGCTGGGATTGAATGTAGAATAAGAGGGAGTTTACACGGTGTCTCAGGGTTGCCGAACATGGTCTTTTCCGACCAAATTTGGTCGGATATTTTTGGTTTGGTCGGATGGTAGGCCAAACCTAATTTTGGTCGGTTTTAGAAAATTGGACGGATAGCAGACAATTACAATTCTCATAGCTTTTTCACCAAACACAAACATTTTTTTTGATTGTTGATGAAACTATGGATATGGGATTGATATTACGTTAGGAGCAAGTTACTTTGACGGTGTTAGTTTTATAAAGGATAGCTTTGTCATATTATTCGAGCTTATGAAGTCAGATGCCGTTTAAATTTTTATTCTTATAAAAAACTTTTTATCAACAAACAATATTCCTATACAAAATTTGATCGGATTGGCAACAAACGGCGCTCACGCCATGACTGGAACTGTTGGTAAGCTTATAGCCTATTCATCGATGTCAAACGTAGACTTCGTTCGCTTAAATTACATGTAAAACAAAGACAATATTGTATAATTTGTTTTCGTTTTAAATGTAAGTTAATCGAACGATGTCTTCGTTCAGAAATAGATGAACAGGCAGTTAATCTTACTTAGTAATGCAAAAAATATTAAGGTTCTTTGTGGTAATATTTAAAGTTTTTTCACATAGTCCTGAAAGAATAACATAAATAAAAGAATTTCAGGAATTCTGTTCTGTATTAGGTGTTTCTTATACAAGATGGACTTCATAAGGAAGATGTTGTAAGAATCGTAGAACAGCGGGATGCTTTGTTACTGTATTTTGAAACATAGTTTTATAAAGGCAATGGTATAAGAACTGCAGAACTTGCAGAAAGTATGGATGAGTTCCAAAACAAAGCAAGTTATCAACGCATGTACAATAAGCCAACTATGCATTGTTAAACTCTTTGATACATTTTTTACGTTCTCTGCAAGGTATTAGGATGTATTGGAGCTCAGCCTATGTCTTATAAAGTTTAATACTTTTTTTTTTAAATTGTACAAACTTAAGTTAATAAATTTTGATTCATATTTTATTAGTGGTCTATAGGTGTTATTGCATACGATCAATGAATTATTCCAGTTTATAAGCGTTATTAAATGAATTTGTATATATACATACATTTTGTTTAAGTTAAACGCTACCAGCGAATAAACTTTTAATAAAACTAGGGGTTACGTGTAGGACGTTAAATATTTAATAGGTGTGCACATAGGCTTACTTTTTGTTTTTACTATAATTGCATATTACAAAAAAAAATATGTAGATTTATAGCTTTATCCAATAAAAATTATACTTTTTATACATATCGTCATATAAAATGCAAAATGGCCTGTGTTCGTTTTAAGAAAAAGAAAGATAACTTAATAAACATTACGCATGATTGACACTATCCTGAAAAACTGTTTTTGTAATCTCAGTCGTATCGCTACTGAAAATTTGTTAAAAATTATGATAGGCCCTTTTGCATTTTTATGACGATATAATTGTTTTTAAATATTTCCAAAATTTGGTCGGTTTCAAAAGATTTTGGTAAGTTTTGCAGACAATTTTGGTCGAATAAAAATTTTTCAAACGGCAGCCCTGCGGTGTCTATTCAGACATGTCTAACAAACACGTTTGTTTCGTTTGTAGGCGATCGGGGTACAGAAGAAAGAGGGGTTGCAAAACAGACATGAAATGAGTTTTCATGTTTGTTTATATGAATTTCAATGTTTTTATTTGTATGTATATGTATATTAGACTATTAAACATGAAAACAGACATGTTTGGAAAGACATCGTGAAAAGACAATAGGTTTTGGAAGCATGTTCAAAAAAGCATGTAAACTCCCTCTAAGTATTTGAATTCGGTAAACTAGATGTTTCATTGGAAATATCTAATAAATAATTATTAGGACTAAGATATGGATACTTATTGAAAATTTCGTTAGAGATTCAATAAAAAACAAAAAATACTTATTGAAACTTTCGTTAGAGATTCAATAAAAAAAGAAACAAAAAAAAACCTTGCTGGGGTTTCCAAAAATTTTGTACATTTAAAAAAATATTATTATTGGGAATTCTTGTATTATCGCAATTAACAAAGCATATTTGTATAATAAGGAAATTCCCCCCCTGAATCCGCGCCTGCTATCTATAAAGATTTAAAAAAGCAATCTCAAGTGTACCTTTTAATCATTATTATTATAGAAAAGTACACAGAAAAAATTATTGCCGAATTATTTTCAAACAAACGTTTGTTTGAAAATTTTTTTAATTTCTATACATTTTTTTACCGATTCAAACAATATTTTTGTTTGATTTTTATTTAACCAACAAAAATGTGGACAACTCTTCAAAAATATAATAAACGCTTTATCGGATTCAAGTTTTCATAATTTTGTATAGAATATTTAACGCTTTTTAATGTTGTCGTCTTTTTCCATTTTTTATTTGATCGTAACACTTCTTTATGTGAAATATAAGAACAACAACAACAAAAACACACAGTCTATTTTTATTAAAAAATAACTAATTTCTTGCAAGTGTGTGGTGATGGGATCTATAAAAGAAAGAGAATTGAAGCGCTTTATGCCATGATCGACGATGGACAAAAGCAATAGACATTTATTTCTTTATTTCTGTTCGTTACATATTCAAAATACAAAAAATTTTCAAGGTAATCGGTTAATTAATTAAGAAGATATAGGAGGGGGAGTTGTTACCCTTTTTGCTTAATTTTATGCCTTTAATATTAAAATTTATAGCCCTTAGCTCCTTCGAGACTTGAAGCTATTATCGGATAATTAATTAAGAAGATATAGGGGTTGGAAGCTTTTACCCCATTTGTCCTTTTTATGCCTTTTAGAGATATGAAATCTGTGGCCGTATGGAAAAACTAGTTAACTCCACCTTTTGTGAAAATTAAGATTACACCCAAAACAGAAAGCGTGTTTCATTTACTATCAGTCTGTCAGATCGAAATTTTGATATAGTTTCTCATTTAATAGTTATTTGAAAAACAAAAATCAGAAAAATATCAATTTTTATGTAAAAAGTAGATAACTCCATGCATTTTTTGAAAAAACAAGTTAACTCCATAGTCTCTTAGAAAACAGAAAAATTAGAAGTTTAAAACGGTGTTGTCTCGAAAACTTAGAGACAAAGGGCGATATATAACAAATTTGGTTCAAAATGTTGAGCATAAAAATTGCAACTATAGAGAATTCAAAGAATATATTTATGCATTCTTAACCCTACACAGAAAAAATTATTGCCGAATTATTTTCAAACAAACGCTTGTTTGAAATTTTTTTTTAATTTCTATAAATTTTTTTACTGATTCAAACAATATTTTTATTTGATTTTTATTTAACCAACAAAAATGTGGACAACTCTTCAAAAATATAATAAACGCGTTATTGGTGTCAAGTTTTCATAATTTTGTATGAAATATTTAACGCTCTTTAATGTTGTCGCCTTTTTGCATTTTTTTATTTGATCGTAAGCAACACTTCTTTATGTGAAATATAAGAACAACAACAAAAAACACACACAGTCTATTTTTGGACGCTTTAAAGAAGTGCAACTATAAGAAAAACAATAGCAGAAACAACATTACAAGAAACGAAATCCCGTATTTAATTTTTTAAAACTGTTTGGTTAAATACATCAAATACAAAAATAGAATGATGACGAAAAACATATCGAGTCGGTGTGCTGCCGTTTTTGGTTACATTTCTTCTTTAGCAAAGGAAAGGATACAGCAACAGAGAGTGATAAAGAAAAACATTGTGTTGGGTGTATAAATACGACTTCGTTCAAAAATTATTCCAACAAAAAAAATGTGTCTCAAAGCCAGCCGGCGGCTCTGCTCTTGCCGTCATCTTCTCATACAGTGCTTACTTGTGTGCGCGTCATTGCTTGTGCAAAACCTTTTTTTTTTTGAAATTTAGTATATGAATTTCTGTAAACTTTTTGTTTGATTCAGTTAAATTGTTTGTTTGAAAAAATCAGTGGTTTTTTTCAATAAACAAAATGCAAATAAATTGTTTGAATATGCAAATTTGTTTATAGGACCGACTTCAGACAAAAAATTGTTTGATTCTACAAATTTTTTGTTTGAATTGAAAAAATAATTTTTTCTGTGTAGGTTTTATTTACAGAAATCTGTTAAGGATTCTTCTTAAAGATCTATCGTTATTTTTAACACCGCTGCTTAATGGTGATGCCTTTACACGGCGGGCAGAAAGCATAAAAATGGCGACAAAAACCAAAAGCGGAGATTTGTTTGTAATGAAAAATGTATTCAAAATTGAATTGAATTGAAATCCTAGCTGCTCCTTTTCTTGAGATATTCACTTTTTTCGATTTTTGCGCAGGAAGAATTTTCTAAAAGAACATGAAGTAAGATTTTAGCCGATTTTACACGTTTCCAAGGTGCACCGTGTGGAAGTTTCTTACATTGCACCTCTTTTTTATATTTTTTTAATTTCTGTTTTTTTTAAATTTTTTAATTTTTTTTTTTTTTTTTTTTTTTTTTGTTAATTTAACTTTTATATATGAAGGGATGAAAAAGAAACTATTGCTTTTTTTAATCGGTTCTTGTAAGATGGATCTTCTATTTCTACTATTTATTTTGAATTTGTCCCAAAACTTAACAAATTCTCTATGAATCGATTCCCCAGCTTGCTCAGCCATCGTTATTTTTGAGCATTATAGCTGTTTTAAATGATCTAAGATCACATGGATTTTAATGGTTTGAGTGACATCTGTACTCTTTAAAGCATTGCGGAGCTCGCTGATATTTTTATCAAAATCACTTAAATCGACTTTTTTTTTGTAGAGAAGCAAGATTCTACAATTTTATTCATTGGTTTTAATGAAGCGATATAAGGCAACAATCGATATGGTCCAACATTCTCATAAATAATAGGATCTTGTAGGGCATCCACTTCTTTTAAAAGTTTACGACATTGATTTCCTTCAAAGGCATCGCCTTGGTAATTCTTATGAATTATACTTAGCTTTTTGGGCCACAATAAAGCTTCATCACGACCTACTACTTTAACAATCCCGTTCCAACAAAGATGGTTCACAAATCCTAGAAGAAGATGGAGCTCTGGAGGAACACTTTTCCCTATTACATATGTATTGTCGAAATCAGCAATATTCTCTTCCGCGAATAATGGAAAATTAACTGTGCTGTGACCATCTTTGCTTCTTTTTTTATCACAACCTAACGTTGAAAGTGCAAATAATCTTCTTTCAAATTTGTGGTTTATGACGTCCGTTTTATGGAATAATAAATTGCTTCCTGCCCGCCGTGTTTTAGAACCTCGAAGTTTTTTTTTTTTTTTTTTGTTTATTTATTTATTGATGATCTAGCACAATAAGATAAATCTTATAAATGATAGTACTAGTAAGTACAACAAACTTAAATAGGTAAGATAAATAACACTGTGAAAGTTGAAAAAACTGACAAGCAGGGCACATGGCGTTTTAATATAATCCGGGTACGCTGAATCCAATAGCTATCGGCTTTGAGATATACCCTTAATTCGAAAAAGGAGGAGGTTACACAACATACGTTCGCTGAACTCAAAAATGCTTTAGCTTATTGAAAAAACTAAAATAACCGAAATTCCGCAATAAAATTTCCTTTAAGAAAGGTAAAACTTTTTTCTAATATGTGCAGTAGAGCAACTCACCAAAAAAAGTGCTCGATGTACCCTCCTAAAAATAAACCTTGTACTTTTTTAAGATGACATTTTAAATATTTCGGCTCCAGCTTTGACCTCTCGTGAGCTGGACCAGTTTGAAAAAGGGTCTATTTTTGTATGTTTTGGTTATTTGTGAATCTGTTCCCTTACCAACATATACAAATTGGTTATCGTAAGAAAGGTTTTTTTAAGGCGCGCCCAACTTTATATACAATTTGTCCAAGGACGATCATCCATGTCCTTTTTTTTTAAGGATTTTCTGTAAAAATAACGGTTTTTGAATTTTTTGTTCGGGGTTGTTTGTAATAAAAGTGCCAAATTAACATATTTTATTCTTTAGTCGATTTAATTATATACGTGCCTCAGCTATTTTTCAAATTCGTGCTAGTTCGCGTTTTAACCAAAATGCAATGGGGTGGTAGCCCTTCGTTTTATATAGGGCAATATGGGTATCAAATTTTTTCTTTTGCCAAGTACATCATCTTTGTATGTAAATAATTTAGATTTTTACAAATTATATGCATTTTACAAGGTGCTCTGGAATATAAGACTTGAATTTTTTTTATTTGCGAAAAAAAAAATATTCCGCCAAAAAGTCGTGGATCATTTCTTTTTTTCTTTCTTTAGTCCCATTTTCGTTCATACATGGTCCAGAAACTAAATCCGCTATCATATTAGAGTTACTACAACATTGCAATTATATATATTCCACAGCACCGGGTAAAATGCATCTAATTTGCAAAAACCTAAATTATTTACATACAAAGATGATGTACTTGGCAAAAGAAAAAATTTGATACCCATATTGCCCTATATGAAACGAAGGGTTACCACACCATTGCATTTTTGTCAAAACGCGAACAAGCACGAATTTCAAAAAAAGCTGAGACACGTATTTAATTAAATCGACTAAATAATAAAACATGTTATTTTGACACTTATATTACAAACAACCCCGAACAAAAAATTCAAAAACCGTTATTTTTACAGATAATCCGTAAGCAAAAAGGACATGGATGATCGTCCTTGGACAAATTGTATATACAGTTAGTATATGTTGGTAAGGGAACAGATTCACAAATTAACAAAACCTACAAAAATAGACCCTTTTTCAAACTGGTACAGCTCACGAGAGGTAAAAGCTGGAGCCGAAATATTTAAAATGTTATCATAAAAAAAAAAGTCCAAGGCTCATTTTTAGGAGGGTACATCGAGCACTTCCATACAACTTGAGTCGCTCTAATGTGCAGTCGTTCTAGAAACATAATAATAATGAAAAAAAAAAAATTATTTTTTTTATCAAAATTTCGAAATTTTTGTTATTTAAAAATTCATAAAAAATTGGAAAATGCCGCTAGGCTTCCTGGGCATTTATGACTCATTTTCTTTAATATATTTCTAGTCTGCATTGAACATTTTGTATGGGAGTCCCCTTAAGGAATGGAGATACCGGGTAGGTATGTTAGAAATAAATGATTTAGATGAAAAATAAAGTGGGTTTGGTTATACATTTGACCCATCTAGGGGCATCCTAGGCACTGCAGGGGCCAAATTTAAGAGTTTTATTAAACCGCCATATTTGTATTGCTGAAATTCTTAAATTTGGCTTCTGCAGTGGCTAGGATGCCCCTAGAGGGGTCAAATGTATACAAAATGTTCAATGCAGACTAGAAATTTATTGAAGAAAAAGTCCCATAAATGCCCAGGAGTTGCCCCTAGTGGGATAAAATGTATGACCGACCTCTATTAGTTTTTTATCTTTAACCTTATCATCACTTCTTAGGGGGGCTCCCATACAAATATTGCGTTTTCTGAAATTCTTAAATTAATTAAAATGTTTCGACTGTTTTGTTTGATTTCCCCCTATCTTCCCTCGTGGTCCTACGATTTGGACTATTTTCAATAGGCTTGGTCGTTGTGCCAATAAGAACCTATGTCCCAAATTTTATCAAATTATATCCAAATTGCGACCTGTACTTTGCGCACAAGGTTACATGGACAGCAAGCCAGCCGCACGGACATCGTTAGTTCGACTCAGAAAGTGATTCTAAGGCGATCGGTATACTTTAAGGTGGACCAATATTTTAAGGCATTACACACATCAGCACAAATGCGTAATACCCTCTCCACTATTGTGGTGTGGGTATAAAAAGTCTCAATAAGCATATTTAGTTAACATATTTAAATTTAACAAAAGTGATTTAATAGCTCCTTTTTAAACATGTTTGCGTTGCCTATTAGCTGCGTATTACACAGAAAAAAATGATTTTGATATTTGAATACGAAAATTGCATATTTGCTTGAATTTTCTGCGATGACGATTTTTGCGGTTTTGATAAAAAAGTTTGTAGGTATTAGAGTTATTGAACTTTCAGTCAACAATCTAGTTAATTGAGTCAATAAAAAAGCTGTTGCCCAAAATTATTTTTTTCAACAAAATGTTTACGTGATCTTTTAAAATAAATTGTTGGAAATGTTTAATAAATTAAACAAAATGTTCATCGAATATTTATTTATCAATGATGATGTGCTTAATTCAATTATTGCAATTATTTTTTCTTTTTAGATAAATTAACTTAAATTTATTATGGGGGTTTAAGCAAGTTCCTATGTGCATTTCGCTGGTTGCTTAGGCCAGATCATCAGGAAACTTTTTTCCAAACTTTGGCAAGACTAAATAAAACTGGAAAGCGAACGAGAATTTACAAATGGAAAAGAGTTGTAAAAATACTGTTTTTACTTTGATTCAAATATTTGTTTTATTGAATATATAGAAAAATTTAATTATAATTCGAAAGAAGACAAAATGGAAAAAACAAAAAAATGTACTTTGGACTTCAAGAAAAAATCTTGACAGAAAGTACGAAAAAACAGAAGTAAGGAGAAAACATGTAAAATCAATAAAAATTGATAATAATAAGGTTAAAAAACTATTTGGTTTGAGGATTGATGTTTGACTATTGACGTCAGCAGTCATCGATGGCTGCGAGTGTAGGACGGCAAATCCCTCTGAAGAGATCAAGTGGTTATAATCGAAACATGTCTGGGTAGCTTGCCGCCTGGGTTCGAATCTCAGGCCAGCCGCCTGGGTTCGAATCTCAGGTCAGTCAAGAATGAAAAATTATCAATAACAATTTTAATTAATTTTCATGTTGTAAAATTCCTTTCTTCATAAAAATAATTTAATGAAAAATTTAATTTGATGAATTTAAGCCTGATTAAAAATATTGAAATTTGGATTAAAAAATATTAAATTATTTTATTATTAAATATGTTTTATTGAAAATTTGATAAATTTTTTAATTGAATGAAACAAAAAGTTTGTTGACCTTTAATTTTATTTTAAACAAACTGTGTTGTTAAAAATTTTCTTTAGATATTTTTTTCTGTGTTATCTGGAATTTTGTTCCAAAGACGAGTGGAAGAAATAAAAAAATGACGTTCTGACAAAGAACTTCGAAATCGTTGTTTAATTATTGAATTCTTCTGAATATATATATTGGTTGTTTTTGAGTTATTAGTTTGTGTAGCAGTTTAAGGCATTTAAGTGTAAGAAGATTTACAAAACTCATCCCATATATTCGGTATGAAAACAATGATATGTGTTCACGGCGTCCTTTAGCATAGATGTATCTCGCAATATTATTGTGAGCCACATTTAGTTTTTGGAGGTCGGCACTATTACTATTAGCGAAAATTTCGCATCTGTATAAAAGGACTGGAATTATGAAGGTTTTTGCTTACAACATTCGAATGTTCAAAGGTGTTTGAGAATTTCACTGCCCACAGATTACGTAGCATACCATAAACTCTCCCTGCAATAGAGTTGATATGGTTTAAGCAAGAACGTTCATTATTAAATGTTACTCCCAGATTTTTTTAAGAGTTACGAAATCAATTATGGTTTTTGTTTATCTTGATTTGAAATTGATTAATTTTTTGAAAAAAAAAAGACATTTGGATTTCGTAGAATTACTGAGTAAACCATTGCCATTAGCCCAGATGTTGATCAAGGCGAATTTATTTTAAAGACCTGTTGATATTAGCTAAAATCACTGTTGGATGTCAAAATTTTGTTTATTCTCTTTTATTATCTTTGTTTAATTTCTGTTTTTGACATTGTGCAATGATTTTACGAAAACAAATTGCTTGTGGTTTTTGTACGAGTTGTACTTGTTGCAGTACCGAGATTTCCTGGGATGAATTCGCCTTGGATGTTGATGTAACTTAAATCAGTGTTAATTAGGGATGCCAATCCCGATCCCGGCACTTTCGGAATTCAGCGATCTTCGGGATTTAGTTAATACCGAAATTATAAACAAAATTTTTTTATTTTACCTTTTTTTATAAAAAGAAATTCATCATGACATTCCCCCTTGAGGGGATAGGGAACAAAATATTGATCTTCAATATTTCCTTGATTAACTCTGTTAATACTGTCATTGAAAACAAAACAAAAAAGTTAGAGTGCTATATTCGGCTGTGCCGAATCTTTGATACCCTCCACCGACACTTCGAATGTTTTAGGAGTAATATCTGTATGATGTCTATTTATTATTATAATCTTTGTAAAAACAGACATCTGCATTAAAATTTGTTGCGGTTTAGACCTACACTGAATCAATTAAGTCTCCGTACAGTAACTTAATTTTTAATTTATCAAACTTATTTCCCTAAAACACTAAAATATGACCAATATAAATTTGTAACTTAATCTAGGGATAAAAGAGGAAAAGAATGCGTCATTTTCACAAGCCAAATTGCAAAGATGGCCATGAAAAAATCACTTAAATGTGGCAACACTATTTTTTTATTCAAAAAAGTTTCCGTACAATTTTTGACTTTACATCGTAATTGCCTGATAACGGATTTGTGTAAGTTTAAAGTCATTGGTACCTTATTTCCATATTGTTTTATATATACTAAAGTGAAAATAAAAACATTTTTATAATTATGGAGTGCAAAAATAAGCAAATTTCAATGGATACAAAGAAAATTATTATTAATCTGAAAAATGAAGGAAAAAGTCTAAGCGAAATCAGTAATATTGTGAAAAGACCACGTTCTTCCATTCAATATGTTATCCAGCAATTCACAAAAACCGGTACAATCGCAAACAAACCGAGAACTGGCCGACCAAGAAAAATAAACCACCACCTAGAAAGAAGAATTGTACGAACTATAGAATCTAATCCAAAAATCAGCCCTTGTGTAATTGCAGGAAACTTAAAAACTAGCGATGGAATAACAGTTAATCCCCAAACTATAAGAAACGCTCTTAAACGAAATGGATACAATGGCCGGGTAAGCCGTAAGAAGCCCCTTGTTCGAAAAGTGAATATGAAAAAGAGATTGGATTACGCTATCGAGCATATTGATAAAGATTTTTTATTTTGGGATCGAGTTATTTTCAGTGATGAAAGTAAATTTAATGTTTTTGGTTCTGATGGAAGAAAAATGGTATGGAGAAAGCCAAATACTGAAATGGATCCGAAGCATTTGACTCCAACCGTAAAGCACGGAGGAGGTAACGTTATGGTTTGGGGTTGCATGGCATCATCTGGGGTGGGCAATCTAATTTTTATTGAAAGCACGATGGACAAATATGCATACCTTAATATATTAGAAGAAAACCTCAAACAAAGTGCAGAAAAATTGGGCTTGGGACGTATATAAAATTATTGACTGACAATCAGAATCAATTTTAAAAAGCTTGAGTAGAATATCAGTTTAAGCTGAACTTAAATGATTTTCAGGAGAATAAATTATATAAAAGCCATGGTAAGCTATGAACCAATCATCCCAAATTCTGAGAACGATTTCTGGTATTAAAAAACATAAATTTCAATACAGCGGTGCAATTAGTTTAAGCGTTTGCAGTAAATTTCAGAAGGCTGCTAAAATGGAATCTAGGGAAAATTATGGACCGTATATCACAAAATTGCATAACATTTTTTATGGCCATATGAAGCTAAACTGAAAGAAAGTTTACCGCGTATTTAATTATTTTACCAGAGTGGGCTTTATATGAGGCCTATGGTAAGTTATGCACCGATCTTCACCAAATTTCACAGTGTCATTTCTAGTCCTATTTAACTGTGACGTGCCAAAATTTGTTATGATAGCATTGTTAGTTAGGGTTTTAGGCTTACTATACTGTTTTCCGGGAGTGGGGCTTATATGGGGCCTAGGGTAAATCATGGACGGATCTTCAAGAAATTTTACAGCGTGATTTCCAGTTAAATAAAACGAACTGTTGCGAAATCTTATATCATTCTGTGCATTTTTCCACCATTTATGTTAGTTTTTGTAACAAAATTATTAATTTTTTTTAGGTGGTGGTTCCACATTTTGATTCATAGCTCAGATCCTATTGAACCGATTTTGCTGGATTTCAATCCCAAACTGCTTAGGAGTTTTTCGAAAGTGAGCATGTTTTCAACAGACGGACAGACAGACGGACATGGCTAAATCGACTTAAAATTACTCAAGGACCCAGAATATATATACTTTATAGGGTCTAATTGTGGTGGAGGGTATAAAAAGTTAAACTTTGTTTATTTTAAGCGTGTCCAACAATTATAAAAAAATTTTAACGAGAAGAGCAGAAAATAATTAAAGAAGAAAATGAATAAACAATAAATTTCAGTGTATTTATCAAATATGAAAAACTGGGAATTTAGCACGTCATACGAAGATCGTATTAGTAATAAGCTTTGTATTCCCGAAAATAACTTTGATAATATAATTGCATGTGCCCGTGCATAAAACTGAATTGGCAAATTGGTTTAGTTCGTTGTTTTCTTACGAAGACAATAGAATGAAGCGGTTTGTTTTCTAATTTTGTTTTTTCTTTTAACCCACTTACAACTACAATTCGAGTCGGAAAGAACCCAACCAATTGTAGGGGGATGTAAGAAAAGATAAACTCACTGTTTATTGTTGGTGTTATGTTTAAGCATTGATATTGTTACAGGTAAGACTTAGAGTGTTTATAACTCTTATTCGCTTAGGGTTTTATTTGTTTAATATTTTTGGCTTTTCTAAAATCTTTGGAAAAGGTTTCCTGATGAGCTGGTGTAAGCAACCGGCGAAATGCGCATAGAGGCTTGCTTTCCCTCAACAATAAATTTCAGTGTATTTATCAAATATGAAAAACTGGGAATTTAGCACGTCATACGAAGATCGTATTAATAATAAACTTTGTATTCCCGAAAATAACTTTGAAAATATAATTGCATGTGCCCGTGCATAAAACTGAATTGGCAAATTGGTTTAGTTCGTCATACGAAGATCGTATTAATAATAAACTTTGTATTCCCGAAAATAACTTTGATAATATAATTGCATGTGCCCGTGCATAAAACTGAATTGGCAAATTGGTTTAGTTCGTTGTTTTCTTGCGAAGACAATAGAATGAAGCGGTTTGTTTTTTAATTTTGTTTTTTCTTTTAACCCACTTACAACTACAATTCGAGTCGGAAAGAACCCAACCAATTGTAGGGGGATGTAAGAAAAGATAAACTCACTGTTTATTGTTGGTGTTTTGTTTAAGCTTTGATATTGTTACAGGTAAGACTTAGAGTGTTTATAACTCTTATTCGCTTAGGGTTTTATTTGTTTAATATTTTTGGCTTTTCTAAAATCTTTGGAAAAGGTTTCCTAATGAGCTGGTGTAAGCAAACGGCGAAATGCGCATAGAGACTTGCTTTCTCTCAACAATAAATTTCAGTGTATTTAACAAATGTGAAAAACTGGGAATTTAGCACGTCATACGAAGATCGTATTAGTAATAAACTTTGTATTCCCGAAAATAACTTTGAAAAAAAATGTCTTTTGAAATGGAAAACATTCCACTAGTGCAGCAAATTGCACATTGAAACTTTACTCTTCACAGGGTTAGAATTATTAACGTGCTTTACGCGAGAAGGCATAGGAACTACGGCAATTTATGAAGCGATTTTACGAAATGTAGAATTGTATTTTATACAGTACCCTTTATATTTAAACCTATTTGGACTTATCCGCCAACATAAAAATTAATTAGAATACTTTCTAAAATACAAACAAATATATATCATGTTGGTTTCTGAAACTCACTTGACCTCAAGAAATACGTTCAAAATCAATGGTTATATACTGTATGATACCAAGGACCCTCGAGATAGAGTATGTAGAGGCCCTGCCATTTTGATAAAAGCCCGAATCAAACACCACTTAATGTTTGATCATTGTGAAGGTTATCTGCAAGCAACGACTATTTGTGTTGAAGAGCTAAATGGAAACTTAGTAATTTCTTCTTTATACTCTCCACCTAGATTTTCCATATCAGAAAGCCAATATTATATATATTATTAATCATTAGGAACCTGTTTCCTGGCCGCTAAACATACCTTCTGGGGGTCACGACTTATAACACCAAAAGGTCGTGTTTTGTTTGACACAATCACTAAAATGGGTTTAAATGTGGTCGCTAGCGGACAACCAACATATTGGCCTACTGATCAACAAAAAATTCCAGATGTTATCAATTTCGGCGTGGTTAAAAACTCCCCACAGAAACGATTCATGTTGTAGCTTCCTTAGAATTATCATCCGACCACACACCTACAATTGTTACTATATCGAACCCAAATAGAATTGTGTCTCCGTCAGGTTACTTAGCGACGTCAGCCACACAAATAAATTGGTTAAAATATAAAAAATTTCTCAGTACCCATTGCTCAGAAAACATTCCGCTTAGTACACCGGAGAATGTAGATCGCTCGATTGTTAATTTTGACAGTTTTCTGAAACTAGCTGTTCAACATTCCAGTATTGCCCCCCAAAAAAAACAAAAAATATTAAAATATATTCTACAGATGTCGAGCGTCTCTTTTCTGAAAAAAGGCGGGCTCGAAGAGAGTGGCAAGTGCACAGATCTCCTCAACTTAAGAACTTACCAAAAGAGTGCACAAAAAGGCTAAGAAAGTTACTGCAGGCTCAGAAAACGGCTTCTCTAGAAAAATATCTTGAGGAACTTGAAGCAACTCCACAATCTGGCTACTCATTATGGCATGCAGCTAAAAATCTGAAAAGGCCAGTTAATCTAAGCCATCATTTAGAAATGGTAGTTGGGCAAGAAACGATATTGAAAAAGGAAATCTGTTTGTTAGTCACTTGAAAAACGTATTTACACCAAATATATCTCACAACTGCTGCTAGAGCAGCTATTCCCCTCAGATTTGAGATAAGAGAAATCGAAAAGGCTATTTGTGACTTAAACACTAAGAAGGCACCTGGTATTGATAAAATCAGGAATAAAATGCTTTTGGAGCTACCTCGCATAGCAAAGAAAATTATTCTTTTTATTTTTAATGCTATTTTACGCCTTGAACGGAAGGTTTCTTAGTTACCATGATACCAAAGCCAGGTAAAGATCATACAAAAGTTGAGTCATATAGGCCTATTAGCTTGTTATCAAATATGTCAAAGCTTTTTGAGAAATTATTAGTTTCAAAATTAACACCGATTTTAAGGGAAAATAGATGTTTTCCAAACCATCAGTTCGGATTTAGAAGAAAACACAGCACAATCGAACAGACTCATCGAATAGTAAATGTCATCAGAAAAGCATTTGAAGAAAAGAAATATTGCTCAGCACTCTTCATCGATGTTTCACAAGCTTTTGATAAAGTCTGGCATGAAGGCTTATTACATAAATTGAAGCAAAATTTACCAGCAAACACACACAAGCAGCTGGAAAGCTACTTAGTCGGTCGTCAATTTATTATTAAAGAAGGAAATTTCTTAAGTTCACCTCAGCCCATTGGCGCTGGAGTCCCACAAGGCAGCATCCTGGGCCCCCTATTATTCTTAATTTATACTTCGGACATGCCAACAAGCAACTACACACAAACTTCAACATTTGCAGACGATACAGCTTTTCTAAGCGTCCATGAAAACCGATATGAAGCATCTTGTTACTTACAGCATCATATATTTCAACTAGAAATATGGTTAAGATAATGGAGGATAATGGTCAATGAGCAAAATTCGTACATATAACATTCACTTTGCGCCGGAAATCTTGCCCCCCTATTACAATCAATAATCAAATAATTCCTCAACATTCGCATGTAAAATATCTCGGTATACATCTGGATCGGCGATTAACGTGGAAATGCCATATAGAGGCAAAATTAACTCAAATGGGTTATTGGTAGAAATTCTGGCCTTAGTCTCGATTGCAAGCTTCTACTTTACAACTCTATCTTAAAGTCTATCTGGTGCTACGGTATTCAACTATGGGGCACTGCCTCGGCCTCTAATATCGACAAAATTCAAAGGCGCCAAAATAAACTTCTTCGAATAATCACAGCCGCTCCCTGGTATGTTAAAAACTCAAACATTCATAAGGATCTCAATGTGCCATTAGTAAAAACTATGATTACAAAATATGCAGTAAAATATTTAGAAAGGCTTGAACAACACCCAAATCCACTAGCTCGAAATATTTTAAACCATGGCGGCCACACTCGCTAAAGAAGAAGAGACACTGCAGCACTCACCCAACCGTGATGACGAAATTTGTTGTCTGGCACTGGCAGGACACAAAAAATATTAGGATTAGATTTGATTAATTATTGTTAGTTCATATTAAGTATATGAAGATTCAATAAATAAATATTGAAAAAAAAAATTTGGACTTATGGAATTGAGGTATGGAACGTTAAGCAATTCTAGTATCGACATAAGTAGTTCAAAGTACACTCTCAAAAATCCTAAAGATGATCACAGGGTCTCCGTGGTATATACCAATGTAAAGCTTCAACATCATCCGATTGAGTGCCCCGGTAGGATAGCTAGTAGTGAGCTAATCTATCAACCCCGGGGTTGCGGGTTCGATTCCCGCCAGAGACTCTGGTTTCTTTCCTGCAGACAAGCGTAAAGCTTCGCGGGGATTAGCATAGGGAATTAAAAAAAAAAAAAATTCTCTGGCGCGATCACTCTCTAAATGTCAATCCAGAAGAAGGCTGCACTACTGCTCTACCCTGCTAACGCAGAAAAAAGTCAAGTCACTGCATGTTTTATTATAATAATACTTATTGTTAGGCCTACAGAAGCAGATCTTATAAGTTAATAAAACGTTCAAAATTTATTTATTATCTTTTTTACTGGAATTTTGTATAATAAAAAATTACTCTACTTGAGTTTTGTTAATTTCAACTTGAATTACAATACAATATGTAGCGGTATCGCATCGGCAAAATGCGTTTCATCACACCCCTTATTAAAATATTCTCTGTAAAACTGCATTATTCGATTTTTCAAACCCCAACTGTGCGACCCCTTGGATCTTTTGTGCAGCATTTGTATTCAGAACGACAGGTTTTACTCTCCTACGAAGCCAACTATTTTGCAGATGCGAGATCATACATTTTAATTGGATAGAATATAGTTTCCCTAAGAAATTTTAAGTAGATTCTTCGATGGGCTTACGGAAATTTTCTTATTTTGAATGAAATTTAAATTTGGTATAATAAATTATATTTTCTTAGCATAATTCTCAAAACTCTTTCAGTTTTCTATTTTTGTTTTTTTTCTGAATGGGGTTTACAATATTTGCTTTATTCAAACAAATTTAGTTCCTTTTATAAAGTCAGACATGACTTTTGACAAGTTACAAGGATAATTTAAGGATGAGTTACAACAAACAATGCAGTTTATGTAAATTTATGTAGATATTTTTTTTATGTTTACGGTATTTAATATAAAAGGTCAATATTTTGGAAGAATTTTTTTGTTTCGACAATGTAAAATGAGTCAATATTTAGCCCTTTAGCAAAAATTATAAAAAAAAAAATATATAAAAATAGAAATGGTGAGGAATGTATTTAAATAAGCTGCGTAGTATCTATTCAAATAACCCAGCAAGCTTTTGGGGATGTGAAATTTGAATAAGAATAAAACTCTTGGAAAGAAAGCGAACTTTGAAAAGCTGAGAGTGGCATTAGAAAGGGTGTCACTTAAGCTGGAATTAGTTGCTTAAAAAGGTAATTAGGAATAATCAAGGCCACAAAATTCTACTAGTGTTAAACTAAAGTTTTGAAATTTTAAGTTTGAATTCATAGTTTTAAAAACCTTAATTTAAATCTTTCCACTGCAAAAATTTACTTTTTTTTAATAGTTTTTCTATGTATATCATATTTTTTAGCCAGTTACTCTATAATAAGATAATGCTAATTCCGATTTTTCCATAAAAAGTTTATAAATTAGCCGGTTAAATAAAAACTGGTTTTCCATAAAAGCCTCATTCATTCTCCCACCAATAACACCCCTTTTAATACAGACTCCCATATCTCTACCATGACTGTTGTCAAATGTCAACAAGAGTCTGTTGTATTCTTACCGAGAAATCAACACAGTACGTCCGACTTCCCTGACTACTGTCAGCCTTTTCTAATAATAAAAGTTCATCTGATACTCATTAAAAACCTTTAACCCTTTTGTTTTCACATTATGCAAAATTAAAAAAAAAAAAAAAAATTCAAAAGTAGATAAAAGTTAACAAAAGAGATGCATTGGCAGGATAACGAATTAAAAAATTAAAAAAATCGAATAAATACACACGCATTGTCAATAATAAAAATTATAAAACGTCTGAGCATTACAAAAAAAAATACAAACCCTTAAATAGACAACCCCTTAAAAAATGAAAACTTAAAATTCTAGAAATCATCACATCAAGGTATCAAAGCCTAATTGTTGTCTCTGCTTATTTATCTATGAGTATGCGTTTGTAGCGGGAAAGGGGTTAATTTTCTTTCCACAAAAGTTCAAGGGTGTGATATTTTGTTGATTAGTTTAAAGACAAATGAAAAGAAATTTGGAAAAAAATTTGTTTAAACTTTGCAGGAGTTACCAATTATTGGCAAACATCAAGTTTGACACTTGGAGAAATTTTTAGGACTACATGCAGCAAAAAATTAAAAATAATGTTTCGAGTTCAACCTTAAATTACTCTATAGTTCAGCAGAGTCAAAATTAGCTGGAAATTTTTAACTTAAGCACAGTCATTTCACAACTGATAGGTTTTTTTTTTGAAAATTAAAACCCACATCTTTCAAACTTTAAAGAATATATTCTACAAAAAACAAATTTATCATATTTTTTTTTAATATGTCCTGGAGTTCTTAAAAATTACAAAAATTTACATCAATATCGAATAAATTTTATTTATTTTTTTTATTTATTTAATACTAGCTGACCCGACAGACGTTGTCCGGTCCAAATTAGGAAAACTGTTTGCGTTCGATTTTTAAAATCCGTTAAAAAGATACGAACATTTGAAAGAAAAATTAGTCAAATCAATGGAGCCGTTTTCTGATTTTAGGTAAATCAAAAAAAGTGGGCGTTAAAGTAGGCGGGGCAAAATTTTCTTTCCGTAAAAACCTTAGTTGGACCATTGCAATCATTTAAAAGCAAAATTTGTCCAAATTGGTCAGGCTGTTCTCAAGTTATGCGCTTAATAGAAAAAGTGGGGGTAAAAGTAGGCGTGGTACATGAAAACGTAAAATGGATTAATACGAACATTTAAAAGAAAAATTAGTCAAATCAATGGTGCCATTTTTTTGATTTTAGGTAAATCGAAAAAAGTGGGCGGGGCAAATTTTCTTTCGTAAAAACCTAAGTTGGACCATGGCAATCATTTAAAAGAAAAATTCGTCCAAATCGGTCAAGCCGTTCTCAAGTTATGCGCTTAATAGAAAAAGTGGGCGTAAAAGTAGGCGTGGTAAATTTTTCTTTCGATGAAAACTTAAAATGGATTAATACGAACATTTGAAAGAAAAATTTGTCAAATCGAAGGAGCCGTTTTCTGATTTTAGGTAATTCGAAAAAAGTGGGCGGGGCAAAATTTTCTTTTCGTATAAAGCTAAGTTGGACCATGGCGATCATTTTAAAGAAAAAATCGTCCAAATGATATAGATGTCATTGGTGGTGCAATATGAAAATTTGATTTTGTCACGCCCCTCCGCCCGCAGACCGAAAATCAAAAGTCAGGCTTCGCAGTGTCACCCGCCTGAATATTCTGAAGATTCGCTGAAAATTTTGGAGTCCATACGTTACATACATACATACATACATACATACATACATACATACATACATACATACATACATACATACATACATACATACATACATACATACATACATACATACATACATACATACACACATCCTCCCAGTTGGCCAAATGGTCATAGACGCAAATGTCGTCAACGATGTCTTCCGAACATTTTTGAATTTGTCGCCTATATAACATTGATGGCGACAACTTAAGTAAGAAAACGTGTATATTGTCGTGTTAAAAATCGTATTTAAGACTTTTTTGGAGACATTTTTTTAAATTTGTCTTGAATAATAATTTATTGAGGACAACGTAAGTAACCATTGCATGCATTTTGTCGTGTTTCAAACCACATTGACGACAAAATGCATGCAATTGTCGCTCATCTTGTCTTCAATTAGACTTTATTGAGGACAACTTAGGCGACCATTGCATGCATTTTGTCGTGTTTCGAACCACTTTGACGACAAAATGCATGCAATGGTCGCTAACGTTGTCCTCTACTAAAAAAAATTCAAAACTTTAAATTTGTATGTAATTTGAAATTAATATTTCTTGATGTTTTGCTTTTATTATCAATATTTTTGGTAACAAAAAACATTAAAAAAAAAATAATCCTGCCTGTTTAATATAATTATTTTGTAACTTATAACGTTATTCGCGGCTGTGTTTCAATTGTGCAATTGGAATACGTGAATTGATAGGACAAGAAACACAAAAATAAATGTTCCTGCTGACAACATTGCCATATTGCAAACCTGCTAAATCCACTTTTTAAGTAAATTGAGATTTAAATGCCGTGTGGAAGAGAAAGATACACCTCGTCGACTACATGCTGGTTTTTCTTCAAATTGAGTCTTAAAGTGTGTTAAACCAACTTTATTTTTAAGGTTTTCTCTCAAGCTGCGCATATGAAATATGAAAAATTATTAAAAGTTATTGGAAGTTAACAGGTTTGCATATTATGTCGACGATATGTTTAGTTCAGAACCCATGCCCATCCACTATTTTCGAGCCCAGTCTCTCAAACTCATCGGCCATTTCATTAGTTTGGAATTCAGAGCCCATCAAGACCCTAAGAGATTTTAGTAAATATATCCTCGAGGCATACCCATTATTATTCTGGATATATCGGCAAATCTAAAGTATCGCCAATATATCAGTATCGGTGTTCGTTAAATCCCTAATTGTCACTTAACTATCGGCGACTAAATCGTAGATAGTGTCAACAATATTGTCATCAACGACACTATTAAAAATGTCGTTTATATAGTCGCCAGTGACAACTTTAACCACACTGTTACCAATATGATCATTAACGACAATATGCATAATAATGTCGCTCACATTGTCGTTTACGACTTAAGTGCCCTATGTTCGAAAAAGTCGTCGACGATTTGCATGGGCTGTCGCCAACATGTCGTCAGGGATTTACTATGGGTCTTGTACGCGTCGTCGACGTTGTCTTGAAGACATGGCCAACTGGGCTGTTTTATATATGTATATAGATAAGTAATATACGAAAGCCTATCAAGTCCAATAAAAATATATTACAAAAGAAAAATCCTGAATATTATTAATGGATACAATAAATAATCAAACATTTATTTATTCAAGTATATACACTGGGGGTATAACCAATTTTTTGGCATAGTACCATGAGGTCAACCATGTCCTAGTAGCCACGAAAATCATAAACTTTTGTAATTTTTCTCAAAAAAGTTCACGCACCAATTGGTTTTTCTAAACCAATGCAATATTGAATATTCATAATTTTATACGGTGTTTTTTATTCTTTTTTAATTTTTTTTTTTTTTTTTTGTTAAAAAAAAGGTTAAAGATACGTTTTAGTTTGCGGACGTAAACATTTAAATGTTTACCATCTCTAAATATTAATAAAATTTCATACTTGAGCTATTTTTTGTTTTAAATAAACATATTATTAATTTTTCTTAACCAAAAAGAAAATTAAATATTTTCAAAACTTCATCGCGGTTGGTGCGTGAACTTTTTTGAATTTAGCGGAAAAAAAATAAATATACGTTCCCTTATAGTTGTTTATGCTCTATCGGACTGTGCTATGTCAATTGTGATATTTTAAAACATTGTTAAAAAGTTATATCCTTAATATACACCTAATTATAAAAATACAAATGGCTCCCCAGCCAAGGATTGAAAGAAATTTTTAAAAAATACTAATTTATCAATTAACAGGTCCCAAAGTAGTAGCCGAGATGAAAAAGATGAAAAAAAAATAGATAAGGCAAGTAGATATACCATTACAGAACGTTATGTCTGAAATAAAGCCATACTGGATAACGTCGCATCAAATTGTTATGCTGCGTTACATCACTGCATGTTGGAAACTGTTCCTAAACAAATTATTCGCAATTATAATGGCCCTCCATGGAATAATCGTTATTTGTCTAAATGGAAAACATAAAAAACCAACTTTTTAAAAAATATAAGATATCCGGCCCATCTATTGATTTTGCGAATTATTGTATTATACGATCTAATTACAATATGGCTACTAAACTAGCATATAAAAGTTATTTAAGTCATATGAGAATTAAAATGAAAACCAACCCTAGATCGTTCTACAATTTTATTAACAGTAAGCGTTGTGCAAGTGCTTATCCTAATTATTTGAAATTGGGATCTCGGAGTGCTGGTGATGATGTTTCTATTAGCAACTTATTTGCTGATTTCTTTGCAACCACGTATTCAAAGAAGTCATATGATAATCAAACTTGTTATCCCTATAATATATCTCATCCTTCAGGTATCAACTTTTCATTGATTGACACTAGTGTTTGGGGTCCGGGATTTCCCGTCAGAAATTTTCCGGGAATTCCCGGGAATTTTTTTTTATTTTTCCCGGGAAATCCGGGAATTTCATAAAATAAGCAATTTTACATAAAAAACGTTAATTTTAATTTAATTTTGTTTTTTTTATTTATAAAAAATATTTAAAACAAAACTTCAGTTGCTCAAAGTGATTTGTTTTATTTATTTTGCCCGTAGACATAGATTTTTCCTTTGATAAGCGCTTTTAAATTTAAATTGTTGACATTTCTGTAAAAAGACAAAAACGAAGTGGAGAAATAGAATGTCCAGTGACTTACTCAACGCATTAGTGGTTTTAAAAAACACATTTTTAAAAAACTATGAATGTTTTATTATATGTTTTCTTTAAGATTTATCTTTCTTACGGCCATTTTCACCAAGTTCGGTTAAAACTAACTTTCAATTAAAGTTCCGGTTACCAATATGTTTTGACAGCTATAACCGATAGTTAATTATAACCGAACTAGGTGAAAATGGCCGTTAAAAGAGGTGATATTTGATAAAAATTATTCCAAAAAAATTTTCTTACATGCTCTGTTATCTAAGGAAGAGTTCAAAGAGAAATATGTTATTCGGTTTAAAGGTAAATTTTTATTTTAATCATGATTCAGTTAAATTATTACGGAAAAAATTTCACGTTCGAAATGTCACGTATCGACCAAGATTTTGGCTTAAAAAAAAAGAAAATACAGAAGATTTTTTAATCAAACCAAGACATTTTAATGATACATTGCTACGCAAAATTCTGAAAGTATTTTGACTAAAAAATTGTGCCAGGTTTCGCTGAATTACGCCTTTTTATACATGGCCACGAAAACTACTTCTGTTTTTTTCACGGTCGAACCGTTACTTCTTTTGACATTATCTTTGACCTAGAATCGCGCCCTCCATAAACTTTAGCACAGATAACAGTGCTTTCTTAGTACTATAATTTAAGGGTTAAGAAAACGTAAAAATATTTTTTGCTTAAAATGTTATTGCATTTTTGGAGCGTACGACTGTCACGTTCAACACTTTGGAATTACCCATATGTATGTTAGTTTTTTGTTTAAGTTTGGTAACGAAGATCTCTATTTTTAACATATTTTTATTTTTCGAATTTATTCTATGAGCTAAATTTCAGTTATGTATTTTTATAAAGCTTTTTTGTAATAGTCCTATTTCTTAAATTTTTCAGAAATGACTTTATACACTATTTTTTTAATTTTTGATTGTGTTTTGTATATTTAAATAGTTTTACACAAGCAAATTGGTGATACACATATTGTTCATTTTTAACAAAACTGTTTTAAACAAAAATTTTGTAAAATTTTAATGACTTTTTTATGAATATTTTTGATAAAAAAAATTTCCCGGGATTCCCGGGATTCCCGGAAAATAAATATTTTTTTTCCCGTGTCCCGGGAAATGAAAAAGTCCGGGAATTCCCAAACACTAATTGACACTGAAACGGTACTATCCAATTTAAAGCCTCTGTAGTGCTCTGTTAATCCCGGACCGGATGGTATACCTAACTGTATTTTAAAAAATTGGGCAGAATACGTATGTATTCCTCTTACAACTATCTTTAATATATCTATTGAACTCGGCCACTTACCGCCTGAATGGATCATCATATATTACTCCGTTGTTTAAAAGCGGAAGTAAACTGGAAATATCGAATTATAGAGGAATTGCAAAGCTGAATGCGATTCCCAAACTTTTAGAAAAGATATTGACTGATAGTTTATATCATCAAATCTCTTCCCTTTTATCAGCTTGTCAACATGGTCTCAGGAAATCACGTTCCACTGTTACTAATATTTTACAATTAACAACTATTGTAAATGAAGGTTTTATTAAGGCGACCGTACACGACATGTTTTTGTCATCTGACATGTCAAATTTTCCACTGCAAAATACATACATGTCGTGTGCTACTATTTTAACTTTGCTTCTGTAAAAGTCAGATGCAAAGTCATCTGACAAAATTTCAATTAGAGCGTGCTCTATTTTCTTCTGACAAACCATCTGACATCAGAAATCTATGCCAAGAAGAAACCGGCAGCGGCGTCCACTATTGACGGAATCATTAGCCGACTGCAGTTAATATTGTACAATACCGAGATATGTATGATCATCGCACCATTGAATAGAATTTATGTAAATATATATATAAAACCGTTTCGTTATAAAATCCTAAGTTGGTATCTTTGAATTAAAAGAAAAATATGTTAAGATGGCTAAACTATTTTACGGCGTAAATAAAAATTTTCGTGGCGGCATTTTTATTTTGGTTTTTGCAATAACTATGCGAAAAAAACAGGGACAATGTCAGAAGCAAATTCAATGTACGTTTGTGACCGAATATTAAAAACCTTCTGTAAAACAGCACTTTTGACAGACATGCACAATTACATGTGACTTGAGAAGTTGACAAGTCAGATGTAAAAAACATGTCGTCTACATGCACCAAACCGACGTTATTTACACGGATTTTAGTAAAGCTTTTAATAAAGTTAACCACGATATTTTACTTTACAAGTTATCACGTATGGGATTTAGCAACAACGCAATACGCTGGCTTAAATCTTATCTTTTAGACAGAACCCAACAAGTAAAATTTAAGAATGCTACCTCAAAATGTATCAATGTTCTCTCTGGTGTGCTACAAGGAAGTCATCTTGGTGCCGTTTTATTCGGCTGTAGGAAATATCGCCCAAAGAAAAATCGCCCAAAAAAAAAAAAATGAAAAATCGCCCAAAAAAATTGCATGTAAAATTGGGCCTGATTTCATATGAAAAATGGCCCAAAAGTTTTGGGCTATTTATCGTTATTGTTGGGTGATTTTTCGTTTTTTTAATTTGTCCAAAAATGTTGTATGAAAAATGGCCCAAAAAAAATGGGCTATTTTTAAAATTCTACCATAATCTTACATAGCAGAGAAAACCATGTTTTATTATGGTTGCAAACAACAAAACTATTTTTCAAGAAACTAATTTAACCATTATATGGTTGTCGGCGACATTGATTTGGTTAAATTAAAAATAATATCGGTAGAATTTTTTTAAAAATGGTTTTGTAGCTTTTTCTCTGGGTGTATATATTAAATATATACATATATATCGAAAATAAGGATTTTCTCTTCTATGGTATAACAAATACTGGCTTCGCTAACTAAAGCTTCTCTGTATCGCCGGCCTTCGGCCGGGTGCAAGGATTTTCTCCTCTATGGTATAACAAACACCGGCTTCGCTAACTAAAGCTTCTCTGCGTAGTCGGCCTTGTTCGGAAACAAGGCAGTTTTTCGAAGCTTTACTTAGCGAAACCAGTTTTTGTTAGACCATAAAGGAGAAAATCCTTGCGCCCGGCCGAAGGCCGGCTATACAGAGAAGCTTTAGTTAGCGAAGCCGGTCTTTGTTATACCATAGAGGAGAAAATCCTTGCGCCCGGCTGAAGGCCGGCTATACAGAGAAGCTTTAGTTAGCGAAGCCAGTATTTGTTATACCATAGAAGATGAAATCCTTATTTTGGATATATATATTTAATATATACACCCGGAGTAAAAGCTATAAAAATATTTTATCCATATTATGTTTAATTTAACCAAATCATTGTCACCGACAACCATATTATGGTTAAATAAGTATCTTTAAAAAAATCACTTGAAATTTTAACGGTATTTTAAAAAAAATTTACACATTTTTGATTATAAGTTAAGTTGCGGACGTTGCAAAGTGTCATAACGTCCTCGTCCTCGTCTTCGATGGACATTATGACACTTTAAAAGTGTCCAAGGACACTACGACACTGGACGTTATGACATGTCACCTTAATTTATATGAATAATAAACACTTTTTTGCAAATTTAGTATTTTTTTTTTTTTTTTTTTTTTTTTTGGGAAAAAATTCGTTTTTGCTTTTTGGGTCATTTTTCATTTTCTTTTTGGGCCCTTTTTCGTTTTTTTTGGGCAAAATTTCATATTTACCTTTTTGTGTCATTTTTCATGTTCGCTTGGGCGATTCTTCATTTGGGCGATTTTTCATTTTTTTTTTTGGGCCATTTTTCTTTGGGCGATATTTCCTACATCCGTTTTATTCACATTATTTATTAATGATCTGCCTTCCGTTGTTCAGCACTCCAACATACTCATGTATGCTGATGATGTAAAAATGTTTAATTCGTTTAACAATATTATTGAGCAATCGTCCTTGAGGGCTGACATTGAACTTTTCTCTCAATGGTGTAATTACAACTTATTGGATTTAAACTTGAAAAAATGTAAACACATGTCATTTTTTCGCTTATTAAAACTTGAAACTAGTTATTATCTAAATGGAACATTACTGGATAAAGTTTACAATATTAATGATCTCGGTATTCTATTAGATCATAAACTAAAATTCTGTGATCACATTTCATTGATGGTAAATAAAGCTAATGGAGTACTTGGCTTTATGAAACGTTGGTCGAAAGAATTTTCTGACCCATATATCACTAAACATCTATATACGTCTCTGGTTCGCCCTATTCTGGAATATCGATCAATTGCATGGGATCCTTACTTTAATACATACATATATCAACAGCATTGAATCTGTACAGAAACAGTTCCTTTAATTTTGTTAAAGAGGCCTTGGATGGAATTCGCTTGTATTACCTTCATATGAAAGCAGACTTGGTCTTATTAAGTTACCGACGTTAAAAAGTCGAAGGACAATGCTTAGTATTTTGTTTTTAATGGGTCTTATACGCGGTGATGTCGATTCCTATTTCTTGTGGAGTAAAATTAGCTTAAATGTTCCAGCTAGACCTACACGAAACTTTTAGCTGTTGAGTTTAAGGTACTATCGTTCTGTTTATGCTAACAACGACTCCTTTCTTCAAATTTGCGTTAAATTTAATAGTCTATTTCATCTAATTGACTTTTCTGATAATAACGATGTTTTAAAAAGGAAAATTATTGTTTATTTAAATTAATTAATAAAACAATTCTTTATTTATTGTACTCTTATTTTATACGAAGGTCCACTGGTAAATAATTCCAACATCGAGCTACTCTGACTATAAACGACCATTCAGCAATTCTAGGTATAATAAGTTGTGGGTTCCTAGTTGAATGTGTGAAGAAAAACTTGGAACAAAGTTGAGAAGGTTGTCCAGTTTTCAAAACTCTAAAAACTTGCTACAAGTTACGATAGGATATAAATCTTTTGAAAGTACAACCAAGAAAATGTTTGACATAATCCAGAAATATGCTCTCGGCGTCGAACACCATACGTAAATCGCACAATACGATTCAATCTAGCTGTAACGAGAGCCAGAGAGCCAGATACAACTTCAAGCCCATAAAAAACATGCGGCATTAATAGCCCATTAGCCAATTTAAACTTTAATTGAAATGGTAAATAAATATTGTTCGAGTAAATTCTTCTCAAAATTGCAGAGACCCTACAACAAATAACGTCACCATGCTTATCAATAATAAGACGATCGTCAATGTAAATACCTAAACATCGCATCCGGTCAACAAACGCTAGCCTATCTCCACCAAAAAAAATATTTAGGTCAACAAATTGATGACGAGTTACCCCAAAGATCCGCCTTAGTCTTAGAAGTATTGATAACTAAGGAGTTACTAGACGCCCATTGTGAAAATCGTTCAAGGCTGTTGGATTCAAGAACATCAGTTTTATCACGATCAGCACCAAAAAGTAGAAATACATCCTCAGCAAAAAGAAAAGAACATTATGCATTGTCATCAATATATTCGGAAAGGTCATTAACGTATACTATAAAAAGAAGTGGTCCTAAGACAGAGCCTTGAGGTACTCCTGAGTGAAGGGGAAGTACCCCCGAATATTTACCATTCACATCAACGAATTGACACCTCTCCGACAAATATGAGCAAATCATCTTACAATGAAAATCCGAAAAGATCTTTCAATTTGGACAACATAACGTTATGATTAATAGAATTAAAGGCCTTAGTTAAATCCAATGCAACCAATGACGTCAATCTGTTCCTGTTTATATTTTCTGGAATAATATCCGTTAGATTCAACAGCAAAAAAGAAGTGGTATCGAAGACTTTTAATATTTTTGTTTTTTAGTTTAGAGAAATATTTTGAAATATTTATAAAAATTTAATAAAAAATGGACTTACCTCTTTTGGTATTCTGTATTCTCGGTGAAAGTTTCTCAATTTTAGGTTGATTTTTTGCAAACGGTTAATAACTTTATCTATCTTAGATACATTTAACACTTTTTAACTTAATTTCAATGATATTTGACACATTTTGAATTAAATTTTTTTATAATTTTTCATTAAAACAAAAAAATGCATTTAAAACACTTTAATTTTTTTTTTAAACTTTAATTAATTTAAATATATTTTATTTATAACGAAAATCTGAAAAGGAAAATAAAAAAGAAAAAAAAATTAAAATGTGTTAAATTTATTGCAAAATTAATAATGTGTGGCACATAAGAAATTGTTACGAATTATTAATCTGGTCTACAAATTTGGGGGGGAAAAATTGACTGCGGAAAAGAAGCATTTTTTTTAACTAGTCTGGTTCATATACTGTAAAACAGTCAATACTCTGGCACTACCATTTCACAATTATTAATTTGACAGTAGCCCACATTCATTCTAAATCTTCTTAATAGAAGCGTTTTAGCATGTCAGGGAGATCGTGTGTTACTGATTCAAGCTATTTTTGCTTTAAGTGTTGAATATTTGGTTGGAAAAAAGGATATGCCATATCAGAATCATTAAAATATGCAAAGTTACATTATTTTGATTTTGCAGTCAGAAACTTGGACGAACCGTGGACACCGACAATGTTTTGCATATTCTTTATTCGCATTTACATTTTTTTCCAAAAAAAAAAAAAACAAAACTAGGTGCAGTGAGCACGAACAAGGGGAGCATGCCCACCAAGATTTAATGAAAATTGGAAGAATTTATCAAGGATTTGGAGACAAAAGCATGCTGAGAGACTATTGCTGGACTCTTATACGTGAAACCGAACCAACAAAATACATACGACGTCCAAAAACGCCATTCATTCACTTTTGAAAATTCATTCATTTTTAAATAAATTAGTGATTTTTCATGTAAAAAAACGAATAAAAACATTTTTTGATATCTCGAAAACCTGACGTGATAGAAAAAACCCCGTTACAGATTCGAATTCAGCCCACCAAATTACCCTAGGAATACTTTTGATTTTTGCATATAACGATTTCGGCGATATTTTGCTGTCGATACGACGATGCTTTTTGTATTTATTTAAAGTATTTTTTAACAAACAATTTAATTTTCTAAAACTTATTTTTTGCAAAGCAACTTGGAAAAATAACATATTTAAAACCAGACCATAAATTAAAATAGTGCCCATGTTCTGTATGTCTCGCGTCGAGAAAGTTTTCGATTGAAATGTGTGAAATGAAGCAAAAATGCCATAAATTGGAGCAAACAGCTGTTTTTCTCACTTAACTGTGTCTGTAACTTTTTTTTGGCGAGTACAAGCTGTCACGTAAGGAATTTACTAGCCAATTTACAGAAAAAGTGTGTCCGTAACATTTTGGTGAGAGAAGTTTCCGCTTTGAACTGTCAAATAAACTCACGAATAAAAATGGGGCGAGAAAAAATTTAAACACTAAAAAACAATTAAAAATGCAAAGAATAATAATAACAGTATTTTATTCTTGGCACATTTTTCATTGTTTTATTATTTTGCTTTTAACATTTTCATAAAATATACGAATGTCTTCAAAGCTCGTTTGCAAACAACAAACATTTAAGTCGGTCTTTACACAATTTAATAAAGCCGATGGTTGTCTTTTCGCCGCCGTCGGTGAAAAATTTTCAATTTTAGTAAATTTTGGTCGCCGTCAACGATATTTGTTACTGGCGTTCTGAAAGTCTACAATGTCACATCGGCTTTGAGTGCAATATTATGACATTTATAACGTAACGACGTAATCTCTTTTGATAGTTTTTGACATTAGTTACAGACACACACTTTTCTCACTTTTCGAGAAACGATGAAATATTTTGTTTCACATCTTTTCGATGCAAGAAGTTCTCACTAAAGTTACAGAACATGGGTACTGAATAATGAAATTGTTTTATATAATAAATGAATCAACGAAGATGGAAAATAGTTCGGAATCTCAAAATTAAGCGTCTGACTGAGCATTAGCTATAAATAAAAGATTTGAGACTTTAAGAAGTATTTAAACCTATTATTTATCAATAATTATTGACCCTCGATACAAAGGTCGAATATTTCAAAGGCAATCGACTGAACTTTTGAGCCATTTATCCCAAAAGTGTTGAAAGCATGGCCACCCCTACAGGAAGTACAACTTCTGATAGCTTATAAGAACTGGCCTTTGGAGTGTTTGTGAAAAAAAATTATAAGAATATCCGAGGAGGAGGAGCATCTTTCTATCTTATGCTGTGATTCTGCTTAAGAAGAAGTCCAGAGATCTTAGAGACCTTAGATCTCCTAATATTTCTAGAGACGCAGAGCCACTCGCTTGAAGAAACTTGAAGAAAATAGCGCAGGAATTATTTAGTTCTCAACTGAGTTCTGTCGCATCTGATAGAAGATTTTCCATTGCAGATCTGGTTAAAACAGACTTGCGACATCGTCTATTCTCCTCAAAAGTTGTTTATTAAACAAAAATCTTAGTAATATTTTTGTAAAAAAATGTTTTGTTTTTTTGTTAATTATATCATCTGCGTTTTTTAAATCTTCTTAATATCAATTTAAAATCTGTATTAATAATCTTTTACACTGTAATTTTGTAAAACAAGCAATTAACTATTTGGAGTTTTGTTAATATTAACTTGAATTCAAAATCAATAAAGGTATTCACGTAAAAACTTGCAACCTTGCGAAAAAGCGCAAAAACAACAACAACCTCATAGACAATTATTTCGCACAAACGATGCAAAATTGTCAGGGTTTAAGTAAGCATTGCCAAAATGAAAAAAATGCTTAAAAAGTGCTCATGAAATCAACTCTACACCAAAGAACGGCTTTGTGCGATTGCAAAAAATTTGCATTAAATCAACAACATCAAATACACTTATTTGTGTTCATGCAATCAAACTTTCTCAGCCACACATATCTGTGTTGTTTTAAAATTCATTCAAGTCATGCACAGCTTATTGGCTTTGCCATTCATACCATGTTTAGCTTCGTTCGCCAATTAGTGCTTTGGTAAAACACATATACAAAGAAAAATACACAAAAATCATTGCTCTGATGACTATTCAGCAGCTGAAACAATTTCCATAGAAACAGAAGACGTTTTTATTTTTTATCATTTCTTAAAAAGTACAGTAGTTCTGTATGTACAATGTATTGTTGTTAATGTTGCTTGTACGCTTAAAAAAAATACCCTGCAAATAATAGGACTAGTCCAAACACGCGTGTAAAATGTAGCCCACAAGGGACTAGGACTGGTCCAAAAGTGACCCAAACGTATGGAAAAAACATGGTCTATTTTACAATACGATGTCCTAGAGCACTAGGGCAGGACCATATAACCCAGCTTTGGATTACAAAGGAGTAGTATTAAAACTACTCCATGGTATTCTCAAGATGATTAGTTTTGAAGTCGTTTGAAAACGAACACATTTCGTTTAAAAACGAAGACATGTCGTCTCTTTACAAACACTCTTTAACAATGAGAATGAGTAGTCCATTTGATCAAAATCAGGTAATCCAATATTATTTGCAGGGTAAACACAAAAACAAATTGGACAATACAACTAGTTTATTTCAACTTATGCCTACCACAATCATACCAACAAAGCGACTCGTACTCATACCAATTTACATTCGTCGTTGTGTCATCGAGTGGACAATGACTACTTAAATGCAAAAGCAAAAGAATAAATGCCGTTCGACTTTAAGAAATTGTGTTATTGCATGCGCAACATTACCCTGCAAATAATATTGGACCACCTGATCCATTTTGATAAAATGGACTACTCCATGGACTGGTCCGATGTAATGCAAGCATGGACCATGTCATTGTTAAAAAGTGTTTGCAATGAGACGATATGTCTTCGTTTTTTAACGACGTGCTTTCGTTTTTAAACGACTTCAAAACTAATCCTCTTTTGTATACCATGGATTAGTTTTAAAACTACTCTTTAGTAGACCAAAGGTTGGTTATACGGTACTCCCCTAGTACATCGTAATGTTAAATAGACCATATTTTTCCATACGTTTAGGTTACTTTTGGACTAGTCCTGGTCCCTTGCGGGCTACTCTTTACACGCGTGTTTGGACTGGTCCTATTATTTGCAGGGTAAATGCAAACAAAGCACTTTCAATAAAAAACTCACACATGCACAAATCAAATGTGTAGAAAACGATGTCAAAATTGCCAACGTTGAACTTTGTTTTGCAGGCATAGAGTTTATGTAAATTATAACGTATGAGTAAATCAACAAAAATAGTGGATTTTGCAGTTCTCTGCTCTACACTAAACAACAACGCAGAAATACCATTTTGACTTATTTTTTTTTTTTTCTTAGAATTGAAAGATATGACAAATTGTAGTGTTTGTAGAAACTAAAACAATTTAAAATGAAAAAGCGTCAAAAAATGGAAAAAGCAAAAATAAAAGAAATACTGGAATGCTTTTCTGAAAAAATTTTTTAGGTAGATAATTTATTAATTTGACGTGGCGGGCCAGAAAATGCATTACAGTCTGCTGGTGTCTAATAATTGTAAATTTTTCTGTACATTCAATATACCTCATTGCTTTCCAACGGAAGGCTAAGGTAAAATGTAAAAAGAAAATACAATATAATAGTCTGGTAGTGTATAAAGTCATTTCTGAAAAATTGTAGGAATAGAACTATTACAAAAAAGCTTTATAAAATACATAACTGAAATTTAGCTCATAGAATAAATTCGAAAAATGAAAAATGTTGAATATAATATAAAGTTACCTTCGGAAGGAAATAATTCCCAGTTTCTATAATCTTCAAACATTAAATTATATAAATATATTGAATCAAAATATATTTAATTCAAATGCGTTTTAAGTTTTTAACTATCACGTCTAGTTTTTAAATATGGGCTGATGATGATGATTTTTCCGATTTGGATCCAATGATTGAGAACAAAATTTACAAATGATTAGAATCATTATTATATATTATATATATATTATATTCAACATTTTTCATTTTTCGAATTTATTCTATGAGCTAAATTTCAGTTATGTATTTTATAAAGCTTTTTTGTAATAGTTCTATTCCTAAAATTTTTCAGAAATGACTTTATACACTACTAGTACTATTTTTGGTTTTCCAAAATGTTTAAAAAATTATAAGGAAAAAAGTTTTACATTTGGGTGTTTCCACAGAAAATTTCCCCTTATAGCTCAAAAATTATATTATTAGTTTGAATTTATTTTTCCGCTAATATTATACAAATTAAATGTATCTGTCATTATCCGAAAGATTAACTTTAATTTTCTTTATATGTTTGTACTAGGGTATTCATTTAATCGGGCTTTTGCTTTAATCGGTTAATCGCTCGATTAATTAACCGAGGTTTTGGTTTAATCGGTTTATAATCGGTTAATTTTGTAATTGATCGCTTAACCGATTAATAAAGTTTTGTTATAAATTAAGTAATATCAATATATAAAAATGCAAAAATAATTTATAATATGGTATTTATTAGTAAAAAAAACAATGACATAACAAAAAAACAATTCTTGAACAAAATTTGTATGTAAAAAGTAAATAACCTGATGCATTTTTTGACAAAACTAGGTAACTCCATAGTGTCTTTAAAAAACAGAAGCATTAGAAGTTTAAAACGACGTTGTTTCGAAAACTAAGACAGAAAGAGCGAAATAGAAAAAAATCCGGTCACAAGCTCTTTGGGTCAAAATGTTAAACCTAAACGTTGCAACTACCGAGCATTCAGAGAATATTGTTTGCGTTCATGAAAGTTTGTTCGAATGTTAAGGGGGTAAAAAAGGTAAAAACGGATAAATTGGGTAATATTATATATCCATAACTAAAAGAGATAAAAAAAATGCAATATCTATCGTTGCTCTTTAGAAAAATAAGCGGACAGGTGTCTGGTACTTTTTAGAAATTCGGTCTTTTTAGGGAGTAATCGGGTGAAACCTGTAATTTAAACCAATAAACATATAAATAAAGTTAATACCACATTCGAAACTAATCTAAAAAATCCAAATACGAATTCGGTACTTTTTCGAAATTCTAACGTTAATTGTCTGGCTCCCAATGCAATATTGCAATTTCTAATACTTTAATGGGGAGAAAAAAATACCAAAAAGGGGGAATACGGGAAACTTAATTCCTTTCCTTAGATTTTTGTTTTACAATGGTACTTTCTTTAATTAAAATTAATATTTTACCTTTAAACATAAGCGTCCTGAGTGAATAAGAATTTTTTGGTACTATTTTATTTAACTTCTATTTTTTTTGAATTTCGGTTAGTATTGGACCTAAGGTCCTCAGTGAATGAGAGTCTGTATGAGGTGTCTTTTTGGTACTTTTTGTTCGTTCACTGGTAATTTTTTCAATTGTCATTAATATTGCAATTGGTTGTTTTTTTTTATCTAGAAACATGAACTTTGGCATAGAAGTACATATGTTCACGAATGAAAGGGAGATATCGAAAGCAATCCTTAATGCAGCTTATCTTATTTCTCAATTCTTTTCCAGTATTTCTCTAAACAATTAAAATCTTCCATTATGACATAATTAGAATTCAGTTTTAATTTTAAAAACTTTAAACACTTCTAATTGCTTCGGTTAATTAATTAACCGAATTCTGTTAAAAGATTGTTTGTGTTACAATCGAGAGTTTATTTTACTGTCAGTTCATCATCTGACTCATCCTGGCAAAGCTCAGCACCGAACATATTCTTACCTTGTACTGTATTTAAAGAATGTATTGCAAGAAGGAAAAAATATTTTACTATACAAATACATTTTTGTAAAACACAAAAATATATGTTGAAATACTACAAACAAATTTAAAATTTTGTTACTTCGGTTAATCGACTGAAATTAACCGGTTTAATCGTTAATCGAAAAAAGCCAATTTTAAATTAAGCGATCAGTTAATCGGTTAGTAATTAATCGGTTAACCGATTAACGGTTAACCGAATGAATACCCTAGTATGTACTAACAAAAATATTTTTTTTTTTTTCTGTTACCCATAATAAATTAATTCAGACACAAAAAAACTTTTAACTTTTTATAATGTAACGACCATTATTTAAAAAAAATTTTTGTTTGTTTTGGTTACTAATTTCTTTGGTTTGAAAATATGTAAATCCATTCCTTAAACGAAACATTTTAAAGGATTTTATTAGATATTTTACTTGACATATCCTGTGCAAAATTTTACAATACATGATGGTTGTTTCCGACATTTGAAAACAGCACATTTTTAAAGTAACGACCGTTACTTTTTTAATGGTCAATAAAAGTATTAAAATTACATTATTTTTGAATTCTTAAGGTTGTTACCGTTGCTTGAACTTTCGTAAGTCCAAAATGAAGCAATCCTCGTGGCATATTTGAGTAGGTTGGAATCTTATTTAAAAAATCTCCGAAAATCGGTAACGACCCATTTTTATAATTTATCAAAAAGCCACGAATAAAATAAGAAATATATTATGAAAATGTCTAATATTTCAGCCGAATTAAGGTGTATTTGTCCGATTTGGTTTAAATTACTAGCAGAAGACTGGGAATAAAATTCAATTAAAAGCATAGCCACCTTATTTCGGACGAAATATTAGTCAAGCCAATAAAAAACTAGAAGTAATAGAATCAATCTGTAAACAGCACGCTAATGTCAATTAAAATCACATAACCAGGTTCTTTCCACCGTCTTTTTTATTTTTTCGACCAGCGTAATTAGCATAATCAACTACCTAAATACGAAACTATGAATTATTTTTGTTAGCTGAACATAGTTTGACAGAATTCCAATTAATCCTAATGAAAAAGTTAAAAAAAAATTTTTTTTCTTTTCACTTTATAATTATAATTTATATTCTACTAGCTGACCCGACAGACGTTGTCCTGTCCAAATTAGGAAAAATGTTTGCGTTCGATTTTTAAAATCCGTTAAAAATATACAAACATTTGAAAGAAAAATTAGTCAAATCAATGGAGCCGTTTTCTGATTTTAGGTAAATCGAAAAAAGTGGGCGGGGCACAATTTTCTTTCCGTAAAAACCTAACTTGGACCATGACGATGATTTCATAGAAAAAATCGTCCAAATCGGTCAAGCCGTTCTCAAGTTATGCGCTTAATAGAAAAAGTGGGCGTAGAAGTAGGCGTGGTAAATTTTTCTTTCGATGAAAACTTAAAATGGATTAATACGAACATTTGAAAAAAAATTTGTCAAATTGATGGAGCCGTTTTCTGATTTTAGGTAAATCGAAAAAAGTGGGCGTAAAAGTGGGCGGGGCAAAATTTTCTATCCTTATAAAGCTAAGTTGGACCATGGCGATCATTTTAAAGAAAAAATCGTCCAAATTATATAGATGCCATTGGTGGTGCAATATGAAAATTGGATTTTGCCACGCCCCTCCGCCCGCAGATAGAACATCAATAATTAGACTTCACAGTGTCGCGGCCTGAATATTCAAAAGATTCCCTGAAAATTTCATCAAAATAGGCGCAGCCGTTTTGGAGTACATACGTACATACATACACACATCCTATTTTATATATGGCCAAATCCCAGAAACAGTCAACAACCAAAAATTTTTCAAATGAATTTTTTTTTTTAATGGAATATAAGACTAGATGTAGAATTTCATTTGTATATTAAAAAATATGCATTTCAATGATCATTAATGCAATAATATTTACCAAATCCTACCCCACTGCTGATTTCTTTATGTTATACGTAAACTTAGCATTATTTTAGGTGATTTTTGTGCTTAAAATAGCACTTACAGCAGACTTATCAATATATAAATTTCGTTAAAAAAAAAGTTGATGTTCATAAGTTAAGAAATTAGTTTAATAGAAACTGGGAATTATTTCCTTCCGAAGGTTACTTTATATTATACCTATTCAACATTTTTAATTTTTTTGAATTTATCCTATGAGCTAAATTTCAGATATGTACCTATTTTATAAAGCTTTTTTGTAATAGTCCTATTCCATAACTGAAATTTAGCTCATAGAATAAATTAGAAAAAATAAAAAATGTTGAATATGAAATTAGTTTAAGAAATGCAATTCATAAAAATATAATTTGTTTTGTTAAAATAAATAAAATAGGTAGGTACCTATAATAATAAAATACTACTGGAAAAACTGTAGCGTGCGTCACAAAGGGTTGACGGCTTCTGTCAAAAAAATCACAACATTTTTTGGCTGCGAATAAGTGCGTTTAGAATTCTCTTATAGTCATCTTTCTTTTATGAATTAGATTTCGTATACCTTATCATGCCAAATTCGCTAAAAACTAGGAAAAAGTACTTCAACTTTTGAAGTTACTTCCACTTTTTGTAGCGTGCGTCATAAAACTTTGTGATCAATTATTTCGCAACAAATACTTGCTAAGAAATTATGATATAGGTACTGTAATGTCACTTAATACTATAGGTAGGTATATTAGTTGAAGCTATCTTTTTTGAAAGACCAAAAAATGTTTATATTTCAATCAGAAAACGCTTGCGAATGTAGCATTCGTCACGCAGGATTTGGCAATATACCTACCTATAGAAGATTGGTATAAAAAAAAAGCTAGATTTCTCGCTTACCGTCAAAACGGAATTTTTGCCGCGATGGGCACATAAAAACCTACCTACCTATACTTAAAACGTTAATAAAAAAACACAATTATCTTCCTAAATTATTAAATCCTTTTACTCTTTTATACACTAAAAATTAAAAAAAAATACGTCTGCAAAAACTAAATTCTATCACAAAACACAGCCCCTGTTTCATTGAGGTTCTTGCTATTTATAAGAAACACAAATGCATTGAGAAAATCACACAATTAGCTTACCCACATACACTAACAACAACTATAAAAACCTTACTAGATTTACACTCGTATCAATATTCTCGTTCAACTAAACACGCACAAGAAAATATGTTTCCCCTTTGAAGTAAACTAATACTAAACGAACGAAATTGTGCAAAAGCAAAAAAAAAAACACTAAAATCGTACTTATTCAAATTAAAAACCTACTGTCAATTGCAAGCAAACACACAGAATACTTTTCTAATGAAACAACAATAGCAAACGTAAGTTTGAGTTCATACGGCTCATGTCTTATTGACAAGATTCTTCCGTTTTCTTCTTTGAACATGAATTGGCGTTCAAATGAATTATGTCATGTTGACGACATGTTTTTTATTTTGTTTTATTTGGTAGTGAAAACAAAATTAAACAACGAATAAGAAAGCAAAACGTAAAGACAGTACATACATGCTTCTGTGTACTCGTTTCTTTTCCCCTCGTCCCTCTCGCCAATAAAGTAGCAATATTGTCAATAAGACATGAGCCGTATGAACGCAGACTAGAAAATATGGTAGATACATACATACATACCTATGTACATAAAATAAACAAGCTAACGTAGTCTAAATTAATACAAGATTAGCTTAGGAAATTAAAAAAAATTACATAAGATTTATGTCACTTTTTTGCTATCAAAATCTGTAAGAAACACTCAAATACATACATATGTACATACATAGGTACCTATATAACAGTACCACCCCAATAACTAACATACAAATTAGGTCAATAATGATCATTAACTTACTCGCCTTCTTCAAAAACTTCTGCAAAATACACTAAAACTTAGTAGGTATGTACATATGTATGTAGGTATGTATACATAGCAATAATTTTTCTGCAACAAGCAATCTTCTCAATTGCTATGTCTGGTTGCATGGCAGAATAAATAAGTAACAAAAAAAATTCCTTTAATCACGTGATCTGCAATGGCAACAGCATTGACTGTCTGCCTACCTCATTCTTTGTTTCATACAAACATTCATACAATAACAGTACAAAATCTTTTTAGAACAATTTAAATGAAATACAAAAGAAACCAAATGATGACGTCACATTTTGTAATACATACATACCAAACACCTGCCCTTACAAATTCTTATTAGAAACTTTAAACACAAATATCTTTCTTCACACTTAACATATCACTTAAATTCTTTAACAAATTTTTTTAACATTCTTTTGGCCTTAATTTGATACTTATTTTATTAAATTTAATAACTTTTCACTAATTGAATTATTTAATCCTAACACGCATTTACGCTTAAACAACCAAACACTATTAACAAAGATCACGAACTAACAAGAGGCTCCCATTAAAAAACCTATAATTGCATTTATTTACTTGAAAGAAATTCTCAAAAGGTACCCCTATTTCTATGTTTAATATACAGAGTGTGTGTGTGTGTACTTTAGAAAAGAGTTCTTTGCTTTTGCTCTTCCGGTTATTGCAGTTATTTGGAAAGGGGAGTCGGAGATGTTTTTAAGAGAATGATGTGAGTTTTTTCTTATTCACTCTTCCTAGTTAAATCATATTTGTTATTGTTTTGTATTGAGTGGACATTTATCTTAATAAGAAGGGGTATTTATTAGCAAAATATTAATCGCAGCATAAATCATTTAAGCAATTGGAGTTTCTCGTTAGTTTTAGATTTTTCTACACGGTGTTCTGTCGCTAATAAATAAGTGCGTTTTAAATTGAATAATTTTATTAGTAAAAGTTGATTGAATTTAATAAAATTAGTGTCAAATTAAAAGGAAAACAAGCGTTAATAAAAAAGTGAAAAAATTAAAATTAAGTTTTAAATAAAAAGCAAGTTATTTGTGTTTAAAGTTCCGTTGAAGAATTTCTACGGTCAGGTCTTCGGTATGTATAACAAAATGTGACGTCATCAATTTGTTTCTTTGTATTTAGTTCGATTTGCTCTAGGCATAAAGAATTTTTGGAGTTAGCGTATGAATGTATGTATGTGTGTAACAAAGTAGGTATATGACCGCCTCTGCCCGGTCAGTGTTTCATTGCAGATCAAGCGATTAAATGATTTTTAGAGGAAATGTTTGTTATTTAAAAGTGTTTGTGTATTTTACAGATTTGTTTTGCAGAAGTAGGTTTTTATTGTTTTATCTTGCAATTTTGTTTGTTGTCACTAGTTAGTAAGTGCTTAAGTAGTTGAAAGGGGAAAGGGATTTTTTAGTGAAGGTTTAGTGAAGAGAGAATATTATTATGTGTAAAGGGGAAATACACTTTGATTTTATTATTGCTTTTGTTTCTTGTGTGTGTGTGTTTGTTTTTTTGTACTTTTAATTTATTGACTGTGTTTGTGTATTTTTTTGCTATATCTGTATGACTTTGTTAGTTGTTTTCTCGATGAATTTAGTGTTTAAATCAGTGTTCGAAAATAAACAGTACATTATTTAACGTTCGGCTCACACACCCAGGAACGATGTTTATTTTTTAGTGATTGTGTAGACATACACAACCTTTAATCCGTTCGTAACTATTTTTAAGAAAGTCGTTAAAAAAACAGAACAATTGTAGTGATACTGTAGACAAACATTTTATTTTAATGTTCTATAATGTTTTTTCGTGTGTGTATTTTGTTTATGTAAAAAATGTTTGATTACCAGCCAAAAGGGACGAACATTAATGAGCCGAACCGAACACATTGAAGTTTGTGGATTTTCAAAAAAAAAAAACCGAACGGAATAAAATGTTCACATCTTTTGTTGAGTTTGCTAAAAACAGTAATATTTTTGTGTTCGAAAGATGACTAACAGGGAAACGTTATTTGTTTTAATGATTTTCTGCACAAACACTATTAGCGTTTGTGTTTTCCACAAATCTACCGAACCGAACATTAAAAAACGATATATACGGGCATGTTCTGAAAATCGCATGATTTCAAATCACGTGTTTTTGAAATCACACGTGTGATTTTGTGGTGTTCTGAAAGTCATACCGTTTTTGTGTTTCTCAGTGTGCTTTCGGCAATTGGAGATCACACAAAAACGGGACACTAAAATATCACACGTGTTTTTTAGTAGCCCCATGTGATTTCAAATCACGTGATTTGAGTAAAAGTTATTTGCAGAACAGCCTGTTAGTGTTTATTTTCGAACACTGGTTTAAATCTGCTGGGAACTTGCTTTTGTTATAGGGCAAATCCCAGAAACAGTCCACAACCAAACATTTTTCAAATGAATTTTTTTTAATGGAATATAAGACTATATGTATTAAAAAATATGTATTTCAATGATCATTAATGCAAAATTTTTTTTCAAATCGTACCCTTCTGCTGATTTCTTAATGTTATACGTAAATTTAGCATTATTTTATGTGATTTTTGTGCTTAAAATAACACTTACAGAAGACTTTTCAAAATATAAATTTCGTTAAAAAAAAGTTGATAGGTATTCATTAGTTAAGAAATTAGTTTAAGAAATGCAATTCATAAAAATATAATTTATAAAGTATCACTATCCAGTGTGACACAAAGAATGCTGACGAAGGCCGTAGCGGGCCAGAAAATGCATTACATTCTGCTGGTGTCTTATAGGTACCTAATTGTAAATTTTTTTGTACATACAATATACTTAATTGCTGTCCAAAGGAAAGCAAAGGTAAAATGTAACAAGAAGATACAATCTAATAGTCTGGTAGTGTTTAAAGTCATTTCTGAAAAATTTAAGGAATAGAACTATTACAAAAAAGCTTTATACTGAAATTTAGCTCATAGAATAAATTCGAAAAATGAAAAAATGTTGAATATAATATAAAGTAGCCTTCGGAGGGAAATAAGTCCCAGTTTCTATAATTTGTTTTGTTAAAATAAATAAAATATAATGATAAAATACTACTGGAAAAACTGTAGCGTGCGTTACAAAGGGTTCACGGCTTTTGTCAAAAAATCACAACATTATTTGGCTGCGAATACTGGCGTTTAGAATTCTCTTATAGTCATCTTTCTTTTAGGAATAAGATTTTGTATACATTATCATGTTAAATTCGCTAAAAATTAGGAAAATGCACTTCAATCTTCGAAGTTACTTCCACTTTTTGTAGCGTGCGTCACAAAACTTTGTGATCAATTATTTCGCAACAAATACTTGCTAAGAAATTATGATATATGCCATTCGTAAGTACATATTAATGTCACTAAATACTATAGGTATATAAGTTGAAGCTATCTTTTTTGAAAGACCAAAAAATGTTTATATTTCAATCAGACAACGCGTGCGAATGTAGCGTTCGTCACGCAGGATTTGCCCATATGTAGGTACATGCAATTATTTAACATTTAAAGGGTAGGTTTTTGAATTTATTTGCTGAAGCTTTTTGTGATTGCTAGGGATGAGATTTCCTAAAAAATCGAAAATACCTATGTGCTTAAAAAATGCACAAAAAAACTTAAAAAATTTCCATAAAAAATAATTTTTTAATTTTGTTAAAAACAAACATATCTTTAAAAAACTTAAATAACTTATTTAAATTTTTGTTTGTTTAAATAAATAAGTAGGTACTGTTTTATTTAAAATAAAACTTTGTCTCGCACTTGAAGAATGCAAATGCATTTTAAAAAAATTTATTTTCAGATTCCAATTTGATTTCAGATCAGATCAAAAATAAGTAGGTACTTGAAATATATTTTATTTTTTGAAATCCTTAATTTTGTTTGCAAAACGTTTTGGATTTTTTAATTTGTCGGGCTATTTTTCCATCCACATTGTTAATTTTACTTTCTGCAATATCAATTAATTTGACTTGAGTATTAAGTGAACTAAATCCCTCCTACTTAATTATCGTTTCACCAATATATCCGTAATGTAATTGGAAAATACAAATGGTAATTTAATCCTGATGTTATTTAAGTTTAATACTTCTGTTACTTTTTTAATTGCATAATCATCGGCATCAACAAGCTCTTCTAACATTCTTAAATTACTTAATGTTTTTTTAATAGAATTCTAAAGCATCTAGCCAGGTTCCCATCTTGTTACTGCTGGCTGCGGTACAATATTATCAAATTGGCTTTTACTTTCGTCTGCAACGCGGTATAACCCATATGCCAAGCAAGTCAAGTCGACTAAAAGTGGGACACGACCTCTTTCGATTTTAATGAAATTTGGTGAGAAAGTTCCTTTTATCATATTAGGAACATATATGAACAAAAAAAATTTAAATTTTTTTTTTCAAAAGTTATCTCATATTCAAAATGGCATAATTTCGCCGAGTTAGCCAAATGTGTTGAGCGTATTTCTTCAACATCTCGAAAACTACTTTACATACCAAGATGGTTTTGATGTCATTTTAAGGAGAATACCTGGGGCTACAAACCATATATGGGCATTTCCATTTTTACGTGTCATATTGTTTGCGAATGTAGCGTTCGTCACGCAGTATATGTATGTAGTTTTACTTGGATATTTTTTAAAAACCGAAACCGAAACTGACCGGTTTTAATCATTTTAAAGCCGTAACCGATGTTTAACATTTTTACGGGTTTTAGCAAACTCTAAATAAAATCATCCTTATTATTTATACCTAAAGCGGCCCATACAATTGCAATATTATTGTATATGATATTCGCTATATTATTTCCATTTTGTCATATATTATGCAATAAGTCGCACATTGTTTGCATTCATTCATAATAAGAAGGTGAACATTACCTAAAAGAATAACATAAACAGCATTGTACAATGTTGCTAACACATTTTACTTTCTTTTCGTTGTGCAATAAAAATCAAAATTTTTTTGAATGTTGCCAATATATTGTGCCATCATCGAATATCACATACACATTGGCGATATAATTGTACAGTACGTAAAATTCAACAATTTTATTGCAAGTGTATGAGCCGCTTAAGACACTTTTAAGCGTAAGTTTTGTGAAATTGTGATTACTGATCAGCCCTAAAAGCGATCAATATAACGAATATTTTATTTAAATCAAATTTCCGATTTTTAGATAAAATAATTATGATTTGCCTAATTATCTTAAACAAAGTCCGTCAAAAAAAATCGTAATAATAAGGTACAATGCATTTCGCATAAAGAGTACCTACTTGAATGTAGAAAATTGCTTAGTTTGTATTTACATACCTAGTTAACTTCACATTTTAGTGAAAGAAAAAATGACTTACAGCCAATCCCACGATGTCACACGTTAACGTTCGCATAGAAAATTACATTTAAAGCAAAAAGAATTTCTAAAATTTGTTTTTGTTTTAAATGATCCATGTGTAATTTACCATTGCTTTGGTGGCAACACTGGCTCCCAAGCAATTCGATACTTTAATGTGGAGAAAAAGTACCAAAAAGGGGGAATTACGGGAAACTAAATTCATTTCTTTAGCTTTTTTTACAACTGGTACTTCCTTTAATTTTAGTTAATATTTTACCTATAAACATAAAATTCAACATGCAACGTCCTGAGTGGATAAGTACTGTGAGTGAATTTTTTTGTACTTTTATGTTCTTTAACTGGTATTTTTTGAATTTCCGTTAGTATTTTAGAAATTGTTTTTGTTTTAAATGTAATTTTCTATGCGAGCGTTAACGTGTGACATCGTGGGCCTGGCTGTTAATTGATACCTACGACATTAGGTACCTACGTAATAAAAATAATTTAAAATATCAAAAATTTAAATTAATATAAAATTTATAAAAAAAATATCAATAATGAAAAATAACTGTAATCGCTAGGGATGCGATTTCCATTCAAATGCATGTTTTTTTTGTCGATAGTCTAATGGCCAATTTTCAGGATTGATATTAAAACACATTTATTTTTAAAATCGTTTTAAATACAAAATTCTCTTCTTCACTAAAAACTTAAGTGAAACTTAAGTCCCCGATGTGGTACACTTAATTTCAACTTAAGTTTCAATTGTCATATTTTAGCAAGGTGGCCTCAATACCACAATAATACAACAACAACAGGAAAAGCATTAACAGTCAGCTGTTTTTTCAGACCACCTTGTAAATAAATACACTTTTTTATATATTTTTTTTTTGTATTTAGTAGTGCTACCATACATTTATCTTAATTAAATAAAACTTTTCAAATAAAACTCAAAAAACCAATATTTTTTAAATACGATTTAAGTTTGTTATGAAAATTAAATTAATATTAAGTTAAATACTATCCTGAAAATTGGGCATAAGAACGATGTCGACCAATTATCTTTCCGAATCATTAAATTTGCGTAAAAATGGCATCGACTTGTTTTTGCATATTGTTGCATATTTTAGTGAAAATTCATATATTGAAATTTTTGAGTGATTTTTTTTTTAATTTCCATATTATAAAAAAGTTCTTAAAAAAATTTTTAAATACACAACAAAAACCTTCCAAAAAAATCTTAAAATCAATAAATTCTTTAGGAGCTTTGCTTTAAATACAAGATTTCGACAAAAGATCCTTCTATTTTAAACCGATGCAGCATCTTACATAAGAACAGCTTCCAATGAGTTTTAAATATTATATCCGGGTAATACCAAGTCAAATCGACCAAGAGGGTCTACGTACCGGAACGACTGGGAGCATCAACTGCGGCGTCCAAAGATTGTCAACTCAGCAACACCAACACCAATACAAGTCGAGCTGTTACAACAACAACAACAACAACACCTCTTTCGGTTTTAATGAACTTGGGTGAGAAGGTTTCTTTTATCATATCAGGAACATATATGAACAAAAACAAGTAAGAAAGTATAGTCGGTCAAGCCCGAACATATGATACTCTACACCATAGTATTTAAAAACATAATCGGTTTAATAGTTTCTGAGAGGAAGAAATTTCCCCCTATCTTCCCACGTGGTCCTACGATTCGGCCCATCTTCAATAGGCTTGGTCCTTGTGCCAATCAAAACCTATGACCTAAATTTTATCAAATTATCCCCAAAATTGCGACCTGTACTTTGCGTACAAGGTTACATGGACAGCCAGCCAGCCTGCCAGCCAGCAGGACGGACATCGTAAGTTCGACTCAGAAAGTGATTCTGAGTAGATCGGTATACTTTAAGGTGGGTCTAGCACCACTATTTTGCGTAACACACATCAGCACAAATGCATAATTCCCTCTCCACTATTGTGGTATGGGTATAAAAATTAAAATTTAATTTAAAATACTTTACATACGAAGATAATTTCAATGTCATTTTAAAGAGAATACTTGGGGCTACAAACTATATATTGAAAAAAATAATTTAATATGCATATTTTTTATGCAAATGCATACTTTTCATGCAAATAGCATAAATAACTTGCCCTAATAATGTAAATAAAATAAACAATGATTTTATTTTCGTAATAAAATTTTGATTTAAGATTTTAATTTTATTTTAAAAATTTTTTTCAGTTATTTTCGCCTTAAATTAGAACTTGGTTTTTTTCGATACCTATTTGCAAAAAAATAAAGAATGATAACAAATAAAACCAAATTTTGCTTAAAAAAGCTTTAGTTATGAAATCTTGGCTTTTTTTTATTGATAATTTCCGTTTAAAAAATAATTTTTTTGATGGATAAACTTTTTCTTCTGTCATTAGCGTGTAAAATTTTGTTTAAATATTTTCCCCCTTATGCAAAACAAGTTAAAGTTTACAATAGTTACCCAACACATAAGAACCCACCACGCATTGTAAAAATCTTAGATTAGTTTCTTTAGCATTTCGTCAAAAAAAAAAATACAATTGTTTCCCGCTTTGTAGTATAAGACTTCATATAGAAAGAAAACAGTTTCTTGTCTCTACTGTTAATTTATACATTGACTCTCTTTTTTTTTTAATGTTAGGACCAGCACTCAGGGGATGACCCCTACTAATGCATTGTATTGTGTTGGAACTAGGAAAGTAGGTTGTGGGAAGGCGGATAGATGGAGTAGTGTTTGTGAACTTTCGATTTGAACTTTATCATGTTGTAAGTGAAGACTTCTGCAGGAAGATTATTCCGCATACGAACAGTCCGGGAAAAAAACGAATTCTCTCTGTAATGCGTTCTACGATTCAAATGCCAATCGACCACATAAGGATGGGCTCTTGAGGAAAAACATGTATTACGAACAAATGTACAGGTTTCGGGAACCAGATCCCTGATTTCGTCGGAACACATCCCATTGTAGTAACGATAAAACAGGCAAATACAACCCACATTGCGACGGTGCTCAAGGGAGTCAATAGAATTGGAAACCCTACTGTCACCAATGAGAACCTTCGCCCTCTCCTGCACGTGGTCGAGAAGCTCCAAAATAGACTTTGAAGCACCGGCCCACACATGAGAGTTGTATTCCATACGCGGTCGGATAAAGGTGGTATAAATAGTAAGGAGATCAGATGGAGTGAAGTATATCCTACACCGTCTTAGAAAACCGAGGCACTTGAATGCTTCTTTCGACACCTTGAATATATGTTCTGTCCATCGGACATCACATTGTATCCTCATGCCCAGAACATCAAGAGATTCTGATTCCTCAGTAATTATTCCACCCAAACATACGGATGAGGCACCCCGGTTTGTCGCGCGCTTATGCGTCAGAACGCAACATTGGGTTTTTCGGGCATTAAAATCGACCCTATTCGCACGAACCCATTCCGAGACTATGTCAAGGTCTCGGCCAAGCGAAATATTCATATTCTACCTCATAGCACCAATATCGGATACGCTTGGTCTGCATTCAAATGAGTACGAATGGCAAAGGCTGCTGTCATCTGCAAAAGAGTAGATAGGGTTGGAAGTTTGACAGAGGAGGTCATTAGAAAGATAAGAAATAGAGTAGGAGAAAGAGGAACCAGTGCGATATATTAATTCCTGTTGTTCCTATAAGCAGCGTTACCGTTATGTGACTAAAGTCGCATTTTTGCCCCTTTTTTACTGCCGTGCCACTTTTTTGGTCCCCTTGTTTTAAATCCCCTTTTGTATCATTTTGTAGTTTTTTGTGCCCCTCTTAACATTAGCGATTCGAGACTGAGTTTATTACAGGTTTCAGATCCAGTACTTATTAACTCAGCTGAAGACATAAATTACTTTGAAATTGTTTCCGTTTTAATTGATATAATTACTAACCCAGAGGATTTTGAAAAAGAGTTTAAACTTTTAGAACACAAATCAAACGATAAAAGCTATGAAGCAATTTTTAAAATATCTTAGCCTGAAACATTTTGGTACGAAATTGGTAATTAAGGAACTGGGTGACAATTTATATCCAAACTTGTATAAATTTGCTTCGTATGTTTTTACTTAACCACATAGTAGTGCGTCCGCTCGTTCTCAGCGTTGCCAGAATTAAGATTTTTTCTAATTTTTTCTAATTTTTTGACCAAAATATGATTTTAAGATTTTTTATTTCACAAATTAAGATTGTTAACTTTAAGTTTGTTTGTACAAAATAAGTAATTTTTTCACAGTTTCTTAAACAGTAAATTTTTAAAACAATAAGGTTTTGTATCAGCTTGTTGTTAATTGGTTTTAAAATGTAATTTTAAAAAAAATTTTATAAAAAATTTAACTAAAAACCAATTTAATTTTGTATAACTTAAAATAGTTTCCATAATAAGAAGTACATATCTGTGGCCGTATGAAAAAACTAGATATGTAACTCAATTTTTTTAAAACAGGAGAAAAACTAACTTAGGGCCATTATTATAACTTGGCGTTAGCTGTTATCCGACAGTTAACAGACGCTTTTTGACAGATAACACATTATTATCTGTCAATTTAATCTTAACTTTAGCTAACTTCAAGTTGTAATAATGGCCCTTAAAGTTTTTAACATATTTCGCTAATTTCTGGTTCCATTGAACAAATTTTTGCACATTAAAACAGAAAATCAATGTCAGCAATCTTGCACTAAAACTAGATAACTCCCTTTTTTCGAAAAAACTTTTTTTGAATCTGCACGTTAGTTAACCCGTTTTTTACGCTAAAATGGAGTTGCCCAGTTTTTCCAGGAGGTCCACACCACGCGTTACTCGCTTTTTCGCAGCATACGCAGCTGTCAAAACAGTAGAATCTGTGTAGTTATACGTAATAAGTTACATGCAGAAAAGCGTAGATGCCTTGAGGCGAAAAGTAGGTTTACTTTCTACTTTTGTAAGCGTCACAAGCAGCATTCGAACAAATCAGCTGATTTTGACAAATTAAATTTTATTTTTACTTGTGCTGCTGCTGCATAAAAATCGTTGCATGTAACTTGAAACGTAGATCGCAAGTAATGTTAGAAAAGCATGCGCTGCGTAAAGGCGAAAACGCGTGGTATGGACCTTCAGCTTAAGAGTGCATGTTGCCGCCACTAGTTATCAAGGTCTTGCAAATCGATATTTAAGGATGGAAATCTTATTTTAAACAAATACAATGATTTAGGTTGAAAAAATTGAGCAATTTTTGGATCTAAAATCAAATCTTGTCTTTATTTGACGAATTGTCTCGATATAAAACTCCCGACAATCTAGAAGTATAATTTTTTTCAGAGTTCGAGATTTGCATCAAAGAATCATGAGCAGCAACTCCAATGTATTTATCATACGTAGGATTTTAAGGAAACCAGTGTTCTTTTTTGTTTAAATTAAAAAGAGTTCAATTTTATTTAATTGTAAATGGATTACGTGCTAAAGCTTATAATATAAATAATGTAGTTATCTGTCCAAAATCTAAACTTCAACTCCGAGTGTCTAGTCCTGTTCTCGTCGATCAACCCTCTACTCGTCCATTTCCCTGTCACTCGTTAGTCAATTCCCCTTGTCATGTCAGCGTTGCAATCCTAATAAGAGTTGCCACTTCTCGTCGTTCGTCCGTTAATCCCCGTTCCCACACATACATATATATCGTTAACATATGCATTACTATCTGATTTGTTATTTCCCATAGGCGTTGGGATTTCAAAACATCCAATTTTATATAATTTGAATAAAAAGTTTTCATTATTTGCATTATTTCGGATTTCATTTTATACAATACTGGCTTTTCTGATTGAAAAAGAGTATTAAACGAAGTTAAAATATCTAAGGCGTACGATAAAAATTCGAAATTAATTTTGGTTCTTCCATCATCTAGTGCATGCAGCCTCGATTCAGTAGTCTTGGAGGGATCTTCAAAAACATCTAGCCTTAAAAAACTTCTTAAAGTTTCATATTGTTCTAACACACGATTAACACATGAATGTAATGAGAGCCATCTGGTAATGGCAGGGGACAATATTTTATGAACACCAGTTTGGAAATATTCTTGAATCCTTAAGTTTTTTCTGCCGGACATAACTTCTGTTAAAATAAGATTCAAGATAACGAAGTAAATCTTCCAAATATGTTGGCAGTTTAAGACAGGCTTTCGACGCTACCAAATGCATTAAATGGCAAGAGCATTATATCAAAACAACATCCGGCTTTTCGTCTAACAACAACTTAGCTACTGAATTATACTTTCCAAACATGACATTAGGTGTATCTGATGCAAATCCAACTAGATTTTTAAAAGGAATTCCTTTTTCTATAATTGTGCTTTTTAGAAGCTCAAACATTTCTTTTGCAGTCGGTGATCCACTCTCTTTGAAATCAAGAAAAGAGTAATGTATCCGGGATGTTTCGCCGTTATAATAAATTGTGATAAAAGCAATCTGATTCGTTGTGCTAACATCTGTTGTTTCATCTATTATTATGGAAAATACGGCTTTCTGCAATTTATTATAAAGCTCCTCAGAAAAACTTGGGCCTTAAACATTTTTCACCAAAGCTGTGGCTTTTGTCCTATGAAGGTTTACATCTTTAAGTATGTCGGAGTCTGGCAAACATGACTTTAATACTGGAATTAGATCGTCTACTAATCTAAATGCCAAATTGTTAGTAGTTAATGTTCCAACCATTTTTAGTTCAGCTCTCTTAACGCTTCCATTCTTTGATGTAGAATTATGTAAGGCTTTGCTAATGTTGGTTGTGGATTTAATAGCAGAAGCGGCAGTTTGGTGGGAATTTGTTAGCATGTGTCTTGAAAGAACTGGCTTATGGCACTTAAGTTTTGTATTACATAGCTTACAGAATGCAGCAGCTTTCCCATTGTCATTTATTTTGATAAGCCAACTTTTGAAATCATTCAATCGCAGCCATTCACTTTGTAATCTAAAAAAGAAAATAAATGATTTGTACGATGAATGTAAAGATTTTTTTATACAACTTACCAGTTATTCAAGAATCTATGAGTATTACTGCCTGTTTAACGATATCGAACGTCATCGTTCGCTTAGAAAATAACATTAACGATGACGTTCGATATCGTTAAACAGGCAGTTAGAAATAAAACTCGCTTTGAATTAAATTTTTAAATTTTACCAAGAATATTAACACCTTTTCACTTCTTGTGAAAAAAAAACATAAAAAACAAACGAATTTAATAAGTCCGTTATTCTTCTTTGTGGTGCAAGTTTGCAAAATATTTTTTTAGTCATAATCAAGGCGAATTTAACTACAGGTGGTGTCGGAACTACATCAATCCAAAAACAACACAGGGTGTTTTGCATTGCATTGTTGGTGCCATAAGCTCGAAATGTCAACCATTATTAAGGCTCAGTTAGGCGAACGTTGCTGTACCCGTAATGTACCGCACCGTACGTACGTTGGTGCACTTATAGAACGTTTATAAACGTGTCATATGTTTACCCATACATAAACAAAAAGCAATAGTATACATAAAACAAAACACACAGTGATGGGAATCAAAAATGTTCAAATGGTGACCGTTGTGCAGAAAAGGTACCATGTGATTAAAATGGTATTACAACAGTATTTTGTGTATGTAAAAAATTTTAATAATTTAATATTTCTATAATAAATTTACAATTAATAAATTTGTATTTTAGCATATATAAATTTTTAGCATACATATATTGTAAATATGCATACACCAAACAAGGTTTTGATACCATTTAAAGTCTTTTATATGTTTCACATTTCCATTGTATGTGTATATGCATTTGTTTCTTTTAAACATCTAAACATATGTATATTGGTATATTTGGAAATATGTAGTATTGTAAGTTGTTTTGTCGCAATTCCATAGATATACTGAAAAAAGTACCAAAAAAAAGAGCAACATTACCCGCATTCAATGTAACATACAAGCCGCCCATCACTGTCTTACAAATGTCACGCAACAACGCCATGAAATTCTATTTTATACAGATTGGTACGTTGCAACTACGGTACATTGCATTTCGGTAAGCTTTTGTATTGGTTTTCATATAACAAAAAGCGAGCAGCTGATGGATACAGTACAGATACGGTACAGCAACGTTCGCCTAACTGAGCATTTAGCAAAACACTAACAAATCAAAACAAAAACAAACATAAAATAACAAAAACATTTTTGCTTATTAAATACATTGATTTACAACAATAACAGTTTACATTTAAAAACAATAAGCTCAAATCAAAACAAACACTCCAGTACAAAGCATAAAAAGAAATAGAAAATTTTAATAACAACAACAACAACAAGTGCATACAATTTTAAGTATAACAAAACAACAGAATTCAATAAGTAAATTGACAATTAAACAGTGCTGCCACTATTATAAATTTATTAAGTTTCCCAATAAAAGTAAATAAATCCCTTTATAATGGAATGTGTAAAAAAAGGCTGTTCTTTGGAAGGTTATGATGAGAGAATGATTATTTGTTGGCTTTGCCATGGCTTATGTCATTTTAAATGTAGTGGCTTATCTGTCTTAGTGGCTGAATCAATATCGAAGCGTAAGAACTTGCATTGGCGGTGTAATTAATGTCAAAAAAATTGGTGCCGATTTTTACCGCTTCTTTCAAAGCAAAAAAAAATTTTTATGGAAATTCAAAAAAATCTAAGTAACTTAACTGAGCAAGTAAATTCTTATGGTAAGTTATTTGATGACTTTTAGTCATTAGATGAGCTCCAACCACCGTCTCCAAACCGCCGTAAATCACCAAGATTCTTAAATAAAGATAATCCTTATGTTACTGGTTTTCCGAATGCTACAATTGCTAATAATAATTCACCCGCGAATAATGTTGAAATATTAGTTAATGAACCGACACCTAGTTCAAATACAAAGACTGCTTTTCCAACACTTACGGCTGCTAAGGTTGTTCAGACTCCCATTAATTTGCTTATCGAGACTCCATTCATGCCTGAAACTGCTATTCCTCTATCTTTTAATAATACTTCTTCGATTCCTCCAACTGTTAATACATCATCATTTACTAATGGACAGAATTTGAGTACTGGTGCTCAAAATTCTGCTCGGTTGAATAATTTTGACGCGTCATCTCCTAAGCCGCATACACAGAAAAATTATTTTTCCAACTCAAACAAAAAATTTGTAGAATCAAACAATTTTTTGTCTGAAATCGGTCCTATAAACAAATTCGCATATTCAAACAATTTATTTGCATTTTATTTATTGAAAAAACACTGATTTTTTCAAACAAATAATTTAACTGAATCAAACAAAATGTTTACTGAAATTCATATACTAAATTTCAAAATCAAAAAAAAAAAAAAGGTTTTTGCACAAGCAATGATGCGCACACAAGCAGGCACTTTATTAGAAGATGATGGCGGAGAGAGCAGAGCGGCCGGCTTGCTTTGAGATACATTTTTTTGTTGGAATAATTTTTGAACGAAGTCTTTTTTATACACACAATGTTTTTCGTCATCACTCACTGTTGCTGTATCCTTTCATTTGCTAATGAAGAAGAAATGTAACCCAAAAACGGCGACAGACCGACTCGATATGTTTTTCGTCATTATATTTTTGTATTTGATGTATTTAAGCAAACAGTTTGAAAAAATTGAATACGGGATTTTTGTTTGTTTTAACCAACTTTGAAACCAACCAAAAATTTATTTTGTTTCTTATAATGTTGTTGTTGTTTCTGTTGTTTAAAAAGAGTGAAACGTTTTTTTACCTGCTATTTTTTTGTTTATTTTTTTTTTTTACTTCAAACCTCTTCATCTTTCTTACTGTTGTACTTTTGTAACGTGTCCAAAAATAGCCTGTATGTGTTTTTTGTTGTAGTTCTTATATTTCACACTAGGAAGTGATGCTTACGATCAAATAAAAAAATGCAAAGAGACGACTACATTAAAAAGCGTTAAATATTTCATACAAAATTATGAAAACTTTAAACTAATAACGCATGTATTATATTTTTGAATGGTTGTCAACATTTTTGTTGGTCAAATAAAAATCAAACAAAAATTTTTATTGAATCAGTAAAAAAATTTGTAGAAATTAAAAAAATTTTCAAACAAGCGTTTGTTTGAAAATAATTCGGCGATAATTTTTTCTGTGTACATCAATGACTGGTAACATAAATGCAAATCATACAAGAAGCACTGGATCATCATCCGCTCTTAGAGAACTAAGAACTATCCCACCGAAAAAAACTATCTTTCAAGATAATAGTTCCTGAAGATTTATTCCCAAAAATTGTTGACCGTGCCTTTTGGCCTAAAAATGCTTTAATACGAGAATTTGTGTATAGAGAGGATGATATGGCACGCTTTCCAAAATCCGTAGATACTATTCCAAAAAACTAATTTCCATTGTTTATCAAAATGTAAGAGGCATAAATTCTAAACTATCATCCGTTTACTGTAACAGCTTTGGCTTAAGTAACCATATAATTGTATTCACAGAGACATGGCTCAGTAAAAAGTATAACAACAAAATTGGGTCAGTTCAGAAACAGTTTCTGTTGTTTTGTCTTCGCGGTTTGCGTTGGAACCCTAACATAAGGTTGCCATCATACGAACATCGCCTCGCCCTTATTAAGTTGAACGGTACTCTTCATTCCGAATTTCTTCTTAGCAAAATAAATTTACATATTCCTCTTCGATCGTTAAGAAATTATAATATCCTAAGCATAAAATATTACAGCACAAACTATGCTAATTTTGATCCATTTCGTAGAATCTGTGATGAATTCAATTTATTGTATCCATTTATAGATTTTAATAAAAGTTTGGAAATCGTGAAAAGAGATATTATAATACACTTAAATACAATTACCTAAAAAATTTATTATATTTTAATTTTCATATGTAAAAATGTCATTTATATTTGATTTTTGTTAAATTATTTGTAATATCTTAATTATGTTTTGTATAAATTTTATTTAAATTAGTCTGTAAGGATTATTCCATAGACTTTAATAAATAAATGAACTCGAACTGTCAAAATCAGATGCCGTTTCGACACCACCTGTATTTAATTCGCCTTGGTCATAATAAAAATTCTTATGTGATAGAAAAGGACGTACATACATTTTTAAACGCAAGTATTGGAAAATGTTTAAAAAATTTATAAAAAAAAGTGTTACAAAACGTTTAAATTGTAAATTACACATGAATAACACATGCAGTCAATTACACATGGGCTACACATGACAAAAAAGATTACACATGATATGTGTAATTACACCTAAGGTGGCAACACTGGTGGGAGCTCAAAAATTAACGTTCGAATTTCGAAAAAGTATCGAATTCGAATTTGGACTTTTTAGATTTGGTTCGAATGTGATATTAACTTTACTTCTATGTTTAAAATATAGATTAGGTAACAAAAAAGTTGCAAAATACAGGTTTTATCCGTTTACTGCCTAAAAGGGACGAATTTCAAAAAAGTACCAGACTCCTATCCGCTTATCTTTCTAAAGAAAAACGATAAGTATCAATTTTTTTTTGTATCTCTTTTTGTTCTGGAGATAAAAGGTTACCGAAATTATTCGAAATTTATACAATCCCGTCTTAGTTGATCGATTTGGGGAGAGACCAACCTCCTGTCCAAGTTTCAAGTTTTTAGCTTCAGACGTTTAGGCTGTGCGATGATGAATCAGTCAGTAACATTACAATTTTATACTTATATATAACGATAAGCCGAGTTTTTGTCTATTTTTATGCATCAACTTAATTAAAAGGTTTACCCTTTATGATTTACCCTTCTTGATTTTATGAAATTCATTGGAAAGTTTTCTGGACGTAGATTAACGTTATACTCAGTTTAACATAGGTTAAACTGAAAAACAGCTATTGTCTTGTGGTTTATTTTATTTCAATAAATATCAAATTTTAAACAAAAGGTGTTGCGTTAAATTTTCATACTAAACTTGGTAATAAAATGGTTTTTTAGATTTTTAGTTTAGCTGGCCAAAAACACTGTCTTATGTTTGCAACAGAAAAAAAAAAATTATTATTGGGAAAGTCAGAAGGTTTCTCAAAGTTACTGTACCACATAAGGGTACGGTAGATCCATGTGGGTTAAAATCTATTACTCGAAAAGATTTCGGGTGTTTTGCAGTCGTATTCAAGAAATCAAGAACTTCAGAAATGATATACATAATATGCCTATAAAGAATGCATATAATTTTCTTTATATTATCGGGAGTTGTAATTTTTAGGTTCAACATTTTGACCCAAAGAGCTTGTGACCAGAATTTTTTCTATTTCGCTCTTTCTCTCTTAGTTTTCGAAACAACGTCGTTTTAAACTTTTTATTTCTCTGTTTTTTAAGACATTATGGAGTTAACTTGTTTTTTCAAAAAATGCATGGGGTTATCTAATTTTTTCAAAAAATTTTGTGTTTTTCTGATTTTTGTTTTATAAATAACTTTTAAATGAGAAACTATACAGAAATTTCGATCTGACAGAGTGATATTAAATGAAACACGCTTTCTATTTTTGGTGTTAACTCAATTTTTGCAAAAATTGGAGTTAACTAGTTTTTCCATACGGCCACAGGTATGTTCTTATAAAAAATTAATACTTTTTACTGTTTTGCCTTTGTTTTAAAATAATTTTAGGATTTCTCTTTTCAAAATAAGATTTTTTTCGCTAAATGAAGATTTAACTTCCTAATCTTCTGGCAACGCTGCTCGTTCTATTTACAAGTAATTAGAAACTGTTTTTGTATAAATAATTGAAATAAAAATTGTATGCAACATTTCATAAACGTTTACTTGCAAACAAGCCATCCGCTTTCACTATACATATATATGTATAACTTATACATATCGCTCATTTGCTGCAAGACCGGCATAACTAAAAAAATTCCATTTCGAGACAAACGCATTTAAAGTTTTTGATTTGCTCTAACTACTTAGAAAAAAAGAAGACACATTCTCTTTAAACTGGGAAAGTATAAAAGATATAAAGATGAATTTAATACACAATATAAAGAAAAACAAAGCGAACAATTCTGCATCTCTAACTCCAAAATTTCATTTTTTGAGTTATGCCGGTCTTGCAGCAAATAAGCGATATGTGTGTGTGTTTTCCAAACAATTTGTATTATATCCCTGAAGGACTTTGAGTTAACTTAAAACTAACTAATTGTCAACCAGAAATGAGTCACAGGTGACTAGAAAGCTAGCTTATTTCCCTTGTTAAACTCTATTCAGTTTTTACACGTAGTGTCATCAGAGCGAGTCAGTACTCCCTCACTCTGCATAAGTTTCAGCTAACCACAAGCTAGTTCATTATGGGTTAGCTTGTAGCGCATAACGTAAGAGGGCACTTTGAGTTAGGTATAATCTGACTAACTTATACTTGGCTTTTACAAGGCAGCATATAAAGGGCCGATGTTGATTTTGAATAAAACACAAACTATTTAGGAAATTATTGTAATTCTATTTTATTATGATATATTGGTATTACTCAATTATGTATGGAACAAAATATCGGCCAAATGGGCGCCGCGACCACGGCGGCACACCTCCATCCGATGGTCCAAATTTTCGATGACCCTGAGGCATAATGGAGGTTCTATGCCGTTAATGTGCCGAATTATCTCATCCTTTAGCTCTTGAATTGTTGCTGGCTTATCGACGTACACCTTTTCTTTCAAATAACCCCAAAGAAAAAAGTCCAACGGTGTCAAATCACATGATCTTGGCGGCCAATTGACATCGCCATTACGTGAGATAACACGGCCATTGAATTTGTTGCGCAAAAGAGCCATTGTTTCGTTAGCTGTGTGGCAAGTGGCACCGTCCTGCTGAAACCACATATCGTCCACATCCATATCTTCCAATTCGGGCCATAAAAAGTTCGTTATCATCTCACGATAGCGAACACCATTCACAGTAACTGCCTGACCGGCCTCATTTTGGAAAAAATACGGCCCGATGATGCCGCCAGCCCATAAACCGCACCAAACAGTCACTCTTTGTGGGTGCATTGGTTTTTCGACAATCACTCTTGGATTCTCATTCGCCCAAATGCGGCAATTCTGTTTATTGACGAATCCACTGAGGTGAAAATGTGCCTCATCACTGAAGATGATTTTCTTCGAAAATTGATCATCCACTGTTGCCATTTCTTGCCACCATTCTGCCCATTCACGACGTTTGGAATGGTCAAGAGGCTTTAGTTCTTGAGCCAATTGCACCTTGTAAGCGTGTAAATGCAAGTCTTTATGCATAATGTTCATCAACGACGTGCGTGAGAGGTGCAATTGTTGGGCACGACGACGAGTTGAGGTGGACGGCTCTTCAGCCACACTATCGCGAACAGCAGCAATATTTCCTGCAGTACGAGCTGTACGAGCATGCACTGGTGTTCTCACATCTTCTACAGACCCGGTTTGCTCGAATTTTTCCACGATTTTTGCGATTGTACGCACATTTGGACGATCAAATTGACCAAAAAAATCACGAAGTGCACGATATGCATTTTGATTTGAACGCCCATTTTCATAATAAGTCTGGATAACTTTAACACGTTGTTGGATTGTGTATCTCTCCATGGTTCAAATTGAATAAGTCTGAAATAGAGAAATGTCAAATAAAATTCGGAAAAAAACTTGGCGTTTAGGTGTGGTTCACATTCAACATCGGCCCTTACAATTTAACCACCCTTTACTACGTTCATCAGAGGAAAGTGAACACTCACTCTGCATTAGATTCAGCTAATCATAAATTAGCTCATTCTGTGTTAGTTTGCAGTGAATAAAATAGTAGGACACTGCATATTAGCTATGAACTGACGTATTTTTTAATATTTATTTATTTATTATTAAAAAATATTGATATTTACATTTTTACATAAGAATTAATAATATTCAAATTCGAATGGTTTTATTATATTTATATCTATGTTATTTATTTGTGCCATTTGCGCATTTCGTAGCGCTTTCTCTGGATTTTTTTCTTTTTTCCAACTGGGAAAACTGATATATTGCAAATATTTATGGTTTTCATCAAAATAGGCGATAATTGAGAGGATGATATAATGGCAAGCCGTCGATATTTATATCGACCACAACCTTATCCCAATTTTTATTAATATTTGCAACTTTATTCAATTGGTTTTTTATACCCAGATGGCAATATACACCAGGAAAAATTCGCTTTCAAAGCCAATGAATCTCTTTTAATTCCGAAAGTCCTTGTACTTTTTGAACATTTAAATTTTCCTCACGTAAAATGTTTAAAAGTTCCTCAAAGCTTTTTCGGTTTGAACGGTTTTTCAACTAAAATTTTTCTTTGGAGGCAATTTTTTAAAAACTGTCTTGCTAGATTCCACAGCCTCGATTGTTGTGTACTCTCCTAAATCATCCTGATCAATAATCGTTGTTACAGTATTCACTTCACTTTCTTCAATTTCACTTCCTTTTTCCATCCTATTTAATTTTCTTACATACATAAATAGCTTTCTCCTTTTGCATTAATTTTTTTAAATTCCTCTTACTTTAACCATTCATATTTTTATTATTATATATATTTATTCAGCCCAATTATGAATAACAATTCCCCGGGAGTTTTTTCCCTTTTCCCATTTTTACAATTGAATTAACATATGAAAAATGGGAAAAGGGAGAAAACTCCCGGGGAATTTTTATTCATAATTGGGCTGATTATACTTTTTATTATTAGATATTGAGTATTATCTATATACGAGTAAAAATTCACTTTTTGAAATTTGATTATTTTCTGAAAAAACTAGACAAATTTGCCTCTGTAAACTGATTAAAAATAATAAAGCTGTTATGATACTTGCTATTTTTTGTATTTTTTCTGTATTGGAGAACAGTGCAAATATATTTGCATAGGAAAACTGACTAAGTGTAAAGAGTATGATTATATCATAAAAAATCTTGAAATGTCAAACAAATATACATGTGTTATCGATAAATAATCTAATGGCCATTTTCTCAATGTATCGACAAACTGTCTGTTACTTAATGTCAACATACATTTATTGGACCGATAAACTGTCCGTTAACGATTTTGGGTTTCTCAATACACCGACAAAAAACATTTTTTTCAGCTGGCAACGCCACTCAAAATACATGTAAAAGATGGGAGTCAGCTGATTGAATTTATCTGTACGGCAAATAAAAGGAAAATAAATAATTGGCAGATGAGTGCCGGTTAGCTTTGCGATTAAAACGAAGCAAATGAGACATTGAGAAAACCAAATTTCTTTAATGTGCAGTTTTTCGTTGGGAAAAAAGATAATGATGGCCTAATGAGAAAATGGCCATAAGACTGTCAAAAAAAATATACAAATTTTTAACTTAAAATTGACATTTCCAGATTAATTGTTAGCACTGTTGCCAATTTTTTTAGTTTTTGATCGAAAGTAGCGGTTTTTAACTTTTTTTTTTGCGATTTTAGCTTTTTTGACGGGTTTTTGTGGGGAAAAAACGTGGGCAGTATTGTTTGTTTTGTTTACATTTTATTTTGGAATCACAAGTAATTTTTTTTTAAAAAAATAAAATTTAATGCAAATAATGTAAAATATTACGAATTACATCGGGGTATATCCTTTAATTGTAAAATTTATAATTTGAAATCCCATATGAAGGGCACCTGCTTCATTTCACTTATCAAAAACAAAATTGTTTCATCTGTACAAGCTTTTACAATTTTTTTTGGTTTTAGTCAAAGAAAAAAATAAACATGAGAAATGTCAATCAGAAAAAAGGGTTTGTTAATCAAATTGTATTTCTTGTTCTTTCTCGCATTTGTTGTTTCATTCAGTCAATCCTAAAAAAATCCAATTCAAAAAATAGCAAGTATCATAACACCTTAACAAAAAAAATATTTCAACAAAATAAAGTTTCAACTGTATTGTTCAGGTTTTTTAATTTTTGTTTATTTCCGTAAAAGATTTGAGTTAGTTCTGTACAAATGAGTTAGATATAAGTCAGCCTAATTTTGAGTTAGCTCATAAAAGTCAGACAGGGATATAATGTACACAGAAAAAATTATTTTTCCAATTCAAACAAAAAATTTGTAGAATCAAACAATTTTTTGTCTGAAATCGGTCCTATAAACAAATTTGCATATTCAAACAATTTATTTGCATTTTGTTTATTGAAAAAACGCTGATTTTTTCAAACAAATAATTTAACTGAATCAAACAAAAAATTTACTGAAATTCATATACTAAATTTCAAAATCAAAAAAAAAAAAAAAACAAGTAAGAGTGCTATATTCGGCTGTGCCGAATCTTATATACCCTTCACCATTGTGCGAGCAGAATACAGAGCAACTAGACAAAAACTAAATAAAACTGGTAAATATTTTTTTAAAATCGTTTTTAGAACATACAAATTAAAAAAAAAAAATCACTTTGAAAAACCAAGATTTGAACCAGAGGACTAACAGTTTCTAAACTCAACCCCCTAGACGACTGAACCATAAACGAACGTTGTTTGAATATCATTAAAGTGAAATATGGCCCGAATAAGAGACAACCGGTTTTGAACTTCGCTTTTCATAAGGACCCAGAATATATATATTTTATAGGGTGTAGGATCAATATTGTAAAAATTACAAACAGAATGACAAAGTTATATATACCCTTTTTACCTTCGGTGAAGGGTATAAGAAGAGTAATTTTTGGGAATTCAGTATTTCGGTTATAACACAGGCATTTTTTAATTTTGGTCATAACTTTTTTGTATCTGAACCGATTTTTCCGAGTTTTTTATAAAATATGTTCTACTACAAATGTCCGATATTTTGGTATATAAGTCATATCTATAGGACATATGGCAGCCCCAAAAATTTAGGTTTTTATAAAAGTTTTGATGTTTTTTTAGCCCATTTTTGGAGTATTTTGCTCATAAATTACCCATTGTCTAACCGATTTGATATTTTTAAATACCGACGTGTTTAGGAAGAATTTTACCATTTACTTAAGTTATATTTATATATAAACATTTATGTTTACTTGTATACATATATTTTAACAAAGTTAATTAAAAAATAAGAGTAATTTTAGGGGATTCAGTATTTCGGTCGTAACTCTGCCATTTTTTAACCGATTGGACAGATTTATATACCGACGTGTTTAAGAAGAAATTTACCATTAAGCTGAGTTATAAAGCTTGGACTCGGGGAGATCAATGGTTCTCGAAAGTGGGTATTTAAAAAAAAAATTTAATTTTGGTCATAACTTTTTTGTATCTGAACCGATTTTCCCGAGTTCTTTATAAAATAAGAGTAATTTTATGGGATTCAGTATTTCGGTTGTAACTCTGCCATTTTTTAACCGATTGGACAGATTTATATACCGACGTGTTTAAGTAGAAATTTACCATTAAGCTGAGTTATAAAGCTTGGACTCGGGGAGATCAATGGTTCCCGAAAGTAGGTATTTAAAAAAAAATTTTGGTCATAACTTTTTGTATCTGAACCGATTTTCCCGAGTTCTTTATAAAATATGTTCTACTAAAAATTTCCGATATTTTGGTATATAAGTCATACCCATATGGCAGCCCTAGGATGGTGTGTATTGGCAACCTATATGTGTGTACCTAATTTGGAAACTTTTGCTTTTGCCGTTCCCCAGATATACAGCAAAAAGTAATAGAAATACAACAACCACAAGGGATTTTTGGGAAAAATTAGAGGTAGTCGTGGTTTTTTGCTCATATCTCAGCCATTTGTTGACCGATCTTGCTGAATTTCAATAGCAAACAATTCCGGACCATATGTGACACAACTGTATAATAACCTGGCCCCCATCATATATGGGGTCTTCGGAAAATCCATTTCAACGGACAGACGGACATGGTTAAATCAACTTCGCTCCTCAAAAGGACCCTTTATAGGGTCATAGATCAATATTGTAGAAATTACAAACGGAATGACAAACTTATATATACCCTTTCTACCTTCGGTGAAGTGTATAAAAAAAGTTTTTGCACAAGCAATGACGCGCACACAAGTAAGCACTGTATGAGAAGATGACGGCAGAGCAGAGCCGCCGGCTGGCTTTGAGACACATTTTTTTTTGTTGGAATAATTTTTGAACGAATTCTTATTTATAGTATAGTATACATTTTATACACACAACACAATGTTTTTCTTTATCACTCTCTGTTGCTGTATCCTTTCCTTTGCTAAAGAAGAAATGTAACCAAAAACGGCAGCAGACCGACTCGATATGTTTTTCGTCATCATTCTATTTTTGTATTTGATGTATTTAACCAAACAGTTTTAAAAAATTGAATACGGGACTTTGTTTCTTGTAATGTTGTTTCTGCTATTGTTTTTCTTATAGTTGCACTTTTTTAAAGCGTCCAAAAATAGACTGTGTGTGTTTTTTGTTGTTGTTCTTATATTTCACATAAAGAAGTGTTGCTTACGATCAAATAAAAAAATGCAAAAAGACGACAACATTAAAGAGCGTTAAATATTTCATACAAAATTATGAAAACTTCAAACCAATAGCGCGCTTATTAAATTTCTGAAGAGTTGTCCACATTTTTGTTGGTTAAATAAAAATCAAACAAAAATATTGTTTGAATCAGCAAAAAAATTTATAGAAATTAAAAAAATTTTCAAACAAGCGTTTGTTTGAAAATAATTCGGCAATAATTTTTTCTGTGTATTTTTAAAAAATATGAAGTTTATTTTTTGTAATAATTAGTTTTCGATGAAAATAATTTAATAAATCATGTGTTTGTTTTTTTTTTTAAATTTTCCTGTTTTTAAAGTTGACCCCTTTTTAATCAGAATTCCCCATTTTGTGAGACTTTTTTTTGGAAAATCCCCTTTTTGTGCCCCTTTTTGAAAATTTTGAGCGGTAACGCTGCCTATAAGCCGTAAAGATATTTTAAATGGTCACAAATTTAGTTTGTTCTTTAAAATTCGAGCGAAGAAAGAGAAACTTATATTGTATGGCGTCAAATTTTAATGCAAATAATCGATCGGTTTGAAATCGGTTACATGTTCAAACAGTAATATTTCAATACTCTTCAATATGAAACAAAAAATTACGTGCTAACGGAAAATGGTCGTCGATTTTACAGTTAAATGCAAAGAATCAAAATTTCGGGTTTTCGGTTAATGATCTTTCGGCGTTAAGTGTCGAAATAAAAGTCAAAACTAGGCTTATAATTAAATGAAATAAAATATAATATACATGTATCAAACAAGTTCAGCAGAATCGATTGTTTGAAAATATAAAATGATTTACTGCCGTATTAATAAAAAACAAAATAAATTTGAAATGTGTTTGAAAGCAACATTTTCATAAAAATTTTTCTTAAAATACAATTCAAATCCATTTCATAAAGAATAAAAAAATATAAAAAAGCATATTGTGTTCGAAAATTTAAAATAAGTGAAATCGATAATTAATTATAATCATGTCAAATCAATAAAAAAAATCAATTAAAATCAATTGTGCAAAATTCTAAAAAAAATATTTTTGAAATATTATAAATTAATTGTTTATAAAGAAATGAAAAAAAAAATGATTGCCTGAAAATGGTCCTTCCTAAAACCTCAAAACACGACCTGGGGTAAGTACATTTATTTTTATATAAAGATATTTCATTTCATTTTTTTGTCATACCTATTAAGCAAACAAGTTTTTAGAAACTTATAAAATGACTAAACGCTGTTTTGCCATATAACTTGTTTCTAGTGAATATTTTGGTTTTTTATTCAAAAATAACTAATTTCTTGCAAGTGTGTGGTGATGGCATCTATAAAAGAAAGAGAAATGAAGCGCTTTATGCCATGATCGACGATGGACAAAAGCAATAGCCATTTATTTCTTTATTTCTGTTCGTTACATATTCAAAATACAAAAAATTTTCAATGCAATCGGTTAATTAATTAAGAAGATATAGGAGGGGGAGTTGTTACCCTTTTTGCTTAATTTTATGCCTTTAATATTAAAATTTATAGCCTTTAGCTCCTTCGAGACTTGAAGCTATTATCGGATAATTAATTAAGAAGATATATCAGTTGGAAGCTTTTACCCCATTTGCCATTTGTATGCCTTTTAGAGATATGAAATCTGTGGCCGTATGGAAAAACTAGTTAACTCCACTTTTTGTGAAAATTAATATAACACCCAAAACAGAAAGCGTGTTTCATTTACTATCAGTCTGTCAGATCGAAATTTTGATATAGTTTCTCATTTAATAGTTATATGAAAAAAAAAATCAGAAAAATATCAATTTTTATGTAAAAACTAGATAACTCCATGCATTTTTTGAAAAGCAAGTTAACTCCATAGTCTCTTAGAAAACAGAAAAATTAGAAGTTTAAAACGGTGTTGTCTCGAAAACTTAGAGACAAAGAGCGATATATAACAAATTTGGTTCAAAATGTTGAGCATAAAAATTGCAACTATAGAGAATTCAAAGAATATATTTATGCATTCTTAACCCTAGATACACTTTCTTCGTCGTATTGACGAATACCGTTAAAAAGAACTTATTTAACTCCGCAAATTCTTCCAAATTTCATGTAGCTGTAGATATTGCTGGTCTGCTAAAGTGTGTGGAAGTACGTGCTTATACCAGGGAAACGTGGCCCACATATGACATAGGTCGCTCTGAGCGACTTCTCAACTTCAGTCGGAAGGACGTGTCGAGACTCACATACGTGCTTACTGGTCACTGGACGATTGGCAGGCACGCTATGAGACTCGGCCTCCCTTTCAATGAATGCTGCCGCAGCTGCAGGGAACCTGGAACTGAGGAGACAGTATTTCATCTTCTATGTGATTGCCCGGCGTTTAACTCAACGCGACATAGACTATTTGGGGATTACCTTCTACGGGGACTCTCGGAGACATCGCGGGTGGGACTCAACAGCCTGCTGAAATATCTCAACGCAACGGGCTGGCTCTAGCCACCTCAGCATTGCCCCCCTGGTTCAAGTCTGATCGGGGGGTTCCAATTTCTTGACGAGTTGTGTGGTGTCAAAACGGGGCCACTGTCGGCTCTACTTGCTGCACGCCTGGACCTTTGCGTGCTACCACGATAACCAACCAACCAACCAACGTGCTTATAGGTTGTGTGTAAGTCTGATTTTTCGTTAATTGTTTTTGTCGCTCTGACGATGGAAGTGTGAGAAATTTTGCCTTTTAGTATAATTTTTAACCTTTTTTAAACCTAGATACACTTTCTTCGTCGTATTGACGAAAAAAACCTTGGCTTGCTTTTGTTGTGCTTTTAGAATTAACTTTTCAAGTAAACTATAATATACTATTTAGAATGAATGACAACTTAAGTATTTTATAAACTAAAGAAAAATTTTCGTGTTTCCTTATATTGGGTGGGTTTGGGGCCAGATCATAAACGGACTTCGTCGATTCGACGGAGAAAGTGTGTAGTGTATTAAAAATAAGAAAGTGTATCTAGGGTTAATAAGCATATTATATCTTTTCTGCAGTTTTTGATTTATAGAATACGACTGCCAAACACCCAAAATCTTTCCGAGTAATAGTTTTTAGCCCACACCGTACCCTATGTGGTACAGTAACTTTGAAAAAGGTTTTAACTTACTTATTTTTTTCTGTTGCAAAGATAATAGCAAAGTGTTTTTACGTACAAAAATAATAAAAACCATTTTTATCCAGTTTTTTTTTTTCTAAGAATAAATATATAAATTTGAAACTGGAAGACAAACAAACTTTATTCAAAAATGGAGTTACATAGTTTTTATATACGGCCACAGATTTCTTGAAATAAAAACAAATTAACTGCCTGGCCCATGATGTCGACAAGAACATTTCTTTCGTATATTTGTATTGAAAACCAAAAGAATTTTAGTTTTTTATTTTTGTTTTAAATATAAATATGCGAAAGAAATATTCTTGTCGACATTGTGAGCCTGGTTGTAAATTTCTTTAGTTTTAAATTTATCTAAGAACATATATTTAGATTTTTAACACTATACAATATTTAATTCTAATAAAATTTTTATACACTGAAAAAAATTTCTTCACAGATCCAATGAAATTTACATTAAAATTCAACCTATGTAACCTTTCATTGGATTAATGAAATGTTTTATAAAATCAATGAAAATTTTGCATTAGTTTAATAACAAACGTTTATTTTATCCATTTTTTCAATGAGGATTCATAAACTCAATGAAAATTTTGTCATTGATTGTATTAATCCTTCATTAATCCAATGAAAGGTTACATAGGTTGAATTTTAATGTAAATTTCATTGGATCTGTGAAGAAAATTTTTTCAGTGTATTATAAAATTATTTTTTTCTGCAATCTTGACGATCTTCTCAATGTTAAATGTTCATCAATAAAACTTCTCTTGAGCTTTTTCCGGCTTGATTTTAGTTTGTTTTCTGAAGTATTTATTTCTTAATTTACGAGTTCTTCGTCCGATTTCTCGATCACGTTTTGCTTCCGGATTGTTGATTTTCTTGAGTTGATTTTTACATTTTTTTTTTCCACGCACGTGTAACTATTACGTTTACTTTTATGTTTTTGTTAAAACTTTGATAGAACTTTGTAGAACTGTTGCTATAATTCTTATACGCTTGACAGTTTTATTTGGTTTAAAATCTTTAGTTTTTCTAAGATCTTTATGGATGAAGATGACGATCAGGCCTAAGCAACCAGTGAAATGCGCATGGGAATAGCTTATCCCGTCAACAATAAATTTTCAGTGTTTTTATCAAGAATTAAAATTGGGAATTAAGCACGGATGAAAAAAAAGAAAAAAAATATTTTTTGGAAAAACTGGATAACTCCATTTATTCGTAGAAAAATCGGGTAAATTAACGTGCTGAGTCAAAAAATTAATGTTTTTTCCACAAATAATTAATTATGTTGCCTTAATTCCGTAAAATATCAATATCATTTAAGAAAAAATATTTTTTTCGGAAAAACTAGATAACTCCATTTTTCGAAAAAAACAAGATAAGTGACATTGATTTTCGGCTTTAATGTCCAAAAATAAGTTTAATGGAACCAGAAATGTTAAACATAATTTAAAATTATGTTTTGTTAAATTCGCATGCATAGTAACATAAATTCAAATTAAATAATTTGCAAAACATGTTTAAAACTTTAAGTGTGTTTTTCTCGTGTTTTAAAAAAATGGAGTTATCTAGTTTTTCCATACGGCCACAGAAATATACTTTACGACCTATTCTCAAACATCAAAAATACACAAACAAAGGAGTTTAATAACAAACATCGTGACTTGATAATTATATATACAGTAGAATCCCGATAATTCGTAATCGCAAGGGACCGGCTATTTCTTACGAATTCTAGGGGTTTTCGATTTAGCGGGGTTTCGATTTAACGGGGTTAAAATAAAATAAATACAAATAAACGGGGTTTTTCAATTTATTTAATAAAACGATAAAAAAAACATAAAAAACAATGGTTAAAAATAAAATTTATAAAAATTATTCATGTAACAAACTGATCTTAAGAAAATAAATCCACACACAAGCAAAAATCCACGCAGAAATAAAATAGTGGTACACAAAAAATCATTCTTTCCATGTTTTTGTTGTTTTTATTACGAATTATAAATGGCAGTTAGCAAACAATTACGATTTATAAGAGGTAAAGTAGATTTTATTTGAAAAAAATTACGAATTAGCGAGGGGACCAAAATGTATGGAAATTTTACGAATTAACGAGATTTTTTCAAGGGACCGACAGTTCATTATGAATTATCGGGAATTACGATTTATCGGGGTACGAATTATCGGGATTTTACTGTATATATAAATAGATTTTCCAGTATTATAAAAAAAATTAAGTTTATTTTCGTTAAAAAATATTTTATTTAGAAATGGACCGCCCATTGATTAACTTACATGTAAAACGAAAACAATATTTTATAATTTGTTCTGTGTTTTAAATGCACGTTAAGCGACCGAAGTCTTCGTTCGGATATAGTTGAACAGGCAGTAAGATTTTAAAATATTATAGTTTAAAATAATAAGAACATTTAAAAAATTTTTTTTTAAGAAACGATTTTCTTAAAAAAGAACATTTAAAAAAAAATTTTCCCGTCCCCCCTAGATTTTATCCTGGCCATGTATTCGTGTACTGTCATCGGGAATATGTATGCCTGCAAAGTTTCATCCATTTGCAATGAGTATAAGGCGGTTAAATTAACGTTACAAGATTTTATTTTCCGAAGTGAAGCTAAAGAAAAGGTTTTAAAAAATTTTGCCTGCCCCCTAGATTTTATCCTGGCTACGCCCATATATTCGTGTTCCATTTGCATTCAGTAAAAGACGGTCAAAAAAGCATTTTACCAAAAAAAAAAAAAATGTTTTTTGACCCCCTTCCCCCCCTAGATTTTATCCTGGCTACTCCCATGTATTCGTATATTGTCACCGGGAATATGTATGCCTGCAAAGTTTCATCCATTTGCATTGAGTATTTTATTTTCCGAAGTGGAGCTAAAGAAAAGTTTTTAATAAAAAATAACAAAAGTTTTTATTTGATTTTCATCTTAAATTCGATATTTTAAAAGATTTTATGGATTATCCCGAATAAAGTTTTTTTTTTAAAAAAGAAACTGCAAGCCACTTTATGTTCCCCGAAACAGGCTTAGCTTTATTTCTCTCAGTGTCAGTTAACATCCTTTTTTGCATAATAATTTCCTTTCAATTCATGTTGCATATAAATCAGGGACCGCAAATAACAGTTATATTGGAATTTTAAAACAAAAAAAGCACATAGAAGTAAATGTCGAAAAACTTATTCAAGTATACCATATTGTTCCTTATGCACTTGTCAATGATAAAATATATTGATTTTTATAATTTTGATTTTTATATAAAAATCAAAAAATAACAGTTATTTTTTGATTTTTATTTTTTTGAACAAAAATAACTGTTATTTTTTGATTTTTATTTTTCCGATCAAAAATAACAGTTATTTTTTTATTTTTATTTTTTTGAGCAAAAATAACAGTTATTTTTTTATTTTTATTTTTTCGAGCAAAAATAAAAGTTATTCTCTAAATAAATGTACGTGATTTAATAATTTAGTTGACTTGAAATTTTTATTTTAGTGTTTAATTATCATTGGAATTCCTTATGCACATTAAAATAATTATTAAAGTCATCTAAATTATTAAAACACGTAAATTTATTAAAAGAATAACTTTTATTTTTGCTCGAAAAAATAAAAATCTAAAAATAACTGTTAAATTTGTTCAAAAAAATAAAAGTCAAAAAATAACTGTTAGTTTTGATCGAAAAAATAAAAATCAAAAAATAACTGTTATTTTTGTTCAAAAAAATAAAAATCAAAAAATAACTGTTATTTTTGCTCAAAAAAATAAAAATCAAATAATAACTGTTTTCATCTGACTTTTATGAAAAAGGGCATAACTGTTACGGTCCCTGATATAAATATTTATTCTATTTTTTATCTTGAACGACTTGTAACATACAGAACTGAACTTGAACGACTTGTAACATACAGATGTAAAAAACTTTGTGTGAGGAGTAATTAAATATAATACAAAAATTATGTTTGAATCCACGAGAGCGTAATAAATGCCAAATAAAAACAGCTAAAATATAATGACAGCAGCAAAAGAAACAACAAAACATTAAATGTGTTTAATCCTTTACACTGCTCAAACAGACACACCAACCAACCCACCATCTTACTTACTTGCTTACTCCTTCCCTTTCTTAAACACAACCCTTTATCTACAAATCAACACTCTTACCCGCAGTATTTTGACGTTTTCTTCTTGTCTACACAAAAGGCAAAAAAAAAAAAACAAAACGAAAAGAAACAATCGAATTTTAATCAATTCGTGTCTGTTTCTTTATTTTTTCTTTTACTTTCTTTAACTCATTTGCATACACATGTTTTCGTTTTTATTGTCTTAAGCGCAGGGCATCTATTGTTTTAGCAGCCTTAAATTATGCTTTACATTTTTATATGGCAGGGTTTACAAAACATTAAAAACAAACACCCTGGGTAGATGGCGTTTAGCAGGGAGACGTAGTTTAAAATTGTTTAACAATTTAATACTTTTTCTTTCATTTAAAAAATATCGTTTTTTGTTTGTTTCATATCCGTTTCCTGTTTTCGATACATACCCAATTGTGTTTTTATTTCATTGTTTTTTTTTTTTTTTTTTTTTTGAATTAACGTCAGTCTGATAAAAAAAAACTTAACACGTGAAAGGGTTATTATTTCACGCGATGACCCGCAATGCCGCAGTAACGCCTGTTTTTACCATAAAAATTCGTGCCTTTTCCCCAACAAGAATCCACAGCAACAACAACAAGTAACTTACTAAAATTCAACATCAACGGGTGGTCGTTTAACTTTGGTCGCGTGTTATTTTTCAACTGTTTTCTCGTTTTATTTTCTTTTTTTTTTATTGGTTTAACTTACAATCTATAAGAGTCCTGCTACAAGGATTCAGGAATATCTTATAAGGTAGTTAAAGTCTATAGATTAACTTTGTTTAGTTGGTTGTCTTATAATGATATGCAAACCTTTATTTATTTTTTTTTTTTGATCTATTGAATTAATGCAATTTAAAAAAGGAGACTAAAGGTTATTGAAAATATAAAATGAAATAAAAAGAAAAATAAGATTAGAAGCGGAATAAAATTTTCAGAAACTAAAATTTAAATAAAAAAAAAAATTTCTTAGAAAGAAATGCTGAAACACAGTTTATCAGTGAGGTTCACAAAATATATTGCAAATGGTCTTGCAATATAGCAAGTGTAAATGTTGCTGCGTTTTTTTTCTGCAACAACAAAATATAAAGATTTGCACTAACTTCACCTTTGCGTTTTTGCTAGGCTAAAAATGTTATAGCTTTCTTGTATTTTATATTGCAACTAGCTGACCCGACAGACGTTGTCCTGTCCAAATTAGAAAAATTTTTGCGTTCGATTTTTAAAATCCGTTAAAAAGATACGAACATTTGTAAGAAAAATTAGTCAAATCGATGGAGCCGTTTTATAATTTTAGGTAAAATTTTCTTTCCGTAAAAACCTAAGTTGGATCATAACGATGATTTTAAAGAAAAAATCGTCCAAATCGCTCCAGCCGTTCTCAAGTTATGCGATTAATAGGAAAAGTGGGCGTAAAAGTAGGCATGGTACATTTTTCTTTCGATGAAAACGTAAAATGGATTAATACGAAAATTTAAAAGAAAAATTAGTCAAATCGATGGAGCCGTTTTTTGATTTTAGGTAAATCGAAAAAAGGGGGCGGGGCAAAATTTTCTTTCCGTAAAAACCTAAGTTGGACCATGGCAATCATTTTAAAGAAAAAATTTTCCAAATCGGTCAAGCCGTTCTCAAGTTATGCGCTTAATAGAAAAAGTGGGCGTAAAAGTAGGCGTGGCAAATTTTTCTTTCGATGAAAACTTAAACTGGATTAATACGAACATTTGAAAGAAAAATTTGTCAAAGGTTCGGTTTGTGCTTTGTTGTGATACAGACGTGTATTTTAGCCCCGCATACGATTTGAACTATTAATTAATCACATTTGATTTTGTAATATAAGCAGCGAATGGACGCTTAAAAAAAATAATATACGTATTTTGTTATTTAAATTATTTAACATAATAGTGAACAATTTAAAACGATTAAATTAAATAAAACAGTAAAAATAAATACGTATGTATGAATGTTCATACATGTGTATACATATTCTGAACAAAAACATTAAAATTTCTTGTTTTTTTTTTGTTGTTGTAAAATACAATAAATAATAAAAATATTAAAGCAAAGCAAAACGGTGAAAAACAAAAACAACTCTTTGCATGAGTACGAACAGTGAAACAACACTAAGACAAAATGAAAGAAACGTTTACGTTTTAGTTCAATCAAACGAAAATAATGCGGAAATAAATAAAACTAAACAAAATAATATAAACTATTTAACGGCTAAGCCAATTACTAGAACACGTTCCCTATCACCCTCGGTGTTTACAAAAACAGTGGATAGTGACTCATTAAAAAAACTACAACTAGATTTGGTGACAAGTGTTGCCAGGCCAGCAAGTATTGCCGTGACGTCAAAAACAAATTTAGTGGGAAATGAAACCATGAACTTAAACACAAATGCAATGGAAAACCCCCCTGTAAAAAGCTGCCAAAAGCCTACAATACAAGTTGGTATGGACAGGTACATAACAGTGCTTAAACGGGGACGCAGCCCTACCTCTGCAGCAGTTGCTTCGGCCTCAAAAGTACCATCTTTTGATAAAATAAATACACAAAATCGTTTTGCGATTCTGGAGGATGAATCCTCTGAAGCACCAAACGTCATTAAATCGTCTAAGCCACCCCCGATATACCTTAGAGAGCAAAACTCTAATGAGTTAATAAAAAGTTTAATTTCGGTGATAGGTGAAAATTCCTTTTATGTAGCTGCAATAAAGCGCGGTATCATTAACGAGACTAAAATACAGGTGAATCACGAGGATGATTTTCGAAAGGTAATTACAGTATTTGAGACTCTGAATAAAAACTTTTATACTTATCAACTGAAGAGCAGTAAAGGTCTTCAGGTAGTAATCAAGGGCATTGACTCATGCGTAGACCCAGAAGAGGTTAAAACATTCTTAGAAGAAAAAGGCTTCAAGGTACAGCATGTAGTAAATATTAAAAATAGAGAAAAAATTCCCCAACCACTCTTTCGAGTTGAGTTTGAACCCGGCGACGTAAAACTTAAAAAAAACGAAACACATCCTATTTACAATTTAAAACATATTCTCTACAGAAGAATAACTATCGAAGAGCCGCACAAAAGAAATGGTCCCGTTCAATGTTTAAACTGTCAAGAGTACGGTCATACTAAGGCATACTGCTATTTACCCCCTGTCTGCGTAGTATGTGGTGAACTACACGGTACAGTTTCTTGCGATAAGTCTAAAACCGACCCCAACGTAAAAAAATGTAGCAACTGTGGCGGTAATCACACTGCCAATTATAGAGGATGCCCTGTATATAATATCGTCAAGCAGACGGTTGGACCAAAAACAAATACCCCTCAAATGCAGGTTGCAAATCAAGTAAACACAAATGCAATTCAAGCCCCCCAGCCTAGTAATAACAGAACCTCTTACGCTAACGTCCTAAAATCAAACCATCAGCCAATGCAAGGTGCTTCGCCAAGTAATGATGAAACTCCGGTTTCTAATTTAAGTCGCTTAGAAAAAACCATGGAAACATTAGTGCAAACGGTAAATAATTTTACGAACACAATGGGTAATATGATGCAGGAAATGCTTAGAATGCAATCGATGTTATTGCAAGCTGTACTTAATAAACCATGAACTGTTTAAAAATTTGTTTTTGGAACGCTAACGGCATCCGCCAACATAAAAATGAATTAGAATACTTTCTTAAAAATAAACAAATTGATGTCATGATGATTTCTGAAACTCATTTGACCTCAAGAAATACGTTTAAAATAAATGGTTATATACTATATGATACCAAGGACCCTCGAGATAGAGCTTGTGGAGGTTCTGCCATTTTAATAAAAACCCGAGTGAAACACTACGTAATGTGTGATCATCGTGAAGATTATCTCCAAGCAACGAACATTTGCGTTGAGGAATTAAATAGAAACCTAGTAATTTCATCGTTATACTCCCCGCCTAGATTTTCAATATCGGAGGACCAATATTATAAATATTTTAAATCATTAGGACCGTGTTTCCTAGCCGCTGGCGATTATAACGCTAAACATACCTTCTGGGGGTCGCGACTTATAACACCAAAGGGTCGTGTTTTATTTAACACAATTTCTAAAATGGATTTAAATGTGGTAGCGAGCGGACAACCAACATATTGGCCCACTGATCATCAAAAAATTCCAGATGTCATCGATTTCGGCGTGGTTAAAAACATTCCCATAGAAACGATTCATGTTGAAGCCTCCCTAGATTTATCTTCCGACCACACACCTACAATTGTTACTATAATGAACCCCAATAGAATTGTACCTCCGACGACAGCTACGCAAATTAATTGGTTAAAATATAAAAAATATCTCAGTACCCATTGCACAGAAAATATTCCGCTCAGTACACCGGATTATGTAGATCGCTCTATTGACAATTTTGACAGTTTTCTGAAACTAGCTGTTCAACATTCCAATATTGTCCCCAAAAAAACAAAAACTATTAAAATATATTCCACAGATGTCGAGCATCTTTTGTCTGAAAAAAGGAGGGCTCGAAGAGATTGGCAATTGCACAGATCCCCTCAACTTAAGAACTTACTTAAAGAGTGTACAAAAAGACTTAGAAAGTTACTGCAGACTAAGAAAACGGCTTCTCTGGAAAAATATCTTGAGGAACTTGATGCAACCCCACAATCAAACTACTCATTATGGCGCGCAGCTAGAAATCTCAAAAGGCCAGTTGTCTCTAAACCACCATTAAGAAACTTGAATGGAAGTTGGGCAAGAAATGATGTTGAAAAAGGAAATCTGTATGTCAATCATTTAAAAAACGTATTTACCCCAAATATATCTCACGATATTGCGGTCGAGTTACCACCTGTTGCTGCTAGAGCAGCTGTTCCGCTAAGATTTGAGATAAGAGAAATCGAAAAGGCTATTTGTGATTTAAACCCCAAGAAGGCTCCTGGTTTTGATAAGATCAGCAACAAAATGCTTTTGGAGCTACCCAGCATAGCAAAGAAAATTATTCTTTTAATTTTTAATGCTATTTTACGCCTTGAATACTATCCTCAAAAGTGGAAGGTCTCCTTAGTCACCATGATACCTAAACCGGGAAAGGATCACACAAAAGTTGAGTCATATAGGCCTATAAGCTTACTTTCTAATATATCAAAGCTGTTTGAGAAGCTGTTAGCGTCAAAATTAACCCCAATTTTAAATGAAAATAGATGTATTCCTAACCACCAATTCGGCTTTAGAAGAGAACACAGCACAATTGAGCAAACCCATCGTATAGTAAACGCAATAAGAAAAGCCTTTGAAGAAAAAAAATATTGCTCCGCTCTCTTCATCGATGTTTCTCAAGCTTTTGATAAAGTCTGGCATGAAGGCTTATTACATAAATTGAAGCTCAACTTACCAGTAAACACACACAAGCTGTTAGAAAGCTACTTAGTCGGTCGAAAATTTATTATTAAAGAAGGTGATTATTTAAGCTCTCCTCAGCAAATTGACGCTGGAGTCCCTCAGGGAAGCATCCTGGGCCCACTTTTATACTTAATATATACCTCGGACATGCCAACAAACAACTACACACAAACTTCAACATTTGCTGATGATACAGCTTTTTTGAGCGTGCACGAAAACCGTCAAGAAGCATCTCGATACCTACAGGATCATATATTTCAACTCGAACTATGGTTAAAGCAATGGAGGATAGAGGTCAATGAGCAAAAATGCGTACATATAACATTCACCTTGCGTCGGGAATCATGCCCCCCTATTGAAATCAATAATCAAATAATACCTCAAAATTCGCATGTAAAATACCTCGGTATTCATCTAGATCGCCGTTTAACGTGGAAAAGCCATATAGAGGCAAAATTAACTCAAATGAAACTAAAAGCCATCCAAATTCATTGGCTTATTGGAAGAAACTCTGTCCTTAGTCTCGACTGCAAACTTCTTCTTTACAACTCCATCTTAAAGCCAATCTGGTGCTATGGTATTCAGTTATGGGGCACTGCCTCGGCCTCTAATATCGAAAAAATTCAAAGGCGCCAAAATAAACTACTTCGAATAATCACAGCTGCCCCTTGGTATGTTAAAAACTCAAATATTCACAAGGATCTTAATGTTCCATTAGTTAAAACTATGATTACGAAATATGCAGTAAAATACTTAAAAAGGCTCGAATCGCACCCAAACCCACTAGCACGAAATATATTAAATGATAGCGGCCACACTCGCTTAAGAAGAAGAGACACTGCAGCACTTATCCAATTAGATGAGCGATAAACACTATAAAAGTGAACAGAACCCGCGATGAAGAAAATTTTTGTCTGGCACTGGCAGGACAAAAAATAACGTATTAGGTTAAGATTTGATTAATTATTGTTAGTTCATATTTAATATATTAATATTAAATAAATAAATAATTATAAAAAAAAAAAAAAAAAAAAAAAAAAATCGATCGAGGCGTTTTCTGATTTTAGGTTTTTCACAAAAAGTGGGCGGGGCAAAATGTTCTTTTCGTATAAATCTAAGTTGGACCATGGCGATCATTTTAAAGAAAAAATCGTCACAATTAGATAGATATCATTGGTGGTGCAATATGAAAATTGGATTTTGCCACGCCCCTCCGCCCCCAGACAGAAAATCGGACTTCACAGTGTCACCCGCCTGAACATTCTGAAGATTTTCTGAAAATTTCATCAAAATCGGCCCAGCCGTTTTGGAGACCATACGTTACATACATACACACATCCTGTTTTATATATATAGATAGATATCATAAACAGTGATATTAATTTTTACTGACAAAATCGCTATATTGAATAAAACAACTTAAATATCGCCACTACTTACGTTCTACAACTGCCATTAAAAAAAAACCAATATTACAATAACGTATTCCAACACGAAAGAAATAAAAACGGACACTGGATATTCTCATTTATTTGGAAGACATCGAAGACATAGACTTAATGAAATAAGTATTGCAAAAATGTTAAAAAGGGCGCTCACAATTACGTAAAAATACGCGAAACTATTCACAAAATTTTGTGACTCTGACTCCTACATTTACCGTCATAAAACATTCAAAAAAATTTGTATAATATTTTCCAAAATAAAAATTCTTCGAAATTTTTACAGAATAATTTTCTTGCCATATTTAAACATTAAAAAGGTACTGCAGTAGAAAAAAAGAGTTAAAAGTCAAATAAGGACCAGTCTCATTTAGCATCAATATTAGAGTAGGAGTCGGAGTTGGATTTGGAGTCGGACTTAAAAAATGTCAGCGGTTGGAGTCGTAGTCGAAGTTAGAACTATTTTTTGACGACTCCACAGCCCTGGTTACCATAAAGAAACAGCGAAGTTTCATCGTTTACTGTTTCTCTGAAGAATTATTAAACGTTCACTTTCAACAAAACTGTACTGTACAGCTTCTCTAAAACTAATTTTATGAATATTTTGCATTATTTTTCCATCTATGTTTACACCCACGCCACAATAGAACAGAGGGTATTATGCGTTTGTGCTGATGATTGTAACACGTTATTATACGTTATTGTGAGATAAGGACATGATGGCTTTATATCTCATTTAATAGGGAGGTAAAGCCTTTTTTAATTTGAATGTGAGATAAGGCCACCATGGTCTTAGCTCACATTGGCACTATTATAAAATGGCTTTATCTCTCATTTCAGTTCCGGAGACACTAAAGTTAAGTATTGAAATCTGGCTTCGCATACTAAAGTTTTCTGCGTGGCGGCCGTGCTTAGGGGTTTTTTTCTCCAGTAGGACGCGGCAGGTGGCTTCGCTGAATGAAGTTTTCCTGTGTGCGTCACAAGAATAAAAAAATGTTTTTCAATGATAACTAAGGATTTTCCCTTTTACCGAATGTTAACACCATGCATAACAATATTCTGGAAAAATATGGCTTTATCTCTCATTTGCGAAAAAAAATATGGCTATATCTCTCATTTCGCAAAGTTTTAAATATGACCATACCTCTCAATGATTGGGCAATAAAGTCATTAGGGATTTATCTCCCATTAAATTGAGCAATGAAGCCATCATGGTCTTATATCGCACGGATTTAAAGCACCCCCCTATTGTTCCTAAGCCCAATTTTTAATATACCGATTGATTCAGAATCTCTGACTGGGTCGATCTATCGATGTCCATACGACTAGCTTGTTGTCCGTCCATGTAACCTTGTGCGAAAAGTACAGGTCGGAATTTTAAAAATAATTTTTTAAAATTTGGTAGAAAAGTTTCAGTTGTAATAAGAACAATAGTGAGAATAGTGAGAATAGGTTCATAATGGCACAAGGCCATGGGAGCCTTGGGGGTCTTTGTGCCATTAAACTCTCTTATTATCTTAAAATTTAGATAAAATTTGGTCCAAAAACATCTTACTGCAACATTGTCTTGCAAATTTTTTAATTTAAACTCGTCCATATTTGTTCATAGCTTACATGCAAGTACCACTCCCAAAAATGGCTTAAACTGCCATTTTATTATTATTATTAAATTCCTTTATTTATAAAATGTGTATTACATTTCAAAGAATATTTAAATGTAATGAAACTCTTTCCATCTCCGTTGATTTTAAGCTAATGCTTTTACTTAATTCCATGCCATTCCATGACCCTCGTTTTATATTTTTACCTATCTGATGCAGGTAAGACGTCGTCGACCGGGTCCTCATTGGAATTGGGGACACCACTCCATTGCTGTGCGTGATATATCATGCATGGGCTTTCTGAGCGTATGACCAATCCATATTAATTTTCACATTTTTATTTAATTTATTTAATAAGAGTTACAAATACAATTACAAATTATATTCTAACTAAATTAATCGAGCAATAGTAACTTAGACCTTCAGCTCGTTGTAGTGCAACAGACAGAGTCTCTGCGGTAATCGAACCCGCAACCCTCGCACTGGTAGACTAGCTCACTTCCAACTAGTCTTCCGGGCATCCATTTTTACATTTTCTTTTCTCTATCAATTTTGTTGAGGTTTGCCGTTTTAAGCAGCTGTTTATTAGTGACCCAATAAGGCCAGAAGATTCGTAGAATTTGACATCGATTAGTAAAAGCTTGTAGTTTTCTTAGGCTTTTTTGGGCTAATCACCAGGTGGCACAACCGTAGGAAAGTACGCTAACAACACTAATGTTGAAGATCCGAACCGTTGTTGCTTTACTGATATAGTTTAATCGCCATATTTTGTAAAGCGATTGAAAAGCCGATCGTGTTTTGTTGATCTAGTCATATATATCTTTTTCTGACTCACCATCTGCTGTCACTGAGCTTCCAAGGTAGCAAAAAGAGTCTACCTCTAATATTCGGCGAAAAATTGTTTTTACCTGAATCTTAACTTCATAGCATATTTTTGTTCTGATGGGGCCATGATTGACCACGGGTCCCAAATAGGGTAGACTATCAACAATATGTCTCTAAATACTGTAGTCTAGGGTATCAAATGGTCGGTCTTGACCGACAATAATTTCTTACTTATTATTATTTCTTTTGGATGAGTTTTTTTAGTACAAAAAAGTTTTCCAAAAAAAAAAAACTTTTTGGACAAACAATAATTTTTGATTAAAGATGAATTTTTAATTTAATATAAAACGCGTTTGCTTGAACAGCACGCGAAGCGCCATCCCCCTTAAAAAAAGTTTAAAAAAATAAAAAAGCGATAGAAATTACAATGAGAAACAGACACTTAAAACGAGAATCTTGGACAGCCTCCATTACAACCGCGAATAAAAATAATAATGTGCATATAGACAAAAACAACAACAGCAAAATTTTAATCTCAACGGCAAACGGAAGCGGAAATCAAACGACCAGAACAAGTATCAAACAAAATTTTTAATGTCTTCGTTTTACAAAGAAAAAAAATCCAAGCAAAAATTTATAAAAAAATAAAGAAAAATAAAAATTGTGTTAAAAAAAATGAAATTTTCAAAAGAATGATGAGGTTGGTGTTCTTCTATCAGGGAGTTTGTTGATGTTTGTATGTAAATTGTGTTACGGCACAAGTTAAGCTCAGGGTGTCACAGAGAGTTGTTGGGTAGTGTTGAAACTGTTGGTGGCGGTGGTTGTGTTCAGCAAACATCGACCAAATATTTACCAGGGTACTTTCTTCTTTGATTTTTAACTTTTTTTTTTATTTCTTTTTAACTTTTTTTGGCTCATTAGGATTTTTTTTTATAAATTTACAGTTTTTCCGTTTTTTTGGTTTCTTTTTTTTTCTTAAAAAAACAGCGATAAAAATGTTTTAAACGAGCCTTTTTGGATAATTCAAAAAAAAAAACTGAAATTGTGTTTAATGATTTATGAATAATCGCCATTTTGCTCGATGACTGATGGTAATAGAACCGTTAAAATGAGCAGAGTGTCTCTGGCCAAGGGAGTAGTGCGTTCGTTTGTTTTTTCTCTAATTTTTGATGTGTTTTTCTGTTAATTTTCTGTAGGTTTTTAAGTGTTTTTATTTTTTGCTGTTAAGTGAATATTGAAAAAAAACTGTAAAATTTGAAATTGATGTAACGGTCTTAGATTATAATTTTCAGTTACAAAGTGTTTAACAAGCGGTTGCGAGTAGGCGTGTGACCATTTGACAGCTTTTTTGACAGCAAAACATAAAAATTTTTCGGAGATTTGATTTTGATGTTACTTTTTTTTCTTAAAATCTTTGCAAGACAATTACATTATTTTTTATCGATAAAAAAAAACTAATTGTTTAGAAACGTTGCTTAGGAAAAATATATTAAAATTAATGATAAATAAAAAAAGAGTAGAGACCTTTTAATGTGAATGATTTTCTTACTGGTTTTCTTTATTTAACATCTTTATTTAAAATAAGATATATATTTTATCCTTTTACTCCTGTTAGGAGTATAGGGCCGTAACAAGTTTATTCCAATATTCTCGATTTACTGCTCAATTCTTAACTTTATTCCTTTTGAAGCGAAATTTCCACAGTAGGTCTTCCAAGACGCCGCCTTCCTTCTGGATTCCAGTCTATAGCCTGATTAGCGCTATCGTCTAGTGCTTTACGCCTCGTGTGTCAATTGTAGCAACATTTTTGTTTTCGGATTTCCATTTTCATCGGTCACTGGCTTGTTTTTGCCCATATATGGATGTTGGATAGTGTTGAGCGGCAATGTATACGTGTATATTACGTAGCCATTTGCTGGCTAACTCTTGAATATTGTGTATATCACGTAATGCAGCTTTGCATGTTTCGTATTCAAACGAAAGTATGGACTTGACGTTTAACTTTAACAGGCCTATTTGTATTCTTCTTGATATGAATGATGAATTCCACACATGATTTAGCTTACAAAAGGATTGTCGAGCTTAGTTTATGCGTCGTGGTAAGTCAGCATTTGAAGAATTTGTTTTATCACATATGATTTTGGACGAAATTTTTTTTGTATTCAGTTCTAATCGTTTGGTTATGGCAATATTTATTTTAAGTACCACACGGTTTGTGGTCTTGATAACCAGTGTCAACTATAATTGCTATGTCTGAAAATTAGTGACTAAGCAAGCAAATGACATCGGCGTAGTACAGGTCCACCAGTCTTCCTTACAGGCCCCACGTGCTTCCTCTTCTAGTCTTGTAGCTTTTTCCATTACAATGTCGAGAACACCATTAAATATTAGCGGAAAAAACCCAGCCTTGCCGTTCTTCTGAACTTGCTGGAATGATGTTGCTCAATAGGACCCGGCCTTAAGACTTCTAACTTGTTCGACGCAAGATTTTTAAGTACGGAATGCAGCTTGCTTTATTCCGAGCATAAAATATATAAAATTATCATACAAAACTGATGTAGAAAGCTCTTTCAAATACAATTATTGCCTTATGTCTTCTGGTTTTCATGTTTGTTTGTCCCCTGGTTCCTTAAAAAAAAAAAAAATTAATTCACTTCAAAATACATGCCAATCAACGAACTAAAGATATCTGTTTAATATAGCGCGTATTGTTAGTTTATAATGTAATGAAAAGCCTAAAATTATGCACACAAATTTGATTATTTATGCCCTAAAGTATGTCTGTAAGCGTCTAAACATGTCTAAATCCATATCATTGCAACACAGTCAAAGAAAAGGAAAATCTGATTCCATACATATCAACTAGAAAAAAAATTGTCTAAAAAATTCCTTATTTTTTATGCTCATGTCTATATGTGAAGGATTATTTTAAAGGCATGCGATTCCTCTTTTGGTTAAGAGTAAAAGAGTTATATATTTTTTTTTATTCGATTCCATTTGGTAAGTGTGTTATAATCTTAGGAAATACCCAAAAATAATTTTTAATAAAAACCCCTAAGAAAGTGTTAAAAAGTTTCTGTTTATACTTGATTTGTTGGCTTAAGCAAATAAAAAAGGATTTGTTTAGAATTCATAAGGATTTACATTATTTTGCTAGATTTGTTACATGTTGTAGTGGTTTGTTTGTGTGATGTTGGAATATGTAAATATATCTTTAACTAAGTTTATTATACTATTTGCTTTTTTATGTAAATATTAAGAAAAAAAGGATGAGTACTTTTTTTTAAACAGTGGCTTACCACAAATCGGCCACTGATTGTTTAAAGTTGGGGGAGTGGAGAAACCTCATACTGAGCCTGAGAGCCCTTCATTGTACAGCCAGTAAACAAAAGGTCATATAAGACCGGGAGGCTTTAATCGAAGCCTCAAAAAAAATTCTTGAAAGTTTTATCAATTGCATTGGCGCTAAGTCAAGTTTCGCTACTCAGACGGTCTAATGCTTTTAGGCGCTTGTTAAACTTGGCATAATTCTAAGTAGTTTTTAGCATATACTTCGAAGACATTATTATACATTTATCCTGTGATGAATATCGAACGAAATTTTTATATAGGACTGATAAAGTTCATTAAAGGAGAACGCAATTAAATCCCTCAAAAACAACAAGTCACCTGGTATACCCTACATTTCGCCAGAACTTTTTAAAGTCGGCTCTTATACCAGCGATCTATTTATTAAGACTTTTATCGATGACTTTGGAATCCACTTAAAGAAGGTGTTATTATAAAATATCTCAATAAAGGCACTCTTTCACGCTGTAAAAACTGGAGAGGAATAACACCACTTAGCATGATTAATAAAACATTAACACGCATTATTTACTCTAGACTCACGTCAACTTTTGTGGATATTGTGGTTGCTCGAGTGTGGATCAACTTAATAGTCTTAGAATAATCGTAGTGCTATCTATTGAATAGCGCTCACTATTATATTTAATCGTCATTGATTTTGAGAAAGCATTATTCACTACTCTATAAGGAAAATTCTTGGTTGCAGAGGTGTGCCAGATAAACTAATCGAACTCATCAAAGAACTCTACAACGATGCTTGTTGCCAAGTTTTACATGATGGACAACTCGGTAAAGCTATCTCTGTTAATGTTAGTGTACAACTAGGCTGCATTTTATTCCCACTCCTGTTCAACATGACGCTATTTACTCTAATACTTTAAGGAAATGTCGATGAAACCTAATATGATGCAAGAACAGGGAAGAAAAGTCGGCCTAAAGATGAACTTCAACAAAACCAAAGTTATGCGCATGAAGAAAAGGAAAAGGACTGATACAAAAGGCGTCATAACGATGATGTATTTTGACATCATTACTATGACAAGTGTCTTCGTTTTTGGACCCGTGACACTTTTCATCATGGTGATGTCAACCTTAACATTACTTGGCTAAAGTTTCATCAGGGTCAAAATTAAATTATGTCATCAATGGGATGATACATCGGCATCACAGATATGACGAAGATGTCTTCAGTGCGATGACGCAGTAACATCGGAGAAAGGACACATAAGCATCAATTTAATGACAGTTTATAATTAAGTCAAAGTGAGAGAATATTACTTACCACGGTTACATATATTTGTTTCACGCTTGTTGAGTTACGACCTTTATTTACTTATTTTATACTTTATTAAATTATTTAAGCAGAACTCTCAATATTTAGACACCAGCACCATGCTCCTAATGGTTTTCGTAATCATTCTACTTTAAAAATTTGATGTAAATATTTAACTAAATAATTTAAAAAAATAGAATATAGGAATTTTAGCTTCTTATAAAACATTGTAATCATGAAAATAATGTTAATAATATACAAAATGTGGCATCGAATTGATGTCACTATAGTCATTCAATAGATGACACGTAAACAATTACAAAATTGTACGAAGACGCTAGTCATTGGATTGATGTTACTTTTTGCAACATTGATGAGCATCGTCAATATAAAGATTAATTTTTTTATCACTGCAGCAAAACGTCAAAGTTTCAAGTTAATTGATGTTAATTGGAGAAAGTAAATAACTTTTGCTATTTGGGCAGCATCATCTCATCCTCAGGAGTATAAATAAGGCAAAACAGGCATTTGGTGCCTTAAGTCCTGTATGTGGATCTTCTTATCGCTCAATTAACACGAAACTGTTCTCCTCAAATTTAACATCTACCCTGGTGTATGGATACGAATCCTGAAACGCATCTCAACGCCATATTAACAACCCACAAGTTCTTGTCAATAAATATTTAAGCACAGTTCTTCGTATTTTCTAGCCAACATTATTATTTAATATTGAGCTCTGGAGAAAGACAAACCAAACACCCTTGAAACGTAAAATCCTCAAAAGAAAATGGAATTGGTTTTGTCATATTCTGTGAAAACCAACAGAAGATATTGGACGCATGGCAATAGACAGGAACTCACAAGACAGTAGACGACCAGGAAGGGGCCAGCCCATACGTGGAGAAGAGCGGTTGGAATCAAAGTAAAATCCACCATAAAAAGCTGGAGTGAAATAAAAAATTTGGCAAAAAACAGATCGGAATAAAAGAAAGAAGCTGTGGCCTTTTGTTCCACTATGAAACTCTCTTCAAGGATTTAGGCTGTTCTATGAAAGTTTTACTAAGAGAACTTATCAAATAGTTCAAAACTTCATACAAACATTACTGTTGAGAAAAAACAGCTGAAGCAGAAATCGTTATTATTTTTAACCAAATATTGATCCCTTTCCCAATATAAGTTCGTAGCATTTTCCTTTAGTCTGCTTAAACGTTCTTTCAATATATTTTATTTTTTTCTTTTAGCAATTTAACATTTTATAGTTGTTAAACTTTCTACCTTCAAACCAAATTTATTTATTTATCTAAAAAAAGACAAGAGATTTTTTCGTTATAAGTATTAAAATTATTCCCCATATTGTTTACTAAAACATTTTAAAAAGTTTTTTTTTTTTGGAAAAAAGCAGCAAAATTTTTATTGCTTTTGTTACGTATGCATGTTACATTTTTATTGCCTGAGAACCCTGTGGCGTTTTTATGCTGATTTCAATGTTTTTTTTTTTTTGCTCGGATATGACTTTTTAAAATTTTCCCGCGTGGCTTTTTGTTGAAATAACACACAGCTTTTCAGAGTAATTTTTTTGCATTTCACCAAAAAAAAAAAAAAAAAGGTATCAATATCTAGTTTCATATATGTTTTAAGTCCTGGTGATTTTAAGGGTTGTTTTGCGTATTATTTCGCATTTAAAAATAGATTTGCATTGTGGCGTGTCCAATTGATTTATGGTTTTTGTAAATAAAAAATATTTAAAATTTTTCCCAAATTTTTTTTTCTACATATCAGTGAGTTTTTATTGCAGTATTGAGGTATTTTTTTTTTTTTTTTTTTTGTTGTTAAATATATTGTATTGTTTGTTAAGTTAGTTGTTTTGTGGTTTTATTTGTGGGTGTTTTTTGTTCCATTTTTTTCTTCTTTAAATTTTTTCGAACGTTTTTAGATGTAAGTCTTACTGTTAGTCATGGTTAAAAATGATGTCTAAGTTTATTTACTTTAACCACAAAAAAACAGAAGAAAACTAATCCTTTGGGTGTCGTTTTATAAGATATTTAATGCATTTTAGAATACAAATAAAAAGTTTGGCCCAATATCTTTTAAAATGTGTGTCATATAAGGGATTTAGTATCATACAAACGCCGTAAGGCTTTAAAAAAATATGATTTGTTTAAAAAAAAAATTGGTTTAAACAAAAAACTTAGGATATCCTTTAAAAGAACTAAATACAAATTTTTGATTTAATAATATTTAATATTTTAGTTTCTTTTAACCTTTTTATACCCACACCACAATAGTGAGAGGGTATTATGCATTTGTGCTGATGTGTGTAGCGCCTTAAAATATTGGTCCTAGACCCACCTTAAAGTATACCGATCGACTCAGAATCACTTTCGAACTAACGATGTCCGTCCGGCTGGCAGGCTGGCTGGCTGTCCATGTAACCTTGTGCGCAAAGTACTGGAGATAATTTAATCAAATTTGGGACATAGGTTCTTATTGGCACAAGGACCAAGCCTATTGAAAATTGGCCAAATCGTTTGACCACGAGGGAAGATAGGGGGAAATTTTATTCCTCTCAGAAACTATCAAACCGATTTTAATGAAATTTAAAACATAGATAGAACTATATCTTTATGGACCCAAAAGGAATGCATTTTTTAAAAAATAGGACCACCAGGGGAGATAGGGGAAATTTTTGCTTCTCAAACCGGGCTTAATGAAATTTAAAACATAATAGATCCATATCTATATGGACACATAAGCTATACAGTTTTTCAAAAATAGGACCACAAGGGGAGATAGGGGGCAATTTCTGCCTCTCACAAACTTTCAACCCGATTTTAATGAAGTTTATAAACATAGATAAATCCATATTTATATGGACATACCAGCATGATGTGTTTTTTACTACTGTGGTGTAGGGTATCATATAGTCGGTCTTGACCTACCATACTTTCTTACTTGTTTTGTTTCTGATAAACAATTGTAATCAATTTTTGAATAAAACAGATTATGTTAAAATTACTTTATATTTTAAATAAAAAAGCCTCGATTATACAAGAATATAACTATTATCCTGAGCAGCAGTAAAACAGTTTATTTCAATCCTAAAAGTAGGCAAGATTTTCTAAAATAAATGAAATTAGTTATTCAATCATGTCTTGAGTTTTTTTTTTCTCATTCACTTTATAGTTCCATTTGCATACTATCTTTAGCTTTTCTAAAATGTTTGGAAACAGATTCCCTGATGATCTGGCCCAAGCAACCAGTTAACTGCTCATAGGAACTAGCTTATCCCCCAACAATAAATTTCAAGATTTTATCAAGAGTGTTTTTTGTTAAGCACTTTTAAGTTTTTTTTTGCATATTCTTGAGAATATTTCATTAGCCCAATTCACAATCTTGTGCAAATGGTCTTGCATCGTAGCATTTGCAAAATGGTATAGTAAATACTGTAGTATACTTTTGATTGGCTTGGTTCACAGAGTGTTAGCTGTCGATTTACAATCAAGTGTTGCAAAAGTCGAGAAAATATAAACTATTGGTTTTAGGCGTTGCATATTTGCAAAAGAGTAGCAAGTGCATTGCTGTATATTTTGTTGGTGTAGAGTAAAAATATACTATACCATTTTGCGAATGCTCCCAAAAGTATGCTACAGTATTTACTATACCATTTTGCAAATGCTACGATGCAAGACCATTTGCACAAGATTGTGAATTGAGCTATTGCTTTTGTTATTGTAGTATTCTCTCATAAAATTTCTTATTTTACTAAAACTCCTTTAAATATGCAGAAGTAGTTAATTAAGTTTAAAAATCCTATTGATTTTATTTTTTCCTGATATTTTAATTTTTTTTTTAGTTTCCTAAACCCCTTTAACATTCAATTTACACTTTGTATTTATCTTTATGTCTACTCAATTTTGACCAGATTTTTTTCTTTTTCTACAAACTCCAGTATATTCCTTTATTTATATCAGAATCCTTTCAACTTCTACATCAATGCCATTTTCAATTTTTCCCAAACTAAATATGTACACAAAAACACACAAACAAACACTACTTGAAACTTTTACAAAACTGCAATAGTAAAAATAAACTAAATAGAACAGGAGAACAGAAGAGGGCTTGGCATAAAACATAGAAAATTACAAATGAAAAACTTAAAATTTCTATGAATTTAATATATGGAACGAATGGTTTGAACTCTCTCAGTGCTACTGAAAATATTAAAGACCTAAATACTGGTGATTGCAGCTTAGAAATTGAAGGCAAAGTAAGGAAAACTGGATAGAAAAAACGAGAATAATTAAAAAATAAAATAAATAGAAATACAATTAAATAACAAATTGGTAACTGACTTCCCAGTCAGGCCTTTGCATTTTACATACAAACGACTAGAGAGAGAGAGAGAGAGAGAACTTAAAACGAAAACTTTTCAAAAACCAATAATTAAAAATGCACAAAGCAGGACATACATTGAGATTTTTAATTAAGTTTAGTTTAAGCAAGAGTTTTCACAGAAAACTTGAAACACAAATGATAGATTGATTGCAACAAAAGTTTTTTTTTTTATAAAGAGAAAAAAAGAAAGAAAATTCATTCTATTATTTTATACAAAACCTTAAATTGCTTAAACTTTTGTTACTTTAATCATTTTCATCTTTAATTTTCTAATTTGTTCAAGTGAGTTTGTTTTATTATGTTCTTTTTTTTTTGTGCCGCCTTAAACTAGGCTAAACATATTGACATGTGTATACACACACACATTGGTTTAGCTTTTTTTACCACTTATCTTCCATTCATCTGCACGTTTTCCTAATAATTTTTGCCAGCATTATCCCCACTTATCCCATCAAAAAATGAAATGAACAAAATATTTTTGATCTTTGATTGTCTTTTTAACTAATTTTCATTCATATATTGTATAAAAAAAATGACTAACAATAAAAAAAAATTATTTTAAACATATGCAGACATCTACATATCCTTATAAACTCCCCTATAAAATAAATAAGACTTTCGGAAATATATCGAACACATGTCAAATACTGCCTAGTGTGGTAAATACCATCTTCCTTTCACTTGCTTAATAGAACCCCATCCACATATTCATTTTAAAAGAAATTAATGTTTTTCACAAACATTTTCCCAGATACAAAAACACACACACGCTCACACAGACTGCAAATTTCCATATAGACTGATGATGTCAATGTTTGAAAAAATCCGCCTCTGGGGATTTCCAAATATAAATTTGTTTACAAAAAAAATTTTTTTTGCATAAAAAATATCTACGCCTACGCGGTTTAACGCAAAAGATATTTGAACATACGTTTCATGTAATTCGCGAAAATGTTCATCAAGTGATTGTTGCCACCACCACCACTACCGCCATTTCATTGCCTCCTTACCCTGGATTTTTTTCTTGTGGCATTCGCGTAAGCCGCGTGAATGAATACAAATTACAAACAATTTAACAATTGGGTTTTTGTGTGGAATTAATTTCAAATACGAAATGGATTTTGCATAAAAGAATTAAGTTAAAAATAGATTTGCAATGTAAATATTTTAATTAAAAGAAGTTGTAATATTTATATACTTATTCGTGATAATAATAACTATTAGCTACAATTAAGTTTTTATAACTTGTCTACTGTAAAGTATGCAATACATGAGTTGTAAAATCCTGACAGTAGGCCGGATGGTGTTACCGCTGTAGTCCTAAAAAAAGCGCGCATTGGCGTCGCCTCTTCTTTTGACAACATTATTTAGCTACTCGTACCGAGAAGGAGCTTTTCCTTCCTGTTGGAAGGTGGTCAACGTCCAGCCAATCCCAAAAAAAGTTAGGCTAAAAAGCCTGAAAACTACCGCCCAATAGCAATTTGCTCTACGCTCTAGAAGGTCATGCAGAGCATGAGCAATCACCACTTGCTAAATTATCTGGAGTCTAATTCACTTTTGTGTGATAGCCAGTATGGCTTTCGGAGAAGTCATTCTATGAAAGAGTTGTAAGCGCTTTTCTTTGCAGCTTTAGAGTCATTTTGTTCACCAATTTGGTGACAGCAAAGTGGTTGTTCTAGATATTTCCAAAGCGTTTAATCGTGTTTGTCACGGTGCATTCGTTCCAAAGCTTATAGAAATTGGTGTCGGTAGTAATTTCTCTCGATTTATATCGAACTTTTTCAAGGACCGCTTTTTCTTATTTTTTTTAAACGACCTCCCTTGTCTAACTTCTAATCCTATCTATTCTTTCGCAGATGACAGAAGCATTTATCATTCAATTTTCTTTAATCTATGAGGCAGAACCTTACTACAATCTCCGAGTGGGGTCTTGAGAATAGGGTCGATTTCAGTGCTCGTAAGACTCAACGCTGTATGTTGACCCACAGACGCCTTGTGGAGTCAGCGCAATCTGTATATATGGGAGGTAGAGCTATTAAGGACTCAGCCATTCTTGATGTTCTGGGTATGAAAATCCAATGTCATGTTCGTTGGAACCAACAGGTTTTTCAAATGGAATATTATTCCCATATCTGGGCAGGTGCTTCAAGGTCTATCTAAAAGTTTCTGGATCGGGAGCAAAAGAGTTCGTTGAAGCTCATAAATGACAGTAGGGTATCCAGGAAAATCCTAACAGGGGTTTTGCTACTTTCGATTAGTATTTTCAGCTACTGATCTAAAAGTGGAGCGTTTAACAAAGTTTTCTCTTCAAGCTAAAATTCCTAATTATTTTTATAAACTAATAAGCCGAAAGGATAGTTGAATGAAAAATATAGGAAATGTCCTCCTAATGCCTAATTGTTAGGGTATTCATTCGGTTATTATTACCCGATTAACTGATCGGTTAAATTAAAATAGGCTTTTTTCGATTAACGATTAAACCGGTTAATTTCAGTCGGTTAACCGATTAACCGATGTAATAAAATTTCCATTTTTTTGTAAATATGGTTAATTTTTTGTGTTTGTTTTCAAATTTTGTTTAGTTCAAAAACGTTAGTTGCAAACCAATTCGCTTTTTTAAATGCATTCTACAATGCATCCATGTCCAATTTTACAACGTTTTCTGTACCAAAGTTCACCAAAATGTTACCTATGTGCACCAAAAAAGTTGTGTTTCGAAATATTTTTTCATACAATATCCCTGTAGTAAATTAAATAGTCAGTTGCAAAAAACACTAACTATAAATTAACTATTTTTCAAATGACTACAAATTGGTTTAAGTCTCTTGCAGATATCAACCAAACATATTGCATAGAGGCACACGTAAAACACAAATAAAAGCAAAATAAGTAAAACAAGAATGCCATGAAGTCAAATGAAAAAAAAAATATTACAAACATATTTAAATAATTAAAAATAATTGAAAATTTAATCAATACAAATCTGTTTATATACAAGCAATTATGTAGCGTTTTTATTTCAGCATGTATTATATATACATCATCATTTAAAGCAATTTGATGCAAAATTTGCTTAAATAATTATTTCTATATAAATATAGAGCAATTCCATATGAAAGCGATCACCTTTTGGACGACCCCTCTCCGATTTTAAAATAAATAGTCTCAATCGATTGCCCAGCAAAAAATAATGTACCTACACATTTTATTTTTTTTTATAGTGACTGGTTTAGTGGTGGTGTACACCACTGTCATGTGACAAAATTGAAGAATTCTTCATAAGGGACCTCATTGAAATGTTTAAAAAAAAAACTACTAAAGCGATCGCAACGAGTGATAGCTCGTTGGAAAGGTATTGAATCAGGCTTTAATTGAAAAATAAAATTTTCCTAATTTTTCTTAGAAATTTACCTTTAAATTTTCCCATGAAAATTAAATTTTCCGATTTTCCACAGAAGCTCCAAAATTTTCCGGCTAATTTTTTTTTGGATTCCTCATAATTTTTGCTTTAAGAATCAGCAATAAAAAAATGGGCCCCGACTCCTTGTTTGGGCAGGAGAAGAGCATTTAAGAGACCACCTTGTTAAAAATACATTTTACAAATTATTTTACAGTTAAAAATACATTTATGAAGAAAAAATCAATTTTTTTTTAGGAGCCCCAAGTTGAGTGTGTAGTGAATATGGTCTGCCTGCCTTCACAAGCAGGGTTACCGTTGGAAATTTTCGAAAAGGGTCACGAAAAGGGTATTTTCCAGAAAAAGGGGTCAAAAAAGGGTATTTCAATAAAAAAAAGGGTCAAGTTTATTATTAGCAGTATTTCCCATTTTAATGAACATAATAAGATCAAGTTTTTTTATAAGCAAACAAACAAATAATATTTCAGGTAGGAAGAGCTCAAAAAACTTAATTTTTTTATGGAATGCTCTGTCCTATTTTAAACACCTGACAAAATGTGTATTCTTTATCATTATACATAGCTAATTTTTTAATATTTTTTATCTAATTTTCCGATTTAGTGATGTCAAAAAATTTTAGTGTTTGTTTTAAATTTTGCAATCGTTCGCAAATTGTAACCATTTTCTCGATTAAAGCGATTTTTTCCTGTAAGTGTCAGATTTTTTAAAGCTTTTACGATTTTTAATAAGACTGTTACCAAATATATGGGAATTCCCGCTAATTTAGCAATGTTTACCTCTTGTTTTCATTCCTGTTAGGGCACTCTCAACACAGTCGATTCAAAAGGGGGCGAAAAGTTCAATACCTTTTGCCATTATTAAGGGCGAATTTTTTTGAATAAAACATGCTACTCTTTAAGTGAGCAAAACACCAAATAGCATTTTTTTAATAAAATGTAAAATTTTTGTTTTAAAAAGAAACCACCGTAAAAAAAATCAAATATTTATATGAGTTATGTTTGCTTTTAGGGAAATTGTACTTTACTATCAAAAATCAAGGAGAAGAAAGCATGGAATTGTAAGTTTATACTTTGAGTCTGTTCCATATCAAGCAATGCTTATTTCGAAAACATTTGTTTAGCACTTCTGTTCCGCAGTGTTGAAAAAAAAAAATGTGAGAGCTTTTTCCATAAAAGGGTCAAAAAGTGTCACAAAATAGGTGATAATGATACAAAAGTATAATTTAAAAAAAGGGTCATAAAAGGTATCAACACCGTCGAAAAAGGGTCAAATTGATACTTTAGTATCACAACGGTAACGCTGTTCACAAGATCGGCCATAAATCCGTGGATAATAGCAGCAGTGGCATGTAATGGCACACCAAACCCGACTGAGGCTACAGGTCATAAAATGTTTTGTAAATTTTTTAAATTAACAGGTAATAAATATTTCGCCTAAAATGACACGTGCAGAAACAAGTCATAAAACACGGATTTTCCATAAATATGGCGAAATATTTATTACCTGGTAATTTAAAAAATTTGCAAAACATTTTATGACCTGTGTTCGGCTTATTGGCAGTAACCAATTAAGTCCCTCTTTAAAAAACATTTTATGACCAGTAGTTCACGCAAATTTTCCTATTAAAGAAAAGCAAATATCGCTTATTTTTTTTTACCTATTTTTTACCAAAAAATAAATATAAATACTTCACACACACTGAGTCAAATTTCAGTTGAATACTAAACGTGAAACTGTTAAAGTGTTTTTTTTTTTTGTAAAGTAAAGAGTGAAGCTGTAAAGACAATTTAAAGTAAAATGAATAAATTTTGCTGCAATCCGTTTAACAAGAGTGGACATCGTTCGAAAAGGATAAAAGTATTAAAATTAACTGGTGTTTCGAAGCGATACATGAATGAATTAAATATACAATACGGTGAAGAAGCAGAATTCATTTGCCCCAAGTGTAAAATCGATTTGTCTCAACAAGCAAATGCATTGAAACAAATGCAGCCACAATCCGAGAGTGAAATGACAAGTGAACAAAATGTTTCATCTGATAGTGAGGCAGACATTCCGATGGTCAATATGTCTTTGAGTCCTTTGAATGAGGCTATTACCACTTTAGGTGAAACGCCTATTAGAAAAAGAAAGTTGCGCAGTGAAAGATACAGGAAAGAGAAAAGGGCAAGGTTATGAGTGCAATCGCGACAATATTTGATGAAGGCTCTGATAACGAATGCAGTCAAGCAGATGACGTTGATGACGGCAAACAAATGATTGAGCAGTTGAAAAGAAAATTCAATTTAGCGACCACTTTTCCGGAGAAATATCTCATTTTATCTGCGCTGCCTCAATCATGGTCTATACGCAAGATTTCTGAACAGTTTCAAACATCTTTTTACATCGCGAGAAGAAGCAAAGAATTAGTTCGACAGAAGGGCATATTGGCGACTCCCACCAAGAAATTTGGCTCAAGGACCCTCAGCGAAGTAACGGTGAAATTGATTCAAGATTTTTACTGCAATGATGACAACAGCCGCGCCTGCCCAGGTACACGTGACTATGTTATCACACGTGAAGATGGAGAAAAAGTACACAAGCAGCGCAGATTATTATTATGTAATCTATCCGAAGCGAGAAATACCCAGCAGAAAAAGTGGGATTTTCTAAGTTTGCCATCCTACGACCAAAAGAATGCGTGCTGGCATTTGTACAACATAAAACGCATGGCGACTAAGGCAAGTTTGCAAAGGCCATATACTGAGCAGATCTTAAATGTACAACATTTGTTTTCGTGGATTCAAAGCAAGGAAATTGCCATTAACACAGTTTTATGCACTCAAAAAGAACACGATGCCATGGAGCGACGAATTCAAAACAGATATAATAATGTCAAAACTATAACTGGAACGCAAAAGTTTCATTGCTTCATACCAAATATTTCTGATATGTCAATTAATGTAAAGCGGTACTCTTCGTCTTCCGACGTGCTAAATTTAAAGTTACTTTAATTTTATAATGATGCCAAGACAATTGAAATTTTTAATAAATATTGTAATTAGGTATAAGCAGCAAAATAAGAAAGATTTTTTCTTCATAAATGTATTTTTAACTGTAAAATAATTTTTAAAATGTATTTTTAACAAGGTGGTCTCTTAAATGCTCTTCTCCTGTCCAAACAAGGAGTCGGGGCCCATTTTTTTATTGCTGATTCTTAAAGCAAAAATTATGAGGAATCCAAAAAAAAAAAAAAAATTAGCCGGAAAATTTAGGAGCTTCTGTGGAAAATCGGAAAATTTAATTTTCATGGGAAAATTTAAAGGTAAATTTCTAAGAAAAATTAGGAAAATTTTATTTTTCAATTAAAGCCTGATTCAATACCTTTCCAACGAGCTATCACTCGTTGCGATCGCTTTAGTAGGTCCCTTATGAAGAATTCTTCAATTTTGTCACATGACAGTGGTGTACACCACCACTAAACCAGTCACTATAAAAAAAAAAAATATGTAGGTTCATTATTTTTTGCTGGGCAATCGATTGAGACTATTTATTTTAAAATCGGAGAGGGGTCGTCCAAAAATTAGCCAATTTTGATCGTTTTCATATGGAATTGCTCTATATACATATATATAAAAATATACATTCATATGTATATATGTTTATATGTACATATATTTTTTTGACAAAAAATTTTTTAAATTTAAATAATTTATTATAAACCGACTATACTATTAATTGACTACAAATTGGTTGAAAAAAAAGTAGTTAGTAGTCATTTTAAAAGTCATGCAGGGATAACCAATTGACTACAGCCTATGACATGCCTATGTTAAAATAGTGAGTCGTCGACAAGGAAAATAGTCACTTAATCAACTAGATGTGGTTATAAAAAAACCAGTTTGAAGTTACTTAAAAATGTGTTTGACTTCCTACAGGGATATTTCCTGCTAGCAATACATTCTTAAAATACAGTATAAAAACAGAAATTAAGGAATTTGGAAATAAACTATTTGGCCGAATGTTTGGTGCTGAGCTTTGTTAGGATGAGTAACATGATGAACTGAAAACAGAAGAAACTCTCAATAGTTACACAAGCAATCTTTAAACGGATTTAACTGAAACAATTAGAAGTGTTAAAAATTTTAAAAATTAAAAACAATTGTTAAATTTAAAAAACGTTTATTAAGGAGAATTTTCATACAAAATTTGTTTTGTAAACCTTTATTAAATTTAAAATTTTTTTTAAAAATACAGGCGTATATGTTAAGAGAAATCTAGGAAAAGAACTGAGAATTTAAATATTCTGTATTATTGATTGCTTTCGATTTCTCCAACATCTACGACATATAAAAGAAATTTTTGCAAGTCAAAATTTATCAAAACTAAGAAAAAAGTCGCTTAAGTCCTAAACATTTTAACCAAATTATATTTCTAATGGATTATATTATATTAAAATTTTCAATACATATCGATACCTTCCCATAAGAATATATAAAGCTACACTTTTTTCGAAAATTTGGTCTGGGTTTCGCTGCCCTATCATGGATGCAAAGGAAACTAGAGAGAAAATAAAATTGTATCAACCGTCAAGTTTTATCACTGGAATAATGTTGCACCCTGTAATTTGTATTATCCGCCAAAGAAATTATGCTGAGCCACATTTTTAAATATGTTTTGTATTCTGAAAATCGCTTTCCAAATATGTTCCTTTCAATAAAATACACAAATAAATAACTAAATGAGACGTTTTTTTTTCGTTTCCTACACAATTTTAGAAATGTCGCTTAATACATTCTTATGGGAAGGTATCGATATTATATATTTATTAAAAAATATGTATTATTATAAATTGTTTTTTTTTTTTGTTTCCTCGTTTTAGTTCAAGAATTGTTATGTTATTGTTTTTTTTACTAAAAAACTCCAAATAATAAATAATTTTTCATTTTTATACCCACACCATCCGATCGACTCAGAATCACTTTCTGATTCGAACTAACGATGTCCGTCCGGCTGGCCTAGCAGGCTGGCTGGCTGTCCATGTTACCTTGTGCGCAATGTACAGGTCGCAATTTTGGAGATAATTTAATAAAATTTGGGACATAGGTTCTTATTGGCACAAGGACCAAGCCTATTGAAAATGGGCCAAATCGTAGTACCACGTGGGAAGATAGGGGGAAACTATCAAACAGATTTAAATGAAATTTAAAACATAGATAGATCCATATCTACATACATGGACACATAAGCTATACAGTTTTTCAAAAATAGGACCACAAGGGGAGGTAGGGGGCAATTACTGCTCTCACAAGCTTTCAAACCGATTTTAATGAAGTTTATAAAAATAGATAAATCCATATTTATATGGACATATAAGCATGATGTTTATTTTAATACAGTGGTGTAGGGTATCATATGGTCGGGCTTGACCGACTAAACTTTCTTACTTGTTATTTATTGAACTTACTTAATTTATAAAAAAAAAAACTTTATTAATCGGTTAATCGATCAATTACAAAATTAACCGATTATTAACCGATTAAAACAAAGCCTCGATTAATTAATCGAGCGATTAACCGATTAAAGTAAAAGCCCGATTAAATTAATACCCTACTAATTGTGAAACAAGTTTTCCAAATAGACTTTGCTTAAGATACATCAGACTTAAAGGTGTATTTTGTTAAGTGTAAAATATCATCAAAAAGAAGTGCACGTAGAAAGCCGTGTTAAAAAAAGTATTTGTAAAAATTCGCTTTAGTTATACCTGATCGATCGTGCTACACACTTTTATATTAATACAGACTGTAAATTAAAAGTTAAAATAATATTGCATACACTTAGGATGTCTTCTCTAAAAAATTTGTTACATAATTTTAGGATTTTAATTTTGCTTAAAAAAGCAGATTTGTTTAGTCGATGTTATTTATTTTAATCATAAAACATTTATTTGCTTCTTTTGTATTTCCTGTCTAACAACTTAACATTAATTTTAAAATCCCTTTAATTTTTTTCATCTAAATCGTTACAAATTTATATAAATCGTTTTATATACTTTAGATAAATTTCTTGTATTATAAATTTTTGTATATTGTTGTTAACAAAATTATGCTTTACATATGATTTAAACTTTCTATACTTGCTTTTGTAAAAATATGATTTGTGTATTTATTTATTTATTTTTTTTTTTCGTAAATCCTTAAACAGATTCATTTAAATATGTCACGTCCACACATTCAAATTGTAGTCATCTTATGAACACAACTGTACTTTTTGCAACACTATAAACGGCTCTTAAGTCTGTGGTAGTGTTCAGATGGTAGTGGTGGTGGTGGCGGTAGCAAAAACCTAAAATATATTTTAAAATACATAACAAAACTGAAATATAAATGTAGGAATGTAAGAAAATGGAAAAAAATGAAATGAAGTAATTTAAAAAATTATAAAAATTTTTTTGTATTAGTAAGTAAATATGAAAGTGTATGAATGTGCGTGTGTGTTTGTGTATATATAATCATATATAACAAATTATCAACGGTATATTATGCATGATGCATTTCTTTAGTTAACTGTTGATGACATCTTACATTTGTGTTGGTGCTCGTACACATACACACATATTTTTTTTTGAAGCTGGAAGAAAAAAATTTCCTCGGAAACGGATTTTGTTTTATACGTGTGATTTGTGCTAGAAATAAAATTTATAACCTCAAACCTGTTTAGTACTCCTCTATTCGTTTTTTTTTTTTTTTTTTTTGTTACAATCTTTAACATTTCCTTGTTCAGTTCTGCCACCAACAGTTGTCGTCATTGCCGTTTTATTTTTTATAATTTTTTTTTTTTTTTTGTTTGGTTTAAGGTGTTGAGTGTTCTACTTGGCTGCTCTGGTTTATGATGTGACATCCAATGAAAAATTACCAGCAAATAAAACAAAATCACACAAGTCAAAAATAACTTCTTTGTTTTGTTGTTGCTGTTGATATTTTTGCTGTTATTCAAACGTGTCATAATAAACGGAATATGTTCAAGATGTATTTATCATAATAAAAGTGTAAATGACAAAATATCATAGAAGCAAAGAAAATGCTCTTAAAGAGTTTTAAATATAATGCCCAAGACTAAAACGAAACTTTCTTTTCTTTGATGTATAAAGTTTAAGGAATGATCAGGATGACAAGTATACTAAGACTTCTTCTTCAAACATTATTTTCATAAGCCCACTAAAGCTTCAAGCATTACTTTTTCTGAGAATATCATTTTGGAAATAAAACTAAAAACTTTAATATACGTCTAAGAAGGGCTTAGATCATGGCTACGGTAAAATTGCTACGATATTTCATCCACTCTTCGAGAAAATTTGGTACGAAGAAAAATGACCAGACGACTGGTTGCAAAGTTTCCTTATAAAAATACCAAAATATGGGAACTTTCGCAATGTTAAATTTATCGCAAAATCTCACTTTCTATACCATCCAATATACTTACAAGAATACTTCCGATCGAAATGATCGCTGAACAAGTAGAGGAATGGCAAAATAACATGTATCTCACTTTAGTAGATTATATTAATGCATTTTACAGCATATTTCGTTGCAAAATATGGAATCTCCACATAAGCTAATTAATCTCATAAGAACTCAATATGATAACTTTCGGCGCAGAGTCTTGCAGAGCAACTGGTTCTCAGAACCATTTCTTCCGAAATCGGATGTTTGACAGGGATGCCTACTGTCTCCGCAACTCTTTCTGCATGTGATAAACAATGCCCTTGAAAATACGGTTGCGACTTATCGACGCGTTATCCAATGGACCTCATGCAGTCATCTCGAGGACTTAGGCTACTGTCTCTCCACTAAACATATGCAATTGAAACTTGATGGATTGGTTCTCCACTCAGCAAATGTTGGTCTTAAAATAACACGGAAAAACAAAGGCGATGAAAATAAGAGCTTCAAGCACCAACAAACCCTTTTATTATCGCTCACGAACAGGTTGAGTTTGTTGATAAATTCTGCTACCTGGGGAGCTTGCTTTCATCAGAAGATAACGCAAAATCAGACATTTCACTTTGGATTAAAAAAGCAAACAGGGTGATCTTTCAACTGCGGAATACTTGGAAATCAACCATCATATAAGTCAAAACTAAAATTAACATATTTAAGTCAAATGTACTATCAGTTTTGCTTTATAGCTGCGAAACGTGGATGACAACAACAGCACTGAACTGTAACTTACAAGATTTTACACACCGCTGCTTGTCCTACATTTTGAAAATCTGTTGGCCAAACGTCATAAGCAACGACGAATTATATAGAAAATGCAATATTGAGCCTATCCAAACGGTTATTAAACGAAGAAAGTGGAAATGGATCGGGCACATTCTCAGGAAGGACCCAGATAAAACATGCTGCCATGCCCTAGACTGGAATCTACAAGGCAGTAGAAGAAGAGGTCGGCCAAAGACTCCATGGAAAAGAAGCTTGCTTAATGACATCGAAAACACCGAATATCTTGGAGAAATTTTGTGCATTATACAATATACGAATTAGATTGTCTATTGATTACGTTTTCTTTGCTGGGCTCTACCTAACACGACAGTCTTAAGCTAACCAAAGAATCAACCTTTAATCCAATAGCTTGTCTAGCATTGGCTGGACTTTTTATTCAACATTTTAGTTTTAAGACTTAAATACTTATTGTTAGTACAATTGAAGATTAGTTCAATTTGCAGTAGAAGATTTAATAAATATCAGTGTTGCCGCCAGCAAAATTCAAAATTGCACTTGAGATGAAGAAAAATTAAACGATTTAACTCATATTATTCCTGATATAAAGTTAACGTTTTATAACATAAAAAAGCAACCAAATTATGCAAATTTAATTTAAAAATCAGTCATCGTTTCGCGCAACTTTAAGGCGACTTTATGATTTTTTTAGCGCACATAATCGTCCATCTGAACAGGCTTGTTATGAACAAAACTGCCGCATATGGAGTGAGACCAATTCACAACAGACTCAATAACATCTGGAAAAATGCGCCGTTTGGTGCACTTTACACGCTCAGTCCTTTTTTGAAAATGAAGCCAAATGGAAAAACCCTGTCAATTAGCCTCCAAGGATGTGCGGTTTGACATCTGTCGTTTATTTCCTGTGGGACAACCGTGGAGTCACTAGTTTATACTGATAAACTGGCAATAATTGACGCTATGTAGGCCAACATTGTTCGCGTTATAAGTGACATACGCCCAGAAAATGTGGCCCAGCATATTTTTTTGTCAAGAACACTTATTTTTACAATTTCAAGTTTTATAGGCTTTAAGAAATATCCTTTGTGGTTCCAGGCAAAAGTCTGTTTCTTAAATCAGTCTTACAACTGTTAATATACCTTATTCCAATAATATTTGGGTTCTAAAACGATGGAAATATTTTCTTAACAGACCGTCTAGATTTCTTCTGCCCACATGAATTTGGATGGTGAAGACAGCTGTTGTCGATGTTTTGTTATTGTTAAGCGATGTTAAAACAATTGTTTGCACAATGATCTCCAATAACATTGCAGTATTGCCATATAAATAAACGCCATCTTGGTTGTTACTGTTGCTTTTTATTTTGGTTGTCGTGCCATACGTTTTCTCCACATCAAAGAACATAAGTAATTGTGTGTCGCTAATTCTGCCAACGTTTTGCTCTTCAACACACATAAAAATTGATAGAAGTTTGACTCGTCAAGTCTTGAGTTTTAAGGAGAGAGGGGAAAAGAAATGGCCTTCTCTTTTTCCTTCTCCTCTAAAAGCTCAAGACTTGACACGTCAAACTTGACTTGTGTGAACTGGCAGAAACCGCGACTTCGGCTAAGAAGACGGCAATTTTTGGATCAACAATATTTGAAATGCATTAAAATTTATTTCTGAAATCAAATCTTTACATACAGGGATTTAATAGGTATGTCAGCACACCTTCTAGGTTTGAACGGAAAATTTAACAGAAAATTATAAAGATTTGATTATTAAACATTTTGTCCATTCCTAGCTTCCCACAGAGCATTTCAAATATTGAAATATTCCTAATAATCTAATAAAAAGTACCAAAATATTTAATTATTTTTGTCCCGCTATTAAGTCCCTTTGTCACTATTTATGTTATACTTCTTAGTTTTTAATGTCTTTCAAGACACTGAACAATTTTCTGTTCAAAATTTTTCTAATGTATTTTTATGTAAAATCTACAAAAATATTTTCGTAAGGCCCTCCTTTTTTTCATCACAAAAAAAAAAAAAAATAACTGCTAAGAAAATGACAGGTTTAAAGAAAACTTATTATGGCCCATCGCCCAATTAGTTTTAAGAAAGCATTTATTTCTGGCTGTTACTTATTGCTTTTTGTTTTTATTTTTCTAAGAAATTATCAAACATTTTCTAAAACTGGGGGAGTTTTTTTTTCTAACAAAAAAAAAATCAGCAATTTGAAAAATTGTTACATTACCGAGGCCTACTTAACAGCTTTAGCCTCCCCAAATACAGCTCATCTAATTTGTTGTTGTTGTTGTCTACCTGTAGTTTACATTTGTAAAATAAGTGATTAATTTTTACGCCTAAAATATGCAAAATACTCAATGAAGTAGACAACAAACCATCGACAGTTGTTTATACTTTTAAGACTATAGTTCATTTAGATATTGTGCCTTTTAGCCAGGTCTTAACAAAATAATAACGTCCTTTGGGAGTTGTTGAAAAAAACTCCAGCATAAATAAAAAAAAAAAATGTTTTTAAATTTTATATATTTTTTTCTTAATTTTTCAGAGGAAACTTTTTATTTTTCTTTTTTTTAGGGAAATGAAATATTTTATATCATAATTTTATTTTTTGCTTGTTCATGTTTGTACTTCCTTTTGAATATTTGATAAATTTAAATACGTCCTTTGCCAAAGCCTTGAAGGTAAATTGATTATGGGCGGTCACTTTTAAGGGTGGGTAGGTAAGAAAGTGAATTGGATGGCTCTTACAGATTGGCTTGTATGTTAATACAATTGCTGAGTGTATAAGAGTCATGCTAATGTAAGAAAATCAAGCAGATGTCATTAGGTTTCTTTACGTTTCACAGTTTTCCAATTTTAAAAATTATTTTTTTTCATGTTGGATAAACAAAAAATTTTTTGTTTAATTTGTGAGAAAAAGTTGTGGAAAAATTCGTGGAATTTTTCGATGAAAAAAAAATTATCAAATGCTTATTAGTCACCTGAGGGTTAAGTGCTTTTTTAAAAAAACCTACTTTTAAGAGCAAATATTGTCGTTTGTTAGGTTGGTTGAATGAAAGGCAATTTAATTAGAAATTAATAAGTTTTTTTTCTATAAAGTATAACTTTTTTGCTTAATAGAAAAAACTAATTAAAATTTCACTTAAACAGTTTTGAAAATATAAATTCTAAAGCTTAAAAGCATGCTATGTTTGCACAACCCTGAAAGTTAGGCTACAGTCTCTATGGATAGAACTTAAATTTTATCTAAATTTTGAAATAGTTTTTGACGGCGCGCCTTAAAAATATCCATGAGATGCAAAACTGAATGCAAAGATCATACAGCAACTCATGCAGAATATTCCAGAGAAGAAAAACATGCAGACTTAGGGAACTAATGGTTTAAAAAGGAATAAGTTTAAACATTTTCGGAAAATCTAAAAATCAAAGAAACTGCAGCCGTTGGTCGAGATAAGACGACGAAATCAGTATAATTTTTTTTTTAAACAGTGAAAAATAGCATCATATGAGGGCATTTCAATTATTTGTGTAATAAGCTGATGTCGCTGATGGCCGTGGCTTCTAATTTGTATGCCAAATTTCCCAGAACTTCTACAGGTACATTTTCATAAAATACCAAATTTAAATCTATTAAGTTTTTAATATTAAGCGATCTACTGTTTGAAATCTCAAAGGAAGGTGAGAGCTTCCAGGATCCGCTTCAGAGTATTTTTTGTTTGCACCAGTAATCCAGTCATCTGAGTTTTCTATGTTTCTCCGACAAGAAACATGGAGTTATTTATGGTCCTCCACCAAACAAAAAACGTTAAAATAGTGTGGTTAACACTTTCAGACCCATGCTTTAAATTGATTTCAAATTACCCTTAATCATAAAAATCAAACAAAATATTTTTGTATTTTGTATAAGATAGACCCATAAAATATTTCTACATGGTCCTTTTCCCAAACAGGACATCGCACAATTGTGCGGTCTAGGTCAATATCTGCAAAGAACCTTCGAACTGATAAAACATAGTTTGGAACTTTTCTAGCGTTTATTAAACTTAAAAAATACAGATACTTTACTACGTTATAAGAAATAAAGAATATAATCAGAGGAGTTTCCAGTTTTTGTTCCATCTTCTAATTTTTGCTACAGCATCTTTTCCACATTTACTTTTTTCCCCCCTATACTTATCCCGAGAAGCTCTACGCAGAAGCTGGAATCGAAACCGCAACCCCCTCACTGATAGCCTATCTCACTACTATCTAGTTTACTGGCTATCACTGCCTATGTGTCCTTCCATTTCACAACAGCTACAGGTTCGATATTGGTAAATTGGGATATTCACCCCGACTCATTTCTTTGTCCAAAGGAAATTTTACACTCTATTTGGCATTTTTGTACCTGTCTATCTGGTGTTATGCTTCTAACAGTGATATTTGTGTGAAAATTCGGTCCGAAATATATATTAATGGATATAAACGGTCAAGGACCAAGACCACAATCTTTAACCTACAACATTTTAAAGTTCACTACAACACCTCTAGAAGTAGCTCAGATAAGATTTCTCAACCCAACGGGTTGTGGCTTGGCGTAATTACTTCAAGTACAAGACATCTTCCCGTAAAAAATATCATTTGCTCATCAATTAGGGCCCCTATTACGGTTTACAACTCAACTGAGTTTCTTAATTTTTGTATTATGGTTTACAACTTTGCTATATTACGGTGAACTGAGTTGAGTTGTAAACCGTAATAGGGGTAAGTAATTTGTGATTTCTGTTGCCAATTAATTTTTTGGTTGAACTCTCTAAAACTTATTTGTCGAGTATGGTGTGAAGTTATCTTCGAAATTTATATTTGGACGTAGCTGTAAGAACTTGTCGCGGGACATGGAGTTATAAACGGCAGTAAGTTTGCTTCCACTCGCCCAGTACATTCTTATCGTACGGTAAAACTGAGACACACCATCATGATCGCGCACCATTCAAATATTTTTATATCTGCTGGTACGTAACGCACTTTCTGACCATGTTTGCTCAACACATACGTACCTTTTAGTTTGATTCACAATTTCCTCGGTGTATTTCTGGAAAGGGTATAAATATTTTATTGTTATGGTAAATATATTTACCTAAGTGATAAAATCGAATTTACGGTTGCTAAATGTAACCTTTTTTTCTCAAATAACTTTTACCGATGTTTTCTTGTCAATATATACCCTCTCTACTTCAGCATAAGACCATGGAAGTGAGAGAAACCTTATAGTCATTTCTGAAATTTCTAAAAAAATTTTGTTGCCGCCTGCATCTCTTTATTGAAATACTTGCAACCAGAAAAAAAAACACCGATGTTTGTGTTAATCCATTTTATAAATTTAATACTGGGATACTGTTCCTTTATTTTGAAAGATGTTTCAGGATCATAGTTTATAGCGATTTTCAACATTTGTAAAAGTTGTGATTTAAATTAAAGGCGTTTTAATTGTTAAAAATTTTTATTTTACTTTTATAAATTTTTATAATAAATTTAAAATTATAATTGTAAAAGAAAAAGGGCAAACAAATTTTTATGGCTAAACAAATTGAGAAAAGGTTAAAAAAAATGGCTAATGGCTAAACTCAATTTTTAATGGCTAAACAGGGGGAAAAATGGCTTAATCTAGCCACTAAATGGCTAAATTGGCAACACTGTTAAGAACGGAAAGAGGACCTTTTGGTCGGTTGTTGAAAGGGTTAAGAATAATACTAGATTATGCATTCCAATTCATATAATAAACGACCAAATATTCACAGACCCGGTTCATAAAGCTGGCATCATTTTGCATACTTGACAGAAAGCAAACAACCACCGCCCGACCTCGAAAGTTCGTAAGACCTGATGCTCGTAGGACCCAATGTTGTATTTTGACTTACAGACGACTTGTGGAGTCAGCGTCATCTGTATCCATGGGTGGTACAGATATTGGGGAAGCAGACACTCCTGGTATTCCAGGCATGAATATCCAATGTGATGTTCGTTGGAACCTACATGTTTTTCTAGTTTTGAAAGAGTCTTCGTTTCTTAAAATGGTTCAAGAATTACTGCATTCCGTCTGATCTCCTCACAATTTATACCGTCTATATCCGACCGAAAATGGAATACAACTCCCATATCTGGGCAGGTGCTTTTAGGTTTATATTAAAGATGCTGGTTAGGAGTGCGTTGAAGCTCACCAATGACAGTAGGATATAAAGCTCTACTGATTCATTGGAGCATCGTCGAAATGTAGGTTGTGCGTCATTGTTCTATTGATATAAGCACGGTAAGTGTTCAGTTGAGAAGGGCGAACTCAGCCCTGGGATGCGGATCCATGCCGCAGTACTGACCGTTCCAGCATATTACATCGGTTCGTTGCCGATTGTCTAATGTATCGCACAAAGTATTACGGAGAACTAGCCGCATGTGGAATAGACTCCAGGCGAAGTTTTGCCAGTCGACTACAATTTAAAAAATTCAAATTAAATTTCCAGAAACACTACTCCATCTTTTTTTCTCTTCATAACCTATTTTCCTAATTTCTAATACCAATCAAATTATAAAAAAACTTATAAAAAGCAAATAAACAAATTGCGCCTTAAGAAATAATGCCAAAAATTTGTGAGCTGCTTCTCCGCCCAGGGCCGCTTAATATGTGAAATCCCAGAAAAAATTGCCTTACGTGTTAAATAGTGGATACCGAGTACCGAATATTAAGATTTTTTTTTTAACTCAAACCTCAATGCTTTCAAAGTTTTTTTTTATGGAAATTAAGCAGTCCTCTTTTGAAATACAACTCTGTTTAAAAATACAGTACTATATAATACAATATCTGAACCGTTGATCAACCACATGAAATATATTGAGTAATGAAAAGCTGAATTTTTTGAGCACTAATTGAATCTCAAAGAGTATCCAAAACAACGCAACGCATAGAGGATTGCGCAAAAATTTTAAATTTATAAGTTTAAGTGCTTCGAATTTAAAACATTAATTTCATCTCGGATTTATTACAGATTTAAGGATATTTAATATTGTTCAGGGGTTATTGTGGGTAGAAAGTTGAGTGATTTTCTACAATGTTATGTTGGTTGGTAGGTTAACGTGGTATCATGCCCAAAAACTAGGATTGCTACAAGTTGAGCCGACTGTGACTCCGTCTTGACTCCATACAACTCGTAAAGAGTAGGAACCCCGGATCAAGCGTGACACCTGGGCAATACTGGGGTGGCTAAGGCAGCCCGTTGCGTTGAGATATTTGACCAAATTTCGGAGTTTCACCCGCGATATCTCACAGTCCTTATCGAAGTTAATTCCCAAATAATGCATGCCGGGTTTAATTATACACTGCACAATTACATAGGAGAATAAAAACTATCTCGTCAGTTCCAGGTTCTCCGCAGCTGTGGAAGCATTCATTAAAAAGGGAGACTGAACCTTATAGCGTGCACACCGATCGTCAAGTGACCAGTACACTAGCCTCGAAATGTGTCTGGTACTGAAATTAAGAGGTCACTCAGAGCAACTCATATCGCATGTGTGCCCGGTTGCCCTGGTAGTCCTGCAGCCATCCAGTTTCCTTCATTAGCCATATCCAGATAGTGTCTGAAGATTTCGCTTTTAATAGTTCCCAGGGGTGTTGTGACCGGCCCATTCTGCGATATAACAAAAGCAGCTCCGGTCTTGGCCAGCCCATCTGCCTTTTATAAGTCATGTAGGGACGTTAATTTTGTATTCTCTTTTTTAAAAAAATATACTTACTAGTTATTTGGATCATAAACAAGTCTTTGGCCATGTTTAAAACTTTGTATTTTTTCCAGTTCCTAAATTAATAAAGTTTTTACAACCCAATTCTTTACATTTAAATGAACCGGTTATATGTATGTATATCATCATTAAATTACCATCTTTCTAACGTTTTTGCTTTATTTAAAGAGTTCTAAAACAACGTTTTTCCAATTTTTTATACTTTGGTTTTGAAAAATATTTCTCCATAAATCATTTAGACCTTTCAAAATAAAGTAGATATTTTTCCTACTCTATATCTTACTAATCAACTCACATACAACCAAACAATAAAAAAACTACTTAAAATAGGAATTTTTAGGTATTTTTTTTCCAGCTTATTAAAATAACAACGTCAACTTACTCACACCCCCTTCCCCTGCCTTTAACAATCTGAAAGCAAAACTTACACATGTGCTTTTCTGGCTGATGATAATGATGATGTTCATATGAAATACTTACCTTTAACTATCACATTTGAAAGTATTACACTCGCTCAAACTCACGCGTTACACATACTACATACCTTCGCAACTGATAACCAAACGCGCATTACCGTTCAATATATAATTTTTTTGCGTAGCATATATACAGGCTGTCTTTATATTATTTGCTTCCTGGATACATTTTGAACGGTAACACAATTTGTCATGCATATATTTTTCTCTTTACTGGCGTACACAAAACAAAGCTGCTTTTAACAAATGTAAAAAATTCATATAAATCATTTTTGTTATTCCAAAAATTCTCGTGCTTTTTTTTTTTTTTTTTGCTAGATATATTTTTCTTTTAGACAATTTGCTACTTGAATATCTTATTTGTGTTTGCGAATGTATTTAAAGGGGGGAAAAAACGAAGAATAATTTCAAGCAGACACACTTGAAATATTTGCACGTATTATAAAACTGGCAAATGTCAAACGCATTCACATAGATCTCGAACGCACACTCACACATGCTTACGGTTTATCTACAAGTTTTCAATACATTACTTTTAGTCTTGCCGATGATACCACTCGTTCAAATATTGTATCACTCCTACCATCGTTACGAGCCCTTACTCTTTCTTCATTTCGTTAAGAGTCTATAAATCATGCATTGCATTTCGTTAACCATCAAAACATTTATTTTCATTTATAAAAACACATACATAAAAGCATAATGTTAATGTACCTAGAAGTAGCATAAAAATATGCAATACTTTTTTTTGAATTTAGAGAAATCATATTCAACATTCTTAAGAGACTAAAGATGGTACAGAATGTATCAGTTATGATAAGAAACAGAAGAAAATTTCAATGTTGTAGTTGTGAAGCCTAAAAATAGGCTTCTTAACTAGTCTTATTTTACAACAAAAAAGCCTTTTAGCTTTACAGAACGACTTAAGTATGGACTTTTAGAGTTTGTTTTCTCTAAGACAAGTTTTAAGCTGCATTTTTTGCTATTTCTATACTCACTACTGTTATGCTAACTTATATCACGCTTATATCCCTTTAAGTATGTTATGCTTTTTGTATTATTTTTTTTTTTTTTTCTATAATATGAACTCTTAAGTACTTTATTGGATCATCGTTTGAATTTTTATATTCGTATGTGTGTAAAATATTAAAAAAAATCATATATTTATTGAAGCATACTTTTAGTTGTTCATATTGTTTTGTTATGTTTTCAACTCAATCTACAATTGACAAATCCACTTATTTATGGTTACAACAAGTGATTTATGGAAAAAAAAAATATAATGCAAAGAAATTTGTTAAAGCTAAAAAAAGGTTGTATTTTGTAAAATATTCTAATCAAGACAGAAGGAATGCGAAAAACTTTAAAATATGATCGGATATAAGATTCTTGAAATACAGCTAAATATTGTTAAGATGATAAAAGACCCGCTGCCCCAGTAGGCTAGCTCGTAGTGAGCTAGTTAGTCTATCAGTGCGGGTTCGATTCCCGTGAGAGACTCTGGTCTCTGGCTGTAAACCTGTTTAAAACAGCTCTTACTACTTGAAGTTAAAACAATTTGATCAATAACACTTTCAAGACTTTTTAAGAAGAATTTAAATTTAAACAATAAAAACGAAACCGGACGGACGTGTGTTTGTTCGGCTCCTGTTAGAGGGTTGAAAACCAAGTGAAGGTGCCTTTGTTTTTGCACTGAAATTTTTGCAAACAGGAATAGGAAGGGAAGGTAAAAGAACACTTATACATACCTGATGAATTGTATTTGGGGCATATTGGATAAATCAGTATAAGTTAAACTAAAATAAATTAAATATAAAATATAAATAAGTCACTCAAATGACATAAAAGGGACAACTATTAACAACTGAAGATATTATAAAATATAAATTGTAAACAACACCAGCTGTTTCACTTATGCAAATACTGGTTATTTAAAAAACGAACATTTTAACGAAAATATTAAATAAAAAACTCATATATAATAAAATTCATACAAACTAACTTAATCGTTTAACAAAGTGGTTCAATATGGAAAAAACTTACAATCAATCACCTTTATTGAAAAGGCCCAGAGGACCAACCGCTGACTCCCCCACTGAGATTGAATCAAAAGCACCTCGTTTATCTAATGGTGATAAAAGTTTTCTCGTTGCACTTATTCGAGAAAGTGAAACACTAACAGCCCAACTTATTAAAAACTCCATAATGGATAGCGAGAAACAACACTTCGATTATATAAAAGAACTTATAACAGAAAGTGAACAAAGAATTCGTTCGGTAGTTGAAACTGAATTCCAAAGCATCAAAAAAATACTCAGCAATGTTACTGAGCGAGTTACAAATCTCGAAAAAAAGTGTTCCCAACTTGAACAGATGCAAATTGAAATATCTGATTTGAAGAAAAAGATACAAACGCATGAAAATTCTGCAGTAGCTAGTAGCATCAGAATTTCTGGTGTACCCCAAACGGAAGATGAAAACCTTTTGGGTATTTTAGATAATATTTGTCTCAATTTAAAAATTCGTTCTCCAAAAGTTGAAAATATATATAGACTGCAAAAAATCTACAAAAACCACAAACCATATACTCCCAGTGATGAAGTCATAATAGCAAAACTGCAATCTCCATTTGATAAAAACTTTCTACTGAAGTCAATAGCGAAATATAGGCGTGATAATAAAACCACATTGACTTTGAACCATTTGGGAATGCAAAGTGATCGTCCAATATATGTAAATGAAAATTTAACACCGCATAATCACAAAATATTTATTGCTGCTTATACCATGAAAAGGGAGCGGAAAATTCAAGCTGCATATATGCTCAGAGGACTTGTATATATCAGAAAATTTAATACTGATGACCCAATCCTTATAGAGTCTATGGATGCATTAGATCTGCTTTTTCGAGATTGAAAGTATAACATTTTATTTTACATGTTTATTGTTTTTTGTTTTAAACCTCTTATCAGGGTATATTATTATTATTATTTTTATATTATTTAATAAAAGATATTTTTTTAAAATTTATTGCGTTGCACTAATAAACCAAAATGACGAACTCTTTAATTGACCATATTGGTTCCAGAGAAGGCAACTATAACATGATAAGAATACTAACTAAACAATATTCTGCACTTAATATATGCCATATTAATGCTCAAAGTTTATATCGTAAAATTGATGAATTTCGCTTTCTATTTGAAGAATCTGACATGGATGTCATATGTGTCTCGGAAACATGGTTTACTACAGCACATAACGACAAGCTAGTTGATTTACGTGGATATAATATTTTTCGATGTGACCGTGATGGCAAGGCAGGTGGTGTTGCAATCTACATAAAGGATAACGTTTCTAGCAAAATTGTTCAGACATTCAAAGCAGAAAATGACGTGGAATACATTTTTATAGAACTGAAATCAAAAAATGAAAAATTGCTACTTGGATGTGTGTACAGACCAGATAAAAATATTAAATTGGATTCTCTTATAACTGCACTAGAATTTCTGTCTGTATCTTATTCTAATATAATTTTATCAGGTGATTTCAATGGCAACTTATTAACACAGTCTGGCTCTTATCTTTGTTCCGTCATGACTTCATTTAATTTATTTGCTGTAAATAATTCCAGACCCACACACTATACCACATCTAATACTACCCTGCTGGATCTTTTTTTGTTAATAACAAATATAATGTTATGCATTATGAGCAATTAGCAGTACCAATTTTCTCTAAACATGATCTTATATTCATGTCTTACAATTTTAATGTTACTAGACACCACCAAAAATTCTCCTTCCGAGACTACAAAAACATAAACATGTCATCACTACAAGAAGACCTTAACAATACCTCTTGGAATTATATTTACTATATTCCAACTGTCAATGACCAAGTTAATTTCCTTAATAACACTATTCTACAATTATTTAACAAACATGTTCCGCTTAAGACAAAAGAAGTTAAATACAGAGCAAAACCATGGTTTTCCTCTGAGATAAAACTGTTAATAGAACGTCGTGATAATTTGTACCGTATATGGAAACGCTACAGAACCAGTGCCTCACTTGAAGATTTTCGTTCAGCTAGAAAAGCAGTTGTTACCAAAATTAGACATGATAAAAGAATATACTATGGGAATAAATTCAACACAGCAATTGACACAAAGCAAACATGGAAACAAATAAAGGACATTGGCATTATTGGAAAGCAGCTTCGCACTAATGATGTGGATGTTAATGCTCTGAATGAGAAATTCGTTAACATTTTACAACCTCCGGTACAACACAATTTTTATGATCGGATTACTCTTGTTGATCCTTTAAACCCTGAAAATCTATTTTACTTTCAATGCTTCAGCTTAACAGACATAGTTGAGGGTTTTCGTGCTGTTACATCTAATTCAGTTGGTCTAGACGATATACATCCACGTTTTATAAAACTAATCTTACCATGGATAATTCGATATGTCAATCACCTTTTTAATACAATTGTTACTACAAGCACATTCCCAGCTGAATGGAAGTATGCCAAAGTTATACCAGTACCTAAAGCTGATAAAGAATACCGGCCTATTTCTATCCTTCCTTATCTCTCTAAGGTTTTTGAACGCCTCTTACATAAGCAAATTACTAAATACATTTATGAAAAAACTCTTCTCACTGATAGACAGTCTGGATTTAGATCAAAACATAGCTGCACAACAGCTTTAACTGAAGTAATCGAAAATATACGCAGTAATTTGGATGATAGTCAAGTAACTTTCTTGGTTTTGCTAGATCATTCAAAGGCTTTTGACACAGTTGAACACCAAATGCTTCTAATCAAACTGAAAAGAATGTTTTACTTTTCTTCACCTGCCTCAAAGTTAATATCATCATACCTGTCTAACAGGCTTCAATCGGTTGCAAATAATGGAGCAGTTTCAGACCCACTTATACTTTCGAGAGGTGTCCCACAAGGCTCCATACTTGGTCCACTTCTATATTCACTATATGCTAATGATTTACCCAGCCAAATTCAGCACACTCGTATACACATGTATGCAGATGATGTTCAGCTATATCTTAGTTGTTCAAAAACATCAGTTCGGCATAAAGTCAATGAGCTTAACAACGACTTAAAAAGAATTCTCAATTGGGCATCAGCCAATGGTTTGCGACTTAATCCCAAAAAGTCTAAGTGTTTAATAATTTGTAAGAGGTCTTTTATGATCAGTGATGAAATCAATTTATATCTCGGAGACTCTAAAATCGAATTGGTTAAGTCTGTCAGAAATCTAGGAATTATTTTTAATAGCTCGCTCACCTGGACTGATCACATTAACCAAGCTTGTGGAAGAACATATAGTATGCTAAGAAGTCTATGGTCTAGTCATCACTTTACACCACCTAGGATAAGAATGTTGTTAGCTAAAACATATTTAATACCCACACTCCTTTACTCATCGGAAGTATTTGCAAGCTGTAGCAGTAACGACAAGAGGAAAATGAACACAACATTTAATAACATAACTCGATATATATTTGGTATAAAAAGATTCGAGAGTGTGTCCTTGTACACTAAACGTATCTTTGGTATATCTCTTGATGATTATTTGAAGCTGAAAAATCTTGTTTTTTTACACAAAATTATAACAACTAAAGAGCCCGGCTACTTATTTGAAAAACTAACATTTTCTTCTTCACCCAGAAATAATTCAATCAGAACTTTTAAGTATCGAGATACAGCATCTTCTCATCAATTTTTCATTTTCACAATTTATCTCTGGAACCATCTTCCCACAAACATACAATTCACTAGCAACGCAATAAAGTTTAAAAAATTACTAATGGAATACTACTTTTAAAATTTTTTATTACGTAACTGCTTAAAATTTAGAATATTTATTATTATTATTAATGCTAAAATTATGAATGTTCAATCTATTTAAAATTTTTGATTTTCTAATATGTATTTAGGTTTAAGTCGAAACTTTGTGTAAACATTTTTTTTTTTTTTTTTTTTAATAACTAAGCGGATTCTAATACTGTAATTTATAAGATACTGTATCTTGTTGTATTAGAAAGGCACCAAATAAATACAAATACAAATACAAATACTTGAAGAAATGATGCAAGACAAATCGTATTGGTATTGGTCGCTTGAATTCGAAGAACGAATTGACAAACAATTAAAAAGAAGAAGAGGAAGTAAAACCAAAACCTAGCACTATTTAATACTTACATCCTTCTTATGACAGCTTTAAAAATGGGTGCTGGGTTTGTATGCAATATTTTTTTTTAGATATTACCATACTACTTTTTTATGCAGTGATAATTCAGTATAGAATTTTTAAAAGTTTAAATCAGTTTATTATTCCCTTAAAATAGAAATTATATTTATAATATTGTTTTTATTTTATATATGACTAGGGATGCGATTTGCTTGCATATGGATGTTTTTTGTCGATAGTCTAAGAATGATGTCGACCAATTATCTTTCCGAAGCATTAAATTTGCGTTAAAATGGCATCGATTTATTTTTGCATATTTAGGTGAAAATGCCTTTTTTTTGCATATTTTGGTTTTTAATGCATATTTTAACATTTTTGAGTGATTTTTTTTTAATTTCCATGTTATAAAAAAGTTCTTAATAAAATTTTTTAAATACACAAAAAAAATTTTTTAAATTAATGATTAAATTCTTTTGGAGCTTTGCTTTAAATATAAGATTTTAAAGATTTCGACAAAAGATCCTTCTATATTAAACCGATGCTGCACCCTACATGGTTAAGGCTTACAGTGGACTTAAAATATTTTATTCAAAACTGTTACAAGTAACTTTCTTGGCTCATGGCTTATACCGCATTGCAGAGGTAATAAGAAGCCAATTCCTTAACATTGCAATTTTTAATGAAATGCATTTCTTGATTCCACTTTCACCGCAGCCAGTAGTAACAAAATGTTCGCCTGGCTAGATGCTTCAGAATTCTATTCAAAAAAGTAATGTATGAATGTTAGAACAGCTTGTTGAAACCGATTACACAAGTTTACAAATTCCGGTCAACTTTTAGATTAGAGCAGATGAGAACAAATCTTGACGTTATTTGAGGTGCTGAATTCAAGTCCGGGTTTCGTTTTTCAAGATTGGTTCTAGTTTGTGAGTTCACGTATGTAGGCAGCACTGCGCTATCATAATGACAGTCAGCTGTTGGCGTCGCTAGAAACATTATTTAATATGTATTTTTTTAAATTTTTTTTGGAATCAAAAACGTGTGAAATAGCAAAGACAAAATTGAAAAGTTGATTCAAAGTGTTTTTGTTATGTTTGCGGATGTTATATGATCAGAAAAAGTGGCAAAGTTATTGCTAATGTGATCAGAAATGCACATTTCTATTATTTGGATTTCTCTGTATCAAACACTCACAAGCCGCGGGTACCAAAATTATTTGTAACGCGTGTAGCACAATATTATACAAGTGGTCACGCGGTAAAAAAAAATATTTTTCTCATTTTCTTTGCCAATGTTATGGAGAGAGCCGAAAATCATGTAGATGATTGTTATTTTTGCTTTGAAAATGTCGTCGGTCTAAATGCAAAAAAATAGCAAAACATAAAAATCCTGAAGATTCATCAGTGTCTAAGCAAGCAATGATCCTTTACTAATTTGCCCAGGTATGAGTGCAAATTCCATGGAAAGTTGTAGTTCATTACCGACGAACAGTGGAAGCGATTTTAACATTAACACATTTAGCAAAGTGAACTCAATGATTCGGTTCGTGATTTGAATTTATCAAAACAAAAATCAGAATTGCTTGCCGACAGAAACTTTACAAAATGAAGCATGCTGCTGCTATCATTTCAAAATGTTGTTCACAACGTTCTCAGTAACCGCAAATCCCGTGATTTAAAGCATATAATCGACAGTTTGTTGCAAAATAATTGCAAGATTGAAGCTCGAAAGTCTCCCAAAATATATTTTCTGCACTCCCATCCAAGGATTTTGGGACGAGGGCACGATGAGCGACTACCGTTGTACTTTAATGCGTGAAACAGATCCCAAACAGTACAAGCGACTCAGTTCGACTGCTCTTCATTTCTAATTGAACTATTTCTTATGAACGTGTTAATTTAACATCTCGAAAACTAGAACCAATATCAAAAATCGGACTGCAGATTCGGATTTAGCATCCCAAATAACCTTAGAAACAGCTTTTGGTTGCTTAAATCCAAAACCGTGTATACTTGTGTTATGATGGTATTAAAAAAGTAAAAGAAATATTGAATTTAAATAACATCAGAAGTCAATTATTATTTGGATTTTCGAATTAGGGATATATTGGTGATACAATAACTAATAAAAAATGATTTAGTTCACTTAATAGTCAAGTGAAATTAATTGATATTGTTAAGAAAGAATAGCCCGACAAATTAAAAAAAAAATCCAAAACGTTTTGCAAAAAAAATTAAGGATTTCAAAAAATAAAATAAATTTCAAATATTTTTGATCTGGTCTGGAATCAAAGTGGGATCTGCAAATAGTTTTTTTTTTCAAAATGCATTAGAATTCTTCAAGTACGAGACAAAGTTTTACTTAAAAGGAAACGGTACTAATTTATTTAAAACAAATTTTATTAGTTATTTAAGTTTTTTAAAGATATTTGAATAAAAATAGACAACATTTTTCAAATATTTGTTTTTTTTTTAAATTAAAAACGATTTTTTATGGAAATTTTCAAGTTTTTCGTATATATTTAAATTTTTTAATTGCATATTTTGGATTTTTTAGTGCATATTTTTAGCGCATAATTTCTATTTTTAAGTGCATGAAAATCTCATCCCTAAATATGACCCTTAAAAAATAAAACTTCACTTTTATTTTAAACTATTTTTTTTTTTTTTATTTCTACACACTTCAAAGTCTAACATTTCTAATTAAAACTCAATATTGTTCAGCTAAAATTTTTCTTTATTTTTAACAAGTCCTCAAACATAAATACCCGTACACTACCAGCACATGTGTTGGTGTACAAAGTCTAACTATCTTCAGCTAAATTATGCCCTCAAAAATAATTTTAATAACCTTTTTTTTTTGTTGCAAAAATGTTTATAGATGTTGTTACAGCCGCTGTAGTTTTAGAGGGCACATATAAACGTTTATAAAATAGTGAGTGAGTAGAAGAGAAAGAGAAGAAATTTTAGTAAAAAGTAATTTTCAATTTTCGTGACCAAACACTAAAAACTGTTGAAAACTCGTACTCCTGCAATTGCCAAAGTATGCTGAGTCTTCTTCTCTACCACAAAATATGAAATTATCTTTGTGAATATTTTCGTCTTACATTTGTTCAGGCAAGTGTTATGTTGTCTATATAAGATTTCACCGCAATTACAAAAGTTTTTTTTTATAAGAACATTGAAAAACTGCTAAAATAGAATATACTCTTACACTACCACTGAATCCCAGAATCAGCTTCTAATACATTTTACATAGTCTTGTTTATTTAATAGAATTGTACATGTAGACCGTTAATTTATTTTTTTTTTTTTTTTTTTTTGCTCAACATATGTTCGCATAACAAACAGTGTCAGATTTAAATTTCATTTTGCGCCTTCGCATATGCAACATAAAATATGCAATCGTATACTACACACACAATGGAAAATGGCAAAGAGCAGCACACAACTTCATTTCTTCTAAAACACTTTGTTGTTCTTAACTCAGAACACAAATTTGTTGTACCTTATGGTTTTTTGCTTCAAGAATATCTATAAGAAAACAATACTGTGTATCGTGGAGTTTGCTGGTTTTCCGTGATATTGATTTTCATGGTAAACTTTTTTACACAAACAAATACTTGACTATAGTTTCCCACTAAACTTAACATCATTTTACACCTACAACACACAACAAAAACTGAAACAAAAGAAAAAAAAAATCATGCCGCCAAAAAATCTTAAAACAAGCCACATGCATAAGAGTCTTCCACTTTCAGTGTGTCATATAACACAGTGTGGATGAAATACACACATTAACAGCTGCCACAGTCTGTCTGTGTTTTTATATAAATAAAAAACAAAAAAAGAGCATGTTCGTATTTATACCTTATTTGCATGTAAATTCTTTGGTTTGCCACTGCAATTTAATGATATTTTTTGTATAGCATATTTTGCGGCTCATGTGTTTTTTTTCCTGAAAAAATATTTTGAAAAAATACAGTTTTTTTTTTTTTTTGTTTAATTTCCCCTGTAATATTATTAATAGAAATGACAACAGCCTTATTGTGTCATCATTTGTTTTATACTACAATTTACTTTCCCTCTCTCTTTCCTCATATTGCCAGCCCTAAGTGTTGAAGTATTCTGGCTGAATTTTTTTTCTTTGTTCTATGATCCTGTGTGTGTTTTTTTAATGACATTAGCTTTCATCAGCATTAAATTTAATGTCAATTAAAGTAACAGGTTGTTTGCAGTAGTGGCAAGTTAAAAACGAGTAAATGTTTTTCATAATTTTAAATGCTGTTACTTTTTCTAGTTGGAAATAATAAAAAAATAAATGGTAATTTAAATACATAGTTAAATTGAAAATTGTTAATTAAAAGGAACATTATTATTTAAACATAACTAGCTGGCCCGGCAAACGTTGTTTTGCCACATAACTTATTTCTTTCAGATGTAACAGTGTCTGCTAGCAAAATTATAAGAAAACATTATATACTATAGTTCTTTTCAGATGTAACACTATTTGCCTATCCAATTTCAAGAAAATTAATTGCTTAGTTAAGAAGACATAGGGAGGCGGAGCTTTTATCCCTATTGCCTTATTTAATGTCCTGTCCTCTTTCCGATGTTACAGTGTATGCATGCCAAATTTTAAGAAAACCGGTTGATTAGTTAATAAGATAGAGGGAGGGAGAGCCTTTACCCCTCTTGCTCTATTTCACGCCCTAAACAATAAGAACTATAGGCTATAGTTCTTTCCAACTGTAACACTATTTGCCTGCGAAATTTCAAAAAAATCAGTTAATAAGTTACGCAGATATAGGGAGGGGGAGCTTTTAGCCCTATTACCCTATTTCACACCCTATTCCCTTTTCTCTTTTAGATGTGACATTGTCTGCATGCCAAATTTAAGGAAACCCGGTTGATTAGCTTAGAAGATTGGGGAGTGGGAGCTTTTACCCCTATTGCAATATTTTGCGCCCACTAGCGATATAAAATATACTCTACGGCCTATTCTCATACCTAACAAATACACATACAAAATTTCTTAAAAATCGGTCAAGCCGTTTCGGAGGAGTTCAAAATGGAGGGCATTTTGTTGATATTTGTATGGGAATATAAATACAGGTTTCGAAATGAATGCAGTGTTCACTAAAATTGCTATAACTCATGAACCAATACACATTTGAAGACCGTTGATACATAAAACCTTGGTATTGACGTCACCTTCCACGTGAAGTTTACAGAATTGGTTCACGCATTTCAGAGAACATCAATTACTAACACAATGCAACTTATTTTTATATATATAGATATTGTTAATTCGATGTCTATACCGTAGACTTCACTAGTTGGGTCTTAAGTGTAGTCCTAATTGTAGTCTGACGTAGAACCTATAGTTTAGGTTAGTCTAAAGAGAAGGCTTAAGTTCTAATTAAACGTGACTTAAACATTTTGCCATAGCCGTAATGATGACGATATAAACCAAAATTGAATTGGTTTTAAGGTCACGGTTGTGTCTTTATGGGCAACACTGTATTTGATTATAGGTGACTTACAATAAAGTTTATAGTTTTGTCTATCAACTACTCTATAGTTTCATCTATAGCCCAGCCTAAAAACTTTAGCTTTGTGTGGTCTTTATAGTAGAGTAAAGCGCAGTCTTTAGACTGGATCGTAGTGTAGTTTTTATACTAATTTGTAAAATAGTCTCTAGTCTTAATTATAGTATAGCCTCTATACTAGACCGTAGCGTAGTCTTTAGACTAGATCGCATTGTATTTTTGTATACTAGACTGCAATGTTTTCTCTAGTCTAAATTATAGTGTATCCCCTATACTAGACCGTAGTGTAGTCTTTAGACTACTGTAATGAAGTCTCTAGTCTTAATTAAAGTGTAGCCTCTATACTAGACCGTAGTGTAGTCTGTTCTCTACATTATATTGTAGTGTACTCCATACACTTGACTGTAATGTAGTCTATTTATTTGTCTATAGACAGAACCATAGAGTATTTTCTTAACTATACCACAATGTTATCTATATAATAAAATATATTAAAGCCTCTAGACTAGACCGGTGTTAAGTCTTTAGCTGTTTGTTTTTTTTTGTATGCAACACAAACAAGCAAGTGGTATATACCCTTCAAAATACTTTGCTACCCCACGACTTATCTCCAGACATGCAGGACATAAGGGCAGCGCCCATTTCTCAAAGCCTGCCCACTTTTTTAGGATGTCTTGTAGTGGAATCTATCTAAGCTTGTTATACTAAATTTAGTAACATTTATTGTTACTGATCTATATTGTTTTTGCATGGGAGGTGACACGCCCACTTATCCAACAACACTCAGTTTTTGACGAATTTGGTGCATTGACAACCCAGCTATGAGTACCAAATTTGGACAATTTTTCTCTTACCTTTCCCTAGATATAAAAACATATTTTGTGCCACGCCCACTTCTCCAATTTTAGATGTTGTGTATTGATAACCCAGCTATGTGTACCAAATGGGACAATTTTTCTCTTACCGCTTTTTTAGATATAAATAAATCCAGTTTGTACCACGCTCACTTTTCCTGTCCCGCCCATTTTTCTAAGAGAGGTTGTGTTTTGATGAGCTAGATACTTGTTCCTAATTAAGAACCTTTGGCTCTTGCTGTTCTCGAGATACACAACAACAAAAAATAGGGATTCAAGGGTTAAACTAGAGGAAGTCGCGATTTTTTACTCATATCTCAGCCACTTAATAACTGATAAGGCTAGTTTAAATAGCAAAAAATTCGAAACCTTATGCGATATAAACATATATCAGCCTTTTTCTCATCATTCCTAGTGTCTTCTTCGGAAACACCATTTTAACATAGATACGGACAGGCGAACAGCCGGATATCGTTAAATCAACATTGCTACTTATAAGGACCCAGAATATCTTTACTTTCTAAAGTCCATGATCAATATTGAAGAAATTACAAACAGAATGACAAACTTATATAAACCCTTTTCCGTCTGTGGTGAAGGGTATAATTAAATACACAATAGTATAGTCTTAAGAGTATAAGACTAGTTCATAGTGTATTTTCTAGACCACAAAGTTTTCTCTAGAGTCTAGACTGTCCTGTTTACTAGACTGAAGTTCATCGTAGGGTATCCATTGTATTAATTTTTACCACGAATGTGTGCGTGTGTGGCTGTGTGCATACGGCAAATATTTCATTTTCATTAATTTTTCTTTATAAAAAATACTTATTTTTCTTAAGTCCACCTTTGAACTTTGTTCCTTTAATATTCTCTTTGCATTTTCTATTCATTACGATCACGGCAAATAACAAATGTTTTCATAAACAAGCCACATGTCACAAATAAATCACTTAATTCAATCATCTTGAAAATTGATAACAAACCATTTACAAATGACAACTAATCATATTACAACAACAATAAAATTATATTAAAAAAAAAACCAAAGAAAAGTACAAAAAAAACCAGCCCCCCTCTTAACTAGGCAATGAAAAATTTTCCTTAGCAAAAAAAAAAGAAAACCAAAAAAAACTCTGGTAAAAAATGAATTGAATGAAATAAAATCAAAATTACCGCACGTGTCCTTTCTAAAGGAAAAATAATCTAACACAACCTTTTGTTGCAATAACAACCAATTGACCACTGATATTTCCCAAACAACAACTTAAAGAGAAGAAAAAAAATAACGATTGAAATTCCCCCTTAAAAAAAAGAGAAAAAAAAAAAAAAACGATGTGTATCAATGACCTCAATTCGTAGACTCATTTGTGATGCCTGGCACGCCACTCATTTTACTCGTTTGAAAATTGTTGTAAATGGCAACAAGAAACCCAGGACGTTGGATGTTTTTTTTTTGTTGTTTCTCCAATTTTATTTTCAATAAATTTTGTGTTAAAAAATAGAAGACAACAGACAAACGTTAACAATTGATTTGTACGCATACGATTTGCGTGAGTTTGGAGTGCCATGGCAGCCACAATAAAGGAAACCGAAAAGGCTGCTTGTGGAGCAGTCTTTTTTTTTTTTGATGTAGTTGTTATTATTGTTGTGGCAAATGTTAACTCCCCATTGTATTGTATTTGTAGGTATAATCAGTAGGAAAGTTAAGTGATTTCCTACGTGATGTTTGATTTAAGATGTATTTATCTATTATGTTATTTAACAGAAAGAAAAAAATTGCAAAAAAAATTATATGTACGAGGAAGGCATGCCAAGTATGAATGTCTAAGAAGAGTAAAAGAAGGCAAAAAAGCTTTTCAATTGATCATCTAGAACAAATCTGCCTGTTCCTTAAAATTCCTCTCACTTTATCTCAATTGTTACTTTAAAGTTTTTAATTTCTCTTGCAACTTTACTTGTTGTTTTTCCCATAAATATTTCATTTGTTTTCAAATACTTCTATCAATTACTTAAAATATCTAACTTAAATATGAACAAGTTTTCAAATAACTTTATTTTTTCTTCCATTTTTTTAATTCCTTTTGCCGGAATGAAAACACCTGTGCTAAAATGTTTCCTTTTCCTTTAGCAAACTTTGTATCTGTTCATCTGTTGACTGACTTCATGCATAAGACAATTTGTGATAATTGTTTTTCTATAGATAAACCAAAAGGTTTTTTTTCTTTCTTCTCAGGTTTCTTACCCTTTTTGACTACTTTTATTACAGTTTTTGGTAAAAAAAAAAGTTCAAGTGAGTGTAGTTGGAGTAAAAGTAAATAGAAAAATTGGTTTAAAAATATATTTGAAATAAACTTTTATATTTACCTTTTAGAGCTTATCAAGGAGACAGTCAGAGAAAATTTATAGTAAGTGTAAAGTTCATAAGGAATTGATTTGGCTAATTTATGAAAGTAATTTAATTTTTTTGGTTGAAGATCTTGTATTTTAAGAAATCAAAATATGTACTACTACTGCTCAAGTGTTTTTATTTTACTTACTAAAATTCATTTTGCAAGGATTTGTTTGAAATATAAGAGCAAACTTGTGGTTACTTTACGGGTACTCCATTAAATGGTTTTTTTTTAAGCCCAATAGAACTTAAAATTGCAGCGAAAAACATAAAAAAAAATTGATTTTAATAAAAAAAATTTCTTTTTTATAAAAGACAAAAATATATGGCATTTTTAAAGGATTTCGGTCATTAGCCGCACTCAAGACGTCCAATTTATAAAGGGATAAGGACCACGATCGTCTTTACAGAATGCTGATAGCAAGCCGCAATGCATGATAAAATCCTTGGAGAAGAAATGGTAAGTGAAGAAGTGGTCAGGCGGATAAGGGTTCATAGGAAGGAGATAAGCGGATGCTCCTATGACATGGTTGGGAGTAGGGAAAGTAGAAGAAAAGCTGTCATTCAAATTCTTCATGTGGTTGAGTTGTGTTGGGACCTTCCTGAGGTTATTCATGCTAAATTGCTAGTTGGAAACCTCGCCAGACCAAACGGTTTGTAACAGGAATAAAGTCACGAAAAGCAGTGGGCTTCGGAGAGCACTCAAGGGAGCTCAACCTCAATTTATAGCGAAGAACTGGAAAGCACTATCACTGTAGTGTTTCAGGCGAAGATAATTGCGATAGTTGTTTTCTTTTTTATACCTAAGCTAATCCCTCAAAGCTCTTCGCTTGCCTGCATGAATTCAGAATCACTGGCGAGAATCAGACACCTAACCCCGGCGCTGATAGACTAGCTCACTACCAGCTAGCGATCAAGAAAGCTGTTGATTGGCTATTGGATATTTACACCGATAGTCATGCCGCCGTTATGGCCATGGATACCCTCTTCCTGAGAATGAGAAGTGCCGCTCATCTCAAAACGAGATAACTGAGAAGTTTGATATCAGGATCATATGGTTCTAGGGTGTGGGGATTTAGGGCCGATGTGCTTGCTTTCACTAAATCTGGAAGGCGTTGGGGTACCTTTGCTCTCCTGAAAACTCAAACTTTGGCGATCTATATACATAATATCGATATCGCTTAAGACAGATGGATTAAGGCTTGCCAGGCAGTTGTGGCTCGTATGAATGACGGACGCCTCTATATATATATATATATAACTTTTGGTATCTGTTGTCACGGGACACTGTCTTATAGGTAGGTATGCAGAGTGTCTGGGAGCTTGACACTATGATTACTGCCGCAGCTGCCATGACGAAGATGAGGAGGAGGATGTGTCACTTCCCCGCACTGGCTAGAAGGTGACTGGGATCCACTACCTTTGACGGATTGTATGATATCTCTAGCGTTAAACTTTTCTCCATTTTAAACTTCGTCAGGAGTTAAGTGGAACTCCAGGGTATCACAATGGATTATTGGGTCTTAGTATGTCAGATACGTATGGTTGCGTTTGGGAAAAAGTTGCAGAAGGCGACATGCGTTTAGGAAGGCAGACTATTTCAACAAATCAAGCATTGACTTTTCCAAAGCGCTTTGTCTGCTACGCAAATCCTAAAGCACACATTTGGCTAAAATTTGTTAATAGTTTAGCGGTGACTACGAGGTTTCTTTCAGGTATAAATAGCTAAAAATTGTTGCCTACATATTTGACAAACTCTCTTGTTTCTTTAAGTGTTGTTCTACGCATTTCTTCATAAGTGTCTTAGTAAATGTATGATCATTGTATAAAGTAGTTTGTTGACTAAAATTGGTTACATTCGGTAAAGATTTTTTAAGTAAACAAAAGACAAATTTTTCTTTTAAATCTCTTAAGAGACTGCAAAGACTTTAGCAGCAGCCGAAAATCTATATGTTCATACAAGTGTGGTTGAATAAGAAACGAATGAAATAGTAAAACTTACTTCATAAGTAGTGTATGAATGTGTAACAAGACGTTTGTTTGAGTTTATATACTTAAATAAAAACTACTTATTATTTAAAACATTTATCTGTTTAAACATTCATACATACACATTCATCCTTATTCTCTGCCATTCTATTCATCTATACTCGTTTACAAAAATGAACAGAATATACTTTTACTGTAATTAATTCAAATCCTGCTAATTGCATTTTATTTATTTTTCATGTTTGAGTGTTTAAAAGTACAAAGAAAAACAAATTTCTTTAAGTATTTTATTAAAAAAGTTTAACGAAATTTATTACAAAAAAATAAGGAATATGCTAGAAAAGAACAACATTTGCAGGAAGAGTAAAACTTTAGAACCAAATGCCTGAAAAGATTTTATAATATTTTTCAAAATGTCATTTCATTTTGCTACCGTAATCAAAAGTAAATTACACACGCGTGCCTTAAACGTAAATCATTTAAAAAAGTTTTTGGTCTTCTTTTAAAAGCTTTAGTTTGGTTTGGTATGGCTTGCTTTTTAGTTATTGTTGACCAATGCGCAGGAGTTTGATAATTTATTAACTTGCAGATAATTTTATACAATAAACCACACATAATACATTGTACAGCATATACAAATGTAAGTACTGAAAAGTGTTTTTACTTGGCAGTCTTCCTATAAGTTTATATTAAAGATCAAGTTTTTTTTAATATTTTTGTTGGGAACACAAACCCGTTTATTTCAGTGAGGCCAGGGCCATGTTATTCACATTCAATAGCTGCTCTTCCACCTTAATTTAGTAGTCTTCTTTTGTAGTTTTATTCTATTGTTGGGTTCGGAACAACACCTACATTGTCGCCAGACTACGCCAACAATACATACACGCTTATGCTGTTATTGCTTTAAAGCATTTATGACGATATTGAATTTCTTATGTTGTTTTTATGTTGCAATATCTTTTTGGCTGGCATCACTTTTTCCCTTGTTATTGCTGCAAATCCATTGCTAATTCAATGGTTTTTAATGTGTGTGTGTGGTTTTTTTTAAGAGGCAGACTGCCACAGGTTTGTTGTGTGTGCATACGATTAATCAGCACCTATTTATGTTTAATTTTTGGCAAAAGAAATTTATGAGTTTTTAATGATTTGATATAAATGAGTTAAATAAAAGCGGAGGCGAATTTTGTTTTTCAGTAAAGCATATAAGGAATTAAGTGAAAGAATAAGCTTTAAAGAAAAATGAAAGTAAGTTAGAAAAATGATCTTTGAAGTGATATAGATTTTCTCGTATGTTTGGAAACTAACTAACCGTTTAAAAGTTATTGATTTAAAAGTTGTTAAGGGACTGGCTATTTTATCTTGTAAGCATTCTTTTAAAAAGTCAATAGATTTGCCACATATTAATCGGCGATTAAGGTTAAAACACGGAAGAATTTAAAAGCTCTGCATAATATTAATATCCAGAAAACAATTTAAGCACATCGCCGCGCTTTTTGCTTAGGAGCTACAACTATCTTGTGTCTTTTTAGGCTCTGTTGGATACGCACATCTTACAGAAAGAAAGACGGAATGACCAACCTTTTGTAACTTAGCCTTAAACGAAAGCTAAATTCTTAACCAACGTTTGTAAAATATACTCCCTCCCCCTCGCTACATGTGCAAACCACGATAACTGTGATTCCGGAGTGGCCCATTAAGCCCCCAACCATAATATGCATAAGTTAGCTTAAGCCACTTTCAAAAAATAGCGAAACCTCCGTTAAATGCACTTTAAGACACAAAATAAAAATAAAACATTTAATTCCGCAGGGAATATGCGATCAGTTTTGCACTTTGCTTTAGCTTATAGACTCAACAAACGGAAAAGTTTGCTTAAGTTCAATATGATTAACAAGCATTCGCAAGTTGCTTAAATTAGCTTATGTATAATTTGGGTGGGTCCTTTGAAATCTATGTTCTACTATGGACTACTGGGTCCTGTGTTATTTGATTTGTCACTATTCAAATTCGATCTTTTAGCGGTCTGCCAATTTTTATCCGGCCTTGAACTCATGGCTTAAAAAACTGCAATCGAAACACAGAACCGGCGAACAAAAAACAAAAATTTGTGTACAACTTTTCGCTTTTTGAGTTGGTTTGACAGTAAATAATAATATTTATGTAGCTTGACACTAATATATAAGAAGATAAATAAAATATGAAAGTTCTCTCACGTTATAACAGAGCCAGTAAAAAGAACAAATTATAACAAAGAAAATAATAAAAAGTGCTAATAATGTGACACCAGTCCATTGATAGTTACGAACAAGACGCTGGTTTTCCAACCAGTATAGCAATGAGGATTTACATCCGACTTATACTGAGTGAGATATACATGTAGTCTGGGTCGTGGCAAAGCGGTAAATATTTCTGAGGCTTACACCGGAAATCAGACGGTCAAAATGTAGAGTCTTGGATGTAATACGATGATGGGCAATAGAGGTAGGGCACTAGGTTCAATAGGCAGCCGACACGAGAATGGCTCACTTGCGTCCTAATAGAGGTTCCTTTGTGATATCGTAGGGCACAAGGTCTGATTACAATTGAAGCAAAAGCTCCCAGGAATAAAAAAAGTGTGTGAGTGAAGATCGTGTAAAGAGATTAAAGAAAAAATTAGGCAAAGTAAGTATTAAGAAGCAACAAATTTGAAACAAGCATGTGTTTTTTTCAAATTAATGTTAAGGGCCCTGGACGCAGCTGATTTGCACACACCCCAGCCTCAAACCCGGAGTAAACGGGAGGTAAAATAGAATATAATAAGTCAGTAATTAGAGGATACATAAAAAAGTCTGGAATCAATATTTGATATACATAAGTATTATACACCCTCTTTTAATCTAATTAACCTGGTTTGCTATCGCTTCTCGAGCTAAGCGCCCAAAAAATGGTTATTATTTGGGACTCTCAATCCTGCATTATAAGAAGTTCTTGAAATGAAATGAAAATTTTCCGTACAGAAGTTTTTTAACGCAGTGATAAGTTAGGGCATCTGGTATCACACTAGTCTTTAAAAATATGTCTCGGATCTAGTTTCAAGCTTAGAAAATAATCAAGAAAGTTATATTAGTTGACGAAGGTTTCACTATTTTAGCGGACTATTTTGTGCAGACTAGATCCAAATAAACCTAATCTTTTCTTCCAGGTTAATATGTACCCATTTATCTTACTATTTGCTTAATTTTCTAGAAAACCTTGGCATTAATACCTTAAGCTCAACTTTATATGGTCGCAGCTGCACAATTTTCTTCAAAACATCTACCGTTAAAACTTCCCCGCAACCGAAAACAAAAGCATACTTCAAAACATGCTGTTTCGTGGCTACTGTGCATTAGAACCAAAAAAAAAAAAAACCAATCTAAATATTACCAATTTGTGTTTGCTGTTGTTTTCTCCACGAGTTTCCAAAAACATCAATGACAATTACAAAAACACACAAAAAGCAAATCCAAAATGGGATAAAGAAAGAATAAGCTACAAAAATTATGACGACTTTCGAAAACTAATACACTATTACAAGACAAACACATGCATACACACAAACACGCCGGGACTCCTCTGTAGTTAAGGCCCGACTGAATGATGAAAGTAGTGAAGATGAGTTTGACGCACGATACCATAGAAAGACGGACGGAACAACAAAAATAGCTGGCTTATTGCTGACAATAATGATGAGGATATGAACAATAACAGCAACATATGATGATGGTTAAAAAACATAATTAAACGCACATACAGCAGGATACAAGTCTGGCAGCAAGTGCGTTTGTTTGGGTTCCTGAGTGCTCATTTCCACAAATACCAAGTCTATATAATGAATGAATGAAGATAGAGAAGTGTATGCTATTTTTGGTTGTGTGTATTAAGAATTGAGCACTTGCAGTCTTATACATGGCTGGTATTATGATTTAATCATTTCATTTGCTACCTTGAGACAGTCAACAGGCAGAAAGGAATTGCACATTATGAGTAATTGGTGAATATATACTTTCTTTCTCCCAACGAACTCCGGAGCAAAATGACTGTTCACCTTCTCACTCAAGCTAGCTCTTGGCGGAAGCCATTGCCCGGGAACTACTTGGCCTATGACCGGAAGTAGTGAGCTGCTTGGACAGAATCATTTCTGGTCACTCCCAAGTGAATGACAATCAGAAACATTCCGCACTACGAGCCCCTTTGTTTATCCCGATTTTCATTATGTCTAGAGATAGAACCCAAGGTGGCCCAATTATTTCGCGATGTTCTTTGACTTTAATTTTTTAATATTTGAAAAAATTTTGTTTTGCTTTTGGATTTTGTGTATTTAATACTTTCGTGATAACGGCCAAGTGGCCGTCACCAACAATAGTGACCATACGAATCCGATTTATAGCATTTTCTATCACTCTTGCCAGAACTTTCGGCGATATTCTTTTTGAAGGCTTCAAGAGGCTGAGTCTTGTTGACATTGACTCATGACTTTAACAAACCCCACATAAAGACGTCTAGAACAGTCAAATCAGGTGATCTTGCCGGCCAGTATTAATCACTTAAACAAGAGATAAGGCGTCCCGGAAAACCCTACGAATGTCGATTGTAGGTCTTGCAGTATGCGCCGTTGCTCCATCTTGTTTGAGCCACAAGCGCTCCAGTGTTAATTCAACCAGTTGAGGTAGAATAAATCCGCTCAGAGTATTTTTAAGGCCCACGGAGTTTTTGAAAAAAAGAAGATCATATGTTTCCTTAAGGGCTAACCCCACATCATACAATAAATTTAAGAGGCTGTAATTGCTCTTTGTGTATTACCTGCGGATGCGATTAATCTGCTTATTCACGTATTCAAAGATATTGAAATGAAACTCGAAGCAATTATTCCCCTTTCTTTTTACTTCACAACTGTCAAAGCAGAACGAACATTTACCGCCATTTGATAAACTTATATCGATAAACTGGCGACGATCAACATTACAGGAAATTAATTACATATTCCATAGTCTAGGAAGAACCTTCAACACCATCGAAGAGCTCAGAGATATAGCTGCTCGTAGACAAATATGGAGACAACTTATAAACGGCATATTACTAGTGTGGCGGCCGCTTGTAATCATAAGATGACGAGCAAGGCAGTAGTGGCGATTTAGTCGTGTCCATCTATTGAAACCTCGCTGACGAGCAACTTAATAGAATACATTGATTTTAACGTCAAAGTTGTCCTTAAACAATTTGGGTTTAAGATGCAACATAATCGGCCTAGTAGGAAAACAGTTTTGAGCCCAACTTTGTATCAACCTTCGCAAAAAATTGCCACAGATCTAGATTCTTATAGTCGATGTAGGGTATCACAGATTCGGCATAGCCAAAATATTGTAAATGCTAGTGAGAGAGCCGGAATTTGTATCGTTGTATAGATGACTGGCTACAATTTAGTTTGGTTGCTTGATTGAATAAAAGTACGATGCATAGACGGATAGTTAGTTTTATGGATAAATAGTAGTCAATATTCAAAAGCTCTTCTAACACATACTCTTTTGCACAAATGCTAGATATACATTCTGCGTATTGTGAAAATGTAGTTTATAAAGACTACCACTGTCAGTGTCTGTCTGTCTGTCTGTCTACATTATTGAAAATATTGTTCTTGGTTTTAACTGATGTTGCAGTCATCATTATTGTATGCTTAACGTAAGTTTACTTTAGTTTAGTATTACACAATTAAAAACATTTGTGTCCAAAAAATAATAAAACAGAAAATCAAAAAAGCAAAAACAAAAAAATGTTTCTACGTTTAATTACAAAATGAATGTTCAAAGATCTATACATCTATAAAACATGTTCAGACATTGACACACAAAACACAAATACGCAAATGTCCTTTATGGGAGAAGGGTTTTTCATTATTATGTTTTTTTAAGGGGTAGGGATGTGGTGTGAGCATTGTATGTTCAATTCTTTTGTTTTTATTATTAGATATTTGCAATATATTTGTAAAGAAATAAATTTTGTGTAATGAAATCCAAAAACCACATGTAGACAAATTCATAAGCACACACACCCTCGTCCCATTTCCTAAGCAGGACCAAATCATCCAAACCCCCAAGATGTTTGTGGTATTGGTTAGCAAATGCTTAAAAATTGCGATTGGAAAGGGATTTTTTAAAGGCTTTTGGAAAAGTTAGGACGAGTAGAAGTTTATTAAGTAGAGAATGTCTAACAAATACCATTTAAGACCTTCTGTTTTGGTTGGACTTAAAGAAGAAGAATTCAGTTTATATTCTAATAGCTTTATGGGTTCAATGTTAGAACGTTACTGCTATTCGATATTTATTTAAAGAAAGCAGATGAAGGTAAATCGACTTTAACTTTGAGACTAGATCTTCTCAAGTCGTTCTTTTGATATGTTTAAGATTGACTTGGATACCAACCATTACCTTATAGTTTCATAGTTCTTGTAATACCGGTTGATTTATGAAATTGCCTTTATCTCCAGGGCGGCGTATAAGTATCGTTATGATTTATTTAATGAAGAACTGGTTTTTTTCTGAATTTATTAAACGTTGGCATTTATTTAAATTTGGATTATAGTCGCATTATGTTTTAAAGATAAAATCTTTCAAATGGTGCTTCAGGTTCCAGCGCCCTCACTTCTTTTCGGATATTCGTCTTATTAAAATACACTATAGCCTTTAGGTAAGGTTTTCGAGATAAACGAGAGGCGTTTAATCTGGCAAACGCTATGGCCAGTTAAATACGAAAAACGCGAAAAACTGGAGGGTCAAATTTGTACGAACTGTGTAAGCTGTGGTTTTTAAAAAATGTTCACATTTACTGCAATTGTTCGTCGTCTTCGAAAAAATGTGGTCTAATGATCTTTTCTGAGGTTAGTCCACACCACGATGATCAACAATTATTCTTATATTTCGGTTGCCCGATATACTGCCAATTTGTTTATTCGCGTGACCATTGAGGTGAAAATGAGCCTCGTCGCTCATTCTTAGATATGATCTTTGAACAATTTTGGCTCTTTTCTCTGAGTGGGATTTGTCCCGAGTCTTTCCATCATAAATTTCCAAAGATTTTCGAAGTTAATACTGAAAAAAACACATAAAAACCCGTAATAAAAAATGTGATCACTTAATAAACCCAAACGTTACTAAAGCGCCCATTCTTCTTTGGGTGCCTATTCTTCTTACGGATAAACCAGAGAGGCGACAATAAGAATACTAAGGGTCATAAAGAATGGACGGTGATAATTTGGAGGGAATTTGTGTCAATTGTTCTTAAAGCACTTATGCTGCGATCAGTGAATACAATATTATAATAAAAAGGAATGAATTTTAGAAGGTGAAAACCAGACGTTACTAGTGATAATGTGCTCAAAGTATAGTAACTCCAGAGGAAAGGCCAATAACACAGAACTAGTTATCAGACTGGATTTTGTGCGGGCAGTGACTCATTCTATCTTTTTCTATTACTTTATATAAAAGGGATCTATCATATTAACATGGTTCAATCGGGACAATATCTGCGACACGCAATTTATTAACCGAAATTAAATGTGTCTATATAGATTATTTGAGCGACCTGTTGCAAAGTGTCAGAAAGCTGCCAATTAACTGTCTCCTAAAACATAGCCATATTAAAGAAACACAAAGAGTTAGAATTATAACCAGTCCCTACAACTTTAGAACTGTCACGTGGCAAGTTTAGTGTTGTTTCTCTTTTTCATACCATTCTATCTCGTTCTATTACTTTATATGAAGGGGATCTGTCATATTAACATGGTTCGCTCGGAACAATATCTGCAACATTCAGTATATAAACCGATATTGTTTGTGTCTATTTAGGTTATTTAAGTGACCTGTTACAAAGTGTCAAAAAGGTGCCAATTAACTCCCTCCTCGGCCATCACCAAGTTAAAGTGACAAGTCCCCTTAATACAAATGGTTAGAACTATAACCAGTCCCTACAATTTTAGAACTGCCACGTGGCAAGTTTAGTGTTGTTTCTCTTTCTCCTAGGAATTTTATCTGGTTCTATAACTTTATATGAAGGGGATCCGTCATATAAACATGGTTCGCTCAGGACAATATCTGCAACATGCAATATATAAACCGAAATAGTATGTGTCTATTCAGGTTTTTTAAGTGAACTGTTACAAAGTGTCAAAAAGGTGCCAATTAACCCCCTCCTAGGCACCATCTCCATGTTAAAGGGACAAGGCCCCTTTTTATAAAGTGTAAGAAATAGAACTGGTCCCTATCACTTAAGAACTGTGACGTTACCAGTTTAGTGGTAGATTCCTTTCCCCTATTAAATATGCTCTATAATAAGCAATGCAAGAGCTGATTGGACGATAAGAAAGAGGAAGAATTCATTTAGGGCCTCCTTTCTTCTGCAGGAGTATAGAGAAATAAGCCTAAGACGACGCTTCTTCCAGCAATGCCTTAAACATAAGTCACTGTTTCCTCCTTACTGGTGAAAGTACTTGTGTGTCAGTCATTTCCTTTTAGTTTCATCTATTTCAAAACTTTTTCTTAAAACTTTTTTTGTCTTGCTTCCATAAACAACTCCTCCTTTTAATTGTTGTTAGATATATTTTTTTGGACTTCGAAAAGACAATTGTTTTTGTCATAAATATTTCAAATGACCTCTGGTCATTGAAATCTTGTGGTATTTGCTAAAAATCACTTGTCTTTTGTCTATAAATTATATTGCCAAACACAAATGTCAAGTGTTGTTTATAATGAACTTTTGCGACAGGAATTGTGTTTGACTTGAAATGCTACTAGTTGTTGGTTGAACCCAAAACCCAGCAGGATTTAAAGGACCTTTTTATTGTTATTCTTGTTTCTTTTTTTTGTTTATTTTTTTTTCTAGAAATAAAAACTTATAGTTTATTTAGTAACAATGACAGAAACTATCTTTTTGAATAGATGAGTAGTGAAAAACTAAAGATTTTCAATAGTTTTGAAAATGTTTGGAGAGTTGTTTTTTAATGGTCGGAGTTTGAAGATTAAATTTAGTTTGAGCAGTAAGTAAATGTTACTGTTTATTGTTTGTGGTCTTTTCTTAATTTACAAATTCATTATTGAGAATAACAATGCTTTCTCTTTGAAAAAAAGTTAATTTTTTTTTTTTTTTTTTTTTTTTGAAAAAAGGGTCATTTATTTGAAATGACATTGTCAGTAATAACATTTTTCTCCTGCAAATGACTTAAACCTTGTTATGGTTTAAAGATATGCTGACAACACATGTAGGTGGGAAAAAGCAAGGATACATACATATATCCTGCTAAACATGTAATCCAATACTAATTGTTTTTCTTTTGTTAGAGCGGAAAAACCTCTCCTTGTTTATATTGCTTTTATTCTTTCTGCTTTTTAAAGTTTAATAACTTTTAAATTGTTTTTCTTAACATGTTAAACGGTTCATTTTTTTTAGGAAAGTTTATTACGAATTACCCTGATTTTTTTTCAGAAGTTTTTTTTAAATAAAAAGACAGATTTATCGACTTTGATGTTTTATTTAACAACGGATTATCAGTTTTTGCTATTAGATCTTTTAAGTTTTTTTTCTTTGTAAGACTTTTAAACGTTAACAATCATGTTTTTATTGGTCTTATTTTTTTCAGATATTTTCTTTGTATTATAAATTTATAAAATAAATTTCTTTGAACAGCTTAAGATGTTTACTTTGGTTAAAAAAAAGTCAGAATAAGAAAAATGCTGGTAAAGAAAAATTTAACATTGATGTTTAGAAGAGATGAAGTAAGTTTGCAGTATTTTCCTTTGAAAAACTTTGTAATTAATTGGCTTCAGGTAAAAATGTCCCATCGATATCAGCATCAAAAATGTTTCTACAAAAAAGGCCTTAAGACTCAGAGACTTAGATATTGAGGTCCTAAGCCATAAATAAGAAGGCTTATAAATAGTGTAATACACTCCCAGCTACTTTACGCTGCCCCGATATTTACCACGTCGATGAGCACAAAGGAAAGAATAAGTGAAATGCAGAAGCCACAAAGACTAAGTGCACTTAGTACTTGCGGGACTACCACCAATATACTTACTAGTGTTAGAAAAGAGTGAGATTTATAAGGAGACAAAACGTATAAAATGTGAACCATGCAGCTTGATGGAACAAAAACAAAAAGTTCTTGAAATAAAGGAAAATGAAAGAAGAACCCTAATAACAAAGTGGCAAGATCGTTGGAATATGGAGGAAATGGGAGATGGACATATAAACTTATCCCCGATATTAGAGTCTGGATAGAGAGAAGACATGGTACCATGGGATACTTGCTCACACAGGTGATGACTAATCATGGTAGTATTAACGGGTACCTGCACAGTTTTAAGCTTCTGGATGCTGGCAACTGTGAGACATGCGTGACTCTCGCGGAAGGAGCAAACCACATGATTGTTGAATGTGAGAGATGGGCAGATAGACGACAAGAACTTTATGATGAACTGGAGGCACCGGAAAATATGGTGAACAAAATGTTAGAGTCTGAGAGAGTGTGTATGTGCTGTGAACGTTTCATAAACTCCATAATGAAGATGCGCTGTACGGATGCTCCGTAGGACTCGTACAAAGAAAACCAGCCCCCGTCCTGATGAAATGCTGACGTAGTTCCGGGGTGGAGTTGGTGGAGTTATCGTAGGGCCACTATTGATATTTATATCATTACGTCCATTAAAAAAAAAAGTGAAGTACATATTTCGTGCTTAGACAAACCATTAGACCTTATAAATTATAGCACCTGCTAGTAGAGTCTAAAAACCCACATTGAGAAAAATTGAGGGAAAACTGGTTCGGTGATTTGCTCCAATTCGTTTGCAGTCTTAATGGATGCCTTGAAAATGTGGTATAAGGGTAAAGAAATGCGCTTACCGAAACTGTTTTACACGCAGGCATACACACTTTTTTCAAAGCCGCAAGGAGGGTTTAAGGCCGTTTTCAGATGCTACACTTAAAAAATTTGTGAATCACTTCGACGCTTTAGGGCCTAAAGTTTGACCGTAATATTTTAGAGCTTTGTAACGCTATCGTTTTATTAGAATTGCGATGACTGTAAAACAATGTTCGAAAATAAAGAGAACATTATTTAGCGTACGGCTCACACACCCAGAAACGATATCGGTTTTGAGTGTTTGTGTATTAATACTGTTCATAACTATTTTCGCGAAAGTTGAATGTAGTGTTGTTAACATTACAGAAGCTGGTTGACAAGCAGACTCTGCATAAGCCTACACTTATACTTCTTAGTAAAAATATTTTGCGGGACGTTTTGCAAAAAGTGATGAGAAATTGTTTGTGTTGTGCACGGTGGGACAAATCCCAAATCTAGCTGGGCAAAATTATTTAATGGTCAGACTTGGCTCAATTTTTTTTTTTTGGGTATTGCGAACTTCGGTAGTATTTATTTTCATATTATATTAACAAATTCGCATTAATTTTTAGTGTTCTAGTGACTTTAAAGTTGATTTAGCGATTTTTGGCTCCGAATGCAATACTGAAACGTGCATTGCTAAAACTGGCAATGCCATAATAATTTAATTCGCCGCAATTTTAGCTTTTAATGTCAACTCTAAAATGTTGTAAAATTTTGTATTCTCTAAGGAATTTTAGCGATCGAGATTTAGCTTTAGCTAAGCGAATTACAGAATGCAGGTGCAGTTATTGCGAACTTTCTATTTGAGGTTTTTTTCTAAATAAGTAATCAATTTAATATATTGTTTTCATAGTTGTCTAAAGAGAAGAAACGTTTTAAGGTATTTGTTATTTACAATATTAAATTTTAACTTGTATTAAATAACTTCACTTAAATATTATTTACTTGAGTTGTAGAAACTTTTAAAGTTATTTTTTACAACAGTTTTTAGTTACATATAAACAGTTACATACACAATATTTTTATTTATTAAAATTTACCTTTTATAGTATTTATTTCTAAAAGTTATTTTTTTTAGTTCATTTTGTTAAAGGTTACTTTTTATAGGAAATTATATTGACATTTATTTTTTAAAGGAAATTTTGCCAAAATTCACTTTTCATAGAAAATTTTGCTAAAATTTGCTTTTTATAGGAAATTTTGCTAAAATATTCTTTTTATAGGAAATTTTGCTAAAATTTACTTTTTATAGGAGGGTAGGGTAGGAAATGACCTCCCGCTCGTAGCTTTACTGACGAGCATTGAAACGAAAATTTGAAATATTTTTCTTAGATTTGGGTAGATATCTTCATCACAGTTTATTAAAGCATCTACAACGTTATCTGATAGATCAGGCTCAAGTTTAGATCTTAGTAGGTGTTTATCTCTTTTATCAAATATAATCAGCTCATCAGCTAGTTGTGTTTTTAACAGTTTTGTGTCTGTATTAGTGCTGGGATACTATCGATATTTTCAACTATCGATATTTATCGATAGTTCAGATTTCACTATCGATATATCGATATTACTATCGACTGAATGTTTGTACTTGTGCTGGAAAACTTTAATTATTTTTTTATTACGCTAAAGTTCGTTGTTTTTATCACTAATGAATGTATAAGACGTATTATTTTAGATGGCAGTTTTTTAAAAATTGATAAGTACCTTTCTGAAGGAACCAAAGTAACAGGGACTATAAGATATTCCATTGCAACTTTAAAAAATTTTCTAAATTCTAAACCCAAAAAGGTTATCAATCTAGCGGACTTATCCTCTAATGGTTGTTTATTGTTTTGTCTTATTGCATTTGGATTTGCATTTTTTCACAACATTACAAAAATATCTGCCATTTCACAGTCCCTATAAAACATGTAAAAATTTCGACCTAAAGTCCTTTAATTAGCAGTAAAAAGCACTGCTAAGCTATCCATACCACTTGCCATTCTTGTTGTTTGTAATCGTTGCTGTAATTCAGCGCGAACTAATAATAGCAAGTAAAAATTTACGGCAAAAAACTGTGTGTGTATAGCTGCTGTAACATGTCTTCATAGCTGTATTTTAAATAATAATAATATCGATATTGATATTTTTCCTATCGATAGTTTCGATATTTTAAGACTATCGATAATATCGATACTCTATCGATAGTTTCCCGGCACTAGTCTGTATATGACTTTATTACACTTTGAGGTAGAAGTTTAGGTAGGTTCAATACATTTGGGATATCTATTGGGAAAGTTGTTATGAGATCTTCTTAAATAAATTCAGTAAGAGGAATGTAACCTACAACTCGGTAGTAATCTTCAACATTTTGGATGTGATTATTTCGTACAAATCTTGTCTTTTCGATAGGAACCTCGATTTGAACGCAAATAACTTAAACTTTTTCAAAAATCGCTTTAAATTGTTCTTCGGCTTTATTTCTTTTTTCTACAAGGCACATGATTAAAATTTTGATAAGACTTGATCCTTTTTGAAGAAATATATCTTGCTTTTGTAAAATGATACTAAGTGGCTGTGTTGCAATAGATATCGCACTTAATATGTATATTCCGCAAATAAATTAAAAAGTACTAAGTGAGTTCCTTAATATGAAGGTAGAGATACTACCTTTCCACTCAGATATTTTTTCCAAAGCTTCTACTATATGATGTACACTTGTTGCAAAGACGCATAATGAAAAGAGTTTGGATCCCAAATACTTTACTAAGACTGTGTTTTGCCTGGGATGATTATATTTAAAAAATTTTGTCGTTTCTTTAAAAAATGACACAACTTTTTGTATTAATGGCCCTTTTTATGTATTTAGAATTTGAGTTGTTTGATTTATGGGAATAGCAAAGCGATTTTTCGCATTCGTCGCGGTTTCTAGGATTTTTTAACAACTCCATTTTCTGCTGACATCAGAGGACACCCATCTGTTTTAACTCCTATACAATTTTTTAGGTCGGGACCATAATTTGTCAAAGCTTTAAGAAATATTGATGATAGCGCTTCCGCATCAATTGACACATCAACGTCAGCAATATCTTTTGATGCCTCTTCAATGCGTTTACAACAAAGCCAATAAATTCTTCCCTAAAAACTTTTTGTTGTATGTTGAAATATCTTAAAGATTATGATATCTGGCTTTTCCCCGATAAATCCGTGCTTTCGTCAAAAATTATCGAATAGAATTTTGATTCATAAACACATACATATATATTGCATTTACTAAGGCTTTTAAATCATTCAACCGCCCGCATTATCAAGTCAAACGTTTAGTCTTTGGATATAGATGGCACCTGCTAGGATTTAATGTAGAATAATAAGTAATTGAATGCGGTAAACTAGTTTTTCTTTGGAAATATCTAAAATATAACTATTAGGATTAAGATATGGATACTTATTGAAAATCGTTAGAGATTCAATAAAAAAAATAAAAAAAAATATTGAAAATTTCGTTAGAGATTCCATAAAAAAAAAACAAAAAAAACCTTGCTGAGATTTCCAAAAATTTTGTTCATTAAAAAAAATATTATTATTAGGAATTCTTGTATTATCGAAATTAACAAAACATATTTTTATAATTTACGGGGGGAAATTTCCTTATTTACCCCCCCCCCCCCCCCCCCTGAATTAGCGCCTGCTCACAGCCATCGACGAATGTTATAATAAATAAACACAAATAACACATGATAGTGTGACCATATTGTACCGATTATTGTCTCGTTTCTGGTTTAGCCAATATGCGCCGAAAAAAATCGTTACAACGTGAGACGATAATGTGACATACGCGATTTGTAGAAATGTGTATCGATGAGGCATGATAAAAAAACTTCCTACATTGTGCTATGGCGTCGATAGCTTATCCAAAAAATTATTTCGCTATTTTCACTTAAACTCAATTTTTTTGTATGATAAAATCGTGTTTTTTTTCGAGAACAATAAAAGATACAAAGACAATAATGAAAATCTGTGGTCACTTGTAGGATTCAAAAATTCGAAATTTTTCATAAAAAATCGTGTTTTTTGCTGGAGAACTATTTGAAAGATACAGCGGAAATAATAAAAAGCTGTGATCACTTGAATTTTTTAAAAACTTAACTTTTTTTCAAAAAGTAATTTCAATTTTTGGGAATACAAAATTTTTATTTTAACTATTTGGTTTGGATGGAAGTTTGTTTATATAACTATTTTTGCTTATTTATTAAACGAGATTTTCTTTAACTTCAACTATTTTTCTCTTTTTTCCTCTCTCTTTTAATAATCTGTAATTATTTATTTTTATCATTCGTTACATTATGCAAATCGAGTAACTTTCTTTATAATTTGTTTGCTAATTAAAAGAAATTTTGTATCACTTTAGCTGTCAATTAGTTATGGCCAGTATGATGACAGTTGTTGTAACAAGATAAATCTCATGTTGTAAAAAAATTCCTTCATAAAAAAAAAAGTTTAATTAAGTTGAAAAACCCAATATTACAACTTTCTGTTTTGTTTTTTTTTTTTTTTTTTTAAATACGAAAAAAGGAAAAAATAAAGTCATTCATTGAAAAGTGGCTCAAGTATCTGGCTAAAAGTCCTTGGAGACTGTAACACTTTAGGCCATAAATGAAAGCTACCATGATTTCCGTTTTTCTTTAATTTTTTTTTTTTAAGGAAATTTTGAATAAAAATCAACGTAATTAAAAATCAAATGATTTTTTTCTTCTCTTAAATACACACAAGTGTTGCTACCAATCAACCCTTTTGCTAAAATAAAAAAAACCTCTCGAAATAAAACAAAATCTTCATTAATTTTGAAAAATACAAAAAAAAAGTTCTGAAAAGAAAATAATGAATTAAAGAAAATTTTGTAAAAAAAAAAAACGATATGAACACAGTTTTGTTAAAACAATTTTTAGCTCATTAACTGGTATGAGTTTGAAAAAATAAGAAAGAAATCCCTCGATTGGTAGAGTATTTGAAAGCATAAGGAAAATGTCTTTGAAATACAACAAAAAGTAAGAAAAATTGTGCAATTTTTTCCAAACAAGTGATTTATTTATTTAATCCTTTTTCTCTCCGTTTTATTTTTAAGATAATGAAGGCCCAAATGAACAAAAAACTGAAGTGACTTAAAAAAAAAAAAAAAAAATACAAGACACAAAACCAGCTATTGAAACTTGAGTGCAGAAAAAAATCAAATCTCTAGTGTATCAAAATTTATAACTTTGTATTAAAAATTTCAAATCTAAATGATAAAAAAGAAAACTTAAAGATTGTCTTAAAAAAATAGCAAAAAGGTTACAAAATTTATGCAGCAGGCGTCATTGGTAGTTAATTTACAATTAAGACCCACCAAATATCAAATCTTTTACAACAGATGTCTTGAAATGGGGGAAATGCCAGAAAATTACTAAAAAAAAAACTTTAAAAATACCAAAAAAAAAATAAAGATATTGAAATTGGATACTATTTAAACAAAATGATTAAATATTCAGATTAGTGTTTATGTGTTTCAAAAGTTAAAGAGAAATAAAAAGAGAAAAGGTCCTTCAAAAGTGATCTGATTTATGCTTAGTAGTTGGTGTGTGTGTGTTCTGTTTTTGGGATCAGGAGTACAATTTATTGGTACTCCTTACTTACTTATGGAGCTTTTGGTGTCTGTACTGGACGTCCTATTGAAATGGTGCCAGAACTGTGGACTGGATGTTAATCCCACCCAAAGGGAGCTGGTACTGCTTACATCGAGGTACAAAAGAATAAACTTGGCCTCACTAAAACTTTCCGATAATGCTAAATATCTTGGACTTATATTGGACAGCAAACTGAACTGGAGGAAAACACCATTTCCAGGACTACTTAGGCGGCAACGGCACTATACTGCTGTAAAAGAGCCACTACGAATGTGTCATAAAACCCATTCTTTTCTACGGTGCAGCTGTTTGGTGGTCGGCACCACCATGCCAGGCTTGAGCATATAATTCGAATGGTGGCAATATACGGTGATATTAGAACCACCCTTTCTAAAGCACTGTTAACGATTTTGAACTGATTACCACCAGCGATTTTGGCGAAAATTTTCGCTGCAAGTGCAGGGGTAAGACTAAGGGCAACTAGAGCCTGGAGGGATTATAACATCGGACAAGCAAGAATCCTGTATGATATAAATTGACAAATGGACGTTGATTATGTCACACCTGAGCCAGTCTTTCATCCTGGCCTCACAGTAAGCATTTTGGATAGCATGGCTCATTATGAGGATCCACAAATTCTTACCTTTAATTGGGCCCCTGGACACAGAAGTATACATGGAAGCTGTATGGCTGACTCGTTGGTGCATGCAGGAACCACCTTGGATCGTAGCGATTCGCTATATGATATACATAGGTGTTTCGCTCCCAAGGAGTAAGCAACTTTTTGCACACAAATTTCATCTTATTGCCGGTTAGAAATGGCTTGATGAAACTATCTGTGGGAAGACCAGGAAAATCTTGCCCATCAAGACGATACGGCGTGCATTAAACCTTATTGCGGTTACACCTGGCCACTGGCCCATTGGGGATCACACCAAAAGGTTGGGACTCCCTTACAATGACTTAAGTAGAAGCATGGTGGAATAAGCAGGGTGCATCGTTACGGAAACAAATACAACATTACAACAAAAATGGAAATTATATCACAGTTTACGTCAAAAAAATACTTTAAACAAAAATCCAAGCGTGCAGCTGAACGTGATGGAATAAAAAAATTTTTAGCCAATTTTTATTTAATAATGGTCAATATCTTATTTATTTTAATTTAAAATTATCAAAAACTTCAATAAAATACAATAATCACAACACAAAACGTGGACTTTTTGTAAACATAAACAAAACTTTGACATAAACCTAGACAAACAATGCAAGAGCAAAAAATCGGCATCTGGCCTGTTTATTCCACCATGTGTAGAAGTAACGGCGATGAGGAGGAGGAGGAGGAGTAAATGGTACATATTCTCTGTCACTGCGCGGCTTCGAAGACAAAAGATTCAAACTGTTTGGTCAAAGAATCCTTTCGGACAAGACCAACCTCTCTGTTTTTATTTTAAGAAGATCCATTTTTTTAATGAATCAATCGGATGACTGGGTGAGAATTTCAATAGCCAGGTAATGTAGAAACATCGGGAGACGGTGTAACATGGTAACACAACGGGAACTAATTCATGGATTCACGTGAGCTGTTCTTAATTGCGGCTGCCAGTGCGATCTTACCTAACCTGAAGCTACAACCTTTCAATTTACTGATGGAGCAACAAATAAAGTTTTCATACAGTTTTCATTAAATATTCTTTAATTATAAAAACCACCTATTACCTGCAGATGTCTTCTAAGCTGAACACTCGTTAATCCTGAAAAGCTATACGACAAAATAATTGGATTGATGAATGAATAGTTTTTTTTCGAAATCAGGAGTTCCATTTTTTTGCTTTCTCTTGTATTACTGAACCCCCCAAAAAAGAAGCTACCTTAGAATTTGTTGATTGTGCAAGAAATAACGTTTTAGAAATTTAAAAATTCTTTCAGTGTAAGGATTACTTTCCTGTAGATATTCAAAATGTATTTTTAACTGAACTCAAGTAAATTCGGAAAATTGGATAAATGGATGAATAATTTGCGTGTGTATTTTTGATTGTTTTCACCGGTAATATCGACCCCAAAATGCAAGGACTCAATCATCGTCATCAAAATTTCCAAAAAAAAGAAAAGTTGTTTTGTTTTAAAAGGGCAAATTACAACGACCTACATAACCTTTTAATTAACACAAAGCCCCCTTTCACACTCGGCAAGTTACTTGCCGACAACAACAAAGTCTGTAAGGAAAAAAGAAATTTCAAAAAAATTTGTACAGACTTTGTTGTTGTCGGCAAGTAACTTGCCGAGTATGAAAGGGGGCAAATTGGATTCAATTGTTATCCATTCGCATTGGTGCACCAGAAACAATCGATAAAATGATCAATAATTTCTACAGTACAATAAAACAATATATGAATGAATGTATACCAAAATTTTCACTGTGCTCAAAATCAGGACCACCACGGGGGAATAAACAACTTTCTTCGTTAAAAAACTTAAAAAACAAGAATTACAAAAAATATAAGAAATCTGGATCCAACTGCGATTACAGCAAGTATTCCGTCCTTCGTGCAAAATATAATTTGCTAAATGCTAAATTATATAACGATTATTTGATTAAAATAAAAAACAACTTAAAATACGATCCAGGATCGTTCTATAAATTTGTAAATTCGAAAAGAAAGATCTCTGGCGCACCGAAGGTCATGAAATATATGGGTACTGAAACACACGATGAAAAGGAAATCAGTGATTTATGCGCCGACTTTTTTTCGTCCACATACTCTGATGCACATTGTGCTGAAAATGTCAATTATCCATTTAATATAGTTACTGGCCAAACTATTTCATTTTCACCAATAACCACACTTAATATTATCAATTGCTTAAAATCTTATAAATATTCAAACTCAATGGGTCCTGATGGTATACCAAGCAGTATTTTAATGAAATGTATGGAAGCTTTAGCAATGCCGTTGTCAATTATTTTTAATATTTCTATGAAAAATGGCTATTTTCCAAAAATATGGAAAGAGTCATATTTAATTCCTCTGTTCAAATCTGGAAATAAATCAAATATAATTAATTACAGAGGTATAGCCAAACTTAGCGCAATTCCAAAACTTTTTGAAAATTGCATTTTAGATTCATTGGTTCATCAAGTTGCACCGTTATTAACACCTTTTCAACACGGATTTCGTAAAGAATCATCAACTATGACAAATATTTTAGAACTGACAACTTTGGTAAGCGAAGGATTCGTCAACTACCAACATACCGACGTTATATATACCGACTTCAGTAAGGCATTTGATAAGGTAAATCACAACCTTCTTCTGAAAAAAATTGATATTATGGGTTTCGACAAAACTTATGTAAGCTGGATAAAGCCATATCTTGCGCTTTTCTAGAAAACGTAGTACTTTAAATAACTATAAACTCGGTGACTATAAAATCGAGATAGTTGACACAATTATGGATCAGCACATAACAATGACTGTCAACAGGGCTCGTTGTACTCTGGCTTTTATTAAACGTTGGGCGAAAGAATTCAATGATCCTTTCGTCACTAAACAACTTTACACATCTCTCGTTAGGCCAATCTTGGAATACGGTTCGATTGTATGGGATCCACATTGTATGGTTCATAGTGATCATATTGAATCCGTTCAAAAACCATTCTTGCTTTTTTGCCTGAGAGATACATATCGAGGATATGATAATCTCCCCTCATATTCTACTAGATTATCCTTAATACGTTTGCCAACACTGAAAAGTCGCAGAGTTATGCTAAATGTCTCATTTGTAATTAACTTAATAAATGGAAAAGTATGCTCGATTTTTTTATTAAGTAATTTATCATTTAACATTCCACGACGTACGGTACGGTACTACAATCCCTTATTTATAAAAACTTTCCGAACTAACTATGCTATGGCAGACCCATTTAGAAAACTGTGTTGTTGCTTTAATGAAACGTTTGAATTTATTGATTTTTCTCTAGATTTAAATATTGTTAAACGTAATATTATACTTAAGTTAAATACTCATTTGTACTAGGCTGTAAGGATTTATCCATAGACCTAAATATATATTAAATAAATAAAAAAAATAAATAAAGTTACCTTTAAATTTGTTGATGAGGCAGCAAATAACGTTTTCATAAATGAAATATTTTTTAGAAATAGGATCGCTAATTTCTTGTGGATACTCGAAATGTGTTGTTAGCTGAAATCATGTTAACCCTGAAAGGATATTTGACAAATTCCTTCCCGAAGTGGAAAGGGTTGTGTCAAATAACTGCAGTTACTTCTTACATATTTTTGAAATGGTAGATCTTCTTTTGGCCGATCACCTGTTGGATTATCATATTTCTGAGGGTCTCTCTCAAAAAAAAAAAAAAATTAATATTATCCGATAGAAAAAATGCTTAAGTCATTAAAATCTGTGAACAAGGTTTTAATCATATATCCCAGATATAACAATTTAAAGGCCAATCCAACATTCAAGGAGGAAAGGATAAGGAAAACAATGATTAATTTGCGTTTTGAGCCTAACATTAACTCGTAGCAATTACACTTACAATATCAGGAATAAGATAACTGTGTTCATATTAAATTTGTTGTCCTTCATGTTGCCTCTTGTAAGATTTGGCTCTACAAGCAGCCGTATGAGATTGGAACTCGCTGGAATTTCTAAATATAAAGTTTAAAGTCCAGTTTAGTGTTAAGTTGCAGACAATTACGGCTAAATCAACCAACTAACCAGACAATTCATTTTGTTCATTTTTATACCACTTTATTAGGACACCTTATCGAAAGTGGAGTGCTTACACCCAGAGAAAAAATATTTTTCAATATAGTCGAAGCCATCAAAACTATGTTTGAAGACAATTTTTAAACGTATTATGGTTTCTTTAACCAAATTATTGTTACCGGCAACGATATTATGTCTAAATTAGTTCTCAATCAAGAGGAAAAAGTGTTATTTACCATTAAAGCATATTAATGCTTCTTCTTAACACTTTATTGCTATTAATTATTTCAACACTTTTACTCGTTTCCATTATTTCTAAGGTACATATTGCAGTTTAAAGTCTTCACCAGCTTATAATAACTAATGACAATTGTTTCGTTTCTTTTTTAATTTCTTTCATTATTTAATATTTTCTATTTACGATAAAAGTTACATACGCTCTTATAAAATCATAAAAATCAAAGCAGCGTTTCAGGACCAACACAATTCTGCTACCAAAAACTTTATTCTCATTTATGTTTCGTACTCTCAATAAACTTTCTTAGAAAATGTCCAATATTTTTTTTCCTAAACAAAATATAAAGAAAAAAGACTTAAGTTGAAAAATAGAAAAATAAGTATATTTTTCCAAGTCTGCTGAATTGTTTTCTAGATAAATAATCATTTAGTTGTTGTTTATTTTTCTTCTTTTTCATTCATTTATGGGGACTGGCTAATGAAAAAGAAATAAAAGTGTCGAGTGCATTATTGCTTTTGGTCAAGGAATAAAATGTGTAAGATGGAAAAGGCAGCAGTCCCATAAATGATCTCTGTCCACAAACACTTTGAAATTATACTGCTACAAATACATAAAGAAAAGTAGCTTATATGAGTTTCCGGTAATTGGGGGGGGGCTTAAATCTCATTGCCTATATTAAGGAGCGGGGGAGGGGGCTGGGGGCTGGGGGTGCAGAAAACGTGATTTTTCTCTACTAGCCGAAGAGGGAAGGGACTTTGCTAGAAGAAATCTAAGAGACAATTTTTGTAGCTTATTTTACAAGCAAGTTATTTTATTGTGTCTTTTCAGGGTTACAGTCAGCGTTAAAAATTTTTTTTAAACTGATCAAGGCGTTTCAAAGCAACGATAGACAACCTATACTAAACAATTTGTGATTTAAGCGTTAAATTGTTAAGTGTTTAATTCTCTACCATGTGCACACACATGTATGTAATGAAAAAGAAAACAAAACACAAGGCCAAAAAGAAAGTAGGAAAATTAGTTTAAGGCTATGTGGACTCTATAAGGGGACACTGTACTTATATATTGTTCGCTCGTCTAACAGAGCTTTCTCACCAGAGCTTATTTGCAGTTTATGTTTTAAATTTGATTAATAAGTCGATTACGGATGACTACTGAGTTGAAGTGGAGTTGCCAGCAGTGAAATCAGGCAACACCACTAATGTTTAAATAAAAAATTTGTATATTTTAACATGAGCAGAGTTTCATAATTTGGCTGCTGGCTACTTAACTTCAGTAATCTTGCTATCCGTAATCAACCCATAAGTCTTTTGTTTAAAGTAGGCAAGTGTATAAAAGATTGTGTGGTTACCTGTTCCAACCTCCTCATAGCTTTAATAACATATCGAGCCCTAACAGCAAAAATGATGTAACCAACAACATTTTAGATTTTTGTTTTTTGATGAAAATCGATTATTTTTGATCATTTGCATCATCCCTAAAAATCTCATATCTCTGGGAGGTACCGTTACGAAATAAGAGCAAAAGCAATTTCAAACGAAACCCTAGACTTGAAGCAAAAATATTTAAAAAAAACTTTCTTCTGTAAAATTTTATTTTTGTTGGTTACATCATTCTTGCGATATGACCCTTTTGGCGGACAATTTACTTATTAGATCTTGCATTTATAATTAATATAAAGAGTACACAGAATAAGAGAATAAGAGAATCTTAACCGATATTTTTAAAGTCCTGCCTTTCCGCCATTAAGTTTTAAGCACAATAGATTGATTATAGTTTTCACGCTATTAAATATTGCTTGAGAATTATTGTGGTTAAAAAGAATAATGCTTTTCTATTGAGTCATGTTAGTTGGCTGGTTAACGTGGTAGCGCGCCCAAAAACTAGGCTTGCTGCAAGTAGAGCCGACAGTGACTCCGTTTTGACACAACACAACTCGTCAAGAGTAGGAAATCCGGATCAAGCGTGACACCAGGGCAAGACTGAGGTGGCTAAATTCAGCCCGTTGCGTTGAGATATTTCACCAAATAACTCGTCAAGAGTAGGAAATCCGGTTCAAGCGTGACACCAGGGCAATACTGAGTTGGCTAAATTCAGCCCGTTGCGTTGAGATATTTCACCAAATAATGTCTCCTCAGTTCCAGGTTTTCTGCTGCTACGGTAGCATTCATTAAAAGGGAGACCGACCTTGCTTACCGATCGTCCAGTGACCAGTGACGGATGCTAAGAAGTTTTTCAGAGCTACAGGCCCCTTAAATAAGATAATTTCAGATAGGCTGCCCAGTTTTTATAGTTATTTTTTACACAGGTTAAACAATGGACATGGTTTTATGCGACCCTAGTGACATTAGAGCCGCCTGGCTAATGATAAAAATGACAATTCTACCACTAATATTCCTGTAGTGCCATATTATACATGCCACTCTTATGGCCAGTATTTCAGCCTGAAATAAGCTTGCTTAATCCGAAAAACGAAAAGAAGGAATTATTTGCAGGTCCTCGGAGAAAACCCCAGAGCTTACACCGCAGGTCATCTTTGACCAATCTGTGTAAACTCTTTTGCAGTATTCATTAGCCAGAAATCCCCTACTCCATTCCCGCCTTGATGGAAATATGACCTTGACTTCCGTCTCGAAGTCATGTATCATATGGTCCATTGGTAGTTTCAGAAATGTGGGTTGCTTTTGCAAGGCCAGCGTATTCAGCGCCTCTTGAAGACTAGTGCGTAGAGTGCCTGTTGCATGCTGATCTTTGTACTCTGCCCAGCTGGTCTACGACGTATTTCCTGCCTGTTGCGGTCTGCCATACTAAAGATCCATATGTTAGAATAGGACGTTCTATTGCAGTGTACAGACATTTGACCAGTCTAGCATTAAGGTCCCACTTTGCTCCAAACATTCTACGACAGGTTAGGAAGCAACCGTAGCTGTATTGACCCTGTGTTCAGTACTCAATATCCATGATAATTTTTAGTCCAGGAAAATTCCTAGATATTTCGCGTTATTCGACAGGGAAAGTTCGTAGCCCTCCTCCCGTGATAGCTTGAAGACCGGAATTTTCGTCCTCCTGGTAGTCTTTTAAAGTTCCAAATGCTACTGATTTCAGTGGCACCGAACTATATGGATTTTTTGGTTATCTAGCAGATTTACACCTGTGATATTGGCCAAACCTATATATCCTCTGAAAGTCCAATGGCAATGTATACCCCAAGGCGAATTCACTACAAGGTGTGGGTTACTCTACAGCCACTGCTTTCGTGGTCCAAAAAAATTACTAAATTAAAGGTTTGCTTACATAAAAAACAGTAGTTTGTATACAACTTTGGCAACTCGACCACCGAAAAAAAACCATATGTTGACTTGCCCCACCTTTTAGTAAATTCGCCTGGAGCACTCCAAAGTAGACAAACGTTTTCTCACATTTTATATTCAACCATTTTTTTGTTTTGTTTTACCATTCACTGTAATATTTTTCGTCCGCCCAATAATATTGCCCTGCTATTATTTTGCACTTACTATAACATGGTCATAAATATATTTTTCTTTTAGTATTTTATTGATACTCACATACAACATTGTTAACGAAAATATAAAAATAAACTTTCTTGTTTTTCTAGCCTTTACATCTCCCTCCCTCCCACTGCTTTCTAAAAGATTTTATGTATTGTTTGGTTTTCAGCCTGCTCCTGACCAGGACATTTAACAGTTGCAGCTGTTGGCAGTTTTATGATTGTTTGTGTTGTTGGTCTTTGTTATTTTTTTATATTTTTATTGCTACATGATTTTGTTGTTGATGTTGCAAGTACAATGGGGAAATATGGCTACTTAAATTGTATATTTTATTTAATTTTTATAACCCAAACATTTTTTTTTTTTTTTCATTTATACGTTTACACTTTGATTCTGCCTGTCAAAAAGTAATAATCATCAATTTTGATTTTTGGCAAATTTCTTAAAGATAGACATTATTGGTTGGGATTTTATTGGGGACAGTAAATTGTTCTTAATGTTTCTTAAGGAAATATGAATGGACGAGTTTGATTTTATTTAAGGTATTAGTTATGATTTCAAATTGAATGAAATTTATAGCAAAGTCGTAAAAATAAAAGAATACTTGCTATAATAAATATAAAATACTCCACACTACTAGAATTATAGCAGCGATCTCATCAAAAGTCTTTCTGGAAATTTTTTGATATTTTTAAAGCCGTATCACTGATTTCTTCTATTTTAATTTAAAAATCCACTCTTAAATTATTTTTACTACTTTGTTCAACTCATTAGATACTTTTAAAGCGAACAAAAATAAAAAATTTCCCATCTCTCTTAAACATGAATTGTCATGTCAAACCATAAACACATTATTGCATGCCAATTAGTTGTAAGTTTGCTGCTTCGTTTATGTTGTTGGTTCGCTCGCTGCATGATAGAACTTTATTTAATTTCATTTAAAATTATCATAAATTTTGATTAAAATCGATTTAGTTTTCACTGACTACTACTGTTGCGTCCCCAGCTATTTGATTTAAAATCATTTAACGAACTAGCAAAACTAACTATGGCTTCTTGTATGGGAGTAAAAGAGTAAATACTACAATTGTATGCCTACAAGTTGATTACAATTTAATAAATTTTCTTTACAACTGATCATTTGGACATAACATACATATAGAGGAGTGGAGGGGGGAAGGCACGTACATTAGCGGCAGCAAGAAATTGTCGATATAGAAGCCGCTAAAGAAAAAATATTTTAGTAAACGGGATAATCACAGTTCTCTATATAAAGGAGTTACTACAGCACCCCTCCTCCTCGCAGCTGATGAAATCTTTATGGAGAATACTATAAAGTAGCGTTGCAGGTTTTGAGTGTATACACAGGAGAAGGCAATACCTCAGCTTGTCTGGATCCTAAAATTATCAGATCTCTCAGACCGCGATTGATTAAAGTTAAATCTGGTACAACGGGAATAATTTGTCTCTTCAAGAAAGGCTCTGGACTAGTGGGTGGTAAGGAAATTCATATAGTTTCAACACATATTGCGGGATGGAATTCCTTAACCTCTTAGGACCTGAACCTGAATCGCAAAATCGGTTGTCGTCTGTGGGATTCAAACTATATCTTAAAGATGTGCTGGTGTTGGGACGAGCTGTACAGTCGCAATTCAAAAAATTGGGTTCAACCCTGCCTCCGACATATTTTATCAACTCTTTAGCCAGGTTAAGCCTGCAGTGGAGCGAGTCTAGCTTATCCTCTTATTGAATGCTTTCTTGTACACACCAACGCGTGTAGATTGCCTAGCAATTAACTGTCATTTTGCCTTTTCATATGGTGAATCCAATCTTTATAAGGGACGAACTATGCGTTTACCAACTGCTCCCGGGAGTGAGAGGACACCAAGTTGCAATTTCTCGCCCCTTGTATAGAAGCTGGTAATTCCAGCAGTTTCTGTTAACTAGCAACAGCACAACATAGTCGTCCCTTAGGCCAAACTCTCCTACAAGTGGTGAAAAATCAGCCGTTTAGCAGGCTTTTCAGTACTATCCCTTCCCGCAACTCTTCCACGTGAACCGCGAAAATATTCTGTCATCGTACTGGCGACACTTCCGCACACTACCTGAAAGACAGGAAGCATTTCTTGCAAAATGCATACCAAAGGAAGCCTCAAACAACCCTGCAAACAAATGGAGGATATCCCCTAAGGCAATAGTAGAGCAATATCTCCAAATTGTCATCTAAAAGAAAATAATCAAAGTAATATTTTATTTTCTTCCTTTTATAATTTTTGAAAAAATTACGCAACATAGACAGAAAAAATTTTTTTAAATTTAATACATACGTCATAAATAAAAAATAAAAATTAATCCAATTATTAAAACTTAAAAATTATTTCCCAAAATATTCTGCAAAAGGTAAATTTTTAAATTAAATAAATCGGTTAAATATTGATCTGTTTCCTTTTAAATTTAGTCAAGAATTTCTCAACCCTGGATGCAATTTTAAAGAAGTGGTAGTTTTTTTTCAAGAATTTGGTGGATACTAAATATTTATGTATATTTTTTACTTTATTTTAATTATAAATTATATTATGTTAAGTAAAATTTATACGTTTACAATTACCTATTTAATTTTAAATAAAAAGCTGTGCTTCTTTGTACACAAATGACAATTTTTTTAAATGCAAAATCTTCTTTTTATCATCCCAATGATATTTTGGTGATATCTTCCTATTTTCTTAAAAGTGGTTATCTTGCGATATTGCTAGTTAATCATCTAGAAGTATCGCTTTCGTATTGCTTAGACGTATTGCCATCGAGACACATTTCTTCCCAAAGGAAGTATCTTCCGCAATACGAAATCGATTATTGCCGCAATAACATTTTTCATCCAGGCAATACGTTTGGCAATACAAAAGGTGTATTGCTGTGTTTGCTGGGAATGATCAGACCGGTGGCATGTCACCGGGGGAAACTGACTGCCGTGCTATCAGATAGGACCTCTGGTCAGCCGCAGTCCTAAGAGATCTGCCAATTTTGGATTTTGTCTAAGTCCCAGGCACTAGCTGCACCTTTTTGATTTACAAATAAAGGTTTAGGAATTTATGGAATAATTTCTAAATTGAAAGGCTTACATTATTTAAACAGGGGCTTTTAGTAAATTTATAATCCATGATTTTTTTTAACAACTGCTTTTTTTTAATTGCCTAAGCTAAACCCCGCGAAGCTCTGCCCTTGTCTGAAGGAAAGAAACCAAAGGGAATCGAACCCGCAACCCCGGAGCTGATAGACTACCTCACTACCAGCTAGCCTACCGGGGCACTCCGGTTTTGTTTTGTTGGTAACATATGTTTTGGCTTAAATTTTTTGTTATTGGATTTCTATAAGTACTTAAAACGCTACATATCTCATAATCCCAGACTGGTCCTTTTTGCTTTGCGCTACCTTAATACCTTAGAACTTAAGAAACAAATTTGTACTTCATAAACTGTGATCACCCTTCACTTAATAGCTGCAGTGTCTTGCCCAGTGGCGTATGTTTCTTTATATAAATTTTACTTTTGACAATTCTTTGATTATTTCTGCACATGTTTAGTTCATGTGGAATAATACCTTTAACTACGCCTGTTAAACTTCCTTTGCATTGTTTTGCTGTCGTCTGATTATGTTTTTTTTCCTTAGCTGTGAGATGTGCTTCTTTGTTTGCTAAAGTTTTTTTTTCTTCTTCCATTTACCTTTTGAAGTTCAATAATTGCAAATACCATGTTCATGTTTTAGCATGGATCAACTTGCTCAATTTTACAATATCGGATTTAAATTAGTGACGCATTGCAAGCTAAATTGATCTTTTATCACGCACACACACGCACACAATCAAGTCCACAACATCAGCAAGAAAAAAATATAACACTTCTTTACATTCATGCCTCGATGAACAGAAATGCGAGGGAATGGAGCTGATTGGAATTGTGTTTGGTAAGCAAAAAAAAAAAAAAGAAGAAAAAACCTAAAAAATATCAGCAGAATTGGGTTTTCAAATTAAAAAAGAAAAACAGAGGCAGACAAAGTTTAAAGTAGTATTTGAAGCAAATCAGATCCATTTCAAAAGTGGCCCTTTGGGTCTAGCAATACTGCGTTTAAACCGTTTGGAGTTTCCGTGCAATTTTCTTAGTAAGTTTTAATGTTGTTGAATCTAAAATAGTGGGCATAACGAATAAGAATTAGGATTACTATAAAGCAGTTTACTAGACTTTAAAGACTCCTACCGAAAAATTATTTACTTTAAATTCTGTAAAAAAAAAATATTAAAGTTTTTTAACACAACTGAAAATTATTCTTAACAAATCAATTAAAATTGCTGCAACACCTCTCTCAGAATTTCAATACAATTCCACATCTCCGGTCACAAAGTGAATCATCAAAAAATAAAATGAAATAAAAAAAAAAACTGAAAATAAAATTCATGTCAACATGATGTTTGATTATTTGCCGCCTATTTGACTTTAATGTTTTCACAGCTGTTGCCTGAGACATCTTTGCCATATCCTTCGCTCTCCTCTAAGCTCCTCTTAACAATTAGTGTGTGTAGTTTATTTGTCTTACCATATGAAGACTTTGTCGTATTGAAAAGAAGTCTAACCGCAACAACAACAAAATTGTCATCAAAAGCACCGTCTTTTTCAATTTCACTGCTGGAATAGTCGAAGAACTACACAAAAAAGACACACACAAAAAACAGAAACAAATCAATTGAAATTCTTAACGAAATCCACACAATAAACACTGAAATGAAACGCCTGTGAAAGAGTGAACAAAGCGAATTGATGACTACTTCAATCGTATTGCAATCATTGCGCGGACAGAAAAAAAACAACATCATGATCATCATGTCATTATCATCTTTATACACAAGATCATGTACGGGATAGTGATCACTTTCATCATCATACAGCAAAGTGGTAAATTCAATTTGACATTTAAACATTATTGCACGTTGCAAATTTAAATTGATTGGAATTTTGTTAAGTTAATCAAGTGGAACATGACATTGACGCTTTGGTTTTGTTTGGTTAGAGGAAGAGTTAGTAAATGGTTTCAAGGAGCAAAAGGAAAGGGGAAGAGAGATTTTTGTTTACTTATTGGGTCAATGATATACGAAAATTGAAGTGGCACAAAATTTGAATATTTTTTTAAAGAGATTAATTTTAAGAAACTAATCCCCACTTTGTTTTAATAGAAAGTGGCATTGCACAACTATGGGGTGCATTTTTGTATCTACCAATTAATACAAGCAGCAGATCTGCCGATAAGTCCTTGTGCTCTCCTTAAAACAAATCATAGTCTTATACATAAATTACTCCTTTTGCACAAATTTTATGCCTTTGGTTTCTTTTTTACAACCTCTCATAATCAAATCGCCTTTATACTTTTTTATTATATCAATTGGAAAAGTTTAATAGTTTGTACAACAAAACCAATAACCGTTTTGAATTTAATGTTATAACATGGTACTTGAAAGTTTATAAAAATATCCAACATAACCCAGCAAAAGTTAAAAAAAAAAATTAAATATGATTTTTAAAACGCCCGTTCTCTAGAAGGAATGAGAATATTTGCCTAAAAATTATACTCTCACACCTTGTTAAGGAGCTAGAGCTATCCAACCTCCACTGCTATAGTTTATTGAGCAGCTTCTGTTGAATAGCAACAGCACCAAAGGATCTCCACTAACCGAACGTTCCTACAAGGGAGAAAAATCAGCCTTGCCTGTGGGAGAGCTCCTCCCTGGGAATTAAGGTATAAACCACTACATGATCCCCGAAAGTATGCCTTCAAAGAAGAGCAAGGCTTCCGCCAGACAATCTTCCTGAGACATGAAGCATACTAACGGAGGCCATAGGCAAAAGTCAGACCAGTAGCGAAGAACGAAAGGGGCTACTGACTCCCATAGTGGCAGATGACAATAGGATACTCTGGTGAGTACCCTTGTCTCAAGAAATTCAAGAGCCCTGTCATTCGGATATTTGTCGGAACATGCTCAATAATTGCTCTCAATAGATTTTTAACTATCATGCTTCTCTCGCCCGCTGCCATTTCTCTGCTCCAAAGGAACTCCACTGCAGTACGACTATAAAACTGAAAACATAAATCTTCCAATACGTCGCGACGGTTTCGCTGTGGCAAGGTCCTGTTGTCAGGGTTTTGATCAATTTATAGCCATTGACCAAATCTTCATACACCCCAGAAGATGTCACATCAATAGAATAAATTTTCTAAAGCTCCTTAACAATGCCTCCTAAAAGAAGCAGCGTATACCCCGGCCGATGCATGGACTATAGAAGAAATTATACTTAACATTGGATAAACAATATTTCCGATTTTGTTCTCCAAAAATGTTGCTGGATCTTACAACACTACAAACATATTCAAGCCATAAAATATAAAAACACCTCAAAACAAATACTTTTATGCTCTCCAAATTACTACCAGTGAAAGTCAAATATTAAAACACGTATAGTTTTTGAATATGGTTAAAGTTTTTCGATAATACTCAAAAATAAGTGCAAATATCAGACATGCTTGCACACATGTTTATGGCTGAGTTATAAATGTTTAAATGAAATAATATTTGTTTAAATAAGTGTATGTGTGTGTGTGTGTGTGTACTGGCACTTGAAAATAAACAAATTTTAAAAATTTTCGAACATTTGTTATTATGGTTATTATTATTATTTGTAGCATAATTTTGGGCACTTAAAAATCAACAACATTTAGCAAAAGTAAGTAAAAGCACGTACACAGTTAATGGAAGGTTAAAATTCAATAGTCATTTTTGAAGGAGGACAAGGGAAAAGAGGGGGTTTTTAGGATTGGAGACATTTTAAGGAGAAAAAAAAAAGGGTAAAAAAATAAATAACTCTTTAGATAAATTAAAAAATCAACAAAAATTAAACTTAGAAGTCTTACCTAATGAAGCCAAGTTTGTTTGAACGAGTCTAAGAAATTAATTGCATACTTAGAGGGTTATTGAAAATGTGCATGTCTTTTAGCATAATTTTAGGAAGATTGAAAATCCATAAACAATTAATTTCATATCTTTAGCCTTTTATTAGGCGCTTTCATCCTTAGTCAATTGTCTTTAAATATATTCAAAATAATAAAGATTGGAGGAAGACTGGATTTTGCAAATTTTTTCCCCTACGATAAAACTTAATAACACTGGGAAGGAAAGTCTGCCTAAAGATCAACTTCAGCAAAACCAAAGTAATGCGAATAAACTCCAGCAAGACGTCAAAGTTCCATTAAAATGAAAGTAAATAACTTTTGCAGCATCATCTTATCCTCAGGAGGACCTGAAGAGGATATAAAAAGCCTTATAAATAAGGCAGAACATGCACTTGATGCCTTACCCCTGTATGGAGATCTTCTCATTACTAAATCAACACCACTCTGCGACTATTCTCCTCAAATGTAGCATCTACCCTGTTGTAGGGATGTCAATCTTGGTACACATCTCAAAACCAGGTTTTTGTCAACAAATCTCTAAGCAGAGTTTTTCGTATTTTCTGGCCAACAGCAATATCTAGTATTAAGCTTAAGGAAAAAGGCAAAGCAAACACCCTTGAAATGTTAAATCCTCAAAAGAAAATGGAATTGGTTATAGTAAGGCCATATTTGAGAAGACCGCCATATTGCCGCGAATGGCAATAGACTGGAACCCACATGGCAGTAGACGACCAGGAAGGCCTGCCCATACGTGAAGAATAATTGATGGAATCGAAGTTTAATCCACAAAAAAAAATCTGGAGTGAAATAAATATTTAACAAAAGAGAGAATTGCCGGCAGGCACCAGAGTGGTGCAGAGATTACAATGGCAAAGAATTCTGATGAAAGAATGTGGTGATTTTTGAAACATGTAAATTCAACCGGAGTTCGATCCCCAGCTCAGCCAAGAATAAACATTATCAATAAATTTTAATAAATTTCATTTTAATTTTAAAGTTTATGTCTTGCTTATACCGGAAAAAATTCTTCTAATCACGGTTCCTCATCTTGATCGGACATGTTCTGCAGTATCTTTTCTCCTTTATAATCTTAATTGCATAATTTTAGGCAGTTACGAAATCAAAATATTCTTTTTTAAACTTTGTTTGAAACAGTTACATATTCAATGAAAAACTAGTGCATACTTTTAGAAAAAATTTAATTAATAAAACTATAGCCTATTTTTAGGATTTTGTAAAGCAATGAAATTTATTAAATAGTCATATTAACTTAAAATTTTCTCAAGACTATCTTGTATGGATATGTGTTATTTTTTCTAAAACATGATTTTAGGCAGAACGTTTGTTTGAATTTATTATAAAGATTTTTTTTTTATTTCACATTTCACAGGTTATCAGGGATAAAACATTAATTCCTAAATTTCCATATTTTTTTTTTTTTTTTTTTTTGATAAGCTTCTCCTCTCCTCCCCTGTCATTTGGCTGGCTATTGTTAAACTTTTTTAAACATTTTTTATAACACAGAAAATTTTACAAATTTTATCAGTTTTTTTTTTTGTATATTTTTAAGGATTTTTTCTGTTAATTTATGAAAATTTGCCTGAGGTAAGTTTGAAAAATAAAAAAGGCCTACCAAAAGGTGGAGTATTGTTTTTTTTTTAGTGTTTGAGGATGGATGGCGATGGTGGTGGTAGTGATAATAATGAAAATAATGGCATTGTTTAATTTTTAAGTGGTGGTTTAATGCCTCATCCTTTTTGATGATTTCATTTCTTGCTTTCATACAAAAGCCATTAGATTTTTTCCTATTGATTTTGAGGATTTCCGTTAAATTTTTGTTTTTTTTTTTGGGATTTTTATTTGTTCGTCTTGTGTAGAAAACAAACATTTCAAGGTAATTATAAATTTTTTCCATTAAAAGTATAACTTTTTTTTTCGTTTAAATAAATATTTAAGCTTAAGGGCTTTTTTCCAGGTCAAATTTCATTAACATGTTTATTTAATTTTTACAAAACAACGCGTACAAATAGTGAAATTTTCTGACAGAAAAAGAATTGAAAATTTTTAAGGGATCTACGTTTCTCTCAGTGCTAAGAAATCATTTTCAATTTTAATTTTCATGTTAAATTTCTGAAGCTATTGCCAATTTTTTTCCTTCCCATTTTCTTGTAATGTCTCTATTTGAATCTGCTACATAAATCAAATATTTTTAAAATTAATTCCTGTCTGCCAGCGGTATGATTTCTGATCATTTAATAATATTTTTTGCATTTTAAGAAATAAAAAATGGAATTTTAATTATAACTTCATTACCTTTAACATGTTGTGGCATTAATTTGTGTGTCTCTGGTCTTGCTGCGCCCCAGCACCTACGCATTCCCTTCGCTTTCCCTTTTCAGGGAATATGATTTTTTTTTAGCCGCCACCAGAAAGTTGCATCATTTTTTCAATTTGTGTTATTGTTGGCAAAATGTCTATGCAACATGGGTGACATTAAGAAAATTTATGTTTTTTTTTCGTAAGCAAAAATTGTCTCATTAACATAAATGCGAAATAATTTATTAACTACAAAGGTGATCATGTGTATGAGGCAAAAAGGCGTAAAAAAGGAAATCATTATGGAATATATTGAAAAAAAAAATACTAAAACTCCTACTACAATTTAAATTGAATGGCATAAATGAGGAATAAAAAATTATTGGCAATGAAAATAAGGAGCTCGACGAAATTTGTTAATGATTTTATTTTGATCAGAATGAAACATACGCATACATATTTAAATGGATTTTTACAGGTTAAAATGGTTTTTATTATTATTAGCTGAACGCTAGAATTTAAGTCTACTTATAGGGTCTTAAGTTTTCGCTTTCTATACAAAGCTTCGTAAGTATATTTGCCGCCGTTAGGCAATTTAAAGCCAGGCGATCTTTATAACAAAGCGCTACAATTTACCAAACGTTAGAATTAATAAAACGTTAAAATTAAAACTATGAATTAAAATCATTGCAGTTAATTCTCAATCTATCTTAACCCTAATTAATTATTTTTTCACCATAACAGTGCTCTCTCTTATGCTGCTTCATCAGTAAAAAAGTATATTAAAGAAGCACACGAAAACTGTTTTCTCACTTCATTTTTGGTTTAGATCTTGCACTGTGGTTATATATTCCTCTTGCTGCCAACTGTCACTGCTCACTACTATTGGTCCTAGACCAAGTATTTCCCTGGCACTGGCTAGAGTGAGAAGGGGCCAAGTCAAGTTCCCTGAATGGTTCAAGAACATCTTAACGTCTCAGGCACGTAGATAAATGACATCAATATTTACTGAATCATGACGGCATCGTGGAATTGGATACGCAGATAGCAGCCCTTTTACCAATCTAAGAAAGGAGGGAAGGCAACACACTTTTCCGAAATCCAATTTGCTAACGAATCGCCTAATAAACAAACTCTAAATTGCCCTGTGTGACTTCCAATTATTAACGAAGAAACGGGATAAAAAGCTACCAGCCTTCAGGAGCACCTTAAGCCGTTGCACCCTCGTATTATAAAAGCATACCAGTACCACAAACTTTTATGGCCCCTTAAGTTGTTCAACGAAGTTGAAAAAATTCCAATCATCCTCTGCACTTGGCTGCACGTGTCTTCAGGAGTATCTGCTTCAGGAGTTCTCCATACCTGAACCGCGCATTATAATTGTGATTCTATGGCTGGTAATTTAAGTCTAACAAATAATTTCGATTTAAAACTTAAGTAAAACTGTACAACAAAGTTGAAAAAATTCCAATCATTCGTCGCAGTTGGGCGTATGTGCCTTGAGGAGTATCTGCTTCAAGGGTACACCTGAAGGAGCCGTTGCACCCTCGCATTTTGAAAGCATAACCAATACCACAATCTTATCTAGGTCCTAAAATTGTACATTTAAGCTGAAAAAGTCCAATCATTCTCTGCAGTTGGGCTCATGTGTCTTAAGAAGTATCTGCTTCAGGGGTGCTCCATACCTAAACCTCGCATTGAGATAACAATTGTGATTTTATGGCTGGAAATTTAAGTTCATTCTTATGTGATGCAAGAGCCTGGACCTCAACACTTAGGGACCACTGGGAATAGCTATGGGCAAGGCAGTTTCAACAACAACGTTTTGACTATGGCTAATACTCAAAATTGTAAGGAGAAATATTAGAGAAACCGTTACAGGCTGAATTTCGCCCATTACTTCGGCAATGATGGCAGACTTTTGTGAGCATTGCTGTTTAATATTGAAATACACTGATAGAAAAGGCATCATATCGCTGATGTATTCTACCATCAATACTATGACAAGTGGCTTAGTTTTTGACCCCGTGACATTTTATATCACTTGGCCAAATTGTCGTCAGGTGAAATTATGTCATGTTATGGGATGACACATCGCCATCACAGAAATGACGAATCAAGTCAGCTTAATGACGCAGTACCATCGGAGAAAGGACTCATTAGGCAGTTTGTCATTAAGTCATTGGGATTGACTTTAAGTCAATGTGAGAGAATATTGTTATTTATTTAACCGTTACACATGTTTGTGTTCCTCACTGTGCTTACAGAAGAACTCTCAATTATTAGACACCAGCAGCATGGCCGATATGGTCTTCGTAAATATTATACTTTAAAATCAAGGTATTTAACTTAATAATTTAAACAAAAAGAATATGGGAATTGTTCTTCTTATTTTGCTTTTTAAACATGAAAATAATGTTAATAGTACACAAAACGTGGCATCGAATTGTTGTCACTGTAGTCATAGAATAGACGACACATAAAATATGACAAAACTTTATGATGATGTTCGCCATTGGATTAATGTCACTTTTTGCCTCATTGATGACATTTGTAAAAACATTGTTGTCACAATTCTGTTGTTAGGGCATCATTAACAAGAAGATGCATTTTTCTATGAATTAATGTCCGCACATAAAGTCCATAATATGCTAGAAAGACAAAAAATATTTACAGCCAACAATTAAAAATACATATTTTGAAATTGTCTCATATATTCCGTAAAGAAACATAAAGAATTTATTTATTTGTACTACCAATAGAATTCTAAAATATTTTTTTGCATCGATGCGCCCTTTTCGTTTACAAAATCCTTTCGAAATTTATTGACTTTCTTAACATGTGTTTTCTTTTCCTTGTTATTAACTTTTTGATCATTAATAAATAATATAAATGTTTAACAAAATATTCCTAAAGACAGGCGAGAATAAACTACAAAACTTGAAAGAAATATGACATCATAACAAAATTTTCACTTCACTTTTAACACACATGAAGACTCAAAAGTATAAAAAGAGTTTAACACTTTAGCCAAAAACAAGAAGCTTTCAAAATATTACATTTTTTATCTCTAATAAATTGTCTATAACCCCCTGCCTCCTTCCTCCTGCTTTTTTTTTGCTCTCTGGCTCAACAAACATCCATAAAAAAGAAAATATTGAATATTTTAGAAAAAAAAAAGAAAGCCAAATAGCAATAGGAAATATTGTTTAAACGCGTGTCGAATTTGAATCCTTTTTTGCTAAAGAAACCTCACACAGAATCAAATACAATACAACTATTGTCATCATCAATACACGAAAAGACAATGAAAGGCTTTTATTAAAAACAAAGAACGAAAGATCTTTTCTTATAAAGAAGTTTGATTTCCAGCAAAAAATATTTTAAAGGGTTTGAGCAAAAGTTTATCTATTTCTAGTTTTTTTATAGAGTCACAAAAGATTTGTTAGGCATTCTTTTTTAAACTATTCTCTCTTCCAGCCTTTCACTGTTCTACATGGAAAAATTTTAAATGCTACTGCTTCAAAAGTTATATGTGTTTGTATGTGTCTGCGTTTTAAAAAAGGAAGTCACCACCATATTTATGTTTCTATATATTTCCGTTATATTTAAATATTTCTATCACATTCCTTTTTTATATGTATTTATATATTTCAATACAACATCGAATGTTTCCACAATAAACTAAATTTTTTTTTTTTTTTGTGGCATGAGACATTTGCATATGGCGTCATGGTTATAAAGATCCATAAAAAAAAAGATTCCTACATGTCTTAATATTGAATACAGCCGTATATTGTAATAGTATTGATGGCGTCTTTTAGTGTTTGTACGTTTAGCAAATCCTCGACAATTTTCAAATGTCAAATTTTATGATATTTTAAGATTTTTGAACAAAATTTATGGCCTTTTTAAGGGTTTGTATTGTCTACAAATGCCAAGAAAGGGGCAGAGAAAATTTAAAAAAAGGATACGCAGGGAAGCGTGATCTTTAAGCCAAAAGAGGCAGTTAAATTTGAGATGTTGATGTTTATTGAAAATTTATTTTTTCTAAGAATTAATATGATTTTCTTTTTTTATAATTTTGAAACAGAAAGTTATTGACAGTAAGCAGAAAGTAGAACCAAGGCTATGCCTATTACGAACCCTGTCTCAACATTTCTTAGTATCAAATGTGGATTTGATGTCCCTAGAATTGCTGACTAAAACAGGCTGGCATCAGCAGGAAGTCTGGAAGGTCTTCTGTCTTCAAATTAAATATCCATAGGCCATACATTTGTTGACTCGCAAGAGAGCATTGTAAACCCATGTTATAAACCAACCTTCTCTAGAGGATATTTCCAGGGTAGATGTGTTCTCATAATAAATTTCAGTGCTTATGCAACCTGCAAACTGAGGTATACCTTTATTTATGACACTTAACTTATTTTAGAATGTTAAAATTACCTGATCTAATCAACTCTAATAACCATAATCCTTTCCATCTTATAACACTGGTCTACAAATTTGGAAAAAATTTACTGCAGAACGAAGCATGTTTTTTAACTAATCTGGGTGCGATAAATTCGAATCTGGTATAAAAATTAGGCTATCACGTCTTGTTCATTTTTTATCAATCAATCAATACTGACACTACTATTTCACAATTAATAATTTGACTGAAGCCCACATTCATTCTAAATCTTCATAATAGTAGCGTTTAAGCATGTCAGGGAGATCGTGTGTTACTGATTCAAGCTATTTTTGCTTTGTGTGTGGTTGGAAAAAAGGATATGCCATATCAGAATCATTAAAATATGCATAATTACATTATTTTGGTTTTGCAGTCAGAAACTTGGGCAAACCGTGCGCACCAATAATGTTTTGCATATTCTTCATTCGCATTTAGACTTTCTTCCAAAAAAAAAAACTAGGTGCAGTGAGCGCGAACAAGGGGAGCATGCTCACCAAGATTAAATGCAAATTGAAAGAATTTATCAAGGACTTTCAGACAAAAGCATGCTGGGAGACTATTGCTGGACTCTAATATGTGAAAATGAACCAACAAAATACAAATGACGTTCAAAAAACGCCATTCACTTTTGAAAATTCATTGATTTTTAAATAAACTAATGATTTTTCATACAAAAAAAACGAATTAAAAGGAAAAGCGAAAAACTAATTACAGATTCGAATTCAGCCCACCAAAATACCCTAGGAAAGATATTTGGGTGATCCAGTTCATAAACTTGTTGGCTAGTGTAATTAGGCTTTTTCTTACAACTATCATGCAGGGTATAAAAAACTGCAGTCAAAACCAAAAACTGTCGAACAAAAATCGAAAATATGTGTAAAACTTTTCGCATTTTAAGTTGATTTGACAGCTACTGTTTACATTTAATGAATAAGAAGTAAAATCAACAGTGGCCAATGACAAATGAAGAAGTGAAAAAATTGCAGTTTTTACTTTGACTGCAGTTTTTTAAGCGCTGCTTTCATCATATACTCTTCGATGGGGAAGCGAGGCAGACTGACATCCAGAGACGCCTTCAAGGTGCTTCTCACTAAACTTGCTACGCCAATCTAAGCACAGGTCTAACCCTTAAATAGATTTTTTTCTACGATTTTGTATTTTCAATGTCTACCACCAAACCTATATTCCCAAATCTTCACCACTAAAAATGGCTTAATTTTTAATAAAAAAATGGCTAAAAAGTGGCTTAGCAATAATTTATTACAAAAAAGGCATTAATATTTACAAAAAAAACTTATTAAACTGAAATTGCCCATGAAAGATAATTTTTGTTAGAACCAGCACTCAGAGGATGACCCATAATAATGCATTGCATTGTGTTGGAACTAGAAAAATAGGTTATGGGAAGGAGGATAAAGAGAAAAGTGCTTGTGAAGATTCGACTTGAACTTATTTTTTATGTTGAAAGTGAGAGAGTAGACTTCAGCACGAAGGTTATTGTACATACGAACAGTCCGGCCAAAAAAATAATTTTTCCTGTAATGCGTTTTATGACGAACCGGCCAATCGAACACAAAAGGATAGCTCTTGAGGTATATTACGAACAAGCGTACGGGATCCATAATTTAATCACAACACATCCCATTGTAGTCACGATAAAACAGCAAATACAACCCTCATTGTGATGGTGCCCAAGGGAATCAATACAATTGGATACCCTACTGTCGCAATTGAGAACCTTCGCCCTCTACTGGCCCAGTCCAATAGAACACATACGAGTTGTATTCTATTTGCTGTTGGATTTAGGTGGTATCAAGAGTAAGGAGATCAGATGGAGTAAAGTATCTCGTAACACCGAGTCACATGAATGCTTCTTTTGACATTTTGAATATATGTTTTGTCCATCGGACATCACATTGTATCTTCATGCCGAGAACATCATTATACAAATATACCTCAATAATTATACCAATATGCCTCAATAATTTATCAACCATATAAATACAGATGAGGCACCTTGATCCGTCGCGCTTTAATGCGTCAGCATGCAACATTGGTTCTTTCGGGCATTAAACTCAACCATTTACGACCCCCTTTTGTGATTATGTTAAGGTCTCGGTCGAGCGTATACATTATGTTTTGCCTCATAGCCCCAACATCGGATACGCTTGCTCTATAATCAAATGAACACGAATGGCAAAAGTTTCTGGCATCTGCGAAAGAGAAGATAGGGTTGGAAGTTTTTTTAGAAGGTCATTTAGAAAAATAAGAAATAGAGTAGGAGAAAGAACGGAGCCTTACGGCACCTATGAATGAATCTTGAACTAGTTTGACGTTACTCCATATATAGCAACTCATATAGTGCGATCTCTAAGAAAGCTCGATCTAAATCGAAAGAAATTATCGCTGACACCAAATTCAACAAGTCTTAGCAAGAATACGCCATGCCAGACTCTGTCAAACGCCTTGGAAATATCTTAAGCAATTACCTTACTCTCGCCAAAATGGGGAATGGAACGGCATAATTTTTCCCATAACAGGGAAGAGCGACCTTTACGAAAGCCATACTGGCAGTCGGTTAGTAGGTAGTTTTACTCTAAAAATTTAACAAGATAGTAATCAGGCGTTTATTATCAGGGTTTTTAGCCACTTCTTTCTTAGGAAGTGGCTTTACACTAGCAATTTTCCAAAAGATGGGAAATTACCTGGCATGGTATAAAGTGCTAAAAAGATCTGCTAAGGACAAACTAGCATCGAAGAGCAACCCACATTGCGACGATGTTCATGGGAGTCTTTTGTGTCAACTAATTAACCATTGGTAGTTCCCATGAGTCTGGCCAGACCTTTTTTAATGCGTTTAGAATGGAAAATCAAAACGTGTGTATGACGGAGGATTAAGAAAAGTCTTAGGTTTCAACGCAACTAATGCAACGCTTATTACATTTTTTGGTCGGAAATTTTAAAAACTTGAAGGAAATTCGGCTTAATTAAAATGGGTTATGGTTGGATAGACTTTTTCATGGCTAAGCGTGATAAAAAATGGTTTAATATATCCACTAAACGGCTAAATTGGCAACACTGCACAACATACAGGAAGCATAAGTAGGAATATGTCTTCCTACCGATATGCATAGCCATTCTACCAGATTTTGTTTGAGTCCCCAATTCTTAGCTTTTGATCTTTTTTGACAACTTACTGTTAAGGAGAATCTAAATAAATTCAATAGTATTAGCTCAGATCCTCCTAGTGAAAGTAGACAAATTCTCGACCTTTAAGTTGCTTCAGCAGGCAATTTAACAAGAACTACAGATTGACTTCGCTGATCCTAGAAAGAAACTTTCCTGATACCAGCTTCGAAACGTCCTCCGTATAGACCTTTGGGTCAGTAAATGGTTTTTAAAGATTCGATTTCATGCTTTCTTCCAGATATCGATAATGTCCAGCTGTTTTGCGAATTACAATTACAGAATTACAAATCAAGTAAAACACTTAGGCTCGTTATCACAACTTACCGATAGATAAAAGTATTTTTAACCGGCCTTATAAAAAGTGTTCCATTATTAAAAGTTTACTTTAACCTAAAGTGAGCGATAAAGTAAATTAAGGTTCATCCTACCTGGTAGGTAAAAGTAAAGTTGTAATAATGGAACACTTTTTATACGACCGATAAAATCCTACCTTTAGCTTTCGGTAAGTTGTGAAAACAGGCCTTAGTCTGGCAGCTTGAATCAAAAACGATTATACTGAAAACTGTGTTTTATACCTCAAAAAAGGGTTCATTTACAATTTTTGTTTTGAATTCTTTTATTATGCGCACAAAAAAATTTATATTTAGTTATTACAATATGTTTAAAAAAAAGCGTAACGGATATACGAAAATATGCCACTAATTTCTGCTCGCAAAAAAATATGAAGGCTTCTTTTAGGCGGTTTAACACCCCTTTTTCAATATACAACAGAACTATGCCAACATTGTTGACATATTTATGCATATTTGCCATAAAAATAGATAAAATAAAATAAAATTTCAAAAGAATACATAAAAAATACAATGACTTAAGGATGAAAGGAAGTATTGAGAAAATTATGAGGCGAAAAATTTGTGAAGAAAAACTGTAACACAACATTAATTTCATAAACATTTATTTTACTTTTTTATATATTGCAAATTTTTTATAGTGGAATATTTTAAAGTTTTTTAGAACTAAATAAAATTTATTTGCTTGTCATAAAAATGAAAAAGAATTTTTCTATCAATTTTATTTTGTTTGTTTCTTTTTTTTAGACATCTGTTTATCTCATTACCTTGTCAAAATATGACATTTCGTCACTTTTTTTTCTTCTTCTTAACATGTTTATTGTTATTACTAATGACTTCTAAGCACACTGAGGAGGCTCTTCACTTTTCACTAAAGGACCACAAGCTCATGGACATTGGAAAAAACCCCTCTTATAAACATTCGGTTAGGTTAACATATGTGTAAGGCTTACAGTGGAAAACAAAAGATTAAGGGCAACTAATAAATGTAATCTTTTAAATAAATCTGTTATATCCTCGAGTTATTGATGGCGCTGGAATAGTACTATTTCTTAAGTACTTTCAATAGATCGTCCCCCAAAAAGTCGTAGTGGAAAAAAACGACAATTAGGGTTTACATAGTCTGAGTTCATACGGCTCATGACTTATTGACATGATTATTCCTTTTTCTTTTTTGAACATGAATTGGCGTTCAAATGATTCATGTCAGGTTGACGACATATTTTTTATTTTGTATAGTCGTGCGTATGCATGTGTGCTTTTTTGATATTGAAAACTTAACAAAATTAAACAACGAATGAAAAAGCAAAACGTTAAGACAGTGCATGCATCCGTGTACTCGTTTCTTTTCCAATAGTCCCTCTCGCCATGAGACATGAGCCGTATGAACACAGACATACAGTTTTCATAAAATATAACCGATAGAATTTTTTTTTTTTTTGTATATTCACCACTGCTTCTGGCATATATTTTTGTGAACGTTCATGAACAAACTAAGAACGTGAACATTATGGTTTTGTGCCGCATAAGCCACTTTCCTAAATATCTTTTTAAAAATTAGCTGATTGTATGCTTACTGTTGTGTAGTGAACTGTTGATATTTTATTTGGCTTTAAGAACTTTTGTTCTGTTACAGCAATGAAGCAAAGCAAGAGTGGCATATATTTTGTACGTTCTTGCATGAGGAATTTTCTGCATTCGCCAAACAGTGGCATGTAGAGCAAAACAACACCTAATAACACTTTCAATAGTTGATATGGTGCAAAATGAATTTTACATATTTCAGAAACCAAACAAAATTTCGTGAAACAGGCGTTGTTTTCAGAAAGAGGGTATTCAGAATATATATACCCCATACATAATTAAATTTTTTAGAAAATGCTCGGTAGGTCAAACCAATATTGAGCTGACGAAATGTAACTTTAAGGATTAACAATCCATAGCACTGATATGTTAGTTAAGATTTTAGATTATCACTGGCACTAAAGTTTTTTTTTTTTACTTAAACTAATCCTGCGAAGCTCTACGCTTGTCTGCAGGAGACCAGAGTCTCTATTACTTCCTTGAATTATTGATGGCGCTGGAGTAGGACTATTTCTTAAGCACTTTCAATAGATGTTGTATGATGGTACTTACCCAACAAATGTTCTCTCGCTTGTAGAAGAAGTCAAGGAATTTTACAAAATAAACCTATAAAAGTGGTGAAGGGCGCTTTAGTCGATTTATTAAAGGGAAAAATTTAATGCGAAAAAAAAACATAAATTCTAGATCTTTTTATGATCTCTAGTTTAAACCACACTTAGGAGCCAAATAAACCACTCAAACTATTTTTTTTCTTGTTAGGTCCAGCACTCAGGGGATGACCCCTACAAATAAATTGCATTATTTTGGAACTAGGAAAATAGGTTATGGGAAGGAGGATAGAGGGATTAGAGCTTGTGAATATTCGACTTCAACTTATTCATGTTGATGGTAAGAGGGACGACTTCAGCAGATAGTTTAATCCACATACGAAAACTCGGGCCAAAAAAAAAAGAATCTTCAATGTAATGCGTTCTTCGTTGCACCATCCAATCGATCACAAAACGATGTGCTCTTGAAGAAGAACGGGTATTAAGAACAAAAGTGCGAGTTTCGGGAACCAGATCCCTAATTTCATCAGAACGCATCCCATTGTAGTACCGATAAAACAGGCAAATACAACCCACATTGCGCGACGGTGCTTAAGCGAGTGAATAGAGTTGGATATCCTACTGTCACCAATGAGAACCTCTCCTGCAAGCGGTCGAGAAGCTCCTAAATAGTTTTTGAAGTACTGGCCCACACATAAAAGTTCAATTCCATTTACGAAGCATGTTTGTGTCAGTATAAGCAATTTTAAATATACATTTAAATAAATTGTTGTTGTTGTCAAACTGCTTGTATCGTTTATTTGGCTTTTTAAGGGGAATAATTTTTAAAATCCTTAAGAATGTTTGTTTTCAAATGCCTAAATTAAAATTAAACTAACTTTCTGCTGTTCCATTTTTTTTATTCCCCTGACTGTAAAACTTTTATTAAAAATAAATTCAATTATTAGCCAGTCATGCCTAAGTCAGTCATTGGGTCGGTAATCATTTAAATGCATCATTAACATTTCATTTGAAAACAACAGAAAAAATTGTGTAGAGAAAAGTGAAAAAAAATGTTTATGTCTCTGTGAAGAAGGAATAAAAAAAACTAAATACACTCGTGTTGACATTTGATAAATTATGTTAATTAGTCTATAAGGGAGAGTGAGTGGTTTCATTTGTTTCAAAACACACTAACACAACTTCTTTGGAATTTTTTTTTTTTTTTTTTTTTATGTGAAGAGACACATAAAGGTAATTGAAAATTGCAGGACGTTTTTTCTACATATAAGTTTAAAGCAGAAGGACAGACCATAAAGGTGTGTTTGAAACTAATTAATTAAAATTTTTTTATAAGTATGTAATACTTGAATTGAAATTGTGAAGATACTTTAGTTTGTAAAAACAAAACAAATTTAAAATGGTTTGAATAATTAAATTGGAAAAATTAAGGAAATTAATTTGAAAATGCAAGTAGAGTAAAAAAGACTTAGATATTTTTAAGATCGAGCTATAAGCAAATTTCATTCTTCCTAAAAGTATACTTAAGATCTTTACAATTAAAAAACAGACTTTTATGCTGAACAGCTTTTTTCTTTACTTTTATTTCAAGCAATTTATTGTTTTTATACCCCAAATTTGTATCTTATTCCTTTTATATCTGCATAAAATCTTTTTCACATTATATTATAAATATATATTAGCCATGCTTTCAAATAATCCTCCTTAAAGTATGCTGCTTTTATTTACCCAAAAAACCATGTGCATTTTCCATTCCTTCTTGCTTTATACTTTGTCCTTACTAATGACCTAACGGTGTTAATGTTTCTGTAATGTCTGTAATAGGAAAAATTATTACTTATAGATTTTTATCTTTGTTTTAATGACGCCAATCGAACTTCAAAGCTTTTCCGTTTTAAGCAAAAAAAAAAGAAATATAAACTCAAACCAAAAATATGCTGCAATTATGTTGTTTATTCATATTTTTTGCTGTGTTAAAACCAAAACATATTTTAAGGGAGGCCTTAGCATAAATATAATTTGTAGATTCTTTTAATGTGTTTCTTTCTTTTACTTAAGATAATTTATAGTTTATATTTTGGTCATTAGTGAAAATACGATAAGAGCAAAAGTTTTTCCTAAACATTTTTTTTTTTTTTGCTTATAAAACTGTTGTATATTTCTGAGGGGCCTTAATGTAGTGTATAATTTTAGGTGTTGGTTGTTGGAAATTCTATGGTGTTTGTAATTATTAAAGAAATTCAATAATCTTTTGGCAATAACTTTGTCTGCTGTGTAAAAATTGTAATAGCTTTTTAATTTTTATGTGTTTCTTTTTCTTCCCATTTTTTTTTTTTTTTTTTTTTTTTTGTTTTTTTTAAGAATTATGTTGTAAGTTTTTTTGGGATTTAATATAGAAATAAAGTACAGCTAATAAAGTTGAACGTGCAAGTTTGACAAAGAGATTGAGAAATGATCATTATAAAGGGTGGTCCAACAGTAATGCGCAATGTTAATTGTGATTCACACCTTAACGTCAAGCTTTTAGCCCCACTTAATATGACATTTCTTTGTTTCAGTATTTGACAAATTCAACCATGGAGAGGTACACAATTGAGCAGCGCGTTTAGATCGTTGAAGCCTTTTACGAAAATAGGCTTTCAATTAAAAATGCATTTCGTGATTTTTTTGGCCAGCAAAATCAACCAAAAGTGTCCACAGTCGGGAGAATTGTGCGCTAATTTTAGCAAAAGCAAATTTGAAAAACCGATGCATCCACAAATAGTAAATGTTTGACGCTTTTTATGGGGTGGCGGCATCATCGGGCCGTCTTTCTTCGAAAATAAGGTCGTTTATGCAGTTACTGTGAATGGTGTTCGCTATCGCGAGATGATAACGGACTTCTTGTGGCCAGAAATGGAAGATATAGATGTGGACGATATTTCGTTCTAACAGGATGGTGCCACTTGCCACACAGCCAACGAAGCAATGGCTCTTTTACGCGAGAAAGCCGCGTTACCTCACGTCGTAGCGATATAAATCGGCCGCCATGATAATGCCATTTTACACCATTGGACTTCTTTCTTTGGATATATTTAAAAGAAAAAGCGTACGTCAATACCCAACAACAATTTAAGAGCAAAAGGATGAGATAATTCGGCACATCAACGAGTTTGAACATTAATTGTATGTCAGATACATTGATTATAAGGACCATCGGATAGAAGTATGCCACCGAAGCCGTGGCGAGCATTTGGCCAATATTTTGTTTCACTCATAATTGCCATAGATCCATCTCTTATGATAAAAAATATTAAGATAATTCACTGAAAACGTTTTCTTTTATTTTAAATTACCATCGTGCCTTTTGGCTGGTTCGCCCTTTATTTTATAAAATTATTGGGAACACCAATAAAAGTTAAACCTTAATAAAATTATTCGTTTTTGAGCATGGTGGAATAAACAGGTGGCAGCACTACAGCAGATGACGATTTTTTGCTCTTGCATTGTTTGTCTATGTTTTAGGTCAAAGTTTTGTTTATGTTTACAAAAAGTCCACGTTTTGTGCTGTGATTATTGTATTTTATTAAAGTTTTTGATCATTTTAAATTAAAATAAATAAGATATTGACCATAATTAAACAAAAATTGGCTAAAAATTTATTTATTTCATTACGTTCTGCGGCACGCTTTGATTTTTGTTTAAAGTATTTTATGACTTAAACGGTGATGTAATTTCCATTTTTGTTGTAATGTTGTATTTGTTGCCGTAACGATGCCACCTGCTTATTCCACCATGTTTTTGAGATTTAATATTATAATATCTATAAGCTATTGCCTACTTTTGCAGGTTTTAAATACAGTTGATTGTATTACCTTAAAATTTTGTTTCAATTTAAACTTGTTAAAAACTCTTGCCTACTTTTTGGCTTCGTTGTCGCATTTGCTTTTAATTTTACAATTTTTAACCATAAAATTGTGCCTTAAAATTGATTTTATCATTTATCATTGTTGTTATAATAAATGTCATGTTAGTTTTGCGACCAGTTAAACCAACAAACATATTTGAAAATTTGTTGTGTGTTATTATTAACCATCTTTAATTGTATGTCTAGCCTTAAATGCATAAAACAATATTCCTGAATAGAGAGTTGTTAAATGCCAACAACTGCATAAATAAAATGTTGCCTATTTCTAAGCACCCAAACAACCAACCAACCAACCAACAAAAAATATGAATTGTGTATTGCGGTTTTAAGCGAAAAACGAAAAGCAGCGATTTTCAAATTGCGTGTCGATCGCTCATAATTTTTCGCATTCATGTCTAAGCAACAATTGTGTGTGTGTTTTATCGTGAAATAAACCAAAGCAAAAAAAAAAAAAAAAATCATACAAAAGAATTAAAAACCACAATCAAATCGATAGCAATATTTAGCATGTTTTTTTTTTTTTTTATATTTATTTAAGGTTTATTTGTAAATCAAACAAACCAAAACTCCTCTGCCCCCTTAAAATATGCTTTACTTTTTTAAGAGTTTATCAACTTGACATGCCATGCATTTTTAGTTTTATTCACAAAAACTCAGCTTATCGATAATACTAATCAACAATTCGTGCTGGAATTGTGAAAAAATAAAATAAATAATGGCCGCAAAAATCAAACATTTAAATTAAACTGGGAGTTTTCTTTAATAAACATTCCAAACAATTGGTTTTAACCGCCTAAAACTCCTAACCCCGTTGTTCCCCTTTTAAATTTTAATACTTGTTTATGGCTCCAATAAAATGGTCAATTTCAATAATGGCGTGTTTTTCATAGTTTTCATATAAAATTCAAATTTATAACAAACAGAACTTAAAAAAAAAATAAAAAAAAAAATGTGTCATGTTTTTAACATTAGAATTGTTTTTGTTTGTTTTTAATCACTACACCCGAAGTTACGTATTTAATAGAGGTTTTGCTTCCAGCACAAAAAAGGGTTATTAGTTAAAAAAAAAAATCTATAAACTGGCAAGTCATTAGAGTACTTTTTATGTTCATTAAAAGTATATGGCAAAAAAAAATCTAAACCAAACCAAACGCCCTTATTATTATAGTTTTATCGGTTTTTTTTTTTCTTATATTATTTTATTTTTTGTATTTCGTTTCATTTGCTGGTTTTCCTAATGCGGTTATAGGTTTTAGGACATTGTGTGCCAAATACTTTACCAACAATTGTTGGTCACATGTCTAAAGATCTTTATCGTACGGTAACAATTCAGTCAAATGTATGAAGGCATGTAAATTTGCTATGAAATTTAAATATTGATTCGTTAATAAATCATGATAAAAATAACCGAGAATAACGTGTATAAAACAAATGAAAAACAATCTAAATAATAGAAATAAATATAAAAATATAAAAACAAAAAAAATCAATGCATACTGTTAAGGAGTTTGGATAAATTCAGCCTACTTTTAGGGGTTGTATAAGAAAATTTATTTATATCAGAAAAATTTAACAGCCTCGCTCACAATGTCGACAAAAACATTAATATTGTATATTTATATTAAAAACAATATTGAAATCAAAAATTGGTTTTTGTTTAGTGTAGATTGTCGCATTCACTGAACTAGACCATAGACTCGACTATAGTGCAGACTTAAAATAGACCAGTTATTTTTGCGCCCCAGATGTGGAATCTTCAATAGATACATACAGTCCTAATTAAAGGCCTGCTTCCAAAGAATGCCTCATAGAAGTCCTCAGCTCTTTCGTATAAAAGCTAAGATACACATTCCCTTCTATGAGAAGGGAGAAGAGAAGGAGTAATACAGGGATGTGCTGGACATCGAAAACTTAAACCGCAAGAATTTGGAAGTTGTTTTTAACACACTTTTATTCTAATTTTTATAATTTTTGTTATAAAACTCAGTTTAGTAGAAAAATAAAAATTCTTGCGTTTTACGTTTTCGATTTCCAGGACACCCCTGATACTTTTTTAGCCAAAGCAAAAGGATCTAGCGAGAGCGGAAGACCTACCACCAATGACAAAGTGTTAAAAAAAGATATCAGTATGGAATGGAGCCAGCAGGTCTTGTGCATCCAAAAGAAGGAGTACAGAGGCCTCCTTATATTTCCCGCCAGGCATTAGTCTATAGAAGGCTATAGAATTTATTACATACCAGACTATGGAATGGACTGTTGAATAGACTAGAATTAAATGCAATAGAATAGTAACGGAACAATCAGTCAAATCGCGCTCTCCGTTATATCTTGCATTACCCGACTTTTAAAAGGCGTTCGACACGATTCACCAAGCTGTAATATGGAACACGCTTCGCTGTAAGGGCATGCTAGAATAATTTCTTTCAATTATCAAGGCACTGTACGAAAATGCTAAGTGCTGCATCCTACACGAGGTCGTTACCAGTTGTCAAAGATTTGCGCATAAGAGTCGTCCACTGCTATTCAACGTAGTCATCGTTAGCATCATGGCAAAAGTCATTTCAATATTTAGAAGCTTCACCTGATGCCTAAGCGGCAGCCTCGATGATGTAGATTATGTAAACGACATCTGTTTGCTTTCACATAGGTTTGATGATATTCAGGCAATTTGTGGTCTCAGAATTATTATCAAAAAAAGCCAAAGTCATGAAAATCAGCAAAAAAAACATTGTGACAGTTCCAACTACAAAAACAACATATCGAAGATGTTTAATCCTTCTGCTACCTGGTGAGCATAATCACAACAAGTGGAGGTTCGAGGACGTTGGGAACCGCCGGACAAGCTTACGGTCAACTTAACTATGTATGGAAGTCTCCCATATCTCCAAGTGCACCAAAATCAACATCTTTAAAAGCTGCGTCAAATCTGCTGCTTTTTACGGCTGGGAATCTTAAAACTCAAATCAATAGTCAATAGTCAACCATTGACTCCATCTAATACTAAAAATCTTTTGGCCAAACATCATCACACGCAAACGTTTATGTCGAGTGAGGACAAACACCAGTTGAGTCTGAAATCAGAAAACGTAAATGGCGATGGATCAAGTGCGAAGACCTGAAGCGAAAACATTACCAGAAATGCAAATGACTTAAATCCCGAAGGCAGCCGCAGGAAAGGTCGGCCAAGCCATACCTTGTATAGGCAACTAAACATCAAAGCAAAGCAATCAAAGTTAACGTGGTACGAGCTGAAGATCATAGCAGCGGTAAACAAGAACGGAATACAGCTGTTAAGTCCCTTTGCTCCTTTTTATAGGAACAACAGGAATTTGTACATACTATTAGGTTACACTTTGGGAGACCTTTTACTCCGGCATGCTATCAATATCTACTGCTCAGTGTCAACCCATTTGCAAAAGTGCAAATACCTCTCTACTGATTGCCCTGAGACAAGTGATATTAGTGAATCGATAAGATCTCATAAACCAAACAAATCTTCTGGTTTGGAGAATATCTCTCTAGAACTGCATGCAGACGACCGAACAACCAGTGCACTACTGCTGGAATTATTTGGACGTTTTGGGCCCATGAATCCTTACCTGACGAGCTGTCTAATGGAGTTGTTATAAATCTTCCAAAAAAAAAAAGGATTTGACCAACAGGAAGAATTGGAGAGGCATAACATTTTTAAGCATGGTAAATAAGGTAATTCCACATATTATCAATAAAATACTCTCTACAATAATTTCTCCATCACTCAGAAATGAGCAAGCTGGCTTTCGTTCCGCAAAATCCTGTATTGACCAAGTAAAAAGTCTTAGGTTTATTGTTGAGTAATCAGTGGAATTGAGATCACCGTTATACAAAATTTTTATAGAATTTGAGAAGACCCTTGACACAGTCAACCATAAAGCTATATGAAATTCGCTGGTATGCAAAGGTGACCCCGAAAAACTAAGAATGTCACTTGCCGTGCGTTGCATAAAAAACAACTGAGCAGCAGGATCATGGTGAAGACAGGAGTAAGACAAGGTTGTGTCTCATCACCTCTACTTTTCAACTGAGCCCTTGATGTTGGATGCAGAAGGCAACAAGCCATCATAAGAGTGGTATTACAAGGGACTTACAAGGACGGTTGGAGGACCTAGATTATGCCGATTACATATGTCTACTTAGCCACTAATTCCCACCATCAGTGAAATCGAAAAATTGGTTATGCTGAAGATAAATATACCCGAAACAAAATCGCTCCGCAACAATAGTATAATAGATCGCCATTTCTTCGTATGTGATCAAGATACATGGGTATTACAATTGACATAACTGGTCGCATAAATAAGGCGCGGAGTACATTTTCTCAGTTAAACCCGGTTTGGAAAAGCCCTAATATTTCGAAACAAACCAAAATCTCATTAGTTAACTTCAGCCTAACTCCCACTCTGTTATATGGATGCGAGACGTTAAACATGGCCCCACAAGACATACAATGCCTTCAGGTATTTCGCAACAAATGCCTTCGCAAAATCTAACGAAATTTCTGGCCAGCAGCCTAGCCAATAAGTGGATATGGAGTTGGGGATGTTACCCCCTCCCTAAACCAGACGATTAAATTGCCAAAAAAAAAATGCCAAGACTAGAACCCGCAGGAAAGCAGAAGAGTCAGCAGACCAGCGCATATCTGTAAGCGGCAACTGATAACAGAACTTTCGATTTTGCATATGAAGTGGAACGAAGTCAAATATCGAGCCGAAGATCGATAATATTGGAACCACCTTGTTATGGCCTTATGCTCCCTATATAAGGAGATTCACACAGTATGCTAACAAGTTATATTGCCAAACTATCCTTATATTTTACAATAGTTTAAAAAAATGTTGTTCTGTTTCAAACAAAAAACAATAATGCCCAATTTCTGGGATTGATACTAAAACACATTTAGGTTTAAAATCGTTTTAAATACAAAATTCTGTTCTTCACTAGACACTTAAATGTAACTTAATTCACCGATGTTGTAGATTTAAGTACGTTTTAAGTCTCCATTGGAACGACTTAACGGTTTGACATGGATTCACTCATATACTTAATTAAAAGATGAATTAATTGGGTTACTATGAAAAATATAACAACTTTTGAATATCATTTGTAATAAAGGGTGGTTAAATTTCAAGGGCCGATGTTGATTTTGAATAAAACACAAACTATTAGGAAATTATTGTAATTTTATTTTATTATGATATATTGGTATTACTCAATTATGTATGGAACAAAATATCGGCCAAATGGGCGCCGCGACCACGGCGGCACACCTCCATCCGATGGTCCAAATTTTCGATGACCCTGAGGCATAATGGAGGTTCTATGCCGTTAATGTGCCGAATTATCTCATCCTTTAGCTCTTGAATTGTTGCTGGCTTATCGACGTACACCTTTTCTTTCAAATAACCCCAAAGAAAAAAGTCCAACGGTGTCAAATCACATGATCTTGGCGGCCAATTTACATCGCCATTACGTGAGATAACACGGCCATTGAATTTGTTGCGCAAAAGAGCCATTGTTTCGTTAGCTGTGTGGCAAGTGGCACCGTCCTGCTGAAACCACATATCATCCACATCCATATCTTCCAATTCGGGCCATAAAAAGTTCGTTATCATCTCACGATAGCGAACACCATTCACAGTAACTGCCTGACCGGCCTCATTTTGGAAAAAATACGGCCCGATGATGCCGCCATTGGCCATTGAAGGCTTTTTTTATTACACAATTTAATAAATAAATAAAAAATAAATTGAATTTGAATTTAATTGAATATGCACGATTTGTTGGCAATCATTTCAGAAATAAAAACGATTTATTGTCAGATTTCTGGTATATATCTGTACAAACTCTCCCAAAAACTATGTGAATTTTAAACGACTACGAGTACGATTTCTGTCAGACATCGATTGGAAATATCAGAATGAAATCCAGAATTTCCCTAGGAAATAACATCAGACATCGTTCAGATATCAGACAGATCTATCTGTGAAGTTAAGAGAATTTCCCCCGACAATTCTTACAGAACTCGTGTCAACCACTTCATATATTTTTCGTGTCGACTTCTAGACGAAATCAGTCCCGAAATCGGCAACTTGTGCAGAAAGTCGTTATGAAGTCTGAACGATTTCGTTGCATTTGGTTTGCTGGCTACCTTGTGAATTCGCCATACATGTGTGCATATAAATGCAAGACTAAACTATAAGCTATACTTGTTGCCTACTTTTAGGTTCTAACAAAACTAAAATTTACTTAATATATTTTCTAGTTATCCAAAAAATTATCTTTCATTACACAATTTTTTTTTTTATCTTAAATATCTTATAATAAGCTACTTAAGCTATTTATAACCACAAAAACCAATATAATTTTATTACATTTTCTTCATAATTTTGCTTAGGAGAAGCATTAGCAGCTTCACTCGTAAACATAATCATTAACTACATATTGAAATCTTTGAGACATTATTCAATATGAGAGAGATAATGTAATTTTGAATAAAGCAAACAATATGTTTTATAACTAAGTATCAATGTATATTATAGCCTTAAAGTATGCTTTACTATTTATTTATGCTGTTATCCTTATTAAATCATTATTTCAAGAAGTCTTTACAGTAAAGACCTCCAACAGACGGTCAGCCAAGTTATAGATAGATGTTACTTGGCAGCAAATACATCAAAGTGAAAAATACTTTTTGTCTACATACGAGTATTATAAGATTTCTTTTTTTCCTTTTGTATTCATTTGCGATTGTCTCAGCGTAAAACTAACAATTTATCTTAGGGCACCTTTAGGGGTTTTTTTCTTTGTATTTCTTACTTATTAACCAAAGTAGACTCATCATATGTGTATGGAAGTTTAAGTGCAGATGATTGTCTACTGTCAACTATGGCCGTAAGGTTATATATGGTCTTTGGAAAATCCCTTACGATTCAATCATTAATAAAGATTTCCGTGATAATGAACAGCAAACATATGGGTTTTTTATATTTTTGTTGCGTACAAGTGGCGTATATTTCGATTAATCAAGGTAAAAATTGGAATTTTTTTTTGTTTTAATTTTACTTATAGTTTTTTAAACTTTTCAATATCTTTTTTATAGCTTTGCTTTATTCTTTATACAAATAAGACTTTAATTTAATTGGCATAGATGTTTAATTTAGGGGTTGCTTTAACTGTCAGTTTTATTAATTTTATGAAACAAATGACATTTGTTCATTTTTAATCCCTTTTTATATATTTAGTTTTTTTTTTGTGAGCTTCAAAATCATTAAACTAGAAATGACCTAATGACCACAAAGACGCCCCTTAGGTTTTTTTTGGAATGCCTGTGACATGAATTTTTAATTTATGATTCATTCAAAGTTACTCATACATACATATGTATGTGTATGTGTGTAAGATTATGGCAAATTTGAAAAAAAATCCTAATGAGATCAGACAAAATGAAATTTTATTATTGAATCAAACCACAAAGTCTTGATAATAGTACAAGAGCTTTCTGCTCTCTGACAAAACTTTTTAGCCGACGCCAGGATTTGTTTAGTTTTTAAATTCTTAAATTTTTACTTAAGTTTTTTTTCACGAGTTCTTTGAATTTAATTTAATTTTTTTTTTATAAAATCTAAATTCTTGCTAAAGAATCGTATAAAAATTGTTGGTCAATCATGAGAAGGTGTTGTTAAAAAAAAAGTGCCAAACTCGCATAATTTCCACGTATGACTTTTACATTTTTTCAGTTGTAAAGATAACGATTTTACACATTTTTTTTTCTTTTTCTTTGCAAAAATAAATGTTTATGAGAATAAAATAGAGTCAAAAACGAATGAGAAAACAATAGGTGGGAAAAAGTTGTAAAATACAGGGTAATGCTGCATTTAGGGGTTTTAGCAAGTAAATGTAGTTATTAATAGCCTAAACTAAAGTCTAGTCTCTACTGTATGGTAGTGCTACGTTAGTTCAGGCAAGTCAGGTTTAGCTAAACCGGGTTTCTCTAAATAATTATCTTTAAAACTTGCGTGTACCTTAAAGCGGATCTACAGCCGACAAAAAATTTCGGTCATCTTAATGCATATCGTGGCTTAACTATTATGGCTTCATTTTTGCCTTTGATGACTTTTTAATCCAACACCAACTTCTGCGGTTTTAACATAGTTGTTTTTATGATACACCTTAAAATGGTGCCCGTTTTTTCTTTCACATAGATAAATGTTACATTAAGGCTGTTGTGAAATTCTTTAACTTTTAACGACTAACGTTAGCGTTAATTTTACCGGCACAGTTTATTGCTTGCGGTAACAATACAGCAATTTAAGAGTTTAGGATGTCCGATGATGAATCAGTCAATAAAGTTACAATTAGATTACAAATGCGCAAAAGTTTTAGTTTGAGGTTGAAAATTAAATAAAATAGATTTAACTAAAGATAGATTATCCTCCTCACTGTCTTCTTAACAGGTTCTGAGCAGGCAGGGTTTAAGGCACATCACTCATGCATCAATCACTCGAACAGACTCTATATTTATAGACTTTGCTAAAGCCTTCAATTACCCTTACCAGCAGTCTATCTGGCAACACTAGAATGTAAAGGTACTGGGACCTTTGAAGTAAACGCAGGTCTACGACAAGGCTGTTATGATATAATGCTTAAGCCAACAACCAATAGAAGGGGAATCACTTGGGGCTTAACTGGAAGCCTTGGAGATCATGATCATGCCGACGACAAGCCCACACATCCAAGGATATGGCAGCAAAACTAGTGGAAATACAATCCACGGCAAGGGATGCAGCTATACATATTACCATAGAAAAGACCAAGGTCTTGCGTTTACACACAGAAAAAATCAATGTATGCAGGCCTGTTCTGCAAATCACTTTTACTTAAATCACGTGATTTCAGATCACATGTGTCTTCTAAAATCACACGTGTGATATTTTAGAGTCCCGTTTTTTTTTTGTGTTTTGGTATGATCTATAATTGCTGAAAGCACACCGAGAAACGCAACAACGGTATGACTTTCAAAACACCACAAGATCACACGTGTGATTTCAAAAGCACGTGATTTTCAGAACAGGCCTGATTATCCTTGAAAACAAAATTGATTTTACTTTAACTTGCGAACAACATTATTTTCTTTTAAAATAACTAGAATTCATGTCAATTTAATACTTCCGTAAAGTTACAGCAAAATTACATTATTATTGAAATAACACTCCGAATCACGTTGAATGAAAGTTATTTCAAGTTGAAACAAAGTGAATTTCAAGTGGAATCGAATTCTTTTGAGTTTGAAATAACAGTGAGAAGAAGCGTCAGAGGCAACATATGCGTTAATTTAAGAAACATTAGTCTGTGTTCATATGGCTCATGTCTTATTGACATGATTGCTACTTTATAGGCGAGTGGGACGAGGGGAAAAGAAACGAGTACACAGATGCAGGTACTGTCTTTACGTTTTGCTTTTTCAGTCGTTGTTTAATTTTATTATTGTTTTCAATATCAAAAAAGCACACATGCATACGCACGACTTTACAAAATAAAAAACATTTCGTCAACATGACATGAATCATTTCAACGCCAATTCATGTTCAAATAAGAAAAAGGAAGAATCTTGTCAAAAAGACATGAGCCGTATGAACTCAGACTTATAATTATTTATTTTCCTGTAACACATGTTTCACTAGCTTAAGGCGCCCGTACACGACATGTATTTGTCATCTGACATGTCAAATTTTCAAGTCACATGTAATTGTTCATGTCTGTCAAAATTGCTGTTTTACATAAGGTTAATAATATTCGGTCACAAACGTACATGTAATTTGCTTCTGACATTGTCTCTGTTTTTTTTCGCATTGTTATTGCAGAAACCAAAGTAGTTCTCGGTTTCAAAATAGCTTGCTGCCGCCACGAAAATATTTATTTGCGCCGTAAAATAATTTAGACATCTTAAAATTTTTTATTTTGTTTTAAAGATAATAATTTAGAATTTTATAATTAAACGGTTTTTATGTATATATTTACATAAATTCTATTCAATGGTGAGATGATCATACATATCTTGGTATTGTAAAATATTAACTTCAGCCGGCTAATGATTTCTTCAATAGTTGACGCCGCTGCCAGTTTCTTCCCGGCATAGATTTCTGATGTCAGAAGAAAATAGAGCACGCTTTAATTGAAATTTTGTCAGATGACTTTGCGTCTGACTTTTACAGAAGCAAAGTTAAAAAGGTAACACACGACATGTATGTGTTTTGCAGTGGGAAATTTGACATGTCAGATGACAAATACATGTCGTCTATATGCTCCTTTAGGAGGACTTTTTTGTTTTCCCCTTTGTTTATAGGCGCACACAATTAAAAGACAACAGCATTATGGCCCTATATGTTTTTCGTAATCATCCTACTTTGAAAACTTGATGTAGGTACTATTTAACTAAATAATTTTAACAAAAAGAATACGGGAATTTTTTTTATAAATAATTTTAAACATGAAAATAAAAAAAAATATGTTTTTTTTTTCTTTTTATTGTATAGTTATTGTTTCTATACAAAACAAATTAGACAGGATTTTATGGATTCAATATTGAACAATGTTATTTTAACATTTTTTGTTTAAAATTAATATGAAACACTGGTAATTTTAAATAATGTCCATACTTTTGTAGAAATTTAATATGATTTTTAATCAACATTGCGCAATGTTAATTTAACATTGATATTTTTTTCTGTGTGTAGGTACCATAAACCCCCCAATTCAGTAACTCAATTTTAACAACATTGCAAAATATTGCAATCAGGTTGCATCTTTGTTAATTAATTAGTTTATTTAACGAACACTGTCATCGAGTGCAAACTACTTCTCGTGTGGAACTACTTGAAGGACTTTCGAAACTAACAAAACCCCATTTAGGTTTTGCTAGTCTGGCGAAAATTGCAAAAATTCGGAAAATTTGCAAACATAGCGAAAATGTTTAATATGTATATCAAACAAGCCATTGATTAAAAGTCGCTAAAACTATAAGGAATTGCAAAAATTCGGTAAAATTCGTTAAATTAGCGGACATCCGCCAAAATTTGCAAACAAGGGCTATTTATTAAAAATCGTTAAAGCTCTAAAGAACCACAAGAAAAAATCGCTTATATCGCAAACATGGCTAAAATTCGCGATAAATTGCAAATCGAAACATGTCATGGTAACCTGCCGGCCGGGGTTCGAGCCCCAGCCACGTCAATAATGAAAGATTACCAATAAAAATTTTAATTAATTTTCATGTTTGTAAAATTCCTTTCTTCATAAAAATAATTTAATGAAAATTAAATTTGATAAACTTAAGCCTAATTATAAAAAATTTGGATTAAAAACCATAAATAGTTCAACAAAATAACCACAATACTGATTATTGTTAAAGCTAAGGCACAAGCTCTATGTATACATTTGTCCTTCAAGTTATGCTGAAAAAAGTCAACAGAAAAAAGAACGACAAAAATTAAAAAACAAAACAAATGTACTTTCGACTTCAAGAAGAATTCTTGGCAAAAGTACGAGAAAACAGAAGTAAAGGAAAAAAACACGTAAAATCAATTAAAAATGGATAATCATTCAGAAAAGCAAATTTCGATCTACCAAAGGTTAAAATACAATTTGGTTTAAGGATTGATGTTTGACTATTGACGTCAGAGGTCGTCGATGGCTGCGAGTGTAAGACGGCAAATCCATCTGAGGAGATCGGGTGGTTGCGATCGAAACATGTCATGGTAACCTGCCGGCCGGGGTTCGAGCCCCAGCCACGTCAATAATGAAAGATTATCAATAACAATTTTAATTAATTTTCATGTTTGTAAAATTCCTTTCTCCATAAAAATAATTTAATGAAAATTAAATTTGATAAACTTAGGCCTGATTAAAATATTGAAAATTTGGATTAAAAACCATCAATAGTTCAACAAAATTACCACAATACTGATTAAAACCTAAAATATATATAAAATCGCTTAAAAAAAATTTTCGGAATATGTATATATATTTTTTTTTTTTTGAACAATAGCGAAAATTCGCGAAATTTTGTAATATTTCGAACAAACCATAAAATTGATTTAAAGTCACTAAAACTATAAGGAATTGTAAAAATTCGGTAAAAATTGCTAAAGTAGGGGAAATTCGCTAACAGCGGCATGATAGAAAAGTCTACCACTTATTTTTTTCGTAGAAAAGTAAACACTGTTATAGGCTTGATCAACATCTAACATCTACCATCAAAGGTGTAGAAAATGTGAAACACTCGTTTACATTGCTCACATCTAATATCTACCATCAAACAATTTTTTTTTTTAATATTTATTTATTGAATCTTCATATAATAAATATGAACTAACAATAATGAATCAAATCTTATCGTAATACTTTTTGTGTCCTGCCAGTGCCAGACAACAAATTTCGTCATCACGGTTTTTGTTCACATATGTAGATGTTTATCGCTCTTCTGATTGGGTGAGTGCTGCAGTGTCTCTTCTTCTTAAGCGAGTGTGGACGCAATGATTTAAAATATTTCGAGCTAGTGGATTTGGGTATTGTTCAAGCCTTTTTAAATATTTTACTGCATATTTTGTAATCATAGTTTTTACTAATGGCACATTGAGATCCTTATGAATGTTTGAGTTTTTAACATACCAGGGAGCGGCTGTGATTATTCGAAGAAGTTTATTTTGGCGCCTTTGAATTTTGTCGATATTAGAGGCCGAAGCAGTGCCCCATAATTGAATACCGTAGCACCAGATAGGCTTTAAGATAGAGTTGTAAAGTAGAAGCTTGCAATCGAGACTAAGGCCAGAATTTCTACCAATAACCCATTTGGCATTTTCGCGTTAATCGCCGATCCAGATGTATACCGAGATATTTTACATGCGAATGTTGAGGAGGGGGGCAAGATTCCCGGCGCAGAGTGACTGTTATATGTACGCATTTTTGCTCATTGACCATTATCCTCCATTGTCTTAACCATATTTCTAGTTGAAATATATGATGCTGTAAGTAACGCGATGCTTCATAACGATTTTCATGGACGCTTAGAAAAGCTGTATCGTCTGCAAATGTTGAAGTTTGTGTGTAGTTGCTTGTTGGCATGTCCGAAGTATAAATTAAGTATAATAGGGGGCCCAGGATGCTGCCTTGTGGGACTCCAGCGCCAATGGGCTGAGGTGAACTTAAGAAATTTCCTTCTTTAATAATACATTGACGACCGACTAAGTAGCTTTCTAGCTGCTTGTGTGTGTTTGCTGGTAAATTTTGCTTCAATTTATGTATTAAGCCTTCATGTCATACTTTATCGAAAGCGAAACATTGATAAAGAGTGCTGAGCACGGTTGTCAGATGTGGCGATTTCTCGCCAAACGTGGCGATTTTCAAACATGTTTGGCGACCTAATTTTTGATTTGGCGACATGGCGATTTATAAAATAGTTAAAATCGCCAACTGGCTATTTTTGATGACCTTTGAATTTGTTTTGAAATTCGTTAAATTCAATACTAAGAAATAATATTATTTTAATTCTCGTATTTTTATGAATGAAATTTCAGGCAATCCTATGTATGATAGGTATTTGAAGGTATGTTCAAATGGCTGATGAAGTTAAGTGTTTTTTATATATAAAATTGCTCTTGAAATAATCAATAAATAGAATTCCTTAAAACACTAATATGTGTTAAGTCTATACAAATTTTCACATTATACTTATACGTATGTGGCAATTTATTATCACAGATAAAATATGTTGTTGTTAGTGATATTTTAAAGATTTTTATGAATCCTATCATACCTTCGGACGAACTACACTAAAACTCGCCTTCGAATTAGAATGCAATACGATCTTCTAGACGCGTTATTAGGAGTTATACAGGTATGTTCTGTAAATCACAAGATTTCAAATCACTTTTGATTTTGAAATCACAATTGTGATTAAAGGGTGTTTTAAAAACCACAAAAGTTTAAACTTAGCTAAAAATGGTGGAAACAAATAAGCAAGTAATTTTAAATCGGCGGACACTTAGCTGACTGGTTTAATATCACAATTATGAAAAAAGCATTTTGTCCAAAACAACTTTTTTGTGATTTCAAATCACTTTGACAAAAAGTGATTTTCAGAACATGCCTGATAAGTTATATGAATGAGAATAGTACATGTTGCAATTCTTTTGTACTTTCGTTGAATAAATGTAATCACCTCACAATGTACTCCAAATTAGAAGAAAAATAGCGAGAATTGACGGCGAAGCGTTTTAGATATATAATAAAACTGAAACTGTTGCATACATATAGTGAATTTCTAATATTTGTTTAGTACTAGTCGAAAAAAATCTTTTTTTGTTGCTTTAAGTAGACTACTATAAATTATTTTATAGTAAACATCGTACCTTTTTTGTGTTCACTTACTATTTTTATTTCGCTCTAAATAAAAATTAAGCAAAATATATATTATGGCGACTTTTTTTGAGTTTTTGGCGTATTTTAGCGATACGGAACTAATTTAGCTTTTAGGATTTTTAAAAAATATTTTAAATAATTTAAAAAATATGTATTTTATTGTCAAAGACTTGTAAACAAAGGCTTTGGCGATTTTGGCGATTTTTGATATTGAATTAGGCGAAAAAGGTCAAAATCAATCTGACAACCCTGGTGCTGAGCAATATTTTTTTTCTTCAAATGCTTTTCTTATGACATTTACTGTGTGTTTTCTTCTAAATCCGAACTGATGGTTTGAAATACATCTATTTTCACTTAAAATCGGTGTTAATTTTGAAACTAATAATTTCTCAAACAGCTTTGACATATTTGATAACAAGCTAATAGGCCTATATGACTCAACTTTTGTATGATCTTTACCTGGCTTTTGTATCATGGTAACTAAGGAAACCTTCCATTCAAGGCGTAAAATAGCATTAAAAATAACAAGAATAATTTTCTTTGCTATGCTAGGTAGCTCTAGAAGCATTTTATTATTAATCTTATCAATACCAGGTGCCTTCTTAGTGTTTAAGTCACAACTGGCCTTTTCGATTTCTCTTATCTCAAATCTGAGGGGAATAGCTGCTATAGCAGCAACAGGTGGTAACTCGACCGCAATATTGTGAGATATATTTGGTATAAATACGTTTTTTAAGTGACTAACAAACAGATTTCCTTTTTCAATATCGTTTCTTGCCCAACTACCATTCAAGTTTCTTGATGGTGGCTTGGATATAACTGGTCATTTTAGATTTCTAGCTGCACGCCATTATGAGTAGTCAGATTGTGGAGTTGCATCAAGTTCCTCAAGATATTTTCTCTAGAGAAGCCGTTTTCTGAGCCTGCAGTAACTTTCTTAGCCTTTTTGTGCACTCTTTTGGTAAGTTCTTAAGTTGAGGAGATCTGTGCACTTGCCACTCTCTTCGAGCTCGCCTTTTTTCAGACAAGAGACGCTCGACATCTGTGGAATATATTTTAATATTTTTTTTTTTTTTGGGGGCAATACTGGAATGTTGAACAGCTAGTTTCAGAAAACTGTCAAAATTAACAATCGAGCGATCTACATTCTCCGGTCTACTAAGCGGAATGTTTTCTGAGCAATGGGTACTGAGAAATTTTTTATATTTTAACCAATTTATTTGTGTGGCTGACGTCGCTTAGTAACCTGACGGAGACACAATTCTATTTGGGTTCGATATAGTAACAATTGTAGGTGTGTGGTCGGATGATAATTCTAAGGAAGCTTCAACATGAATCGTTTCTGTGGGGAGTTTTTAACCACGCCGAAATTGATAACATCTGGAATTTTTTGTTGATCAGTAGGCCAATATGTTGGTTGTCCGCTAGCGACCACATTTAAACCCATTTTAGTGATTGTGTCAAAAAAAAACACGACCTTTTGGTGTTATAAGTCGTGACCCCCAGAAGGTATGTTTAGCGTTATAATCACCAGCGGCCAGGAAACAGGTTCCTAATGATTTATAATATATATAATATTGGCTTTCTGATATGGAAAATCTAGGTGGAGAGTATAAAGAAGAAATTACTAAGTTTCCATTTAGCTCTTCAGCACAAATAGTCGTTGCTTGCAGATAATCTTCACAATGATCAAACATTAAGTGGTGTTTGATTCGGGCTGTTATCAAAATGGTAGAGCCTCCACAAGCTCTATCTCGAGGGTCCTTAGTATCATATAGTATATAACCATTGATTTTAAACAAAAATGTCACCATTTTTGAAAGAAAAGGTTTTTTAAAATAAAAAATGTTTTTTTCTACAAAAGTGCCAAAATTTGCTTAAAAATATAAAAAATACTTAACAAAAAAACATTGCAATAAATAAAAAAAACTTGACAAATGGTAACGCTGCTATAAAAAAACTTTTTTTTTTCAGTGATGCCACAATAATAATAGAACTTATTCCCACTTTTCTAGTGATGACACTTACATAATCGAAAGATGTTCAATGGAATAAAATGAGATAGGAACTTCTTTTAAAGATGTTGGTTTTAAGCCGTATGTATTTTTTATGGAAAGATGTTAACATCTTCGTAAATTGTGGCAAATTGATGGTAGATCTTTGATGTTGATCAGTGCAAAAAGGCTATTAGTGATTTCATTAAGCTGCATCTAAAATGTAATATTTTTAATGATTTTTATAAAAAACCCAAATAAATTCCCAATAAAAAATTTCCTAAACTATTCAAATATAAGAGTCGTAATAAACACTTTATTAAGAATAATTTATAAAATTTGTTTTTAAAAAAGTTAAAAAGCGCCAATAAAAATGTTATTTTTGAACATGATTGTACGGAAGCTAACAGGGATGCCATACGCATAAGAGATAGACTCTAGGCAAACTTGGAAAGCTATCCGTGAAATAGGTATTGGCAAAACTAACAAGAATAATGATTGCCAGATTGATGCAAATAAAAAAAATTTAACTTTTTCGTTTTCAAGCTATTAATGCCGAATGATTTTTAATACTTCGGGGGTAGAGTCAAGAACCCTACTTGCTTATTAGAGTGTCCCTCACTTGTCCTAAAACGGATATTTAGGGTGGCCCGTTAAACTTGGATTTTTTGACTTTTTATGAATTTAACGCATTATTTATGTTGTTAGCTACAAAATCAATGTTTTTATGTATTGAATAGTTAGTTTGGGTAGCAATCTTAAATTTTTGGGTTTTGTTGGAATAATACACTGAAAAAAACAAAGTGGCAAAAACAAAACTTGAAAGTAAGAAAATACGACTTCTTACATTTAGCACGGCACAAATTTGGCTGAATATTATGGCTTGCCATGCAACACAGTTGTTAATGTCATCAAAAGCTAAAATTCTGCGGTGGTGCGTGGCGATCGCATTTTTCGTTTATAAGAAAATTAGGAAAATGTAAAAAAGGCGAAAAAAATTAAAAAATTGGATTTTTTGACCTTCATTCACTTATAACTTTTGAAGTAGGAGTGTTATCTTCAAACACCACCGCAGAATTTTAGATATTTTAGTCATCAACAACTCTGTTGTCTCCCAAGGCATAATATTCAGCCGAATATGTGCCGTAGTACAAACATTACAGCCTATTTTCGAAAAATTGTATTAATTGATTAAAAAAACAGGGTGAATTTAAAAAAAAAAACCTAAATTTATGCTACTAAAATTAGTTTTACATTAGTTATTAAGAACATAGACACTGTTTTCACTTTGGGAAACAAAATTTCTTTCCATGTGATAAGTAAATATACTTATATTTCATTTACTATTGTGATAAAGCGGCAGTGGATATTTTAGCCGTCACCTTTGCGTGCTTATTAATTACACAGCCTCACAAAAATATGAAAAGGTTCTGACCCAGAAACCAGACCCACCAATCCTAATGTATTCTGACCTCCTGAATGCAATGCCGCCATAAGAATTGAATTCTATCGTTGGGTTTTCATGTAATTTACAAGGAAAGTCCGCAAAGTGACCTTACCTAATTTGTAAATTTGACCATGTTAAAAAGTGTTTGTTTAAATGCATGTAAATTACAATTTTTGACTGATTTGATCTTACATAAAGAAATACAATTTTAAAAAATTTTAACTAACAATAAGTCAAATTTACAAAGAAACCGATTTGCTATTTCAGTTTGTGCAAAAATATCCTGAAGCGTACACAAATGCGAAAATGATTCATGATTATATTACAGACACAAATTTTCTGTATCAAATTTTCTTGCATTGAACCACTAAAACATATTAGCACTTGTAAATCAATTGTTGCTTGTGATCATCTTACTTTCAAGGACGTGCTGTATCAAATATTTGAATATTTAGAGTTCGAAGAAATAAATAAAAGATCGTTCTTGAATTCAATTCCCCACAAATTTCAATTTGCTTTTAACACAGACAAGCTTAATTTGCTTACTGCAAATTTGAAAAAGATGTTAACATTTTCCAAACGGTTATAGCGGATGCGAAAGATTCAATGTTAAAAAGATATATCGATAGACCTGTGGATGATGTATACTCATTCCACAGTAATATCAATGTGGAGAAATTGTTTGCGATGGCGAAGAGGAACGAGGATATGGAACCTCATAAAGAAATATACACCATGTGTCAGCAAATAAAGGCCCGGCAAAACAAATGCATTCACTTCCTTTTCGATATTTCGCAGTTCTATCCAACGAAGCAAGATATGGAAAATGGTGTGAAAATAATGAAAAAGGTTTTTCAGGAAAATAAAAAATGGAATGCTAAGGAACGAATAAAGAGATTGGAAGAGATGGAGCAAACAACAAGTAAAAAATCGACGTACAGAGAGTAAAGTCCTATTTCTAAATGAGCCTATGGAATTATTTAATTTATGAAATAAACTATCTGATGTCGATGTACAGAGTAATCGGATAAAAATTCTTAAAAAGCAAATAAACATGTTGAGAGGTTTAAATTATAAATATCACGGTGAAAAAGTTTGGCAAACAACAAATTTGGATTTAGAGTATTTAACTCTAAGAAAAGCTAAAGAATTTGCACTATTATGTAGATCTCTAAAAATTTAAAAAATTAAATATCCTGATGTTTTTAAAAGTTTAAATAATAAAGATTTCTGTTAAATACATTTGTAGTAAAATAACTAAAAATTTTTTCGCAAAACTAAAAATGTAAACTTTAATGATCTATTTAATAAAAGTTGCATACATACATATTTTAAAATAAATTTGATACTATTTCATTTTCTTTTAGATCTTTTCTTTCTCATTCGGTTATTTTTCATCCGATTTTCAGGTTTTTTCTTTTGTTGGGAAGGTATTGAAATTACCTTTCTAAATGTAGAATATAGTTAGTAAAAATTATTGCCGCTAGATGGCGTAAAATTGATTTTTTTTCAAAACACCCTGTATTTGCAAATATTTTGAAATTATATGTTCCACAAAACTACTCGCCATACGATTTTGTACAAAGTTGCCAAACAACATTTGGTCGAATTCTGGAAATTTAACGGTCAAAATTTTGATTTTCTTCAAGCACCTAAAAATAACGGTAATTTTGTAAATAACGGAAAAGTCGCGGAACAAAAGTTGCTTCTGATACCCTAAAGAACCATTTTCAACAAAAAAAAAGTTATTTTTCGCAAAAAGTCGATTTTGGCATATTGCTACTTAAATTACTCATTTGTTTAATACTATTATAATGTCTAGTACGTATCCGTTAAGATGGAAACATGCGAAAGTTATTCCATTACCTAAGACAAATGGTAAATACCCAGTAAAAAATTTTAAGGTTTTCGGAAGCAAGAAAAGTACAAGAGCGCTGATATATGTGCTGGCTATTACATACTACTTAGAAGCAACAGGGAAGCGAAAACCTTTGAAGTCAATTTTTAATATAAGTAAATGAAAATTATTTAATAGCTTCGCATAATCCCTTATAAGTAAGCAGGTTGTAAGGGAGTAGTTGAAATGATTATTTAAAAGAAAAAATTTAAGACCAAAGTTCAAAGTGCTTCTGGTAATCCCTTACATGGAAGCACGTTGTATTGCAATGATTTCAAAATGTGTTTACGATTATTCCCGACATGTAATCGAAAACAAGAGATGCTTAAAATTACTTCTTTTTTATTACGCAATCAGTCAGCAAATTGTTTTTGAGCAGAGAGGACGCAAGAAAATTTTCTATTTTAAAAATTACATATTAACTGTGTTGTGTGTTTGTTTTGCTTTTTGTTCTTTTGCATAAGTTTTTGTGTTGCGCTTCTTGTATACAGTATAGAAGCAATTAATCAAAGGTATGAAAGCTGCGGTTTTTGGAAGCTATTCCTTCACGGAACAATGTAAGCCATGAAAAACGCAGTGATTTTACAAAAAAGTAGTGCTTCCAAGTGGGAATTCGCCATATAAAAATCATGCTTCTTGTAAGCAGGTTTGTAAGGGGGGATTGTGCTTCTTTCCCTTACAAACCTGCTTACCAGTAAGCACCATTTTTTACTGGGTATCGACCAATAGCCATCTTGTGCTATCTATATAAGGTTTTGGAAAAACTATTGCATAGTCAAATGTTGGGATATATTAATGAACATAATTTGCTTTCTAATATGCAATCTGGTTTTCGCCGGGGTCATAGCTGTCTTACAGCTCTTGGAGGTATGTGAGAATATACGACAGAGACTTGATAATGGGGCCATTAACTTTTTGGTGCTTCTTGATCATTCAAAGGCATTTGACACAGTGGATCATCAGATGCTTGTTAGTAAACTGAGACACTTTTTTCGATTTGCCAATACATCTACCAATCTCATTTTTTCTTACCTTTCGGGCGTACACAATCGGTATTTTTGAACGACTCTTGGTCAAACTCTTTATCTAAATCTCTAATTTTGGGGCCACTTCTTTTTTCGATATATGTAAATGACTTACCTGAACAATTATCCAATTGCAAAGACCACCTGTATGCGGATGATGTGCAACTTTATTTAAGTAGCCCTGTGAATAGTATTGCTTTGGGTATATCATCTGTAAATACTGAAATGATCAAAATATACCTGCGGGCTTCTGCAAACGGGCTCTGTTGGAATCCTCGGAAATCTAAGTGCATTGTTATATGTAGAAGAGTATTGCTCATACCTTTGTTCCCCCCATTGCTGATAACATTGTCATAAATGGTGAGAAGATTGAGATTGTGAAGGCAGCGAAAAATTTTTGGAATAATTTTTAACAATAGTCACACTTGGAACGATCATGCGAACTCTTTAGTTGGTCAGTCCTATATTAAGTTACGGGCCCTATGGTTGATTATTGATATCTGATTCCTAGCTTAATTTATGGGTGTGAACTGTTTGCAAACTGTGATTCAATTAGCAAAATACTTTATTGAACAATATTTTGAGATATGTGTGCGGTCTAAGACGTTTCGATCGTGTTTTATCCGTTTCAAACAGTCTGTATGAAGACTGTTTCGAAAATCCGAAAACTTATTTTTTACACAGAGTGATAAACACTAAAACCCCCAAATACTTATTTGAGAGGATACGTTTTTTTCAATCTCAAAGGACTCATTATATTATAATTCCACGGCATCAAACTTTAGTCTCCGAATGGCAGTTTTTTATTCATGCCGCTCGTCTTTGGAACCTTCTTCCACTAAATCAACAACTAAATCGCAATGCTAACATTTTCAAAATGTTTTTATATAACTTTTTTTCATAATTGTTTTTTGATTGAAAATGTTTTAAATTACTTATATTCTTTTTTAATAATTGTAAATAATTGTAAATAAATAAATAAATAAATAAATGTCTCTTTCTGATCATTAGGTAGAGCTAATAAAAATTTCCTAAACTATTCAAATATAAGTCGTAATAAACACTTTATTATGAATAATTTATAAAATTTGTTTTTAAAAAAGTTAAAAGAGCCCATAAAAATGTTATTATTTGAACATGAATGTCTGTTTCTGATAATTAGGTAGATCTGATAAAAATTGCCTACACTATTCAAATATTAGTCGTAATTAACACTTTATTAAGAATAACTTATAAAATTTGTTTTTAAAAAAGTTAAAAGCGCCAATAAAAATGTTATTATTTGAACAAGAATGTCTGTTTCTGATCATTAAACTATTAAAATATATGTCGTAATAAACACTTTATTAAGAATCTATATATATATATATATATATATATATATATATATATATATATATATATATATATATATATATACTAGGGCGGGTCGATTTAATAATCGCCCATGGCTCAGTGAAAATCGTATTCTAGGGATCAAAATAAGAAACTTTGCCGAAGGAACCATACCTCTAAAACGAATTGTACTACCCCCAAACTGTTGACTTTTGTCCCGTAGGGTCAAGTTTTGAAAAATCCCACTTTGACCCATTTAGAGTGCCCCAATAGAGTCCAAATGTATGACCGACCCCCAATAACTTTGGAGGGCCTATCCACCCATGCCAGTTGCACACACCCTGGAACTCCACTGGGGGTTCCCCATACAAACATTTCAAAAAATCACAATTTTTGGCACTTTATTTTTTATTTATTTTTATTATTTTATTTATTTTTTCTCTTTAAAAATTTATTTAGTCAGAACATATGTAAATGAAAAAATTAATTTAAATTAGTAATAGAAAAGAAAATAAAAAAAATTACTGTTTGAAGTAATACTGAAATTTTTACAGTAACATCACGTGAGGCCTTAAAATAAAATAGGCTACTTATTTTTTCGATAGGGGCAGGGGAATTGGTTCCCCCCAATGGATGCCAATATTAAATATCGCGTATTTTAATCCCAAAATTTAAATGAAATAGCAGCGGGGGAAGTGGTTACCCCCATAGGACGCCAATGTTTAATATCGCATATCTTAAGAACTGTTATAGTAAGAATGTTCAAACTTTGTAGAAGTCCCTCTTATGGTATACTACTCTCTTGATAATAAAAATAAAGCGGGTAGTCGCAGGGGGGAAATACCTTCCATAGGACGCATATATTAAATATCGCTCAACTGAAAAACTATTAAAGGGAGAGTCTGCAAACGTGGTTAAAGCTTCTATTATGGTAAAATATAAATTTCAATATTGAAATGGGCGGGTTTGACAGAGGAGGAGCAGTGCCCCTCATAGATAGAAATATAACTAAGAACCGCTGCATGCATTTTGTTGAACTTTTGGAAGTAGGATCTTCTAAGCCCCAAAATTTAAATAAAATAGCAGCGGAGGAAGTGGTTGCCCCCATATGACGCCAATGTTTAATATCGCATATCATAAGAACTGTTATAGTAAGAATGTTCAAACTTTGTAGAAGTCCCTCTTATGGTATACTACTCTATTGATTATAAAAATAAAGCGGGTAGTCACAGGGGGGAAATACCTCCCATAGGATGCATATATTAAATATCGCTCAACTGAAAAACTATTAAAGGGAGAGTCTTCAAACGTGGTTAAAGCTACTATTATGGTAAACTATAAATTTCAATATAGAAATGGGCGGGGTTGACAGAGGAGGAGTAGTGCCCCTCATATATAGAAATATAATAAAGAGCCGCTGCACGCATTTTGTTGATTTTTTGGAAGTAGGATCTTCTTAGCCCCAAAATTTAAATAAAATAGCAGCGGAGGAAGTGGTTGCCCCTATATTACGCCAATGTTTAATATCGCATATCAGAAGAACTGTTATAGTGAGAATGTTCAAACATATCAGAAGTCGCTCTTATGGTATACTACACTTTTGAAAATAAAAATAAAGTAAGTAGGCGCAGGGGGGGGGGAATACCTCCCATAGGATTCAAATATTAAATATCGCTTAACTGAAGAACTATTAAAGGGCGAGTCTTCAAACGTGGTTAAAGCTACTATTATGGTAAACTATAAATTTCAATATAGAAATGGGCGGGGTAGACAGAGGAGAAGCAGTACCCCTCATAGATAGAATATTAATAAGAGCCGCTGCACGCATTTTGTTGAACTTTAGGTAGTAGGATCTTCCTAGCCCCAAAATTTAAACAAAATAGCAGCGGGGGAAGTGTTACCCCCATAGGACGCCAATGTTTAATATCGCATATCTTAAGAACTGTTATAGTGAGAATGTTCAAACTTATCAGAAGTCGCTCTTATGGTATACTACACTTTTGAAGATAAAAATAAAGTGGGTAGATGCACGGGGGAAATTTCTCCCATAGGATGAATATATTAAATATCTCTCAACTGAAGAAGTGGTTAAAGCAATGTAGCGAAGCGCACCGGGCTAAGCTAGTAATTTATTAAATTTGTTTTTAAAAAAGTTAAAAGCGCCAATAAAAATGTTATTATTTGAACATGAATGTCTGTTTCTGATCATTAGGCAGATCTGGTAAAAATTTCCTAAACTATTCAAATATAAGTCGTAATAAACACATCATTAAGAATAATTTATAAAATTTGTTTTTAAAAAAGTTAAAAGAGCCAATAAAAATATTATTATTTGAACATGAATGTCTGTTTCTGATCATTAGGCAGATCTGGTAAAAATTTCCTAAACTATTCAAATATAAGTCGTAATAAACACATCATTAAGAATAATTTATAAAATTTCTTTTTAAAAAAGTTAAAAGCGCCAATAAAAATGTTATTATGTAGCAAATAACTTCGATTTCCTTGGGCATTGTTCGAAGAAATTAGAGTTTAGAAGGCATGGACTGCATTCCGCATTCTGTCTCGTCGGCAAACGGTGTAGGTTTACTTTTCATTTACTAAACCTAAATTTTCAAATGAACTACAGTCTTACTTATTTTAATTTTCATGCCATATAAATATCAGAAGGTATAGCTATAGAAAAAAAATAACACTAAGAAAAGACAGGGATAATTGTTAGATAAAAAAATGGAATAAATTGACGAAACTAGCGAAGATGTTAGAACGCTTGTACCCCTCCCAGCCATGATCATGATATTTATAGCACAACGATAAATCAATATACATGATGCCCTATGAAACTCACCCCTTCATGCTATATGTTCAGAAATCAGAAATTAAAAGTTTTAAGCTTTCATTTTAAATTCATATGAAATTTATTTAAAACAAAAAAATCACCGGTATTATTTAAATTAAATATAAAACGCAATTTCAGCTTATATAAAAAATATTAACTCTAAAGCTGGGATCACACGATTGCCGCAAATGCACCAATATGGCACAATTTTGATTGTGCTTTATTGACGCACAATAAAGAAATTGCACCAATCAAATATTCTGAAATCACACGATTGCCCTGTTTTATACAAATTTAATTGCCGCTAGTTGGTACAACGCGAAATGGGTACAATAATTGCCGCAACACAGTCACACGATTGTTCTTACTTGACAACTGCGAAAACAACTGTTGTTGTAGCTTTTTCATTTGTTTGGAAGTTCTAGTTGGTATGTTCATTAAAATCGAAAAATTTGTTCATATGCATAGGTACCTACTATACAATTTTTTGTTGAATACTTTTATTTGAAATATTTAAAGAAAAATTTATGAAAATCCAAAAATTAACAAATTAAATAATAATATTCGCACTTAACAGCTACATAGTATAGCAAAAATTAAAAAAAAAACTAAGATGCATAATAAATAAATACATATTTATCTTCATTACTTACTACGGGAAATACAAAAATGTAAAATTTATTAAAAAAAGGCAAATGTTGGCGCATATTGTGTTGTTTGATTGCCGCACGAGAAGACAATAAATATTGGTGCATTTTTGTTATTTTTATTGACGCGCGTTTGCATAGCAAACAGTCACACGATTGCCGCACCAGGGTTGCATTTGATTGGTAAAAGTAAGCACAATATTGTCCTCGATTGGTACAAGAGCCAATTGGTTGTGCAGTCACACGATTGGTGTATTAAAAAGTGTGAAAACTGGTGCATTGCGGCAATCGTGTGATCCCAGCTTAAAATAAAATTTAAAGTTTTTAAACATTAGAAATTATATACAATTGTATATAAAAACAATTTATCAAAAGAAATGTAAATGGGCAATCATCAAATCGCTAAACTAAAGTAAAAAAAAAAAATTCCTTCAAAACGTATGTGAGCAAACATAATTTTTTTTATCAAGTTTTAAAAATAAAAAAATAAAAGAAAATAGTAAAACAATTTAACACCTTGTATGACTCGAACCCGGGTCACATAATCGGTAAATCTATAAACGCTCCGCCTGACTATGTAAGCAATTTCCAAACGGACGCGAAATTATTAATTTCAACAAATTTAATGCTTTTTAACACTCACATCTTTACAATTTACATTTTAGCACCGAACCGTTAGTATATATTTTAAATGATTACAAAATTTATTTATTTTTTTTTTCTTTTTCTTTCATTTGCAAATAGCTGAGCGAGTTTTGATCAAATATGAGGCCTGATTCTGGCAGTCGTGATCAAGTACTTTCTCGATTCGAAAGCAAATTAATATCTAATTATTTCAGTCAATACTGAACGAATCGGAATTATTTTTTCAGTGCTGTAAAGCATTGATTTAAGTTTCTCAATACTGAAAAAATAATTTAGATTCGTTCAGTATCGACTGAAAGAATTACATATAAAATTGCTTTCGAATCGAGAAAGTACTTGATCACGACTGCCAGAATTAGGCCCCTGTCAACTGAAGCACAGCCGCGAATAACGTTGTAAAAGCCACTTTTTGCAAAAACGGTTTTTTTTTTGCAGATAACCGTTAACATTACTCTCGTACACTGTTTAAACCATAAATCACCCAAAATTATGCACCTTAAAGCCCTTAAAAATGACATACAAAGAGTCAGCTATTGGAAGAACGTTGTAAGTTACTTACAAATGATACGAAGTAAATGGTTTTGAAACGTGAAATAACGTTTTAAAACCCACCAGTCATGATGCTTTGCGTAGTGGAAGAACGTTTTAAATGCCTGTGGATTTGAAACGTTTTTCCACAAAAAAAGTTATAAACTGTAAATGTGCATGTATTTTAAATTTGTTGATATTTTCCATAAAAATTTGTATTATCATTATTTTTAATAATCTAAAAATAAAAAATTAATAATCTTGCCTGTTAAAAACGTGTTTTTTGCTCTCCTGAAAAATAATTATTTTGTAACTTTAAACGTTATTCGCGGCTGTGCTTCAACTATCAAATTTTCGACTTTAAGCAGAAAATGCAAACAAAAATGATTTTACTGCAGATCTTCTATCTTTTTTTTTTTGTAATTTTGTCTTTTTTTCTACGTAAGTTAATAGTATCTACCCAGGTAGGTATATCGAAATTTGTATGAATACTTACATTTCCTAATATAATCATCGAAACTTTAAGAAAAACAAAACATCATGTAAATAAATGGTTTTTCGTTTATTGAAATTTAAAATTTACAAAAAAGTAAGAAAAAGTATATGGGCATTTCCATCATGTCGAACGTGACCATCGTACACAATTAAAGTTAAAAAAAAGACAAAATAAAACTTATATTTATTTTGGCAATAGATTCAAGTTATAGCTTTTAATTAGCCCTATAGTTGGTACTATTGTTCATTTTGATAAATTGTTTCGTTTTCAAGAAAATTGCAAAAAAAACAAGGCATTTGCACGTGACGAAAACAGTGGTTTTTGTGGCCATTTTTTCGAATGCCGATATCAGCGAAACCTGAGGCAATATTTGAATGCAAAAAATTGTAGAATGTTATGCACTCATATCTCTTAAATATGGCTGTCATTTTAAATAAAACTAATGTATACTATTTTTTTTATTTATCTTTAATCGCTGTCGCACGTGATCTGTCGCACATGACATTTTTTTCCATCATGATATATATGTTGATTAGACCGGGTCGACCTCCATACAAAAAAAAAAAGATGTGCCAGTCCCCCCCTAGAATGAAAGAAGTTTCTAAAACAGGAAACATTTTTTTTGCCACGCCTAAAATACAGCCCTTTTGGTTTTTTATATTTTTTTATATTATTAAATCAGGTAGAAGCCAATACAAGCAATACAATTTTTATCAGTCACGCCCTTAAGTTTATTAAGTTTGAAAAACTTTAAAAAAATTGTTTTTGCCACGCCCTAAATTACAGCCCTTTTTGTTTTATATACATATATAGCATCGTCATTTAAAGTCTAATCTCATCGTATCGTATATCATTGCTAATGGCTAGAATATGGCTTTATTTTTGAATTTAGTGCTTTTTTTTGCTCATCTAGATTTAAATGATTGAAATGTATATATTAACATAAATAAATCATTTACATATATTTTAAATTATTTTCAAATTATTAATTTTCACACACGATGTCGCACGTGAACAACTTTATACCAAGATCACAAATCTTGCAATTTTACAGAAATTTTTATTTTATTTTAATATTATAAAAAATCTCTGTTTGGCCTGGTAATTTGATGAGCTTTCTTCTTTTACTTTCGACGCATTGATAGAAAATTATGTTTTTCAATGTCGCACATGACATCGAAATATGAGATAATACAATGAAAAAAATACAGTTATTTGCAATAGCATAGTTTCTTGTGCATTCTATTTTGACTTTTTGTACCTTCCGAAAGGTTCTAGAGAGAAAAAGTCAATGCATAATGTCTCCCTTAAAGAACTGTAATCATAGCAAAATGTACAATAAAAATATCCAAATAAGAAAAGTTGCACTTGTTCCACTTTGCATTCATAAATCTTGAAATGGGTTATAAATAAATATAAAATTTTTTTACTTTTATTAAATTTGATTGTTTTCCTGTTAAAATATGATAAAACAAAGTCTTTTCAAGAACTTATAATTTTTTTGTTGCGGTGGGACCTTTCGGTGGAAATGCCCATATATGAATATATGTAATATTTATTTACGCAAATTGTGAGAAGATGAAGATGGGCCCTGATGACAATCTTCACACTTTGTCTGGGTGAAGCTGTGTTCAACGCATACGGGCTCCGTGCATTTGACACATGCTTGCCGTGCAGCTCTCTTCCTTTTAGAACAACGGCAGCACATGTAGCACCAAAATTTTTTTTTTTTTTGATGCGACAACTTGCATCTAATAATTCGTCAGTGATGGCATTTTTTCGACGATGATCAGATCTTTTGTGTTCCTTTTTTAACCGTCCTTTTTATTTTTGTTAGTGCGGATGTTCTTGTGTTAATCGTTGTTGAACTGTTTTGGTGATGAAGGTATAACACTGATCACCAAACAGTTTTTTAACGACTTTTAACATAGTGGATAACTGTACTTTCCGTTTGATTTGAATTTTTTTTTATGATGTGATGAGAGGGCTGAGAACGAATTTTTTCTCTGTGTATGCTCACGTTTGTCTCCACCGCCCGGATGTTTTCGCCTTATGTGAAACTCAGGTGTCTGAAAATTCGGATCCACTTGATTTTCAGATTCCTGGGTATCACCTTCTATCCCTCCTTAATCTTCATCGGGGTCTTGCTATGTACATACGCAATGAAGTTGTGTATCAGTGCCAGCAATCAATGGGCATGCTTGGTGCGGAATTTAACTGTCTTTGGGTTAAATTCAAAATCGATACACAGTATTTGCATTTCGGATTTCTTTACAGAAGTCCAAACGCGGGAAGGGAGATTACCTTATCGGGCTTCGACTCCCTTTCTGACTCAATAGCGAAGATTCTTGAGAATTGTCCCGACAGTGAAATCGTTGTTGCTGGTGATTTTAATGTCCAAAATTCTTCTTGGCTTCACCACTCGGGCCGTACACCTTACGAAGGCCAATATGTTGAGCTTTTTGCTGCGCACAACCACCTCGTGCAACTGGTGAATGAACCAACACATATTCCGTGTGTTGATGGGCACCAACACAATACCCTTGACCTCTTCCTCTCTTCGCACCCTCAAAAGTACGAAGTTGAGGTTCTAGCACCTCTCGGCAACTCGGATCATTGCACCATTTCCGCCTCTTTCCCGTTCTCCGAACTTCGGAACGTTTCACGACGGGCTACGAAACGATCAATATTTGTTTACGGGAAAGCACGTTGGGCTGAGCTCAATGACTTTTTTTTCGGCATTTCAATTGGAAACTCTGTTTCCTGGACAATGACGTCAATGCCATGGCGAAAATGGTTGAAAACGTAATAATGCTAGGAATGAAAATTTTCATTCCAGTTAAAAAAGCTTCGAATAAGCCTCGATCCAAATCTTGATTTAATCAGTCGTGCAAATCAGCAGTCAGATCCAGAGAGGAAGCTTTCAGAAATTGGCGTAAAAATAAAAACGCTGATACTGAATTGCTACTTAAAATGGCAAGGTCTTCGTGTGCCAAAGTACTTAGACGGGAAAAAACTCTTCACGAGCAACGTCTTCGTGCTGAAGTTCTTGCTGCTCCCCGGGGTAGTAAAAGCTTCTGGTCATTCGTTAAAAGAGTAAGGGTTAATGCTAGTTCTTCAATACCAACTCTTTTAAAGGATGGCCGATCATTCACGGACCCGGTTGATAAGGCTAATTGTTTTGCTGAATTATTTGCTAATAATTCTTACCTACCAGCTAGCAGTCAACCACTACCCGAACTCGAAAAAGTATCCGTAACTATGCCTAGAATATTTTTTCGGGGTCGAGCTGTTAAAAGGGTTCTTGCGGATCTCGACGTAAACAAGTCTCCTGGGCCGGATGGTATACCTGCACTGGTCTTGAAGCAGTGCTCTTCGACGCTAGCTCGTCCCTTAGCAAATCTCTTCAGCACTTTATACCGTGCCGCGGAATTTCCAGTCTGCTGGAAAGTTGCTAATGTAACGCCAATTCTTAAAAAGGGAACCGCTTATAACCCTGAAAATTACCGCCCAATTGCAATTTGTTCGGCACTTTCCAAAGTTATGGAGAGTATGGTAAATTACCATCTTGTCAAATATTTAGAGTCAAACTACCTACTAAGCGACCGCCAGTATGGCATTCGTAGAGGTCGCTCTACTGGAGACTTACTAGCTCTGTTATCGGAAAAATGGTGCCGTTCCATTCACCATTTTGGCGAAAGTAAGGTAATTGTTTGGATATTTCCAAGGCGTTTGACAGAGTCTGGCATGGTGCACTCTTGTCAAAACTTGCTGCGTTTGGTGTCGGTGATAATTTCTCTCGATTTATATCGAGTTTTCTCAGAGATCGCACTATACGAGTTATTATAGATGGGGTTTCGTCAAACGAGTTCAAGATTCATTCAGGTATACCGCAAGGCTTCGTTCTTTCTCCTACTCTATTTCTTATCTTTCTAAATGACCTCCTTTGTCAAACTTCCAACCCTATCTACTCTTTTGCAGATGACAGCAACCTTTGCCATTCGTACTCATTCGAGTGCAGACCAAGCGTATCCGATGTCGCTGCTATGAGGCAGAATATGAATGATACGCTTGGCCGAGACCTTGACATAGTCTCGGAATGGGGTCGTGCAAATAGGGTCGATTTTAATGCCCGAAAAACCCAATGTTGCGTGCTGACGCATAAACGCGCGACAAACCAAGGTGCCTCATCTGTATATATGGGTGGTATAATTATTGAGGAATCAGAATCTCTTGATGTTCTGGGCATGAGGATACAATGTGACGTCCGATGGACTGAACATATATTCAAGGTGTCGAAAGAAGCATTCAAGTGCCTCGGTTTTCTAAGACGGTGTAGGATATACTTCACTCCATCTGATCTCCTTACTATTTATACCGACTATATCCGACCGCGTATGGAATACAAATCTCATGTGTGGGCCGGTGCTTCAAATTCTATTTTGGAGCTTCTCGACCGCGTGCAGGAGAGGGCGAGGGTTCTCATTGGTGACAGTAGGGTAACCAATTTTTTTGACTCCCTTGAGCACCGTCGCAATGTGGGTTGTATTTGCCTGTTTTATCGTTACTACAATGGGATGTGTTCCGACGAAATCAGGGATCTGGTTCCCGAAACCCGTACATTTGTTCGTAATACACGTTTTTCCTCAAGAGCCCATCCTTATGTGGTCGATTGGCAGGTGAATCGTACAACGCATTACAGAGAGAATTCATTTTTTTCCCGGACTGTTCGTATGTGGAATAACCTTCCTGCAGAAGTCTTCCCTCTCACTTACAACATGATTAAGTTCAAATCGAATGTTCACAAACACTACTCCCTCTATCCTCCTTCCCATAACCTATTTTCCTAGTTCCAACACAATGCAATGCATTAGTAGGGGTCATCCCCTGAGTGCTGGTCCTAACAGTAAAAAAAAAAAAAAAAAAAATCTCGTTCTGGGACATCATCAGCGTCAAATTCTTCACCTCCGTAGTTCGATACAGAGAATGATTATTCAGTAATAATAAAAACAACTAAATATTTTTCCACTCAAAAAGGTTCAAAAATATACCTAAAATACATTCAACAGCTGTCTTGATGGCAATCTGCTTGACAGCCATTTGTCTTTGGGCTCGGACCGTAATTTTCGAAATACAAAGCTCTTCACCCAAGCTCTGTATAAATTTTCTACGTCGCGATTTCTTTACCGCACTATGTGGACTGTTGGTGATGTATATTATATGAGGCCGTCAGCGCAAAAGTGGTGTAAGCTTTAATTTTATCTACGCCAAATTGATTAAAACTGCGAAAATAAAATAAGAAACTAGTTTATCTCTTGTTTTACCAATCACTTACAGAAAGCGTTGCAAAGGTTTGTGTTGCAGTTATATATTTTTGATCTACTTGTAATACAAAAGTAGCCATTAGCCAAACCAATATGAAATAAATATAGTGTGACCTACACCACTTTTGAGCTGACGGCCTCATACATTTATGCTGCCAGGGCAGAGATATCCAACATGTTGTAAAACATCGTAAAAGGCCAACGAGTTGTTTCCCTTTTTGTGGTATATTGGGACACCATTTTATCCATTGCGTCCACACTGTTCTTGGTTCGATTATAAAACAAAATCATTTCTGGCTTTTGTTTTATATCGGACACAGCTGAATATCGATGCATGGACGATAGGAATACTACAGCTCTTCGTAGTAGAAAAAAGCAAATAAATTACCTAAAGTATAATTTTTTAATAATATGTATTTCTTTTTGCCTTGTTTGACATTGTTTGTATTTTCCCCCATATAAAATTAAGAAAATATTATCATATCTACCCGGGTAGATACTATGTTTTGACGTAAAAGAATTCTTCATGAAAGCGAAGGTTAAGTACCAATTTATCGACCCCTTGTATAACAAGATGGAATTCTCTTTACGATTCAGTAAATAAGTTGCTACAATACAACATAAGGCAAATCTACCGGAATTGTGATATCGTCTTTCCCTTCCCACTTTTCTTGCTGATGAAATTGAGTATTTGGAGGAATATATAAGCATAATGGAACCTTTAGCAGAGGCAATTGATTATCTTCAGGGGGAAAAAGCTATATTTTTCGGTCACTTTGTCCCAACTATTGTCTCTTTAAAAATAAAATTTGGCCGTTTACAGGAAGCCAAATTTAAATACTTAGTCGAATTAAGTAAAAAACTGCTAGAGGCATTAGTTAAGAGATTCGAAAAATATTTTCTGATCCAGCCTGACACTTGGGATGACATTATTGCCGCAATAACAATGCCTGAAATAAAGCTAAGGTTTCTAAAATCACTTTTAGAAACGGCAACGGGGAAAACAGAAGAAGAGGTTAAGAAAATGTTTAATACATAAGTTGTAAAATATGGAAAAATACCCACAATTGAAAGCCGTGCTTTGTCTCAAAGACCGCAAAAATCATTTTTAGATTTTGGAGAGGAAAGTAATGGTAACGTTTTGCATCTTATTTTCCATTAAATTTTTGTATTTATTATTCACATGCTTATCTTATTTTCTTAAACAGATGCGGGCATAACTATTAATTCAGGTGACTTGGCAAACTATCTCCAGGCAACAATTTTGTACTTGGCCGAACAAGACACTAGAATAAATTGTCTGCATAATCACAGAAGCAATACCCACCATAGATAGAAATATTAATAAGAGCCGCTGCACGCATTTTGTTGAACTTTAGGTAGTAGGATCTTCTGAGCCCCAAAATTGAAACAAAATAGCAGCGGGGGAAGTGTTACCCCCATAGGACGCCAATGTTTAATATCGCATATCATAAGAACTGTTATAGTGAGAATGTTCAAACTTATCAGAAGTTGCTCTTATGGTATACTACACTTTTGAAAATAAAAATAAAGCAAGTAGGCGTAGGGGGGGGGAATACCTCCCATAGGATTAAAATATTAAATATCGCTCAACTGAAGAACTATAAAAGGGCGAGTCTTCAAACGTAAACTATAAATTTCAATATAGAAATGGGCGGGGTAGGCAGAGGAGAAGCAGTACCCCTCATAGATAGAAATATTAATAAGAGCCGCTGCACGCATTTTGTTGAACTATAGGTAGTGGGATCTTCTGAGCCCCAAAATTGAAACAAAATAGCAGCGGGGGAAGTGTTACCCCCAATAGGACGCCAATGTTTAATATCGCATACCTTAAGAACTGTTTTAGTAAGAATGTTCAAACTTTGCAGAAGTCACTCTAATGGTATACTACACTTTTGAAAATAAAAATAAAGCGGGTAGATGCACGGGGGGGGGGGGGGGAATACCTCCCATAGGATTCAAATATTAAATATCGCTCAACTGAAGAACTATAAAAGGGCGAGTCTTCAAACGTGGTTAAAGCTACTATTATGGTAAACTATAAATTTCAATATAGAAATGGGCGGGGTAGGCAGAGGAGAAGCAGTACCCCTCATAGATAGAAATATTAATAAGAGCCGCTGCACGCATTTTGTTGAACTTTAGGTAGTAGGATCTTCTGAGCCCCAAAATTGAAACAAAATAGCAGCGGGGGAAGTGTTACCCCCATAGGCCGCCAATGTTTAATATCGCATATCATAAGAACTGTTATAGTGAGAATGTTCAAACTTATCAGAAGTCGCTCTTATGGTATACTACACTTTTGAAAATAAAAATAAAGCAAGTAGGCGCAGGGGGGGGGGGAATACCTCCCATAGGATTCAAATATTAAATATCGCTCAACTGAAGAACTATAAAAGGGCGAGTCTTCAAACGTGGTTAAAGCTACTATTATGGTAAACTATAAATTTCAATATAGAAATGGGCGGGGTAGGCAGAGGAGAAGCAGTACCCCTCATAGATAGAAATATTAATAAGAGCCGCTGCACGCATTTTGTTGAACTTTAGGTAGTAGGATCTTCTGAGCCCCAAAATTGAAACAAAATAGCAGCGGGGGAATTGTTACCCCCATAGGCCGCCAATGTTTAATATCGCATATCATAAGAACTGTTATAGTGAGAATGTTCAAACTTATCAGAAGTCGCTCTTATGGTATACTACACTTTTGAAAATAAAAATAAAGCAAGTAGGCGCAGGGGGGGGGGAATACCTCCCATAGGATTCAAATATTAAATATCGCTCAACTGAAGAACTATAAAAGGGCGAGTCTTCAAACGTGGTTAAAGCTACTATTATGGTAAACTATAAATTTCAATATAGAAATGGGCGGGGTAGGCAGAGGAGAAGCAGTACCCCTCATAGATAGAAATATTAATAAGAGCCGCTGCACGCATTTTGTTGGACTTTAGGTAGTAGGATCTTCTGAGCCCCAAAATTGAAACAAAATAGCAGCGGGGGAAGTGTTACCCCCATAGGCCGCCAATGTTTAATATCGCATATCATAAGAACTGTTATAGTGAGAAAGTTCAAACTTATCAGAAGTCGCTCTTATGGTATACTACACTTTTGAAAATAAAAATAAAGCAAGTAGGCGCAGGGGGGGGGGGGGGGAATACCTCCCATAGGATTCAAATATTAAATATCGCTCAACTGAAGAACTATAAAAGGGCGAGTCTTCAAACGTGGTTAAAGCTACTATTATGGTAAACTATAAATTTCAATATAGAAATGGGCGGGGTAGGCAGAGGAGAAGCAGTACCCCTCATAGATAGAAATATTAATAAGAGCCGCTGCACGCATTTTGTTGAACTTTAGGTAGTAGGATCTTCTGAGCCCCAAAATTGAAACAAAATAGCAGCGGGGGAAGTGTTACCCCCATAGGACGCCAATGTTTAATATCGCATACCTTAAGAACCGTTTTAGTAACAATGTTCAAACTTTGCAGAAGTCACTCTAATGGTATACTACACTTTTGAAAATTAAAAATAAAGCGGGTAAATGCACGGGGGAAATTTCTCCCATAGGATGAATATATTAAATATCTCTCAACTAAAGAAGTGGTTAAAGCAATGTAGCGAAGCGCTCCGGGTTAAGCTAGTAATTTATAAAATTTGTTTTTAAAAAAGTTAAAAGAGCCAATAAAAATGTTATTATTTGAACATGAATTTTGTTTTCTGATCATTAGGCAGATCTGGTAAAAATTTCCTAAACTATTCAAATATAAGTCGTAATAAACACATCATTAAGAATAATTTATAAAATTTGTTTTTAAAAAAGTTAAAAGAGCCAATAAAAATATTATTATTTGAACATGAATGTCTGTTTCTGATCATTAGGCAGATCTGGTAAAAATTTCCTAAACTATTCAAATATAAGTCGTAATAAACACATCATTAAGAATAATTTACAAAATTTGTTTTTAAAAAAGTTAAAAGCGCCTATGAAAATGTTATTATTTGAACATGAATGTCTGTTTCTGATCATTAAACTATTCAAACATAAGTCGTAATAAACACTTTATTAAGAATAATTTACAAAAATTGTTTTTAAAAAAGTTAAAAACGCCATTAGAAATTTTATTATTTGAACATGAATATTTGTTTCTGATCATTAGGTAGATCTAATAAAAATTTCCTAAACTATTCAAATATAAGTCGTAATAAACACTTTATTAAGAATAATTTGTAAACCAAATTTTCAATATTTTAATCAGGCTTAAGTTCATCAAATTTAATTTTCGTTAAATTATTTTTATGAAGATAGGAATTTATTTATTTATTTGTTTACAACCCAATACAAAGGTTCAATATTTTATTAAAGTATTGGATGAAATATATGTGTTAGAATAAGGCTTATGCCATAAGTATCTTATAGATAACAAAAAATACAATAAAATTTACATGACAAAAATAAAAATATAGTAATAAATAACATGTTAATAAACAAAAACAAATAATTTAGTACATATTATAAGGTGGATTTGGTACATAAAGGAAAAAAGATTGAATTCTTAAAATGCATTGCGTTGCTGATAGTTTGCAATTGTAGGGGTAATTGGTTCCAAATTCTTATAGCGTTTATAAAAAATTGATTATTTGATATTTGACTTTTGCATCTAGGCTCTTTAATGCGGTTTCCGCTATTTGATCTTAGAAATTGGATCTTGTCATAAAGGTATTTCGGTTGACGAGTGTATATTATTTTATGCAGATACAATAATGTTTTACACTGTAGTAAATGCTCAAACGTTATACCAAAAACCTGTTTGGCATAAAACGATATCCTATCATACCTTCGTAGGCCATAAATGTACCGTGTAATGTTGTTGAATGTCACGTTTAGTTTTCGCTTACTGGCGAAATCACAGTTGGCAAAAATTTCACAACCGTATGGTAACTTAGGCAAAATATATGTTTTGGCAATTAGCATACGAATTTGGATGGGTAAGAAGTGTTGCGTGAACCATAAATTTCGCAGCATACCATATACTTTGCCCGTATTGCTATTTATTTGATCACTCCAGGTGAGATTATTGTTAAACATTACTCCAAGGTTTTTTACTGATTTTGTCCTTTCAATACTAGAACTACCAAGAATAAGGTCTGAAATATTGCCCATAATAGGTACCTTTTTCGCTATAAGTAAGTATTTCAATTTACTCGGGTTGAGACTTAAACCATTTAATTTTGCCCATACATTGATGCTGTTAAGGTCATAGTTAATTTTACGAATACCTCCGAAGGTTTACAACTAATATAGATTTGAACATCGTCAGCATACATTTGTACATTACAATATTTTACATGTATTGGAAGGTCATTTGCATATATAGAGTTCAACATAGGGCCAAGATTGACATGTTTCGATCGCTACCACTCGATCTCCTCAGAGGGATTTGCCGTCTTACACTCGCAGCCATCGACGACTGCTGACGTCAATTGTCAAACATCAATCCTTTTTCTGTTTTTTCATGAAACAAACATGAAAAAAGAAAAATGTTCCTTGGACTTCAAGAAGAATTCTTGACAAAAAGTACGAAAAAACAGAGGCAAAGGAAAAATATGTAAAATCAATTAAAAATGGACAATCGTTCAACGAAGCAAATTTCGATCTACCAAAGGTTAAAATACAATTTGGTTTAAGGATTGATATTTGACAATTTACGTCAGCAGTCGTCGATGGCTGCGAGTGTAAGACGGCAAATCCCTCTGAGGAGATCGAGTGGTAGCGATCGAAACATGTCAGGATAACCAGCCGCCTGGGTTCGAATCTCAGGTCAGTCAAGAATGAATGATTATCAATAGCAATTTTAATTAATTTCCATGTTGTAAAATTCCTTTCTTCATAAAAATAATGTAATGAAAATTAAATTTGATGAACTTAAGCCTGATTAAAATATTGAAAATTTGGATTAAAACCCATAAATAGTTCAACAAAATTACCACAATACTAATTATAATTTATAAAATTTGTAAAAGCGACATTAAAAATGCTATTACTTGAACATGAATGATTGTCTTTCGCTGACGCAATTAGTTTTTTTTTTTTTCAAAAGAATGAAGGCTTGAGTGAAGTTGATAATTTAAAAACTCAAATAAATATTAGTTTAAAAATTTTAATCATATTGGAAACTAAGACACATTTAAAAAAAAATAAGAGTTTATCTCTCGTTTTCATTATTAAGATTTCATTGAGCTCTTGATCAAATAATTCATAATTGTCAATAACCATAAATCGAAAGTTGTAACGATTGTGTGTGTAATTAATTTATTACTATTTTCTTATAAAAGAAAGACCGGCAGTGTTAAGAGCTTTAGTAAGGCCCAAAATTTCGGCAACTATTTAACCAAATTAGTAAATTAGTGAAGTAAAAACGTGCGTAAAAGAAAAAACAAAAACGACTTAGATATCAAGAAAAAATTTAATTTTTTTTTTTAATATAATATAAATATACATACATACATTGGTATATTATACAATATGGCGACATGTGTGGTGGCTTTAATATTTTTTATTATCGAAGTGGCATTTATAGTTGTAGTAGAAGTAGGTCTAATGTATCTGAATGATTACTTAACCACCCCATATACACCCACACCCATCCCCAAAGTTAACTACCGTTTACCTTTAAACATTAAGCCCATCCAGTACACCGTTCATATCAGCCCTAACTTGAAGGAACCTGATGCCACAAAATTAACCTTCGATGGTGAATGTATAATTGAAATCCAAGCATTACAAAAAACCAATCAAATTCAATTGCATATTAGTAATTTGAAAGTGTCCTCAAGTAAATATTACAAAAAGAGTTCAATTTTCGAAAAAATCAATCTTCCCCAGGCCACTCCCAACAGTTTAACCGATATTGTGGTTTACAACTTAAACGAAGAATTACAAGCTAACGTATCCTATTACTTGCATTTTGTTTATGTTGGCAGCATTAATGAAGGGATGAGCGGTTTCTACCGCAGTAAATACACAACCGCAAGTGCTACAAAGTAAGTTTGACAACCCCTATTTAATACAATATAAATAAAATTCTAATTCTTTAATAGTTGGCTTTATGGAACCCAGTTCGATCCAATTCATGCCCGCAGTGTCATTCCCTGTTTTGATGAACCGGACCTCAAGGCAAGATTTAAGTTGTCTATGACTTATAACAGACCATATGAAGCTGTGGGCCCTACTGCTGTTTCGATGAAATATACTCCCATATATCATACAAAGATTTATTTTAAAACTACTCCTATAATATCCACCTATCTTTTGACTTTCACCATTTCCAATTTCTATGTTCGCCATGAAGGCCAAATTGCTGTTTTTGCCAGACCTGAATACTTCTCGCAAACAGAATATAGCCTTGAGTGTGGTAAAAAGCTTTTGGCCGCCTTTCGTAGCTACTTTAATACAAGTTTAAGCACAATAACTGAAAATATCATACATTTGTACGCTGATCCTACATCCGAACTCGGTGAATCTTCACTACTCTACGATAAGAAGGAAAGTTCATTGAAGAAGAAACAGTTGGTTACTAATATTGTTGCTTCTGAAGTAGCCCACTTGTGGTGGGGCAATTTGGTTACCTGTAAATGGTGGGGTTATATCTGGTTGAATAAAGGTTTCGCCAGTTACTTCCAATATGTTGGTACTGATTTGGTAAGTGCAAATAATATTATATCCATAAGTTAAATAAGATAATAATACAAAAACACATTAAATTAATTGTTGTGTTGGTTCCAATATTTATCCTAAGAACCAACTACTACTAGTGATGCATAAAACTTCTATTCGGTTCACATGATATATTTTTTTTAAAAGCTTTTTTTAACTTGCAATGGATGTGTGTATGTTTGTTCGGGTAGAATCTTGCAACTCAATTTTTAAGCAGTTATCTTCAACCGATTAAGTTGAAATGTTGTATACACGTTTAGTTTGGATGACAGTGCATGGCAAACTGTGTGACGTCATTCTAAATCTAATGTGGCGGCCAAGCACTACGTGGCGGACTAGTTATTTTTAATGCGCTTCTACAATATGGGTATCAAATGAAAGGGCTTCATAAGAATATCTCGAAAAATAAAGTGGTCACTCTAAATCTCATATGGTGGCACAAGCAAGATGAAGGACTAGCTATTTTAAACGCACTTTTACAATATGGTTATCAAATGAAAGGGCTTGCTAAGAATAACTCGGAGAATAAAGGGTCACTCTTAATAAAATTTGTTGGACACACACAACATGGCGGACTAGTTATTTTAAATTCACTTCTACAAAATGGGTATTTAATGAAAGGGCTCGCTAAGAATATTTCGAAAAATAATTTAGTGAGTCTAAATTCAATATAGCGGAACACACAAGATGACGGACTAGTTATTTTTAACGCACCTCTACAATATGCGTATCAACTGAAAGGGCTTGCTAAGAACAACCTGAAAAATAAAGTGACATCACTCTAGATACAATATGGCTGACTAAGTTTATAATGATTGCTGAGAATACGAATGCGAGTTTTAAAAAAATTAAAAGTTAAATTTCTTTTTTTAAAAGTAGCTTGTATTTAAATGCGCTAAAAAGAAAAAAATAAATTAAAAGTAAACAAGTTAGAGTGCTATATTCGGCTGTGCCGAATCTTTGATACCCTCCACCGACAGTTCAAATGTTTAAGGAGTAATATCTGTATCTGTATAATATCTGTTTTAGGCGACTAAACTGTTTTCCGGTAGTAGGGTTTATATGGGGCCTAGGGTAAATTATGAACCGATCATCACGAAAATTCACAGGGTAATTTCTAGTCCTTTAAAACTGTGACGTACCAATTTCTGTTATGCTAGCATTAGTAGTTATGGTTTTAGGTGTACTAAACTGTTTTCCGGGAGTAGGGTTTCTATGGGGCCTAGGGTAAATTATGAACCGATCTTCACGAAATTTCACAGTATAATTTATAGTTCTAAAAAACTGTGACGTTCCAAATTTTGTTACGCTAGCGTTATTTTTTACGGTTTTAGGCGTACTAAACTGTTTTCCAGGAGTATTGTTTATATGGGGCTTTTTGCAAAATCTTATCTCATTCCGTGCCTTGTTCCAGCATTTATGTTATTTTTTGTAACAAAATTATCATTTTTTTTAGGTGGTGGTTCCACATTTTGCTTCATAGCTCTGGTCCTAAGAACCGATTTTGCTGGATTTCAATCCCAAATTGCTTAGTATAACTACAAGCAATTTGGCTCCAAGTTTGTTCATTTGTTTTGAGTTGTTCGAAAGTGAGCGTGTTTTCAACAGACGGACAGACAGACGGACATGGCTAAATCGACTAAGAATTACTCAAGGACCCAGAATATATATACTTTATGGGGTCTGAGATGAATAAAAAAAAGTTTCACACGGAATGACAAACTTAATATACCCTCTTCACAACTAATTGTGGTGGAGGGTATAAAAACCTTTTTAAAAAACAAGCTTTTATTTGAATGCGCTAAAAAGAAGGAAAAAATAATTTGCTTTAAAACTTTTACTTCAACTTATAACGTCATTACACAATTTATATGATATAAAAGTATATATATAAGTTTGTCATTCCGTTTGTAATTTCTACAATATTGATCTAAGACCCTATAAAGTATATATATATTATGGGTCCTTATGAGGAGAGAACTTGATTTAACCATGTGATCGATGCAAAAAAAATTTTAATTTATATTGTATTTTTACGACAGTTATGAAAAGGGCTGTATCATAATATTGCTTCTAAATTTATTATGATTAACATGATGATAATTTGATTACTTCTTAACTTAGTATGATTAACAGAATAATAATATGATTAATGGAAAGATATTATGATGTAATATTACGAGTATATTTAGTGATAATATGATTCAACAATAATCTTAACATGGTGACTACAATCATGAATCTTATCATAAAATGTTGATCTTACAATATGTCTACCACAACCATGTTTTTCTTTGCGTGCATTTATGGGGTTTTAGTTCATTTTTGTTTAATGGGTTATTTAATTTTTTCGAGGATTTTTATAATTTTCAAAATTCATTATGAATTCCCGTATTTTCTTGGTTTCAGTTTTGGGTCTCAGTTGATAAGGGACTTAGTTAATAGTGCGACATAGCAGATATCAATTTCGTTAAATTTTATACAAATGCCAAAATTTGTTAAGAAGTAATGACAATAAAAGCAATTCCCAGAGTTTGTTTTTGCATGGGAGCTATTGTCAAATACTGACTGTTTACAATAAAATTTGTTCAGATGATTAGGGTTGCGATAAAAATGTATTCTATATATCGACAGTTATGTGCACAACGGCTATTATGGTGAGAAGTTTGTACGGGGGCTATGTGCAATTATGGACGGAATCTCACCATTTTCAATAGGCTTCGTCCTTGTAACTATACTAAGCCTAAGTATTAAAATATCTCTTGCGCAAACGTTTTTCGTGGGTCTAATACGAATATTTGTATATGTAACACACATCGACACAAAAGTATGACACCCTCTCCACTATGGTGGTGTGGATATAAATATATTTTATATAAATCAGTGATAGCCACTCCATAGGCTCGCGAGTAAGTTAATAATCGTATTTTTTACACAGACACGGTCGGCAATTCACATGTATACAACAACTTTGTTCGTTTCAAAACATCAGACTATCATCAGTCACTGCGACCGAACACAAGTACATAATATCTTTAATATTTTAACTTAATTGTCAAGCTTGAGGTCTTTTTTTTATTTTACTGAGAATGTGGCAAACAATTATAGACACTTAATTTATAAAAATAAAAACGGAAATTAAAAATTTATTTATTTATATTGTAATAGATCAAGTTTGATTTGAAAAATATTTTCGTATTCAATTGAAAAATTTTTTTTTTTTAATTTGTTATTATAATACATACATAGTTTGTTTAATATGTTATAAGAAAATTGTTAAATTGATTTAAATAAGAAAGAAAAAAACCCTGAAGAAGGCACTCGAAAGAAGTGCCGAAATATTGGTTAAAAATAAACGTTTAAAGTTTTATATACAAATAAAAAAAGACCTCAAGCTTGATAACTTAGTTATGCAATAATAATAATAATAAAGGTCGAATAAAATACTTATAATTAATTTAATACTATGATTAAGGATATATGAGATTAGATAAAACCAAATGCAGCACTCTTCTTAGTGGTTGACTTATGGTTAAACAGAACATCCAAACCATTTTTTTAATATTTTCAATGGGACAACATACACAGTTAAAGCAGTTAAAAAAAAAATTAAAGCAGTATCTCAATAAAGAATATACATTAAAGAAATAAATTTTAACTATTCGTAAATATTTAACAATTAATTTATAAAAAAACATGATTGATTGTATAATTTTAGGTTGATACTTCCTTTGATATGTCAAGCCAATTTGACGTAGATGTCATCCAAAATGTCATGCATCATGATGCTACAAGCGATGCCAGGCCAATGAGTAACGAAAATGTTCGCACAAAAGACGAGATCAATCACATGTTTAATCAAATTTCTTACCTAAAAGCAGCCGCTTTTATCCGTATGACTAAAGCTATTTTAGGAGAAGAGAATTTTAGAAAATCTTTGCATGAATATCTTACAACTTAGTAAGTTTTTGCTATCACTCAAGTAAAATATCACAATTCTTAATGATTATATTTTAGTGCATATAAAAACACAATTCCTTCGGATCTCTTTAATATTTGGAAGAAGTACTGGCCTTTTATAGATAGAGCATTCTCTCAAAAATACTTCGATTCCTACACCACTCAAGAGGGTTACCCTGTGGTCCTCTTTAATCGTACCTCCATTCAATATGTGGAAGTCAGTCAAAAACGTTTCCTTTTAAACAATTTTGATAAAGCTAACGCCAAAACAAAATACACTACTCCTGTTACATACACAAAAAGTTCTGACAAAAATTTCGAAGACGTCTCTACCAGATTCTACCTTCAAAATAATACAGCTACCCTTTATTTAAGAAATGGTGATTCCTGGTTTATTGGCAATACTCAGGCAATCGGTTACTATCTTGCTAATTATGATACCAATTCTTGGTATGATATCGGCAGAAAATTGTTTTCTGATAGCAGGGAGGATATTCATGTAAGGAATCGTATCCAAATCGTTCACGACCTTCTCACCTTAGCTCGTGCGGGTGAAATTGATTACAGTGTGACTTTATATATTCTCCAATATCTTAAAAACGAAACCAGTTATTTGCCATTGGCTGCTGCCCGTAGAGGATTACGCCATTTAATGACACGTTTGGGTAACGAAAGTTACATCTTTGTTCCCTTCATCCGGGAGATCGTTAGAAATAACTACCGCAACGTGGGTTTTAAACCAAGTAAAGACGAAACTTCTTTTGAAATTAAGAGACGTACTTCTATTTTGGATTGGGCGTGCCAAAAAAATATAATACCTGACTGTGTTGACCAAGCCAAGGTACATTTCGATGAAATTTTGAAAAACCGTTCCGTTGACGTCAATATTCGTTATGATGTTTATTGTACAGTTGTGCGTGATGGCAACGAAACTAATTTCAACACACTTGTTAACAAATACACGGCCGAAACTGTTTCTAGCGAAAGAACTTTGATTTTAGATTCTTTGAGTTGCGTCAAGGACAGCAAATTGGTTGACAGAGTTTTTCAAATAATCATTTCCAATGACTTGCATTTGCATGCCGTGGACAGGACCATCGCTTTGTATAACTTGTGCAATAAAAACAACGAAAATGTTGACCGTGTTTTTGATTTAATTGATGAAAAGATTGACGAACTTGCTAAAGCGTAAGTATATAATTTTTTTTTTTTTTTTTTGAAAAACATATTGGAATTAATAACGTAAATTTATATTACAGCACTGGTGGTAACCATCCCGTTGCTTCCGTTGTTTTGGAAATGGCAGATCACTTCACAACTAAAGCTCAATTAGATAAACTTAAGAATTTTAATAAAAAGCACTCCAACAAGTTCGGTAGATCAATTTCGACTTTGCAAAGGGCAGTAAGGGTTGTCGAAGAGAACCTAAAATGGTCAAGTGAAAATTTGGGAAAAATTAAATCAGTTCTTGCAGAAATAGCACCAATTAAATCATAAGTTAATTTTTCCTTTTAAAAAATTCATGTAAAAACAACTATGTAATATTTTGGTTTGTTTTAAATAAACATTAGAATTCCTTTTCCGGCATAACCATAACCCGGGATAAGTCGATCAAATATTTATTGGTAATCCTTTTAGAATGTTAAAACAATTGACAAATAATAATTTTTGTATCGGATTAACGATAAAAAATATAGATATGACAATATGTGCGTTCGTTTACTTTTCCAGTAAAATCCAGTAGGTGAGTAATATGAAAATTTTAAAAATTTATGTGTACGCCAACGCATTGCAGTAAAATCCAGTACAAATTTTGGGGTAAACGAACGCAGCTACTATAAAGCAGAATTTGGTATACACATTCAAAGCAAATCTTCAATCAGCCAAAATGACCATTGTGCATTTAGTAGAACTGGAGGGGTTTTGTGCGTTAAAAGAAAAAAAAAATATGGTCAAACTAAAATATAAGCTTTGCGGACAAAATATGATCTATGCATACAAAGAGATCTGGCAGCGAAAAAATCTAGAATATACATATACATACATAATGCCGAAGCTTTAACCTTTAGTCATGATAGAAATTACCTAATGACCACAAAGGCGCCCTTTAGGTTTTTTTTGGAATGCCTGTGACATGAATTTTTAACTTATGATTCATTCAAACCCAGCGGGAAAAAGATTATACCTTAATTATCTTACAAGCTCTTTCTACCATGCAAGTACAATATGTGGGAACCATGAATCAAAAAAACAAGATTGCGCATTGCGCAGGTCCGTTATTTTGTTGTGTAGCGATCAGCTGTTGGTGTGACGAAGGCATAGAGTTTGTGTTGTAAACAAAGCATATTTGTGTATGGAAAGTACAAAAGAATAAAATTAAAAAAAGTAAAAAGGTAATCAAATTGATCAAAAATAAAAATGAAGTGTGCAGTGAACAATTGTAATAATGAAAACACTTCAAAAACGTGTAAAACAAGCTTTTTCAATTTTCCATTGGATTCTAATCTATTAAAACAGTGGATAGTTTTTTGTGGCCGCAGGGGAAAATTCAATGCAAAGACTTCGCATGTATGTATGGAACATTTTAAACCGGACGATTTTGAAAACAATTTGCAATATGAGATGGGTAAGTTTGTTTGGAAAGATTTACAAAAATGAGAAGTTAATTTTTTTCGAATTTATCATAAGGTTTTATTAAAAGAAGATTTTTGAAGCGCGGGGCTGTGCCAACTATCCGAAATCTACCTTATAAGAACAAAGAGCTTTATGATAAACGTGCCACTCGAATCCAAAAGCGTGAAAATAAAAAAATTGTTGAAATGCTTCTTAAAGAACAAGAGGCGGAATCTGTTTTCAAAGGTAAACAATTATAAAAGCAATCGAATTACTTATCATGCAATTTTTTTACTAGATATGAAAAGTCCAACAGCGCAGGTCGTGGAAACTAAAGTTCTCACAGAACACCAGCCAGAACATAAAGAGTTTGTTGAGTGCCAAAAAGAAAACCTTTATAAAAATAATAATAGTGAAATAGACTGCCTTAAAAAAGAAAGGTTCGATGGATATGACTTTTGACTTAATGGTTCTTATTACTTATATTTACTTTCAGGGAACATTTTCTTAAAGAGAAGTCTATGCTTAAACAGTCTTTGCGCAAACAAGCAGCACAATTTAGAGCTTTGGAGGAAAAAAGGGAGAATGATTTAAACATTTATGAATTAAAAATCAATGATTTTAAAACTAAATTAATGAAGGCTGAATTTGAGTTGAACAATTTAGAAAAAAAACTTTTAGTTATTTTTACTAAAGGTCAAATTGGAAAATTGAAAGCGGGCGACAAACGCACGAAATGGAGTGAAGAAGATATTACCCAAGCAATTACATTGTATGCAGCGAGCGCTAAACTTTACAAGCTGATGTACAGAAAACATTTCCCCTTGCCTGCTGTACGTACTTTGCAAGCATGGTGTCAAAAAGTTAATATTAATACCGGTTTATTGGAACCAGTATTCAAGCTTCTGTCTTCTGCAACACATATGACAGAAAACGATAAAATATGTGTTTTAAGTTTCGACGAGACAAAGATTCGAAAAGTATACTGCTATGACAGATCCTCTGATACAACACTAGCTCCTGCAAACTACGTGCAGGTTGCAATGATAAGAGGCAAGTCTTAAAGTTAACTTCAAAAGAAAATTTCAATAGAAAATGAATCGTTTCTATACACAGCTTTTTTTACTTAAATCTAAGTACATACATACATACATATGAATAGTCAAACTTTGTTTTCAGGCTTTAGTGCAAAGTGGAAGCAACCTATTTTTTATAAGTATGACTGTAAGATGACTGCCGACATTTTAGACAATATTTTAGCAAAGCTCAAGTCGTGCGATTTTACGGTAGCAGCTATTGTTAGTGATCTAGGCGGTGGTAATAGAGCACTATTCAATGAACTACAAGTTACAGAGGAAAAGCCATGGTAATCTAATAATTTATGCACACACATACCTAAATGTATTAATAAATAATAAAAAATTTGCCTTTTTTCAGGTTCATGTTTAATGGAGAAAAAGTTTTTGTCTTTGCAGACGTTCCGCACATGCTTAAACTTCTTCGTAACCACTTTGTAGATGAAGGCTTTCTGATAAATGGAAAGCCTGTCCGTGCAGATATTATTTCGAAGCTGCTAGATGTTACCTCCGGAGATCTAACGATTACCCACAAAATATCTCAAGCTAGTCTCAATGTCGCAATCACAAAAAGACAAAAAGTAAAGCTGGCTGCAAAACTTTTTTCTCATACTGTAGCCCAGGCCATTACAAGGGCAGCAAGTCTAGGTCATCTAGAGGGTTTAAACTGGGAAGAATGTCATCGGTTGTTTAAGTTGGTAAATCGGTTGTTATTTGATACAATTTTTAATTAAAATATGTATGTATGTACGTGCATACATACGTATTTAAAATTATATTTTAATTTGACTAGACTAATGATTGGTTTGACATAATTAACGTCAAAATGCCTTATCCTGACGCAAGGGAGCGTTGCCATGCTTATGGTCTCGCCCTAGAAACTCAAATTAACATTCTTGATGAAATTACGAAAATGGTGAAAGAAATTAGATCTATTGGAAGAAAATCTCTACTGCCTTGAATTGTAAAATTTTATTTTTTGCTTCCTAAGTATATTTCTATTTACTATATGCAACACATTTTACTTTTAGGAATAATTCAGTCAAATAATGCCATTAAAGAGCTATATGAAGACATGAAGTCAAGGTACAATTTGCAATTTATCCTCACGTACCGTCTTAACCAGGACGTTTTGGAAAACTTTTTTGGAGTCATTCGTGCAAAAGGTGGGCTTCACGACCATCCAGATCAACTTGAATTTAAATATCGAATGAAATCCTATATTCTCGGACACAACGATGGCATCATATCGAATGATGGAAATATTGAATGCGATAATACTCCAGACCTGCAAAAGTCTCTAACTGGTAATTTGTAATGTTTTCCAAATCTGCAAATTTTTATTTTCACAGTTGTTTTTTATCATAGGCAATATAATTAGAGTTTTAAATGTTAATGTGAACACCGAAGAGCCAGATGAAAAAGAATTAACCGAATTAGAATATGATGGTCTAGAAAACCTTGCGGGCTATATTTGCCATAAGCTTAAAAATGATATCCCAGAAATTGCAGTGCCAAGAAACGAGGAAGCTTCAACATATTCGTGGGTTGATCATCTATCTGAGGGGGGACTATCAAAGCCAACACCTCAAACAATGAAATATATGGAAGAACTTCACCAAATCTTTGAAAAAAACAACAACAATCGACTTCTTATAAAAACCAATTTTGTTACAGATTTAGTCAAACAGGCTGATCACATTCAATGTGATGAAAAAGTAAAAAAGCTATTTTTTAGGGCTAGAATGTTTTTTAAAATTAGACAACTTAATGCGGAGCTGAAAGACAACAGCACAAATAGAAAAAGAAAGTTTAATAAAATAAAAAATTAAATTAAATTTTATACATTTTGTTTTTTTTTAATAAAATTTCAGTTGCATACAAAAGAAAGGCCCTATCCAACAAAAAATTAAAAATCAACTTTTTCATTAAATTTGATGTATGTATTGCATCAACACAAATGTTCACAAAATGGAACTGAAATCTTTCTTTTTGCATAATATGCAACATTGTCAATTGTCGAAACAACTGGTAGATTTTACAAGTAAAATAGAAGAAAAATTAATTATAAACAGTTTAAAAAATTAATTATAAACAGTTAAGGTGATTAATCAATTTATAATTTTAATTGGTTTTTGCTTCTGTAAAATTTTCAAAATGTTAGATAGGGCCTTTTGCGTTACAGGTGACGACATGTTCCTTACAGTTATTTAGAATTAATGGGGGTAATGTTCATTATAAATTTCATCTATAGAAATATTTACAATAACCAATGAAGTAAAGCCTGAAAAAAAGTTCTTTATAAGAATTTTTTTAACACTCAAATTGTAAAATTTGTATAGCCACAATAGGCTCTTTTTGAAATAGCTAACAACCCAAACTTAAAATTTTTACTCGAGTACATCTCTTTTCCGATAATTTAAAATTTTGTTCAAATCGATGCACCCGTTTAGAAGTTATGTCGTTATTTCCAGTTTTGCGCCAAAAATCTCATACATTTTTTACAACAAACACTCATTTTCATTCTTTGATGACGTAGATGCGCAGTAGAAAATTTTTTTGAACGGCTTAGTGCGCAATCTTGTTTTTTTGATTCATGTGTGGGAACAGTCAGCCGAAGCCGCTGTGAGAACAGTCAGCCGAAGCTGCTGTGAGAACAGTCAGCCGAAGCCGCTGTGAGAACAGTCAGCCGAAGCCGCTGTGAGAACAGTCAGCCGAAGCTGCTGTGAGAACAGTCAACCGGAGTCGCTTTGAGAAAAGTCAGCCGAAGCCGCTTTGAGTACAGTCAGCCGGAGCCGCTGTGAGAACAGTCAGCCGAAGCCGCTGTGAGAACAGTCAGCCGAAGCCGCTGTGAAATTTATTCGATACTTAACCCAAAGGTTAGGTATCGTCCAAAAATGTTCAACCGAGTTCACTTTCGTGAAATCAGTCGGCTCTTCAGTTATAATAATTTCCGAGACTTGTATGGCAGGTTCTTGTCTTGTGTGAATCGCCCCGATTGTAACCAAACCACGTCCATTCATACATATTTAGAAATAAACTAAATAAGAATTATAAATGAAAGACAAATAAAACAAGTGTATGCAATGGCATGAATGTATGTGGTTGTTACAATAAGTGCGTTCAGTGTTATTTATAATTAATATTAATATTTAATGATTATGAAAATTAAGTAAATGAACTAAAATTAACGTTGCCTGAATATAAAAATAATTAAAATGTAAGTGTTTTACATTTAAAAAGAGAGAAACTAATAAATTTATTTGAACGTGAAAATATAGTACGGGGGTACTCTATTTCCACGTTAGATCCCCCTCCTGTTTCGGAGAGCGATGCTCTAATCGGGGGTTGTGGGTGGTGCTTACGATGAAACGGTACTCCTCTAACTATGGTCTTGCCCACGAATAGCCCTCGACCCGGGACTGTCAGGAATGAGTAGGGTTTAGCTAGTTCGGAAGCTCCAAGGACGACATAAAAGGTGCATTTCGCAGTTGATCTGAAATTCCGGAGATTCGTGGCAGTAGGTATGCGTCGCACAGAGGGATTTGTCCATACAATGTTTGGCAAAAAATATAAGGAGTGCTCTTAGAATGTTGAAATGTTGCCCTGAGCCTTTGGTTAACTCAATTAAGAAAAATATAAAGTTTCATCAAAATTCGCCACGCCCTCCACCCACCGCCCATAGAACCCAAAATTTTTTTTTTGGCCCAAAGTTTTTGAAATTTTGCTCTGAGCTTTTATTAAGCTCAATTAAATAAAAAATAAAGTTTCATCAAAATTGACCACGCCCTCCACACACCACCCATAGAACCCAAAATTTTTTTTGGCCCAAAGTTTTTGAAATTTTGCTCTGAGCCTTCATTTAGCTCAATTAAGAAAAATATAAAGTTTAATCAAAATTGGCCACGCCCTCCACCCACCGCCCATAGAACCCAAAATGTAATCAGTTAATAAATCCACATTATTATTGCAATTTATAAGTTCCTTGCACAATTCACTGTATGAAACACAAAAGGAACCCATTTTAAAAATTAGTTAGATTTAAAAGTTGTCTTAAACTTTTTTTGGCATATATTATTATTTCAAATAATCATATGGTTTTGTTTTTCTTTTTTTGTTATGCACTTTTTCGATATTGCTGTCAATCAGTTATTAAAAAGTAAAAGTAAAAGCCTAAAAGTATACAAAACCTTTTATTGTAAATATGCATGGTAAATATTCACAAAAAATACGTGAGTTTTATCACAAAATTTTTAAGTTTGTTCAGCGATCGCAAAAAGTCGCAGAATTTTTTTACATAAAAGGAAAGAAAACATTCCAAACTTTAATTTAGTAGTAGTACTAACACGGAGGTAGACCGAGCTAACTTATTTTTTTTCTAATGAAAACTGCAAATGCTAAATTTTTTGGAGTCATTTTGATTTGCTCAGATCTCTTAAACTATATATGTAATTTAAATAATTTTTCTTTCCTATTAAATTTAAAATACTATATTTTAATAAGAATGCTCTAAAACTATTCGTAGATAAACCATATTTATTGTATAAACAACTGAAATGTAGTAAAATGTTCATCAGTTTTCGTTGTATAATATTTAGATAACTTTACCACAATCTTTTTTATACAAAATTTTATTTTTTTTCGAAAACAAATCATGGTTTTCGACTAATGAAACACTTCTCTACAGAATTGCATCATATGATTTCTAAAAAATGACTGTAAAAAAATAGACTTTTTGCCAAAAAAAAAATACCACTGTGCGTCGGGTTGAATAGCGGCATAAAGTACACGGTTTTTAATACATGTCCTCCATGTTCCTTGCTTCTTCTTTGAGCGGCTTACCGGCGAAATACAAGGACTTCGTGAATGTCCGATACGATCATCTACGTCTTCGTTAATCATGGCAGAAGTTTTCGGCATGTATCGCTGCTTGATTATGTTCTGATGTCGTAGAGGAATCTTGTGTTCGGTACTCGTACATACCCCTCTTACATTACTAAACCCTGGTTGAGCTTCAATATTAGTAGACAGATCGCTTTCGTCCTCAGAGTATGCCGAGTCTCTATTTGTTACGGAGTGAAGGTATTCGGGTTCTCTTGCCGAATTGGATCTGGTGAGAACTTTGCCATAAAGTCTAAGTTCCAGGTTCAGTGCGCTCAAAAAATCAATTCCAAGAATCATGGGTTCTGCCAGGGTTGTTATGAAAGAGGACTTTAATTTAACTCGACTTTCTTTGTAAATAATCTCTATCGGGAATACATCTACGTAGTTTGTCAGCGACTGATCTGCCATTTGTACCATACCTTGTGTACTAACTGGGTTGATGTTCTTACTTAGTAAATGTTGTTTTAATTGAACACCTATGTATGTACGCGATGCGCCCGTATCGATAAGAGCCCTAGTCATGTGTCCGCACACTTCTACATCTATATAATAACGGTCATCACACCTCGGTACTATGTACTCGTAAGCCGGTGAGGGGAAATGGCGACATCTTGACTGTCGCGAAAGAATACCGTCCCGGCCGCAATACGAGCAGAACAATCGTTTCGGAAACGAGCAAGTCATTCGCTTATGACCTGTCCTTTGCACCGCCAGCATCTCGTTGATCGATTGTAGTTTGATTCTGCCATCGCATGTGTGGCTTGTGGTCTTTCTTCGTGCTTAGGGCCTCAAACTCATCTGTAAGAGCGACTAATTTATCAAGGTCCGTAAAATCATCACGGCGTATATAGTATTTATATTCGGTTCGTAATCCATGATAGATTCTATCCAGATGATTCTGTTTTCGAAGTTGTGGATGTCTTAGTGATAGTGTAAGCATCGTAAGGATATAATCTTTGGCTCGTTCTTGTGCACTCTGCCTGTGATTATAAAAGTTGTGTTCAAGTTGTGAAAGGTACCGGTGAAGCAGGAAAAATTTTTCCATTTCCTGTCTAAAACTGTTCCAAGTGTATATCATGTTTCGCTTAACTCGAAACCACTTCAGGGCATTGCCACTTAGAACGCTCACCATAGACGGAAGTAGGCGATCAAACGATATGTGAAAGCATTCGGCGAGTTCCTCGTTCCGCTCCAGAAATTCCATAAGATCGGTTTCCCCTGAATAGGCGAGATTCCATCGTTGAATAGTTGTCATTATTTCTGAATCCGACAGACCGTGACTAGACGAGTTTTGTGGTACACCAACATTTGTTTCGCCCACGACGGTTTTTTCCTCAGATTGTATTTCTTTTTCTAACTCGCGAAGTAGATTTTCGCTAGAAGAATTAAGACGTTTTGCACGAAGGTTTTCGGACAACTGTTTTCGTAGCTGTTCGACCGTGCATCCAGTCGTGGTAATACCGACATTTTGACACTGTTCTATCAACTGATCCTTACTCAGTAGGTATATCCAACCAATCGAATCTTGGTGTAAGGCTTGACTCGTGGATGGGTTATCGTGCTTGTTACTCTTGTGATGTTGGGCCGATCCCTCCTCGTTGGCGGCGGCTTCGTTTTTCCCGCATTTCGATTTGCAATCGGGTCCCTGCTCGGGCGCCATTTGCAACGTGGTTTTATCGTCGGCTGGGGTAACTCAGACGAGTCCAAGGTCTACTTACGGTTCCACAAACCTTAAGTGATAAGACAATGCATTTACCCTTTCTGGGGGTTGTAATTAATGTGTTCTTTATTCAATATTTCTTAGTTTAACAATTATAATTTCACGAGATATTAACTACGATAACTGCACTACACCGGCTTCAAAGGATTCGTCGTTGATCGTGTCGTACACGCTGGGCTGCCAGGTTCGGGTAATCGGCTATGTGATCAGCTTCGGGTATTTAAGCAGATTCGGGAACTCGGCTATCTAATCTTTCGTCTTCGTCGGGTGGTCTTTGTCGTGCGCCGTTGTGTCGCGTGCGTTAATTATACCTTAATTATCTTACAAGCTACTTTCTACCATGCTAGTACAATATGTGGGAACAGTCAGCCGAAGCCGATGTGAGAACAGTCAACCGGAGTCGCTGTGAGAATAGTCAGCCGGAGCCGCTGTGAGAACAGTCAGCCGAAGCTGCTGTGAGAACAGTCAACCGGAGTCGCTGTGAGAAGAGTCAGCCGAAGCCGCTGTGAGAACAGTCAGCCGGAGCCGCTGTGAGAACAGTCAGTCAAATTAAGTAAATGAACTAAAATTAACTTCGCCTGAATATAAAAATAATTAAAATGTAAGTGTTTTACATTTAAAAAGAGAGAAACTAATAAATTTATTTGAACGTGAAAATATAGTACGGGGGTACTCTATTTCCACGTTACAAAGGCCTTCCGCTTTCCTTTCTTCCCCAGAGCTTCTTAAAGGGCTTCAAATAAATGGCTCTTATAAGGCTTTCCAGAGAATGACTGTCAAAAGGCCTTAGCAAAAAGGTTATCTTAAAGGGTTTTTAAGAAAGGTATGTTAAAAGGCCTTTCAATTAATGGCTCTTAAAAGGCCTTTCCGACCATCCTTCTACAAATGCATTAAAGGTCATATTGAAGGACTATCAGTCTAAAACATTAAGGAATATTTCCTTACAAATGAAATTAGAAGACTGAATAGGTTTCATGTACATATCAGATCTCCAATATAGAAAATGGACACTAACTTTTTATATGTATATGTATACCTATTTTACAAACGTATGTTTATATATTTTATTAAACTTATTGTAGTTTAATAACACATGTGATACCTATTTTTTTATTGAAATAATCCAGTTTGCTAAATATTGTAAAATAGATTGTAAATAAAAGTATGTACCTATATAATAAAACAAAGCTTTTAAGCACAAGTACCTATCTTCCTTAATGAACAAAACTCAACTAAAATTATTTACATTATTGTTTTTATTTTGTATTTTAATATTTACCTACTTTGTTACTTTGTTTTATAACGGGATTTGAATTCTTTCGCTTTGGCGAAAAAAACAAAACAAAAAATTTTACTAGCGGTTTTCACCCTTTGTAATAAGTGTACACCTCTGCTCTATTTAATACGATTTTGTACTACAAAGCGTGAGTGACTTTTTCGTTAGTATTGTAAATTAATAAAGTTGCTGGGTGAGGGAGAGAGACAGATATAGTTTCTTCAACTGTTTTATTTTGGGTTATTTAACAAAGGTGTTTACTACAGCTTTTTGTTGGATTTTTCAACTACAGCGTAGTAAATTTTAGTCTAATACATTTTGTTGTTGCAGTGTTGTAAATCTTAGTACTTTAACTAAATTAATAACATTCACAAGGCCTACAAGGAACTTTACGATCAAGGGTGAAAACCGCAACTCTTTCTCTTTTCAACTTCAACTAAAATGATTTACAACATATGTTTGTATGTTACTTTGTTTTTGTTAAGGAATCTGAATTCTTTTGCTTTTGCTTGTGCAAAAAACAAAACAAAAAATGTTACTCCTTCTTTTCTCGCTTCTCATACCAAAGAGCCGAGGCCTTCTATGAGGCATTCTTTAGCAGTTACGTAAGAATAGTAATTAAAGGTCCCATTAGCCGACCGTAAATGTAGAAATGTAAATGTAATGTAAACAGCTGATCGTTTCTGTTATATGGAAAGCAATGCAAATGCTTAACTGACTGTAATGTCACTTAACCGTAACGTGCCAACCTGTAGGAAATATAATTTCATTACGAGGTTACGTGACAGTTGTAGATAGTGATGGGCTGCTTATATTTTAAATGCAATGCGGGTAAAATCACTCTTTTTGTTTGGTACTTTTTCAGTTATAATATCTGTGGACTTTTGACAAAATAAGTTACAATCCATACATATTTTCATTTATACAAATATATGTTTAGATGTATAAAATTAACAAATGTAGACATATCCACAAACAAACAAAGTCTGGTTTTTAATAGTATTAAAACCTTGTTTAGGTGTATGCACATTTTGAAATTAATGTAAGAACATGTGTACGAATATGATGAAATAAATATTTGTTTTTTGTAAATCTGTAATATTAATATCAAATATTAAATTATTTATTTATTTATACATGCAAGAAATACAGTTTTAATACCATGTATTTAAATCACTTGGTACTTTTTCTGCAAAGCGGTAACCATTTCAACATTTTTAATTCTCATCACTGTGTGTGTTGTTTTATGTATACTAATGCTTTTTTGTTTTTGGTTGTGAAAAACAGCTGACACGTTCTTACATGTTCTATAAGTGCACAAACGAGCTTACAGTACGTTAATGGACGTAACATTGCATTTAATTACATTTACGGTCGGCTAAAGCGGCCTTAAATCAAAAAATTTTTTAAGCAGGTCTTCTGAGTTTTCCCGCTGTGAAGTTACTCATACATACATACATACATGTATACACATATGTATGCATGTGTGTAAGATTATGACAAATTTGAAAAAAAAATCCTAATGAGATCAGACAAAATGAAATTTTATTATTAAATCAAACCACAAAGTCTTGGTAATAGTACAAGAGCTTTCTGCTCTCTGACAAAACTTTTTAACCGACTCCAGTACCTCGTTTCTGTGTTTCTCGCATCGTAACATTTTCTGCATGGAACGTGTGGATTGTAACAAAAACAGTGTAAAATGAAACAAACAATTGTTTTTTTACAAAAGTGTTTCTGTATCTCTACTTTGCGAGAATTACCTGTCATTTTAATAATTTTCCAGCAATTATTGGAAAGATGCGAGAAAAAGTGTTTCTGCAAAAATATTTTGCGAGAAATTTCTGGCAACACCTGTCAAAATAAGCTACATTTGAAATTGGCCCGAGAAAACTTAAATTAAATATATTTAATAAATAAGTATATGTACAAACTATAAAAAAATATATAGTACTTCAATTAAATATATTTACAATATATGTTCATACATACATACAAACGTAAAATAAAAATGGAGACCAAATCTGCCGAAAAAGTAAGTAGGCAAAAATTTTTGAAAAATAATAATGTATATTATTGCTCCATAATTTTAATAGAAAATAGAAAGAATTTTTAAACAGCAGAAGCAGAAGCTAGTGGACCACATGTCCTCCAATTTAGAGTTTGCTAGAGGTCTGTTTGCCAAACTAAATGCAAATTCAAACATTGAGGAGCAATGGAAGTCAGTGTTGTCAGATTGATTTTGACCTTTTTCGCCAAATTCAATGTCAAAAATCGCCAAAATCGCCGAAGTCTTTATTTTCAAGTTTTTGGCAGTAAAATACATATTTTTTAATTTATTAAAAATATTCTTTATAAATTCTAAAAAAATTTATTTGTTCCGTATCGCTAAAATACGCCAAAAATTCAAAAAAGTCGCCATGGTATATATTTTGCTTAATTTTTATTTAGAAAAAAGTAAAAAGAGCTAGTGAACACAAAAATGGTACGATGTTTACTACAAAAAAAGTTTTTTTGCGGCTAGTATTTAACAAATATTGGATATATGTATTTACATTTTTATATATGTATGTAGTTGCAATTTTATTATATACCTTAAACGCTTCACCGGCAAAGCTACACAGAAAAAATTATTTTTCCAATTCAAACAAAAAATTTGTAGAATCAAACAATTTTTTGTTTAAAATCGGTCCTACAAACAAATTCAAATATTCAAACCATTTATTTGCATTTTGTTTATTGAAAAAAACGCCGATTTTTTCAAACAAATAATTTTACAGAATCAAACAAAAAGTTTACTGAAATTCATATAAATTTAAACAAATAATTTTGCTGAATCAAACAAAAAAGTTTTGGCACAAGCAATGACGCGCACACAAGCAAGCACTGTTGGCGAAGATGAAGCAGAGCAGAGCGGCCGGCTGGCTTTGATACACATTTTTTTGTTGGAATAATTTTTGAACGAAGTCATATTTATACTCACAGTGTTTTTCTTCATCACTCACTGTTGCTTTATCCTTTCCTTTGCTAATGAAGAAGAAATGTAACCAAAAGCGGGGGCAGACCGACTCGATATGTTTTCCGCCATCATTCTATTTTTGTATTTGATGTATTTAAACAAACTATTTAAAAAAATTGAATACGGGATTTTGTTTTTTTGTTACCAACTTTGAAACCAACCAAAAATTTATTTTGTTTCTTATAATGTGTTTTTCTGTTGTTTAAAAAAAATTAAACGTTTTTTTTTTACCTGCTATTGTTTTTGTTGTTTTTTTAGTACAAACCTCGTCACGCTATCTTATCATTTTTCTTATTGCTGTACTTTTTTAAAGCGTCCAAAAATAGACTGCATGTGTTTTTTGTTGTAGTTCTTATATTTCACATAAAGAAGTGTTGCTTACAATCAATAAAAAAAAAATGCAAAAAGACGACAACATTAAAGAGCGTTAAATATTTCATACAAAATTATGAAAACTTGACACCAATAACGCGCTTATTAAATTTTTGAAGAGTTGTCCACATTTTTGTTGGTTAAATAATAATCAAACAAAAATATTGATTGAATCAGTAAAAAAATTTGTAGAAATCAAAAAAATTTTCAAACAAGCGTTTGTTTGAAAATAATTCGTCAATAATTTTTTCTGTGTACCTATTTGTCTTCTTTTTTGGAATACATTGTAAGGGTTTTTCATTTATTCAACGATGGTACAAAAGAAGTGCAACTTATAACTCGTAACAACGCGTCTAGAAGTTCGTATTGCATTCTACTTCAAAGGCGAGTTGTAGTGGAGTTCATAGCTAAAACACAGGCATTACTTATAATAATATAAAGAACATATAAAGAACAGTCAAGGTAAGTTCCTTGAAATTGTACGTACCTGCCGTTTCGTTGCAGCTTTAAAGTTTTGGCATACACTTATTTATCTTTGCAATTAACCAACGCTAATTTTTTCATTGAGTTTCAAAAATGTCCAAAGGTATGTAAGAGTTCATAAAAATCTTTAAAATATCACTGACAACAACGTATTGTATCTGGGTTAAAAAAATTGCCACATACATATAATGAAAAAATGTTCATAGACTTTAAATATTTTTATGTTAATTTCTATTTATTGATTCTTTCAAGAGCACTTTTAAATATGAAAAACTATTTTCTCGAAGATATTCATTATCTTCATCAGCCATTTGAACTTTCAAATACTGACCATACATATGAATGCCTCAAACTTCATACATAAAAATAATATAAGTATAATAAAATTAATATTATTTCTCAGTATTGAATTTAACGATTTTCAAAACAAATGCATAGCTCATCAAAAATAGCCAACAAAATCGCCAACTTTTTTGTTAAATCGCCAAAAAATCGCCATGTCGCCAAATCAAAAATTAGGTCGCCAAACAAGTTTGAAAATCGCCACGTTTGGCGAGAAATCGCCACATCTGGCAACCCTGATGGGAGTCTCTAAAAGTTTCTCTGAACCCTTTGGGTGGCAGTAAAAAAAAGAGTGTAGAGCCATGGAAAAAGGTAAGATTTATTTTATGAATGTATGTATATTAGACCGACTCACCAAAAAAGTGCTGGATGTTCCCTCCTAAAAATGAACTTTTAAGATGGCATTTTAAATATTTCGGCTCCAGCTTTGTTCTCTCGTGAGCTGGACCAGTTTGAAAAAGGGTATATTTTTGCATGTTTTGTTAATTTAAGAATCTTTTTTCTTACCAACATATACAAATTGGGTATCATAAGAAAGCCGCGTCCAACTGTATATACAATTTGTCCAAGGACGATCATCCATGTCCGTTTTAAGGATTTTCTTTAAAAAAAACGGTTTTTGATCGGGGTTGTTTGTAATAAAAATGATAAATCAACATATTTTAATCTTTATTCGATTTAAGTAAATACGTGTCTAAGCTTTTGTTGAAATTCGTGCTAGTTCGCGTTTTGACAAAAATACAAAGGGGTGGTAACCCTTCGTTTTAAATAGGGCAATATGGGTATCAAACTTTTTCTTTTGACAAGTACATCATATTTGTATGTAAAAAATATAGATTTTTGCAAGAAAGAAAAAATGAAATGACCCATGACTTTTTGGCGGCATATTTTTTCCCCAAATTAAAACAAATTTAAGTCGTGGATCATTTCTTTTTTTCTTTCTTTAGTCCTATTTTCATCCATACATGATCTAGAAACTAAATTCGCTATCATATTAGAGTTACTAAAAATTTGCATTTATATATATTCCAGAGCACCGTGTAAAAAGCATTTAATTTGCAAAAATCTATATTATTTACATACAAAGATGATGTACTTGGCAAAAGAAAAAGTCTGATCAATTATTTAATACATATATCCCTAATTTTATCAAATTTCTGGTTCCTTTGAACTAATTTTTGCACATTAAAACCGAGTATCAATGTCAGTTTTTTCGAAAATTGGAGTTACCTAGTTTTTCCAAAAAAAATTTTTGTTTTTCAAATAACTTTTAAATGAGAAACTATCAGGGGGGTTACCGCGTCTTTCGATTCGAAAGAAATCATTTACGAATTCGAACAATTTGTACTGTATATTACGATTTTCGTAATATTTGCGTCGAATAAACGGACGTTTTTTATACTTTATTGAAAACGAAAAATCCCTTTCTTAACAGCAACTCTCTATTACGAACAAAACTTTTTAATCAAATTTCCCATTTTTTTAAAAATACAACCTCTATCCTCGTTTCTTAAAATGGCGAAAATCATTATACACAGTACAAATTGTTCGAACTCGTAAATGAATTCTTCCTAATCGAAATACGCAGTAACCCCCCAGGCCTGTTCTGCAAATCACTTTCACATGTGCCTACTAAAATTACACGTATGATATTTAGTGTCCCGTTTTTGCGTGTTTTGGTGTGATCTTCAATTGCGGAAAGCACACCGAGAAACACAAAAACGTATGTCTTTCAGAACACCACAAAATCACACGAGTGATTTGAGATCACGGGATTTTCCGAACAGGCCCGTATATCAAAATTTCGATTTCACGGAGTGATGGTAAACGAAACACACTTTCTATTTTTGGTGTTATCTCAATTTTCGCAAAAAGTGGAGTTACCTAGTTTTTTCATGCGGCCACAGGATTAATGATAAGTAATCGTGGAAAAATTTCAAAAAACGATGAAGTCGTATGAGATGTAAAATTTTTTTTCATAATACTTGTCATTTTCATCACACATGCATTCACACTTTTACATATTACTTGAGTTTTTGACATGTACAAATTCTTGTTATCAGTCTTTCGCGAAGACGACAAGCTTCACGTAGTGGTTCTTCTATTTCGTCATCGTTAGTTGAAATAGCTTCTACATCTTGCTTACAGAAGCTGTATAATCCTGACCAATGTCTCTGTAGTAGGAACCAGTCGCAAAGAAAAGTAACGCTGTGCACATTCGAATGGGTTGTGGTATAAACGTATTTTCGACATGTAGGTACTTAACTCATTGAAGAGGACAAGAGCTGCGTCTCTGCTCAAACGATAAAGATCTCTGAATCGCTGCTCCGGAATGCTGAATGGGTCCGTTGCATCCCTTAGTTGTTGGCGATAAAGACGCAACATATTTCGCCGATCAAACTGTTCAGCAGTTGTTAGTGCCGCACTATACACTTTTCATTTTCACTTGCTTAAATAAATAAAACACAATTGTTGTAATTTGTTTTATTAAATTTTTGTCACCCTTTACTTTATGATTGTTTTTTTTTTTTACTTTATTAATTTCTTTATTCCTTCACTTTTTGGTTTTGTTATTATTTACTTACTTTGTTGACGTTTCGTTTGCATTTGACATTTGATGACTGGAAATATTCCACTATAAACAGAATTTGTGGTGTCTGTTTTCGCATTCAAATACAGAAACACTTTTATCTCACAAATCGAGCAACGATGGAATTTTTTGTTTCACACTTCATATGAGGTACAGGATTTGTTTAGTTTTTAAATTCTTAAATTTTTTTCTAAAGTTTTTATATCACGCTTTCTTTGACTTTAATATTTTTTTATACCCTCCACCACAATTAGTTGTGAAGAGGGTATACTAAGTTTTTCATTCCGTGTGAAACTTTTTTATTATTCATCTCAGACCCCATAAAGTGTTTATATTATGGGTCCTTGAGTAATTCTAAATCTATTTAGCCATGTCCGTCTGTCCGTTTGTTGAAAACACGCTCACTTTCGAAAAACTCAAAAGAAATAAACAAACTTAGTGTCAAATTGCTTGCAGTTATCCCAAGCAGCTTGGGATTGAAATCCAGCAAAATTTATTCAGTATGATCAGAGCTTTGAATCAAAATGTGGAACCAACACCTAAAAAAATTGATAATTTTGTTACAAAAACTTACATAAATGGTGGATTAAAGCACAGAATTTTATAAGATTAGGCAAAAATTCGTTTTATTGGACTGGAAATTACGCTGTAAAATTTCATGAAGATCCGTTCAAAATTTACCCTAGGCCCCATATAGGCCCTTCTCCCGAAAAATAGCTTAGTACGCCCTAAAACGTAAAAAATAATGCAACTAGACCAAATTTGGTACATCATAGTTTTATAGAACAAGAAATGACACTGTGAAATTTCGTGAATAACGGTCCATAACTTACCCTAGGCCCCATATAAACCATACTACCGGAAAACAGTTTAGTTTTCCTAAAACCGTTATTAACAATGCTATCATAATATAAATTGGTACGTCACAGTTTTGTAGGACTATAAATGACACTGCGAAATTTCGTGAAGATCAGTCCGTAATTTACCATAAGCCCCATATAAGCCCTACTCCTATCGTAACAAAATTTGGTACATAAAAGTTTTATAGGACTAGAAATAAGACTGTAAAATTTCGTGAAGATCAGTTCATAATTTACCGTAGGCCCCATATAAAGCCCACTCTGGTTAAATAATTAAATACGGCTAAAACCGTAGCATATATAGATATTACGGTAAACTTTCTTCCAGCTTAGCTTCATATAGCCAGAAAAAGTGTTATGCAATTATGTGATATAATTTACCTTAGATCCCAATTCACTGCAAACGCTCAAACTAATTGCACCGCTGTATTGAATTATGGGATGATTGGTTCAAAGCTTACCATGGCTTCAATATAAATTGCCCTCCTGAAAATCATTTAGGTTCGGCTTAAACTTTTACGTATCATAATATTTTACTCAAGCTAGTTAAAATTGCTAAAAAAAAAAAGCATTAAACTTACTGATTGTCGGTCAATAATTTAATATAGGTTTAAACCGCAATCAATTTTAATGCAGATATCTGTTTTTATAAAGATTATAATATTAAATAGACATCATTCAGATATTACTCCTAAAACATTCGAACTGTCGGTGGAGGATATCAAAGATTCGGCACAGCCGAATATAGCACTCTAATTTGTTTTTAATGAATATTCTTGCTAACGAATCGTATAAAAATTGCTGGTCAATTATTATACGTTGGTTCAGGCAAGTCAGGTTTAGCTGAACCGGGTTTCTCTAATTAATTCTCTTTAAAACTTGCGTGTACGTTAAAGCGGATCGGCCTATATACAAAAAAAAGAAAAACTGTGCCAGACACCTCTAGAATGAAAGACAAATCAATGCAGTTTCTACAGTCGACAAAAGATTTGGTCATCTTATCATGGCTTGACTATGGCTTCATTTTTGCCTTTGATGACTTTTTAATCCAACAACAAATTCTGCGGTTTTAACATAGTTATTTTTATGATACACCTAAAAAATGTGACCGTTTTTTTCTTTCACATACATAAATGTTACATTAAAGCTGTTGGGAAATTCTTTAACTTTTAAGGACTAACGTTAGCGTTACGACAAGGCTGTTATTTTATAATGCTTAAGCCAACAACCAATAGAAGGGGAATCACTTGGGGCTTAACTGGAAGCCTTGAAGAACTCGATCATGCCGACGACAAGCCCACACATTCAAGGATATGGCAGCAAAACTAGTGCAAATACAATCCGCGGCAAGGGATGCAGCTATACATATTACCATACAAAAGACCAAGGTCTTGCGTTTACACACAGAAAAAATCAATGTATAATCCTTGAAAATAAGGTTGATTTTACTTTAACTTGGGAACAACATTATTTTCTTTTAAAATAACTACAATTCATGTTTATTTAATACTTCCGTAAAGTTAGAGCAAAATTACATTATTATTGAAATGAAAGTTATTTCAATTTGAAACAAAGTGAATTTCAAGTGGAATCGAATTCTTTTGAGTTTGAAATAATAGTGAGAAGAAGCATCAGAGGCAACATATGCGTTAATTTAAGAAACATTAGTCTGTGTTCATATGGCTCATGTCTTATTCACATGATTGCTACTTTATAGGCGAGAGGGACGAGGGGAAAAGAAACGAGTACACAGATGCAGGTACTGTCTTTACGTTTTGCTTTTTCATTCGTTGTTTAATTTTATTATTGTTTTCAATATCAAAAAAGCACACATGCATATGCACGACTATACAAAATAAAAAACATGTCGTCAACATGACATGAATCATTTGAAAGCCAATTCATGTTCAAATAAGAAAAAGGAAGAATCTTGTCAATAAGACATGAGCCGTATGAACTTATGAACACTTATAATTATTTATTTTTCTGTAACACATGTTTCACTAGCTTAGGAGGACTTTTTTGTTTTCCCCATTATGGCCCTATATGTTTTTCGTCATCATTCTACTTTGAAAACTTGATGTACTATTTAACTAAATAACTTTAACAAAAAGAATACGGGAATATTTTTTATAAATAATTTTAAACATGAAAATTAAATAAAATGTGTTTTTCATTTTATTGTATAGTTATTGTTTCTATACAAAACAAATAAGACCATACTTTTGTAGAAATTGAATATGATTTTTAATCAACATTGTGCAATGTTAATTTAATATTGATATTTTTTTTCTGTGTGTAGGTACCATAAACCCCCCAATTCAGTAACTCAATTTTAACAACATAGCTAAATATTGCAATCAGGTGGCATCTTTGTTAATTAATTAGTATATTTAACGAACACTGTCATCGAGTGCAAACTACTTCTCGTGTGGAACTACTTGAAGTACTTTCGAAACTAACAAAACCCATTAAGGTTTTGCTAGTCTGGCGAAAATTGCAAAAATTCGGAAAATTTGCAAACATAGCGAAAATTTTTAATATATCAAACAAGCCATTGATTAAAATTGCAAAAATTCGGTAAAATTCGTTAAATTAGCGGACATCCGCAAAAATTTGCAAACAAGGGCTATTTATTAAAAATCGTTAAAGCTCTAAAGAACCACAAGAAAAAATCGCTTATATCGCGAACATGGCTAAAATTCGCGATAAATTGCAAAATTAAAAAATTAAAAAATAGGGGAAATTCGCTAACAGCGGCATGATAGAAAAGTCTACCACTTATAGGCTTTTTACACTGATCAACATCTAACATCTACCATCAAAGATGTAGAAAATGTGAAACACGCGTTTACATTGCTCACATCTAACATCTACCATCAAACAATTATTTTTTTTAATATTTATTTATTGAATCTTCATATAATAAATATGAACTAACAATAATGAATCAAATCTTATCGTAATACTTTTTGTGTCCTGCCAGTGCCAGACAACAAATTTCGTCATCACGGTTTTTGTTCACATATGTAGGTGTTTATCGCTCTTCTGATTGGGTGAGTGCTGCAGTGTCTCTTCTTCTTAAGCGCGTGTGGCCGCAATGATTAAAAATATTTCGAGCTAGTGGATTTGGGTATTGTTCAAGCCTTTTTAAATATTTTACTGCATATTTTGTAATCATAGTTTTTACTAATGGCACATTGAGATCCTTATGAATGTTTGAGTTTTTAACATACCAGGGAGCGGCTGTGATTATTCGAAGAAGTTTATTTTGGCGCCTTTGAATTTTGTCGATATTAGAGGCCGAGGCAGTGTCCCATAGTTGAATATCGTAGCACCAGATAGGCTTTAAGATAGAGTTGTAAAGTAGAAGCTTGCAATCGATGAATTTGAATGGCTTTTAGTTTCATTTGAGTTAATTTTGCCTCTATATGGCATTTCCACGTTAATTGCCGATCCAGATGTATACCGAGATATTTTACATGCGAATGTTGAGGAATTATTTGATTATTGATTGTAATAGGGGGGCAAGATTCCCGGCGCAAAGTGAATGTTATATGTACGCATTTTTGCTCATTGACCATTATCCTCCATTGTCGTAACCATATTTCTAGTTGAAATACAGTCAAATCCCGATAATTCGTACCCCGATAAATCGTAATTCCCTCGTTAATTCGTAATTCGTAAAATTTCCATACATTTTGGTCCCCTCGCTAATTCGTATTTTTTTTTTTTTAAATAAAATCTTCTTTACCTCTTATAAATCGTAATGGTTTGCTTACTACCATTTATAATTCATAATAAAAACAACAAAACCATGGAAAGAATGATTTTTTGCTTACCACTATTTTAGTTTTGCGTGTGTGTGGATTTATTTTCTTAAGATCAGTTTGTTACATCCCAACAAACACGGAGGTTTGATTTCAAATTGAAAATGATTTGAAATCAAACGTTTTCTCAAACGACAAACGTTTGATAATGATTTGAAAATCATAGCGTTCTCAACAAAAAGGGGAAATTATTTTCAAATTGAAAAATGCCTTTATTTTCAACTTACTTTCAAACGTAATTCTCAAATGTTTTTCAAATGTGGATTATAAAACAATGTGGAATATAAATAAAAATATTTTAATTTTTTAAATTTAAATTTATTATTTATTTAAAAAAACTGTGAGATAAACATTCGGCACCATAGCTTAAAGATGAAATAATGTTCTTTCCGTCCTCTAATTCTTGAAAAGACAAACAACTTTTCTCCCTTTTATTTTGAGGATTGTAGCACCGCGATCGTTCAACAAACTTTCTTCACTTTCCCATTTTATTCCCATACTCACAAATAATTTTTTTTCACAAGAAATAACCTATTCACTTTATATTAAAATTTATTTTTAATAGTAAAACACATGTAACAACAAAGTAAAAAATGTAACTTTGATCGCCATTTTTAATGATTACATATATTTTTCGCTTAAGTATTGCCAAGTTTATTTTTGATTTGAATTCAACATTTGACATCAAATTGATAAAACATTTGATATCAAATGTTTATTTTCAAATCATTATCAATTTGAATTTAAATGTTAAATCAAACAATTGAAAAACGTTTGAGAATTGTGTTTGATGTCAAATGATAAAGTCATTTCATATCAAAGGTTTGACTTCGTGTTTGTTGGGATGTATAACTCTTATGTATAATTTTTATATATGTATTTTATTTTTAACAATTGTTTTTTATGTTTTTTTTATCGTTTTAGTAAATAAATTGAAAAATTCGTATTTATTTCATTTTTAACCCGTTAAACCGAAACCCCGCTAAATCGAAAACCCCAATAATTCGTTAGAAATGGCTGGCCCCATGCGATTACGAATTATCGGGATTCTACTGTATATGATGCTGTAAGTAACGAAATGCTTCATAACGGTTTTCGTGTAGTTGCTTGTTGGCTTGTCCGAAATATAAATTTAGTATAATAGAGGGCCCAGGATGCTGCCTTGTGGGACTCCAGCGCCAATGGGCTGAGGTGAACTTAAGAAATTTCCTTCTTTAATAATAAATTGACGACCGACTAAGTAACTTTCTAGCAGCTTGTGTGTGTTTGCTGGTAAATTTTGCTTCAATTTATGTAATAAGCCTTCATGCCACCCTTTATCAAAAGCGTGCGAAACATCGGTGAAGAGTGCTGAGCAAAATTTTTTTTCTTCAAATGCTTTTCTTATGACATTTACTATGACATATTTGTAAACAAGCTAATAGGCCTATATGACTCAACTTTTGAATGATCTTTACCAGGCTGTTGTATCATGGTAACTAAGGAAACCGTCCATTCAAGGCGTAAAATAGCATTAAAAATTAAAAGAATAATTTTCTTTGCTATGCGAGGTAGCTCTAGAAGCATTTTATTATTAATCTTATCAATACCAGGTGCCTTCTTAGTGTTTAAGTCACAAATAGCCTTTTCGATTTCTCTTAACTCAAATCTGAGGGAATAGCTGCTCTAGCAGCAACAGGTGGTAACTCGACCGCAATATTGTGAGATATATTTGGTGTAAATACGTTTTTCAAGTGACTAACAAACAGATTTCCTTTTTCAATATCGTTTCTTGCCCAACTACCATTTAAGTTTCTTGATGGTGGCTTAGATATAACTGGTCATTTTAGATTTCTAGCTGCACGCCATTATGAGTAGTCAGATTGTGGAGTTGCATCAAGTTCCTTAAGATATTTTTCTAGAGAAGCCGTTTTCTGAGTCTGCAGTTACTTTCTTAGCCTTTTTGTGCACTCTTTTGGTAAGTTCTTAAGTTGAGGAGATCTTTGCACTTGCCACACTCTTCGAGCTCGCCTTTTTTCAGACAGGAGACGCTCGACATCTGTGGAATATATTTTAATATTTTTTGTTTTTTTTGGGGGGCAATACTGGAATGTTGAACAGCTAGTTTCAGAAAACTGTCAAAATTAACAATCGAGCGATCTACATTCTCCGGTGTACTAAGCGGAATGTTTTTTGAGCAATGGGTACTGAGAAATTTTTTATATTTTAACCAATTTATTTGTGTGGCTGACGTCGCTAAGTAACCTGACGGAGACACAATTCTATTTGGGTTCGATATAGTAACAATTGTAGGTGTGTGGTCGGATGATAATTCTAAGGAAGCTTCAACATGAATCGTTTCTGTGGGGAGTTTTTAACCACGCCGAAATTGATAACATCTGGAATTTTTTGTTGATCAGTAGGCCAATATGTTGGTTGTCCGCTAGCGACCACATTTAAACCCATTTTAGTGATTGTGTCAAAAAAAACACGACCTTTTGGTGTTATAAGTCGTGACCCCCAGAAGGTATGTTTAGCGTTATAATCACCAGCGGCCAGGAAACAGGTTCCTAATGATTTATAATATATATAATATTGGCTTTCTGATATGGAAAATCTAGGTGGAGAGTATAAAGAAGAAATTACTAAGTTCAGTCGTTGCTTGCAGATAATCTTCACAATGATCAAACATTAAGTGGTGTTTGATTCGGGCTTTTATCAAAATGGTAGAGCCTCCACAAGCTCTATCTCGAGGGTCCTTAGTATCATATAGTATATAATTATTGATTTTAAACAAAAATGTCACCATTTTTGAAAGAAAAGGTTTTTTAAAATAAAAAATGTTTTTTTCTACAAAAGTGCCAAAATTTGCTTAAAAATATAAAAAATACTTAACAAAAAAACATTGCAATAAATAAAAAAAAACTTGACAAATGGTAACGCTGCCAAGTGATGCCACAATAATAATAGAACTTATTCCCACTTTTCTAGTGATGACACTTACATAATCGAAAGATGTTCAATGGAATAAAATGAGATAGGAACATCTTTTAAAGATGTTGGTTTTAAGCCGTATGTATTTTTTATGGAAAGATGTTAACATCTTCGTAAATTGTGGCAAATTGATGGTAGATCTTTGATGTTGATCAGTGCAAAAAGGCTATTAGTGATTTCCAGTCGTGGATTCAGTGGGGGGGGGGGGGAATAAGGAAATTTCCCCCCCGTAAATTATAAAAATATGTTTTGTTAATTTCGATAATACAAGAATTCCCATAATAATATTTTTTTTAATGTACAAAATTTTTGGAAATCCCAGCAAGGTTTTATTTGTTTTTTTTTTTATGGAATCTCTAACGAAATTTTCAATAAGTATTTTTTTATTGAATCTCTAACGATTTTCAATAAGTATCCACATCTTAATCCTAATAGTTATTTATTAGATATTTCCAAAGAAACATTTAGTTTACCGTATTCAATTACTTATTATTCTACATTCAATCCCAGCAGGTGCCATCTATATTCAAAGACTAAACGTTTGACTTGATAATGCGTGCGGCTAAATTATTAAAAAGCCTTAGTATTTGCAATATTTATGTATAAATGTGTTATATGAATCAAAATTCTATTCGATAATTTTTGACGAAAGCACTGATTTGTCGGGGAAAAGCCAGATTTCCTTATCTTTTAAATATTTCAACATACAACAAAAAGTTTTTAGCTTTGTTGTAAACGCTTTTGAAGAGGCTTCAAAAGATATTGATGACATTGATGTGTCAATTGATGCGAAGGCACTCTCATCAATAGTTCTTAAAATTTTGACAAATTTTGGTCTTGACCTAAAAAATTGTGTAGGAGATGGAACAGATGGGCGTCCTCTGATGTCAGCAGAAAATGGAGCTGTTCAAAATTTCTGGAAAAGCGACAAATCCGAAACAAACTCCTTGCTATTCCCATAAATCGAACAACTCAATTTCTAAGAGCAATAAAGTGCCATTAATACAAAAAGTTGTATCATTTGTTAAGAAACGACAAAATTTTTTAAATATAATCATCCCAAGCGAAACTCTGTTTTAGCAAAGTATTTGGGAGCCAAACTCTCTTCATTATGCGTCTTTGCAACAAGTGTACATCATATAGTAGAACCTTTGGAAAAAATTGGAGCTCACTTAGTACTTTTAAATTTATTTGCGGAATATACATATTAAGTGTGATACCTATTGTAACACAGCCACTTAGTATCATTTTACAAAAGCAAGATATAGATCTTCAAAAAGGATCAAGCCTTATCAAAATTTTTATCATGTGCCTTGAAGAAAAAAGAAATAAAGCCGAAGAACAATTTAAAGCGATTTTTGAAAAAGTTTAAGTTATTTGCGTTCAAATCGAGGTTCCAATCGAAAAGACAAAATTTGAACGCAATAATCACTTCCAAAACGTTGAAGATTACTACCGAGTTTTAGGTTACATTCCTCTTATTGAATTTATTTTAGAAGATCTCAAAACATCTTTCCCAATAGATTGATATATAACCATTTTTTGGCCTTTCAAAAGAGAAAGCTTCAACTTATATATAGTATTTAGTAGAGTTGTCAACCGATTAAGAATAATTCGATTAATCGATCAAACAAAAACAAACTCTTGTTCGAATAATTTTAAAATGGCGATTTTCGAATAACAAATAAATCGATTAAATTATGTCGATTAATCGAACAATTTTTTTTTTATTAAAAAATAAATTAATAAAATACTAATAAGAAATCAAAGCTTAGAATTTGTTAAGTAGGCAAAAACCGTGTTAAGTATTCATTGTATTTCAAAAATGTATCTTATGTTCGTATTAAACAAATCTTTGATAAACAATTGTAACAGCTGTTTTCTTTTAAAATCAAACGTTAAACAATTTCCATGAAATTTCCGTATGTGCTCAACTTTTTTTTTTTTGCTAAAACCTGTACTTTTTTTGTTTTATATTAGTCTAGGCGACATAAAATAGAGGTTTAAAAAAAAAAAATTTTAAGAAGTCTACCATTTAAGAGATATCTAACGCCCCAATTTTGGGGCGCTGAGCACCGCTGGTCACCCGAATAATCTCTTCCAAAAATGTTTGTAGTTGACTATACTATATGATATTTTTAATAAAATTACTATTTCGGAGTCTATTTATAGAAAAAAACATTTATTTATTTATTATACAGACATACAAAAAAGGTACAAACGTTCACTGTGTTAAGTATTTATGATTTAGGAGTGAAAAGTTTCAAAGCAGTTAGTGTGGCAGCCAATATCACATTTTCGACATTTTTTCGTAGTATTTTTATGACACTGACCACAGCGTATCTGAGTTGCACTGGATATAATTATATGACCAGCTCCATCAAGACGGACATCATCTGGTACTCTCCTTTTCTTTGAAACGGGCTTTAGTGGACGGCCTATAGACCGTTCTAATGCATATCTTCCGAGATAAGTAGTAACTACAGATCTGGTAAAAGCTAAATAGTCGAGATGCAATTTGTCTTGCCCAGCTGGAGATAGCCTATACAACTGGAAAGCGTTATTCATTGAAGCGTTTAAGGGCCACATTAAAAGTTGCCAGTACCATTTCTTTTTATTGATGCTAATGCGGTAGCAGGCTATGTTTTGGTCGAGACGATCCACCCCGCCCATATATTTGTTATACATTTGCACACATAAAGGTTGTTGAATCGATATTTTTTTCTTTTCGCTGCTTGACCAACGATGTGCAGATCCAATGGGTGCAACACCTTCACATGTTGATGCCACGGTAACTACGTTATTGTCATTGTACCGAACCAAAGTCACGCCTGATGTTTCGTCAGTCATTTGATTGTAGCTTCCACGTTCCTTTTTCTTTATTTGTACAAGCGACTTCAACGGCGCATGTTCTACGCGATTTGCACGTATTGTACCTGTACCTTGATGGCCTAATTCTTTCAAAACTGTTAGTAATCTAAAGGACGTGAAAAAATTGTCCATATAAACATGCACTGGGAGTCCTATGGACAATTTTGAAACTAAGTTGGTTACGACTGATCCGCCGACACCTAATTCTGGATTGGTATTACCTGTGCTTGCGCCTTGGTATGGTATGGCTTGTACAAGATATCCGAGGCGTGTAGCCATACACCAGCATTTGAATCCAAAACGTATAGGTTTACCATGTATGTGCTGCTTTGTACTGTAATGTCCATAATATGGAATCATGGATTCATCAATACTAACTTCTTAGTACTGAGGCCAATGCTTCATCCATTTTTCATTTAATTTTTCCCATAGAGGTCGTACTTTTGTAAATTTATCATTGATATCTAAAGCCGCATTATCAGAAACGTGCAAAAATCTAAGAATCTGTTCAAATCGTGAACGAGATATTGCATTAGCTACGCCAGGGTTATATGTATCGGCTCCAGTATCCCAGTACATACGATTCCTAGCTTGAACGTTATATCCACTAAGAAAAAATATTGCAAACACAAGGCGAATTTCTTCTCCTGTTACATGAAATTGTGTTGTTCCTTCAAAAACCGCGTACTTTTTTGAATTTTCTACATATAAATCTATTGTATCTTCGCTGTAAAATAATTCAAACCATTCAACAGGAGACCTGTTAGTACTCAAAAAGTCAGGGCGAATCTATTCCTTTTTCTGGTGTTCTGGTAAATCAATTTCTTTCCATTTACGTTTTTCTATGACTTTCTTTTTTGGTTTTGGCTTTTTCGCTTTAGAACTGGATGCAATTTGAGACAGAGGTAAGTTATCTTCATCTGAATCGTCTTGATCTATTATTTCCGAATGCAATCCATGTTCTGATTTTCGCAAGCATTCAAGCTCTACTTCAGCACGGAGTTGATTTCCCGTCAAATGGTTAAAATCTCTCACAAGAGCATCTTCTTCGTCACTATCACCATCACTCAACATACGATTACTGGGTGGACATGTATAGATAGTACCCTCAAGTATGTCATCATCAGTCTCTAAAATATCTAAAATTTCAGCCAAAGATAACCTACAACAACAAAATAAGAATTTTGTAAAAATATTCAATGCTAACCAATTAGAGCACATGTGAAATATATATAAAAGTCGGTGTGCAAGTTCGTGCTCAGCGCTCCAATAATGGGGCGGTATAGAAAGAACCACCAAAAATCAATATTTTACCATACACAAATGATTTTTATCGCAAAACTGGCTAAATACACACCAATCAATAAAACAAACTACTTTACATGATCTTACTAAAAAAAATATAATAATAATCTTACTTGTTATTGCGCGTCATTCTGTTTATCAGACTTGTACTCTTTATTTTGTCAAATCACATACTAATTTCATTGCAATTTTAATGCTCTTATTTTCTTATGTTGATAAAACACAAGTAACGGTAAAAGTACACTCAACAAAAATAATTAGTTACTCTTTAACCACACAGCTGGGCAATAACTGGCCGTTTTAAAAATGGGGCGATGAGCGCATACGGGTTAAGTTAATCAGAGCCGTTCACATTACATATGAGATGACAGATGTTAAAGAAAAAAAATGCAACAAACAAATTTAAATTTCTTTAAATTATTAAAAATGGATAAAAATACTTTATTAAAGTGATCAGAACATCATTTTAAACATATTAATTATGGAATTGTGAAAACTTACGAATTATTTGAAGTCAAATAAAAACATTAAGAAGAAATCATGGTCGGTTGTACACGCGAGGGGTACTTACATGGTGACCGATTCTATATTATACTCAGTTTGAGGTATGTTCAGAGGATTCGATGTGGTTAATGAAGTGATTAAGTTGTAATCATGTCAATTTGAAGTGATAAACAAATAACTTCAATATATGGTTAATCATCTCGATTTTGATGTGATTAGAGCTTAATCACGCTCGAGTTGCTTAAACGCGTTTAAAGTGTGAACATAGCATAAGTGTCACAATATTAGAATAGAAAACTATGTAGTACACAGAAAAAATTATTGCCGAATTATTTTCAAACAAAAGCTTGTTTGAAAATTTTTTTGATTTCTACAAATTTTTTTACTGATTCAATCAATATTTTTGTTTGATTTTTATTTAACCAACAAAAATGTGGACAACTATTCAAAAATTTAATAAGCGCGCTATTGGTTTGAAGTTTTCATTATTTTGTATGAAATATTTAACGCTCTTTAATGTTGTCGTCTTTTTGCATTTTTTTATTGATTGTAAGCAACACTTCTTTATGATAAATATAAGAACTACAACAAAAAACACATGCATTCTATTTTTGGACGCTTTAAAAAAGTACAGCAATAAGATAAATGATAAAATAGCGTGACGAGGTTTGTAGTAAAAAAAAAAAACAACAAAAACAATAGCAGGTAAAAAAAACGTTTAATTTTTTTTAAACAACAGAAAAAACACATTATAAGAAACAAAATAAATTTTTGGTTGGTTTCAAAGTTGGTAAAAAAAAAAACAAAATCCCGTATTCAATTTTTCAAACAGTTTGTTTAAATACATCAAATACAAAAATAGAATGATGGCGGAAAACATATCGAGTCGGTCTGCCGCCGTTTTTGGTTACATTTCTTCTTCATTAGCAAAGGAAAGGATAAAGCAACAGTGAGTGATAAAGAAAAACACTGTGAGTATAAATATGACTTCGTTCAAAAATTATTCCAACAAAAAAATGTGTCTCAAAGCCAGCCGGGCCGCTCTGCCAACAGTGCTTGCGTGTGTGCGCGTCATTGCTTGTGCCAAAACTTTTTTGTTTGATTCAGCAAAAATATTTGTTTGAAATTTATATGAATTTCAGTAAACTTTTTGTTTGATTCTGTAAAATTATTTGTTTGAAAAAATCGGCGTTTTTTTCAATAAACAAAATGCAAATAAATTGTTTGAATATGTGAATTTGTTTGTAGGACCGATTTTAGACAAAAAATTGTTTGATTCTACAAATTTTTTGTTTGAATTGGAAAAATAATTTTTTCTGTGTAGAAGATAATCCAACGACGCACAGTGGCGCCATTTGAGTTTTTTCGTTGCAAAAATCATATCTTTTGAACCGAATAAGATAATTGAACAGTTTAAACAGCATATGATAGATAACTGTTCAGCCTATGAAATGAGCGTTTGGAAAGGGTGCTACGCTCTGTAGGGGCCTAATTATGGGTTATCAAAGTTAAAATTAGTAGAAAAATCAATTTTATGGTAACTAAAAAAAATTATTTTTACATTTTTAGATTGTTTTTATTTTTTTTCTTTAGGTTTTTATGTTTTAAATTATTACCCAACAAATTAAAAAAAAAATTATTTTTTTTTAAATTTATTTTTTCAATTTTCTGTAAAATATTCATCACAGTTCGTAAGAGAAGGTATATCTAAAAGACTAACCATTTCTAAACTATAATTATTTTCTAACTCTATTCGTGACTTCACATGCCGCAGGGAAGATATAAGTGGATCGGAAGATGCTGCCAACATGTTGAAGAGGTCCTCATTTTGCCTTACCCTTGATGCTTTGAATGTGTTCTGCAATCTATATTTTTTATAAAATTTGTTAAGAGACTCCTGTGCTTCTTCAGAAAGCTCTCCAATTGGCAAAGACTGGTACTCAATTATATCTTTGCCATGCGCCAATATTTTATGGACGGTCGGGGTCAACTTCTTCTGTGGATACATTTCTGCTAAAAGAGATGCAGTTTTCGACGCATATTCTCCATATTTTGTAGAATTGACATTTTCTTTGCAGTTTAAAACATCCAAGATCGTTCCCAATCTTTTCACGATTTGATTGTCAATTCCAGTGATTCTAGTTACTGCCTCATCATTTTCAAAAAATCTCCTAGAAGTGTTTCCATCGTTTGAGTTACCGTATCCGTGCTTGGGACAGTCTACTTTTAGTCCAACTTGTTTAAAAAAAGCATCCTGTATTTGCTTCTTTCTGATCTTTTCCTTATCCTTTATTGATGTATTTTCATCGAAGTTTTCCTCCTCTTGTGGTAGGGTATACGCCAGTTTTAGCAAGAATTCCATACACCTTATCCTTGCGTGCAATGGTGACATTCCATATTCGTAATTCTCCTCATTTGTAGAATCGTTTAAATTACCAAAGTTCTTCTGACTCTTTTTGCAAATCGGGCATGACATTGTTGAGGTTGTTCCTGTCAGTTCGTTTACGACTTTTCCGTCAACCATGGTCAGATGGAACTCGTAATTGCATTCAATATATTTTCCTTCTCCAATTTGCAGCTTTGTAGGCTTAATCTTGCTTATTTGTTCTTCAATGTCCTTCACCGTGGTCCTTATGAGTTCTGCCGATTCCCTTGCAAACTGAAACATTATTGGTCGGCAATAATGCACTGATGACGGACGTGGATTTTTCCAGTGAAGGGAAACATCCGATTTAAGCCGCAAAGGAACAACAGATGCCATAAACATATTTCCGTCCGATATTGTAGCGTCATCGGAAGATATCCTTTGCTTATAAACGCTTTGTCCGGATGATCCATCGCAGCCCCATTTGCTGATCAATGTCAACTTCTCAGGAAGAATTTTCACCTCATTTTCAGGAAGACTCTCCAACAACCGTTTTGCTGTATGGCCCATGAGATCCTGCAGATTGGCTTTCGCAGAGACTTCCGTAAATTCCGTATGCAGTGGTCGTGAATTTATTTTGGCTTGCGTAATATGCTTGTATCCGGGTAAAACGTCAGCGCCGTGTCGCGTTAAAGATGCCCGTAGTTTCTCATATTTCTCTTTGGAAAGTTCTAAGTCCATAAACAAGGCCAAGGCTTCTTCGGAACCATACTTTTTAATGTGTGCGTTTGTGGGCGTGGGAATGCTTTCCTTAATCCTTTTTAGTCGCAGTGGGCTTGCATCAGCAACAGATTTGGTTATGTGCGACCTAACTCTTTCACTATCCTTTGTAAATTTAATAGACAGCGCTTCCGATAATTGCTTCGTGGTCAAGTCATTGGTGGCATCGGCAAGTTTCCTCTTTCTTGTGAAAATTGAACACTCCTCAATACTTTTTTTTGGCCTTCCTTTTGCTCCTCTGGTTGATGTGGTGGGTTTATCTACTGCCAATATATCCAGGATGGTATCTTCATTAAGCCAGTCCTCGTATTTGGAGTTGAAGTTCTGAATGGTTCGATTAGATTTCACCCATTTTGCCTTAATATTTGCATATATCAGATAAAAATTATTTTTTATAATTTCGCTTCTCTCAATATTTCCGTATAAGCTATCAAGTTCTTCTAAAGCAGCTTCCGTGAAAAAATTTGGTGTGGTTGACTTTCTAAACAGTTCAAATAATTTAAAATTGTTCAACGCCATGTTTTCAGTACTTAAATTGTTTAATGGTTTCAGTAATTGTTGCGCCAACTTTCAGTCGTAGACTAATCCAGGCATTATGCTTATTTTGCAATATATAGGCTTATGCTACCATGCCGAAAAATGTACCTGTTCCCTACATACATATGGATTTAGGCTGAATAATGCATTTTTATATTATGCACGTGTCCAAATAAGATTTGTGCCTACCTGTAGTCAATATTGTTCTTGACCATTTGCAATATATAGGCTTATGCTACCATGCCGAAAAATTTACCTGTTCCCTGCATACAAATGGAATTAGGCTGAATAATGCAATTTTGATATTATGCACGTGTCCAAATAAGATTTGTGCCTACCTGTAGTCAATATTGTTCTTGACCATTTGCAATATATAGGCTTATGCTACCATGCCGAAAAATTTACCTGTTCCCTGCATACAAATGGAATTAGGCTGAATAATGCAATTTTGATATTATGCACGTGTCCAAATAAGATTTGTGCCTACCTGTAGTCAATATTGTTCTTGACCATTTGTACGCCAAAGTATTGTTTAAGTGAGGTACGTACCTGCTAATTTCAATGAGTAGTTTTTTTAGATTTTAGATCAAACTACTGTCATACAATTTCTGCAACCATGTCTTTTTAACCTTTTTTACCTCTAGAAGCCAAACGGGCACGTACGGGCAGATAAAATTTTTGAATTATGTAAAGAAATAATCAAAGAACAGATTTTGCAAATATGGCAAATATAGAAAAATATAGATTTTTGTTATTTTCCGTCAAAGTTGAAAAATAGTGAAAAAACGGATAGTTTTTAAATAGTGATTTACCAGGAGAAACACAAAGCAAACAGTTAATTTTTTTTTTATCATTACACATTTAATAAATGCATCAATCAATACAAACAAAAAATAAGGCGATTCGTTACCTATTTTTCGTGATATTACACCTGAAATCGCAACAAATTTACTAAAAATTGTGTGTTTTTTTGAAAACCGAAAGTCGGTCAACTTTGAACGGCTATATCTTCTAAACTAAAAATGTGATATTATTAAGAGTGGCAGATTTGAAATCGTTGAAAAGTTTCCTATAACATGAGTTTATTCAAAACTTCGTCGGTGCTCATGAAAATTTTGATTTTTGCAACCTCGTTTGCTCTACGGGCGCTACTGTGCGACGTCAAAATATGCTGAACTTCTTCCAATTGAAAAATACATACAGAGAGACAGCGGTTGTTTTATAGAAGAATTTGTACGCAGAAGTTTGACTGAAGATGGAAGGTCTGCAAACGCCTTTCGAAAATCCAAAGTTGGATTATTTAAGAATTAACGATTTTACGATTCCTTTAAGTAATACAACGATATGTAGCTTAGATGAAAAGTTGTACGCATCAAAAAAAGAAGTCATAGTGGATTTGAGAAATAATAAAGAAGAAAATGGAAGATTTTCCATAGTTGTAAATTAACGGACGAATGTATCATATTTAAAATATGTAATTTTTTTTATTCCTTATTCTCATCGATTAATCGAATAATTTTTCAGATTTAATCGTTAGATCGAACGAACAAAAACAATTATTTGAATTATTCGAACAAAGCTGAAAGGCGAATAATTGACAACTCTAGTATTTAGTGACATTAATATGTACTTACGAATGGCATATATCATAATTTCTTAGCAAGCATTTGTTGCGAAATAATTATTCACAAAGTTTTGATACGCACGCCACAAAACTTAGAAGCAACTTTAAAAGTTGAAGGGTGTTTTCCTTATTTTTAGCGAATTTTGCATCATAAGGTATACAAAGTCTTATTCCTAAAAGAAAGATGAATATAAGAGAACTCTAAAATCACTTATTCGCAGCTTAAAAATGTTGTAATTTTTTGATAAAATCCGTGAACCCTTTGTGATGCACGCCTTACAACGCACGCTACATTTTGTTTTAGTACTATATAATAAACCCAATTTTATTTATTTTAACAAAACAAATTACACAGCCCGACAAAATTAAAAAATATTTTTGCTTCTTTGAAATTATCAACTGATTCTAGTTAATTTAGGTGCGCTGAATTCAAAACTGTAAGTGCCAATTCACACGTTGCAAGTCTTATTGGTCAGCTTGCTACCTTATAGGCGAGAGAGAGTGAGAGAGAAACGTTTATTTTCCTCTCTTCACTCTCGTTATAAAGTAGCAAGCTGATCAATAAGACTTGCAACGTGTGAATTGGGACTAATTAGTTTGTCTCTATCAGCTCTAGTTTTCATGATTTAACTTTATATACCCTCCACTTATGACCTCCAATTACACAAATTTTTTTCCAAAATTTTTTTTTTTTTTATCAAAATTTTTTATTTACTGTTATAGTTACTCCCAAATTTTTTTAAGTATTTAGAAAGTAAAACTTTTCCATAGGAATTTAAAAAAATAAAAAGAAGTAAAACTGTTTCATACAGATTTATTAAAATAAAAAAAAAATACTTAAAAAAATTTGGTAGTTTTTTTTTTTTTTTGGCAATAACTATAAAAGTAAATAAAAAATTTTGATAAAAAAAAAAAATTTTGCAAAAAAAATTTGGGTAATTTGTGTAATTGGAGGTCATAAGTGGAGGGTATATAAAGTTATATCATGAAAACTAGAGAACTAGATTATTATATTAATGATCGTCGAAATACATATTTTTAAATATAAAAATTAAATTGTACATCTAAAAAAAATTAATATGACAAATTTTTGGTTTGTGGACTGTTTTTGATATTTGTTTTAAAACCACAACTAGCTGATGAGCTGATTATATTTGATAAACGAGATTAACACATTTTAACTTGAGCCTGAACTGTTGCATTGGCAACAAACATGGAAAATATCTGAAAATCTATCAGATAACATTGTAGATGCTTTAATAAACTGTGATGAAGACATCTTCCCAAAGCTAAGAAAAATATTTAAAATTTTCGTGTCAATGCTCGTCAGTAATGCTACAAGCGAGAGGTCATTTCCTACCCTTCGTCGAATAAAAACATGGCTCAGATCAACAATGACCGAAGATAGACTGTACTATCTCAATTTGCCTTACAAGGAAGTCACAATTTACTTATTTAAAAAGATTAATTTATTTTAATTTATATTGAACGGATCTTATATTTTATTTAACCCTATTGTTTTTTTTTATATATATACATACATATATTGTTTTTAATAAACTTTTAAAAACAAATTTTTTACTTTTTTGTATCATACAAAATTTCCCCCCCCCGTAAGGCTCGAGCTGGATCCGCGCCTGTTGATTTCATTAAGCTGCATCTAAAATGTAATATTTTTAATGATTTTTATAAAAAACCCAAATAAATTCCCAATAAAAAATTTCCTAAACTATTCAAATATAAGAGTCGTAATAAACACTTTATTAAGAATAATTTATAAAATTTGTTTTTAAAAAAGTTAAAAAGCGCCAATAAAAATGTTATTTTTGAACATGATTGTACGGAAGCTAACAGGGATGCCATACGCATAAGAGATGTGGCTTTAGAACTCTGGAACAATAACTTCAGTTTTCTCTAGCGAAAAATGTTTTCAATAGACGAATATTATTCCCAACGGTTTAGCTCGGCAATAGACTCTAGGCAAACTTGGAAAGCTATCCGTGAAATAGGTATTGGCAAAACTGACAAGAATAATGATTGCCAGATTGATGCAAATAAAAAAAAATTAACTTTTTCGTTTTCAAGCTATTAATGCCGAATGATTTTTAATACTTCGGGGGTAGAGTCAAGAACCCTACTTGCTTATTAGAGTGTCCCTCACTTGTCCTAAAACGGATATTTAGGGTGGCCCGTTAAACTTGGATTTTTTGACTTTTTATGAATTTAACGCATTATTTATGTTGTTAGCTACAAAATCAATGTTTTTATGTATTGAATAGTTAGTTTGGGTAGCAATCTTTAAGTTTTGGGTTTTGTTTGAATAATACACTGAAAAAAACAAAGTGGCAAAAACAAAAGTTGAAAGTAAGAAAATACGACTTCTAACATTTAGCACGGCACAAATTTGGCTGAATATTATGGCTTGCCATGCAACACAGTTGTTAATGTCATCAAAAGCTAAAATTCTGCGGTGGTGCGTGGCGATCGCATTTTTCGTTTATAAGAAAATTAGGAAAATGTAAAAAAGGCGAAAAAAATTAAAAAATTGGATTTTTTGACCTTCATTCACTTATAACTTTTGAAGTAGGAGTGTTATCTTCAAACACCACCGCAGAATTTTAGATATTTTAGTCATCAACAACTCTGTTGTCTCCCAAGGCATAATATTCAGCCGAATATGTGCCGTAGTACAAACAGTACAGCCTATTTTCGAAAAATTGTATTAATTGATTAAAAAAACAGGGTGAATTTAAAAAAAAAAACCTAAATTTATGCTACTAAAATTAGTTTTACATTAGTTATTAAGAACATAGACACTGTTTTCACTTTGGGAAACAAAATTTCTTTCCATGTGATAAGTAAATATACTTATATTTCATTTACTATTGTGATAAAGCGGCAGTGGATATTTTAGCCGTCACCTTTGCGTGCTTATTAATTACACAGCCTCACAAAAATATGAAAAGGTTCTGACCCAGAAACCAGACCCACCAATCCTAATGTATTCTGACCTCCTGAATGCAATGCCGCCATAAGAATTGAATTCTATCGTTGGGTTTTCATGTAATTTACAAGGAAAGTCCGCAAAGTGACCTTACCTAATTTGTAAATTTGACCATGTTAAAAAGTGTTTGTTTAAATGCATGTAACTTTTAAAATTTTTGACTGATTTGATCTTACATAAAGAAATAAAATTTTAAAAAATTTTAACTTACAATAAGTCAAATTTACAAAGAAACCGATTTGCTATTTCAGTTTGTGCAAAAATATCCTGAAGCGTACACAAATGCGAAAACGATTCATGATTATATTACAGACACAAATTTTCTGTATCAAATTTTCTTGCATTGGACCACTAAAACATATAAGCACTTGTTAATCAATTGTTGCTTGTGATCATCTTACTTTCAAGGACGTGCTGTATCAAATATTTGAATATTTAGAGTTCGAAGAAATAAATAAAAGATCGTTCTTGAATTCAATTCCCCACAAATTTCAATTTGCTTTTAACACAGACAAGCTTAATTTGCTTAGTGCAAATTTGAAAAAGATGTTAACATTTTCCAAACGGTTATAGCGGATGCGAAAGATTAAATGTTAAAAAGATATATCGATAGACCTGTGGATGATGTATACTCATTCCACAGTAATATCAATGTGGAGAAATTGTTTGCGATGGCGAAGAGGAACGAGGATATGGAACCTCATAAAGAAATATACACCATGTGTCAGCAAATAAAGGCCCGGCAAAACAAATGCATTCACTTCCTTTTCGATATTTTGCAGTTCTATCCAACGAAGCAAGATATGGAAAATGGTGTGAAAATAATGAAAAAGGTTTTTCAGGAAAATAAAAAATGGAATGCTAAGGAACGAATAAAGAGATTGGAAGAGATGGAGCAAACAACAAGTAAAAAAACGACGTACAGAGAGTAAAGTCCTATTTCTAAATGAGCCTATGGAATTATTTAATTTATGAAATAAACTATCTGATGTCGATGTACAGAGTAATCGGATAAAAATTCTTAAAAAGCAAATAAACATGTTGAGAGGTTTAAATTATAAATATCACGTTGAAAAAGTTTGGCAAACAACAAATTTGGATTTAGAGTATTTAACTCTAAGAAAAGCTAAAGAATTTGCACTATTATGTAGATCTCTAAAAATTTAAAAAATTAAATAACCTGATGTTTTTAAAAGTATAAATAATAAAGATTTCTGTTAAATACATTTGTAGTAAAATAACTAAAAATTTTTTCGCAAAACTAAAAATGTAAACTTTAATGATCTATTTAATAAAAGTTGCATACATACATATTTTAAAATAAATTTGATACTATTTCATTTTCTTTTAGATCTTTTCTTTCTCATTCGGTTATTTTTCATCCGATTTTCAGGTTTTTTCTTTTGTTGGGAAGGTATTGAAATTACCTTTCTAAATGTAGAATATAGTTAGTAAAAATTATTGCCGCTAGATGGCGTAAAATTGATTTTTTTTCAAAACACCCTGTATTTGCAAATATTTTGAAATTATATGTTCCACAAAACTACTCGCCATACGATTTTGTACAAAGTTGCCAAACAACATTTGGTCGAATTCTGGAAATTTAACGGTCAAAATTTTGATTTTCTTCAAGCACCTAAAAATAACGGTAATTTTGTAAATAACGGAAAAGTCGCGGAACAAAAGTTGCTTCTGATACCCTAAAGAACCATTTTCAACAAAAAAAAAGTTATTTTTCGCAAAAAGTCGATTTTGGCATATTGCTACTTAAATTACTCATTTGTTTAATACTATTATAATGTCTAGTACGTATCCGTTAAGATGGAAACATGCGAAAGTTATTCCATTACCTAAGACAAATGGTAAATACCCAGTAAAAAATTTTAAGGTTTTCGGAAGCAAGAAAAGTACAAGAGCGCTGATATATGTGCTGGCTATTACATACTACTTAGAAGCAACAGGGAAGCGAAAACCATTGAAGTCAATTTTTAATATAAGTAAATGAAAATTATTTAATAGCTTCGCATAATCCCTTATAAGTAAGCAGGTTGTAAGGGAGTAGTTGAAATGATTATTTAAAAGAAAAAATTTAAGACCAAAGTTCAAAGTGCTTCTGGTAATCCCTTACATGGAAGCACGTTGTATTGCAATGATTTCAAAATGTGTTTACGATTATTCCCGACATGTAATCGAAAACAAGAGATGCTTAAAATTACTTCTTTTTTATTACGCAATCAGTCAGCAAATTGTTTTTGAGCAGAGAGGACGCAAGAAAATTTTCTATTTTAAAAATTACATATTAACTGTGTTGTGTGTTTGTTTTGCTTTTTGTTCTTTTGCATAAGTTTTTGTGTTGCGCTTCTTGTATACAGTATAGAAGCAATTAATCAAAGGTATGAAAGCTGCGGTTTTTGGAAGCTATTCCTTCACGGAACAATGTAAGCCATGAAAAACGCAGTGATTTTACAAAAAAGTAGTGCTTCCAAGTGGGAATTCGCCATATAAAAATCATGCTTCTTGTAAGCAGGTTTGTAAGGGGGGATTGTGCTTCTTTCCCTTACAAACCTGCTTACCAGTAAGCACCATTTTTTACTGGGTATCGACCAATAGCCATCTTGTGCTATCTATATAAGGTTTTGGAAAAACTATTGCATAGTCAAATGTTGGGATATATTAATGAACATAATTTGCTTTCTAATATGCAATCTGGTTTTCGCCGGGGTCATAGCTGTCTTACAGCTCTTGGAGGTATGTGAGAATATACGACAGAGACTTGATAATGGGGCCATTAACTTTTTGGTGCTTCTTGATCATTCAAAGGCATTTGACACAGTGGATCATCAGATGCTTGTTAGTAAACTGAGACACTTTTTTCGATTTGCCAATACATCTACCAATCTCATTTTTTCTTACCTTTCGGGCGTACACAAGCGGTATTTTTGAACGACTCTTGGTCAAACTCTTTATCTAAATCTCTAATTTTGGGGCCACTTCTTTTTTCGATATATGTAAATGACTTACCTGAACAATTATCCAATTGCAAAGACCACCTGTATGCGGATGATGTGCAACTTTATTTAAGTAGCCCTGTGAATAGTATTGCTTTGGGTATATCATCTGTAAATACTGAAATGATCAAAATATACCTGCGGGCTTCTGCAAACGGGCTCTGTTGGAATCCTCGGAAATCTAAGTGCATTGTTATATGTAGAAAGAGTATTGCTCATACCTTTGTTCCCCCCATTGCTGATAACATTGTCATAAATGGTGAGAAGATTGAGATTGTGAAGGCAGCGAAAAATTTTTGGAATAATTTTTAACAATAGTCACACTTGGAACGATCATGCGAACTCTTTAGTTGGTCAGTCCTATATTAAGTTACGGGCCCTATGGTTGATTATTGATATCTGATTCCTAGCTTAATTTATGGGTGTGAACTGTTTGCAAACTGTGATTCAATTAGCAAAATACTTTATTGAACAATATTTTGAGATATGTGTGCGGTCTAAGACGTTTCGATCGTGTTTTATCCGTTTCAAACAGTCTGTATGAAGACTGTTTCGAAAATCCGAAAACTTATTTTTTACACAGAGTGATAAACACTAAAACCCCCAAATACTTATTTGAGAGGATACGTTTTTTTCAATCTCAAAGGAATCATTATATTATAATTCCACGGCATCAAACTTTAGTCTCCGAATGGCAGTTTTTTATTCATGCCGCTCGTCTTTGGAACCTTCTTCCACTAAATCAACAACTAAATCGTAATGCTAACATTTTCCAATATTTTTTTTATAACTTTTTTACATATTTGTTTTTTGATTGAAAATGTTTTAAATTACTTATATTCTTTTTTAATAATTGTAAATAATTGTAAATAAATAAATAAATAAATAAATGTCTCTTTCTGATCGTTAGGTAGAGCTAATAAAAATTTCCTAAACTATTCAAATATAAGTCGTAATAAACACTTTATTATGAATAATTTATAAAATTTGTTTTTAAAAAAGTTAAAAGAGCCCATAAAAATGTTATTATTTGAACATGAATGTCTGTTTCTGATAATTAGGTAGATCTGATAAAAATTGCCTACACTATTCAAATATTAGTCGTAATTAACACTTTATTAAGAATAACTTATAAAATTTGTTTTTAAAAAAGTTAAAAGCGCCAATAAAAATGTTATTATTTGAACAAGAATGTCTGTTTCTGATCATTAAACTATTAAAATATATGTCGTAATAAACACTTTATTAAGAATCTATATATATATATATATATATATATATATATATATATATATATATATATATATATATATATATATATATACTAGGGCGGGTCGATTTAATAATCGCCCATGGCTCAGTGAAAATCGTATTCTAGGGATCAAAATAAGAAACTTTGCCGAAGGAACCATACCTCTAAAACGAATTGTACTACCCCCAAACTGTTGACTTTTGTCCCGTAGGGTCAAGTTTTGAAAAATCCCACTTTGACCCATTTAGAGTGCCCCAATAGAGTCCAAATGTATGACCGACCCCCAATAACTTTGGAGGGCCTATCCACCCATGCCAGTTGCACACACCCTGGAACTCCACTGGGGGTTCCCCATACAAACATTTCAAAAAATCACAATTTTTGGCACTTTATTTTTTATTTATTTTTATTATTTTATTTATTTTTTCTCTTTAAAAATTTATTTAGTCAGAACATATGTAAATGAAAAAATTAATTTAAATTAGTAATAGAAAAGAAAATAAAAAAAATTACTGTTTGAAGTAATACTGAAATTTTTACAGTAACATCACGTGAGGCCTTAAAATAAAATAGGCTACTTATTTTTTCGATAGGGGCAGGGGAATTGGTTCCCCCCAATGGATGCCAATATTAAATATCGCGTATTTTAATCCCAAAATTTAAATGAAATAGCAGCGGGGGAAGTGGTTACCCCCATAGGACGCCAATGTTTAATATCGCATATCTTAAGAACTGTTATAGTAAGAATGTTCAAACTTTGTAGAAGTCCCTCTTATGGTATACTACTCTCTTGATAATAAAAATAAAGCGGGTAGTCGCAGGGGGGAAATACCTTCCATAGGACGCATATATTAAATATCGCTCAACTGAAAAACTATTAAAGGGAGAGTCTGCAAACGTGGTTAAAGCTTCTATTATGGTAAAATATAAATTTCAATATTGAAATGGGCGGGTTTGACAGAGGAGGAGCAGTGCCCCTCATAGATAGAAATATAACTAAGAACCGCTGCATGCATTTTGTTGAACTTTTGGAAGTAGGATCTTCTAAGCCCCAAAATTTAAATAAAATAGCAGCGGAGGAAGTGGTTGCCCCCATATGACGCCAATGTTTAATATCGCATATCATAAGAACTGTTATAGTAAGAATGTTCAAACTTTGTAGAAGTCCCTCTTATGGTATACTACTCTATTGATTATAAAAATAAAGCGGGTAGTCACAGGGGGGAAATACCTCCCATAGGATGCATATATTAAATATCGCTCAACTGAAAAACTATTAAAGGGAGAGTCTTCAAACGTGGTTAAAGCTACTATTATGGTAAACTATAAATTTCAATATAGAAATGGGCGGGGTTGACAGAGGAGGAGTAGTGCCCCTCATATATAGAAATATAATAAAGAGCCGCTGCACGCATTTTGTTGATTTTTTGGAAGTAGGATCTTCTTAGCCCCAAAATTTAAATAAAATAGCAGCGGAGGAAGTGGTTGCCCCTATATTACGCCAATGTTTAATATCGCATATCAGAAGAACTGTTATAGTGAGAATGTTCAAACATATCAGAAGTCGCTCTTATGGTATACTACACTTTTGAAAATAAAAATAAAGTAAGTAGGCGCAGGGGGGGGGAATACCTCCCATAGGATTCAAATATTAAATATCGCTTAACTGAAGAACTATTAAAGGGCGAGTCTTCAAACGTGGTTAAAGCTACTATTATGGTAAACTATAAATTTCAATATAGAAATGGGCGGGGTAGACAGAGGAGAAGCAGTACCCCTCATAGATAGAATATTAATAAGAGCCGCTGCACGCATTTTGTTGAACTTTAGGTAGTAGGATCTTCCTAGCCCCAAAATTTAAACAAAATAGCAGCGGGGGAAGTGTTACCCCCATAGGACGCCAATGTTTAATATCGCATATCTTAAGAACTGTTATAGTGAGAATGTTCAAACTTATCAGAAGTCGCTCTTATGGTATACTACACTTTTGAAGATAAAAATAAAGTGGGTAGATGCACGGGGGAAATTTCTCCCATAGGATGAATATATTAAATATCTCTCAACTGAAGAAGTGGTTAAAGCAATGTAGCGAAGCGCACCGGGCTAAGCTAGTAATTTATTAAATTTGTTTTTAAAAAAGTTAAAAGCGCCAATAAAAATGTTATTATTTGAACATGAATGTCTGTTTCTGATCATTAGGCAGATCTGGTAAAAATTTCCTAAACTATTCAAATATAAGTCGTAATAAACACATCATTAAGAATAATTTATAAAATTTGTTTTTAAAAAAGTTAAAAGAGCCAATAAAAATATTATTATTTGAACATGAATGTCTGTTTCTGATCATTAGGCAGATCTGGTAAAAATTTCCTAAACTATTCAAATATAAGTCGTAATAAACACATCATTAAGAATAATTTATAAAATTTCTTTTTAAAAAAGTTAAAAGCGCCAATAAAAATGTTATTATGTAGCAAATAACTTCGATTTCCTTGGGCATTGTTCGAAGAAATTAGAGTTTAGAAGGCATGGACTGCATTCCGCATTCTGTCTCGTCGGCAAACGGTGTAGGTTTACTTTTCATTTACTAAACCTAAATTTTCAAATGAACTACAGTCTTACTTATTTTAATTTTCATGCCATATAAATATCAGAAGGTATAGCTATAGAAAAAAAATAACACTAAGAAAAGACAGGGATAATTGTTAGATAAAAAAATGGAATAAATTGACGAAACTAGCGAAGATGTTAGAACGCTTGTACCCCTCCCAGCCATGATCATGATATTTATAGCACAACGATAAATCAATATACATGATGCCCTATGAAACTCACCCCTTCATGCTATATGTTCAGAAATCAGAAATTAAAAGTTTTAAGCTTTCATTTTAAATTCATATGAAATTTATTTAAAACAAAAAAATCACCGGTATTATTTAAATTAAATATAAAACGCAATTTCAGCTTATATAAAAAATATTAACTCTAAAGCTGGGATCACACGATTGCCGCAAATGCACCAATATGGCACAATTTTGATTGTGCTTTATTGACGCACAATAAAGAAATTGCACCAATCAAATATTCTGAAATCACACGATTGCCCTGTTTTATACAAATTTAATTGCCGCTAGTTGGTACAACGCGAAATGGGTACAATAATTGCCGCAACACAGTCACACGATTGTTCTTACTTGACAACTGCGAAAACAACTGTTGTTGTAGCTTTTTCATTTGTTTGGAAGTTCTAGTTGGTATGTTCATTAAAATCGAAAAATTTGTTCATATGCATAGGTACCTACTATACAATTTTTTGTTGAATACTTTTATTTGAAATATTTAAAGAAAAATTTATGAAAATCCAAAAATTAACAAATTAAATAATAATATTCGCACTTAACAGCTACATAGTATAGCAAAAATTAAAAAAAAAACTAAGATGCATAATAAATAAATACATATTTATCTTCATTACTTACTACGGGAAATACAAAAATGTAAAATTTATTAAAAAAAGGCAAATGTTGGCGCATATTGTGTTGTTTGATTGCCGCACGAGAAGACAATAAATATTGGTGCATTTTTGTTATTTTTATTGACGCGCGTTTGCATAGCAAACAGTCACACGATTGCCGCACCAGGGTTGCATTTGATTGGTAAAAGTAAGCACAATATTGTCCTCGATTGGTACAAGAGCCAATTGGTTGTGCAGTCACACGATTGGTGTATTAAAAAGTGTGAAAACTGGTGCATTGCGGCAATCGTGTGATCCCAGCTTAAAATAAAATTTAAAGTTTTTAAACATTAGAAATTATATACAATTGTATATAAAAACAATTTATCAAAAGAAATGTAAATGGGCAATCATCAAATCGCTAAACTAAAGTAAAAAAAAAATTCCTTCAAAACGAATGTGAGTAAACATAATTTCTTTTATCAAGTTTTAAAAATAAAAAAATAAAAATAAAAGAAAATAGTAAAACAATTTAACACCTTGTATGACTCGAACCCGGGTCACATAATCGGTAAATCTATAAACGCTCCGCCTGACTATGTAAGCAATTTCCAAACGGACGCGAAATTATTAATTTCAACAAATTTAATGCTTTTTAACACTCGCGATGGTTAATTTTTTTTTTTATAACTACATCTTTACAATTTACATTTTAGCACCGAACCGTTAGTATATATTTTAAATGATTACAAAATTTATTTATTTTTTTTTTCTTTTTCTTTCATTTGCAAATAGCTGAGCGAGTTTTGATCAAATATGAGGCCTGATTCTGGCAGTCGTGATCAAGTACTTTCTCGATTCGAAAGCAAATTAATATCTAATTATTTCAGTCAATACTGAACGAATCGGAATTATTTTTTCAGTGCTGTAAAGCATTGATTTAAGTTTCTCAATACTGAAAAAATAATTTAGATTCGTTCAGTATCGACTGAAAGAATTACATATAAAATTGCTTTCGAATCGAGAAAGTACTCGATCACGACTGCCAGAATTAGGCCCCTGTCAACTGAAGCACAGCCGCGAATAACGTTGTAAAAGCCACTTTTTGCAAAAACGGTTTTTTTTTGCAGATAACCGTTAACATTACTCTCGTACACTGTTTAAACCATAAATCACCCAAAATTATGCACCTTAAAGCCCTTAAAAATGACATACAAAGAGTCAGCTATTGGAAGAACGTTGTAAGTTACTTACAAATGATACGAAGTAAATGGTTTTGAAACGTGAAATAACGTTTTAAAACCCACCAGTCATGATGCTTTGCGTAGTGGAAGAACGTTTTAAATGCCTGTGGATTTGAAACGTTTTTCCACAAAAAAAGTTATAAACTGTAAATGTGCATGTATTTTAAATTTGTTGATATTTTCCATAAAAATTTGTATTATCATTATTTTTAATAATCTAAAAATAAAAAATTAATAATCTTGCCTGTTAAAAACGTTTTTTTTGCTCTCCTGAAAAATAATTATTTTGTAACTTTAAACGTTATTCGCGGCTGTGCTTCAACTATCAAATTTTCGACTTTAAGCAGAAAATGCAAACAAAAATGATTTTACTGCAGATCTTCTATCTTTTTTTTTGTAATTTTGTCTTTTTTTCTACGTAAGTTAATAGTATCTACCCACGTAGGTATATCGAAATTTGTATGAACACTTACATTTCCTAATATAATCATCGAAACTTTAAGAAAAACAAAACATCATGTAAATAAATGGATTTTCGTTTATTGAAATTTAAAATTTACAAAAAAGTAAGAAAAAGTATATGGGCATTTCCATCATGTCGAACGTGACCATCGTACACAATTAAAGTTAAAAAAAAGACAAAATAAAACTTATATTTATTTTGGCAATAGATTCAAGTTATAGCTTTTAATTAGCCCTATAGTTGGTACTATTGTTCATTTTGATAAATTGTTTCGTTTTCAAGAAAATTGCAAAAAAAACAAGGCATTTGCACGTGACGAAAACAGTGGTTTTTGTGGCCATTTTTTCGAATGCCGATATCAGCGAAACCTGAGGCAATATTTGAATGCAAAAAATTGTAGAATGTTATGCACTCATATCTCTTAAATATGGCTGTCATTTTTAATAAAACTAATGTATACTATTTTTTTTATTTATCTTTAATCGCTGTCGCACGTGATCTGTCGCACATGACATTTTTTTCCATCATGATATATATGTTGATTAGACCGGGTCGACCTCCATACAAAAAAAAAAAGATGTGCCAGTCCCCCCCTAGAATGAAAGAAGTTTCTAAAACAGGAAACATTTTTTTTGCCACGCCTAAAATACAGCCCTTTTGGTTTTTTATATTTTTTTATATTATTAAATCAGGTAGAAGCCAATACAAGCAATACAATTTTTATCAGTCACGCCCTTAAGTTTATTAAGTTTGAAAAACTTTAAAAAAATTGTTTTTGCCACGCCCTAAATTACAGCCCTTTTTGTTTTATATACATATATAGCATCGTCATTTAAAGTCTAATCTCATCGTATCGTATATCATTGCTAATGGCTAGAATATGGCTTTATTTTTGAATTTAGTGCTTTTTTTTGCTCATCTAGATTTAAATGATTGAAATGTATATATTAACATAAATAAATCATTTACATATATTTAAAATTATTTTCAAATTATTAATTTTCACACACGATGTCGCACGTGAACAACTTTATACCAAGATCACAAATCTTGCAATTTTACAGAAATTTTTATTTTATTTTAATATTATAAAAAATCTCTGTTTGGCCTGGTAATTTGATGAGCTTTCTTCTTTTACTTTCGACGCATTGATAGAAAATGATGTTTTTCAATGTCGCACATGACATCGAAATATGAGATAATACAAAGAAAAAAATACAGTTATTTGCAATAGCATAGTTTCTTGTGCATTCTATTTTGACTTTTTGTACCTTCCGAAAGGTTCTAGAGAGAAAAAGTCAATGCATAATGTCTCCCTTAAAGAACTGTAATCATAGCAAAACGTACAATAAAAATATCCAAATAAGAAAAGTTGCACTTGTTCCACTTTGCATTCATAAATCTTGAAATGGGTTATAAATAAATATAAAATTTTTTTACTTTTATTAAATTTGATTGTTTTCCTGTTAAAATATGATAAAACAAAGTCTTTTCAAGAACTTATAATTTTTTTGTTGCGGTGGGACCTTTCGGTGGAAATGCCCATATATGAATATATGTAATATTTATTTACGCAAATTGTGAGAAGATGAAGATGGGCCCTGATGACAATCTTCACACTTTGTCTGGGTGAAGCTGTGTTCAACGCATACGGGCTCCGTGCATTTGACACATGCTTGCCGTGCAGCTCTCTTCCTTTTAGAACAACGGCAGCACATGTAGCACCAAAATTTTTTTTTTTTTTTGATGCGACAACTTGCATCTAATAATTCGTCAGTGATGGCATTTTTTCGACGATGATCAGATCTTTTGTGTTCCTTTTTTAACCGTCCTTTTTATTTTTGTTAGTGCGGATGTTCTTGTGTTAATCGTTGTTGAACTGTTTTGGTGATGAAGGTATAACACTGATCACCAAACAGTTTTTTAACGACTTTTAACATAGTGGATAACTGTACTTTCCGTTTGATTTGAATTTTTTTTTATGATGTGATGAGAGGGCTGAGAACGAATTTTTTCTCTGTGTATGCTCACGTTTGTCTCCACCGCCCGAATGTTTTCGCCTTATGTGAAACTCAGGTGTCTGAAAATTCGGATCCACTTGATTTTCAGATTCCTGGGTATCACCTTCTATCCCTCCTTAATCTTCATCGGGGTCTTGCTATGTACATACGCAATGAAGTTGTGTATCAGTGCCAGCAATCAATGGGCATGCTTGGTGCGGAATTTAACTGTCTTTGGGTTAAATTCAAAATCGATACACAGTATTTGTATTTCGGATTTCTTTACAGAAGTCCAAACGCGGGAAGGGAGATTACCTTATCGGGCTTCGACTCCCTTTCTGACTCAATAGCGAAGATTCTTGAGAATTGTCCCGACAGTGAAATCGTTGTTGCTGGTGATTTTAATGTCCAAAATTCTTCTTGGCTTCACCACTCGGGCCGTACAACTTACGAAGGCCAATATGTTGAGCTTTTTGCTGCGCACAACCACCTCGTGCAACTGGTGAATGAACCAACACATATTCCGTGTGTTGATGGGCACCAACACAATACCCTTGACCTCTTCCTCTCTTCGCACCCTCAAAAGTACGAAGTTGAGGTTCTAGCACCTCTCGGCAACTCGGATCATTGCACCATTTCCGCCTCTTTCCCGTTCTCCGAACTTCGGAACGTTTCACGACGGGCTACGAAACGATCAATATTTGTTTACGGGAAAGCACGTTGGGCTGAGCTCAATGACTTTTTTTTCGGCATTTCAATTGGAAACTCTGTTTCCTGGACAATGACGTCAGTGCCATGGCGAAAATGGTTGAAAACGTAATAATGCTAGGAATGAAAATTTTCATTCCAGTTAAAAAAGCTTCGAATAAGCCTCGATCCAAATCTTGGTTTAATCAGTCGTGCAAATCAGCAGTCAGATCCAGAGAGGAAGCTTTCAGAAATTGGCGTAAAAATAAAAACGCTGATACTGAATTGCTACTTAAAATGGCAAGGTCTTCGTGTGCCAAAGTACTTAGACGGGAAAAAACTCTTCACGAGCAACGTCTTCGTGCTGAAGTTCTTGCTGCTCCCCGGGGTAGTAAAAGCTTCTGGTCATTCGTTAAAAGAGTAAGGGTTAATGCTAGTTCTTCAATACCAACTCTTTTAAAGGATGGCCGATCATTCACGGACCCGGTTGATAAGGCTAATTGTTTTGCTGAATTATTTGCTAATAATTCTTACCTACCAGCTAGCAGTCAACCACTACCCGAACTCGAAAAAGTATCCGTAACTATGCCTAGAATATTTTTTCGGGGTCGAGCTGTTAAAAGGGTTGTTGCGGATCTCGACGTAAACAAGTCTCCTGGGCCGGATGGTATACCTGCACTGGTCTTGAAGCAGTGCTCTTCGACGCTAGCTCGTCCCTTAGCAAATCTTTTCAGCACTTTATACCGTGCCGCGGAATTTCCAGTCTGCTGGAAAGTTGCTAATGTAACGCCAATTCTTAAAAATGGAACCGCTTATAACCCTGAAAATTACCGCCCAATTGCAATTTGTTCGGCACTTTCCAAAGTTATGGAGAGTATGGTAAATTACCATCTTGTCAAATATTTAGAGTCAAACTACCTACTAAGCGACCGCCAGTATGGCATTCGTAGAGGTCGCTCTACTGGAGACTTACTAGCTCTGTTATCGGAAAAATGGTGCCGTTCCATTCACCATTTTGGCGAAAGTAAGGTAATTGTTTGGATATTTCCAAGGCGTTTGACAGAGTCTGGCATGGTGCACTCTTGTCAAAACTTGCTGCGTTTGGTGTCGGTGATAATTTCTCTCGATTTATATCGAGTTTTCTCAGAGATCGCACTATACGAGTTATTATAGATGGGGTTTCGTCAAACGAGTTCAAGATTCATTCAGGTATACCGCAAGGCTCCGTTCTTTCTCCTACTCTATTTCTTATCTTTCTAAATGACCTCCTTTGTCAAACTTCCAACCCTATCTACTCTTTTGCAGATGACAGCAACCTTTGCCATTCGTACTCATTCGAGTGCAGACCAAGCGTATCCGATGTCGCTGCTATGAGGCAGAATATGAATGATACGCTTGGCCGAGACCTTGACATAGTCTCGGAATGGGGTCGTGCAAATAGGGTCGATTTTAATGCCCGAAAAACCCAATGTTGCGTGCTGACGCATAAACGCGCGACAAACCAAGGTGCCTCATCTGTATATATGGGTGGTATAATTATTGAGGAATCAGAATCTCTTGATGTTCTGGGCATGAGGATACAATGTGACGTCCGATGGACTGAACATATATTCAAGGTGTCGAAAGAAGCATTCAAGTGCCTCGGTTTTCTAAGACGGTGTAGGATATACTTCACTCCATCTGATCTCCTTACTATTTATACCAACTATATCCGACCGCGTATGGAATACAAATCTCATGTGTGGGCCGGTGCTTCAAATTCTATTTTGGAGCTTCTCGACCGCGTGCAGGAGAGGGCGAGGGTTCTCATTGGTGACAGTAGGGTAACCAATTTTTTTGACTCCCTTGAGCACCGTCGCAATGTGGGTTGTATTTGCCTGTTTTATCGTTACTACAATGGGATGTGTTCCGACGAAATCAGGGATCTGGTTCCCGAAACCCGTACATTTGTTCGTAATACACGTTTTGCCTCAAGAGCCCATCCTTATGTGGTCGATTGGCAGGTGAATCGTACAACGCATTACAGAGAGAATTCGTTTTTTTCCCGGACTATTCGTATGTGGAATAACCTTCCTGCAGAAGCCTTCCCTCTCACTTACAACATGATTAAGTTCAAATCGAATGTTCACAAACACTACTCCCTCTATCCTCCTTCCCATAACCTATTTTCCTAGTTCCAACACAATGCAATGCATTAGTAGGGGTCATCCCCTGAGTGCTGGTCCTAACAGTAAAAAAAAAAAAAAAAAAATCTCGTTCCGGGACATCATCAGCGTCAAATTCTTCACCTCCGTAGTTCGATACAGAGAATGATTATTCAGTAATAATAAAAACAACTAAATATTTTTCCACTCAAAAAGGTTCAAAAATATACCTAAAATACATTCAACAGCTGTCTTGATGGCAATCTACTTGACAGCCATTTGTCTTTGGGCTCGGACCGTAACTTTCGAAATACAAAGCTCTTCACCCAATCTCTGTATAAATTTTCTATGTCGCGATTTCTTTACCGCACTATGTGGACTGTTGGTGATGTATATTATATGAGGCCGTCAGCGCAAAAGTGGTGTAAGCTTTAATTTTATCTACGCCAAATTGATTAAAACTGCGAAAATAAAATAAGAAACTAGTTTATCTCTTGTTTTACCAATCACTTACAGAAAGCGTTGCAAAGGTTTGTGTTGCAGTTATATATTTTTGATCTACTTGTAATACAAAAGTAGCCATTAGCCAAACCAATATGAAATAAATATAGTGTGACCTACACCACTTTTGAGCTGACGGCCTCATACATTTATGCTGCCAGGGCAGAGATATCCAACATGTTGTAAAACATCGTAAAAGGCCAACGAGTTGTTTCCCTTTTTGTGGTATATTGGGACACCATTTTATCCATTGCGTCCACACTGTTCTTGGTTCGATTATAAAACAAAATCATTTCTGGCTTTTGTTTTATATCGGACACAGCTGAATATCGATGCATGGACGATAGGAATACTACAGCTCTTCGTAGTAGAAAAAAGCAAATAAATTACCTAAAGTATAATTTTTTAATAATATGTATTTCTTTTTGCCTTGTTTGACATTGTTTGTATTTTCCCCCATATAAAATTAAGAAAATATTATCATATCTACCCGGGTAGATACTATGTTTTGACGTAAAAGAATTCTTCATGAAAGCGAAGGTTAAGTACCAATTTATCGACCCCTTGTATAACAAGATGGAATTCTCTTTACGATTCAGTAAATAAGTTGCTACAATACAACATAAGGCAAATCTACCGGAATTGTGATATCGTCTTTCCCTTCCCACTTTTCTTGCTGATGAAATTGAGTATTTGGAGGAATATATAAGCATAATGGAACCTTTAGCAGAGGCAATTGATTATCTTCAGGGGGAAAAAGCTATATTTTTCGGTCACTTTGTCCCAACTATTGTCTCTTTAAAAATAAAATTTGGCCGTTTACAGTAAGCCGAATTTAAATACTTAGTCGAATTAAGTAAAAAACTGCTAGAGGCATTAGTTAAGAGATTCGAAAAATATTTTCTGATCCAGCCTGACACTTAGGATGCCATTATTGCCGCAATAACAATACCTGAAATAAAGCTAAGGTTTCTAAAACCACTTTTAGAAACGGCAACGGGGAAAACAGAAGAAGAGGTTAAGAAAATGTTTAATACATAAGTTGTAAAATATGGAAAAATACCCACAATTGAAAGCCGTGCTTTGCCTCAAAGACCGCAAAAATCATTTTTAGATTTTGGAGAGGAAAGTAATGGTAACGTTTTGCATCTTATTTTCCATTAAATTTTTGTATTTATTATTCACATGCTTATCTTATTTTCTTAAACAGATGCGGGCATAACTATTAATTCAGGTGACTTGGCAAACTATCTCCTGGCAACAATTTTGTATCTGGCCGAACAAGACACTAGAATAAATTGTCTGCATAATCACAGTGCTATTTAAAAAGTGGTTTTGAAATAGAATACTTCTTTGCTTTCGTCTGCTCCTGTAGAAAGATTATTTTCTTTCGCTGGGATTGTGAATCGTTCCAGACGACAAAAATTAAGAAAAGCCAATAATATATAAAATCTTTTATCTTTAGGCTACGTTCACAATCAAAAAAACAATTTCGTTTTTTCTTCTATCTTTTTTCTTCCCGAAGTATTTCATATATTTTCCTTTAATTTTTAGAACAAAAATGTAACTAAAATTTTTTTAAAAATGTAACTAAAGTTGAGTCACCTAGAACTTCAGCAACAATTTGTATGAAATTGTTTCTGACGTTTAAAATAATTTTATTTAGTTTTGAATGAAAATTTTAACAAATTGTTTAAAGAAATAAAAATAAATGCATAATATTGCTGTGGCTAAAATTTGCGAACGGTTTCTTGATGCAAAATGTGTGTACACAGAAAAAATTATTGCCGAATTATTTTCAAACAAACGCTTGTTTGAAAATTTTTTTAATTTCTACAAATTTTTTTACTGATTCAATTAAAATTTTTGTTTGATTTTTATTTAACCAACAAAAATGTTGACAACCATTCAAAAATATAATACACGCGTTATTGGTTTCAAGTTTTCATAGTTTTGTATGAAATATTTAGCGCTTTTTAATGTTGTCGTCTTTTTGCATTTTTTTATTTGATCGTAAGCAACACTTCCTAATGTGAAATATAAGAACTACAACAAAAAACACATACAGTCTATTTTTGGACACTTCAAAAAAGTACAACAGTAAAAAAGATGAAGAGGTTTGAAATAAAAAAAAAAAAAAAAATAGCAGGTAAAAAAACGTTTCACTCTTTTTAAACAACAGAAACAACAACAACATTATAAGAAACAAAATAAATTTTTGGTTGGTTTCAAAGTTGGTTAAAAAAAAACATAGTCCCGTATTCAATTTTTTCAAACTGTTTGCTTAAATACATCAAATACAAAAATATAATGATGACAAAAAACATATCGACTCGGTCTGTCGCCGTTTTTGGGTTACATTTCTTCTTCATTAGCAAAGGAAAGGATACAGCAACAGTGAGTGATGACGAAAAACATTGTGTGTATAAAACATTGATGTCAAATTCATTCAATTTCATAGCACAATTGTGCTAGCTCAAAATTCACACACATTCTTACGCTCTTTCATTTAGTCCACGAGAGTATACAATTCAGTCGTCGATTATCAAGCGACGAGTACACATGTGGCGGATGCTTACGTATTTTTGTTATTTTTATTAAGAAAACTTGTCTCTTTATTCCTGCCATCGGCAACCTATACTATTACATTTTGCGATTATATGCGTTGTATGAATTTTACATATGTTGTTGTTAATGTTGTTAAATTCTCTGCAATGTGTGTGCACATGTACGTAATAAAAGAGCATACAAGAGAATAAAAGAGAAAAGAGCAAACGCGGCGCCCTGATTTTGCCGATGGCTGCTTTATTCACTAATACTAATATAAAGCACTACAACCACAATTTTCATTTTTGACATCACTGGTATAAAAAAAGACTTCGATCAAAAATTATTCCAACAAAAAAATGTGTCTCAAAGCCAGCCGGCCGCTCTGCTCTCTCTGCCATCATCTTCTAATACAGTGCCTGCTTGTGTGCCCATCATTGCTTGTGCAAAAACCTTTTTTTTTTAATTTGAAATTTAGTACATGAATTCCAGTAAACTTTTTGTTTGATTCAGTTAAATTATTTGTTTGAAAAAATCAGTGTTTTTTTCAATAAACAAAAAGCAAATAAATTGTTTGAATATGCGAATTTGTTTATAGGACCGATTTCAGACAAAAAATTGTTTGATTCTACAAATTTTTTGTTTGAATTGGAAAAATAATTTTTTCTGTGTAGTAACAAAAGAAGTTGTTGCTCTATTATGAACACCAAGTGCAAATGTTTTTTTTAATGTGAACGAAGCTTTATTCAACAAATTTACAAATATTTCTTGTGCTAAACCCGCAAAGCTTTGAGCTTGTCAAAAAAAAAAAATATACGTAATCGTGACTCAATTTTAAGTAATCAGTAAAATTTACTGATTACTGAAATTGTTTTCAGTATTCAGTTAACTTTACTGATTAGTGCAATTTTTTTCCAGTAATCAGTAAACTTTACTGAATAGTCCCAATTCACACGTTGCAAGTCTTATTGATCAGCTTGCTACTTTATAACGAGAGTAAAGAGAGGAAAATCAACATTTCTCTCTCACTCTCTCTCGCCTATAAAGTAGCAAGCTGATCAATAAGACTTGCAACGTGTGAATTGGCACATACTGATTTTTTTTTTTCAGTAATCAGTAAAAATTTACTGGCAATGAAAATTATATTTCATTACCAGTAAGCATTTACTGATAACTGAAACGCTTGCTGCAGTAAAAAAATAATGCAGTATGCCCATGTTTGCTAACAACAAATTAAACAAGTTATTAATAATCAAATGCATACTTTTTGCCTTATTTGAGTCCTGGACGACAATGTTGTTAAAATGTTAAGGTGTAAAGATTTCAATTTTCTAAATTTTTCATTATTTCTTAAAATAATTTATAAATATTGTTCTTTTATACTTTTTTTTTAATTTTCACTTTGTATTGTGCGGGCAAATTATCAGACTGCTAAATTGATGTGTACGTACGTAAAACTAAATAATGAAGAAAAATTACTATAAATAAAAAGTTATAGAAGCAAAGAAAATATAAAAACGGTGAAATCAGAAAAAAACATACTGATTCCAAATACATATTTAAGCATTTAAAGAGCAATTTAACATTATAATTAAATAACTTAATTATGTTATTAACATTACAATATTAAGTTCAACTTGCGAAAAGCTTGTTTACATTTATGTAAAAAAAAAACCCCCAAAATTAAGGACAATTTCTAGACCTGCAAGGAGCCACAGAAAGATCTTTCCGGAATCCAGCCACACTGTAAGTCCTAAAAATTTTTTTTTAATTATTATTTTGCCGTTCAATATTTTTTTGGGGAGATCTATTGTATACTTAATGTCAATAAGAGAAATTAATGGTGGATAACATGAACTAATTAATGTTACTAACATTTTTGTAACATTCATTTCTGTTAATGACATTGAACAAAGTCTCCTGTAATTTAAATCATATATAAAAAAAAAATAATTACCTTAAAACTGAAATGATTATTTCTGCAGATTTTGGTCTATTACACTTGTTCCAAATCTGTGTACATCTAAAACCAAAAAATTAAAATATAGAGTAGTTTGTAATTTAAATTTTATCAATGTTACCTTCTGAAAGAGTTTTTGTGTATATGTTTTACGTCTTGACTTAAAGTATTCATTATTTTGTTGAAATCGGTTGTAGCCAAAAGATTTAATTTGTGACTAGCACATGAGAAATGTTTAGATAACTTTATGCCTACGGGGCGAAATTCAGGGCTTAAAACATTCGTTTCCTCATCTGAGTCAGAATCGGATTCTTCAGTACTATTATGTTCATTATTATTATGTGCTGAATTAAGGAAAATTAATAATATAATTTTATTGGAAATAATTATTTATTTATGAATATATTATTTTCTTACTTAATTCAACTCCAAATTCTTGAAATGCTTTAATGAAATTAGATCCGTTGTCAGTGATAGTTTTTTTTTTTTTTTTTTGTCATTATTTTTTATTGAATCTTCATATATTAAATATGAACTAACAATAATTAATCAAATCTTAACCTAATACGTTATTTTATGTCCTGCCAGTGCCAGACAAAATTTTCTTCATCACGGTTTTTTTATCGCTCATCTAATTGGGTAAGTGCTGCAGTGTCTCTCCTTCTTAAGCGAGTGTGGCCGCCATGACTTAAAATATTTCGAGCTAGTGGATTTGGGTGTTGTTCAAGCCTTTTTAAATATTTTGTAATCATAGTTTTAACTAATGGCACATTGAGATCCTTATGAATGTTTGAGTTTTTAACATACCAGGGAGCTGCTGTGATTATTCGAAGAAGTTTATTTTGGCGCCTTTGAATTTTGTCGATATTAGAGGCCGAGGCAGTGTCCCATAGTTGAATACCGTAGCACCAGATAGGCTTTAAGATAGAGTTGTAAAGTAGAAGCTTGCAATCGAGACTAAGGACAGAATTTCTTCCAATAAGCCAATGAATTTGAATGGCTTTTAGTTTCATTTGAGTTAATTTTGCCTCTATATGGCATTTCCACGTTAATCGCCGATACAGATGTATACCGAGATATTTTACATGCGAGTGTTGGGGAATTATTTGATTATTGATTGTAATAGGGGGGCAAGATTCCCGGCGCAAAGTGAATGTTATATGTACGCATTTTTGCTCATTGACCATTATCCTCCATTGTCGTAACCATATTTCTAGTTGAAATATATGATGCTGTAAGTAACGCGATGCTTCATAACGATTTTCATGGACGCTTAGAAAAGCTGTATCGTCTGCAAATGTTGAAGTTTGTGTGTAGTTGCTTGTTGGCATGTCCGAAGTATAAATTAAGTATAATAGGGGGCCCACGATGCTTGCTTGTGGGACTCCAGCGGCAATGGGCTGAGGTGAACTTAAGAAATTTCCTTCTTTAATAATAAATTGACGACCGACTAAGTAGCTTTCTAGCAGCAGTGTGTGTTTGCTGGTAAATTTTGCTTCAATTTATGTAATAAGCCTTCATGCCAGACTTTATCAAAAGCTTGTGAAACATCGATGAAGAGTGCTGAGCAATATTTATTTTCTTCAAATGCCTTTCTTATGACATTTACTATTCGATGAGTCTGTTCGATTGTGCTGTGTTTTCTTCTAAATCCGAACTGATGGTTTGGAATACATCTATTTACACTCAAAATCGGTGTTAATTTTGAAACTAATAATTTCTCAAACAGCTTTGACATATTTGATAATAAGCTAATAGGCCTATAAGACTCAACTTTTGTATGATCTTTACGTGGCTTTGGTATCATGGTAACTAAGGAAACCTTCCATTTTTGAGGATAGTATTCAAGGCTTAAAACAGCATTAAAAATAAAAAGAATAATTTTCTTTGCTATGCGAGGTAGCTCCAAAAGCATTTTATTACTGATTTTATCAATACCAGGTGCCTTCTTAGTGTTTAAGTCACAAATAGCCTTTTCGATTTCTCTTAACTCAAATCTGAGGGGAATAAATGCTCTAGCAGCAACAGGTGGTAACTCGACCGCAATATTGTGAGATATATTTGGTGTAAATACGTTTTTCAAATGACTAACAAAAAGATTTCCTTTTTCAATATCGTTTCTTGCCCAACTACCATTCAAGTTTCTTAATGGTGGCTTAGATATAACTGGCCTTTTTAGATTTCTAGCTGCACGCCAGATTGTGGAGTTGCATTAAGTTCCTTAAGATATTTTTCTAGAGAAGCCGTTTTCTGAGTCTGCAGTAACTTTCTTAGCCTTTTTGTGCATTCTTTTAATAAAATCTTAAGTTGCGGGGATCTGTAAAGTTGCCACTCTCTTCGAACTCTCCTTTTTTCAGTCAAGAGCCGCTCGACATCTGAAGAACATATTTTATTATTTTTATTTATTTTATGTCAGTGATAGTGTAAACAATTTTGTCAACTGGCAATTTATATTCTTTATTGATATCGCATAGCATAGACCAAAGGAATGTGTTCCTTTAAACCGTCGACAAGCTAATGCTACAGACTTTCTTTCAAATTGATTAACATCTATCCAATGGTATGTGTAACCAAAAAATTATTTTTTTCCACCCAACCACATATCAGCAGGTACGCACACGTATTCAATTTTTTCTATATCAAATGCCGCGATTCGCTAATTGCCCTTGAAACCAAATATTTATTTTCCCTTTACCTTAACAAAACAACAAGAAAAAAAAAATCTATCGAAAGTTATAAAAAAACACTGATGATTGCCGCTACTTGTGTGCGCTCGCATATTCATCGCCGTAGGCGATGGTTAGCGATTCGTATTCCCTGAGAAGGATCGCGTAATTATCGCCAAAAAATTTCAAAAATTTTTGAAGGGTTAGTTTGAGTCTCTAAAAGCAATCTGGTTATGGAACGTCTGCTCGGAATATTTTTGCCAGGAAATAAGTTTTTAAAACTTTGGTCATCTATTATGGACAATGGGGATGCAGTGCTACAAATAAAGTTCAAAATATCCTCGCTAAGTAAACTCTTGCCACCTCTCATGCGCCTGTTCTCGTCCTTTTTTTGCCTTCAAGGCACTTAACTTTTGTGGGTGTTCCTTTTTGAGGTGCTTAATAAAATTGGAGCTCCTCTTAAATTTTTGTTACAAACTTGGCAAACAGCAATCAAGCCATTAATTTTTCTTTGATGAGAAGTTTTGTCCAGCTTTACAAAATTTGGGACTAATTAATCAATTAATTATCATACATGCCATTCACCATGTACAACTTAACGACGATCCCTCCTGAGGCCACATGTTCGAATCCCCGCTCGGTATTTTTTTATTTCTTTTTATATTTTTATTAAATTATTTTAAATATAAAACATCCCAGTGGCAAAGCATGTGACAGTGCAGCTATAATAATTAGGAATCAAATTAGCCACTTCTTAATGCCGGAATATAAAACTGATCACATTCAGGCCTCATCAATATTCCTCTCGGCCACAAACAGCACCATATCTTCTATATACTGTCCCCCAAGACACAAAATAACTGATGATCAATTCATTACTTTTTACAAAACGCAAAAGGCAATACATTTATAGCAGGAGATTGCAATGCAAAGCACACGTTCTGGGGCTCACGACTCACTACTCCGAAGGGCAGATAGCTATTTAAAGCTACACTGAAAAAATTTTCTTCACAGATCCAATGAAATTTACATTAAAATTCAACCTATGTAACCCTTCATTGGATTTATGAAATGTTTCATAAAATCAATGCAAATTTTGCATTAGTTTAATGACAAACGTTTATTTTATCCATTTTTTCAATAAGGATTCATGAAATCAATGAAAATTTTGTCATTGATTTTATTAATCCTTCATTAATCCAATGAAGGGTTACATAGGTTGAATTTTAATGTAAATTTCATTGGATCTGTGAAGAAAATTTTTTCAGTGTATCTCATATATTAAGCTCAACATTATATCTGACGGACAGCCCACTTATTGGCCTTTAGCTCTAAAAAAAACTCCCGATTTAATAGATGTTGCAGTCATTAAAAACATCAGACGCGATCAGCTTTCTACAGCCTCTTTGTTTGACCTGTCCTCAGATCACTCTCCCACTATTATATCAATGTTAAATTTTCAAAACATCGAAAAACCCTTTTGTTTCCCCAATAGACATACTAACTGGCTCAAATACCGAATGTATATAAGCTCCCACATATCGCAAAATATTTCGCTTAAGTCCGATAATGAAATACAAGATGCTATAAACGTATTCTCTGAAACATTATCAACCGCAGCTAAAGTAGCTACACCTTTCAAACATTACAACGGCACTAAAAACGAATTCTCAACAGCTATTCAAAACCTTATAAAAGAAAAGAGAAAACTTAGAAGACAATGGCAACTACATCGCTCTCCTACCTTGAAAATGCAACTAAACCACTGTCAAAGAGCCCTTCATAGTACTCGTTTGGAGGATAGACAAAGCTCTAAGGGCAGATTTAGAGCCAACAAAGTCCACTGATCATAGCCTTTGGAAAGCCATTATATTAATTAATTAATAACCCGATAAAATGTGAGAATGCTATTCGTTATAGTGATGGAAAATGGGCTAGGTCCAATAAAGACAAAGCTGAAGTTTTTGCCGATCACCTCTCGAAAGAGTGTTTACGCCTAATACTTCCGACTCAGACATAACGTTACCAGCTATTGAAGACCGTGTTGTGTCTTCAATGAAAATTCGTTTCTCGTCCTTAACTTCAGTAATCAAAAAAATCAAAACAAATAAATCCGCTGGCATGGACAAAATTTCTGGAAAAATGATTCGTGAACTACCAAGGCTAATTTTATTTATTTTCAATTCCATCCTGCGAACTGGTTTTTACCCTAAATCATGGAAAATATCAGAAATAATTATGATACCTAAGCCAGGTAAGGACGCCAGTCAAGTGTCATCTTATCGTCCGATAGATAAGCTTACTTTCAATTTTATCAAAGCTCTTTGAGAAAGTATTTTTAAATGCATTGACCCTATATTTAAACGACCGCCACATCATTCCAGTCCATTAGTTTGGATTCCGAAAGGATCATAGAGGACAAACACTATTGCTCATCACTCTTCATAGACATTTCTCAAGCCCTTGAAAAAGTCTGGCATGACGGGCTTTCTATAAAATAGGGTCCTTGTTACCCCAAAATACACAGAAAAAATTATTGCCGAATTATTTTCAAACAAACGCTTGTTTGAACATTTTTTTAATATCTATAAATTTTTTTTACTGATTCAAACAATATTTTTGTTTGATTTTTATTTAACCAACAAAAATGTGGACAACTCTTCAAAAATATAATAAACGCGTTATTGGTGTCAAGTTTTCATAATTTTGTATGAAATATTTAACGTTCTTTAATGTTGTCGTCTTTTTGCATTTTTTTATTTGACCGTAAGCAACACTTCTTTATGTGAAATATAAGAACAACAACAAAAAACACACACAGTCTATTTTTGGACGCTTTAAAAAAGTGCAACTATAAGAAAAACAATAGCAGAAACAACATTACAAGAAACAAAATCCCGTATTCAATTTTTTAAAACTGTTTGGTTAAATACATCAATTACAAAAATAGAATGAGGACGAAAAACATATCGAGTCGGTCTGCTGCCGTTTTTGGTTACATTTCTTCTTTAGCAAAGGAAAGGATACAGCAACAGAGAGTGATAAAGAAAAAACATTGTGTTGTGTATATAAATAAGACTTCGTTCAAAAATTATTCCAACAAAAAAAATGTGTCTCAAAGCCAGCCGGCGGCTCTGCTCTACCGTCATTGTCTCATGCAGTGCTTACTTGTGTGCGCGCGTCATTGCTTTTTTTTTATTTTGAAATTTAGTATATGAATTTCAGTAAACTTTTTGTTTGATTCAGTTAAATTATTTGTTTGAAAAAATCAGTGCTTTTTTCAATAAACAAAATGCAAATAAATTGTTTGAATATGCGAATTTGTTTATAGGACCGATTTCAGACAAAAAATTGTTTGATTCTTCAAATTTTTTGTTTGAATTGGAAAAATAATTTTTTCTGTGTACCCATAACTTACTGCGAAATTATTTATAAGATCGCTCGTTTGTAGTAAAATATAAAGACTATATCTCAGACTCAAGAATAATCGCAGCAGGAGTTCCCCAAGGCAGTATACTTGGTCCTCTCAAGTATACAGTAGTTTTGACTTAACTGCCTTTTGTTTACGTGCACTTTTGACTTAACTGCACAAAATTTATAATTTTTGGAATTATTCTTTATTATTCTATACAAATTCCTTTTTTAAGTGCACTTTCTATACCTGCACATTTCAGATAAATGCACAAAACTTTTGGCATTTTAAAATTTTTTTCATACAAAAAATCAAAGTTAGCTGCACTTTGACTTCACTGCCCAAAATACATATTTTCTGGAATTATTCTTCAAAATACTTGTTTACGTGCATTTTGTATACCTGCACATTTTTCATATTTTTGGGCAGCTTTAAAATATTTTCATACAAAACATCAAAGTTAGCTGCACACATAAAAATATATGGTGGCCACTTTTTCACATAAATATCCAATTTAAGCTGTTAATAAAAATATAAATCGCAATTATTTTGTTTTTTTCCATAAATTTTTATATTCTTTGTGAATTCTCATTGTTTTTGTTAATGTTTCTTTTATATTAAATAAACATACATACATACATACATGCATAAAATGATCTGTTATTTCCCAGCAAGCATAGGCTGTTTGTTAGACGATTATGTTTAATATACAACTCCTAAAAGAATCTTTTGATGATTATCTGATGAGTAACAAAAACATCTTAATCTCTTTTTTATTTATTATTTATTTTTTGACACGATCATCCTTAAATCTTGGAATGAACCTTTTGGGATTCTCTATAGACCATTTTTGAAGTATGAAAATGCTATTGCCAATACAATTTTAATAAAACAAACCGGCCTTAGGATCTGTGAAAAAGGATTTTTCCGACAGGATGGTGTTGATTTCGCGACCTTAAGGTTTGTTTTATAAAAATTGTATGAAAATTAGAAGTTTTGGCATGAAAAATACGCTTGATTTCCTTATTGAGGTAGTCGAACGGCTGAGCATTTCACGAGTTGTAAAAAAATACCTACATGAGTCTCATACGACTCTTGGCATGCTTTTTGAAAGACTCGTAAGATAATATCTGCATATGTACATAATAAACGATTCCCTTTACGATTAATATAAGCGTTTTTCGCTGTGTTATAAAATAAGCTCTCATAGGAATTAGCACGTGTAACAGTTTCTCCCATGCGAGGAATTGTCTACAATTAAAAAATGAGCTCGTCGATCAAAAACACTCTTTGTGAGATTCCAAGTAGACTCCTAGACGATTGAAAATGCTAGCTGGGTTGAAATAATAAATTAATTTTTTTATTCTACTTTTAAATCAAACACTTTACTTTAGCTGCACATTTGTGCAGGTAACCACAATTGTGTACCTGCAAATTAAGGCAGGTTAATCCATTTAAGATAACTATCGTGCAAAGGAGATTGTGCAGCTAAGTCAAAACTACTGTATACTTTACACCTCAGATATGCCCACAAGTAATCTGATACACACGAAAAAATTATTTTTCCAATTCAAACAAAAAATTTGTAGAATCAAACAGTTTTTTGTCGGAAATCGGTCCTTTAAACAAATTTGCATATTCAAACAATTTATTTGCATTTTGTTTATTGAAAAAACACTGATTTTTTCAAACAAATAATTTAACTGAATCAAACAAAAAGTTTACTGAAATTCATATACTAAATTTCAAAATCAAAAAAAAAAAAAAACAAGTAAGAGTGCTATATTCGGCTGTGCCGAATCTTATATAGCCTTCACCATTGTGCGAGCAGAATACAGAGCATCTAGACAAAAACTAAATAAAACTGGTAAATATTTTTTTAAAATCGTTTTTAGAACATACAAGTTAAAAAAAAATAATCACTCTGAAAAACCAAGATTTGAACCAGAGGACTAACAGTTTCTAAACTCAACCCCCTAGACGACTGAACCATAAACGAACGTTGTTTGAATATCATTAACCCATTTACGCTTGCTGTGCCAATTTGGGAACACTTCAATTTTACGGCTTATGACAAAGTTTTTGACATTATTCAATATATTTTTGCATAATCGATAAATTAAATGTTCAGACATTTCTATAACATAAAAACATTTTTTTTTTTATGTGACCACTATGCCAATTTTGGAACACCTCTTCAATTTTCAAAAAAAAAAATTTTTTTTCTTTTGATGTTTTGTTTATATGTAATGAATTTAATAATAAAATAAAAAATATTTTATTTTTTTACCGGTGGTTTTTGTTTGGGCTTAAATGGGTTAAAATGAAATATGGCCCGAATAAGAGACAACCGGTTTTGAACTTCGCTTTTCATAAGGACCTAGAATATATATATTTTATAGGGTGTAGGATCAATATTGTAAAAATTACAAACAGAATGACAAAGTTATATATACCCTTTTTACCTTCGGTGAAGGGTATAAGAAGAGTAATTTTTGGGAATTCAGTATTTCGGTTATAACTCAGGCATTTTTTAATTTTGGTCATAACTTTTTTGTATCTGAACCGATTTTTCCGAGTTTTTTATAAAATATGTTCTACTACAAATGTCCGATATTTTGGTATATAAGTCATATCTATGGGACATATAGCAGCCCCAAAAATTTAGGTTTTTATAAAAGTTTTGATGTTTTTTTTAGCCCATTTTTGGAGTATTTTGCTCATAAATTACCCATTGTGTAACCGATTTGATATTTTTAAATACCGACGTGTTAAGGAAGAATTTTACCATTTACTTAAGTTATATTTATATATAAACATTTATGTTTACTTGTATACATATATTTTAACAAAGTTAATTATAAAATAAGAGTAATTTTAGGGGATTCAGTATTTCGGTTGTAACTCTGCCATTTTTTAACCGATTGGACAGTTTTATAAACCGAC